>OY728132.1:1959112904-1964112904 GCA_963277665.1 Viscum album | reverse complement strand
ATTTCCATTTTTCTACATTTTTTTTGAATATGGGTTTTCAGAATGGATTGATTATTTCAATATCATAAATTATTTTCATGTGATTGAAAATGATATTTTATGAGTGAAATGTGAAAAATTTAAAACTTTTATGTATTATGATAATGTAATGGTACTTGGCCATTTTATTGGTGGTTACATGATAAACCATTGATATGTGGTTCTGTTATAATCCAATAATGGATGGGTATGTGATATCCCACTATTGAATTTGGCATGGATGTTGTTCGTATGGGTTTTTTATTTGAACGAGTGAAATGTATGGAAGTGGACTACACGGTTACCCTATTTCTAATTATTACAAGTATAATTATGTCCCAATATACCAATTTGTTTTATCTATTCCTTATATGATATCTATAGTTAAAAAAATGGAACAAAATGAACTTATTTACAAAGGAATTTATTCACTAAATATTCAGTATGTAAAATTATTACATTATGATAATTTTTTTCTGGGTCTTATTGTTTGTCAATGTACTACATGTTTTCTTGTTTTTATCCCTTTATAAGAAATTTATTCCCATCCATTTTTTTTAAATTTTTTTCATTGGATTTAATGAGGGAAAGGAATTAAGAGAGGTCATGATCGATTTTGAGATGGTTTTTTTATAATTGAGATCCTGATTTACTGTAAATGTTTTATAATATAAAAAAAAGGATACTCGTATTAATTTATCAATTTTTATTTCATGGTTTTATATGTTAGAGTTGTGGAAAAATTCTATAAAAATATAATCCTAGAAAGTCCCTAAGTGTAAATGAACATAATTTCATGACTAAAAATCATGATTATGTAAATTTTAAGGCCATGTACACATAGTTTGTATAAAATGAAAGGTTTAGTTATCAATATAGGTTAGGATAGTTCTAATAACATTCCCTTAAAAGATTTTACATTATGAATTATTTAGAGTAATAAATAATTTAAAGAATATCATGTTTCTTCTTCTAAACAATATACATTATAAATGGATTTATTAAAAAGAAACTAAGAAATTACAGTATGAAGGCACCAAAAAAAATATCTATATGAATCAACATCCCTAAATTGTTGGTATTGTAATTGAATTGTTTTTTACAGTAATATATCAATAAAAACAAGAAATATATAATGGTGTTTTCCTTCAATGATATAAAAAAGATCTTATATAGTGAATCTTTATTCTAGTGTATCATTTTATGTGAATACATCCCCCATCATTCAGAGGCTTATATTGTCACGACCCGTCCTCGGGGCCCGTGCCGTGACTACCCCAAGCCTGCCTTCCATAGGCCAGGGGCTGGCGACTAGCACCAAGGCGTAAATCTCGGAAAAGGGAAGGAATTGTCTTTGAAAAGAAAACAGGCACCACAGAGTATGGAAGCGGAAAAGTAAACACTAAATAAAATCTATAACAAGCTGTGCTAAAAGTAAAAGGGGCAGGAAATACAAGCCCAACTGTAAAGTAAAACTGAAAGGGAAAAACAACAACTGAAAAGAAAAGCCGCAGTGTCGAGCCGTCCTCTGAAAGTCGCAACTGAAGGGTGGGTACAGATAGCCTCCACAGCTCCTCGGTCCCATCGTCCGCTCCGAGTACGTCCCGCCCAGTGGTCCACCTCCTGGTACTGTCTTGCTCCGCAAGCCTCCACCACGATCAGCATTGTCCATCGTCTGCAACCAACACAATGTAGTGCAGGCATAACCCGTGTAGGGGTGAGTATAAGCTACTCAGTAGGGACACCAAGACCCCCGAAGGTCTCCCGAAATCCACATAGGATAAACCAGAAAGGGATAAGATACAATCACAAAGTAACATTCGACACTGCTTAGGTATATGCCCATACATATACCTAAGTCATCAATTCCCATTCAGCTCCAACATTTGAGACCAAAGACAACCCAGTCCACACAGGAAAGCAAAATGTAAATCCACACAGGATAGCTCAACACAATCTCCAAAGGAAATTAAAACATAAATCCACACAGGATAGCTCAACAAAATCAACAAAGGAAAGTAAAACAGGGTTTCAGCTCCCACAGGTACACATCATTTGCAATGCAAGAGAGATGATCAGATGTAGTCACTAATCATCTCACTGGGACCCACGTAGGATACAAGCACTGTTGACATCGTCGTTGAACCCACAGAGGATTTTGATACAATTTTCTTCATCGTCAAACCCACATAGGATTCTGGTACGATAGTCTTCATCGTCGAAAGGTGAAAGGGATGATCAGATATAGATACTGAATCATCTAAGCTGGGACCCACTTAGGATACAAGAACAACTATCTTTATTGATTCATCTATGCTGGGACCCCCATAGGATACAAGACCAGCACTGAATCATCTAAGCTGGGACCCACATAGGGTACAAGACCAGCACAGCTGGGACCCACATAGGATACAAGACCAGCACTCTTCATCGATTCATCTATGCTGGGACCCACATAGGATAAAAGACCAGCACTGAATCATCTAAGATGGGACCCACATAGGATAGAAGACTAGCACAGCTGGGACCCACATAGGATAAAAGACCAGCACTGTTCATCGATTCATCTATGCTGGGACCCACATAGGATACAAGACCAGCACTGAATCATCTATGCTGGGACCCACATAGGATACAAGACCAGAACATCTGGGACCCACATAGGATACAAGACCAGCACTCTTCATCAATTCATCTATTCTGGGACCCACATAGGATACAAGACCAGCACTGAATCATCTAAGCTTGGACCCACATAGGATACAAGACCAGCACTCTTCATCGTCGCAGTCGTAGCCAGCACTAGGGTTCCCGCACACAGCAAGCTTGTTCGGGAGGGTCCGCTCCACAAGCCGAGAGGCTGATACATCAACTGACACAAAGTCCGAAGTTGATGAATCCAAAAGATCCGTATTGTCAACAGGAACTCAACACAACAGACGGCGCGTCAATCAGACGCCCGGTCTGAGAGATATTGGCCTTTTCGTTCCAGGGGCCCAGTTGGTTTTAAAGGCAAAACCAACCCGACCATACTCTACATTCGTCCAAACCTTGGGTGGAGTGATCCAAAAGATCCGCCTCACTAAGAGGAATCCACCAAAGTCGACGGCACGTCAGTCAGACGTCCGGAGCTCAAGATATGAGTGTTTCTGCTCTGAGGGCCCGGTTGGTTTCGTGGACGAACCAACCCGGCCGAACCCAATGTATTCCTAAACCTAGAGTGCGATATATTGAAAAGACCGTCTCGATCCAAGGATCGCATTGCCGCTGATGGAGAGTCGTTCGGAGACTCGTAGCTTAAGATATAGGCAAAAGACCAAAAACGGTCTGAAAACGGGGGGTCTGGGCCCGGACCGACCTGGCCCGACCCCCCCTGGGTCGGCCCGAACCGGGGGGACCCGACCTGGGTCCGACCCAGCTGGGCCCGGTCCGGCCGCCCGGCCTGGCTCGGCTTGGCCGCGCGGCCGCACGACGCGGGGGGTGGCGCGCTGCCCCCCCACGTGTCATCACCGCGGCCCCCACGGTGGGCCGCCCTGCGGTCAGCGGATGCGGCAATGCCACGTCCCGTGTGCACTGGACCCGCGCGGCAAAGGGTCTACCGGCACCACCGCGTCGGCGACCCGCGCCGCCGGTGGCTTCCGCGGACCACCGGGGTTGCTCTGGTGGTCCGATTTCCTTCCCGTCTGCGCCGAAGCTCATCCCGGGTCCCGACCTTCACTGCAAGGCCCTCAAATCGCCATTGCGGCCCCGTTTGTCATTGCCCATCAATCCGCATGTCAAAAACGAACGTGCCGTCTTTGTGGTTTTTTCGGCGTGGGGCGACGACGCCGTGCTCCTTCGCCACAATTTTCCAAACTCCCGCGCGGTCTTGCTTGGTCAACGTTCGCCGTTTCTCACACAAGGAAAGAAAGGGGCGGTGGGTTCGGACTTGTTCATTGGTCCACACCCACCACATTAGCGGTTTAAAACAAAACCATAATTTCCAGCAATTGATAAACCCTGACCCTCAAAAATAAACCGCGGACCAACTTGATAATTTTGTTTGTCCGTGTTCATGCCTTAGAGGAAAACAACATGGAGTATTAACATTTCAAAACAACCTCTACCTCGTCAAGTTGTTGCACACACGTTCATCGCGGAATTGACCGTTGCGGAACAAGGGAATTGTTGCGTCGTAGAAGGGTGTCGCGTCGTCGCGGAAGGGTGTCGCGTCGACAATCTCAACGGATGATCTAAGATTTTGTGGTGGAGGAAGGAACGTCGCAGAAGAACATTGCGGGAGAGGGAACGTCGACGTCTCGGCACATGGCATCACGTCGTCGATTTCCGCGGGTTCGACATTCTTCGTCGGAGGCCGGCATTCTTCGCGTTCTTTGCGTTCTTCACGTTCTTTTCATTCTTCGCGAAGAAGGAGGAAGATCCTTAGAGATTCTCCAAAGGTTTGACACAACCTTTCAAAAAGAAGGTGTGTGGCCTTATTTTGTTAACATTCCAACAAAACGAAAACCTGTTAAGAAACAAATGAAATTAATTCATAGAATTAATTTCAACGAATAAACTACCCAATTAATAGGAGAGTTTAATTTTTTAAGAAAATGCCCTAGTTGACTTAATAAAGACGGGGTTTCGCTGGTGCGTTACATAGCAGAAAGGGAAAAATGGGGCTCGTGTGGGCCCCACCTCAAAAATATCCTACCAAGTGGGTAGGATATTTTGGATTGCACCCTATCCGTTTCAACTGGGCTTAAGCATCTTAAAGTGGTCTTTAAGCGGCTTTAAGTGAAATAAAAATAAAATTGTCGTACAAGTTTATTTTATTTCATAACTTAAAACACAAAAATTAAAAACCACAACCGAGAAAACGCAAGTCCGGAAGAGGCGTTTCTAAGCAAAAACCGGCGCTGCGATTCCATCGGTGCCCTCAGAATTCGATTCCGGGCACCGCTTCTGAAGTAAGAAAAACCCAATCGTCCGCTCACTGAACGTACCCGAGCCAAATTTTGGAATGGGATTCCGGGCACACCGGGCCTCAGAATCAGGTGTTGTCAGAAGCTGCGTTCATTTAAATTTCCAAATAAAATTAACAAAAAAAATTCCTTGAAATTTATGGGTCTTTACATTACTCCCACCACCAAGATTTACGTCCCTGTAAAGCTTCACCACAAACATAGGGATACAAAGGCGGTACTGAGCACGCATCTAAGCCTTCCGCTCCCAAGTGATCTCCTGGAGGTTCCCGAGCTTCCATATGAAGCGCACTAGAGGAATCAATCGTCCACATAGGACCCGCTCCTATCGATCCTCGATCTCCACTGGGACCTCCACAAAAGTCACCCCATCATCAAAGAATATCTCTCCATGGTCAAAGATTTGCTTCGGGTCATGAACGTATCTCCTCTACTGAGATACGTGGAAGACTTCGTGCACCCGGTGCAACTGTGGTGGTAGAGCCAGACGATAAGCCACCTTGCCAATCCTGCTGAGGACCTGGAAGGGTCCGATGAAGCGTGGAGACAACTCACCGCTTCGACCAAACCTCCATAATCCACGTCAAGGTGAGACCCGCATGAAGACGTGGTCGCCAACCTCGAACTCAAGTGGCCTCCGCCTCCTGTCAGCATAGGACTTCTGTCGGCTCTGAGCTATACTCATCTGCTCCTGGATGACCTGGACCATCTCCGATCCCACAAGTACTGCTAAGATTTCTTCATTGCTGATAAGATAAATCTGGTCTTATCCCCTGGATAAACCACTTCCTTTGTCTAATACAGTCAATCCCGACATGGATGTTACTAATCCATACCAAGGATGACATCGTAAGGCCTCTACGGTACTACCAAGAGATCAACCGTTACTCTCGCCTCCAAGGGTTGAGTCACACTGTCGGCATCAGTGTGTGGAAACTGGGTCTCCTCCGGTAGATGTCTCATAAGTGAGGGTCAAGTCAACAGTGTAAACTGGAACCTCTTAGTAACAACAAAAAAGAGGACAGGAATGAAAACATCACAAAGGTAAGCATTTTTTACTATTGAAGCTCATAATACAAAGACACTACACAACAAAAACAAGGAACTAGAAGTAGAAAGGACGTATCCACTCGTTTCACTCCTTTCCATCTGCTCCCAGAGCTCCATGATCGAAGGGCTCAGATGCCTGAAGCTAAGCCCTCGCTTGTCCACCAACTTCCTGTGGTCGGGGTGGACCTTCTGGTGGTGGTGGTGGAAACACCCCGAAGTGTCGACCACCACCTGCTACTCGGCCAGCTCCTCTGCCTCGTTCGCCTGCACCCTGCGGACCACCGTGACCGAACCTCTGTCTGGGAGGTCCCTCTACCACCTGCTGCTAATCTGTAAGACGAGCCGGGCAGTCTCGAGGCATGTGACCTCACCCGCTGCATGAGTAGCAATTCTTTCCCCTCCAGTAGCTGGCTCTCCTTCGGGTGCCCCACACAACCGAATCTTCATCTAGAGACTGCCCATCTGATGGTCTGTCCTGTTTGGACCTCTGCGTCACCTGTCTACTGCCAGCTGCAGAAGACCCTTCTATGGGCCGTCCTGCGGAGGGCCCTGTCACTGGAGTCTGCTCGGTGAGAAAACTCTCCACTAGAAGGGCTCTCTCCAACACCTCTGCCTGTGTCGGAATGTTGAGGGAGATCATCGAAGCCCGGATCTGGTGCCTCAGTCCCTGCTCGAAGGTCCGGGCCAGGATGAACATGTCACGTACCATATATGTGGAGTAGCGCGAGAGATCAGTAAATCTCGCCGAGTACTGGGCCACTGTCAGGATGCCCTGCTGTAGCTGTAGTAGCTCTTGGATGTGCACCACATGGAGGGTGGCTGGGACGAACTCGGAGCGGAAGATTCTCTCAAAGTCCGTCCAGAGGAGAGATGTCTCGTAGTGCACCTGGAGCATCATGCTCCACCATCTGCCTGTTGTCGCATGCAGGAGGCTCGCTGCGAGGATCACCATGAGGTCTGTTGGTGTCCTCACTAATATGAAAACCCGTAAAACTGCCTCCAGCCAGTCCTCCGCTGCCTGGGGGTTCGTCTCCCCGCGGAACCTAGGCCACCGCTGATGCTGAAACTCGTGAAGTGTGCTATGGCGACGTGCATCGTCAGCGGCTGGGGCTGGTAGCATCGGTGGCACGGCGGGTAAAGGTACCGCCGGTGCCTCCGCTGGCAAGGAGCCCTGCACTGAGGCCTCGTTGCTCGGTGGGCTGTCATCACGCTCCACTCTCGGAACCCTAGCTGGCTGCCGTTGTGGGGCCATCCTGAAAAGAAACAAGTGCTCCATGGTCAGAACAGTATACGCAGTGAGCTAACATAAGTAATCACAAGGAAAACTTGATCACACATGCAATCAATGTTTTCGTGCATTATGTCGCAAATCAGAAGTCAGGGTCCTGGTGTACGGATACGTCGGCCGCCGCACCAACACTGGACTCCCTGGACTGATAATCACACCCAATATGCTAAACACTATTTCTTCACATAGAAGAAAGTTCATAGTCTGCAGTAGAACTGAACTCCTTTGATACTAATTTCTCACGACCCGTCCTTAGGGCCTGTGCCGTGACTACCCCATGCCTGCCTTCCATAGGCCAGGGGCTGGCTACTATCACCAAGGCATAAATACCGAAAAAAGGGAAGGCATTGCCTTTGAAAAGAAAACAAGCACCACAGAGTAAGCAAGCAGAAAATTAAACACTAAGTAAAATCTGTAACAAGCTGTGCTGAATGTAAAAGGTGTCTGAAATACAAGCCCAACTGTAAAGTACAACTGAAAGGGAAAAACAAGAACTGAAAAGAAAAGCTGCAGAATCGATCCATCCTCTGGAAGTCCCACCAAAAGGGTGGGTACAAATAGCCTCCAAAGCTCCTCGGTCCCGTCATCCGCTCCGAGTACGTACCGCCCAGTGGTCCACCTCCTGGTACCGTCTTGCTCCGCAAGCCTCCACCACGATCAGCGCTATCCCTCCTCTGCAACCAACACAACGTAGTGCAGGCATAACCCGTGCAGGGGTGAGTATAAGCTACTCAGTAGGGACCCCGAGACCCCCGAAGGTCTCCCGAAATTCACATTGGATAAACCACAAAGGGATAAGATACAATCACGAAGTAACATATGACACTGCTTAGGTATATGCCCATACATATACCTAAGTCATCAATTCCCGTTCGGCTCCAACATCCGAGCCCAAGCACAACCAAGTCCACACAGGAAAGAAAAATGTAAATCCACACAGGATAGCTCAACACAATCCACAAAGGAAAGTAAAACGTAAATCCACACAGGATAGCTCAACCCAATCCACAAAGGAAAGTAAAATCGGGTTTCAGCTCACACAGGTACACATCATTTGCAAAGCAAGAGAGATGATCAGATGTAGTCACTGATCATCTTACTTGGACCCACGTAGGATACAAGAACTGTTGACATCGTCGTCGAACCCACAGAGGATTTCGATACAATTTTCTTCATCATCGAACCCACATAGGATTCCGGTACGATAGTCTTCATCGTCGAAAGGTGAAAGGGATGAGCAGATATAGATACTGAATCATCTAAGCTGGGACCCCCATAGGATACAAGACCAGCTGTCTTCATTGTTTCATCGATGCTGAGACCCACATAGGATACAAGACCAGCACTGAATCATCTAAGTTGGGACCCACATAGGATACAAGACCAGCACAGCTGGGACCCACATAGGATACAATACAAGCACTCTTCATCGATTCATCTATGCTGGGACCCACATAGGATAAAAGACCAATACTGAATCATCTAAGCTGGGACCCACATAGGATACAAGACCAGCACAGGTGGGACCCACATAGGATACAAGACCAGCACTCTTCATCGATTCACCTTTGCTGGGACCCACATAGGATACAAGACCAGCACTGAATCATCTAAGCTGGGACCCACATAGGATACAAGACCAGCACAGCTGGGACCCACATAGGATACAAGACCAGCACTCTTCATCGATTCATCTATGCTGGGACCCACATAGGATAAAAGACCAGCACTGAATTATCTAAGATGGGACCCACATAGGATACAAGACCAGCACTCTTCATCATCATAGTCGCAGCCATCACTAGGGTTCCCGCACACTACAAGCTCGTTCAGGAGGATCCGCTCCATGAGCCGAGAGGATGATACATCAACTGACACGAAGTCCGAAGTTGTTGTATCCAAAAGTTCCGTATTGTCAACAGGAACTCAACGCAACAGATGGCGCGTCAATCGGTCGCCCGGTTTGAGTGATATTGGCGTTTTCGTTCCAGGGGCCCGGTTGGTTTTTAAGGAAAAACCAACCCGACCATACTCCACCTTCATCCAAACCTCAGGCGGAGTGAGCCAAAAGATCCGTCTCACTAAGAGAAATCCACCAAAGTTGATGGCACGTCAATCGGACGTCCGGTGCTCAAGATATGAGCGTTTCTGCTCTGAGGGACCGGTTGGTTTTATGGACGAACCAACCCGGCTGAACCCAAAGTATTCGGAAACCATGAGTGCAATATACCGAAACGACCATCTCGATCCAAGGATTGCGTTTCCGCTGACGGCGAGTCGTTCAGAGACCCGTTGCTCATGATACGGGAAAAAGACCGAAAATGGTCCGAAAACGGGGGGTCTGGGCCTGGACCGACCTAGCCCGATGCCCCTGGGCCGGCCCGAATCGGGTTGACCCGACCCGGCCCGGCCGGCCGGCCCGGCTCGGCTCGGCCGGGCGACGCAGGGGGTGGCCCGCTGCCCCCGCGTGTCATCACCGCGGCCCCCGTGGTGGGCCGCCCTGGGGTTAGCGGACGCGGAAATGCCGCGTCCCGTGTGCATCAGACAAACGCGGCCACGACGGCCCAGTCTGGCGGCGCGCCGGGGCACCGCCGCCTCCGGCCGCCGGTGCCGCCGGTGTCTTCAGCGGGCCACCGGAGTTGCTCCAGTGGTCTGATTTCCTTCTCGTCTGCGCCGAAGCTCATCCCGGGTCCCGACCTTCACTGCAAGGCCCGCAAATCGACCTTGTGGCCCCATTTGTCATTGCCCGTCAATCTTCACATCAAAAACGAACGCGCCGTCTTTGTGGTTTTTCCGGCATGGCGCGATGGCGCCGCGCTCCTTCACAGCGATTTTACAAACTCCCGCGTGGTCTTGCTTGATCGACGTTTGCCGTTTCGCACACCAAGAACGATAGGGGCGGTGGCTTCAGACTTGTTCGTTGGTCCGCACCCACCACGTTAGCGGTTTGAAACAAAACCATAATTTCCAGCAATTGATAAACCCTGACCCACAAAAATAAACCGTGGACCAACTTGTTAATTTTATTGGTCCATGTTCATGCCTTGGAGGAAAATAGCATGGAGTATTAACATTTCAAAACAACCCCTACCTCGTCAAGTTGTCGCACGCGCGTTCTTCACGGAATTGACCGTCGCAGAACAAGGGAATCATTGCGTCTCGGAAGGGCGTCGCGTCGTCGCGGAAGGGCATCACATCGACGATCTCAACGGATGATCAAAGATTTTGTTGCGAAAGAAGGAATGTCGCAGAAGAACGTCGTCGGAGAGGAAACGTCGGCGTCGCGGCACACGGCGTCGCGTCGTCGATTTTCACGGGTTCGGCGTTCTTCATCGGAGGCCGGCGTTCTTCGCGTTCTTTGCGTTCTTCACGTTCTTCGCATTCTTCATGAAGAAGGAGGAAGATCCTTAGAGATTCTCCAAAGGTTTAACACAACCTTTCAAAAAGAAGGTGTGTTGGCCTTATTTTATTAACATGCCAACAAAACGAAAACGTGTTAAGAAACGAATGAAATTAATTCATAGAATTAATTTCAATGAATAAACTGCCCAATTAATAGGAGTGTTTAATTGTTTAAGAAAATGCCCAAGTTGACTTTCATAAAGACGGGTTTTCGCGGGTGCGTTACTTAGCAGAAAAGAAACGATGGGGCTCGTGCAGGACCCACCTCACAAATATCCTACCAAGTGGGTAGGATATTTTGGATTTCACCCTATCCGTTTCAACTGAGCTTAAGTAGCTTAAAGTGGCCTTTAAGAGGCTTTAAGTGAAATAAAAATAAAATTGTCGTACAACTTTATTTTATTTCATAACTTAAAACCCAAAAATTAAAAACCACAACCGAGAAAACGCAACTCTGGAAGAGGATTTCTAAGAAAAAACTGGCGCTGCGATTCCATCGGTGCCCTCAGAATTCGATTCCGGGCACCGGTTCAAAAGATAGAAAAACCAGCTCATCCGTTCACTGAACGTACCCGATCCAAACTTCAGAAAGTGATTCCAGGCACACCGGGCCTCAGAATCAGGTACCATTAGAAGGTACGTTCTTGTAAATTTCCAAAGAAAATTAACAAAAAAATTTTCTTAAAATTTACGGGTCTTTACACATATAAACCTGGTATAACCGAAGGATGGATTAAATAATTTTTATACATACACAAATACATGAGTTTTTTTAGTACACCAGAAGGTAACACAATATATTTATTGTTCTTTAGGAAAATCAAATTAGTGTTGATCAATGGTTAATATTATTATTGAAAATGAAGAGACAAATTCCAAATAGTGGGATGAATTTATGAATAATTTCCCTGATGTATATTTTTGTAAGTTCATACGACTTATAATGGAAACAAATTGGTTAATATGTTTTTAGTTATGTATATAGATGACATTTTGAAATATTCAAAAAGTTATGAAGAAAATTAATGGCACATATGTCTTTTTTAACAAACTCAATTGAAAATAAAAAATAAATAAATTTAAGAAAGAGTGATTTTTTGTGGAAACAAATACATATAATTATACATATTTTTTCTAATGTTGTCATAACTATTAACCATTTTAAAAAATTTGTTATAATTCGAAAATACCAACCAATATCAGATATCTTCCTTGTTTTCTTGGATTAGTGGGCAATTACAAATTGTAATTTGAAAACATTTCTCAGTTATCTATCCCACTAAAAATAATAAAATAAAATGGTGTTAGTTTTAATTGAATTTAAAAATATGATTTAATTTTTTTTAAAATTAAAGAAACAATGATTAGAGATTTACATTTATCCCAGCCTTCTAAAAATGATGAATTCATAATTAATAAACAGTCTTAATTCAAAGGACATTGTTGTGTCTGAATGATAAATGACAAAAAAATTGGTTATGCTTCATGTTAGATGAAAAAAATTAATTTATTTCCCAACACATGATTATAAATTAACTAATATTATTATAAATTTAATAATATATAAGATTCATAGGAATATGGTCTGCTGTGTAATATATTATTATCATAAAACATGATGTATATTTCACTCAAAAAGTGTTGAACCTGAGATAATGTTTTTTTCGAGAACATAAAAATGAGTATGACTGATGATATATTATCAAACTTGAAAAGAAAAAAAATGGCCAATCTTTTAATTCGAAAAAACCAATGGAACATGTTTCATGTTAAATTGTAATTTGACCATTATGGTAAAGATTTGACTAGTTTTTGGCATAGAATATGCATATTTAAGGAAAAAAACTATTTTGTTTTGGGTTTCATTTCAGTCAACATTAGTAAAAATAATTAAAAGAGCTCTTAAGGAGGATCAATATATTATATAAAAGGCTGAATCCATTATGAAGTTCATTATTGTCTGATATTAATATTGATGGAGAATGGTTTTTATGATTAGTAAAAATATTATGTGTTTATTTCAATTCATTGACGAGGAAATATTTGTTTACTGAAGCTTGTAGTTCTATTATTTACATTAATATAGGTAGTACTAAGATGTAAAAATATATTTCGGATTATTATTGGTTGGATGAAACGAAAATAAATATTTTAGATTTTACCGTGACAGGTATATATTATCAATAGGTTAAAGAGGAATAGTAACTACTAATGGGGTTGATTTAACCTTTTACGGTGCCAGAGTGGAAATGGGAGTTCTTATTAATTGATTTCATGGTAGAATTTCAAAATAAATCTCAAGGTAATAAATTTCTTTTGGTTATTTTTTATCAAATAACTTTTGGAAATTTATATCCCATTATATATAAAATTTATTAAGATCATCTATCAGAAATATATCTAAAATAAATATTTATCTTACATGTAGTGCCTCACCCGATTAAATTATACTATGATCTGTTGTTCATATATTATTTTTGGAATGTAATTAATATGTTGTTAGGTATTGAATGATATTTTAGTAAATTAATCATCCTCAATCTAATGGATATATTTACTAGCAGATTAAGAGCTTGGAAAATTTGTTTTGTTCTTACTCAATGGATTCTTAGTGATGTGGGGATATACATATTTATATGTTTTAGTTTCCTTAAAATAACATTTCTTAATAGAGAAAACATATGGAATATTTTGATGAATTATACGGAAAGTGTTGTAAGGCACTAGTTAATTAGGATGATATATGATAAAGGAAGTAGTTGGGTATAGAGTGGGTAGAGGAAATGACCGAAAAATATGTTGATTAAACAACACATGTGAGAAATAATGAGAAGGAAGAATATTTACAAATATAACTAGAGTAAAGGTCTTTATTTTGATATAGGTAATCAGTCCTTTATCAATGTTTCTCCTTGTGAATTTTTGTTCTGTTTTAGAAAAAAATGTAATTTGAGTCCATTGTTCATTTGACCATGTGATATCATGTATAATAATGGCATATTTTCCTATATAACAGATTTAAATTTATAATTATCCTTGGTGCACAACTTATTTTATGATTCAATTTTAAGGAATTGTTATCATATTAATCTCCTTCTTTGATCCCAGAAGTTTATCTGTTTGAGGAGAATATTTCGTATAAGGAACAACTAGTTCAGGTTTTTGACCATAGGGATAGTGTTTCAGAATAAGATAATTCACATGGTAATGTTTCTATGAAAAAACCACATGGTTTATAGGGAAGATGGGAATCTTAAAAATCTTTGAGGGAAATATTTACCCACTAATTTGATAACTTATTAAAATTTATTAGATGAAACTTTACAAATATGGGATGGTTGTAACATCACAGGTATTGATACAAAAAGAAATTTTGAATATAAATTAATAATTTTTATTTATATAGTAATTTTACCTTAATGGGGACTCTATTTTTGATATCATAAATTACATAAAACAATTAATTTCATATAAATATTTAACTCTATGCAATACAGAGGTATATTGAAAAATAATATATCGTTAATATTATTATTTTAAGTATTAGATATCAAAAAGCTACTATATTAATTGGGGTAAAAAGTTCCAAAATTATTTTGTTTAATCATTCTAAAAAATATATACTTTCATCGAATTAATTTTATAGGTATATGATAAGAATAAATACTATTTACCTCTTTAAATCTCTAATTTTATAAATATTGTGTTTTGCAGATTTTTAATGGAGTAACTATTTTAAAACCAAAGTAGAAAACATTAATAAATTTTATAATATATATTAAATATCATTCTAGACATGAATATAAAAATTAACTTTGGATGACTTTTTTGTATTTTTTGATAAGTTTCAGATAATGATAAGCAGAGAAAATATTTATTTATAATTGAAAAATAATTTTTTATCTATTATATTTTTATAGGTTATTGATGTTTTCAATTTTTAAGAAGTTCAAATTTATATCATTTAAATAAATTTAGGTATTGTGAAACTATTTCACAATGAAATTTGATATAAAATCATGTCATGACTTTTAACTTGAAAAAAGTGTTTTTTGTTCATGTCGGCATGCTTAATTTTAAATTAATTTATAAAACATCGTTAAATGAAATTTTTTTAAAAAAAATTAATTATATTTAATATGAATAAATTATAATGTATAGTAACATCAAATTAGTTTTAAAACAAAAATATTAGTGAAATTAATTAAAATTAATTATATTGATTAAGGCATAAATTGGTTTACTTAGTGGTTAAGTATTAATATTAAGAGTACAACAACCTAGAATGTTGTCCAAAATGCATTTTCTTGAAATTATTTAACCATATCCCATGTTAGATATAATCTGGATAATTATTTTATGAAAATTATTTAAGGGAGACCTCCAAATAATGTTTATCATTATATATTTACAAGAATACTGGTCCCCCGCCATTATAAAAATGAATTCACCTTCCCCACTACTTCTCCCCAATCAAGAAATTTTTATCATAAAAAACCATCAAAAATAGTATCCCAAAATACCTAAAATAACCATATAGTAATCACTATATAATTATATCCTACAAAAAAACCATTTTATGGGATCCAAAAAGAGTTACCTGATATGTGGTATCATTATTCAACATGTATTTCAATTTTATTTTATTCTCCACCAATTAAGTATCATTATTCAACATGTATTTCAATTTTATTTTATTCTCCACCAATTAAATATTCTTTCCAACATAAATAGATAATAACGTAAATATGATCAATATAGTAATATTTTTTATGGTGAGTTTTTAAACTAATCCTACACACAATTATAGAAAGTTTGTAATGAAATTACAATTCATGTGTATGGAGGCCTGACTCATTATGAAATGATTTCTTTACTTCATCCTTTAACTCCTCTCTTGGTTGGGCATTATGATAGAGACAATATTTTTATATGATATATATAAATATAAATATATATTATATTTAGGATTTCTTAATACTTATTGATTTTTTATATACACAATCTTTCATGGTTTCTATTTTCGTGAGTGTAAAATATGGTCATTTGTTGACATGTGGACTGTCGCCTACTCAAAGCTACATGATATATTCACAAATTACATGGAATATATTAATGATGATATTAATAAAAATAGGTGGCCTAAATATATTTATATGATATTCATGAAAAATTACATTTATATAAATATAATATATATTCTTATTTATTACCCATTCACACAATGAAAATATTCTATAATCATTTAAGGACATGTGGACTATCGCCTACCTGACGTGATGTTATTTCATAAAAATAAAAATAATTATATATATAATTATATATGATTAATTTAATTTTAATTTATGATATTATTATTATTATATAATGAAAAATGATACTTACCTTCTTTCAATAACGATCATTGACAAATGAAAACATTACTCCAACGTACCTATAACCCACAGTCTGTAAGATTGTGATATAAGTTAATTTTTCATAAATAGCATTCATGATTGGTTTTAAAAGTATAATTGATTTCTAAATAAGAAAATAATTTCTGGAATATTTTTATTTATATGTTCATATATTTAAATCCATGACCATAGTTGACAAAACAAAGTCGTTTTTTGCACGTAAACCCAATATGTTCAAAACACCCATTGTAAAATTAATTATTAATGTAGTTGTATAAAACAACTATATTAGTGAAATAAATGTAATGATAAATTTGAAAAAATTTCTTAATCTAATAAATAATTAATATAATATTATTATTCCTTAAAATTAATAGACACACGAAAATTCATTATCACGTTAAAGGATTCAATCTCAATCACCTTTCTGTGTGCCATTTGTTGATGATATGCACTTTTAATATTTTATAAGGTTTATATACATCCAATTTGACATTCTATGTCCATATTATATTCATTATAAATATATTTTATGTTTTATTTAAATTTTTTCCTTTCATGTGGCTTAGGAATTTAATTTTAAAAATGGTTTGAGGAGGTTTTAATGTTTATCGATTTAACCATTCAGTCATTATCAATATTTGTGAAATTATTTTACCTTTTTATATATATGGATCTAATAGGAATATGAAGAAAATATTATGTCAATTTTTATATTTTTATTCCTTTAAAATAATTCTTTTTTTAAAAAAATTAAGAATAAACCACTCTACATTTTACATTGTTTTTAGTTATTGAAAATGTGTTTTGAAAATGGATTGATTATTTAAATATATTGAAAAAATTTCACCTGATTCCATATGATATTTTATGAGTGAAATTTTTCATATTAAATAATTTTATTTGTAATGACCATGTAATGGTATTTAGATATTTAAAGGGTTGTTACGTGATAAACCAATGATGAGTAATTCAATGATAAATCATTGACATGTGCGTTCATGATAACCCTCAATAGAATTTGGTATGAAATTCACTATTATAGTTATTCCATTTGTAAGAGTGAAAAGTATAATTATGATTCAATATATAAATATTTATTTTCTGTTGTTTCTCTGGGTTTTGTGATTACAAAAAAATTGAATAAAATGAAATAATTTTCAAAGGATATTATTTAATGAATTTTAAAGGAGAAAATTTATTACTCGAGGATAATGTTTTCATGTGTTTTAAGTCTTATCAATTGTATCATGGTTTTATTCTTTTAGAATAACTTAATTTTCCTTTTAAACTCATCCCACATTTTCAAAAAAAAAAATTTAAAGGAATTTATAATGATTAAGGGTTTGATAGAGGCCATGATAAATGTCAATAATATTTTTCATAATAGAAATCATGATTTGTTTTATATATTTTATATTATGTATAATATAAAACTAATCGAATGTTCCATGTTGTATTTTATTATTTTATATATATTATTTATGGAATAATTCACTAAACTCATAAACTAAAAAGATCATACATGTTAAATAGAGTAGTTTCTTGAAAAAACTAATGATTATGTAAACATTAGGGCTATATACGTATATTTCCATTAATAATAATCTTTATAAAAATAAGAACCTTTATTAATATTTGCTATGATGTTATGTGAGTAAGATATATCATGTTCGCTTTTATTCCATGGGGATCATGAAGGGTTCACTATTTAATAGGACATGTGTTGGGATTAGTTTTATGAAGAGTATTTTTTTTAAGACTACAAAGGGGAGATGTTGTCATGAATTCCATTCCTTTTGAATACTACAGGGTCATGTTGGAAGGAATTAGATTCATATCTATACAGTTGATACATTGTTCTAAGAATTATTTACCATCTATATTATCCTCCTATAATATGGTTTTGATTGTATTTTATATGATGAAGATTGGGAATAGTTTTTTGAGGAGACTTTTCATCCATATATATAGAATTAAGGGACTCTGTTCATATTGACGTTATATAATGTGGTACTGGTGAAGGATGATGTCATTAATAGGATGATTAATAATACCACACCATCATGGAAGTATATTCTTTATGACACTTTGTAAATATTACAAATAGTTAGGATTTATAATTATCATAGTCAAAAATAGTTTTAGTTTCCATGGAGAATGCTTCAACACTCAATAAGTTGCTTCACAATAAATACTAGTTTTTGGGAATTTCCAGTGATCTAGGTGTTTTTTATTTTATTATATATATCATTTTTATTAGATGTTTGACTTCCCAAAATTCATCAATATTTTATATATGAGAAGTGTACATTTAAAAAAAATAAATTATATAGTCTTCGATAAAAAAATAAATTGATTTAGGGTTTATTTTATTTTGATAAGAAGAGAGGGGATGATTCATGTAGAGTATGTCCATATGATATATATCAATCCCTATGAGTTTTCATTGATCACAAATATGTCGGATTCCACTATAATGGATAGTGAGTTCTTAGATCATAATGTGATATGATTTTTGTTTTATCTACATTCTACACTGACTATTCGCAATAACCACTAATGTGACCTCTTAATGTGAACGTTATATAAATAGTTTTAGTATACTATTCACATAGATCCTTATATACCAATGTTTCTATAATTCAAATTGAATATATTAAGGTTATACAAATATTTTTTTTGAAATTTAATTTAATGGACTCCACAAATTTATCCTGTTTTCAGAAACCCATCATACCAGCCAATTCACATCAACATCCAATAGTAATTGTTAATTTCCCTCTGTTTTCATCCACACCCCAAAAAAATATATTACCATTTTATGTCTTTATTCCATTTCACATGAGCATTAAAATTGAATGATCCAAATCATTATGTTATTCTATCAAAAATTGTATTAAATACATTTTACAAGGCCTAAAAAACAATGTAGATAATTTTTCATTATTCACCTATATTTATAAAATGAGGGTTAGAATTTATTTTATTTTTTGTCATATAGAATAAGAAATCATATTATAAAGGGGTTTTAATTAATTTTTATATCTTCTTCATTGAAAATATATAATGAACCCATTATTATGTGTGATATAAATGAGGAAAATTTCTAATTATTTAGTAAAGTAAATTTTTATAAAAATATTAGGTGGTATGAAATTATTAATTTTAATGTTTTATTTTAATATTTAGACTATTCATCTTAAGTTCCAAAAATATTTGGATACAATATTTAATTTGTATTTATCATATATAGATTTATCTTATTTTTATTACTGTATTAATTTTGATATACATTTTTTGTTACATGATATTCTTTCATAGATAATGTTATTTTTTAGAGAAAAAAATTACATTAATGTGAATTTCATTTTATGGAATGTTTTGAGTTGATGTTTATTATTCAATATTCTTTATGTGACATGTTATGAGTATGAATTTGGTATGAACCATTCCATGATGATCACTTTTTTAATACATAAAATATTTATAAATTGACTATCAATAAACAGTTTCATGTTTTTTTGTTACTCCGAGATTTAGACCACAATAAATACCAATTTTATGCATTTTATATAGATTATAGTCTTTTATATTATAATTATTATATAGAAACATTTCTCAATTATACCATTCACAAATATTATTGTGTTTAATTAGGAATATTTCTTATTTATTGATATACTATATATAAAAATCATTGTTATATATATATATTTTGTTATCTTAGGGGATTAAGTTCAGAAAGTAAGGATTTTAGTGAAAAATATATTATTTGACATATTCTGAGTTCTCATTTCCTATGACAATGGGTGTATGATAATTAAGACGTGTGAGATATTAATTTTTATTTGGATAACATTTTAGTTATGAATATATCAAATTCCAGAAATGAAAAATATAGTAGAAGAATGAAGTAAGAGGATTCCATAAAATAAAATCCATATGGGAGAGATGGGAATTCCTCATATGATTCCTATTATTTGTGTCTTATTACAAATATATATATATATATATATATATATCAATAACATATAATGCAATACGATTTTTTAAAAATCAAACATGTACCATTACCCCAATGATATTTATTTCCCCACCAATGTAGTGGTTGTGGCACATGGCTAGATTATGTGGTAGGGGTGGTTCTAGACCTACTCACACTACTCTCCATACCCGATCAAAAATTTAACCTTCATTAGATACACTAATAAAAAAATTTATTATCTGAATATATTTATAAAAGTGCCCAAAAAATATAGAAATATTCTATTGTCACCCATATTAAAATCTAGTCCCATTATTTGTTGTATTTTTTAGGCTGATGGCTACCACTCCCCATCCAAGATACCCTTTTACATAGATATCTATGAAAAATTATTTTTTATCCAATTAATCTTCTCCATTATTTTAGATGCATCCTATATGGACTTCTACTCTTTCAAATTTTCATCCAAATAAGAATAAATTGGATTCCTCTACAGTTTTACATGTCTACAACCCCTTAGTGACTAGGGACCGCATCTTACCCATTGATCAACATAGCTATATTATATTTCTATTTCTCTATAAAATTTGAAAAATAGAATTTATGTTCATTAAAATATCTATTGATATAATAAATTTGTTTAAATTAATTTTACAGCATTATTATCCACTGGGCATCATGGGTCCAAATACATAAATTTTGTGTGTTACCTACCCACTCATTTAATGGATATGAAAAATGTGGACTAAGAAATTATTGTTAAAACTATGAGAAATTATAGGATTGTTTTGGAGAAACTTTATTAATACAATAAAAACATTTTTTTAGACCACTCTCCTAGAGACACATCCATAATGAAGTAAAGGATAATTATTGATAAAAAATGTGGGTCATAAAAATAATAATATTTATTGTAAATATATTATTATATTTATATGAATTTATATTTTGGTTCTATCTTTGATATAATTATATTGAAGATGAGGCTTTTCGGATTACATGATGCATGGAATTATGTGAGCTATAGGGATAATATAAGCATGAGTTGTATAATTACTGGGTTTACATAGTTGGAATGTATTTATTGGCCATAACTATCATGACTGAGTCTCCAAAAAATAATTTGGAAATGATTTATAATTTCATGATTGCTGAGATTAAGGTGTGAATGAAATTTTATGTCTTCTAATGAATGTTATGGTCATTTACATTAATGGTATGTTTTGTATTATAGAAAATTATTTATACAATGTGTAAGAAAGAAAAAAAAGAATGGATTCTATATAATACATCCCCACATTATCGAGTACTATAATGAATTTTTTTTAAAGTAGATGGTACTTTTATTTGACATATATAGTTAATTATATATAAATTTAGAAAATATATATTTATTTTCATCATATGATTCTGTGAATCTCTAGACTCTCAAATCTGAAGGATAAACATTTAATTATATTAAATTATTTTTATGTATTTTCATAAAATTTTCTATATATAAATAATATATTTAATAAGTATTTTAAGAGCATGATATTTCTACATAATAATTCAAATACAATTTAGTAAACAACAACAATATAGAAAAAATTTCAATTTTAATGCCTATGTGTCATATAAATGATGTAAAATCATAGGATATTAGGATATTAACAAATGTAGACATTAATCATTTATAGATTTCTATTTTTATCAATTAGTGTCTCATAATCCAATGGTTCAGGCTAGTTCTTCTTAATATTGTGATTTATTATTTTCTATCATAGAAATTTTCTATTTAAATTAATTATCAAATTAAAATTTAGTCAATAATAAATTTGGTAGATTCGTTAGTATTTTATGATAACATCTATAATGATATACATATGAATTAATGAAATTTAGTAACTATTAATGGGAACAATATATTTTTGATGATTTTTCAGACCATATAGATGTGAGAATTTAATGAAATCATTCACTCCATTTTTAGTTTAAAGCTTAATTTATAGTTTTATTAATTAAAATTCAATTGTGTAAATAATTTTTGGTTTATGAATGTACATAGTAATTTGTATTAATATTATGATTAGTTATTTTAAAAAATTTCAATTTCAAAGAATATTTTTAATTAACAATGATTGGTTAGGGATAATGCATTCAATTTTTTATATTATATACCAAATGATTGATTATCATTTATAATTATTGAAGTTTAATCAGGTGTTATTATATACCACATAGTACAGAATAAAATTATTAATATAAAAATTTGAAAAATAAATATATAATTTCAACATAATAGAATATTGTAATACATAAACTATAAGTAGATATTTGTATATTAGGGAGCTTTAAAAATGTTATTAACTCCTAAAAAATGAATCATTTGAACAAACTAATTACCTTTAAGTACAACATTATACGTTCATCACATCTCTAGATTTCAATTTCAATTAAAACATGATATGTTCAGTAATAGTTTCAGAAATGTGAGGTATATTATAAAATTTTTGAAATCTAAACAGCATTGATTAAATTTATTATATATGTCAGTGATTGAATTTACATATTAGAATTTATAAAATTATTTTATTCTCTGAAAATTTGATGCACAGTGAAGTCCTCATGTTATTTTTCATTTTCCTTGTGTTACACTTCATCTTCTAGAACATACTCTTCAACGTGATCTCTTACAACAATTAATTTTACACAAATTTAATCACCAATATTACCAGTAATATATCACTCATTTTTTTAGAATATAATATGATAACCAGAGAATTACATGAATTGTTAGTCTCATACTAATTCTTATGGACAACCTCAAAAACAGTATTACCAATCTATTTAGAAAATGCATCATTTTGATTTATTATGAAAATATATATTTTTTAGTTAATATCCTTTCAATTATTTATTCATTAATATAAATTCCATCATTATATAATTAAAATAATGTAATTTTAGATAAATCATTATTTGTCTATTTACATCAGTAATTTAATTATACAACTTATTTATCACATACCCTTTTATTCATCATAATTTCAATGCTTTCTAAAATAAAAATTGGATCATCAACAACATTAAACATTATTTATTTCCAATAATATGTTATACCATAGTGGTAGCCTCTTGAAAATTAATATTTTATATAATAATAAAGGAATCCATTTATTAGTTCTCTTTGGTATTTTCAAAACATTATAAATTTTTTATAATATTAAAAATGTAATCCATCAAATTATGCTAAATTAAATAATTAATTTTTATATATTATTCATCATTTTTTCATTTGCATTATATAGGACCCCTTATTCAAAAAATTATACACTTCATCATTAAAATTGGATAACCTATTCAAGGATACCCCCATTACGAACACACCTTCATGATAACTTCATATTGATTAATTTCGTTTTTTTGTTTATTATGATCCTATTTGTTTTATGATAACTGATTCATTAATAATAAGACGATTTATTTGAAATAGTGAATAGTACATTATTATTCTACCCATAATAAATTGATACATAACATTTAACTAGTATTTCATCATATTTACATGATTTTCATTGACAACCTTGTACAGTAAATTCATATATTAGAATAGGAACTCCATAAGATCAAATTCCATTCATATAATTATTTAAAAAAAATTCCCATATCCATATTATGTAGTTAAATAATAAAAAACATCCAATCAATGATAATTTTTACACATAAGAAAAATATCATATGTTGACCATTTATGTCTTCATCAATAACTATACTTTCCTTAAAAAATATACAATCTTGTAGAAAAAGTGTAATAACACTAATTATAATTTTTTATGATAAAATGAATTTAAACCCTCATTTTATTTTAATATATCATATATAAAACCACACTAAAAAGATATATGAACCTATGATTCGTATAATTCCAAGCAAATAACTATTACTATTTACAAAAATAAAAAATCTTATTTCTAAATTTTAAGAAAATTATTCAAAATAACATTTAGTATTTTAAACCATTTAAAATCTAAAACATTAGCCAATAATGTAATTCTTTTATATAATTATTTATATTATTTAATCATGTATGATTCTTGAGATAAATAATAAGTATGAGTTTTCTTAGCTAAATAAATTATATGGTGCATACAAAATAGAACTACATTTTTAGGGTTCAAATTGGCAATAACATGTTTTTATTTCAAGTAATTTCAAGTACTAGAAATGCCTATTAATGTATATAAATGGTTAAAAAGGATTAAATACTGAAGTAATATTAATGGAAAAAAATAATGATTTCATTCCAGATTAATTCTGTTATAGTTACTTGTGAACATGATTTTGACCCTCAATTACCACCTCAAACAGTGTATCTAAAGTGAAACATTGAGATAACCACACACATTAGGCCCATGAATGAAATGAAACCACTAAAAATAACCTATAAACCATAATTTATTTTATCCCAACCATCCAAATAAATATAAAATATGTTTTATTACTCACAATACCATAAAAATAGATATATAAAATAGTTTATATGTATATAATAAACAATTATTATAGGATGAAAAACCTTCTCCAATATCCCATGGAAACTAAAATCATGATATACTAAAGATCATCCTAAGCTCAGAAAATATTATGAAAAATATAAAATTGAGTTATATTGAATTAATGGTGAGAATATATATATATATATATGTAGTAGGTTCTTCTGATATACCTATCAGGACAATATGGATAAACTACACTAAATCATCCTCAAAATAACACAAAAATTGAATAACAAATATTTTCTATATAAATATATAGACCTATATCAAGTCAAAAACACTATAAAAATAATCTTATCTAGAATAAATATTATTAATTAAATAAATATTAACACTAAATTTTCAACAAAACCATAGTCCCACCAACCAATTAACACTAGTGTCTAAATGACAGATGTCTTTGAATTTACATCCTTCCCTTATCTAAATTCGACATCATACCCATATAATAATATCATAATACAACAATTATGTCATATCCCACCTTATACCAAAACAAAATTATCAAATAATCATAACAAATAAAATCAGGGATATAAGTTAGAGAGGGATATGGTTAGTATTAAATTATAAATAAACCAAAAATCATTGACGTTGTAGGATTAATTCATACCTAAAACATCATATATATATAAATATTAGGTTACTCAACTTAAGTGGTGTCATATATTAAGAATATTTCTTTAAATGATATATTATTTAAAAAAATGTATAATCTATTGTTCTATATAATAAAATTTTCACTTATATAACAATATCATTTTAAAATATTTCACTACTAATAAACTAAAATTTACACCATTACACTTCTTATAATACTAATCAATGAAATCTCATGATTTTCCTTGTTTATTTATCTAAAAATTTATACTAAAAATTTATCAATTTCATGTTACCATATATATTAACTAACACATTAATTCATCAATTTTAGAGTGTTATTTAATTACTTGGTTTATCTAAATAATTATATGGCATTAGACATATTTGATTACTTGACGATTTCTATTATATCAAAAAAATCATGCATTATCATTGTAATTGTGACATCCTTAGTACCCATATTATATAATAAAAAAAATACTATATACTAATCATTATAATGGAATAATTGAATATCATACTAAAAACTGTTATGAAATGAATGAAAATTAGAAACCAAAATTGATAAAATAAATGATTCATAAGAAAAAGTTCAAAAGGATCAACAATTAAATATCCCATATCATTCTTTAATAAAATCTATAGTATGATCACCATCCACAAATAATCAAAAATATTGAAAGATAAAAGAAATGATAACAGATTAAGAGGGAAGTAACATTAATTTATGCATAGTAAATGTGAAGTGAAGTGGAAATTAAGAGTCTATGAAAAAGAACCAAAAAACCATCAGATAAAATATTCTATAATTTAGAATCATTAAGGTAGAGTTAAAACCCAATGAAAAGTTGAAGGACAAATAAAATTAATGATAAAATAGTGACAAAAATCCAATATGTGGCTTAATAGACCATGGGGTGGTCCAATATATTCAAGTAAAATAATAAAAAATGATATGTAATTCTCCATACCTTTTTTCATATTGTTTATTTTATATGATTGGATCATTTCGATAAAAAAATGACATGGATGAATAAAAAAATTTCTTTTCTGGAATTTAATTTTATACATTTAATGAAAAATATTACTTCCACTCCACCCTAGAATTATTTAAACCCTTAAAATAAACCATCAAATGGGTTTATCAATTTTTAGAAATTGAATACAACAAATTAAAACTTCTAAACATAAAAATAATTATGTCCCTTTAAAATAAACAATGTAAAAAAATAAATAATCATATAAATAGATTCAAATTCCATTGATCATATACATATGAAAAATATTAATCTTATAATCATGACATGAAACCCAACTAATATCAACATAGAATGTAGATTCAAGGAAATCATGATGCAGTGAAGAGGAAAACATGATTCAATTACTCTTGTAACATTTATTTCCAAAATGATATAAAACCCCAATTTGTCAACAACTTAAGGACATTAAATTTACATCATGAAAAACACTACACCCCATTATATGAATTATTATAAAACCTATAAACTCATGAACAATTTATATTTATGCTTTATGTACTTTCATTCGAATATCCAAAAAATGAATATTAATACTTCAACTATAATTTCTTTTAAATATTATTAAAATAAAGAAAATATCAAATTCCCCACTGTATATATTCATAATATCCTCTGTGAAACTAGAAACTATAGGAGGTGAAGACCAGAAATATCCTAAATAGATATTCTAATGAAAATTTCCTCAAGAATCAATATCAAACATTCATACAATGAATAGTTCCAGGGTCCCATCAACATGTTGATGATGGGGATTATTAGTGATATTGTTCATCATGGATTTATTGTAGGGATGTGAAATAGATATTTTCTTTAGAAATGATAAAGTGAATGTTGTGGTGGATTCCTTGAGTAGGATTTTAGTAGGTGGTGTATTGTATGTTTTTGGAGACAATTGTATTTTAATTGAAGATATAGAATAATTGAACATTGATATAGGGATTGTGGATGATGGATTTTTTCTTTATCAGATATGGGTGAGGTCATATTAAATGTGAAAAATAGTGGATTCCATGATGGTAGATTCTGGGAAAGTGGTTTAGTGAAATTATGTTCTATATTGATATACTTTTGTGGGTCGAGTGATGATGGAAAAACGTTTGTGTTATTTTAGGTAATTGATTATACCATTAATGATGTGTGAGGTGGTTCTCTACAAGATCTATATTTTTAACAAATCAAAACATTTGGTGCATAGAATATTTACCATTCCCTATGGGATAAATTGTCACGGTTTTCATACAATTCAACAGTTATAGAGTTTGTATCCTATTGTTTAGTCTCCCAAAGGATGAATTACTATCATCATGTTGGTAATTGTTTTATTCATTCTCTTGATATTTACCTGTAAAATTGGTTCATAATTTCTATGAAATTTATCATCATCATACTCAAATATCAAGTAACTTATGATGTTATATAGGTGTTAAAGGGTAATTTGATTAGTTCAACTCTATTTAATATTATCACTAAGTAAATAAAAATATATAAGCAATTTAGGATGTCCCCATTGGTTGTAGTAAGTAATTATGGTTTTCTGAGGATGTTTATATATACTAACGATCCTATTTAACAGGAAATGCGTATAGAGGTCTCACATATGATTTTCACTTCTGTTTATATTCAATTACTATAGTCCATAAAAACCTATATGGATAGATAATGAACATAATTCAGTCTTCAAAAGACATATTTTCCTTGTATATTCTATAAATTTTATATAAGGGTGGGTGGAAATATCACATAATAGAGTTTTATTATAAGATATATTTTTTGTTTGATAATTGGTATCAAATATTTTGAATAATTTTGTGGATGACCAATATGATCTCTGTTATGAAATCAAGAGGTAAATGATTCAGCTATTTTTTGAATACAATGGATATAATTTATTATTGAGAAGGTGTGTGATATCTACAATTAAATGATAATGGTGAACCATAATCATAATTTTAATGTTTTTATAGGAAGAATAAATTGAATTTTAATGTTAGAGATGACATGTTCTTTTTGGATTTTTATCTTAATGTATAGTGAATATTCAACCATTGGTTTACGATACATCATAGGTTCAACATAATTTGTTCCATTCAAGTTAAATACATTTTTTATTGGTTATCACTACAATAATTTGTGTGATGAATTCATGACATCTTTCATAAAAAATAACCTAATCATTGTCTTCATGAAGACTCTCAAGTAATTTATGGGAGTGAGTTTTTTGAGGAAGATGATATGAACCTTGATGACAAGTCTACTGAGATTCAAGACCATCATCAGAAGCCATTGTGTGATTTATCTATTCCCATAGTTCATATCCCATAGGGGAAGAATTTAATAGGCAAGAGTACATGGTAGTGAGGGTTGTAGATGTACACTCAATATCACGACATCATATGATACTCTTTTTAACCTATGTAGGGATGCTTCATAAACCCTCATATATTATATGATATTTTTCTCTTCCATGACATTGTGTTTTTTAAGATATTCCCTTGATAGGTATTTACTCTAAGAGAGTGTATTTATATTAGATGATAATTATTCCTATTTTTTCATTGTTCCATTATTTGTTTGGATATCTTCCTTTTAAATATAGAACCCTCATATGTATCTTAGGGGGTATTTTTTCAATCCCCAATTTTCATGTTGTGTAATATTAATTTTAAATTATTGAGGGAATGAATTTTTTGAGAGGTATCTAATGAAAATGTGCATTATTGATAATTCCATTAATAATGCTTTGTGTGGTTAGGAGTGTCCATGAGGAATATATAATACATGAAGAGAAATTGGGAGTAAATTTACACAATAAGGGTTTTATACGGTGTGATTATTATGAATTTTGTGTAAGTTTTTTATTATGATTTTTATGTGTTTTATATAAATCATATTCCACGTGGGGGATAAGGGTATGACATTGATTTTAGATTGAGGAATTCAGACCAATAGTGGTGGATTTTAGGGGTCTTGACTACTTTAGTATCACAAATAAATGGGATGTACGATTAATCATTGAATCCTTGTATATAATTTTTTTCTAAATAAAATAATATATGTGTGTCTGAACAATGGAGATGGGTTGTGGTGTGGCCAACATCATTGGAATTTAGGTATTTTGGTAATGTGGTTCTCTTGTTGTGTGGTATTTTTTCCAGGTTTATAATATAACTTCATTGATTTATATTTGGATCAAAGATATGGATTTTACAGTATATTCTATGAAAATTTCCCCATAATTATTTACTTGAGTCTAGTACACATCATCATATTACTGTATTATAAAATGTGACTAACCATGGACTTCTAATTTTGGGTTTTACAAAACAATTCGAGTACTCTTATGAACTCGTTCATTCAACTATATTCTCCATTGGTTATTTGGAGACCCCAATGACTTTTTAAGATTATTTCCATAAAAATTTAAATGGATTCAAATATATAAGGAGCCAGCCTTAAAACATTACGTAATCTTGAAATAAATGTATAATTCACATTGATGATCTTTTTAGGTGTAGAGTTTTAGAGAGTTAGACCATAACTATTACATTTCAGAAAATTACAAAGTAGACACTTCTACACAGTATACATTTTTTTTACAAAACATGAACATTTGAAAAAAAGATTCATGTATGGTTCCTTGTTTAAGACAACATGAATTTTTCTTGATCCCATCCTTGACCCTATTCCACATTAATTCCTGTGCAAAACATTTCAAAAACATGGGATGAGCCTAAAAAGCTCAGTAAGGGATACACAAAGAAGTAAAACTGTTAGTTTTTTAAAACAACAAGTAAACCATGAATACTTTAACATAAGTAATAATTTTTAGTTTTATGAAGTAGTAAATACTCTTCAATAAATAAAAGATCATTTCTTAACCATTTTTAATCAAAAGATTACCATAATCCCAAATAAATAACACAAAATTTATAAAGGTAACTTGGGACAAAAACATACATAAATGGTATAACCATACGGTCGACTTCCACACATAACAATAAATGGAATAGCCATACGTCCGACTTACATACCCAATGATTTGGAGGTCATAATGTAACCACCATTCCTGGTATTCACAGCACCACACGTAATTTGGTTTATCACGTAACCACCCATCAAATATCCAAGTACCATTATAAAATAATTACACATAAAATATTGCAAATATAAAAATTTCACTAATAACATTTAATTTGTAATGACTAGAAATTATTTCAAGATATTGAAATAATAAATCCGTCTCAAAAACTATTTTCATTACCAAAACACCAAAAAACTGAATAAGGGATTTAATTTTCATTTTAGAAAATATTAAGGCTTATAGAGGAAGCCAAATAACGATTACGATGGAGGAGAGGTCATTATCACAACAAAATTTAATAACATGACATTTTTCATTTGGTAAAACTCTTCGTAGAAAAATATTCCCTTTGAAAATTCATGGGTGTTTATACGGCATATAAAATATAGTCGTGTATTAAAAAAATATGCCTTAATGAAAGGAGATTGAGACGAAGTCCCTTTCCTCCTGTCCAACTTGACCCATTCATTTTTAATATCCAGAATAATAAACGAAAGTTAATTTTTACTTTCTTAAGAGCATTTTTTAAGTTTATTATTCTTTTTATATCACCTATTACCATGTTATAAACATTATTTAATCATTTATGTTAATAACGTTCATTTTGTTGATATTTGGTACTTGAGTCAAAAATGAACACCTTATATATACAAGTTGTCCATTTGGTCAATATTACATTATATCCAGAATGATATTCATGATTTAGATATCATATATATCATATATATCCAGTATATACATGTATTTATAATAGTACATAACATTTAGAGGTAAGAAATGAAATTCACCGTTAATGGAGACGGTAAGCCTTACGTATGAATGAACGCTACTTTCATTTATATTTCCTATTTTAATGGAAATAAAACATAATGATACATAAGTTTATTATAATTATAGTATGATATCAAATATAATATCATTAACTCTATACTTTATACATCCCACATAAGGCATTAACGAATCACATCACTTTGAGGGGGCAGTAGTCTGCACTTCCTTAAATGAGATTATCATATTTACCCAATATGGAAACCATAATGGCCTAATATAATTGGGAATTAAATAAGAATAAGGAAATCATAAGCATAATATATATCATATATAAATACAGTTCCAACATAATGGACATCATGAGAGACGGTAGGATAAAATCGAACAATCATCATTTCGTGAGGTGTGAGTTTTCCATCCACAGAAACATTATATTCTTCATCAATTAGATGGAGGTGTGTGTAAGTGTAGATATAATACTTCTCAGAAAAAAATCCAAGTATATTTAGGATACTGGTTTTGTTACAAAATAAAGGAATAAAAAGAGTTTAGGGGTTGGAGAATTAAAATAAAAGAAAACAATTTAAGAGAAACAGTTACCTTTAATTTGGGTAACTCCCTTTGGTTTGAACCAATGGACTTCTTGAAGTGCCTTCTTTCTAAGGTAAGGATTCTAAGATGAGGATATGGATGTAGGGAGATTAATTGGGATGATTTTGGATGATCCAAACATCTTTTGAGGTGTAAGGAATTTGTTAGAAGTTGTCTCTTTTTATTAGGGAGAGAAGGGGCTCGTTAGGAAAGTGTGAAAATATTATTTTATAATATAATGATATTCGGTTTCTAAAGGTCCAAAAATCCTTAAGGTAAAAGATAAGCTCACTCATATTCTATATAAAATCATCCAATAAGAATTGGAAATTTTTTGGATAATATTTTAATCAATATAATCTTATTTATTTAAATCATTTATTAATGACGTAAATACTACTTCATTATAGTGTCAAAAAAAATTTAATTTATTTGTTGTAAAAAATTTATAAAAAATTACCATGACATAGGAAATATTTATTGATTTCCAATTAATATTTATAGATAAAAAAGATAATTTATAAAACCCCTTCTAAAAATTAATTTACTAGAAGAGAGTTGTTTTTGTCATTTTTGTTGTTACTTTAAGTTAACTAATCTAAATTGTCATTGTCACTCCAATGTTACTAAATGGGGTCCCAAAATCTACCCAAAGATTCCCGTGGTCTTAAATGACTCAACCAATATGGTTTGGACAAGTGTTAAGGTAATTATTAATTATTATAATATTCTTTTTACCTTGAATTACACTCTTTACCTTTAACCGTGGTAAATAAAATTCAGAAGATACTATCCACCAAAAAAGTATTTTCATCTTATTGAAAAAAATTTAACTTCTTGATTAATACCATGTATGTTATATTTTTGAAATTCTATTCATATAAGTGGTAAAATTTCATTTAAATGAAAAAGTTTGTTTTTTAACGACTACTAAGTGGTTTCACTATTCATCAAAAATTGAAGTTATTTAGAAAAATACAAAAAATTAAGCCTAAGCTATATTTGATATTTAGAATTCCAAAATTGAGGTCTATTTTAAAAAATTTAAAACATATAAGTGGAATTAATTTATTTTAAAATTAATTCCCGTTATCAAAACATATAGCGTGTTTTTAAGAAACAATAACTATCAAAAGATTAATACTTGTTTATTTTCAATTTCAAAGTGAAATTATTTCCAATGAACAACATTGGATTAAATGGTAAGAATATATTTTAATTTCACTTTAAAACCAATTAAAAAGATAATCTTGACATATAAATAAATTAGATTAAAAGTCTCTTTTGAATTAAAATAAAATATTTTTCACTATTCATTTAAAAATTAAATTTATCAGAAAAATCCCAAAAAAACACCCAAAGTAAAATTTGATGTTCCCATTATAAAGAAGGATTTTATTTGGTCAATTAGATCATATAAAAATGACCAAAACTAAATTTAATGAGGGTTATCCCTTAAAAGCCGGTAAATCGGCCTTTTAATGTAAATTATGCTTAAAATTAGAATCATTCATACTTTAAGCCTATAAATTTTTATTGGATAAATGTAAATACATTTAACAAACATGTATAATCATATTTTACTTAGTTTTGTTCATTCCCGCCAATACAATGGCTAGTAGTTAACTTCCATTTAAAATTATAATATTATATTATTAGTGTGCAATGTAAGATTTCAAAGAAACCTGTTGTTGCGTATTGGGTATGCTATAGAACATAGCAACCACTTTATTGTAAAATTAATATTTAATTCAGAAATATTAACAAATAAGAAATATGTCTTATTCTTAATTTACCTGGGATGTTACATCCTTCCCCCCTTTTGGGAATTTCTTCCTAGCAATTTTTATTCACTTATCAAATTAAGTGGGGGTATTTATCTCTCATAGAATTTTACGAATCCCACATTTCCTCTTAAACATATGGGATTCCCACAAAACCTTTACCTGGTGAATTACCTTATTCCACATCCCTTACTCTCTATAGTCATGAATCTAGACCGATTATTCTTTATAAGAGAGATTCTTTTCCAACTGAACTACCACTGGGCTCAAAACATGAGATGGATCTGGTATGTACTTTCTCAACATGGAAACATGGAAAACATTGTGTACCTATTATAAACTTGGAGGTAAAGACACTCTATACGCAACTGATCCAACTTTCTCCAGAATTTCATAAGGTCCAACGAACATCGTACTCAACTTTCCTTTCTTACCAAAACTTATCACACTTATCCATTGTGAAACATTGAGAAAGACATGATCACCTACCTCAAAAGAATGATCCTTCCTACAGTTATCTGCAAAACCTTTCTATGTTCTCTGAGCTGTTCTCATATTATTCCAAATCAACCAAACATTATCTGCCATCTAGTCTAACAATTCTAGTCCTATTAGGTTCCCTTCACCAACTTCATCAAAAAAATATATAGTTCGACAATGCTTTCCATATAATTATTCAAATAGAGCCATCTGTATACTGGAATGAAAATTTTTTATTATAAGAAAATTCAAAAAAATAAAGATATTGGTCCCAGCTATCCTTGTAATCCATCGAACAAGAATGTAACATTTATTCCAAGGTTTGAATTGTTCGTTCTGACTAGGAATCTGATTGCAGATGAAAAGCTGTACTAAAATTTAATTCAGTACCCAACAACTTCTGAATGCCTTTCGAAAAGTTAGAAGTGAACCTGTGATCACGATCAGATACAATAGAGTGGGGAAATCCATGCAACATGACTATCTCTTTAACATACCACTGAGAAAGTTGATCTAGAGACAAAGTATCTCTAATAGGATGTAAATGAGAAGATTTAGTTAATCGATCAACTATATCTCATATTCCATTATTACCTCAAGATGTCTTTGGTAATCCCACGACAAAGTCTAGGGATATATTTTCCCATTTCTTCTCTGGCACCGGTAAAGGCTAAAGCATCCCTTTCTGTAACTGCCACTCAACATTAACCTATTGACAAGTCAAACTCTTCATAGTAAAATCAGCAATATCTCTTTTCATTCCATCCCACCAGAAATAATTTCAAAGATCTCCACATATCTTAGTACAACTAGGATGAATTGAAAACAGAGAACTATAAGCTTCACATAACAACTCATTCTTCAACTGTGATTCAAAAGGAATACATAATCACTTTCCAAACCTCAAAACACAATCATTATCAATGTTAAATTCAGGAAACAAACCCTGCTGAACCAATTCTACCTTTTTTTGCAACTCACTGTCTTCTTTCTGTTCCTGCTTTATTCTATCTGATAGAGATGATCTCACTCACACCTAATACCAAATAGAATAATTTTCTGCACTAAAAACTTCTATTCCATAATTAATCAAATCAAAAATAAAAGGGTCTCATTCTAAATTTAAAATGGTTAATGAGGTATTAATTTTTCGACTCAAAGCATCAGCCACATTATTTGATTTTCTAGGATGATAAAGTATCGTGCAATCATTATCCTTGATTAATTCCAACCATCTCCTCTTTCTAATGTTTAATTATTTCTTAGTGAATATATACTTCAAAATTTTGTGATCATTATATATTTCAGACTTCAATCCATAAAAATGATGCCACCAAATTTTTAATGAAAAGAAATAGCAGCTAATTATAGATCATGTGTACTATAATTTAACACATGAGGTTTTAACTGACATGAAGCATAAGAAATTATCTGATCATTTTTCATTAGGACACAACCCAGTCCTTTCAACGAAGCATAACTATATATAATATATTCACCATTTCTAGAAGGCAGTGCCAAAACTGGAGAATTCACCAAGATTCATTTCAATTCCTGAGGACAATCATCACATTATTTTATCCAGATGAGCTTAACACCTTTTCTAGTTAACTTAGTCATTGGACTAGATAACCATGAATAATTTTCAAAAAACCTCCAGTAGTAACCTGAAAAACCAAGAAAATTATGGATCTCGATTATATTTGTGGGTCTTGGCCATTCTTCAACAACTTTTGGTTTAGCAGGATCAACTGTTCTTCCATTTTTTTGAAACAATGTTACCAAGGAAAGAAATTTTTTGTAACCAAAACTCACACTTACTGAATTTCCCATAAAGTTCCTTTTCTTTTAAGGTTTGCAAGATGAACCTTAAATTACTTTCATGATCAACTATACATTTTGAATGAACCAAAATATGATCAATGAAAAAAACCAAAAACTTATCTCAAAACTCACGGAAAATTCTATTCATAAGATCCATGAATCTAGTAGGTGCATTGGTTAACCCAAAAGGCATAACTAAAAATTCATAATGGCCATATCTAGTATGAAACACAGTCTTTAGAATGTCTGCTTCTTTTAATTTCAACTGATGGTACCCCGACCTCATGTAAATCTTCAAAAAATACTGAGCTCCCTAGAGCTGATAAAAAAAATCATCTATATGAGGCAAATGATACTTATTCTTAACAGTGATGTTATTCAATGCTCTATAATCAATGCAAAGTCTCATTTAATCAACTTTCATTCTAACAAAAGAGACAAGAAAACCCCATGGTGAAACCCCATGGTGATGTGCTAGGTCGAATGAAACCTTTATCTAATAACTACTGCAATTGATTCTTTATCTCTAAAAGTTCAATTTGAGACATTCGATAAGGGGGTTTTGAAATTAGCTTAGAATCAGGAATTAAGTCAACAGTAAATTCAACTTCTCGATCTGGTATAAGACCAGGAAACTCATCAGGAAAAACATCAAGGTACTCATTTATCACTGACACATCATTATTCTAAACAGTTCCTCTATTTTCTACAATTTGTGTAAGGTATCATTCATTTCCATCTTTTACTAGTTTCTCAGCTTCCTGATACGTTATCAAACGAAAGGGTTCATTCTTGTACACAAACTGAATATCATTCTGAAAAGAAACCTTTTTAGCTCTGCAATAAATCTTAGCCTGATAAACAGAAAGCCAATCCATTCCCAAAATAACATCAAACTCTACTAGAGGCAAAAAAAGAAGGTTTGTAGGTAGATTCTTTTCACACACAAGGACAAGAATGTTCTTATGTTTTCTTTTTGTCTCAACATTTCCTCCATGTGTTTTTACCGTATGTTCTGTATTCATATCGTGAGATGGAATTACCAATTTACTAGAAAAATTCTCAAAAATGAAAGAGTGTGTAGACCCTGAATCAAACAACACATTGTGATAATCTAAACAAACAAACAGTGTACCTGATACAACTTCATTTGATGGACCAACATATACTGAAGTAGTTGCAAAGGATTTCACCACCCCTCTCTGCTTGTAGTTTGGCTGATTTCCTTTAGTAAAGTTCTTCACTGGACACTCATTTGCATAATGACCCATTTAATTACACTTAAAACATCTTACCGATGGATTTTCATTGCCTGCTTGATCATCCTCCTTACAGTTACAAGCATTGTGACCAGACTTACCACACCGGAAGCACTTTCTAGAATTTGATAAACATTCTCCAAGATTCTTTTTACCACACTTCTAACAAGATGGATATTTAGTTTTCTTACCTCCAGGCTTCTTTGATGAATTCTTCCCCTTTTCCTGTCAACTTGACCACATATTCTGTTGTTTTTCAAAGAACACTTGATCATCAGCAAACTCTATTTCCACCTTCTCCGCACATCAAACAGGTTTTTCATTACTTTTGAACTCATGAGAGGAAAATGATATTTGATATCGTGGCTTTAGTCCTAAGTAAAATCGATTTATCTTACTATCAATATCTCAGATGAAATTTGGTGCATACCTTGCCAGTTGAGTGAACTTTTCTTTATAAGTAGCCACCGAGTCATCATCTTACCTCAATTCCAGGAATTGTTTTTCCATCCTAAGACGAACCACCTTAGGAAAATATCTCTCAAAAAACATACCTTTGAATTCATCACAATCAAGAGCATCAATCTCCTTACTATCTCTAATATTTTTCACCATTGACCACCAATGATCTGCTTCACCCTCAAAAAGGAAAATAGTGAGACTAACCTTTTGATGTTCTAGAAAACCCATGACATCGAAAATCTTTTTCAGTGCTTTAATCCACCGTTATGCTAGCACCAGATCAGATGATCCTTCGAATGAAGGGGGAGGTTACCTAAAGTAATGCTCCACTACTGACATGTTCCTCTGTAGTTGATCTGGATGATCTTGTGCATGAATACCACCACTATTTATAACCTGCTTCAACTGTTTCATCACTACAACAAACTCTTTAGTTCTGATTCTAAACATCTTAGGTTGCTAATTTGGAAGGTTGTCTTCATCTTGATGTCTTCCCAATATACCCTGTTTCCTCTGTGGAAAACCATTCTGAACACAGAAATAACTTAGGATAAGCAACATGGTATTCTGTAAATACTATATCATTTCAATATTGCCATAAATTAATTTATGGACATTAATTTAACAATACCCCAACTCCTAATGTTATATAAACCGACCTATGACACCAACTATAAGGACCCGACCTTAAAAAATTACATAATCTTGAATTAAAGGAATAATTAACATTGAGTATCTTTTCAGGTTTAGAGTTTTAGAGAGTTAGACCATAACTATTACATTTCAAAAAATTAAAAAGTAGACACTTCTACCCAGTATCCATTTTTTTACAAAACATGAACTCTTAAAAAAAAGAGTCAGGTCTAGTTTCATGTTTAATACAACATGAATTTTCATTGATCCCATCTTTGACCCTATTCCACATTATGTCTTGTGAAAAAAATACAAAAACATGGGATGAGCATAAAAAGATCAGTAAGGGATACATAAAGAAGTAAAACTGTTAATTTTTCAAAACAACAAGTAACCCATGAATACATTAACATAAGTAATACTTTTAGCCTTCATGAAGTAGTAAATACTCTTCACTGAATAAAATATCATTACATACCCTTTTGTAACCAAAATGTTACTATAAAACCCATATAAAGATCACATAACTTATAAAGGTAACTTGGGACATAAACATACATAAATGGAATAACCATATGGTCTACTTCCACACATATCACTAAATGGAATAGCCATACAGCCAACATTCATACCCAATGCATTGGGGGTTATAATGTAACCACCCATCCTGGTATTCATGGCACCACCCGTCATTTGGTTAATCATGTAACCACCGGTAAAATGTCCAAGTACCATTGTAAAATCATAAGATATAAAATATTACAAATATAAACATTTCACTAATAACATTTAATTTTCAATAACAAAAATTAATTTCATTATATTGAAATAATCAATCCATTTCAAAAACTATTTTCACATCCAAAACACCGAAAAATAGAATAAGGGATTTAATTTTCATTTTGGAAAACAATAAGGCTTATAGAGGAATCCAAATAACGATTAGGACGGTGGAGAGGTCATTGTCGCCGCAAATGTTAAAAGAATTCCATTGGTTGTATAGTAAAATTCTTTGTAGGAAAATATTCCCTTTGAAATGTTAAGGGTTTTTATACTGTGTATAAAATAAAGTCATGTATTAAAACAAAATATGCCTCAATGAAAGGAGACTGAGACGAAGTCCCTTACCTCATGTCCAACATGACCCGTTAATTCTTTAATATCCTGAATAATAAACTAAAGTTAATTTTTTTACTTGATTAAGAACTTTTTTCAAGTTTATTATTACTTTTATGCCACTTATTACCATTTTTTAAACATTATGTAATCATTTAAGTTAATAATGTTTATTTTGATGATATTTGGTAATTAAGTAAAAAATGAACACCTTATATTTACAAGTTGTCCATGTGGTCAATAGTCCATTATATCCATAATGATATTCGTGATTTAGATATCAAATATATAATATATATCTAGTATACACATGTATTTAAAATAGTACATAACATTTAGAGGCAAGAAATGAAATGCACCGTTCATGGAGACGGTAAGCCGTACGTACGCATGAACGCTAATTTCATTTCTATTTCTTATTTTTATGGAAATAAATTATAATGATACATATTTATATTATAATTCCAGTATAATATCATATATAATATCATTAACTTCATCCTTTATATATCCCACATAAGGCATTAACAAATCACATAACTTTGAGGGGGAGGTAGTCCGCACTTCCTCAAATGAGATTATCATATTTACCCACTGTGGAACCATAAAGGCTTGATATAATTGGGAAGTAAAGAAGAATAAGGAAATAATAAACATAATATATATCATATATAAAAATACTTCTATCATATTTTCCACCATGAGAGGCAGTAGGATAAAATCGAACAATCATTGTTTTGTGAGGCGTTAGTTTTCCATCAATAGAAACGTTATGTTCTTCATCCATTAGATGGAGGTGTGTGAAAGTGTAGTTAGTATACTTCTCATAACAACATCCAACTATTTTCAGGATACTGGTTTTGTTACAAAGTAAAGGAATAAAGAGAGTTTATGGGTTGGAGAAGTAAAATAAAATAAAACAATTTAAGAGAAACCATTGCCTTTAATTTGTGTAACTCCCTTTGGTTTGAACCAAAGGACTTCTTGAAGTGATTTTTGCATATATTAAGGCTTCTAGGAGGAGGAGAAAATGTAGTAAGCTTAATTGGGTAGATTTCTGATGATCCAAATGGCTTGAGAGGTATGAGGAATTGGTTAGAAGTGGTCTCCTTTTATAAGGGAGAGGAGGGGCTCTTTATGAAAGTGTGAAAATATTATTTTATAATATAATGGTATTCGGATTATAAATGTCCAAAAATAATTAAGGTTGAAGATAAGATGACACATATTCAAAATAAAATCATCCAACCATAATAGGAAAAGTTTTCAATAATATTTTAATAATTATAATCTTATTTATTTAAATAATTTACTAATGAGGTAAATACTGCATCATTATTTTGTCATAAATAATTTAATTTATTTGATGTGTAAAAATTATAAAAAGAAATAGCAGGATATAGGAAGTATTTTTAGTTTTCTAATTAATATTTATAGGAAAAAAGATAATTTATATAACCCCTTCTAAAAATTAATTTACTAATAGATATTTGTTTTTTTCATTTTTGCCTTTACTTTAAGTTAATTAATCTAAATTTTTATTATCACTCCCAAGTTGCTCAATGGGGTCCCAAAAACGACCCAAAGATGAAAAATGTCATAACTGAATCAACCAATAAGGTTTGGAAAGGTGTTATGGTAATTTTGAATTATTATAATATTCTTTTTACCTTGAATCACCCTCTTTACCTTTAACCGCGGTAAATAAAAGGAAATAGTAACTATTCACCAAAAATTATTTTCATCTTATTGAACCAAATTTTACTTCTCGATAACTACTATTTTTGTCATATTTTTGAAATTCAAGTCACAGAATTGGTAAAATTTCATTTAAAAGAAAAAGTTAGTTTTTAACTACCACTAAGCGGTTTCACTATTCATAAAAAATTGAAGTTTTTTAGAAAAATACCAAAAATTCAGCTTAAGCTATATTTGATATTCTGAATTAATTTTTTTTTCTATTTTTCCAAATTCAAAACATAGAAGTGGCATTAATTAATTTTAAAATTATTTCCTATTATCAAAACAAATAGCGTGGTTTTAAGAAACAATAACTATCAAAAGATTGATACTTGTTTACGTCCGATTTCAAATTAAAATTAATAACAATGACCGAAATTGGAATAAATGGAAAAAATATATTTTAATTTCACTTTAAAACCAATTATGAAGACAATATAAGCATATAAATAAATTATATTAAAAGGAACTTTTGAATTAAAATACAATATTTTTTCACTATTCATTAAAAAAATGAATGTTATTTGAAAAATCCCAAAAAATTACCCAAAGTAAAATTTGATGTCTCCATTATAATGTAGGATTTTATTTGGTTAATTAGGATATATAAAAATAACCAAAACTAGATTTTAATATATTTTTCCATTAAAAGGTTGTAAATCAGCCTTTTAATGTAATTGTTTCTTAAAAATAGATTTATTCATATTTTAAGCCTCTAAATTTTTTTCAGATAAATGTAAATACATTTAGCAAACATGTATAATCATATTGTAGTTAGTTTCATTCATTCCTGCCAATACAATCGCTAGGAGTTAACTACAATTTAATATAATAATAATATATTATTAGTGTGCAACATAAGATTTCAAAGAAACCTGTTGTTGCGTATCGGGTATTCTATTGAACATAGCAACCCCTTTAATGTAAAATTAATATTTAATTCACAAATATTAATAAATATTAAATATTTCTTATTCTTCATTTACCAGGGATGTTAAAAAATCCATTCTTTATAAGGATTATTCATTGTTCTCCAGGGATAATTAAATCTTTTCATATAGTTCATTTATCATTTTTCCCCTTTTACCTTGTTATGATGGATTTTTCTTATCATTTTTCTTTCGAATTCTTTCAATGAAATTTATAGGTATATTTTATTGTTTGATATTCTATGGATCATTATTTCTATACTTATGGTATAGAGGATGTTTGGGACATTATGTTTAATTATTTAAATATGAACATTGTGATAATCATGTTGAGGTTGTAGATTTATCACCATATTTTAATTTAAAGTGAATATATGGGTTTTTTATAATTTTATTATTTATTTGAAATTATAATATACTTATTATATATAATAAAATATAATTTGTTTTAATAATGTGTTTTGATATATATTTTGGATAAATTTTTGTTTTATTCATATTTATAACTTTTAATAGTGGTATAATATGTAATCTTAGTGTTATTAAAGATCTTATAAAAATAATTTTTGTTTTATGAAAATTTGGAAAAAAACTATATCCATTATTAATATAATTATTTGGATAAATATTGAGTCACTTAATATGAAAAAACATTTTCTATGTTTTCGATAGAATATGAATGTTATAATAAATACATGCCTATTTTATTTAAATTATTGTGATATATAATATCTTATTTGTTTCATTTTACTTGATATTAGTTTATAATGATCTAAATAATTCTGATTGGGATTCTTATTTGTTGGATTCGATGTATAAAATCTATAGCACCAATATATAAATTATTTTATTGGAGTATTTTATTCCTTAGTTTTATTGCCATATTGAGATTTCCTATGAGTAGAAAATGAGTTTGAATTAATTTGTTATCAATGAAATTTATAGCCATGTTTAGATTTTGTAATTATAGGGTTAACATTTTTATATTATAAATATTCTAGGATTGAGGTTTGTTATATTGTTTCATTGTTATGGTTAGGATCCTTGGATAAGTAATGTGTTGGGTGATCGAAATTGGATTATGTTAAATGAATGTGATTGTTGGATAGAGGATGTTCTGTGTAACATTGTGGGACATAAGGGTAGTTAATATGTCATCACTAAAAAGATTTTATAATCATGTCCTTCTCTATTTTTACATGATAGATTGATTTTATATATCATGTTATTTGTTTTCCGCCCATAGTTCGATTCATATTGACTATTTCCAATATTTTTTAGGGTATAATATTCAAGCATAGGTAGAGTCCTATTGTACCTTTATAAATTTTGAATGAAAATTGAATAAATAATCATTAAATGGGATGAGGTGATAAGGTAGTTAACGATGGTAAATGATTAATATAATATTTCTAATGGTGAAAAATTGGTGAATATTATCATGATAATATGACAGTTCTATACAAACGTGGATTAAAATTAATGAAATTGATAGTCATGAAATATTATTAGTTAATGGTATTAAAAATAGATTTAATGATTGTTTGATTTCTTCTTTATTATACCATGTAATTATCAGTTGAGCGTCTAATGTGATGGTTGTAGTGTATGAATCTACATATAGAAAATTCTTGTAACATGGTCTGTTCAAAATATTTTATCTGATTTCATATGCTAATACACCAAAACTGATATAGAAATAGAATAAAAACTTAATGTGGGTTCATATAATATCATGTATGGATAGGGATTGGATGGTCAACTTATCCTTATCCCTGTCTCTCCCTTAAAAAATATATATGTCTAAGAAAATATCATTCTGCTATGGCATACATTTTATGTCGATTTCCTACGGTGAATATTTTGGTTCACGTTTTACTATACATTTAACATTGGGATGTAATTTATTGAGGTATAGGGAATATTTTAATATGGTAATGGTGGATATGACATTATGAGGGTTCTTGTGCAAGGGGTGTGATGGTTTTTGGAATAATTAATTTTCGTAGGCTCTAAGGGCTTCTAAATACCATCATTGTTACATATGATATGATGTTGTTGATGATATGTATTTGTAGACTAAGAGAAATATGATATATGGGGTCTTATATGAAGATGTGGTATATATTTCTAGGGTCTAAAACAAATCAGGGAAGACATAAATATTTTATGGATAGGAACATGATTTGTGGAATCGAGGTGTGATAATGACAACCCTATATAAATAGAATATAAGCATAACATTATTTATATATATTTGATTTTTTATTCTAATTCATTATCCATATAAATAATTTTGTGAGTGATTCATTGTTAGGATGTGGGACTAGTATAAACTTATTATTTCATTAGTTATATTCATTTATTAATTAACTATAATATTCAATTCCCAATAAACAGTTTCACGATTGTTTATATGGAGGATCCAACTGAGTATACATGTTAAAATATCGTAACATATATATAAATAAATTTTTGTAGTAAATTGGAATATTTTGGTGATTTTGATTACATTAAGACCTAGCATATCTATTGATTATTTTTTAAGAGTTATGGGGTCATTTTTATTCTTATTATTACTTATTATACATTATATTTTCTTTTCAACTTATATAAGCACGTATATGTATTGTGATTTCATATGTTTTAGGAATGGTGTTGATTGGTTGTTTTCCCCTATTATATATTACTCCCTAATATATAAAATGGAATTTTATCCCATGTGTGTAATTGATATAACATAATTTATATATATAAACCAATGGAATATTGAACATAAGATTCATGAATAATTATTTTATCATCATGACAAAAATCACAAGGGTTGAGCTAAAATTTAACATAAGCGTATTCATTCCTCCCAATGTGTTATAGTATAATAACATTATGTGAGGTTATAATAAAGAAACATGGTTATAATATAACCTTTATCAATGTCCATAATAAAAAATAAATTCCTAGCATGTAAACATATTGCAATCATTGAAAGTGGAAGACATGTAAAAGAACTATGGAACGAAGTATTGTGGAAATATATGACACTAATATTCATATGAAAATATAAGGGTAATAAATACATAATGATCTGTTTATATATAAAAATAACCAACAGATATAGTACAATAGGCCCTAAAACGTTATGAAAAACCATATCATGGTCTCCAGACTCTGAGAGTTCTGCTAGTCAACGATCAAACTCTTTCATCATTCCAACGAGTACTAAGAAACATTTATGGTTTCTTGGGTATTGAAGCATAACGATGCTCATATAGGAGGTTAGTAAAACTCAGTAGGGAACCAAAAACTTGAAATAGTATGAAATATATGAAATTTAGTGTGCATGTATTTAGTATGATTAAAAAGGATTACAAACATTTCATAAGTATGTGGAATTGCATATAGTTTCCACATGCCCAAACATTCGAACTAGAGGAATATACTAAGTGGTTGTTATCCTATCAATATTCCATGAAAACCCATCTGTAGATTCATCATATCCATAATATATCATATTCATATAATAATTCATAATTTATCATTACATAACCACAATTCTAGTCTATATGTCATTGAGTTATTTTTCACTCATCATCCATAATGAAATGAGGTAACACATTACACTTCCTCCACATAGAATCAAGAGGTCAGGTCACTCAGACTCTATAGGGAACTAGGATAAAATTTAAATTGACATCATTGTGGCATGAAAAACATTTTAAACTTCATCCACAATTCATAAAATGAACAAGTAAATCAAACTCTATATTTATAACAAACTACAAGTCGTTGTCAAGTGAGTGTCCACGTGGTCATTATTCTCTAACGCTATTTTAGAATAAACCATCATCTTGACCACAAGAAATTATAAATACATCTCTAATAGATAATAATATCATGATTGTCTAAATTTTTCAATTACCACAAAATGCCTCCAAATTAATTTTAATACAAATAAAAGTGAAGAGCATATAAATTACGCACTTGGAATGTCTTAATGGTTAATCAGAAAAAATTGCATAGCATCTGATCAACATCAAACACTATATTAACAAATTCATGGAGAACTAGATGTGACACATCAACGATACAAATGAAAGAAAATAATTTATATTTATAAATCAATCATATAATATCATTACGATTAAAGGTATCTAAACATGTGATCAATGTCAAACATATTATGTTAACAGGTCAAAGAAAAATCATTATATAATATCATTATACATAGTCATGTAGTTATATATCAATGATAAATCATTAATCATTAGTGGTCAACATCAAGGACATGAATGTGGGTCCATCTTGGCCCTTGGAATATTTTCCATCTACATTTACCAAGGATCAATTAATTTATTTAGAAATATGGATCATTTATTAAGTATTGCATCATATTAACTATATATTTTGAACATATTTACATTGCCTCAAGGTATTGATCCTCATATAACAAATAAATAAACTCACTATAAATACAATAGTCTAGAGTACATAGGTTCACTTACCTAAAATTGATTCAAATCCAATCCATGAAAAGATCATTAGATTTTTCCATGTTTCACCCAAGTCCCATAACCTCCATAGATCACCATAACGTCCAAAAAAATATTATGGATTTCAAATTATATAATTATAAATATATTATAATTTATTAATTATTTATGAGGAATGTCACATTCAACGTAAATAATTAATTTTTTTGATTTTCTTATCATATATGACCACCTAGACCGATTCTCGACCAAACAACCATGAATTGTCCATTACAAGATCTCATCATCAATATAGGCATAATCCCTACGTTAAGTAAAATTTAAAAAATTATTTAATATAATATTATTAGTACCATATGTATAAATCAACCAATGGATATATAATAATATATAAGTTAAAAAAAGAAGTCTAAACCACTACAATGTAACAACTAGTTCACTAATGAGTAATATAACCAAATAGATTTCATGGTACGTTGGAAAATTTAACTCAATTTAGTAGGAATCCATAAATTATATCATCATGGGATATCTCTTAAATAAAAGTCCAATTAATTTGATACCTTCTTCATTATGTGACATCTTATATCAATTCAAAGCGAAATCACTATAATTTTAGGAAAATTCAATCATGATTTAATGAATATTTATTTCAATTCATTAAAATTAATATGTCAAATGATGAATCAACAATCATGATCAGAAGATATGAGGGGATCTAATTAAAATGGTGATATCAAAAGAAAAAAAAGGAAAACAATTACAATAATTATAATCACTGGTGAACCATACAATGTTATGCAAAAAAAATTAGAAGGATTAGTTCGTAATTGAATAAACGAATGGGATAAACACATAATATCTATTTTATCTTTCCTAAATTAACCTCTAATAAATGAGATCTCTTATAAGTAGGAGTATAAGGGATCATATGTAGTTTAATTATTAAAATTTATGACAAGGGAGCTAAAAATGGGGTGGCATTTGAGGCATATTTGAAAATCAATCCACTCACTTATAACCGTCAAGTAGTCCCTATATGATGATTGGTCTTGTTCCACCCTCTGACTCAAAGGCCCATAAACTAGCAGATTGTATCTTTTAGACTAGATAGTGGGTGATACTACGAACTAGTTCTATAACTTACTACATCATTTAGCTAGATAGTTCTTTGAGATAGTAAGGGTTTCATCCCAACCCAGTGATAATCTGTTGGGACCTCCAGTGTTATGATTTTTTTTCTACAGGCTAGTTGTCCCAAGAAACACCCCAAGTGTACATTTAAGAATTTTCGTTACCCACCAAACATCCTTTCATGTCTAAAAACACATTGTGAGGCTGATAAGTCATGAAACATTTTGCTTTGACACTTGGTTCTCCAAAAATATCCATAAAAAAGATAAATGATTGTGTTACTTCAAAAATATTTGAACAATAATGATGTTGGTAATTAAAATCTCCCCACTAGTGTGTTTCATATAATGAATAAATTTTTGAAGCATTATTTTCATGCTTTATGATATTCCATGATATTCATCCACATGTATTGAAATTTAATCCATACTTGAACACAAACCAACCAACTGAATTTTTTTATACATTTTATAACTCCCAATAAACTCCCATAGTATGTCTCTGAGCATGAACAACAGAATCTGAGTAAATTGCTCACTAGAATCCAATATTGAGACAGTTTCCACCACATCTATATAGCTGAACATCAACTAATATCTAGCATAAATTCTTTTAGATGAATTACTATGTTCTACCATAATATAATTTCTATATAGAACACTATTTTATTCGTCTAACGGAATCCCAGATCGTATTCAATTCCATCATTCTATATTCAATGAAAGAAATTATTTTAGATTCGATACCCAAATCTCATATGGTTCTAAAATGAAGAAATTATTCTATGTTGAATAATAATATCCTACCAAATTAACAATTTTGGAAGGACTTTATTGATTTTTAAACAACATATTCATACCCAATAAAATTATTTCCTTGTGATTCCAACCCTCTACATTTATGTATAAATACTAACAATAATTAATAATTTTCCAAACCTATTCATATAAAGGTAACAACCAATAAATTGAAACACAATAAACAATTGATCATGTTTCCAATTGAATTTTTGGAACTAAAAAAATATGGTATATATCATTATTGATGTATGGAACAACATGAATTATTTTTCTCCATGTTGATTCAACAACATGCTTCACACGTTACAAGGCTCAATGAAATTTGTCAATGAAATATCAATCAAAATACATATAAATCCATAATGGTTAATCTAATTATAAGTTATTTAAAGATTCTTTATAATATTATAAACATATAAAACATCCTAAATTGATATATATATATATATATATATATTTGATATCATGTATACAATATACTGATCTCTTTGAGTGACTATTATGATTTGACTATTAGTCTTACAAAGTACAATGGAACTGTTCAATAGGAAAGGTTATTTAACACCTGAAAATGATTTTTTCTCCACACCAAATACATTCCTCAATTACATCATTATTCCAAACCCCCTACTATTCCATTTCTATGTAAAATTAATAAATATATTATTTCATTCAAATTATATTATCAATAATTCACCAAGAACTACTGATACCTGGATTATTAGGATGCATTTAACTAGATCCAATTATACATTATCAATGGTAATAACCTTTTCTAGGATACTAGGTGTGGATAATCACATTTACCATAGACAGGTCTCATCCCCTACCATATGTTTATCCACAAAACAATTACATTCGCATTGAATGAAGATGAATTGGTTTTCATATAATGGTAACCGATTCTATTATTATTTATGTATCTTTCTATGTAGTTATATCCTCTCACAACCACATAATAGTGTCCTATAACTAGTGGTATCCTGAAAAACTACACAATTTGATAATATTTAATACGACCATGAACTACAAACATCATTGGAAAACCCCCATATATTCTTCTGATTTAAAAAGAAAACTAGAAACATCATAAATGAAAATCTCACAAAAATTTATCCCATAAAGGATTGGCAATGCCAATCTTTATTCCTAGTAGAGTAATTGTCTAATGAAACATAAAATACAAAGCAATAATAACATTCTTTTAGTTTTCCACACCACTAAGAGAAAGCTCTACCAAACCTCAGAACTCTTTGTAGACATTTTTTTACATAACTCCATACTACAATGTTTCATCACACACAACAAAAAAAATAGGATCTAATTCGAGATATTGAGTGTTAACCCACTCTAAAATAATTTAAGTTTCAACCAGCCAAGATTCACTTTTCATCCCCAATGAGTGTTTAATTATAAACAATAGAATATATAAAACAATGGACCACCCCTTGATTTCATAAATAGTCAGGAACTCTAGAAACCAACCATTTATAATTACTATATTCACTTGAGGATGTTCATACTATCAATATAGAAGAAACATGCTAGAAAATACATTAATCATACCAAATTATTATTATATACAAACCGAATTTTTATCAATAAAATCAATACCAATGAAATTATCCAAAACAATTCATCAAAAGGATTATCTTAACTAATGTTACAATCATTCATCAAAAGATTTATCTCACAAATAATTAGAGTGACACTTCTAAGTCTACGATGTCTTAAATATAACTCTATTAAGGTTTCTATATGGGTCACAACCCATAAAACATCTTTTCATCACATCTCTATAGATATTTCATGATGATTGTTTTCTAAGAATAACCATTTTAAATAGGAAATATATGAATTGTTTGGTATAATAGAATACAACAAGATTCTATATAGATAAATCCAGATATACCATATTTACACCATTTTTTTAACATATCTAATGGATAATGACATTAGATTCATTACTAATAAATTTTATTCCAAAAAAATTATTCAACAGGTTAAAATACCTCGCATGTGAATTGAGGGACTAAATCCTCATATTCGTCATCATAACTATCAATATCATCCCCCACATGAAACACAAAATATAGTGACATTTCATGTTACCACATATAGAAACACATTTTCATAGAAATATAATTTCATCAAGAACACATAAATTCCAGAACAACACATGTTGTTGAAACTAATTAATATAGGTTATAATTCATAAATTCAATCACCTACATGACATATATATTCTAAAAAAACAATTAATTTAATATTATTGACGATATGCCTCTAACTGATACACCCATGAGTGAAATTCATATTAAATAACAATATTAAAATCCTTGTCAATCAAAATATTTGAAAAGATATGATTATAATAGAAAATCCAAGAACCTAAATAACATTAATTTTTTTAAGAAGGTGGTTCATACCTAGAAGACCAAGGTATAATTATTATAAAGAAAGAGGGAATACAAGTCTAAAAGATGGAAACAAATTACATTGTTTATAATCAAAGGGTATTAGATCAGGGGGAAGATCATCAAGACATGTAATATATCGATTAACCCGCATATTCACAAGGACATAAGAAACCATGATAGCTTCTTGAAATATATGAGTGATGATATAGTTGATGTCGAGAAGTGTGTGGATACATCCCATTCAACAAGTGCAGATTGACCACAGAAGATGTATCACACCATTCCAAATTACTTGCACAATGTTGGTCGAGTAACTCTCAATACAATAGGTTCTCCAACCATTTTGTTTGAAAAAAGAAATGACAGGAATCATATTCATTATTTTAGATTCTAGAGAAGAGTAAATGCCACATATACCATAAAAGCATCCAAGGATCTGTCCAGCATAATATCTAAAGATTGCATAACTACTCATAGGGCCTGGATTGCCTTTGGAAGCACCATCCACATTAACTTTAATATGACTAGGAAGAGGGGAGTTCCAAAATACATTGAATGTGTGATGAGGCTGGTAGTAATATCCACCAATACAGAGTCGTCGTAGATTTCTAATTTCATGAACCGTGTTGTTGGTGTGTCCTTTTTGGATCAAAGCAGCTTCATGTATGTCAATGAGAATCTGCATTCTCCCTGAATCATGACATAATGAGAATTTATTATAAATAATAACATTTATATCATACTAGATCCCATGGAGAATATTTTTTACATTACCATGAATAAAATTATTAATCCAGTGAGAATTATCCATATTCGCACATCTCATTAATTGAGATTTGATAGAGTCGTCAATCAACCAACTATAGTTAAGAATGTCAAAAATATATTTCAAAAGAGCAGAAGCAGTGGAAAAAGAAATAATTAGATGATTGGAATCTTCTATGTGTTGGTTGTAGAGAAAACATTTAGAACAGAGTTGAATACATTTCAATTAAAGGTGATCATTAGTGGGGATCCTATTGTGAGAAAGCCGCCAGATGGGGGTAACTCTTGAAGGTTTTACCCAAGGTTTTTCAAAGAGCATTATCCACCAAAAATCAATTTCAGAGTTACAAAAAAATAGTGGCTTTAATAGTTTTTTTAATTAAGATGGTCATTGTGAGAGTGTTTCAAGACTAAGAAATCATTGGTGATAGAGAAATTATAGTTATCAATGAAACACATGGTGATATTAAGAAGATGACAATTTAGGAAGTATAGGACATCTCTTAAAGAGATGATGGTGTTCTAAAGACATTGATACATAAAAATTATCGAAATTAAAGGAGTTATATTCCAGCTATCCATCCAAAAACTTCAATGATACGTCTTTAGATACCATCCACCAGGTGTTATTCATAATAGAGGAAAGGTAATTTTTGGAGGACTAGTTAGAGGAGGAAAGAAATTATGTGTTTCCATTCTTTTGTTTTTTAGAAATCTATTTTTAATGAAGAGAGTGGATTTATAATTATTATGCAAGAGTACAATACCATTCCTTAGATACATGAAAATTCCTCCAGAATAATGTTAGTAAAACAATAGACTGAGTTTCAAAACATGTTTTGTAAATTTCATATACACCCTCTTTAAAAACACTCCCAATACTAATAAATAGGTATATTTTTTTTGGATTCCATTTTTTGGCATCCTACACAGAATTTTTGTGTTTGGTTAAGAAGTCCAAATTTCATTTAGAATACATATCCCTAATCAAGGGGTATTCAAATAATAAAAATGGACAATGAAGGAATCATTGGGTTACTATATTGTTTCTTAGGGTGAAAAAAATAGAACCTGTTATTTAATATTATATTATCAATGAATGGTGAAACCCAATAACATACAAACTAAATTAATTAATGTAAAAAACAAACCGAAATATTCATACCTCCACACGGGTGTACTAATTACCCACCACAATGATCATTTATAGATATAGTAGAGAGAACATGTATAAGTGCATATAAAAATACATGCCTTACCGTAACACATTCTCTTGACTCATAGAGTGCTAGCAGGATCAATTATATAACCCAGGTCTCATCAATATCTATACCTACAATGAGTGAGGGAATCGTTGTTACCTAAGTGTCATGGTCACCTGAGCAGGGTATGTGTAACTAATTTTATAACACAATCATTTTTATCAAATACCGAACCAGTAATATTAGAGGATAATTAATATCACATGATTAGCATAAATTTTACATGTAATACATTATTATGAAACATAGGATGTATTAAATAAATTTAAAAACTGAAAAAAACTCATATATCAAATTTCATTCACTTAACAAGCCGCCAAGAACCCCGAATTGTACAAACACTAAATCAATGCATGAACATAGTAAAAACAATTCTTAAGTGATAAATGGATATCCCAATGTTTTTCTGATAAGGAATCAATACAAATGTCACATAATATTCATAAGGCACTGAGATAGAACATGACATGTCATCCTCATGAGATATAGATAATATATCACTTAGATTTGATAAGGAATCAAGTAAATTATTTCTTCGAAATCCATATGGAATCTTGAAAACAAGTCAAACAGTGACCACAATTAATAAAATGAATATGTTAATACAATTCAACATGATTATTATACCCCATGATGTTGTTATGGTTATGTGCATTTTGATTTCATGATCCCACCCTCTGTATGTTTCTACGATTATCGAGCCCACCTGTATTTCTCACTAAATATATAAGGTATAACTATTTCATGATATTTTTCATATTCAAATTATAAATCAATGACTCGTAAATAATGTCAATTAAAACTATATTTAATTTTACAAAAATATAGTGAAACACATGTCAAAATGAAAAATCAATAGTAAAAACATATCATGTGATTATTATAAAACATGGTATTACTTGATACATAATCACACTCATAGTGAAAAGAAAAATTCTTTGGAATCATGGGATTTATAAACACTAACAATAAATAACTATCTAGTGTATTTAAATAAGAAATTTCCACAAAACTATCGAATTTTGGAACTAAAAGTAAATATAAACTGATGTCATTCAATATAATCAATATAAAGTGTATCTAAACTTGTGTTCAATTTCAATCAAGGTATATTAGGGTATATTAGGGTATCAAATCACACTCATCACATAAATCAAAATTTTTGGTCATATAGCTCTACATTAGTGACCCGAGCACTGAAACCAGGGATAACACCATGTGAATGCATGTGGGACTATTATGGCCCTGTGTACTTTTTCCAATAATATTATGCATTGTTCCATAAATTAATTAGGATATTGGGGTAAATAAAAAATTAATCATTACTTGTTATTCATCACATAGTATGAATATATCTATATATCCCACATTGTTTGGCCTCGTATGATATACCAATAAACTTTTAATATATACCATATGGTAGATTATATGATAATACATTCAAAAAAAGTGTCCACACTTATCCAAGAAAATCATATTATCTTTTTCCCAGTCTATTCATGTCCATTTAGACATCATCAATTTCCATGAGGTCCTACTTATGCCCAATAATTAAAAATTTAATATTTATAACTGTATCATAAATAATTAATTATTTACATGGAATCTCATAATCAACGAAGAAAGGCATACATATTGATAGAATTTCGAGATATCACATACATGTTAGAACCATGACTAAACATCCATGGTATGATTATAAAACGATTAAATTATAATTAATAGAAAAATCCATATCACATAGAAAAAAGACAAATACAAATTATAAATAATTAAATATTTACCATAATAATAAACAAAACATTTGAAAATCCCTAAAAAATCATCTTCCAACAAAGTAAAACTCTACCCTGTGTACTAGAAATTATATGATGAGATAAATATCATATTCAATTCCATGGAAAGTTTTCCAATATAATAGAATATTATAAAATACCATAATAGGGTATTTTAAAGGATTCCCCATCAATGGAACACCAATGAACGACGCATGTCATTGATCATGGGACATCCTATAACTATGTTGATCAAATTCCCCATCATTCACAAATAATTCAATCAATATGATATGGAATTATATACCAATTACCTAAGAATAATTTTCTAAATAGTCAACTAAATACAGTGACACAAAAATATAAGTGGATATAAAAACAACATAGCCATCAAACAATCATTAAGAGAACATGTACCAACTGGATTATCTATGGTAAACCACACAAAGATCTAACAATATAAAGGGAATACTATGATCAGGATCTTCTTAAAATAAAGGATCTCACTCTGATCAAGATTTCAATATAATATAAAAACACCTCAGATAATAGGGATAACTATGGGGTCAGAGACAAGTGATACACAAATTGACTGCTCCAAAAAATTCCACTCTTGTGAGGAAAACAAGGGAGTTGTTGGGTCTTATAAAACTATATAACCACTCGCATAATATTTTCTATAGGCCAAACCAAATATTTAATGGACATTGGACGCTTTCTTTATGATATTTGGTTGTCCAGTAAACCTAACTGGGTATCAGGTCATATTACTACCTCACCAGATATTTGATATTGGATCACTAGTATATTGGTGAGACTTTCTGGGTAGTAGTGTCCCTTTTCCAACCCAACGATGTTTAAATTGAACTAATGTTATTTTCTTCAATTACATGATAAGGACCTTGATTTAATCCCCCATATTTTCAGCAATCATTAATAATTTAATTTCCAAAACCCCCTCAAGGATATTCAAATGTGAATCATCTCAATTTTATACTTGGATCCTTGTAAAATTCATCAACCATAAAAAAGATTATCTTCCCTAAAAATTGATGACACATAATTATATGAGTAATTAAACTTATTATAAATTATTAATTTATATAATAGGAAGGTTACCTTTTGAGGGAGGTTTTCATTAATTTTTTCCTCTTTTGGGCCTCATATTACTCTCTAATAATGATTTTGAGATAGGACATGGTGACCCTGTTTTGAATTTTTATAATTATAACTCATGATTAGAATAAAAATTAAAAAAAGTATAAATTATTATAATTACATTGTGCTATATTTTAGCTATATGTTTTATCCTTAGATAAATTTATAATTCGAATGGAATACTGACACATTAGAAGTGTTTTTTGAATCCAATCTCACATTAATTTCTAGCTATATTGGAAAATTATTATAATTTTTTTATAATTTCAATGTTATAATAGGTTCTATTAAAGATTTAAAATGTAAATATACGACATAATGAATTGGAAATGAAATCATAAACCCTTATCAGGAAAAAATGTTGGTGAAATAAACAATCTAGGACCATAACATGTTGATCTGATAATGGTGAAAAAGATAAAACCTCTTATTCAATTCAAGGAATGTTAAAGAAGGAAAAATGATTGTCCTAATAATTGATAGAATGATATAAAATATAAATTAGGTGTTCATTTTTTTTGAGTTTATCTTCCTAGAAGGGTTTTATATGGTCTGGAAGGAAACATAAAAGAAATCATTATTAAATCAAGGACATTGAAAATATTTATTGAATTGGAGATGTGGCTTATAGTTTAAAACCTAAACCTAACCTATATAATGACCATGATGAATTCTCTATCCTTTTATTGAGAAATTATATTACATACCAAATGCATGTACAAACTTATAATGTGATTTTATTACAGCATGATCTGTATTTTTGTGAAGATCTTGTCCATTTTCTTCAGAAAAAATAAAAACTATCCCAAAAATTGAAACCTAGGCTTATAAATAATCTTTTGGGCAAATATAACCTACATGTGGAATTATGAGATCATGAAGATATTTTTTTTGAGAAATAAACACAATTTTTAAATTGTTTTCAATTATATAAATTTTGAGGATAAATATTTCAAAGGGGGAAATTCTAACACCTATAAACTAGTTATTGTAGGTATGATTTCCATTCTATATAATTTATTGAAATTGAAAAAAAATTATTCACTAATGTGATAAAATTGAATTACAAAATTTTAAATTTTAAATTTGAAAAAATTAATATAACTTTTCTCTTTATAATTCTATAATTACCTTCAGGTTAATATTTTTTTTATATCTCAGAAATTTTGTGATTATTATTGAAAATAAAAAATTTCTATTTAAAAAATATTCAGATTAATGAATAATAATGTAAAAATAATGAAATAGTATAATATGAATCATTTTTGATATTAGAAATATTTATTTATGTTTTAGTATAATATATTCAAATGTATAATTCCTAACATAAAAAATAATTTCACATTTTTGAGATATAAATACTGTATTTATTAAATGAATTTTTTATACATCCACCTTATTTAAGTTTTCATAATTTTCAATTGAGTTTTGTTTTGAATTCAATGTAAAATAATTCCCTTCCTTCCTAACAAAATTTAATTATTTATAATGATATCAATAATTTTTTTTTGTGAAATCATCTTCATGTAAAAAATTTTAATTATTCTAAAATCAAGGTTCATAGCATTTTATAATATTATAATAATAAAAATATTCAAGGCTTCTCTAATGTTAATTTTGTAACAAGTGGTACTCATATGTATTATTTAATAATCAATATAATGTAATAAGTTCCTCCTAAATTTTCAATATAATGATGTCTAAGCATGGTAAATATTTATCACCATAGTCGATGGTGAAATGAAAAACCTTCAAAAATTTATAATGATTCATATTAACCCAAAAAATTTAATTAAGTCTCATTGGGTGGTTTGATTATTAACATGATAATATAATAGTAAAATATATTATACTTTGAAGAACATGACATTAATAATATATATTATATAAAATATATTCATGTATTTATAAGTCTCCCACCAACAACACATATAAAAGGAAACCACATCCCCTCAAACCTACATATATATTTTTCCACAAGGATTTTTCAAGAACATCCAAAATATCATAGAAACATTATATTTGTCTCCCTATGGTTTATTATTTCCCCAAAAGACAATTCCATGAAGGGTTAATGATCAAGACAAAGTAGCATACAAAAATAATAGGTATATGTTTATTCCGATCTCTAGAAAGTTCATTCCTTCTTAAACATCATCTAAATCACTAATAACCATCATTAAATAATTAAATTCGTATATTTACATTAGATGGATATATTTAGGTTAATTGTAAATCCATATTTTATATGATTTCTTTAATATTGAAAATGGAAACATCCTTTGTGTGTATGTATAGATTACCTCCTTAGGAAATTATGTGTATCACTTTTTATACCAGGAATAGTAGGATGGATATATAAATGTGGTTAATGAACATATAAAAAATATATGATGTATATATTATTATAATAATATTATATATCATCTATCTTCTTGTAGATTTCTTTTTCTCAAAACAGATATTGTATCAACTCGATATGTCCAGACTACAACCTTTATGAAAGAAGGCAATCTAATTTTCAATTACAATAATTCATTACAAAATACAATATTTCATATATTTAATAAAACAAAAATTCATTAAAATTTTAATATTTTGGATGAAAATTAAATATTTAATTTATACTTTATCTTTGGTCAACATAGAGTTGTAATTCTTGAGAAATTGGCCATACAACCATAAGAGTTCGATGAATGAATGATCAATATCAGTTAATGGGTTGCATTTGATTATCATTTTCCCCTATAAAATGAAATATTAATAAAAATGTTTCAAAACAATAATTTATTAAATTTAAAATGACTATTGATAATGATATAATGAATCCAAACACAATAAAATATATTATTTCGTTTATCATTTCAATTCCACCTCATTATGAAATATTTTATATTGCACAATTTATTTGTTTTATATACATTATATAATTAAACATTGAAATATTATATCATAAATTTATAAATATTTTTTGTATTTTATTCTTCATTTAATGTTTTATCTTTTATTTAGTTTTGATTCAAATATTAGTAAAGCAATAATTGTTTTTTATAATATCATTCATTTTCAACATTATTCATGAAAATTTTTAAATTAGAAGAGTTATATTATATTTCACTTCACAAAACCCATAAAATTTATTATTATGTTATTTTTTTGAGGTTCCAATGTTTGTATTCATTATTTTTATTTATATGGCTCTCAAAAAATAAATGAATTTTTTGTATGAATAATCAACCTCATTTATCATTCACAAGTGGTTAATATATTTCCTTGATGTTCATATTTTTTAATATGATTTAGGAATGTAGATTTATATTTTCCAATGATTAAAAAAATAATTTTACTATATAATTTGATTCATTTAAAATGTTTAACAATGAGATATTGTTAATGTTATTAGTATAGGTTGTTTTCGATTTCATTACAAATGTGTGAATATAATTTAATTTGTTACCGCTATGGACAAAAAAATATATCCCTCTTAAATGAATTTTTTTATCTTGATTCATACGAAAATATATATGATATTTCATTATAAAAACATTTTTCATTATTTTATAAAATATTTTTTAGTATAAAATAATAAATATAACAATTTATTAAAATGTTTAAAAGTGATTTTAATACAATTTACAAAAAGGTTTTAACAAAAATTGATATTAATTCAGTAATGAATGCAATTTTTTATATTTTCCTTCCATATTATATTTTAATTCAACATTGTTTTTTATTTGACCCACCAATTTCATAATAATTTATGGCAATCTATTATACTTTTCTAAATCATTTATTATAAAATATTTTATATTATTAAAATTACATTGATCTTGACCCCTTTCACTCTCCATTATTCATTGGAGATTATTTTTCAATTTTATATTTTATGAATCATGGATATATTCAAAATAATTTCTACTCTTTAAATATTTTAATAAACTCTAAATAACATCAATTAATGGTTTTAGATTAATTATTAATTCTATAGATGCAATTTAATTTAAATGGTAAATATTAATGTTCTTTATTCATTATTAATTATATATATTTATTGATTGATAATAATTAACAATTATATATTAAATAAATTACATAAAAAATGATGAATGTGAAGGATATATGTTACTAACTGATGGGTTTCAATTATATATTTTCTTTCAATGAATCTACATGTTTAGTGAATCAAATATTTTTTCCAATTAGATTGGTATTTCTTACATACCAACGAATTCATTGAAATTAATTGGTGAAATGACATTGTGGAGAATTCCATCATGTCAACACAAGTGGTTTTGATAATAAGTTCATGACGCCTAATATTATGCATTTATTTCATTATTAGTTAATTTATTATAAATTATTTTATTGTTATTTTTTCATCACAACAGTTAGAAATTAAAATTATTGTTACAATTGAATATGTACTAATCATCCACTCTATCATATTGATATTACCATATCTACTTAGTATTTATTCAAATTTATGTATTCCCTTACTGAGAATACTAGGTCACCCTATATTATTTTTTTCATTAATTAGAATATGGAAAATTAATGAGTTTAGGAACAAACATGATTTAGTAATTCCTTCCATTGTTTAAGTTATTTTTTGAAGGTAATATTGAAATCATTTTAAAATTTGTAGTCCATGTTTGTAAAACTAATCAAACATTCATGTTATTGTCTCATCAATGGTATTCCAATAGAAAAATGTAATCATCAAATTGGTTTTACTAGATTTTTCATAAAAAATAATATGTTCTAATAAAGGAATAATGATTTTGGAATGCGTAAATTTTTTTAATGATGATAAGCATGATACATCATCGTCGTTATTGACATAAAATCCCAAACTACCATTCTAAGAGATAATAATTTATGTGAATTTAATGAATAAATAACTCTGTTATTGAAAAAACATAATAAAATATTTACTAAGGTTCTAATATACAATCATTGGTAAAAATTCATTAATAAAAAATAATTAGAAACACGATGACCCACATTAGATAAAATTATAGTCAATATGTTTTATTACTCTATTATTGGAATATATAAATATGATGTTATTGAATTAACAAAAGAATAAAACAGATACATATAGTGAATATATTTTTATTAATATAATATTCTTTAAATAAAAAATTGACATGTTTATTTAGTTTGTACTAAACAAATTCTCATATAAATTCCAAATAATAGGTATTATAGAGATGATGCTAAAAATATTTTATCGAAAATTGGATGATAAAATAGTGATATATCATTATTTATTTAATCAACATATTTATCATAATGTAGATAATGAAAAATTAAAAAAATATTTCATTTCTAAAAATACAATTAAACAGATAACACACCTCATAAAATACATGAATTTTTTAAAATTAAATATTCATTTACTAATTATAAACATAAGGTGTTATCATTTTCTAATTATATATTAAATTTTAATGATAAATATTTTTCATTAGATAAAATATAATAATGAACTTTAATATTTTTTTAGTGATTATATAAGTTATGAAATTTTTTAAAATGGAAGATATCTAATATAGTTGGAAATTGAAAAAGAAAAATAGACGGGAACCAAAGCGTTGATTAGATGAAAAAAATGTATATTGAAATTAATTATGATTCCTACATAGATTATTGGTTCACATGATATATTTTAATGAATAATGGAATTTAAATAAAATATATAGAATATATGAAAAATTATCTCATTGTAAGTAACAATTATATTATAATGAAAATATTAATGAAGATATTAAATATATTAAAAGAAATGTATACAGGGGCTTCCATTGATGTTTTATAATAATAAAAAATATGGCCATGAATAGAAAACATTTTTATTATAATAGATATTTTTGATGGTCCTTTTAAACTATATTTTTTGCAGAAGTGGATTGGTGCCATTAAGAATCAAATGGAAAATGAAGATGAAAATTATCCTTGGAAAATTAGTTCACTTTAATTTTAGGTCATTTTCATACACATTATATATGACTATAGTTGATGGAAAATATATATTTATCTCTGGATATAGTAATTTTCATTTTATTCATTTGAAATATTACATTGGTTATATATATTTTTTGTTTTATTCATAAATTATTTTCATTGTATGATTTTTTTATGTTTTTGTTATTGTGGTTCTGATTTAGTATAATCATTACTAAAACCAATAATAATGATATAATATAAAATTTATTCAATATGAATATCATTATTCATTTTTTTAAATTAATATGTTATTTTTAGGTTATAATGTACTTTTCAAGCTATATATAATGACTATTAAAAAAAATACTATCATAGGGATAGATGAATGTTATTATAGAATATTTATAAATATCTATAAATATTTTGGAAAATATGCACAACATATCATTTTATCATAATCAAGTAAGAACATTCATATATTTTTTACCAACATTGATTAATCATGTATAAACAAAAGGTATAAAACATAGAATATTTTTTAGGTTACCTGTTTTTTATTATTTCATTTATATAAATTATTTGAATGGATTATTGAAGAATATATTTTAAAAAAATGAATTGTCACAACCCCCTCCCCACAATGTGTACCCCTCATGGACGACAATATGGGAAGGGAGATAATGACCCCCGATTCCTGCCTCCAGTAGGCCCCGAGTTGGCGACTAGCACCGAGGGTATAATAAACACACAAATGATAAGAATTGCCCTCTAAGAGAACAAATGCGAAAGTGAGAGATTTGAAAAATACCAACCAACCCCATATTAGAAAACAATATAAATGAAATCTTGTGTAAAAAAATTTAATGTTTGGAAAAACTAATACAACCAAAAAGGGAAACATAAAGTACCCAAAAGAAAGTAAAAAAACAACAGCAACTATGAAGCCCAAACAGCTCATGCAACCCCAAGCTAATAGAAACCAGCCTAATATTCAACCTGCTCTAGGTGACATGCTGAAAATTTGATACATACATATGGTGAGTATAATAGTATACTCAGTAGGATCCTACCCAAAGTCTCTCGTTCAAAAGTAATGAAAGCATGCTAAAGAACAATGAACAACAAGTGAAACTAACTCATCACCTAAACATGTATACTATATTCCTAGGATCACCATGCCTACTCTAAATAAGTAATGCATAAAATATTATGTAATATAATAAAAAATATAAAGGGTACCCCTCTACTACTTGCCCACTTTTTTTCCACTTTGCCGCAATGTCGCACATCCTAAGCATCTCTCACCCAAATGGATTTCCCACAGACACCTGGCCGAAGAACAATAACATGTATATCAAGGAAAAAAACCACCAATTATACATAATAATGTAACCAAGTAGTTTTATGGATCCTCCAAAGCTCTTATAACATGTATCATACATCAGATATTATACCTCAAGCCATTATATAACATATAGTGTCTAACGATCCTCAATACATCATATCCTATATAGGTTACACCTATATTAGTCCATCGGAAACTATATCTACAGTATATGTGTGAATGAAAATAAGCTATTACAGCCCTCTACACTCATATATGGGGAAAATAACCACTGAGATATCTAGAGAAAGTAACTACCAAGAGAAGAAAATGGGGCTAAAGTGTGTAGTCATCCATCAATCCACCCACTGGAATTTTGGGGAAAACACCCCCCAAGGCATAGAATCCCCAGGTTGCCAGTTTCCCTAACTGATGGAGTGGAGTAGTGTATAGGAAAAAAAATTACAGAAATTGTTATATCTTACAACCACACAATGGGAATAACCAATTCTTAGACTCAACAATATCTAACATCCCTCAGACTCCCAACGACCACTTCTATGACTCGGTATCCTATAAGAACTCATCTATTTAAAGAGATTTATTACATTACTTCATTCCATTTTTATTAATTGCACTTTACATTTATTAATTATTTAATCATTAAATAACAATTAACAATTCCACTTTAAATTTCAATAGCATCACACCCAATGTTCAGTGTTCCTTCAAATTACTACCATAGCATTGAGACCCATAAATCTCCAACCCCTTAGGTTAATATCATATATTTAATTTTTTATTTACATCATTACTATCCCATATTTTCATGTATTCTAGAAAAACATTGTATGCTACTAAACACATGGGGTCTCGGAACGATGAGTAGATGAGATAGCCATCGAATCTTTTCCTCCTATAGAAAGAGTGTAGACGTATCCTCCCTTGAAAAGATAAACATGGAAAGCACATGGCATGACCCATGCATCTTCGTCATTTTCAGAATAAGGGTAAGAACGAACATCTAATTTGAGAAGTGGGGATAGTAAAGAGGACAAATAGCCAAAGAATCAACAAGCATTTGAACATTCCCATCTAACCAATTTAATAGTCCCTAGTGTCCTCCCTGACACACACATGCATAAACTGATGCATCTCACTAGTCTAGGCATCAACTGATGCCACAACTTGTAGGCCTCCCTGCCCCCACATATTACAACACCCTTCTGGGCTAACATCACAACACAATTATCATGAAAAAAACCGTCCTATCATTTGGGGTCATGGCCCTTGACCACGAAAGATGGTAAATGAAAACCATAAATGGAATTTTCTTTTATCAAACAACCAGTTCGTTAATTAATCTTGGATTAACAGATTGATTATTCAAAGGTTCCAAATTGGTTAAAAAACTAGTAATCTATCACCAATAATTAAACATGCTTTATAACCCAATTTGATGAACATAAAATTATAATATGATGTATTATATTCATTTACATGCCTCTTTATCTTTATACAAACAATTTTCGATTAATTCCAGAATTAATTTCTTCATAAATTTCCATCAAGAATGAAAAGCTAAACCAAGAAAGCATAGATATAAAACTATCTAGAAAAACAAGAGGAAATAACATACAATCGAAATAAATTTATTTATCCAGTTCAAATATTTATTATTTTTATTGCATTGTGATCCATTGGGACAAAACTTGCTAACTATAGAGTTTCACATCAAAGAAAAGAGATGTAACGAATCCCCTACCTCAAACGGTTTTTGATATCTTTTATATGAGAACGAGCCACACAACATGTAACAATATCTTCTGCCTGTGACAAATATATCCTCACAAGGATTTAGAGACACCACCGCACCAGTCAAAACCCACGAATATCCCATTAGGAACATTGATAGAACATTCCATAAAAGGGCAAGGAGAAATAGAAGGAGATGAACCCAAATGAATGATGATGGATCATACCATATATCGAAGATTGATCGACACTGCTTGGTTTCATGAAAAATTGAGGGGAACCAATCCAAATAGAAATTATTTATAGAAAATATCCTATGAGATGGAATGAATGGCTCAATAATCTCACACTTAGGAATAAGGAGGAAGAACTAGGAGGATGATATCTCATCCCTTTAGAAGATTTAACACAACAATGGTTTACGATATGCTTGATTTTCCATTAAATGCGAATTGAATCAAACCACGTGGTTTGACTAAGTAAAAACATATCCAGCCTTATGGAAATTAATATATGAATTATTGCCTTTGAATTGTCCTAAGAGTCCATAAAATGAGTTCTTAAATGCATTTTTCATTAATGGAAATGTTAAAGGGGTGAAACTATAAGAAGCTGGAAACACTGTTCATGAACTCGAAATTTTGAAAGGAAAATTAATGTTCATGAACCTCACCATTGGAACTTCATAATTCTAGAAACACTATTCATTAACTAGAATTTTGGAAAAGGAATGAGGCTACTTTTGGAACCTCACCATTGAAATGTTCACCTAAGGATACTGATGACACTATTCACATAAGGCCACCATTTCACTTTTCAACAAAGGCTACTAATTACACTGTTTAGCTGTGGTTACTGATGATACTGTTCACATAAGGCTACCATTGCACTATTCACCTAAGGCTACTAATTAAAATATTCACATATGTTTACCGATGAAACAATTCACATAAGGTTACCGTTGCACTGTTCACCTATGGTTATTAATGACATTGTTCCCAAAGGATACCATTGAACTGTTCAACTAAGTTTACCGATGACACTATTCACATAAGGCTATCGTTGCAATGTTCACATAAGGTTACCAATGACCCTGTTCAAATAATTTTTCCATTTCACTATTATCCTATGGTTACTGTTTCAAAATTCACAGAACTGAAAATTTGGAATAGTGTTGTGTGTAAGTCAACATGATCTCCGAGAACACCCCAGACACCATATGTTTTCAATGTAATAGACCAGAGAGGTCTGGGGTATGACATCAGATACCTCTCAAAATATTGTCATCCTTGAGAATTAAAAATAATATGGAAAGATAAAAAAAGAATTATGAACAACCACCCATGGGGATACCTCTCAAAATTGGGAAATTCCCTTGAAGTAATAACAAAAAGGCATCTCATAAACACAAAATCTCAATAACCATAAAGGGAAGATCGTTGCTTGAAAAGAGTTAAAAATAAAACAACTCATGGTAATTAGCACGTATCTTTGACTCATGTTCCCATGTACTCTCCTCCATGCCACAGTGTTTCCAAAAGACATGAAAAAAGGTTATAGAACGCCCATGTAACACTATCTCTTTGTGGTCTTTGATTTTTACAGGTTTCTCCTCAAAGGCTATATCATCTTTAACATCGATCTCTTTGTGAGAGTCTCCACGAAGATAACGATGGAGTTGTGACACATGAAAAAAAATATTTTATCTGTCTCATCTTCGGGGGGAGTGCTACTCGATACGCCACTACTCTAATATGAGATAACACCTTTAAAGGCCCAAAAAACCGGGGAGGAAGCTTACTCCCATGAACAAACATTCACTACCCATGATAGGGTGTCACCTTCAGTATCATGTGATCCCCAACATCAGACTCTAAGGGTCTCCCACTTTGATTGGCATATGATTTCTGATGATCATGTGCTATCTTCATCTTATCACGAATCACCTGAACCATGTCTGTTTTATTTTTCACTAGTTCCAGTCTAAGAATTTCATCCTCTCCTACCCCAGTCAAGCACAACGAATAACGTCAAGGTCATCCCTACAATGAATTAATTGAATAGATGCCGATGATGGAGTGAAAACTATTATTTTAATAGAACTCCACCAAGGGTAATTTCCTCATACTAAATCCTCCAAAATCTATGACACAAGATTGTAACATGTCTTCAAGTGTTTGGATAGTCCACTCTGTTTGACCGTCCGTCTAAAGATGAAAAGTAGTTCTAAGGAATTGTTGAGACCCAAAAGCATGTTGGAGACCTCTCCCCACCCTATAGGTAAAATGAGGATCTCGATCAGAAATGATCATCCTTGAAACTCCATGAAGTCTCCCAACCTCTTCCAGATATTAGCTTTACAAAACTTATAACGAGAATGACTCCGTGATTGCTATAAAGTGGGAAATTTTTTAAATAATCCAATACCACCCAAATAACATCATGTCATCCCATAGATAGTGGTAATGTAGTATCAATGTCCATTGATATTTCCTCCCACATCAACTAAGGAATATATAATGGAAGGAGCTGACCACTAGGAACACGGTGTTCAACCTTCACCTTCTGGAAGACAAAACATCGAGACCAAAAATCCACAATCACATGCTTTAGACCTGGCCACCAAAACTAACTTCTCAAGGCTCAGTATTTCTTTGTCATGCCAGGACTCACCACTATGGGTGAAATATGTTACACTTTGAGAACCTCCTCACACATCGTCAAAGGAAAAAATATCCATCCATGATACAACACCCAGTGTAGTTCATCCTCATACCATCCATCAAGGGCCTCACCACAAACTACTTGGTCTCTCCAGACCTCCACCTCTAGATCCCCCAACTGGGACCCTTCGACATGCTTTAATAAAGATGACTACACCGTCATCTGATAAAGGCATCCTCATCCCCCAAATTCTCTCATATCGAGATGTATTTCTGACAGTTCTTCTATTACTCTCCAGGAATCACAAGATTCCCACACTGCATCACTACGTGACTTCCAAATCAGCGCATCAGCTACAACAATCCACTTTTTAGGAGTATACGATATTTCATAGTAATACTCATCTAAGAACTCCATCCACCGACGCTGTCATTAGTTTAAGTCACATTGAGAGAAAAACATACCTCAAAATTTTATGATCAGTGAAAATCACAAAGCACTTTCCAATAATGTAGTATCTCCAAAGCATCAGTGAAAAAACCATGGCTACTAACTCAATATCATGGGTGGAATAGTTACATTCATAGGGACTCAACTTCCGAGAACCATCAGAAACAAATGATACTTGATGCATTAGAAGACCACCTATCACCAAATGCAATGAATCGTAGAAAATATCAAACTAAAATCCCTTAGCTAGAAGTCAACGAACTGGACCCCTTAGTAACTTCTCCATTAAATACTCGAAAGCTGTCTGACACTGATTTGTCCATATGAATTCCTGATTGTTCCTAGTCAAAGCTGTCAGTGGAGTCGAAACTCGAGAGAAATCAGCTATGAACATCCTTTCATAGCTTACGATACCAATGAAACATCACACCTATGACAATGTCATGGGGGCTACCCAAGACACAACTGCTTCTATATTCGATAGATCTATAGCCATACCCTACTAGGTCAAACCATTCCAAATAAAATGTACTTTTTGATCCCAAAACGCATGCTTCGACAGCTTCCCAAATAGGAAATGTTGACTAAGAACTCCCAAAATGGCATGTAGATGCTCTGTATACTCATCCTCAGACATGGAGTAAAGAATGATGTTGTCGATGGAAAACATCATGGACTTGTCGAGGAACTCACAAAAGAATGCATTCATCAATCCCAGGATCACCTATGGATCATTTTTCATGCCAAATGATATTACAACGAAATCATAATTTTCATGATGACAATAGAAATAAGTCTTCAGGATATCCTTATCTTTCACATGCATCTGATGATATCAAGACCACAATTTGATCTTCAATAACTGACTTCCACCATTCAGTTGATCGAATAAATCATCATTACATGGAAGTGGATAGCGATTCTTCACTGTCACTTTTTTTAAGTGATGATAATCGGCACACAACCGCAATATTCTGTCAGCCTACTTCACGAACAAAACTAGTGCCCCCCATGGTGACACACTAAGACTAACAAAAAAAAATTCTATAACAGACCATCAAGTGGTATATTTAGCTCTTTTAACTCATAAAGGTCCATCCTATATGTTGACATAGAGATTAGAGATGCACCTGGTTGTAGCTGGATCCCAAACTCGATCTCCCATCAAGGGGGTAATGGTACAACCTCTTCTTGAAAGGCTTCAGGGTACTCTTGAATGACCCTAGATAACCCAACTGCTAAACCACTAATGAACTCAGAATCATCACATCAATCATGGATGATATAGAAAAAACACGTCTATGAGCCATTTGAGGGTCTCGCTCGCCAAAAAACACCACCATCTCTCCATCCGCATCAAAGAAGACAACATGCTTCCAAAATCAATCCATGATAGCCTACACCCAATACACCCAAATCCATGTCGAGGATGACACCATATGGTTGTATTCATAAAAATAATAAATCTCCCAAAGATCCGTGCTACCCTATCACTAACTCACAGTCTTTACATACTTCAAACAAGTTAGATCGACCACCAACTAGCATAGTAAATGCCAACGACACTAGAAGCCTCTATACTTCAAGTCCAAAATAATTGACAAGGGTAGGTGATATGAAGGAGTGTGTCTCTCCTAAATCAAACCAGGAAAAAACCAAGGTTGAAAATAATAAAAGGGTACCTTGAATGACCTTAAGCTTACCTGGCATTTGCAATGCTAAAGAATGATGCTAACCACGACCACCTCTACTACCTCTCTGACCCTGATGATGACCACCACAACGGCCGTACACTAGTCGCTATGTACGGGGAGCATCACAAGAATTTAATTTTCCTACCTAATCTTCCCTCTTGTGATCAAAATTGGATGCAACTTGCTACTACTACCTCAGCTAGAACAACCTCAATGGATGAACATGGAGCAAAATACCTGTTGCACGATGACTGCTCTGAAATGTCGGGCACTCTCATTTCAGATGACCTAGACCAACCCAAGAAAATCAAGAGCATGATCCCATTGCATAGGCTTAAGAGCAGTTGCCCCCAGAGAAACGAGATGCTGATTGTTGGACCTACCCTCGACCGAATAGAAACTCCTCTACCTTGAAAAATGTGATCCACATACCAAAACTCTACATTGTGAAGAATTATTATGACTCACCTCTCATGATGTTCCATTTTTGACCAATGTCCTCTAGATGACCTCTACCCTCGCCAGCACTTCAATATATGTCTTCAGTAAAAATGGGGTGACCTGTTGCTAGATCTCCGGATGCGAGGCCTCCACATAATGCCTTGCCCTGGTCTCCTACTAGGTAACAAGTCCATTGAATATCGTAAAAGGTTCCTGAAATGGATTCCAAACTATCGCACACTAACGCTCCCCTTGTTGAAGGGTAATTAGCTCCTGGTGACTGGACACCTCTGTGGTCGAGGAAAGAAACTTGACTCTAATTTTTTCTCAGAACTCATCCCATGTGATCTCCAAATCTTCACGATCCCCAATGAATAATAACCACCAATGCGTCGCTGCTCCATGCAACATCGTCATAACCAAGGACACCCAATGCTCCTTTAAAGAATGGATCAAACTGATGGCTATCTCATCCACCTCCCACAGTCTTCCATGATTGCATCTAAAATGGAGCCCTCTTACTTCTGCAGGCTCTGGTGTGGAAACTCTCAGAGTATCCTCTCTATGTGTCGTTGTTGTCAACCTCTACGTAGGGACGATTTGATGGTACAACATGGTAGACATCTTCTATGCGATCCTGATGAGGATGGATACATGGATCACTAAATGAAAAATAACAAATAGATAGAGAACTTAGACCTGGAATATGGAATATATGATATTAATTAATTAATAGTTTTCTTTTATTCATTTTAGGTTGACCAATACCAAGGTCTACCGATTGAAACAAAGGCACAAAGAGGAATGATGAATGATCCTTTCCTAGGTCTGTACACTAAAATACTTATCACCTTGCTTAGTAGCCATTGTAAATGTTATGGTATGTACATTAGATAATAGGGGGGATAAATGCCTATGCCTCATCCAGTCTTCATTGTTTACATCACTTTATAAACTTTACTGACACTATTTCCCTACCAACCCATGGAACCTCACTTGTGAATAACACCAAAATCCATCATATCCCTTTACTAGACCTCTAATACCACTCTGTCACAACCCCTCCCCACAAAGTGTACCCCTCTGGGCCGTCAATGTGAGAAAGGAGATAATGACCCCCCTCAGTCTCTCCTCCAGTAGTCCCTAGGTTGGTGACTATCACCATGGGTATAGTAAACACACAAATGGGATGCATTACCTTCTAAGAGAACAAATGTGAAAGAAATAGATAAGTTAGATAGTTACCAACTAAAACTCAGACAAAAATATAAATGAAATACCATGCACACAAATTAAATGTCATGTAAAACTACAACAACTGAAAGAGGGAATGTAAAATGACCAAAAAGAAAGTAAAAATGACAACAACCACGAAGCCCAAACAACTCCCGCAAACCCAAGATAATAGAAACTAGACTAATTTACAACCTACCCCAAGTGACAAAAAAATAGTTCATATATACAGAGGGTGAGTATAAAAGTATACCCTGTAGGACTCTCCCTGAATCATGTCATTCAAATGTAAAAAAAGCATGCTAAAGTACAATGAACAATTAGTTGAACAAACTCATCACCTAAATAGGAATACTATGTTCCCAGCCTCACCCTGGCTACTCTCACAAAGTATTGGACACAAGATTATATAATATATTAAATAATATCAATGGTACCCCTCTACTATTACCCCACTTGTTTGCTGCTTTTTTCAAACGTCACATGACCTAAGCATCTCTCTCGAAAAAGGCTTGTCCGCAAACACCTGGGCGAAACACCACAACATGCACCTCGGGCAACAAAACCACCACGTCCTTGTAAGCAAGTAACCAGGTAGTTTTCGGTAGCCTCCACAGCTCATGTAACGTGTATCACACATCCTGTATTATTTTTCAAGCCATTATAGCCCAAACACAGTGTAAGGATCTTCAAGACATCATAGCCTATACACGTTACACAAAAATTATTCCATTAGAAAAATTTCAAGAATATATGTCTATGAATAACTATATTCCATTACTACACTCCACACACATATATGGGGAAAACTAACCATTGTGCCTACCAGCACAAGTAACTAGAAAGGGAAGAGAGTGGGGCTGAAGGGGGTAATCTTCCATCCATCCTCCCACCAAATTGTCGGGGACCCCCCAGGGCTCAGAATCCATAGGCTGCCAGTTTCCCTAACTGAGAGGGTGGTTTAGTGTGTAGAATCAAAAAAGGTATAGAATATAAAATATCTCACAACCACACTATGGGAATAAAATATTATTAGTCTCAACTGCTGCTAATGTCTCTCAGACTCCCGGATACAACATTTAAGTCTAGTTATCCTATAAGAACACAACCATTTAAAGAGATTAATTACATTACATAATTAACTTTTTGTCAATTACACAATACGTTAATTAATTATTTAAACATTGGTTAACCATTAAAAAATCCACATTAAATTTCATTATCAACCCACACAACGTTCATTATTACATAAAATTACAACCTCATCATTGCACCCCAGAAATCTCAAAACCAATGGGTTAACATCATTTATTCAATTATTTATTTACATAATTAATTTCTCATATTCCTAGGAATTCTAGAAAAACATTATATATTAATAAACACAATGGCCTCAACATGGTGAGTAGATGAGCTACCCGTCGAGTCTTTTATGCCTATAGAAATAGCATATACCCATCCTATCTTGATAAGAGAAATAGAGAAAGCATGTGGCATACCCCGTGCATCTTCGCCACATTTAGAAGAAGGGTAAAAAGACATGCTGCCTTGATTATTTATCCAAACAATTATCTATTAATTTCATCTTTACTTTCTTTACTAATTTCAATAAAGAACAAAATACTAAACAATGAAAGCATAGATATCACACTATCTAACAAAATAAGATGCAATAACAAATGATCGATATCAATTTTTTAATCTGGTTCAATTATTTACTATGTAATTTCCATTGTGATCCTGTGTGATAAAACATGATAACTATGCAGTTTCATGTAAAAGAAAATAGAATAAATGAATCCCCTACCTCAAATGGTTCATGGAGTTCTTTATACGAGAATGAAGCACACAACTTGTTACGATCTCCTCCCCCCATGACAAGTTTATCCATCCATGTATGCAGAGAGACCACCACACCAATCAACACCCAAGAAAATCCCATTAGGAACATGGAAGTAGCATTCCATATAAGGGAAAGAAGAAACAGAAGGAGATGAACCCAAAAGAATGATGATAGATCATACCTTATATCAAGGATTGATCGATAATGCATGGATGCATCAAAACCATAGGGGAACCAATCTATAAGGGAGGGTTTGATTGCACCACTCCTACGGGAGGGAATTAAGGGCTCGAGCATCTCACAATTGAGAACAAGGTGGAATTAATGTGAAATATTATTTCTCATCCATTAAGATGATTTAACAAAATTTCCATTTAAGAGATGCTGTATTTTCCATTAAATGTGGATCAAATTAAACCCATTGGTTTTACCATGTAAAAGCATCCTGAGCCTAAGGGAAATTAATATCAGAGTTATGGACTTTGAATCAGCCTTAGAGTCATTAAAATGAGGCTTTAAATGCATTTTACGTCAAAGGAAATGTTAATGGGGTGAAACTGTAGGAAGCTAGAGACACTATTCACCAAATCAAAATTTGGAAAAGGAAAACATTGTTCATGAACATCAATATCGAAACCACATCGTTGGAACATCACTATTCTAGAAACACTATTCATGAACCTCATTGTTGGAACTTTACTATTCTGGAAATAATGTTCATGAACTTGATATTTGGAAAAGGAAAGAGGCTAACATTGGAACCTCACCATTCGGGAAACATTGTTCATGAACTAAAAATTTTGAAAAGGAAAGAAGCTACCGTTGGAACCTCACCATTTCACGGTTCACCTAAGTTCATTGATTACAATATTCATATAAGGATACTGTTGCACTATTAACCTAAGGCTACCGATGACACTTATCACCTAAGGTTACCGATGACACAATTCATATAAGACCACTGTTGAACTGTTCACCTAAGGCTATAAGTGAAACTGTTCACATAAGTATACCGATGACACTATTCATATAAGGTTTCTATTTCACTGTTCACCAAAGGATACTAATGACAATGATCACATGAGGCAATCATTGCATTGGTCACCTAAGGTTACTGATGAGACTATTCACATAAGGTTGCCGTTTCATTGTTCACCTAAGGTTATTGATGATACTATTCATATAAAGTTACTGTTTCACTATTCTCGATTCTAGAAATTTGGAAATGTGTTGGGGTTATGTCACCATGACCTCCTGAAACACCTGACACACAATATTTTTGCAATTTAATGGACCAGAGAGGTCACGACCATTAAATGTAGCATAAATTCAATCAGGATAACTTTTTATCATCTAATATAATTGACTATGAAAAATTATATGTTTTTTATGCATACTATGTTTATTATGGTTGTGAAATATCATTGATGATGGTAGAAGATAGTGATGGAGATGAATTCTTCAAAGAGAATGTGGAATTTTAAGTTTCATATATTTCATGGATTTAATTATGATATTTAAATATGAAGAAATGGAGTAGATGATGTTTCACACTGTATATGTATTTTTTTCAAAAACATTCATATATAAAACGAATAATTGAGTTAATATACTAACATTGTTATTTTATGTATTATTTTAAATTAAATATAATATTTTATGATGGTGGATAAGTATATAATAATATGTGAATGTTATAATGTTGAATACTCAATCAATGTAATTGATTGATTTGAACCACTGGTGTTTTTTATATATTCAATTAAAATAAATATTTTTTATCAAAATTAAAACAAAATTATTTGTATTTCATATATATTTAAATATTCCTTTTCTATTTGATATTATTGATAAATTATTTTAAAAAGGATAAAAATTTACCTATTATAAATTAAAATTACCATAGATTTACTTATACAAAGTTGTATGTTCCACGCTATGCTATAATTGTTAAAACAATTTAGTTTTATAACAGTTTTTATTATTTATGATAAATATTTTCACATATTTTTTAACTAACAAGAATAGGTCAGATTATGTTTTGGTGTTTTAGTGGAATTCAGTGTCTCAAGTTGATTTTTACGGTCATACATTTTTAATTTTTCAATTTCCATATATTGAGACCATAATTCCCATGAAATTGGTTCTTATGTGACAGTGATACATTGATGTATACCCATTGGGAAATAGGGATGAGATAAATGTATTCCCTTAGTAGATATGGTAGTGTTATGTTGAGGAATGGTTGGGTGATTTATTTATACTATAAATAATCTATGTAGTTCTACTACAATGAGGAATTAACTATGGTATTCTAAAAAATAAACATAATTTTCTGAGTGCTTTGTTGGATGTTTGATGGATCCCAAGGTTGATGTCTATTATGGTTATTATATGCTGAAACATGTTTGGTTATTAATAAATAATATATTTATAATGATGAAATAGCCATATTGATATTGGGGGTGGGGGATTTAAAATTTAGAGGGATTAAGATTCATTTCACACTTCTAGATGAGGATTTCAAGGCTATAATAATGGTACCTACACTTTGTCGAAGACCCGTTTGATTTAACTGAAAAATATATTTTAAGATTTATGAATTATTTTTATTCTATTCTATAAATAATATACTATATCTAGGTTCCCATATACTGGCTTTATAAATAAATGGTTAGATCCCAAAAATCCAATTCATATAGTGAATTTTTATCATGAACTATACTACCACTATTCTCATAATTTTATATCTCATCATAATCAATTTCATCAAAAAATATATAACATTTGGGTTTAATTTTATTATAATTTATATTTTAGTATCGTATTATGTTGGTTAATTTATGATAGTTGTAGATTTATTTCTCACTAATTTTTTAAGTTTTGATTAATATTTTTTAATTCTATTTTAAGGTTCCTCAAAGAATAAATATTTCAGTAAGATTCATGATTCATTAATGTTTTTTGGTAATTTTTTGTGATATACTTTGTTTTAGTTCATTTAATGAATGTTATAGATTATCCCATAGAATAAAATGAATAAAAAAATTATACATAATGTAAGGTGTTGATTAAAAAATATTAATTTGATTCTTTTTTCATGTCCCTATTGGATTTCTTGTTTTTCTACTAGAGGTTTCACTTACTATTTTCATATATAATATCTTCAATGATTATATATCTTGTTTCAATAGTAGATAATATATAAGTATGTATATGTTTTATAATAGTGGTATTTTATAAATTTTAATATACAATAAATATTTTAATTCTATACACACTATTTTCTTATGAATATAATTTTCTAAATTGATTCTTTTTTTACTTTTCTACACAATTTTCTACCTAGTTATCATTTAATGTATTAAAATAAATGTGTCTAATATAGTCTTGAGTATAATAATATGTTGATAGTGTTCAATGATTGGAAGATATGATGGTTTCAGCATATATTGTTTTATTATTTATCAAGTTTTTGATTTTCCAATATTGGATAAAAGAATAATAATATATCATAATGTTTTTTATGTTTTTAAATATTTCATATATTAATGGTTTTCATCTTGAATAAAATAAACCCTTAACTATTTATTTAATTATGCTGAATGAATTGACCAGAAATATCTTTTCTGATAATGGGATAAGGATATATAATGGATTAAAATTAAATATAATGTAAAATATAATAATTAATGAATTAAATTTTTAATGATTCTTTTCAGAAATGGTTATATGATTTGAAAATATAAGAAGTATTTTTGTAATTTTATAGTTATTTATAAGATATTGTTGGGATTGTTATGTCTTAGATATGGAAGCATTTCACAGTGAATGGTGATGTTGATGGGGTTATTGTTATGTGAAATTATTAAACTTTTTGATATGAGACATGATTAGGTATTATGAGTTATCAAATTATTTTTCTATTAAATTTGTAATTTATATGAAATACACGCATTTTGGAGATCCTTATACATACCAAAATGTTTGGGGAATGTTGTGTATTAGAAAACATGATTTTTTAAGATAATGGATGACTGAGTTCTTCTTCTTCCCAATCTAACCCTCTTGGAGTAGAATAGACTATGAAGTCTCAAAATTGGTCATAAAATATTTTCATTGGTGAAGTAACATTATAGCATGAGATATACAACATAATTTTTTTATTTATATGATGATATGTGATGGAGGGTCATGCAAGGTATGGGTAGGGGTGAGGTTAAAATTCTTCATCATTAGGATACCTAAAATTGATGTTTATGTGATGATGTTGTCATATATATTTTGTGTGTTTGTGTCTGTGTGTGGGTGGGTGGGTGTGTGTGTGGGTATAATGTGGGTTTTCATGGTTGGTAGGAGATCATAGAGTTGATATATTAAACATTAATGTTCCATAGATCTTGTTTGTTATATATTTGGTGCTTTCATTTCTGGAAAATTAATTAAATATACAGAATTTTTTTTAAGATTTGATAGTGAAAAACTAGTTTTGAAGTAGTTGATTTGTATATTGTTTTTATAATATATTTCAATTATGTTATTATACATTGTCTCTATTTTTTGTGAGTGAACCTTGTTGATTTTGGGTAATAATTTAACTTGCATATCTTTTTATCGATTTTTCTTCTTAGCCCTTGTGGAAATTTTATTCTTCATATACTTTTAAAAAAGAATATAATGAGAGGATCATAATATGTATATATATATATAATCTCACCCAAATAATTATGATATTTTTCTAAGATTCTGGTCTGGATTCAATCATCTATTTGGGAAATAATACATATTTTTTTTATGTTTTTTGGGGTTTTGTTGATGGGAATTATTTTAAGAACATTATTTTTATGACTATTTACTGTATAACATTACTAGAATTTCTAGAATCATATTTTTTTAAATTATATTCATGGTATTTGTAATTTTTTAAATTTTCCTATTTCATAGGTGTGTAATTCAACAAATTTTTATTCATTACACCATCACTGTCAGTCACCAACCCATGGACTATTAGAGGCGGGATTCGTGGGTCAGTTTCATTATATCATTCAATGCGTGTGGAATTTATTTTTATTTAAATAGCATGATTTTTTTTCATAATTAATGTATATATGATGATTATTGGATTTATATACTATTCTGGATTTGATGGGTTCCTAAGTGAAATATTATTAGATGTAAATTATGGGAGATATAGAATGAGAAAACCGATTGGACAAAAATGATTAGAAATATCTCTGACCTGATGTGTTGATAATAAAAATTCTAAATTCAAAAGGTTATGTTATTTTGATTTTAGGTAGAGACCTTATAAAGCTATATTTATTCTAATTAATTTAATCATATAAGAATTTGGATAAATATATTATAACAAAAAAAATCTATTATTTATATGTTATCTCATCAATTGAATACTATTAAGAGAATGAATTTTCATTATTTGTTTCATAGATGTCTCAAATTCATCGTATTCTTGTGTGTCACAACCCATCCCACGTGACCCATGCGGTGATACCACAAGACCACCTCTCGAAGGCCATGGGCTGGAAACAACCACATAAGGCCTCAACCTGCATGTGGGAGACATTTTTCTGAGTACATGTGTATACACACATGCCCAACCATGTCCCAACACACTGAAAGGGAAAAAACAAGTATACTAAAAGAATACTGAGTACAATGTACAACTTGAAGAAAGTATTCTAGTATACAAACCCAAAAAAAATAACTCAAACAACAATGTACAAAAAGATGCTATGATGGACATTTGTGGAAAACCCCACCTTATCATAAAAGTATTGATGCTACTAGTAGCCGAGTTGTATTCTGTGCCTGCTTGGTGCTACTAGGCCCCAACTTGTCCTAGGCCACCAATACCACCATGGATGAGCTGATCGGTCCGGTCTCACTCGAATACACCCTGTCTCAGTCCACCAAGGTCTATATTTAAACATCGATCATCTACAAAGGACAGGACATGCATGGGAGGGGACCTTGTATGTGTGAGTAACACAAAACATGGTAGGGTCCCCAAAAATAAAAAAATACCAAAAAACCATACTCAAGTAATTCCTAAAGCAAAATACAGCTCACACCATGTATACATTTAGGGTGGTGGTAGAAGAATCATCAGTCACATCATTGAGCAACTCAGCTGCTAGAGATCTCCTCCTCTAACGAGTGTAGTGGGCCTGCCGGATCCCACCTAATTTACTTCCCACACTCCTTTGACTGCTATGGTACTCATACCTAATCAGAAGTGTTGATATACTGGGTCACAGAGATCTTCTCACCACTATGGACCTTCTAGGTCACACAGAGCTTCTCCCCACCATGGGTCTATTGAGTCACACTGAGTCACTTCCAAATGGGCCTTTGTCAAGTCACACAGAGTAGATTGTCATCAGACATTAGGTCTCAGCCAACCGAATAGTTTCGTACATAGCGCGTTAGAGAGAACCTATCCGTATCCCGTTCTACACATATAAAATTCCATTAAAGTCACCACAATGCATGCCAAAGATCCTCATCATTAAGAGGGTCCCAATGACACACAAGGCTCATCAATCAGACTCTTGGTTTTCCAGATACTGGTGTTTTTGTAAGCTGGGGGACCAGTTACAATGGGGCTTTGTCTGAGTTGGTCGGACCGACCCGACCAACATGGCTTGGGGGGTCCCACAAGCCCTAGTTCATTTAGATTTTTTCGAACTAACCTGGTTTGTGTCGGGGGTGGTCTGGTTTGGCTAGGATAATGGGCCATGCACAATAGGCCTCGCTGGACCGGGTCCGGTTTGGCCGAGTTTCCTGCCTGCTGGGTCCCCAGGCAACCTTGTCTAGTCCGTCGCAGCTCAAAGGTCATGGGTGTGGCCTACTGGTTGCGGGTCAGGACCATTGGATCTGGAATGTCCCGCTATCATGGTTCCGGGCCGCTAGACATAGCTCGTTCCACCTAGGGATGACCGGTTGTTCCCCATGGGGAGGACCAGTGGTCTGCCTCCTGGTCAGAATGTGGAAATCGGCCATGTTAGGCCTTCACTGGCCCCATGATTATGGTTCCCTGTCTCATTCCTCATTCAAATACTTCATCAGAAATCACCTAGGTGGCCCAGATGTGGGCCACCCCCTCTACAGGGCACCAACATGTTTCCTTGTCCCCCCACCCCCAGGACTTTCGTGGCTAGTTGGCCACATCCTCCTACCACCGCTGCATGCCGAAGGGCACGTCGCCGCGCTGTAGCAGAGCCGACGAGGGTCGGCCGCCTCTGCTCCTACCATAATGCCGGTTGGTTCCACCCCTGTTACACAACAAGCTTCCATGGTACATTTCCCTTTGAATAACACAATAGTTGCTCTGTAAGCAACTTCACATTCTAGCACACCATGAAAAATCAAACTATCTGTTTGAAAAGCAGTTATGAATAGTATTAACAACTTTTTGAAATTTTAATAATTTTATTTTTTAAAATGGACATAATTTTTGGATTCAAAATATCTAAATTAGATTCGGAATATTTTTTGTATTTTTCTGAAAACAATAAATTTTAGATGAATAGTGAAAAACAATTTGAAATTGTTTAAAACTATGATTTATATAAACAAATATTATATTTTTTATATTTTTTTTAGATTCAAAATAGATTCATAACACATATATTATTTCAATGTAATTCAATGGAGTCATTTTATAAAAAGATTAGATATATAAAATTTCATTGAACTTTTTAACATCTTTTACCCACCATCTAGACACATTTACAAATTTGCATAAAAAGTAATTTCACCACTTCTGTGAGTTGATTTTAAAAAATCATAGACACATAGTGGACATCAGTATGTAAATTGTGGTTCTATTGGATGAAAATAATTCTTAATGAATAGTAACATTAGAATTTTATTTATCACGGTTAAATGTAAATAGAGTAATTACAGATAAACATGGTATTTTAATTACCCTAACACATGTACTAATTCCATTGAATAATTATATTTCATCCAAAATAAACATTAAGAAAAAAAATATGATCCTTTTTAATCCACATGAATTAGATTAGGATATTTATTATTATTTTACTTAATGAAGAGTTACAAGTGATATATTAAATTTTAATAACATAAACTATTTTTAATATATGATTAGACAATAGGTAAATTCAACAATAAATATTAATTAAAAATCTAATAATATTTTTTAAATAATTCTATTTTATTTATAATTTTTAGACATTAAATAATTAAATTTATTTATAACACAATGAATATGTAGTAATTACCTTTTCAAGGAATGGTTAAAATAATTGATATTAAAAATATTAAACAAAATATAAATTGAGACATTTGATGCATTTCATGAATATTCTAGGTTAATATGAAATGTTAGGTTTGATGAAATAATTTTTTTTCTAATTTATAATGTTGTAATGACATTCACAATAACTAAATACTATATAGTGTCAAAATAGACATAAGTGAGTATTTAAAACCAAAACTATATTATTAAATGATATAATATTCCTAAAAATATAAGGACTGGCCAATGGAACCAGATAAGGTTCGATATGTCAATAATGAGCCACTTGGGGTTCTCATTGATTTTTTATGTCATGTTTATTAACCATTTATTATGACATTTCAAGAAGAAATGGAAAAAGATAAACTATTTAACTAAGTGTTAAAACAAAAATGTAAGGATAATATGGTGACCTAAACATGTCTAAAAACTATTGGTTGGGTGGTTTTATACCTATCCCTACCACAACATCTAAATAAATCCTTTTGGAACCATTAGAAACAAAAAATGATTTTATCATAAAATAATATTTCAAGCTTTCCCTAAAGTGACCATGACATTTCTTATAAAAGGGTACTTCCCATTCTCTTAATTTCACATCTCCAATGCCATGTCGATCTTCCAAAACCTACTAAAATCTCCTCCAAAATACCCCCACATAGGCCTATAGTCATTATCTTTATCATAAATCCAACTTAAGGTGCCCTTTGGATCAAATCAAATGGAAACACCTGAATAAGATGTAATCATTACAACACCTCTTTCAAGTTCTTTTTTACTTCCACATCCTCTTTCATTATAGTTTCCATACCAAAATAATAGATAAAGTACCATCTATATAATGTGATGTTATTATAGATATGGTACAACCATATTCATTATTCTATCCATCCTATGAATGAAAATGTCACCATACGTGTGTACATACGACTTACAGTCTCCAAGTCGTGGTGTTGTTTGTTATTCAACGGTTCATTATTTGGATGGGTATAATAATGAGTATAATTGATGTAAATAGAAAAAATAACATGTTAATGACTATGTGCATATAATATAACATCCAAATAATATTATTTCACCATCAATAGAATGATATTGTCGCTCATGCGTAGGTACGACATGTCGTCTCCAGGACAAGATGGAATTTTCTTCCCCATTATAACCATTCAAGAATAATATTCATTTGATGATTAAAAATAACTTTTAATGGACATGATATAATTCTGGATAAGAATCATATTTTTCCTATCCATAACAAAAATGACTTACTTTACAGAATATACATAGGAAAAAAAATCAGTTAACACCCCAAACAATGATAGTGGTGGAAATATTTTTACCATGAAATATTAGAAGATAATATATGATATTATATTTATGTATGTGGATTAATTTATTATTTAATAACAATTATTTAACCAATATAAATGAGGTTAAATTATCTATTTATATGGATTAATACAAGTTAAGGTTGATTTTTTCAATCTCATTGTTATCTGATGTTGTTTATTCTCGAGTATCTACTAAGACGTCTACATCATCCACATTCGTGTTTCATAAAAATGTATTTCAAAAAATTGTTACTATTTACAAGAATGTGGAATAAATTCACTAATTCCATTTTATAACCTTTAAACATTTTTTTGAAAGGAATATTTCTGTCTCTTTCAAAACAAGGTACTTTATGACCTTTTTGAAAAATTAAAGAAATAATGGTTTTTAACTTATACGGCGGGTGCTCCTATTTTCCTCCATTATAACATATTAAAATCTTACTTTACAATCTGATAATAATATTTTCAATGTAAATGTTTTTATTAATTTTTAATGATTTCAATGTAAAAAATAAATATTTCACTCAAATATTTTTTTGATTGATTTCATATAAGTCTACATCTTTTATTGGATTTTGCATTTGATTGATTTTGTATTATTATGATACAATCTTCCATATTGTATTGACAGTTTTTTTTGATAAGTTTGACTATGGATCTTCTATTTTTATACGATTAATATTTTATGGATAAGGTATTGACATTTCATATTCCTTTTTCATATGAATGTTGATATAATGTTTTAATCTTTTTACATTAGGAATGCGTTGGAATTTGTAAGTGACTGGTGGAGCACTCTATAGCTCCTCGATGCACATGTATGTCTCATTAGACAAATTAATATCTTAGTATAATGCCTTGACAAAATATTCATTGTATTATTGTCACGAGGCCTTGAAAATACAGTTATGATGTCTGAAATTATGCATTTCGTCATTATGAAATTAGCTATTGATATTACATGTGATTATTCCAATATGAAATTATCCATGTAAATAAGTAAATGATTTTTTTTGATTTAATTTTTCTATATTATGATGAATTTAATGTTTAAAAGTCTTGTTTTTTGGTCTTATATAGCACCTTACATATTTATGCTTATTTGTGACAGTTTATTCTATATTTTTATCCTTTTTGAGAATCATTGGTCACCCCATTATTATGTTTTATTTTTCCCATGATGTGAAGAAATATATTATGAATGACCTGCAAGGATAGGATAAGGAATATGAGTGTGTTTTATGGGGACATAATATTTTTTTCTTTATTTCATTATGTAATGTAAAACTAATGTATATATCTAGTACTTCAAGTGCTACTAAATTGATTGTTCATCCTGGACATGATTTCTTGTATCATTCCATTGTTATGTAATAATGCACAAATTCTTGGGAGGGTTAAAATAATTTCTCCATAGAGCGTTAGTATCACAATCCTTCCCATCATATACTGATATAATATCATGTGATATCAGTATAGAAAAGGAATTCCTTGAGACTTGTGAATTTAAAGCAATGCTTGGGATGAAGCGATCTACTGAACACTCTGGAAATGAAAATAAGTGGATTAAGGGAAAATAAGAATTTCTATACTATAGTAAATGTGGGAATAAACACCATGGTTCTTGCCTGAATGGAATGAGAGTTTGTTACAAGTGTGGTAGAAATGCCACAAAACTCATGATTGCAAGGGAAAGAAAGAGGTTGACAATGTTGAATAATACAATTGTAAAGAAATGGGGTACTATAAAAATATATTTTTTATGATCCAGAGAAACATACCGCAGAAAAGGCCATGGGAGAAACAGTAAGCTTATGTGATCACTACTGCTAAGGTTGAAGCACCGAATAAAGTGATGGTAGGTAATTTAATGGCTTCTTGAAATTTATCCAATGCTTGATTTGATTCGGGATTGTCACATTGTTTTATATCTTCCTAGTTTTCTTGGAAAATAGTATTTTTCCAATCTGATGTGACAATGGAATTGTCAGTCGAATCTCTTAAGGGACATATCATTGAAAAAATGTTTTGTGAATGAGTTCACATTATGTCATATAGATGTGCTTTATCTATTGACCTCATCATCAAACCCATCATTGAATTTGAGATAATCCTCAGAATGTATTGGATTTCAAACAATGATGCGAATATTTAATGTAAGAAGTAGAAGGTTACAATTTTCCATGACGTTAAAGAGTACATAATAGAGTAGAAACGTCACCATCTGATTCTTATCTAGATCCTCCACCATTATCTTTACTAAATTAAATTAATGGGGAGGAAGGGAGTAAAATAACTATGGGTGAGGAAAATATTTTTCAAATAGAGGATTTACCTACTGTGCATGATTATATTGATGTGTTTCCAGAGGATTTACCTGGACATCCCCCAGAATGGGAAATTGAGTTTCCATTGACTTAATTTTTGTTTCTAGACCCATATCGAATACCCCTTATAGAATAGACACTATGGAATTAGTTTAACTAAAAAAAAACTAGATTAATGGATTGATTAAGGGTCTATTCACCCTATTGTATCTCTATAGGGATCCCATGTTCTTTTTATTAAGAAGAATGATGGATCTATGAGGTTGTGCATTGACTACAGGGAGATCAATTCTATAACAATAATGAACAAGTATCCCCTACAACGCATTGATAATTTATTTGATAAATTTCATGGAGGTCAATATTAAGCAATGATTTTCATTCGATTTGGATATCATCAGTTGTGTGTGATGAAGGAATACATTCTAAAGACAACCCTTTGTACAAGATTTGGGAATTATGATTTTAGAATAATTCCTTTTGCAATGACTAATTCAACCTCGGTCTTTATGCATCTAATGAATAGAGTTTTAAATGAATAAAATTATGATATTGTAGTGGTACTTATTGATGATATATTTGAAGGAACCCGAGACACCCTAAGAGGGGAGGGGTGAATCATGGTGACAACTTTTTATTTTAATGTCATGGATCTTGTTCCCACGTTGGTAGGAACTAGTTGAACCTATATGATGAATATGATCAGAAAGTAAACACTCACATGCATAAATAAGCCACATCACTTTTTACTTGGTTCACCACTATGGGCTACGCCCATGGAGCATACGCCAAAAAGTTGTCAGTCGTACCAAATTCCACTAATCTTTACTAGTTGTGGATTACAATGGTTCGGGAATAGTCACTCTGTCCTAGGCTCACTGCCTTTACAATTGGTCCGGGATAGCTCACTGCGTCCCTCGGGTCACTCCCGTTGACTCCCACTGTCTCACTATCGTTGGTGAAGTCACGCTCAGTTTATAGACATGAAGGTCTCTTCATCATTGCATAATAATGCATCCTATGTTGTATGTAGATGCTCTATTGAAGTCCAATTCTCAACAGAAGATAAATATCACTTTGCGCTGAGGGTACCGACTATCTTCTAGCTTTTGTGAAGCTTCAAGAGGACAAAAGAACTTTATCAACCTTGGGGCGCTTCTCCAATCCCGACTCACAAGTTTCAATCCTGGCACGCAAGTCACTTGTGCGGTGCAAATTCGGCACGTAGGTGACACCAAACCACTTGAACGACACTGCCTCTTTCAACTCCGAACTTGCACGACGATGCACCTTTAACTCCCCAACAGCCTTGGTCACGCAACCAACAATAGGGGCGCTGCCTATACTTGCGCACCCCAACAACCACTTGCGCGACTCAACTACTTGCGCGACGAGAGCTCGAAAAATATCTATGTCTTGAACTCTATTACTAATGAGGAGTGGGGTCCTCTATTTATAGTCAAACTGGACCCCTTGCATGGTGGCGCGCAAGTCTTCCCTCAGCGCGCAGGTTCCGGCGAGCAGCTCATCCTCCCTAGCCTCTGCCACACTAATCACTTGCATGACCACACAAATACTTGAGAGACAATCTTTCCTTCGACATATTTTGAAGTTATAATCTGAAAAAACAATAGATGCGCATGTTTCCAATCCTCTTAGGAATTGGTGCGCAAGTCTCTTCACAGTGCGCTGGTCACTTGCGCGACCAGCCCAAAACTTGCACGGCCCTTATCCCTTTGCCATTTTCCCATGTTCTGATTTTGAAAAAAATATGGCGCGCAGGTTTCCTCTTCATCATGTAAATGGCTCCACCTTCAATACCATTGTCTGCCTGAACTGTATGGTCTCTTTACTGGTACACATTCTGAAAATCCACTGAGGATTGACAACAAACACAAAACATACGCCAAATCACGCTTAGAAGACCATGGTTCCAATAATCTCCCCCTTTGGGTTTGTTGGAAATCAAAAAATAAATTCCATAGATCTCCTTCCATGTGCAAACCAAAAACGCAAGAATCAACTCAGCCAACACTCTTAGTCTACTTGAGCAATTCTCGGTATAGAAAACAAGAGAGGAAGATTGAATTGGGTTCCAGCGTTTTGGAATTCTCCATGATGTCTGATGTTTTACTTCTCATACTTCTTATCACAGAAGCATTACTTGACTGGAATTTATTCCTTTCTCCCCCATTGACAATAAATCCAAATACCGATTAGTTTTTCAACATTCATCTCAAACCATACTCCCCCTGGATAGTATCTCCCCAATAAACCTGCATCACAACCATAAAAATATAAAAACACTTATAACAAACGGGGAGAGGGGTTTTCTGTAACCTCCTTATGCACTGGGAGGTGGATGAACACCGAGGTTCAACCTATGTTTCTCAAACACAGCTGCTGACATTGGCTTGGTCAGGATATTAGCCACTTTCTCATCAGTTCCAACATGGTCCATTCTAATCACGCCTTGTTCATCCTTTTCTTTGATAAAATAATACTGAATTTCAATATGTTTTGTACGAGAATGCTGAACCGAATTCTTTGTAAGATAAATTGCACTTTTTTATCATAGTAAATCACCATTGGTTGATGCACCTTATCACTAATATCTGTTAGTTGCTTCTTCATCCAAAGTAGTTGAGTGCATTCCTTTGTGGAAGAGATATACTCAGCTCCAGTAGTACTAATATAAGTACTTTCTTGTTTCTTGCTCAACTAGCCAACACATTTCTGCCCAATATAGAAGGCTCCACCACTAGTGGACTTTCTGTCTACAACATCACCAACCCAGTTAGCATCATAAAACACTGATAATTCACTGTCCCTACCTGAAATAAAAAATAACCCGAAGTTATGTGTACCTTGAATGTACCTCATGATTCTTTTTACTGCTGCAATATGTTCCTCCTTCAGATTACTCTGAAAGTGGGCCACAAGACATGTGGAAAAGACAATATCTAGCCAGGTCACTGTCAGGTATAGTAGGCTCCCAATTATCCTTCAATTCAAGGTGGGATCTATAGAGGTCTCATCCTCATGCTTTTTAAGTTTAGTTCCAACTGCAATCCGAGTTGACATTGGTTTGGAGTCATGCATATTAAACTTCTTCAACAGCTCTCTTGCATACGTTTCCTAAGAAATGAATGTATATTCCTTCTTTTGAATCACTTGCTTCCCCAAGAAATATTTGAGCTCCCCAATCATAGACATTTCAAATTATAATTTCATGTGATTGGGAAATTCGTCCACCGATTACTGCCTGCTTCCACCAAATATTATATCATCAACAGAGACTAGAACCATGAATTGATCTTTCAGAGAATTATTTACATAGAGATTGTGATATACTCCTCTTTTGAATTCCATATTCTTACTATATGAATCCAGCCATGACTACCACACCCGTGGTGCCTACTTCAAACCATATAGAGATTTCTTCAGTTTGCATAACATTGTTTCATCAGTACCTAGAACAAAACCCACTGGTTGTTCAATGTAGAATTCTTATTCGAGTACTCCATTCAATAATTCTATTTTGACATCAATTTGATACAATTTATATCCTCTTTGGATTGCCATGGCACGGAAAAGCCATATTTACTCTAGTCTAGAAACTGGAGGAAAGGTTTCTTCAACATCAATTCCTTTACTATGGGAGTATCTTTTACATACCAGTTGTGCCTTGTTTCTGATGACACTTCCATGCTCATCAAACTTATTTTGAAAGATCCATTTGGTACCAATCACATTGTGACCTTCAGGTCTCTAGACAAGATCCCATGCCTGATTCTAGTTAATCTAATCTAATTCATCATTTATGGCTTTCAACCAAGATTCATCATTCGCAGCTTCTTCGAATGAGGATGGCTCTACAACTGACAGAAATACAGATTGTGTGTTATTCCTCATCCTTCTTGTTTGAGTGGGTGCACTCCTGTCACCAATTATGTTGGATGGATCATTCTTAGCTCTTCGATTTCTCCTGCAAGGTTCAGTTGCATTCTCTTCAGCCAGCGTTTTTGTTTCAGATTCATCTTCTGAGTCAACATCATGATGTGACTGTTGAGTGTTTTTTACAACGTGTTCTATTTCGTCATTTGTATTTCCTTCACATTCACTTTCTTCCTGACTTTATATCACATCATCATATTACGTCCTTTATGCATATGTGGTTTTCTCATCAATTATCTTAACATCACTACTTTCCAAAATCCTTATGAAACACTTGTTGAAACATTTGTAGGCTTTTCTGTTCATTGAGTAACCGAGGAAAATTCCTTCATCTGCATTGTCACCATACTTCCCTTGATTTATTTCTTTATTCCTGATGAAGCATTTACTTCCAAAGACAGGAAATTATTTTGAGGAGGGATTCCATACATGCCACAATCTATTAGGTGTCTTCATCTCTCCCATATAAAGTCCTGTTCGATTCTGAATGTACACTGCAGCTTGAATATCCTCTTTCCAGTAATGTTGTGGAATACGACTCTCAATCAGCATAGTTCATGCCATGTTGTTCACCTGTCGATTCCTACATTCAACAACTCCATTTTGTTGTGGAGTTATCACAGCAGCTACCTCATGCTGTATCTCATGCTTCTGTAGATAATTTTAAAATTAAATGGACGTGTATTCTCCTCCATTGTCAGATCACAACACTTTGATTGTTCATCCAGTATCATTCACAGCGAATCATCGATATGTTTTCATGCAGTCAAGGACTTGTCATTTCCTGTGAATGACCATAACACATGCCATTCTACTGTAATAATCTATTAAAAGGACAAAGTACCTTTATCCATGAGTTCCAGCAACATTAATTGGCCCACAAACATTTTTATGAATCAGATCAAGAATGTGAGATTCCCTTTTTTTCTTTGGCCGATATGAACTGCAAACCAGCTTCCCACGAATGCAAGCATCATATGTTTTTTCACAGTCACACTTCAGGTTGGGAATTTCCATGACAATTCTGAATTTTGATATTCTCTCCATGTCATGTTGATTGATGTGTCCTAGTATCTGATGCCACAAATTATTTTCTTCATCAACAGTCATGTAACAGACATTTTCTTCACTATCAACCTCATACAAGTTTCCTTCTATTATGCATCCCTTCATAAGTGAATTGCATGTCTTTCCCTTGATAGTGAAGCCTTTCTGATTAAAAGTAACTATAAGTCCTGAGTCACAAATTTGACTCACACTGAGGAGATTATGACATAGGCCATCTACGTAAAGGATTTCAGTCTTTTTTAGTTCCCCATTTTCTAATTCGGTACTTCCACTCCCTTTGATTTTCAGAGCTCCATCATTACCAAATCGTATTGTACCATCAACCATTCTTTTGATATCTGTTAACAGGACGACATTACCTGTCGTATGAGATGAAAAACCGCTATTCAGAATCTACGTACTGTTGTTCTTCTTAGCATTAAGGGCCACCTCTGCAAGGTTGGATTTCTCAAACGTTTTCCTTTCCTTCCATGAGACATTGGATTGAGTTTATAGTACTAATGGCATTTCAATTATCTCTTCCGCATAACCAGGTTCTTCATAGTCGAAATCTTCTTTGAGAGGAGAAAACCTGTTTGAAATAGAAACATTGTCTTGCTGACGAGACTTGAATTGTCTTGAACTTCAGTATGAGGTGTCCATGTCCCTTCTCTGCCTGGAATTAGCAGCCTTATGACCAATGTTAGAACAACGAAAACAATATCCATATAAAGTGTTTCTTCTATAAGAGTTAGGATATGAATTTTTTCTCCTTTTTTGAACTTCTAAATCTTCTCCATTCAGATAGCTTCTTGCCTCTTCGCAATAAGACATGGTATTGCCCAAATAGCCACAGAACTGACACTTCATGAGATGAAATGTATTCTCACATGAATTTCACCTCATTTCTACTTCCTTGGGAGAAAAGTTAGAGTGTTTGTCATTTCTAAATGTTTGAGGATAATTGTCAGTTCTCCTTTTACTTTGGATTGAGGGTTCCTTTTTCAGCATGTTAGGCAATGTTTCAACATGTTTAACTTTCATCTTGTCTTTCTTTTGGATCTTTTCACTTCTATCAGTTGATGTCTCAGCTTCACAGCCAATTCCACTCTTTCCCATGAAAGAGGGTCTTTAATCACTCAAGATTTTTCCAACCCCATCTGAACCACACTTGTCTCTTTCAAGTAATTCTGCATCTGAGAATCTTCCAAAATGTAATTTCTTCCTCTATTATTTTGAAATTTATTCAGTCTCAAGTTTACTCCTAGGAGTAACAACTTCCTCCTCAAGACCCTCAAAAGTCTTGGATCTTTAATCTAGTATGGAGGTGACGCCATTGATGAAATTTTACTTCTCGTTAATTATCAGATTCAGATCCACTACATCATCATTTCTTTCATTATTTTAGACTGTACCTTCACAAATTCTTCCACTCGTTCAATTTCAGCTTCAAGTTGATCAACATATTCATTTGATTCTTCTACAATTGATTTCCACTTATTGAAACTCTTGCATTTAGTCTTTAGCTTTCTAATTACATCCATAAGTTGCATCTCGGGATCTACACGAGTTCTCAGTTGTTTTTCTCCACCAGTATCTTTTTACTTTTCAACAGTGGAAATCATGGAAACATGATTCCCTGGTTTGAAATCTGGTTCTTCTTCATCATAGAATTCATTATCATATTCTTACTCTTTACAGACAAAACTCTTCCTTTGCATTTTCTTTCCAGATTTGAAGTCTCCGTTTTTGAAGAACCTTCTATGAGGCTTCTCGAAGATTTCATCTTCACTATCTTCATCATTGATCTTTCTTAAGCACTGAGAGGCAATGTGCCCAACTTTTCCACAACAAAAACATTTGAGAGGTAACTTTCATTTGAATTTTCATTTTCCCTTCTGGAATTCTTTGCAATGAGAGAAATACTTTATTTTTGTTCGTCATCTTCACCACTAATATCTATTTAGTTTTTTAGTTTATCCAGGGCCTTAAATTCCATTTCCTTTCTAACACGAGTCGTAGCATCTTTTGGTTTGATTCTCGTTTCATATGCTACCAAGCAGCTTAGAAGGTGATCTAGAGAATGTTTTGAAAGATATCTTTCTTCAAGGGCTATTACCTTTGCGTTGTACAGGGTTGGAAGTCTTCTCAATATTTTCTTCACAATGTCAACATCTTTGATTTCTTCTCCTAGGCCCCGAATTTCTCCAACTACTTCAGAGATTCAATTAAAGAAGGAATCTTCATTCTCATCAGGATGCATCTTCAAATCATCGAACCTATTGTGCAATACTTGTAGTTTCGCCTCCTTCACATTTATGTCTCCTTCATAAATACTCCTGAGTTTATCCCACAAGTATTTTTCTAAGGTGAAATTCATCACCTCTAAGTAGATCTGATCAGAAAGGGCTGCAGTGAGTGCATTTTGTGCTTTAGCATCTGCATCAAGAATTTTCTTGTCTATTTCTGGCATATCCAGGCCTGTTGTATCAGTGAATTGTAATATTTGCACAGTAGAAAATATAACTTCCATTCCAAGAGATCTTAAATGAGATCTCATTCTATTCTTCCAGATCTGGAAATTACTTCCATCGAAGTGAGGGACTCCCCTGACTTTGACTGTATTCTCTAGGACAAAAAAGGACAGATTCAACACCAGCAACCTCCCTCTGATACCACTTGAAGGACCCCAGGACACCCTGAGAGGGGAGGGGTGAATCAGGGTGATTTTTTTTCTTTTAATGTGATGGATCTTGTTCCCACGTTGGTAGGAACTAGTTGAACCAGTCTGATGAATATGATCAGAAAGTAAACATTCACATGCACAGAGAAGAAACAACACTTTTTACTTGGTTCACCACTAAGGGCTACGTCCAAGGAGCATACGCTGACAAGTTGTCGGTTGTACCAAATTTTACTAATCTTCACTAGTCATGGATTACAATGGTTTGGGAATAGTCACTCTGTCCGAGGCTCACTTCCTTTAAAATTGGTCAGGGATAGGTCACTGCGTCCCTTCGGTCACTCCCGTTGACTCCCCCTAGCTCACTGTCGTTGGTGAAGTCACGTTCAGTTTATAGACATGAAGGTCTCTTCATAATTTCATAAGAATGCATCCTCTATTGTATGTAGATTCTCTATTGAAGTCAAATTCTCACCAGAAGATGAATCACACTTAGCGCTGAGGGTACCGGGCGATCTTCCATCTTTTGTGAAGCTTCAAGAGGATATATGAACTTTAAAAACCATGGCGCGCTTCTCCAAGCCCGGTGCACAAGTTTCAATCACGGCGCACAAGTCACTTGCGCGGTACAAATTCAGCGTGCAGGTGACACCAAACCACTTGTGCGACACTGCCTCTTTCAACTCCGAACGTGCACGATGTTGCACCTTTAACTCCCCAACCGCCTTGGTCACGCAACTAACAATCGGCGCGTAGCCTCTACTTGCACGCCCCAACAACCACTTACACGACTCAAATACTTGCGCAAGAAGAGATCGATAAATCTCTATGTCTTGAACTCCATCACAAATGAGGAGGGGCTTCCTCTATTTATAGGCAAACTAGACCCCCTGCACGGTGGCGCACAAGTCTTCCCTCGGCATGCAGGTTCTGTTGTGCAGCTCATCCACCCTAGCCTCTGCCGCGCTAATCACTTGCACAACCACAAAAATACTTGCGTGACCATTTTTACTTTGCAATATTTTGAATTTATAATCCTAAAAAACAATAGACGCGCATGTTTTCAATCCTCCTAGGAATCGGTGCGGAAGTCTTTTCACGGCGCGCAGGTCACTTGCGCAACCAGCCCAAAACATGCGTGGCCCTTATCCCTTTGCCATTTTCCCATGTTCTGATCTTGAAAAACATATGGCACCCAAGTTTCCTCTTCATCATGTACACTGCGCGAAAGTATCTTTTTCAAAAACACTTTTCTCCATTTGTCGATTTTCAGGCCCAAAAATTTTGCTAACACTGGGAAACAGCGCCACCTTCAGTACCGTTGTCTGCTTGTACTGTATAATCTCTTTGCTGGTACAAATTTGGAACTTCCACTAAGGATTGACAACAAATACAAACCATATGCCAAATCACTCTTAGAAGACCATAGTTCCAACCAATATTTGTATACTCCAAAAAATATTAAGATCATATAAATCAGTTGTGCACAATTATAAAGACTCTAAGAAGAAATAAATTATATGGGAAGTCCAGCAAGTGTGAGTTGTGGATTTAAGAGATTTCGTTTCTTGGCCATACTATCTCTAAGGATGTGATCCTTGTTGATCCTTCTAAGACAAGAGAAATAAATGAATGGCTAGTACCGATGAGTATAACTGAGGTACGATGTTTTATTTGTTTAGATTTATATTATCGGAATTTTGTTCAGAATTTTTTTTGATTGGCTATCCCATTAACCAAGATCACATGTAAAGGGGTAATTTTTTTTGGAAACATTTTTGTGAACAATGTTTTGAATAATTGAAGAATCAATTATTAAATGCTCATATCTTGACTCTACCATCAGGGAATTATCTATTCATTATTTATAGTGATGCTTCAATTAAAGGACATGGTTGTTTCCTTTTACAGATTGATAGATTTATTACACATGCATTATGACATCTAAAAATTAATTAAAAAAATATCCCACTCTTGATAATGAGTCATAAGAAATAATATTTTCTTTTAATATATATAGAAACTATATATATGGTGAAAGATGTGAGATATATACCAATCACAAGAGTTTGAAGAATATTTTCTCAAAGAATAAACTCAACATGAGGCATATGAGTTGGATTGAACTACTCCAAGATTATGATTGCAGTTTGAACTACCACCAAGGGAAGGAAAATAAATTGTAAGATGACTTGAGTAGAATAGATCATGGAGTTATAGACAAGATGAGAGTTGAAAGTGATCATATGTTAAGGGATTTTGTAAAGATGGATATGGGAATAATCATGGAAGGTAAAACATCAATACATTTTCAAATGGTTTCAAACCATCATTAAAAAAAGTATAATAATTTCTCAGACTAGTAACTATGAGTTTAAAAAAATTATATATGTGAATGATGGTATATTGATCGAATTAATATATGATGATAGAATTTTGTAGTCTGGGACAATTATTTGTGTTTCCGATATCGCTTGTCTAAAAAGGGAATTTTTGGATGATGCTTATAACTCCAATTTCACTATACACCCTAGTTGCACTTAGTTGTACAGATATTTCTAAGGATCATTTTTGTTGTGAAAACATGAAGATGGATATTGATGATTATGTGTTAAGATGCTTGGTTTTTCCATAGGTGAAAGCCGGAAGACATCATCCTGGAAGAGTCATCCAACATCTTCACATACATGAGGGGAAATTTGATGATATTATGATGGATTTCATCATGGGTCTACCAAATACTCCCATAAGGAATGATGAAATATGGGTCATTGGGGACTGTCTTACCATGTTAGAACATTTTTTTATAAGAGAAGATTTACCACATTCACATTTAGAAAAACTATATATAAATGAAGTCGTAATACTTCATGGAGTAACACAATCAGTTGTTTCTTATAATGATCCATCACAAGGGAACCTAAGAAAATTATGATGAAGAACCACATGAATATTTTTTGTCCAGTAATATTCTAGAAATTTTTTGCAAACAAATATTTTCAGTGGAGAATATAAACCATTAAGCATCCATGGTAGTCTCCCTTTTAATAACATAATATCTTGTGTTGTACACAACTTCAGGTTCTAGCACCCAATGAAAAATCAAACTAGCTATTAGAAAAGTAGTTATGAATAGTAATACCCACTTTTTGATATTTTATAAATTTTATTTTTCAAAATGCAATTCATTTTTTGATTAAGAATATGAAAATTAACTTTGGATGAACTTTTTGTATAATTTTGAAAGTTTTCAATTTTTGATGTATAGTGAAAGACACTCCATTTTTGTTTAAAATGAATTTATTTTAAATAATTCTTATTTTTATTTATATTTATTTCAATTTCAAAATAGATACATAATACCGATAATAGTCCAATTTATTTATTCGAGTCATTTTATAATAATATTTGGTATATAAAATTTTATTGAACTTTTTAAACCTCTTTTACCCACCTTCTAGTCACATATACATATTTTCCTAAAGTGTAATTTTACAGTTTCTGTGAATTTTATTTCCAAAATTCTAGAGACACTATTGAAATAAGTAAGTAAAATTTGGTTCAATAGGATTATAATAATTTCTGTAATAGTATCTTTTGAATTCTATTTGCCACAGTTAAATGTAAATAGGGTAATTAAAGGAAAAAATGATATTATAATTACAATAAAATATGTCCTAAATCAATTGGATATGTATATTTATACCTAAATCATACTTAGGAATAAAATATTATTTTTTTATCAACATGGATTATATTAGGACATTTATTATTATTTTATTTAAAGAAGAGTTAAAATTTTTAAATTCAAAATTTAAAAATTAAACCATTTTTAATATTTGGTTATACATAAGATAAATAAAACTATAAATGTTAATAATAATTATAAAATGATTTCCATCTTCAAGGTATTTTATTTATAATCTTTGGACATTATATAATTAAATCTATTTATAACATAATGATGATGCTGTAATTAAATTTTAAATGAAGGGTTAAAATAATTAATATTATAAATATTTAAAAAAATGTAAATTGAGTCTTTTGAGGCTTTCCACGAATTTTCTAGGATAATATGTCATGTTATGGAGGATTAAATATTTATTTGAAGTTATAAAGTTTTTTTGACTTTCACAAATTTCAATTAATGAATAGTGTTAAAATTTACATAAATGAGTTTTTGTAACATATACTATATATTTAAATGAAATAATACTTATAAAAATATAGACTTCCACCAAAGGAATAAGAAAAAGTTATATATTTCAACAATGGACCACATGGGGTTCGCTTAGATTTTTGTAGTAGGTTTATTAATCATTTATTATAATTATACAATAATAATAGGTAAAAGAAAAACTAATTAACTAAGAGATAAGGTTAATATAGTGAATAAAACACATCTTAAACCTGTTGGTTCTGAGGTTTTATCACCATACCCACACAAGAATCTAAATATATCCATTTGGAACCATTAAAAACTGACATTGATTTTATAATAAAATAATAATCCATGTTTTTTCAAATATGACTCTCACCTCTCTTATAAAATGGTACTTCCCTTTCTCTTAATTTCACACATCTAAATCCATTTTTCATTGAAAATCCCTGCTTAAATATCCTCCCAACTACCCTAAATTTTATCTAGAGAAATTATATTTATAGTAAATCCAACATAAGAATCCCTTTTATTCGAATCAAAAGGAAACACCCGAAGAAGAGGTAATTATTTCATCACCTATTTCATGTTCTTTTTTTCTACCACATCATCTTTATTTTTTTCCATAATAAAATAATAAATTAAGTACCTTATCCACATATTGATGTTATTATAAATTTGGTACAACCATATTCATTATTCTATCGAACCTATGAATGACAAAGTCACCATATGTGTGTATGTATGGCTTACCAGCTCCACGTCATGGTGTAGTTTGTTGTTCAAGGCTTCCTTATTTAGATGTGTATATAAATGAATATGATTGATTTAAATAATAATTATAACATGTTAAAGATTTTTTATATATAATATAAAATCCTACTATATATTATTTCAGTATTAATAGAATGATATTGTCACTCATGCGTATGTATGGCCTACTGTCTCCACGACTCGATGAAATTTCATTCTCCATAGTAACCATTCAAGAATAATTTTCATTTGATGAATAAAAATATTTTTTAAATAAAGTGATATCATTCTAGATATTAATAACATATCTATAATCCATATCAAGCTTGTCTTACGTAACAAAACATATAAAGTAAAAAGAATCAGTTAACTCCCGAAATAATTATACTTCTAAAATATTATTAACAATACAATATTAGAAGGTCAAATATGATATAATATTTATGTATGTTGTTTTCTTAAATATAAAAATAATTATTTTCCTATTATACAAGATGTTAACTAACCCTCGACTAAGGAAGAATACGAGGTAGTGACTAATTTTACAATCACTTTATTATCTGAGGTCGTTTATATGTGAGTATCTACTCAGACCTCTTTATCATCCACATCTTTGTTTTTTAAAAATGGAGTTCAAAATTTTTTTACTATTTTTTATTCCATGGTTTGATGTCACTTATAACCTTGTTTTAATTTTTATAAAATAGATTTAATGTAATCTTTCTCATGCATTCCAAACATGGTACTTTATGACCTTGTCGACAAATTTAGTAAAAAATGTTTTTTTAACATATACGGTGAGTGAAACTATTTTACGCCATTATAACAACTTCAAATATTCCCTTACAAGTGATAAGAATATTTTAAAAATAAATTTTTTCATTACATTTGAATGATTTCATTGTAGAAATAAATATTTCACTCAAATAGTTTTTGGATTGATTTCATCTATGTCAACATCCATCATTGGATTATACATTTATTTGAAGTTGATTTATTATGATACAATCATCCATATTGTGTAGAATTTTTTATGATATTTCTGACTGTGGATGTACTATTTTTATACCATTCTTGGTTTATAGTTAAGGTATTGAAATTTCGTATTCTAGTTTTAATGTGAATGATTAAATTATGTTACAACCTTTTCATGTAAGTAATGTATTGGACTTAGTAAGTGATGGGTGGATCCCTCTATAGCTCCTCAATGCATTAGGAGGTCTCACGAGAAAAACTAGTGTCATGGCATATGACCTTGACAAAATCTTATTTTTATTATTTGCATGAGGCCTGGATTGTTTTGTTATGATATCATTTATTATGAATTACATCATTTTGAAATTGGATATCGATATTACATGTTATTATTCGACAAGAAGAATATCGATGTAAATAAGTAAATGGAATTTTTTGATTTATCGTTTGCATATTATGATGATGTTTGATTTTTAAAAGCTTTTGGTTTAATCTTATACATTTCCTTAAATGTCTATGTTTTTTTATGAAAGTTTTTTCTATATTGTTATCCTTACTGAGCATCTGAGATCACCCCTTTCTAGTGTTTTATTCTTCCCAGGATGTGGAGAATTATATTATGACTGACCTTTAGAGATAGGCTAAGGTATATGAGTGTGTTCTAAGGGAAAAATGTTTTTTCCCTTATTTCATGATGTAATGTAAAACAAATGTGTGTATCAAGTACTTCCAAAGATACTAAACTGATATGTCTTTCATGACATGATTCCATGTATCATGACAATGTTATGTTAGAATACACTAACTCTAGGTAATTGGGGTTACGGAATTACAACCCCCTTAAAGCGGTCGTCATGGGCCAACCACCGCCCCTAGTCTCCGCTGCCACCCCGTCGGTGGGGCCATGATGGTGTCCACTTTAAATGCCCCTCCCTGAGTTGCTCCAGTGGTCCATTTTATGATATGTCTATGCCTACAAGACTTTCAAGTTTCTACCATCCTTTGTAGCGCCACATAATCAAATTTCTGCCACATCGAGAATGCAACCACCTACATTTAACAAAAAGAGGTTCCTGGGCATTCTTTGGGTCGACCCCTGCCCACCACATTAGAGTATTATAATCAGAGGGGAGGTCTGGTGATTTCGGTTCATTCATCCATTGATAAATCAACCCTAGAAAACAGAAATCCAAAATTCCCCCTACATAAATGCATGATTCATGGATCAACATGTTCATAGATGGATCTAATTTCTTCTAATGTAGGAAAATAATAACGAGCATGAACATTGAAATAAAAATATAACCCCTACCACTTTGACACTTGATGATGAAGTGTTCAACCTCAAGAGTTTCGGGCATCGATGTCACCACATTTGGATCAATTCTTTGAGGTTATTTGAAGTTGGTGAAGTCTCGCTGGTGTTCGCCATTCTTCACTGGGGAGGATTTTTGTTACAGGTTCATCGGAGAATCCTTTCCATTTTAACCTCGTTCCACCAATGTGTTAGGAAATAAAAAGTAAATAACGTCAAAATTTTTTAGTTACACAGTGACTTCGTGTCATTATGCAATTTCATTTTTGAAACATCATGGCACTCATGCTTCCTTTATTTCATCGTTATACTGCATGATATGGTCCATTAATGGGCTTCAATAATGCGCCATGTTGCTGCTCTGTCATCACACCACAACATCGTCGTGTCATCGCTCATTGCATGACTGAAAAATAACTTTTTAAATTTATCTTATTATTTTTCAACATGTTTTAAAATTAACCTTTTCATTTTTCTATTTCAGGCCAAAGTTAAATCAATTCTAAATGAATATCAGTATTCTGAGTTCAACAATGTTCTTAGATTTTTAATCCTAGAACTGTTTCAAAAGATTGAAAAACACATAGGTGCATTTACTAAATGTACCTTAAAAAAAGTTCAAAATTTAATTCCGAGATCTTCAAGACTAAGAATCATGTGTTATCAGAGTGTGTAGTCTTAGAATAAATACCTATAATTAATGAAAATTACAAAGATTTTCTGAGACATTATGTTCTCCCTAGCATAGGGATTTACATCCACAAAATTCAAAACATAAACTAATCAACTAGATGAGGCTGCTGAACACAAATTTGAGCTTCCTGCTCCCATATTCTCTCATGGAGATTCTCATGAAGCTAGTGAACATACAGTAGTGGAAGCAACCAACCACATAGGACCAAATCATGTTAATACTCTCTCTCCACTAAGACTTCTGTAATCATCACCCCATCATCAATGTCTATCTTTTCTTAGTCAATGACATGCGATGGATCATGCATGTACCCCCTCAGTTGTGACACATGGAAACAATAATGCCTTTGATGCATCTGTGGGGAAAGGGATGGGAAATATGACACTTCTCCAACTCTGATCAGGATCTAAAAGGCTCTGATGAACCTCAGAGATAGTTTTCAGCCTTAGAGAAATCTCTGTATCCATCATCTGGGTGAGACATTAAGGAACACATGGTCTCCCTCCTCAAAATCCCAGAGTCTATGACTCATGTCAACATTAAACTATTTCCCGCGCTGTCTAGTTCTCATCCACTCCTGGATGATTTGAACCTTCTCAATGGTAGCCTATACCAACTCTATACCCTTGAGTGCCAATTACCCTAGGTTTTCCTGGAATATGTGTCATCTTCAAGACCGCCTGCACATGACATCGAACGGTGCCAGGCCAATGGTGGAGTGGTAACTCTTTTTGTACGCAAACTCCACCAGTGGTTGGTGGTCATCTCAACTATGACCAAAGTCATGTAAACAAAAACAAAGCATGTCCCTTTGGGTCTATATGGTCCACACTGTATGACCATCCATTTGGTGATGAAATTATGTGCATAAATGCAATTACCTCCCCAACGACTCTGGTAATCCGTTCTACAACGGGTATGTAAATCAAGCATCACAATCTGTGACAATTGTCAAATTCAATCTATGAAGCCACACTATCTTCTATAGATAGAGGAATTCCAAGCCCTCAGCTGGTCTATAAAACAAAATGGGTTGGTAGTGAGCCGACTTGGAGATTCGTTCAATGATGACTAAAATATAATCATAGCCTATGAACCAACATGGTTACCCCATCACAACATCCACCGAAATACAATCCCACATCCAATATAGTACCTCAACTGGCTCTATCAATACTACAAGAACCTGATGCTCAAAATTCACATTATGACAAGTGAGGCCTCGTGAACTGAACTCATCTACTTCTCTCTTCATACCTGGACATTAGTACTAACATTGGAGGTCCTGGTACATCTTCACCACACGGGGATGTACCGCCAAAGAGGACACATGAAACTCCTTCAACACCTCCTCCAACAATATCACTCGTACTATGGTGTTCCCCTTGAAAAGGATAGTATTCAACCCACCAACTAAAAATCCATCAGGAGCCCTTACTGAGTGTAACTGAGCACATCGAGCCATGTAGTCAACATCCAACATCAATTCCTCCCAGACACATTGTATTAGTGGGGGATTAATAGCCATTGACCAAAGGTAAACTTCCCCACCAAAATCAATGAAAGATATCTCCATCGTGGATAAATGATTTTTCACCTCACTCAGTACCTTCCAACTAGTCCTCCATCTGAGCAAGTCTTCCACCACGTTCTACTACCCAGGATTATAGATTTTCCCAAATTCGTAGTCCTCGAGGAAATCTAGCCCTCACAGCTGTCTCAGGTTCAGTTTCTTCTGGGAGAATATATACTAGAGACTCTTATGGTCAAAGTAAACTTTTAACCACTCACCCATCATGTAATGCTACCATATCATCAAGGAAACGACCACTACTGCTAACTCCATATCATGGTTCATTAGGTTCTACTCATGCTGCCTCAACTATCATGATAAATAGGTGATCACTTATCTATCCTGCATCAGGACACAACACAATCCCACCCGTGATGCATCATAGTAGACAACATACACAATTCCCTCCTCTGGTATAATCAAGATAGGGTTACTAGTTAGTCTATGCCGTATCCAACCAACCACATGAAGCTCCTCACCTTAGTCACGATCAAGGATGAATCCAAAGAAAGAACCGTCCTTATATTCACTAAATACACACACACTCCATCCTTTATGATGACGTGTCCCATAAAGTGGAAAACCCAAATCCATATATGAAACTTCAAGAGATTTCCAAAAATTTGGTAATCTCGGAGTGTATCTAGGACTATCAGTAGGTGTGTAGTGTGCTCCTCCTCCAACTCTGAGTACAACAGGATGTTTTTGGTGAATACCACAATGAACCGGTCATCAATAGGTGGGAAGATACTTTTCACGAGGCCCATGAACCCTGCAGCGATGTTGGTCACTCTGAAATGCATCACTATGAACTCATTATGGCTGTACCAGCACCTAAACTTTGCCTTACGTACAACATATTCCTATACCCCAAGCCGGTGATAACCTGATATGTGGAATATCATTGAAAACAACATTTCTGCCTTTAGCTAGTTGAAGAGGTAATCAATTCTCAGTAATGGATAGAGGTTCTTCATGGTCACCTTGTTCAGCCACCAAAACTCCACACCAAACCTCAAAATCACGTCTACCTTTTTAGAAAAAAGAATTGAGTCTACCCATGGTGTAACCCTGAACCAATGGATCCCCATCTCTTCCAAGTACTCTAGATGTACCATCATCTCACAAAGATCCTTAGGAGCCATCTGATATATTGGTGTTTATATCGGTTCTATCTGGGCGTATAGGTTGACGCAAAAGTCTACCTCTCCGTGAAGAGGTAGTCCCATAACATCCTCATGAAAAGAATCCTCATTATTTTCCACCTCTGCAAGAAAGCTCAGTCTTCTCTAATCCACTACATCGAGGGTGAGGCTATCCAACTTGTTAATGATCGTCTACACCCTCCCCTGAGAATGTCTTTTCTACACTACACGGATTTCCATCTCATCGGTGATGGAAGACATTGTTTCATTTCAACAGACACACCACAATTTATGCCTAAAATAGTCAATCTATGCATGGAGTATAGATAACCAGTCCATACTCATGATGACATCAAAGGAATCGAAGCTACTACTAGGAGATCACAACTGAAGCACTCACCTCAAAGTGTAAAATCACTCTTCCGGTAGAAGAATGTAATCGTCCAATCATATCCTATAAGAGTCACTAGCCATAGAGATTGATCCAACAACTCCACTAGAATCACCAAGCTTAAGACAAGAGATGTTGCACGAAAAGAGTGATTAGAACCTCTATTTATAAGAACAACAACTAGGTTGGAGAATACACATATCATACCTTAAATAATATATGGATCTTTGTGGTCATAAGACTATGCTACTTGGAGCTAAGCTCACCCCTACCCATATGCTCCCTGAGTTTGGGGTGGACCACCTAGGGGATAGTGGTAACGCCCCAAATAATCCCCCAACACATGCCACTTTTCCAGATCCCTTTCCATGTATGTCACCCTATGTAACTCCTCACTCTAACCACTACCTCTAGAACAGTGGTCCCATGACCATCTTCTTGTCAACCATATAGCTGCTCGAGTATTCACTTTCCATGTCTCCCTTACATTCAAACCTGAATCACTAATTGGATTCCTACTGGGTCCCCCTAGATTGGGAGCCCCAAACATGATACCCTGAGTCATGGGGTCGGCCATAGAATCATCTGGACCACATGTGACCATGTGTCTACTCTCTACCACCTACTAAAGATTCAACCTCTTGGGGTCTGCTGACAGCTTTAGCGGTTGATTCCGGAGCCACCAATAATATCTCCATAGGAAGGGATCATTCTAGCACCCCGGCCTAGGTGTAGATGCTAAGAGACAACACAGATGCCCTGATATCCCTCCCGAGTCCCTGTTCAAATTCTAGAGCCTTGATGAAAGGTTCTTTCCCCATGTATGTAGAGCAGAGAGTTTGCTTGGTGAACCTCTCTCGTTACTCATCTACCGTCACGATGACCTGTTGAAGGTGATGATGCTACTAAATGTGAAAAGAGAACATATTAGCGGGAAAAACACATCAAGGAAAATTCGCTAAAAATCAACCTAGCTAAAGGTCACCTCATAATGCATCATTGTCATCAAGATCAACCATATCCCTACAATGTCCTGTAAAAGGTTTTCTTCCATGATCACCATCCGGTCTCATGGTGTCTTTACTATGAAGGAGACATCACAACCTCTAGCCAGTCCTTATAGACCTAAGGATCTGTCTCTCCACTGAACATGGGAGGACTCTTTCTCTGAAACTCACGTATGTAACTGATCATATGAATATCTTCTATAGAAATTTCCCAAAGAATATGATTACCACTTTGTGGTCGTAGCACTGGTGCACCACCCAATGGGGCTATCTTTAGTACTGGTCCCTCAACATATGCGTTGTTGTGAGGTGGGCTCTCCCCAAAACCTTGTATTGGGATCCAGACTAGTCGTTCAGGTTAAGGCATAATGATATAGATCAAGATGTACCACAATCATAAGGTTATACCTAGTGAGCTGAAATTTATTCCAAAGACAATAAGAGGACACTTATGTAACAAGAGTTTTCAGGAATTGATCTGAAAATCTGAATTCAGTGTCCTAGTGTATAGATACGTTGGCTGTCACACAAACACTGGGCTTAGTGAATTTAAATATCGGACTCGCAACTCCTAACATTGTTTCCTGAAAAACCAAACATAGACTCTCAGTCATTATAGAAGGACCGACTTCCTTGTAATAACACATTTTAAAGACCCTACCCCGGGGTCTATGCTATGACTACAACAATCCAACCTCCTGAAGGTCAGGGGCTGGTGACTAACACCAAAATCATCAACCTGCATGTGAGAGGCATTTTCCCGAGTAATTGTTCACACACACATGCCCAACAACGTCCCAAAACCCTGAAAGGGGGAAAATTATATTAAACTAGACTGAGTATAATGTACAGTTGGATGTATGTGGGCTAGAATAAAACCCCAAAAAAAATAATCTAATAGAAAAAAGTTGAAAAAGGAGCATTGATGGCCATTCGTGGAAAACCTCACATGATTGTATGAGTTGTAAATCTATTGGAATCCAAAGTAGTATGTACTTTGCACCATGTCAGGATGGGACCCACCTAGTCCTTGTCCACTAAATTCCACCTTCAAAACATTGATTAGTCCTGTCTCTCTAGGCTCCACCAGGTCCTGGGCAACCAAGGTCTCTATCAAAGAATCGATCATGTGCAAGGGACATGACACACATGGGTGGGGCCCATGCTGGGGTGAGTTACATGAAACTTAGTAGGGACCCCAGAAAAAAGGAACGAACACACAAAAATCTTCATGTAAAGCATGAAGTACTAGATATATAACACCAGGTATACATTTAGGGTAGTGATAAAGGAATTCCCAGTCACATCATCAAACACCTTAGCTAATAGAGAACATTTTCTATATCGAGTAAAGTGGGTCGATCAGGTCACACATAAGCCTCTTCCCACAAGATTAGGATTGTTTTGGTACTCACTGTGGATGAGTACTGTGGGTATGCTATGTCACAAAAAGCCTCTACCCTATATAGGCCTGCATATTCACAATGTTCCACTTCCCACCTTAGCTATAATGAAATAATATTCCTGTTGAGTATCGTGGGTCAACCAAGTCACATAGAGCCTCTCCCTACCTTGTCCATGTTGGGTCACATAGATCCTCTTCCCACTCGGTCATCGTCTAGTTGCAAAGAGTAAATAATTATCAGTACTCAGGTCTCAACCAACTATAGGGTTCTGTATGTAGCGCGCTTGGGGGACCAACTATTTAAGACATTCATCACATCTCAACATCAATTAAAGTTACCAAAAATCATGTAAAATTACCTTCCTCATTCAGAGGGTCCCAATGCCACAAACGACTCATTATTCAATTGCATATATTTCCAGGTATGAGAATTCTAGTAACTTGGGGTCTGTTGCGATGGGTCCCGGTCTGAATCGGTTTGGCAGACCCGACAAACATGACCAGGGGGTCCAACATACTCTAGTTCATTTAGACTGACATGACCTAACCTGATTTGGGTTGGGGTAAGTCTGGTCCGTCATGGCCAATGGGATAGGCCCAATAGGCCTCACTGGACAATGCCTGGTTTGGTAGAGGATACATCATGCCTAGTCACTCGACAACCCAGTCTAGTCTGCCCTAACCTTAAAGGCATGGGTCTGGACCAATGGATGTGGGTCTTGCCTGCCGAAATGGGGCCAACCCCTTAGGAATCCGGTTTGGCCCACTGGCATGGGTCCATCCCACTCGGCTACTAGACTGGCTTGTGAGACCTGGTCCGGTCTACCAGGGGGAGGACCGGTGGTGCGCAACCCGACTGAGACATGTCAACCGGCAATGTCCGGCCTCCACTGGACCTCCAGACATGTGGAATTGTCTCCAAATTTGGTTAAAGTCCATTGCTTCCACTACCTGGGTTTTATTAACATGGGACACCCCCTTCACCAGGTGCCCGCCATGCGTCGTGGCATGCCGAAGCGCGCATCGCCGTCCTCTAGCGTGTTCGACGATTATAGGTCGCCTCCACAGCTACCATAGTGCTGGTTGGCGCCACCCCCTTCGCGTGACCAACTGGGTTCGGACGCCACTGCCACACAGGTGGTGCCATGCCGGGTTACCTTCTATGAACAATCAGAGTTGTTTGAGTAGTTCATTTTCTGATCCGTCTACCGATATGGGCTACTCGGGTCACCGACATCCCTAATCTGGTTCTGAAATCGAATTGTTGACACTTTGAAAATGCATCCACCAAGAATGCTTGAGCAGATGAGCTCAAGCCTTATTCGTGTCAGCCCACACCCTTCGCGTAGAGCTTTATAATCAGAGGGGAGGTTAGTTGATTTCAGTTCAATAATCCATTGATAAATCAACCCCTGATAAAGAAAATTCCAAACATTATCCTCCAACATAAATGCATGATTTATATATCAACATGTTCATGGGTTGATCCACGTTCACCATTTCATAAAAATGATAAAAGAGGAAGAAAATTGAAATAAAAGTCAATCCCCAACCTCTTTGATGTTCGATCCAAAATAATTCATCCCTAAGAGTTCAAGTCATCAACGTCATCACTTCTGGATCTGCTCATCGAGGTTCGTTGAAGTTGGTGAAGTATCACCAGTGTTTTTGTACTTCATTGTGGAGGATGTTCTATAGAATCTCCTCAGGGAATCCTCACTAAATTATCCTTATTACACTAGCACGTTTAAAAATAATAATAAAATCAAATTGTAGCATTTAAGTTACACTTTGACATTGTGTCATTACACTGTTTCATTTATGAGACAACCTCACAGTTACAGTTCATTTATTTCATAATTATGCTACATGATATGATCCAATAATGAACCCCATTAATGCACCACATCCCACCTTCATCACCACACCATAGTGTCACCGTTTCAATGATCTTCGGTTGAGAAAAAAAATAAAAAATAGTTTTAATGTTATTTTTTATTTTCAGAAAATTTTTAATATAAACATTTGTTTTCAGATCTTGTCATTCGATGTCAAACCCATTATAGTAAAATCATAATGTCCTAATTTCAACATTGTCCTCATATTTTTGATCTGATCACATGTTCAAATGTTTGAAAAATCCACTCATGCGTTTACTAAAAGTACCTTAACAATGTTCAAAATTCAATTCCGTGCTCTCCATGCCGTAGAATCACGTTCCATTAGAGCACCCAGTCTCTGAATAATTCCATATAATTTAAAATTTACATGGAATTTCTGAGATATTATATTGTGGCTGAGATTAATGAGGGGAAGTTTGATGATATAGTTGATTAAATAATGGTGTTATCGAATGAGGAGGCTATGACTTAATGGAGGGAGTAGTCTCAACTAAATCATTTTAGATTTGTAAATAATGACGTATCTGTATCGAATTATGAGAATAAAAAATAGTTACAAGATATGGTGATCTATTTTGTAATGATTCCATCCAAAAAATATAAATGATCACATTTGGAGGTTGGTTGGATGATGATATCTACCAACTAGTAGTTGTTCTATCTCTCCAAGAGTGAAATATAGTATAGATTTTAATGGTATGTTTCCAAATATTGTTTTTCCCAAATTTCATTTCATTAATGATAATGATAAAAAAAATTATATGAATTCTACCACATCACTTATTGGATCATCTGCATGATAGATCCATTATTATGATTTAATGATCATATTAATTTTCAAATTCTTTCATATATGATGGGGCTAGTGAATAGTGTTTATAGAAGGAAATGTGTCATGATATTATGTATATCATTACACATTTTAAATTTCATATATAACTATGAGTGAATAAAAAATAGGGGTCACCAATGGGATAAAATAATATCTTTGATCATATCCTTTTTTTGTGTCATATGAAATCCCCAAGGTGAAGATCTATATCATATTGATAAGAGAATATTGGACAATGATTTTTTTCTCTTTTAGATTTTCATTCTCAACTGTTTAATCCAAAATTATCAATAAGTAAAATATTAAATGCATATTTTAGTTTAATCATTTGTCTTTTTCTTATAAGAAGGTCGTGATTATAATGATTAATTTTCACACCATTCTATAATATAATCATGGATTTGTTATTTATTTTTTATTTTAGCATTCATTTAACATTCCACATGGGATATATAATTAACACGATCTATATGAATTTGGTAATACAAGGGGACACTATAATGTTAGATAGAATCACTATAATATTCTTCATCCACATAGACATAGGTCTAATAATGGTTGTAAAGTTGTATGTTTGTATGGAAAAAACATATCCATGTTGGGAATTGAAAATTGCAATACATATAGTTTCCAATACATGATAGGCCATTATTTTTCAAAGGTAATGTCTTCTTAAATGATTTTGATGGTTTCATTTTATTCATATATTTATATACATACTCATTTATTAAAACAGTGTTTTCATATACACCGTGGCATACAAGGTGTAGGGAATTACAATTATAAAAGAGAATATAATTCTTTTCATTGACAGTATGCTTTTTATGATATGATCCAGGGATATTAGATTATTTTGGGTGGGATGTAGCCAATTATTTAATTCTTTATTCTATTAATACAACTATATAATATAATAAGTAATACAAACTACTTTTTTGTAGCCTTTAATGTTTCTTGCATGACTACAATATTCTGTAATGTTTGTGGCTATTATAAAAATGTTTATTGGTTAGTCAGATTATAAATTGTGTAATAAGATTTTAGGGCCACTATTTTCTCATAATGGAGAGATTCCATTGGTTATGTGGTTGATCATATGGATCTGCTTTATATATTTAGTGAGAAAATTATTGTAGTTTTCAATTAATAGGTTGTGTTGTTACCCATAGATGTGATATTAATAATGATATATAGAACCATTATGATGTATCTATAATTTTGATTCATCAATATCAAAAATAAAACAATAATATATTAGAGTTGGGGTTCCGCACTGATGTTGTGTTATAAAATGTATGATTTTTTCCATGTGTATCATTATGGAGTGCCCTGTATTGTTTATTAGGATGGAAGATGTTAGCTAAATATATTTTATATTGTATATATTGTTGAATTTAATATTATCTAGGATTTTTTATCTGTTAAAAATGATATTTGATTTATTCAATGAGTTAAAGGGGTTTAGATTTTAAAAAATATATATTTCAAATTATCATCATTAGATAATGGTTAAATTGGGGGATATCAAAAGAAAACAATTTAGGTACCAATGATGAAATTTATATTTCATTTATAGATTATTCAAATTGTAAAACTCCTCCTGACATTTCATGCACCACTTGAACACTAGGTTTATGAGCTCTGAGAATAGACATCATTAGTGTTCGTTGATGAAAATCACATATACTTCAATTAAATGGAGATTAATTATGATAATAATAGATTTCTCATAATTTTTTCATAATAATAAACTATATAGGTTGTATTATATGTGTATTTTTTTAATTATTGAAGTTAATTTTCTAATAAATGTTTTCCCACTAAAAAAAATAGATGTATATCCATTAATTATCAAAAAATGTGTTTCATTAAAAGAAAAATATAATGAGGTATAAGCCTATATATTTATTTTTCATTAAATATTTTATGAGATATTAATATATAATTACACTAAAATTTAATCCTCATTAACTACTTCCAACATGATAGACTAGTATTTATATTAACATACATGTTTTATGAAGCACTTCACGACAGGGTACATATATTTCTCAGAGCAATTTTTATTTATTTTCCATATGTGATAGGTATGCATGAGGTTTTATATAATTATTAACATTTTAGCTTCTATTTAATACCATTGTATAAAAGGTATGTGATCCTATATGGGTCTAGGATGTTAGGTCCCCATGGGAATGACAATTCCCCCACATGAAATTGAGCTGGTGGTAGTTGTTTTTGTTATAAATATATGGATATATAACATAATTTTCAATATATTTTTTTTATCATTATCGATCATAATTAATTGAGTAATATTTCTATTCAATGTGATTAATAACTACATCAGTATAAGTTGATTACGATTGTAACATAATATGAAATTTTGATATCCAACCACATGGGAATGAGAATGAGTTTTTTGAAGTGCTTAGGAGGAACTTATAAGGAGATAATATGTGATAATGTGTATATGCTTGGTTAGTGATAGTGGAGCACAAAATGACATGTCTCTATGATTAGGAGGCTAGTGGTGTATATTACATGTACTATATTTTTATGTGTGGTCTTACAAGTCATTTTAGGTGGTTGATTCTCAGTAAGGTGACTCAATGGTTTAGGTGATGATTAATAGTATCAATCAAGGTATTTTTCTTTTTTTATAGTCAAATGAATATTAACATTGATAAATTTCTAATGGGGAATATTTGTTTCAAAATATATGATAGTGGTAGTAATTTTTTAGAATCATATAAATCTTTTGTTTGAGAATCCATTTATATTAATTATTTATAATTCCTTGGGAGGTCAGTTTTGTTTTATAAGGAGTAAGTAATATGTTATGGTGTTCATGTAAAAATGTTTTCTAGTCATTTGGTTAAAGTAGATTATCATATCTTTAGTGTTTTGTTTCATCCATTAGATTTCGACATGTTTATTTGTGACGATACATATAGGTATTTTTCAAATATTTCCCTTCATCCTTGTTTTTTTATTCTAATTAATTCACTAGTGATTAAAATAAAATGTAAAATCACTTCATGTAGTATTAAAATTCATGAGTTATGGATGATTTGGTTATGTGGTTTGTGGATGATATACTGATGATTCACAGGTTACCATGGAATGAATCACTAATAAGCTCCCTAATAGTACATCATGATTAAAAAGAGGAATTAACAATTATTTGTTATATCAACTAAAAATTATTCCAAAATTACATTTATATTTTTTTTCAATAAATGTAATCTATTTAGTATATGGTAGAGAAATTGTGAACCTCTAATCTAGATTTCAAAGCATTATGGATGGAGCTCCTTCCATTAGATGACTTTTCATATTATATTTTTTATGAAACTTTTATTGGAATGATTTTTTTGAATTAAATATAAGAATATATGTAAATGTTTATTAGATAGGAATATGGTTAGGGAGTAAACTATGTTTGTACTTGGTGAGGTGTGGATCCTAGTTGAGAATTTGTAGATGAATAGAGAGTATTTAATGGTGTAAATAGTCTATAAATATTATTATTCATATTATAGGAGGATTAATCTTGTGTTTGATGTTATATTTTAATTATTATGGATGGTTTACCATCATCGTGGGTAGTGGATGTGTGGTCAAGGGTATAATCATTATTTCCATTCTATCAATTCTTTTGAGGTGTTGTAGTTTATTTTTAAGGTGAATTTTCGGTTATATATTAACCTAAATTAGATAAGATCCTTGATGTTTTCATGTTTCATTTATTTAGTGATATATTTAAATGACACATATTAAATTCATTGAAGTGAATTTTATGTAAACTATAGGTCGTTGTTTGTGGAGAGGTTGGTTGATATTCATTATCATTGTTAAAGAATATATGTGATAGATTTATTTTCAAGGATTTTATTTTATATAAGAAGGAAAATTTAAAAAAAATTGTGGGTGATTAAAATGTATATTTTTACTGACAAACCTAATGAATTTTTATCATTGATATGATTGGAAGATTAGTTGTTCAAATTTATATATATTATTTTATCATAATTTATTATTATGTTGAATTATGCATTATTATTTTTGTTTCCTCTGTATGAATGGTATCATTCATGGATTATATGGGTTTTATATTTTTCCTTATGTATATATTTTAATCTCTTTTATAGTGTGAGAATCATTATAGATGTATTTATTAGAACATCCTAAGCAATCATAACATGTCATAATTTTTTTTTCATCTCTAATGTTGAGCAGGAGTATGAGAGTGGGGTGAAAGAAAATTGTTAATTATTTTCTCTCTGGGATCCAAAATAAATATGTTAGTGCTCTTGGTGAAGTCAATCACATGGATATATTTTTTCAGCAGTGGACATTTTCATGTGTTACTGATATTGGGATTCAACATTATACCATGGGCCAATGTATATGTTTCAGTTTTTTAGAAGGCTCCTCTAGAGTTTTCTTTCTAAACGTTTGCAAATGTTGAAAATATATAGTGAGCCTATATGTAATCGGGAGGTATATAATTAATTATATGGCCCCATTAGTTGTAATTATTTTATAAAAGTTGAATAATCACATGTATCATTCATTTATCATTAATGAGTTATGGTTTTTAGAGATATTCACGATATGATGATATGGTTTTAAATGAGCACAGAACCAAGATTAATTCTTTAATGAAAATTAGGATAATCAAAAAATATATCTTTGTTATTGTTGTATCAATGTGTTAATGGGTTTTACATGTGTTAGGGAAGTATTATAGTAGGTTCCTCTATGTTAATGTGGGAAATTTTGAATATAATAATGGGTGTGAGAAAATCATCAATCCTATAGTGGATCTTCAAGGGATGTAGTGGACTATGTCTTATTTGAAATTTTTTTGGTAAAAACATGATGGAATATTTATTAATAATTTTTCAAAATACCTGATATATATTCATATAAATGGGTATTATTTTCCATTTTTGATTATATAGATTCAAATTAGGGAATGTAAGAGGAAGTAATGCCCAAACTGATGATTTCCACACTATGTTGTAGGACCATCATCCTGTATTTATAAATTTTGTTTGGTTTTTTACTTATATATATATATATATTTATCCTTTTAATTTGAACCACAGCTGAACTAAGCATTAGTGGCTTCCACCAACCAAAAATTTGAGGATCATACCCATTTTAACAGTGTGGGGTTTCTTTCAAACATTCAAGGTGTCCCCTTCCACCTATTTATTTACTTCATAATTACCCCATTATTCGTATTTATGAAGTAGTGTGTTCTAGTATTTTTGATTTAATTATTAAATTATATTGTCATGATGATTCTTATTTTTTACTTCTTTTGGTATATTCCACTACGTTTTGAAGTGGTTAGTCCTTCAATCATTTAGTCATGTGGAAAGTCCTACAGTGATTCAATCAAGGATATAGATTCATGATTTTTATAGTTTTTATTTTCAAGGAATAAAATATTAATGGTTCAATTGATTTTAATAAGTTAAATGTAATAATTAAAATAGTGAAGATATTAATATTTACTAAATTATAGTAATGTTTACTTTCATATCATGAAGGATTTGTATTATTTGATTTTATGAAAACTAATTGCATTTTACAATTCTTGTAAATTTTACACCTCTTGTTTTTTATCATATTATATTTTATTTATGTTCTTCTTGGATCGCCCACATTGAAGAAAAATTATTTACGGTTTATAATGAAATGTATGTTTGTAGATATGAAGAGATAGAAATGATTTTTATGATAATAATTTTATATTATAATAAAATTAATAATTAAATAGATTGTTTTTTGTTTTTTGTTATTTTTATATATATTTACTTTACATTACATGTGATTCTATAAAAATTATTTGATGGGTCATATGGGGGGACCATTATTGTTAGTTTTCCATACTTGGGAATAGAGATGGGATTATAATTTTTTTATGATGTGTTTTTTCATTGGTGGGTTTTCAGATGTGTGTTCATGTTTAATCTTCCCTTATTAATGGAATATGTGGTTGTTAATATTGAATTATATAATGTGTGAGGTAGATAACTAAATAAGATATATTTTGTTAATGAAATGTAGTAGTATGTAATGAGTTCATAATGTTTTTTTCTGAATATGGTAGATAAATATATGATGGGTATGAATTAATCATAGATATTAGTATCCAAATGAAGGTAACAGAATTGGAGAAATGGTATTTTTAGAAATGGTTATTTGAGATGAATAAATGAGTGTTATGTGATAACATATATTACTAACTTTATAAAATTGAGGGGAATATTTGTGTCATATAAATAAAGATGGTTGATAATGAATAATGGAGTTGATGTGGTGATTTCAATTAAAAATCATAATTATATCTATTATTTTGGGAGGATATCTCTCTCTCAGGAACCCTAGGCAAGTCTCTCTCTCTCGGTGATGACAACGACGACCTAGTCAATACCTCCCCCTAATGGGGGAGGGATCTTATATTATCCGGTCCTTCCCAATCCCTGACCTGCTACCTCCTTTCCTGAAGGCAACACTATGACATAAGGTTATAGAGAACATTAATGGTCTCTTGAACCTCTAGATCCCAAAAACATAGTTTAAGGAAACATCTGCTCTTCTAAAGCTCATGTTGGTGGCAAAGTTTATGCAGTGAATTTTGACTAGTTTGTCTTCGACTCATGGAATCTTAAAAATATGGATACAATGGGATTTCTAGATAATAACCACATAATGATCATATTTTAATCAGAGTAAGACCTCATCTATAGTTGGTCAAGGTCCCCACGATGCTGTAATTGCCATTGGTTTTTTCTGTTCTGATGTTTGTTTGAGTACCACATGATACTTGACTCACCTTATGCTATAATCTGGGCATGCATTTTAATCATCTATTACCATTAAAAAATTCCCCTATTATCAGAATTATCAGAAACCTTATTGATTGGTATTATTGTTTGGATATCCTCACATACTCAGTTTGTCATCCTCTAAATCCACGTGTTTTTGTCGAGGTGGAAATTTCTATAGTTCCCTTCAATTTTTTTGGGATAATAATTGGTGAGGAAGATAAGTGCAAGAAGAGTGTGGTTTATGATAATTGGAAGGACATTTGTTCATCATGTAGATTACCGGGTTATCCTTCAACGGTCTATTGTCAGGGGCCTGTATCGATGGTGGACAGGGGATTCTGAAATCGGTCAGTGGTTGGTTATTCGGGAGTCACCGGTCCACCGGGGATGGTGGACAATGACATGGAAAGGATACAACGACTAGTGAGGAGGTTGATCAGAGACATATTGAAATATGTAGAGATGATAGAGACTGGTATTACCAGTCATTCCAGCAAGGATTGGAGAAATAACTTAGCCACGAGGTAGCGAGCTACAATGTTGAGGCTCATATGGGTTCTGGTGCGGGGAAGAATACCATGAAACTTCGGCCCAATCCAACCATTTCAGAGGTGTTTAATTGACTGAGGAAAAATCTTGGGAGTCCCTTCAACATAATGTAAAGTAAGGGAAGGCCTCAGCATGGTCATTCCCAGGGCATTATTTAGAGTAACATGAGTAATAGGGTCCTAGAAAAGACATCGGTGGTGAGATGTGGGCATTGTATGGCTCTTTTTATAAGTAATATGTACTAGGTAGTGTGGATGTGTGTAAAGAGGAACAAGGACCCGATACAGCTACGATTATTCCAGATAGAGGTAGGGTTAATGTTGTAGGGGATTCAGATTTTTTAATTCAGACTCCAATTTATTTGGATAAAAATTTTGAAGGCCTCTTAATGTTTTTGTTGTGGTTGGATCCTGTTGTTCCTAGGGAGAATGTTGGCAATGGAGTCGACGGGAAGGAAACCATTGGTAGTGAACTCGGGCATTTGGTGGACAAAGAATCAAACCTAATGATAAATAGAATCTTTAGGAGGAGGAAGGTGTGTAATGATTACTTACCATTACCTCCTCCCCTAGTGACTCGATCTTCAAAAAAATTAAATTACATGAAAAAAACCATTGAGACGTTGAGACACTTGAGGTCATGGAACCAAGATGATCACTCTAGGGATTTTCTGTTCAGCTTATATGAGGATGTGACAGATCATGTTTTTATTCTCAATGCAACCAAAATGGATGTAGCCATGATGTTGGGTAGGACCTTCAGAGTGTCTCTCAATGAGGTGCAATACCCATGGATTGAGAGACATGATAAAATTCTTATAGGGGGTTTAATAAGGAGAAGATAAGAAAGGAGGAGTATATAAAATCATGGGAAAAGCTCAATTATGAGGTAGAAATGATGATGATGGAGGAATTCAACTCTCAGGTTTCATAATTAACCTTGATGTTTTTTAGGGAAATAGATTCTGGTAACCTTGGTTACAATTTTATGACACTGCTTAATAGGATGTTATTCAGTTGGTTTGAATGGATTGAAATTTAATAAGTGTCTTGTTTGATTTCAACTCCCTGTTTGGTTTCATTGAGAAGTCTGGTGTTTCGTCCAAAGCATGATACATTGATCTACTTCAGATGGGGATCAGAGCATCAAGTATTCACTAGAGCATGCCTTTTGGATTACGATTATGAGAGGGTATTTCTTTTCCATCTATTGCATTCCCATACCTTTTTGCACATGATTTCTCGCTGAAAGGATATGCATGGGAGAATCTTGTCATTAAAGTGTATTTGTAGGGTAGGAGAAGATTCTATTGTTTATTATGGGTTTTCGTTTGTGTTTCATTTTGGTGTGGTAAGACATTATGGTATCTCACTTTTCCTCAAATTTGTTATTGAAATAAAAAAGTATTGTCATATCAAATGTGGTGATTTATATGGGAGATAATAGTGTTTTTTTAACAGTCCATAAATTTTAATTCCATATGAATATATTATATTTTACATTCATGAATGATTCCACATAATCCCCACTTGATTTTAGAAACCCTAATTATGAAAAAAAATCAATGGGTTTCCCCCAATTTCCAAGATTGTGAGGGAATAAGTTTTTGAATACTCCCACCTCACACTCTTCCGTCCTATAGTATTTTAGGATGTGGAGATTAACAATAAGTATAACCATATGATTTTTATGTGATAATGTTTTATTGAATGATATAAAGGATTAATTAATTATGTGGTTTAGAAGATGAACATTTTGTGGAATGTGCATGGTATGAGGTGGACATGAGGTAAATGAACCTAATTTTCATGATACATTATTCTGATGAATATATGTTGAAATATACATTTTTCAATGATGATTTTTGTAGTTTATAATGGTGTATATGTGATTATGATGATGGATAAATGGCAGTGGTACCTGGTTTATGGTCTTGTTATATATATGTTATGATATTTCAATGTTTAATAAGTGATAAAACAAATATATGTTTATTCATAGTGTGTTAGGAATAAAAACATGAAGAAAATATTTTATGGGGTTACATAATTCCATATTCATTAGATATGATAATATTATATATTTGAATAATTTATTATATATGGATTTTTTTAGTTCTGTTATTGATAACATTGAATATGTGTCTGTTGGTTCTTTTACTACATCACAAATGAAATTTTAGTGTTCACCCTAATTTTATTGAGAATTAATGAGTTGGATCGTACACATATTATGTCTATAATCTACAATATATATATATATGTCGGTCGGAGTGGATACTCAAGAGGGGGGTGGGGGTTGAATTAAGTTCCAATTAAAATTTCTGTTAAAAAATAATTTCTATTAAAATCCCAAATTTATAAAACAAGTTAAACTGTAGTGAATTTGTAAAATTGTAAAGGTTTAATTAGATTCTCAAATGACTGATTAGGTCTTAGTAAATCCAATCAAAAGATTAAATTAGCCTTTGGAACTAGCCTACTGATTTACAATAGTTACAAACACTTGCTAGATTAACTATCAAAGTAACTTTAAAATAGTTTGTATTTCAAAGTAACAGTAGCAGAATATAATTTAGATGTTGTATAGATTAAACTTAAACTAAAATGCACAAAATATATAACCAAGAGGCTCAGTCTCAAGCCAAGACTTATCCATCCTAAACAATTTATATAAAAGTGATCCACACCCTGGATTAAGGATAACAATAGTTCAAGACTATCCAGGCCACACTGGGACCTCTACCACAGTTCTTCGTGGGAAACAAAAATAATTACCAAGCCACACAGGTACCTCTTCCACAATTGTCGTGGGTAAAAAAGAGTAAAGAGTTTTGGTGTGAGGATTGTGATATCCTCCAGTTCAGAACATGAGTCAGTGTGTGTGTGTATGATATACAGAATACACACACTACTCGAAAGAAAATAATGAATCACTTAGATAGAGTATATGAAAGTTTAGAAAGCTATAGTGATTGGTAGTGTATCTCTGAACTCAATGGATTCAGCGGAAATGCTTCTGAGTCCTTCTCCAATTTTGTGTGAAAAAACAGAGTGTCGTGGTTCAGCTTGTGTTCTTCACGAGTGAGAATGTTCTCTTGATTTCCGTTCCTCTAGTATTGTCTGATTTCATGCATGTGAGTTCTTGAAGATATTGCAATGAGTTCTTTAGTTCTGGTCAGGATTCTCTTCTATTCAGTATAGTGCACTTATGTGTTTCTCTTGAAATGTAAGTATATTTTGCTCAATGTTTACTACAACTCAATCTTCCTTATATTCCATGAGCTCCAGAAATAAAATGATTTCCTTTTTATAGGTATGATGTATGGTTTCTTGACATGCCAAAAACTGTCATTAAATAACATTAATTGCATTAAACACATCAAATATGATAGTTAGAAATATTTAAATAATATTGAAAAAATGTTTAGAAACGATGTCACAGTAGTTATGCAAAGAGTATCTCCTTCATGGTGTGTCCTTCACAGTGTGTCTCTCATGTTGTCTTGCTCACGGTGTCTTACTCACGGTGTGTCCATCATGGTGTATTTCTCACAGTGTGTCCTTCACAGTATGTTTCTCACGGTGTCTAGATGACTGTGTCTGGCTAACTGTGTCACAGTGTCTTGTTGGTCACAGTGTTTGAGACATTGGCTTCACGGTGTATGCTTCAGTGTTTCTGTTCACGGTGTCTACTTCTTTCTCACAGTGTCAGACTTATAGTGTAAAGCTTCACGGTGTCTTTAGTTAGACAAATAACTGTATTAATACATAAACATTATTATTCATAAAAGGGATAGAGCTTACCCATTATAAAGTATATGATAACTTGAATCATAAATACACATGAGTAGTAAGATATGTGATATTTGTAATCAGTAATAAGATTTGTAAATATAAAGGATATGTGTAAATAGTAAGGAGATTTGTGATTATTATTAAGATTGGTAAATCATAATGTGATTTTTGATCATTAATACCTGATTAATATATGATTAGTCCAACAATATCCCCCTTTTTGATGAACAAAAATTATGTACAGGTAAATTATAAGTGAGATGCAGTTATAGAGAATATAACATATAGAAAAAAATATTATAGAAAAACACATAGCTTAACTTGGAATACTTTTTATCCCCCTTTTGGGATTATCAAAAAGTAAAAAAAAATACAGAGAAAACATATCATTTGTCGTTAAAAGTGTTCAGAACACAACATACAAGAGAAATACAAACAGTAAACAATCAAAGATATCCCCATAAAAAAGAATGTAGTCACTGGACTTCTTCAGGGATCGACCTTCTCTTTGACTTTATCAGTTTCTGAAGTGGAAGAAGGCATATTGGTAGTAGACAAAGAAGATAAAGGTAGACCTTACAAAATATATGGAGCCAAAGATGGAGCAGAAGATGATCTAGTCTATGGTTGGTCAAGAATAATTGGTCTGATCTGAGAAAGGGTTTGGCTGACTAACATAACAGTTGAGGCTTGGGTAGGAAGACCTGGTCGAAGAGGGGAAGTAGCTGGTGCAAATATAGCTGTACTCTGCCCATGAAGATATGGAATTAGATGATTTATCAAATCAGTAATTATTTCTCCACCATATTGCATAGCCTTTTCAAAATCGTCCTTATTCTCCATGAATTAGTCCAATAACTTGGTGAACTCAGTGAGCTTCTGAAATTGAGTTTTGAAAGCCTGAGTCACTAGTGGGATTTTCAGATTCTCCAAAGGACACTTAAAGTGATTTTTCATATCAGATTTGGAGTAAATACTATTGATATACAAATATATCTTCTTGGCAATCTCCTGTTGAGAATCATTTTCAATCATGGAATGAATCCGAACAAGATGAAGTGCTCTATCACTATTCTTATCTACTTCTGACAAAGGAGACAGATCCAAGCCACTGAAATCATTCTGAATTTTTCTTTGATTATTAATGTAAGAAAATAATCATCCAAACAAGGCATGGAGGGCTGACTAGAGGGAGGAGAAGCCTTGATAGCTACAGTTAGAGCTTTGATCTATTTCAAAACCGTTTGAAGACATCCAGTGTATTTATCTCTAAGCATATTCAGATTCTCTTCAAGATCTAGCATGTGTTGCAGCATCTTTGTGTGTCTTTATCCAATTTTTTCATCAAAATATAACATATAGGGATGCATTTGGGACACAATTTCTTGAGAGATGTTGGAAATAGAAGGTTCAGGAGAAAGAAAAATAGGTGCAGGAGCATGAGAAGGCTCTGATCTTGAAGATAGTTCTTGCTGGAGTTTCTCAACCAAACTTTTCGGAGTTTTAACATCATCACTAAGCATTTTTTTTTCAACTATTACTTCTTGTATTTCATGGATCATTTAGGGTTGAATATGAAGAATAATATTTTCCAAAAGAATCAAGCCATCATCCTGACTTAGTTGAGTCAGAGGATGAGGTTGAGAGGACATAATCTTCTCCACTCCAGCTAATACAACCTACCAAAGAAATTCAAATATTCATTACTCACAAAATATTGATGATCAGGTAAGGACTCAGGTGACGAAAGTGGTCCATGGGCATGTCCATGGTCTGGTTGTGGTCCTGAGTCAGTTTTAGTTTCAGATTCTCATTCAGGTGGGGGTTGAGGTTGAGGGTGTGTGACTGAATTCAGTTGAAATAGAGAAGAAAGATCAATCCCAGTTGTAGTCAACTGTTGTGATTCAATCACATCATAGAATCTAGGGAATTCATATCGAGTATAAATAGAGTATGACTCAGTTGTTAGAGATGCATCACCAGACACATCTTCATCAATCTCAAGATTTTGAGGTTCCTCCCTCTCAAAATGTGCTTCCATTTCAGATTGTTGAGGCTCAGGAACTGAGTTAAGATTTATAGGATCATCTCTAATCTCCTTATCCATTTCAATCCTTTCCAACTGAAAGGAAATTTCCATCCTCTCTTCAGCAGAGGGTATGTACTCATGATCAAATTGTTCCTCAGGTAGAGCTTCCTGAATTTATTCATTTTTAGTAGGGAGTTCTTCTTCAACAGTATTTGTCTCTTCCATGGCTTTATGCTCAGATTCAGATACAACTAACTCTCTTGTAGCTTCAGATTGGATTTCCTGATTAACATGGGTAAGAGGTACTTCTTCTTAAAGCACAACAGAAGGACCAACAATCCTTTCCTCTTTAACAACAACCTCTTCTCTTGAAATGTCAGTAGGAACAACAGTCCCTTCATTCTCAACAAGAGATGCTTCCTCATGAGGTATTTCATCCTATTCTCTATGAGGTTCTCTAGAAGAATTTTCTTTTTATTATTCTTCAACTTCTAGACACTCATCAATCTCATCTGGTTCCAAACCAGGATAAGTAATGTTTTTACGCCTTGTAGGATAATCCACAGGATTGAACTTTTTATAAACCTTTTCATTATCTTAAACCCAATACTTCTTACAGGGGTTCTAGTTTATATTCATCCTTATGATGGTAGGATTGGATAAACAGTACTAAAAATCTAAAAGCTTTTCTTCATTTGGACCAAATACTCTCTTGGAAACTAACACAGCCTAAATCATCCTTGAATAAAATAGGGAAGTGGATTTGGAAGTGACCTTAATCAATTCACACATGTGGTGAATTATATATTTGTACAAATTTATCTTATGGCCATTTTTCATCAGATGAATCATAAGGAAATTCTAATACTTCAAAACAGCAAAGTCACCCTTCCTCGGGCTAATAAAATTCTGATCAAACTTAAACAATAGCCTAGTATCCCCATCCAATTAAGCTTCTATGGCCCTTCTGTTGGTGCCATTTCCAGTTAGAATTCCCAAGTCATTATCTAGGTCAAAGATGTCGATTGAAAAAGGAGGGTATCTTTGGTAATCATCATAGATCCCTTCATGAGTAATCCTTAGTCATGTATCCCATAACCTCGAAGATAATGAGAATTTTTGTCCATTGATCCAGCTTGTTACCATAAAACGTTCTCCAACATTAAAGGAAAAATTTACATACTGATAGAATTGTGCAACCAACCTCGAGTAAATAGGTCTATATTTTCTAGAGAACCATTCGATCCATACTTGTTCTCTTAATAATTTTAGGACTAAATAATTTCTTATAAAAGACACTCAGGGAAGATTTCCTACTCAGGAGCAACAGTACGACTTACTAGGTTAGGATTCAGGGGTCCTTCTGGTGAAAGCATCGGTGTGCTCATCAATTTTTTAGAGCAGTTCTTCTCAGATGAGGGTGAAGATGGAAACATCATCCTTGGAATTCACTGAAGTTTCAGGTGAAAGAGAAGGTGAGAATGTTTTCAAGGTATGTAGGGTCCGAGAGAGCGAGGAGGAGAGAGCTCAGGTGAGAAATTGAGTGAAACCCCTTTTGTTCTATCATTTTGGAATGTCAAATGTCATAAAAACAAAAATGCGGGAAAGTAAATAGCAGTGAAATAAAAATTACTGTGATACAGATTAAAATAAATGCATAAATAATCATCATGGTGAGACCGTGAGTAGGCGTTACGGTGCAATGAAAAGCAGTCATCACGGTGAGACAGTTGGTGGTCGTCACAGTGAGACAATGACTATTCTGTGCAGTCACAGTGAGACATTGAGTGAACTGTTCCATCATGGAGAGATAGTTATGTGACAAACCGTGAAAACAAGGAGTTGACTGTGAGACCGTATGTATGAAACAGTAACTAAGAAACAGTGAGCATGAAACCGTAAAGTAAAATATAGAGAAATATTAAACAGTAAGACTAGTAAGATATCTATTTATGATTAATCATACCAAGATCATGTATGATGTAGTCTAATCTCTCTGAATTTAATGGTTTAGTGATTATATCAGCACGTTGATATTCAGTACCAATGAATTCTAATGTGATATCACCCTTGCGATAATGATCCCTCAAAAAGTGATGTCTTAAATCAATATGCTTTGTCCTAGAATGTGAAAAAAGATTCATTTAAATGTTAATAGCACTTGTGTTGTCAAAATTTATTGGTACATGTCTGTATTGATATCCATAGTCAAGTAAAGTGTGTTTCATCCACAAAATTCACTACTGGAAATTCGGGCTATAGCCACGGACCTATAGCCACGGTTTTGTAGGTCCGTGGCTATAGACATTATATTGCCACGCTTAAATTTTTCTTCCGTGGCTAAATCCGTTTCATCCTTTTTTTCTCCTATCTTTTATCGGGCTCCTCCTCCCGCAGCCCTCCTCCCCCGATTCGCACACCACCCTCCTCTCGACCACGTCTCCTCCTCAGCCCTCGCAATTCCTCCTCGCCGCGCGATCCTCCTCCCCGACGCCTCCTCCTCGCCGCGCCCTCCTCCTCGCCGCGCCCTCCTCGCCACACCCTCCTCCTCGCCGCACCCTCCTCCCCGACGCCTCCTCCTCGCCGCGCCCTCCTCGCCGCGCCCTCCTCCTCGACGGCTCCTCCCCGACGGCTCTCTTCCGACGCCGAGGTCGACACCCCCATCTCCCTCCCGACACATTTTCCTCATCTGCAGCTGTCTTCCTCGGTAATTTGTTTTTTTTTCTACAGTTCATCCACCTCTTCGAACCCCCTCATCCTCCTCCTGTTTGCGATTTCCGTCAGGTGTTCTAGGGTTCTTATCATTCCAGGTGAGGGTATCACAATTATTTGATAAATGGTGTCATTATATCATGAATTAATGATGATTTTTTTTGTGATTAGTATGAACCATGATGATTTGCATATCAATTTTACAACATCTAGAGGAGTTGTTTTCCAAACAGCAACACTACACTTCATCAGAAAATAGAATGGTGGCTCAACATATCTGGCTATAGTTCACTCACGATGAAATGTTATTTCAGATTCATCATCTATCAGTATTATGTATTCAGTATACACATACAAGTACACTAAATCTTGGAACCAATTATATCTCGGTTATCAAATAGAAAAATTGGATCATTTTTCTAACTATCAACCAGTTCATGAGGTTGAAGGGGATATAAAGGGAAATAGTTGAACATTTTAGGAATTAGAATCATATAATATAATCTATTTATTATGTTCCTCCCATTGAAAATATGAGATTTTGGTGTTTACCTTCCGATGATGTTGGTGCTTCTTCTCATTCTATTATATCCACCCACCATGATTCCTGTTATACAACTACATTGAGTCAGTGGGAAACTATAAAAATTTATATTTACCTCAGAACTATATAGATCCTTGTTCAAAGTAATGGTATTTATATACATAAAAATAGCAATATATAAGCACCTAAAACTATTTATTTTTCTAATTACATTGAGATGGTGGATTCCTATTATGAATATAGTAAATCCTATTTTCATTCAATGGACCTCCTTGATGAATGCCCCTCCCTGTTCTTGGCCGACGTCACCCTGAGACATCTTTGCGCGAACCCCCTCCCCGTTCCCGACCGACATCTTCACGCAAAATCCCCATATGGGGGGGAAGGATGAAATAGAGGTTAAATTTAACACCATTTGCCAACATGCTCTATGAGTGTGATGAAGGTTAGACCAATCCCATGAAAAGGGGTCTTGATCCGTTATTTTTTCCGTTAGATGTGTTCCCTTAACTCCCTTGATACTCTTTTTTTGTTGAATTGATGTTTTGAACATGTATTTAGGGTCTGTTTGATAGCACTAATGAATTGAAAATGACTTAATTTTTTGTTTCTGGTTATGTTTTGACTCCTTCAGTTGTATAGAAACTATTTGATATTTCAAAACATGTTGAATATCTCAATTATTTTGTATTCTAAAACCCATTTTCTGTTTACTATTATAAAAAATTCTTATGATTCTTTTAATCCTTTCTTGATGCAGCCCTCATTTGTTTATTGCTATAAATGATTCTTTGTGTCAAGAACTTGATCATTGGTTATGGAAATGAAAGGTTTAAATAAGTTGTGTCAATTAAAATTCTTTAGAATCACATTCATAGGTTTTTTATCCTAGATTTAGATAAATCAATATCTAAAGATTCTTATTTCAATTTATATTAGAATTATGCAAACATTTGTTACTTGTATTTTCCACTATTTTGAGATTTTCTCACTGGTGTCATTGTAATTATTTGGAAATACAAGAATTTAAGAATCTATTTCTGAAATATTTAACCTTTATTGGTTTATATTTTTTATGAACATGGTAAATTCCTATGTTTTGGAATTGCATTCTCATGTTTTTTACCCAGATTTTATGTGAATCTGTCTATGCAGATTCTTATTTTTTTTCTATGAGAACTATCCATGTATTCCATACATGAATTTTACACTGGTTTGTACCATCATTTTGAATTCCTAGAATTTAGGAATCCATATTGGAATTAGTTTATGTTAATAGGTTTAGAGTCAAAGAATCTTTACTTCCATGGAGCATGGATGATAAACCTATTTACCCTACACACCAGGTGTTCAAAGATAATGTTAGATGTTTGGGAATCACCTTCAAACCACTAACCATGTTGAATATCTCAAAAAAATATATTCTAAAACACATTTTCTATTTACTATTATAAATAAATTCTGTTATAACTCATTTAATCCCTGCTTGTTGCAGCCCTCATTTTGTTTATTGTTGTAGATGATTATTTGTGTCAAGAACATGCTTATTGTTTATTGCTGGATGATTATAATTATGTTGGAGAATTCTGCTACAAGATTTTAATGCTGGATGTTTTAGCTACTGGAAGTTTATGCTGGAGGTTTCTGTTGCTGCACTGTTTCAAATGTTTCTTAGAGATTGCTTAACTTTCTGATTTCATGCTGGACGGTATATCAATCTGGGCCTTTTGTTGTATTCTGCATTTTCCTAGATGCTATACGGTTTTCTTCACTTTTCCATTACTAATTTATCAGATTTTGCAGGACGGTTTTACATTAATAGGTATTTCTATTATACTGGATGGTTTTCCATGACGGTCTTTCAGGATGCTGGATGTTTTTTCATGTGGCCGAATCTAATTCAATTGTTTTTAAATTTCATACTTTTATTATGTCACCATTATTTGTGCAGTTATATTAAAGTTTCACTTTTTATTCAATAGTAGCAAATTGGTGAACCATTCAACTGTGATGGTGCAAGGTTTTAAATTTCAGACTTTTTATTATGTCACTATAAGCACTGGAACATGCAGTTTTTGGGGTAGTAAATCATGATTTTTGTAGTGGGTCATATTTTATAGTAGTGGATCATGTATTTTAGAGCAGGGTATAATGTATTATAGAGATTGGACATGCTTATCTCATAAGACGGCCTATGATCCAAACATCAGGGCATAACGACTTCCAATTTTCCTTTAGTGTCGACCCTTGCTGATTAGAAGGTGATGTTTCAGTTGTATCTTCTACATGTACTTCTCACCTCCAGGATATTCTTCTACATGTACTTCTCACCTCCAGGATAATCTTCATCAAAGATATTTACTATAGTGTGGTTGTGCTCCAGGGTGATGGAATTTGTCATCAGGATGTCTGTGATTGCGGCTTTGATACTGCACTTACATAGGTGAACTCTACTACTTAAGGATAATTTTATATGTATCATTTCAATGCTCTTATTTCAATTAAAAATATTTACTATAGATTGGTTGTGATCCAGGGTGATGGAATTTGTCGTCAGGATGTCTGTGATTGTGATAATGAGGATGAACTTCATGCTACTGTCCACATTTTTTGAGACAACAAGGCTACAATCACACATTCTACTGAACTACACACCTGAATGAAGGGAAATGTAAATAGGAAAATAGAAAAAGCAGACTAAAATGTGATTCCGCACACCAATGGTAAACATACATGTTTACTATTTAATTTGTTTTCAGTACTATTTTTCAAATTTCTATTTGATGTGAAATAATTATTACATTATCTATAGTACTGAAACTTTATTTGAAATTTATGTTGCTCCATTGAAAGCAATTAGTCATTTCATTATCCTGTTTTCATTGTGTTCAATTTTCAATGCCTGAATTATTATACTGCACAAATACGACATGTTTGTTGCCTCCTATCATTACAGTTTTCTGTTTGCATACTGTACATACACACCATCATGGAATGTATTATAGAAATTCCAGATTATTCATTTTTATTTGAACTCCATGTTTCAATGGTATTGGTTTGTAATCATGTCATTTGATGAAATATGTCATTCTATCTTCCGATTATTCATTTTGTTTCATATGCATTTTTAAATATTTGTAATTGTCAGTCATTTATTTGATTCTGATTTCTTTATCAAACACCGTTTTTGAATTGTGCATTATACAGAATTTTGTGCATTATACAGAATTGGTCATTTTTAATCAGTTCTATTACATAGCCAAACTTCTCCTCTTCGTTATCTACTCCACTACTACTCTCCTCAACCGTTGATCTTCTTCGACCAATCATGGAGACCAGGAACCAAACGTGATTCGACGGTGCCAAGCAGCACCTTGGACGCGTCGAGACAGCTCTCGCAGATTTGACTTCGCAAGTTCACGGCCTCTTGTAGAGCCAACAGCGGCTGGGGCGGGAGTGGGTCTGTGAACTGCAATAGAAACCAGATTTCCAGAAAATTCTTACACTTTGTGTTTCGCCTGGAGAAGATGAAATAGAAGAAATAAGTGAAGCCCCCCTATTGTAGAGCCAATGGCTGGGAAGGGAGTGATGCTGTGAATAGCAACAGAAACCATACTTCCAAAAAAGCCATACACTCTGTGTCGCCTGGACAAGATGCTGCCCCCTTTCACCCGCATTCCAGCCTCCTCCCGCTCCCTTCGCTCATGGTCGGAAGATGCTACCCCGCGGATGTCGCTGGATCGGGCCAACACGCTGCGGTCACGCCGCGGTCACGCCGCGGTCACGCCGCGGTCACGCCGCGGTCACGCCGCGGTCACGCCGCGGTCACGCCGCGGTCACGCCGTGATGTGGCCCTACTCCAGCCACATCCAGCAGGGGGGAGGGGTGTCCAGCGGGGGGGAGGGGTGTCCGCGGTCACGCCGCAGTCACGCCGAAATATATCTATACGTTTGTAATCAATCTAAACAAAGAATAAGAATGGTGTACCTTACACCATTCGATCCAGTCTTTCGAAGCTTTTCACAAGTGTTTGATTGTGATCACTTAGAAGTCGCTGAAAGACTCCTTCAGAGGTATCCACAAATCACGGGAATCACCCGACACTTAGTAGGACCCCCCTTTCACCCGCATTCTAGCCTCCTCCCGCTCCCTTCACTCCTGGTCGGAAGATGCTGCCCCGCGGATGTCACTGGATTGGGCCAACACGCTGCGGTCACGCTGCGGTCACGCCGCGGTCACGCTGCGGTCACGCCGCGGTCACGCCGCGGTCACGCCGCGGTCACGCCGCGGTCAAGCCGCAGTCACGCCGCGGTCACGCCGTGATGTGGCCCTGCTCCAGCCACATCCAGCAGGGGGGAGGGGTGTCCAGCGGGGGGGAGGGGTGTCCGCGGTCACGCCGCAGTCACGCCGAAATATATCTATACGTTTGTAATCAATCTAAACAAAGAATAAGAATGGTGTACCTTACACCATTCGATCCAGTCTTTCGAAGATTTTCACAAATGTTTGATTGTGATCACTTAGAAGTCGCAGAAAGACTCTTTCAGAGGTATCCACAAATCAGGGGAATCACCCGACACTTAGTAGGACCCCCTTTCACCCGCATTCCAGCCTCCTCCCGCTCCCTTCGCTCCTGGTCGGAAGATGCTGCCCCGTGTATGTCGCTGGATTGGGCCAACACGCTGCGGTCACGCCGCGGTCACGCCGCGGTCACGCCGCGGTCACGCCGCGGTCACGCCGCGGTCACGCCGCGGTCACGCCGCGGTCACGCCATGATGTGGCCCTGCTCCAGCCACATCCAGCAGGGGGGGGGTGTCCAGCGGGGGGGAGGGGTGTCCGCGGTCACGCCGCAATCACGCCGAAATATATCTATACGTTTGTAATCAATCTAAACAAAGAATAATAATGGTGTACCTTACACCATTCGATCCAGTCTTTTGAATCTTTTCACAAGTGTTTAATTTTGATCACTTAGAAGTTGCTGAAAGACTCCTTCAGAGGTATCCACAAATCACGGGAATCGCCCGACACTTAGTAGGACCCCCCTTTCACCCGCATTCCAGCCTCCTCTCGCTCCCTTCGCTCCTGGTCGGAAGATGCTGCCCCGCTGATGTCGCTGGATCGGGCCAACACGCTGCGGTCAGGCCGCGGTCACGCCGCAGTCACGCCGCGGTCACGCCGTGATGTGGCCCTGCTCCAGCCACATCCAGCAGGGGGGAGGGGTGTCCAGCAGGGGGGAGGGGTGTCCGCGGTCACGCCGCAGTCACGCCAAATATATCTATACGTTTGTAATCAATCTAAACAAAGAATAAGAATGGTGTACCTTACACCATTCGATCCAGTTTTTCGAAGCTTTTCACAAGTGTTTGATTGTGATCACTTAGAAGTCGCTGAAAGACTCTTTCAGAGGTATCCACAAATCATGGGAATCACCCGACACTTAGTAGGACCCCCCTTTCACCCGCATTCCAGCCTCCTCCCGCTCCCTTCGCTCCGGGTCGGAAGATGCTGCCCCGCGGATGTCGCTGGATTGGGCCAACACGCAGCGGTCACGCCGCGGTCACGCCGCGCTCACGCCGCGGTCACGCCGCGGTCACGCCGCGGTCACGCCGCGGTCACGCCGTGATGTGGCCCTGCTCCAGCCACATCCAGCAGGGGGATGGGTGTCCAGCGGGGGGGAGGGGTGTCCGTGGTCACGCCGCAGTCACGCCGAAATATATCTATACGTTTGTAATCAATCTAAACAAAGAATAAGAATGGTGTACCTCACACCATTCGATCCAGTCTTTCGAAGCTTTTCACAAGTGTTTGATTGTGATCACTTAGAAGTCGCTGAAAGACTCCTTCAGAGGTATCCACAAATCATGGGAATCACCCGACACTTAGTGGGACCCCCCTTTCACCCGCATTCCAGCCTCCTCCTGCTCCCTTCGTTCCTGGTCGGAAGATACTGCCCCGCGGATGTCGCTGGATCGGGCCAACACGCCGTGGTCACGCCGCGGTCACGCCGCGGTCACGCCGCGGTCACGCCGCGGTGACGCCGTGATGTGGCCCTGCTCCAGCCACATCCAGCAGGGGGGAGGGGTGTCCAGCGGGGGGGAGGGGTGTCCGCGGTCACGCCGCAGTCACGCCGAAATATATCTATACGTTTGTAATCAATCTAAACAAAGAATAAGAATGGTGTACCTTACACCATTCGATCCAGTCTTTCGAAGCTTTTCACAAGTGTTTGATTGTGATCACTTAGAAGTCGCTGAAAGACTCCTTCAAAGGTATCCACAAATCATGGGAATCACCCGACACTTAGTAGGACCTCTCTCAATACCAGTCCTTCCTGCTTGTCGAAGTTTTCACAAGCGTTTGATCGAGATCTCCGAGAAGTCACCGAAAGACTCCTTCTGAGGTATCCAAGGTTCATGGGAATCACCCGATGCTTAGGTATGGTCTCTCTCAACACCACAGTCTGTTAGAACCTTGTTTAAAGGTGGGGGAGAAACAAGAGCTAGAGAGAATCTGCTTTGAGGAGTTCTAACGATCACATGATCTCATCCATCAAGTGAAACCACTTGCATAGGAATTGAACCAATTCATATAGGCCTTCGAGAACCTCAAAATGTTCAGCCTATTCGTTGTACGTTACACAAATGTCCCAAACGTTTCAGCTCATTTGAAGCGTACGGCTCAATCCCATTAGTAATCGTTTAACATTTAAATTAAACGATTATGTGAGATGTTCAAACTCCCCAAATCCATCGAAACAGAAAGAAGCTTCGAGCCGAATGGCTCTAAAGCCATTTTATTAAAAACAAAAGATGACATAAGAGAGGAGATGGGGCTAGACATTGATAAAACTGCCTTCATAATAAAGCATTTAGTTTTCATAACCCCCCTCCCCGACATCATCATCCCATTCCAAGTTGTAGGTAGATGAGCTATGAGACCTAGTCACCATCGTTGTTCTCCATTGAGAGCAGTCTTTCTTCTTCCTTGATTTCCTTGAATAGACAATTTGAAATCCCTATTTCTCAACTGAAGGAAACTTTCCCTTGCTTAAAATATCATTACATGGATCACTTCTATGGGCATAATAATCATTTTCTATTCCGGCCCAACTTCCCCCTATATTATTAAGCTCCATTTGCCGATTGATCTCTTCCTGGATCTGAGAAGGTTGGTTCATGCTGCTGAGACCCATACTGAGGCTTCCCCAGTGAAGCACCCAGCTTCTGACCCAGGTTACTAGCTCCTAGGCCCAGGGCCTGGATCTCCTGTTCCTTCTCCTGCAGGTCCTTGCGACTGGAAGTCAACAGGCCGCTGATTTTCATCCACAAACTGGACACAATCAGCCCGTGCTACTGAGAGTTTCTTCTGCCCTTGAACAGATTTAACCTCTCCAGACCCAATTCCAGGTTTCTCCAAGCCTGGATCATCAACATTTACCTGCACCTGTACACCTGATGAGATCAGACCTTGACCCCGCTGCTGAGAGGCAGCATCAAACTCTGACCTTGACTTATCTGCTCCTGGCCTCTGATTTTCATCCTCAATCCGGCCACTAACAGCCCCTGCTACAGTTAGTTTTCCCTGCCCCTGAACCTCACCAGCCCCAGTCCAGGTTGCAAATCTGGATCATCAAAATTCACCTCCTCTTGAAAACCTTCACCTGAAATATCAGAAGCATTCCCCTTCATATTGCTGACTCCAGTCCCTGGTTGATCACAACCTGTTCCTGCAAGACCCTGCCCAAGTTCCACACTTCCATTTCCTGCAACAGCCTGACCAGAGCCATTCCCAGCTCCAGGACCATTCTTTCTCTTCTTACGGAAAGTCTGAAAATCATGTCCCTTCTGCGAGAAAAAAGAGCAGACAAGTTTCATTCTGCATCTCTCTTTAGATTGCCCTATAGACAGACACTTGGAACAAAATGCAGGTAGTTGTTCGTACTCAATTTTCAAAAACAAGTCATCTTCATTTGTGGATAACACAACCCGATCAATGAGGGTGGAATTAAGGTCCACTTCCAGGCAGGGGGGAGGGGTGTCCAGCAGGGGGAGGGGTGTCCGGCAGGGGGGTTGTCCAGCAGGGGGAGGGGTGTCCAGGTGGTGCAGGGGGTAGGGGGAGGGGTGTCCAGCAGGGGGAGGGGCTGTCCAGGCAGGGGGGTTGTCCAGCAGGGGGAGGGGTGTCCAGGGGTGCAGGGGGTAGGGGGAGGGGTGTCCAGCAGGGGGAGGGGCTGTCCAGGCAGGGGGGAGGGGTGTCCGGCAGGGGGAGGGGTGTCCGGTAGGGGGAGGGGTGTCCGGCCGGGGGGGTGTCCAGCAGGGGGGGAGGGGTGTCCAGGGGGTGTCCAGTGGGGCTGTCCAGTTGGGGCATGGGGGCTATCCAGTGGGGTGCAGGGGGGGCATGGGGGTGCGGGGGGGGGGGGGGGGGGGGGTGTTCAATGGGTCTGTTCAAGGGGGTTGTCCAGGGGGTTGCAAGGGGGTGCAAGAGGGCTGTCCAAGGGGGGCATGGGGGTCCAGTGGGGGTGCAAGAGGGCTCTCCAAGGACGCTTCACCTTTCCTTTTTCTCAACAATCTTGTGATCTAAACCAAACTCACACCAAATTGTTAGTATATAAACTGTAAAGCACAAAGGGTGTGTGACATACCACTTTTAGCATGAATTGATACCATTGCTGCATGCAACTTCCAGCTCTAAACCAGATCTGTTTTCAGCTCTAAAATATATGCTTTGTGAGCACACTTACCCCATGGATTGTGTCTCCCCTTATTTAGGTTTGTTCTCTTCTTCACAACCCAAAACACAACCTGTTTTTCCTTGGACAGCTTTACCACCAAGGATTTTTCTTTTCACTATAGGTTGATTTTTCTTTCTCCAAATCACCTTGCTGCTTGGACTGTCCCTGCAAGCATTTTCAGTACATACCTTGCCTTGGGGCACCCCTTTCACATGAATCCTTCATGTTTTAGGATCATGTGAGTTCTTCTCATGCCTCCAAGCCCTTTTTGTGTCTTTCCAGGAGGTTTGTGCTTTAGAACTAGTCTTGGAGTTTTTTTCTACATTACTCTCAGCATAGGAGTTTTCTACATGTAGCCCCTGAAATCTATTCCTCAAAAGAACATATTTGTCGTTGTATTCATGTTGATTTCTTCCATTAATCCCTACTGAATGCTTGTAGCCTGCAACTGTCGCGGATGAGGATTTTGTTGGATTGGTGTTGCCCGATCTGGTTGGGCCGAATGCTTGTAGCCTGCAACTGTCGCGGATGAGGATTTTTGGGTACTGTAACAATGCTGACTACTGTAGCAATGCTGACCGATAGGGGGGGTGTCCAGCAGGGGGGAGGGGTGCTAAACATGGTCTGTAAATCTGATGTAGTTCAGTCTGTTCCTGTCTTATCTCATGCTGCTAAACATGTCAGAATTGGTGAATTGGTACCTGTTAAACCTGAATCTGGCAGTGCTGAAGATGTTGTGGTTATCAGATCAGATAAACTTGGTTATCAGATCAGGGGGTAGGGGGACTAGCAGGGGACTGACAGGGGGCCTAGCAGGGGGCAGGGGGCAGGGGGGGCTGGTAGGGGGACAAGCAGGGGGGGGGGGGGGCTGGCAGGGGGGCAAGCAGGGGGCAGGGGGGGGGGGGGTGGCAGGGGCAAGGGGAGGCTGGCAGGTGGAAGGGGGGGGGGGGGCTGGAAGGGGGGCAAGCAGGGGGCAGGGGGGGAGCTGGCAGGGGGGGCTGGCAGGGGGGCAAGTAGGGGGCAGGGGGGGCTGGCAGGGTGAAGGGGGGGGGGGGGGGCTGGCAGGGGGCAAGCAGGGGGCAGGGGGGGGGGGAGCGGGCAGGGGGGGGACTAGCAGGGGGCAGGGGGGCAAGCAGGGGGGGGGGGGGCTGGCAGGGGCAGGGGGAGGCTGGCAGGGGGAAGGGGGGGGGGCTGGCAGGGGGCAAGCAGGGGGCAGGGGGGGCTGGCAGGGGGACAAGCAGGGGGAAGGGGGGGGGGGGCTGGCAGGGGGGCAAGCAGGGGGCAGGGGGGGGCTGGCCAGGGCAGGGGGGGGATGGCAGGGGGAGGGGGGGGGGAAGGCTGGCAGGGGGGCAAGCAGGGGGCAAGGGGGGGGGGGGGCTGGCAGGGGGACAAGCAGGGGGGGCTGGCAGGGGGACAAGCAGGGGGCAGGGGGGGATGGCAGGGGGAAGGGGGGGGGGGGTGGCAGGGGGGCAAGCAGGGGGCAGGGGGGGAGCTGGCAGGGGGACAAGCAGGGGGTGGGGGGGGGGGGCTGGCAGGGGGGCAAGCATGGGGCAGGGGGGGAGCTGGCAGGGGGGGACTAACAGGGGGGCTGGCAGGGGGCAAGCAGGGGGCAGGGGGGGGGGGGGGCTAGCAGGGGAAGGGGCAGGGGGAGGCTGGCAGGGGGGAGGGGGGGGGAGGTGGGGCTGGAAGGGGGGCAAGCAGGGGGCAGGGGGGGAGCTGGCAGGGGGGGGACTAGCAGGGGGCAGGGGGGCAAGCAGGGGGCAGGGGGGGGGGGGGCTGGCAGGGGCAGGGGGAGGCTGGAAGGGGGAGGGGGGGGGGTGGCAGGGGGGCAAGCAGGGGGCAGGGGGGGCTGGCAGGGGGACAAGCAGGGGGAGGGGTGCTAAACATGGTCTGTAAATCTGATGTAGTTCAGTCTGTTCCTGTCTTATCTCATGCTGCTAAACATGTCAGAATTGGTGAATTAGTACCTGTTAAACCTGAATCTGGCAGTGCTGAAGATGTTGTGGTTATCAGATCAGATAAACTTGGTTATCAGATCAGGGGGCAGGGGGACTAGCAGGGGACTGACAGGGGGCCTAGCAGGGGGCAGGGGGCAGGGGGGCTGGCAGGGGGACAAGCAGGGGGGGGGGGGGGGGGGGGCTGGCAGGGGGGCAAGCAGGGGGCAGGGGGGGGGGGCTGGCAGGGGCAGGGGGAGGCTGGCAGGGGGAAGGGGGGGGGGGGGTGGCAAGGGGGGACTAGCAAGGGGCAGGGGGGCAAGCAGGGGGGGGGCTGGCAGGGGGGAAAGCAGGGGGCAGGGGGGGCTGGCAGGGGGACAAGCAGGGGGAAGGGGGGGGGGCTGGCAGGGGGGCAAGCAGGGGGGCAGGGGGGGCTGGCCGGGGCAGGGGGAGGCTGGCAGGGGGAGGGGGGGGGGCTGGCAGGGGGCAAGCAGGGGGCAGGGGGGGGGGGGGCTGGCAGGGGGACAAGAACGGGGCGGGGGGGGGGGGGGGGGATGGCAGGGGGAGGGGGGGGGGTGGCAGGGGGGCAAGCAGGGGGCAGGGGGGGGGAGCTGGCAGGGGGACAAGCAGGGGGCAGGGGGGGGGGGGGGGCTGGCAGGGGGGCAAGCAGGGGGCAGGGGGCTGGCAGGGGCAGGGGGAGGCTGGCAGGGGTAGGGGGAGGCTGGCAGGGGGAAGGGGGGGGGGATGGCAGGGGGCAAGCAGGGGGAAGGGGGGGAGCTGGCAGGGGGGGGGACTAGCAGGGGGCAGGGGGGCAAGGAGGAGGCAGGGGGGGCTGGCAGGGGCAGGGGGAGGCTGGCAGGGGGAAAGGGGGGGGGGGGGCTGGCAGGGGGCAAGCAGGGGGCAGGGGGGGCTGGCAGGGGGACAAGCAGGTGGAAGGGGGGGGGGCTGGCAGGGGGGGCAGGGGGGGGGGGGCTGGCCGGGGCAGGGGGAGGCTGGCAGGGGGAGGGGGGGCTGGCAGGGGGGCAAGCAGGGGGCAAGGGGGTGGGGGGGGGGGCTGGCTGGCAGGGGGACAAGCAGGGGGGGGGGGGCTGGCAGGGGGACAAGCAGGGGGCAGGGGGGGCTGGCAGGGGGAAGGGGGGGGGGGGGGTGGTAGGGGGGCAAGCAGGGGGCAGGGGGGGAGCTGGCAGGGGGACAAGCAGGGGGCAGGGGGGGGGGCTGGCAGGGGGGCAAGCAGGGGGCAGGGGGGCTGGCAGGGGGGCAAGCAGGGGGAAGGGGGGGGGGGGGGGGGCTGGCAGGGGGCAAGCAGGGGGGGCTGGCAGGGGCAGGGGGAAAGCAGGGGGGGGGAGGGGTGTCCAGGCAGGGGGCAGGGGGGGTGTCCAGGGTGTGTCCAGGGGGTATTTTTTTTATGGATTTGGACACCCTATAGCCACGGTTTAAAACCGTGGCTATTGATTTATTGCCACGGTTTTAAACCGTGGCTATAGACATAATGCCACGGTTTTAAACCGTGGCTATAGATTTTGTCCGACCTTTAGTATAGCCACGGTTGAAACCGTGGCCTTAGGTATACAGCCACGGTTTAAACCGTGGCTCTAAACCTATAGCCACGGTTTGGAACCGTGGCTATAGGACTAGACCTATAGCCACGCCAAACATAGCCACGGTTCCTCAAACCGTGCCTATTACCTATAGCCATGGTTTGAGGGCCTATAGCCACGGTTTAGAACCGTGGCTATAGCCCGAATTTCCAGTAGTGATTTGTGCACAACAACTGCCAGAAGCTTTGTATTCAGCTTCTATAGTAGATAATGCAACCGAATTTTCTTTCATACTAAACCATGATACAAATGTCTTGCCCAAAAAGTGACATGTTCTAGAGGTGCTTTTTCTATCTAACTTACGGCTAGTAAAATCAGCATCAGAATAACTAACCAATTCAAATGATTGTCCTTTAGGGTAGAACAGACCTAAATTGGGCGTATGCTTGAGAAATTTGAAAATACTTTTTACAACATTTAAATGTGATTCTTTAGTATTTTCTTGAAAACGAGCACACATACACACACTAAACATAATATCATGATGACTAGTAGTCAAGTAGATTAGACTTCCAATCATTCCTCTATAAGTGGTTTGATCAATAGATTTTCCATATTCATCAAGATCCAACTTACAGGTGGTACTCATAGGAGTGTCACTACTTTTTGTGCTATCCAATCCAAAACATTTTAAAAGATATATAGTATATTTACTTTGAGTTAAAATAATTCCATCATTATTTTTAAATATCTGAAATTCAAGAAAAAAATTTAGTTCTCCCATTAAACTCATTTCAAATTGGTTCAGCATCATTTTAGAAAAATCAGTACATAGTGAATTTTTTGAAGATCCAAAAATTATATCATCTTTATAAATTTGAACTACTAAAAAATCTTTAGAAATCCATTTTATGAAGAGAGTAAGATCAGCTATTCCTTTTGTAATACCTTTGGAAATTAGAAAAGTACTTAATCTATTATACCAAGCTCTTGGAGCTTGCTTTAAACCATATAAAGCTTTTAATAATTTGAAAATATGATTTGGAAAATGAGGAATTTTAAATAAAGGTGGTTGTTCCACAAAAACATCCTCAACTATATACCCATTTATGAATGCACTATTAACATCAATTTGATTTAAAATTCAGATGTGCAGCATAAGCAAGTAGAATTCTAATGGCTTCAATTTTGGCTACTGGAGAAAAAGTCTCCTCATATTCAATTCCATCTTCTGGACTATAGTCTTTTTCAACTTACCTAGCCTTGTTTCTAACTATGTTTCTAGCTTCATCTACTTTATTCATAAACACCCATTTTGTGCCTATGGTGAAAGTGCCCTTAGGTCTTTCAAAATGTTTCCAAACTTTATTTCTTTCAAACAGATTGAGTTATTCTTGTATAGAAATTACCCAACATTCATCATTAATAGTTTCATTAATGTTTTTAGGTTAAAGCTGTGAAAAGATGGATTTATGTTCAACCTGATTTTTGAGCGAAGCTCTAGTCTATGTCCCTCTATCCAGATTTCCTACAACAGGACCTAAAAGATGATTCATTAGAATCCTAGTTGATCTAGTAAAGGAAGGACTAGAAATTTCAGGTTCTTCTCTAGGTTCAGGTTCATTAGGAGCAGATTCTGAAATATTTCCAGAACTGGTTGTCTTTACAGTAGGTTCATTGAATTTGTCATTAAGGTTCAGAACAGATAAATATTCTTCATGATTTTCAAGAGATGACTTAGGTTAATGTGGATCAGTTTCATAAAATTTGATGTGAACACATTATTCCACACACTTGGTTCTCTTGTTGAAAACTCTATAGGCTTTGCTAGTTATAGAATATCCTAAAAAGATTCTTTCTTCACTCTTAGAAGAAAACTTCTCCAGATTATCCTTGGTATTTAGAATAAATACTTTTCAACCGAAGTCTCTAAATTAGATAACATTAGGTTTCCTATTGTTCCATAGATCATAAGGGGTCTTTTTGAGAACAAGTTTGACTAATATTCTATTGATGATATAACAATATATATTTATAGCTTCAACCCAAAAGTAAATAGCCAGATAATTTCCATTAAGCATAGTTCTAGAAATTTCTTCAAGGGTTATATTTATTATTTCTACTACACCATTATACTGAGGTGTCCTAGGTGCAGAAAAGTTATGACTATATCCATTGTGTGAGTAATACGATTCAAACTCATGATTTTCAAAATCACGACCATGATCACTTCTTAGGGTCTTAATATTACGTCCACTAAGGTTTTCTATTGACTTTGAGTATTTAACAAAGTAAGAACAAGCATCACTTTTGTGAGCTAAGAAGTATACACAAGTATATCAAGAAAACCCATCTACTAAGACATAAACCTAGTGCTTCCCATTTATACTATAAACTCTAGAAGGTCAGAAAAAGTCAATGTGAACTATCTCAAGTGGTTGAGAAGTTGACACTTCTTTCTTTGGGTTGAATGAGATTTTGTGTTGCTTTCCCTTTTGATAGGGATTACAAAATTTGTCATTTGGAAACTCAAGTTTGGGTAAGTATCTAACCAAGTTCTTCCTAGTTAAGTTTTTAAGTGAATTTATATTACAATGTCCTAATATTATATGCCAAAGCCAAGATTCTTTATTAAAAGCATTTAAACAAGTAATGTTTTGTTTAGCTAATGTATTCAAATCAACTGCATAAAAAGTTTCATTTCTCAAAGTATAAAATAATAAAACATTATTAGAATTAAAAACATTACAAGAATAATTTCCAAAATTAAAATTAAATCTATCATCACATAACTAATAAATACTTAAGCGATTATATTTAAGTCCATCAACAAACAAAACATTAGAAATTAAAACTCTGTTACAGGTACCAATTTGACCTATGATGATGATCTTTCCTTTAGAATTATCACCAAAGGTGACATTGCCTCCATCAACCTTTATTAGGTTCTTGAAGCACGAATAATCTCCAGACATGTGCCTTGAACATCCACTATACAAGTACAATGTTTTCCTACTGGAAATATTTAAACAGGTTTCTTACAAAACAGTTTTAAATAGAGAATGATTTTGGTACCCCGATACTCATTGGTCCAGACAGGTTAGCAAGAAAATCATTAGGTACCACGATTTTTCTTATGGGTCTCATATAATCAATAGATTCAAAAATTTTGACAGATAAACTCTATTTGATCTATAACTATATGGGTAACCAGTTGAAGCATATGAATTTCCAGAACTGGAACTAATTGAATTTTTTCCAGATTTAGGAATAAATATAGTTTTGGTAAAATGTCTCTGTCCAGGTTGGTATCCCAAACCAGTAGTATACTTTGGTGAAACTTGTTTTCCTAACATTTGAGTAAGTGTACCTTTTCCCTTTGTGAATTTTTCTTAGTCATTTCTATGTTTCTCATTTTACATTTTTAGTTCAGTATTTTCCTTCAACAGTTGATAATTCTTTTCCTTTTATATATCAAAGGAAGATTTAACATTGGTAGTGGAAGTATGCTGTTCTTTTAATGGCTTATATTTGTCTATATGTTCATTAAATGTTTCTTCAAGCATATTTCAGTATTCAAACAGTTCCTCACTAGTCATATTTTCAGATTCAGAATCTGAATCAGTTCTAGAATAACAATCATTTAGCATTGGGGAAACATGTAACTCAGAAGTATTGGTCATGAAACACATGTTGGCACAGTTCTTTTCAGAGTCAGAAGCTTCAGACTCACTTGTGCTGTCTTCTGATGAACACCATGTATCTTTCATTGCTTTCTTGTACTTACTATACTTGTAGTCATGTTTCTTCATGAACTTTAATTTTGGGCAGTCTGCTTTAATGTGACCTTTTCTCTTTCATTCATAGCAGATAACTTCATCACTCTTATCAGCTTTCTTCCAATCTTTCTTCCAGTGACCTTTGTTGTCATATTTTCCTTTGAAGTTTGATTTTCTAAAGAATTTCTTCTTCCTATAGAATTTTTTAAACCTTATGGATATTTGATCCATTTCAGCATCAGAGTTAGAATATGAACTTTCACTTGTTGAGCTATCAGTAGGTATTTGAACTTTCTCCTTGTCCTTGATCTTTGAAGCAGCAGACTTAAATGCCACTGACTTCTTTTTTGGTTCAACATCTTCCTCCTTATTCACTTGAGTTCTTCCTCATACATAATAAGCATACCAATAAGTTCTTTGACAGGCAGAGTAGCAATGTCACATGATTCTCTAAATTAAATATTAGTGGCTCTCCATCGGGTTGGAAAACATCTCAGTATAGTCATGATTTTTTCCTTTGCTGGCACATATTTTCTAAGGGAGTTCATAATGTTGATAATCTCATTGAACCTGAGATACATATCAGAAATAGGTTCATTAGTCTTTATTTTAAAATTATCATATTTACTAGTTTAAGTGTTTAATCTCATTTCATTAACATTAGTTGTTCCTTCATGAGAAAAACCCAAAGTATCCCATATTTAATAGGAAGTTTTGCATGTAGATATTCTATTAAATTCTTCATCTCCTAATGCACAATACAAAGAATTCATAGGTTTATTATTATAATTGTAAGATGTCTTAGTAAGTTCATCTCTTGTTGTTATTTCAGTTTCTGGAATTTTATATTGAGACTCTACAGCAGTCCAGATATCAAAACCCATACTTTCAAAATGTATTTTTATTTTAAGTTTCCACTGGGCATTATTTGTACCATTAAAGAAAGGTGGCATGTTGGTAGTAGCACCTTCATGTATTTTGACCATATTTAGATTTCAAAAAATATATTTAAAGAGATAAAATCTAGAACTAAAATTAAATTAAGATCTTTAAAGATATAACTACAATCACAGTTGAAAAAAATTGTATTTCAAAAACATTAAAAAACAAAAAACACCCTATGATACCAAATGTTGGTCAGAGTGGATACTAAAGAGGGGGGTGAAATGAGTTCCAATTAAAATTTTTTGGTAAAAAATAATTTCTATTAAAACCCCCAAATTATAAAATAAGTGAAATTGTAGTGAATTTTTAAAACTATAAAGGTTCAATTAGATTCTCAAAAGACTGATTAGGTCTCAGTTAATCTAATCAGAAGATTAAATTAGCTTTTGAAAATATCCTACTGATTTAAAATATTTATAAACACTTTCTAGATAAACTATCAAAGTAACTTTAAAATAATTTGTTTTTCAATGTAATAGGAGTTAAATATAAATTATATATTGTATACATTAAACTTAAACTAAAATGCACAGCAGATAAAAACAAGAGGTTCAGTCTCAATCTGATACTTAGTCCTCTAAAACAATTTATATAAAAGTGATCCACTCCCTAGATCGAGGTAAACAATACTACAATACTATCCAGGCCATGCATGGACCTATACCATAGTTCTTTGTGGGAAACAAAAATAAAGACCAGGCCACACAAGGACCACTTCCACAGTTGTCGTGGGTAAATAAGAGTAAGGGGTTTAGGTGTGAGGATTGTGATATCCTCCAGTTTAGAATAGGAGTCAGTGTGTGTGTAAGATATAAATAGTACACACACTACTTGAAAGTAAATAATGAATCACTTAGAGAGAGTATATGAATGTTTAGAAAGCTCTAGTGATTGCCAGTGTAGCTCCAGACTCCTTGGATTTAGCCAAAATGCTTCTGAGTCCTTCTCGGGTTTTTTGTTGAAAAACAGAGTGTTGTGGTTCGTCTTGTGTTCTTTATGAGTGAAAATGTTCTCTTGATTTCAATTCCTCCAGTAGTGTCAGATTTAATTCATGTGAGTTCTTGAAGATCTTCCAATATGTTCTTCAGTTGTGCTCAGGATTAGTCTTCTGTTCTGTATAGTGAACTTACATTTTTCTCTTATCACGTACATATATTCGGCTCTATCATTACTGCAGCTCAATCTCACTTATATTCCATGAGCTCTGGAAATATAATGATTTACATTTTATAAGTACGGGGTATGGTTTCCGGAAATCCCAACAACTATCATTAAATATCATTAATTGCATTAAACACATCAAATATGACCGTTAGAAATATTTAAATAATATTGGCAAAATGTTAAGAAATGGTGTCACAGTAGTTATGAAAATGGGGCCTTTTTCAAGGTGTGTCCTTCACTGTGTATTGCTTATAATGTCTTGCTCACGGTGTGTCCTTCACGATGTCTTTCTCATGGTGTGTCCTTCATGGTATGTTGCTCACGGTGTGTCCTTCACGGTATGTTTCTCATGGTGTCCGGATGACTGTGTCTGGATAACTGTGTCACAGTGTCTCTTTGGTCACGGTGTCTAAGACATAGGATTCACGGTGTCTACTTCAGTGTTTCTATTCATGGTGTCTGCTTCTTTCTCACAGTGTCTGACTTACTACGTCAAGCTTCATGTTGTCTTGTACTTGGACAAATAACTGTATTTAGACTTAAACAATAATATGTAAAAAATGGATTGAGTTTAACCATTATAAAGTATAATATAACTTGAATCATAAATACACATGAGTAATAATATATGTGAGATTTTTGATCAGTAATAAGATATTTAAATATAAAGGATATTTTTAAACATTAAATAGATTTGCGATTATTATTAAGATTGGTAAATCATAATGAGATTTTTTATCATTAAAACAAGATTAATATATGAGGATTCCAACAATATATATATATATATATATATATTAGTTTTTCTAATCGTATTTTCTTATGGATATACTTATATTGACCCGAATTATTGGATATATAGTCTGACACGCTATAGTGTTTCCTATTTATTCCAATTTAAATTTAGAGACCTTTATACAATGAAATTTTTTAATTAGGGATTCACTATATTATTATTATATTTTGTTACCAGTTGATTATCTTATTTATATTTTTAGGGGAATATAGATTCAATTACTCCTTATCAATTTTCTATTAACATCAATATTATCACCATCCCTTATCCTATTAATACATCACATTGAGAGTCAAAATAATCATGATATAAAACCTTAGATTTTGATTTTCATTATTTATAATCTCACTAATATCAATATGAAAATTGAGTATGAATTTAGTCCCCATTTCTGTGATTTTTCGGGTTTTTAGAAATATTTTTCTAGATATAGGTTTATTAAAAAAAGACCATAACTAATTTAGATGACTGGAAAGAGGATAATAGAAAAAATCTAGGAATGGGAATTTACCATGAAAAAAATAAACCACTAAAAAAATGAATATGGATAACAAGATAAAAAGTCTACAATCATAGATGTGATAGATATTAATGGGATGAATTGGGACTCCATGTTTTATAAAAAAGTAAATTGAGATGTCCCATTATTCCCCAAATGTAGTTTAAATAATGATGGAAATACCTTTCTTGATATCTTTTCAGATATTATGAAAATTTTTATGTTAATATTGGATTCCCCCTCTAACTTTTCTATTATGTATAATGATGTCTCTTTTTCAAGGAAAAAGGGTAAGTTTGTGTCTATAACCCCTCATGAATCTGAGGTTGGGAACAAATTCTAGCACATCCAATGATATTTCTCTTGGATATGTTAATAAAGAACTAAAATATAACCTTGGGGTTTTCATATCTTATTATCCTATAAAATAGTTGGGAATTGATATTTATATCACCCTACAATAAATGATTATCTTATATTTCAGTTTTTTCATATGATTTTATAAGGAAACCTACCCTCATCTTGATAATTCATGAGAATCCTCTATACAGGAAGGTCATTTTATTTCTAGGATTTCATCTAGGGATATAAATGGTCCTAACATTAGTGGAATGTATGAATGAACAAAAGTATTATTTTTTGTAACCACTCAATATAACATAACTACTAATTTCAGAGAATTAAAAGCATAGGGTTAAAATATAGAATTTGTATCCCTTGGAATGAATGAATATAAACATTCAAATCCATCCACTGGATTAAATTACCCAATCATAGAGAAATATTTTTCAATAGAGACTCACAACATTAAGAATGATTGATCAAAAACCATTATCACTAGAAGATCAACCAGAAATCAAAAATATAATGGAATAAATGGGGGTTCTTTCCCCAAAGGTAGATTTAAATGTTGATATATTTTTGTAACTTTAATGGTATCTCCATCTTTTCAAAAATTATATCCCTTAAAATCTTTATAAGAAAGTATAATAATGGTCTTTTGGGCCTCTCTAATCCCAAAACAATATTATATTAGAATATTTGCTCTCTTGATATGTTTGGTAATAAAATAATTGGAATGAACCATTCCATCATTGACACAATTAAACTTATGGTCTTTACTCACTATGAGCTTGAGATAATTACAACAATCACATCCTCTGAGTAGAATGAATCATTCAAATATATACATGATGGATATATTCCAAAAATTGTTACTATGAATGAATAACACTTTTTTAATACTCTTGGATGGTACATAAACTATAAGTTTTTGATTGAATTTTATAGGATACTATAATACTAATTGAAATTATGATGAGAGTCCTGTAAAGGGAAACAATTTTACATCATCCATATAATTTTAAAAATGTATTTAGTATAGTTATCTATTTAAAAACAAAATTTTTCTATAAAATAATACATTTTATAGAAGGTACAAATATTCAATATCTTCCATTATCTGAGAAATAACTTTTGTTAATGTTGCATCCCTAAATTTATGTTCCATTATCTCATTCGTGGACCTTGAAAATTTCAACTTGGGTCATCATAACATTTTATAAAATCTAATTTCTAGAGACTGTGATCCACCTTTCCCCCATATATTTTACTATTGATAGACTATACATCCTGAAGTTAAACCATTAATGCAAAAAGCATTGGATTCATTAATGATCATAGATTATTATATTTCTTGTATCATTAAGATCATGATCCTCAATAAAAATCTCAAAATTTGGAGAAATATTTCTTCAGTTACATTAATGAAAATATCTCACTTCTTGAGTCCTCAATAATATTTTTTTGAAGAGAAGGACATGATTAGATACGTTTATGTTATCCATCAATAGGAATATGACATCACATATTACCAGATTTTTTTTACATAATATTAAATAAAATCAAGCATATAGAAGCCTTCATATTCAAATGGATTATTGATATTGAAAGAACAAAAAAAATTCCACATTCTTCATATGGTTAGGAAAATAAATTGACCATTATATAATCTCAATGAATATTTAAACTTCCTTGAAAAGAGAGAATATTTGGAAACACAAGTTGTTTATATCTATGTGGTGTTCTTTTATGCTTCGTATACCCCTTGTGTATCATTTGGATACAAAATCCCATAACTTATCACAGAAGAGGAAAAATAAACAATCTATGACACTATTATTTTTATTTTTAATAAATAGGTTGTATTTAGACTTAATTCAGGGATCAATCATAGTTTGGATGGTTTTAAAGAATCCTTCTTTTATACATTCATCTTTATTATTCAGAATGATATATTTAGATTTTTTTTCACAATTTCTGTAAACCTAATTAGATTTTGAAAGGGATTAATGACAATTTCTTGTTACTACACCTTAAAATTGAGAAAACTATTAAGGTATACCACTTCAAGATGTTTTTCTTCTCAAGATGATTAACAAAATAATTTCAAAATTTCTAGCAAATAACCTCTCTGGAATTTCCAACAGGATTATGTCTATAAATCAATGTGAATAAATTAAAGAAATAAACATATAAGATTATCCTATCATGGATTTTGAATGTTCATGTATCCATAGGGAACCCATGATATAAGGTGTCATTAATTTCAAATTATTTTTCAAAAATTATTTAACATTATTTATTAGATCATCATCTATAATCTATTGTCTAGGTGTGGTTTCAATGAAACAACATTTGATTAGTTTAAAATCCTCTTGAGATCAGTTGGCATTTTGGTCATGATAAACAGTTCTCCTTAGGGGTATTTACCTTTATTATGATGTTTAAAACAAGGTGACTCTATTTTATCCCTTATATTCTATATTGTTATGGAATATATGACAATACTTCTTCGTAGAATGGTTTCTGTGAATAAGATCAATCATATTTGTGTGGGTAGAATTATTTTTCCCCATCCATTCCTTATAATATGATGGAATATTAAATATCATTCAAATATACAAATGAAACATGAATAACTTAAGAAAATTCCCCTTAACAGTTAATACTTTTCGGGGCATTAAATTAGTTGGAGAAAATACATCATTTAAAATTTTAATTTGAACCCTATATCCAAGAGGGTGAGAATCATCAGCGAAAAGGTGAATAGAGAGGTAAATCATCACTTATTTTACTTTATCATCCCTACGATTTAGGAAAAAACGAATTATGGTCAAATTTTTCATATTGTTATTCTAATTATTAACTAGCTTAACTCATGGAATGGAAAAATGATCTCTATGGTATGTTGACTTAGTATTTGTTAAGCCATCATTGTATCCCAATTTTTTATACATTTATGGGTTATAAATAGTCAAATTTTTTGGAATGTATAATCACATATGATAAAATATTTATTTAGACTAGAAGTATTCTTCAATGACTAATATTCACTATCTCATGGATGAAGTCCTATTAACCAATTTTGTGTAGAGGATAGGGAATTAAGAACCATAGATAATTAAATATATATATATATAAGATAGCTTTATGTGGAAACTTATTCATTAAAAATCGTATTTTATTTATTTTTATAGGGAAGGATTACATAGAAATCTCAAAAAATGAAATTTCAATAATGTGGAATCCTCCACTTGGTCTTCCTTCAAAAAAATTAACTCCATTTTCATGATTAATTCACATTATCTTGTCAAATATAAATGTTCTCTTCAATTATGGATTGTCAATTGGAGTGGACACCCTCTTATGTCCAAATTATTATACAATTACAAGACATTGGACATCAAAATTTCAATTAATGTGAAAATGTAGGACTCTCTAATCACACATCTTATTAATATTAAAAAAATTGTATAGAACTATAAATTCATTTGTGTTGATAATATTCATATTTAAGAGAATTTATTCAATTTTATTTTATCCTAAAAATCATTTACCAATAAAATTTATTTACCACACTAATTATTAGGAAAACATCTGCCGAATTATTGTATTCTTCCGTATCATTCACGCTTTCTTAGAGAGTGTTTCACTCAAATATACTTACTGATGATTACCCAAAATCAATTAGAATAGTTATTTATTCAATATGAACACTATGTAACTGACATAGAGATGACATAATCCACCAATTTCTATGTTGTGTCATGGGTTCTTCACTATGGACCACTATAGCTAAAATGCTATAAGTTTGATTCCCTTACTGCTCCCTTATCTGTGATCATCTAGCTACCTGTATGCACATGCATGTTTCATTTATTCTAATGAAGCTATGGTTAGAAATTCCTCCCAATGATACTAATATTATCTAGAGAGAACCCAACAAAATCAATCATGTCGGTGTCCCATTTTTTTTTTCTCCAAAAAAATATTTTGTTCATTTTTTAATTATTAAAATGGTCAAACACATCACAACCTGTCTTTTGGAACAACCCTTCAAAAAACATTACTATTATAAAATACTATAGAGTAATGGGAAATTTTCACCCCCCTATGGGACTATGAATGTCTTATGGGTGTATCAAATTTTTGGATAGATAAATTTAAACATGGATGTTTCTTTTAGAAGTATCCCAAGCTCTATTAGGTACAGTGAAATTTTCACATACCATATAGGGAATTAAATGGGATTCATTATAGATCTGGTTTTTTCACTACATCTCTGGATTCTAAGATGTTTAGGCTCGTCAATGTGGTTGAGGCTACACAAAAACATGGATATTACAACTAATGGAATAAATGTGACTCAACCACTATGGTAAAAGTGATAACAGATGGGACACTTCACTTATCCTGGAAGCTTACTAACAGTTTCATTAGATTTCTGAAATATATTCTATCCTTGTATTTTAAAATTAAGCAAGTATTTTGTGATGAAAACATTATAGAGGATTGAGACACAAATAGTGGGGATGATATAATGAACCGGGCATAATATATGTGGATAATAAATCATTTTAGATGAATATTTATCACATTTAAAAAATAAATTCTCAGGGATTGTAATAAATTAGTTTATTTGGAAATAAGTAAATATAATCATCAAATATAGATAAAAATATTCAACATCCCCATTAATGATAATTCCCTTTAGTATTCCACCTTAAAACAATTCTACATAACCTAGGGAATGAAACATGAGAAATTAGTGATATCATTTTATCAGTAAGGGTAATCAAGGGAGATATATAAGCATAAATTGAGCATAAGAAAATGATAACATGGTCATAATATTAGATTATCATACCCATCCTATAAAATTTCATAATAAATATTCATGGAAAAAATATTTGCAGTTAATAAGACATCAGTCATAAGGGAGTAAAGAGAATAAGTTATGAAATCATAACATAGGAATAAGACATGAAATTTTGGCCATCACATAAACATGTAATATCATTCCCTATAATTTAAGGATAACTGCAAAAAAATATACCAGCGCACCTCATGGGGACTACACCTAATGGTTGGTACAATACCATCCCCAGTAAAAGCCCATTCCCTATAAGGGTCCACGTTTTTCCATCTTCTAGTGGTGGGTTGGATTTGTCCATCTTCACATAGTGGAATAAGATTCCCTATCGTCCAATACTGGATCAGGTTTACCCATATTCCAATATTGAATAGGGTTTATTTTTCTTCTATAGTGGACTAGGTTTTCTAATCATATATAGTGGTTCAATCCCATCAAGATATTCCCATAATTATCTTATGAGATATAAATAATTATGTAATACATTAGAAATAGATTTAGGTCCCACACTTGATATAATAAAATCCTAGTTACATGTGCAACATGATAATATAACACTTATCTTATCATCACTAATATAAAGGGATGGTTTTTATTAAAAATACGTCATAATCTATGATATTAAATTGGTTCCCTTATCATTTCACCATTTCATTAATTATGTAAAAACATATAGGTCACTTTTTCATCAATGTATAACCCATCAAAGGTACTGGGTTTAAAAAGAACATACACTATTAAAGAGAAACAGATTTAATAAACATCATTCCATCATAACATAAGACATTAGAGAAATATTATTTATAGTATTCTTGGATAATATTATCATTAAATATTAAAACAGAAAAAATACTACATCTTATATGGAAAATTATTTTTTATGATCATGTTGAACGTTTCAGAAGGAAAATTTCATTTCTAAAAAATAAATTTCTAAAAAGCATTTCATATTTTTTTCATATAATGAATTAATTAAAATATAATTTTAAAATTCTTACGAGAATATATTTTCCTCTCTAAAAATAAACATAATGGATTTTTAAACCATATTATTTTAATGTAAATTTTAAAACATATAATGAAATTTTAAAAATAATTTAATACAATTTTCTTTGAAAACAAATTTAAAATAATAAAGAAACTATGAAAATATTTTTATGGATTTTTTTCTTTGAATACAATTTGAAAATGTAAAAAATAGATTAAAACATTTTTGGAAACCTTTTCTATAAAATTTAATTGATAACTTATGAAGAATGTGTGAAATGAATGAAATGCATTTCATTGAATATGTCATTTTGAAAACTTATAAAGGATTCTTTGAAATTAAATTTTAAAAAAATTATACATATATTAATTTTTGAAAACCATTTATTTTAAAGAAAATATAAAACATAAAATTTATTGAATATTACGAAAAAAAATCATTAAAAATAATCTTTTAAATATAAAAATGTTACATTAGGGAAATTATGACCCTGATGGTGTGTTAGTTAGGAAATGTTGAACATTCCCTTTGATCCATAAAAAGGTTAGAAAAGTTCATTGGTCAAATAAATAATGTCCCTTTAAAAAAATTTAAATATGTAAAAAATGGTTAAAAAATTATTTAAAATCATAAGATATTAGTAATAGAAATTCAAAAATATCATTTGAAATAGCTGTTTTGAAGGAACATTGATTTTCGATCGAATGGAGAATTAAAGATGGATTTTAAAAAAAACATTATTAGTTATATCAAGTACCAAAGAGTGGGAAAATGGTACCATAACATGGATATGACATGAACATAAATATTATAATAATATTTATGATATTATTTAGATATTTGTTAATATATTTCATCAATGTTACCATAATCATAAATAATCCAGAAAAACACTGAGATTATATAAATAAAAAATTAAAACTTTTGAAACATCACATCATTACCCCTATAAGATAGTAATGTTACATGTAGATTATAATATCATAAAAATATAAAAATTTCTGATAGAAAATTTAAAAGTCATTGTATACAGTTCATATAAAAATATAGGTGCAAAAACTGACATGTATCTCAAATTGAGAAAATCATGGGAAAATTATTTTAATGCTTTTGTATGTTTTGAAGAAAAATCCAATGAAAGAAATATCAGAAAATCGATTTGTAAAAACGTAACAATTTTATTATAATTATATTATAATATAGTCTTTGAAAGCCTATACGTCACAAAAAAAATATATGGGTCTTGAATAAGGAATTATCTCATTGATATAAAAAAGTGAGACTAGAAAACCCTTACCTCATTTCTTGAACTATATTTATAAGCATTTAAATATCATTTATTAAATATATAATTTTATTATAAATATAAAAAATAATCAAATTCTTATTTATAATACCATGTTTGGTTTTCTATGACTTGATATTACCAGTGTATTAAAAATTCCATGATAATGTTATGTTTCAGGTTATATCATAATTCTATTTTTTGTTTGTTTTGACATTTTTATTCATGATCCTTTTTAATTATTTCGTGATATAAATATTTTTGAATGTAAAAAATTATATATATATAAATGTATATATTATATAATTATTATATACATATTAAAAATAATATGTAATATATATAAGAATGAAATGGAATACAACTTTTATTTAGATTATTGGTCATATGTTTGCGTTAACGTTGCTCCTGGGTTATTACCTTATTGAAAGAAATAGTGTAAATGGAAATATGTATATATATATATATATTCATTAAAGTGAAAATATTTTTTCTTTTATATCATATATTTTAACAAAACCCATACTTAATACATTCAATTTAATCTATGAACGAATCACATCGCATGGAGGAGGCAGTAGTCCACACATCCAAAAATGAAGTTATCGTATACAAAAACATATAAAGAATGAGGGTATGATCTATTTAAAAATTAAATAATAATAAATAAACATAAAATATAATATTTGTCATATAATTACTAATTTTCCATCATAATCCCCATCCATGAGTGGTGCTAAATAAATAAATTAACCACAATATTTTCTTGAGGTTGTAGTTCACTGTACAGAAGAATGGATTGTTTATTACCCATTAAGTGAAAGTTTGTATTTTTGAGATTATACCCATAAAATAACAACACAAATGTATATTAAGGATAATTATGTTATAATAAGATCACCTAATTAGAATAATTAAGGTGGTGGAGAGTGAAAATAAGACAAAATATATTGTTGAAGTATGTTACCTCTTCTTTTAGTAACTCATTTCGAGTTGCATAAAATGTCTTAATTGAATGTATTTATGCAAAACTAAAAATTATATATTTATAAATGGTTTTTTGGGGATTATTGGTGATGGTTTTGGAATATCCAAATTATTATTAGAGTTGAAAGGAAGGGGATGATTAAATTCTTTTTTATAGAGGAGGAGTGATATTCTTGTAAATTCCATAAGGAAAACACAATTGGGAGGTCTCCCATAAATAATGTGATAAATAATAAGAATAAAAAAGTTTAAGGGGGAATTATGTTCTATCAAAACCACCACACACAATAAATATGTTTATTTTTATGATTTTTTTCCTTAGCATATATGTTTCCCCACTTTTATCATTTTAGTTTTTATTAAGGATACTTTTTTTCTATCCTATGTAATTAAAAAATTAATACTAAAGTAAATTTAAATTTATTATAAAATATATACCCACATAATTATAAAAATGATATATAATTTACCAAAAATAAATCTTAAATGTGTTGTAAGATAATTTCCAAACAAGTTCCAGTAGTGCGTAAAAAAACTACTCTAACCTTTACAGTGCTAAAAAGATTTTTATTTAACGGTCATCATGTTTATTATTATAGATAAATTGGCCCATGGATGTTTAAAAATTTATATTTTATAAATTAAACAAAAAAACTTGTATAATATGGGATTTTTAGTTATATTAATTCTTTTAATAAAATATAATTTATTATAAAAAAACGTTAATGTCAATTTTTAAATTATTTAATTAATGTTAATAATAAATAAAAAACATTGTTGGAATTAAATTATATTTTGATAACTTCTATGTAACATAATATATTTATTTGAAAAAATAATCGAACTCAAAATTTTATTAAATTTACTTTTATTTTAATATTTATTGAATCATTTAATTTATAAATATTTGAACAAAATAATCCATACCAAAGAGTTTGTTATGTATTTAATGTAATAATATCATCTATTAGAAAATTAATGTTAAATAAATATGATATAAAATCATTTAACTTTCAAAATAATATTTATAACTGATACTATGTTTCTTCTTCCTTACTCTATGTGTTTATAAATGATAAAGTCAATGAATATTCCCATATTGTTTTTCCATAATGAACATATTTTATTGGAAAATTTAATGGATTAGTTTTCAAATAAATTATAGTATTTTATCCAAGATGGTATATGGTATAATAACTAGCATAAATAGATTCTTAAAATGTTTTTTTGTCTTTTCGGCCTTATTTTTAAGGTGTATCCTCTTTTTAAGCATAATCCAGATTGAATCATTGTAATTAAGTTTAATCACTTCCATTAATATTTTTTTCAAGAAAAGTATGTATACATTTTAAAAATATAGATATCATATTATATAAAATTTGGTATATAATTTTTTTTCAAAATCAATGCACATCAAGGAAAAAAATTAAATTTACAATTAATCATGGAAATGTGGTGAGAAAGCGTGTTTTAGAAAAAAACAAATATTGAATAGATCAATATGTTTTAACATCAAAATTCAATATAGAAATATTACAATGAAAAAAATACGATTAATAGATTTAAAAATGATATTTCATTATATTTAAAAAATTAAAATATAACATAACATTAAAAACTATTTAAATGAAATGATAATTTTTAACTAAAATGCAATATCTTCAATATTCATAGAAATATACTAAAAAAAATCCTATGTTGAATTTGATGTTATAAATTCAAAAATGAAGTAAATTTTGAAAAATTAAATTAATAAAAGAATCAAATGTTTAGTATTAGAATAGGAACACCACTAAAATGTGGCTGAAATTGTTCTCGCTTGAAATATATGCTAATTTAGTTTTGCGTGTAGCTCAAAATCATCTTGGTGTAGAATATAATGAATGCATTACATGTCATAGAGTAAACACAATAATTACTCAGTTATTTCATATAAGATATATATTATCTATTTTATGAAAATAAAAATATGAAAATTTCAAATAAATTAAAAAAATCACTAATTCTTGAGTTGTTCTATTCTACATCGCCTGACATGAAATTATCCATTGAAATTAATTTATGTTATTAATGGTATAATACCTAAATGTTAATCTATTAGAAACCCACAACATAAAAATTAATACTACGTCATTATTTAAAAAATAGTTTTGGAAACATAAAATTTACCTAATATAACTCATAAGTATGTTTCCAAATAAGAGAACATTGATGGAATGCGAAAACATAGTCATCATAAGAAAGTAATAATAGTCATAGAGATGGATAAAGATCATTGATCACATGAAATATGTTGATCCAAAAGAATTTATCAATTAAAGAATCTATAAAGGGATGAATCATGAATGATGTAATTTATATCGTCAAAATAATGATAATAAGAAAACATTTTATTTCATGAACATATTAATAAAGTGGCATAATTTTCATGGGAAGATATACATATATTATATTATCTATATATCACCTTTTTCCATGATCAATTTCCAATTCATCTATTTATCCATGAAATTTAGGTGATTTTTCATTTCTGAAGCATTGTCTTATCATGAGATCCATAAATAGTAGGATGGGTCATTTCATCTGTCTTTATAATATCAAAATTGTTATAAAATGATATCAAATATTAATATATCCTAAATTTGTGAAAAAAACTACATTCTATAAAAAATCAACATATGTATAACCTAATGATTTCCATAAATGGTTATCCTTGCAACCCATCTGAACCAGGAAGGTACAAAACATTATAAATAAGGTCACTAAATTTCTGAAAAAAATATTAGAATTGATCCCATATATATCATAAGGATTCTATTAGTTCTCCCATATCTAATATGTTAATACATTTATTTTGTATTCTATTAGTACACAGTGAAAACCAAAATTACAAAAAATACTTATTGAAAACAAGCATTTTTTCTTTATTTCAATGTTTATGGAAAATATTCAATAAATCCAAAAAAGATTTAAAATTATTACATGATAACATAAACCACGTTTTCATGAAGTCAATAATCATTTTCAACTAAATTTGAAACATCAAATTTACTTATTCATATGGAACATATTATTTTCAAACATTATTTCTATGACATTGAAAACACATTATGTGTTATATTTCACTTAATCATGTGTTTCCCAAGAATATCAACTTTCAATTAAATTACATATCTATTCTATTATAACAGTTAAACATATTTTTGTAGATACAAACTAAAAAAATAAATTAAAAAATTCTAAGGTGTTTCTTAATTCCTAATTCCTGAAAAACATAAAAAAACAATTAAATTAATCTATTTCATCCTTTATCAATTAAAAATTCTACCTCATCCAATTATTTATTACCTCTTTACATTCACATTTGGAAAATAGTATGTTCACCATCAGCCATATAACTATTAATCATACTAAAATACTTATTATTTTTATTAGATTTCCACTTGTGACATCAATTTTCATAATAACCATTCATTCCATAGTTAAAAAATTAAACCTTGGATAATGTCTAAGGGAGGCTAAGAATTTCATTCATTGAGTTAATCGAACACTTCATTTTTCCTTTATCATAACTTGATTTCGGTCCTTCTTTACCATTTTCAAAACAAATTCTTGTTTCATTAATACATTCACTTAGATTATTATTTCCCCATTCCTAACATAAGAAAAACTAAATCTAAATCCTCTATGGTATCCATTACATTTCCTTTTAGTGAAATCCTTTCTTATCTTCTATGGTTTTATTGAGATTTCTTATGGTGCACCATTTTAATCATGGTCTTTGAGAACTAACTAGAATGGATCAGAAAATCCTTTAGTTAGTGACCCTCCCATTTAAATACTCATCACTAAAGTATCTATCACATTAATTGTTAACACATTCCTTTTTGGTTCCCTCCATTCACTGAAATTTTGAAACATAGTTTAATAAAATGTTATCATCGTGAAAAGCCATAGAATCCTAAAAATTACCTCATTTGATGCCTAAATTATAACACATCCTTTTAGTCATATGACACCTTAGGGTTATCAATTGTGACATCCCTAAACATATCCATAAAAACAAACCAAGGAAACTCACAATATATTAATCATACTAGTTTCCAAGGGTTGATTATACATTTCATTTTATAAAATCTGTAATGAACCAGTATTAAGATACATAGATATTAAATAATTTTAGGTGAATATTTAGAACATTAAAAAAATACATCCATGAGGACATTAATTCTTTATTGTCATTAGAAACATGAAAATATAACTTTATAACTCAGGGAAAAATATTCAACATCACTCATAAATATATTTCCTTTTAGTTATCCTACATTGAAACATTATCTATAACTTGAGGATATTAACATAAGAAATGATTGATATCATATGCTCAGTAAGTGTAAAAAAGAATATATGTAAGAATAATTTGAACATAATGGTAAGTGGGAATGATCATACCATTAGAATATTATACAATGCATATAATACATCATAATTAGTAGCAATGGAATAAATTTTGTATGTTAATAATACATTAATCATAAGGGATTAAAGAGAATAAGTCCTAAAATCCTATCATATGAATAAAACATGTAATTGTGTAAGACATGTAAACATGTAATATGGTTCCAAATAAGTCAAGTATCATTTCAAAAACATATCAAGGAAAATTATGTGGACTATACCCACTAGGTGGGACACACCACTTTCCATAGTCATATTTAATTCATTACAAAGGACTGGGTTTCCATATCATTCAATAATGGATCAGGTTTTCCCATAATCCCATATAGGATCAAGTTTCCCCAACTTCCATAGTGTATTGGGTTTCCCCATAATCTATTGTAGATCAAGCACATCAACATAATTCCCAACATTGTTTCATGTGATATAAATATTTTTCCCAATGAATTGGATGGATATATCGGTCTCAATCATCATATAAGAAAGTCATACATCAATTTTCCATACTACAATAAAACATTCATCATATCATAACCTATAAAAGAGATGGGTTTTATTAACATTATATCCTAACACATGAATTGAAATTTGAAAGATAATCATTTCATCATATAATTACCTAAAAAATTGTATCATTTTCAACAATGAATAATTTGTGAAAATAAATGAATCTCAAAAGGATCTACCTCAGGGAAGAGAAATGAGTGTAATTGACATCATTCCATCAAAACACAAACTATTCAAGAAAAAAATAAATACTAATCTTTTATTATATCTACATTTAGTAAAAAAACTATAAAATATTATATCATATTTCATAGAGAAGTATTTTTAAAGAACATTTGGAGCTTTTCTTTTGTAAAATATTCTTTCTTTTAAAATATTATTCGTAATTCTTTTTTAAAAATATTTATCTAATAACTAAATCATTATAATATCCAATAAAAACTTTTTGGAGAAAAAAATATCCATCCCTTTGAAATATTTATAATTAATTAAAAAAACAAAATATTTTAAATATATAAGAAATTGTACCATGAAATACTAAAAATATTTTAAAAACCATTTTTATAAATTAAAAACATAACAATATTTATTGAAATCATTTTTTAAAACTTATTTCTATGAGAAAAATGGCTAAAAATTACGTCCATGAATCAAGTTTGAATCCCTTATCTAGATACTATAATTTATATACAATAAAAAAAGATAGAATCATTGAAATCCACTTCCATGAAAAAAACCTTTTGGAAATATATGATGGAATCCTTGAAAATCATTTAAAATATTATTTAATCATATACCATTTTAGAAATAACTTATTATTAAATACAATGAAAACATAAAATTTCAATAATATTTGTAATTTTTTAAATAAACTTCTCAACATACAATGGATGATTCAAGGAAATTATGGCCTTGATATTGGGTAACTTTGTTCATGTCGAACATTCATTTTGTGTATGAAAAGTTTTTGAAAATCTCTCTAATAATTAAATGACAACAATATTCATTTTAAAATTGTTTTATATAAGGTAAAAAATTAGAAAGATTATTATTTATACATAATGTGATAATATTAAAACATATTCTTTTAATATTTAGAAAATTCATTTTTTAAATAACATGTATTTCTCTCCAAAAGGCTAAATAATGCCATGTTTTTATAAAAACATTTTATTAATTATCTCAAGTACCAAAGATTGTCAAAATGGAACCGTTAGTTGAATATCTCATGAATAAACATTATATAATTAATGTCATAAAATTTATTAAGATATTGATTATAATATATCATCGATGATATCATTATCATAAACAATCTTAATAAATAATGATATTGTCCAAATTAACTGTTAACACATTGGTTACGTTACGTAATGACCCCCATAAGATGAAAATCTAACATGAAGAATTTAATATCATTAGGAGAATAAAATTAATGATATTCAATGTAAAATTAATGATACAAAAATTATATTAAAATATAGTTGAATAACATGACATTTACCTCAATGAAAAAAATCCTGACAAAATTAGTTTACGAATTTAGTAACATTTGAACCATAAACCCCATTAAAAAATGTTGATAAAATATATATGTATTTAATGATGAGTTTAATTATAATAATCAAAGAATATATTCATCAGTATTATGTGCACCATAGAAAATAAATCAGTGGAAAATAAGGCTTGTATATCAATGATATAAAAAGTGAGATGAGAAAAACCATGCCCTAAGTCAATAATTTCGTTTTAAAAGTAAATAATCTTGTATAATAGTAATTTGTTTATAAAAATAACATATAATAAAATTAATATCTATAATACCTTATATTATTTGTCTATGATTTTATAATTCATATTTATTAACAACATCATTTTAATGATAAATTTTAGGTAATATCCTCTTAAATTTCTATATAATTTTTCGATTGTTATTATTGATCATTTTACTTATATCATCATTTAAGTATTTCATGAATTTAAAAATGATATATATATATATATATAATAAATATTCATTATATATATATTTTTGATAATATATTTCTGATAGATGTATGAAATGGACGAAACTGTTCATGGAGACATTAGGTCATATGTTTGCACAAATGTTGATTAATATTTAATGTATAGTTGAAAGAATGAATTTAAATAAAAAACAAACACACAGATATATATATATATATATATATTATCATTACTGTATAATTATTATTTCATATATATCATATACTTTTATGAAACCCATGCATTATGAATTCCATGTATATTATGAATAAATCTCATCACATTGAAGAGGTTGTAGTTCCCACATCCACAGAAAAAGTTATCACATTAAAAAAATGTAAATCATTATGTTATGTTTTATTTAATAATTAATAAAGCTTAAATAAATCATTAATATGATATATTTCATATTAAATGTATGTGACCACCATAATTTCTAACAATGAGAGGTGGTAAATGAAAATGAACAACATCATTTATTGAGGTGGTATTTCACCGTACACAACAAAGGAATGTTTGTTACACATTAGATGGAAGTTTAGGTAAGTGTAGGTAGAAGCCTTAGGAAAAAATATTTGTATATTTAGTATAATTATGATTTTATATAATCATGTAATTAAAATAAATTATTTTTTTGAGAATGAAAAGAATTAAAAATATTATGTGGAAGGATGTTACATCTTCTTTGAAAAACTACTTTTGGTTTGCACCAAAGGGATTCCTTGGAGGAATATAATCCCAATGTGACGATTCTCATATTAGAGGAGGGATTTTTGGTTATTAGTTTTTTATTGTTGGGATGATCGAATATCACATGATAGGTGTAACGAAGTGGAATATTGAATACCTTTTTATAATGGATGAGGAGTGACATTCTATTAAATACCAAAAGCTAAAAATCATGTGGATATATTACATACATTAGGTGAATAAAAAATAGAAAAAATGTATTAAAATTTTATTTTGGTTTAGAAAATCCAACACCACAGAAATATAAGTATTATTATTATTTTTTTCATAAATTATTTGTTTCTACACTTTTATAATTTTTGTTTTTAATTAGAATAATAGTTTTATAGCCTACGTGATTTTACCATTATGATTAAATTAATATGATATTTAATATAAAATATAATTACGAATTATTATAAATATGATTTATAATTTTAAAAAATTAAACCCCATGTATGTTGGGAATTAATTATAAAACCACCACATCAAACACACAAAAACACTACTCTAACCTAAACAGTTCTAACAATGTTTTTTCTATTTAATATTAATCATGTTTATTATAAATGATGAATTGATCCATTAACGTAAAATATTTAACATTTATTAACTATTTAAAATCAATTTGAAAAATATATGATTTTCATTAATTTTTATTTTTTTAATAATATATCATTCATTACCTAATAAAATTAATGTAAAAATTGAGTTAATTTTTTTTTAAATTTTAATATAATAATATTAAAAATTAACTGCAATTAAAATATATTTATTTCAAATATTTGAAACAAGATATGTTTTTCTAAAAAAATAATTTAACATAATAATTCAATAAATTTACTTTAATTTTAGTGTTTGTTGCAACATTTATGTTATTTTATTTTTAATTAAATAATCATTATATAAGAGTTTTCATGTATTTAATATAATTTTATTATCTCTACAAATTTATAACTAAATTACCCTTATTAATAAAACCAATTTAAATATCAAAACATTATTTTTAATAGAATCTATGAATCTTCCTTCACATTATAATAGTTTATAAATATTAAAAGTAAGCAATGTTGATTTTTTTTTATTTTTCATTACATATCTAATTATATAAGAATTATTAATTGATTAATATCAAACTAAATTTTAAAATTAAAAACAATATGGGATATGGTATAACTTTTGGCAGTAAATGTCTTTTAGACAGCTTACTATGTCATTTTGGCCCTCCACTGAATCCATTTTTTCATTTTTAGAATTCAATATAAAAATGATTACATTATCCTAAATTAAATTAATATATGTAATATTGATATAATATCACATTACAATCTAATTTAAAATAAAATTTTGATTTAATAATTACTTACACAAAAACACAATTTTTATGTAAAATAATGTATTTTCACTATTCATAGAGAATTCCAAAAAATCCTAAGTTAATTTATACACTCCATATAAAAAAATGAATATTTTTTTTAAGAAATTAATATTTATAAAATATTAAAAATTTACTTTTAATAAAATTTATCCACTAAGAGGTGGTAAAAATGGGTCTTACATGGAACTCAAGATAAAATTGTGTTGTATGTTATGCAAGAATATATTGGTGCATCACATAAGAAATGGTGAAAAGGATGTAGCATAAATAATTAAGAATATAATATTTATTTGAAATAAAAAATATTTTATATGCCTTTTGTCTCTTGAAAGATAAAAAAATTAATAAAGAATTAATAAAAATTTCATAACATATTAGCGGGTTACATGAGATGGCTAGTGAGTTTCTTTATAATGATGATGTTCCCAATGACCTCATCTATTTACAAAAAATGAATATTCTAAAAATCTACACATCAATCATTTTTAGATTTATATTTTATTAACACATTTAACCTATAATTCTTAGAAATTAGTCATTCTTCCAAAAAAATAAGACATGTTCTTTTGAAAAACATCTTTTTGAAAAATTAATTTTTTGAAATTATTACTCTTAAGATAAAAAATGACCAAATTTTATGTCATGTTCCATGATAAAAATGTTAGACTAATTGAATATATTAAAAAAGTACACATGTCTACCTTCACCCACTTATAAAATTCAACCACATATCAACTTATATTATAAAATAAAAATTTTAAATACCCCAGTAATGATTGAATAAATATATTTTGAATTAAATTTATGGATATATTTATTATTAATATATTGATAGTTTAATTACATAAATATAGATATAGTTTAACTAAACAAAATTTATTTGAAATTAAAAATATAAAAGATTAAATACTAAATTATCAAGTCTGAATATGAAAAAATTATTTAAGTTCTAGAAATCATCTTATCAAAACTATCATAGTGTTATATATGAGAATTTATTAGACAATATATTTTCCAGTGAATAGATAAATATACAGATTTAGGTAAAAAATGATATTTATATTAAATAAAATATGTAATTTATAATTCACATTATGTATTGAATATAATTTAATATAGAGTAATTATTCAATAATTATACTTTATAAACAGAATGATTTTTTAATCTACATAATATTTTATTTTAGAAAAATATTTATTCTCTTGGTTAAAATAATTTTTTCTCTTAAATTTCTATTAACATTCATAATGGATCCCCTTTTTATACAATAAAAAAAATTCAAATTTAGTAATTTTTTATATGAAATATATTTTATATATAATTATATATGAATTTAGATTCTTCTAATTTTTACTCATGTTTTTAGAGCTAATATTAAATTATTTGTTGATAAAAAACTACACTTCCTAAAATAATTCATTATTTTATTTTCTTATGGGGTATTTAAAATTAAAATTTGAATTATATATGAATTGAATTATTTAAAATTGATTATCTATTTTCAATCACAATAATATAGATTACTTAAAATGTTATACAAATTTTTTGAACCAAATGAAAATTTAAAAGAAGAAAAATTAATTACTACACTTATGGTAAATACAAATTTACCATTTGTGTTAGACTAAACTGACATGGGTTAAAATTACCTAAAATGGTAAAAAATATATTTATAGGATTATGTAGACATTATCTTGTCTAAATCTGAAAAAAGTTCCATTATGTGTCTTGGGGTCATTGGGAAAATGGGGGAATAAATTTTCTTTTGAAAAATTATTAGTGTTCTACCACCTCACTTTAATATTGCCACCCAAAGAGGCTTCATGAAAATGATTTATCATTCTTAACTAATCATAATTTTTTTTTTCTAATTCCTATTTATTAAAATTACCATAAATTTTAGTATGTAATAAAAAAATATTATCCAATGTAATTAAATTAATATATTTTAAATTCATCACCTAAATATATATCCTCTTCCATTAAATAGGATACTAAATCATCATTCGTATATATGGAATACTATCTCCTCCAGAACGTATTTCATTTATTTTCAATAATTAACTCCCATAACATGATATAATCATGTATTTTATGTATAAATATTTTATTTGTAGGATATTTATAATTATGGAGTTATTCTATCACATATACCTTATGATAGGGATATGAAAATGCCGCTCATGTGTGTGACTAACTACCACATCACGAATAGATGAGATTCATATTTAACTATAACTTTATAAGGAATGTAATAAGGATGAAGATAATCAATAATTGTAATATAAATGAAATAATAATGATATTAATGAAATATATGTCATTATAAAGATGTAAAATATAATTTTCATTCTTATGATGAAAATTACTAATTTTTTTCATGTGTGAATGGTCAAACTCCTTCCCAAAACCATGTCTTTATATTTCATCACCAAATCAATATAATTTTATTTAAAACTATATTTAATGATAAAATATGGTATTCATGACATTATTATCATGAATTAATTTAAAAATATTTCATTCCATATTTTTGTAATGATCATTGAAAAAATGAAACCATTCAAATGAGTATGCATGACATGCCATCTAAAAGATCGTTAGATTGGTAATTATACATAAATTACCCTAATAATTGGTTTAAATTATAATTTATGTAAAAAAAATTATAGATTTCAAGATTAATTTTTTTGAGTTGATTAAATAATGACCTCTTAGACCAAAATTTAATATTCCATTATTATTTTGATATAAAATCCAAATATCATCATTACCTTTGACATAAATTTAATTTATTAAATAATTGTGTATGATAATGTAATTTGGGAAATAAATTTAATAATAAAAATTAAAATTTTGTAATAAAATAAATAATTAATATATGAAATTTTTTCAAGAAGATAAATAAAGAACGTGATAAATAAAACTCAAGGTAAGGTCCATCATATCAACATCAATTCATTGAGATATATTTTGATATTATGAACCTATATTATTTAATGAGGGGTATTTTCAAATATATTTGATATGTTATATCATTAATTTTTCTATTCTCATGTTTTTTATTGTTTTTTTATTTTATAATTTATGAGGGATTAATAATAAAATATTTTAAAAGTATTAAAAAACATTTCATTTGAAAAATTCGGTTTAAAATTTTCCTTCTGATTTTTTTCATCAATTCCCATGATTTATAAAATATTTTGTTTTTTGATGTGAGAGTTTAATAAAGTAATTATTTTATTTCATTCAAATTTTTTGATAAAATAGTTTCACTATACATAATGTATTACTATCAATACATATGAAAAAATAAATGTTCTATTTTAACCTATATTATAAAAACATTACATTACCCCTCTCTAACCACTATTTATGGACTGGATTCCACCAAATTATATATTATTTTCATCAAATTAAATCCCTTTATACCTTTCCCAATTTATTTTTGTGTTTAATAAATTAACATAAAAAATTGTATTTTTCTAAATAATGTGTTTTTAAAAGAAATGGGTTTCCCATTTTCCAAAGTGATTTCTATATTAGTTTAAAATATTCGTTTTTATGGTTTTATAGTGGAATGTGTGAAAAATAAAATATTGAATACAACATATGGAACATGGAATTTTTTACTATGGTGGGTGCACCAATATATCTTCAGGTGATCCCGATATAGCTTATATGATGGGTGTGCGATTATAACAAACCAATGCATTGGGTAATGATTATTTTTTCTGACAATTATATCTTAAATGTGACATATAGTTATTCAAAAAAAATTCGGTATTTTTAAGGGTTCTATGTAACAATGTCACTAGAAACCTATGAAAATATTATTTGTTTTATAATGTGTTTTCATGGAACTAATTTTATTTTCAAACAATAAGATAATGATAATTTTTAGTGAAAAATTATTCATTTTCAATTAATAAATGTTTATTTGAAAAATGTATTTTAATTAGTTTTCATGTTTTTCATTGGCGTAATATACTCCATTGTATTACTTCCCATACTGATCTATTTTTTTCTCATCTTAGGTCATTAATTGTTTTCCATGTTTTATATATGGGTAGGGAAAAAAATAAGAATCATATTGTGATGCTAACCATGCTCAATAAATACCCGGTCTAACATGATGGAACATTATTATGGTGGATAATATTATAAGTAAACATCTTCTAGTATTGAGTGGTTTATCTATCCCAATTGTAGCTGAATAACAGATCAATTCTCCGGTGAAAATATTTAAAGCCATGGTATATCTCAGACATTAATTGAAGAAAATTTTTATATCGTTTTAAAGGTGAATATGATCATTGATAGTCTTTGGTTAAGAATTACTGACATGAATATAATCATCATTCCACTGAATGGGAAACAATTAACGATATTATCCTTGAGAGATATTTCCAAATTTTTAATTGACACTATATGGGAAAATTAGAATAATTTATGGGAAATGATATAGATTTAATGTCAACATATAAAGAATATGTTACTATACTAGTCAGGTACATTCTAGATTTTGAACAGGATATTAACAGTAAAATTGATTTATTTTTTATATTTTCGAAACCATGTATATTATGATCATTGGACACATGAAAATTTAAATAATATTGGATATTTTTTTGTTTTTATGAAAAATATGAGAAAGTTTTTTATAAAATTTATCTGCCTCATGAAAATAATGGTATATTGAGTTTAGGGTGGAATATAATTTGCAAAGATAATGTTATGAAATATAGAGGTAAAAAAAGAGGTTCCCATATTATGGTAAGATTTGTAAAAATAACCATAGAGAGTGTTTTATGTTATTTTATAAGATTTATATATGTTGAATATTTTTTCATATGGACCCATATTATAAATAAATTAATGATGATTTTTCCATTAATAGGGTAACATTACACATCTAGTGGTTATGTGTTTTAATTTCACTAATTTCTATCATTGATATATAATGTACCTAAAGTCAGTAACTCAATATATAAAATATCATTTTTTGAAGAAAATGTGTGTAGAAATTTTATATTTATATAACTATGGTAACAATTGGGACATTAAATGAAGTTGTTACAGTAGTTTTAATTTTCAATTAATACTATAACATTACTCGTTTTGAATGTGGATCATTTCATTCATTCATTTCTATGAAATTTTACTTCAAATATTGAATATCACCTTAAGAAATAAAGATATAAAATTTATAAGAAACATATTGAGTAAATTTTAAAGTAAAAAATATTTATACAGGTCTTATGATATAGTATTTCTGTAAAATCATATTGAACATCAAATATAGGTGTTTTAAAACATTTTGGATATGGATTGAAAATATTTTTGGTTATGAAAATATAGATTATTGTTAAAAAATAACATTATTGAATAATTTCATAACATTGATATCATATCATGAAGTTGTAAAATTTAAATGAGATGGTTAAAGATGTTACCATTATCATATTGCATAAATAAATGATACAGTTCAATATTTTGATGTTCAAATAGTGAATTAATAAATTAATTTCATTCATGATTGTTTTCCTTCTGTCATTCTAGTACTGAGGGATATGAATATTATTTCATTTGTTCTTTATTTTAGGATTTCTACATTACTCTATACTGAATGCATCATTTAAAACATTTAGTATATAAAAATAAATTGAAGGAGTTTCTAGTTAAAGGTATAATTCATCTATTAACATAACATTGGGTGAACCTATTTTTTGTTAAAAATAACCATGGTTCAATGAGATTTTTGATTGATTGTATATCATTAAAAAACATCACTCATAATAACATGTATCACTTTGAACAAACAAATTATTATTATTATATAAACTAGGGACTCTATTATTTTTTGGAGGTTGATATGTGTTATAGGTACTATCTGTGGAAGGTGAAGGGGGAAGGAAATATGACGAAATAATTTTAGAATAGATTTTGGAATTATGAGTTTTTATTTATGAACATTTGGTTTTCTAATACAGCTAATTTATTTATGGACCTCATGAATATATTTTTCACTACGTTCATGGTTGTGTTATATAACACCCTTTGATTTTGTGATTTTTTTTAATTAATTAAAAATTATCAATTAATGTCATTACACATAACACTTAATTTGGATTAGGTTACACAAAATAATTGTTTTTATATTTAAATACATTACCTAAAATTAACATTTTTGTGGACTTGAAAAAGTACAATACAAAAAAGACCACCACAGTTGTGTAAAGTACTATATTCCCAAAGCATCATTGGTAACTAACTTCATCCCCTCACTAGGAATATAACCCATGTTAAAGAAGGAAAACATAATATGATTTGGAGTTTAAATAGATGCCAAAACGTTATCCACCATATTTCCCTCCCACCAAGTGTGATTGATCTTCATTTAAATCCCCATGATCAATTTGCATATCCTAACAGTGTATGTAATATTACATGTAACTATATATCTTCCCTACAAACACTTTGCACAATAACATGGAGTCTATCTCCACCCTCCTCAAAGGAATCTGCCTATTAGTATGCATTCCTAGACCTGTAACCAAGGCTAGGGCCTCTTCCTGGAAAATGTTGCCTCCCCCAAATGTTCTTGTGAACCCTCCAAGAATAGACCATGTATGGTCTCTCACAAAATCTCCCACACGTATCTCTCCTGTGATTAGAGACCAGTCTATGTTGAGTTTGAGCCCATGTCTAGGAGGGCTCTAGCGAAACCATTGTCCCTACCATGAAATGTCGAACTAATGATCAGCTGAGAGATTAGAGATGATGGAGCTCACAAATTGTGCATAATGAATATCGGGACATAGTATGATCAAATCAAGAAAAGGGGTTTTCATTTTCAAAATAATTCCGACTTCATATGTAAAAGAATTGTTGTGGTGAATGTCATTTCTCACCTTCCAATTTATCCATCACTATACAAGTAGAATGATTGTCCTAGATTTTCGATCGACTCCATGATTCCCATGGCCTCTAAACCATGCACTGAGGATGTTATCGTGCACCCCATCATACCCATCCAAAATAAAGAATACCCTGAAAGTCTTCCATACCTATCTGGCCCATTCACTGTCATGGAATAGGTGCCCCACTAACTCTTCTAGGAATGACCTACAACATCAACATCATGAAGCCTTGTTTACTCCAATTAATTATAGGCTTTCATATCTAGGAAATACCTTTTTCCACATACACCATAAAAAAAATTAAATTTGGAAGGGATCACCTTGCATCACATAGGCTACCCCCACAGTTCAACATTCAACAAGTCCATCATCACATGAGCATAATCCTTGATAGAGATTGCACCCGACATCGAAACAGTTAAAATAATCCTAGAATGCTCATCATTAGAAACTGTGTGATTGAAAATATACATTTTTATCTCAACAAGGATGGCCTAAATAAATTGGGGTTGACTACTTGCCAATTTAAAAGGTAGATTCGGGTTGGGGCAGCTCGGAAACCAAAACCGTTCCACCCCCAGTCTTGCTGGAAACATTTAATGTTTCCTCTTCCCACGATCCATTGAGAGTGGTGTTGTAAAAACTCTAGGTATGGTTGTGTATGATCCCATATCATAGATGATCAGGTTCTCTGAACATTCAAATTCATGACATATAAATCCTGCTTTTTTTATTCCCCGAAGAGACCGACCTTCTAGGGAATTCCACTCAAGAAAAACATAAATCCCTTGCACGGTTGAAAAGATACTTTTAAATTCAATTCCCTCTTCAGAGGGTGGTCCTGCTAACTGGTTCCTCGAAGCCTTTGGATGCCTTCCTTCCATCTTCCCATCAAATTTGAAATAAAACATAATCCATTCCATGTTAGAACCCAAACTCTTAGGAACCGTTTATGTTGAATGAATATGCATGTTAATGGAAACTAATACCGTGTTTACCAGAGTAATGAAACCTCCAAAAGATAGAAATATGTTTTTTCAATTGTAGATGTGTCCCCTGATTTTGCTTCTATGTTTTCCAAAATAATGCACTTGAAGGGAAGTGGGGATAACCAGTTCCCCAAGATATTAAATAGGTAAAGAACCCCTAAAATTTTTCAAATTGGACACCAAAACCCTCTCCCTAATCATAGATATCTTCTTGAATGTAATGAAAATATTTTTCTCTTTGTTCCCCACCTTCCCACACCCCATGCAATATTCCCCAAAAATTCCATTCAACCCCTGCACTAACCTTCTACTACCATTGATAAATAGTATCATATCATCCGTGAACAATAAGTTTGTGATACCCATAGTGGCATACCTATTAAGATAAGGAATGTTTTTACCCGTGTTAGTTCCCTTATTAATGTAACATCTATTATAATTTTTGGCGAAAATGAAAATAGTATGGGAAAAAGGATCTCCTTTCCTGAGACCACAAAAATAATTGAAAAAACAAATATTTTATCCGTGATCTATGTAGAGATCCATGACGAGTGAAAATAGTGCAATTGAAGTTCACAGGTCCAATTTGAAAACCCTATGAAAGCCAAGAATCTTTGGACAAAACTACATTCCATTCTTTTATAGGCTTTTCTCATGACTAATATTACCTCCAATTTTCCAATGAAAGTATTGTTACTGTTTCCACTTTCCATTTTTTGGACCACATTAATTGCACCCTGAATTCACCACCTTATAATGAAACCACGCTTTTCAGAGTCCATCCATGAATCTAGGTGATCAGCCAGTCTCTTTATGTGCATGCTAGCCAGAACCTTGTATGGTAAATTATTCATATGGATGGGCCGGTATTGGTTAATGGATTGAGGATTTCAAACCTCATGAATAAGTAACAGTTTGGTTGCACATGCAATTTGAGGAATGTCCCCTCTCTTAATGATTTCTTGGATAGCACGTACAAGATCCCCCTAAACAATATCCCAAGTCCCCCTGTAAAAAACCTAGGGAACCCATCAAGCCCTCATGCACTATCTGGGTTCAATGTCCAAACTACCTCAGGAACCTCATCCTTATCTATATTTCTTCTCAAGAACTTATAAATGTCCTCTGAATCACTGTTGGAAATGCCCTAAAAAATATCAACACCACCTCTCGGTTATCCCCATGCCAGATGAGGATTGGGAGCTTCCAGTAAAGACTGTAGGGATCCAATGACCATGACCCCTACATCCTCTTATTTAGTGGAGAAGGATCGATCATCCCAACAAATATTTTTCCTCTAAGAATTTTTGTTTTCTCTAATGAAATAATGAAAGTATCCCAAGTTCTAACCCCCTTCACAAAGCCATTTAACCTTGGCTTCTTATCTGGAAATCATTTCCTACATCAGAAGACTATCAAATTGCTTATCCTTTTTAATTCATAGTTTATAAAACAATGAGTCATCCAAATTTTATTCAAAGGAGTTATTTAGGATTTCTACCTCCACGCCTATGATAGAAAAATCCTTATCACGAGTATGGATCATCCTCATCTAGACACAATGTATTGACTTTAGCATCCTAAGATAGTTGTGATAAGTAATCCATAGATTCCCCTAGTGTTTCTTGTCCCATTCTTCCCTTACCACAATGATGAAACATGGTTCATTCATACATGATTTTGAAAAAATAGCATGATCCTCCAACAGTGACCCAGAAACAAGGGAGATGAAGAGTGAAGAGTGATCTGACAGACATTAATTCATGTGTACAATATTGGAATCTAAGAACATAGAAATTGTAGCATTACTCATCAGTCACCAGTCGATCCAAAAGTAGAACCGTATTCCCCTTTATTGATTGTTAGAAAAAGTAATTTTACTACCCTTATGTCTAGTATCTATAAGGATACTCTTTTCAATGAATGAAACAAACTCGTTGCTGGAATTTAGGAGAAAAGATCCACCCCCTTTCTTCTCCTCTGGACATAGAACGATGTTGAAATCACCACCAAAGATCTAGGGGTCGTTATTATGATTAAAACAGAATAAATCTCCCCAAAATGTCTCCCTATCATAGGCATTTTACTTCATATAGATGAAGGTGAAAAAAATCACATTGATCCCCACTGTAATCTAAGTATACATAACTTGATCTGACACACTCAAAAGATCAAAACTAATGCGATCCTTCCAAAAAAGCCATATATGTGAATTTGGAGGATCCACATGCATAAAACCGCGATCTTTAATCCTTTAAGAGTACCCATTAATTTTTCTATAAAATTTTTTGGTTCCATAATAGCCACCAAAGATACATGCATGTTTCTTATTTTATTTAAAATGAAGTTGAACCCGACCCTAGCTCCAAGGCAATGACCATTCCATTATAGGACTCTAAAAATTGATTTGATCATGTATGGATTTTTCCCTATACTCCTAGACCTTGTAATGGTGCAATGAGAGTGCACCAACAGAATAGTCGTGTTGAGATTCAAATGAGTGTGAACACCAGAATGCACCTTTGAAAACATTGCTACTAGAAAAGCCCGAATTCTAGACCGTACCCTACAAGGAACTTCTAGAGGTACAAAACATAGACCCCCCATCCTACTATGGTCTGACATCGGGGTCACACGAGGAGAACAAATAGGAGAAAGAGATAAAAGTGGTGCTGGTGAGGATAATGGAGAGGACACCACTAGGATAGAGTCCAAATACAATAGGGGAAGCCCCCCTAGATGAGGAAGGCATGGAGACCTTGAGAGCACTCGAGTCTGGATCCAAAAAAATGTAGTCTGTTATGAATACTTGTGTAGGGACCCAATTCTCCACAAAACGCTTCTGAATACTCAGTAATTTTCTAAATATCATTCCTCAGCGAGAGAGACCATCCTTTGAAGACATCACCAAAGAATCACCATCCAAGCCTCGGAGAATAGGAACCATGTCACGACTGGGAGGTACAATCACATCACAATTCAAGTTGGAAGAGGATTCCTCTGAAGCCTGCATGGGGTGAACAAGTGTGACACCTTTAACTAAAAAATTTCATTCAGGACTTTCAGTTTGATGAATGTGGGGGCGCTGATTGTAGGACCTTGGAAACTCTTGGTGACTAACACCCTTAATGCGGGCTTTGTGACAATCCTACAGAGTTTTCCCTAAAATGTGGAATAAGAAATAGATCCTAGGATAGGTAGGATAAATCATGGGTTGATTGAAATGATTCATCCCTTTAATTTTAGTCACAAGATGGTCCTGGAGAGGCCAAGAGAGACGTACCTCGATGCAAATCCTTATTACCAAAGCCTCTTCCAAATGAATTTTTCTTTCATCTGAGCACATACAACACACCAATGAATCACCTATAACCTTGAGGAATGATTCATTCTTGAGGGGAATGGGAAACCCCTGAAGTGATATCCAAACTGCTGTGCTGGAGCACTTTCTTCTATTGTGTGCATCCATCGACCACCGAGAGAGGGATAACCTCCAATGCAAAACTGAACGTGGGATCTTGCACCAAATGGTAACAAAATCTTCCCTAAAAGTCAAGATTATGTAGAAGGATTTGTGATAAAAAATGACACTAAAGTCTGAATATATAAACCCAAATTCTTGGTGATATATTGAAAGAAAATGAGTGGAGGATTGTCCACACCAAATCATGCAACATGAGTCCACTAAATATCTAAGGCCACCACCACAAAAGATTCATCTGAAACATCGAGCATCGGGGAACCTTTCTCCAAGAAGAAAGATGCAACTTCTGGGATATACAATGAGCCATTATGAGCTCTATCTATACCTGGGGGTTTCCACAGAAGAGCCTCCAAAATCTAGATCCTTGGAGGTTGAGCCGAGCCATCACCGGTCACCAAAGATCTGGACACTAAGGATGAGAAACCCCCTGGAGGCACCGGAGCAATTGGAAGATGAACGTTTGAATCCATTTTTCATTTAAATACATGGATAAATGATTTTATGAATCATTACACACAACCATATGTTTATCTTTTGTTACAAAGAACATGAATTGTTTCTTGTGTTACACACAATATCGTGTTTATATTGAATTACGCATAAAATCAAATTTGAACGAAACGGCCTATAATACTAAACTAATTTCATTTAAAATGGTAGGTATAACATATACATTCAAAGGGAGTGTTTGAATAATATTGGAAAATTTATGAAACTATATAGTTTATATATTGTTGTATACTGAATACATTGTGGACCAATTGAATTTTAATGAATATCACAACCATTTTAAAATAAAGGAAACAATTTTATGAATAATTATTATTAAGTGCATAAAGTTATTTTATATAAAAAATTACCAAAATTTCTTTTTTTAAATGATTATAATTAAATTTATATATTATATATTCATTAAAATGTTTGAAATTCATCTTTTAAATTTTCAATACAGTAGATAATATTATATATAATTTTATGTTTAAAATATTATAATCTAAAAATTAGTTCGGTCTCTTTTAGCACATTTTTTTGAAATAATTTTTTCAAACTTCTAGGAATATTATTTAAATATTTTTATCAATTTTAATTCTTCATGTCACTATTATCCTAACATGTTTTTTTGATTTACCTAAAAGTTTTTATTTTTTATGAATATTTAAAAATATGTAATTTTAATTGAAAACAGACTTTTTAATTAATTTATTCATAAAGATAAATTATATATTAAAATTTTTTAAAGTAAAATTAGTTCAATTATACATCCATCAATCCAATTTATTTAATATTAATTATTTTCATGTTGAGTTTCTATACAAACCCAGTAAATTATTTTGAATATATCTCCCTTTAAAATCTCCACTTTCATATCTTTTATATATGATTAATTTTAAGCATTAACATTACAATAATATTAATCAAATTAGTAAAAATTGATTCCAAATTTGGAATGATCATAATTTATATTATATAATTTGGTCAAAATGTTTTTCCACAAAATTAATAGTCAATGAGTTAGAAATCAAGTACAATGGTTTTGCTGAAAATGGGTTTAATGTGGGGAAACTAAGAATATAAGTTTTAAAATTACATTAAAACATCTAGAAACACCATTTAATAGACATATATAAAAAATATACATCCCATCATCTAATACTGGGTTATTTAAAATATTGTTTTCTTTTAAATTTATTTATTATTTTGGACGAATTGGGAAATTTCTAAGTAGTTTTAAAGTGAGTTCATATCCCCAACTTACTATCCCACTTCATTTTTTCTCAACTCCCAGGACCTTTGGATCGACTAAAACATGTCTAATTACCTCAGAAGTATCCTTATTTATATAATAGAGATTCATCTGATCCCAAAATAGAAACACTATGGTCAATAATATGATATCCATATAGGGTTCTTCTAAGCGTAGTTAATACTGTTCACTAAGATCCTTATTTTTATTTCATATTTCTTCACCTTCCATTATTTATTATAATTAAAATATATTAACACATATATATCAAATATACTATAATTTTTTTTATTTGTAATAAAAATTATCCATCCCCACTTCCTTCTAATGGGATACAAAATCATCATGCGTGTGTACAATGGCCTACCACCTCGTCAACCAGTGCCATTTGGTTTTCCATTACCACATATCATGGATGTAATTACTTATTAATTTATTGTTTATATGTTATATTTATGATATTATTACATTTATGGAAAAGAATATCACAAATATAATTATTTATTTAATTTTATTTCATTAATATAACGTCACTTGTGTGTACGAAAAACTACCAATATGGAAAGTGATGTGATACATTCACACTTTCAGGGGAATTTAATAAGGATTTTTATAATGATATTATATTGAAGCCTTTATATAATAATAATTATATAATTATAATATATTTAATGTTATATTATTTCATTAAATATTAAAATAAAATGGATGCATAATTCTAGGATATGTATGAAAAACCGTCTAAAAAACAGTGTATTTCATTTTGTAACACTGCATTATATGTATGACTCTAAATGTGAATAGATATATAATATAAATATATTATATTTATATCATGGTTAAAATATTTAATATTATTAAATCATAATCTTAGTTAGATGACCTGAAAAAACATTCCAATGTTATATGAAATAAATATGTGGTTATTACCTGAAACATATCATTAACATGGAATTTAGAAAGAAAATGTTAAAAAAATTCATACCTAAAAAATATGTGCTAATATATATATATATATGAATATGTTTCTATAATATATTTATAATAAAATAATATTTATTATATAGTTGGATAAATTTTCTTATAGAAGTCATGACATAAGGTAAGGGATTTTTGTCTGATCCTTATTTTATCTCAGAAATAAGCCATATTGACCAAATGACTATTTGATGTGGTATATATATGTTACATAAATTTATATTATGAATATTACATGGAATTTTTTTATTTGATATATAAATTTAAGGATTCCTCTTTCATGGGATTTATATTTCAAAACATAATAAATCATTAAGGGAATTTTGTCTCAGTTTTCAATCTTTGGAAGATAAGTTATGATAAGTTCCTATCATCTTTTATGTGGTGTAAATAATTCCCCATGATGTGTTATATATTGAATATAAATATTTTTATGATATTACTTATTTCATTTAATTTTAATCATTCATGGAGATATTTTACAAATTTACCAATGAGAGAAGAGTTTTATGTTATAATCTCAATCCATATCCATATTACCTTGAATTATGATTAAAATTTAAGAAATGTCATGATAAATACCATAAAAAACTCTTGAAAAATTTTCAACTATGGTTATGTCATGATAATATAATTTTTCAAATCATTTATCACTATTTATGTTATCATGATTTCAAATATTTTGGTTTTAATAAGATCTATTTTTTTTGTTCTGAAATAAATTTTCATTGAAAACCATGTTTTCTAAATATGTTTTTTAAAAAATTATGTCTAAAAAATTAATATAGTAATATACATTTTCGAAATTATAAGTTATAAATTTATTTTCATTCTACCATTGTAATATTTCAATGTTATTTTCAATGATAAATACTTCCAAAATGTTTTCTAAATTTATTCATAAAAATTAGTTATCAATGAAATACTATTTCTCAGAAGAATCATTCAAAATTATTATATTTAAAAATAATTTTATTTCTAATATTAAATAATTTTATATATAAATAGGTGTTACTGGGGATATGTTTTGAGGATATCATTATTATTCGTTCTTTAAGTTGTTTATGTTTTGTGTGAAATGAATTTTATGAAATAAATTTCTAATATGAAGGTTATGAAATGATATAATACTTATGATACACACTTTATTCCAGGGGTTATGATTTGATCAAAATGATAAAATGTGTATGAATCCTATTTATTCACCATATGTTATGTCATGATGAAATATATATTAAATCCAATTAATTTTATGTTTTCTAATATTATTAATCTTTTATGATCTTTTGATAAACATATGTATGAATTTCATTTTATGATAATGGTTACATTATAAAAAAGGATGGTGTTTATGTAATAACCCAAGAAGCTGAATTCCATATTACCAATAATGGGTTGGACCTATATCTAACTCAGATGCATTGGGTCAATAATTATATCTAATTAGATAGAAAATACTATAATGGTGTTTTAACTATGTTCACCAATAGACATTGCCCGCTATGATGGTATTGGGTGTGATGCATGACTACTATGATTATTTGGGGAGTGAACCCATTGAACTATAATGAAATTTTTGGAACTGGAGATGGTGTTGTGTCCCACATAGGAGGTCTATCCACACATAGTATTCATTTATAATATATGTCAATGACACTTTATTAATGAAGAAATTATTTTATATTCTTATGTTTATGTCTCAATTATATATGTTATTCAAAAGTTCTCCAGTTATAGATTATGTTCTTGTATTATCATTTTTTTCATGTATTATTCACATAAAATCATTATGCCATTACATAATATTATTATCATTGATATACTTTCTACAGTTTTCACATGATATGTTCATGTTCTCAAACACATACATTTATTTCATGATTACGTGTGTCCTTTCTATACACTTTTGAGCATTTGGTCTCACAATATCTTAAATTTCCATTCCCATGGTTATGAATAAATTTTATAATTTGGAATACAGAAGGGGATGATATATATGGGTGACATTGATGATATTTCATGAATTTAAAATATTTTGTTCCAAGATTCCAATGACACTAAACTATTATTTTGCTAAAAAATGTGATCGTATAACGTAATGAATATTCTTCTAAATAGAATTTATATCCATTTATAAAAATCCAGGTTCACTACATTTTGTATCAAATGAAAGTTTTAGTTATCCACTAGAATCATAGATAAGAAATCAAAACTATTATCTCAAGGGTTATTTCCAAGGATATACTAAGGGAAGTATCCACGGAGAAGTTTAAGGATCCTTAAATGTTTTGAAAAATGTATTTGAAATTTGGTATAGGATAGTGTGGGTGGTTATAAAATATATTGAGTTCATATTTTGTTAGTACATGTTGATGTTGTTCTTGAAAAAAGTTATCTAGGAGTAATTAATCTGAAATGGGGCAATGACATAGAATCGATAGTCACCTTGTGCAAGAAAACAGGCCTCGCTACACATTGGGTTTGACACTCTAAGATGATATGAATTGGAAATTCACCAAATATTTAAAAACCAACATGAATGATTAAATAGATGTGGTTATTAATGACATGTTATAACATCATTTTTTCTTTGATTAAAAATAAGTCACAATTTAAAAACCATATAAGTCATTCTCATGATTATGTTGATTTTCACATTGTCTAGGGTCACTCACAACAAGTGTTTTTGTCTAGGAAAATGGATGGAACTAGAAAGAATACTGTTAGAATAAAATCTAATGTAAAATTCAGTGACTATGAGAATATAATATGGATGATGACTAGAAATAATGATATTGTGATTATGGATAAATATATGTCACGATATATAAAAATCAATATTATCTTCAGTAAGATTCCTGGAACATTTCATAAGATTATGACTAAATTTTATAAAATTTTAATTGGTAATGAAAAAAAGGAAATACAAATTGTCATTATAAATGTCAAGAAAGTATGAAGAAGATACAAGAGTAATATCTCAAATGGAGGGTCAGATATTACCTGTTTGGAAAAGTTCTTCATAGAGTAAACTTTTTTTAACAGTTCAGTTCCTTATGAGTGGGGATTTAATGATTTACCAAACACAATACTGTGACACATGAATTAAAATCTAGACCATGGAATGAACAATTCCACACCAATCATTGAAGTTTAATGAATTGAGTATTGGAATTGAATGATTATGTTATATTAATAATTAAATATATAAGGATTGTTTATTATATGTTTTTCGATAAGGATTTATTAAAATATGATAAATAGTAAAAATAGAATAGAAATTTTATTTAATTTAATATTGACATTTTTTATGATAATATAACCCTATATATGTTTTTCACAATGTGAAAATTGTTCTCAGTTGGGGTTAAGGGATGATTGACCTTGATATTGTAAATTTGATATTATTAATGACCTGAGAACTAATAAGGGAGTTTTTTTCGAAAATAAGTTTATGTTATCGTATAGGGAGTGTAAAACATTATTGGAAATGGGAAATACCTCTACAAATATCTATTTCATTTAATGAATAAAGAATCATTTATGTTTTCTATATATTTTATTGTCAATAATTGTAATTATAATTTTCAAGAGAATACTGGATGACTGTATTTACATGATTGGTATGAGAAAATTAATGGGTACATATTATTATTTGGGGGATAATTTATAAGCTCATATTGATAATATAGTAACCTCATTTATAATATTTTGTATTTTAATAAATTTTTAGGGTCATAAGGTTAACCATTTTTGAAATGATTAATGTTGAACTTTGTACAAGACTTCTTATATTAATTTATGAACTCACCATATGAATATTTATGCATATTGGTTAAAATATTTTTGATATTTTTTATGGTATAGATGGAATAACATATCATGATATTTTTTTATCTAAGGATCTCATAGTGATTTATGAATTACAAATTCAACCTACATTTCATGGAGTTGGAGACGTTGAAATTGATCCCGACAAAACCTAAGAGTTAGACTTTTATTTTGATATAGAATTAAATCATGCATATATATCTTCTCCTGAATATTATTTATATTCTAGGAAAGGATATAAAAATAATAAATTTTTATGTTATCATAATTTTTAAACATATCAATTTCATTTTTCACAAATCTTTGATTATTTTGGTAGTTAACATACTCTATATCATCATATTTATTGTGATTTGTGGTCCCTATCACTCATGATAATAATTTATTCTTTTCATCCATGACCATTATTCACCCCACACATAGTTTATCTAATGTGGAACCCTAGTTACATGTTAATCTATGTACATATTATGTTTCCATCATTACCTATTTAAGGGATTTTTGTTATTCATTTCTACGATGTGGGTTTCAATGATGGAAATATCAAATTTTAATACTTTGATGATTTGACGAATTTTTATTGTCAAATTAACTTTTTATGGGGGCTAATGTAACCTGTCAAGATATTATGATATTTTTGTTTTCAGAATTAATATAATATTTTCAATATTTTTCATTACATTAAACACTAAATATATATTTTGTTACACAAAATGATTGAGTTTGATTTATGTTACATGAATCATCGAGTTTATCTTAAATTACATATAACACCAAGTATATATTGAAATATATGACAAACCTATTTTTTTTCTTTTGTTACACAGAATACCATGTTTATCATGCTATACATGAAACAATCAGATTAAAAAACCTGAAATACAATTAAAAATTATTAGTTTATGTGATAACTATCACCTTGAAATTGGAATGGTGGGTATGAATAAGATTAAAAAAATTAAGAAAATTTAATTTCAACAAATTTATATATATTTAATTATTTTGTGACCTTATAAATTTAAATGAAAATAAAAAAACATTTAAAAAAGGAAATCATTTTTTGAATAACTAATTTAATTCACATAATTCCATTTTACTTCAATACATAATATAAATTAATATTAGTTAAATATTTTAAAGAAATTTATATATTATATATTAAATCATAGGGTTTTCAATCATATTAGGTATTTTTTAGATATGGTATAATAATAAATAAAATTTCATTTATAAAATGTATTTGCTAAAAAAATGGGTTCTCATCTTTCATCAACTTATATTAATTTTTTTAAAAATTTATAGAATATTTATTTTTAAATATAAATATAAATTATGGAATAATCATGTAATATTTATCCATAGTTACTTTTTTGGATTTATCTAAGATGAATAATTTAATTAGGAATGGTAAAAAACTTTGAATTTTCATTTAAAACACTATTTTCATCTAATATATTTATTATGAAAAAAATTAAATATGTTTTAATGTAAAATTTGATGAATTATAAATCCATTCATATATTTTATGTAATTGGAGTAAATATAATATTTAGGTTCATGGTTAAAAAAATGTAATCATAACCTATTTTATCTTTAAAAAACATCTTTCTCAAAGCGTCTATGAGATTAATTTTTGTTTTATTTTATCCACTTATTTTATTAGAATTTCAAAAAATGGATTTCTTATTTTTTATGAAAAATAATATATATTATATAATTTCAATAACATAATATTTTAAAAAATTAATTTTCAATGATGTAATAATAAGTTTTGTCATTTAAGTTAAAAACTTTTTTACCATGCTATTAAACTAAGAATATAATTGTTAAAATTACACTCCAACAGTTGAATATATCATTACCTAGAAATAATTACACCTTATCCTTACATATATTGAATTTATGTTTCTTTTTATCTATTTTATGAAATTGATATTATTTTGGTGTCCTTTGGGAAATTTCTAAGTAATTCCTAATTGGGATACTTTCCCCCACTTGTAAAAGACCACCACCACAATTATTTTCTTCACAACTAGCAAGCCCTTTGGCTCAACAAAATAATTAAAAATTCTCATCCAATAATATAGAGTCATATTATTGATCTATTATTACACTAATAATTCCATCATGTTGTTCCTTAATAAGAGTTCCACAGGTGGTGATTCTAAAGGAATGTATTAGTATTCTCTAAGGCCCAACTTTTTTTATTCTGCTTCCCCCCAAAATACTGTTTAATAAATTAATTTATAATAAATTTTTTTTTAATATATTATTATATATTATAATTTTTATTTAATAATAATTTTATATCTTCACATCCATAAAAAAGGTCCAGAAATTTTTTTTTTAATACAAACTACCACTTTTGGAACCGATGTCACTTCCTTTTCCATTAGCACCTCTCAATAAGGGACGTAATAATTGATTTATTATATATATATATGATATTAATTATATTATTATACTTATATAATTATTATGTCACCCAAAAAAGTTATACATTAAATCTTATAAGTATAAGATAAAATTGCTTTTCGGTACATAAGACTACCGCCTTGTGAAGTAATGTGATTTGATCATGCAATAAAAGAAATGTAATAAGGAATCTACTAATGAGAATATGTTTTATATATGAAAAATAAATAAATATATATTTAAAATATATTACTTTTACCTTTATTTATACCAATCCTACATGAAAAACAATACATCATTAATGAGTACGTACGACCCACCGTCACCATGAACACTGTATTTCAATTTCAGTCACTAAATTTTATGGATTACTATATAAATTTGTATTAAATATATATTATATTTATATAAAAGTTTAGAATTATTGAGATTATTAAATAATGATAAAAGTTAGATGACCAAAAAATAACAAATCAAAACATATATGGAGAACAAAGATGTAATTACCAAAAATGAAAAATTACAATAGATTTTTTAATAAACGTGTAATTATTGGTCATCAAACAACAATATATATTATTATATATAAAAGAATATATTTTAATATCTGATTTTGAATAAAATTATATTTATTATATTATTTTTTAGTATTTTTTGAAGGATGTCAAGACATTCAGTAGGTATTTTTATGTAAGTTTGTTGTCTTCGGGACATACGTTAGGCTATGCATATATATTATATCTATGTGTATACATTTCCCCCCAACCATTTAATATAAATGATATTTATATTTTCATGAAATAAATTTTTCTATTTAATTTTAGTGTTTCATGGTCATTATGATTCAAAATTACTAAAGAAGGTAAAGTTTTAAATTCAAATATCGTCATTTACCAGGATTCTCTTTGACTATGCCTTTAAAATAGTGAAATATCTTGATCTATATTTAGTGAAACACAATAATTCTATTCTAATAATTATATATCATGATAATATATGTGTTTCATTAATATTTCTATCTTTATATACTAATTATTTCGAATATATATTTCAAAAATATCAATTTTCTGTAAAACATCATTTTTCCGTCAACAAAATTATTTCTAAAAATATTTGAACACACATTTAACTTTTCAAAACCCGTTTTAAAAAAGAGAGGATAATTTTTCAAATAGATTTGTTAAATTATTTTGGAATAATATTTTATAAATTTTGATGGTTATTTTCAAATTAAAGTATTCCTAAAATATATAAAATGATCGATTTAAATAAGTTATTTTCAATGAAATATTATTTCCATCAAGACCTATTCAAAGTTATTTATTTGTTAATAATAGTCCCTTGTAATGTTAAATAATTTTATGTTACATATGATTTATAAGGGATTTTATTCTTAATGAATATGATTATTCTTTATTTGAATGGATTTTATTTTGGATGAAATGACATTTATGAAACTCGTTTCTATTCTATAGGTTATACCATGATAACATGATTCTAAAAACATCTTATGTTTTAAATGGGTTCCCATTTATTTAAATGAAGAAATTATTATTTATAATTTTTATTCTTTATAGGTTATGATAATGAAATTTTTTATAAGCACATTTTTCATTATGGTTTTTTTGTATGATGAATATTTTCTGAACATATAGAATACCTATATAGGATTTTCAGTTTTTTATAGTGTTTATGTTATATCGAATTATTGTGGTTATGTTATAACCATGTATGGTGGTAAAAGTATTAGGAAATATGGATTTGACCTATATCTACCACAAATTAATTGGGTAATGATTAATATCACATGATATGGGTAGGATTGCAATATAGAGTAAACTCTTCTCAACAAGGGACTTCTTCCATTATGATTTTGTTTGTAGTGAACCATTAAAACTATAAAGGTTTCGGGAGTTAAAAAATTCCATTATGAAGAAAGCTATTCAACTAGGGATGTTTCATTTTCCCACATATGATGAGTATCATCCCATACAATTTCACTATATGTTTCTGAAATGAGAACTAACTATGAAGGAAATAAAGTCCTATGATGATGTGCATGTAACAATTATTTGCCTTATGTTAATTCCATTCTATCATGGATCATATCATATAATTTTCATTTTTTAATTTCTTATGAACTTACAATAATTATTCCATGATTCAGGATTAAGGTCTTTGATATGCAGTGTTTGGTTTTCAAATGATATAGTGATGTCTACATACCCTTATTTTCATCTTAGGCTTATGTATCTCTTTTTTTACCCATAATGAGATTCTAGCTTCATAATTTTAAATGTTTCTTTCCCTTTTTATTTCACTAAATGTTTTATATATGAGTAATAATGGGTAATTTCGTTATGAGTGAGAACGAATATCTTTCATGAATTGAAAATATTGAATAATCTAATGAATATTCATCTTAAATTATTTCATATAAATGTTGATAATACAAAATTTTTATTGTTGGTATCAAAGTAAATGATTATTTAACCATTGGAAAATATTGTGGGAAAAAATTATTAGATACATAGGGTTATTTTTAAGGATATTTCGAGGGATTTCTCAAAGGTTAAGTGTATGGATGAGTCAATTTTTTAGAAAATGAAATTGAATTTTTTTTAAAGGTTTGAGTAAAAGGATTCCATGAAATTATATCCCTGTCTTGATGATAGAAGTGTATGTGCATGTAAAAAAGTGGTTCCAAGGGTTAATAACTCTTACAAGGGTTCATTCATCTAGATATAATCATAACCTGATGCCTTAGAATGGGCCTTCCTTCAAACCAAGTTTCAGACACCTAGTGGATATGATTTGTCAAATTAAAAACTCATTACGAGAAATAATGGGAGATTTAAATATATTATGATTATAAATGTCCTTGTATAATCCCAATATGTCATAGACTAAAAAATAAGGAGTCATTATATAGAGACCCTATAAGTGATCTTTGAGATTATGTTGTTTTCTACTATAATTAGGGTTTCTCACACCATGTTTTTTGGACTATATCCTTGGATGGAACCATAACGAATAATATTTACATTTAATATGATGAAAAATTCAATGACTATGATAAAAAAGTTTGGGTGATGAAGGGATATAAAGATATTATCATGATATATGAATATCAACACGAACATCAATGAGATACATTGAACATTAAATCATGGGAAAATGAATATTTAAAAAAGTATATATTATAATGAACATTGAGTAAAGAATATTATACTATGTTAATTTAAGGAGGCTATGAAAAATAACATTTATTAGAATTTAAATTAGTGGGGATGATGTTATTTGTATGGAAAATAATGTCATATATAGAAAAAAAATTTAACAGTTTAATTTACTACATGTGGGGAACATCAGAATTGTCATACTCAACGACCTCACATAATATCTTACATGTTGAAGAAATAATAAAATTTTCCGTGGATGTTATTGATGTGGATTAATTTATGTATTGAAATTCTAGGATTATATTATTTAAACCGCGAAATATATAAATATTTTTTATCATCTGTTATCGATAAATATTTAAAAATATATATTAAATAGTACCGATGGACAATAAAATATATTAAATGGATTGTTTTTATTTTGATTAAGGGATGTTAACTCTTAATATGTTATTATGTGTATGAAAACAGTGTATAGTTTAGATAAAATGATGATTGGTATGGACAAGGTAAATTGTACAATGTTGATTACCTCATAATTGATAACATATTTTATTCATAGTGTAGTTTATGTAATAATTGAGGGAGTGTAAACATTTTTTGGAATTTAGTAATATCTCCAATAATATATGTTTTAATGAATAATGATTCATGTATTTCCCAATTAATGAGTTATCGTAATTCAGGTTGTTAACATATTTCAATAAAATAAATGATTATTTTATACACAAGATTAGTTATTCACAATTAATATATCATTCATGTTATTTGGGGGAAACATGATTAGATCATATGGAGAATTTAGTGACCTCAATTATAATGCATTGGGTTCCAATCATTTGGAAGTGTCACGAGGTTATCTGTTTTTGTAATGGTTTGAGGTGAAATTTTGATATGTCATCGAAGATCAATTTATTACATCACTATGTAATGATTTTTTCATATTGGAAAAGCTATGATAACACATTTTTTGTGATAAGATAGAAAAAATAATTTGTAATTCTATTTATGGATCTTCTAATCTATTGATTATTTTGACATAAAAATTATAACTTATTTTTTTAGGGTAAGATAAGAATTTGTAATTTATAAGGGAGAAAAATAATTTTTGAGTTCATTTATATAAAATGTAATGCAATAACATAATTATATTTTCTTATAAAAATTCATCATGCATAGTAAAATTTTTAGGGAAAAGTTTTTTTTTATCATTATTTTCAATGATATGAATTGCATTTTTCACACCTCTTAGGCGTAATTTTTTTAATTACCATTCTACAGATCGACCAATTTCTTATGATCAGAGATATATATTAATATTAGTAATTATTCATTATATTATTCCATGTCTAAATCATCACATCACTCCTATGTTCCAAAATGTCCAAACTTAACTACGAGTTACTATAGGTAACCATTATGTTTCCTACTATCCCTTTTTAATGAGAGTTTAATTATTTATTTCAATGGTTGGGATTTCAATAAAGTAATTGAAAAATAATAATCATTTGATACACAAGATTAATTTTGAAGGAAAAATTCATTTTTATCGGGGGATGAATATAAAACCATGATATCAGGTGAATTTTTTTCCAGATTAATGTAATCATTGTAAACACTAAGGTTATCTCGTCACACAATCACCACTATAAATGGATTATGTGACATACAATATAGACTCAATCATGTGTGACATGAAACACCATATAAATAATTCCAATTTTACTCTTAAAATTGTATTTTATAAAAATAATTTTAGTTTCATTTAGAGAAATTGTTTAAAAAATAATTTTTACCACTTTAATCAAATTTATTTTAAAATAAAAAAATTATATGTCATATTATCATTTCAAAATTATCTGATACTAAATTCTTAGGGATTTTCTTAAAAGTTTTAATTTTCTTATGAAGAATGAAAAATAATGAATTTTATTTTAAAACTGTATCTTTAATTAATAAATTTAAAATATTAAATTTTTAGATATTTTTTTAATTAAAATTACATCAATTATATTTAAATTAGTACAATTTAAATCATTGTAATATATTTCATATTTTATTTTGATATTGAAACATTATAATATTTTGAGAAAAATATTATTAAAAACCTGGATTCTCATCATTTATGCAAGATTAATTATAAATAAAATTATAAAAATCCATGAATTGAAATTAAAAAATAGATTCCACATTTTGGAATCATAATAATCTACCTATTATGATAAACATAAATTTTTTACCAAAATGAATATTAGATGTAGTAAAAATTATTTATTATAATCAACATAAAAATGGGATTTTTACGGGGTTAAAGTAATTTGATATTGATGTATATTACTTACCAGATTATCACACTATAATTTTCTAATAATTTATTCGCCTTAACATTACCATGATCGAATTTAGGGTCATTTGGAATAATTACTATTGGTAGTGCCAGTTAATTTGGATGCTTTTGGTAAGTTTCCCACTTGGGTCCTAGCAGTTTCCTTTCCACCACTTATAAAAATCCACCCCACCCATCATTTATTCAAAAATCCTATGAATATTGGATCATTAATAACTACCCAATTATCTCCCCGACGTCATTGGTTTAATTATAGAGCTGTTTTCCAATCTAAAAAACCACCAGTAGTGTTATTAATAAGAGATCAAAATGAGATGCTTCTTTGTGTAGGTAATTGTCTTCAATGGTCTCCTTTTTTATTTATTCATATTCCACCATAAATTATGTCATAATAAATCATTATAATATATCCACTATAATATATGTACAAATATGTTCTTATGGGCATCAAATAATATTTTACCATTCCCACGTGTATAAAATGTGTTTCAAAATCATTTCTCATGTGTTTAGAAGACTACCACCTCAAGAACTGATGTTATTGGTCTTATGATTACAAACTATCATAATGTAAAATGATAATAGATTAATAATTTTTTTATGATAGTTGTGAATTATTTTTTCTTTGGATTTCTTATATTTTACATACTCTCAAATTTAAATTTTTTAATACGATAAGGTTGCTCATGTGTTCGACAAACTATGACCTCACAAAACGATGTCATCAATCAATGCTTTACATGGAATATAATAAAAATTAATTAAATAAATATGTGTGATATATTTGAAAAATAAATGATTCAAGAATGATAATATATGTCATTTAATTTAATTTCATTGATTTCAAGATGAAAATGAATCATCATTAATGCGTATGTACGTCCTACTATCTCCATTAATGATGTATTTAATTTTAATTACAATCGTTTATATATTACAATATATATATATATATATATAATATCTATGCTATTTATATCAATTTATAAACACTAGATATGATTAAATCATGATAAATGTTATATGAAAAATATTGAAAATCAAAACAAATATGAAAATTAAAAAAGTTTTTAATCAAAACGAATCGTTAACATAGAATTGTTTATAAAATGGTGATAAAATATCATTTGATTACTATATATGGAAATATACATGAATTTATTTCTATAATAGATTTTCTTTACAAAAAATTTCTGAAGGAAGTCATGTCTTTCATAAAGGGACTTTGTCCCAATTGTCTTTATTTGGGACATAAGTTATTCTATGTGAATATCTTCGTCTATGATGTCTATGTATTACCAGTTTAAATTTTAGGCCATGACTAAATATTTTTTCATAAGATTTGAAGAATCCTTTATTACAGGTAAAATGGGCAATTGGGATTGGGTGTTTGCTATTGGGAAGGGTACCGTTGTAAAAAGTCAGTCGAGAGGGACTATTTGTAATGGGAAACCATTCCCCTCACAAATAACAAATTATGTGTGATGGGGATAGGTATCTAGTCATAAGAGGTTTGGTATGTGCCGCACGCCAAGCCATATGAAGGGTACCTGTGACAAGTGGTTCCACCAGTCATAAAGACACTTTAGTGGGATTTAGTATTTGCGACGAGACCAGTCACAAATACCCTTTTTTGGTTTTTATAACTTATAATGGGTACAATTGCAAATAGCCTTATGGGGTTTTTAGTATTTAAAATAGGACCCGTCGAAAATACATTTTTAATAGCCACCCATAATTAAAACGACCGGGGGGGTAGCATTTATGATGGTTTTCATCGCAAATTCTATGTCGTCCAGGAGGGATTTGCAACGGGACCTATCCCAAATACTATGGTAGTGGCCATCCCTCATTAGTAATTTCGACGTGACCCATCTTAATTTATATGACCTATATAAACCTCAATCGGTTTCTTTTTCAATTAGCAAAAATTAAATGAAATTTAAAATATATAGTATTATATTTCATTATTAATTTTTACAAATGTATTGTTTCATAAGAAATAAATAGTTATAAATTGTAATAATAATTGGAAATTAGTTATAGTTAGTGCAAATTAATAATAATTAGGGGTAGTTAATAATAATTTGTGGTAGTTAGAAATAATTAGCGGTAATTATTAAAAATTTGTTGTAACTAGTAATAAATAGTAAAAAATAGTAAAAAATAGTAACGAATACTAATAAATACTAATATTTAGTAATAAATAGTTATAATTACTAATAATTACAAAAAAATAGTTTTGAATAAAATTAAATTGTGACAATCAGTAACAAATAGTGGCAATTCATAATAATTAAGTTTAATTGGGTATAAATTGTGGTGACTAGCTGTAATTACCAATAAATAGGTATAAATATGAAAAAATTGTATCAAATAGTAATATTTAGTAACAAAAATTTATAATTAAGAATAATTAGTAATAAATATTAATAAATAAGAACAATTAATAATAATTATTCATAAAAGTAATAATAACAAATAATTATTCATACTTTGTATTAATATAGAACACTTTTTAATAACTAGTAATAAATAGTTATAATTATTTAAATTTATTTATAATTAGTAATAATTGTCAATAAATAGGAATAAATTGTAATAATTAGTAACAATTAGCAATAAATCAGAATAAATAGGAATAAATAGTTATAATTTTTAATAAATAGTAATAATTATTAATAAATACTGATAAATAAATATAATTTGAATTAATTATTAATAATTATTATAAATTATAAATAAATAGAATAAAGGTATTAATAATTATGGCTAATTTGAAATAAAAATGTAATACATAGTAAAAAATATGAATTCATTGTAAAAAATATTAAAAATTAGTAATAAATCGTTATTAATAGTAATAAATTGTAATAATTTGTAATAATTTTAATAATTAAAAAATAATTATTAATAATCAGTAAGAAATTGTAATAAATGGTGTTAATTAGTATTAATTAGTATAAATTACTAATAATTATTTATAAATTGTAATAATTATTAATAAAAAGAAATAAATAGGAATAAAAAAGTCTACATTTCTATAATTAGTTATAAATAGGAATATGTATGAAAAAAAGCAATAAGTTGGAATAAAATGTACTAAATAGTAATAAATAGGAATAATTAGTAATATTTTTTAATAATTAGTAATAAATAGTTATAAATAGTAATAACTCATAATAATTAGGAATAATTATTGATAATTTGTAATATTTAATAATATTTATAAATAATTACTAATTAATTTGAATAATATGTTGTAATTTGGAATAATTAGTAATAATTTGAAATAATTTGTTAAAAATAGTAATTAATGATTACAAATAGTACTAAATATTAATAAATGTTAACAAAGAGAAATAATTAGTAGTAATTACAAATAAATAGTAACAATTAGTAATTGATAGGAATTATTAGTAATAGTTAGTAATAATTAGAAATAATTATAAATGAAGAGTTAAAATTAGTAATAAATATTAATAATTTGTAATTATTAGCTGTAATTAGTAATAAATAGTAATAAGTTGTAATAAATTTGATAAATAGTAATCTATAGTAATAAATAACATTAAATAAAAATAATTATTAATAAATATTCAAATTTATTTATAAATAGGCTATTTAAAATAAATAATAATAATATATAATAAACAGAAATGGATTGGAATAAATAGTAACATTTCTTAACAAATTGTCTTAATTATTAATAATTAGGATTAAATATTTATAATTAAAAATAATTAAGAATAATTATGAATAAATAAGAATAATTAGGAATAATTAGATACAATTAGTATTAAATAGGAATAATTAGTAAAAATTAACAATATTTTGAACTAATTATGAATTATTATTATTAATTATTAATTATTAATATTAATTAGTAATAAATTGAAATAATATGTAATATTTAGTAATAAGTGGGAATAAATAGTGATAATTATGAATAATTAGTAATAATTTGTATTAATTAATAATAAATATTAATAAATAGTAATGATTTTTAATGATTTTAAATAGTTTTTTATAATTAGTAATAAATATTAACAATTAGATGAAATTAGTAATAAATCGATGGAATTAGAAATAATTAGTGGTAATTAGAATTTATTAGTAATAATTATCAATAATAAAACATAATAGAAATCTATTAGTAATAATTAGAAATATTTAAGAATAATTAAATATAATTAACACTTTTTTTATTTTTTGGGTCGGTTTTTTTAATATAAAATTATATAGAAAAAACAAATTATTTCATATCTTTAGAGAAATATGGAGTAAGGATGTCGACAGCTGCCATTATTAGATGATCACACTTGGATAATTCAGCATAAAAATATTTAAGAATAATAAGATATAATTAACAAGTTTTTTATTTTTTTGGGTAGGTTTTTTTGAATATAATATTATATAGAAAAAACAAATTATTTCATATCTTTAAAGAAATATGGAGTAAGGATGTCAAAAACTGTCATTATTAGACAACCACACATGGATAATTCAGCGTACGAATACAAATTTTTTTGTTAAAAATCCTATATGTAATGAGGGTGTTGAATCTTTTTTATCATTTGTGTCATCAAGAAATGAAATTTGTTTGTAAAGAAAAATTAAGTTTCCATGTAAACAATCTTCTCTGAGGATGTTTCAAACATATGAAAACATTTGGGGTCAACTATTATTATATGGTTTTCAAACATATAACGTTTTTTGTATCAACACAGTGAATGCATTTCTAGAGAAGATACCAAAAATTTGGTTCCATAATAATCACAGTTTCAAAACATAGTACATGATGTGGTATGTCTATCTATTCAAAAAACGGATACTCAAGATGATGTTGATTTATCTCCAGAGTTGGAACCATATAAATTTTCTGAGTTGATGTGGTTCACTTAGGATATCTCATATCCTAGATGCGAGAAAAGAAAATTTGACACGATTACAAAATTTATGGTTACAAAATCAGATAATAGAATGTCAAATAGTTGTTTTTTAGATATTCTCCTTGGATAAGACATAGTTACCTTAAGGAAATGAGTATCTTATGAGTTTCTATTAGAAAAAGAGATGGATCATATTCTAGGTCCTGGTAATTAGAAGTTTCATGCATAATAAAATGATTTTATATGTTGTTTTGGTGAAAATGTGTTGTTGGAAAGTTTTCTATTATTTAGACAATTGAGGTATAACGAGGCACAACATGGAAAGTATGGATTGATTCATGTGAAATAGTTGATATATTTTCTTTATAATCCTCGATTGAAATGTTTATTTATTTCCTATAACATAGTTACATTGATGTGTTGAAAAAAAAAACAAATATTTAAACTATTAAAAGATTAAATAATCCCATTGATGGTGATTCATAGAAATTTGTTTTTACATGTACATATGTTTTTCGCTTCAGAATCCCAAAACAGGTGATTTGGTAATTCCAATGACAATTTATGTCTATTTATTTCTTATAGTAGCCAATATTCTTATTCCACTGTCTATATGAATTCATTCATTTTAACATCTTCGATGTTGATGATAAAGCCACATATCTTGTTTACCTTATTATTTCTAGGACATTTAAAAATGAATATTGTATTTTATTTGTATCCATTGATTAATGGGATAAATTTATTATGGAGTAATGGTGTCAATATATATGATCTTTCAATAAAATATAATTTCCAATTGAATGCAGTTTCAATTTAGAAACATTGTTACTTCCTATCAAATGAAATCTTATCTGGCTGCAATACAAATGGTAAAAAATCATGTAAATATTCAATGAATGACAAGAAAGTGATTATTCTCTAAAATGGAAGGAAATATATATTTTTGATTGTCAACATAAATTCCCTCCAACCGATCCACCGTTTTGGAGGATCATAAATAATTTCAAAAAATGAACAATTGATGGAGTTGGACCTCAAACAATGATATAAGGTATGGTTTTCAAATACTTTATCTATTCTGTACCTCCAATTACATATGGATGAATTATATACTGATCAAAAAATGTTGTCTTTGGGAAAAAGCACATTTTGATAAAATAAAGAATTTTGGGGATCATCCATATTAGTTGGATTTTCGGTCTATCACATGATAGATGTCGTGACTATAGAGAATAACTATTTGGATAATATATTTTATACAGGTTTGGATACACTATGTAAGACTAAATAAAATGTAAATGCATGATTAGATCATTCTCAAATTTGTAGGAAAATATAAATTGAACGATTTGAAAATGTCATATTATATAAGTTAATAAAGAAAAAAATCCATAAAAATTTCTAAATAAAATAAATTAATAATTTTTCTGTGGATTTTGGATTTGAGACTTCATGATGGATATGGTTCTTATTTGGATAGATGTGTCAGAAATGGTCTTATTAAAATTTTAGGAATGTCATGTAATATGAAATTATATCTATTGATTTGATAAATAGGATTGTTGAATTATGTGATTTGGGATTCAGAAACCGAGATATCAAATTTTTATGAGATATCTTTGTAGTGACCAGAATCTATAATGTACTAAATAGACTTCATGAAGAAGTTGTTATAATTTATGTAAAATGAAAAATTCATCCTAATAACATTATTTGACTATGTGGAACATTTGATATTACGTTTTCCGAGTCAATGTAAAATTTGGATGTTTGATATAGATTCAATTATTGTACCCATTCTAGATATGCATGTAGAAGTTGAAGAAACAAGTACATACCAAAGCAATCGTTAAATGATCAATTGTAGAAGTTTATTTTCAGGATGAAATTATTTTTTTATTTACTAATTATTTATTTTCTGAATATCCCTCAAAACCCCAACTCATGGGACATAATGAGGAAAATGATGAAGTTTAAATGAGAAATTAATTATCAGTTTTTATTCAGCTATAACTTCTCTTCGGCAGAGTTCATGAATGACATTTTTTGGATAATGAACATCGCAGTGCTTATAAATATGTTATTCTCAGTAGGGATAAAATGGGAACATAAGTTCTAAGATTTCTCCAATCAATTATTCTATAATTTTATTTAGTAAATTAATTTTTTTATTTTTAGGTTATATGACAATCAGATCAATTATCAGATTATGCAAATTATTGTTACTATAATTGAAGAACGTCGGAAAAATAATTTATTATATTGGTTTCAAAAACAGGTAACATATATTATTTATTGTTTAACATATAAAAAAATTTATTACATGTTATATTGATAATTATTTTACAAAATTTTAATTATCTTATTTTTCTGATAAAATTGATAATCGATTATGTTTATTGAGTAACACACTATCCAAAATGGTTGAATATTATAATGAAAATGGGGTGAATTGTTTTCAAATTCATACATGTGCACAGAAAGACTCAAAAAACATTTAAAAGTGGTGTTTTATATAGAGGATATCATAATAGGGAAATTTATGTTGACTTTTAACACAAGATATATGAAATTATTCATCTATTTTATCTAGGATATAATTACATAATAATGATTAAATTTCAGTTTATTGATATTAGAAGATGATATCTTGTATATCTAAGCAAGGAAATCATTGATTTTAAATTAAAATTCCATTTTATAGTAAATGAACCATTTTTATATTATCATTAGGGACATCAAATTTATTATGAAATTATAGTGCAACATCAAGTGAGTAGGGTGATTAGGGGAGCATAATTAAATGATATATCATAAAAAAATTATTCAAAGTGAATGTGGTTCCACTGAAGTGCAAGGAATTGAATTTTTTCAAGAGTGAACTACAAATCCATCTTTTTTCTAAAGAAAAAAAATATCAATGATGACACCCCATAGTTAAGGGTCGATGGTGACTATGATGTAATAGATATAGAAAATGAATTTGAAATAACAAGAGATGTTGAAATTGAATCTCTCATTGAAATTGAAGATACTGAGGAGGAATATTATGTTATTGAAACTGGCATATATGATGATGAGGATGTAGATTAATATTGACATAGATAAATTCTTGTTTTTATCATATATAATATATATCTATACATAGTTGTTTTCAACTATATTATAACAGTACTAATTTTGTGTTTTAGATGGACTGAAATTAGTTTCATGAGTTGGAGGGTTCTTATCTTCCTAGTGATGAGTAGGATGTTGGATCATAATACCCTCCAAATTTTATCATTGCAACGAGCACTCATATGGGTCGTGGTCTTGTGAAATTGATGAAATATGACCCTATCCACATATGAAATCCATGTCTTGGCTTCGATCAATGCATGTAGAGTTATCTTTATTTGTATATTTTTTTTATATTTCATTAATTATCTTTAATTTATTAATATACTAATTGTTTGATTATTTTTACCTTTCCCCATCTATTCACATATATCTATTTGGAAACAGAGTTCAATATTCCAAAATTATAATTACATGAGCATGGGTTAAATGAGATTAAATTCCAACAGTTTTTCAACACTGAATGTTCGATCATTGGATATTACGCAAATAAACAATATTTTTTTTAAAACATAATTAATTAAATAATTGATATTATTAATTGTTTGTAGGGTTTATTGAATCCCATTAATTCCATCATGCATAAATTTATCTGGCAGGCATGGGAGGGATGTATGTGCAATAATTTCCATTAGTAATTTTTCAAAATATGAGGAGGAAAAAAATAAGGAAAGTAGGATTCACAAAGTTTTATGAGTCTTGTTCCTTCCACCAACAAGATTACATTTCATCCTAGTTTTGAGATAATTATGTTCCCTCTATATGGGTGATCTCTTTTAGCCGACATCGTTAGTTGGTCAAAAAAATAGAGGGAGACCGGAGGTGACACATCGAGCTGGTAGTCATAGATTCAGTACACATAGGGAAATATGATATGTACCTTTTTTAATTAATTTATATAATTTTAAATGAAAATTGTTTATTTTATATTCATATAAATTCTTGAATATAACGATATAATAGTGATCAATTTCTATAAGAGGATGTACAATAATCATATCACGAGGGAGATTAGAGGTTTTTTGTAGCATTATATTATGATTAAAACAATTTTTTATTATGTTTCAAAATTATCTAAACATAATATATAAGCTATTTAAATTTTAAATTACTATTTAATGAGTCATATAGGGCCGCAACGTCTCCTATTTTGATTGAGTGTTTGTTTGGGACCGAGGATCAAACCAGTGTAGTAGGATTTGATGAGGTGGCATGGATGTAGAAAATTCCTCCAAGGAAGGACAAGTACTTGGTATCAGCTCTTGATAAACAACAGTGACTTATTTTGGTACCACTATGATGTCGGTGTGCAGCTCTATAGGAGATCATGGAGAGGCATCATCATCTACAGCACAGTATCTCGAGTATCTAGGAACTTTGGGTGCGGTTATAAAGAGTTTACATAGGGAGTAAGAAGAGCACTATATAAATCTATATCAACATAATAATAAGATGTGTTAATGGTTAAATTTGCAGCACCAACAGATGATAGAGTAGACAGGATGTATGGCTCATTGTTTAAGGATTTCATTCCCCCCATAATCTCTTCCACCACCTCTAGAATACCCACCCTTCAGTGATGTATTTACTTTTTATGATAAATTTTTGAATATATTTATTTGAAATATTATATATTTACATTTGTACATATTGAATTTTGTATATTATTGGGAATATTGTGTTTTTTTATTTTATTATCTATTTAATTTTTTTTATTTTATAACTCTATTATTTATTTAATTTTATTATTATATTACTGTTATATTTTTACTATTATTGGGTTTTTTTGTATTTTATAATTTATTAGTATTATTACTATTATTATTAATTTTACAGAAATAGTTTTATTAATATAAATATTATTATTATTCTTATCCATATATTTTTTATTATTATTATATTAATATTATGTATATTAAATATAATATTTTTTAATATTACTGTATTTTTATTATTTAATTAAAATTATCTTATTATTATAATTTTATTAATCATTTTGAATATTAATTTTTCAATTTTTTTAATGTTTTTGGTGATGGAACCCACACAATATAGTTTTTTAAACTAAAAGAAATTGTTTGTGAAGCCATTTTCTATAATGGGCATTGTTCATCATGATAGTTTATGATTAGACCTTTATGTGATGAAATATTATAGCCATTCTCTTAAGAGATACATGAATTATTTATCATTTTTTATGTCACGAGAATAAATTTTTTTCATTTCATTTTCCTCTATTTACATACCCAAGTGTTTAAACATAATGTTTTCAATACAAATTGACTTATTTTCTTGAAAACCCTTTTTCATTAAAAAGCATATTATTTAAAAATATTTTAAAAAGTTTTTGTGATATGAAAAGTGTATTTAACAGATGAAAGGATATTTTTCCTAATAATGTTTTAAAATATTTTTAAATCTTCTTTTTTACTGTTCAATGTTATTTTTAAAGAGTAATAAATAAAAAATTATATATTTATATTTAAAAAAATATATTTTCAAAAAAAGATAGTTTCCACAAAGAATACTTCTATGTTATATATATTATAATATACTTTTCTATATAATACTAAAACCATTCAATAGAATTTTGATTTAATAGGCTTATGAGTCAAGGATACCATTATTATTTTTTAATTGATTGGTTTATTTTTTGGATGACAATGAATTTATGAAACTAGTTTCTATTCTATAGGTTATACAGTGGTATAATGATTATGAATCCCACTTATTTCTATAGGGGTTATTTTCTTGATAAATAATGATTTCAATAAGAAAAAAATTTATTCCTCATAGGTTATGTTATGATTAAATGTTTATGAAACCCATTTAATTTTATGGTTTCTTATATGATCAATGTTTTACAACCCAGTGGAAGAAATATGTATGAAATTCATTATATGATATTGGAATTGTTATAACCAAGGATGTTGGTTATGTTATAACAATTGATGGTGGTTGAATTAAATTTAATGATAGGTGGTATCTATATCACTCTATAAAGAATTGAATATATATTTATATATCCTAAGATGGAGTATGTTATATCATCGACTAAAGTCAATTCCATAAGAGACATTGTCTTCTATTATAGTATTGACAGTGAAGCATGACTTAAATGTTTGTTTGGGGTGTGAAAAATTTCCACTATAAGGAAAGGGAAAACAATATGAATGGTGCTGTGTATTGAAAAGGAGGTGTATCACCCATAATCCCTTTTATGTTTTTAAAATGATCTTTGACTACTAACGAAATGATTTTCTATTATTATGGGTTTTGGAAAATACAATTTTCTTATCACACTATTATCATCTAATGGTTCTTGTTATATGATTATAATATGATTAATGTATTATGAACTACCAATATAAATTCCATGATTTAGTATTATGATCTTTGATATGTAGGATATGATTTTAAAAAATATTTATCCTCTTCTCTTACCCTTACATTCATGTTATTCTTGTGTATAACATTTATTTACCCTTACATAACATCAAATCTCACCTTGTATTATTATTTGTTTCCATAGTTTATAAATAATATATTTACGTTTATGAACTAAATGGGTATATATTTATGGGTGACATTTATGATCATTCCAGAATTAGAAATACTGTATTACATGTTACCAAATTAACAATAATGTAATGGTACTTATGTATGTGTTTTTGTAATATCCATGTATGAGAATCCTAGGACACAATATTCTTTATTTTTAATTTATTTTTGACATTATTTTATTTTATGAAACCCAATAGGAATATGAATGAAACTAGTGGATTTTTCTAGAATCCTTATTAGAAATGGAATATATAAAAAATTATTTCAGTGGGAATATTTACTGCAACAACTTTCATTCCTTGAAAAAAAAATGTCAAAAGAATGTTTAATTTTTCACTTTTAAAAAATATGTTTCTGTTTAATTTGAAATGACCAAAAATATCATAATGATTAAAAGTTTTAATGATTTAGTGGGTTATAAATGTATTTTTTTTTGGACAAATTTTGTTGGGGTTCTTGAAAAATGTCTACGTAACCATGAAATGGAGATAAAATCATTTATAAAAAATAATGTGATGAAATCATTCCAACAGTTTAAAAGATGATTAGAAAATGATATAGTTTTGTAACTATAATCTTGAGGTGGATAATTCATCAACTATAATGAAACATCATTGAGAGGAAGTCAATTTTTATTACTAATGAATGATCAATTAATTGTATATTCTTTATATAATTTTAATCCTCATGAGGTAAATTATCCTACACATGATATGGAAGTAATTTATATTTTTCCCATTAATAATATTGAGGATTCATTTTTAAGTAGAAACATGTGAAATTTATATTTCTCAAAAAGATTAAATTAGGTATTCACTTAGAATGAATTGATCATGAGATATATAATAAGGTTAGGGATAATCAAGGATGATTGTTTCAAAATTCATTACCATAATAGAAAATAAAAAAGTGGATGATGTTCATTATAGAAAAATAATAATTTATTATCCATGTTTAGTTTGGAATATGAAACATTGGTTTATTTTTTTTATTAATTATGAAAAAGAATTTATTAATAAAGTGGAATCCTATATTTTGTTTCAACATTTAGTGAAATTGAAGTTGTCATATAGAATTCAGCAAGCTTATATATAGGATCATGCCTTTTGGGAAATGCTAGAATGTCTTGTTAGTGTCTTTTTCCCAATAATAATATTTACAAGGAATGTGTTTTATGATATGGAAAAAATTTATCTATTCCTTGTTGTTATCAGTTTAATAAATATTTTTTATGTGAATCTCATAGTTCCCCATTATCCATTATTCAAGGATTCAATAATATGTACAAAGACCTTCATAGAAATTTCTGGTGGGAATGAGTGAAATTTTATATTTCTAAATTCTACTAGAATTGATAGAAATTTTATCATGTAAAAGAATAATTAAAATTATCAACAATAATTCTTTATCATATCATAGTTCTAGAGTGCATATGGGAAAATATAACAATCGATTTCAGGATGTGATTATCAAATACATCCAGATTTTATAATGTGATATGGATTATTATTGATTTATTAACTAATTATTGTCATTCCATTCCCATTTGAGAAAAAATTAATTTATATTAGATTTATCGAATGTATATAAATGAGGTAGTGTGGTAAAATAGAGTTATTATCTCAATTGTGTTCGACTGTGATCCCATGTTTGCATCAAAATATGGGAAAGGACGTTAGAAATATTTGGGTAATGAATTAAAATTTAGTGAGTCTTATCATCCACATTTCAATGGAAATTATAAGTTGATTATGTAGAAAATGGATGATATGCTTCATTATTATGAATTTTATTACCTTGTAAATTTGTATTAAAATCATTCATTGATTGGGTTTAATTTTTAAAATAGAATTAATTCTAATATAAAGATATAATCATTTGATGCATCATATAGAAAGTCGTTTCAGATAAAAAAAATTTACGATGAAGTATAAGAGTAGAGGGTCATTAGATAATATATTTTAGGAGAATAGATCAGATGGTTTAGTTGTTTTAGTAACATATGAGGGCACATCAGAGGAGGAAAATTTTTTTTGATAACTAAAGGGAAGAATTTGATTAGAGGTAGGTGATCATGTTATCTTAATGTATCTATATATTAAATTGTAATATGCATTTTAAAAAAGGATTGATATTACCAAGTCAAAATAGATCATATGTTATTCTAGAAAAATTTGATCCATTTTCCTACTAATTTTCTTCTTCCATGTTTTTACCAGGAACACCATGATTTTCATATCTTGATGGTTTGGAAATATGTGCCAGATTCATCTCATGATTTGAACAGAAAATTAGATCAAATAAAAGAGCCACATTATTTTTATAAACAAAATATTTGGTTTCTTAATTTTAGTGATAATGTGTTTTGAGAGAAGTTGTTTAACTGGGATAAGGTTATATGAAAACACCATATGGTCAAATAGGAATCAAGGGAATATGAAAACTGTGTAAGGTAATGTTATTACAAATTGTTCAATAATTAAATAAAATTGCGAAGATGGAATTTATTAAGGGATGAAGAATGTAAAAAACCATTTAATTGTACAAAAAATCACATTCATCTTTTTTAATATTATTAAAATAATTAAATAATAATAATCAATAATTTAGATCAAAATGATTTAATAATAAATAATTTATTTTATTATAATAATTTATTTCAAATATTAAAATCTAAAATAAACAATTTCATTAAAATAAATTGTGTTTCATTTTTGAAATAATGATATCTATACAAAAAATAGTGATGTCTTTTGATAATTTTTAAAATACAAATTTTTGAATGAAATGTTAAAAATACCGAATTTTTTAAAAATAAAATTTCATTTCTAAATATTATATAATTTTAATGTAACAATTTATTTTTAATATTATTTCATGAGCCATAATTATTATTTATTTATTTTTAGATAGTTAATTACTTATTAATCAAATATATTTTTTATCTTATAATGTGTTTATTTTTTTAAAGAATATATGTTTTTTTGAAAACTATATTAAGTGCATAATTTTTCATCATTTTAACTGTTAAAAATAATATTAAATGTTGAATATCATAAATAAAATGAATATTTTTAATACTAGTAGATTTTTTTTAGATTTAAAATATTAATACTGATAGTATTTTATCTATTATGAAATTATATTTTTCTCAAAATACAAACTTCGTGAAAACAAAATTTTTCCTTACACCGAGAGTTTTTTTAAGATATATAATTTATATTTTTTGAATTATATGTTTCCGAATATATTAAATATTTTGAATTTTTATAATTATATATTTTAATTTGCTAATGTTTTTACTTTTTCCACCATTCATGATTATTATTAAATTATTATTATATATTAAAATAATTATTTCATATAAACATAGATTATTTTATTTTAATTAAATACCCCAAATTCATCTCCTCTCACATAAAATGGAATAGAAAACTATCATTCATGCATACAGAATATTACTACCTCAATAACTAAAGTCATTAAATGTCCATCATCGCCTCCCATAGATTTTATAAATAATGTATTTAATATATATATATTTATATTATATTAATATATTTATACATATTTTGTAATTATATCAAATATAAATTCTTGCATTCCAATCATGATGATAAATAACCAATGTTAGGAATCATACTTAACATATGATATTTTGTTATAAATTTATTTCATTGGGGTATATTTTTTGTAATGAAACTATATTCTATTATGATGTTTATATAAGTAAAAACCAAAATATTATTAAATTTATATATAAATTATTATGGTATTTAATTTTATTCATTTTTATTATTTCATAGGGATTATGATAAAAATATTTCAAAGGTTATAAGAGACATTTTTTAAAAAAAAATCACAATAAAAGTTTTCATTCTAAATATGATTCTTTAACAATATCCATGTTTTTTAAATGATTTAATTATGGTTCTGAGCATTTTATAAATAAATTTTTTAAATTTAAAATAATTTTTTTAAAAAATCGAATCTGTGATAGGATATTTCTTAGATTCATTACAAAATTTTAAAAAGAATATTGTTTTCTATCATATAGGATGAAAATTAAATTTCACATCACATAAAATATTGTATGATACTTGGATTACATTACAATATTTCATTTTCTATTCAACGAAAATCCATAAAATCTATTTTACAGGTATATTATGTTTTAAAATGAGTTTTTAAATGCGAATTATATTTTGGCATTCAAACTTATTTTTTAAAAGGATTTTTTTTATATCCGAAAAAGATTTTCATGTGAAGTTATATAGTAAGGGTACAATGATTTATTCCTGATATGCTACATAGAAATTTTTTATATGATGAGTACGCCTATATAGTCCTAGAATATCATAATATATATTTCATGATGGGTGTACCCATATTTCTCTCTAATTTATTGGGTAATGTTATTTTTCATGAAACTGTGTATTGGATATTGGACGTAGGACCATTTCAATTTTTCAGTGTTCTCTAAGGTTCATTTGTTGGTTATATTTTCAAATTTACTAGAGAAGAAACATAAATTTTCAATGTTTTATAATTATTTTCTATGTAAGTTATTTGATTTAAAATCCAAATAAAGTGATATTTTTAATATAAAAAATGAGGTACTTTCTCAAAATTGAGGTATCGTTATAAAATGAGTTTCCATGGGTTTGTTTGTCTTTAAATAGACTAAAAATTATACTTCTTCTATAGCATACTATGATTTTTCTATTCACCTGAAAATTTAATATGTTTTTGATTTGGTTTACAGTTGGTTATGGGAGAGAATGATCTCATGTTAAATGTCTTGAATATTATTCATCATGTGAAATCATGCTTTACTTTAAAATATTTATACTATGGAAAAATTGGATAACAATAAAGAATTTTCAGAACTGTAATCATCTTTTTTATGTATTAGTTATGAAATAATTATCTTAAATGGGAATCTAGAAAATGTTATCAAATTTAAGAGAGAGAATTATTGACATAAAAATCTGAATTATAACATTTTTATAGATGGGTGAACATAAACGATGAAATTCGGTTAATCCATTCAATAATAATATAATTTCCTTACCCCGTTTATAACATTATATACCCTTATATTTATCATAACTCCATCATGGGAAGAATTTTTCTATAAACCTAAAGAGTTCATCCAAGGAAATGGAATTGTTTTTAAATGATATTTTTTTTCATTGACATTAATCAAATTCAATTCAATCATGGTAGTATAATAAAAAATAAATACTATATATTAATATATTTATGTTAATTTAACAATCTTTTTTGATCCCACCTCCATAAATTATGAAATGAAAATTTCAATCATGTGGTTAGTGGAATATTGCCTCACAATTCATTGTAGTTGTTTTCCATCAACGAATATCATGATCGTATAAGAATAAAAATTTAATTTATAAATATATATATTATTTCAGATATTATTTCAAATTTATAATGAAAACATAAAATATACATTATTACATTTCATATTTCTTAAATTTTTATAACGTCACTGTAGTGTACAAAATACTACAAGCTTCAGAAGAGATGTAACTCATTTTTCAAATATGCATTGCATGAAATGAAATGAGGATCAAATTAATGAATATATGTGATGTATATATAACGGTATTTATTCTATACAATAAATATACCACCCTGATCATTATAATTTTTCCCACGAAGGAAATAATAACCTCTTTTCTTCGTACATATGGCCTACCCTCTCTACATAGCAATGTGGTCTATTATCTAATTTCAAATAAAAAATTCATTACAAAGATGTATCTAATAAATAAATGTAATTAATAATAATAATATTAATATTAATATGAGGTAATATTATAATATGCACTCGAACCAGAATCCTCAAGATAAAACAAACATGAGAAAATACAGTGATTAACTCTTGAAAAATTAAAATAATTAAATATTATTAAAAACAGGTGTCAAAATGTTATAAAAAGATCATATATGGTATTTTAATCATGAATATTGTCTTATAATATATTCATAACATTTATTAAACCCTTAAAAACGTGTATCTAGAATATTCAACCCAAATGATATGTGAAGTAAGGTCTTCGTTTCAATTCTCTTTTATTGAGTAATATTGTAATAGTATGCACAAACTTTATTCTTTTTGGTGTATGTACATCCATCGTAACATGTAGTATCAATATTTTTTAAAAATAATGTTATTATATATTTCATTTTAAAAATATTTCATCCATGTGGATTGGCATAAATGTAACCATGTGGTTTGGAATTTTTCATTTCAGTATCTTTTTATTGGTTTATATTGAATCTTCAATGTCTTGGAAAATTTAATATTACTGGTTTAACTAAATTTACTATCATTTTTGAATTTTAACTTTTTTTACATGGAATTATATTCCATTCAACTGATAAATTCATTCATTAATTCTCATTTCAACATTATGATATTTGAAATTGATTAATTTATATTCACATTTTATTTAGGATTTTTAGTGAATAAATTTCCATTCTATAAAACCATTTGGTTATTGTCCTGAAAACAATTTAATTTTATTATCCTATATTTATTGATGAATGTTTCATTAAATTTTACTGTTTTCCCACTTTTTAACAAACTATTATTGAGATTGTTTTTTTATGAAAATATATATTTATTTAACTTTTAGTTAAAAAATCAAATTTCCCCAGAACCATTTATTCCAAATATTTTTTTAATTTTTTTTAACTTTCCCAAAATGATTTATTGAATTAATGTTTACCATTTCATAATTTGTTTTAAAAAATAGAATATTCTTTTTATTTTCCAACCATGGCCCATATTTAAGTTACCAAAATAGTAATTGGAATCGTTACTATAATGTTTATGGATTAAAGGGAATTACCAACAATCATAATGAATCAATTTTAAAAATAACAAATTATAATTATCAAATTTTATTTTCATTAAAATGTATTTTCAAAATATTTTTTCAAATTTGGTTTTGTTAAAAATTTTGAATGATAAAAGGTTATTTTACTCAAAATTGTTTTTGATTAAATTATTTTGAATGTTCTATTCATTAATAAAATTAAATAGTTATTTTATATATAATTCTATAGGGATATGATTTTTTGATAAAATTAATATTATTTACAGAGATAGTTTATAATGATTTTAACCATTGATACATTTAAAATAATATAACATGATTAGGTTTTTAAATCATTAACTTTTTTATGAAATATTTATATTTGTGTTATCCTTAAACATAACCTTTCCATAAATGCCCATATTATTTTTCATTGACACACATATTACATAAAATATTTATAAATTCAATATAGGGTCATTTAATTTGATTATTATATGATTGACTATGAAAAGTATTATTAATCTGTATTCCTCACTCGATATTGAATTTTTTGATAAATCATATTGTCCATGAATTAAATACACCATTTTATATATAATAATTGTGTTGGATATGAAGTTATCAGTGGGGACTAGTTATTTATATCCCCTAAATTAATCAATTGTCACATGAGATAAACTTGTTTGTTAGCTACTGTTTAATTAGTTTCTAGTGTATATATAACTATCAATTTAGACATTCTTGTGAATAGTTTTTACAATTAAGGTATCATGATCCTTTTGATATTGAAATAAAAAAGATGTTAATTTAATTCATTATAAATTCTATTATTATTATCCATGATACTATAGAAATGTTATTATCTCAGGATTCATTCTTATTGATATAATATTGATTAAATATAATGTGTTTTTCATTAATTTCATACCATTTTTTATTCCATATCAATTAATACATTTCAAAAAAATTAAATTGAATATATCTTCAGTTATTAACCATACAATTTTTATTATTCCATATACAACCATGACGGTCAAGTTAATAATTAAATGGATGTGTCTTTGAATATTTACCAACTCATATTGGTTATGCCTAACTAATTATTCTTCACAGACTCAAGATGGATTCTACTTTACATTACTCATAAAAATCATTTGAGATCAACATTAACTTTTTCCTTCCATTGTTATCAATGAAGTTTAAAATGAAATATATGAAATGATATATTGGGGAGAATAATTGTAATCTCACAAAAAAATATTTTTTGTTTTGGTATTCTTATATAATATGAAAATCCTGAACATATGAAGTTTATAATGACTATTTTATTATCTGGACTTTTAGGAAAATATTACATATATATTATGCCTATATAATAATGTTGACACTATCTCTAGTTTACTAGGGTTGTGGACATTACACCACATTTCATTGTGCTGGATTCATTTGAAGAGATGTGGCTCATGATGTATGTTGTTGTTGTAGAGCAGCTAGCTAATGGGGAATAGGTATTGGAAAAACATTTTTTTATTAATATATATATATATATATATATATGATATATTATATGTTTAACCTGGAGAAAGATATCCCTTGTGAGGTGTAACGTCATTATTCCAGAAGACACCCAAAGGCACCCCGTACTCGGTATTCCACATGGCCTAAAGTGCATTTCCCTGAACACCAATGGTTGCCAACTAGTAGCGAGGGCCTTGGTTGTGATTCTGGGAAAACTATACCCTCAATGGCAGAGTACACAGCGGATGTAAACAATACATAAAATAGAGGAAGTTGTAAATATCTGACAATAGTATAAATCGGAAGACTGGAATAATAAAACAACTAGAGCACACATATAAATGATGAAAAATACATATATCTAGGATATCATCCAAACTAGTAACAATATTGGAATACAACAACACTAAACAAAATTAGAAAAATACGAGATAAATAGCTCTTTAGCGTCACACACATAAGCTTGGTCCCATTCCCTCTAGCTCCACAGCAAGTCATGTACCTAATGTAGAAGGGTGCTTCCCCTTATCTGTACCTGTAACTATATAATCTGTTTGGGCCCAAAAGCATGACCCATATAGGCTGTGAGACTAAATCCCAGTAGGCAACCACCCAAATATCTGAGCCTAATAATCAGTGAATATATGGCAGGTAAAGTACAGAAAACAATAAATAGGTAAGTTTTCAGTAGTAAATAGTCCACAAGTAACTCAATTAGTCAAACACATTAACCCACAAGGAAGTTCACATAGCCTATCCTATCTGGTTCGGTATATGAAGTCACTATGAGGAAGCACCCACAGTCAATTCCCATTATAGTCTAAGGTTGTCAGGAACTCTATAAAGAAGCTCACACGATCCATTCCCCTTATATCCCAAAGGGAAAGGAATCCCAAATGAAGCTCACTCGGTCAATTCAACTTATAGCCCATGTCTTTCATAAACTATCCGAGGATGCACTCACCATCAATTCCCTTTATTGTCTAAATAGTTCGAGAATAAAATCAAAGACTCTCTGAGGAGGCCCATGCATTCAATACCCTTATATTACAATGCAATCAAGGACTCTTTTACGAAGCTCACTCAGTCAATTACCCTTATATCCCCAAGTGGCTCTATGCTCTCTTAGGATGCTCACTCTGTCAATCCCCATTATAGCCTATGTTCTCAAAGACTCTATGAGAAAGCTCACCTGGTCAATTCCCCTTATAGTCTTTTACACTGGGTGATCACGACCCTGTGTAGGTCAACGAGCATAGTAGTGTAATATGGCCAAATTAAACCTACAGAACTACTTGGATAAATAGTCTACAACAAATGAAGTATGTCAGAATGAAAAATCTCCATCCTACAGCAATAGGGACGAAAAACAAGAAAAGTAGCCAAACTGTCTAAACTTTACCAAACAGTCGTAAATAAAACATAAAGGGGAAAAAAATATAAAGCATTGAATGTATACCTATTTAATACCAAATTACCTCTAAATAGGTATACAAGCATGTAAGACAATCAATAGGGGAATAATGGTAAACACACAATACACCGTTCAAGGGTATTGGTGGGTTTTAACATAATACTTAGAGACTTCGAATGTAAAGGCACAAACCAGCTACATCAGGGTTAGGAGATCACTATACTTGAACTTCGAGGCTTGAAACTTTTTAGAACATCATAGATCTAAGAAAACATCTAAAATTTTCAACCCACGATATCTAGGAAAAGAATAGAAAACATGAAATTAGGTTCCTATAGGGGAGATAACTCATTGATGCGATTCCAACACAACCGACAATGATGGATTCTGAGGATTGAAAGAGGACAAGGGTCTCATCAAAGATCTGAGGTTGTATGGACATTCTTAGATGAACAAGACCATAAGATATGTGTTCTGTCTATCAGACGCGATCCTTGTGCATTTAAATAAATGAAAGAAAAAACACGGCATGTAATTTTGGAGTACATGGCATGTAATTTCAATTTATATACACTTAATTATGATACCTCCAAGTCACTCCCACATGAGTGTGTGTGTGGCTACAACATGGCCAGCACACGTCTTACTTTGGGAAGGAAGTACACAGAATGTACTCATAAAGTACTCATCATGTACATAGAAAATTTTCAAAATTTCCTTTTTCCTAAAAAATGACTAGAAAAGGAAAAAAATACCTGAAAATAAGGTCTAGTTTCTTACAAACATCCCACCTTAATGAATTTCATCCCTGAATTTCTCTAGCACAATGTAGAAGTAGAAAACCCGAATAGTTTCAGCCACTATGCTCGTAGATTAGCCTCCCTCTCCCAAGTCTCATCCTGCACTTGCCCGTGCTGCCACGACACTCGTACCAGAGGAAGAGAACATCCATGAGGAACCCTTGTAATGAGAACCATAATCTAGATTGGACTATCTTCAAATGAAGAATCCTATTTAAGCTCTACCTCCTCAGGTTGAAAGACATGAGATGTGTTTGAGATGTAACGTCGAAGATGAGAAATGTGGAAGATGTCTTGCATATCTCAGTACCTCAAGGTAACTGAAATGGGTATGCAACTGGCCTAACTCTCTACAACACCTCAAACGGCCCGACGTACCTCGATGAATGTGTACCCTGTCTCCTAATCCTCTTCTGTCCCAACATCGATGTGACACGTAGGAAAAACTAATCCCCATCCTCGAACTCCAGAGGTCATCTCTAATGATCAGTATAAGACTTTTTTCAAGACTGTGCAGTATCCATCCTCTTCTGAATCAAATCTATCTGCTATGTGGTCTCCTGAACAAGACAAGGTCCCAGCAAAGCTACCTCTCCTTCCTCCACCCAAAATAAGGGTGATCTGCATAAACTATCATACAAAGCCTCAAAAGTTTCCATCATAATAGTTTCATGAAAACAATTGTTGTTGGAAAACTATTCAAGAGGTATATGCTTTCCCAAGAACCTCTAAAATCCATAATTCATTCTCGGAGCATGTCCTCAAGCACCTAGATCGTATGCTCGGACTGACCAACTGTCTGGGTGTGGTAAGATGTAATCAAAAGAACCTGTGTACAGAAAGCATTTTGAATCCCTTGCCATACCTGAGAAGTTACGCGTGCATCCATTTCTAAAATAACGGAGTGTGGAACTCCATGTAGACGTACAATCTCACAGATGTGAAATCGACCCATCTCATCAACACTGAAGGTATCCTTTATCGGTAAGAAGTGGGAAACCTTCATGAGTATTTCAATGACAACCCAAACTGCGTCATTTCCTCGATGAGACCTCAGAAAACTGGTCATGAAACCCATCGCGACATCATTCCACTTCCTCTTGGGAAATGGGTAATTACTGTAAAATCCATATTGGCCCTTGATTCTCCCCTATAACTTTCTGACAAGTGGAACACCTCATGACAAAACCGGCAACATCCCTCTTCATACCAAGCCACCAATACCAACGGTTTAGATTGAAATAATTCTTGGTGGTGCTAGGATGAACTTCCAAAACTAAGGAATTAAAGTCCCACATTAGCTTCTTGTGTATATCTACTGGCACCCATACACGTCTGTTTCATAGGTCCTTGAAACATGATACTCTAGATTTATAAATCCTTGTTTCTAGGTAGTTTCCATTGGATTTATTCATTGAACTGGAAACTTCCAACAGTTTTTTATCCAAATAGGACCTTATTTCCAAAGGTAGGAGTTTGTTATGTTTTGAACTTTATGATACTTAAGAACATGCATTGGTCGAGAGGATGGGAGGTCAGACTCATCACAACCTTTTGGGGGAAATTATTGTCTACTCTGAGACTCTCTTTGAAATTAAAATATTATCATGAATCCTTGTTAATTCTCTAAGTATATCATAAGTATCCCTTGTAATTTAAAATCACATATTTAACATGTATAAAATTTTAGAATCATCAGTATGCATTCAAGGTTTTCCATTAATGGTATCCTCTAATATAGTGATTAGAGATTTTTTAATCATTATTTTTGATGATATTGGTTTTTAAGCCACTCAGTGGGGCACTCAAGAGTTTATTGTCAACCAGGGAGACATAGGTTTGTTTTGATATGGGATCGTGCTCATAAAATGAGCTACCTATATATCCTTGTGAATGGAATCAGAACCCTCATAGTTTGGTACCACATAATTGGACATATCATTCCTTTTTAGGTCATGTGATAAGGACCTATAAGTGGAAGGTTCTTAGATACAACATAGTGTGGGACTTATGTTAAAAATCCCAAGGAAATTTGGAAAGGATATAGGATTCCAAATAGGATCAAACCCTATTGGGAGTATGGAACAAAGAGAACAGGGTTGATTTGAAGTGTTTGGATTGAACCTCAGGGAGGCTTCTTACGTATCCCATATAGATGGGAATTAAAGCCCATGTAGTTAGATAAATCTCATAGGAGAATATAGTCCTCTGAGAAAGATGAGTTTGGTCTTACTTCCTGAAAAGGGATGCCTTGATGATTTGATGATTTTATTTGGTGCTTATTTCCTTAAGAGGATTCCAAAATTGTGGGAATTGGGGTGGGATTCCATAGGAGGATATCCAGTGATCTCAGGACCTGAAAAGGCATCATATGTATCCTAGATTGAACTTGAATCAGAGTCCACATAGTTCATTCTAATGAGTGTTTGTGCACATTTTTAATCATCACATATCTCTAAGCTCACATGAGTCATGATCGGTATGAGAAACAAGAGGTTGTGAATGATTCATCAATGACACTTCAAACATCCAAAATTTTCCTCCATGTTGATCGAAGAGGGCGCAACGACTATAGAAGAGGGTGGGGCGATGTGCCTTCCCTCTATTCTATTTACATTGAACAAGGGTCTAATGTAAGGAAGAAGGGGGGAAGGTGGGGGATTATACAAGGATGGATGCCCTAGAATTGGTTCTGGTAGTAGAGGGAGACTTCTCCTATACATGCGTGGAATTGAAAATGTGAAGTGTACCTTCCCTACTAGAGAACTGAGGTCCTGAGTCACCTCTTTGAAAATTGATAGGGCGGAAGCCCACCATCATCCAAACTAGGAACCTCCCAACACTGTTCTTGGGAGACCATTCCATGGGACTGTGGATATGAAAACCCAATAATATCACATGAATCTTAACCCTGTTGTGAAACAAATGTGGGAAACCTCTGACTGTGGAAATAAAAACCCATATTTAAGACATGATGATGTGTCTTACCCAAAGGTCTAAGAAGTTAGGAGGTTTTGGGGGAGGATTCCGCATATCCACTTTCGAATAAGGGAACCAAATAAAGAGATACCCCTCAATGAAATGATTTAAAGGGTATTTGAACTAGTCGCAAAGGTACTTCGCGCAAATGTACCGTGTAGGTACCCCGTGTTGCCCTATTGAGAAGGTATGGTGCCCAAGTGTGCCGCGCAGTTACAGCACGTAGGTATGGATGAGGAGTGAAGATAATGTGAAGAAATTTAAAACATGCCAATACCATTTAATTACCCCTTCTTTAGTATTTTAGAGAACTACCTGAGACAATTTGAGAGATGTTGGTGAAAGAGCTATACAATGGGAGATTCATAGGATCATTCACTTTTTTCAGTATGAAAATGAGGAGCCCAAGGGTCCTATTTATAAGAATGGATGGGCCTGATCGAAGAAACTTTGGTCACACAAATATTCCATGTAGCTCCACCACGCAGGTACTCCGCAAAGAGGCATCCCAAATCTTCTCGTGGGTTGTTCGGATGTGTAGCTGGTTCACGAAGCTCAGCCACATAGCTCTCTCGCGAAGTTCATGGATGTTATTACATTACATAGAGCATTAGAGTATTTGTTGATGTTTCCTCTGTACTCATTGAATCTTATTATGGAGTTTCAACAGAAGCCCGCCCTCAGGATTGGATTCAAAATATACAAAGAGAGTGATGTCCTAAGGTGATAGTCTAGGAAAAAGATAAGGATGGATCAATGAATAACAAAATTCTGCCAAACATTAATTTCACATAGAACTATGGAATAAGTATACCGCATAGCTATGCCACATAGTCATGACATGTTGGTCTTATGTTGTCTATAAATAGGTCTGAATCTTTCATGTTTTTTTGTCACTTGTGCTTTCTCTGAAATTTATAGCTCTCGCTGCGTAGCTCGTTCGCTTAGCTTCGCCTCGTTGTGCTCTGGCGCAATTCTCTAGAAATTTCTTCAAGGTAAAATTGTTTACGCGATTTGAGCTACTCGAAAAAGGATCCCACTGATAGAGTTGAGCTAGGATCATTGTTGAAGGACCTACGTGAAGGACCGTTTCGAAGGACCAGTGCGAAAGACCTTGTTAATGGACCTATGCGAATAGTGTCCTTTTCCAAAAAAATTCACTTTATTCATTAAAATTTTCCTATGAATGTTTTGATTATTCTTTTTTTTTGCAGGAAAGAATGACTCGTTTGATGAGCCACACATAAGAAGCCAAGGTTCGTCAAAACGAAATGATGAAGATCATCAGGCTAGATTATTATGAAACTTTTGAGGGTACTCTTCATGGGCTATGGAAGGGTCTAATTTCATACCTGTGTGACTATCCAAAAATTACTTACTTACCTCTATACGGGCATGGGATTTTTCAGGATGCCCATTTCCATATATTAAGAAGTACTTTCCAAAGAATTGGGTTCTTTAGTATTCCAACTATAAAATCATAAATATTAGTGCAAGGGGGTTCTGATACAAGAAGCAACGGTACCAGTTGGTTGTATCCTTCATCACAGTGGTTGAACTCCACACATGAAGGATCATGTTGTAGAGCCAAGAACACATTGTAATGATTCCACCTTTTGGGATTCTCAAATTGATCAATAAAATGGTTGGAAAGGAGACTAGGACCTTTTTTCTGGAGGGGGTGTGAAACCTTAGTGAATGTGGGAATCCAGGCTACGTCGGACTTGTACATAATTTATAAAAAAGTTATCAAACATTCATATTTATGAAGCTGTTTGGATGGGGAAAACTTATGTTTACAAAAATGAATTCATTCCTAAATTTCTGAGCCGATGGAGTCCACAAACTAATTCATTTCATTTAATTCTTTGTGATATTGGTATAAGTCTATGGGATGTTTTCCAAATAGTTGTAATTCATATTCATGGGGAAATTTATGATTAATTAATCTTGCCTTCTTCAACATGGAGTGATGTTACTAGAACACCACCGCTGGCCCAAGAATTATTTAAGATAGCGAAAAATTTACCCAAGGATAAGAAAGATATTCATTATAGAGTGTGGATGGAAGCATTATTTTAACCAACAATAAAGAAAGGTCCAAGTTGTGGGTGTCCTACTGTTTTTCATTCCGTCGATAAATGAGGCATTTCAGGCACATATTGGCTTACACAAGAAAGAGGCGATTACAAGCACTAGGGTTATAATGTCAAACCTGTTATAGATGAAAATGTATTCTTACCTTCCTTCCTTGCTATGTGGCTAAGTGTTTATTTTCTTCTGGTCCGTGAATCCGGTGGGGGTGTAAGATCGTGGAATTTTATTACTGAAGCTCAATTGGTATAGGGAATGTATATTGGGTTATAAACCCCTTTTTGGGCATGAATTTACCATCTCCTCATGAATTTATACAATGGGAATTCTCTATTTAGAATTGCAGGGTTATTACAAGTGGCGTGGGGATGGATTGCAACACATTTTTCTTCATACTCAGTACTGAACTCAGTCAGAGTTCCAAATGGTCGATTCCCACCGTTTTTATAGAAAGATTCTGGTATTAATCTACTGAACATAAGACCTGATAATGTTATGAAGGTATTGAATATCTCATGAGATTTAAACTTCATTTCTTTTGGAAATCCACCAACTAGAACATTTATTGATGATGGTAATGAAAATAATTGTGAGTTGAGATCCTATATGATGGCATTCATGGATGTTGTTTTATCAACCTGGATTGATGGTGAAATTTTCTGCGAGGCTTATGTGCCCAAAAGGTTTTCTCATCAGTTCAGGTGTCTTCAACAATCAAGCACCATTCCACCAACTTATGTAAGACATGAGAAGCACCCTATGGTAGAATTACAATTATGTATTCTCATAGCTTTAGAGGTATCCAAACTATCAATTACATTACCTCCACTAGATGCATCAATCGGATTTGAAGCTGGGTATGCCAACGCTTGGGTTTCTTCATACCCTATAGGGGCTGTGAAAAAAGAAGTATTTCAAGTGGCCCCTACAACGACTGTTTCATGTGGAAATCATGGCAAGAAGTCCAAGGCCGGAGATGATATAGAAATTTTAGAGCATTCAGAGACCTCAAAGCATCTTCACAAAAGTAAACCATGAATACCAAGGCAAAAGAAGCAATACCTCCAACTCCATGGCAATCTAGTCACCACCATGAAACAAAGATTCCTCTTCAACTTGTGGAATTTTATGAGGAATACAGGTCTGAGGAAGATCTTGAATCAGAAGGTGTCGAACCTCTTCTATGGTCAACCAGGCAAAAATTGAATTATGTGCAACCTTCGTCCATTCATCACTGGGAGAGTATAACCCGTGATCTCCGGGATGCCTGGGAATTTCATCAAAATGGAATTCTAATACCAGATATTGGTGATATTAATGAACCTTCTGATTTCAATCCAGATAATAACTTGGATGAAGTACAAAATTATATTGCGGTGTTAGAGACTTTTACATATGGAACCGATGAGCAAATCCAATATTCTAAACGAATATCTCATATCCTGGACTTAGGAGTATGAGAAGGGGTAATTATCGACTCTGAGGAGGAGGGGAATATTTATGTTAATACTAAGAATTTATTTATTGTTTTCTTTCATCTCAACTATGCATTATCATTTGACATCATTAATCTTGATTAAAATGTATTTCTACATCTTGAATATAGAGATGGAAGATCTAGAACGATTCTTGAATCGCCTTAGTATAGTCCTACAGGTTCTCCCATTGTGCAATGAATAATCCTAGTCACCTACACATTCTCGAGGAGAAAGAATCATTACTGGGGTAACATAGATAGATAATCCAAAACCATTACCTCAAGTTTCCCCTACTAAGAGAAGTGTTTCAATCTTTCCTCAAGCTTTTGAATAGAAACGCAAAAGAGTAATGAGATTTCTTCGAAGCGTTCACTGAAAGAGTAAGTATTTATACAATCTTCTGGTCATAAAATTTTCTCAAGACATTCCAGTAACCATGTTTTATCCTATTGTAGGATCTATGTCTATTTCCTCTCTCAAGGGATTAAGAGATGATGCTTCACAACCTGAAAAATAAGTCCCAGGGGAAACCCAGGTTCATGCTGACGTATCTGTACCATCAAAAGATTCAGCTATACCTACTCCTAGATCTGTTGAAAGGGAGGAAGGCCATGGTAAGATTAAATAAATTCCATAGTTACTATTGTAAAAGGATCCTAAAAATAATCAATATTGATATTCCTATTGCTTTAGAAGAAAGGACTGAAGATCTAGGGAAATCTGAAACCAATGTAGAAATTATCCCAAACCCGGAAATATCTGATGCTGGAATACCAATTGAAGATTCAGCAGAACAAAATGTCATTGGAGCGAATTTGGGCATCAACCAACATTTGGTGGATAACATAAATAGTGAGGATGCTATAACATTTCAGGTCGTATACATTGAAATGATGGACACCCTTAATCTAAATATTGATATTCCAGGTTCCATATATGAGTTTAGAGATTTCCATGAATAATTGCAAGGAAGTGAGTTCTTATTCCTATATTTAGATACATAATTTTATCTTCAGCTTGATTATTTACATCAAAAATCACCTTATACTACTTTATCTGCTGAAAATGTGGCAAAGGCTCTTTAAGAACATGGTCTTACACTTTATCCTTATACTAGGGCTGAAGAAATACTTATAGAGGATCCTTTATCCAGAGACATTATGGGGCCTTCAAATGTCATATCTAAAAAAATTCAACCCCCATCCTCAAGAAACACCTTCTCAAAACACTGGAGCTAAAAATAAAGGGGTTGAATCCAATCAGGTATCTGACTTATTATTGTGTAAATATAGTTAGTCGTGTGAGTCGTATTTTTTCATCCATTCGAAACTAATAATGACCATGATTTATTATTAGGGTTATCAGCTCCTAGATCAGAGGGTGGAGATTCTACCATTCGAAGAGAAGCAGAACGAAACAATTCATTAAGAAACCTGTTTACAGTGTACATTTTACCTCATGGTAGTGACTCAAATTCAGATTTAGAGATGCAATATAGTCTTCGCATGGAACGTAAGAAGACATCATGGTAGATCTGGAGCATAATTGCTGAAAAGACTTTAGATGAATTGTCGTCATATTTTCCAAAACACCCAACATAATTCTATGTGCTGGGATATGGTGGGTTCAATTATCAGTCCGTCTATGATGCCATGAAAGAGACTATCTTCCGACGGGAGCAGGAGAATAAGCTACGACAATATTTTGAAGTGTCTAAATGACTCATCAATATTATTGTATTTCAAGATGTAGTGGTTGTGGCGGAGACAAATCATAACAATAAATCACTCGAGATTAGCAAACAAATCAAAGAAACCTTGAAGATGTTATTATCTCTTCAAAATCAACTGGATTTTGTTCATAACAAGCTTGAGCAATTGAATTAGACATTAGGATAATCCCAATTATAGGGGATAACATCCATTTCAATGGAAAAGGAAGCACTTTGTCATGGAGAGGAGGCTGGAGTTTCTCACTTATCTCAACTTTAGCAGGCATCTGATAGAGCTTATGAAAAAGTTGAACAAATTAAAAGTCATGTTGACTGTTTATTTTAAAACATGATAGAGAGGCACCAGTTTGTGGATGTCCTTCCATTTTCACATGAATTATAGAATTTTTTTCCAATCATATACATTCCTTTATTCATGTTCTTATTTCTTGATTACAATATGAATGGTAAATGATGATAAGGATTTATTTATCTTAAAAAATCATTATTATAATAACAAGAATTAGGTCCTTAAAATTTTCTTATTAATCCAAGGGATTTAATTAGCATAATTTGATTATGGCTAGGGATACGTGGATAACCCCACATATTTTGTATCTTTTGACTTTTAATTTCTCAATTTTACCTAAATCATACAAAAAAATGTAAATTTAGTGAGATGAGACTCGAATTTTGTTCAGATCACTCTTTGTGGCTTCTTATTCTAATTGGTATCAAGTATTTTGTTACTGGAAATTTAAATTAATTCATACTGGACTATAAAGTGCTAATTTTTAGGGTTGAATAACATTGAGTGTAAATTTAGAATTAGATCCCAAACAAAACTTCATGTCTAGGAATTGCTTTAAAATTCATCAAATATTTCCAAGGGGAATCATGGGCTATGATTTTTTATGGATACAAAATCTTAAAGCCTACATCAACCTAATGTGTGTCTTTTCCAAGAACTATGTTACCATTAATTGACAAACCTGTTATGGGGGATACATTATGTAGGGACAACTAGTCATATGTTGCATAGCCAAATAGTGGTATCTTTTGACTAACATGCCAGTTATGTAGGCCACCTATGCATGGCCTCATAATGGAACGTGTTGCATAGTGAGGCAAAAGAGCTCTCAGATGTATGGCGTTGTACTGCTAAAAGTCGAATATAGTTTATAGAGATTTATATTTATTAAATCACAGAGTTTGGTTTATAGAGAAGGGTACCTAAATATGGAAAGAGTATTTATAATCAAGATATCCAAAAAGTCATAAGAATAAGACTTTAACAATGGTCTAACCCAAATTTAAAAGATATGATGTCTGTAGTTTTAGGTCATTCAACTAGGACCATAAATAGAAACAATTTATAACATGTGGCCAAGTGATTTCAAAATTAATTCATAATGTATGAAGCACATGGTAAAGGAAAAGTGTAAACCATGGTCTTGAAGACGTTCAATTTGTGAGAAATATAATGGGGAAAATATACATGAATGAATGTTTTTAAATATAGATTCTTGTATATTTTAATCAAAGATTAAAGGGGACAATGATACTATAACCAGGAATGAAGTTACCATTATTTGAAAAACCCGTTATTGGGGCTGTATTATGCAGGGCCAACTGGGGCACTTGCTGCATTGCAAAATAGTGGCATCTTTTGACTAACTGGCCTTTTATATAGGAAAATAATGCAAGGCCACCTAAGGGAACGTCCTACATAGTCAGGAAAAAGAGCTCTCAGATATTAGAAACCCTATAACCAGAAACCCTAAGGAAGATTATGAAAATCAGAAAATATTCAAGATTAAGAGTGTGAAATATGGAAAGAGAGTCTATGTTCAATGTTTATGAAAAATATATAAATCAATATTGACCATGAATTTGATGTCCTTTACATAGATCTGACTCATATGTAAAAAAATGGGGACCTTCTTTGATTCCATTGAATGTATATGGTAATGTGTAGTTTTAAGACATGCAGTGAAGACATTATACTCTATAGTTTTGAGTCAGGATGTGAGGACATTAATAACCCCATAAAAAATTGAAAATACCCTATTTATATAAAGAATCCATTTACCCAATTCCTAAGACCATGTGAGTTATTCTCTTTGTGAAAAAAAAGAGCAGTAAGGGTTTCTTTTATAATATAATGGCGATCCAACTGACAAATAGGTGTTTTAAATTTCAATGTAGTTTAACGTCATTTGGTGAGGACGATAATGAAAAAATATAAAAGAAAAGAAATATTGTTATAGGATTAAAAATATAAATGTAATTATGTGTCTTGCTGGGTAAAAACTAAATTCATGCATAATTCTTAAAACATTTCCCTTATAGATTTGATTCTCAAACAAGAAATAAAGGGGGTTTGTTGTTGTTGTTTTTTATCACGACTGGGCCCAAAATTTGAGATTTAGGCATCTCTACATATCTCATTGGAAAAATGAGAATCATGTCGTACATAGTTCTTTAAACAATCATTCCTTAAGTTAATCAGATTTTTCCTAAAAAATGGGGTCTTTTAACATATTCTAAGAGAATGGTAATTCTTTAGACATAAAATTGTATACAAACCAAATAATATATTTTAAGGAAAAAATATGTATAGATATGATTCAAATATAGGAGGATAAAAGAATATAAGAATTTTTTTGATTCTGGATGGGCCCTGAATTGATGATTCGGGTATCTCTACATATCTCATTATAAAATGAGACTCAATATATACGTAGTTCATGAAACTTGGTCTCTATACAAATTTCACTCTGACATAGGAAAGAGAGGGACTCTTATACTACTAAGGATTAGTTATGATGTCAATAATTTTTTCTTATGGAAAATAAAACTTATTATAGAGAAAACTACAGTTGTACAAATGATGTCATGCAGTTTAACATCATGTGACAAGGATGCCAATGCTATGAAATTTAATGTCATTCATCTTGGATGCTTATGGTTGTTATGCAGTTTAATGTCTTGCAACTAGGACATGTGGGCTATGAAATTTTATGTCTTGTAGTGAGGACTATTTATGCAAAACTATAAAAGTATTTCTTCAAAAATCTTGCATTGTTTGGGGTTCTGATGAGATCTCCATCCATTGATATTAATGAATATACTCTATTTGAATAAACCTTATGTCTGGAATAAGGTCCTTCCCACATTGACAATGGTTTGGAGGATTCTTTCCTATTATCATTGGATTTATAAAGCCCAATACCAACACTCCTTGAATGAATGAATGAAGATGAACTTTTTTATTAAAATACTGCTCAATTCTATTCTGATAGACTTCTAGATGATGCAAAGTATGCAATATTTTCTCATCTAATCATTCCAACTCATTGAACTGTTTCTAAGACCTTTCATCTATAGATAATTGATCAAAGATTTCAACTCTAAGTGAATGCAATTTCATTTCAATTGTTACAACCACTTCAGTTCCATATACCAATGAAAAAGTTGTTGCTTGGGTGGTAGCATAGATAAATGTCCGATAAGCCCATAAAGCATTCAAAAGTGTATCAGGACATGATTTCTTATCTTTATCCAGTATATTCTGGTATATATTGGATAGGGTTTTATTGAAAGCCTCTATTTTTCCATTGGATGCCGCATGATAGCAATATGAATGGTTCGATTTCATATTATATTCCTAATATAAATTTTTTACTTCAGTATAACAAAAATTGGTGCCATTGTCTGTCAAAATAGTCTGAGGGACGCCAAATATGGTGATGATATTAGTTTTGACAAATCTAATGATATTTTTATGTCCCACTTCCTTGAGAGGTATTTCCTCATCCCACATAGAGAAGAAATTAGTAGCAATGAGAATATACATGAACTGCTTAGCTGTGGCTGGAGGATAAGGCACTACTACATCCATTCCCCATGTGGAAAATGTCCAAGAGTATTTAGATGTGTGTAGTAACTCTGGGGGTTGATTAATGAAGTTGGAATATACTTGATAGGGATTAAATTTTTTGTGATGTTTGTACAATAATGTGTCATTGAATCCCAAAAGTATCCAATCCTTCGAATCTGATCGGAGAGTATGTGCCCAGATTGGTGGGCACTACAAGCTCCTGAATGAACATCTTTCTTGAAAGTGACAATTTTTTCTCCATTAATACATCTTAAGAGAATCCCTTCAACGCCCCTCTTATAAAGGACCCTTCAGTGGTTTGGAACATCATAAAGAGTAAATTTTTCTGCTCGTCAATGGATCTGCTCTTTCTCAGCCTTATTTGGTGGAAGTATCCCATTTTGAAGATATTCGGTGATAGATGTTCTCCATCCCATGGTATTATAATATGGTTTATAAATAGGGAAAATTTCATTGATTTCATCCCTTCAGGATTGAAAAAAAGGTGATACCATGCGGTGATGGGTTATGATGATAACTGTCTCATCTTAATTTGGATCTTCCAAGGCTGTAACTGCATTGGTTAGTGCAATTGCTTTGGAATTTTGTGATCGTAGGACATTGGAAAATATTGGAACTGATGGAAATTCGGCCATTAACTCTCTAAAGTAATCACATAAAGGTATTAAATCTTCTTTTCTGATAGATTATTCCCCATTGATTTGATTGATTACAAATTCTGAATCACCTTTTACCTTTAAATGATCCATTCACACCTGAATGGACAATTCCAAGCTCGTGATGAGTGCCTGATATTTTGTCTCATTGTTGGTACCACCATCTGATAATATAAATGAATAAGGAAATACTGTATTTTCTAGGGAAATAAATACTATTCCTAATCCATCCTTTTTGAGTTTAGGATTCTCTATTCTTTTACCTATTAGACTTCTAGAAGCACCATCAAAATACATTTACCATGTCTGGGAGTTATCTTGAATAGTGAAGACCTCCTCATCAGGATGTTCAGTATTAAATGATGTATCATTCACGGATGGACTCTCAGCAAAAAAATAATCCAGGGATTGACCTTTTATTGCCTTTTGAGGCTCAAACTGTATATCAAAATGCTGAAAAATAACCGCCCACATTGCTAGAAGTCCTGTAAGCATGGAAAGACTGAGGATAATTTGTGTGGGTTATTACGAGATACCAATTAGACCTCATGATGCTGTAGGTAATGACTCAATTTCTGAACTGCAATGATAAATGCCAGGCAATACTTTTCAATATGTGAATACCGAGTTTCCACATCAAGCATAGCACGACTGAGAGAGTAAAGGATTTTTTCACTCCGAACATCATTGTTTTGGGTGATTAAGGCACCTAGTGATCTCTCTAAATATGTCACATAGAGAAAAAGTGGTCTTCCTTCTATAAGAATCATTAATACTAGTGTACTCGAGATATATTTGTTAAGGGTATCAAATGCCTCTTGGAAATATTCGGTCCATTGATAGGTAACTCTCTTCTTCATTAATCTAGTGAAGGGTAAACATTTTCCTACCAAATTGGTGATAAAGCATCGAATATAGTCCAAGTTTCCTCGATGTCCTCTTAATTCATTCAAATTACGAGAAGGTGACATACCAAGGATTGTTTCTTTTCTCAGGATCATCCTCAATACCACAATGGTGTACATAAAAACCAAGGAATTTTCATGAGGTTACCCCAAATGAACATTTCAAGGGGTTCATCTTCAAATGGTGTTGCCGATGATTATTGAATATGGTTTCCAAATCAACCAAGTGATTAGAATGTTTTCTAGATTTGACCACAAAATCATCCACATATCATTCACCAAATTTCCTTAAGAATGGTTTAATTACATGATGCATGGAACATTGATATGTTGCACCTGCATTCTTCATGCCTAATGGAATTACTCGATACCAAAACACACATTGAGGGGCTCTGAAGGCTATAGATTATTCATCACCTATAGCCATTCAGATTTTATTGTACCCAGAATATTCATCCAGGAAGGAAAGTGTTTCATAGACAGCCGTTTGTTCAATTAGAAGTTCATTAATCGAGACTGCTAAATTATCTTTACGATAATGCCTGTTAAGATCAATGAAGTCAATGAAAACTCTAATTTGTCTATTACTCTTTTTCATAGAGTCAATATTAGCCACCCATTTGGTATATTGAACTTCTCTTAAGAAGTTATCCTTGATTAGCATATCAACTTCCTCTTCAATTTTTTTGGCATAATTTGGGTGTGTTCTTTTGTCTACTTTCTTGAATCCTTTACGTTCTTCTGGAAAATAAAAATTATTAGTGGCATCATCGGGATCATGAAATGGAATTTCTGTATAATTCCAAGAAAATACATCTCGATTTTTCATTAGGAATGAAGTATACATTTCTTGGTCTTCAATAGTCTTGGAATCACTAATTAAAGTGGGGCATGGATCTTCTTTTGTACCCAACTTTATTTCTATGAGTTCATCCACAGCAGTAGAGATACCCTATTCAAATGCTGGAGGAGCATCCCTAAGATATTTCACTTCTTCTTCAATATGTGTTACTTCTTTTGTTTCTAATTTCATAGTATATGATGAAGCATAATTTCCATGGTTAGGGGAGAAGTTGATATTTGAACATCTAGAAGAAGAGGCCGCCATTTCTGACCCTATTGATGCTGAAGGGTCTTCCTGGGGTGATAGGGAGGCTATGATGGATTGAGAATTTACATCATTGTTTTCCTCTGGTATTGTTACTCCTTGTTCTGGCCTGGTTGATGAAGTATAGAATTGCTAGATTTCAGTGGATGAAATGAAGAAATCTCCATTTAAGCTTTCATCACTACTTGGAAAATCAACAATTTCTCCCATGATGTTTGGATTGGTAGCCGTAATTGACATTATGGATGTTTCTATAAGAGTTTATGGATTTAGGTCCATCTTGTCAATTTGAATGATAAGAAACACATAATCTGTAATCACATGTATGAATAGGATTACGGGAATCTTTTCCAAACATTTGGAGCATTAATTTTGGTCACCTTCTTTGCCATGGATTTTTCCTTTCCCTCCATGTGATAAAATTCTGCCTTAATGTATTGAGATTCACACGTTTTGAAAGGAGCCTTGTCACAATAAAATACCACAATTTGACCATTTAAACAATATTTGAGGCACTGATGGTTTGAAAAAGGTACGGCTGTATATTGACATAACCAAGGTCTTTCAAGAAAACTATTGAAGGCTGTGTCCTGACGAACAACCATGAAATCTAATTTAGACACAAGGTCTCCAAACTGAATTCTGAATGTAATTTAACACAAAGATTCTTGTTCATAATTATCATATCCTTGGAACATCAAGGTAGAAGGAGATAAATCAAATTCAATGAAGCCCAATCGATGAAGTTTACAAATAGGAATGAGATTGACTCCTGAGCCATTATCAATGAATGCTCGTCAGATGTCTATATCATTGAATTTGTCAAATAGATACAAATGTCTAATATGCACACATACAACATCATATTTATCTTCACCTGTAAAAGATAACACTACATAGAATTCTGCAGGATCATTCTTTATATGGTAGACCTTAGCCGTATCAATTTCAGTTTCGAATTCTTGAGGACTTAACAAAGCCTCAATAAGAACCTCCTGAAGATCTTTTGATATATTAAAGGCATCCAGAACTGATAACATGGACAATACATGGGCCAAGTGTTTCAATACAAAATTCTTTTGGTCCAACGGTCTACGTTTCCCATCATAAAAATGTTGTTGTGAAGGTGCCTTGGAAGTTGATGCTTTTGCAGTAGATGCATCTAGTATTGGGGTAGGTGGTGGAAACACTCATGGATTCGGTAGATTAGACTAACTAGGTCTATTTTTTTTTGTTGAGTGGAAGAAGATGTAACATCCAAATGGTCCTCCTAAATAACTATTTCAGGACTGAATCTTCCATGCGTGGAAGAACATTCATGTTCCTTTTGAGCCCGCTGAATGGATTTTCCATGAGTTTCTACCGCATATACAGTTCTTGCATGGGTAGGATTGAACTAGTGGCTTCTGGAATATCCATGTCTTCACTTGTATCCTAGAACTCTATCTTTTCCTCTAACACCTCTATTAGATGCAAGGAACTTCGGCTCATCATGATTGAAACTTTCATTGGACTAAGTATCCGTTAAATATATCATGTTAACATAACCAAAAATCAATGCTTCATCTGATGAAGATTATGCCTGATGAACCAGTTCAGGCTATTCAATTTGGTGTGGTGGTGCCAATGATTTTGAAGCAAATGGAATAAAATCTACCAGAGTCAAAGACATCTTAGGCTTTGACACGAGCTCATCTTCTTGTGAGTACTCTTCTTTCTTCAAATTATACTGCTTCTTTGAAGATATTCTTTCTGATGAAATGGATTTTTCTATGGAATAAATAACAGAAGACAAAATTGGTTAATTCAATTGTTTTTGTAATATGTATTGAGTTTATTAAATCATTTTCCTGACCATCTAATCATCATATTTTTGCACATTTTTACTTTTGACTTCATGCCACTCCCTCTTCCTCTGGATAGGTTGCAGTAACACATGATACCTGAGCTGAAGAACCTTTCAGTTTTACTTGACCATATTATACCATCTTTTGTAGGAGGTCTTTGAATACAAAACACACCTAGATGGGATGACCCAACATCTAATGAAATGGGAAATCATTGGGGATGTCTTCATCAAATTCAGTTTTCAGACTTTTGGGCCTTGGCAACAAAACCAATTTGTTTTCCAGAGCCGAGATGAAGTAACCAAGAATATGTTCATTTAAAAAAGAATAAAATTTGTTTTTTAAATCTTGAAATAGTTTCTTCCTTTCATATTTTTCATCATATGGACTAGGTAGTCATTGTTGTTGATGCTCAAGAGGTGGAGTCGTTCGATATGATAAAGGTTTTGAAGTGAAAGCAGGTACAGGTGCTTGTTTAAGAGTAACCGTATTAGTCTCTACTTTTCCTATTCTCCTTCCTAGAACTGATGTAATTAGATGAGTTTTAGCCTTTATATTTATAAGAGAGTCCTCATTCAGTTGAGCAATTTAAGTAAGGTCTCGAAACCCTCCTATGTAATTCACAGGGATCAAAGGTGTGCATAATTCATCATGCAGATTCGCCACACATATTTACAGAAACTCTTCTTGAGGTAGTTCTAAACTTAAAGAATATGTTAATCCCTTCCAGCGAGCAATGAAATACAAAAATATTTCATTCTCCCTTTGTTTACAATTGGTTAGATAAAAACTATTGTCTTTGGTAATGTTGAGCTAAATTGAAGAAGGAATATTTGAAAGAGATCTTCCCACCAAGTAATTGATCGAGATTGCAAACTTGTACACCAGAGAAAATTAGTTCCTTGTAATGACTAAACAAAACACCATAGATTAGCTACTTCCTATTATTGAGGAGTTCCCATCATCGGATCACAACAAGGAAAAAAATGTGTTAAGTGTTGTTCTGGATCTCCCAAACCCTTAAAAATTGGGAATGTGGTATTCACAAAATTTGATGGGGGAGGAATTGCATCCACCCATTCAGGGTAAGCTCTATTTTTCGGTTGAACCTGTGCACATCAACCTTCTATTTCTTCCAACCGAGCTGTTAATGACTCAATGGTAGTAATTAATTTTTTTGAAACATCTGGTTGAGCCTAGACTTGATAAGGTGCAATGACTAGAGTTTGGACAAGTGTGGTGACCAGTACTGCCACTGGTGGTAGTATTGCCAGTTGCTATTGTGTATGACCCATAGGATTGGAACTATGAGGGTTTACTTGTAAAGGGAGATATTCTCGATCCATCTCAATAGATGAAACAAATTCCCTTGATTTATTAACCCTGTCATGATAAGGAGGAACACTACCATGAATTATTCCTGTATTTATCCTCCTTTAATTCGTTTATTTCATATTCTTTTTGTGTGAACCATTCCTCTAAGGAGAGTGATTGGCCTTCTCCAAAGGTAGGGTGGGATATAACCTGACTCTTACCCTTTTCCTTGGCATGTGCATTTCTGGAGTATGGAAGGAGTTGGTTTTTTGAAGGCATACCAAGATTCTCGGTAATCCTTTGATTTCAAGTACACACACCTTCTTAATTTTTTTTATTGTGTACCTCATTGTGGACACGAACACCATCTTCTAATTCCCTTGAACTAGACTTATTTTCTGTAGGATCATCTACAATGGTATTGATAAAATTTTCTAATGTATATTGCATTGATGACATTCTGTCAGTTCTTCTGCAGGATTGTCGCACTTTGTGTCTTCTATGAGACTTTGTTCTCCTATATAAGGAATTATCTGGAACTGTTTGGAAGACAATAATCTTATGGGAATCATTGGATAGTTCAGATATATGCTTTCCTTTTTGCTTCTTCCATAGTCATGAGAAAACTGACTTCCGCTAAGGTGGGGATTGTAAATGTAGAAAAGCCCCCAGCCTTGTAGGCTGGGGTTGTTCTTGTTCTTGAAATCAATGAACATTGTTTAATGAATTCAAATATTGATTTAGATGATCCCCCATCCTCGCAAGCTAGGGTGATTCTTGAACTTCTATAGCTAAAATCTGTGCAATTTCCATATTTATATTTCAGATTTTGGTTCGATCATTAGCAGGTTGCATTATCCGATCATCATTTACACCACATGTTTTAGAATATCACTGTGCTATTTTAGGCATTTTCATCCTCTAATACCAGACATCCTTTAAATGTGATTCCTTCTAATGATTCTTAGAGGCTTGATGTAAAAGTAGCTCAATAACTTGTTTTCATTGAGCCTGATTCTGATGAGAACTTGTTGAGGCCTATTTTTGATCATTCATTTGATTATATACAAAACCTATTGATTGGGGCTAGTTGTGGACAATCACATTGCATGGAACCAAATTTGGCAGAATTTTCTAAATTTGGAGTGTAGTGAAATTAAATCCTCCATATGCACCCCATCATATGATGCGAACATTAGATGGGGAATCAAAAATTAATTGGCATAACCTCTTCAGAGCATTGTGACAAGCACGCTGATGGGTTCTCTGTTGTTTATCAACCCTTGGATGTTGGGAAACTGAAAGACATACTATGTATATTTGGTGATGCAACCCTTATATTACCTATAAATGATTTTGATATTCATTATATGGTAAGTCTTTGGTTTTAAAATGGCGAAGAATATTCCATAAGTTGAGATGAATGTCATGAATAAAATCTTCTCTCATAAATTCTTGAATATAAAACAGAGAATTTGCTGAAGGCTAGATCATGACCGGTGTTTCTCCTTTAGCTAATTATTTCATCATATTTAACACAACTTCATCATCTTCTACTAGACGTTTCTCCACATGGTCTGACAAAAGTGGTTGCTCTGTATTTGAGGATAAATGACCCAAGGGTGGTTTGGAGAATGACTGTTCCCTTAAGATGTCTTCTGACTGGGAAAGTGTTTCAACCATAAATTACAAACACCAAACATGAATAGCCATGTGTTTTCAAGTGCCTATAGATAGAAGGGATTTCTTGTTACTAAATTTTCAATTATATAATTTTTTTCCAATGTGAAATAATACTACCGAGAGGAATTTTTCTGTGAAATCCATCAAGTGGCGGATCACCATGGTGGAATACAGTAAGAGATAAATATTATTTATCCTTGGTCTTCTAGCCACACAGAGGGTTGCTGTGGCTCTCATCGAAAGATAGACACTCTGGATTGACCGAATTTTCACGATGCAATTATTCATGATAAATTGACTGATGGGAAGCTTAATAATTACAACTACCACTCTAAAAATATTATATGGGAGGGTAGGATCTTGAGCAGAAATAGATAAATGTCTGAGTGCATAAAGAACTCTAACATTTAGGGGAGCTAAATTACATCTTAACTCTTGATTTTAAAACGGTATTTGGTTAAATTTCTTCTTGGATGTTCTCTTATACTTAGTTGGGCCCCTTACTGGGAAATTTTTTTATCATGGGAAGGTATATGTGCCAGTCTTGGATTAGTTACTAGAACAGACTTTTTACCTCCAATTAAAAAGGGTGTATGTTCCAGATCATTTTGTTTATATGATATGGGGGAGTATTCCCTATGACCCTTCTGGAATGGAATAGAGGTGTGTGTCAACTCTAGGATGGCATGTAGTTGTGTCATCCTATTTCTGGGGACAAATTTATGTGTATGTTCCCCTGATACTGCTGAAGTAGTAGTTAAAATATCCTAACATGCTTCCAGAATATAGGTAGGGAAATGAGTATTCCCCTTCACCATTGAAAAAATGTGTTTAGTGACTTTAGTGTCCATAATTGGAAAATATGTCCATTTTGTTTCATGAGAAGGTTTATGTACATGTTCATGTCCGCTTTTTCCTATCAACGGATATTGACAGTACTTATGCATATGGGCAGAGAGTTGAGTCTGCTCCAAATTTGTCATCAGAGAATTCTGACTGACTTCTCTGGGTGCTACCAAGTGAGACTGTTGGCATGATTGATGAACATTAGTAGGTGTATGTGCTTGCTGGATAATCTCCTTCAAGTATGGTTAACATGTTTCCTTCAATACTAGAAGACCAAACTGCTGATAGTATTGGTGATTGTAAACAGGTGTATGATCCTGTTTACCGGTTGCCACTATATTATATTGGCAGGTCACTTTTAATGTAGTCAGATGAGCCGCAGACTGGCTAATAACTTTTAAACAGTTGTATGTTCCTATTCATGGTACTCCACTAGGTTTATCTGGTGAAATTATTGGGTTTCCTTCAGATTATACTACTGAGAAACAAAATTAGGGCGAATGGGTGTATGTGCCTGCTCGTTGTTTTCCATTAAGATTGATCGATGGAATTCTCTGGGGGAGGTAGAGGTGGGAACCTACTTCCTATTAACCAGAAGTTGTCCCTGGTGGTTTGTCTTATGTTCCCTAGTATGAGAGACCGGGTCCAAACATCCAGAGGCAACATCACCATGATGTTGGGGATATACTACCGCATGATTCTGGCGGCCATTGCTGGTGGGAGTCCTCAAGAATGACTCCTATATTCTTGAAGTGAGACCTTCAATGACCTCATGATCTACCTCTTTGTAGTAGAGTAAGGATTGATTATTACATTCTAGGGATAATGACACGAAATATTAGGATCTTATGGTTGGAACCATTTTCTTCTTTATCATTTTTCGTTATTGGCCAGATGATCGAGGATTATTGTTGACCTTGAGGGCCTATCGAGCAGCCTCCAAAGTTGGAATTGTACCATGTTGGCGATATTCCTTTATCATCACACTGGAGACCCAATGTTGAAGATGTTGGATTAGTGATAACATACTTCCCATGGATGGAGATCCAAATTGAGTAGCAGTGGAGAAGTTTACAGATGTTCCCTTTGATAAAACCATTCTTTGGATTGATGTGAATTCTATGGAAAACTGAGAACAACAACAAGCTGTATTATAGTGGCTTCTTCTCTGACAGATACATTAATGATTAATTCCTTTGTCTGGCCTTACATTATCAATTAATAGGGGCCTAACATGTGCATAACATTAATAACACGGTTAAGGATTCACGATGGGTTCACCATTTTTGTTTCGTAAGTACTTGAAACATGATATTCTAGATTTAAGAATCCTTGTTTCCTGGCGGTTACCATTGGATATATTCATAGAACCAGCAACATCCAACATTTATTTATCCAAAGGGGGCCTACTTTCCAATGGTAAGAGTTCGTTATGTTTTGAACTTCATGATACTTAAGAACATGCATTGGTCGAGAGGATGGGAGGTCGGAATCGTCACACCCTTTTGGGGGGAATTATTATCTACTCCAGGACGCTCTTTTAAATTAAAATATTTTCATGAATCCTTATTAATTAAAGACGTATATCTTAATTATCCCTTGGAATTTAAAATCACATATTTAAAATGTATAATATTTTATAATTATCAGTATATATTCGTGGTTTTCCATCAATGGTATCCTTTAATATTCTGATTAGAGATTCTTTTAATCATAATTTATGATGATACAGTTTTTTAAGCCACTCAGTGGGGCACTATGAGGTTGATTGTCATCTAGGGAGATGAAGGTTTTTTTTATCTTGGAATCGTGCTCATAAAATGAGATACCAACTTACCCTTGTGAAAGGAATCAGAACCCTCAAAGTTCGGTGCCACATAATGGGACACATCATACTATTTAAGGTCATGTGATATAGAACTCTAAGAGGAAGGTTATTAGTTATAAATTAGTTTCGGACTTATGTTAAAACAAACCATGGAACATTGGAAAGGATATAGGTTTCCAAATAGGATCAAACCCTATTGGGAGTACGGCCCAAAGAGAACATGGTTGATTTTATGTGTTTGTTTTGATCCTCAAGGTGGCTTATTACGTATCAGATATGGATGGGAATCAAAGACCATGTAGTTCTATAAATCTCATAAGATAATATAGTCCTATGAGAAAGATGAATTTGGGCTTACTTCCTGAAAAGGGATGCCTTGATGATTTTAGGATTGTATTTGGGGCTTATTTCCTAAGGAGGATGCAAAAATTGGGGGATTTAGGGTAGGATTTTTAAGGAGGATATCCATTGAGCTCGGGCCCTAAAAGGGGTTCCTACATATCCTAGATTGAAAAGGAATTGTAGTTCTCGTAGTTCATTCTAAAGAGTGTGTTTTCACATTTCGTAATCATCAAATATCTCTAAGACCACATGATTCATGCTCGGTGTGAGAAATAAGAGGATGTGAAATATTAAAAAATGACACTACAAACATCCAAATGTTTCCTCCTTGTTGATGGATGAGGGATCGTAGACTATAGAAGAGGGCAGGATGATCTGGCTTCCCTGTTTTATATTTACATTGGACAGGGGTCCAATGTAAGAAAGAAGGGGTGAAGGTGGGGGGATTATACCAGCATGGCTGCCATGAAATTGGTTCTGGTAGGGGTGGGAGACTTCTTCTATACTTGTGCGGAATGGAAAGTGTATAGTATACCTTCCCTACCAGAGGACTGAGGTCCCAGTTCACCTCTTTGAAAAAGGAGTGACCGAAATCCCGCTATCTTCCAAATCTGGAACATCCAAACACTATTTCTAGGAGAAAAGTCCATGTGACTCTGGATATACAAACCCACAAAAATCCTATTAATCTTAACCACATTGTGAAACAAATGTGGGAAAACTCTGACTGCGGAAATACAAACCCAGATTGGAGACACACTGATGTGTCTTAACCAAAGGTCTGAGAAGTCAAGAGATTTTGGGGGAGGATTCAACATAGCCCCTTTCGAATAAGGGAACGAAAGAAAGAGATACCCTTCCATGAAAGGATTTATAGGGTATCTGAACTGGTCGCATATGAACTTCGCGTATATGTGAAGTGTAGGTATCCCACATTACCCTATTGGGTAGGTATGGTGCACAGGTGTGCCGTGTAGGTACATTGCGTAGGTATAGATGAGGACTGAAGAGAATTTTAATAACATCAAAACATTCCAATCCCCATTAATTATCCCTTATTTTGTAGTTTATAGATCTACCTGAGAAAATTTGAGAGATCTAGGCGAAAGACCTATGCAATGGGAGTTTCAGAGAATCTTTCACATTTTTTTATTCCAAAAATGAGGATCCTAAGGGTCCTATTTGTAGGCACGGACAGGCCTAGAAGAAAAAAACATTGGTTGCATAGATACTCTGCATAGCTCCACCACACAGGTGCTCCACCTAGAGGCATCCCAATTCTTCTCACCCATAGTTCATATGCGTAGCTAGTTCTTGAAGCTCGGCGGCGTAGAACTATCGTGAAGTTGTTGGATGTTACTACATTACATAGATCTTGGGAGTATTTGTTGATGTTTCCTTTGTACACATTGATTTGTTTTAAAGAGTTTCAAAAGTGTCCCATGAAATTCAAGATCTCATCCTCACAACTGGTCCATCCAGGAATATTGTCCTCTCCTGACACACTTCCCTTGATGACTGGGCCTTCAGAATCTGATAGCTACCTCATTCGAAGTCGATCCAGAAAAGTTGAGGTAATAGCTACAGATGAAATAAATATCTTCCCCTGAGTATCGTGAACCTCCAAATGCATCTCAGAGAATAGATCCACAAGCTACCACTCACTGTTGGACTCCTGAAATTCCGGTATCTGAGTCCTCCTGCTCAACACATCAGCCACAATGTTTCCTTTCCTAGGCGTATAGGCAAGTTCAATGTCAAAAGTCTGCTAGTACTCAAACAACCTGTTCTGTCTCAAATTCAGATCATGTTGAGTAAAGATGTACTTGAGGCTTTTGTGGTCGGTAAAAACTACAAAATTCTCTCCCAGAAGATAATGTCTCCAACAGTGTAAGGCATGAACAACAACTACGAACTCCAGATAATGCATCCAGTAATTCATCTCATGTGGAATCTACTACTGAGACCCGTATGCAATGACTCTATCTCCCTGCATAAGCAGAGCTCCTAGCCCGATACATGATGCATCATAGTAATTAGTATAGCTCTTTCCTGGATTGGGAGAACTAGTATTGATTCTGAAGTCAAGCTCCCCTTCAGCTAAAAGGTTGACTCACAAGAATCTGACCATAAGAACGTCACACCCTTTATAGTCAGACCTGTTAGCGATGCTTCTATGTGTGAAAAGATCACTATAAAACGTTTGTAGTATCCATTCATCCCCAGAATGCTCCTCACCTCAAAGATGTTCTTTGGATATTCCCAAGAAAACTATAGCTCTCACTTTCCCTAGGTCTACTGATACTCCTGCCTCTAAGATAACATGATCCTGTGTGTAAATTTGAATCATCCTAAAGTGGCCCTTTGAGATCTTAGCATATAATTGATGCTTCATCGGTGTACTCAATACGATCCCCATATGGGTAGCGTGGTCGTGTCAATTGTGAGAGTACACTAAGATAACTTCCACGAAGACCACCAAGAATGAATCTAGGTATGTATGGAACAACCGGTTCATCAGTGCCATGAAAACTACAGGCGCGTTTGTGAGACCGAACAACATATCGATATACTCGTGTAGACCATAACTGCTCTGGATGGTTGTAAAGGGTATATCTGATGGTCTAACTCACAACTGATGATAGCTAGATCTCAAGTCAATCTTCGAGAACACCCGAGCTCCTCAAATCTGATCAAAGAGATCATCAATCTTTGTAAAGGGATATCAGTTCGTGGCCATCAACTTGTTCCACTTGTAATAGTCCACAGCAAGCCTGATGGTACAATCTACCTTTATCGCAAACAGTACAGGTGAAACCCAAAGAGAAGTACTGGGTCAGAGAAACCCTTTTCCTGCAACTCCTCTAATAGCTTCTTGAGCTCCTACAATTCTGGTGTAGCCATCTTATAAATAGGAATGGACAAATGTGTCACTCCTGAAACAAGCTCAATCGAGAAGTCTACCTCATGCTCTAGAGGGAAACCTAAAAATTCCTCTTGAAAGAAATCAATAAAACGGTACACCACTAGAGGAAATTCTAACTATGAAGCCCCCTAGTCATCCAGATATAGACTAGAAATCTTGGTTGTAACTCCTACCTACCCATGATGCGCTGGACCCGCTCTTCTCTCCCAGACGACCCATTTTCCCCTATGAATAAAATATCCACACTCTAGTGATATTAAACTCACCCGGTGGTGATAATAATTGCTGAATTTATGAAATAAAACTAACCAGTCCTTCTGGAGAATGACATCATATACTCTCATCTCTAGGACATAGAGGTCGCATAGAAAGTGACATCCACCAAACTATATAGGGCACTATCTGCATTGATGTACACTAGCCATTCTAGTACCCAATAGATTTTCTAGCATCACGATATCAGTAGAAGAAAAGATGCAGATCCCAAGGCTCTCCATGACATTAGCAGATATAAAGCTATGTGAAACCCCTGTATCAAAAAGAGAAGTATATAAAAATGAGTCAACTAAGATTGTACCTCGAACGGTAGAAGTTCAGGTATCTTGTTCTTGCTAGGTCTGCTCCACTGCAAACTTTTGTCCTGTACCATGGATATGTGACCCTGACTGACCACTCTGAGCTGATCCACCCTGATGTCCCCAAATATGGTGAAATTGGCTACCATGGCCATGACATCCACCTCATCCCGAACAACCAGAAGAACTCCAATTCCCAGACTGGTGAGAAACTGATGGCACTGCTCCAGAATGAGGAGTCATAGAAGAACCCCTATCACCAGCTTTGGGAGAGAAGAATTGAATAGCGCTGAAGGTGACCCATATTTCCACAATATAGGCACTCAAATGGGTCTCTCGGGAAATGTGGAATTGTATTCCTGCTTCTTCCACACTTGTAGCACACCACCAGGCTACCAGAAGATGCATCCTGCCTACTCTAGTCTCCTTGTGCAGCTTCCCCACGACAGTTCCTACTATCATCTGGTAGAGCACTAACTCCGGATGTCGAACCGCACAGGGTCACAACTCTATAATCCCCCAGATTACGCTTTGTAATCAGCACCTGGTTAATGATAGAGGATATCGAAGTCAACCTGAAGATGTTCACATGTGACCAGATGTCCTGCTTCGGACCATCCTCAAACATCCATGAAAGGAACAAATCATCACCTCCGGGAATAGGTGTGAAACTCTATAGCTCTGTGAAGTGAGATGAATACTTCATTATAGTAAGAGTACCCTTCTCCAGGCTTGTAGCATCATACCTTTTTATAACATAACTTTTCATTACATTTTTCAAAACCGAGGATCTTTAAGGTTTAGTGTCTTGGAAACCAGGAACTTAAAACATGAAAACATAAAAAATTATTCATAAACACATGAAAAGATTTTTATTATGTTCATCTTAGGTTCATTACTGCATCTCATAACCTAGGTACATACATCAAATGAAAGGGTGAGTAGAAGGCCCTGTAAGAGAAACAAGGGAAAATATTTAACGTGTGAACTTGAGATACATCAATAATGTCATGAAAAAGAACTTTAAGGCATGAGAAAGAAATCATGAGGCATATCATAATAAAAATGACTTATTTCATAACATGAAGATGTGGATACAACATTTAATATTGACAATCATTTTCGTTTCACCAATGTCTATCCCCAAAGTGTCATTAAAAATTACCCAGGTTATTCACCTTGGCATCTTTAAAAATGGTCATCTCTAAAGATTAAGTCTTTACCCAATGCAATGGAGCTCTATCAAATCGCACCATTAATTTGTTTTTATTATCATGTGAGCCACATGTATCATCATCAATAATTTCATAAACATCCCATATAGAAAAAAATAAATGTGTTTAATTTTATAATCATAACATTTTAAAAACTTCTTTAAAGACCTGATATTTATGTCACTTTAAACCCAATGAAAGGGAATGCGGGTCTCATGTATGTAAATACCATAATTTAAAATGGATCATTTTGTTATATATGTGAATACCCCTTTATAAGAAATAGATTTGCATATTCACTTAATATATTAAATGAATTTGAGTATAATAGAGAGGCATTTTGAGACAGAAATTCTGCAGCATCACGGCTATGTTATGAGGTTTTAGAAAACATTTAAAAGAGAGGGGACAAGGGTCACACACTCATAAATGATCCATAAAATAGTAGGGGTAAGAATATAAAGCATTTAAGAACATGGTAATTAAATTTTAAAGATAGACCATATGAAATGAAGAACATTAATTGAAGACAAAAATAAGATTTCTCTTATGAAAATTCGGCATCCGAACGGTGTCACTTAAACATCAACAAAATGAATTGACAAGATCAAATAGCATCTCTAATCATATGAACATGATATATCAGTATGATAGATATAGATATAATACCCCAACATAATAAAAAAGAACATGAAGGACTTTACTTGAAAGTAGAACTTTAAAGAATTGGAAAGGTGGAATAATCCCTTAAAAATTCAGTAGCCTAACAGAGCCACTTAAACTTCACCAAAAATTAATTGACGAGATCAAATAGGGTCTCTAATAATATGAACATAAAAGATCAGTATGATAGATATAGAGATTTTACCCAAACCTAATAAAAAGTAAATTGAAATACTTTACATGAAAGTAGAACTTTGAAAAATTGGAAAGGTGAAATAATCCCTTAAAAATTCAGCAGCCTAACGGCGCCACTTAAACTTCAACAAATATGAATTGAAAAGATCAAATAGAGTCACTCATAATATTAACATAAAAGATCATTATGATAGATATAGATATCATACCCCAACATAATAAAAAGTAACTTGAAATACTAGACATGAAAGTAGAACTTCAAAAAATGAGAAAGGTGAAAGAATCCCTTAAAAATTTGGCAGCCTAACGGCACCATTTAAACATCAACAAAAATGAATTGACAAGATCATATAGGGTATCTCATAATATGAACAAAAAATATCAGTATGATAGTTATAGAGATCATACCCCCAACATAATAAAAAGCAACTTGAAAGACTTGACATGAATGTAGAACTTTGAAAAATGAGAAAGGTGAAAGAATCCCTTAAAAATTCGACAGCCTAACGACGCCACTTAAACTTCAACAAAAATGAATTGACGAGATCAAATAGGGAATCTAATCATATGAAAATAAAATATCAGTCTGATAGATATAGAGATCATTCCCCAATATAATAAAAAGGAACTTGAAATACTTGACATGAATTTAGAACTTTGAAAAATGAGAATGGTGAAAGAATCCCTTAAAAATTTGGCAGCCTAACAGCGTCACTTAATCTTTCTTAAAACGAATTGATGAGAGAAAGAGGGGTTACATTAACATATTAAAATTAAAAGGGAATTAAGAGGAATATATAAGAATATACTCCAACATAAGAGCATCGAGCATAAAAGAAATGACATAAAATAGATTACTTGAAAAGAAAGAGAGAGGTAGGCTCCCTTACCTTGAATGTAACTCTTAAAATTCGAAGGATGGACCTTTAGGGATTGGGGGCACCTTGGGAGGACTCCTTGGGAGGTAATGAGACCAGATATTCATTGGGGGAGAGTTGGGAGGGAAAACTAAAGGAGGGAAGGGTGGGTGTTTATAGGGAAAGTGAGGGGACAAGGCATTAATGGCCAACGAACACCTCATTGGTGGTTTTGGCAAAACCGTGGACTTGCCCATGGTATTGGCCACATGGGACACCTCCTACCTTATCTTACTGTTCATAAGTTGACCATATTGATTACATACTTAATAGATCATTTAATGATGTCATTAAGCACCCATAACATAAAAACTGTATTTTCACTATTCATCGAAAATTCATCTTTCTCAGAAAAATTCCAAAATTTCACCTTAACCAAATATCGATGCTCTGATTTCAAAAATGAACTCCATTATATAAAATTAATTTTCTAAATATTTTAAATTTAATTTTTAAAAAACCCACTATTCACTGAAAATTCATTTTTTTCAGAAAAATCCCCAAAAATTACCATGGCATAATATCGATGTTCTGATTCAAAAATAAAGCCCATTTTATAAAAAAAATCTAACTACTTTTAATTAAATTTTTAATTAAAAAATAGTATTCACCCAAAAAAACTAATACTTGACAAATAATTTATGAAACCGTTATTTAACCATTGTATTGAATCACATTACTTAATCAAGATTCCTAGATTATATTAATAATTTATTTATGTGAGATTACTAATCCATTTGGTCACATTACTAATCCTAGCATAAAATCAATATTTATAATTTACTATTCATCATAAATTATGTTGATCTTATTAGACTCTAAATTTTGTACTGAACATAATTGTAGAAGACCATTTTTTGAAAATCATTACAAATTTTTAATTATTTAAGGTTTAAATAAACATTTTAAAAATATCATTTCTCTAAAATTCCTCAAAAATATGCATACTATATTTATCCAGACATTGGAAAATTCATAAACATCGTCATAAGAAGAAAATGAAATTTTTATTTAAATCAAAGGATTACACAATGCAGTTACAGTCTCCTTACATAGACCCTTACATCCCCAGCATAGGACCTAAGTGTAAGGTGAGATAAGATGAGAGAATCTGAGGGCGGCTCAGCCAACATTGCACGAGTAGTAATTTCTATCAGTTTTAACTTCTCGCGAAGGTGATTCCATTCTAGCTTCACACGATGAGGTTTGGCTTGGGTTCAGTCCAGAGCAAAGCCCATTGGTGCTACCTCTTTCCCAAGTTCCTTTAGATGGGATTAGATTGGCCCGAGACTACTGGATGAGGCCATCGAATCTTCTTTCTTTCTTAATTAACCAAAATCAATTGTATTTAGAGACAAAAAATCAAAATGTTTAGTTTTCAGCGGTCATTTTGACCAATGGTCATATAACAGTCAAAACCCAATGGTCTCATTTTAATTATACTCATGTTATCAAATGAAACAGTTTTTTGAGTATAAAAATAAAATAACACACAAAATTAGGAAACATGATTTATTCAAAATTTTGGGTCGTTACAATCTTCCCCCCTTAAGAAATTGCATCCTCGCAATTATTAAAATTGGGTTTTTAAATTTCATTGAAAATCCGACAACGGAAAAGGATTCAGTAAAACTGTTACTTTAAAAGAAAGAATGGGAAGTACAAAGGTCACCCGAGTTAATCCACACAAGGATTCCGTGTAGGAAAACATGGACATGGAGGAGAAAACAAAGGGTAATGTTCTGAGGGAGAGTGATAGAAAACATGATTTGTATAAAGTTAACCACAAGAAAATCACAAAATTATTATGTGTGTAAATAATCATTGATTACCTAGTAGGAAACATAAACCAACAACATTTTTGTTCCTTTTCAAAATTTTTAGGAATTTATTTACTACATAGAACAAAAACATATGGATGTATACCTACCTTCATGTAGAGTTTCATCCTTTCATAATTTTCTGCCAAAACTAATATTTTCTCCAAACGATGATCATTCAAAAACACTTGGTCTCATCAAAACCCACGAATCGTCTTCTTGAGAGTCAGATAATCCATAAAATATTAACTATCAATTTATTATATCATTAATCATTATCCCAAAAATAAAAGGGTAAGATAAATCAACTCTTCAAAAATAAATAATCCCATAAGAAGGGAAACTACTTTTAAATATTCAAAGTTTAATGGTACTACCCAAATTTCATCATAGACCATTTCATAAATAAATGTCCTTAAAATTCCTCAAAATAAACCAAACTAAGATTGAAACCCAATTATAAGAACTATCTCATAACATAGTCTTCCAAGATCGCCATTATCGTTCATCTCCAAACAACATCAACAACTCTTATCATCTTAGAACAAAAGTAACTAACCTAATCACATTTTCCCTAGATAGGTTAATCATTTCCATATATACCCTAAATTACTATAATTTCACCTTAAATTCATTGATTCTTCAAAATATAAGTCAAACATTACTCCTCAAATAAAATACCATACTAATCTATTTACCTCAATCAAATAGGGTTCCCAAAATTGTGAACATCTTCCAAAATAATAAACATCTTTTAATCCCCTAATAATATTTTATTAAGAAGAACAGCTTCACTACATCATCATGTGGTACATAACAATAGATTATTTCATTAATGATATAAAATAATCTTAGTTAGTGACTCAATGATCTTAGAAAACATATAAGATATGCTCATAGAGCACGAACAAAAATACAACATGACATATACAATCATTGAAAAGAAGTTACATGTACTTCAGTCATCATTATCCATCTCTGCATAGGACTTGCATTGTTCCCATGTCCTCGAAGATTGTTGATGCTCATCATGCTTATCACCCATTCCAAGAGAGTATTTCCTTGGATAAAGTATAACTTGTCCACATTTACGACATCGAAATGTATAAGGTATATTAGATCGAACCTTATCTCCATCTATCACATTATCCATTTTTTAAAGCAATTGGCTACTTTATGCCCTATCTTCCCACACTTAAAACATCTCCCAGTTCCTTTGTGACATTCTCCTTTGTGCCTCTTCCCACACTTTTTGAAAAAAAAGAAATTGGGTCTTCTTTCCCGTATCAACTTTATCATATGAACATCCTTGAAACTTTATCTTCATCTTCCTTGATGAATTTGAGCATTCAACTAGGTACCTATTATTAATTGTGATTTTTGATAGAAGGTTTGGAATAATCACAATATGTTAAACTTGATCTCTCGTCATCTCTGCCACATTAATAGGGCAATCATCACATTTCCTATCACATTGGTTATTGGGACATGTTCTTCCATTTCCCGCCATTAACTAAGAAAAGATAGTATAATTAGGGGCTTAAATACATATCCAATAATCATTAAAAGGAAAATTTAATAATAGAAGGATAAACTTGTAGAAGAAAAGTATATCCTAACTTGTGATCCCCTAGGTTCCAATCTAGGTTATCCATGATCATATATTCTAATGTGAATCTTTATTTTATTTTATCTTTGTTCATTTAATAATGGTTCATTCTAAGATTATGAATTTACCCACTCATATCCCCCAGGAGTTTTGTAACCAAGAGTGCAGCAAGGCCCGTTGTTGTGTACCTGTTTTCGTTTGAGTCTCTCTCAAAGCGGTGTTTTCGGGTTTTACCCCTATGTACATATGTTCCAGAGCCACCTCTACCTTCTCGTATCCAGACAGGGTTGTATTTTCTTGGCAATCCATTACTCAATACTCACCAAAATATCAGGAAGATTTCCTATATTTAAAATTTTCTATAGGGTTCTTCCTAGAGTTTCCATATCCTAATTTCCACAAATAACTAAACCATCCTTTGATACCAACTATATAATCACTATTTTTTATAACATAACTTTTCATTACATTTTATAGAACCGAGGATCTTTAAGGTTTAGTGTCTTGGAAACCAGGAACTTAAAACATGAAAACATAAAACATTCTTCTTAAACACAATAAAGGCTCTCTTTATGTTCATCCTAGGTTCATTACTTCATCTCATAACCTAGGGACACACATCAAAAGAAAGGGTGAGCAGAATTCCCAATAAGGGAAACAAGGGGAAACATTTAACATGTGAACTTGAGATACATCAACAATGTCATGAAAAAGAACTTTAAGGAATGAGAAAGAAATAATGAAGCATATCAGAATAAAAATAATATATTTCATAACATAATGATGTGGGTACAACATTTAATATTGAAAATCATTTCCATTTCACCAATGTCCATCCCCAATGTGTCATTAAAAATTTCCATGGTTATTCACCAAGGCGTCGTTAAAAATGGTCATCTCTAGAGATTAAGTCTTTACCCAATGCATTTGAGCGCTATCAGGGCGCACCCATAATTTGTCCTTATTATCATGTTATTCAAATATATCGTCATAAAATATTTCATAAATAACTTATATATAATAAAAGAAATGGGTTTCATTTCATTATCATAATGTTTTAAAAACTTCTTTAAAGACATGATCTTTATATCACATTAAACCCACGAAAAGGGAAAGAGGGTCTCATGTATGTAAATCCAAGAATTAAAAAAAAACATTTTGGTATATATGTGAATAAAAATTTATAATAAATATATTTTAGTATTCACTTAATCAAATAAATGAATTTGAGAATAAGAGAAAGACATTTTGAGATGGAAATTTTGTAGCATCACGGCTATGTTACGAGGTTTTAGAAAACATAGAAAAGAGAGGGGACATGGGTCACCCACTCATAAATGATCTATAAAACAGTATGGGGACATAATATAAAGGATTTAAGAACATGATAATGATTTATTAAAGATATAACATATGAAATTAAGAACATGAAAGGAAGAAAAAAAATAAGATTTCTCTTATGAAAATTCGGTAGCCTAACGACGTCACTTAAAGTTCAACAAAATGAATTGATGAGATCAAATAGGGTATCTCATAATATGAAAACAAAATATAAGTATGATAGATATAGTGATCATACCCCAAAATAATAAAAAGGAACTTGGAAGACATGACATGAAAGTAGAACTTTGAAAAACAAGAAAGGTGAAGGAATCCATTTAAAATTCGGCAGCATAACGACACCGCTTAAACTTCAAAAAAAATGAATTGACGAGATAAAATAGGGTCTCCCATCATATGAAAATAAAATATAAGTATGATAGATATTGATATAATACCCCAAAAATATAAAATGAAACATGAGAGACTTGACATGAAATTAGAACTTTGAAAAATGAGAAAGGTGAAAGAATCAATTAAAAATTTGGCAGCCTAACGACGCCACTTAAACATAAACAAAAATGAATTTACAAGATAAAATAGGGTGTCTCATCATATGAACATAAATGATCAGTATGATAGATATAGAGTTCATACCCCAACATAATAAAAAGGAACTTGAAATACATGACATGAAAGTTGAACTTTGAAAATTGAGAAAGGTGAAAGAATCCCTTAAAAATTCGGCAGCCTAACGGCACCACTTACAGTTCAACAAAACGGAATTGACAAGATCAAATTGGGTATCTCATAATATTAAAATAAAATATCAGTATGATAGATATAGAGATCATACCACAACATAATTAAAATAAACTATAAAGACTTGACATGAAAGTAGAACTTTGAAAAATGAGAAATGCGGAAGAATCCCATAAAAATTCGGCAGCCTAACGACGCCACTTAAACTTCAACAAAAATAAATTGATGAGATCAAATAGGAAATCTCATCATATGAAAATACAATATCAGTATGATATATATATATATATATCATACCAAACATAATAAAAATGAATTTGAAAGACTTGACATGAAAGTAGAACTTTGAAAAATGAGAATGGTGAATGAATCCTATAAAAATTCGGCAGGCTAACGGCGTCACTTAAACTTTCGTAAAACAAATTGATGAGAGAAAGAGGGGGTCTCTCATAATATGAACATGAAAAGTGCAGTAAGAGGAATATAAAATAACATCCTCTAACATAAGAACACGGAGCATAAAATAAATGACATAAAAGATATTACTTTAAAAGAAAGAGAGAGGTAAGATCCCTTACCTTAAATGTAACTCTTAAAACTTAAAGGCTGGGAACTTGAGGGCTTGGGGGAACCTTGGGGGGACTACTTGGGAGGTAATGAGACCAGAGATTCGTTGTGGGAGAGTTGGGAGTGAAAAATAAAGGAGGGAAGGGTGGGTATTTATAGGGAAACTGAGGGGACAATGCATTAATGGCCAAGGGGCACCTCATTGGTGGTTTTGGAAAAACCATGGGCTTGCCCATGGTATTGGCCACTTGGGACACCTCATACCTTATCTTACTATACATAAGTCTACCATATTTATTACATACTTAATAAATCATTTAATGATGTCATTAAACACCCCGAACATAAATACTATATTTTCACTATTCATCAAAAATTCAACTTTCTCAGAAAAATCCCAAAATTTCACCTTAACCAAATATCGATGCTCTGATTTCAAAAATGAAATCCATTTTATAAAAATAAATTTCTAAATATTTGTAATTTAATTTTTAAATAAATACACTATTCACTGAAAAATCATTTTTTTTGAAAAATCCACAAAATTTATCTCAGCAAAATATCGATGTACTAAATTCAAAAATAAAGTCCATTTTATAAAAATAATTTTCTAAATAATTTTAATTTAATTTTTAATTAAAAAACACTATTCACCTGAAAAAACTAATACTTGACTAATAATATATGAAACCATTATTTAACCATTTTATTGAATCACATTACATTATCAAGATGCCTAGATTATATTAATAATTTCCTTAAGTGAGATTACTAATCCATTTAGTCACATTACTAATCCTAGCATGAAATCACTATTCATAATTTACTATTTATCAAAAATTATGTTGATCTTATTAGACTCTAAATTTCATACTGAACAAAATTGTAGAAGAACATGTTTTGAAAATCATTACATTTTTTTAATTATTTAAGGTTTACATAATCATTTTTAAAATATCCTTTCTCTAAAATTCATAAAAAATATGCATACTATATTTATCCGGACATTTGAAAATTCATAAAATTCCTCATAAGAAGAAAACAAATTTTTTATTTAAAACAAAGGATTACACAAGGCAGTTATGGTCTCCTAACATAGCCCCTTATAACCCCATCATAGGATCTAAGTGTAAGGTGTGCTATGGTGAGATAATATGAGGGCGGCTTAGCCAACATTGCATGAGAAGTAATTTCTATCAGTTTGAATTCTCGTGAAGGTTATTACGTTCTAGCTTCACACGATGATGTTTGGCTTGGGTTTGGTCCAGAGCAAAGCCCAGTGGTGCTACCTCCTTCCCACGTTCCATTAGATGGGCTTTGATTGGCACGAGACTACATGATGAGGCCATTAAATCTTCTTTCTATATTAATTAATCAAGATCACTTGTATTTAGAGAAAAAAATCAAAACATTTAGTTTCCAGTGGTCTTATTGACCAATGGTCATATAACAGTAAAAAATGAATAGTCTCATTTTAATTATACTAATGTTATCAAATGAAACCATTTTGTTCAGTATAAAAATAAAATAACACACAAAATTAAAAAACAAGATTTATTCAATATTTTGGGTCGTTACAAGACTCATGAACTCTTGGGCTCAATCGGCCCTCAAGGTCTCCAGATAGAAGTAATCATAGAAGATGCACCGAAACTCAACTCTAGAAATATTCTGCTGGTGGCCCGCCTATGAGATCTCATCCCACCACCTCGTTGTAGAGTCTCAGAGCATGTAGGTATCAAGCCTCACTCTCTTATCTGGAGGTATCTATAGATGCTCGAAAATCTTTTGCGTGGCCTTTATCCATGAATCTGCATCCTGGGGTCCTACTTCCCCTGAGAAAGTGGGATGGTGATGCTGCTGCAAGACCCGCATCATATTAGCCATCGACAAGACAAGAGTTGGTACTCCCGGAAATGTCTGCATCATACTGAGAAAGCCCTCCCTTAACTTTGCATCAGCACCTATGTTAGGTACAAAAACTGGTGCCAAGGCTGCAAAAACGAGGAGATCTGTAGGTAGTCTCTAATTGGCCATGTCTGGTGTCTGATCACCATCTATAATCTGGCGCACAACCTGAGGATGTCTCAGTGGTATGAATCTTCAAGGTCAAGCAGACACCCTATATCAAGATTAACAAGGATAGAAAACACGACAAGTATGAATGGAACTATAGAAGGAATGAAATCATGTTTTAAAAAACATGACTACACAATGTGTAGATTTCCTACACGACGTTTTCCCTCAAGTCATTTACATGGGTGTGTACTCTTGCCTACACTAGTTTGTAACACCCCAGACACACGACGTGTTTTCTTAACACACGGTGTGTACTGGAGTCCCCTTTCATTTCCCGAGTCCTTCAACACAGTTAAGCAGCACGACTCTCCTAAGAAAAGACTACACAACGTGTGAAAGATAAACACGATGTGTACTAGATAAGCATCAAATTGCCGATGTTGTTGGTGACACGGCCTGACACATGACTCACAATACACGGCGTGTTCCGAATGGACATGGAATGTTCGTGATGAGATATCAGCGACCTGTGTAGTCTGTGACACGGTCGGGTACCTTGATAAGACTACACGGCGTGATCACGACAGACACGACATGTACGTGAAAGGTTAACACTAACATGTGTTGGTTGTGACATGAAATGGTACCTTTTTTAGACTACTCATCGTGTTCAATGCAGACACGTCATGTATAACATAAGGTCTTATCCGTCCAAGTTGATAGTTACATGGGCGGACACAGGGTCAAAATTACACGGCGTGTTCAACTGGAACACGGCGTATTTCCAACCGACTTTCCCAATCCTGTGTCTCTTCCCACATAGCCTACGACAGGGTTTAAGACTACATGGCATGTAAATAATGTAAATTTTGTGTACTTAAGAAAAACATTTTCTTCCCAAACAGAAGAACACATGGTGTGTACATAACACTACAGGGCGTGTATTCTTGGGTTTTCTAGACAGTAAGCCTCAGAAAATACTCCAGAACCCAGAAAACACTAAAACAAACACTGAAAGAGCCAATTTACGATCCATGTGGACACATACTCCACACTAATCAAAGTATAGAATCTTATTCATGTTATAAAAATGAAAAAGAGCAATTATGCACCAAATTCTGGTCCATGAGGGCCCATAAAACCTCAAGAACCAAATTTTGGTGTCCATTCAAGAAAAACATTAAAAAAAGCAATACCCTATCAAACAAAGGGTATTTTATCAAGGTATATATCACAAAGTTATTCATATTTTACACAACATCTATCACAAAAACATGTAATCACTAATGCATCCTAGATGGCATAGAAAAAATTCATGACATGTGATTTCTAAAAAATGACTATATGATTCATGAGATGGAATACCCTTATCTCATCAGGTTTCCATATAAATAGAACTTCAATAATATCAACATCAACAACAAAAATCATGAGAATCACTCTAGGTGAAATCATATCGACTGTAATAATTGAAAAACCAAAAAAATTTCAATTAATAAGATAGATTGGATTTTCCCTATACACGGGTTGGATACTCCCAGGCACAGCTTATTACCAACTACCTATTCCACCATGTCCTTAGATAAGGCTCTAAATAGTAAGTCAAGATAAAATAATTCCTATGATAACACTTTGTAACGTCCCGGTTCCAGATGCCACCTAGAGGCACCACGTAACTGGTTGGTCACATTGCATCAAGCACATTTCCCTGAACTCCAGAGGCTTCCAACTTGAAGCGAGTGCCTTGGGTGTGATAGTGGAAAAAACATGCCCTCATTTGAAGAGTACATAGCAAAAGTATACAATACATACAGTAGTGGAAGCAATAAATATCCAACAATAGTAAACATCAGAATAATGAAATAATAAATCAACTAGAGCACATATATAAATGATGCAATATACATATGTCTAGGAAAGAATCCAAATAAGTCACAATACTGGAATACAATTGTACTAAACCAATGTACAAAAATAATAAATAAACAACTCTTCAGCATCACAATCATAAGTTTGGTCCCATTCTCTCCAGCTCCACAACAAGTCAAGTACCTTAAGTATAAGGGTGATTTACATTATCTATACCTTCAACAATATAGTCTGTTTGGGCCCAAAAGAATTACCCAAATAGGGTGTCAGACTAAATCCTAGTTGGAAACCACTGAAAGATCTATGCCTAACAGTCAGTGAATATATGGTAGGTAATGTACAAAATATAGTAAATAGGTAAGTGCTCAGCAGTAAACAGTCTAAAAGTAAATCGATCAATCAAACACAGTTACCCTCAAGGAAGTGCACATAGCCTACTCTCTCTAGTTCAGTATATGAAGACTCTATGAGGAAGGTCTCTTAGTCAATTCCCCTTAAAGTCTAAGGTAGTCATGAACTCTCTAAGGAAGCTCTCATGGTTAATTCCACTTATATCCCCAAGGAAAAATACACTCTATGGAATCTCACTCAGTCAATTCCCCTTATAGCATATGTATTTTTTAGAATCTCTAAGAAACCAATCATCGTTAATTCCCCTTATAGTCTAAATAGTTTAGGAATAAAATCAAAGACTTTATGAGGAAGCTCACGCGATCAATCCCTTTATAGTCCAAAGCAATCAAAGAATATATGAGGAATCCCACTTGGTAAATCCCCCTTATAGCCCCAAGTAGTTCTAGGCTCTCTGAGGATGCTCATTTTTTCAATCCCCCTTATAGCCTATGTTCTCAAAGAATCTTTGAGGAATCTCACCAAGTCAATTCCCTATATAGTCTACTACACCAGGTTCTACCGGCCCTGTGAAGGTCAACGAGCATAGTAGTGTAATATGTCCAAAGTATACATGTATAATTACTTAGCTAGACAGTCTACAACATATCAAGCACGTTAGAATACAAACTCTGCATCCTACAGCAATAGGCATGGAAAATAATCAAAGCAGTCTATCTGGCTAAATAGGACCAAGTGGTCATAAACAAAAAATGCTAGGAAAAAACATAAAAATCATAGAAATTAATCCTATTCAATACCATATTACTTCTATATTGGAATAAATGCATGGAATACAATCAAAAAACGGGAAATGGTAAACTCATAATACACCGTTCAAGGGTATTGGTGGAATTTTCACATAATAAAAAAAGTATTCTAATTGAAAGGCACAAACCATCTACCTCGGGGTTTGGATATCACTATACCTGAACCTCGATTCTTGAATCTCCATAGAACTCTGTAGATCTAATAAATCCTCAAAAACATTCAACCCATGATATCTTGTAAAAGAAGATAAAACATGAAACAAGGTTCTATTAGAAGAAAGCACTCACCGATGAAAGTCCAACGCAATTGACCGTGTTCGATTCTGAGGATGGACGGAGGATTTGGGGATTCTCGAAGATATGCGACCTTACATACTCTCTCAGATGAATGAGACCTAGAAGATATGTGTTCTTTCCATCAGACCTGACCCCTGTGTGAATAATGAAAAAAAAGAAAATACATGGCTTGTACTTTTAGAGTACACAACATGTACTTTCTGTTTCTGTACACCTCATTAGGCGGCCTCCATGTCACTCTCACACGGCTGTGCATGTGGATACTACACGGCCAACACATAGCCTGCTTCGACAAGGAAGTACACGGCGTGTACTCATAAAGTACACGATGTGTACTTAGAAAATTTCAATAATTTCCTTTTTGTTAAAAATGACTATAAAAGTAAAAAGGTACCTGAAAAGAAGATCTAGGTTCTTACATGAGGATAAAAACATTGTATTACCTTTCAGGATTTTAGTATCATTCACTTTTAGTGCACTAATTTTTATCATGGTTTGTTTATTTTTTACATGTGACGCTCTAGTGACGACCCAATTGAGTATAATTATTTATCTCCACTAAGTTAATATAGTCCATTTCAATAGAAATGAGTATTGTTATATATATAGTGATTTATATATATTCTTCATTACTTTTTTGGAGCCTTTTGGGATATAAATTCACATATGAGATTCTAAATTAGAACTTATAGTTCCTTTTAAATTTTATTAGTATCTTATGTCACAATATAAATATACCTGGGATTTATTTTACTTTATTTGAAAAGGATATAATTGGTGGGAATTTTATATATCACATTCATCATTATTTTTAGGGGATAATTTTTACTGTTTTTATATTCGATATACCATTGGTGCATGTTACGAACCCATGACCAACATGGGGTAGGGTTTGAATTCTATTATCTCCATTCTCTCACTACCAAACCTGAAGGGGTACCATTGGGGATATGGGATCATGATAATATTTAATGTAATATTATAATTATAACATGTGTATTCTATAAGAATGATGATTTTTTTTAAATTTTTAATCTAATTCAATAATAAATTTTCATCTTGGAATGTTGCATTTTCAAATGATTTAATGAATCATATTTAAGAAATTATAAATCTCATTGTGTATTTTGTAGATTATTTTCATTTATGATCATATGAATTAAAAAAATCAACTTGAATTAAATTTAATATGGTGGTGGAGTTGTTTTTATATAAGAAACCCTGTTTTATATTCACCTATATTTTTTATTATGAGAATTAATTTTATAAATGTTGATGGGTTTTATGTTATAATGATAAACATGATTAAAATATGAGAATTATATGAATTCAAATCAATGTTTATTATTTTCTTATGAGAAATTATAGATATTATTATATTAAATTTTACATTGTTACCTGAATTAGAAATATTTTGTCAGCTTATTAGTTAATATTGAATTAAAAATGAGATGATTCAAATAAAAATATAAGTTAAATGACATGGTTTTTTTCGAAGGGAATATTTAAAAAACTTTAAAATATATTTTAGATTATGATTCAAGAACACAAGTTTAAAATATCATTGAGGGATTTTTTATAGAATATCATGTATTAGTGGTATATAATGAATGATTTCAATCATTTTTTATTCATTAATACTGTATATAAACAATTCACATTTTTTTAATGAATATGTGGATGTGTAAATAATTATATTTATACATTTATGGATGGTTAATTTAATGGTATGTATCATTGACTTGGTATAAATTTTTTTATTTTGTTTTATTAATTCATATAATATGAAAATGTATTAAAAATTTAAGAATTATTATCAAAATTTCATGAATTATTAATTAACATACAGTTCAAGAAGTTGATTTCATTAATTTATTTTCTATCATATAAACATGATTGATATCATATGATAATAAATAATTTATAATTACTAATATGATGAATGAGTCAAATTAAATGAAAATACTGATTATTTAATATTACATAGTGCAAAATGAGAATGATTTTCAGCTTCCTTGGGATAACATCTCTAATTGCTTTCTAATTACAAAGTAAAACTTAATATCAATTAGGACGATGTTGAAGAAAATTTGGATAATATAGTTTAGAGTATATATATTTCATCCAATATTAAGTTAATAGATAAATATTATTATCATATCTCTATCAATATTATAATTCACCTTTGATACAAGTCATATATCATACAAAAAAATTAAATCCATATTTCCTTTTTATATAATATACTTATGTCTATTATCATAATATTTTATCATATATATTAATTTATTCATATATATAATATTTGTATCATTTCTTAAATAATTGTTTTTTCATAATTTGCATTAAGTAATAGTGCATTGATATTTATTGAAATTTCCGTCATTTATAATGGTATAAAAATATTTTTATATTATTATATATATATCCTTCATGTACATTCAAAATTAGTTTTATTAGTATAGAAGAAATCTTAATCCAATAAACATTCAATATATTTTATACATGATTTACTTAAATATAAACTAAATAATTATTTCAATAATAATTATATGATATTTCAAAAATTTGAACCATAATTTTTTATAGAAACATTCATATTCATTATATCAATGATTTTATTTCAATATTATAGAATAATGGTGGAATAATCATTCCATGCTCCTAAATTTTATGTGATTTATTGAAATTGGATGATTTTTAAAATATCTAATTTTATGATCAGTATTTTTTTCCTTTAGGTACTGATCATTTAAATTTACATTTTAACCATTTATTAGCACCCTTATGTCCTAAAAACAAAAACAATGATACAGGGTAGGTCTATCTTTCCGCGGTGGGAAAGGAGTAGTGGGTTTGTGCCTCACTCCAGGCTAACTACATGAAATGTATTTAAGTAAAATGATTATAATATGTAGATGATGTTAATTAGTCTTGAGAGGCCTATACACGCTGTATAATAGACTCTCCTAAAAGGTAAATTCTAAGAATTAAATTATGTGTAAAACATTTGTATTTTATGTAAATTATAGAAAATTTTTTCAAGGGGAAATCCATTTTCTTTTTCCTAATTTTACTTCATTTTCATTCTCTCCCATGAATTGTAGGAATTCTCATTTGATATCAACATGAATCATATGCTTATTTTTGGAGATATAATTCAATCTGGATTAATATTCAGCTTCTGATCATCCCATTGGATTACCAATGGTATGTTGTCCAATCCATAGACACAAGTTATAAAATTTAATTATATCAGTGAAGCAATTTTAGGGAAGACTCATATTCCCTATTCTCTAGGTGTTTTTTGGTTTTACCATTTTCATTCAATCTGGACCAAAACAAAGGTCCATACTAGAAAAGTGATCTACTATAGAAATAAGATAGGTGGTATATTTTTTCCCCAAAAAATAATCATATTTTATATTATACCATTTTTTATTTACACTGATTTCATTGTGTGATTTCATAAATGGAATTTTACTTAAATTCCTTTAAATGATTTATTAGATCCCAAGAGAAGTTGGTGGTCGTCTAGATGAAAACTGCCACCCATTTTTCTTCTCCCTTTATAAAACATTTTATCATTCATGGATATATGCCAAAAACAACAATCGGTGTGTTTGGTTCACTTTTAAAATATTATAACATAAATTAATAGTGGATTATTATAGTGTTTTATTATGGATAGAACAACTTCCAAATTTCTCGGAATGGAATAAAAGTGACTGGTATGTCCACTGAAATTGATTAAAGTGGAAAAATATTATTCCATTGTTAAATAGAAATACTATTGATGTATGTAATATCAATTGGCCTATATTAAATCATTTGACAACTGGCCACAATTATGAAAAATGGTCAGATCGAATATAATGAATCATGTTTTCCATGTATAATTTTCAAAACATTTATGGATTACTTTTGATACATGGTGCCACGATATCGTGTTAATATGTGACCTGGTGTGACCATAATAAATGATTGAAATATATTAAATAACAGACATATGAAGTTATCTGGAAAAAGTTGAATTAACTATAAATGGGGGACTAAATCCAAAATCGAAGTGAATCATTCAGTACAGAAAGATGTTTTTAAATTGTGGAGGAAATAATTGTTGTTAGTGATCAAAATTTGTTGGAAATTCATCATGGACATAAAATTATTAATACAATGAAATTAATTTTTTAATGAAGAATCCAAATTTCATTATTTAAATATAATTTTATGGAAAATTTACATTGTTAGTTCCATAACTATATTAATTGAAGAGATCCATTAATGGTGTTGAAGGAGATTTCATTAGTGGATGACGAAGGGATCCATGATCGATGGTATGTGTGAGATTAATTCAATGTATACCAAAAATGATAATAGCACATATCCATTCTTTGATAGATATCAATCCAAATTGATATTGGATATTGTTTGATTTGGTTTTTGTTCCCTATCTTTTTTATATGAAAAACATAGGCCAATCTATTAATAGATTATTACCTCCATCTTGTGTCTAGTAGAATGAGTGAAATAATTAATATTTGGTAAAATTTCATTTTGATTAAATTATTTATTCTTCAATCATCATTATAATATAACTAGATCAATGACAAATATAAATATCGACAATGTGAGGTGACTCATGATTATTCATTAAGATTTCTCATCGATTTATTCATTTAATGTTAGGGGTATTCGTTGGCCTATGGTTTAAAATATATACTGGAATTGATTTCTCTACACACATTTCATTTTGGAAAGATCTCATAATTTACAACTTGGATGAGCACTACATGAAGGTGCTGCAATGGTGGAATATGTGATTTGTCAACGATTTTTTAATACTTAATTTTAGGTTCTTTGACATATAACTTTTAACATTATTCAATATTAATTTATAAATTTATTAATAGCCTAATTATGATGTTCCCATGAAGGCATAGTCATGATGGTTTTTATACTATATTTTATTTTTGTGTTGTGACTGTATTGGTCACCAGTTAAGAGAATGAGGCACACAATTCCAAATCTATAATAATAGAAGATGCTATAATAGAAGACCATTAATATGAGATTTCTAGTTTTTTTGGAGCATTTCATTAGTGTCAAAGGTTATGTGAGATAGATAATTATTTCATTAGGTGGGACCATGACACACTTCATGTTCGTCAATTTTATGATCATGGAATTAACATCATAGAAAACACAGACATGATCTATAGTACATGGGAATGGACAAGCCATGTACTCAAACATAGACATGTATTGACTTTGTTTAAATGGGAATACTGATGTACTAGAACACAATAAGTGTACACAGATATCCTACATGCATTTCCTTAGTATTGATTCAGTCAATTTAGATGAAGGCAGTTCAACTCATGTGATGAAAATAGACATCATGCTTGATATTGTTTGACCTTCTTTACAACTGGCAGAGTGACCATGGATAAGTCATTGAGGTGGATAAATATGTCGGATATTGTATGTTAATAGGGTGAAAAATATTGAAACGGGGTAGGGAGATACTCATAATGAGGTAGATTCTTTGATTTTATACCACCACCACCCCCAGCTATTCCACGTCAGGATCAGGGTGCTGGATGATCAAGGTAGGGAAAATTGATTTTTATAAAAGATCATGAGCTAAAGACTCTATGAATTATTTGAGTTATGATCTACAAATTATATAAAATATAAATAGTTTTGATAAACATTGGATCAAGTAACTTATTTTTTTCCCCACATGTCGTTCAAGGCTTATAGATTTTTTTGTCTCAATGCTCAAAACCCATTATTTGAGACACCTACTAGATACGACCCGGTGATCAACTTTTTTTCCCAAAGTGTTACTTAGACTATTAGAGGAGAATTTTTTAGTTATAATCACTTCTTAATAGTGATTGGGCCTTAGAATGTCATATTAGGTATTGAATAATTATCCTAAGTTCATTACCAGATTAATTTTTATTTGGTAGAGGAAGTAGTATGTTCATAGTGATGAGTCTAGGTTATGCTTTTTTGGTGAAATAGAAACCTATGAAGCACAAGATGAACTAATGGACATGATGGTGCAACAAATTAATCCTCAATTGGATATTCTGACCCATGGTTCATTTGTTGTTATTAGTCATCATCTTCTTACAATGTTAGTGATGTATGAAGAAATATTATTCAAGGATGCTCTAGGTTTACCTCCAAATAAATAGATTATGATTTGTATTAATCTGCACCCCTAGATGACAAAAATATTTGGGCTATAATATAAAATGGATCCCATTGATATTTATGATCTGTGGTAGTAGTTGTAAGACTTACAGATGTAGGTAATTCTTAGACCCAATATTTCACGCTTTGTAACCCTAGTGCATGATTCCAGGAAGGCACATGGGAGATTTAGGTTATCTGTGGACTATCGATTCGTTAACAAGGTGAATTTGATGAAAAATTATCCACTACTATGTATTGGTGAACTCTTTGATCAGTTGAGACAAGAACGATGATTCTCTATGTTTTAACTCAAATCAGTTTATCAAAATTTTCTATTATAAAGAGAGGATATACCAAATATGTCATTCAGATTCTATTATAGTCACAATGATTACATGGTTAATCCCTTTGGAGTGAATACGATTCCAATAGTGTTCATGGGTCTCATAAATAGGATCTTTCATCCAATCATATATTGGATTTTGGTAGTATTAATTGGATGTATCCTTTTGTACCCACCGTTCAAAGAGAAAAATTTGAGACACTTTAAGATGGTTCTTGATATAGTTTGAGATAAACTTATTTAGATAAATCTATAAAAGTTGAAATTATTGATTTACATAGTACAAATTCTGGGACATGTATTCTTAGTAGGTTGAGTGGTAGTAGACCAGACCAATGTTAAAGCAGTTTATTGTTTGGAGCCACCCAAGAGTTTGACAGATGTGCGATGATTCCTAGGGTTTGAAGGTCATTACTAAAGATTCATTCTGGATCTATTCACAATAGAATCACCCACAATAGTTATGAAAGTACAGTGGAAAAATTCATTTTAATTAAGTGGTTCCATAAGTTTTTTTCATTATTTGAGATATAGATTGATGAGGTATCCCGTCATTATTTTACCGAATGAGGTTTTCGAGTAGATTGTGTTCTAGGATGAATCATTAAACGAGAATGGTTGTGTTATAATATGGAGAAAGGTGATGATTTCCAAAGGCTCAAATAAGTTGATACCACATGAGTATGACTACAAAACCCATAATATTGAGTTAGAAGTGGTGGTATTCACAGTAAATATTCTGTTTCACTAGCTGATGGTTGAGAAGTTGATCATTAATTCTAATCACAAGAGTTTGGAATATATATTCTCTCCAATGGATAGTAACATGAGGGCGAGGATATTTATAGGGTTTATCCAAGTTTATTACTTTGATAATTTCAGTACTCTTAGGAAGGTAAATGTTATAGTAGACTCTCATTGAAGGTGATCATGTTTACAGGTGTTGAACAAGGCATCAGAGCACTTGGCCTCATTAAATTTATTATTTGGGTTGTAGATGGAGTAGCGTACATACTGTAAATGGTTTTTACCAATACAATTTCACAGTGATTTAGAGATGCATGTCATGATAATGTAAACTATGAATACTTACATTCTTAGATATCCACCAGACATGCTGTAATGGAGTCGTAAGGTGGGGAGTAGGTCGTTATTTTCAAAGGACACATGATTGTTCAAGTGACAACATTGGTGGATGTTCTTAGAGTGTTCCATTTATCTCATTTTATGGTATGTCCAAGTGTTTAAAAGATGTACCAGGACATCCAATATCAATTTTGGTTGTTAGGGATGTTGAAATGAGTTAAGGTGTTTGTCTCTCAATGCCACATATTTTAGCACGTGAAGACTAAAAACATTGTTCCTATGAGTTTTTCATTACACATTTATGTGTAAGAGTGAATGTGGGATGAGACCACCATGTATATTGTAATGGGATTACCACATAAATCATTGAGACAATATTCCATCTATTTAATTGAATACCAACTCACCATGTCAAACTAATTCATTTCTCTCTAAGAGGAGTGTTTGATCAATATTGTTTTATTCCTCAACATAAAAGAGACTATATTAATCCATGGAGATCAATCAATGATCATTGATGACTATGATTCCTAACTCACATATCGTTCATGTAATGTATTTATGGAGGCATTTTCCACACCATTATGCTTGAGCATAGTGTTTCACCAACAAAATATTGGCTAGACTGAGTAACCATTATGATTCTGGAGGAAATATTGTGATCTAGTAGGATGTGCTTTGTCTATTGTTGAGAGGATCACCTACCACTGGTGGAGTTTATGTACAACAAAATAAACCATTCCACCATTGGTATTGACCCATTTTATGCTAATTATGGGTGACCCTACATTTCAACACATTGTTGAACTAACATAGGAAGGTATGCACATAGCTCCCTAGAGATGGTGCAAGATACTACTGAGATGTTTCAGATCCTGAAGGATCAGATTAGGAAAACAAGTAGTCCTAAAAATTTAGATGTATATAGACTAAAAGAAATATTGGAGTTCAAGGATTGAGACCACGTGTTCCCATAACTTTCACCTTGACATGGAATACAATGATATTGGCTGGGTGGAAATATATCCTTGAGATGCATTGTCCCATCCCACATACTTTGTAGAGTTGGAATGGTCGACATGGTCTATAGAGATCTTGTTCATGTATCATTATAGTTCACTCCCCATACCAATTTTATGATGGTTAGTATGGAATCACCTCATACTCATGTTATAGTGATATTTTTAGCGTGAATATTTGTATAGAGCTGTTGGAATCATTTCATCGGGCCTTTGGTGAGATCCCTTATTTGCATTATTTCCCTAGGTGGAGATCTCTGTATCATCAATACCAACACTATTTATGATTTGATGCTCTATATAATGGGTTAATCCAGGTTGAGTTGTTGTTATGCCATGTGGCCTTGGGTGTGATTCTCAAATGTGTATCTTAACACCTCAGTCTCTTTGCATGTAATTCTAATTGTGAGTGTTCTCCCAGATAAGTTCAATGGGTAACTTTTATGTTGGAATCCATGGAATGTATTATAGTTGTACCTCACCATTAGAATGTGTTCATTTTGGGACTATATCATTATATTCTTGTTATAGGTGTCGTAAATATATACCAGTGTCTTTGTGTGCACCTGTATAGTTATAAATGCTAAGGATTAACTTATTAGTAATATTCTTACTCGATTCTAGTCACCATCCCCAAGCCTATGTGAGGTAGGATTGGGGAGTCATGGAATAAGGCCCATTAGGATGGGTCATGATAGAGGGGTTGTGATATCAACCCATATAAATCCTGTTATATGTGAATTATGTCCGTTATTAAAAAATATTTTTTTATCATTGTATTAATTCATATATTTTTATTTAGAAAATGAATTCCCTTATTGTATTGTCATTTATGGGCTCAGAGATCCTACTATTATGATTCATGTATGTCATCCCCACTATTCTAATTCAGTCTTAGTGACCTTATTACTAGGATTTGGGAATGATGACCCTGTTTATTTTTTTTTTGGCATGGAATTTGTTCTATTATGATTCAGGCATGGAGACATTATTGATATGACTTGGAAATTGGGACCCTTTTATTATGATTTAGGATTGATGATCTATTATTTGGATAGAAGACATGAAATAACTTTTTTGTGATATCTGGCATGTTATACCTTACCACTTGTGGGACTCATACAACTACTTATTGATTATAAGATTATCAATCACTTCCATTCTATTAGTAGTAGTCATATGTATAGATTTATATGTAACAGTGTATAATATCAATATATTTGTATACACCAAGTTATATATTCTAAGACAATGTATCTTAGGCCGAATATGGTAAAGTTATCTTAGTGTTCACATTGAATTAAAGATGGTCTATTTATAGTTTCTATTACTACTTTCAATTATTATCGGAACAACACCTCATTATATTCACTGATTGAATATTTATAGAAACCATTGGTGGTATTTTACTGAGTATACCTCACACCTTATCCAGGATGATGATGATACCATGAGAGATTATGTGGATGTAGGTAGAGATAGGGGAAGGCACATGGTGGTTATTACATGAGTTCCTCATAGAAAATGAGAAGGGAAGCATTAGAATGAGAAATTGAACATGATGCTACTAGAGATAGACTTTTCGACTTTTTTAATTTTGATACATATATTGTAAGGCATGATTTCATATTTCTTTTTGTGAAACATATGACATGTCATAATTTTTTAAATGATACCAGAAGATAATTATTTACTATTCAATGATTCTTTACCTTATACTATTAGAAATAATTTATTTATATAACTTATTTTATTATTATATATATTTTAACAATGTGTTATCTAGTTGTAGGGGAATAGTCTTACCACTGTACCACCATAGACCCTGAATTATAGTAGGAAGCCTCTAGTGTAGTTGGATGAGCACATGATACCATGTGAAACACCATATCGGGACACTATTCGGTGAAATCATGGTCGAGACTTCACATATTGGAATCATATATGTTTTATTTTATTTATTATTCTAATTTCAAAGTATTTAACATGAGATTAAGAATGTGGAGAACATTGGTAATGTTCTACACATGGGAGAAAATGGAAGACGAATAGAAAGGAAAAACTACATATGACAATATATTATATTCTATCTTAAAATTATCCATTTTTATTTGATTCTACGATTGGGTGTTAAAAATGATGTGTTTTGTGTACTATTATGATTAATGATTATAGATAATCTTTATACAAATTTTTCTAGTAATAATTAAATCATGTCACATTTTTGGAAGTTTTTAAGGTTTATTGTCCATTTATTATTTTGTTCCATGTTTAATTAATGTCTGTATTTTCTACAGCATGTGTTGGTTCTCTATTAATATGTCCATGATTTTTCATAACATTTCATTCAAGGAAACGATAAATGATTGGTTGTGATTAAATGAACATCAAAATTTGGTTTATAGTGAATATGGAGCTTTGTAAATTAGATGTGGTGATCCATATAGTTCATCATTCAATGGAAATTTTATTAAAAATATTAATCAAATTAAATGAAATTGAATTCCAGAATGAATCAGTCACAGATAAATAGGAATTGAAATTTATATTTAATGGGGTTTTTACTCTATAAATTGTTATTGGTATCTTCCATATCAGAAACCATATAGAAAAACATAGACCATGATTTATAACCGAACATAGTAGCTATAATTGGAAGCTTCTCTTGTATTATATATTAAATTTGTATCTTATAGGCCTGGAATTATGATTTGGAAGAGGGGTGCCACTTTTAAATTGGATGTCTGTTACCTATCCTATTAATGTATTTGTGATCTGTACTATGATTGACCATATCTAAGGAGTGTGTTATGAATTTTTTGAGCTATTAAACAATAATTTCCTCTATACATCCTCATGGAGGGTGATTATGAGCTTGCTCCATATGTAGTGGGCCCTGAACCACTAGTGGTGCCTCTGGTAGTTCCACCTTTCAAACCTCCTATTATACAAAATGTATATGCTTTTGTCATGAATTAGGGGTATTTCCAACTTGAATCTCTAGTATCAGTAAGTGATTGGGATGGATTTCTAGTCAACCATCACTGATAATTTCTTCTTAAATAATATAAGGTCTTATCAATCCATGAATTATATGAACCACTGGTAGTTTTCATATATTATTAAAGATGACTAATATCTTCAAATAATGATTCAACAAAATTTTTCCATTATATTTTGCTGATGAGATAGGGAAAGTGATACCAATCGTGGATGGAATTAGGAATCCTAACAATTCATATGTTAATTTTTTCTATTGACTTTCATAACTTATATAGTGAACCCAAATATTATCACCATGATAATCCTAATGATGTTACATGGCGTGAGCACTGGCAATTCAAAACTGAGGTAGGGTAGTGGTTCATCCAAACGTCGAAAGAAAAACTATGAAATGTGTATATGAGAAAAGGTAGCCAGTTGACACCCACTGAAAGTTACATGTTTTTTCAACATTATGTTAAACATTTTAGAAATACTAAAAATTGACTTAGAGACCTTTTATATTGATTATTATGCAGAATATTGGGGAATCTATAGCATTTTTACATGACCTTCCCATCATTGCATGGTGGGAGAGGATCTATATCAGCTCCACCATAATGAGAAATATTTGTGACACAACTCTAGTTGGGTATCTATTGAACAAAAAAAATATATTTTCTAGAGGAGGTCATAGTCATTTTTACCAGACATCAGATATAAAACTCCATCAGAGTGGATCGGCTATGGGTTGATAGTTTGTTGTATTGGTTTGTGGATCAATATAGATTTATTCAGTGTAGTCCATAATGACAGATAATTTTATCAATATAAATTCCCATATTATAAATATTGAATATATAATAAATCAAATTTAATCACATTTATAAAAAAAAATAATGACATAAGTGGTATTTCAATAAACTATGAAACCTATACGAATTGAATAACAACCTCACCATTGGAATAATAATATGACCATTAGGGATAGTAATCCATTTAATTGAATAAAAAAACTAACATTTTAATATATAATGATGTTTTTGATGTCTTATAAGTGAAAATATGTAACATTTACATCACGTTATAAATAAATAAAAGTATTAAAAATGATAAATTATGTGTTTAATTTTTTTGTGTGAATAAATGTTTATTTACTATTTTATAATTATTAAATGGATTTGAAGGACAATTTATTTATAAAAAATGGTTAAAGAAATCAATATTTTGTTTTAAAATTATTATATGATAATTTTATGAGACGTTAATTAGGTTTTCAATGTGTCATATAATCAGTTATACATTAGAAATCTTTATTTGTTTTGAATAAATGATGATTATAATTAAAAATTAAATATTCTAATATTTTATAATTTATTTTAATGAAATAAAATAAATTTTTAATTTTTGATATTTTAGAATATAATATGGAGAAATTTTTGGATTTTTCCAAAACAGTGGAATTTATTGGTTGATATTGAAATATGCTAGTTTACCGTATTTAACATTTTAAGACAAATTCCTGAATTTTTTAGTCAGGAATGATGTAATAAACCATTATTTAATAATAAAATTAAATTTTTACCCTAAATAGAAATAATAATCCTAAAAATTTATAATAATGATCCTGAATAATAATCATATGAAAAAAATATCAAAAAATGTCAATCTCTTCCACTATAATTACCACCCTCACAAACACTTCTCCTAACAACTCCAAAGACATGAAAAAAGTAAAAAAGTATTCCCATTACACATATAAAGTCTCCTAACCACGCCTATGATCCTTTGGTATCCAAAAAACACCATTCTTAATTTGCATAAGGACGCCCTAAAGGAAAAGAGGTTCAAGAGGTTAAATTGTCTTTTGTTTTATTTTATTTTATTTTCTATTTCAATTCCTTTATTATCCTCTCATAAAATCCCATTATAAATGCGGAATGATAACTCTAATTTAATTTATAAACTATAATTTAATTATTTCATACAATTAATCCACTATCAAATCTCATCCCTCACCATTTTATTCTAAAAATTAAAACATCTTTCATGATGCGTCAATTTATGGCCATCATGGATGATGCGTTTTAATTTTCTTATACATCCTTAATGTGTGGTCATATGAGCATAACTATGAAAAAAAATATTATATTACTAAAATTTAATGTCATATAATGTTTTGTAACTATTATATGAACATTATATTAAAAAATATCTATAAGTACATGATGGTCATAAAACCACTAAAATAATTAAAATCATTTTCATTATCAAAGCATCCTCACACCATATAATCAAATGATAAATCAAACCATTTTAAAAAATATATTTTCATTAGTAAAATATAATTTCTATTTAGAAAAATTATTAACCATTTACATGATCATCCGTACTAGTATACAATTGAACCGTTCAAGAAAAAAAATGAATGAAATCACTCATGTAACTATGGAACAAAAATCTATAACTCATCATAATGGAAATAAGTTAAAAATTAGTATAATAATTTGAAAAAAATAATAAAATGTTTTGAATTATTTAAATAATGTATTTAATTTGATTATATAAGACATTAAGTATTAGTTCAGAAGACTTTCAGTTGTATGTAAAGAGATTATATCTAAACCACAATTTTTTCATCCTGGTTACGCTTTCTCCATTTTTACCAAAATGAAATTATTTATTAATATTTTTTAATTCTTATATATTTTTTATATTTTCCAAAATTATTCATATCGAAAAATTCATGCTTCTTTGATGGGGAAACACATGTTTTAAAATGGAACTATTCTCAATTCCTCTAAAAAAGCAAGCCAAATCAAAGAGAACTTCCCAATTTCATACCAATTTTCTTGTAATCTCCAAAATTTATTTCAAGACACAAATATATTTTTAAAATCAATTTTACCCTAAAAACTAGCATTGTTAATTTTTTATAAAAATAATTATGCATTTTTCATGTTAAAGTCTCATTTATATTTTTCATTAAAATGCAAAAAAGTGGGACATTTCAAAAGTTTCCTAAACACTTTTTTCATGTTTTCACATCTTTCCATCATCATTTATCAGGTTATATGATGAAATTAAAATATTAATATCCATGTATTATTTAATTCCATTCCATCATTTACATATTTTTTATACACCCATTTTTTAATTTTTTAGGACATTAATAAAAAACAATTTCATTGCACGAGTAACCTTATGTTTACTCATAATGTTTGATTATTCACATGGAAAAGCAATTCATAAACATTTATTATGGGTGAACCAAGATATTTATCCAATGAATTGTGAAATATTTATGAAAATGTAATGTCAAGATGGGATATAGAGTGAAACTTATTCATGTTTATGTCGTTGTCCACAATGTGTAGTGATCATGGACGTTATCCTTGAATCATTATTATGTCATCTTGTATTATTTTTCCAAATTCATATTATTCAAAGATTACATGACACCATATTCTACATTTTATGTTTCCTTATTTTTCTTTTTGTTTTAGGATTTTTTTTTCATTCTTATTCCTTTTAACCAATGTTGTTTGATTTATTCATATGTTTATTCCCAAACGGGGCTTTGTTAATCATCCCTTTTGTCCATGTATTCCAATAGGTAATCCTATGAAAATTTAAGAGATCAAAATATATTTTAGTATAAATATACATTTTAGATAAATGATAAATTAATTTTGGTTTCAATCTTTCAAAATATGATCCTAATATTTCAAAGACCCTAGTGTAACAATCCTTGTCTTATATTTGATGTTTAATTTTGATTATTATCATCTTATTATATGAAAATTTGATGATGTTGGTTAATTTAGTATCAATGATCATTTTAGATATTTTTGAATAATAGGACTATAAAATATTATAAATTACCCTAATGATGATTCAATCACCCTAGATAACCTATGATAAAACATATGAAATTAAAGTTAATATATAATTTTAATTTACATGTTTGTACGTATTTGTTTAATATTTTTTTATATTATTATTTACTAATTATTGATTCCCCTGTAATTGTGATTTATTTTTCATAGATAAATATGGAAAATATGAATACACATTCCAACAATGATGGTGATATAAAATGTAATTATTTCTTAATTAAATTCAAAACTTGATGGAAATGATAGCACAAAACCCCATGACATCACATGATCAAATGGATGATGTTTTTAAAAATCAACATGATTATGTGAAACTCCCTCTATTTACTAAGAAAGTAAATTTTGTGGTCTAATACTTTATTTGAAAAATTCCTCCTATATTTAGGATATCTTCTGAGGTAACTGTAAGTGCTTGGATTTTCATTTCAAGTATCGTTTTCCTTTTCTGGTCATTTTTTATGAAAAATGAAATTCTGGAAAACTTTTATGTACACATTGTGTACATTATGAGCACACGCTGTGTACATCCTTGCCAAAGCAGGTCGTGTGCTGGCTGTGTAGTAGCCACACACACGACTATGTGGGAGTGACTTGGCGAATGCCTAATGCGGATTACAGAAACTGGAAGTACACAAACTGAAATCCAAAAAGTACACACTGTGTATTTTATTCCATTAAATGCACTGGTGTCATGTCTGACCGATAGAACACACATCATATTGGTCTTGTTTGTCTGAGAGATCCCTTATGGCCGTAGATCTTTGATGATCCCCCGAGCCTCCATCCTTCCTCTAAATCGAACACCGTCAGTTGTGTTGGAATCAAATTGGTGAGTTCTCTCTTCTGCCTAAACCTCATTTCATGTTTTTTCATCATTTTCAATATATCATGGGTTGAAAATTTTAGACGTTTTCATAGATCTAGAAAGTTTTATGGATATTCAAGCATTGAGGTTCATGTATTGTGATCTCCTAACCCCATGGTAGGTGGATTGTGCCTTTCCATTCGATGTATTTGAGGTTTATGTGCATATTCCACCAATACCCTTGAATGGGGTATTGCATGTTTACCATTTTTCTTCTATTGATTTTCTACGATGCATTTATGCCTATTTAGATGTAATTTGGTATTGAATAGGAATAATTTCTATGCTTTGGATACTTTGCTTGTTTTTCGTGCCTGTTGCTGTAGGATGGAGACATTGTATTATGAAATGATATATATGCTCAAGACTGTTTAGACAAGTAGTTCTATTGGTTTACTATGGCCATATTACACTACTATCCTCGTTGAACTACACAGGGCCGTGAGAACCTGGTGTAGTATACTATAAGGGGAATTGATATCGTGAGCTTCCTCAGAGAGTCTTCGAGCACAATGGCTATAAGGGGGATTGACCAAGATAAAATCCTCAGAGATCCAAGAACCACTTGGGGATATAAAGGGAATGGACCAAGTGAGCTTCCTCAGAGAGTCCTTTATTGCTTTTAACTATAAGAGGGTTGGCCATGTGATCTTCCTCAGAGAGTATTTGTTTTGAATCCTGAACATTTTAGACAATAAGGTGAATTGAAGGTCAGTGCTTCCTCAGAGAGTGTATGAACGACCTAGGCTATAAGAGAATCTGACCGAGTGAGATTCTTAAGAGAGTCCTAGAACATGGGGCTATAACAGGAATAGACCATGTGAGCATCCTCAGAGAGTCTATGTCTACCATATACTATACAAGGAATGGACTGTGTGAGCTTCCTCAGAGAGTCTTGTTTTACCTTTGACTTTAATGGGATTGACGGTGAGTGCTTCCTCAGAGAGTCTTATTAAATTATTATACAGAACCAGAGGTGTTACAACGAGTTTAATGCCCAGAGGGTTGCTTGTACTCTTTTTGGGTAGGACCAGAGGGGAAGGCTATAGGTACTTCCTAGAGGGTTACCTGTTTGATGTTTAGTTGTTGTTTCATTGTTCCTTGTTTTGGAACTGTGGATTGTTTATTGCTTAGTACTTTCCTGTTTTCTACTTTTGGTACTTTTACCTGCCATATATTCACTGACTATTTGGCACAGATCATCAGGTGGGTGCTGACCAAGATTTAGTCTCACACCATGATTGGGTCAGACATTTAGGCCCAAGATTATTATATTATTTCATGTATAGATAAGGGAAAACACCCTTCTACATTAGGTACATGACTTATTGTAGAGATGGAGAGCATGGGACCAAGCTTATGCTTGCGATGCTGGGGAGCTATTTATCTCTTATTCATTTACTTTGGTTTAGTAATTTTGTATTACAGCATTGTGACTTGATTTGATGCTTTCCTAGACATATGTATCTTACATCATTTATATATGTTCTCCAGTTTTTTTTATTATTCTAGTCTTCCATTTTTTACTATTGTTGGATATTTACTGCATCCACTATTGTATGTATTGTTTACTTATGGTGTGTACTCTAACAATGAGGGCATAGATTCCCTACTATCGCACCCATGGCCCTTGCTGCTAGTAGTCAGCCTCTAGAGTTTGTGGAAGTAAGCTTGAGGCCATGTGACCAACCACGTACAGGGCACCTCTAGGTGGCTTCTAGAACTAGTACGTTACAATGTGGTATTAGAGGGATTACTTTATCTTGATTTAATGTTTGGATCTTTTTCTAGGGATAGGAAGGAATAGGTACTGGGTAATATGTTGTGCCTGGGAGTAGCTAACCCGTGTGTAGAAAAAATCCAATATACCTCGCTAATTGCAATATTTCAGATTTTGAAATTATTACATTTAATTTGATTTCACCTTGAGTTATTCACATGATTTGTGCTGTTGTTGTTGATATTATTGAGGTTATATTTCTGTTTCAACTCGATAACATGATGGTATGCCATCTCATGCATTAGATAATAAGCTGCTTGAAATCACTTGTCATGCATCTTTTCCATTCCATTTAGGATGCATTAGTGATTAGATGTTGTTGTGATAGATGTTGTGTAAAATATGCATGTTGTTTAGATAGTTACCTTGATAAAATACATACTATTTGATAGGGTATTGTTTTGTGTAATATTTGGCTTGAATAGATTCCATGCTTTATTTCTTGTGGTGTTATAGGCCCTCATGGACAAAATTTGGTCGATCATAGCCCCATTTGCCTTGTCATAACATGTATAAGATGACAAAGTTTGATTTGTGGGGAGTATGGGCTCTCACGGATCAGAATTTGGCACTTTAACTGTTTGTTATAGTTTTTTCTCAGTTTTAAAGCAGGTTTTGAGGCTTACTATCTAGAGAAACCCATAATACAAGCCATTTAATGTTAAGTACATGCCATGTGTTCTTCTGTTCGGGAAGAAACTATTTTTTAAAAGTACATACTGTGTACTTAATGTACACGTCATGTAGTCTCTAACTCAATCATAGGCCATGTGGGATGAGATGTGGGATGGGGAAAACTTGGAGTGAACATGCCATGTATCGTCCATACACGCAATGTCATGTCGACCCTATTCCCAACCGTGTCACTAACAACACCGGTTGGCTGAGTCATGTATAACACATGCTGCGTGCCGTCTAAACACACCGAGTAGTCTAACCTAGGTATCCAAACAAGTCACAAACAACACAGATCAGTGTTATCCCTTCTCATACACACCTTTGCCTTCTGAAACATGTTGTGTAGTTTGAACCGTGTGTTAGGTCGTGTCACTAACAACACGGTCCAGGTGAAGCTTGTCCAGTACACACCGAGTCTACTGTGAACACATTGTGTAGTCTTGTCTTAGGAGTGACTTGTGGATTAACTGTGTCGAAAGACATGGGAATGAAATGGGACTCAAGTACAGATCGTGTTTTAAGACAACATGCCATGTGTCTGGGGTGTTACACAACCAGTTCATGCAAGAGTATGTTCCCATGTAAATGACATAAGGGAACATGTCATGTAGGAAATTTACATGCCGTGTAGTCATTTTTTGTAAAACATGAGTTCTTTATTTGTTCTGTTCTTTTATTACATTCCTTTTTTCTATCCTTGATAATCTTGATCTAAGGTGTGTGCTTGACCTTGAAGATTCATTACACCGAGAAGTCCCCTTGCTGTTCTCCAATTTCCAGATGGTGATCAGACACCAGACATGGACGATCAGGGACTACTAGCATATCCTCCAGTTCTTCCAGCCTTGGCACCAATCATTTTACTTGACATAGGTGCTGATGCACAATTCAGGGAGGGATTCTTGAGGATGATGCAAGCCTTTCATGTAGCACCGCCTCCTACCCCATAGATGGCATATTTGACGTGGGTCTTCTAGCAACAGCACCCTCCCACTTTCTTAGGGGAAAGAGGACCCCAGGCTACAGAGTCATGGCTAGAGGCAATGATGATTATTTTTGAGCATCGAGAGATACCTCTAGAGAAGTGGGTGACGTTTTTTACCTACATGATCTAAGACTCCACCCCGAGGTGGTGGGATGTGATCTCAAAGTTAGGCCTCCAGCAAAATATATCTTAGGATGAGTTTCGGCGCATCTTCTACGATTACTTCTATCCGGAGACCCTATTGGCTGATCGATCCCGAGAGTTCATGATTCTAGAGCAGGGTACTCTTACTATTATGGAGTATTCCTCTCGCATCATAGAGCGACATCATTTTATTCCTACTCCACGAGGTGATGAGTATTTCCTTGTACGGAAGCTTAAGGATGGTCTAAGGCACAACATCTGGTCGTAGGTGAACTTCTTCATGTTGACTTCGATATCTTCTATCGTCAACTAGGATATGATTACACAGTATAATCTGAGGGATTATGGAGCTGTGAGCCAGGGTGGTTCACCATCCAGATTTAGAGCTCCACTAGCTAAATGTTAGAATCTCCGTAGGCAGTCTGAACGAGGATATCAGAGTAGGTGTGATGCATATTCCAGTAGCTAGGTGGTGTGGTATGAGTGTGGAAGAAGTGGGCATACGAGGACACGTTTCCAGAAAGACCCAGTTGAGTGACAATCTTGTGGAAGGATGGGTCATCTTATGCGCTTTTGTTAGTTATTATCACCCACAGTTGGTGACATGGGTTCTTCTATGACTCCTCATTCAGGATCAGTACCATCAGTTTCTCATGAGTCTGGGAATTAGAGTTCGTCCGATCATTTAGAAAGAGGTGGAGGTCATGGGTGTGGTATCTAGTCACCCAGTTTTCAGCGACATTAGGGAGGATTAGCACAGAGTTGTTTGACAGTGTCATAGGGCCGCAGTACAGACCAGACATTTGTAGTAGAGAAGACCCATCTTGGGAACGATCCAGGACCTTCTACCGTTCAAGGTATGATCTTAGTACCCACGGTTTAAGATTCTGCTCTTTTTGATACATGACCTTCCCATAGCTTTATATCTGTTGATGTTGTGGAGAGCCTTGGGATCTTCATCTTTTATTTTGTTGATATCTTGATGGTTGAAACTCTGTTTGGGACTAGAACGGCTAATATTTGTCAGTGCAGAGAGTTACCTCTGTAGGGTGGTGGATATCACTTTCTGTGGGACCTTTATGTCATAGAGATGACATGATAAGATGTCATTATTTGGATGGATTGGTTAGTTCTATTCTTGGATTTTGTCGAGTGTTATCACCTCATGGTGAGTTTTATATCAGTAGAGGGTGGATCTTTTCATCATAATGGTGAATGGGATGTCCATGCGAGCAGAGGAGGTCAATATCATAATGTGTTGGGAGGAGTTATATCCAAGATTTCTAGTCTATATCTGGATGACTAGGGAAAATCACAGTTAGAATTGCCATTAGTGGTTGATCATTTTAGAGATATCTTTCCAGAGGAATTTTCAGGTTTTCCTCCGGAACGTGAGGTATACTTATTGATTTATCATATTCCAGGAGGGGTACCAGTGTCCATTCCTTCCTATAGGACGGCTACAACTGAGTTGCAGGAGCTCAAGAAGCAGTTGGGGGAGATTCATGCAAAGGGTTTCATCTGAACCAGTACTTCCCCTTGGGGTTCGCCTATCCTATTTGCGAAGAAGGAAGGCGGTACCCTAAGGCTTTGTGTGGACTATCGGATGTTCAACCAGTTGACGGTCATGAACCGATATCCCTTGCCCAGGATTGATGATCTATTTTATCATATTCGAGGATTCTGGGTGCTCTCGAAGATTTACATGAGGTACGACTATCATCAATTGTGAGTTAGAACATCATATATACCTCTTACATCGTTCTCGAGCAGGTATGGTTTATACGAGTATAAGGTTATGCCGTTCGGTCTCAGGAACACGCCTGCAGTTTCCATGGAACTAATGAACCAAGTGTTCCATCTATACATGGATTATTTCTTGGTTGTCTTCATAGAAGATATCTTGATGTACTCTCATACTCGACATGACCATGCAACCCATCATGAGATCGTTTTGAGTACACTATGGGAGCATTAGTTATATGCTATGCTCTCAAAGTGCCACTTTTGGATTGATTAGATTCACTTCCTAGGTCATGTTATCTCAAAGGAAATAGAATCAGTAGACCTAGAGAAAGTGAGATATGTAGTTTCCTAGGAACATACAATGAACTTATTTGAGGTGTGGAGATTTAAAGGGATGGATGGATACTACAGACATTTTATACTAGACTTTTCACACTTAGAGGCACCGCTAACAGTTCTGACTAAGAAGTGTTTGAAGTTCTTTTGGTCAGATTCTGGTGAGTCAACATTTCAGGAGATGAAGGGGATATTGACATAATCACCAATACTAGTCTTTCCAGATCTAGTAATGATTTATAAAGTTTACTGTGATGCATTAGGTATTATGTTGGGAGCTGTGCTTTTTCAGGTAGATGGAGTCATTACATATGGGTCTCAGTAGTTGAGGCTACAAGAGAGGAATTACCCGACACACGATTTGGAGTTGGCTGCTGTTTTTATTACCTTACGCTATTGGAGACATTATCTTATGGGAGCGATATTTTTGGTTTTTACCAACCACAAAATTCTCAAGTACATATTCACCTAGCCTGATCTAAATTTGAGATAGCACACGTGGGTTGAGTACCTGCAATATTTTGTCAATGAGCTTGCCTATAATCCTAGGAAAGGCAACGCAGTGGCTGTTGTATTGACCAGGAGGACTCAAGATTCAAGTAGTTCAGGAGGCCAGCAGTGAGTGGAAGATTATTTCTCTATTCTTTGAGATTCATTTAGAGGTGCATGACAGTCTGGGGTAGACGTTTGTTTCTTCTATAACTATAACATCTACTCTTCTGGATCATGTTCGAATGGAGAAACTATCAGATTCTGAAGGCCTAGTCCTATGGGAAAGCATGTCATGAGATCACCCTATTCTTGGATGGACCATATGAAAGGGTAAAATCTTGTGTTTCCAGGGACGTGTATGTGTGCCAGCAGATATACACGATGAGCTGATGTGAGACTTTCATTACTCTATTTTGGAAGTTCTTCCTGGAATCACTAAAATGTATCCTGATCTACACCGTCAGTATTGGTGGCCAGCTATGAATAGGGATGCTGTGAGTTTCCTCAGGATGTTTCAACTTGTTAGTAGGTGAAGGTAGATCATCATCAACCATCAGGGGTTTTTCCGCAATTACCCTTTCCCGAGTGGAAATGGAATGATGTCATGATGGATTTTGTGACCGGTTTTCTGAGGTCACCTCAAGAGAATGACATATTTTGGGTTTTCATTGATAGAATCACGATGGTTTCCCTCTTCTTTCTGATCAAGGTGACCTTCAGTGTTGATGAACTAGGATGGTTGTACATCCATGAGATTGTATGTCTACATGGAGTTCCACACTCTATTATTTCATACTGGGATGCAGGCTTTACTTCTCGGGTCTAGAAGGGTCATCAGAAGGCTTTGGGTATATAGGTACATTTGAGTACAGCTTACAACCCCTAGAGAGATTGCATGTCAGACTGTATGATTCAGGTGCTTGAGGACATGTGCCGAGCATGGATTATGAATTTTGGAGGTTCTTGGGAGGAACATATACCTCTTGTGGAGTTTTCCTACAAAAATAGTTTTTAATAAACTATTCAGATGGAACCTTATAAGGTTTTTTACGGTAGTCCATGCCGATCACCCTTATGATGGATGGAGGAAAGGGAGGTGGCTCTGCTGAGACCTCGACTTTTTTAGGAGACCACATAGAAGATCTAGTTGATTTAGAAGAGGATGACTACTACATAGTCTCTATAGAAGTCTTATGCTGATCAGCAGAGAAGACCTCTGGAGTATGAGGTCGAGGATCAGGTTTTCCTATGTGTCACACCGAGGCTGGGACACAAGAGGATTAAGAGACAGCGAAATCTTTCACCGAGGTAAGTTGGGCCATTTGAGGTATTGGAGAGAGTTGGGCCAGTTCCCTACCGGTTGCAGTTACCTCAGAGGTACCGAGATATGTATGTCATCTTCCACATTTCTCACCATCGACGTTACTTCTCTGACCTGTCTCATGTCTTTCAACCCGAGGAGGTTTATTTTGAAGTGGATGCATCATTTGAAGAGCATCCTATCCATATTTTGAATCACAGTACAAGGGTTCTATGTGGCCTGTCTATTACTCTGATACGATTGTTGTGGCAGTAAGGGTGAGTGCATGAAAGGACATATGAGAGGGATGTCGTTGTACGAGCATAGTGGTTGGAACTATTCTGCATTTTTTCTTCTAAGTTGCTCTAGGGAAATTTGGTGATAAATTTCTTTAAGGGGGGAAGTTTGTAAGAACTCAGATCTTCTTTTCAGGTATGTTTTTCCTTTTCTGGTCGTTTTTTTGAGGAAAAAGGAAATTATAAAAATTTTCTAAGTACATGCCGTGTACTTTATGAGTACACGCCGTGTACCTACTTGTCAAAGAAGGCCATGTTTTGACCATGTAGTAGCCACACAACGGGTTATGTGGGAGTGACTTGGAGGATGCCTAATGGAGAGTACAATAATAGAAAGTACATGCCGTGTACTCCAAAAAGTACATGCCGTGTGTATATTTTTTTCATTAAACGCACTAGGGTCACGTATGACGGACATAACACACATCTTCTAGGACTCATTTGTTTGAGAGATTCCATATGGCCACATATATTCAATTATCCCCTGAGCCTCCATTCTTCCTATGAATCTAACCCTGTTGGTAGCATTGGAATCACATCAGTGAGTTCTTTCTTCTATTGTAACCTTGTTTCTTGTTTTCTCTTCTTCTCCAAGATATCGTTTGTTGAACTATTTCGATGTTTTCTTATATCTGTGGAATTATATGGAGATTAAAGAATCTAGGTTCAATTATAGTGATCACCTAAACCCATGGTAGGTGGTTTGTGACATTTCAATTCGATGTTTTTGAGTATTATGTGAAATTTCCTCCAATACCCTTGAACGGTGTATTACATGTTTACTGTTTTCCACTTTTGATTGTCTTCCATGCTTGTATGTCAATGTAGAGGTAATTTGGTATTGAATAGGGATAATTGATATGCTTTGGATGTTTTTCCCTTGAATGTTCCATTTACAACCATTTGGTCATGTTTAGCCAGTTTGGATGCTTTGATTGTTTTCCATGCCTGTTGTTGTAGGAAAGAGAGTTTGATTTCTGACATGTTTAGTATATTGTGGACTGTTTAGCAAAGTAGTTCTGTTGGTTTACTTTAGCCATATTATACTTCTATGCTCGTTTTCCCACACAGGTCTGTGATAACCTGGTGTAGTAAACTATTTGGGGAATTGATCGGGTGAGCTTCCTCAGAGAGTCTTTGATCACTTAGGCTATAAGGGGGATTGACTAAGTGAGCATCATCAGAGAGCCAAGAACCACTAGGGAATATAAGGGGAATTGACCGAGTGAGATTTCTTAGAGATACCCTGATTAATTTGGACTATAAGGTGATTGAACACATGAACTTTCTCAGAGAGTCTTTGTTTTTATTCCCAAACTATTTAGACTATAAGGGGAATTGACGGTGGGTGCTTCCTCAGAGAGTCTATGAACGACCAGGGATATAAGTGGAATTGATCGAGTGAGCTTCCTCATAGAGTCCTGGAAATTGGGTCTATAAGGGTAATTGACCATGAGAGATTCTTTAGAGAGTCCGTGACTACCCTTGACTATACAAGGAATGGATTGTGTGAGCTTCTTCAAAGATTCTTGCTTTACCTTTGACTATAAGGGGATTGGCTGTGAGCGCTTCCTCAGAAAGTCTTATTATATTCTTATATAGAGAAAGAGTGGTTAGACCGAGTGTGGTTCACAGAGGGTTGCTTGTACTCTTTTTAGGTCGGACCCGAGGGGATGGCTATGGTTACTTACCACAGGGTTACCAATATGAGGTTTAGCTGTTTTTTCACTCTTACATGTTTTGGAACTATGGATTATTTACTACTTAGTATTTTACTGTTATCTTCTTTCTCTACTTTTACATGCCATATATTCAACGTGTGTTAGGCATAGATCTTATGGTGGTTACCTACACGGATTTAGTCTCACACCCTATTTGGGTAAGGCTTTTGGGCCAAAACAGATTATATTGTTACAGGTATAGATAACGATAAGTGCAATTCTACTTCATGTAATTTACAAGCTGTAGAGATAGAGAGCATGGGACTAATCTTATTCTGTTGATGATGAGGAGTTGTTTATATCTTATTCTGGTACATTGGTTTAGTGTTGTTGTATTCCAGCATTTTAACTTGTTTGGATACACTCCGAGACATATGTATCTTGCATCATTTATATATGTTCTCTGGTTTTTTTATTACTGCAATCTTCCGTTGTTTACTCTTGATGGATATTTAATACTTCCGCTATTTTATGTATTGTTTAATTCCACTTTGTACTTTTCCAATGAGGGAATAAATTCCCTACTATCTCACCCAAGGCCCTCACTGCTAGTCGGTATCCTCTAGATTTCAGGGAAATGTGCTGGAGGCCAGGTGACCAACTGGGTGTGGGGCGCCTCTGGGGGGATTTCAGAACAAGGATGTTATATTAACCATCATCTAATAATGGATTAACACCATTGAGAAGATATTCAACTTCAATTAATTATTAGAAGAAGAGATATTAGCGTTGTAGGTATTTCGATCTATTTGGTAAGATGATATTTGTTGGACACTAATCATGAAACAAAATTCCAATGAGGAAATTGATTCCATGGATTGTGATGCATTCAATAAAATAATTTAAGAAAATATTTTCTCAGAACACTTTGTCATTTGATGGAAGGGGAGTTTCTTTGACACAATCAAATAAAATATGAGTATATCAGGGTGTAGTGGAAAAAATTACATGCATTACATAATATTCTTTTGTATTTGTCATGAACACTAAAATAATTGTGGATCACATATTTAAAAGACTAAACTTGGGTCTACAAAATTAAATGGATATTAAAAACTTAGAAAACAATGAGGAGGCTTTCTATTGTTCCCTTAAGTTGAAATGGAGATTAGAGAATATTATTAGTATTTTATGATAAGAGTTAAAAAGTTTAAAATATATTTTAATATGGGGGGATCAACATATAAAACCCATGATGAAAAGAAAACCATCCATCCAACGTGTCAAAAGTATTGGAATAAGAATATGTTAAACTACCTAAGGGAAACCTGATGATTCTTAAGATGTGTAAGAGAGGAGGATAAAGATAATAATTCCCAATGGGATATAAGGAATCCCACAAGTGTGGAGGAAGAACATATGATTCATAGAAACACTCCATATTATGTTCTGTGATCCAACTGTAATGAACATGGTAATTTTGTGATCCAATTTCCTAAAATAGTGTTGTCGAAAGAAATAAACAACAACAACCTCCATGCAAAATATGAATTTCATATACTATCAATACTTCTATTGTGGAACCCAACAATGATGTGGTCATAGTTACACCAGTTATTCATTCTTGAATGTTGAATGTACTAATTAGTTTTTGTTTTATGCATTCTTACATATCCTCCATGTCTTGAAGAACTTTTCAATAACCACCTAATTTTTTTTAAGAGAGTTATCTATGAGAATATAAAATGGGTAAATTATTGTATCCAGCGTACAAATAATCTCCCTTTTTAATGTTTTTTTACTGAACCTACCATAAATTCATTTATTACATCATTCATTAGATTTTCATTCTATTTTTTTCTAGATTTGATATCTCTATATTAAATTCTATCATCAACTATTGGGAAAGAGAGATCACTCTTCACCTCACGAGTCATGGTCCAATTATATTGTGTTTATAAAAAAAGAATAAAATTTGGAATTATCTACCCAATTTGGTTTATTATTTACTTTTGAGAAATCATATCTTGTAAAAATGTTTTAAATAATAGATAGAATCATGTTGGAAGGAAATATCATTATGAGGGACTACATTGATTCATACACAATATTATTTCATTGTATTATTCATAACTGAGATGCTATGTTTTATATTGAATATATTCTTAGATATCTTCCTATATCAAGGAAAACGTATAGAATAAAAACTATAATGATTGTGGAACTAAAGAATATATTACAAGTGAATCTGGAAAGTGTTTTATATGCCAATGTGCCTCACCATTATGTCTTCATTTTATATTATTCAAAATTAAGAATAAATCAATGAATATATACATTTATTTTCATGAAATCAACAAAATACTAATAAATAACAAGTATCACAAACCACTAATAGATTAATTATTTGATCAATATCATGGGGCCATGTATTTCAATAACAGGGTTGTTTGATAGGTATATCTTCAATTAAAGTTGAATAAGGAATATATTCCAAAGGTAGAATTTTGAAAACATATGGGAACTATGAGTTCATAGAGATTCCCATATGACTCATTAATGGCCCCTCAATATTAATGGACTTAATAAATGGAGTATTTAAAGATTACCTTAACATGTTTATGTTACTCTTTGTCGATGATATTCAGATATTATCCATATGAAAGGAGGAGCATGATGGGAATTTCAATACTATACTATAGACCTTAAAAAGGGATAAATTCAATGAAAAATATAGAAAATTTTAGTTCTCGAAAGATAGAGTATCATTCGTGGGTCTTGTCATCACAAAAAATAGAATATCAATGGACCCATCATCGAAAAAGGTTATATAAGAGTGTCCCAATCCATTATCAGTAATGGAGATCCATAGTTTCCTCAGTCTAGATGGGTTTTAACGATGGGTTCTAAAGAATTTATTAACATCATAAAACCCCTTAACCAAGAAGAATTAGTCTTTTATTGTTTACATGGACAAGTGAATGTGAATACTACACTGGAGAATTGATCAAATAGTCTTCTCACTACACCAATAGTCACACAACTAAAATATGGGGAACTCATTTTTTTAAAAAAAATTAGACAAAAAGGACTTAGGATGTATACTAATGGAAAATAAATATGTGATAGTCTATGGATAATAAAATATGATGATTCATGAGAAAACAATCCCATGCATGATATGGAGTTTCTAGTTTTAATATTTACATTAATACTATGTCAGCATTATCTCAATACGGGGATGTGTGAGATATATAATGATCATAAGGGCATAAATATATATTTTAATTGAATCATTTTAATATGTGTCAGTGAATATGGTTTGATCTCATCGTAGATTATGGCTGCTCTATCCACTACCATCCTAGTATGAAAAATAAAGGGGAATATGATCAAATTAGAAGCCAACCAACAACATTATCAATGATATGAATTAAGAAGGATCCAATCTTATTAGATTTTAAAAGGATTGAAATGTGAATCAATAATTAGAGAACATCGTCAATCCTTTCTCAAACGGTTTCTCAACCATCTATTTTGGAGAAAATAAAAGATGCTCAGTGAAATGATGTGGAAATTCAATGAATGGTGGATGTTATAAAAAATGGGAAATCCACAAAGTTATAAAATGTAGAGAAGTTATTTGGGCGATGACTCTATGTACCATAAACTCTAGAGTGAAAGATGTAGATTCTAGATGATGCACATAGATCGAACCTCTCTATTCACTTAGGGAGCCAATTATGTATCAAAATCGTTGAGAGAACTATTTGCAAAAAAATATATAGAAGGAGAAGGATGAATATACATAATAGTTCCTATTATCTATGTAAGTGAATACTGAAATGAAAATTTATATGGTGATGATGCAACCATTACCAATACTAACAAGGAAATGGGAAAACATCACATTAGAGTTTTGTGACTAGTATTCTTGAGAAATCTATAAGAAATAATGCTATATGGTATTTTATGGATTGTCTTACAATGATAAATAACATTTCAAAAACATGAGAGGACTTCTCATTGGATAAATTTTTTTGAATAAATATATGATTAGTGATTAGACTGTATGGGGTACAACTATCTACTGTATCCAATCAAGATATGATATTCACCTCAATTTTCATCAATAGTATCAAACATGCACTAATTATATAGTTGATGTTTAGTAAGGCCTATTTTCCTCATAATGATGGAAAATCTGTGTGGTATATTAAGATACATAATGACATTTTGGGACCATGTTCTATGGAAATTTGAGGATGATGGGACCATCATATTCATATGGTCGTGTAATCATACAAAAAAAATTATAATCAATAATCAAAATGGATCCATATGAATCCCTTTAGAGTAAAGGATGTAGAATGCCCTGACGGGGTGATGGTGATAGTAAATGTAAGCTACAAGGATCTGGAATGGTTGAAAAAATTGTAGAAAAGGTGAAAACTAGTCACCTACACATCAAGGAATCCAAAATCGATAGAATATCTCTGTATAAAATCCCCGACATGACCTAGAGTTTGAGGTTGGAGAAATAATATTCCTCAACATGTCTTTATGGAGGTGGATCTTGGTATTTGGGATGAAATGAATGCTGATTCCCGAGTACATTGTCCCTTTTGATATTCTTGATCTTGTAGGAGTTGTGGATTATCGAATAGATCTTCAACACACCATTACTGAAGTAAGTAATGTGTTCCATATATCTATAATGAGGTAGTACTTACCAGAACACTATCTTATATTTAATTAAGAGGTGGTACCACTGTAGAATAACCACTTGTATGAAGAGCAACCGATAAAGATATAGGACAATATAGGTAAAATTGTACGCAATAAGAAAAGTCACCACGAATATTGTACTAAGGATGTACTAGGAGTATGACATGGAAACATGTGAACTACAAGAGTAAATGAAATAGATGTTCCTTCAACTTTTTTAATCATAGAATATAAAACAATATTTTAGTGGAAAAATTTTATAAGGGTGAAGAATGTAAAAACCTATAATATTATCAATGAAAATTTCATAAATATAGTTATGGAATATATTATAAACCACATAAATATCCTATAGAACATAATAAAAACTATATAAATAGAGAATGAATGAAATAATAGGTATTTTTAGAAATTTAAGAACATATACCAATGGAACAGTAAGATGGTAGTTAGAATAGTAATGTGACCATTAGGAAGAGTAATATAGATAATATAAAAGTAACATTATGTATTATAAATAAAATTTTTGTACATTATACTAGAAAATACTATATATTTATATAATTTATAATAAATAATGAATTTCAAAATGATAAATTAAGTGTTGGAATTTTCATGAAATGTAAATATTTATTTCAAATTATATAAATAATATATTTCTTTAAAAGAAAACTAATCTTCCTAAAATAGAGTTATAAATTAATATTTTGTTTCTTTATGATTATAGGATAAATTTATGATACTTTAATTAATTATTTGATGTTTTGTAAAATGAATTATAATTTTAAAAGTAGTATTTTTTGAAAAAATAGGGATTTTAATTAAAAATTATATATATCATAATTATAAAATTATTATCATAATCTAGAGTCCATTTTTTTATACAAAATTCCAAAAAATAGATAGGATTATTTTTTGGTATTTTCTTAATATAATTTAATTTGATTGTAAATAGTAAAGTACTTTTATTTATGATATTTAATATTAGAAATAAATACATGAATTTTTGTGTCATGAATTATGTAATATACAATTATTTTGAAATAAAATAAACTATATACAATTATTTCTAATAGTAATCACTACAATCAATATTCATGAGCAAAAACAATTAATCAATTAAAAATAATAATAATAATAACCCCTCTTCCACCAATATAAATTCAAACCCTCCTAATATCTCCTCATAACCCTATAAAGAAATGAATAGTTTATTAATTCTACCAAACACACCTACCATTTTTATTCCCCCTATCCAGCATCCTTTGGTCGCACCAAAATTCCAATCCTAATTTAAATAAGGCGGTTCTCGAGATGAATAAGTTCACATGTTAAAATCCACTTTCATTTTCATTCATTTTCCATAAAATTTATTTTATTTCATTATCATATCCTCACCTAACTATCCCAATGTATCGTTATAAATAAAATATCTAATTTATAATAGGGTTTTATTATTCTAATTTAATATTCAGTTATTAAAATTCTCCCTTATTACTTTTAAGAAAAAAATAAAAACATTGTCTCTGATGTAGCAATTTACCACCATCATGGACAATGCATTTCATTTTCAATTATATTCTTAATTTCTGGTCATAAAATAAAAATTATTATTAAATAATATTTTATTATACATATGAAAAGTCATATTATTTTCTATAACCAATATATCAATATGATATCAAATAAAATTATACATGATATTAAATCATTTTCATTAACAATTGAATCTCATACTAGATAACCAAATTATATATCTGAATATATAAAGTTATGTATGTTCATTAATATTATATAATATCAATTTTATATAATTACTCCTATTTTACAGGTACATTCATACTTATATATAAGAGAACCAATAATGAAAACCATGGAAACAAACACTCCCAGAATAATAGAACTGAACACTATAAATAATCATAATAGACCTAAAAGAATGTAAAAAACTACAATAAATAAAATAAATGTAGAAGAGTATATAAATTAATTAATTAGTTTATTTGGTTTTATTATCCATGAAATTATGTACAAGTGAATAACAAGTTCGAACAAAAGGTATGTGATTCTCTCTGATCCTCCATTATTCCTTTAGATTAAGATTTATCCCACTTTACAACAATGTACATAATCATTATTATTATGAAATTATTCTACATTATTTTTATATGTTAGAAAATTATATACCAATATCAATTCATCCTTCTTTGATGGGGAAAATATTTTTATATTGGGTTCCCTTCTCAATTCCACCCAACAAACAAGCCCGATTAAATAGAACATTCCAATATCTTACCATTTTTTACATTTAATCCATATTCTATTTTTGGAAAGCAATATGTTCCTAAAATAACAATTTTCATCATATTTTTTTGATTTCAGGTTTTATACAAACAATTATACCTCTTTCAGTTCTGAGGACATTTATATTATCCCTAAAAACACACAAAAAGGGATTATTTATAAAGATTACTAAAGACTCATATTACATGATTTCACTTCCACAAGACATAATTTAAAATTATATATGACTAATTTACCTTATAAATTTCCATTTATGATTAAAATTTACTATTTTATATATAACATTAAGAAACATCTATTTTATAATCATTACGTCATGATTACAAAAAAAATTATTTCCATGGGTAACCCTTATGTTTTTTACTTAGGTATGATTCTGAATGGTTCAAACATATTCATGAACATGTTATTATTGGTGTTACCATATAAAACTCTAATTAAATTGGTTATTTTTAGTCTCATGATACATCATGTTGGGACAATTAATGAACCTGATTCAATTATGTGACTTTGTCCTCCATGTTCCATATCCTTGGAAGTTTTCACAAATCATGATTATTTCATGATGTATTTTTTATCATTATTCCTATCATTACATGATTACATGATCCCATGTTTGACATGTTAAGGATACTTATGTTTTCCCATTTTACATGCCTTTTTATTTCATTATGTTATTCCTTCTAACCCATGTTATATGTTTTATTTCAATGTTTATAAACTTATTGGGATTTGTAGATTACCCCTTTGTTCATGTATTTACTAGGTTATCCTATGAATATATCAGATCTCAATGAAATTTAGGATCTCAATTTTATTGTTATATATATAATTTTTTATGTTTGATTTATGAATTCTTTTTATGTATCCAGTCTTATGAAGACACTATAATTTACAATCATTGACTTGAAAATGATGGTTATTTTTTCCAAATATCATGTAATACCATGTAAGAATGGATGGGGTCACAATATTTTCTATAATATAAGGGAAGGGTTTTTGACTATATATAATTCGAGGTACTACTGTAGTAGATTCTACTACAGTGTATTCGTTATTGAAAATAGGTGCATCACACTTTTTTAACACTTTATAGATTGGGGAAATCATTGGGAATTATATTTTATACTCATTTTGTGTTATAAAAAATCAAACCCCCTTTAGTATATGGTCAAAGTTCATACCCTAGAGAAATGAATTCCCCCTTGAGATTATAAACTATATATATATATGGAAGCACTTCATCCTTGAGATTATGGGATTTGATGACATTTTTATTATAAAATGGTTCATCCCCTATAATTATTAAATGGGTTGTTATCGTTGGAGGGTGTTATATACCAAGAATGAGGTAGGTACTTATAATAATAATAGGTAGATGTAAATCAGGGAAGGTAGATATGGACTAGGGTCTCTTGGGCTATTTGGAGTGACCACCATAATTAGAAACCATTACATAGAAGATTATGGAATTTGTTAGGAATAATTCTGTCACTTATTTAATCATTTTTGGGATGTTATCCCTAACACCATTTCCTAACCACCACATGATAGAGAGTTATAATTTACAGCTGATTTAATGCCAAGATCTGTATTGGTATCCACTCCTCCCAATAGGATGGTTTCTACTATGTTTTAATTTCTCAATATGCTGCTATATTTTTTAGAACCTAAGATTTTTAAATGGATTAATACATCTATCCAAGAGTTCATCTAAACATTTTTTCCAAGATTATATATGGATCCCTCAATATATGTGTTGATTACATGATTTTTAATTATTATAATATGATGAATTGATATCCTTTTCCTTGATTTGATGATCATATAGAAAAACAAAGAGGATAAAGGGTTTTATTGATGATCAATTTGAGGTCATGTTATCAATGGGTGAATGATATATGATCATCCATTCCATTTATGGATTTCCATAATATGTAAAGTTCATAAAAATACTTGGTTATCATTTTCCGCCATACAAATGTTCTAGGGGTCTTTACATCCCTGATTAATAGGGGATTGAATCACTATTAGGATTAAATTTGTTGTGGTATTCATAGATGACATCTTGGTGTAGTGACCTACTCAATGTAATAGTTCCAATCATCTTGAGATCATTTTGAATACACTTCTTTAAAACTATTTTGATGCTATGGTCACTAAATTTAAAATATATATTGAAAAATTACATTTCTGAAGTCATATTACCTCATAGGTAGGTGTATCAGTTGACCCAGCGAATGTGATTACTGTATTTACCTAGGGAAGTCCAAGAATGCATTTCATATCTGTATTTTCTTTGTTCTCAGCTTTTGTTACATGAAATTTATACTGGACTTATTATGGTTAAAATAACTTCATATTGAATTGGAAAAGAAGGGTGTGATGTTTATATGCTTTTAATCCCATGAGATACCATTTCAGTTGTGAAAATGGAGACTAATTTTATACCTGATCGTGGTTCTTCAAAACAAGGGTATGAGTTATTTTGTGTATTAAGTCACAATAGGAATCAATATATAATTTTTTCAAATATAGGAAGATCAATTCATTCTATACAGATCCAAATAGTTAAGGACACATAAGAAGAATCACCCAACTAAAGATCTTGAGTTGGCAGTTCTTGTTCATGTCATTCAATTTTGGAAGAATTAATTAATGGTAGAGATTATATTATTTTTAAAAAACCACTGAAACCCCCATAACATTTTCTCATAGCATGAATTAGGAAATATAAATCAATGATGGGTTGAATACCTATAGTATTTGGATATTGATCATCACTAAACAGCTACAAAAGGCAATGTTGATGCTAACGCTTTGAGAAGGTGGATTCAGAACTAGAAAATTCATGATTTTTTTTGTGAGGGGCCAAATATGGAATTATTTTCAGAGATGAAAAATGCGGATTAGAAAAATCACAGAATATCTATAATTGATTATTTATTAGTTACCACATCTCTTTAAGCTAGATTGATTATGAGGCATTTTAATCAAAAATTTCATGGTCCTATGAGATAGTATTTCAGTTGAGGATGAACCTCTAGATTTCAATGTTGATGGAAATGACATACTATATATCAATTGGTGAATCTATTTAGTTAATGACATGATAAAGGAGCTAATGATATTTTCAAAGGCTTCACAGTGGGTGGTACACCAAGGTTTCTCTAAGATGTTTCATGATATGAACTGAAAGTGTCGGTTTCCTAGGATAAAATGTTATATAGTAGGTTTTATAATTTTGTATTACACTTTTTATAGGTGAAGGTAGAAAACATGCATCACATAGGATAGTTACAGCCGATACCAATACCAAAATTTTAATGGGAGACTGTTGTGTTGGTTTTTTTGGATAGCTCTGGTATCCTAGAGGGAGGGATTTAGTTTTTGTTTTATTGGATTGTATGGTGAATGTATCCCACTTCCTTCTTATCTATGAGACTATATATGTTGATGTTTTGGGATGATTGTATGTTTGTAAGATTATATGGTTTCATAACCCTGCACAAACAATCTTTAGACTTGTATTATTTCTTCACATTAAGGTTCAGGAAGGGGCTATAATGTTCTGTGGTAAGAGAGGTGTTTTTGAGAAATTCCTTTCACGAATAACCCTTAGACCAATAACAACGCTAAACGAACTATTTGTGCTTCAAAATAATTTATCTAGGAATGCTTCCATGTTTCTAAAAGATAATGACATTAAAATATCCATATTTTTTAGTTCTCTAATTACCATATATATCAGAATATTATGCAGATAGATCGTAATGGTGACCTATAGGGTTGGGCCTCTATTCATCCCAAATATTATTAGTGTACATACATGTAGTGCTACTTGGTCCTCAACTCATTCAATATATTTTTGAATTGGTTTATCTTATCGAGAATTAGTCATCTATGAATCAGTCTATAAAGTGATAATTCTTTTATCGCAATCAACAACATCTATAGTTCAAATATAGGGATCATGTATTTTTACATGTGTCTCCCAGACTCTGGCATTGACATATGCAGAGGAAAGGGAATATATTCCATCATTGTTTCAGGTTATCTAAGATCACAGAGAGAGTTGGGATAATATCCAATAAGTTTAAATTGTATCATAGGTATTGTTCCATGCATGATATCTTCCACATATCATAAATTATTGCTTATCATATTGTCCATTCTCATAGTTTTTATCTTGAGTATGCTAATCTGGATTATGATGCATAATATTAGGATTATTTCATATCTACCATCAAACAAACCATATAGGTTCTCATATGTCATTATGTCTCTTAAGTTTGGTTTTCACGGTAATACGGTTGTGTGCAATATAAGACTTGGAGGTGGAAGGCTGAGGTGCATTCTCTAGGGCCCAAGTTGTTTTTAGAAAAAATCTTAGAACCCTTATAAGGGTAGTTCATGGAAAATTTCTTTTATTTGGGGAAGATTGTAATATCTTTATTTTTATCATTGATTTGGCTCATTGTAATATTTGTTCAAACCCTTTGATTTACACCTCTTAGGGATAAAATATAATAACTTTGCCTTAGGTTGGGTCATTTTTTCATTTAGGGAATGGATTAGATGAATGGAACATATCTTTATGCCAACTAATCATCATGTATTTATGTAGATGAAATGTATTGGTCTGGGAATGGATATTCATGATGTGTAATGGGCATTACCCAGAAAGATAAATCCTATGAATTATGTGATGTGAAATGAATTTTCATGCTATCTAAATGCGAGTAAATGTTTTTAATGGGAGAAACCCCTTTCTTTTTACTCACACATAATTTCATTATTTCTCTCCCATGTATAGAAGGACCTCCCACTTGAGATCTCTTTAAATCCTATGCTAGGTGTTAGATCCATAAATCTTCAAACTCCAATTCATCATTGAATCATATCATAGGATTTACCTAACTATGTTCTATAATATTAATGCTCAATTTTTAATTTTGAATAATATTAGTGATGCTATTTTGGTGAAGGGTCATATTCATTAATCTCATGGTGTTTATTTGATTTAATATTTTCAATCAATCTTGAAAAAAGCATGATATTGGATGAGATCATTTTTACAGGAATAATGTAGGTAGTCTAGTATTTGTCTTGAAATTTATATATTATTCAAATTATTTTGTGAGTGATACACACCCGTTTTACTATGTGTTTCCTTAAATTGAATTTTCATTAAAAATATTTTTATTATATATGAGATCCCAAGTGAAATTTTAGGTCATAATGCTCTATGAATTCCACCCCTTTAGGGGCATAGTTTATGTCCCTTTTCATTTATTATGGTTATATACCCAAAAGAACCCATTATTGCATCTCATTGACTTCAAAATGATGATATCATAAATTAATGATGGATAATTGTTATTATTTAACTTGGATAAAACATTTTTCATAATATTCATAATGGAAATGATGTGAGTGATACTACCATATCACTTTTTTAAATAGTACAATGCTTATTCCCATGTTTTATAGAAATAGTATTGAATTATGAACTATCAATTGGATCATATTGAAGTCTTTATCTATATGACACAATTATGATAACTGGGATCGAGAAACCTTTTGATTCATGACATATGGTCATCGAATTTTATTTAATCTATTATTTATAGGCATGGTATCCCTTATATGATTATTATTTATTGGAATGGTTCTAGTTCTGATATCATGAAATATGTTCTTGGAAACCCTACTTATATGATTTCCGCATGGAATAATTTCAATTATGACTTGGAAATGGAGACATTGTTATTATGATTCAGGCATGAAAACTTTTGTTTGATATGATTTTTCCACGGTATCCCTAATAATATCAGTTGTTCATAGAGATAATAGTAGTATGATTCAAGAATGAAGACCATAATTTTATCGTTTGAGCATGAAGTACTTTCCATTATTACATTAGTAATGATGTCCCTTATTCTTGTGATACTGGTAATGGATTCCCTTGACACTTATGTGACTCATAAAAATACATATGGATTCCTTATTTACACCTCTTGTCCAGTATATTAGTAGTACCCATAAATATAGATGTAGAATTAACTATGTATATAGTACATATATGTGTATACACTAGGTAACATATTAATATAATATTTGGTAGAGGATGAAGAAAGTATAGTCTTCCTGGTGTCCTTATGGAACTAGAGTTGGCCCCATTAAAATTTATATTACTGATTACTATAATAATCTATGATCTTCTTTATTATATGGACTAATAGGATATTTATAGACACTATCATTAGAGGCTTACTAAGTTATTCTCACACAATATCTAGGCTGCTAATTGTACCATGTATGATTATGTGTATTAATGTTGGGAAAAGGTAAAGATTCCAGTGGTTGATACATGGGTTTCTTATAGAATGGGAATGGGAATGAACACAGGTGATCAATGGATCATGATTCTACTAGAGAGAGACATTTATCCTTTTCTACCTTTTGATAAATATATTTTATAGAATGCATTAAGGATTTTTTCTGAGAGACAAATGTCATATCAACATTTATTATATGATACTAGATGTTATTATGCTCTACCTCCTCCTTATTCTTTTCTTTTATTGATATTTATTTTGTTATTTATCTCTCTATTTTAAAAATATAATACTCTACTCATGAGGGTGTAGTCCCCACACTTTATAGCCTTATTCCATCACTTTTATTTTGATGCATCTAGCATAAGGGGGTCTATTCACGAGGTCTTGTTGAAAACTATCTTAGTGAAATGTACAGTGGCTTCTAGGTTTGGAATTCACACTAATTAAATCATCTATGCTATTAAAATTTTTTATATTCATAAATTCAATATAATTTTAATATTCTTATAGAAAAAAATTACAATAAAAAATATATATGATATTAAAAAACTATAATGTATGTATATACATGTGGACCAAGAATTATTTTTTTTTCATAGAGGTGAATGACATGAAATGATTGATCAAATACATTTATCCTCCCTCATATCAATAGCGTAAATAAATGTCAAATGACTTGTATATAAAAACAATTTATTTTTTAATATTGTGTTTACTGATACAACCCATTGGTGATTTCCAATATTTTTTGGGTTACTTTATATTATAAAACTATATATCACTACCCTATATAACAGTGGATCAGTTTCCTATATTTGGTTTTTTATAAGATCATAAAAGGATATAAAATATCCTGAATTATACTTTACCAGTTCATGATATGTTCACAAAATATAAAATCCTTATTTATCTATTATCATTAATGGTACAATATTTTAAATATTTACCTCATCTAGGGGAACTCAAATACATTTGATTTTATCCCCTATAAAATCACCATATAAATATTTCATGATATATCTCCTATTCATTAAACTAATTATGCCTATATGAACATACATATATATATACCATGTCAAAAAAAATATATATTTCATAACCAATTTTATATACTCATTACAATTGTTTTGAGAGATATATTACTTTTCCTTTTTATCCATTATCTTTTAAATGAATTCTATGTTTATAAATGATCAAAATACTAATAGTTAGTTATATTATGATATTAAATCATAGTAACCATACTCCAATCAATTTTAATGTACTTTGATAATTTAGTTCATAGATAAATTTTTTTGGGTTTTTGAATTAACATTATTTTAATTACATTCAACTTTTTGACATTTATTTTACTGATATCATTTGGATCATTCATGGATTTTCATATTTTATCGCTCTTAATTAATATTAATATTTATTTTGTGAATAAATTTCATCATTTTATTTTTAGAATGAATTTTTTGTTTTTAAAATTGTTATCTTATAAAGGATTAAATGCGCATATGCACATATCAAAATATGTTATATGTTTCTATGTTATAATTTAAAACTATTTCGTTGTATTATTTTCAAATTTATTAGTGTATCATATCTAATTCATCATAAATTGTTTGGTTAAATTCATTTACTCTTGTTACAATTATTCTCTATCAATCATGAAACAAATATTATTAAAAATTGATACATAAGATTATTAACCATATTTTTTAAATTTAATGATGTTTGGTTTCAATATATCAAGATAAAATTTAAATTTATTTATCTAATCAACATCGAAATTTATGTATCTAAAAACATTATTATCATTGGAAAAAATAAATATTATAAAATATTATTCTTTATCATGTACCATTTATTATATAAATATTTTATACAATATATATCACTCATTTAAAAAATTTCAGGCCTCCATCCTTGATTTAAAAATACCATTCATGGTATTTCGTAACATGTGGTATCAAATGAATACCCAAAAAATCATCGATTTCCTATTTTAATATCACTACTAATATATCATAAAATTTTTATTTTATGATTTTATTTCCCAATATTATTCCATATACATTTTATATTTAAAATTTATCAATGTTACAAGAATAATGATATCACTTTATCAGAATCCATATATCAATACATTTTCAATAGTGGAATATATGACATAATACGATATCCATATATCCATATTCTGCTTTTAATTTTATAACATAAAAATTATTTTAATAGTAAATAAAACAACAACATTTTAAATTTCCTTATATCATATTATATATATATATGTACATAAATTTTGGTGTATGATATACCTCATACTCTGGTGGCAGTTCCTTTTTAAATTTATCAACAGTACCATGTACAGTTTTTTACTATTTTTATATTTATTATAAATCACTAATGTACCTCATACAATAAAAATTATTTTATAATAGAAAATTATATCAAAATATGATTTGACACATAATTTATTGAAAATTTATTTCACACTAACATTTGATTTTGTCCTAAATCAAATTTGATGGTGCGTAGTCTGTAGTACAAAAACATTGTACTATTCATTTTCATAAATAGTAATTGGATTGAATTTAAAATTGTAAAATATTTTATTGTACTATATATTTTTTATATTTCTTGAGATGTTGTGATTCAATTTTGTCTGGTTAAACATTCCATTAATTATTTTTAATTGATTGATAGTGATTCCTAAAACATATATATATATATATATATCCACACTTTCGCATAAGGAATTTTTAATCCTACATTCATAAAATGATCAATCCTACTACAATAATCGAAGTTTTACAATATCCTATATAATCACATGATGTATTTGAGGAAATTATCTTTGAAATATACATTAACATTATTTTTAATGTTCATTATTGAAATTTGATAAATTGATATCAGATGATATTTCCTAAAAATATTGATTACTACACCGTATAAATTGTGTTATATTTCATAATAATTTAAAAAATAACTTTAATCACCAATTTAATTTGATTTTTCCCAAGCCTCAATTCATTATCCATCATAAAAATATTATCTTTTTTTTCAAGATGTTCATTTCACCACACATTGTATCATTCTCATCCATATTGTAACAACCCAAAAATTTCTAAATGAAAATCCCTATTGATCCAATTGAATGTCTTATTATGTAGAATGATCATATAAAAAGTATACAAATCCATTGTAATATGTTTTTGGATTTTGAAATACCAATAAAAATTGTTAACATTTCTAATATAGTCGTTGAACAGTGATCACATGATTACTAGATATATTGGGCTTTAACAAATCCAATTTACTCATACAAAGGAAGTGATAACCTCATCAATTAGAAATGCTCCAAACGAGGCCCATTTTTTGGAGCTCGAAAAGGAGGTGGTGTCTTTGAACATCACTCATGACCAAGCCCATGACATGCTTGAATACATTAAGCTCGAGTGGAGCTGACTACGGGAGTAGTGGAAGTTGATAGAGATTACCACTCGTGCGATGTTATCCAGGCCACCCACAGAGTCTATCACCATCATGCACCTTACCCAAAGGACTTATGTGGGTGTTTTTAGGGGTTATATAACAAAACCTTAGTACTATGACTGTGTAAATTATTTTGGTATAAAGAATATAGAGTAATTTTATTATGAAAATACATCCTTTTATATATATATGAGTAGGAAGAGAAACTATGGCACAGATGTACCTAAGATTGAAAACACTGATAAGGAGTTTTGGGCATGACCCAAGGTATCTTGGTATGCAAAAACGGTCTTTCTACACTCTTGGTTATGACAATATTGAGGGATATTACTTGAAAAATTAATAAGCATAGTATAAACCATTATTGCGGGAATAAGAAAATTCCCCTTAGAATATATGTTGGGAATTAATTCATGGATATCCTACATAGAAGCCTATAGATTCATAAGTTATGGAAATAAAAGTTATTTATAATTCATTCATTTTGGTCCTTAGATTACCCTTTATGTGTTACCCCTAACTATAATTTTATTCTTACCAATGTGATGTCTGTTCTAATGATATTCCCAATCCAATGGGAGTGAGAATCGTGAATTTTGTCATGATACACTCTTAGTTAACTCATTCTTGGAAATGAAACATGGGTCAAGAGGAACATTCAACCTACCCTAAGAATGAACAAGTCACTATCGAGAACCTTATGTGACAAAGACCACTGAATTTTAATAGATCATCTAATCCATCAGTTTTCGAACACTGGATCCACTCCATTGAAAATATCTTATTCATCATTCAATGTATCGAACAAGAGAAGGTTCTTCATGATACTTATCATATGGAGGGGGAAATTATCAATGGTGCACAGTGATAAAAAATATGAATCTCGAGGGAGAGATCGAGGCACTGGAATGTTATAATTTTTGGAAAATGTTTTTTTGATAAATATTTGTTGTAGACCCTCTGAATTAATATTGAAAGGGAATTCCATTCCCTCAAGAAAAAAGACGACGAATCCATCCGCGGGTATCAGGAAAACATCACAAGGCCTGAATGACATGCCTCTGGTTCTGTCATTACACCCGAATGAATGGTTGAACGCTTCTTTAGTGGGCCAAAACCTTTCTTATCGAATGCCCTAGTGATCTGTGACTTTCAGAGAAATGAGGAAATTTTTTGATGTGTCCTCAATGTTGAAATGGAGATCAAACAATCTAAGGGGTATCATTTGGATAAGAATCATAAGGAGGACATCAATTCTGGCAGTCCAATGGATAAATACAATAATTAAATGAAAACCCAACACCCCACTTTCCAATGGTGTTGAATGAAGAACCCATGAAATTCCCAAAAGTGAAATAGGAAATGCATTAGGTGTGGAAGAGAAGGGAACCTTAACTGCCGACAATAAAAACTCATAGCTAAAACAAAGTAGTGGAATGCTTTATTCGACTCTCAATGCATTTCTCATTGCTTCAACTGAAAAGAACCATGGATTCAATCAAATCAGATCTCTAAGCCATGGTTTTTTAGAGGCAACCAACAATCTACAAGGTAGAAAGGGTGATATTTTTCCATCAATAACTCCGAAGTGAACCCTGACAATGATGTAGTGAAAGGTATGCATGTGATTCATTCATGAATAGATAACATACATTTTTTTTCTGGTTCAACATTTAATTTTATATCCCACAAGGTTAGTTGAAAAATCCCAACACACCCAAAAATTATAGAAGTAAAGATGTAATTGAGTAAGGAAAATGGGGAAATCATTGTATCCAATGAATAAAACTCATACCCTATCATATTATCTGGATTGAACTTCTTGGGGAACCTCTCCATACTCCCTCTAAGTAAATTTAATGAAATTATCAACATGGATTGTATTTCCTTATCTAGATCCAACCTATCTTTCCGTGATAGTTAAATAACTCTACATATGTAGAATAGATCCTTGTTTCTATAAAAATTCAAAGAGGAAGATGAATATTATTTTGCACCATCATCTGAAGCATGGATATAACAACCCTATGAGCATGCATTTCGGGATCAGATGATTGAGACTAAGGATTAATCCATCCTCAAAGACAAGCCTATTGTGAGAGAATTCGCTGTAGTTTTTCCAATGGAATATCATGGTCGTCCTACTAGAATAGATGTTGAATTATCAATTGATCCTATACATGGGGCATTGCCTATATCCAAGAATTTATATAGTATAGATGTTGAGGAGCTTGTGGAGATGAAGAAACAACTTTAGAAGAATCTGGATATAGGGTTTATTTTCCAACGTGCTTCACCATGGGGTGAACTATTCATCATCATCATGAAGAATGATAGGTTAATGCGCCTTTGTATACATTATCATGAACATAACAAAATCACGATAAAGAACAAGTTTCCGCTCCCACAAATTGATGACATATTTTATCAGCTGTGTGGAGCACAATACTTATCCAAGGTGAATTTTTGGTTAGGATATTATTAGTTAAGTTTGAAGAAGTAAGATATCACTAAGAATTATTTTTGTACAAGATGCATACACTATGAATTTCTCATAATTCCTTTCGGACTCACTAATGATTTGACAATTTTTGTGGACTTGATGAATAGAGTATTTAGAGATTTCAACATTAAATCTTGGATAGACTTTTTAGATGATATTCTAATATACTCCAAAAAAATGGAGGATCACTAAGAGCATCTATGAACAATACTAGGGACCTTGCGGAAAGATAATCTCTATAAAATGTAGAATAATTGTGATTTATGGTTGAAAAAAGTATCACTCTTGGGTTATATCATTACAAGAAATAGGATATATATGGATCCCTAAAAACAATGTAACAATAGATGGATGGCTGAGACCAACATTGATAATGGTTATTCATAGCTTCTTGTTGTTAGCAGGATATTATCACCGATTTTTGATAAAATTATCACAATTGAAAAACCCTCTTACCATGCCATCTCGACTGGGATTCAAGATTACATGGAGTGATGAATGTGAATAAAGATTCAAGGAGTTGAAAAGAAGGATAATCACTACACTCATTCCCACTTTACCCACAAGTGGAAAAAAAATTGTGGTATTCAGTGATGCTTCGAAGAAGGGCCTGGGATGTGTGTTGATGAAAAATGAAATAGTCATTTTCTATGCCTCAAGGTAGTCCCACACTTGATTTGGAGTTGGTGGATGCGATATTTGAGTTGATTTTTTTTCAAAATTACCTCATTGGGGAGAAGTGTAAAATATATACTGACCATAAAAGGCTCACATACATATTCACACAGAAACACTTGAACATGATCCTGTGAATATGGTTAAAGCTGATCATAGACTATGACTACTCAATACATCAATACCCTAGGAAAGCAATCAAGGTGGAAAATTCTATATGTAGAAAGGACCCATCAACTCTATCATTGATGGGAATTAAAGAGGATCAAATCTTATGAAGATGTACATGGGAATCATAAATAAAAGAACCTCATCAATCCTTAGACAAATTATCGCACTACCATCTCTTTTCAAAAGTTAAATAATTCTCAAAAAGATGATGTGGGAATTTATAAGATGGTGGAAACAATCAAAAAAGGGAAATACTTGGAGTTCAATGTCAATGATGAAGGAATTTTGATATTTTTGACATGACTACATGTTAAACCAAATTTGTATTTAAAGAAAGAACTTTTGTATGATGCACATAGTTTAAATTTCACAATCCTCCTAGGAAACACAAAGATGTACTGTGATCCCTAAGAGAATTATTGGTGGGATACCATGAAGAAGGAGATCACTGAGTATACATCAATGTGTCTCATGTGTCAGCAACTGAAGGCTAAGAGACAACAGTTTAAGGGGATGATGCAACCATTACTTATACCAGCATGGAAATGGTAGAACATCACCACAATTATTTTCACCATACATCCGATGAAATCCAATGGAAAAAATGATATAAAGGTTGTTATTGATCATCTTACAATGACTTCACACTTCATTGAAATTTGGAAGGATTTCTCATTGTATCAACTAGCCTGAATATACATCAAATATGTGGTAAGGGTGCATGGAGTACCACTATCTATTGTATTTGATCGAGATCCAAGATTCACCAATATGATTTGGTTGGTAATTCAACATGCTTTGGATACTGATTTGAATGTCAGTTTTATTTATCATTAAAAAATAGATGGCCAATATGAGTGGGCTATCCAAACACTTGAATACATTTGGAGAACATTATTGATGGACTAAAAATGAGGATGGGATCAACATGTTGCACAGGTTGAGTTCACTTAAAACAAAAGCTTCCACTCAAGCATATAGATGGATCCTTATAAAGACTTGTATGGGAAGAGGTACAGAACACCAGCATGCCGGGACAAAGTAGGGGAGTGAAAACTCCTAGGTCCAAAAATTGTAAATGAAATGGTGGATAAGGTTAAGGCCATCCAGTAGTACATTAAAGCTACTCCGAGTCAATAGAAGAGATATACTGATAATATTTGATGAGACCTAGAGTTTGAGGTCAGAGACATGGTATTCCTATGCATATCACTATGGAAGTTGTTTATGAGATTTGGGAAGTAGGTAAACCTTAGTCCAAGGTACATGAACCATTTTGAGATCCATGATCGCATTGGTGATGTGGCCTATCGACAATCACTCACACTGAACCGATCTCAAGTACACGATGTGTTCCATGTATCACTCTTGAGAAAGTACATACCCGACCCATTACATGTACATAATCTAAAGGTGGTACCATTGGTGAATTAAATCTCTAATTTAGAGATTCTAGTGAAGATATTAGATCATAGAAAATAGTTCTAAGAAATAATACAATGCACCTCATGAATGTGTTGTGAAGAAACCACAAGATTGAAGAAGAAATGTGGGATCCAAAGGAAGTAATGAGGCAAAGTTATCCCCTTATGTTTTATTTTGGGGAAAGGAAATTTTGATGGAAAATATCTTAAGGGGGGAAGATTGTAAAGACCCAATCATTTGTTAATGAAAATCCCTCATTATCCAAATAAAGGTCTTATTATGTAAAATGATCATATAAAACTTATACACTTCCTTGGTTTTATGTTTTTGGATTTCAATATACAGTTATGAATAGTTACCATTTCTAATATAGCCATTTAACTATGATCACTTTATTATAATAAATATAGGGCTTTAAGAAATCCAATTTACTCAGACAAAGGATGTTATGGCCTCATCTAGTAAAATAGCTCCATACTAGGCCCTTATAATGGGGCATGGAAGGGTTGTGTCATCATTGGGATTAGCTCCTGAAAAATCCCATGATGAGCTTGAATACATTATGCTCAAGTAGAATCGCCTATGGGAGAAGAGGAATATGATATAGATTATGACTCGAGAAAAGTTATCTGAGCCACCCCAAGAGTTTTTCACCATTGCGCACCATAACCAATGGCCTTATGCAGGAGTTTTAAGGGGTTTTTTAATAATACCCTATCCCTATGACTATGTAAATTATTTTTGTATGAATAATATACATTTATTTCATTATTGTTACTTTATAAAATAGTTTTTAAAGAACAAATATTATATTTAGTTAGTATTCCACTCGAAAATCTATATTAATGAATTAATGGGTCTTGGAATTAAATAATATTTTAATAAAAAATTACTATTAAATTAATTTTTATAAAATATAAATTATTTTCAAACTTTTATGAATACAATTGTAATTTTGGATAAGGTTTGAATGCTTTTTTTGTCAATACCCATGAATTTTTGATAAATGATGGTTTCTATATTAAAAGTGAAGATTCAAAAATTTATAAAATTATTTAGATAAAATTAAAATTATTTTTGGAATCATGATGTTGAAATTATCCAATTTTTTATTTTTCTTAATTTCTGAGACAGTCGATTTTTGGGTAAAAATTAAATATCATTGAAATATATAATGTGTTTTATGACATCATAAAAACCAAATAGTGATGTAATAAAATAATATAAAAGATTTTTTCAGATAGTATATGTTTTATCTTTAAAATAATATGATTTGAGATGTGTTTGATTAATTTTATGGTGCCTTAGTAGACCCTCCATGACTTATAAAACATTTTATATTTTTAAATTGTTTTCCTCAAGATTTCTACTCACCTCCACATAATCATGCATAATATTTTATGAATATAGGACATTGGACTTATAAAAATATTTTTATGAACTATCCTTTGAAAAAATACATGGGAAAAAACCATGGAATGGTTTGTGGTTTTTATTAGTTTAAGGTGTAGGGTCCAAATCCTAAATAATAAAGAATTATTTATCCTTTCATATATATACGCACCCAAGATCATTCTTCCTCTTCTCAAGAAGCCATTTCAGCTCAACAAAACATTGAACTCCTCTCTCTAGAGTCCTCCCAAGGATCCCCATGCTCCCACAAATCCTCTCTGTAGCCTCTCCCAAGCCTTTGGGATCATACTTCCAATCAAGGGATTCGTTCCTTTCTCATTTTATCCATGTTTCATAATATTGGTATGTTCTTTTATTTTCAATTATAAATGTTGGGGTATGATTTCTCACCCACCATAATGACCTATTTATGATAAAATGATGAGAGGCCCTTTCTCCCTCCTTAATGCCTCCCATGTACACAAGTTACTGTGCCAAAATTCCGAAAAAAAATTCTCTCTCTTCTCATTTACAATCAAGAAACTATTTTTTTATTATGAATAAAAATTCCATTACATTTGTTCAGAAATATATTTATCTGACCCACTTACTATATATTTCATGTATATCTGATGAGAAACCTATTTCTCTCACATCAAACATTTTTTATGAATTCTTATGTCACATCGTTATGCTGCCAAAATTTCACCATGATTTTCCAAGCCAAAGCCATTTTGTAGTTAATACCATGCCAGTTATTCCTTAAAGGGTATTCAAATTTATTCAAATTTACTTACTGATTACATATTTTCATGTAAGTATTCCACACCTCTTATTCATGGAATAAATTATGGTTTTTAATGAATCCATGTCGAATGGTCCTTGTGGCACATTTATGCATGAAATGTAATGATTAAAAATGGTGAGCCCTGATAGTGATCCGATGCATTGGAAAAATATTAGAATGATGATTTGTCATGTGAAATGAGTGTTTACTCAGGAAACATCATGTGCAATGAAGGTTTACTCATGCTCTATGTACAATGGGCCTTGTCTCATGCTATCATTTTAAATGTTGTTGCACATTTCCATGTTATGTTAATCATGTCATATCATGAATTTATCTTCATTGATCATTTTTTATCTATTGATGAGCCTATGGAATAACATGTATTTTATTCTTCATGTTATTCCTTGTTTACTCTATTACTACTCTTTATAGATTACCCTATTACTATTCATGTTTTCAAGTTATCCCATGCAATGATATGAACGAGGAAATGTAGTGGTCATGTAAATGATGTTTTCAATAAAAATGACTTGTTTTATGTTCTATGTTTTTATTGTATGTTCCTAAGATCCAAAAACACTAGACCTCTCAATCATCTATGTTGTATCAAGTGATGGGTTTTATGTATTCAATCATTCTTAAGAGTGTAACAAATATTCGGGGCTAGGGACTAGCCCTGAGTTGGAATATTACTAACATGGGAGACATTGCCTATGTTCCTGTACAAAGGTACCAATCTCCAATCCCCAAAATGATGAAATGTAAAAACCACAATATAACAAAACACATGAATACAACTAAACCCAACCAATAAAGTATGACAGAAGTAAGGTACTAAAAGAAAACTAGGCCAGAATACAAGCCCACCATAATAAGATAAAAATAGTTTAAAAACAAAAAATTCCAACCTGTAAACATGAATAAGTTCTGGGACTACTACTAATAGCCGTAGGAACACCTCGCCCTGTAGGGAACTCAAAAAACTCATTCCTATTCTGGTCCTCCCTATACTCTATCAACATGCTGCTCATTTCTATAAGACATGATAGGTGTGGGAAATGCCCATGCAGGGCTGAGTATAACATTGCACTATAAAGGGGCCTGAAAACCAAAAATCAATAAACAAAGGAAAAGTACAATGAAATCTACACAATATATTTCTACTAAAAATATATCAAGATTAAAAAAAATCCATATATATTCAAACCCCATACCCATAGTCTACAGACATGTTGCACTGCCATAGCCCCCCCCCCCCCCCCCCCCCGATTGGGATTCAGTTTGAAGATTATAGGAAGCACTGATCCAGGGGAATACACTCCGTGAGTCTGATAGCTATGATTTTGTATGTCCGAGATTTACTGCCCATCGGGAATAGTCACAAGAGATAGATATAATCATTAGGGGAGAACACAATCTTAATTGGTTAATGATCAAGACACACATATAAGGATCACTGCCAGGTCCTTGGAGGATACTGTGACTCATCTATATTCAACTGCTATGTAAGGGATTAGCTCCCTATAGGGATAGTCACATCGATACCTGAACCTACCTAGGTTTATGAATGGATAGAGAATCTTGCTCCATGCCTCTCAGAGGGATACCATCCCTTATTCCGAAAAATCATACTAAAGGGATCATACTCATGAAAAAGGAAATGATACCTGACCATTAGGGGAATGAGAAAATGTGTCACTAACACAAATGAAACAAGTATGAGATATATTGGAAAAGAAAATCAAGCAATGTACTGTGATGTAAACATCATTCAGAAGTGTCACACACGATGTCTTCTGACCCCTGGTACAACCCGTGTACAACAACACGTGCCATAAGGATGGTCGTGTAGAAGAAGTTATACAAGGCATGTAAGGGAGTGGCATGACACGTTCCTCTATCTGGGGAGAACACTGTGTACGCTGACCATGTTCTTATACATGGCTTCAACCTAGGTGTTACAACTTGGGTATCCGGTATATGGGGTAACCCATACAATCGGCCTGGTTCAGCCTTCTGGTGGAGGACACAGTTGTTTACTCCACCCTGTGTTTGTGTATCCCGTGGATATACACTAACTCCCATGTATAGTCCCACACATATTTTTCTTTGGATAACACGCAACTTTATCACTTCATACACTGTGGAACCTTAGCTGCAGCTTTGTCGGACCTACACGAGGTGTTCATTGGGATACATTCCATGTGTCTTGGAAATTTCTATAATTTTGAACCTCAACCTTCGCGCCTTCAGTGGTGCTGCGATCATTGATCCGACCATCTGTTTTCCCCTAAACTTGAAGATTAAGGTCGCCCTGATTCTCTAAAGTCATCTCTGTTGTTTTCGGGCCTCCGATCATTCCTGAAAACACGTATCGATCCGCCCTTGTGAAGAACGCCCGAAGAACGGTCTCCCTTGATCTGAGAAGAATCTTTATCCACCATTGATGTCGCTCCTCTATTGAGTCATCGCAATGTTAGTTCACTAAATTAGGATTCTTGGGTTGCAGAATGGATGTGCAACGATCCGTTGTTAATCTCCCATGAAGAATGCGAAGAATGTGAGGTAAAAAGAGGGGGAAGAAATCAAAATCACAAAATAAAAGTGGACTGAATCTCCCCCATCATTCTTCATGGCATTGAACCTCTCCCTTTATGAGGATTAAATAGAGAGAATAAAAACATGGATTTCAACATCATGGATTAATCCAAAATAACAACACAATCGAAACCCTCCCGTAAAAACTCACGGTCCATGGGTCAATCTATTTGTGGGTTGATCTTCATTTTTCATTCTATATCAAAAATGGGGAAATGAAGAATTGAAATAAAAAAACCCTACCTCTATCCAGTTGAATAATGATCATTATGTCACATTTATTGGTGGGGTTCATCGAATATGATATGCATCAATCGATCGCGTCGTCGTCATCCGCCAACGGGTTCTCCCCCAATGCACCAAGTGGCTCTCTCCCAATATGCAGGGTTATGAGGCTAACCCTATGAACATCCATATGTAGGTATTTAAAATGGAGGTATTAAGTCTCTATGCCAAAATTTTACTTTTAAATAAAATAAATTATTACTTTATTTTATTTCTATTATAGAATCCAAAAACATACTCTCATGTATAACCTACACTGGTTGATGTTAGGCCCTGCCTATGGTAAAGACATAACACTGAACAAAATGGGGCCCTTAGATTGTTAATCTGATCACAAGTTCAAAAGTTATTACACTTTTTCAGGAAAACCACTCTTGGATGATATTTAATGTTTAAATTAATTCAATCATTTATTTTGGGCACTCCGAGCCTCGGAATCAAATGATGTTGAAAGGTATGGTCTCTGAATATTTTCATATAATATTTAAAAACAATACACATAGAACCTATGATATTACATTCTACCCACCATGGGGTTTTTCAACCCCAAAATGACACAAAAAGGCTACTAAAAAAGAAGTCTATTCTGGGCACAGATCTGAGCCTCCCTCTCCCATGTGCTCTCCTAAAGATTTCTGTGCTTCCACAAAATGTGCACCTTGGTAATCGATTGCCTAATGTTGATCATCTCTTACAGATCATCAATTTCTATAGGGTACTTCATAAATGTCTCTCCTTCATTGATGTCAAAATCTCCTTAGTTGATGATGTGTGGCAGGTTATGCACCTACCTCCTCAGTTGCGACATGTGGAAGACATCAAGTACCTGATGCAAAAGTGGTGGTATAGCGTTTCGGTATGCCACCTCGCCAACATTGTGTAGTTTCTGGAATGGTCTGATGAATCTCGGAGATATCTTGCCGCCCCGGACAAATCTATTCAACCCTCATTGAGGTGAGACCGTAAAGAAGAAATGGTATCCCTCCTTTAACTCCAGAGGTCTCATTATTCTCTCAGCATAAGTCTTCTGCTGGCCTTGTGCAATCTTGATCTGCTCTCGAATGATCTGCACCTTCTTAGAGTTATCTCGCACTGACAATGGACCCATGAGTACTAACTCTCTGGGGTCGGTCCAACAATGTTGTGACTGGAAACATCACCCATATAAATCCTTTAATGGTTCCATACCAATTGTAGAGTGGTAGAAATTATTATATTCAAACTCTACCAGTGGTAGGTTATCCCCCCAACCTTGACCAAAGTCCAAGATACATGGCCACATCATATCCTCCAGAACATGAATGGTTCTCTTTTTTCGACCATCTTTCTAGGTATGGAATACTGTTCTTATGTGTAACTATGTTCCGAAAGCCTCCAGGAGTCCCATCCACAACCGGGATGGGATGTGGGAATTCTGATATGATACTATCGTCAAAGTGACTCTATAAAGATGAAATATCTCTTGCATGTAGAGGCGTCCCATGCTCTCTAAGGAACTCTTTTTTTAGATAGCTAGGAAGTGGGATCACTTGGTGAGTTTTTCAATGATCCCCCAGATGTAATCCTTCCCCTTGGACATTAATGGTATGCCTGTTACAAATTCCTTCAATATTCCACACCACTTCCACTCTAGAACATACAAGGGGAGAGAAAATTCCATTGGAAAATGGTGCTCAGCCTCACCTGTTGGCACACAATCCATCGAGAAACGATCTCTGCTACAACCTTCTTCATTCTTGACCACCAAAACTATAGTCGGAGACCCATGAACATCTTTTCCACACCAGGATGTACCTCTAAGGGGGGTGTATGAAATTCAATCAGGACCCCCTCCCATAACTCCACCATTACAATAGTGTATCCTTTTAAAAGAAGTCTGTGCTTCCTAGCTTGAGAATATCAATCAAGAGCATGTACAGTGTATAACTGAGCACAGAAAGCCTTATAGTCAACATCCCCAAGTTGTTCCACTCTAACTCACTATAAGAGTGTAGGGGTGACAACCATCGATTGAAGTTAAGCTACAACCTCTTTGTCAACGATGGATAATTCCAATGTGGCTAAATTCTATATTTCCTCAATCAACAGCTGCGAGCTCGACTATCTAATAAGAGAATCTCCTACCTAATTCCCCTTAAAAGGAGTATAGATGGTCTTGAAATCAGAGTCTTGGTGAAACTCTATCCATCGCCTCTGTCTCATATTATGATTCATCTATGAGAAGATGTACTTGAGGCTCTTGTTTTTAGAGAAGATGATGAACTTATCGCCCAAAATGTAGTGTCGACACATATTTGACGTGAAGACTACTGCTGCCAACTCGAGATCATAGGTCACATTGTCCTGCTCATGTTTCCTAATCTGGCATGGACCCTAAGCAATCACTGGCTCTCTGAATCAGGACATAGCAAAGCCCAGTCCCTGCTGTGTCGCGTAAAACTACATACATGACACCCTCCTCCAGTAACCTCAAGAATGGGGTGCCGGTCAAACTCTGCCTCAACAACCCAAAATCCTGCTAGAACTTATCTGTCCACATGAAGGGTTTCCCCTTTCTGGTCAAGGCTATGATCGGTGATGTTATTTGGGAGAAATCATGGTTGAATCACCAGAGATATCCTACCAACCCAAAGTAACTCCGCACCTATGTCACGCTCTAAGGTGGATCCCATGATAACTCTACCTCCACCATAAATGGGTCCACAAATACTTAATCTTCTAAAATGATATGTCCTAGAAATTAGACCTCACAAATCCAGAACTGGCTCTTCGAGAGCTTCCCATAATGTTGGTGATCTTAGAGTACATCCAAAACCATCTGCAAGTGTCTTGCAAGCTCCTCTTTTGATGCTGAGTACTCACAGATGTTTTTGATGAAGACCAACACGAACCGGTCCAAGTATGTCTGGAAGATATGGGTCAAAAGTCCCATGAACACTGGACGAGCGTTCATTACACCAAAATGCATCACAATGTAGTCATAGTGACCTTAGCGGAATCTCATAGCTGTCTTCGGTATATCCTTATCCTGTACTCGTAACTGGTGGTAAACTGACCAAAGTTCATCCTTCTAGAACCATTGTGCCCCTATTAGCTGGTGGAAGAGTTCATCGATCCTCGGTAGTGGATACATGTTCTTCACTGTTACTTGGTCCAGGCATTGGTATTCCATGAACAAACTCAAACTTCCATCTTCCTTTTAGGAAAACAATATTGGGGATACCCAGGGTGAAACGCTGGGTCTTACAAAACCCTTTCTCTACAAATCTTCCAAATACAGCCTCATCTCTCAATACTTTGTGGGAGACATCTGATATGATGATGATTAAATATGTGTCTTCTCATGTTGTAAGTAGATGCAGTATTTGATTTCCCAGTGGGGAGGTATTCCAAGAACAACTTTGGGAAATTCATCCTTGTACTCCACCACTACTGCTGGGAACTGGAAGGTCACAAAATCTACTACCCTGAGGGTAATGCTAGCCAACTCACGAGTGATCTATTGTACCCTCCTATGCATGATACCATTCTGTGCTGCCAAAGTCACCCATTCACCGTCAAAGGAAAAACATGCCCCATCGTTGTGGACACACTGCACTCTTCACTTGAAGAAGTCAATCTAGGAATGGACTGAGGATAACCAATCCATAACAACAATGATGTTGTAAGGCCTCGACAATGCCACCGAGAGGTTCCAACTAAAACTCTCGCCTCCAAGGTCAAGATCACACTATCTACAAAGGTGTGTGATCATTGAGTCTCCTCCCGTAGGTGTCTCCAAGTGTAAGGATCATGTCAACATCTCTACCAAAATATTGATTTTTCACAGAATACATGTGGCGAGGAAGGAATGACTAGTACTGGTGTTTATAAGTACATCATCTAAGGAAGAGAAGACATAGATCGTGCCTCAGTTCATCCCCGGAGTCCCTGGGTCATACGCCTCGACTGCATGTATTTGTCCACGACCCTATTCCCCAACTCTATGATCCTAGTGCGGACCTCCTGGGGGTGTTGTTGGAAGTAGATGGAAGCATCTTCCACCACATGCAGATCTCCCTGCTCCTCTACCACGTCTGCCACCTGGTGGGTCTGTCTACTCCACTCTCTGCCTCTACCTCGGTGGTACATCCACTGTCTCCCTATCATCAGATCGACATGTTAGAAAATATATAGTGATATGTCCATTATCATCGAATGAGTGGAATCAAATCAACCTAGGCTGACTAGATCCATCCTGAGAGCCCTAGATTTCCAAACACTTGTCTGGGTTCCTCCTGTGATGTCTCCCACATCCATATCCATGTTCCTGATGTCAGATCCCTTCTTCTGAGGTCTCCGCACCAGTCTTCCTACTACTGACTATGGTCCACTATATCTACTCCGACCAAATGCTCTTGATCACCATGGCCCGATCAAGCACACTAGAATAAGTTAGAATGCAAAGAGGGAAGACACTAGCTTGGATGTCCCGTCTTAGACCTCGCTCAATGGTCAGAGCTCTAAAGTACTAACACCTGACCATATCCATTGAGTACCTGGCATGGTTGATGAACCTGGATTAATAGTTAACCACCGTCAAAATTCCTTGACGGAGCTGAAGAGGCTCCGGGATACACATTTCTCTCAGGTTAACAAGTGATAACTCCTACCTAAAGAGTTGCTCAATCTTTTTCCATGATAGAGTATCCTCTTCATGAGTCTGTGTGGTCAGAGACCACTATCGTCCTGCCGAACCCTGAAGAAGGATCGATCCTTGGATAACCATCTTGTCCGATGGTGTCCTCACGAGTCATAAAACTCTAGTAACCACCTCAAGAAAGTCCTCTGCAGCCTGAGGGTGGGGCTCGCCTCAGATCATTAGGGGGATCTGTCTTTGGAACTCATGGAGGGCGCTCAGCATGCACCCCTAATCGTTGGGGTAATATAGGTACCACGGGTTGCTCAACTGGTGGTGGTATAGCATGTCCACCACAAAAAGGTAACACCTAGGGAACTGGTCCCTGTATCGAAGCCTCACCATTGAGGGGGTCATCCTTTTGATCACACTATAGAATCCTAACAGGTTTGCATTGCAGAGGCATCCTATAAGGAATAAGATGTACCATGGTCAAAGAATATATTTGGATAGATGATACAAAGGAAATGAAAAATAAAACCCATTCCTATATGAGGCATATACCAATATATTATTTCTTCGCAACTAGTGATTTTATGTACCGAGTTGAAAAGAAGGTTATTAGAGTCCTAGTGAATGGATATGTCAGCCGCCCACACCAACTCTGGAGTCACTGGCCTAAAAGCATGGCTCGAAAGACATAACATAATTTCCCCAACACAAACTTAGACACTATTGGTCTTAAAATAGAACTGACCACCTCTGATTCCACTCTTTCATGAACCGTCCTAGTGGGTCCCACGACGTGACTCCACAAGCCTGCCCCCATATGCTTGGGGTTGGTGACTTGCACCGAGTAGGCATATTACTAACATGGGTAAAATTTCCTACGTACCTGTATTCACACACACATATCCATGCCCACAAATGCTGAAATGTAAAAACCACTAAGAAAAAAATGAATGCGTACAACTAAAACCAACCAACAGAGTACGACCGAAGTATGTTACAGAAAGTAAACTGGTCCAGAATACAAGCCCACCAAAATAAGAAAAATAGGATTTTGAAAACAAAAATGTCTAATCTGTAAACACAAAGTGGTACTGGGACTGGTGCTCATAGACTTAGGAAAAACAAAACCTGTAGAGAACTCAGAAAACATGATATTGTCCCGGTATTCCCTTGACACTGTTAAAAGGCTGCTCATTTTCACAAGACACGATACATGTGGGAAAATCCCTGTGTAGGGGAGGGTATAACAATACTCAGTAGAGGACCCTAAAATCCACAAGGCAATACACAAAAGATTGGTATAGTCATCACTACAAAATATATGTCTTCTAAAAATATAGCATGTTTAATATAAATCTATATATACAAAATCACCATACCCACAGTCAAGAGACAAGTGACACAACCACATCCCCCCACCCCGCTAGTGATTCAGTTTGAAGATTCCATGAAGTAATCTTCTGGGAAAACTCACTCTGTGAGTATGATAGCTCTGATGACACCCGTCCAAGATGTACTATCTGTCAGTAAAAGTCATGACAAATAAATACAATCATTTTGGGAGAACCCAGTCTTGAGTTGGGAAACATCCCGATACAATGATACGTATCGCTGACAGGGCCTTAGCGGATACAGCGACTCATATGGATTCGCAAACTAAGTAGAGGATCGAAGCCTTATTTGGGATATTCACATCAATACCTGACTCTACCTAGGGTCAAGAATGGAAAGAGGATCTTTCCCTCGGCCTCTCGGATGCATTCCTGACTATATCACAGAATGACATGCTGAAGGGATCATATACCAGAAAAAGGAAACGATACCTGACCATCAGTGGAATGAGAAAAAGGGACACAAACCCAAACAAATCGTGTCCATGATACAATGGAAAATAAGATAAATCCACATATTTACAAGTACACAGTGTGTAGAAGTTTCACACTCCATGTCTTCTAACCCCGGGTACTACTTGTGTATAATGGGCCGTGTCGTATGGCTGGTCGTGTAGAGGAAGGTATACCCGATATGTAATAGAGTGACTGATGTTATTCATATTTTCATTACTTATTAAATAAACCCTTCAATGATTTTATATGAAATTTGCATAATTTATATCAAATATTAATTTTTTAATACTAAGTATAATTTTTGAGAATTTTTTAGAAGTAGTCCAATTGAGTTGGTTTACTATTTTATTTATAAATATCAAAATAATGATCCAAATTGTGTGGTTCTTATTTTTTAGGATTCAAAATTCAATATAAAACATTTCATTAGAAGGTATCATGTGCCAAATATGCAATTTTAATGCCCATATCGACCACACAATAAGGCCTATAGAATCTGGGAAGAAAACTGGACCAACCATGAAGATTTAATTTCTGGGCTCAATTAGGAAGTACAAATTCTTTTATTTTGCTAAAAAGTTTGAGGGATAATGAAAGGAGTATTGGATAAAAATTTCAAGGCCCAAATCTGAAGACAAGTTTGAAATAGGAGATATAGGCGGCCGACTTTGTTGAAGAAATCATTCAGATTTGAAGGCATCTTCTTGTTCCAAAATCCATTCACATTTACGCCATCAAAAAATCATGGATATAAATGGATAGTTTACATTTGTTTAATATATCTTCCATAACATTGTCTAAAAATGTCCAAATGCCACCAAATTTTTAGAGTAGTCAGACAAATCTATTATATAAAACTTTGAAGAAGGAGATATTTGGAGATTCAGCTATCTGAATAGCCAACATGGCGATGTAAGTGGAGGGACAAATAGGGAATGAAAACTGTCCACTTCCTTGGGCTAGAAATGCATCCCCTCCACTCCTTCTAGGGGTTTTTCATTTAATAATATAGGAGGATTAATTGGCACGAACAAGGCTCTGCCAAAGGCCAGGTAGGACATGAAAAACTCATGTTTTTACTTGAGAAACCCTTCCTCCTCTCTTTAATTTCATTTACTTTTGTGTGTTTCTTCATTTGTAATATTGTAAGTGTTCATTTTGTAATTCTTTTTTACTAAATTTTTCTTCTTCAATATCTCTTACTCTCACCCACCATCTATAGTTAAATAATAAGGTTCTTAAAATATCCTAAATCAATTTAAAATCCATCTCTTATTTTTCTTCCTCATTCAATGTAAATTCTATATTTAACAATTTCTTCATCGTTTGTGTGTGTGTTCGGTGCACTACTCTTATCTTGTCCCTTTCTTTTTATTCTCTTCATAATTCATCACCATAATCATATATTACCAGATTAATAACCATATTAATTGCAGATTAAATCTCTCATTAGGGTGAGTTTTAATTTAGGTATGTTAATTGATTGAGATCTTTTTCTCGATTAGTATTCGTTAAATTAACATTGTGTATGTTGTACATAGCATGTCATGGATTAATGACAGTTTTTGTTTAATGCGTTGAATCCATGGATTATTGGAACCATAAATACACTACCATAGACAAGTATTTATTGAGAGTATAATCCTAGTTAAGTTAAGTCTTGGATTAAATCTTTAACACTAAGAAATTCTAATCGATGTCAACGTGTGAAGTGGCTGTTAATTTAAATGAAATATAAAGCAAAGCTCAAGGATATCACAATATTATCTCCCTAATAATGAACACACCCCAATCATTTTCAATTTTTAAATCAATTATATCCAATCAATCATTTCAATTAAGATCTGAAAACAAACCCCCCTGATCAAAATACAATCAACTAAAAACAAATGACTATTACAATGTTTCACCGCCGAGGATTCAACCCGAGTGCTACTATACACATTAGCAGAGCAACAGAACATTGACTGGTCGATAGGCGATATTAAACCATGAATTTCAAATGGAGCCATTGTAGGGGATGTTGCATTAAGTAGTCATTAGATTATGGTTATTCTAAAAAAAACCCCAAAAAAGAAAAATTTTAAAAAAAATTGAAAAAAAACACAAAGAAAAACCCGTCTTCTCATAAAAATAATAAACTGAAATAAGTACAAAAAAACCCATCTTCCACTTTCTTCCAACATCTATCTGAATGCCCTGTTGCATCCCAAACAATCCCTTGGATTTGTTTGACCCTGAAATTGAGAGAACACTTTTCCAACATAGGAGGAACATAAGAGATAATCAACTAATTCAAGAACCAGTCCTCATCCAACCGGTTGAATTTGAATTGGAAAATCCTAGGGAACAAATCCTTAAAGAACTTTATACCCTTGATATGAATTACCAACCTCTTGGTATTCAATATCCAAACATAGAAGCTGACTTCGAACACAAATTGGGTTTGATTCATCTTCTCCCTCATTTTCACGGACTAGCCGGTGAGGGTCCACATCTCCACCTTAATGATTTCCAGGTGGTGTGCTCTTCTATGAAGCCTCAAGGGGTTTTTGAAAAACAAATCAATCTTCGAGAATTTCCTTTCCCCCAAGATGAAATTTCTATATCATTGCTTTACTACATACCTCCCGGTTCTATAACCACATCGAATGACATGATGCGACTCTTCTTAGATAAAATCTTTCCCGCTTCTTGTACAACTTCCATTCGAAAAGAAATAAGTGGTATACGTAAATTCCCAAGTGAATCACTCCATGACTACTGGGAGAGGTTCAAAAATAATATGGAAACCTAACCACACCATCAAATCCCTGACCAACTATTGATCAAATATTTCTTTGAGGGGTTACTGGCTATGGAGAGAACTGTCACAGATAATGCATGTGGCGGTGCTCTTGTTGATAAAACTCCTGCAACAACAAGAGATATTATAATAAACATGGATGAAAAAACACATCAATTCCATACTTGTTCACATGCTAAAGTCAAAAAATCCCAAGATAATCAATTAATTGAGCCGAATAAGATGACAGAGTGGATGGGTGATCTTACAGGTCTTGTCCGATAACTAGCTGTGGCTACCTAATCCCCAACCTCGTCTTCTCCACAATCAATGATTCCCAGACCTATCAAAAACTATGGAATCTTACAATCTCCATCTCATCCAACTAACACATGTCAACAACTTCAAGAGGATCAATCTAATTCATCTAGACCAATGGAGCTCAATGCAGTGTATGCTTAGCAGAACACCAATCCTCAACTATCAGGTCAGTTTGTTAGGAATTTCAACCAACAGCACTCTGAGCCATTTTCTTCTTCCTATAACCAAGGCCATAGGTATGGTAATCCCATATATCATCCTCCTCAATTACCTTATGAAAAACCAAACCAATTTCAATATGATCAAGGTGTTGGTAGCATCCAACAACCTTATCCTTTTATACCTCAACAGAACAATCCTCCTCCTGGATTCCATTATCCAAGTGAGCCTTCCCAATTCCAAAACCAATACAATCTCTTTCCCAACAACCAGAATCTAGGTAATCCCAATCCGGGACAAGCCTCTTATCTACGAAACCATGGGAAAGTGTAGTGGATGTTCTTGCCTCCTTTACACATTCAAGCCTCAAGAACATTGAAACTCAAATTGGTCAACTTGCATCCCACCTTAGTCAGCAACAACCAGCCAATTCTTCCTATCTCCCACCTCAACCATTACCCAAACCCAAGGGTAATGTTACTTCAACTGCATTTAGATTGGGAAAACAAATTTATATGCCTCAAGATAAGTCCTCCATCCCTCTTTTGAATGTTGACCTAGAAAATGAAAAGAAAAAGAAACCTGAAAAGGAACCTGAAACCATTCCCACACCTCCTTGCATTCCACTAAGGAATCCAATTAATTTTCCACAAGTTGTCTCTAAGAAAAAGATGTCATTTGATCCCGATCCTAAAATGCTTTACATTATTGATGTGTTGAAGTCAACATTCCTATATTAGATTCCATAAAACAAATCCCTAAGTATGCCATGTTTTTTAAGGAATTGTACACCCACAAGAGGCAACATAGGACCTCTGAAAAATTTTCCACCCAGCAGTTTATTCCCATAAAGTTCAAGGATCCATGTACCTTTACGGTTCCATGCCAAATTGGAAGTTCCATCATTGATGATGAACTCATAGAAATAGGAGCCTCAATTAATGTCATGCCCAAATACATATTCTTCAACCTTGTCTGAGGTCCCTTAAATATGATGACTTTTGTCATTCAATTGGTCAATCGAAGCACTGCTAGTCCTGAGGGTATAATGGAGGATCTCCTTATCCATGTCAATGATCTTATCTTACCTGCTGATTTCTATGTCCTTGATGTGGAAGGTGAGAATAACTCTTCTCGATCTCTTCTAATTTTAGGAAGACCTTTCCTCATGACATCGAAAACTAAAATTGATGTCCATTCAGGCATCTTATACATGGAATTTGGTGACCAATTGGTCATGTTCAATATTTTTCAATCCATGCAATAGCCATCAGAGAATGAATCTGCATTCTCTATCCATTATTATGAAACTCCCTCTGATAGTGTGTTGAATCCCAATCCTTCATTTCCTTGTTCTACTGATAGAGGAGTTTTTGAATATTGTATCCTCATTAACCAAGTCATAAATGTAGAATTTGATGTTGACATTACAAACACAAACTCCATTGATATAAAGGATATTGAAAACTCTTTGGAATCTCATATAACCTCTAACATCCACTAGTCCAACTTGAATAGTAATAGGAAAAATGAATAAGCTTGTTCATTTTCTTATTCAAATTTTATTATCCAACATTCATTATTTCCTATCCAGGATTTTGAAAATACTGTTATATGTAAGGTTATCCCTAATAAAATGTTTTTATCTTTTCCCAATGAGGGTGAAGGTTGTGTGATTTGTTCCCTAATTAATAAAGTGATCACTGGTGAGGTTGAAATTGACCAGTCACTGGTGAACAATATTGAAAAAAATGATATTGAAAATTTTATTCTTTCTTATGACTTCACAGATCCTCATTACTCTACATCGGTATGTGATGAAATAAATAAGTAAAAAACAATTGGGATCTCATAATTTTGTTTTGTGTTATCTGATCCTTACATAAATAAACCATTAAAATTTAGACATATTGCTGAATTTCAAAGCATAAAAAACCATCACTTTGTGGATAACAAAATTCCCCATGTTAAAGACCAAAGGGGGGATAGTTATATGCTCCTTCCACCCCCGTTTAATTACATGCACACAATCAAAGAAGGGGATACATTATCCAATGAAAAATCAGGAATCCCAATGGAGAAGTTTTTTGGGATGTACTCTGGAGTTGAGAAAATACGGTGGACACCATCAGACTATGGGTAATCCACTACAACTGTCTAGCTATAGACAATTAAATACAACGCTTCTTGGGAGGCAAACCATGTTTTCATTTAATTTTATGAAAGTTTAGTTGCATTTTATTTTTTTATTAGATGAATAATGATTTTTCTTTTTCAGTTAACAACACACAATCCTGGATCAACATCGACTTCAATTGGATCACCAACTTCTGCAGTTGACCCACCACTAGATGGAGATGGCGACCCGCCAAATCCAAACCAGGGGGAACCACTTTCCCTTTAACTCTCTCTCTCTATCTTCCTCCCTCAACCTCATTCTTCTTCCTCCTATGTCTTCTATTTTTACCACATTCTTTATCAAAACCTTTATTTTTCTCTTTTTCTTTTGTGTGAGTGTGTCTTTATTAAAAACTAAAAAAACAAACAAAAAATAAATCATAACAAAAAAAATAAAAAAAATTAAGATTCATGCTTACTCACAATTGAGTTTTGAAATTTTTTCCATCCTTTTTCGGGAGTCAACTGGCATGTTTTCATCTCAAAAAGTTTGTATTTTCATCGTGACTTAGGATAAAGAATAGTGTATCAAAACCCACAAATTTTGAATTCTCAATTTTTGTTTTGGAAAATTATTTTCCCCCACCGTGAGAACCAACATTAGATTTCTTGCCAAGGACACCTGTGGTTATCTTTTCAAAATGGGTGTTTTCACCCCAATTTTGATTCTTGAGTTTGTGGACCTTTGAGCTGAATTTCCTACCTTAATGTGCACTAATATGATAGAGGCATTTTCTTGTACCACATGAGAATCAAAAAAGCCAAATAGCCTCCCATTTCATTTCATTAATCCTCTTTTTGAAAGCCCCTTTGAGCCTATGCAAACCTTTTCTTTGATAGTCACATTAAAATCCCAATACCTTTTCCCACCGAATATCAACATGGATTTTCTTTTCATAATTTATTTGAAATTTAAGTGTGGGGGGAATGGATTTCATTTTGTGTACCCTTTGTTGATGTCACAATATTATCTTATGCATGAGGGAAATCATCATTTTATGTGTGGGGGAGAGGTAGAGGTTGTCATTCAGTGAGATTTGGGAATGTATGTATGTTTATGAAATCATGTACTAATAATTTTGCAAAGTCCTCAAAAAAATCAAAAATCAAAAATCAAAAAAATCAAAAAAATGAAAATAAAAAGTGGGTTGTGTCTTGGGTAGGTCAAAAATCACTCTTCCTCAACCTTTGATCTTATTATAATGATTATAATAAGTATCGTGAGGAGATCAAACTTGGTTTAGGATATGAGTGTGAGATCTTTTCCAATTTTAACTTTAGAAAAAACATAGAAAAAAAGTAAAGAAAAAAGGAACAATTTCATTATATTCTAATTAGGAGAAGTTTTGTTTTTTGTAAATATTACATATTTTCATTCCCATAATATTTTCATCCTCTATTGTGTCTTTTTTCACAAAATAATTCCCTTGTAAATATGTGTTTTATTTTCCTTCCATGTTTTATTTCAAAAAAAAAGTGCATTGATTTTTCTATGTTATTGGTTTAACCCACTTCTTCTCTCTCCTGAACATTATATTCCTACCATCCCATAGCCAAACAAAACACCTAAAATACGTCTTGATATTTGAGAACTTTGGATAGGTATTGGAAGCTCAGAGACATTTCAAACTCTAAGATTTTAACTTTTGGATGGTGAAAGAGTGAACCCCCACAAATGAATTTTATCATCTTGAGAGGTGTGAGTATTGAGTGTCCACATTTTCCATTTCTAAATTCGAGCATGAAAAAATGAATTAGTTTTGGAATAATATTTATGTAGCAACATGTGGTGGAATTAAAAATGGATGACTGAAATAGTCTAAACCTCCCCTTATTGGAGAAAAAAAATTAATATTTTTTGGTGAGTGAAAATGATTTTGTCATGTTATTATATTTGTTGCACATGAGGACATGCACAAAACTATGTGTGGGGGAGTTGATGTTATTCATATTTTTATTACTTATTAAATAAACCATTAACTGATTTTATGATAAATCTGCATAATTTATGTGAAATATTAATGTTTTAATACTAAGTATAATTTTTGAGCAATTTTTAGAAACACTCCAATTGATTCAGTTTACTATTTTATTTATAAATATCACAATAGTAATCCAAATTATGTGGTTATTGTGTTTTAGGATTCCCAATTGAATATAAAACATTTCATTAGAAGGTTTCGTGGGAATAATATTCCATTTTAAGGCCCAGATCGACCACACAAGATGGCCTATAGGATTTGTGAAGAAACTGGACCATCCAAGAAGATTTAATTTCTGTGCACAATCAAGAAGTCCAAATTCCATTATTCTCTTCCAAAGTTTGGGGGATAACGAAAGGAGTATTGGATAAAAATTTCAAGGCCCAACTATGAAGACAAGTGTGAAAGAGGAGATATAGGCGGCCAACATTGTTGAGGAAATCATTCATATTTGAAGGCATCTTCCTGTTCCAAAATCCATTTACATTTTGGAAATCGAAAAAGCATGGATAGAATTTGACAGTTTACCATTGATTAATAAAACCGCCATAAAATTGGCTCCATATGTCCAAATTCCTCTAAATTTTTAGATCAGTTGGGAAACTATATTATATAAAACTTTGAAGAATGATATATTTGGAGATTCATCTATCTAAATAGCCAACATGGAGATGCAATTGGAGGGACATAATGGGAATGAAAAAAGTCCACTTCCTTGGGTTATAAATGCATTCCCCTCCTCTCCATAAAGGGTGTTTGCATTTAAGAATATAGGAGGATCAATTGGCATGACCAAGGCTCGGCCAAAGGCCCGAGATGACACGCCAAACTCATGTTTTCACTTGAGAAACCCTTCCTCTTCTCTTTCATTTCATTTACCTTTGTGTGTTTTTTTCATTTGTAATTTTGTAAGTGTTTGTTTTGTAATTCTATTTTAATGAATGTTTCTTCTTCAATATCTCTTACTCTCACCCACCTTCTGTAGTTTAATATTAAGGTTCGTAAAATATCCTTAATCAAGTTAAAATCCATTCTCTTATTTTTCTTCATCATTCAATGTTAATTCTATATTTAACCATTTCTTCATCGTTTGTGTGTGTGTTTGGCGCACTACTATTATCTTGTACCTTTCTTTTTATTCTCTTCATAATTCAACACCATATACATATATTACCAGATTAATAACCAAATTAATGGATGAGTAAATCTATCATTGGGGTGAGTTTTAATTTTGGTAAGTTAAGCGATTGAGATCTTTTGCTCGATGTGTATACGTAAAATTAACATTGTGTATGATGGACTTAGGTTTTCATTAATTAATGACTTGTTTTGTTTAACGTGTGGTTTCCATGGATTATTGGAACCACAAATACACTACCATAAACAAGTACTGATTGATATTATAATCCTAGTTAAGTTATGGGTTGGATTAATGCTTTAACACTTAGTAATTCTAATCGACGTCAACTTGTGAAGTGATTGTTAACTTAAATGAAATATAAAGCAACGCTCAAGGATATCACAAGCATAAATCCCTAATAATTAAATCACCACAATATTTATCAATTTGTTAATTCAATTAGAGCCAACAAATCATTTCAATTAAGCTCTGCAAAAAAACCTCCCCAATCAAAATACAATCAACTAAAAACAAATGATAATTACATAGTATCATCGCTGTGGATTCGAACCGAGTGCTGCTATACACATAGCATAGCACCGGAACATTTACCGGTCGATAGGTGACAATTGGCCTTTCATTTCAGTGACACATAGTGTTTTATATCTGGGGAGGACTCTAATTATACTGGCCATGTGACCATACACATCTTTAACCTGCTTGTTACAACTCGTGTCTCAGGTAAACGGGGTAACCCATGCTGTTGGCCTAGTCTGGCCGTGAGGTGGAGTACATGATCTTGTACTCTATCCCGTGTCTGTGTATCCCATGGATACACCATAAGTCCCGTCTGAGGACCCAAATTCCATGTTATTTAGTGAAAATTTGGTTTCATCTCTTAATGCACTGCGGAACTCTATCCGCCACATAGCGGGACCAACATGCTGTGTTCTTTGGGATACACACTATGTGTTATGGAAATTTCTTGAATCGTGATCCTCTGCCATTATGCCTTGAGTGGAGATCTGAAACATCACTCTAGTGATATATCTTCCATAAAACATGATGATTATGGTCTCCCTGATTTCCCAATGCCGCGTTCATTTTTTTTCGTGCTACCGATCAGACTCGAAAATGCATATTGATCCATCCGCGTGAAGGACAAACGAAGAACAGTCTCCCATGATCAGAGTCAATTCACCATCTGCCATTAACGTCTCACTTTCATTGAGTGATTGCGATGTTAGATCTCCAAAATTGGATTGTTGTGTTGCAGAATGGATTCACAATGACCCACTATTTGTATCCCCATGAAGAACACTAAGAACACGAGGTAAAAAAAGGGTGAAGAAATCCAAATCACAAAAGAAAAGAGGAACGAACCTCCACCGAGGGTTTTCTTGGCATTGAACCGCTCATGTTAAAAAGTATTAAAAAGAGAGAGTCGAATCATGGATTTCAACATTGTGGATTAATCCCAAAAAACAAAAATAATAAAAAACCACCTGAAAAAATGCATGATCCGCTGGACAACCTATTTGTGGGTCGATCTGTGTACATAATTTATTCCAAAAACATGAAAATGAAGAATCAAAATAACAAACCCCTACCTCTGTCCAATTGAAGAAAGATTTTTTCATCGCGTAAGTTGGTGGGGTTCATCGAATTGGAGATGCATTGATCGATCACGTCGTCATCATCTGCCATCATGTTCTCTTCCAAAGATATAAGAGGCTCTCACCAATTTCACAGGGTTATGAGGCTAATTCTATATAATTTCTATAATATAGTATTTAAAATGGGGGAATAAGGAAATTGCATAAAACTGGAATGTTTTAAATAAAATAAATTATTTCTTTATTTTATTTATGTTAAAGAATCCAAAAACTATCTCTCATAGGTGACCAACACAGGTTGATGTTTGGCCCCACCTAAGGTAAAGTCGATAATCTAAACACAATTGTGCTTTTAGATTTCTGATCCGAGAACACATTCAAAAGTTATTCCCCATTTTTTGGAAAACCTCTCACCCATGATGTTTAATGGTTAAAATAATCCAACCATTTATACAAGCACTCCATGCCTCGAAATCGAACGCCGTTGAAAGGTTTGGTTTCGAAATAATTCCATATAACATTAAAAAATAACACACAAAAAACCCAAGATATTAAAATAATATTGAATTTTTAGTTCCATTTTATTTTATTATAATTACACCCTACGTATATGTAAGGCCTAAAAGTATTTATCAATGGATGTTAAATTTCTTTTGGTTTGTATGAGATTATTAATCCTTAAAACATTCCCTAAATGAGAGGTGACCAAATGTAGTTTTTAATACCACTATATTTTTTCAATTATTTCATCTAATAAAAAATAATAATGTATGATTTATTATATTTTATTAATCATATAAAAAATGTATCATATATCATGCAAAAATTCCTTTTTAGAAATTTTTTAAACTATACAAGGTTATGTTTTAGTCTAATAATCTTTTATCACCTTGACTTTTTGTGAAATATTTTTTTTACTTATTTTAATATTTTTGATATTTTTCATTCCCTGAAACACTGAATATAACATGTGTTATATGATAGCACCATGTTATTATTACATTATAAGCTATGTCATTCTCTGATTTCTTTATATGATACCAAAATATATGTTTTTGTTAAATTCAACATTTACTTGGTGTATGTTATACACAACCCCGACTTGGATTGTGTTATATGCTGCATTAAGTTATTAAAAAACATTATATTTATTAGTATACATCATTAAATATATAAATACATCAGAACTGTTAAAAATAAAAATATTAATATTAATAATACACTTTCTAAATATTACATATAATGGTATTCTGTAGATAAAATATTATGATGATAAAACATAGAATTTTTGGTAAAGTCTTTATATGTTTTCATGTATTGTTTTCTCAAAAAGAAATTTTTATTAAGTATTTATTTCAAATTAATAATATTAGTTTTATAAAATTTAAAATATTTAATTTTTAAATAAATTTATTGTTTTATTTCAAAATTTTGAAATTATTTTATGGTTATTTTTTTGTGATTTTTTGAGAAACCTTGTTATTGGTGAATAATGTTAAATAATAAATTTAAATTCACAACTATATTTCATAAAATTACATTATATAATTAAATGATATATTAAGTAGGTTATAAAGTCACATTAGGTCAATTATAAATCTATTAATCGAATTTTGGCCATTTTAGATTTTAATGTTGAATTTAGATATAAAATCTAACTAAAATTTTGAACAATCTCACTTTAAAACCCCATTTTCTCACCACGTCTATAACAGATTAGCATTAAACATAATTTTTACAGTTCTATGAATTGAATTGAAAAAATATAAATAATTGGTTTTTATCAAAATATTATTTGAATTTCAATAATATCAACTTCATTTTGACCACAACTATTTAAGTTAGTGATTAAAATTAATTTCTGAGATAATGTAAAAATAATCAAAATAAGTGACTAAACCATATTCTTATGTTACGTAGAGATTTATCCACTTTTCCATCACCAATTTTATTCCCCTATATCACCCAAAAACCAACCATTATTATTATTTATTGGTTCATCATGAGTTTTTTTGATAAAAATGTTGGTATACGTAACATGTTTAAAAAATTATAATGTTTGTTCTTTCCCATCCATATAAAAGGACACCAACTATCCCCCTTCTTAACACCTATCAAGACACATAATTTAACCAATTATATGAATAATTAAATTATTTACACACATACCTTACTAATTGATTTCTAAATTTCAGGAAAAATCCAACCAAGGAAAACATTTGTTGCAAGCAAAAGGGATTTACTCAGAGTAGCGACAACATCCTTCCTCACGATCCTTTCAATTATTCTATTTCCACACCACCTAAATTATTTTTATTACATGATATTATTAAAAACATTTAACCTATATACACTTATAATATGTTATTAAAATGGTTATATCATAACTATCACACACTTGCATCCAATTGGTAACAAACATACCATTTTATGTTTGGTAAAGTACTGCCTCATGAAATGATGTTATTTATTTTATCATTACCACATCTCATGTATGGGAATTATGATGGAAAAATTGTTTTTATACGATATATATAATATTTAGTATTTATTTATGCATTTTTAGTTGTTATTAAAATCTTACCTTAATGCATTATATTTTGTGTAAATATGATGACTTTATTTGGGGAAGTGTGGACTTCCACCTCCTGATAACGATGTGATTTCATCACACAACTTATAGAGTGTTTTAAAGATGGTTTTATTGAAATTATATTTTATATATGGAATATTTTTTCTACTTTAATGATTATATATTTATATAATTTACCTCATTTCATTAAAAATTATAATAAAAAATAAAAATAGTGTTCATGCATACATACGACCTACTCTATCATTGAACGTTGAATTCTACATCATTAATTTATAATAAATATATAATTAAAAATAAATTTTTACTAATTATAAATTATATTTATATTTTGTTATACATTTTTCATATCATGATATATGTGTGAGATAAAAAATAAAACAAATTAAGACACATGCACAAAACAAAGCAGATATTTTCCAAAAGTGAATCCTTAACTTGGAATTGTTAATAAGTTAGTAATATTAAGCCATAATAAAACCATATATGGAGTTATATATAATAATATAGTTCGTTAAAGGATGTATAATAAAAAAATATTTATTTTAAAATAGGTTTTTACATGTGCAAAGAGAGAATGGACATAATGTAATGGATTTTCATGTCACCTTTTAATTTATTGAGACTCATGCCTCATTCAACACTGATTTATTTTTTGTGATGTGATTAATGAACATGGAATTATATTACGAATATTATACATAATTATATTTTTATTTCTATATCAATTTTATTATATTCCTTTAATAGGTATTAGATAGAAAAACATGTCAAATTCGAAAAGTAAACATGTTTCAATTTTTCTTCTATGAGACACATCCCATGTTATGTGATAATATTTTTCCAGGATGTGTATATACTACCTTTGAAATGTAATATAATGAATATAGAAATTTTTATGATATAATAATTTTAATTTAATGTTATTATTTCCAAAGTTTTATGATTCAATGTAACCAAATTGGATAAAGTTTATATTTACAATCTTACCATCCATCGATATTGATTATCATTATGCTCTCATTGATAAACTATTAGGATAAATCTCTAAAATAATAACATGAGGTCCCGTAAAATTATGTTATTCATGTTATATCCTGGTAATGGTTCCAATATTCTACTCTATGGTACATAATATTATCATTAATGTGTGTTGAAGAAAGTTCAACATTACCTCTCTTTTCGAACATAAACCTGCATGCCTTAAAAACCTTGTTTTCTAAAATGTTTCCCAAAATATTAAACTATTATAAAATGATATTTAAAATAAATTTTTACTAATGTTTTACCTTATATAAAAATGGGATTATAAAAATGAATCTTCCAATCATTTTCAAATATATGTAAATTTATAATCATATTATGGTGAAAAGGAATGTTTGACATGTAAAAATATACCATCCATCTTGGTTGTTATTCCCATGAAGAATATTTTAATATGTAATAATTTTATTTAATTAAAGAAATATTTTTCTTCATTTTTATGTAAATTCAATGGTTTAAAGTGGGTTTTAATGAAATAGATTTTAATAAATGTTTTATGTTTAAAAGGGTTTTAAATAATTTTCACAACCTCTTTTATAAGATTTAAAAATAGTATTGAAGGGTATTAAAAATGATTTCCAAATTATTTTATATGTTTTTAGGAAAAATGTATTTTAAAAGTATTTGAATATTATTTTATATTTTATCTATGAAAATTTATTTCTTGATATTTTTAATATTTTTATATGTATTTTATGATAAATATTTTCAAAAAGTTTTCAAGAATACATTCTATGTTTTGAGGTTTATTTTAAATGTATAAGGTTTTCAATAAGAATCATGAATTAAAATTCTTTATTATAAAAGATTCAATGTTTTTATCAATAATTATCTTTTAAATTATCATTAAAAATTACTTCCTATATTAGATGACATATTTTCATATTACTCATACCTTTATTTGGAATTAACCAATGGTTATATTTATATTGATTCTTGAATTGCTTATGTTTTTATGGAATAATAATTCTAAAAACTATTTATATTTCATAGGTTATATGTTTATAAAATCCATTTCTCCTATACTTTATTGTTTCTATGAAATCAGTTTTCATTTTACGGGTTATATGAGTATGATACTTTTTCAATTTCATGGGTTACATGTTTATGAAATTCTTTTCTATTTCAAAGTTTCTATGTTAGTAAAATAATATTCACTTTGACAAGAAATATGTATATGACAACAATTTATTTTCATGGGTTATTATTTGATGTAATTATTATTAAACCTATATCATTTTAATATGTTATGATAAGATCTAATGTTTATGATGCACATTGAATTTAATGTTTTATGTTTTTAATAATCTTTATCCTCTCGTGAAAAACACATATATATGATTTCATTATGAAATGGGGTTTACCCATATCTCAATCAAATGTATTGGGTTTAGATTTATATCTCATAGTATAGACTAAGATGGTCTTGTGAGTAAAAATTGACTACTATTATGGCAATGGGAATGAACTATGACTACAATGATGTTATGGGTAGTGATTGCATACCACTAAGATGACCACAACTATGAAACATGACTACAATGATGGTATGGGGAGTGAACACATACCACTAAGATGACCACATGTCTGATACTTGAAAACCAAGAAGTTATGGGATGTGAACCCATACAACTATGATGTCCTTGGTGGTGATTACATAACAATAATGTAAAACATTTCTTATGATTCTGTTTCTGACACAATTCAATGTTTTATTTCTATGTTATTATTTTATGTCTTATGTTATGTACTTCATTATGATTCATGTCTTATGAACTATAAATATTTACACCATCATTAAATATTATTATATTATTTATTTATTATATTATCTTCTAGTGTAATGATCACTTTTTAATACCCTTATGATCATGTCTATCCATATACGTTGCTTATTTTCCAATACCGAGCATTTGATGGAATCCCTTTTCGTGTTTCTATCCCCAGGATGTGATGATATATTTTATGTTTGATATGTCTAAGTGGGTTCTAGTAATGAAAAACCACAATCATTATAATTTGTCTCAATCATTTACTGGTGTTAAATTTTTTTTTCAATGGAACTAAACTAACATGTCCTTTAGGATAATGTTTTTCAATTTATTTAGTATTTTACCAAAGTAATGTAATGTTAATGAATGAAAATGTTGGTTTTTATTTTTAGTATCACAGAAAACGATTAATCAACGTTTTTAAACAAGTATGTAAAAACATTGTCCAAAATCCAAAGAATATAACAAAGGATATGTGTAACACCCCAGGTAAATAAGGAATATGACATTTTCATATTTATCCATATTTGTGAATAAAATATTAATATGACTTTAAAGGGGACTCTATGCTCGATGGCGTACCCAACACGTAACAACGAGTTTCTTGGGAATCTTACGTTGCACTCTAATAATAAAATAATATTATTTTAAATGGTAGTTAACATGTAGCCGTTGTAATGGTGGGAATGGATAGAAATAACTAAAATATGATTATATATGTTCTTAAATATTTTTACATTTATACAATAAAAGATAAAGGCTTAAAATACGGAAAGAATTCAATTTTAGGCGTATATGCCCTAGTTTTCACTAAAGGTTCACTTATCACCTTTTGATGGAGAACCATCATTAAATATAGTTTTGTTCACTCTTAAACATTCTTTTGGACCAAATAAAACTCTTATTAAGAATCGGGACATCAAAATTTACTTTGTGTAAATTTTTGGTATCTTTCCGATAAAGTTCATTTTTTTTAATGAATAGTGTAAAATGTTGTATTTTAATTCAAAACCAATTTCTAATATAATTTATTTATATTATTAGATTATATTTTGAATTGGTTTTAATGTGAAATTAGAAAATATTTTTACCATTAAATCCAATAGTGGTCGTTGGAATCAATTTCACTTTGAAATCAGACTTAAACTAGTGTCAATCTTTTGATACTTATTGTTTCATAAAACACTCTATTTGTCATGACAGTGGGAATTAATTATTAAATTAATTAATGTGACTTATATGTTTTGAATTTTTTAAAATGGACTTCATTTTTGAATTCGGAATATCAAGTATAGCTTAGGGTGCATTTTTGGTAATTTTCTGAAAAACTTCAATTTTTGATGAATAGTGAAACCACTAAGTGGTAATCAAGCAAACTGATTTTTCAGTTAAATGAAAGTTTACCACTAATGTGTACTGAATTTTGAAAATCCGACATACATGGTTGTCATTAAGAAGTAAAATGTGGTAAAATGTGATTAAAATAATTTTTTGGTGAATAGTAACTTATTAAGTTCTTAATCACGATTAGTGGTAATTAGTGTAGTTTAGGGTATAAATAATGCTTTAATAATATGAAATGACCTAGAAACATGTCCCAACCTTATTGGTTGTGTCATGGCCGACCAAGACAAGCCATGGGTCAACTTGGGGACCCCATGGAGACACTTTGGTTTGGAAATGACATAAATAACTTTTTATTAAATGTAAAAGTAAAAATGACACAAACAAGAGATATTTTACGAAACAAATTTTTACATGTGGTTATAAAGATCGGATTTTTGATTATAAATAGTAATTGGAAAGATAAAAAGATTTCCTACATCATAGTATTTTTTTTATGATTTTTAGACATTAAATAAATTAAATTATTTATGCCATAATAATGATGCAGCGATGACATCATTATTTGACGATTTAAATAAAATGGAAAGATAATGTAAAATCTATGAACTACACATGTCCAAAACCAATTGGATGAGTGGATTTAGAACCATTATCACCTTATCCACGAATTATATCAATTTGGGACCTTTTAAAACCGAAAAACATTTTCAAATAAAGTAATATTTCTTTACTTTCCAAAAGTGCCCCTCCTCTCCTCTTATAAAAGGCCCCCACCTCTACCTCATTTCACACACTCCTCAAGCCTTTGGCTCGGCCAACCCCTGCCCATTTACTCTCTACACATCCCTCTCCTCATCCCAGAGGATTCACTTTGGGCATAATACTTTCAAAGGAAGCCTTTAGGCTCAAATCAAAAGGAGTTACAATTTTAAAGGTAATTCATTCTCTCGTGTTCATTTGTTTTATTTTGCTTCTACAACCCACTAAACTCTTTTTATTTACTTCTTTTGTAACAAAAACAGTATCTTCAATATAATAGGATTTTGTTATAAGATTTATTCGAGCTACACGCTCACACAACTACATCAAATGGTTAAAGAACATACGGTTTCTGTGGATGGTGAAATTCTGCCTCCCGAAACGATGATTGTTCAATACTCATTTAACACCTTCAAAGGTGGCCATTATGATGTCACTATTTTTATATATGATATATAATATGTTTATGTTTTATTTATGCTTCTGTATTTTTCATTTTTGTCTTACCTTTATGGCTTCCATTATGGGTATACGCGATATCTTCATTTAAGGAAGTGCGGACTACCGCCCCCTCAAAGTGATTTGATTTGTTAAATACCATATGTGGGATGTAAAAAGTATGGAAATATGATATTATATATGATATTATACTGGAAATATAATATACCTTTATATGATTATTATTCCATTCTATAAAATACGAAATACAAATGAAAGTAGCGTTCATGCGTACATACGGCTTACCGTCTCCATGAACGGTGAATTTCATTTCTTACCTCTAAATGATTATGTAATGTTATAAATGCATGAATGTACTGGATATATATGGAATATATGATATCTACATAATGAATACAATTCTGGATATAATAAACATTTGGCCACACGAACAACATGTAATTGTAAGAAGTCCACTTTCGACTTAAGAACCAAATATCGGCAAAACAAATATTATTAACTTAAATGGTTACATAATGTTTATGACATGGTAATAAGTGGTATAAAAGTAATAATGAACTTTAAAAAGGTTCTCAATGAAATAGAAATTAACTCATGTTTATTATTCAGGAGATTAAAGAACGATCGAGTCAAGTCGGACCCGAGGTATGGGATCCTACACCTCTCTTTCATTTTAAGTACACTTTTTTATGTCATTCCTTTTAAAGCTCATCTTTCTTGTTATTGGGATGATCTTTTATATTACATTTACTGTAATTTTTATGTTCATGTGATGAGAGACCCTATTCTCTCTCATCAATCCATTTTGGATGTTTGAAGTGGCGTCGTTAGGCTGCTGAGTTTTCGTAAGGGATTTTTCATCTCACTTTTATTCCCGTGAGATTTATGATACATTTGCCACAATTTCCTTTGAGTGGTGTATGTACTGACCATTATTTTACTCTTTGTGTTATATACTTTCGTCTATGAGTATTTACATCAATGATCTATTGTCTTTCTTTCATGGGGTGTATGTTTTGAAAGATACCCAAGTCGGTAAGGGAAGCTTTCACCCTCCTCTTTTTTAAAAGACTTATTTTATTGGGTATTTTAATTTAAAAATTGATATGTTGGGATATGTTCTCATATATCCTTATTGATGTAAATTTTATGTCCAAGTGATGAGATACACTTTTTATCTCTCATTAACTCATTTTGATGTGATGTCATTAGGCTGTCAAGGGATCTTTTTAACCCAATTTCGATTTCTTTGGGTTCAACTTGTAGTCATTGAATATGTCATCCATTGAATATGTGTGAAAGACCTTTTATATTTTTTACACTTAATATCCACTTTTATTGGGTGTATTTATATTTGTCACACATATTTTTGAGATTGATTTGTCCTTAATTTAAGGATACCTTCTTTATAAGGGATTTCATCACATTTGACTTTTCTATTGAGGGTTCATTGTTGTTATGCACCAATTCACTCGTATATGGTGTATATACTATCCTTTGGAGTATTATATCATGAATCCTTTTATTCTCATGATATTATAAAGTTCTGACTAAATGTTATTCCTCGATTATTGTATTCAAGTGTCTCTAATTTTGGTAAAACCCCTTTAACCAAAATATCGTTTTAAATGTTTTAATTATTTGTTCTTATTAATATCCATGTCTTCAAAATGGTTTCAAAGACTTATTTATATGTATATTAATGGTTTAAAATGTTAAAAGCTTCAAGGTGGTATGGGACTTCGTGTCAATCTCCTTTCGTTGAGGCATATTTTATTTTATACACAACTTTCTTTTATACGGTGTATAAACCACTTTGACTTTTGCATTTATTCAAAATGAATCTTTTTTTATACGAAGCATTTACTAAACGACAAAAGGGAATGTTTTTGTCATACGTATGTGGCGACAACGACTTCTCCGCCGTCGTGACCGTTATTTGAGTTTCGGCTTCCTCTACAAGCCATACCTTCTTTTTAAAAGAAAAATAAATACCATGTTTTACTTTTCTTTTATTTTAGTATTGAAAATGGTTTTCATAATGTTTTTATATCAATGTGTTGTATTGATATATCTTGATTGAAATGTGGAAATTTTATGTTTCCTTTATGCATGTTTTATGTGATATGATTATGTTATGGTTCTTGGGCATTATTATGAAGACGGGTGGTTCCGTGATAAACTAAGGGCGGGTGAGCCCGTTATAGCTCTCCAATGCATTGGGTAACGTGAAGGAGTGAAACGTTAAGGTTTCTCCAAAGAGATTTAGGGAATATACTGTGATGGGTATTCCAAACATAACCAAGAGGGTTACTCCCTACGTAAGAATGTTATGAATGCCTCAAATTACCATTATGTCTTATGTTTTCTATGATTTATTCATGGTTTGATGAGGTATGTTAAAGTGCCTATGTTTTATGGGTAAAGTATGATTTCATTATTATGTATATATGAACTCATGTTTCCTTTCCATATTTTTATAACCCTTACTGAGCTTTTTATGCTCATCCCATGTTTTTGAAATGTTTTTCACAGGTCAAGGGAAAGGTACATGATGTGATGACAGTGTCAAGGATGTGTCAAGAAAGAATCCATGTTATATTTTAAATATGTTTCTGTTGATGGGAAGAATGAATACTGTCTTTTATGTAACCACTTCGTTTAAATGTGGAATGTAATGAAAGTTTCATGATCTAATTCTCTAAAACTCTAAACCTGAAAAGATCCTCAATGTGTAACCTTGTAATAACTCAAGATTATGTAAGGTTTAAGGCTGGGGCCTTATAGTTGGTATCAAAGGTCGGTTTAGATAACTTTAGAGGTTAGGGTATTCTTTAAGCATAATTGACAATTACCATAATGGTTAGGATTTCAGAAAGAGTCTTAGTTTTAGATAAAGTGAATGAGTAAGTATATCTTATTGTCTATCTTACTCATTAGTACATGATGGTTTTGTTGATATACTCACGCTGACCTTTTTGGTTTTAGTAAATGGCTGGATCTAGCAGGAACCAAAGTAACAGTGGATGTGAAGGAAACTGTGACAGTTTTTTGAGCAAGCAACTAAATGATATCGGAGCTGCAATGAGAACTCTTTTGATTATCCTCAACCAACTATCTGGAGTCAGGATTTACCACCTAAACCTTGGAGATTTCTCTAAGGCATCATATATGCAAGAAACAAATCCCTACGGAAGTACAGGTAATAATCATAAAGGTAAGTGTGTTCAAAAACTTATGTGTCAAAGATGTGGAAAGAAACACCTAGGAAGATGTTTCAAAGGGATAGAAATATGCTATAGATGTGGAAATGAAGGTCATAAAGCAAGAACCTGCCATGGAAAAAGGAAGCATCCAGTTGACTCGAGGAAAGGGAAAGAAGTTCTTTCTGAGGGATCAATTGAATGTTTTAAATGTGGTGTGCATGGTCATTATACAAACACATGTCCTATGAAGAAGTTTCGTGAATGGGGTCACCAAGAGCGTACCAATATTCGTTTACCAATACCTAATGCCATTCCGATTGAGGATGAAGAAACTGACATTGACCAATCAAAGGTATGTACTATTTCATGACTATTGTTTTCTTATTTTGGAATCTTAGGATATGATTCATGATTTTGTTTGTAGGAAAGAGGTATTTCGGAATAAGTTGTAAAGGAATTGATAATGGATCATGAAGAATGTTGAATGAGTAAGATGTCAACATATACGGGCTTCAAGAGTTAGGGTGAAATTCTTAAGAGTATTAAGTCTCTTTTGATGATGGGGTTACATTAGAAGACTTTTTATATTATGTGTAACCCTGATGTTTAATATAGGCAAATTTTATTCAAGTAATAGTAATCTTTTCTTTTGTGGACATAGTTATAAAGAACCGTTTGGGTTTATATGATCCTTACTTTTGAGGTAATTATGGGTTACCATATGTTATGATTGAAGTGAAAGGCATGAGATAAAATTGAGGTTAAATTATGTTATGGTTATTTTTGATGATTTTATCCCTTTTTGGGTAATGATTTGAGAATTATATAGTTTTGGAAAAAGGACAACACGCAGACCGTGTGACAACCCGTCGCGTCGGACAATGCTGCGGGAATCGAACCCACAACCAAAGTGCGACTGGTATTTATCGCCTACCACTGGACTACGTGAAGTCCCTGGTTAGTTTGACTGATTCCTTTTAGTTATATGATTTTATTAATTAAGAGTAAGTTGATTTTGGAGGATATGTGATTAGGATAGTTACTTTTCAATGTGAGACTTTAGGAGCAACTGATGTTGTTTGGAGATAAATGTTACGATTTAACTTGGAAGACTATGTGACTAAATCCTTCAAATATTTGGGTTTCAATCTTATATTGGTTTACATTGTAGAATTTTATGGACAATTTGTTTATCGGATGGTCCTCATTGATCTTTGGGTTTTGTTGGACAAATTTTGGAGATTAAGAATAGATTTTCTTTTTATATGGGGTTATCCTTTTCTGGGTTATCTAATCTTGTACTAATCTTTTGGGTTTTGGTTTTGGTTAAAGTCTAAAGGCATGGGAAGTATGTAGTTTTTTTTTGGGTTAGGTGATTCTCTAGAAGTTGATCATAGTACTCTTAATGCAAACAAGTCTCCCTAAATACTCGTCTTTTGGAAAAAATATGAGTTTGATTAAGGAATCTAGTAAAAGTAGAAAGTCAACATGATAAGTGATTATGTTTCCTTATGAATAAATTCCTCAATAAAAAGTAACTTAAAACAAAAATATTGTCTATTAACTTTTATTACTGGGGAATCGAATACCGTTTAACCCATCACAAGTTTGTGATTTTCTCATTGTTAACTTTCTCCTAGACATGTTTACTATCACTCTCCCTCAAGAACATGACCCTATGTTTTCTCCTCCATGTCCATATTTTCATACTTAGAATCATAGTATGGGTTAACTCGGGTGACCTCTGTGCTTATCTTTCTTTATTTTAAAGTGATTGTTTTACCGACTCTTGTTCCGATGTGGGACGTTCAAGGATGTTTCCAAGCGCAATTTTAAAATTGCGAGGACGCAATTCCCAAAAGGGGGGAAGGATGTAACACCCCAGGTAAATAATGAATATGACATTTTCATATTTATCCATATTTGTGAATAAAATATTAATATGACTTTAAAGGAGACGCTATGCTCGATGGCGAACCCAACACGCAACAACGAGTTTCTTGGGAATCTTACGTTGCACTCTAATAATAAAATAATATTATTTTAAATGGTAGTTAACATGTAGCCGTTGTAATGGCGGGAATGGATAGAAATAACTAAAATATGATTATATATGTTCTTAAATATTTTTACATTTATACAATAAAAGATAAAGGCTTAAAATACGGAAAGAATTCAATTTTAGGCGTATATGCCCTAGTTTTCACTAAAGGTTCACTTATCACCTTTTGATGGAGAACCGTCATTAAATATAGTTTTTTTCACTCTTAAAAATTCTTTTGGACCAAATAAAACTCTTATTAAGAATCGGGACATCAAAATTTACTTTGTGTAAATTTTTGGTATCTTTCCGATAAAGTTCATTTTTTTAATGAATAGTGTAAAATGTTGTATTTTAATTCAAAACCACTTTTTAATATAATTTATTTATATGATTAGATTATATTTTTAATTTGTTTTAAAGTGAAATTAGAAAATATTTTTACCATTAAATCCAATAGTGGTCGTTGGAATCAATTTCACTTTGAAATCAGACTTAAACTAGTGTCAATCTTTTGATACTTATTGTTTCATAAAACACGCTATTTGTCATGACAGCGGGAATTAATTATTAAATTAATTAATGTGACTTATATGTTTTGAATTTTGTAAAATCGACTTCATTTTTTAATTCAGAATATCAAGTATAGCTTAGGGTGAATTTTTGGTAATTTTCTGAAAAACTTCAATTTTTGATGAATAGTGAAACCACTAAGTGGTAATCAAGCAAACTGATTTTTCAGTTAAATGAAAGTTTACCACTAATGTGTATTGAATTTTGAAAATACAACATACATGGTTGTCATTAATAAGTAAAATGTGGTTCAATGCGATTAAAATAATTTTTTGGTGAATAGTAACTTATTAAGTTCTTAATCGCGATTAGTGGTAATTAGTGTAGTTTAAGGTATAAATAATGCTTTAATAATATGAAATGACCTAGACACATGTCCCAACCTTATTGGTTGTGTCATGGCCGACCAAGACAAGCCATGGGCAACTTGGGGACCCCATGGAGACACTTTGGTTTGGAAATGACATAAATAACTTTTTATTAAATGTTAAAGTAAAAATGACACAAACAAGAGATATTTTACAAAAACAATTTTTACATGGGGTTATAAAGATCAGATTTTTGATTATAAATAGTAATTGGAAATCTAATAAGATTTCCTACATCATAGTATTTTTTTGACGATTTTTAGACATTAAATAATTTAAATTATTTATGACATAATAATGATGTAGCGATGACATCATTATTTGACGATTTAAATAAAATGGAAAGATAATGTAAAATCTATGAACTACACATGTCCAAAACCAATTGGATGAGTGGATTTCGAACCCTTATCACCTTATACACGAATTATATCAATGTGGGACCTTTTAAAACCGAAACACAATTTCAAATAAAGTAATATTTCTTTACTTTCCAAAAGTGCCCCTCCTCTCCTCTTATAAAAGGCCCCCACCTCTACCTCATTTCACACACTCCTCAAGCCTTTGGCTCGGACAAACCCTGCCCATTTACTCTCTCCACATCCCTCTCCTCATCCTAGAGGATTCCCTTTGGGCATAATCCTTTCAAATGAAGCCTTTAGGCTCAAATCAAAAGGAGTTACACTTTTAAAGGTAATTCATTCTCTCGTGTTCATTTGTTTTATTTTGCTTCTCCAACCCACTAAACTCTTTTTATTTACTTATTTTGTAACAACACCAGTATCTTAAATATACTAGGATGTTGTTATAAGATTTATTCGAGCTACACTCTCTCACAACTACATCAAATGGTTAAAGAACATACGGTTTCTGTGGATGGTGAAATTCTGCCTCCCGAAATGATGATTGTTCAATACTCATTTAACACCTTCAAAGGTGGCCATTATGATGTCACTATTTTTATATATGATATATAATATGTTTATGTTTTATTTATGCTTCTGTATTTTTCATTTTTGTCTTACCTTTATGGCCTCCATTATGGGTATACGCGATATCTTCATTTAAGGAAGTGCGGACTACCGCCCCCTCAAAGTGATTTGATTCGTTAAATACCATATGTGGGATGTATAAAGGATGGAAATATGATATTATATATGATATTATACTGGAATTATAATATAACATTATATGATTATTATTCCATTCTATAAAATACGAAATAGAAATGAAAGTAGCGTTCATGCGTACGTACGGCTTACCGTCTCCATGAACGGTGCATTTCACTTCTTACCTCTAAATGATTATGTAATGTTATAAATTCATGCATTTACTGGATATATATGAAATATATGATATCTAAATAATGAATACAATTCTGGATATAATAAACATTTGGCCACACGAACAACATGTAATTGTAAGAAGTCTACTTTCGACTTAAGAACCAAATATCGGCAAAACAAATATTATTAACTTAAATGATTACATAATGTTTATGACATGGTAATAAGTGGTATAAAAGTAATAATGAACTTGAAAAAGGTTCTTAAGGAATTTGAAATTTTCTCAAGTTTATTATTCAGGAGATTAAAGAATGATCGAGTCAAGTCGGACCCGAGGTAAGGGATCCTACACCTCTCTTTCTTTTTAAGTACACTTTTTTTATGTCATTCCTTTTAAAGATCATATTTCTTGTTATTGGGATGATATTTTATATTACATTTACTGTAATTTTTATGTTCATGTGATGAGAGACCCTATTCTCTCTCATCAATCCATTTTGGAAGTTTTAAGTGGCGCTGTTAGGCTGCTGAGTTTTCGTAAGGGATTTTTCATCTCACTTTTATTCCCGTGAGATTTATGATACATTTGCCACAATTTCCTTTGAGTGGTGTATGTACTGACCATTATTTTACTCTTTGTGTAATATAATTTCGTTTATGAGTATTTAAATCAATGATCTATTGTCTTTCTTTCATGGGGTGTATGTTTGGAAAGATACCCAAGTCGGTAAGGGAACCTTTCACCCTCCTCTTTTTTAAAAGACTTCTTTTATTGGGTCTTTTAATTTACAAATTGATATGTTGGGATATGTTTTAATATATCCTTATTGATTTAAATTTTATGTCCATGTGATGAGATACACTTTTTATCTCTCATCAACTCATTTTGATGTGATGTCATTAGGCTGTCAAGGGAACTTTTTAACCCAATTTCGATTTCTTTGGGTTCAAGTTGTAGTCATTGAATATGTAATCCATTGAATATGTGTGAAAGACCTTTTATTTTTTTTAAACTTAATATCCACTTGTATTGGGTGTATTTATATTTTTCACACATATTTTTGAGATTGATTTGTCCTTAATTTAAGGATACCTTCTTTATAAGGGATTTCATCACATTTGACTTTTCTATTGAGGGTTCATTGTTGTTATGCACCAATTCACTCTTATATGGTGTATATACTGTCCTTTGGAGTATTATATCATGAATCCTTTTATTCTCATGATATTATAAAGTTCTGACTAAATGTTATTCCTCGATTATTGTATTCAAGTGTCTCTAATTTTGGTAAAACCCCTTTAACCAAAATATCGTTTTAAATGTTTTAATTATTTGTTCTTATTAATATCCATGTTTTAATAATGGTTTTAAGGATTTATTTATATGGATATTAATGGTTTAAAATTTTAAAAGCTTCAAGGTGGTATGGGACTTCGTGTCAATCTCCTTTCGTTGAGGCATATTTTATTTTATACACAACTTTCTTTTATATGGTGTATAAACCACTTTGACTTTTGCGTTTATTCAAAAGGAATCTTTTTTTATACGAAGCGTTTACTAAACAACAAAAGGGAATGTTTTTGTCGTACGTATGCGGCGACAACGACTTCTCCGCCGTCGTGACTGTTATTTGAGTATCGGCTTCCTCTACAAGCCATACTTTCTTTTTCAAAGAAAAATAAATACCATGTTTTACTTTTCTTTTATTTTAGTATTGAAAATGGTTTTCATAATGTTTTTATATCAATGTGTTGTATTGATATATCGTGATTGAAATGTGGAAATTTTATGTTTCCTTTATGCATGTTTTATGTGATATGATTATGTTATGGTTCTTGGGCATTATTATGAAGACGGGTGGTTCCGTGATAAATTAAGGGCGGGTGAGCCCGTTATAGCTCTCCAATGCATTGGGTAACGCGAAGGTGTGAAACGTTAAGGTTTCTCCGAAGAGATTTAGGGAATATACTGTGATGGGTATTCCAAACGTAACCAAGAGGGTTACTCCCTACGTAAGAATGTTATGAATGCCTCAAGTTACCTTTATGTCTTATGTTTTCTATGATTTATTCATGGTTTGATGAGGTATGTTAAAGTGCCTATGTTTTATGGGTAAAGTATGATTTCATTATTATGTATATATGAACTCATGTTTCCTTTCCACATTTTTATAACCCTTACTGAGCTTTTTATGCTCATCCCAAGTTTTTGAAATGTTTTTCACAGGTCAAGGGAAAGGTACATGATGTGATGATAGTGTCAAGGATGTGTCAAGAAAGAATCCATGTTATATTTTAAATATGTTTCCGTTGATGGGAAGAATGAATACTATCTTTTATGTAACCACTTCGTTTAAATGTGGAATGTAATGAAAGTTTCATGATCTAATTCTCTAAAACTCTAAACCTGAAAAGATCCTCAATGTGTAACCTTGCAATAACTCATGATTAAGTAAGGTTTAAGGCTAGGGCCTTATAATATGTCTTGGGATATCCCATAGGATAAGTATAAGGGTGATTTAAAGTTAAAGAAAATTATTTATAACTTCAAATTTTGGTAAACTATAGAGTTAGTGGTTTTCATGAAATATGTCTATTTATGTGTAACACAAGTGGAAATGGTTTATTCATATATTTACCAAGGAGTAAAAACCCTTACAAGGTGTGTTGGGCTTGACTTAATGTATTCCCGTACACAAAAAATGAGCCTTTCTATTAAACTAGTTTGAAACTTTTAAAGGATAAATTTTTAAAATTATTATTATCTACATAAATCCTCATGAAGTATTTAAATATATGTTTTCATTGAATATCCTGTTGTTTTATATATTAATGATTTAGTTTTCATTATTTTTCATAAAATATGTAATTATTCGTTGTAATGTAGTTTTATACTATGATAAGTTTTTCCCAGCCTATTATTTTCAGTTTTATGTAATAGAGTTAACTAGAAAAATTTGTGTTAAAATTAAATTAAATAGTTGTGGAAAGTATATTCATAATGAAAATTTCTCTCTTAAATGGAAATATCATGTAGATAATTAGAAAGGCCCACATGAAATTGAGATACACCAAAAATAATGAGTCTACAAATGACATTTGAAATGTATTTAGTGTTCTTATTGTATTGATTACATTAAATTTATGAATCATGATTAGATTAATAATGGGGACCATTAAGACATGATTCCTAATTTATATTCTATGAAAGAGGTAATGTTGAATAAGATGATGAATCATGAGTAACGGTTTTCTAATAATGTTAGATTAATGAAGTATTTATGTTTTGGAATTCAATAATTATGTTATATGAATCCCGAAATTTAAAATTATTTTCACAATGAGCTTAAAATTATTCATTTTAATGTATACCTTGTATGGTTTTTGTGAAGTAGAAAAGTGATTTCATGAAAATGAGATATTTTTATTAAGGTAAGGTAAACTGCAATTTATTAATGATGTTCAGATAATGGTCATTATAAAAATATCAATTGGATTTTTATTATTAAATTTTATTGTATAAGTTACTTCCAATATGTTAAAGGATTAGTTGAAAAAAGATTCTTTTTATTTTGTATTATGCTAAAAATCAATGTATTTAAGTAATATATCCAAAAACATTTGGAAGAAGAAATATAGAATTATTATGAATATGATTTTTTAATTCAAGTTATTATCATGTTTCAAGATAATATACTATGAATTTGTTCACATATTTATAATGTGAAAAAAAAGAGTTCCTTTATTATATAGGGGACCAGTTTTGTGATCCTTTATTGACCTAAAATCTAAATTATTGGATTTTAATCATCCAAAAGGGCTATAAGGATAAAAACATATAGGGTGTTTACATTAAAATTCCAATGACGCTAGTGATATTAATGTGTTATAGCACTGTTGTGGGATTTATGCATGTTGGATAACATGCTCCAACAACATTGTGTTGATGGTAACTACTAATATATGCGATGAATTATCAGATATCTCAAGATATTTTTGTGACTCAAGAAATTATGACTCACCTTAATTTCATGGGATATAGGTGAAGTGGAAATTGGTCAAGAGATTACCAAAGGTGAAATTCATATTAGGGAAGGGAATGAAATATATAAGTATAACGTCACATGAAAATTATTCATCTATAGGGAAAGAATCTTGAATCCAAAAAGGTTATCCAATAAAATCATTTTACAATCAATAAAATGGTTCCTTTGATCATCAGATATTTATGGATTTATGAATGCTCAAATTCTCTAAACAATGTTCTCCATCACTCTCCTCCAGAAATTAATCATCACATCTCTCTTCCATGTTTATTTTTTCACCTATCACTTTTGTACTCTTACTTGGAGACCCATATATGAGTTACATTGGGTAATAATTATGGTCCCAAAATTCTCTTTTTTAACAATATTTTTTTCTTCCATTTTCATGATGTGGGTTTCTATTAAAGAAACATAAACTTATTAAACAATTGATAACCCAGAAGGATGTTAATGGGGAAATTCATTTTATGGGTATAGAATGTAACACCCAATGATTTTTTGAATTATTTTTCAATATAATTTAAACTTTACAATATTTTTAATTTCATACAACACTTAAAATATCTTATTTTATATGATTGAACCATGTTATTCATGATTTTTAATCTACCCCATGCTAATATTTAATTCTATAATACCCCAATGTAATTTTGTTCTACGCATTCCTATGACATGGAATGTGTTATACACAACACTAACATGGATTTTATTACACCAAACATAGAGTGTCTAGGAAACTACAATTTTTATAGTAATTGATTAAAATAGACAGTTATAACATAATCTTTAAAAATAATAATATTAATTTTAATAACCATTTATTTAATATTATATATATTTTTGTTATATATATCAAATAATTATGAAAAAACATAAAATTTCAAGTAAAGTCCTTATATGTTTGGAAATAATATTTTTTTCAAAAGGAAATTTTTTTAATCCTTATGTGAACAATAAAAAAATTAATTTTTGAATTTTATTGAAATTTAATTTTTTAAAATGAATATAAATTTAAATTTTATATTTTCAAAATTATAATTTAGTGAATTATTGTGATATTTATATGAATAAACTATTCTGTGAATAGTGAATAATACTAAATTTTAATTCAAGACAACTTTTTCTTCAATTATATTTGAATAGATAAATTATACGAAATGTTTGTTTAAAACAAAAATTAAACCAATTATAATTATGTTAATATGATCTATGTCATTGGAATAATTTTATATTTAATTTAGATAAAATATTTTAATGAACATCTGAACATTCTAACATTAAAAACCAACCTTCTCACCATGCCTACATGATTAACCTTAAAATTAAATTTCTCTCATCTATGAATTTAATTTTCAAAAATGTAAATTCATAGGCCTAATTATTATAATATTTATGATCTTATATTATCACTTTTTTAAATAATATTATTGAATGTTATTAAAATTAATTACTGTGATAAATGTTATATTAAGCTTAATAAGGGACTAAACCAAAATCATAAGTGCCAAAATTACATAACCACTTGTTAAAAACCCATTTTATTGACATATTTAGTCCATTAATCTTACATTATAGAGTTTTATGGGTTTTTATTACCTTTTTTTGGTAAAACCATGGTTACACATAACTTGTTTTCCCAAATTCCAAGATTGTCCTTTACCTCCATAATAAAACCACATCCTCTACCCATTCTTCTCACCTCTAATGAAACATTTTTAAGAATATATCATCCCTATTAACTTCCAAAAATACTTCTATTCAACCACAATTCCACATATTTGGTAGAATGTAACACACAAAATCCATTCACTGAAAACCAAATGGATGTACCCAATGAAGAGGTAACATCCGTTTCCAAGCACATTTCCATTATTTTCTTTCTTCGCCATCTCAATTATCATTTTTAATTTTATAATACAATAACACCAAAAAACTAAATATTAGGATATGTTGTTATTATATTGGGTTTACCAAAACATACACACATTTCTATCTAATGGTTAATTAACTTATCGTTCTTCTGTATATCGAACTACCGCCGCACGAAACAATGTTCTTCATTTTGGCTTGACCACCTTTCATAGTTGTGATTTATTATGTAAACACTTTTTATATAGGTTATTTATGACATTTTTATTTAATTATAACTATACTTTTATTATATAAATCATAAACTCATTCTTTCCTTTTTTTCTTAAATGTTATAATTTGGTTTGCAAAACATGTGGACTACTGCCTCCTTAAAGTGATGTGATTCATTCACGCACTACATGGATGATAATAAAAATTGGATTTAGAGAACATATATGATATATATTACATAATAATTCTTCTATAAATATATATATATATATTCGTTTACTTGTTTATTTTGTAATATAACAAAAAAAGAAACATCCTTCTTGCGTTAGAACGTGCTTCCATCTCCATGAACAGTGTTGTCAATTTAATATTTATATATTATATAGATTATTATAGATAAATATATAATTACGATGCATGATATTTATAACACGATTTTTATTTGTCTAAATAATGATATATGTTTGAGGATAATAAATATAATAAATTAAGACACATAAGGAAAATCAAAGCAGATATTACTCGATAAAAAAAACATAACATGGAATTTTTAAATAGATGGTAATATAAATTCATCATTAAACCATATATTCTATTAGATATAATTATATTAAAATTTAACTAATTTATAATAAACTTATAATTAGATTATAGTTGTTTTGGACATGTGTAATGAGATTTTAGACATAATGTAAGGGAATTTCATTTCACTTTTTATTTTCCTGATCCTCATGCATTATTCACCACTCATTTTATTTTGGTAGTGTGTATACTTTACATGGATGAATTTTATTATTCTTATACTGAAAATAACTATTAATTATATATAGATTTTATGATATTAATATCATGGGGAAATTTTTTTGAACATTACCAAATCGGTAATATAGTTTTTTTTTCAGAATTTACCTTCTTTTAGACATATGCCACTTTATACACCTATATTTTTCCTTGAGGTGTATATAATTTCTCTTAAATGTTATATCATGAATATCCTTTATTTCATTATAATTTTAACATAATTTAATGTTATTTTTTCCATTTTATTATAATTCAAAGTATCCAAATTCGTAATGGTTTATAGATACAGTCTACCCATTTATCGAGATTATTTATGATTATAATACAATTAATGAAATATTATAATCCATGTCTTAGAAAATCTCATCGGTTTTCTTAACTTATAATTATCTATGTTGTTACCAAGTAATTGTAATATTTTTTCAACAATTTTGTAAAAAATATGAAAAAGAATTTTTTTTAAGAATATATGGCTTTACCTCTATTTTTAGTCAAAAATATATTTTTCGTAAAAAATAAGCTTTCTAAATTGTTTCCATAAAAATTATAATAATATAATATTATCATTAAAAGAAATTTATAACCATGATTTTCCTTTTTAAAAACGGTTTTTAAACAGGAATATTTTTTCCACTTCTCAGTCAAGGCAATTTTGTAAACTCTTTATGGAAAAAATGGATTGCTCAGCTTATACAGATATACCCACCCTCATGATCGTCATTACCTTGAACATATTTTCTAGTATTACACAAATAGGTTTTAATAAATGTTTTCTTAATATTATGAAAAATCATTATATTAATGTGGTTTTATGTGAAAACATGTTGTCAAAAATGTTTTATGTTTTATAAGTGTTTTAAATAATTTTATAAATTTACTTAATAAATTCTCAATTTATTTTCCATGAAAATTTTTTCGAAATTATTTTCAAGATTATTTTATTATTTTTCATGGAAAAATGTTTCCAAAATGATTTCATTCTCCTTTTATAAGTTATCATGTAAAAATTGATTAAATATTATTTAATTGTCTATATTTTGTTTTCAAGGATATTTTTTCTAATAATATTATGAATATTCTTTTATATATTTATAGGGAAAAACTATTTCGAAATTTTTTCCATCACTCTTTATATTAATTTATGATTATGTTCATTCAAAATGGTTTTTTAGATATTCTATGTTTTAAATCTTGTTTTAAATAGAGATAATATTTTCATCAAAAAATTATTTTCAAATGATATTACAATTTTTTACCATAAATGATTACATATATTGGTGTTAATCCAGAATCAAAGGAAATTATAAAGAGGCTCCATTCATATTAATTCATTAATGGTTTACATTTTTTTGGAATGATTCTTATGATACCTATTTTTATTTCACTTGTTTTATGTTTACCAAAATTGATTCCCCTTAATGGGATATATGAATTTCAAATATATTAAAATTTCAAAGGATATATGTTTAAGAAATCAATTTCACATTCTTGGGTTATATGTTTATGAAACCCATTTTTTTCATTAGATATTATTGGATGAAATTATTATGAAACCTATCAATTTTTTATAGGTTATGATATAATTTCATATTTTTGATTCTAATTTCATTTCAAGGGTTATATTAGGACTAATGTTTTGGATATCATGGAACACTTATGCATGATTTCATTTTAAGATGGGTCAGACCAATTTCTCCCTCTAATGCATTGGGTAAAGATTTAAATCTCATATGATATAGAAATATGGTCTGGAGTGTGATATTGATTATTAATATGTCATGGAGAGTGAAGCATGTCTACAAAGATGGTACAGTGAGTGAACTCATACTACTAAGATAGAAATAAAATTAACCATTACTTCCAAGATTATATGGGGAGTTAACTTATAATACTAATATGGTCATTAGAGTGAACCATGATTACCAATTTGGTATGAGGAGTGAACCTGTACTACTGTGATGGTATTGGTAGTGATTTCATTACTGTTATTGAAATAATTTTATATGATTATGTTTTTTCCATAATTCTGTGGTTTATTCCAATGTTATGATTTCATATCATATGTACATTACCTCTATAAAATCCATGTCTTATTGAGTTCTAATATTTATCCAATGATTCATTATTATGACATTTGATATGAAGAGTATGATTTTATATTGTTATGTTCACATTTTAATACCCTTATGATATATCTATGCTAACACATATCCCTTAATTTCCCTTACTAAGAATCTTATCTCATAAATATTTTTTATCCATATGTTGTTAGGATATATTATCAGAATAATATTTCTATGATAGATTCTTGGCTTGGAGAACCTAGTGATTGTTAATAGAGATAAATCTTGTACCACTATTTATATTTCCATATTTCTAAAGTCACTAAACTAACAGAGTCAATGTGGATTTTTTTTTGTTTGTTATAAATTATTCCTCTATATTAATGTAATTATTATGTATGTATATTGAATATTTCTATAATTGTATTATCTACAGTTTTAAAATAAAAAAATTACCTATTAGAGTTATTATCTTTTTTCAATATTCTCCTGAATTATTAATTCTAACTAATTAAATTTTACTATATATTATATTTTAAATCTTTTATAAGATAAAGAATCTTATTTGATTAAGATTTGGTTTTTTGGAGGACATTTTAGTAATATGAGAAATGGTTACATAAATAAGTAGATTTGGATTTTATTTTTAATAGTTATAACATGTCTAATGTATTATTTGATTTGTGTCAACATTTTTCACTGGTATTCAGGTGAATCCATATAACTTTGAATGAGTTGCTTCCTATATTATAGATGAATAATATTTTAGGTGGTAGGACATTTCAAATGGATGTGTTATATTTAATGAACTATATTATTCAGAAGTTTGTATTCACGAATACGGGGATGTATTCGTCCAGAATGTAGTTGTTCAATCATGATATATTAATGAGTTTAATTATCATTCTATACCATTAATAGTTTTAATTTTCAAGAATATTATTTTCTAAATAGGTTGTTTCTATGATTTTTGGACAACTTAAAATATATTGGGTTTATGGTGTGATTAATATGTTTTTTTATCATTTTTTTGAAGTGGGAGTTTAACTATGAAGAATTACATAACACCAAAATCCATCAAAAAATATAAATTCAGTTTTTTTAATATTTAATGTCATATCCCCTCATATATTTTTTTCACAAGACCCAAACCTTAGTTCCCCCATTCCATACCATTTTTAACATATCCCTCTAATCTACGTAAGTTCTTAATGGTACAACCCTAATCCTATTAATGAACCAGATACATTAGGATGTCCATATTGTAATGGTTGAGGTATACTCTTGGATCTCTAAAAAGATGACATGAATATCACATTTATTGGGCCAAACCATGTTGTAGATACTATTTCTCTAAATTATCAATTTTAGTAAAAAATTTCCCTATCAATTTATAAAATTAGTTTAATAAACACATATAATATTTTTATAAATGTTCCATTCAATATGTAACCTTAAATAGAATAAACCTTCAATGGTTTAAGAGTCTATTATATTATAAATTGCATCAAAATAGCAATATACCGAGGATTAAACTATGTTTTTCTTAGAATGGTCCCTACTTAATGGGTAACATATTCTATGTCGTTGTAACTTGTGCAATATTACTACTTAATGTTAAAACAAAGGAATTTTTTGGGAAAATATATCGTAAAATCAAGAAATCATTTTAATTAAATATATAATATGGTGATGACTCCAAGAATTATTATAGAAAATTATTGTAATCTTGTTGTATTCTTTAACCATATTGTTGGCTTGTGGGGGAGGACATTCACTCTACACATGTAGGTTTAGGGGCACATATTGCTGCATGGTTTTTGGTAATATAATCTAATTTTAATGAATTTATTCAATTAATGGTACTAGATAATGGTATGCATATAAATAAATGTATTGACCCTAATAGGATTGTATACTATTTAATGTATTACATTTCAACTCATTATGTGTTGGGAGACATTATTATGTTTTTTATATATTTCTATTGAGTATTGGTTACATAGAATGGATTGTCATATTCATTGAGCCTCTTTTATATTGATTTGTAATATGGGTTTTATATTCACTCCCATAAGGGGGTTAGTGCAAGTATCTTTATATAATGGAGATAATTCTTGTATCTAAACACATTATAGTTCAATTTCATACTAGTGATGTGTAATTAAATAAAGGGATAAATGTTGTGATAGTTTATAGGATACTCTATGATGTAAAAAATAACTATTGGAGGGTTGTGTGCTTGGGTGTTCCCTAGAATTGATTGATAGACTGTATAATAACATTAATCAATGTGATATTATTTAACAATATATATATATATATATTATAATGAGATCAAGTTGAAGAGTGAGTGTTTTTCGGGATGTTTTCATGCTTATGATTTAAACTAATATAGTTTTGGGATAATTATGGATGGAAGGCCCCATTAGATGCATGGTATGGGATATTTATAAAATTCATTGTTATTGGTGTAACATGATAATGTTTTATAGGTAAATCATATAAGGATGTTTCTATAATATCATTGGATCATGGTGTACATTTACATTAACCATGTCCTCTTTGTAATGAAATTGTGTCGGGTTCACTTTCATTGTGGGGTAGTGGTTCAATTCTATGAAATGAATTTGTACATATGTTGTCATCATCGATGTCATATATTTTAAACATTATTTTAATTAATATAAAAATATTTTTTGTGTGTATATTATAATGGGGTCGTTGGGAAGATTATATTATGATTATATATCCTAGGAACACATTATTCAAATGTGCATATAACATATATGAAAGAGGATTCCATATCTCTTTCTAAACGTAATTTTGAAAATTATATATATTTACTCACTAGGATTCCAATGATACATGGTTTATATTATCCTTGGGTTTTTATGTTAATATTTTCCATGATGGGTTCCAAATGATATATGGTGTTTGTATGAATATTAATAGTTATGATACCTATTTACCCTATTTAAATATGTTACATGAGATTGTAAATACAAAAACAATTATTATTTATTGGATAATATTTTTATTCTTCTAGAAATCATGTTTAATTTCATTGGTTAGAGAAGATGATGTTATATTTCATGGTGTCCATGTTTAAACATGAGGACATAGTGTAATTATATTTAATTTGAAATAATTTTTCTATATTAGTATTTGTGTATCCTGGATTTCTTTTTTATCTATAGGGAGGTTTTAGGGAGTTAGTTATTTTTGGAGGTGTACATTCATCATTTTGGATTTTATCACATGTAGTGAATCAACTATGCTAATCAGTATATTTCCCTAGATTCCCCCTAGAGATACATTTATGCTAATATACTGAAATCATGAAGTGTGTTGTAATGGATGTACTAATGTTGGATATAAGATAATAATCATTCCATACATGTGGTTGTATCATACATTAGATGATACGTACCAATAAAATTTTTGTATCACAGTCCATGGTGGTATAGAAGTTGGTAGTGGATTCCAAATGTATGTCTTGTGAAATGCGGTCTGTGATAGGTCACCGCGTCATGGTCTTGGGATTTTTACAACTAAAATAGAGCATTTTTACCTTATTACATTATGGAAGATGTATTAGATTTTATGATATGGTAATTATATCTCTAAATATCATGGGAAAACTCCCTTAAAAATGAGTTGTTCTATTACATGAAGGAGCATGACATGTTATGATTTCACTATTCCAAATAGAAGTCTTTCAAGGTTCCTCTATATAATATATGACTATGATCAGTTGCTAAATATATTTGGTTAATACTTTGAATCCAAGATGATTTGTATTTTCAGCATCACCCAATAGCTATTTTATGTGGAGTCTAACCCCCTAATATCAAGGATCAAAGCCATATCTATTTGGTTTCTCTCCTTGATCATGATCGAATCTAGATTTACCATTGGAGGTAGTCAACTGTGTGTATATCTAATCAAAATCCAACCCTATTGTTCATTCTATTAGCATATATTGAATCTTGATTCTATATAAATAGGATTTTTATGGTCTACTCCATCATTATTGTACATGAGTAATTCGATTATGGAATAAAGGCATTAACATCACCACATCTAATGAAAGATGTCCTTACCACAATTCAACATTTTATAATATTGACTGATATTATTGGACATAGAAGTGAATGATAGAAAAATAAATATAGATTAAACCTACCCAACCATTCCATTCATCATAATAGAAACATATAATGACTATAATTTTTAGTGATAATAAAATTTGTGACATGAAAATATTAGAGAAAAGTAATCATTGAGTTTCTCATATTCATTTTTTCATGTTTATTCATTCATTTCATATTGATGTAATGGTTAGGAACCGATAAAATATATATATCTCTTAATCGAGATGAAGGATCTATATAAAGGGATAGAATAATGTCTATTGAAATCAAAACGTGGTAAAATTAGTTTATCACTAATTCACACCCAATGGTACTACACAATCCATTAGGAACATAAAATATTCCCTCAATAATATTCATAAAATTCAAACTCAATGTTGACCATATTGTTGGATATACTACCTAATGGTGTAGTATATGTAAATTCACATATATGATTCATGTTTTCAATTCCATGGGTAAATATCTTTCAATAATTTTATGAAAAGGAAAAGCATCAAAAACTCTATTATACAAATTTTTTTTATCCCCATAAATTAATATAGATGTAAAAAGTATATAACATAATGAAATAATAGGTTTAATTTAATAAAAACTTATTTAATCATAATGTAGATGTATTATCTTACACCTTATATCCCCATGATTTAGCTACTGCATTTCAATCTCTTATTCATTACCCTTCCCTTACACATGATTAACTATATATCATTTCATGTAATTTTTATAAAAATTTTGAATATGAACTGGTCATTTTGTGTGACATTATAATGGTTTCTTTATTTTATGTTCTATATATTGAAAAGTAAATTTTCATTATTTAAAATGCTTTTTTGGAAAAGGTGAGTGACTTAACACATTCTAAACATATAAATTCCAACCAAATTATGAGAATAAAAATTTATTGAAAGAAAACATGATCCGATTAGAAGTAAAACTCCAATATAATTTCCAAAATAGAATAATAAACTTTTAATCCTATTCATATTTAATAATATATTCTATGATAGAATCCATATTTCCCTAGTCATGGATGAATCCCTCCACTGGTATCTTAATTTCATTCAATCCACTAATCAAAATAAGATATTTCTCGTTTATCAAACTACTCTGCTTCTTTTTTTTCCCGGGAATTGATCTCGAATCCATACTTCCTACATCTTCATCAGTTGAATGAATAATAAAATCCTCCTCCAATATTTCATCCTCTTTTTGTTCAGGAATTTCTAATGGATTTACCCCTAACTCCACACCCACTACCAAATATGAACTATCTATATGCACCATTAGTTCCTCAAAATTTGTATCATCCTCACCAATAGGCCCCCATGGAGCCCTCATAGAATCCTTAGTTAACACATAGTCTTTGAGGGATGGAATATCCGTCAAGTCACCCATAAAATCATAATTTTTGAATCTCCAATATTTTATTCCAATAACATACTTTCCCAATATCATTTCACATCTATATATATTTTATATCTAGTGGTAAATTCAATCTCTCTTGGTAATCTCATATGTTTTGAACAATTTTACCATTTTTTAAAATACAATATTATAGAAACAAAATATATCATTTTAATATATAATAAATTTATATAGAATCGAATATATTCACCTTATAGGATGTATTAATAATAAATTTATTTATAAAATATAGTGACATGATATTATACAATAAACCATTAATTCCCTTTTTAACATCAAAATTCATTAATTAATTATAAAAATAAACATATATGGTATCATACTTGATTCTATAAAAAATTAATTGATGTCTTTAATTTTCATCAACAAAAAATTTCAATATAAATATTTTACTGGTTTTCAAGATTCAATTCGCAATTAGAAACAACTCTGGGGTCATCTAGGCAATACAATGGCTACATACCTCAATATATGATATCCAAATCATTGTATGAAAATAGAATTCTGTAATTTCCTTAAAATAATATTTAAATAAAACAAATATAAAAGTCATTTCATGTATTGAATTATTTATTATTTTAATGACCCTTTAATAGTGAGTTTTAAATGGTTCTAAACTAATTGAAAATAATTATTTATAATTATACTCTCTAAAAATCAAATTTATTAATATAAGACTAATTTTGAAATATTAAATAAATGGTCATTCTATTAAAAATATTTTTAAAGGATCTATAATATCATAAACAATTATAGAAAACAATTGATTTATGATACCTTGAATACCGTAAACCTATCATGTTATTCTAATCCCTTAATTGAACAATATACTTGTAACTATTCAATCAATTATTTTTATGATTTTTCTATTCCATTGGATTTGGAAATTACACTCTTTACTAAATACATCATTAATATCATTTTATGTCAAAATTATTTATAGAATTGTTTTTGTTGAAAAAATATAAAATTTTTCCAGAAAAATAATTAATTTAAATTTATTCTTGAATTTGAACTAAAAATAATCATTATGATTCTCATAATGAGAATGTATTCGATAAATTTTAGATTCATTGATATCAGATCAAATTAAATTCTTTCTGTCATTCCATCATACTAACAAATCCTTTATAATAATATTTTTAGTTGAACTAATAAACAACAGATTCACACTCATATTGATTATTTTAATGACATTTTATAAGTAAATCAGCAGGTTTGACCATGTTTATATTCTAAATAAGAAAAACTAATTACTATCATAATAGTGAAATATTAAAACTATAATGGTACATGTTAATATGACTCTGGACAATGAGTAACAAAAGATCATTTTATGTGGGTGGTGTCCCGGTCATTAACAATAACATGGAGAGATATGATCATTGGGAAAGAAATATGATCATTGGAAATTTTCTTATAAATACCCAGTCATTCAAAGAGTTTGTTACAGACTGATAATGAATTAATTTATGAAATTACTGCATTGTTGGAGCTCAAAAAATTTTCAAAAGCGTGAAAATATTGTTCATGGACATTTGTAATGGGTTATATGCTTTTTTTAAAGAATCCAAGTCTAGTTTTTTCCTTTAAAACATATTCAATTTGTGATGAATATGATTTATTAATACAATAGATGTAATTCTATTCTAGGAAGTCTGATAATCCAATCATAGTATTGATTTAGGGAACATGGGGATACTGTGAAAAAACAAATCCATTGGATCATGGGATATATGTAACTGGATGATAGATAAGACTATCAACATATCGAGGGATTTCATTAATGAGGAGATAGAAACTTGTTTGTATGTAAAAAATAAGGGAAACATTTGGCCAACGTATTTGGATACATTTACTAATGGTTCACATAGATCTATTCAATTTTAAATAGCTATAAGTAATAACTATAATAATATATATGATTTGATTGTTTTTACCAGTATTTTATTTTATTATGATTGTAAGTATTCGTTTTATTATTATGGACCTAATTATTATAAATACATTCAATTTTACTAATAGGTTATGTTTATAACTTTATACATACACTTTTAATCATATATATATTGAATAAGATATGTTTACTACGATTTAATCATATACTTATTAATTATGTTTTATTAACATTACTATTATTGTAATAATTCTAATTATGATACATTAGTAATTACAGTAAGGGTCATGTCTAAATATGATCCTTTTCATAATGATTTTTTTGAATTGTATTAGTTTAAACTCTTAAAAAATAATGATTTTTTAAATCTAAAATTCAACCCTCTTTTAATTGATCTATCTTGAATAATTTATTTCAACCATAATATATATAATTGTAAAATACTGACCCAAAAATTGGTATCAGTGGTAGATTTCACTTATTAAATACATTATTTTTTGTTGTCATTACAATGGAAATTTAGTTAAAATTATTTATAAACATTTTATTAACAAAAATGTTTTACACAAACATGTTTTTGGAAAAGAATGTTTTTTTAAAGATGGAATGACGCAATGTCAAAGACATCAATAATAGGAATTCAAAATGATAACAAATTACGGATGGAGATGACTGTGAATATTATATAAATATAATGATGAACATTATTAATTACACTTGGTTTGTTATTTTTTTATGGTCATAAGGGATTATAAAATACATAATCTGGAAGTTAGAGCCTTTACTAATCAAGAAAAATTTTAATATCAGTTAAATTACCAACTAGGGAATACATTTTTCTGTTCAATTGCTAAAATAATCTACAGTCAAATTTTATCATGGGAAGTGGAATGTAGTTTTCTAGAAAATGTTATTGGTTACAGACAAGGTAATATCAATTGGTTTTAAAACCAAGGGAGAAATTAATATAGTTGATTATGAATCTTAATAATTATTAAAACATCAATTAGTTTTTATGATGAATCAATGATTCAAGAAAAATATTAATAGTCATCATTCTATTGGTTATATTGTTTTAGATGATGATACTCTTGTTGATAAAATCATAGATATCTTGCACAATGAGTGATAATCTAAGAGAATAGCAACTGACAATACTTGAATGTTTAGTAATATCACATTGGATGATCTTACTTGAACCATCATTCTATTCAAAAGTAGACTCAAAAGATATGTTGTTAGAGAAATGAAAAATATTGGAGGTGTTTATTTTTTTTATTTCCTTACCACCTAAATCTCAATATTATGAAAAATTAGTTAGTTCATCATGATAGAAGAATTAAAATATTCAACATAAATTTCAAATGTCTTATTATTCTAAAAATGAACTATCCAATCCTATTCTAAGGATGAAAAATGTACTTTGTGTGAAAACATTCAGTATAGATATATTAAAGGTAATAATGATAAGAATTATAGCAATGATTCTCATGGTAATTGTTATTAGTTTATGAAATCATTACATATAAGACTGTATAGTTCAATGCAAAAAAAGAAATGTTAGGAAGGATAAGAATTATAAAAGGAATCATAAAATGTTTTATAATTAAAAAGGATGGAATGAAATTAAATTAAATGGTTCTTAAAGTGAAATTAGTGTATATTCCTCAGTTAAATCCTTGATAAAGGAACATTGGTCTTCTTTCCATAATACCAAAAGAAATTTTTTATTAAAACTGTTGTCTGCAATTCATAAAACCATAAAAACATATTTATAAATTCTAATGACGATGAATTTGATATATAGAAAAAATAAAAATCCATGGATGATGAATATTCCTTAGTAGATAAAAATACTTTTCCTTCATATAATGATATTTTTAAATTTTCCAAACTCTATGAATAATTAAATAGATATGTTGTTAAAAAATTATCTGTTAAATTCATGGATATTTTTTTTATAAAAAATCAGAAACATATTATTCTAAAGATATTTTTAAAAATATTTTTTAAAATTAAAATATGTCTAAATGATTATGAATGGTAATTTCTAAAAATGATTTTTTACAAACTACATTAGAAAATATCAATTCCTAAATAATTACTCATGAGGATAATCATTTAGTAGTAAAATGAAAATATAAAATTTATTCATTCATAATTTTTTTTCAAACTCTACATTAGTTAAGAATGGTTTCAATAAAATTGATTAAAACAATTGTCCTCATGGCAATAGTTTTGGAATAGGGTATACTCATAGAAAAATAATTTTTAGTAAAAATTTATTTGTTCCTAAAAATGAACCCTTCTTTACTATGTGTCAAATTATAAGAAATAGGTAAATGGATTTTTCTATTAATAATGTAAATTCATTAATTATCTCCAAGTCCATTTTTAATAAAAATATGTTTTAAAAAAATTCTTATGGATATTTTAAGACAAAAAAATTTTTGTGTTCAGAAAGCCTAATATTTTTACTTTCAGGAAAACAAGGTTTATTATAATAATAATAATACATGATATATGGATAGTGTATGTTTATTACATATAACTGGTAACAAATATTTTTTTTGAAATGATCATCAATATGAAATGTGGAACTTTTACCATAAAAAATAATGCTCTCAGATAGATTAGAGTCATGGGTAATATAGTTCTTCTTGGTAAAGTTTTAATCTAAAATGTTTTATTTTAATAATTTCCTTATTCATAATTTTATAATGATATTTCAATTACAGGATTGAGGTTACCTTATAAATTTATTTATTGATAAATGAGATTCACTCATTTCCTAGGATAAACTCATTATTTCTACCCATTGTCAATAGATTTTTTATACACTAACCTTATAAGGAATTATTAAACAAAAAAAACCTTAAATTAGTGCAATGGAAGATCAATCTTCGTTATGGCATTGGAATATAGATTACTATGTCCTTAGAAACTTATGTAAGTTAAATAGAAAAATTATTATTATATATATGTCTGATATTAGATTTGATTCAAAAACTGTATGAAACCCATGTAAATATGGAATGAAAAATAAGTCTATATATTAAAGTATTTGTTACATGAGTATGATTGGTGAGTGGAAATACACAACTAAAATTAATATTTCTAGTTTTTTAAATTTTATTCATTAATCATATTCCCCTAAAATAATACAAATTTTTAAAAAATAAAAAATTCAAGAATATTTCAAAACATTCTTCAGATAAATAACAATTATTAGATCAATTATGTTAAAATATAAACCTTTGAATTATATAAGATTATTAACCATAATTTCTATTTTTAATATAATAGTGGGGTTCATTATGTCCCACATCAAAAATAAAATCATCTTTTAGTATAATTAGTTCTCTTTCAAAATCTTCTAGTCTGAAAGATTAAAATTTGAATTTTGAAGTCTTAAATTACCTCCCTTAATATGCTACCATCATAAATACTTTTTAATGAATGGTTTGTTTTTATATAATGGTCCATCATGAGATATTGTTATGACAATTTTGAATATATCATAAATAGAGTCATCTAATTTCATGGTTGGGAATCCTTTGGTTTAAATAAAGCATATTTCATTCAAGAAGTATTTTAGTTTAATATGGTATGAAAATTTTAAAAGTCCGTGAAGTTTTAAAATGAGAATAAGAAACAAGATATCTTTTACAATACATACAAAAATGATTATAAGATTAATTATATAAAATTATCAATTTTTCAAGGATTATATTCTGGAGGTGATGATTTTTTCTTTTCACCTACGTTACATAAAAATCATGGGCCTTTTATTAAAAATAATTTTGATGATCCTATTTTTGATCGTTATGATGACATTACTAAATTATATCTCCTAATAGAATAAAATAGAATACTATTATTATGAATTGAAAGATTAATAATACTAATAATAAAAGATCACAAAACAATTATGGTCACCAATGTTTTTATTTTATATTTCATGGTGATTATGGGAATTATATATCTTATGTAATTCATATATCCCACAATTCGAAAACTAAAGTCTAGTTCTATGAAATCCCAAATCATTATGTTTCTAGAATAATAACTTATTTTATTATTAAATGAATGAAATTATTCAATATTTAAAATAAGTCAAATCTTTTGAAGATAATAATCTATTTCATGAGTTAATTTACTCTCATGAAAATGATGTTTTTATTTTATGATGAAAAGTAGTTGTTTTATAGTAAATTTGATAGTACTACTATAGAAGCATAACCTTCAAAGATATCAGAGAAAATATACCAAAATATGTAAAAGAAGAATTTTTATCATGGTAAAAAGGAAATAAAAATATCATTATATCTTATAAAATCTTGTAACAATAGTCTATCCCAAAATAAATTACTAATGAATGTAGAAATATGATGATAGAGAGGATTGATAGATCTCTTAAAATCATATTAGACATGTAGAGGCTCTAGACAAAAAAATATTCATGGTGCCACTATTCTAGAAAAGAAGCTAAATGAATATATAGAGAGTTAAGAAAATCTAAGATTCAAGAGTTATAAATTATTTTAAGAAAAATAAATTTTTGATGATATTGAATATAATGAAAGTGAACATCAATAAATTTATCATGATGAAGTGGATGAAGATTCTGGTGAAAATAAATAAAATTATATGGATATTTAGTCTGAGATGTTTTTCTTTTGAACATTACCAGAGTCCTCTTCAGTGTTACGCTCTTGAATTAATGAGAAAGAAGAACTGAATGTCCATAACCGAAAAATATAGCATCAATGAAATAAATATAATCTCTTTCTATGATGAATGAAATTGACATGATTTCAAAAACCGAATATTATAAAGATCATTATAATAATAGAAATGATGATCATAATATTATTATACAATTCAATGATGGAAATTTGTTTGGATACAAAATTGAAAAAACATTTTCATTGAAATATAATGTAATAAAAATAATAATTGGATGGTAGAACCTCTCATCCTCAATTTAATAAAATTGAAATATCATATTCATTGAATAAAAATACTTTTCAAGAATATCATCATATTATTTACGAATTAAAAAATAATGAATAATAAATTTCACATATTTCTATATTAGAAGCCATCATTGATTTTGTTCATGAAAATCTGATTTAAAAATTGGATTCTAACAAGGTTTTATCTAATAGTGTAACTCAGAATGAGGCTAATCATAAAAAAATCAAGATATCTCTATAGTCCAATATAATCCATGGAAAAAAGTTATGAATTGGTGTCAGTATGTTGATATCTATATCATGATTAATAAATATTCCAATGATTTTTTTAAAAAAAATATATTAATGAATACACAAAATCCTTTAACGACCTATCCAAAAATATTTCATAAAACGAAATGTTTGAGCAGAAATTTACTAATATTAATGATATATCACATAAAAATGTAAATAAAATTAATGGAAAAATAAAAAGCATGTCCACAAATATTTCATGGCTCACTATTTAAAAATATTAAATCATCATCATGAAACATAATAATGAATCGTTCAAATAAAGGCATCGGATCGAGGAAGGCGACATATTTCCCCAATATGAAGTTATAGGAAGCCATCATAAAGAAATAAATCAGTGTAGAAAGACTAACACCATCGTGGGATTATTAATTAAAAATAAATATTAAATTTTTTCCCATTAAACTTTTTTTGTATTCTTTTCATTTTAAAAACTATTTATCAATGAATGACTTTATCTTTTGTTTAGAATTTTTTAATGTATCCTATTTCTGAATTGGTTGAATGATATTATAGTTGTATTGTATGTTCTAATAATTTTTTTATGTATACTTCTATTTCTAACCCATCTCATGTATTTAATTAATTTTCCCCATTCCATTTAGAAAATCACAACTGCGGATAATTTTTTATAAATGGGGATATGGTTTCATTAATGGAAAAAATAAGATACTTAGGGGGAGATTTTTTATTAAGGGGGATTTAGTCATATTCATCCCCATATTCAGATTAGTTTTTAAATGCATTGAGAGATAATTTATTCTATTTTTTTATGAATCTGAAGTAATTGAAAGGTATTGGACATAATATTTTCAATGTTATTTTATTTTAATGTTTTTTATTGTTGATCACCAAAATGGGGATATTGGTGACTTAGTATTTTCCATTATATATTTTCAAGCCATTATTTTTGGAAGAGACAAAATATTTCATAAAAACTTCATTACCAATAATTTTTTTGAAAAATAATTTAAGAATGATTTATAGAGTAAATTAAAATTTTCAAAAAATAAGATTAGTTTTAAAGTATTCATGAAAAAAACTATCATTATTCATTAAGAATATCCTAATAAGAATTGATATAATAAATATCAGATTCACAGATATTAGATTAGATTTAATACATTATGTATTGTCATCATATTAACAAAGTATTTTTATTTTAGTTGATAACGTAATCGATAAACACTGAATTCCAACTCATAAAGAATATATTAATGAAATCAATTAATAAATACCATTTGAATGACCATGTTTAAGTTTTTAATACATGAAAATAATTTATATCATAATGTAACACTTTTTATTGCATGATGGTGTATGTAAATATGTCTTTAGATAATAAATTACACAAGAGTTGTTGAAGTGGCTGGTGTCCATGTCATTGCAATATACATTTATAAATATGTCAAATATTAATTCAATATGGCCACAAGGAGTTTTCCTATAAAAACTCATTCATTTATAGAGTTTGAATCAGATAAATTGAAAATAATTTATTGAAATTTTTGTTAGGAGAGAACTCTAAATATTGACAAAATAAAACAAAAACTTATCTAATAATTTTTTAATTATTTAGATTCTTTTTTAATGGAATCCATTTCCTAGTAGTTTCCTTTAAAATCAGTGATATTTGTATTTTCAAATGAACTTTGATAATGAACGCAGGATTCTGAGGCTAGTATGATGGTGAATATGATCATCATATTGATCGAGGGAAAACATGGATAGTTTCAAAAATATGATCCATCTGATCAAGGGCTACCGAGGATAGACATACAATGAAGCTGTTCATCATATCAATGGATTTCCATGTGGGGGAATGATACACATGATTATAAGTATAAAAAATTGAAACCATGACCCATGGTTTTTGGATTCATATTATTATAGTTTAAATATATCTATTCAATTATAAATTTATATAAGTATTTAATAAATTAGTACAATTATTTTACGTTTTCTCATAGTAAATTTATTCCACATTGCATATATATAATTTTCTTATCACACTGACTCTCATTATGATAAATAAAATCTATTTTATTAATCACATCTACTAAGGTTCTGAGATATACATTTTTAATCTTATCTATCATGAATATTGTATGTTTACTCTATGTTAATAATTTAATTTGTAATTAATTTTTTTAACAATTATATTTTCAGAATCATTATAATTACATTACTTTACTAATTATTCTACGGGCCATGTCGGAATATAATCATTTGAAATAATGTAGTTTGTGAATTGGTTTAGTTTAAACTATTTTGAACTAATTATTTGTTTAATATATAATTCACCCCCTCTTGTAAGTGTTCTATCTAGAATATAATAATTTTATCCTAATTAGTATAATTCTAATATACTTATTTAAAAATTACAATACTAGGATTTTTGATTTATTAGTGAAGAAATGTCTGTAATAATGAACAATAAAATAACAGTACAATTATATATATATATATATCTCTACTATAAATATATCTTTAATTATTATCTATATGATTTATTATTATCACTCAAAAATATAGTATCTCATTATAATCAATTATAAATTAACCAATTTATTATTTTTAATTGAATCTCAATGTTATATTATTAATGTCAAAACCTATTAAAATTCACATATTTATGGAATAAGGACTCATGTTTGAAATAAATTTCATAAATGAAAATATAAATTTTATTCAGCTCAAAAACATAATTTTTTATCTTCCTCTAATAAATCATTCCATTATGTATCTATTTATTACAGTATCTAAGTCACAATATCCTCTCAATATTTGGAGTTTGTGATTGAAACCACAAACAAAGTCTATATCAGTAATATTTATTTCCATTAAAACATTTATTTTATACATTGAACATTGTTTTGAAAATAAATTCACATGAATTATTTTATTATGGAATCCTATTTCTTATCAATATTTTTATATCAATTTGGTTGTATAATCTAACACTATGAAATCCATATTTCATCACCATCACATTTTATTAGAGTAATTTCATTTTTTTCCTTATAATGATATATCCACATCACAATGATTTTTCTTTAAAATATAGGTTAATTCTAAATTAAACCTCTCATTAGAAATATTAGATTATATTATTCTCTATTACCTTATTCTTATTTTTCAATTCATGACTATAATAACTATCTCTTCTTGAAATATTGTTAAATATGAAAAGATTCATTTTAATTGTTTTACATTATTCTTCATTAATGAAATATAGAATTAATTTTCAATTTTTTGGAAATAATTATCATTGTAAAAATAAAAATCATCAATATAATATATATTTTAATTAATCCAAAATTACATTTGAGGATATGTGTCTCCAGTCTGCCTTTCCATTGTAGAGTAACTGAATTCACCAATATTCTTATCTTTTTATAGTAATACAATATTGTAGAAATATATTAATATTCATAGTAATTTAATGAAATCATTATTTTCATTAATTCTTTTAAAGAATAATTGATCATGTATTTTAACTAATATGCCTTTATTTTGGATTTACCATTACTAATTTTCGAAAAAAAAGTCTTAATATTCTATTATATATAAGTATTAAAAATAGTTTTTTTGTTAGATTATTTAGAATTATTAATGATCACTTAAAAATATATTTTAATTTTTTATTGAATTCTATTCATGTTTTATAGTTTCATATTCATTCATATTAGGTATATAAACTCTATCTTGATATCAATATATTGTTAACTCTATCATGTAAAACTAAAGAACTTCTACATTTTCCATATTTAATTCCAATTTCAAATGAAAAATCTCATAGAAAATTCATATTCATCAAATTTTATCATTATGATTGAAATTTCTATGCACCATTCGATTTTCCATATTCTTGAATTTTCATTTACTATGTCAATGTATTGATCTATTCTTTGTAGAATCTTAAATATCCTTTTAAAAACATTAACAGTGCTATAGGATGGCATTTTAAGATTCAATTAATTAACTATCTTATCTATATCGACCATAATTAAAATAAAATTTTCAGAAAATATTATTTAAGATAAATATGTTCGTCATTATCTATCTAATATTAGGATTTTATGAATATTAAAACTATCAATTTACTCTTATAGTATTAAGTAACATGAGACTATAACAATCTAGATTATTTAGATTAATTATTGATATTGGTTACTTGTATGTATATATTTATTAAATTAAACTTATTCTCTTATTTAACAAAATTCATGAAGGATTCATTTTAACACTCCATTATCATTTATTACTCTTACGTTTTATGGTGGATTTTAGTAATCAGATAACTAAATTCATTGACATAAAATGATAGGGAGTGGAACATACACATTAAATTTAACTTCTACCATTATGATACTAAAGGATTGGGAAACATCCCATTATAAATATTTTCATCCACATTATCATTTACCATTATTATATTTATGATGAACATAAATAATGACCCATAAGCATTGTCTAATACAATTCAAGAGTGATTTGAATTTCCTTTTTGATTAAAAATTTGTAATTGAATTCTTTGATTAATTAAATGATGATATAAAATTATATTGATATTATTTATAAGGTCTCCCACAATATTTTTACCATAAATTATATCAACATGGAAAAACATTTCACTAAGAACATTTTTTATTAAAAAAATAAATGTATCATATAAATCAGTAAGAATCATTTCTCAGATTCTGAGTTATGAAGTGAAACATTATGTAATTATTCTATTACCAGTGAATAATTTTTTCTTATTATTTAATTAATTTCACAACTTCATCAAAGAGTAATTTTAGCACTTAAATTTCAAGTAAAATTTACATTAAGGGGACCTAATTTTGGAATTCAACACCTTTATGAAAAATAAATTATCCATCCATTCATTGTGAATGATCACACCCCATATCATTGAGAAAAATATAATTCCTTAAATTATAATTTCTTATAGGTCCTTTGTAATTGAAAAATGGAATTATAGAATATATATATCATATATTTAGATATTAAAAAATGTATTATAATCTGAAGGGAAAATAGATGATCAAAAAAATCTAATGTTGTGATGCATTTTATGATTTTTGAAAATGTAAAATTATAAAATTGGTTGATAAGAGTTGGATGAAAGCATATATTTTTATCTAATATTATTATGGTTATATGAGTTTTTTAATATTATCTAATTTTGAAATCTGTCATTCATCCAATTAAATTTTTATAATAAAATTATTTACCAATATAAAAATATAATTAATCATTTCTCCACGGTTGGAGATAGTTTATCCAAATGGATGAATTAATTGTCAATAATATTATCTGAATCCATATAATTTTTTTACAAGAGTGTATCATCTTTATTTTAATATATATGCATATGATGTATTACATCATTCCCTCCAATTACATAAAATATGAAATTAGATACTTATTTTTTTCCATCATATATAAAAAAATATTTATTAGTAGATCAAGTCAATATGATTATATATAATGGGTACCCAATTAGAACACTGTCTTATCCAAATTATAATTTAAAAATATAAAATTAGATGAATGAATATAAATAGGATCATATATTGCTAATATAATTAGATTCATAACACATAGAGAAAATGATAACATGTGATGAAATATTAAACATATTGGATGATCATAACATTAATGTTATTTAAAAATTTTATTTTATTTGTTGTATTAATTAATTTAATAAGACATTCCTTGTTCTAGAATTCATACAACTGCCTCTCTTAAACGAAATTGAGGTTCTTTAATAGTAATAAATAACTATTCCTTAAATTTTTCTCTATTTTCCGACTTCAATGTTTTTAAACTAATAAAATCACCACATATATTATATGTGCATAGGGTTCACTTACACATGATTGTCAGGTCATGAAAATTGGTGTTCATTCCATGTGTACACAAAGGTATAACATTCAATGGGGACATCATATAAGTAATGAAAAAATAATCATGATTTATTTATATAATTAAAAATATTAATAATAATATAAATGTATTTCATTGATCCCCATTACGTTATAGTAATTTTAATAATAATAATAATAATAATAATTTTATTATTATAAATTGGCATTACAATAGGAAACTAAAATGGATAGGAAATGTGGTATGCACACATGAAATACATGTATGATATATAATATCAAATTATCATACGAATAATAATAATTTGGTTTTAGATATATTAACATCCAAAATGTGTGTATTTATACCTCTTTTACGTCATTTGTGTAACACCCCAAGCTTCCACGGTACACTTCCCTTTGAATAATACAGTAGCATGTGTTGTACGCAACTTTGAGTTATAACACACACACCAAAACCAATCTAACTAGCTGTTATGGATAGTAATACCCAATTTTTGAAATTTTATAAATTTTATCATTCAAAATGGACTTAATTTTTGGAATCGGATTATCAAAATTAGCCTGGGGTGAAATTTTGGTATTTTTATGAAAACTTTCAATTTTTGATGAAGAGTGAAAAAACACTGAGTTATAGTTCAAAACCGAATTTTTATTTAAATAATTATTTATTTTATTTAAATTTAATTAAGAAAAAATAGATACATGATACCAATATAAGTTCCATTTAATTCATTGGAGTTAGTTTAGAATAATTTTAGATATATAAAAATTTAATTGAACTTTTCACCATCTTTTACCCACCTCATAGGAGAATTTGGAAATTCACATAAAACATAATTTTACTACTTCTGTGAGTGTAATTTAGAAAATCTGAGAGACACGGTTAATATCAAGGAGTAAAATTTTGTTTAATGAGATGACAATAATTTTTGGTGAATTGTAACTTTTTACTTTTATTTACCACGGTTAAATGTAAATAGGGTAATTAAGTGTAAAAATGAATTTAATATTACCCTAAAACATATCCTAATTCTATTGGACACGTGTATCTTGACCAAAAACAACTTTAGTAATAATATATTATCATTTAGGTCCACTTTGATTAGATTAGAACATTTATTATTATTTTATTCAAAGAAGAGTTAAAAGAGTTAAAATCAAAGTTTATTTACTAAATCATTTTTAATATAGGTTTATACATAAGATAAATTCGATTGTAAATATTAATTATAAATATAAAAATATTTCCTATATAATGGTTTTTTAATTATATTTTTTATACATTAAATAATTTAATTTATTTATGACACAATGGTGATGTAGTAATTACCTAATTAATGAAATATTAAACATATTGATATTATAAATATCCAAATAAATGTAATTTGAGACATTTTATGAATTAAAATAATTTTATAGTTTAATATGACATATGAGGATTGTTTAAATAAATTTTATTCGAATTAATAATTCTGTTATGGAATTATCAAAAACAAAATTCCCAATAGTTTCAAAATTGACATTAAAGAGTTTTTAAAACATATATTATATTATTAATTGATATTAAATTCCTAAAAATATAAGGTTCAGATAAGAGACTTATATAATGATAGTTTTATCATTAATGGACAACTTGGGGGTCTATTGGATTTATATAGTGTGTTTATTAACTGTATAATATAAAAATACAAAATGACATGATAAATATTAAACTAATTAACTAAGAGTTAAAACTATAGGATAAGGTTAATATAGAGACCAAAACCTATCTAAAACATATTTTATTAGTGTTTTTAAACCCATAACCACCTTAAACTTTAAATAATTTAATTTAGATCCATTAGAAACTGAATATGAATTTATTATAAAATAATATTTCTAGCCTTTCCAAAGGTGCCCCTCACCCCTCTTATAAAATGGAACTCCTCTTTATCACTAATTCACACAATAAAATCCTTTTTAATAGGCCAAAACCTACCCATAAACTCTCTCAACATCCCTCACTTCATCCTAGAGGCCTTAGTTTGATTAGAAATCCAACCTAAGGAGCCCTTTTGATCAAATAAAAAGGAAGAACTGGAAGAAGAGGTAATGTTTTCACCACCCTCATTAAAGTTCCTTTATTCTACAACTTCTTCTTTATTTGTTATTACCATTATAAAAAAATTACTCCAGTATTTTATATTTAATATGATGTTATTATAAATATGGTACAACCATATTCATTCTTCTATGCATCCTTTGAATGACATGTCACCATACATGCGTACGTACGGCTTACCGTCTCCATGTTGTGGTGTAATTGTTATTCAATAAATTATTATTTGGATGGGTATAATAATGATGTGTAATTCATGTAAATAATAGATATAACATGATAATTATTCTGTATATATGATATAACATCCAATTATATATTATTTTAATATCAAAATAATGATATTGTCGCTCGTGCGTACATATGGACTATCGTCTCTACGAACACGATGAGATTCATTATCCATCATATCCATTCAAGTATAATTATCATTTGATGATTAAAAATAATGTTTAAGGACATGATATCATTCTGTATTTGAATAATATACAACCTATCAATAACAAACACAGCTTATGTAACAAAACATATACGAGTAAGTTAACACCTGAAATAAAGATAATACTAAGATATTATTAACAAAACAATGTTAAAAGATCATATATGATATCATATTAATATATATGGTTCTTGTATAATTTAATAACAATTATTTAACCGTTATACAGGAGGTTAACCTACCTCCATCCAAGGAAAAGTACATGGTAAGGGTTATTTCACAATCTCTTCATTATCCGAGGTTGTTTATACATAATTATCTACTAGGAACTAGTTATCATCCACATCCATGGTTCATAAAAAAATATTTAAAAGCATTCTTGATATTTTACAGAATATGGGTTAAAGACATTTATACCCTTGTTTGAATTTTTATAAGATGTTTATAAAGGAATATTTCTGTCGTTTTCCAAACATGGTCCTTTTTAACCTTTTCGACAGAATTAAGGTAAAAATGTATTTTTTAACATATACGGCGGGTGCAGCTGTTTTCCGCTATTATAGAATTTTCAAAGCTTCCCTTAATAGTTTCTAAGAATATTTTCAATGTAATAGTTTTATTTTATAATTATGTTTCTTTTAAATGATTTTTAAAAAGAGATATTTCTCTCAAATAGTTTTTATTTCATCTATGTCAATATCCTTTGATGGATTTTAAGCTTATTTGAAGATTATTTATTATGATAAAAATATACCATATATTTTATTTAAGGTTTTGTGATATTTTTGACTGTGGATGTGTTATTTTTATACAATTCATAGTTTATGGAGAAAGTATTGACATTTCGTATGCTAGTTTTAATACTTATTTCTATGTTATGATTAAAAATGTCCGTATGAGGAATGCATTGGACTTAATAAGTGATGGGTGGAGCCCGCTATAACTCGTCGATGCATCAGTAGGTATCATGATACAAACTAGTGTCTTGGCATAAGGCCTTGACAAAATCTTATTTTTAGTCTTTGCACGAGGCATTGGCTATGTGGTTTTGATAGTCTGGAATTATGAATTCCATCATTATGAAAGTGGTTATTGATATTTCATGTGTTTATTAGACTATTATAATATCCATGTGAATAAGTAAATGTAATTATTTCATTTTATTTTTTCCATATTATACTGAAGTTCATGTTTAAAAGGATTTTGTTTTAGTTATACATTTCCTTAAATGTTTATGCTTATTTATAAAAGTTTATGCTATATTGTTATCCTTACTGGGCATTTGAGCTCACCCCTTTCTATGTTTTATTTTTCCCTGGATGTGAAGAAGTATTTTATGAATGACCAGCAGGGATAGTATAAGGGGATATGAGTGTAGAGACAATATGTTTTTGTAGTTTTCAATTTATGATGTAATGTAAACTTTATGAATGTATCTAGTGTTTCCAAGACTACAAAACTAATCGGTCTTTCAAGACTTGATCGTTCTTGTGATCCGGCCAATGATATATACTAATGCACTGACTCTGGGAAACTAGGGTCAGCGCGTTACAATTTGTTGCACTTTTAATGGGTATTTTGTGGTGTGGGTCAACAATTTAGATACATGGTGTGTCCTAACCCTGTTAATTCCTTGGGGGTTTTATATTTTATTGTATAAAATAATCTAGATCAAAATTATAATAATATTAATTAATAATATTTCATTTTGAGGTTGATTATATTTTTGTTGTCTTTTATATGATTTTGTAATTTCTATTTATTTCTCATTTTATGATTAACTGACATGAATATAATGATGATTCCCTATAAATATATATATTTTTTGATTTAAAACTATTTTTTTTGTATATATATTTTTTTGTTAATCATCTTGGAGGTTTTGTTTAACATTAATCAAAATTTATGTAATAATTGATACTTTTTCCATGAGTATCAAATTTTATATCACTATATATAGATTTTCTCTATAACCTCATTCTGAATTGGATTTTATAATTATATTTTTTTGTTATTCATCCAATAATTTCAATTTTTTCAATATTTTCTCATTTTAGGGGCATGAAATGTTCTGAACACTCTATATAATTTTTAAAATAGACATGTTTTTTTCATAGATTTCATTAAATAATGACTTCTTCATTCCATATTAAAGATTTTATTTCTTTTATGATTTATTTTTTAATATTATATTAATGATTAATAGTAATTAAAATATAATTATTATTATAAATATATATATATATATATGGGTGTTGATGTTCGTCAACATTATTTACTATTAGATATTATGATAATTTTTTAATGATTTATAGTAATTTCTCCAATGGGAAATGTTTAACCAAATAAATACAATAATGACCATGTTTTATGACTCAATGTGGTAACATTATATGATAATGACAAAGATATTAATTTTTTAATTTAGAAATGTATTGATGACTACATTTTTGGTGATGAATTATTAGTATAGGATGTGATGATATACTTTTCACAATAAGTTTTACACGGGAATTTAAATTCATGAAATTCAAATAAAAAACATTTTGTGAGGATGTTACCATGAATATATAATTTTTATCCTTTACAGATGATAGTATTTAATGAATCATAAATAAATATAGCTTCACCAATTTGAATGTGAATCAAGAAGTAATATTAAAATAGATTGAAATTTATAATTTCTAAAAAATATTAATTATTGTTATTCAGAAGTGGTTAAAAAATATTTAATATTCGTTATATAGTATGTCAATAATCAATTGTCAAGAATTTATTTATATAAAATGATCCTTCATATATCATGGCATTTTAGTGTATTTTACCACTTTTATCCTCTATGAAATAGACCAATCGGGTCAACACTATATACATAAATCTCAAATATGCCTATATATAAGAAATATATTTTAATATTAATCTTTATAATTTTAAGAAATAATATAGATACTCATGGGTTATTATATGTTATAATAACTAGGTTCATAGGGTATAATAGATCCCCAATACATTTTTTTATCAATTACGGCCCTCGTATATATGGAAATGGATACAAGACCTTATATACATGGTTATTTATAAATATTTATTTAGGATGTTAATTCTAGTAAAATATTATCAAAAATAGTTCTTTTACCTACACATAATGATGTGATCGATCTTTTGATTGAATAATAAATCATTTCAACCTCTGGTTTTGAATATAGTATCATTAAATAGATTGGTGTAAATAGTCCCACAAATATTATATATTAATTTTATCTTTGTGTAAGAAATATATAAATTATTAAAACAATAGAAAGAAAAATAATGGTTATGGGGAACATGTAAATACAATTATATTATAATATTATGGAAATAATAATAATAGACATGATGTAGAATTTTGGTTGAAATTTTAAATTCATATTCAGGTTGATTTTAATTATGCATATTCTATTAAGGGATGAAATATATTTTCATATATAAGAGAAATGATTATAATCACGAATTTTTTATGGGTGATATGTATGGGGAATAAGTTCCCATTAAGTTAAAAAAACAAGATGTAAATGTTTTCAACTATGATTAGTTGTCATCAATACTAGGGAACATGCAATGAAAAATCAATATGAAATATATTAATTATATATTCCAAATATTCTGGTTTTATTCATTCTAATTAATAGAAAATTTAGTATATAAAACGAAATAGATGACTTAAATAAGATAAAATAGGTGAATTTTCATTATTAGTAACACAAATAAAGATATTACTATTTCAATTTACCTAAATATTGTAGAGATATGTATACTTTATTTAGATATTGAAAATAGAAGGATTCCTTAAAATATTTTAATTAGAATAAAATAAGGGGTTTTGGAATAAAATTATAAGATTCAGAATCATTGTGTAAAAGAATTTTATTTTATATAAATTTTTTAATAAACCTTTTTATAAATAATAAATATATTCAACATATTTAATAATATTTATTCATGAAATAAAACTAGTTTTTATTTGAAATAATTATAAGATATCTCATAAATAAAAATGAAATTTTCAAAATTAAAATTATGATAATATATCATTAATTTAATCATACAAATACAAAGAAAATTTATTATATATGTATATTGTAAAAATATAAAATTTCCATACATTAATATTTTAATTTTAAAAAATTATTATTTTTTGTATATAAAAAATCAATCGAAATTCCTTTATCTATATTTAATTCATTACAACTAAATATAATATTATAAATGTTAAATTTTCATTAATTATTAAATAATTATTTCTTCTAGATGTTTTATATTTTTGAAATAACAAATTTATTTGATCAAAAATAAGGAAATTTTTTAACAATTTTTTTATATTTATAATAAAATATTATTTTATTCGTGTAATCATTATAAAATATTCATAATTTAAAATAAAAATATTTTCCCTAAAAAGGAATAATTAATATTTTACATTATAATAAATGAAATAAAAAAATAAAAATATTATTAATTTAATAAATATAATCCAAAATTTTTAAAATAATAATTTTTGTAAAGGCCTGAAAGTCCCTTGGAAATTTTTTTATACATGGTAATTTCCGTAGTATGCTAATTTTTACGGTGCATGATTCCGAGGCCTGGTGTGCCCGGATTCAATTTATGAAGTTTTGAATGGGTACGTTCAGTAAACTTACGTGCATGATTTTTATAAATTTTGAACTGGTGCTCGGAATTGAAATCTGAGGGCACTGTTAAACACGCAGTGCCGATATTCGCTTAGGGATAATTTCACCTCGATGGTAATAGGAAAAAAAAATGTTTAGTTTTTGGGTTTTCTTAAAAATAATAATTAAAAAAATATTTCTACAATTAATTTTATTTGAGCCGCCATGTTGGTGATTGGTATTTGTAACCTCCTCTTGGAAGTTGGTGGTGGGACCACCACACCTTAACCTCCCATGAGAGGCTATGTTTATGGGGCCCACCCGAACATAACCTCCCATGAAAGGTTACGATGTGGGGACCACTATAGACCACATAACCTCTCATTTGAATAATAGGGGTGGGGACCACCCGACCCCTATTAACTGGAGAAGAGTATAACGTCTCATCTCTCCCTCATTAATAAGGGAGAGCCTCTTGATTTTCCCTTAATTTAATCGGTGCCAACTCTCCAATTAATTCTTGCCAACACAAGTGAATTAATGAGGTGGATAATTTTTATTTAATTCACCCTTTTAAATTTGTTCCAATCAAATAATAGATTAACTAATCTATTATTTGGAACAACGATTTCAATTGGGTGATTGAAGAGAAGGCACTAAACGAAGAACCTCATCTTCCAAGGAAGAACTCTTTCGTCCAATGAATATTGACAACGATGGTCCCCTTCGTTCTTCTTCCCTAAACATGTATAGATGTGGAACCACTTCCACAACCGTTGTGCGAATTCGGGAGTGGAAGTGTGCACCGGATGCGACGAGCAACAACTCCATCTTCTTCCGGAAACATTAACATCGACGACCGATGATTAAAGATATGAGGTTTATTACATGTTGATGTTATTCTTCTTCTATCTTCTTCAATGGTTGGATAGTAATTGTTTGCGGGAGAGTGGTTGTTTATATTATTTTCTTGATAAGACAATTGATACAACACTAAACGCGGAGGGTGCATGCCAAATCAACATGGCCAAACCCAACCTCTGTTCTTGTCTGAGATGATCCTCGGCATGGGGATAAAGAAACCAGATGGAAAAGGTAGTGACGACAGAGGTCGTGCTTCTCGCAGCCTCCGTAACTCACGTCATCGTCATGATGCTCCGGCCGAACCATCCCCGGTCGAGCTGAGCATCGACCGCACCGGCCTCCGCGCATCCTGCGCACACGACCGCACTGTCGGCCCGAGCCGCACCGTACCGGCTTGCCCGGCTGCCAGCCGACTAACCCAGCACCCTTCCGACTGCCTTTTGTCTTACCCAGAGCCCACCAGGCCTCCTGTCGTCCTGCCTGACACCCTCTCGACCACCCTGCCGGCCTAACAAGGCCGCCACCCAGTCACCGCGCCGGCCTACTCGGGCTGCCACCCGGCTTGCTCGGACGCCCTGCACGATTGCCGGGCATGCCGCCCGGCCTGACCAGCTCCTCGCCGGCCTGCTCAGGCCACCTCTCCAGCCTACCCAGGCTGCACACCTATTCCCAACTGAACCGGCTGTGCCACACCGGCCTCCCGAACTGGCCCGTGACCTCCCTCATGGTGCCACTGGACGAAACGTATCGGCCTCCAGGGCTAAGCTGCCTAAACCGCGCCTCTCAGGGTGCTGGACAAACCGAACCAGTCGCGCCCTCTGGGACGAGCCGCACCCCTCGCGGCGACTTCCGGGCCGAACTGCCCACGCGGCCTGCTGGGCTGGGCCTAGTGGGCCTGGCTGGACCTAATAGGCCGCCCTTCCCAATAGGCCCGATGACACCCAATAGGTTAGACCGGGTCGACCCAGACCGAGTTGGCCCAGACAAAGACGGGTCGAGTTGGTCCGACCGGGTCGTACTGGACCCGAGCCCTTTATCAGCATTCAATTTCATTGGCCATATATTTGGCCCCGAACGACCGTTTGACGAACCATCAGCGACGCTGGTTTTCTTGTAGCCTGACGGTCCCTTTGAGTATAATACACTAGAATTCGAGGTAAAGATGAGATACGGTCGGGATGGATCGTACGTGAATCTAACTGGGCCCCTGGGACTAAAAAGTTTATAACTAACAGATTGGGTGTCCGATTGATGCACCGTCTAATGTGTTGAGACCCCTACGATGAGGCAGAGCTTTGAGATACATCTACGTGGGACTTTGTGGTAGTTGGAGCATCCACCAGTTGCTTGTAGAGCGGATCTTCATAATACGAGAGAGCATTTGTGTGGGAACCTATTACCTGGCTAAGAATTGAAGAATACTAATCGAGCGACTTGGAGTGACTCGTATGGCCCATTTGGGAGTGCCTGGTTGTGACGGCAGACCCACGGTGGACGAGTGCCTGGTTGTGGCGGCAGACCCATGGTACTCGCAGGAGAAGTACCTCTACAAGCTATGATGGGGAGCACAAGGTTGTGGTGGTAGACCTATGGTGGGGAGTTCCTCTGTGTGACGCAGAAGACCGACGGTACTTGATAGGAAGATTACATTAGCAGTCCAAGTTTAGTGGGAAGCACATGGTTTTGGCGGGAGGCCCACTATATTCGATAGAGGCGGAGTTCTCCAGCAGCCGAGGGTTCTAAATGTTTTTCCCCTAGAATAAATCTTGGTTTGAGCTGATTCAGTAACTTTTGTGTTAACCTCATTATTGAGATGGATTACTTGATAACATAGGTAGATGTATGGGCATATACCTAAGTGGGGTTATTTGATTGCTCATACTTTTTGGTTTGTCCTTGTTGGATTTTTTGAAATCTTAAGGGTCTCGGGGTCCACACTCAGTATCGTTATATTCAACCCTGCACGGGCTACGCCCGATACTCGTAGTGTTGGTTGCAGACGACAGACAACACAGACTGAGGCTGAGAGTACCAGGAAAAGACAGTATTCGGAGGTCAACTATACGACTTGTTGGTACGCGGGGGAGAACAACAGACATAGATCATTGTGGAGGATATATATACCAACACTTCAGGTTGGATCTATGGTGGAAAATCCTGGATCTTCTCTTCACATTTAAGCTATTTTGTCTTTTTAGTTGTACTTGTTTTCAGTTGTACTTGTATTTTTTTGTTGGGCTTGTATTCTGGCCCCACTACATTTAGCTCTCTTTGTATATAGTTTTACAGAGTTTTTTTCTTCCAGCTCGTACTCTGTTGAGTGTGTTTTCATGTTTTAATGGAAATTGCTTCCCAGTTTAGGGATTTAATATTTTGGTGCTAGTGGCCTGCCCCTGGCCTATGGAAGGTGGGCTTGGGTATTCACGGCATGGGACCCAGGGGATGGGTCATGAAAAATTGGTATCAAAGGGGTCGGTTCTAATGCAGAACCTAGGACTCTGATCTTTCTTTTATATGAAGCAATAGTGTTAAGGGTAGTGAGTGTGGTTCTCAATTTAGGGAGCTCAGTGTTGGTGCGGCGGCCGAAATATCCATACAACAGGACTTTGACTTATGATTTCCAACTCAGTGGATGAAAAAACTAATTGGGTGTGTGTTTTAAAAAGTTTTCCTTACGTCATCGCAACTAGGTCAGCTCAATAGGTATAAATTTGTACTGTGTCACATTTGATCAAGATGGCTCCACGTAGAAAGCCCGTTAAAGTTCCGAAAGAGTACATGATGACGGACCACCGAGTGCTGAAGATTTGGTGCGGGGCCCTCTTACTATGTTGGAACATTCGGGAGGTGTTCCAGCAGCACCACAACCCATTGGACAACATATACCACCAGCCGCACTGGCGGATGGTACATGCGGACTGAGCGTGTTGGACGAGTTCCAGCAGTAGTGGCCTCTATGGTTATGAGGCTAGACAGTTTCCCAGGTAGTAGAGGATTGGTTTGAGGTGATTTCTAGAGTTATACACCTGGTTGAGACACCCGTAGAGTAGATAGTGATCATAGCTACTAGTGTTTTCCTGTGAGTGACCATGTGGTTTGTCCGCATAGTGATGAGGCTTTGGTACATGGGCCATTCCTAAGATTGTACCTTTAGGTAGTGTGTCAGCTATATCACTGCATGCTGTTCAGCTGTTACAACCGACAGTACCAATAGATGACACATGTAGGCTTTATTACTTAAACGTGTTTCAGCATCAGATACCCCTCAGGTTCTGAGGTGAGCCCAACTCACAGGTGCCTGAGGACTAGCCTGATGAGGTGGATGAGAGTTCTCTATAGCATGTATAGCTTCATCAAGACGACATGTTGGTTGCTGAGTATTCATCGATGTGTACTGATCATTATCGCAATTTGATGAATATTATTCGATCAGTGCTTTGAGGTTCGGACTACCGGGCGAGGTGTGTTTTGGGACATCCGAGTCAGCACCTTTTCTCTAGATGCTAGAGACAACCTTTGCATTTTAATGTTCTTTGGCTGTGCGTATACAGCCAGTGAATGTTATCAGTGGGAAAACATGAAACTGGCGCAATTATCAGAGACTTGATCATGTAAAATGATTCGAGAAGGTGATGTGTTAAAGACAGATGAATATGTAGGGAGGTAGACATGGAAACAGATCTAGTAGATCAACATGAGGTGGTTTAGATTTTGACATGTTACAACCAACCACCTTAGTAGTCCCTGCCAGGCTCAGGGAGCTAGAGGGTAGGGTAAGAGAGTAGCTGCATGCTGTCAAGGAGTGTGACCCAAGGGATCTAGGAATGATTCGAGGTACTATGTGTGCTTACTACTAGTTGTTGTATCAATAGACATAGGTACCAATCATTTTTACCTTCCACAAATATTTCCCCAGACTTAGCGTTTACAGTTAAACCATTGACTTGACCCTCACATCTAGATATACCTCTAGTGGGAGACTTAATAATCACACATACGACGACAGTGTGATCTGACCCTTGAGGTGAGAGTTTCAGTTAGAACATATTGGTGGCTAGGTCGAGGACTTATGAAGTTTGTTTGGGTATAGACTGGGCAACCACAGATCATACATAGATTGAATTTATTAATACAAAAGTTTGCGGTTTATCTACAACATTGGGATGAGGTTTTCCTTAGTCGGTGAAAAATAAAATCCAGGCAACACCGGTTAAACTCATGTATAGGAGGGTGCAACCGATCACTAATGAGTCGGCCATCCATACCCTCATGGTAGCTGGAGTTTTGAGTTTCTAGTCCCAAATAGGAGTGACAGAACATGGTGACATCTTTTCAAATGTTGTTTCTAGGATTACCCCCCCCCCCCCAAAGGGGGTGGGGCATCTGGTTTGGCTGGATACTATCGGAGCTTCGTTATAGACTTCTCCAGAGTAGCAACACCACTATCAGCCTTGAAAAGGAATAGTAATAACTTATTTTGGTTAGAGAGATACAATTAGAGCATTCAGGAGCAGAGGAAAAGGCTGACTAGTGCGCCTATCCTCAGGATTCCATAGGAAGGTGTAGGGTATGCAGTCTATTGCGACACATCAGGAGCTAGAGTTTGGTGTGTCCTTACACAAGAGCAAGCAGTGATCGCGTATGGTTCTCGGTAGCTGAGATAGCACGAGTTGAACTACGATACCGATGACAAGAAGTTATCAGTAGTGGTCTTAACCTTGAAGATGTGGAGACACTATCTTATGGGAGAACATTTTACTGTGTACTATACTCACAAGATTCTCTCGTATATCTTCTCTTAGATGGACCTAAACAGGAGACAACAATGTTGGATTGAGTTCCTCTAGGACTATGACATCGACATAGTCTATAATCCTAGGAAGGGGAATATTGTTGAATATGATCTCAGCATGAGAACTGGTATACAGCTGCTAGGTGAAGTGACGGAGTAGCTGGCCACTTTGAAAATATCCTTAATGGATAGAGATGGAGCAGCTTTCCTTCAGTCCCTTATAGTCACTCGCACACATTTTCAGCTAGTCGGAGAGGCACAATATGGGGACGCTGACTGCAAGACACGACATGCTCAGATATTTACAGGCCATGCACCTGATGGATTTTATGAAGGTGGGGAACACATCATCCTCTTCAGAGGACGTACTATGGTGCCAGTATGACTTTTGGAGGATGTGTTGAGGGAGTTTCACACATCCCATTTAGCGTTACTTCCAAGAGTGGTGAATATGTACCAGGACCTCCGGTAATAACACTGGTTGCTGGGAATGAAGAAGGCAGTCGCAGTGGTTTTCTCTCGGTGCCTCACTTGTGAGCAAATGATGGTAGAGGACCAGGTACCAGCATGCTTGGTAAAGCCTTTAGTGGTCCCAGAGTAGAAGTGGGATGGAATTTATATGGAATTCATAGCGGTTCTTCTACGTACATCCATGGGTCTCGACTCGATCTGGGTGATCGTTGACCAACTCACCAAGTCGGCCCACTTCCTACCTATCATAGAGTAGGGTTAAATAAACAGTTTGGGATGCCTCTATGTGTAGGATATTGTGTGGATACATGGTGTTAATTTTTCTACTGTCTCTGATCGTGATGCACGTTTTTGGTCCCAGCTATGGAAGGGGTTGTCAGAGGCCTTTGAGATATAGCATCATCTAACTACCGCCTTCCACCCTCAGATAGACAGTTAAACTGAGAGAACAATTCAAACCCTCAAGGACATGTTGTGTGCTTGTGTCATTCACATTGGTCATAGGTGGAAGGATTACTTACCTGTGGGAGAGTTTACCTACAACAGAAACTATCACTCCACTATCTGGTTGGAACCTTTCGAGGCATTATATGTGCAAACATGTAGATCACCCTTGTGCTGAACTGACCCTGGGGAGTCAGCACTGGTGGGACTAGAGATAGTTCGAGCTACCAAAGAGAAGGTGAAGATCATCCAGGAGTGGATGAAGATTGCACAATGCAGGCATAAGTCGTATGCTGATTAGAGATAGAGACCTCTGGAGTTCGAGGATAGTGACCATGTCTTTATACGGGTCTCACCATAATAAGGTCTATATATAGTTTTCCGAGGTGGTAAGTTATCTCTATGATTAATCAAACCACTCCAGGTCCTCCGTAGAGTTAGTGAGGTGCCTTATTGCTTATCTCTTCCACCTTAGTTACATCGGGTGCATGACATCTTCCATGTATCTCAGCTGAGGAGATACGTGCATGAACCTTCTCATATAATCAACCTTGGAGAGATAGACGTCGATGATGGGGTGACTTTCATGGAGGTTATAGTGGAGCATGGGAATCGACAAGAGTTGGTCCTATGTGGACGGTCGATACCTATATTGCAAGTACGTCGGAAGCCCAGGAACGTCTAGGAGAGCACATGGGTGTGGGAGGCTAAGATGCGTGTCCAATACCCCCACTTGTTCCCATAGACTGAGTTCTAGCTTATGGGGACGTAAATCTCAAAGGTGGGGTGAATGTAAAGTCCTGGAAATCCCATGTAAATTTTTTTATATATGGGAATTTTCCAAGTCTGAGAATTTTGACGATGCATGATTCCAAGGCCCGGAGTTTCTGGAATAAATTTAAGAATTTTTTTACAGGTACATTCCTTAAACGTATGAGCATGATTTTAATAACATTTGAATCGATGCTTGGAATTGAAATCTGAGGGCACCGTTGTTCTCACAGTGCCGATATTCTCTTAAGTAGATTTCCACCTCGATGGAAGTTGGATGAGAATAAATGTCTAGATTTGGGGTTTTCCTAAAATTAATAAAAAAAATAAAGTGAGATACACATTATTTTATTTGAGAAACCATGTGGGTGACTGGTTGTTGAAACATCCTCCTGGAAGTTGGAGGTGGGACCCCCACACCTTAACCTCCCATGAGAAGTTATGGTGGTGGGGCCCACCCTAAAATAACCTCCCGCAAGTGGTTACGACGCGAGACCACTCTAGAACTCATAACCTACCACTTGAATAATAGAGGTGAGGACCACCCGACCTCTATTAATGGGAGGAGAGAATAACCTCTCAGCTCTCCCTCATTTAAGAGGGAGAGCCTCTCGACCTTCCCTTAATCTAATTAGTTCCAACTTCCCAATTAATTCTTTCAAAAAAATGTGAATTAATGAGGTGGAGCCTTCAAATTTGAATCACCGTTTTGGATTTTTTCCAACGAAATAAAATATTAACTAATGTATTATTTGAAACAATTATTTTACCTGGGTGATTGAAGTGAAAGATATCAATGAGGAACCTCATCTAAAAACAAAGAATGTGTTCTTCCAACGAAGAATGCTAGTGACGGTCCCCTTAGATCTTCTTCCCCAAACACCTACCAACGTGGAACCACTTCCACAACCGTTATGTGAATTCAGGAGTGGAAGACTATGGTGGATGCGATGTGCGACAACTCCATCTTCTTCCCATGACATAACCATCGATGACCGACGATTAAATGATGGGGGTTTATTACATGTTGATGTTATTCCTTTTTTATCTTCTTCAATGGATGGAAAGGATTTTTTTGCTGGTGAGTTATTTTTCATTGTTTTTTCTTGATGAGCCAATTGATATAACCCTAAAAGCGGAGGGTGCAGGTAAAAACAACCTGGCCCGACCCCTCCGCCGTTCTTGTTTGATATGATCCTCAAAATGGCGACGATGCAATGAGAAGAAAAAGGTCGCTAAAACAAAGTCCATGCTTCTCATGGCCTCCGTATCCCGCACCGCCCTCGCGATGCCCAGGCCGAACCGGCCCAGCCACGCCGCACCTCGGACGAGCTAGCCTCCGCGCATCCCTGGCACCCGACCGCCTCGTCGGCCCGTGCTAGCCTGATCTGTGCCGAACCGACATGCCCAGTCGCCTCCTGGGAAACCTGGGGCCCTCTCGGCCGCCTTCCGGCTTACCCGGCACCCACAAGACCACCTACCGACCTACCCGACGCCCTCCAATCCGTGCTACCTGCCAGATCTGGTCATGGTCCGGCTGGCCCAGCCACCCCTCTGGCATGCCCAGGCTCCCGCTCAGCCTATCTGGCTGCCCTGCCCACCCACCGGCCTGCCAAGGATGCCCCGTCGGCCTACCAAGGCTGTACCCTGGTTCCTGGCTGAACCGGACAAGCCACACCATTCTCCTGAGCTGGCCCACGACCTCCCTCGCAATGCCGATGGCTGAACCGGCTAATCCTCTGTGGTCGAGCTACCTAAACCGTGTCCCTCGCGGCGCTGGCCGAACTGAACTGGCCGCACTCTCTGGGCTGAGCCATTCCCCACGCGGTGACCTCGGGGATGAACTATCCATGGTGCCTACTAGGATGGGCCCAGTGGGCTTGGCCGAACCTAATAGGTTGGCCCGACCAATGGGTGGTTCCATACCCAACAGGTCTGACCAGGTCAGCCAAGACTGGGTTGGCCTAGACTAAGACGGGTTGTGTCGATCTGACTGGGTCGGACCAGACCTTGGCCCATTACTGGCCTTTAATTTTATTGGCCATATCTTTGGCACCAGCTGACCGTTTCATGAACTGTCAGTGATGCTGGTTTTCTTGGAGCACGACGTTCCCTTTGAGTATACCCCACTAGAGTTCATAGTAATGTTGTGATACATTCTAGTTGGATCTTCCAAGAATCCAACAAGTCCCTCGAGACTAAAAAGCTTATAACTCTTAGATAGGGCATCTGATTTACAGGTCGTCTATTTCATTAAGACCCCTATTTCAAAGAAAACCTTTGAGATACATCTACGTGGTACTTTGTGGCAGTTGGAGCATCGACCAGTATCTTGGGGAGTGGATCTTCCGGAGAAGAGTGGTCATTTGTGTGGAAACCTAGTAGCTGATTAAGACTTGACGACTGCTGATTGAGCAACTCAGAGGGACTCCTATGGCCAAGTGGGTAGCGCCTGTTTGTGGAGACAAATCCATGAAGGAGGAGAGCCTGGTTATGATGGCAGACCTATGGTGGGGAGTGCCTCTGTGTGATGCAATAGACCCATAGTACTCGACAGGAGAAGTACCTCAGCCGTCCAAGGTTATTTGGAAGCGCCTGGTTGTCACGGCAGGCCGACTGTACTCGATAGAGGAGGAGTTCTCCAGTAGATGAGGGTTTGAAATGTTTTACCCCAAGAATAAATCTTGGTTTGAGCTGAGTCAATAACTTTTGTGTTTACGTCTTGATTGAGATGGATTATTTGATAACATAGGTATATGTATGGCCATATACCTAAGTGGGGTTTTCTGTTGATTTCATACTTTTTCGTTTAACCTTGTTGGATTTTCGGAGACCTTGAGGGTCCCGGGATCCCTACGAAGTATCGTTATACGCACCCTTTCATGGGCTACGACCACACCTTGTTGTCTTGGTTGCAGACGACAGACAATTCTAACTAAGGCTGAGAGTACGAGGACCGGATGATATTCATAGGAGGACCATACAAATGTTGGTATGCGGAAAAGACCAACATACATGGAGTGATGTAGAGGCTATCTCTACATACCATTCAGGTAGGATCCATGGTGGATGATCTAGGAGCTACTCTTCAACATTCAGTAGTTTTGTCCATTTCAGTTGATCTTATATAAAATTGTACTTGTATTTTATTATTGGGCTTGTATTCCAACCCCTCTACTTTATGCACTATTTGAATATAGTTTTACATAGTGTTTTTCTTCTAGCTAGTACTCTGTTGTGTGAGTTTTCATATTTCAAACTCAATGCCTTTCTAGTTTAGGGATTTACTCTTTTGGTGCTAGTCTCCAGCCTCCGGCCTATAGTAGGCGGGCTTGGGGTAGTCCCGGAACAGGCCCCGGGGGACAGGTTGTGACATTTTTTATGATCATTGAAAATCTATTTAATAAATTAATTGTAATTTTGACATAATAAATATTTTTATTGGGAAATTTGTAACCATCATATAAATAGGGAGAATTTATTTAATAGTCAAGGTAATTATTAAAATTTATAAATATATATAGATAACATATTATGAAAAAATAGTTACTAGGTGGTGATTGATTTATCTTCTATCCTTATAACTTTTTTGGATTATAAAGAACCAATTTTGGACATAGAAAATACAGAATTTTTATACTATAAAGTAATATTCCTTCTCAATATAATTGAACCCCAATAACAGCATTTCTAAAACACATATAAAATTTTATTTGTGTTCATTATTAAACTGTATTTACATCCCAATGAAATTAATGAAATTTTATTATACTCTTCTTATTGTTTGATTCTTTATTTACATTAAACTCAAATAGGAATTGAAGAAAATATATGACTTCTTCATAGAAAATTTTTATTTCATACAATTAATTTTGATTTAACATCATCAAAAACCACATAAAAATTATGATTTACCAAATTAATAATATGATAATGATAACATTACAAATACATTATGATAACATTTCATTAATGTCGCAACATAATCATACACAATATTTCATTTTAAGAATTTTTTTTGTGTCACATTAATAACCATAATTGATGATGCTATATATTTTCTTCATGGGTGATTATGAAATTATAATTAATATTAAAATAGTATATTGACAGTTACAATTATTTTTTTTCTATAGAAATCGTCATTTACAGATCAATCTCTTTAAAAATATAACAAATCATGATTGATAAAAGTTGAAAAAAAATATTATTGATTTAATCATTAAAAATCACACCCAAAACATTGATGGAATGAAGAAAAATCATCATAAATAAATTTGAAAATAATAATAATGTATTATGAATATTCAAGATATTTTTAACTCATTTAAAAATCATTATAAGGATATTAATATACAAAAACACGTATTGAATAATTATCACTACTAAAAACTGATTATTATTATAAAATAATATTATCTAATAACTATGTAATAAATAATAATAAATGAATGATATAAAAGGTAATATTGAATTATTAGGATATGAAATAGATAATAATTGATTCTATGATTATTTTAAAAAATAAGATACTATTCCATGAGAAAGATGGAATTCATTGTTGTTGTTTTTTTGTTAATAGAATCATATTTTTTTAGGTCCGATAAATTATTCATTGAATGTATTAATATAATTTTAATTTATTCAATATCATTAAAAAAAATTAATTTATTTAATCTTAATTTTAATCATTTTATCATTTCATTTAAATAATCATATATTTTAATAATTTTTTGATATTTAAAACTTGATTTGAATAAGGGTTTTTCATCCCATTTTTATTTCCATTAAGACATGTTTCTGATGATTATAATATTTAATACTACATATATTATAAAAAATATTATTTAAATATTTCATCATAATTTATTTAAAATAATTTCTTTTAAAATCACATTATATACTATTTTTTAATTAATTTAATTTCAACGATTCATTGGTTGTAAGGTATTATGGGATAAATTATTTTTCCTTGGGTAATCCCCATTATTCTCTAGATAAGATATTTTATATTGTTTATTGATGATTTCTAGACCATGATTCATTTGTCGATTGATAATATAGAAATTATTAAAAATTGTAGGTGATACGATGTTAGATGAACCAAGAAAAAATACTTATATTTCCCAACATTTTCATAATATAAAATTTTATCTCTTGATGAATTAATAACTTCTTTAATTTGAGTATAATATAAATTAATAAATTATTTTATGTTATATTCACATTTTTTTTATATCTAAACCACACTATACCTACTGATATATCCCTTATAGGTCATACTCATCATCATGTCCTGGAAAATTGATACATAAGAATGTTGCAAGATGAAACGATAAGTATGAAAAAACTTATCAACATGTATTCAAGGGATGAATCATTAGAATAAATGAAAAATATTAGTTGGGGATAAATATTTAATATAAATTAAGAATGAACAACACTATTTTCCGATGATTTATGTTAGTGGAAATTATAATATCAGTAGGAAAAATAAACCCTATGGTATAATAGTGTATGATAAACATAGAAACATGTAACAAGAAATTTTTATCTTATGATCATCGAATAATTAATATTTAAAATAGAACTGAAGAATAATATCATTTCCTTATGTCAAATTTCAATACCAAAACAACCAAACATAGTAATATATTTTGAGTTCTCATACACACTGAATGGTATATCATAAGATAAAAACATTAATCCATTCATTAAAGGGAAATATAATACATGCATCAATGATTACGTAATGAAAATAATACATATATTCACTACATGATTTCTATAGAAATATCATAACAACCCATGTATTAAAAAAACATATTCTCCCAAATGGAATCCCACTTATGAACATATATAAATTCACTAATAACCATAAATTGAGATCCTAATGAAATTATATGGTTAATCGGGTTATTATGTTACTCTATTTTTAAATACACATCCAATATGATGAGGTAGTATAAGGTATTTACACTATATAGGTAATGTGAACATAGTTTAGTCAATAATAATTGTAACAAATCGATATACTGTTATATATATGTGAACACCATTTTATATTTGAAATGAATTTATTTAAATATAAAATATTTTGGATGATATTTTTTTTATAGATAGTGTATGATTATATAAAAAATTTATTTTATGAAAAGTATCACTTATATAGAACAATACTGATGCAAACCCATAATAAATAGTATTCTAAAAAATTATATAATAAATTTAAATGTTAATGATATTTATCCACTTTTCAAAATTTATTTTTAAAAATATTAATCGAGAAATAAAAAAATATATTATAGTATATAAAATTTGAATAATCAGTCTATTATTTAAAATAAATTTTATGTATGAAAATTTGGTGTAATATTCAATAATAGAAGAATGAAAAAATCTATATTTTAATATTTTAAAAGAAATTTTCTAATACACACAATATAATAAAAATAATAAAATATTATGGTTGAAATTGTTTTGGACATATTTAGATCAAATGAGATAAATCATATTTCAATGTACAAAGTCTATTGGAGAAAATTCAAGAAAATGGAATGTGTGGATTGTGGAGAAAAAGAATTAGTTTAGATGGTAATCTAGCATAATAATTTTGTATATTCAAAAGTGATATCAATTAATGAGAAAAAAATCAATTGAAATAAAAACTATCCTAAAGAAAAATGTGGATTTACCATATAATAATGTAATATAAAATTATATTCAAAAAATAAACAAAAAACTATATGGATTTTTTTTAATATTAAACAATTATTGATATTTTATAATTAGAATAAATAAACACAAAATGTTAAACATGATGTGAATTTTAAAATCCAATGAATTTCAGGATGTATAGGGAAAAAATTCATCCAATTGAAATATTTATATAACAATAATTGAACTTGTTGTGAATTAAAATCAAATATAGAAGAAGAAAACTCATTTTTTGATACCAAAACCATTAATATAATATCATAACATGTTTAATAATCAAATATATAACCAAAATAACAATCATAAATACCGATTTTTAGATTGAATTAAAATTTATATCCTCTAATATACATCAATAATTATAATTTATTAAAAATATTTCATTTAATTATATTTTAGTTTAATCATAAAATGGTATATATATATATATATATATATATTTTTCTATTAATGATATCAAAATAGTGTTTTCAACACTCTATTACAGATTTAATGATCATCATTATGAAATAAATCAACGAACAGAATAATATGTTTCATAATATTATATAATCTTCTAATTAAATTTCAATTGTATTTCTATTTGGATTAGTGAATAAATTTTGTTAATGTGTTTGTTTTTATAATTTGTATAAAATATAATGGGATTTATATTAATAATAATTTGGAAAATAATAATTTATCTAATAGGACCCAATGATAGGACTGACACAATAACTTTTTAACACTTTCATTGGGACTAAGCCTATCAGGCACTGCTATTTTCCCATTAGGAATATGTTTTCCCCCATGTGAATGGATTATAAATTTAATTTTTATCAATATTGGGTAAAAAAAATTCATTCAACTTGATTTTTTCTGAATTACATAGACCTTATAAAACATCCCTAGATTTTGTCCATCTAGAAACCACACAAGGTCATTCCTTGCATCAAAATGTTTTTTTTATCCTATTAATATCTGAAAACAATTTTTAATATTATGTATTCATATATTGTCCCCCTCATTTGTGAAAAATGTATCCCTTATTGACCCAATATATTGACCTAGGTATTTTCACTACCCTTTTGATAAAGTGGCCCTTTTATAGAACTGTTATAACAAAACCCTACTGAATGAAATAATTCAGCAACTCGTAAATATGATCTTTATGTACAAGCCAATCAGGTTCCACTAGGTTTCTCTATATACAAATATATTTTCCCCTATAGGTCCAACCCACATTCCTAAATGGATCATATGACATATAACTATCCTCATGGGACAACAAAAGTTCATTCAATGTAATTCTTCCTCACTCACAATCAAATTAGGAAGAATAAAATGAATTCACACCTAATAAAACAACTTTCAAAAAAGATTTAATTAAAAATTTATATCAATTTATGTAGTAAAATTAAAGGAATGGGGGACCCTAGTGACCTGTGTTTAAAATATTTATTTTATATTCAATTAACATCATAATATTATATAAATATAACAATTATATAATTTCAAAAACCCATTATTTTTCAACCAATTTCATACAATGCAATTTTTAGAGATAAATTTTTATCAATGAAAAAAATTGTATCATTGTTCAAGTACTTAGTTAATAAAATCGTAACATTAGAAATCAATAATTCATCATCCAATAAAGATAAAATATGAAATATTTTTATATAATGTAATTATTACCGATGAATATAATTATACATTATTTGTTTTATTGTCGAGAATTATATTTTATTTTTTTTGATAATTAAGAATGTGAATATAAAAACACTACATCATTTACTTATATCTAGTAGTCAGTACATAGACTAAAGAATCATACTTTTTTTATAAATAATATATATTATATTTATATATAGATTTAATTTTTTAATCATAATAATTTTTTAAATACCATTTTTATTAATTAAATAACCTCTTTGAACAAGCCATGTAATATTGTTATGTAAAAAGTTTCAATTCTCATATGTTCGTGTGTAGTCTATAAGTACCTTAACGGACATATAAATATTTTTAAATGGAATTGAAGAAGGTATAAATTTTTTATTAAATTTTTAAAATATTATTTTATAAAACATATGATACATGTTTTACTATTTCTTTTTATATAAATAATATTTGTTGTTGTCAGAATAACAATTTACAAGAAATCTATGACCGAGGAATATTTTGGAATTTTATCTTCCCCCTTGGAGGAGATCCACTGAGAAATGTATTGAAGACTATAGGTGGAATATTTTGATATAAAAAGAACCCTTAAGAAATCTCTACGAGTATTTTAATCTTACATTTCTTAATAGTGGTCCATTCTAAGATTTATGGTGTTTGGGAATAAGTGGGGTTTTGGTTGAACATTTTATAAGGGCGAGGAGGAGAATTATAGAAAAAATATAAATAAGGAGTTCACTATTCATGGGTCATGTGGATCCAATAACGAAGAATTATAAATTGATTAATGGTTTTTACTAAGAAAACCTTATCCAAAAAATAAAAATAATGATGTAATCATGTTATTAAGTCTTTTACTAATAGAAATTTATGTTATAGAATATATATTTTTTAACATGATAACTCATTTTTACCTAATTAGTATACAATTATTTCAAAAAATAATAAAATGAAAATTAAATAATTTAAAGCTTATGAATCCAAATATTGTATAATTTTTCTAGATAAAATTTAATTTTCATAGAAAAAATAATTTTTATATCAAACTAATGCATTTATATAAATCCATTTTTTAAAAAAGTGTATATTTTAGGATTATAATTATTTTCATAATAAATTTATCCATTTTATATATTTATTTGATATTAATTATATTTACATTAACCACAAAATATTTATATTGAATACCTTGAATGAATAATATAATTATATATTTTTAAAAATTTTATGAAATGATAAAGAGTAAAAATAGTTTTTTATTATAATTAATGACAACTTTAAATTCTATATTATAATAATAGGTTTCTTAAAATGAAATAATCATTTTCAAAGGGTATGTTATTTTTTATAAGATTTCATTTTTTATATAAAAATATTCTTATAATAATTCAACATAAATATTTTATTATGTCAATATAATAATGTTTATAATCATTTCAAACTATGATTTTTTTAATATTCAATGAAATATCTATATATCCAAAAAAACCACAAAAGCAATCCTCATATAATTTTTTCAAGCGGAATATTAAAATCATATAAATATTATAAATTAATAGTTTGAAAATTGTAATATTTTTTTTTAAATGATCATATATAAATTAAAAAATTTATTCAATTATTGAAATGGAAAATAATAACTGTTTTAAAAATTAATTTATATTAATCAATAATTTAATGAGGGTTATTATCTTCTAATTATTTGTTATTGTTCAATTTAAATTTATTATATTTAATATATATATATAAATATTTGATAAATGTAAATTATTTTTAACATTAATAAATATTAATTATTTATATCCACATGTAATAAATTTTTCTCATGCAATATCTATTATTACTCTCGAAATTGAATTTTTATTAATCCAAATGATAATATTTCTTAAATAATTTTTCAATCAATATTTTGTGTGTTACATGTGGAAAAATTAATAAAAATATTTAGTTTCAATGTAAAATCAAATTTAGGATCCTAGGATGTTATATTCTCCACCTATAAATAATTTGTTTTCAAACTATTTTTAATCATCACATACCATTGAAATTAAAAGTGGGTATCTAAATTTTATGAAAAACTCAAAATTCAATTTCAAATATTGTTTCTATATTATTATCATTGGTTCTTTAAGGAAACAATTGTTTTCCATCTTTTATGACAACCTAACACATTATTTTCCCTCTGTAGCTTCTAACATGTAGCCTTCAATCTCCACATATAGTATATCATCTAGTTACTTACTTATTATCCCCATATATGTTCATAAAAAATTTTCTACATTTGGAAAATTTAATCTTCCTTGAACAATCATATTAACAAATTAAGCTTTTAAGACACTATATCTTTCAGATCATTACATTTTTTTGACAATCATTTAATTTCATACATGTAATAACCAATTGATAAATATAAATTTTTATAACTATAATTTGTAACAAAAAAGATTATATCCCACTAATATTCTCAATGAGGAAACCTCATCTATGTTCATGGAAAACATTGTTATCATGGTTCCATTAATTTTTGTAATCACATAAAATGAAAATAGTTCAATGTGAGTGATGACCAATCATCCCCAGAAGATAAATATCATTTATGATAAAACAAAAAACTAAACCATGAAATTTTTTTTACATTGTGACCACACATTATATTTCTATTTAACATAAATCACTCTCAAAATATTATATGCTTCATTGTGATGGGTTCACTCATTTTAATCAACCTATTTCTTTAACATAATAATTCTTTTGTAATGAGTTATGATGAAAATATGATTGACTAATGAAAATCCCACCTGAGTGTATATGTAGGTGTGTAGTCTCAGGGATACTCATTTTTCAATGAGGGGTGATTGATTTGATACTCTATAATACTTTTTAATCAAGATTACACCTAGGTTAATATATGTCAGGGCCACATCCACTTATAGGTATCCCAATGGGGAATTAAATGTTTTGAAACCCCGTAATATCAAATTTACTAAAACATTATTATTTAATCCTATTCAAGTAATTATATATATTAATTTTAATAACATTTTCATATCCATGTATCCAAAAATAACATATCTAATTCCCAAATATAACTTCATTTCTCTTTCTATATTACTAATCCTTTCTTTGGAAAAAAATATGGAACCCTAAACCAATATTTCCAAGTATGGATCTAAAAAAAATTCTTCAAAAACTAGTTTCTATATAATTTTTGAGGAAAAAATATAATTATACATATATTTCAAATAAATTTCATGAAAAAAAAATTAAATCTCACCATAATATCAGAATCCCTTGAATGAATGGTTTATAGTATTTTATGATTTGATATTCATTGATTTAATTTTAAAATACTGGTGAACATTATTCAATATCTAGAATACCATATATTTCATTTTAGATTCATTATAGGATATACACATCTATATATCATAGGTAATGAAAACCTGTGAAATGGGTGAGAGAAAATGGTTACTAAGGGAAGTATAATCAACATGTAGACAATATTTGGATAATAAAAATATGAGAACAAAAGATTACAAAAGAAATAAATAAATATAATAATCATTGAACAATTGTATATTTCTATATATCCAGATAGACGAACATGTAATAAAAAATGAGAAAACATGTACTATATAATAAGAGTGTGAGATTACCATAGAATCATGGATCTGTGGAATGATATTTTATGTTCATAGAATCATAAATATTTTGACAAAACATTAAACCTATCAATATAAGTATTTTCCAGGGTTTAATAATAGGACAATGTAAAATTATGGGGAAGCTGACTGCTAAGGCACAAAATATGATTTTTCATGACGTACAAAAGAAACCTAATTCATATATGGTATATATAATTTTTCCAACCCATCACTATATAAAAAATTTACATCTGTATTTTACATTATTTGATAAATAATTTTATAATACTCCTCATACATAAATAAATTTTTGATTTCATTTTTATATGGTATCACATAATGAATCCTTGACAAATTCATCGAAAAAATTATAACCCATGTAATTTATTCAGTATACAATGATATAATATACTAATATAGGTAAATACACTGTTATTAAGAAAATTAAGTATAGGGTAATTATATTATATAAATATATGGTATATGTCTTAGAAAAAAATTTCCCCAATCAACCAATTATAGGGTAATAATGTGAACATCCACAAATCAATGAATTGAATCATATAATATTAATAGGGGAAATTTAATGGATGAAAAATAATATTTATAAATAAATTTAGATAATTTAAATTATAGACAAAAAACAAAAAATACCTATATAAATATATTATTATAATAAAATCTCAAGGGTTATCCACATATACAATGGGAGGATTGATGGGATATATGAGTGTTTGTTATTATCAAATCACCTCAGAGGATGAGTAGTGATCGTTTCGAGGTCAATTGAGATGATTCAAACACAATGTGGATTCTACATAATTGGAAAATAAATTCTTCACCAAATTTCAATCCAAAATGAGTATGAATCATAAATTATGGTTTCCTCCATCTTTATTTATTTTTTAAATTTGATATTATTATATGATTTTTTTTATTTCACATTGTTTTTGTGACTTTGATATATGAATTCATATGTCTTGTTAATTTTGTTATTTATTTTCATTTATATCACCCTATATATCATTGATAAGTTATTGTTGTGAAATAATTATTGTCCAATTATTTCCAAATTTTCCTTTTTATTTTTCCCCACACATCCTTCACATTCATTTACATTATAATACACGGGCACAATTCAATATTGCTACGGTAGGTCCAATCATAATTAAACTAAGGGGTTCTAGTTTGTTTGTAGAAAATGGATTGGATCTGGTTTTTTAGATTTATTATGTTTTATTTGTTGTGATACTTTAAGGATCTGTGATTCATGATTGGCATGGATTCTTCAACAAGATATTAGATTATATTTTTTACAACCAATATAGGATGAGAAATTATACACATAGCCTTGTGCCTTTAATTTCATGTTGTCAATATGTGGGATCCATAGTTTAAAGGGTAGATCTGGATAATAAATATACAAACAAAGGATTCACGGACATTGGATGCTACAGGAAATGTGCCTTAGAAAAATACATAGCGTGCATCCCACTCTAGTTATAACATTATGGTTTTGTGAAATGATAATCATCACATGTGAGGTGGCCAAACCCACAAGTCATGTGAATCTACCCTGGAAGCCTAGCCATGTGTCATAACCACACTCCCTAGACCCTATATTAGATGACATATCTTGTACTCAGGGAGTACATGGGCCTATAATATCCCCTTGGAAAAACTAGGTTTAGGGCTAGGTATGTGGGATCACCTAGAGCTCTTGGTATTTCACCCAACGACTAAGAAATTCATTATACAACCATACATTTCATGTATTTTGAAAATGCCCCATGCCATGAAAAGAGGATAAGATGTCTAGGTGACGAGTTGGGGTTACATGAAATGTTAATCACTATATATTCCATTTATTCCCTCCTATATATTTTACTGATGTATCACCATTATTAGGACACTGATTTTGGCCAATGAGTAGCCTATCATGAGTGTTTTCCCAACCAGAAAAAAAGTGTTTCCCTTTGGTGGAATAATTGGTCTATTGTGACATGTTACTGGAACAAGTTTTTTTTGGTGATTCTAAAGGATGGATATAATAAATAGAGGATTATTGGTGAGATACCGACATCAATACACCCCTATCGCAACATAGTGTAGTTTACCAATACTCTATATATATACTTACTAATAGTACATTAAAACATTTAAAGTGGGTACTCTATCTTGGGAGTGGTACTTTCCTATCATCAAGCTCTGACTAAGTGTGAGTCCTCCCTATGACATGTGTCACCCTTTCTTATATATAATTGTGTGACGAGTAACCCCCCTCAAATATTCCATTCATGGTTTATATGATGATGAGAATTAGTGGTTTCCATTTGGAACTAAAAGTTTTCTTTGGGAATGAAATATATCTTAAATATTATCCACAAATTTTGTGTACCTATATTTATTTATGAAACATAGAAGGATTATAATAATTTCCTAAATTTTTATGTAATAAGGTAATTTTACATAACTACCATGGTATTCATATTTTATGTTATCCACATCTTTTGTTTTAATGGTATTTAAATGTAAAAATTAACAAATATTTTTTTATTATATTATGTTCTCTATTAACATTAATGGTATTATAAATCTAATCATATCAAAATAAATTGATGTTGGGAAGGGTGGTCAATAATTTTTTTGTCCAATTTTATATTTAGCATGTGGTTTAACATGATTTATTCACTCATTAAATGAGAATGTATTGAATAGACCCACAATGGTAGGGGAATAGTTTAACGATTCTTGAAATATATTTTATGATAATGATTAAATAAATTTTTATAGGGGTTCTCATGAAACATTTATTCCATTCTCTCATTCAAGATAATTCTAGATAAATTATTACTCTGTTTATTAGTCTTTCCCAATCCCTTTTCTCATGTTGTAATAATATTTAGTAGTATGTGTAAAATAATTATTAAAATGTCCATAAATATTATATTGAGTATTTCTACCATTTTATTCATAACTCCTTGATATTTTACAATGTATTATCTTTTATAATAATTTTTCATTCTATAGTATTTAATATAAGATAAATAGAACAAAAATAATAATGATGAATTAGATTGAGGAAAAATACAAAAACAAATGATAAAAATTATGAAATTGTGAAAATTAATATTATCAAAAATCATAAAATATTTAAAAATAATAATAAATCCACAAGTATGTATATAATGATAATATAAAATCAATATCATCATGTTTTTCACTGATGAACGCAACTGTTATTATATTTTCGCATTGAATTGAAAACATTAAAATAATAAAATATATTTTCATAATATAATATATTAAATGGATAATTGATTCTAGATATGTTTCTAGGGAAACATATAGTAATGTAATATTATGACAATATGAGAAAAGGGATTTTCATCAAATTATTATTTCCATTAAGACATGTTTCTGATGATTATAATATTTAATACTACATATATAATATAAACTATTATTTAAATATTTCATCATAATTTATTTAAAAGAATTTCATTTAAAATCACATTATATACTGTTTTTTAATTAATTTAATTTCAACGATTCATTGGTTGTATGGTATTATGGGATAAATTATTTTTCCTTGGGTAATCCTCATTATTCTCTAGATAAGATATTTTATATTGTTTATTGATGATTTCTTGACCATGTTTCATTTGTCCATTGATAATATAGAAATTATTAAAAATTGTAGGTGATAGAATGTTAGATGAAAAAAGAAAAAAAACTTATATTTCCCAACATTTTCATAATATAAATTTTTATCTCTTGATGTATTAATAAATTCTTTCATTTTAGTATAATATAAATTTATAAATTATTTTATGTTATACTCACATTTTTTATATCTAAACCACACAATACCTACTGATAGATCCCTTATAGGTCATACTCATCATCATGTCCTGGGAAATTGAAACATAAGAATGTGGAAAGATGAAACGATAAGTATGAAAAAACTTATCAATATGTGTTCAAGGGATGTATCATTAGAATAAATGAAAAATATTAGTTTGGGATAAATATTTAATATAAATTAAGAATGAACAACAATATTTTCCGATGATTTATGTTAGAAGAAATTATAATATCAACAGGAAAAATTATCCCATTGTATAATAGTATATGATTAACATAGAAACATGTAACAAAAAATTTTTATCTTATGATCATGGAATAATTAATATTTTAAATAGAACTGAAGAATAACATCATTACATTATGTTGAATTTCAATACCAAAACAACCAAACATAGTGATCTATTTTGAGTTCCCATACACAATGAATGGTATATCACAAGATTAAAAAATTAATCCATTCATTAAAGGGAAATAAAATACATGCATCAATGATTATATAATGAAAATAATACATATGAGCACTACATGATTTTTATAAAAGTATCATAACAACCCATGTATTAAAAAATCATATTCTCCCAAATTGAATCCCACTTATGAACAAATATAAATTCACTAATAACCATGAAGTTAGATCCTAATGAAATTATATGGTTAATCAGGTTATTATGTTACTCTATTGTTAAATAAACATCCAATATGATGAGGTAGTATAAGGTATTTACACTATATTGGTAATGTTAACATAGTTTAGTCAATAATCATTATAACAAATCTATCTATTGTTTTAAATATGCGAACACCATTTTATCTTTGAAATGAATTTATTTAAATATAAAATCATTTGGACGAAAAAACATTTTTACAGATAGTGTATGATTATATAAAAAAATTCTTTCACAAAAAGTATCACTTATATAGAATAATACTGATGCAAACCCATAATAAATAGTATTTTAAAAAAATTATAAAAAATTTTAAATATTACTGATTTTTATCCACTTTCCAAAAATAATTTTTTTAAAAATTAATCGAGAAATAAAAAAAACATATTATAGTATATAAAATTTGAATAATCTCTCTATTAATTAAAATAAATTTTATGTTTGAAAATTTCATGTAATATTCAATAATAGAAGAATGAAAAAATCTATCTTTTAATATTTTAAAATAAATTTTATAATACACACACTATAATAACAATATTAAAATATTATGGTAGAAATTGTTTTGGACATATTTGGATCAAATGAGATAAATCATATTTTAATTTACAAAGTCTATTGGAGAAAATTGAAGAAAATGGAATGTGTGGATTATGGAGAAAAATAATTAGTTTAGATGGTAATCTAGCATAATAATTTTTTATATTCTAAATTGATATCAATTAATGAGAAAAAAATTCAATTGAAATAATAACTATCCTAAAGAAAAATGTTGATTTACCATATAATAATGTAATATAGAATTATATTCAAAAAAGAAACCACAAACTATATGGAATTTTTTTTTGAATAATAAAAAATTATTGATATTTTATAATTAAAATAAATAAACACAAAATGTTAAACATGATGAGAATTTCAAAGTCAAATGAATTTAAGGATGTATAGGGAAAAAATTCATCCAATTGAAATATTTATATAACAATAATTGAACCTGTTGTGAATTAAAATCACATATAGAAGAATAAAACTCATATGATGATACCAATACCCTTAATACAATATCATAACATGTTTAATAAACAAATATATTACCAAAATAACAATCATAAATACGGATTTTTAGATTGAATTAAAATTTATATCCTCTAATAAACATCAATAATTATAATTTATTAAAAATATTTCAGTTAATTATATTTTAGTTTAATCATAAAATGGTATACTTTTTTTATTTTTTTATTAATAATATCAAAATAGTGTTGTCAACACTCTATTACAGATTTAATGATCATCATTATGGAATAAATCAACGAACTGAATAATATGTTTCATAATGTTATATAATCTTTTAATTAAATATCATTTGTATTTCTATTTTGATTATTGAATAAATTTTGTTAATGTGTTTGTTTTGATGATTTATATAAAATATAATGGGAATTATATTACCAATAATTAGGAAAATAATAATTTATCAAATAGGACGCAATGATAGAACTGACTCCATAACTTTTTCACACATTCATTGGGACTATGCCTATCAGGCACTGCTATTTTCCCATTAGGAATATATTTTCCCCCATGTGAATGGATTATAAATTTAATTTTTATCAATATTGGTTAAAAAAATTCATTCAACTTGATTATTTCTGAATCATATAGACCTTATAAAACATCCCTAGATTTTGTCCATCTAGAAACCACACAGGACATTCCCTGCATCAAAATGTTGTTTTATCCTATTAATATCTGAAAAGAATTGTTAATATTATGTATTCATATATTTTCGCCCTCATTTGTGAAAAATGTATCCCTTATTGACCCAATAAATTGACCTAGGTATTTACACTGCCATTTTGATAAAGTGGCCCGTTTATAGAACTGTTATAATAAAACCCTACTGAATATAATAGTTCACCAACTCTTAAATATGATCTTCATGTAAAATCCAATCAGGTTCCACTAGGTTCCCCATATACAAATATAGTTTCCCCTATAGGTCCAACCCATATTACTAAATGGTTCATCAGACATATAACAATCCTCATGGGACGACAAAAGTTCATTCAATGAGCTTCTTCCTCGGTCACAATCAAATTAGGAAGAATAAAATGAATTCACACCTAATAAAACAACTTTCAGAAAAGATTGAATTAAAAATTTATTTCAATTTATATATGACCATTAAAGGAATGGGGGACCCTAGTGACATGTGTTTAAAAGATTTGTTTTATATTAAATTAAATTCCTAATATTCTATAAATAAAAAAATATATAATATCAAAAAACCATTATTTTTCAACCAATTTCATACAATGCAATTTTTAGAGATAAGTTTTTATCAATGAAAAAATTTATATCACTGTTCATGTACTTAGTTAATCAAATCATAACATTAGATATCATGAATTCATCATCCAATAAAGATAAACTATAAAATATTTTTATATAATGTAATTATTGCCGATGAATATAATTATAATTTATTTGTTTTATTATGGAGAACTATATTTTAATTTTTTTGATAATTAAGAATGTGAATATAAAAACACTACATCATTTTCTTATATCTTGTAGTCAGTACATAGACTAAAGCATCATAATATTTTTATAAATAATATAAATTATATTGATATATAGTTATATTTTTTTAATCATAATAATGTTTTAAATACCATTTTTATTTATTAAATAAACTCTTTGAAAAATCCATGTAATATTGTTATGTAAAAAGTTTCAATTCCCATATGTTCGTGGTAGTCTATAAGTACATTAACAGACATATAAATTTTTTTAAATGGAATAGAGGAAAGTATAAAATTTGTATTAAATTATTAAAATATTATTTTATAAAACTTATGATACATGGTTTACTATTTCATCATATGTAAATACTATTTAGTAGTGTTAGAAGAAATAATTACAAATAACCTATGATCATGGAATATTTGGGAATTTTATCTTCCCCCTTGAAGGAGATCCACTGAGAAATGTATTGAGGACTATATGTGGAATATTTTGATATAAAAAGAACCCTTAAGAAATCTCTATGAGTATTTTAATCTTACATTGGTAAATAGTGGACCAATCAAAGATTTATGGTGTTTGGGAATAAGTGGGGTTTTGGTTGAACATTTTATAAGGTATAGGAGGAGAATTTTGGAAAAAATATAAACAAGGAGTTCACTATTCATGGGTCGTGTGGATCCAATAACGAGGAATTATAAATTGAGTAATGGTTTTTACAATGAAAACCTTATTAAAAAAATTAAAATAATGATGTAGTCATGTTATTAAGTATTTTACTATTAGCAATTTATGTTATAGCATATATACTTTTTAACGTGATAACTCATTTTTACCTAATTAGTTTACAATTATTTCAAAAAATAATAAAATACAAATTAAATAATTTATAGCTTATGAATCCAAATATTGTATAATTTTTCTAGATAAAATTTAATTTTCCTAGAAAAAATAATTAATATATCAAACTAATGCATTCATATAAATCCATTTTTTAAAAAAGTGTACATTTTAGCATTACAATTATTTTCATAATAAATTTACCCATTTTATATATTTACATTATATTAATTATATTAAAATTAACCACAAAATATTTATATTTAATACCTTGAATGAATAATATAAATATATATTTTTAAAAATTTTATGAAACGAAAAAGATGAAAAATATTTTTTTTATTATAATTAATGATAACATTGAATTCTAAATTATAATAATAGGTTTCCTAAAATGAAATAATCATTTTCAAATGCTATGTTATATTTTATAAGATTTCATTTTTTATATAAAAATATTCTTATAATAATTCAACATAAATATTTTATTATGTCAATATAATAATGTTTATAATCTTTTAAAACTATGAATTTTTTAATATTCAATGAAATATCTATATTTCCAAAAAAAGCACAAAAGATATACTCATATAATTTTTACAATTTGAATATTAAAATCAAATAAATATTATAAATTAATTGTTTGAAAATTGTAAAATTTATCATCAAAATGATCATATATAAAATAAAAAATTTATTCTATTAAAGAAAAGGAATATAATAATTGTTTTAAAAATTATTTTATATTAATCACTAATTTAATGAGGGTTAATATCTTCTAATTATTTATTATTTTTCAATATAAATTTATAATATTTAATATATATATATATATATAATTATATGATAAATGAAAATTATTTTTACCATTAATAAATATTAATTATTTATATCCACATATAATAAATTTTTCTCATGTAATATCTATTATTACTCTCGAAATTGAATTTTTATAAATTTAAATGATAATATTCCTTAAATAGTTTTCCAATCAAATTTGTGTGTGTTACATGTGGACAAATTAATAAATTTATTTAGTTTCAATGTAAAATAAAATTTAGGATCCTAGGATATTATATTCTCCACCTATAAATAATTTGTTTTCAAACTATTTTTAATCATCACATACGATTTAAATTAAAATTTTGTATCTAAATTTTATGAAAAAATCAAAATTAAATTTCAAATATTGTTTCTATATTATTATCTTTGGTTCTTTAAGGAAACAATAGTTTTCCATCTTTTATGATAACAAAACACATTATTTTCCATCTGTAGCTTCTAACATGTAGCCGTTAATCTCCACATATAGTATATAATCTAGTTACTTACTTATTATCCCCATAAGATGTTCATAAAACATTTTCAACATTTGGAAAATTTAATCTTCCTTGAACAATCATATTAACAAATTAAGCTTTTAAGACACTATATCCTTCAGATAATTACATTTTTTGACACTCAATTAATTTCATACATGTAATAACAATTTGATAAATATAAATTTTTATGACTATAATATGTGACAAAAAAGATTATATCCCACTAATATTCTCAATGAGTCAAACTCATCTATGTTCATGGAAACCATTGTTATTATGGTTCTATTAATTTTTGTGATCTCATAAAATGAAAATATTTCAATGTGAGTGATGACCAATCATCCCTAGAAGATAAATATCATTTATGATAAAACTAAAATCTAAACCATGAAATATTTTTTACATTGTGACCGCACTTTATAATTCTATTAAATATAAATCACTCTCAAAGTATTCTATGCTTCATTGTGATGGGTTCACACATTTTATTCGACTTAATTATTTAACATAATAATTCTTTTGTAATGGGTTTTGATGAAAATGTGATTGACTAATGAAAATCCCACGTGAGTGTATACGTATGTGTGTAGTCTCAGGGATACTCATTTTTCAACGAGGGGTGATTGATTTGATACTCTATAATACTTTCTAATAAATATTACCCATAGTTTAATATATGTAATTTCCGCATCAACTTATAGGTAACCCAATTGGGAATTAAATGTTCTGAAACCCCATAATATCAAATTAACTAAAACATTATTATTTTATCCAATTAAAGTAATTATATATATTAATTTTAATAACATTTTCATATCCATGTATCCAAAAAAACATATCTAATTCCCAAATATAACTTCATTTCTCTTTCTATATTAATAATCCATTCTTTGGAAAAAAATATGGAACCCCAAACCAATATTTCCAAGTATGGATCTAAAAAACATTCTTCAAAAACAAGTTTCTATATAATTTTTGATTAAAAAATATAATTATATATATATTTCAAATAATTTTAATGGTTAAAAAATTAAATCACACCATAATATCATAATCCCTTGAATGCATGGTTTATATTATTTGATGATTAGATACCCATGGATTTGACTTTAAAATACTGGTGAACATTATTCAATATCTAGAAAACCCTATATTTCATTTTAGATTCATTATAGGATATACACATCTATATATCATAGGTAATGAAAACCTATGAATTGGGAGAGATAAAATGGTTACTAAGGGAAGTATAATCAACATGTCAACAATATTTGGATAATAAAAATATGAGAACAAAATATTACGATAGAAATAAATAATTATAATAATCTTTGAACAATTGTATATTTCTATATATCCAGATAGACGAACATGTAATAAAAATTGAGAAAACATGTACTATATAATAAGAGTGTGAGATAACCATAGAATCATGGATCTATGGAATTCTATTTAATGTTCATTGAATCATAAATATTTTTTAAAAACAATAAACCTCTCAATATAAGTATTTTATAGGGTTTAATAATAGGACAATTTAAAATTATGGGGAAGCTGACTGCTGAGGCACAAAATATGATTTTTCATGACATAAAAAATTTACGTAATTCATATATGGGATATATAATTTTTCTAACCCATCACTATATAATAAATTTACATCTTTATTTTACATTATTTGATAAATAATTTTATAATACTCCTCATACATAAATAAATTTTTGATTTCATTTTCATATGGTACCACATAATGAATCCATGACAAATTCATTGAAAAAAATGATAACCCAAGTAAATTTAATTAGTATACAATGTTATAATATATCAATATTGGTAAATACACTGTTATTAAGAAAATGAAGTATATGGTAATTATATTATATAAATAAATGGTATATATCTTAGAAAATAATTTCCCCAATCAACCCATTATAGGGTAAAAATGTGAACATCCACCAATCAATGAAATGAATCATATAATATTAATAGGGGAAATTAAATGGATGAAAAATAATATTTATAATTAAATTTATATAATTTATATTATAAAAAAACAAAAAATACCTATATTAATATATTATTATAATAAAATCCCAAGGGTTATCCAAATATACAATGGGGGGATTGATAGGATATATGAGTGTTCGTTGTTATCAAATCACCTCAGAGGATGAGTAGTGATCGTTTCAAAGTCAATTGGGATGACACAAACACAATGTGGATTCTAAATCATTGGAAAATAAATTCTTCACTAAATTTCAATCCAACATGAGTATGAATCATAAATTATGGTTTCCTTTATCTTTATTTATTTTTTAAATTTGATATTATTATATGATTTTTTATTTCACATTCTATTTGTGACTGTGATATATGAATTCATATTTTTTGTTAATTTAGTTATTTATTTTCCTTTATATCACCCTTTATATAATTTAAAAGTGATTGTTCTGAAATAATTATTGTCCAATTATTTCCTAATTTTCCATTTTATTTTCCCCCACACATCCTTCACATTCATTTACATTACAATACACAAGAACAATTCAATATTTCTACGGTAGGTCCAATCATAATTAAACTAAGGGGTTCTAGTTTTTTTGTAGAAAATTGATAGGATCGTTTTTTTAGAATTATTTTGTTTTATTTTTTGTGATACTTTACAGATCTGTGATTCATGATAGGCATGGATGCTTCAACAAGATAATAGATTTTATTTTTTACAACAAATAGAGGATGAGAAATTATACACATAGCCTTGTGCATTTAATTTCATGTTGTCAATATGTGGGATCCATAGTTTAAAGGGTAGATCTGGAAAATAAATATAAAAAATAGGATTCACGGACATTTGATACCACATGATATGTGCCTTAGAAAAGTACATAGCATGTATCCCTCTCTAGTTATAACATTATGGTTTTGTGAAATGATAATTATCACATGTGAGGTGGCGAAACCCACAAGTCAAGTGAATCTACCCAGGAAGCCTAGCCATGTGTTATAACCACACTCCCTGGACCCTATATTAGATGACATATGTTGTACTCAGGGAGTAAATGGGCCTATAATATCACCTTGGAAAAACTAGGTTTAGGCCTAGGTATGTGGGATCACCTAGAGCTCACGGTCTTGCACCCAACGGATAAGAAATTCATTATATAACCATACATTTCATGTATGTTGACAAGGCCCCAAGCGTTGAAAAGTGGTTAACATGTCTTGGTGACCAGTTGTGTTTACATGCAATGTGAATCACTATACATGCCATTTATTCCCTCATATATATTTTACTGATGTATCACCTTCATTAGGACTCTGATTTTGGCCAATGGGTAGCATATCATGAGTGTTTTCCAATCTAGAATAAAAGTGTTTCCCATTGTTGGAATAATAGGTCTATTGTGTCATGTTACATGAACAAGGTTTCTTTTGGTGGTTCTAAAGGATGGATATAATAAATAGAGGACTATTGGTGAGATACTGACATCAATACACCCCTATAGCAATATAGTGTAGTTTAACAATACTCTATATATATACTTACTAATAGTACATTCAAACATTTACAACGGGTACTCTATCTTGGGAGTGGTACTTTCCTATCATCAAGCTCTGACTAAGTGTGAGTCCTCCCTAGGACATGTGTCACCCTTTCTTATATATAATTGTGTGATGAGTCACCCCCCTCAAATATTCCATTCATGGTTTATATGATGATGAGAATTAGTGATTTCTATTTGGAACTACTAGTTTACTTTTGGAATGAAATATATCTTAAATATTATCCACATATTTTGTGTACCTATATTCTTTTATGAAACATAAAAGGATTATAATAATTTACTAAATTTTTATGTAATAAGGTAATTTTACATAACTACCATGGTATTCATATTTTATGTTCTCCAAATATTTTGTATTAATGATATTTAATTGTAAAAATTAATAAATAATTTTTGATTATATTATGTTCTTTATTAACATTAATGGTATTATAAATCTAATCATATCACAATAAATTGATATTGGGAAGGGTGGTCAATAATTTTTTTATCCATTTTTATATTTAGCATGGGTTTTAACATTATTTATTCACTCATTACATGAGAATGTATTGAATAGACCCACAATGGTAGGGGAATAGTTGAACGATTCTTGAAATATATTTTATGATAATGATTAGATAAATTTCTATAAGGGTTCTCATGAAACATTTATTACATTCTATCATTCAAGATCATTCTAGATAAATTATAACTCTGTTTATTAGTCTATCCAAATCCCTTTCCTCATGTTGTCATAATATTTAGTAGTATCTGTAAAATAATTATTAAAATGTCCATAAATATTATATTGAGTATTTTTACCATTTTATTCATAACTCCTTGATATTTTACAATGTATTATCTTTTCTAATTTGTTTGAATTCTATAGTATTTAGTATAAGAGAAACAGAACAAAAAAGAATAATGATGTATTATATAGAGGTAAAATACAAAAACAAATGATAAAAATTATGAAATTGTGAAAATTAATATTATCAAAAATCATAAATAAATTAAAAAAAATAATAAATCCACAAGTATGTATACAAGGATATTATGAAATCAATATCATTATGTTTTTCACTGATGAACACAACTATTATTATATTTTTGTATTGAATTAAAAACATTAAAATTATAAATTATATTTTGATAATATACTATATTAAATGGATAAATGATTCTAGATATGTTTCTAGGGAAACATATAGTAATGTAATATGATAGTTATAAATATTGATGTTGGACATATGGTCATTCCATTTATCGTATTTGAAAATATATTTAGAAGATATTCTCTCCTTCTATAACTAGTATCCAATATGTCAATATATGTAATTTAATTATTAAAAACTAATTAAAATCGTTGAAACTGATATATAAAAAATAAATCAATAGTTAGATAAATATATTTATAAAAATATCTCCTTATAAATATATACTTTTTTATTTGTAATTAATAAATTTTTTATTATTGAAAAGATGAATTTAATGTTTATATAAGATTTGAATAAATATTATTATATTAATGGATAGATAAATTATTATTATTATTTATTAAATGATTCATTTTTTATAAATATGGTTAGAATTAGTTGATACTAAAAAATAATATTTGTTTTAAGGGAATTTTTTTCCTAAGTGTTGTATATTATTTATCTTTAATAAAATTAATCATCTTTAATTGTTTAGTTCTAATAAAATATAATTCATCTTTATTTAATTGCAAATTTATTCCTTATTATTTTGTATTTGATATGAAATAATAGTAATAATGTATGTTTATTAAGAAATTTATTTCCTATAAAAAACTATTATGTATATATTTTTTATTTTAAAATAAATTATTTGTGGATTTAAAAATTGTTTAAAATTAAATGGACATTAAATTATTAATTTTTATTCAATGTATAGTAAGAAGATCATGTTCATTGTTATATATACAAATTTTACTATTGTAAAAATTCATTTTACCTATTATAGGTTAAATGTTGAGAAATAATTTAAATAAATCATAATGTTCTAGAATATTTTTGGAATCAGATTTAAATAGTGTGGATGATGGGTTTCATGACCCATATTCATTATTTTTTCCCTATAGATCGACACTCAGTAAATAATTCTTGTATTATACAATAGAGAATGAGTATTAGCATAAATTACCCTAAAAACCCAACTATAAATGGACTTGTTTTCTACTCCAATAACTTTGTTATTAATTTTGATTCTTTCTATAATAGATATAAATTTACTCTATAATAAATACATTATAGTCTATGGTATGATCTTTTTTTTCAAAAGTGAGGTTTAATTCCTTCATATAAGTGAATTTTCTTCTATAAATATGTGAATTCATAATTTTATATATCTATGTTATTCACTATCATACTTAATTTTACTTAGATAGAATTTTTTCATAAAAATAATTATACACTCAAATTACATTCACTTGACATAATCAATAATCATTAAAATTGATACTAATTTTATATGACTTTATAATCATAATATTTTTCTAGTATAACAACTTCTTGTTTGAGTCAGCAAATCCATCGATATGGACGATGCTATACAAATATAATCATTTACATAAATAAAATTGTTCAATACATAAAAACCTATAATAATGAATTTTATCTTCTAATATTTAATATAAATGTGGTTTTTTAAGTGTTTCCCAAAAAATAGAATGGTCATCATAAATTATTTTTTTATTATTATAAAATCATCAACAACTATCTCGTTATGGATTTCATTCTCATGAAAAGAACACAAAAAGTGAATGAATGGAAATTTAATTAAAATTCATATTATAAATTTAATTAACTAAGAGGAAAATTTTTAGAATGATAATCTTTGTACGAATAACTTGGATCAAAATCACCATTATAAAATATTTACAATACAATACCAATTTATAACATCTTGTGATAAAAGTAAATAATAAATAGATAATAATTTGGTAATTCACAATTATAATTTAATAGTATAACAAATATTTAGGAATAAGGCCAAAAATAATGTTATTAAAAAAAATTATCATTACTATTATTGATATTGATATGACTTAATAAAAATTAGGAGTAATGGTAGCGGTTCCCCATCTCAATATCCATTTAGTGATATATTCTTAATTCTCACTACTTTTATTCTTTATGGGGTCAATAAAATACCCCTGGATGAATTTCTTATAATATTCTTGTAATTCAATCGATTTTAAATGAGCTATCATGTTATCTCTTTCTCAATCATTTTATTTAGAAATTACCATATTATTAATAGATTCTTTCATTATTATCATTGAAATAAATAATTTTTTATCTATATATCTATTGCGAGATTTTTTTTCTATAAACAATATATATCACCTTATCATTTAGTTATTACTTTTTTACAAGTATTCTTTCTAGATATATTCTCTTTAGTTCAAATATCAATATAATGCTTTAATTTATGTTTATAAAACATTATATCATTATTATAATCATGAATTATTCTACACAATTTCATCTAAATTATCTTATATAATAAATTTACTTCTCTATATCTCTATATTTGAACAATTTAATTTTATAATTTTATTCAATTTAATTAAAAGTAATGAAACTAATCACATTTAAAAGGTATTAAATTGGTTCATTTTTTATTATAAATTTATCTTATTATAATGGTGTGTTGGGAATCCTTTTTAAAATAATTATCATGATTTTATTTTCCTATAGTCTTATTTAGATTTCATTGTGATTATACCACTAATTATTTTAAATTTATTATAAATTATTTTATATTATATTATTTAAATTAATTTTCTAAAAAAATAATGTTATCATAATTAGAATATATATTTATTTAAATTTAAGAAATTAGTATTAAATGATATTATCAACCATTTTATTCATCAATGTAAATATCCATAAAATTTATTACGATTATTTATAGATATTATATTGTTATTGAATCCATCATCATTCTCTATGTGGATTATGTTCATGTATCATTGATATTTTTTAGGAAACATTTCATTATTAAGTGATAACTTAGATGAGATAAAACTATAATTATACTTATGTTCATGTGGAGCATTATACACTCTTTACCTATACTGCTTGATCATGTGTTAAAACATATTCTTTATATTGAGGATTTTATAAAATCAAAGTCAACTCAAAGTTATCCATGAACTATTGAAAAATTATGTACCCATGAATGTTTAGGAATATAGATAAGTTGATTTAGGAGAGGTATTTTATTCAAAAAATCCATGTCTTTTATTATGATACTTAATTTTCCACACTATATTATTAAATTATTTTTAAATGTAAATTATTCAACATTACCCATATAAATCAACACGAGTGACACCCTTTTAGTCCTATGTTGAATTATTTCATTCTTTTTGTCATATGGAAATAGAAACCAAATACATGTGATATCTAATTCTTATTAAAAATATAGGAATTAAAAATTGATAATGAAAAATGAAAATAATGTTTTCTTATGGTAATGAGAACATAATTAATATTTATAGAAATAACATAAGATTATATTATAAAAATTGATTCCGAGCAAATGATTCTTGGGATAATGTATATTTAAAAAAATATACATGAGTATAAAGATATAAATAATCCATGATACAAAAAATCATAATGGAGTAATAAAAATATAGTATAATAGTTTCAAAAAAACAATAAGCATGTGTAAAAAATTTCATTTTTCAATGTTCTTGGGAATTGACATTATTACATTCTTTAAAGAGTCCCCCTCAGAATTTGATCAATTACAATCCCCTTTAAACTATTTAATATGGAGTCTATTAGTAGATTATGTTCAAAAACTTGTCCAAAAAATGATTTCTCATGAGATTTCCGAATTTACATAATGAATTTGGGCAATATATAATTCTTCTACCCTAAATAATTTAAATAATTTTTTATAATTTTTTTTCAAAAGAAGATGAAAACATTTATACATCATCCATATCCTAATTAACTTATAGAAACAATTTATGTTTGATAAAAACATACAAAAAAACATAAAAATAGGGTGTCTAGATATTAATGTAAAATGATTCATTAGATAATATTTGTATTTAATTATTATCAAAATTAATTTATGTTTTCACAAATAAAAATCACTTTTATATAAGACTTATTAATGTACATAGATTTATATATTAACAAATATAATATTCCCCAGGTATTTTTGGAAAACAAAATCCCACAAACAAAAAATTTATTTTTCCTAGAATAGACCTAAAAGCCTTGAAATTTATCTTAATAAATTAATCATAATTATAGTTGGAAAATGTGATGAAAATCTAATCATTAAAAACATTAATTTCATAGAATTGTGAATTATTTCAAAAATAGCCCATGATGAAAAAGATAAATGGAATCATTCTTAAGACTTCATAAACCATGTAAATGATGGTAGAAAATTCATTAATCCATTTTTTAATTATATATAACTAAATTTTTGAATGAATATAAAAATAATAACCTGGAAGAAAAATTTGATGGTGAAATATATTAAAACATTTATGGAAAATACTTTATATTATATAATATATGGTCTCTAAAATAAAAATATAATGAAAAAATGAAACATAAAATGAAATTTCAAACACCATGAATAAAATTCTAATATGATCTAATATAACAATATAGGTGATTATACACCATATAATAAATACTTCATTATAAAAAATAAATACTTTTTAGGAAGGAAATTTTAGGTGTAAAATAATTAGGGTCATTAAAACAATTGAATTAAAACCTTATTATTGATTGAAATTGAAATACAAAATTAAATATAATGAATAAATAGTTATCTGTTATTTAATACAAAATATTTTTTGTAGGAACAAAATATAAAATATAATCAGTGAATAATGAATACATTTTCTTAAAGATGTAATTTTTGAGAAATGATACTTTAATGGATTGTATTATACCTGAATCCTAATCCATTAAATTAAATATTAGAATTTTCATTTATAAATTCCAATGATTACAGAAAATTTTAATTATAAGATATTCAATGGGTATTGACTAAAAAGAACACCATGTAAAAAACATGGCATCAGAATGAAAATTTTCATATAAAATGAAATTGATGAAAAAAACCGTTATTGCATTTGGAAATTTCTAATAAAACAATAGATGATATACATGATTGTATTTTAAATACCATAAATAAATGAAAATATATATAATATAAATTCAGGGGATGTATATTATCCACATAAAATAGTTTTAAATATGAATCAACTTTAAATAAGTGGAAATCAATACATTAAAACATAGGCTTGAAATATAATTTGTTTCACATGGTCTATGCTCTTGTATAAAAAATTTAGAATTATTACAAATATATAATAATAATTGTAATGTCTCATATTTACCCATGTATTATTTTGAATATTATAGGGTTTAACATGAAGACTAGTTGCTGAGATAGCTTTTGATTCATAGGATTGGTCTTCTTGGAATAATTTTTGAAAATAATTTAAAATATTATATAAAATGAAAGAACAGTTTTACTAAATAGTAGAATAAATTAAAAATTGGTGAACAAATATTAAATTTAAAGGAACTATTTCATTCAGAACAATGACCTCCCCCTAGGAATGACCTAACATTGTTTGATGTCAATCTATTGTGGAAATTTGTCATGGTTTCTTAAATAAATAAAATAAATTTAGAAAACTGATTTTATTTCTATTTTGGGTACGGTGACAGATGAAACTATCAAGAATCCCTTTTTTCATAAATTTTCAGGTTTGCCTCATAACCCTATAATTTTCATGAGACACTTAAAGGAAACATTTAGAGAATCCTCTCGAGCAGGTGATAATGGAACATTGGATCAAATATTGACGAACACCGATCATGGAATATCACTCCAATGACAATGATTTGGTTATCGATGTAGGATGTGTTAATTTGATTATTATTTCCATTTTATGGAATCCAATGATTAATATATACTAATCCATGAATTGAGTAGCCCACAGATCATTCATAATTAAGGGATGTTTATTTAAAGGATGTATTGGGATTTGATTTTAGATAATTATTTTGAGTTAATTATCATTCTAAGTGTGAAAAATGAATATTGAAAAGAGAACAATTGAGTTTTTGACCACTTTATTATTGTGATTTTCTCCCTTAATTTCTTAAATTCTTGGCTAGTGTTCTTCATTCATCCCACAACATTGAATAATCAACAACCATGGATTTGATTCATTAATTAAGGATCTAAAAAAGTATATCCGACATTAGTACAATACCATAGAGGTGTGATAGTAGGAATTATGGAAGATCTAATGATTATTGGTGTTGAATCAGTGTTATTCAAAGGTGATAAAAAATGCATATGATAATATTTTTTGAGCCATATGATGACCCGGATCATATCAATGTGGTGCAAGTGTAAAAGGATGACCTTCAATCTAGTATTTTGAGGTGAACCAAGAAACAAATTATGATTTGGGAGATGGATCACCTTGAGTTAAAGAAGAACAAGAGTTTCTAGAAAACCCGCCACACATGGCATGTAGTCCCAGCTACATGTTGTGTGTTCATTAGTGTGTGATTTTTCATTTACATGAGATGTATATGGAAAATAGTATGCATACATGAGCTTCCAACATGGTGTGTACTCACCATCAATTTTAAATTTTTTGTGTAAGGATTTCAGTCCATGGAGTCTAGTATTGTTGTTGAAGCTGAAGTAGCTATACTAAAAGACTCAAATAAACTTCATTTTAACATGATTCCTGAAAACATTTGTTTTATGAAAAATAATAGTACTCACATCATATTGGAATGTGTTGTTTTATCCAATTATTTATTTAGTCACCTCTCCCAATATACTCATTAACCATGGTAAGTCTATTTCTCTTAATTTATGCATCCACGACACATAAATTATAGTATTTATAAGTTTTATCATGAGGATTACCCCCAAAATGAAGAGACATCAATACTGGGATAAGATCCCAGTTCTCAAATCTAGGTGTTGTACCATCCGTACAACCACATGCAGAAAAGCATGTGGTACTAGCAGTACCAGTGGATGAGGATCGCTGGCTGAGTTCACTTCATGAGTTTCAATGACACAGACCACTTAAGTTCTAGGTGAGACCAACCCATAGGTGTTTGTGTAATGGTGTGAGGTTGTGACCTAAGTTTTCCTCCTAATCAGAACATCAGTAGATAAAATGGAGGTCCTAGAGATGATCTATATAGATGTCTAATTGGGATGATGGTGGAGATTTTCTATCTAGACTCATAATGAGGAGACTCTTTCCTGCAAAAATTTTGATCAACTATTTAATGATGAGTTATTACTAGTTATATTGGGGGTTTAATGTATTCAGGACCATCCACAGCTGTAACAGAGTATCATATAAGTGTCTGATTATTAATTGAGGTTCAACAACATTAATAGGTAACATATGGATATGGTTAGAAATCAATACATCAAATCTCATAACATTTATTGAGGAATGTGTTGAGACATATGATCCAAAATTATCCCTCAATTCATTCTAACATATGATTTTGTGCTTTAGTGGGAATTTGAGCCTGAAAGCCTCTTTCCTGAGGAGATATAGCTAGTGATAGTCAGCAGTGGGAATGTATGAGAAGAGACCTCAACAAAAGGGAGTCTAAATTATTTTTATAGACATGTATGTGGGGTACATATCAATAGGAGATACCTTGATAGACGATTTACAGTTTTGTGATAACATGGTGGGTCAAGTTATCCTATAGTGAGGAGGTTCTATTCATGTGACTGTAGGGTATATATCACTCGATATTTTATGGAACATTGAACTACTGACCGAAAGACCATGTATGGACCACCAAGGATGAGACATCGACATGATCAAGTAGATATTTAGGGTTTACAATGTGGTAGAGGAGCTAGTATTTCGACAGAAGTAGGTCGATGTTTTGACTTGTTACCCCCACAACCCCATGGTGGTCTATGCTAGGCTGAGGGAGCTGGAGGAAAGGGGTGGGGACAACTGCATGTGATAAAGGTTTGTGACCTAGGGTCTCTTGGAATTATTCTAGATATGATATAAATCTTTTATAACTTAGATACCATAATAATAGACATAGGTTCTAGTAATTACTTTCTCACTAAATATCTTCTACGAGACCTAGAGATTCCGATTAAACCATTAAATCGACCCTTAATCTTGGAGACACCTACCGAGGGAGACTCAATGATCACACACCTATGCCTATGGTGTGACCTGGCCGATGGAGGTGAGAGTTTCAGTTGGAAACTAATGGGGGGCAGTGTTAAGGCCTTATGTCGTCCTTAATCTTAAGGAATGGTTGTAAGAAAATCCTAGTCAGACAAAATCTTTTTGGCGAATGGTGTTGTGTGTTTGTGGTGGTGTAATGGGAATACATTTATTGGTGAAAAGGAAACCCATACCACAGAAGATGGTATCATTAATAAGAGGGTGAGTCCAATTACTCATCTTTTTTCTAGCTTGAGCCTTGGTAAAAAATATGTTATGAGCATTATGTTTCAAACAGTGATGGTGCAGTATAAAGATAAATTTACTGTAGATGGTCCAATATTACCTCCCCATTTGAGGATAGAAAACTAAACTGATTTAAACTCAATGGTAGCAGAAATATCTACACCAAAATACTAGACAGCTAACGTAGTGCTTCATGAGTTGAGGGTATAGTTGGAGGACTTACAAAGGAAGGGCTTTGTTAGACGAATTTTTTCAAATTCGGTAACCCCTGTTTTTTTCCAAAAAGTCAGATGTGAGTTTGAGGTTATGTGTGAACTAATAGAAAATTAAATAGGTGAAAACGTAGAACATGTATCCACTAACAAGTATCGATGTTCTCTTTGATCAGTTGAAAGCGGTATGATAGTTCGTGAAGGTTGACCTTAGATGAGGATATCACCTAATACGAGTATATGATGGGGATATAGTGAATACATCCTTCATATGTCATTATAGTGACTATGAGTAATTTGTGATTCCATTTGCTGTGAAAACATCACCAGCATTGTTAATATGACTCATGAACTAGATCATTCATCCTTACATAGAATGATTTATGGTAACCATAGTCAATGAAATCCTTGTTTAATCAGTGTCGAAGGAGGTTCACACGAGACACTAAAGGATGGTATTGGATGTACTCTACAATCCCAAACATTATGGGAAACTCTGAAAGATAATGTTACCGATTCACATAGTCCACATTAAGAGATATGTTGTGTCCATTGATGGAGTGGTAGTAGACCCAACCTTGGTTGATGTAGTGTTAGCATGGGAGCCACATAAGATTTAGATTGAGGTGATAATCATCCTTGGTAAATAATGATATTATCAGAGATTAAAACTTGATTTCTCTAGGATATCAGAACCTATGATAGTTTTTAATCTAAAGGGGAAGCCTTTCATGCGTACAGAGAAGTTCCAGGTCCCTCCTCTGCAGTTTAGGTAGAGTTTTATGAGTGATCTGATGTTGATATTGCTGAAGGTGGGTGTCGAGTATGTAGTGTTCAATGAGGCATCAGAAACATGGTATGGTTGTGTCATGATGTACATAAAAGATGTGATTAAATATGTTATGGGATATTTGAGACCACATGAGAAAAACATCATGACCCATAATCATGACTTATCCGGGTTAGTATTTGCGTTGAAGATGAGACAACACTACCTAAAGTGTTAGTAGTTTATCATATACTCTGATCATAAGAGTCTAATCTATATCTGTTGTCACATAGATTTAATCATGAGATAGAGGTTATGTATTGACGTTATTCAGTAGCATTACTTTAAATTTACTATAATCCTATTAATGAGAAGGTGGTGAAGGATTCTCTCAGTAGAAGATGTAGTGCATAGTTGTTGAACACTGTTCAGAATCAGATAGCCTTGTAACAGGTTTCCTTCATGGATGGAGATTTATAAGTATAAATTCAATTTATTATTTTCAATTTTCAATTCCTATGGGTGGTTAGGTAGTACGAAATTGGGGATATTGACTATGAGACCCTACATGATGAGTTGTCCAATAGGTATGATCTTGATGGGTATTCAAAAGGTGGGGAGAACATCCTTATTTTTAGAGGATGTATAGTACTACCAGTGGTCTTGTAGGAAGATGTTTTGAGGGTGTTCCATACGTCTCCTTAGTTTGTTCATCTTGGGGTGGAAACAATTTAATAAGGTCACCAATGTCATTTTTGGTTTCCAGGGATGATGATGAAAGTGCAAGAGTTCATTTCTCGATGCATTACATTTTAGAATGTGATGAATGTTCACTGAGATCAATAATTTTAGCTAAACCCCTTGAGGTTATGGAATGGAAGTGGGATGGGTTATTGATAGAATTTTTGAATGGTTTACCACATACAACCAGGGGACATGTTGCTATTTGGGTATTTGTTAACTGACTGACCATGTCTTCCCACTTTCTAGATCTTCAAGAACAAAGTTTAGTATAGAACATAGGATTGTTCTATGTGTAAGTGATTGTTCGACTCAATGGAGTTCCATCAAAAAAAATTTAGATTGGGATGATGGATTTTCATCATGATTTTGGAAGTTGTTAGAAGATGAGTTTGAGACCTAGTTATGCTTGAGTAAAATGTTTCACCCATAAAAAGAGGACCATATGGAGTGGATCATTCATGTTCTAGAAGATATTCTATGGGCATGCATGTAAGACTATGGTTATAGTTGGTAGGATCACCTAACACTGGTGGAGTTTTTATATAATAATTTATACCATTAAACCATTGGCATGGAACCATTCATGGCTATATACGGGTGACCCTACTGGTCACGACATTGTTGTACTGACCCCTTCTAGTCAATACTCACGGGCACAAAGGTAGTGTGAGTTTTTTTTCCAGAGGATTGTATCATTATGGAGTGAATGAGGGCATCAAATAAAAGTCAATAATATTATTATTACAATTGGAGGAGTTGTTTTCAGTTTATGTAAGGAGACTATTTGTTCATATGAGTTCTACCTTAATGTGGATTATGATGGTTTGGCTAGTGAGGGAAGATATCTTTGATATTCATCGTCCCTTTCCAGATACTACATATATTTGATGAGGTAGTGTACCACTAAAATACACCTCTATAGTTTTAATGGGGATACGATGACATCCACATGTTGCAGTTCAGGTGGTACGTTCATACCCCCATCTTACTTCATCGACTAGGGTGAGCTGAACATCAGGAGCATATAGGAAATGAGAGGCTCAGATTCAAGATCAATACAGTCATCCTTTTTGTTATACTTTGTTTTTTATTTCTAAGGATCTAAATCCAGATGGTGGGTTGACTGTAATATCCCTGATTCTATCATGTATTATTTTTATATATTGTATTGATTGATTTCAATACCAGGTGTTGAGACGGTGTCTCAGTCCAATGCATTGGGGGCTCAGAATAAATTTAATAAATTAATTTAAATTTACAATACAAAGCTCACATAATTTTTTTAAAAAAAGTGGAAAAACATCTAAACTGGTTCCCAGATCAGCAATATAATGGAATATTTGTGTTCATATTCGTATTTTTACACAACATATGACTTAAAATTGGATAAAATGTTTTGATTATCTAAAGTCATCATATGTGTTTAAATTAATAAAATAAATTAATAACCATTATTTTATTTCAATTGTTGATGAAAATACTGGTGAATAATTAAATAATCTATTTTCTCACATATCCTAGGTCAACCTCTTACCCATAGAATTCTCTAGAGATTCTAGGAAGGAAAATCTATAGAATCCACTAGAGTAGGAGATGATAGAACATCAGATCAAGGATCGAAAAACATTGATCATATAAGATCTTTACAATAGTAATGACGTGGTGACTGATCATCATTAGTGAGTGATCAAAATCTATGTAGGATGCATTATTTTGATTCTTCTTCCTCATTCATTAAGACCTATAACAAACATGAACTAATCCATGAATATATTAGCTTGAGGTTAATTTATAATTTCATGATAGGATACATGATGGATTTTATAAGGATTTGAATATAGAATATTTTTTTGATCTTTTTACCATTCTAACACTAATGAAGCAAAATTGAAATGAACATTGATTGAGGCTCTTCCCTATCTATTTTTTTTTCTTTTCTCCTCAAATTTCATGTTTTATTGGTCCTAATTCTTCATTCCTACCCTAACATTGAATAATAGATCATTTTACCTTTTATTCATGGTGAATAATATATATAATTGGAGATTTGAAATAATGAAAACTTAGTAGAGGTGCCACAGAAGGCACAATAATGGAACGAATCCCGTTGAGTGCCAAAATTTCTTTCTTTTTCAATGATGAAGAATTCCCGTGATCTCATTTTCCAATCAGTTAAATACATGAATCCCATCAATATGTTGTTAGAGTGGATATTACTCCTTCGATCTAGAGTATTGAGGTATGTTGTGTAGTAGAGTTAGATCTGGGAGATGGATCGACGTGAGTGAAGGAAGAACCCATGTTTTTGGAAAACCCAATACACATGGAATATAGTCCAAGATACATGGAATGTGTTAATTAGTAGATAAATTATTCTAAACATTAGAATACATGAACAAGGGGTTGAGTACATGGGTTTCCTACATGGAATGTACTCCCCAACCTGGCATGTCCTAGACCGAGTATAGAGGCTACACCATGTACCAGTACAAGGGTTGTAGTACATGGGATGATGTAGTGTACATGAACATGAACAATGTACATGGACGAACCACAGGTGAAAGGGAATGGTTTTTGACCCTCTTAACATGCCATGTACCCCCCTATTTTACATGACATATTCAAAATATACGAGTCTTTATACACATGCATTATCTATGGTCAAGGGACATGGTGTTTGACCCATTACACACCATGTACCCCTCCATACAAATTTTTATTCTCTTTTCCAATATATCACCGACAAGTTTCAGTTGGGATAAGTCCCATTATCATTTTCTTAAGGTAGGTATGAATCATTCCCTATTCTTATGACAATGATCCCTTCATTAAGACATCATGGATATGGATTTTGGAATCTTTTGATAGGTCTGGAGGGGGATCCTCTATTCCTTATTCATACCCTAGGTAGATTCATTGGTATCAATGTGACTGATCCTATTGGACATCGATCTTCTATATAGTGGGTTAATATATATATTTTTTTTGGCATCACAAAATAGCCCTATATGTGATATTCATTTGTTTTATCAAATATATATATTTATTTTTCAAAATTTCTCTCTCAGTATAGTACCGTATGAGTAGTACCTATCAATCTGACATGATCAGTTCTATCAGACTCCAGGGTGTGTTCTCGTAGATGAGTGATTCATCGGATCATCGAGCTAAATTTCTTGGGTTGGTTTGTAGTTATTGTGTCTTACCACTAGACTATGTGTCTTAGTTGAGTATATATTAATATTCTTGTTATATGTGTTGTAGATATATACATTCTAGGGATGAAAGTCCTTTTTTATTGTATTTCATCGTGGTTTTGAGATTTCCTACTCGGTATTTTTATACTCACCGCAACATTGGCTTTGCCAGCACAAATCGTGTCTTTTGCAGATGATCGACCCGTTGATAGTGTCCTAGGTGGACCACGACTAGACTGTGCTTTGTGAGACTAGATTGAAAACTGTGTGTTCATGTAGCACAAGACAATAATCTGAGTACCTTTTTCTTATATTTTTCAATTTTTTTATACACTTGTTTTGGTGGGATTTAAATTGGACCAATTTACATTACCATTATTTCTACAATTATATTGTTGGGATATGTAGCTGTATGCATGTGTTTTTTACTTATTGGTTTTATCGATTACCCATTTTTTGACTTTGATATATGTGTGTGCATACTAATACATAGGCAATGCCTCCCATGATTGTGATATGCCTACTCAGTGCTAGTTCCCACCACTGGCTTATTAAGGGTGGGCTTAGATATTTGTGGCTTGGTCCCCACTAGGATGGGTCATAACAATAATATGTATAATTATCTTAAAAGTTATTGTTCCATGAAAATTTCATAAATTTCATTTAGTAATAATAAATTAGAAAAAACAGTATTCTGGGGCAAGGTATTCATTATTCTGTGCATGTTTCGATTTCGTTAATCCACTCATTTAAACATTGGAATTGAATCATCGTCACAATAATGTTCATTACAGGGTATAGTACAATTTTTATATATTTATTGTGTCATTTTTTCATTTGAATGAACATGTGATGATGATTTGTGTCTATATAATAATTTTATTCATTTTTTTAAAAATTTTGATTCTATTAAATTAGTTTATTTTTTAGTGGGATAATATATAATAATAAAAATTACATATTATTGATTCATTTGAAATAAATAAATTTTTTATAATAGAATAATCTACCATTCCATAATAATCGTAAATATTATAATGATCCTCTTATAATTGAAAGAAAATAAAACAAGATCATCTTATAATGAATAATATGGGATAAAATAATATTTTTAAACTATAATATGACTTTTTAAATATCAAAATATTTAAATCAATATAAATTTGATATAACTGATTATATAATAGTTATACGAAGAAGATAAGAGATCATGAAGAAGATATAGCCTACATTAAGAGCTTGAAATTGTTGAGGGTGTTCTTCAAGGAAATGATTTGTTTGTTAGTTTTTATTAGAATCTGAAGCATAAGAATATAGTATATGATTGTTATGGATAGAGATATGGTAGATTATTTAAGAAATATAGATTTTTTATTTACCACTGATACGGTGGATGGGGGATTATTTTATAACTAATAGGGTTGAAACTTTTGTAAATATTCTAGATTTATAAAAAATAATGTTCATTCTCATTGGATAGTAGTGTATAATTAACCTAATTTTGAATTTAAGATAGGGAAAAAATAATTCTGTCATAAAATAAATTATAAATTATATATTTTAATATTTCTATCTTTATAACATTGTTTTAACCATTTATATTATTTTATCATTCACTACTGTGATGAAATACTATATCACAAATATATTTTTTAAAATTAAATTGAAATATATAATTTTTGTCAAATTCTCAAATGATGATTCCAAATTTGAAATAAAAAATCTATAATAAATTTTTTATGTTTGATAAAATGATTTCTATTAAATATTTCTTCAAAATAATAAAATTATACATACAAAAAATTACATTTCATGAAAAAAATAGCTAGAAATAACTAATATTTCTTATTCAAATGATATTTATTTATTTTTTAATAATAAATGAACAATTTTTTGACATTCATTGCAATAAAAAACCAAATGGATCCTTCTTAATACTTAATAATCATAAAATTCAGAAAATAATATTCATTTAGAGTAAGATATATCATGGAACCTCAAAATTCAATCACTGATTTATATATTTTAAAAAAATAAATATTTTTTCTCAATAAATATTAATTTTTCAAGAAAAATGTTATATAAATTTGAATTCAAGATTATGACATGATGATGTGACGAACAAACATTTTAACTATTAATATTTTTTTTAATTCTCTCAAAATATATACATTTTATAAAAATTACAAAAAATAACCCAAAGGAAATTCCTAGAGGCAAAATTAAAATATAGTTTAATTTATTATATTCAAATTCTAAAATTTTAATGTTTAAACATTAAATAAATCATATGAAATATATATTAAAAATAATTTTTTCAAAAGAAATAATTTTTTTGACCATTAATAATTAAATTTACTTAATTATTGATGTTTAATTAATTATAAAAAGTAAATAATTAATATAATTAAAATATTTTCATAAAAAACTATATTAATATAATTATACAAATGAAATAACAATAATAAATTTCTTATTCTACAATAATGTCAAAATTTTAAAATAACATATAATAAAGAGAATGTATAATATTTATTATGTAAATAATTAAATGATAATATCATTTTAAATTATAATTAAGATGTCCCTACATGCCTTACTAGTAGATATATGGGTGTGATATACATTAATATAAGTCATTAGTATCTTTTCAACTAAAAAAGACATTATTTTGATTTCCAGAAGCATGAAATTCTCAATTTCTAAATATCTCTCATGTTGTATTATTTGATGATTAGAATAGTCTCAACGAGTGGAAAACCATATTGATTGCACTAATTTTCTATGTTAATATAAATGATCCATATATGGAATACTGATGTTACATGAAGACTAAGATATAAATATAATAATTTTGTAACATTAATTTAGTCCAAATATTATGTTTATAAATTATAATTTTCATTTATAGTAAATATAAAATTTATAACAGTTTTGTTTTTATTTTTGATTCTTCACATCATACAAGAAATTAAAAAATATAAAAAACATTTAAAATTAAAACCCATATATATGTGTAAAATATAAAGGAATGAGATTTCATAAATTTCCTTGATCTTTAAGGTTTAGGTTTCAAATAAATCAACAAAAAAATTATTTATAAATCTATTTCAATATAGGGTTAAAGGAATCACTCAATAACCATTTGTTCAAAAGAAAAACTCAAATACATTAATTTAAAATCAATTTTGATTGAAAAATATATTCAATCACTATGTCAAAACATTTAAAAATCTATAATCACTAAAAATCTTAAATTAATTGGTAAGAAAATTGAAATATTTGTATTATCTAAAAATTACCACTACATCATATTAAAATAGTGATAACTTATTATTCTATGGAAAAACATGAAAACACATTATAGTATTTATCCATTTTTTCTCAATAGGTTATAATGAATATAAATAATATATGTACACATTCCAAATACATATTAAATCAACAATCACCCTTGAAACCCATTATAAATTATTAAAACAAATAAAGGTATCATAGTAAACATCATAAATTTGGAAAAAAATAATTGAAATGTAAAAAAATAAAAAAATTCCATTGATGTTCGTAACCATATAAAATCAAAATATATTAAAAAATGCATTTTTTAAATAATTAAATTGATATATTAGATAATTATATTCATAAACCCTTTTAAATGATGTAAGACTTGTATCACAATTTGTGATGCCTGGTCATTTCTTTTAAATTCAGTAACCTGATTTTCTCTCTAACTCTATCCACTAATGATGAAATCATTTTCCAATGAAATAAAGATACATATCAATCTCACCAATTATTATGTCCTACAAATATCACATTATTTATCATATCTAATTGACTTTTAAAATATCATGATGAAAATATTTAGATGATTTCTCATTTTCATTATAAAAATCATCAAAACTCTTCTGAACCCATATTCAAGGTGCCTTCAAATTTCATATACTAATATAGTGAAATAAACTGTTTATATTAAAAAACAATTAATATAAAAAATATTTATATTAATTGGAATTTCAATTTACGTTGGAAAACCTAGATAACATGATGATTAACCATTATAATTAATGAATTACATAGTGTTATTAAATTATTTCCATGACATATATGAATTAAAAAATATTCTCCATGCATTACGGTAAGACTATCCAAAACTGTTATTTATGAGAAACATAAAAAAATAATTTTTAATCTTATATAAACAAAGTAAATGAAGAAAAAATATACATTTACAGTGCTTTTTTCTATATATATAAACATTCCTTGAACATTTTAATGATTAATAATAAGGATTTAAAAGTGTTTTGTACATTTAAAATCCTGTTTGAATGATAAAACCATTAGTAAATTTGTAACATAATAATAAAATGAAAAGTATATGACTAAGAATTATAATAGGTTTTAAAAAATTTATATAAGTATATCATTTATAAAATCAATAAATATAGATATATATACACCATATAAAAGAATAATTCTAGAACGGCATGAGACTTAAATAAAGGAAATTTAATAGATAAATCCACTTCATCATCTCCTTACACGCCATTTTAATAATTCACAATCAAACATAATTTTAATATATTAATTTTACCCATTATTAAGACACTTTTCAATGTTATTCAATTTTTTTATAATCCAGTTTTACTTTATATATTAATTTCCTTATTTGGTTTCTAAATTAGCATCGTTAATATCTATAATTTTATGGTAGTTTAATTAATCATATCCAAAAGGTTTTTGGTTGGATGGATATAGTCAAAATGATCATTATTAAATTATAATTGGACTATTTATAAATTATCATTCTTATTTTTTAATTAAAATCCTTTTTAACCACAAATGGATGGTGTACATAAAAAATGAATTGTATGATGTCATGGAGATGAAATTCTACATGTTTGTAGGAGACACAATTTTATTTCTCAATGTAAGGAAGGGTAATAAGTGATTTATAAAATAATATTTTTATAACAATAAATATTTCATAAATTAATCAAATATTCATTGGATACCTCATTTCAACCATCCATTAGAGCATTTGGAAAAATAATAAACACATAACTTTGTGAATATGGTGGTCCACAAGTACAAATGAGTGATTTCTTCATTTACTATATAATATAAATTGAGATGATGTAGGTTCTTTAAAAATAAAATAATATTTATGGTTGTATTGTATATTAAATTTATTCTATTATATTCCTTATAGAATATTAACAGGACTTGGAAGAATAAGTAAACCTAAAGACACTCTAATAAGTTTATACCTCTACATTGAGAAAGCCCAATTGGTATACACATTAATCCTTCTAGTGTGGTAGTTTACTGAAATACAAACACCTATGTAATTTAAATGAATGTTGTTATGGGATTTAGGAGGAATTTTTTAAGATAAATGGGTCAATTGGTGTGATAAAGAGACGAGACATGATTCCATTTTATATTTGAGATGGGTGGATATCATGAAAAATAATGAAAAATTAATATATATAATATATTCATAACAAATGATATATTGATAAAATTTTCCATTATACAAAATATAAGGAGTTCATTCACTAAAAAAATTAAATAAATAAACTTTATACATGACTATGTTTTATTTTTATCCATATCATTTTGTTGAACCCCCTCACAAACAATGTTTAACAACAACAATTATAAAACATTTTCAATATTTACATATTCTAAATGACACATTTGAGGCCCCCAAGTAAGACATTCACCACTACGATGGGGGATTGAATTAGTGGTTATCTTTTATAATTTTTTTAAAATTTACCTATTTTTAACTATTATGATTCGATCCAATTATATGGATACTCAATCATTCATTAAATCATCAATATAAAATAACATAAAAAATATATTTCTATAAGGTTTGGGTATAATATTGAATCCAAATAGAAATTTATGGGTTCTCACTATCATATATGTGTTGTGAATTGAATGTTTTTTTCATTTTTTATTTCCATATAAGGATCACACTATTGAATATTTTCCCTTTATCTATATCTCTTATTTTCATCTATCTAAATCAACCATTGTGATCTATATTTTATTTTATTAGCTATCCATGATCAAGGTAACAGTAAAAAAATAAGATTTCAACATCATGGATCAAAATTTTTCGAACAATATATTAACATCATTATTAAAAACTACATAATATTCAATAAAAATAATTGAATGAATTTTGGAATCATAACATTGTCTGAGGCTCAAAATTGAAAATTGAATAATAACCAGCTATATATGAATTAGTTTTCGGATTTTCTGGGGAAATTGAATATTTAGATCAAAATAATCATTGTCCATGTGGTTTACAAGATAAATAATCTGCATGATATACATTAATACAAAAGTCATCTATGTCAATCTTCATTTACCAACATCACCATTCTGGTATGTTGGCCTTTGAAAAGAATCTATGTGAATGAAAATGGTAAAATGGATTCCAAATTTTGTTTCATTTCCTTATATACCTATGCTGCTAAATTAGATACATTATCCTAATATATTGTGAAAACAGATATGTGAATTAAATTTTATTATATTATGAATTTATTAAAATAGGCCTTGCTATTCTACCCTTTACAAATTCATCATTGATATCCTAGAAACCACTCAAACTTAAACTGAACTACTTCTACAAGGCTACTTCCCTTGTCAAAATCTCTTTTCATCCTTATAAATATTTCGTAATTTACATTTAATTATATTAAATCTATATCATTAATCATTAGTCATATTAGATCCTATGATGTTTCTTTCAGTAAATAATATGATACATACACTCTAAGAACAATGATCTCTTCATGAATTATAATTCCATGTCAAAATTCCAAGGGGTTCCTCAATATCTCCATTTAAATTTTTTTCACAATAAATTATAAACCCCCCTCAACTTCTGTACCTAAAAATCATATCCACTTATCATTAATAATGATCCATGTTATTTAATAGCACTATTTATACACTATGAGGGTCACTAACATCATCCTCCCAGATGAAATTTATTTACTATATATTGTTACAACACCTTTGGGAAACACGGTTCACATAAACCCTCCTTATAGACTACCTTCATGACATAACATCATTTATACAACATATCTTGCATAACAAATATATAAAAACACCATTCAACATTAACAACCCTTTCACCATGTAATTGTATTTCCCTTTTAAAAAAAATCAAAATTACCATTGGTGATATAAATTTAATTGAAATAAATGTTTATGGTAAAAGATTGAAATAAAATGTTTTAGTTGATTCTAAAAATCCCATGACAATTAATTTCATTGGTGAACATGACTACAATCTTGTATTTTATTGAAATAAATTCTAGTTTTATATCATTACTAGAAAAACATAATAGTTATAAAATAATATTATATATCAATGTACATTTATATTGAGTGATTTAATATATTTTAATATAAACCTATAACATTTATATCATCACTGTATATTTCCATCGGTCACTCTATTTCAATATTATTATATAGTAAATAAACATTCATAAAAATTACTTATGTATATGCATGCTTTTATGATAATTTTTCTAGGATAGTTATAAACAAATTAATTTAATTCTACCTTATTAAATAAAAATAAGACAACACACACTAAGAAATAAAATTCTAAAAATAATTGATCTTCAATCTGTTTGGTCACCATCCATATGAACATAATTAAATCCCATAAATGTCAAATTTATATTGTCTCTATAAAGATTCTTCCATTATGGATTTCATTTATCATATAACGTTATTCTCTTAGAAACTAAATGTTGATAATCTTAAGGACCACTCAAAAATATATAAAAAAGTGTCACTACGTAAATTAAATATGTCCATGATAATTCATTGACAAATAATCCATATAATGTGTCTTTTAAACAATTTATGGATAACACATATTTTATATTCATCCATCCTCAATTTGGTTCCAACTAAAATGGCAGCTGAAACTTATTTTATGTTATCTATTCCAAACATTTTCAAATAGTCCCCAACATATTTTTCATGATATTTAAATGTGTAATATGGAATCTAATAATTATGTATTCCAAAATAGTTTTCATATCACAAAGTATATACATCTCAAATTACTTAATAATATATTTAGTAAACTCTTCCTATGGAAATTATTATGACCATTTAATGTAATTTCATCCATGTAGCGGATTACAATGGGGGATACAATAATCATTTAATTAAAATAATGGTTATAATTAACCTTTATTTTTTAAATTTCATATCTTATAAAGCATGTAAATTTTAGTATAATATTCTCTATTCTGATGTCTCAATCCTTACAAATAATTATTCAAAATATACACCAATATATCATCGTTTTCATAGATAAAACAAATAGGTTGTCCAATATAGCATTTTTACACAATATCACCACTTCAAAATATATATATCACATAAATTTTATAATCATTCTATTTTTTAGCTGAAACTACCATGAACATTCTGATAACCATTATCCTTAATAATGGTATAAAAAATCCTCAAATTTAACAACATTCATCTTCTAATTTCTGTTGTTCCCAATCCAATATTTATATTTTGATACCTCATCTTTCCAAGTTTATTTATTATTTAATTTTCATAGTGCCAATAACATTTTTATTGATAAGTATTAAAACTACAACCCATGTGAGTTTCTATAAATATGATCAAGATTCTTATTCATAGATATTATCCACTCTTCATTATCAAATACTTATTCAATTTTATGAGGTTTAAATTATGAAATAACTTTAGTTTGATCTTCCAATATAAATATTTTTCATTTTTGAAGTGGAATTTCCGGATTAATAATAATTTTATTTGTTTAAATATATTTCATTATCATTTTTACCATTTTATTTTTTATCATGTTTCTTCACCATCAGCAATTGTTTCCTGGTAAAAATTATTAGTTGTGAATGGAACCTTCTTTATAAAATCATCATTATACATTAAATTTAATAATAATTTTTCAAAAATAGAAAACTATTCTGTTTGAATTGTTCGTATTTTAAATAATGTTGACATCACTATAGATACCTTACATGTAGAACGGTATTCTTAATCATTAATAACAACATCAGTTTTAAAATTTTCCCATTAAAATTAATTCTCCACATTTATTTTCAAAAAATCCAAGATTTTTGTTCTTGAAATTTATAATGTGAGGATCCAAGAAACAATAAATTATTAAATAGTTGTATTTTTTATTTAAAAATTTTCATATGGTGTATTTTGAGATTATATCCTTAATATAAAATAGTTTTCTATATGTATGTATGTAAAAATAGATTCCCTCCATAAATAATTTGGGATATTGTGTTCATCTAATAATGTATTTAACATATCAATTGAACTTCTTTTCAATCTTTATGCATCCCCATTTTGTATACTATATGTTGTTCTATGATAATTCTTGATTCTATTTAATGAAAAATATATTTTAAAATAACCATATAAATTTTTTTTACAATTATTTGAGTCCTATTTCATGATGTAGAGATCCAACTCCCAATTGCCTTTCCTTTTGAAAATTTTAGTCATTTTTATTTCGTTTGTATTATTTATGATATAACATGAATTTTTCAATATGTTATAATCATCAATTAATGAATCAAAATATATATCCCCAATATTAAAATTCTATATTATTTGGAAATAGATGTTAGTTTGATTGAGTTGAAGTGTCCTTAAATATATGATGTCCTATATTTCATTCGAACCTAATGTAATTCTCCCTTTTTGGAATGTTTCATAGAAGAAATACTTGCTTCTCACCAATATATAATGCTCTATCACAATACCATGCTTCAAAATAGTAATCATACATTTCCAAAATAATGGGAAATCATTTTATTCAATATATTATTCTAGACATTGGATCTCTAGTAACACAAATGTCTAGGCCCCAAAATTTGAAATTCATTACCATTATTTCATATTTCATTAGAGATAATCCTCACATATATTGTTCTTATGATGATAAAAAATTAATTTATATATACCACCTTATTTCATTCATCATAATGATGTATAAAACTGGGAATTTTTTTTCCGACAACAAAAAATATAATATATCATTACAGGTCATATTTTGGTCTTTAATATAATCTTATACAACTCCTTCAATTTTATTAGAAAAATAATTTTCAATTACAGAGCTCTATAATGATTCTTATCAATGTCAATCAGAATTATTCTATCACCAGTCATATGTAAATAACTTCATTAATCATGTATCTATTTGTGGTTATTTTATGATATAATCAAAGTAAATTCTTCGAAACATATTTTTCTTTACTAATATTTTTATTTTCCTTCCCTTTATCTTCTTTTTTGATTTTCAAGGTGGATTACTAATACATTTTTCAGCATCATGGGACATATTATTACATTTGAAACATATTTATTCATTTTAATCAAATTCATTCTATTTAATTTGATGATATTACATCCACTTAACTTCTTTCTTTATTTGTAAATTTGTAACTTCCTTCCTGGAATATCAAAAAATTTGTTGATTTCTCTAATTTTATAGTGACATGTTATACAATCTTTAATACTTATTGTTGACAAATATTCGAAAAAAAATTATTTTCCATTGAACGTTCACCTTTATTACTAATAATTACTCTACCATAATGGCTGATAGGATCATCATTAAAGTAATTTTTTTAACATCAAAAGAAAAATAGATGTGATACTAACAAAAATGTGGAAAATTAATAAGTAATAGAGAGTATCTTTTTTTAATTACTCAAGACATTAAAAAATAATAGTTTGAAATAGTGGAATGTATAAAAAATCCATATTATATACTCTATAAAATAATTATCCAAATAATATAATCTAATAATAATTAATATGAAATTTCAGGACCCTTTCACACAATGTAAACCATAATTAACTAGTTTCACCGTTTAGTGAGGTAAATACATTTTTTTATTATTATATTTCATTATTACAAAAAATGATCATGACCTCACTAACATATTTGAATCTTATGATTCCAAATATGAAAATGATTTTCCAAGAATCAATTCCCTTATTTTAAAGATATGAAATTAATTATTTGTTTCTAAATCACAACGATAATTTCTTTTCTAAAAAAGAAATTTAATATAAAGAATGTTTTTGTTACAAGATCATGTATAATATTATTCAAAATAATATTATTTGCATTATGATTAATGTAAAGAATAATATGTTATATAAAAAACAAATTCAAATGGAACATTCAAATTATATAGATTATATGAAAAAATAATTGTTTTTTATAAATTAGTATTTCAATTATTAATCCAAAAAGATACTCTTTTTGAATATTAATATGGATTTACTTTACCATTATTTTTAATGAAGATTTAAAATATTGAATCATTTTAATAAAAAAATCTAAATTTTTTATAAATTATTCATAATACCTGTACATAACAATCAATAAAACCTATTTTTTGAGAAAATTTATTTTTGAACTATAAAAAATATTTATTCTCAAAAATAATTCAATAAAAATCATTATATTAATGAATGATAGTTTTGTTAAATATAATACATATATGGTTCATAAAAATAATTTATATTTACATATTATTTTTGTTAATTTAACCAAAATTATTTGAGTAAATTATATAGTTTTCTAAAAATTATCTCACTTAAAAATATATGATCAATATTTTTATACTATTTCAAATTTCCTAGGAATTAAATAGTATGTATTTTTAATAAAAAATCCATATGTTTATTTTGATTCAATAATACTCTTATTTAAATATTCCAAACCAACAAAATGGTTATAAGGGTCATATTTAAATAATATGATCTTAATTGTATACGTTCTTTCATATAAATATTTTTATTTTTATTGAAAAAAAATTGAACATAGTCTTTTTTTAAATAAAAATAATATGGTCACTAAATATTAGAAAATTCATTACATGAAAATTTATAATCAATTATCAATGTGTAGAATTATATCCCAATAATAAATTTACATTTAATTTTAATTTCCATTACCAATGAAAATGTAAGTGGTAATTCATAATATATTCTTCACTTATGATATAAGTATTTTGATTTTTTTAATAAATAACTCTAAAATCCTTATTTTCTTGATATATTTTATCTAAATACAAATACCAAATAGTGATCATATAAATACAAAAATATAATAAATTAATTAATAAATACCATATACATTGACACATTTATTGAAACCAATGACACATTTGGTTCAACTATATTTTCAAATAGTAACCCTATTTGTTCAACGAGTCATTCCTTCTATTTTATTAATATTTATAATATAATCCCTCTACTGAACTATACAAAATTTAACAGTGTCCCTTCATTATATATTTCAAATGAATAACTCTAAAAAAATTATCATGGAATTCATTTTAATGGTTATCCTAAAAATTTACTTATCACATCAAAGAAGTTATCTTAATAATAATTCACCAAAAAACAAAATAACATTTTCCTAAAAATAATTTTAATTAACTTTTTAGTAAATAACATTATAATAACTATGGGAATCTATAATTCTCAAATAATACTCCCTATATTAATTAACTAATTCACCCAATATACAATATTTTCTAAATACACATTATCAAATAAACCTTAAAATATTTAACTAAATATATATTTTATAATTCATATTTCTTAATGAAATATCCAAACAACATTTAACCCCTGATAATTCATTCATATAAAATATTTGAAGGATTATCTATAAATAAAATATTTTTATCAGACATAACCTTATAAAACATGTATGGTATCGACAACTCCAATATGTCATTATAGAATAATATTCTAAAAAGTAGTATTATTTAATATATTCTCAAATTCCATCTAAGACAGTTTAGATGCGTGTAATCAAATCTGGTTATAAAAATATATACTTATAAATAGGATTTGATAAAAATATCTTGATATAAAAATATACTAATCCTAAATTACTATATCAATAATAGAATATTGACTTAGATATAGATGACCATTTAGTTTTCGAGTGTCTGAAAGTTACTATATAGCCTTTATGTAATAAAGTAGATTTATATCTATCCAATTGTCTATAATTCCAACATATTTTAAATATCAAAAAATATATGTGGTTTCTAACATATCCCTTGAAATTATACTCCCATAATTATCCTCATTAAATATCATATGTAATATCATTATCCAAAATCATGGGATACAGTAATACTATAAGGGTGAACTCCAACGCACCTATAATGTTATCATTAGAATTAACAATTGAAAATCACAAATGATCATAAGATTTTTATATTCGTATTACAATAAAATTAATTCTTATTGATATATCAAAAAAATATACTTACAAAATAAAACATATAACACAAACCCTAAATAATTTAATAAACCATTGACATAATTTATGACTTGATCAATAATAGAACCATCAACCATGAGTTATTACAGTACACACATTTCATAAGACTATATCATAGGATTTTGGAATAAAAATAAGAATTCTATAAATTATTTCTCATATATATCTTTAAATTCCATCAACACATAATGAATAATGGTCCATAGTTTATTTGTTTTATCTTATATACACACAAAACCCTGATGGATAGATTCTCTTTCTGCATTTCCAAGAATTCGTAGTCTTGCACATGTTATATAACTATATATAATGCTTTACATAATTTACATGAAGAATATAAAAATATTTTCCCACCATTCACATATTCAAAATTATATTAATATTAATTTAATATAATAAAATGTTCAATTTTATATCGTATCATAATTAACTAGGGGTACTGAAATGGGTTTAACCAAAAAATATATAAAATGTATATATATATTTTAATAAATGATGGTTTATGGTTTCATTAGTCCATATCCATAGTGATGGAAAATATATGTTAATTTATTTGAAATATATGAAAATTTAATTTTATTAATTCCTTATCATATACATTGCAAAAAATATGATGATATGTCCATTTATTTTACAATCATTAAAAAAATAATTTAATAATATAATCAACATATTATTTTATTTCAAACATAATATATATAATTAATGATTACATAATAGTTAATAATTTCCACAGTCTAAGGAAAATTAAATTATTTTTTTATCATTAATTTATCATTATTTTTACACATTCGGTAATGGATGTAAAATATTATATGTCTGGAAAAATTAAATAACATATATTTTAAACAGTATTATGAGAATAAAATGATAATTAAATTTAATTTCAAAAAATTATATATTTCTATATATAATAACATTTATTGAATAGTATATTATATTTGAATAAAATGAAAAAATATTTCAATTATTTAATTCGAATAATTTAATATAAATATTTTACATAAAATCTTTCATTTGTTTTTAAATAAAAATCTACATTAAGAAAGAACATAGAAACTAAATATAATTATAATGGATATAATAGTACAAATATTTTATATTTTAAGGAGGTAGTATATGAACCATATAAAATAATATCACTATATAATATGAAACATGTCATAAATATGGAAAATTTAAAAGAAAACAAATTATAATTTTGATATTCCTTGAATCATATACTTTTGAAGTATTTAACCTGAAATAATTAATTAAAAATAATGAATAATAATATAATCATGATATAAAATATCAATTAAATTGTCTATAAATCATATGATACAAAATATGTGTATATAGATAAACATTCCTCAATGAAGTGAATTTGGAGACTAGAAACAATAATGAATTTTATAAAATTTAAATAAAATGACGTTTAATGAACTATATTATTACACATTTAAAAACAAATTAAATTAAATGAAAAATTTTCATACCTTCATTGCCGTAGTAAAGATAAAATAAAACTATTTAATATGAATCCTGGCGTGAATAGTGAATCATATATCAATGAATTAGAATTGTGACCGGAACATTTAATACCTTGGTAACATATCAAAAAAATTTGTTAAATAGAACTTGAGGATTATTTTTAAATAAAATTAAATTCATGGAATGAATTATATAAAAACATCATTAGTTTTATAATAACTATACAAAAAAATTTGTGAATATGAGTTATATGTCAAAAATGATAAATTGAGCTATGGAACCCTTCCCTCTAACTTCAACATTTTCATAAACACATTGAAAACATGTATAATAAATATATATTTATTATAAAAATATATAAAATCAGTATTTATATTAATAAGTTTATATATTAATTCATTTCAATTTATTTTTACAAAATAACATAAAAAATTATAATTAGAAATAAGTATTTTCGTTTTAAATATTTAGTTTTTCAATATCCATAGAGGTTTTATGATTTTTAGATTAATATATTAACTTATTATTGGTGTCCCATAATAATTTCATTGAAAATTTCATGACTATTTATATGAAATACACTACAATAACTTGTCTTTTTGTAAATTTAATTTAATTAAAATAATTTATATTATTTGTAAAAAAATACTTTAATAAAATATATATAATAATTTAAAAAATTATTATCTAATTTATGTTAAAAAATATATTATATAACATCAATTAAGGATAAATGAAATAGACATTGAAATATCATTCATCCAGATGGTAAAACTAACCCAAATTAGAGAGTGTTATAACACATCAATGAATAAGAGATGGATATATATAAAGAAAATATAAAATATATAGAATAATAATGATTTTAATAAAATATTATTAAATTGAAAAATAAAATTTAAGATATTATACGTGAATAATGTTATGGAGAAAATCATTAATATGATATTTCTTATGTTGAGAGCATGAATTTCTTCTTGAACAATATCTCCAAAATAAAAGGTAATGTACTTATTTTAAATTAAATAAGCTGAAAAATGTTGGAAATGTTTATTATTTAAGTAATTATGTTATAGAATAGTTCAAAAAAATTTTTTGGTACCATTGGTGGGTTTCGGTGGATCCTTCTATATTTGGGATGGGTGGTTGTTTTATTAATACTATTTATATTAGATCAGAGAAATGTATTTATTAATCAAATGTGAATCCAAATTATCAAATATAGAATTTTAGAAAGGGTCTGTTAATAACATCACATAATAATATATATGTATATATTTTTTATGATATTGAAGGACTTATCATATATATAAACAATATTCTATTATATTAATGTTCTTTGTAGGAGTAACATTTAATTAGGAAACATATTTGTATCACATAAATTGAAATTATCCATATTGATTTTTTTTAATTCAATATCTGTAAAATAAAATATAATGGTTCAATTTAAATAGGTTCTATAAAATAATTACATTAAAATATTTCTAATGTAATAAAAGTAGTATCTAAATTTTTTTATGTATAAAAATTAATTTACAATAAATTCACAAATAATATTGATTCCAATATTATTTATTAATATATGAACAGAAATATATATTTGTGACTTTTTATGAATACCAAAATAGAAGACCACATCATCAATACAAAATTAAAATAAAACTGACCAAAATAATATTTTTTTATCAAATATAATTTAGGTTTTAAAAATACATTCATATATTTTCAAATTGGATGTATTATTCATAAATGAATTATTTTACTCCATTAATATAGATTTGGTATATCACAGGTTTTTATAAGTTCTCATTCTATAAGTATATCATTATTATTTTTTCATAATAGATACATTGTAAAAAATTGTTTTCATTTCATTTCAATTATTAATTAATCAATTCACAATAATCTAAAAACATAACCTTATGATAAATTTTGACACCATAGATCAAAAAAAATCATTATATCAAACTAAAATTTTTATGGTTTAATGATTAAAAATTAAAAATATATATAATAATATAAAGTAAAAAATAATATCCATTAAAAAATTTAATTTTAGTAAGGAATAAGTAATTTACTTTCTTTATAGAGTAATAATTATTTCATAGATGTTATTAATTTATTTTTTAAAATCACTAATTGAATTTTATTGATGATTTATATTAGAATAATATATGTATATAATATCATTAACAAAAATATATAGTCTACCACAATGTAACATGTATAAAAAATTAAAAATGATAACGCATAAAATTTGTTATATTTATTATCAAATTATAACATGAACTAAGTTAAAACATAAAAACCAGTCATAGTCATTGATTAATATTTTAGGGAAAGAAATGTATTAGTGGAATTCAGGGGTGGTGGATCACTATGTATGGATATAATTTTGATTTCCAGATGTGTCAAAGTCTCTCACATTAAATATCACTCAATTTAGACTTATTTATGTTTATCTTGGGATAGGTCTTCAGAAAACACTATTGAAACAACCTCTTTTATTGGAAAAGAAATATAAAATTCACAATAAGGATGAAAATTTATTTATTTAAGTACTATTTAATTAATATGAGGTTAATTATCCTAATACCCACTAATAGAAGGATACATTACAATTTGCATATTTAATTACTAAAGAATGTGTCATGAATTTTTTCTGGTGTGGAATGATATTCAAGCTTCCGAATAATGAATTTATTAAAATAAAATTATTCAATGAAATTGTGAGGTGTTATAGAACACATATTTATAGATTATCATTTATTAATTTACCCATATAATATAGTAATTCAATGAGTTTTAAAATTATTATACCACTAGAAATTGGGAAGGGACATGGGGTGTTTTCTTGAGTACAAAATGTTTTTTGGAGTGTGTGTTTATTCAATTTAAACATTGTTATTTTTGGAGGGATATTATGTCAATAATAATATCAATTTTATGGGGGAAAATGATATGTTTTATTAATTATATTCTTAATATTTTGAAAAGTTATTTTGTAATTAAAAGTACCAATGTATAGTTCTCATGAATAATGAATATTTACTAATTTTACCCCCACTTATAACTCCATTATTATTTTAATCAAAAATAACAATCTTATTGATCATTATATGTTCCATATTGTATATGATTTATTTAGGTTTTATTCATTTTCCTTGATTTTGTTCACATACACTTATTTTGGAAAACCACTACATCTCATTTCTTGGAAGACCAATGCATCTCTATATTGATTAATGTGAACATTATAATAATATGATCAAGAACATGTATCATATGACCCATATTGGTGAATTTCTCTATCAGATATGAGGGGATTAAAGGTTCTCAATTATTTATATTTGAGCTGATTATTTTCAAATAATGTTGACAGAATATAATGAACGCAAAATATCATTTGACATAAGATGTGGAATCCATGATTTCACAGTTATCTCAATGAAACATAAGAATGATTTGTCAAAATATTTTATATTTCCCTATACTCTAACCTAAATGAAGATCATAAATTTGATTTTAGTATTATATTTATAAATTTTAGAAAGATGTTGTTATGTGACAAATTATTCCAGTTAAAATATATTTATAGAATGTTTCATTATATAGATTATAATGAAAATATACGGTATATTTGGGGATAGTTCAGAAAAATATTTTATTTCTAAATATTATTGGAAAACAACTAAAATATTTATTCCTAGTTTTAATTTATTAGATTGATACATGTGGGGATTTATGAGAATTTTGAAATGACTATTAATTCCACTACAAATTTTAGCATAAAAGGGAATCATGTTCCATTAGACTGATAAATTTAAATATATATTCATGGATCATGTGTCGTTGTTTGTAATTACTATTATTATCACACAGTATTGGAGTGAAGAAGGGTGTATGATATATAGTGAATAATAGATGAATGTTTTAGGATTCTTTCACTTGAAAATGATATTGTGGTAGCTAATGCCTCAAATCAATCATTGATTCATGTGAAAATTTACTAGACACATTATTTACAGTTATAGGTGGAAAATATTTCCTTAATTATACAATTTTATTATCTCCATGGTGAAAAGTGTGAAATATATATGGATCAAATTATCTTACTGTATATATACACATTTAATGTGTAAAAATAGTGAAAATAGAGTTAATTTTATTTGATCAATGACCATTGTTTCATAGAAAATAACTACACTATAATTTAAAACAAGGTTTTTATTGAAGTGGGTATAAAGGTCTATGATACCTTATCAATTATGATGACCAAAAAAGACAAGATAATATTTTTTTCCAAATTGATGGACCATGAAATCAAATGGAAGGGATAAATATGATTATGGACAATTTATTAGTCTACAATAAATCCATGTTTTAGTCTAGGAGGAATATATTGAGGACATGTATATTGAAATGAAATTAATTTTTTTTTAGTAACTCCATGATGAATATTTCACATAGCTCATCTTTCTTTATCACCCCAAGATGCAAAATGATGTACTAAGATATCTGGAGTCATTTCTAGTTGGGATATTTGTTAATGGATATTCAAGATTATAATAATCATTGATTAGTCTTCTATGAAGATAATTATAATCATTAAATGTATTAATGTTTGACTAATCTATTAACCATATATGTAAAAAAAATGTGATAAATCACCTTGGGTTTCACCAAAAGGAGTCCTAAAGTCCTATACATGAGACAGTTTAATATGGGATGTAGTTGATCTAAAAATGAAGTCATTCCTGATCATTTCCATTCATGAATATTTCTTTCTGATTAGTTTTATAAGACATTGAAAAAAGAAAAAAATTCATAAAAGACTACAAAATTTGATTGTATTATTTTGATATCTAATGTTCAAATTGAATCACTAAATTTGTATTAACAAGTATTTTGATAGATATTTGTGGATCAACACCGTAGATTGTCCTTTGATCCATTGTAAAACTAACCATTCAAAAACTATAAGATTTTATGTAATTATGTTCAATGTATTTTAATGGGGGTTGGTATCAACATATTCCATTAATAGTTTTATAATATGATAGTAGTTTCAATATTAACAATTTAATAGAACTTTATTTAGAATATTTTGAAAAAATTATAATAACTCAAACATTTCATGATTGAGATGATGGGAATATGTAAGAGGGATACTATATATCTATTGAAAAAATATATTTGATTCAAACCATTAAATTATAAATTAAATACAGAAAATATCAAAACATAATCCATTTGGGAATTTGATTTGTTATATTTGAACAATGAACATGTAGAAAAGATATTCTTTTTAATAACACCAAGGAAGTGGGTTATGATACTATTAATGTAGCGTGTCATGACCAAACCCCAATGGTAACCCTCATTTGGTATGTTTTTAAGGTAGGAGTTTCCCTTAACACCCACCTCTAATAGGTTACGGGTTATAGGCATTATGTTATGGTATAATTCTTATATATGGGAGAAATATACCTCCCATAATCTATAAATTCAGTAATAAACCACCAAAAAACACTATTTTAAAAATAATCCATGATTCCCAATAATCCAAGATTCCCAATAATCCCACAGTTCATTAATTCTCTAAATAAACACAATTGACAAATAAAAATTCATATTAATCCATTGAAAATCCCATGATCCAATCAATTAATATCCAGATAAGTAACTAAAATTACCTTAGAAACCTGAATAATTAATAGTTAATATGTATATATTTGAGTGATCATAACAAGTGCACCTGATAACACTCATCCTCACAATGTATCACTCTCTAAGTGTAACCTCATATCATAGTAAAATAGAATAAAAAAATCACTAAATGGATCTTTTTAATAACCACTTACAAAATTTTTATACTCTCATATACAACAATGAATAATTTCATATAATACAAATCCTTTATGCAACATTATTGTTGCTCACAATGAATTATCTAAACATCTAAATTCTTGTATTATGTGGTATTGTGAACATAAAATACGTAAACTTTAAAATGTCCCCTAACTCATCATGAGCTCCAATATATGATTTCATTTAATCAAAAATAGTATAGGGTATAGCTAGTGTATCTATCCCATAACATCATATCAATACCTTACAAGGTCTGTCAATGTCCATGTACATACTCATAAATACGAAGTACGTTATACTATTTGGTATTCATCCATTCATCACATTGATGCCCTAAATGATCTATATGTACACTACATAATATGGTATTCCATAATGAAATACTTAAAAATCATAGCCAGTGTTACACATGGAATTTCGGCCAGTGAAGCGGGAGTAGTTAACCAAATATTCCCTCTCCAAAAAATTTATTAGATTTGAAAACCTAGTACCTAAATAATTTTGGGTATTATAAGGGCATCTTACTCTAGTGTCGAATGTATAAAATAACACGGAAAAAATTAATAATTTTATAATAAACAGAAGACTATCCTGAAGAAGTTTACACTGACTAACTCCAATATAAATCACAAAAATAACTATATAATCTATCCCACATGAAACTGTCTCTACCAATAATAAAATCACAACATCTCATGAATCCCATTCATGTAACCACACCAAAAAATAAAAAAATACATTTTTCATACTTTCATTCTATTATATATTTACTATTAATGAGTCATATTATTTTTCATATTTCATTCATTTACATATATAACAAAAAATTCAATAGAGAACAAACTTAATCCTATTAATTAATCATTAATTTCAATATTATATGACACATGGTATTATTCATGTTATTAAATTCCAAAAAATCCAATTTTTAGATTTTTTTATAGAATTTTTCCATTCCACCAGGAATATATTAAACGATCACATATGAACAAGTCAAGTTTACACCCTCAAGTAACCAATATACCAACATTCTATCTATATCAAGGAAACCATATCACTACATCCAAAACAAAACATAAAGAATAAAAAACAATTCAACTAATTGAATCATCAATATCCCCTACAACACATACCTCCTAAAAAACCCATAATAAATACACAAACATTTCCAGAACAATATGTTCAACAAAAAAAATGCATTTATTATAAATCATGTACTATAAGAATATTTTATTATTAAAAAATTTCATGAAACATAAACCAATAAAAAATACAAGTTCAATATTATATTTGAGTTATTAGAATTTTATGTAAGGTGAATCCACAATACTAATTAACATGTATGACACAAATTCCAAAAAATTCAATGATTACAAGTATTAATAGTGAACATATACCATATATTAAATTATTATCCATAATGTGGCTTATAACATGTGATACACTAATTCCCATATATTTTCATACATATTTCATTATCATAATGACCTAAATATATTTAATTTAACCAAGGAACAAAGAAATCATAATGCAACATTTTACACTGAAAATATATAGTTCATAACTACCTACCCTAATAGGATCATAAAAATGCATTATAAAAAGACTTTAAAAGGAAGAGATGATACCATGAGCAAGATTACACAAGGAAAAGAATTCAAAATCTAATGAAAAAACATCCACCATTATTCCTTTTTTCATAACCACAAATTAAAATCTTATGTCATAGCCATAAAATTATTCAAATGATGAAGGAATAGAAACCAATAGAGAAAGAGAAAAAATCACCTTTGATTACCAGTATAATTTATATTTATGTCTAGGTATAATGAAAAGAAAAATAATATGAATGATCGCATAAAAACTATGTATTTCCCTCGTAGGCAATTATAATGAGTGATAAATATCTCAAATTTCTGGAACACCATAAATTCAAACAATGGTTGTCAAATAGAACACCGAAATACATGGTTAATAGACAATGAAGAAAATTAAAACATTCATAAAACCATGTTTCACACTAATACATCCCACAACTAAGGTAATCAGTCTAAACCCCTCATGGAAATAGTAATAAATTTGTATCATAAATCCAATTAAATAAAAGGTTATTGGAAAAATATCAAATATGTAATATATATAATTTGGATGGAATATATTCATAAATAAATCCTTCTAGATATGTGCCTCTATCCTAAAAACCACGTTTCAAACTCAAAAACATTACGTAGTCATTTTTATCCATCAACCAAACACACACCATTTCAAAAGTGGTAGAGCCACTATATTCCAACCGTCATTCAATGTGTTATAACATCTCTTACTATTTCATGACCAGGCAATCTAATTGGACCCTCACTTCTCAAGAAATCCAACTATACTATTAAATCATCTCCCACAACTGATGATTCTACACAACTAAAATATTAAATAATATGACCTATTTCTTACAACTCTTATTCAAATATGTCAAAATATTAATGTTCATGAATAATTGGACTTTTTTATTGGATACTTTTCAGATAAATCTCAATCTCAATAATAATAAAAATAAATAGATAAATAAATACCCACTGAATCCACTAACCCAGAACATAGTAAGTGATTCTTCTAAAATAATATTACACCACTAGTAAATCAAATGACACACTAACAAAAAACTCAACAAGATTTACAGAATCATTCATATAAAAACCAAATTGAACATATTCTCATCAATTAACAAAAAATATAAAAAATAAATCAGAATAAATAGTGTTTATCCCAGAATTCTCATTCCCTTATACTCTCACATACACTAACATGTCTCCATATTACTCTATTCAATGTAGTTAAGCTGATATGAGATAACATAATCTGAAGATATCATATCTCAACCTTCCACTATATAGAATCATATCACTGTTGGTATCCAATTCCTACTGATTGATTTCATGATAACCTTCATAATGATGTCATCAATGTTATGACTTATGGAAGACATCATGTATCTAAAACATTTATTAAGGAAATTATAATCGATACAAAAACTCAACAAAATGTAGAAATTCCACAAAAGGACCACTTCGTAGGGGAGAATGATTATACACTCATTTAAATCTATACAACCAAGTATGAATAGATGTCATCATGAAAACATGATTCTTTACCTAAAACTATAACAAACTACTCTTGCTATTAGAAGAAGTATTAAGATGGTCTTATTCCACCTTTAGCCACTCTCGGATCACCTGAATCTTCAGTTTAATTCTTTATAAAAAATATATTATAATGAATAATAACTCCAAGACAATATTCTATCATTAAAAATAATTTCATGGGTTCATGTCAAATGTCTCATATATATATCCATGTTAATGAATGAGAAAATTCTATTTCTATAAGATAATATAACTAAGGTAAAATTACTCATCCATTATATATTTGTGTCTATGGTATATCATTGAAACATATCCTCCATTTTATTTATAGAGGAATGAGTCTATTAATATTTATTGGTATGGAAATTTGTGTCAAGGAATAACTATTATCCAAATAACACTGTAATCATCTCTATATTCATATGATAAAAAGTGGATACTAATCATAAATGATTTTCCATAGTATCCCATGAATCCACAAAACTTTATCCATATAAAACATATCTAACACATCCAAAAAACCCATCATCATTAAAATAATAATTTTTACCATTTCATCAATTGATCCATGGTCACCCAAATAAAATATCAAAACCAATGATCATTCAATAAAAATTAATAAATATGTCATGTTTTAATCAAATTTTTCACAATAGTTTTTTTTTTATCATACCACATGGAACATGATGAATCACCACAACCAACAAATGTTCCAGAAACTACAAGATGAAATATATCAGAAACTACTTCATCCTTCGCAACCATTCATGAGTACTCAAAGCATGATAAATATTAGACACATCAAGATAAACTGCGAAATATTAGGAATTTTACATATTAATAAACTAATAATGTAAAACTAATAGAATGAACATCCTATCCTTAAAAATCAATGGATATTGGTTTTCCTATAATAATCCCTCTAATACATCACCATATATTACACATTCTAACTTGAACTGCATCTTTAAATCTCCCAACTAAAACGCTCCCACTGATTGCACAATGGATAATTACATTACAATATAAAACTATAACACTATATTTGAATACTCAAATTCATCCCTATACATTTGTTAATAGTTATAAAAATATCTCAAAATATAAAAAAATTACTATTCTCTTGGTTGTGTGTATATTTCCAATCAAGGGATATTTACTTCATAGGAAGGAAAATAATCATTCACTTTTTACATTTGTTCAAATAATATCATTTCCATTTTTTTGAATAGCCTTGGGAAAATATTTCTCAATGAAAATATTACTAAAATTTTCCACATTAAATTAATAACCATTTTCTTATTCATTTATATTACATACCATTTAAAACCTCCATAACATTCATCCCTAAACCATAGGGTCCATGCTAGAATTTTGAGTGTCCTCATTCTTATCTCCATATAAGAATTAGAATATTGACTGGCACTGAGTTCCTGATACCACTGATGGGGTGACTATACTCACTATATCATGTCTATGAATGATAATAAATGTAAAAAGTATTAAAAACTAGGATAATCATTTTTATATAATAAATGGATTATATATATATCAAACAAATAATTCTCCTCCCATTGCATCAAAAATGTAAATAGAAATAAAAATATTAAAATAAAAAACAAACTATGGGATCGACAAGAGTCAGTATGAGAAAACTTTCATTACCATCATATCATATTCTATTGTCCACCATATTTCCCCTTCCCTTTCATATATTCCTTATTAAATCTAAAACTATATAAAATTACTAGAAATGGTATGATTAAATGTCTTAGTAGGTCACCATAAGGACCCCTTATCATAATTCGAAAATGTATATCATGTGAATTCCATATTAATAATAAATAATATATCATATAAGAAGATGATCCAATAGAAAGTGTTAATGTACTATTTAGGCCCCTAAAAACCCACGATCATACCAACATCACCCGCATGATAGAACATTATTAAAAAGGGAGTAATGACCAAGATTTCCCAATTACCTTGTCTTTATGGTATCATGTGTACCAGAAATTTGGCATCATATGTCCATCATGAAGTTGAAGTCAAGTAGAATCCTATAAATTGAGAATATCATGTAATCTATTGACCGATATTCCTTATAGTTTGTAGAACATTGAAAATGAATGATACTATGATTGTATGAAAAACATAGAATAATTGATAACTCATTCATCCACATTATACAAAATACCCCAATCATTATTTTCACCCAAAGAACACTCCTCCTCTACCGGATAAATATTTACTGATGTTACTCCTTTCTAAGGTAACACTATCAACCACCAATGATTGGTACCATATATATATTGTGACCAAAAAATAATAAACACTATATTAAACTGATTATATAAAAGAAAACATATAATTATGTGATCATAATTAAAATGGAAATAAGAAAAATTAATTATAATATTCGAATGAATATATAATAGAAGTTATCACTAAATATGAACCCACCAACGTTTGATCACTACAGATCATGGTGTTAAATATTTCAATATATAAATGATCATCATGGAAACAAAATTAAATACATGACAAAGATGGAAATGAAATTCCTACCACAATTCATTAACTTCCATATCATTGTCAATGGAATGTGTTGATAAATAAACTAAATATTCTCAGTATTAGGAACAAAACTCATCAAGTATTCCAAGAACTCATCAATTAGAAAATATCATGGGTTTTGAGTATTTCAATGAGGAATCAGAAAAAATGTGTTCATCCAAACTCATTTGAGGACAATCATCATAAAAATAGATTCACAATTATGGTCAATGAATGAATGACAAATCTCTTTGTAAATAAAAGTACCTCTATAATACAATGTATAAGATAAAGTGTAAATTTTTTGTACATGTTTATATGGAACAGGGAGAATAATTGTAACGTACTATTTTGATGGGATGTGTGCATCACTACATATTGATAATATCTATTGTGCAATGGATCCCCATAGTCAACTACCACAACTTAATAAAAAGGGGTCTGGAATAGAAATAATATATGATGTAATCCACTATGGTGTAAATTGGTTTTCTAAGTTGTGTAGGTATATCTAAAACCAATAAATTGTTTTTGGATCTCTATAGAATGTGGAGGATGATGTAATTTTCATCCCATAAGGTGGGTTTTTACATATGGGATTACATCATTAAAGAAATAAAAAAATTGATTCCCCCTTATAATAACTAAATAATTTCCATGAATTAAATGTGTCATTAAACCATATATTAAGGAATTTATGGAATTAATGATCTAATAATAATAACCTCACCTGTTTCTATAACTAAATTAATGATCTGATTTATTGGGTAGTGAGAGAGATGATGACAAAACTGTCATAAATATCATTCAACATGAGATATTTTTTTTAATATATTTCACTTAATAATCATGTAGAATATTAAGATCCTATTTAGTGTGTCCTTCCCCACAATGGTTAAGTAACATATAATTTATCTTTATACTTCTTTTTTTGGAGGTAGAATTTTTTAAAACACACATTGGTATCCATAATATTTCCAAACATGTTTAACCTTGTCCAAAATGTATATCAACTATAAAAAATTATGTAAATCATGAATTTTATATAGGTATACTAATTTATGGTCATTAAAAATATTCCCCTCTAAAGACTTATCATCATCGAGAAGCATATAATGGGGTCATTCTCAAACCACCTAGGAAATTAATATAATGTGTTTACATCTCATTCACATGTGTTCTTAGGTAACCCCCCACACTAAAAATAATAATAACCTGTAGTAAAATCATCCCATTAATAACATTCAACCTCTAATCTTCAATTTTCCAGACATTCTATTCATACGATTTTTTATTTTCCAACTCAAAATCCTCGCAATCAATAACCTGAACACTGCCAGTTAATTACCCTTAGAGAAGTGGAAAATGGAAAAAATAAAGCATTAATAATTAGATATTAGGTAGTTATAACATAAATAATATGACCAATATCCACTTGAAAATCTAAAATGTTCTTAAATATTTAGTTTTATGCTTTTCTTACCACCTCCAACATCTATGCCCTAATAGAGGAGTCTATCTAAAGAAAGCATTATTTCCTATAGATATACTAAAAAGGAATCCTCCTCTAGATAGAATAATTTCATATTCAAATATATATTTTTATTAATGACATTTGAATCAAATTTACACACTAAAATGTCTCCTAAACTATGTTAGGAACAAAAAATGTTGACTCACCAAACCCATACTAATAAAATAGTGAATGGAATGACCTCCCAATAAGAGCCTCACATGGTGACATCATAATATATGATTTCTATTTATTGTATAATGAATAATCACACATTTTTATGTGATAATACAATTATAAACAAATTTCCAGTTTGATTTCTTGAAGTAGATCCCCCAATATCCATTTAAAAGTTTCAGACTGTTTGTCTATCTGAGAATGGTACACTGTTATCATTCTCAGTTGGGTCCTAAGGGACTTCTATAAGCCCCACCAAAACCATAATGTAAAATATGAATCTTTTATTAATACAATTTTCAAGAAATATCCATTTTTTTTCATTCTCATTGATATAAATTTTTCCAACCTCCTCTATTGAGTGTGTTCTCAGTTTATTAAATTGTGGGAAATATTATTCACTTAATCGAAAATACACCCAACCTATTTCATAAATCCTCAGGGTCTAGGAAAACTCTACACAATGTTAATAATGAGATCCTCAGACCTCCCAATGTGTATAGTAAGTGGATGGATGAAACCACCAAGATGTTGGTTCTCAGTATTCATCATATTATAGATACAACACATAGAAACAAATCATTGTATGTGTATGTTCCTCAGAGGACAAAAAATATATTTCTAGAATTCATGGTATGTCATTGTTTCTCTAGGATTCACATCCCATAAGAAGGTGTGTCAATTTCTCATCAACACAACTCTAAAAGATATATTATCTAATACTCAATCATGTACATGATGACATCATAATTATCCATTGAAATTACGGGTATCGATCCACCACCAAAACTATGTTCCTTCATCAAATCAAACTATAGGACAGACTCATTAATAGTATTCACATGGTCCAAGATGAAATATTTGAATAAATATAGAGAACACATCATATAAAAATCATCATCTAACACATTCATCCACCAATCATACAGAGGGCTCAACAAGTGCTACTTCTCCTTGGATGACTACTCACTAAGATCCTACTCATCATATTTATATGTATATGAGAAACCACAAGTACTTTTACCTTCCCAAGTGAATAAAAAATATTATTGTCAAAAATCAATATATAAGCAACTAATATATTCTATCTCATGTTCATTTAAATTTTTGTAAAGATATAACATTGGATTTTATGGTAAATATAGATAAAAAATCTCTATCTAAAGAGAAAATGTCTCAAAACAGAATCATTAAAAACCACAGTTTCCATATTCATGTTAAGTGAGGAGTATTCCATTAGAAGTTCCATATCTTTCATGACCCATAGGAAACTACAATATATTATTACATCATAACTTCTCAAAGACGGATACCTTATTTAATAGAGATTATAGAATACTCAATCCATATTATAATAAGTTTCAGTTCAATATTTTTTATCAACCACTTATTTATATTATAGAAAGAAGCTACATGAATGTGGGTTTTTTCCAACACTTCCATACCAACAGTTTTATACAACTGTTGTTAAATAAGAGTTTTACCAATAGTTTCATAAAACCGTTGTTAAATAAAGTCATATGAAACCTTTAACAACGGTTTAAATAGAACTGTTGGTAAAAAGAAGGTTTAGGGGACCTTTTTCCGAAGGTTCCTTAGAACCATTTGTATAAGTCTGGACTAGTAATTTTTTCCAACGGTTTTTAAAAACCATTTGTAAAACTTTCCCCAAAATTAATAGCAGCCCCTCCTCTCCCCCAATCTCAATACAAAACCCTAAACTAGAGCACTTCCCCAAAATTCCCCCTATCTCTCGGAGATCTTGGAGCTCCTTCAGCATCCCCTTCCTCCATCCCATACAAGATGCTAAATCTCCCGCTGAATTTCCATACAAGCCATCCAAAATTAGGTATTTTTTTAACTAGTAACTTATTTATTTTGAAATTTACCTAATATTTTAGTTTTTAGTTTTTAATTCTATGTGCATATTTGTTTGTTTCTATTTTTATTTATCCTATATGTGATGAGGTTTTATCATCACTAAGAAGTGTAATGCTGTGGCTTAATTGGAGGTGAGTGATACAATATGAGATTTTCTGGGTTATTGTGAAGATTTTATTAGCCTTTAATTGACTGGTTCATAAAACATTAGTTGGTGCTGCATATATTATGTAATTGGAATTGGTAAAGTAAAATGTTGGACTCTGATTTCTGAGTCAGTTATTTGGATTGTAATCTCTATCAAAAGTGGGTATATCTCTATTGAATATGGGTGTATTTTCTAATTGACTAATTTATTTTCTAAATCGACCATGAAATACACATTTCCCATAATATGGAAGCATCGCAATAATCATAGATAGACTCAACACACCACAAGATACCCATGTGAGACACCCCTTGACAATTACGGTTAGTTAAGGGGCCATTAACATAGTAACTAAAATCGATTGGCACTCAAGCCATGAGAAATACCCATTGATGGTAGAAAAGATACCAACAACTTTATTCTAATTATAGTATAAGGAAATGGTTTACACCATCATGACCATGTAGACCATCTGGTTAATGGACTGGTGCCCAACAAGGTTCAAGTGTAGGATCAAATACTAAACATTGATGTTTGTCCCTCTGAGGTTTTTTCCATAGTGAATAGGGTTTTGTGCACAATCTTAAACTCAACTAATGTAACATAGGTGCATATACAATGGCAAAGTGTACTAGTATGGTGTTTCCAACAACGTGCGATATAAAGAACATAATAAAAATGAAGAGATAAATTAAATGGAACTGTTTCCCCCTTGCTTGTAGGAAGATGATTTGACAAATGGGGTATTGTGGTTCTTATATATTGGGTGGTGACATGTATATTAATCGGATACATGTATGTTTTTGTTTGGTTTTTATTTTATTTTATTTATCACATTGGCCACTTAGGTATTTTACTACTTTCTACAGATGGAGGGTAATGATGCTATCCAGACTAGTTGACGTAGATCACATGTATAATATTATACCATAAGGTGTGAGTGTGAGGAAACATTGGAATATAGGGGGACCTTGGGATCTTCCAGGAGATGGAATATTTTGTCTACAACATTGTGTGGGAACATTTCTGGAATATGTTCGAGTTATGGAATTACCCCAAGTGTCTCCATGGGAAAGCATAAATAACCCCACATGTATCCATACATCGTATCATCCTCACACTGTTTGACCACTCACCCAATCCTATCAAACCTATCCTAGTCTATTCTCTCAGTCACATAGCCTAGACTCATCTCTTGAGGATTATCCCACACCTCGATGCACATCTCATCATCCAACTGGGGAAAAAGGATTATTCACCTTATGATTTTCATAGTGACAAAAGCACACCATGTCAAACCCATATACATTATATTCTCAATAATATGGTCAAGAATCTCCTCACAATCATGTACTGTATCCCATCCCCACTAACCAGGTTCCATCCTAAGCTAAATCACACCAATCCTCTTGGAATTATAATGCCAATCTGTCCGAAAATACCCAATACCCACACTTGCATCTCATCCTTCATCACTTTAGTTTAAGTCTTGAATCATTAAATAGATTATAACATTTCCTAATACATTTTATATACTCATAGGGACAATCCAAATCTTAGATCCGAAAAATATTCCAATCCATCCTCATAAGTATTTCCTCATCGAACGATATATGTACAATGTCCACACATATCACTACAATGCCCAATCCTATTTGGAATATTTTACATGATCTAAATCTTCATTGTTAGTTAAATAAATCACATTAAAGCGCATAAATGTCAACTAAAACCTATATTCTAGGAATTATTCATCTGTACAGGCCCCATGGAAACATGCTAAGAAATAAAACAATAAATAATAATTCCATATACATGCATCATTTTCAAATAAAAATCTCAAGTGTAAATATAAAAACCAAGAATAATAAGACCTCATCTCTTGTATCGAACAAAAACAAACTAAGATGAAACTCGGGCCAAATTGATTATGTACCGTTAATATAAAGAGTAATTTTATATTAATAGGAATGCACTATTTGATAGTGTCATTTTGAAGCATTGATCTATTTACCCTTTTCATGAAGGACCATGATTTGACCCATGGGGTGTTGTGGTACTTATATATTGGGCGGTGACAGGTGTAGTCACCAAAGACATGTATGCTTTAGTTCTGTTTTTATTTTATATTCTTTATCACATTGGTCACTTCAATCATTGACTGCTTTCTATGGACATAGGGTAGTTATATTCAGCGAAGGGTGCCACAAAGATTTTAGATTGATTCAGTCCACTGTCATTGATCCATGGTAAGATTCTATGGTTACTACTTGTCACACAACTCATGTATTTGGGGCTTTAGTGTTTTTTACTCCATTTTATGTTTTCGGTAGGGCATTTGATTGGTTCGTGTTGGTTAGGGTGGATTTGGTTCTCCAATACAAATATAGGTAAGGCTATAATGCCATTAGTTGGTTTCTCACTGATATTGTAGCTTCCTTCAAGTGTTTTAAGGTTCATAATATCCTTTGTGTAGTACGTTGATCCCTGCTCATTGGTTTTGAGTCACCAAGTCAAGGGTAACTCGCATGTGTGTGCATAGGTAAGTATATGTATGTGGGATCTCCCGTCACATGTATAGTCACCCATTGTAGTGATTATGCACATATGGGGATATGTGTTCCCATGTATATATATATATATAAATGCATTCCCAGGTGATCAGAGACTGATATATGCATATAAGCATATGTGCAAGGGTCCCCTTGCACATGCTCAAGGCCATGAAGGTGTGTGCATAGGGGTATGTGTCATTTCATGTGTTTGAAGGTGCGTATACCCAGTGGAGGAGAAAAAATCTTTTAGATATAAAGATCCAAGAGCCTAAGGGGATGGCTTGGTTCCACCTTGATGTAGAGTCCCCCTCATAGCCTCTTTAATTAAAGAATGATTTAAATTGAATTTAGCTTCATTCTTATTTATTCTTAATTATATTGAATTACATATCTTGAATAAGTGTTCAATAATATAATTATTTCATTTGATAAATAATGTAATCTTTTTATAATAAAACTCTTCCAATGGAGGGGCGATGTCTGCAAAAACTCACAGTGATAGTTTTGGGTGTCATAATTTGACTCTCAATAAGTAGTTTCAACTATCCAGTACCACTTTAAAAAACAAATAATATAAAATATATATATTTATCTTACAACAATCCTTTATCAAGTGTCTATTTTTTATAACATAATATAAGTTTTTATAATGTGAAGGACAGCTACATACGATTTATTTTCAATCCGGGCCGGAAGATGCTACCTCGCGGATGTCGCTGGACCAGGCGAACACACCGCGGTCATGCTAGGGTCATGTCGCGGTCACACTGCGGTCACGCGGCGATCACGTTGTGTTCAAGCAGTGGTCACACTGCGGTCTCATAGTGGAATGTTGTGATTTGTACCTACTTCAAGACGACACCCCGTGGCAGTTTGCTGTCTTTTCGGAATTTGATCTATGATACCTAGATAGAGTTTTATGTACATTAACCTAACATAGTTAATGGGTGGGAGGCGATGACGAGAATGTTGCCCCTCTTCCTCCCACTCCCTTCACTCATGGTCGGAAGATGTTTTCACATGAATGTTGCTGGACGGGGCCCACACGCCGCGGTCACGCCATGGTCACGCCGCTATCACAATGCGATAATGTCGTGATTTGGCCCTTCTCTAAGCCGACACCCCGCAGCAGTTTACGGTCCTATCTGAATTTGATTATGATACCAAGATAGAGTTTTAGATACATTACCCACCCTCCTCCCTGGACCGTAGATATCCCCCACCCTCCTCCCTAGACCCTGGACAGCCCCTCCCCCCAACATCCTCCCTAGACCCTGAACGGCCCCCCAGACAACCCCCCAAACAGCCCCCCAACCCTTTTACCTAGACCTCAGATCCCAATCTAAGTTCTCTTCAAGATTCACACTAAATCCCAACAGAAAAGATGGTTTTAGAGCATTTGAAGAAGATGATAGAATAGTGAAAACCCTAATTGAAAAGTGGAAGCAAGGAGAGGATTAGCCTCACCCAGATGTTCAATCTGCACTTGATGGCGCTCAAAACACCCATGTATCATGTACAATTAAACCCCACCTCAAACAAAGGCACATTGTGGCCAACACCACCCAAGTTGTCTCACAATTATTTGAGAAGGATATGATTTTAATTAAAAACAACAAATGGAATATGAAAAACTGACCAAACGCATTTGGAGTGTTTTTTTAATTTTGGAAAATGATCAATGGGTCATTTTTTATGTGTATGAGTCAACCCCTCCTTATTATGAGGCGAGGTGTGGCCGACACCACTCAAAATGTCTCTCTTTTGTTTAAAATTTAAATAAATTTAAATGAAAACATCAATATACATACGGAAAATTGATGAAACATATTTTAATTCTATTGAAACATTAGGAAAAAGATCCATGTGTTATTTTGGATGTGTTTGTGTCATCCCTGCCTCAATTTTAGGCATGGTGTGGCCGACACCACTCAAAGTGTCCCTCTTTTGTTTCAAAATGCCATTATTTTAAGTGAATACTACAACTGACATAAATAAAACCAACCAAAGGCATTCATATTATGTTGAAACATTAGGAAAATGATCCATGGTTCATATGGGACATGTACTATTCAACCTCGCCTCAATCCAAGACACTATGTGGCCGGTATCACTCTATGTGTCTCACTTTAATTTGAAATGGACAAAATATTAAGTGAAAAAAAACTGACATAGGGAAAACCCCCCAAACACATTAGGATTGTATGGATACATTAGGAAAAAAATTCATTGGTCCTTTAAAATGGGTATGAGTCAACCTCTCCACAATACGTGGTGCAGTGTGGCCGACACCACTAAAAGTGTCTCTCTCTTTTTCAAAACGACATCATTTTATGTGAATACAAATACTGGCATTTTGAAAACCAACCAAATGCATTCGGATTCTATTGAAACATTAGGAAAACCATCCATGGGTCATATATGATGTGTATGAATCAACCCCTCCTCAATCTGAGGCACATTGCGGCCTCTATCACTTGAAGTGTGTCACTTTTATTTTAAATGGACTGGATTTCAAGTGAAAACAACAACTGTCATACAAAAAACCAATCAAACACACTTGGATTATTTTGATACTTTAGTAAAAGGATCCATGGGTTATTTTTGACATGTATGAGTCAACTCCACCTCAATCCGTGTCACAGTGTGGTCGGAACCACTCAAAGTATCTCTCTTTTGTTTCAAAAGGAAAACATTTTAATTTAATACGAAAACTAACATACCGTAAACAGATCAAAGGAATTCAGATTCTATTTAATCATTAGGAAAAATATCCATGAGTCATATTTGTTGTGTATGTGTCAACCCTTCCTTAATCCGAGGGTCGTTGTGGCCGACACCACTCAAAATGTCTCACTTTTATTTGAAATGGAAAGGATTTTTAATTTAAACAATAACTAGCATATGGAAAACCATCCAAATGCATTAGTATTGCATTGATACTTTAGTACAATGGTCCTCAGGTCATTTGTGATGTGTACGAGTAAACCCCACCTCAATATGAAGCATAGTGTAGCCGACACCACTCAAAATGTCTCTCTTTTATTTAAAATGGACATCATTTTAAGTGGAAAGAACAACTTATATACAAAAAACCAACAAAAATAATTTTTATTCATTAAAAACTATAGTACTATGATTCATGGGTCTCTTTTTAGATGTAAGAGTCAACCTTGCCTCAATCTGAGGCGCGTTGTGGCCGACACCACTCAATGTGTCTCACATTTCATTGAAATGGAAAACATTTTAAGTGAAAACAACAACTGACATACATAAAACAAACCAAACACATTCAGATTATATTGATACTTTTGAAAAAGGATCCATGGTTTATTTGTGACATGTATGTGACAAACATGCCTCAATTAGAGGCACAGTGTGGCCAGTACAATTAAAAGTGACTTTCTTTTGTTTAAAATGGATACAATTTTATGTAAAAAAACTGGCATATGGAAAACTGACCAAACACATCCATATTGTGTTGATACTATAGGAAAACTATACATGGGTCGTTTTTGAAAGGTACGAGTCAAACCTTCCTCAATCCGAGTCATGGTGTGGCTGGCACCACTCAAGGTGTCTTTCTTTTGTTTTAAAAGGACATCATTTTAAGTGAATACAACAACTGAGATACAGAAAACCAACCAAAGTAATACAGATTATATTGAAACATTAAAACAATTATCCATGAATCATTTTTATGTTTACGAGTCAACAAAACCTCAATATTAGGTCCAGTGTGTCCAAAACCACTCATACTGTCTCACTTTTATTTCAAATTCACATGATTTTAGGTGAAAACAACAATGGAATATGGTGAACTGACCAAACACATTTATATTGAGTTGTTACATTTGGAAAATTATCCATGGGTAATTTTGGATGTTTAACAGTCTACCATTCCTCAATCCAAGGCATGGAGTGGCTGACACCACTCAAAGTGTCTCTCTTTGGTTTCAAAAGGAAATCATTTTAAGTGAATATGACAACTGGTATACAGAAAACTGACCAATGGAATTCATATTTTGATGAAAAATTAGGAAAACAATCCATGGGACATTTTTCATGTCTATGAGTCAACCCTGCTTCAATCTGAGTGCCAGTGTGGCTAGCACCACTCAAACTGTCTCTCTTTTATTTGAAATCGACAGGATTATAAGTGAAAGCTACAATTGGCATACAGAAAATCAACCAAAAGCATTCAGATTGTGATGATAATTTAGGAAAATGATCCATGGGTAATTTTTGACGTGTAAGAGTTAACCCTGCCTCAATCCATGGTACAGTGTGGCCGACACCACTCAAAATGAATCTCTTCTAATTAAAATGGACATAAATTTAAGTGAAAACAACAACTGACATACAGAAAACCTCAAAATGTAATCATATTCTATTTAATCTTTAGGAAAATTATACATGGGTCTTTTGTGACATGTAAGAGTCAACCTCGCCTCAATCCGAGATGGGGTGTGGACTGCACCACTCAAAGTGTCTCATTTTTCTTTAAAATGGACAACATTTTAAGTGAAAACAACAACTGATATATAGAATAACAACCAAACACATTCAAATTCGGTTGATACATTTGGAAAATGATCCATGTGTCATTTTTGATGTTTACAAGTCAAAACCACCTCAATATGAGGCATAGTGTGTCCAGTACTGGTCAAATTTTCATTCATTTGATTAAAATGGATACGCTTTTACGTAAAAACAACAGGCATACAAAAAAGTAACCAAACACATTCAGAATGTGTTGATACTTTAGGAAAACGGTCCATGGATCATTTTTGATGTTTACGAGTCAACCCTGCATCAAAATGAGTGCAGGGTGGCCGACAACACTCAAAGTTTCAGTCTTTTCTTTCAAAAGAACATCATTTTAAGTGAATACCACAACTGACAAACGTAAAACTGATGAAAGGCATTGGGATTCTATTGAAACATTAGGAAAATGATCCATGGGTCATATGTGACATGTTTGATTCAACCCTGCCTTAATCCGAGGGCTCGTGGCACCACTAAAACTGTCTCACTTTTATTTGAAATGGACATGATTTTAAGTGAAAACAACAACAGACATATAGAATACCAACAAAACACATAAGTATTGTGTTTCTACTTTACAAAAATGATCCATGCATCATTTGTGATGTGTATGAGTCAAACCTTCCTCAATATGAAGTGTGATGTGGCCGACACCACTCAAAATATCTCTCTTTAGTTTAGATTGGACAGTATTTTTTTGAAAACAACAACTAACATATAGAAATCTGACCAAATGCATTCGGATTCTGTTCAAACATTAGGACAATGATCCATGGGTCATTTTTTATGTGTAAAATTCATCCTCTACACAATCTGAGGCACGGTGAGGCCGATACAACTCAAATTGTCTCACTTTTATTTGAAAGGGACAACATTTTAAGGGAAACAACAACTAACATACAGAAAATAGACCAAACGGATTCGTATTGTGTTAATACCTTAGGAAAAGGATCCATGGTTCATTTGTGATTTGTACGAGTCAACCCCACCTCTATCAGAGAAATGGTGTGGCCAGTACCACTCAAAGTTTCATTCTTTTGTTTAAAAAGGATACACTTTTAAGTAAAAACAACTATCATAAGGAAAACCAATGAAATGCATGCAGATTGTGTTTATACTTAAGGAAAACGATCCACATGTCATTTGTGACGTGTAAGAGTCAACCCTGCTTCAATCCGAGGCACGGTGTGGCTCTCACCACTCAAAGTGTCTCTCTTTTGTTTCAAAAGTACATCATTTTAAGTAAATACAACAACTGAAATCTACACTCATCAACTATAGTCACAAACTCTTTTAAATGATTTGGGTATTTTCACTCATGGGGTCATAAGTGAAGAGGCTCTTAAGAAAAAAAATTTCCCCATATATTATAAAAAATTCATGTTCAATGAAAAATTCATCACAAATCATTAACTAACCAAATCTAGTATCCGAAAAAATTTGGTATTTGAACCAATATGAAACTCTTATTCAACTCTGATAATTATTTCTCGGACTATTCTGCCTTTTAGAATTTGATGGGGAGGTGGGGGGCTGTACTTGTTGGGGTGGTTGTGCAGGGGCGAGGTGAATTACTAATGGAAGAGTTGTAGTCATATGAAGATTGAAATAGGGAATTGTAGTACATCACATGGTTGTAACATAATGATTGTTTAATGTTTTTTTGCTATTGTATGTGTTTTTATGCAGTATTAAGTCAGTTTGTATGTGTTATTTTTCTATTTTCTATACAGGTGTATACTGAAGGGGATAATTGAGGGGATCTTGTGCAATAGTTCTGGAAATACACAATACCAAGTGTTTTAAACCGTTGGTATACTTTGAGAGAAATTTAAAAACTATCCCAATGGTTTTAGAACCGCTGGTATAGTGTTTAGTCTTCAATATAAACCATCAGTTTCAATGAAATCACTGGTAAAAATGATATACCAACATATACCAATGGATATCCTAAAACTATTTGTAAATCAATACATCGAGTGGCCTATACCAATGGTTTAGATCAAACCGTTGGTATACGTCTTTCCTCATAGCATACTGCCCTATGGTTCGGGAAACCGTTGGTATAGGCTATACCAATGGTTTTCCAGCCTATACAAACCGTTTAAACATTTGGTATAACGTTCATTTCTAGTAGTGAGACTATCCACACAGAACTGACCCCTAAAACAGTACTCCATTATTATCCATAGTTTCCATGGGTATTGATAGTCAAAAAAATTCATGGATATAATGATGCTAATATCATGAAAATCAGGGAATAATCCAAATCGCAACATGTTCTAGGGAGATTTTCAGGACATGTATTCCTCACCATCTATTGAGTAAAAATATATAACATCTATAGATTTCATATGTAATTGGACTTCCACTTCTTCAATCATGGGGGTATACTTTGATAACATGATGTAAATCAATCCATCCAATATTAAAATTTTTATTTAAAGAGTCAAAGAAAAGGATTACAAACAAGTGACCCTTCTAGGGGGGACGAAAGTACTGCAGCCTAAGGTCATCACCCCATAAATGGTTCAACCCATCTAGTTTAAACTGAGAAACCTTAGAAAGGAAACAAACTGAGGATCTTGGAGTTGGAAGAGCGGCTTGATAGTCTGCCACTTTGTTCCCCTCCCTCTACGTTTGTCTGACTCTCACATTGTTGTTGAGTAGAATCTTGCAAGTACTCATGGGGTAGGATATGGAATAGGGAATGGATACTTTACCCTTTAAGGCGTCATGAATAATTATGGAGTCAGATTCCACCTGATAATGATAATATCCATCTCTTTTCAAATGGTGAGGCCCGGGAGAACCGCATTAGCCTCCACTCAAATTGGAGTGCCACTCTTATAAAAAACCGAGAAAACCAGCACCACACCCCCCAGACGGTCCATGAACACCTTCTACATGTTCATCAACTAGAACAATATCACCAAATACTAATAAAATTCACATCGGTTCATAAATGTTTTTTTAATTTCCTCCCCCCAAAATTGAAACTGGTGGTGTCCAGATCGATGTTCAATATTGAAATAAACACATGACTCCGCATAGATAAATGATTATATCCTAATATATTGTAAATGGATATTGATTATTCAATTTCAATTGTATTTTATTTTGGTAATTGATTCCACGTTGAATACTACCATTTTCATTATTGGAAAATATCACTGGTTTACCCTATGATGAATTACATGGCCTAATAATGCCTATAATCTCTACATCATCATGTTATAAATAGTTCTACTAAATATTTATAGGTTCTACATTATACATAGGTATCATAATGGGATTCAAACTAGAAATGACCTCAAACTCAAATTAAACATTTATATTAGGAGGTAGTCCTAAGAACTCATACATTAATATTTTAGGATATAGATCATTATCTAGAGGGAGTCAGGAGGGGGTGTTCATTAAATATTAAAAAATATCTAATTATATCATCTATGATGGAATCATTTTTCATTGAATCATGTCTAGTCCAACGTTGTTTTCTTCTAGTTCATACACTCTGGTCCTCATGAACATTTTTAATTTTGGAGAAGTGAATTAATATCATATCCAATAGTATTCAATGTGAAATCCAAATCTAGTCCGAAAATGAAATTGTAGTATCAGATCTATGGGTTTCATTTAAAAATTATAGATCTCCCACAATATTTTATACTGATAAAAATAATGAGAGAATATGTTCATCATTGGAGATAGTCCAATTTCACTGAAAAAGGTATTCCATGGGAGAGAAAGTCAGATTATAACAAGACTGATCGGTCAAATCGAGCACGTATGTGTGTATAAATAATGGATTGGGATGAACCGGTATAAAACAATGATTTAGACATAGTGTATGTGATTGATAATCTGCCTCATTGTATAGATGTCCATTCTCATCCATTTTGATTATTCTGATCCACAACATATGAAAGAAGGTTATCTTATTTTTGATTCAACCCATGTGGTTCATGTACTAAATAAGATCACCACTGAGAATCACAGCCAAACCTCTCCTTCAATGATCAGGGATATCTACAACTTCTATTGAAAATTATATTAGAAACATTTTGAGATGCCAAGCCTGTAACATTTTTTTCACTAACTATGGGTTGTTGGTCGTACCTATCTATTCAATACATATATCCCAGTGTTGAAACACTATGTGTCACCTCAATTCAATGAAATGGATAATAAACACATCTTTACCTTCTTGCCACTGGTCCAATATTTTTGAATAGCCTTCTACTTACTTCCATCAGAAGAGTCTCTAGAGGCAGCATTATGTAGTCAACCAGTTTGGTCAGTGAAAAATATGAAATGAAAATTTGTTTGTCATTTTTTAAAAATCCACTCAATGGTTAGAGCATACCAAAAAAACATTTCAAATGAATCTTAATATAAACTATTGAACTTCTTTACTTTGTTTGGTTATTGTTTGATTTCAATATTCTTTTCCATCAAAGCCTCAATACTAGATAGAACTGGTGTGAAATTGATTATTTTAGTGAAATGTGATTAGTAATGTGATAATTTATTATAGCCCTGCTACAACTCTATGAAAGTATTAACCAATTATATAATAATTATGTTAAGGACTATCTATTAGAATGAACATTATCGGATACCCTCCCATGAGATTCCCTCTAACCGAACAGATTGACCCATAACTCCCACAAATTCATAGTTATCTCGTTTTGTGTTCAGGTTTCTAATTTCATATTAATGTATGATGATATCTACAATAGGAAAGTTATTCTCTCTATGGTTTACATAAAATTCTTTTCATCCTATGGCCCACCAGTTCCATTAAAAGATGGGTGATGTTGCCTCTGTAAATCCTTTCATATTCCAAAATTGATTTTGGTGGTGACTGGTATAGAAGCATTACCAGAACCATTTTGGAAGGTGTAAATGATTTCACCTAGGATTCTACCCATAACCTAAGGTATAACCCCCCGAGAACTAACCATGTCCTCTAAAACTATATATTATATACAATAATCATATATATATATAAACACATTAGAATTCTTATTTCAATGAATTAATTCCAATTAAGAACAACATGGAAACATGTTGAGATCAATATATCACACATTTAACGAAAAAATCTCAGTATGATTAGAAAAATCAAGAAATTTAATTATAAATATATTATGTATAAAAATAGGTATATATAAATCCAATGTGAACCTATATGTCCTTTAATAATGCATGAACATATTGGAAATCACATTAATCACATACCATCATAATGTTAATCACCAAAGGTGATTATATTCAATATTAATACAAAAAATAAAAATTTACCATTTTTTAGTAACATTGGGGTCCACTATACTTTTATAGCACGGAACTAGAATAATCACCATAACAAAGCCTCAAACATCCAAATTCATATTTTTCATGTCCCAAACTATGGTTAAAGAAAACATAACGCAGTGAAAATAATGATCCTCTAATACAAATTTATAAAATTTCAATGAAAACTACTGGGTCCAAGATGGAGTGTTATGTGACCCCATAAATGCCACCCCATACATAAGAATTTATAGTCTACATGTCATATTTGGATTCCATCATTGGGGGAAATATACAATCTTTATAGTTTCATTGGATTTATAATAATAATAAAAATAATTTAACGTTTGAGTAATCATGAAGAACTAAATAATGTGATGACATATATATAATATAAATAATGAATTTCGGAATGTAGAAACCATGTATATATAAATATGAATTGATAAATATATAATGAACAATATATTCTACCAGTGTAGATCCCAATCAACTAATTTCTCCATCATAATCTTTACCACTATCGACATAATGGACCGTTCAATTCACTAGATCCCTTATTAAATATATATACCCATTAAAATTCCTAAGTAGGTTTTGAATACAAGACTTATTAAGACATAACCAATTCATCCATTTCCTACTATTCTAAAAAATAAAATATAAATTTTGTAATAATAAATAATGTAAAGGGGTATAAACATGAAACCTAAATCCAAGAATACATTTTCAATAAAATACTACATAAACCCTCAACTATAAATACTTAGTATCTATGCCATAGGAATATGAAACAAGATAGTAATAACTAAATCATCAACCGTAATATGTTCACCTGTTGTAATGTGTTGATGAAACCTGAAATTCCCTATCAATCATGAATAATATGTCCCCAAAATTCCAATATATATCAAAAATCAATTACTCAATTTACCATTCATCCTCATATTAATTATTACATAGAGAATAAATTCTCGCACAAGTAATGCCCAACAAGGAAAAATAGAAACGTCTTACTAATAACCTACACACCAGTCCACCATCACTATCACCACACAATACCACACTCCTCCTATAGGTGTTAAATATTTCATGATAGTACTCAAACTGTAACTACCTATAAAATCCACTAATGTACAATACCAAATATATTAGGTGAAACCACAAGGACGCATAGTATATAATCCTATGTAAATAGAATCACACATAACATCATGTGAAAAAATCAACAAAGAAAGATGTTTCCCTAATATCACTCATGGAATGAATATATCATAGTAGATATCATAGGCTATGAACACATTGACCTATGGTCACCATAAATCATGGTGTCAATTATTCCCACACAAATAATCAGTATTCCCATAATCATAATCATGTTCCCAAAAGGGAACATAATTTCCTACCTCGTGAAATTGTTTTCCACATCATATTTTTCTAAGCTGTCAACAAAGAAACAAAATATTCAAGGAAGCCAAAACAATGCTCACCAAGGATTACTATAACACAACTAATAAAAAATTTCATTGGATTAGAGAAAGGAATTGAGGAATCATGGCCAAATGGGTCAACAAAATGTCAATTTTTTTTATAGCCATCGAAATTGATAGACATGGTTTTTAAAAGTATTTAGGATGAATAAAATTGGTAAATAAATGGAATTTTCATAATGAAAAAATTGCATTATGGCATGAAGGGTGTTCTAGAACATGATCTATGACATAGGTAATATGACTACATTGTAGTGATATGCACGAAGAGGATTACCATAGTGTAGTTCATTCCACCACTATATAGTTAGTTAATATAAAAAACCACCATGATGTAAATAAATGGATTTGGTATTGACATAGAAAGGAACATTAACTATTACAACAAAAAGGAGTTGTTTGTGGCATGGTTGTGCATATGTAAACCATCGATTTTTCTTAGAGATTTATAAAATGTCAGGGAAGAAGGTTTTTTCATCCATGAGGTGTTTTTTATCATGAGTTAAAATTATTATACCCTACAAATAATATATTTGAAGGCTCCGCATAAAACCACATATATTTTCATGAACTCAATTTCAGAGGCAAGAAAGGGTTAATAAATGAATTCATTATTTGTTTAAGACTGAATACCACACTAGTGTCCAAAACTAATATTGGTAATTTCAGTTTTGTATGGGGTACGACGCCATGGTACATCCATCACAAACACCCTTATATGAAGGTGGATGCGGTTGAACATCACTCAAAAAGAACAACTACAATGTAATGATATCTATTACCTTGTAGGATTCCATACTACAGTCTATACACATAGGAAATAAAATGGTAGATATCTTTTCCAGTAAACATTTCTAAAACACAATTCAACCTAGAAATTCAACCCCAATCCCTTTTTAATGATCGAAAAAAAGATCGAACCCAAAAATGATGGAAGAAGACTATTATTAAAGGATATTAATTTTAGGGACTTATAATCTATATCGAGGATAACATTGAAAATGGTAAATATATTCAATTAACATTTCATTGTCTTATCAACCCATTCCATTGAATATAATATAAATTTTTTTAATTATTCACTCATCTACTATCAGTTAACATGTTTCATTGAATGTTGGACTTATAAATTTTAGGGACTTATAATCTATATCGAGGATAACATTGAAAATGGTAAATATATTCAATTAACATTTCATTGTCTTATCAACCCATTCCATTGAATATAATATAAATTTTTTTAATTATTCACTCATCTACTATCAGTTAACATGTTTCATTGAATGTTGGAGGGTGTTGATTCATAAAATTATCTATAATAAACTTTTTCCCCTATAGTGAATTTTGTTTATCAATAACATTTCTTCTATCATAATTAATACATTGTTTTAGCAGCCCCATTGCACCTTTAATCTTCTAAATTTCTACTCTGGCACATCTAGGTTTCTTCTTTGGAAGTATATTTTAATCTGGGTGTGTTCGTACTTCATACTCCTTCTTTATACTTTTGATAAAACATAATAATCATCATTTATTATATGAAGTAAAATGGTAATAAAAAAAATTTAAATAATGGTAACCAAATTGAATAGTATTTCAATGGTATTTATGTACATTATCCCTTGATCTAAAATTATTTAATATCAAATCTGATTCAAACTATAAGTACCTATTCCAGATTCTACATGTAATATAACTATTACCAGTTCATTCATTCTCTTTCATTCCTGAGGAAAATTTTACATTTAGATAATAATAGAAATATATCTTAGGTCATAAAACCCCATGTATTATGGAATATATAAATCCACTTAGTGTTCATTTTTAAACCATTCACTACTTTTAAAATGAAACACATATTATTTTCCTAGAAAATCATCTAACTTTTCAACATGAATCCTTCATTGATTTTTCTCATCTAGAAGCCTATTGAATAAAAATTAAATATTTTGGAAGAATATAAATACAACCTTAATGATTATATACAATTAAGGAAGGAAACCAGTTTATCCATCACATAATCATGAGATCATATAAGAGGTATGTTTTTAACATAGATTATTTTGATTATGTAGTCATTTATATAAAAATGATATCAGATATACTACCCAATGATTTTATTAAAACAAATTATAAGAAAAAAAATTAAATTCATAAATATGAGGGTTTCATCTAAAAAATGATTTCCCATGAAAATTATTTTCATAAAAACAAATTTAATTCCAGAAAAGAAAATAAGGATTTATTTTAACAAAATATTATTGGCTTACTTTCTAGAATAAAAATATTTAAATGGAAAATTATTTTTATTCATTTAAAATTTATATACATTCCTTAGGAAATAACAATCATATATCTGATATAATATCAATTACATATGTATTAACATTAGTCAATTAATTTCATCATACTTTTTCCATGAACATAATAATTAACCAATAAATTGGAAGGATTTATCGAGCTCACAATTTTTCAAAGACAATTTCTGTTGATGATAACGGACATTAAATACATAAAAATATGAATTTCACTGATAAAAATCATAAAAATAAGCTTGTTAAACCGTAAGAAAATATTTAATAGATTATATATATCTATTTAATTTAAAACCCCATTATAAAAAAAATACCATCCACAAATGGAGAAAGGGTTTTATGTTGAAAAAGTTGTGGAATATTATAAAGAAATAAACATAAAAATTAATTGTTTTTATATGGTTATATATGTTGACTTATTATACGTAAAAACTATATTATTTTTATGGAAAGACAAACAATTCTTATGAAATATTTTCACAAACTCGTTTCGAAGATCAGGGTTTAGAATATAATGTGAGAAAAAATGGTTTTATAAATTCATTAATTTAATGACTTTCATATCCATCAAACAATTTGGACATGGAGTAATATTATTAGAAATAAATCATAAAAAAATGAAAACAATTTTTTATGTTCGAATATTCATTACAACAAGTCTGACTTATCAAAAATATTATTTTTCTTCCTAAACATTATATTTATTATAATTATTTAAAATATAAATAATATTTATCATGTAATATAATTATATATTAATAATTATAAATCATCTATTACCTTTTTATACTTAATCATTAGGATGAGTATTGTAAAATGGTTCATGAATATATCATTTAATGAATTTATTAATGATATAATTATCATTAATATAAATTAATTATACTTTTAGAAGTGACTATGAATGGTAGTTTGAATAATTGAATTGTGTTACATCATGGAGAGGGTTTTCCATATGAATGCAATAACATTGCTTCCATTTTTTATCAACCATAAGGAAAAAGGTAATTGTAAGTATTTGATTCATGAATGATAAATATATAATAAAAATTAATTTATTTATTTAAATCTACCTATATAAAACTGCAATGCAAGTTCTTAAAGAAAAATAATATACATTACTTCCCTAGGTGGTTTTCGGCATATATGCATGAGTTATGATTTAAATTTTAATTTAATTTTAACAATGTAATAAAAACACTTATTTGAAATGAAAAAAAGTAATTATGAAAAAAATAACATATTATTTCATTTTCAACTCTATTTATTACCACATAATAGAGGTGTTAATGCTAAATGAAAATAGGTGTCTTGCATGGTGGTTATATTTATATACACATAAAATGTGTATTTATTTTCCATTTTACATATATGTAAAAAAAACATTATGCCATAACAATAAAAAAAATAGTTTACAGGATATATTTATGTAATCCTAGAATTACAATTAATTAATTTTTCAATGTATTTAATATATGAAAAAATAGAAAAATCACTTGATTTTAACATATATATCTTCTTCATACAACTCTATAGGTTTATTCCAAATGCACTATAGATTTCCCTTTCAATCAATACATAACCTATAAGAAATGTGGAATGATTATTGGAATGGAAATTTTTTATTACTAGATAATCAGAAAGTATTTTTATATTTGGAGAAGATAACATTGGTTATATCCTTTTATAAGTAGTGGAGTGGGCTCACATGAAATTTTAGAACAGATAAAAATGTATTAAATAATAAATTTATCTAAATGGGTAAAAATTGGATCATTTTAAAATATTAAATTATATGTATTATATATAGGAACATTCATATTTTTTTACATGATTTAGGTTATTTAAAGACATTGCATTTTTGTTTTAACACTTTTAAACTATTTTAACTCTTACCACATTAACTATCATTTTTTAATAGATGATATAATTCGTAGTGATCAAATGTAAAAGTGAATTTGTTTCCAAAATTTTAAAATAGTATATAAAATATGTAATCAATTTTATATAATTTAATTTATATATAAAGTAGAAATTATTCAAAAAAGCATACCTGAAAATTGTGATGATAAATGTTTTTTCTAGAGAATTGCCTATTAAATATAAATATAATTTTTATAAAAAATTAAAAAATAATTATAATAAAAATTAAAATTATTGTATTATTATTAATTTAAGGTAAATAATGACAATTTAAAACAATATAAAATTTATTGTGATTTTCTAAATACATGAATGAGATTAGATTTTTTCATAAAAAATCATTTTTCCAGAATTCTACCCAAAATAATTTATTATATTAAAATAGCATAATTAATCTCTATGATAATTCTGTTGCCATTATATTAAAAATGATAACCATTTTTGAAATTATAAATCAATTATTTTTAACATAAAATGTATAATAAAACTCTATATCACAAGACACAAAATTTAGTCAGAATTAAAATAATATTTTTCACTAAATAAATTACATATTATTTTTATAATGGATTTGGATCTGAGAAATATAATTCATGAATATTAATAATGAACTGAAATTATATATTATTTATAGTACCTTGATATTTTAATAAATTTATAAAATATTCATTATTTTATTGCATGATTTCATTATTTCTTCAACTAATCCTTTCATGGATTCTTAAACAAATTCCTTGTTTTCATATTGTCTTTATATTTAGAAATGGGATGTTATTTTTAAAACCATCTGATCCAATATTTATTTTTATATATTTCCTTAATATATGGTCTTAAACCCCCATCATTTTTTATTACTAATTTTATTATTGATGACATTATCATTCAAATTATTATTATCTAAAATTATTTATAACACACCAAACATATTATGGTATTCTTCCCTTAAATACATTGTACTCATAGCATATATTTTATAAAGCACGATGTTCATTTGAAACAACCCTTGGTTATTTAATAGATAGTCAAAATCTAGCCATTAAACATAAATTTTCATCTTTTATGTTTTGAATTTCGAAAAATAGTCATCTAGAGTTGTGACCGGTAAGTCATTTGAATTTTTGATATAAACAAGACAATTTTTTAGGAATAGTAATATAACCCAATGAATAGTAATATGAATATTATCATGACCCTTATAAATAGTAAATAATGACAATATTTTATTATCATATGTTCGTAAGATAATGAGATCTTAATTGATTTTTCAATGTGATATAGAACTAAGTATATCTTTAAAATTGTTATTTTTTAATTAATTAGGATTTTTATCCAAAATTAAATTAAAAATAATTATTAAATTATTTTCTAAAAACTTAGTTCATTTTTGAATTCTACACATTGAAAAATGTCTAGGGTGAATTTTTGGTATTTTTCTAAATGACGTGAATTGTTTTAATGGTAAAAATACAGATTTGAGTTTTTGGGGTTTTAATGACATCATAATAATGTAATAATTAAGTATAAATGGATGGAAGAATTTTTTATTTTATTTTATGACATGATGTCTCCCATGTGGAAACATCAAGAGAAAAATTCAATGGGTAAGCCCATGGTTTTCCAAAAACCACTAATGAGGTGTTTGTTTTAATTAATAAAAACATCCCTCTTAATTAATATAAATACTAATTGACCACCTCATTTTTATATCATTACAAACTCATTATCCTCAATGTTATAATATTATAACATACCATGGTGTCCTATCAAGGTGTCCTCAATCTCCCACGGTCCCAACCATCATGTTTTGGGAGTTACAGTACAAGGTAAGAAAATCCACAACACTTCTCTTTTCATAAATATGTCATTATATGTTTTCTCTTTTACGTTCAATTGGAATATGTTGGGATATTATATTAAATATTTCCCTAACTTCCAATATTATTTATGAGTGATGAGATACCCCATTTCATTCATTATACTATTTTATGAAATTTTAAGTGACGTTTTGGGGCTGCCTAATTTTAGTGACAGATTTCTCAATTTTTCTTATATTTCGACTTCATTCCATTTATTGTTATTTTTGAATATTCCCTCATATAAATGGTATGATATTTTTAGTACCATGAATAAATTTTAATTATATTATGCTAATATAATATTTCAACATCACCTCTCTTTCCCCCGTCCTCTTATACTAAAACATGAAAACACCATTCGAGAAGTGTTAATTTATCACATTCAAGGATGATGGGTTATCAATATTCATTACCATCTTCAATTACTTTCATGAAACAATTTTTATGGTTGAAGAAGCTCATAATATATATATTTCATATCATTAATGTTTAGGAATCAAACACACTCATAATGTGGAATAATAATACAAAACAAGTTCATTGTGCACAAAACCAGCATGTTAAATCCAAGCATTTATCAATAACTTTTATCTAATGATTCATCCTAAAGTATATAATTTTTAATCATTATAAGATTATTTTTATCTATTTAATGTCACTAATAATATATATTAACAATTATGTATGTTTAACCACATTTCAGAAAAACTTCCATTCCTGAATACAAGAAGATGAATCCTGAAAACCAAGGGAGAAAATGCTTCCAAAAAAATAATACTAAAAATATTAAACCCATAAAAGTGACATGAATGAACCTAATAAAGATACACTAAATAAATAAAATCTACAGTAAGTTCTTTAATTATTAATTAATGATTCTAAATTGTGTTATTCAGGTCATTAAATAAAATAAAGAACACACTCGATCCTAAGTGAAGGGGTTTATCGTCTCACATTAAATTCTATTAGATTTTAATTGTTCACCACTTTTTTCATGAATGTGGTATCTGTGTACTTCCATTTGATATATAATATCAATTTTATCATTATTTTCAGGGTATTAAAGGATTAATTTGATAATTATTTATTCATGGTCACATTAAATGAACGATTATAGTGTGGTAATGGAATTTCTTTTTTTCAATTTTCCATTTTTTTGTGACTTACATTATTTTGTGCAGCTAATAATCCTTATACGGTGTACCTACTGAAAATTTGGGATCAATTTCATTTTAAATTATATTTCTTTTAAATATCCAAAACATCACATCATGGATATGTTTATTCGCAAAATTATATACCATTTTCAATAAGGTGTATATTTGAGAAGATATTTTAACTATGAAAATATTGATGAATATGTTTTATTTTTTATAAACAGATATTGAAAAATCATACTGATATTTTATTAAATCAATGAATAAAGAATTATTTGTACATTTAGTGGTTGTAGGACCCGCTATATCCTCTCGATGCATCATTGGTCTCATGAGACAAATCAGATGGCAACAAACCCTTCGAGTTTGTTTCAAAAAATCAGACGAGTTTCTACACATAGATGTAAACTGTTTTATTCATATTATGGTACCATGTTCTAGATAAATGAAATCCAATTAATAATAATTCTCTTTATTTTTTATTAGTCATTACTATCCATGTCATTTTCACTGTGAAAAAAATCAATGGATGCTGTTTCAATCTCAGTTTATTAATGGGATGATTCATTCAGTTATTTACCATGCCATATTGACTATGACAAATTATTTATCATACAGTTATTAATGATTTTTTCCACTATTTGTAACCCTTATTGAGCACTCGATCTCTCCATTTTCATTTCCTACCTTCAAAAGGTGTGTAAGAAGAGATAATTTATTGAGCTTTAGTGGATTTAGTTTTTAGTTATTGTTATATATTATATTTTGTAACATTTTCCATTGTAATTTGAGTGACATATATGTATCTAGTTTCTTCCAAACAGCTAAACAGATTATTCCTTCCAGATTTTGATTCCTTCTAACGATGCCAATAGAACAAATAATGCACTGACTCTGGCCTAGTGGGGTCAAAGTATTCCATTTAGTATCAGAGGAAGTTTAGTAGAAAACAAAAAAACTATAAGAGGATGTTTGGTCCACAAGTCTAAATACCCTGATGGGGGGAATCAGGGTATGACTAATTTAAAATTAACGCCCGTTCTGATCTTGTTTTTCTATTAAGTGAAACACTCTTCTCTCTCTTTCCTGTTTCACAAAGTAAATAGAAAGTAAAGTATGCACAGGACACATCAATAATACTTGGTTCACCACAAAGGGCTACGTCCAAGGAGCATATGCTGACAAGTTTTTGGTCGTACCAAATTCCACTAATCTTCACTAGTTGTGGATTACAAGGTTCAAAATAGATCACTTCTACGCCTAGGTTCACCTCCTTTACACTGTTACGGGTTAGCTCACTTCTTCCCCAATGGTCACTCCCTGTTTCTCTCTCTGTCTCACTTCCGGTGGAGAGGATCACCTTCCTTATCTTCTTTTTCTCACTTCTCTTGGAAGGAATCCACTCACAGTTTATAGACCTGTAGGTCTCTTCATTTGCATGGAGGAATGCATCTTCCTCTATATGTAGATGCTTCGTTGTAGCCCAATTTTCACATGTAGATGAATATCTCTTTTCACCAAAGTAATCGGGCAAACATCCAGCTTCCACGCAGCCAGAAAATCTCTACTGGAAATAAACCATACATGGAGCGCCAGTCTAACTCGGAGCGCAAGTATCGACATGCAAGTAACGGCACACAAGTCACAACAGGTGCACATGTCCTCCTTTGACACTTGCGCGACAAAAGCTTCCACAACTCCAAACTTGCGTGACTCTATTCCTTTTACGCCCAAACCAATATTGGCGCGCAACTCCACACTAGAGCACAGCTTCAAACACTGGCACATAACTATAACCCTGGTGCTCAAGTCCCACCTGCGCGACCACACACACCACTTGCACGACCACCCCACCTGTGCGGCGGGAGATATGATTTCTAAAAGTGTTGAACTCCGGTGTAGAATGAAGAGGGGTGGTCCTGTATTTATAGGAAAATTGATAACCCCGCGCAACAGCGAACAAGTCACCTACGCGACCCAGTCTCGGCAAGCCAGTCTTCGGTCCTCTTAGACACTTGTGCGACCAACTCCCAAACTTGCACGAACTTGTTTCCTTATCCATATTTTGATCTTCTGATCTTGAAAGACATATGGTGCACAAGTTTCCTATAATCTAAGTCCTCAGCACGAAAGTCCCTTTGCCAAAAACAGTTTTCTTCATTTTTCAATTTCCAGGCCCAAACATTTGGCAAACACTGGAAAACTGTGCCACATTGTACCTTTTCTTTTTGTACCATCTCCAGATCGTCCATTCCATTATCAACGTACTTGAATCAAACATGGATTGATGACCAAATCTCTTGAACTCGACATTCCACCATGAAATCCCCTTTGTAAACAAATTTTTATGTCCTGGTTTGCATTGTCAACAATCACAACACAGATGTTCACATTGTTAACAAACACAATCACCTCAAAAATACTTCAATGATGCCTTGAGGGATTTTTACCCAACAATATCCCCCTTTGGGTTTGTTGACAACTCTTCCATAAAAAGATACATCGTTGATTCTTTAGCCACCATTCACCATTTGCGATTCTGATAGCTATCAGGGATTTACTCAACACATACTCTAAGCCCACATGAGCAATGATCAGCATGAGAAACAAGAGTAAATGAAAATTTCATCAATGAGTCACTTCATCTCTAGAAACCACTATTAAAAAAAAACTGATACCAATTTGTACTAAACTGATACCAATTGTTGAAGGACTTGTTAGAAGAACAATTTTGGTTAGAAATATTCTTACCACATTCCAACACTACTCTTCTGCTTTTATCACGATCTGCAGCTGTCGTGATATCTATTCTTTGATCGATCACTTCTAGCATCGTCAGATTTAATACACTCCCCCTTTCTGTTCACAGTTTCATCCCTTGTCAGCTTCAAAACCTCTTTAGCCATATTTCCTGTGTTGTCCAAGCTAAGCTCTAGCTATGCACGTTCAACTAGCTTCAACTCCCCCTATCTGACTGCTCTACTTGTCAGCTTCTCCCCATATCATTCATGATTTATCAAATCTTCACATTGTCTCCCCCTTGAACAATCTCTAATTTCTCCCCCTTTGTCAACGAACCCAAAGGACACTACTTTGTTGTCTGTAACATAGTAGAGAACACATATCAGCACATTAGGGAAAAACACATCAAACCTCGGGTAGAGGGAGTGTTCCACATCCACAACATTTCAAGTGTGGGGAATCAACTAAACTCCTAGAGCCAGTCGATGCCTCTCAAAAGCTTCCTTGGGTAAGGCTTTTGTCAGAATGTCTGCAACCTGTTGCTCTGTAGGCACATACTCCAACTTCACGATTCCCTACTCATCCTTTTTCTTGATAAAATGATACATTATCTCAATGTTCTTTGTCCAAGAGTGATGGACGAGATTTTTTCTGAGATTTAAAGCACTTGAGTTATCACACTTGATTCTGATCGAAGACTTCACTTCAACTCCCATACCTTCAAGCCGCTGCTTCATCCACAATAATTGTGTAAATTCTTGAGTGGTCGCAATATACTCAGCTTCCGCAGTGCTCAAAAAAATGCAATCTTTCATCTTTCTTAGCTAAGAAATACACAATCCACCAAGATAGAATGCACCACCTGACGTTTATTTTCTATCACTTGTTGAACCGGCCCAGTCTGCATCATTATACCCCAATAACTCTATCTAAGATTTGTCAGTATATGTCAAGCTGAAATCCACTGTGTCCTAGATATACCGAATTATTATTTTCACTGCAATCATGTAGCTTTCCATGGGATTACTCTGATATCTCGCTGCTTGGAATGTGGTGAAAACAATATCAGGCCTTGTTGCAGTTAAGTATTAAAAACTTCCAATAATTTTCCTGCATTACGTGATATTAACTGCCTTTCCATCCTCATGATTTGATAATTTCATCCGGGTAGCAATCGAAGTCTTCATCTCCTAGGAATTATCCATTCCAAACCATCTCAGGACCTCCTTGGCATATTTAGATTAAGAAATGAATGTTCCATTCCTTCCTTGAGTCAACTGTAGACCAAGGAAAAACGTTAGCTCTCCAATAATTGAAATTTCAAAATAATTTTTTAGGAATTCGGAAAACTATCTGCACTAAGCTTCATCTGATCTGGAAAATATTATGTCATCAACATAAACCAACACCATCATCCTTTGATTACTTTCATATCTAAAATAAAGATTGTAATCAACTCCCCCACGCTAGAAACCATGTTTTTTCAAGTACTGATCAAGCCTTGAGTACCTTGCTGTTGGTTCTAGTTTCAGCCCATATAACACCTTCTTCAGCCTGAAAACTTTTCTCTCATCCTCATGAATGAGAAAACCATCTGCGAGTTCAATATAAACCTCCTCCTCCAGAACACCATTCAAGAATTCGGATTTGACATCCATCTACAAAACTATGAACTTCCATTGCATTGCGATGGCTAGGAATAATCTGATTGTCTCTTGCCTTGCAACCGGTGCAAATGTATCATCAACGTCTATTCCCTTGATCTGGGAGTACCCCTTGAACACTAGTCGTGCTTTGTTCCAAATCACTATGCTGTCTGTATTCATCTTGTTGCGATAGACCCATTTAGTTATGATGACATTTTTATCTAATGGCCTCCTAACAATCTCCCATGTTTGATTCTACTCAATCTGATATAGCTCTTCATTCATAGCCTGAACCCAGTTTTCATCTTCAGCTGCATCGGAAAAACATTTCCGCTCCACCTGATATAAAAACGATGTTTGCTGTAATGACTTCATTCTTCGAGTTTGAACTGGAGCTGTCTGGTCACCAATGATATTCTTCTTATCAATTTCATCTCGACTCATTGGCTTCCTTACAGACACAGACTTGACACATTCTTGTTCATCATCAGTATCTTCTTCTGAGTCATCCTATGCCACTTCTTCTCCCCCTATGTTGCTTACCTCATCATCACTTTCATCTAGAAATTGTTCACTAGGTTTCCGAGTATTCTGATCATTTTTTACTATAGTGACATCGTTGCCCTCAACAATTTTTCCTAGCCTCTTGTTGAAGCATTTATATGCTTTGATTTTCCCTGAGTATCCAAGGAATATCCCCTCATCTCCTCATGCCTCAAACTTCCTATGATTTTCTTTGTTGAGAATGAAACACTTACATCTAAATATTCAAATGTATTTCAACATTGGTTTCATTCCGTACCACAGTTCATACAGATTCTCTCCTTGATTGGGACACAATAGAGACCTGTTCGAAACATAGACCGACGTCGAAACAGCTTCCTTCCAAAATTTCTCTGGTATGTCCTTATCAAAAAGCATTGTTCTGGCCATGTTGTTGATGATCTGATTTCTCCTTTCAACCACTCTATTCTGTTGGGGAGTTCTCACTGATGATACTTGATGCCTTATCCCATGTTTCTCGAGATAGTTTACAACATGAGTGTATGTGAATTCTGTACCGTTATCAGTACGGAACTTCTGAATTTTCTGCCCAAGCATCTTTTCCGATTCCCTCCTATACTACTTTATACAACTGAATACCTCTGTTTTATGGGTAATGATGAATACCCAGGCCATTGTGCAATTATCATCAATGAAAAGGACATAGTACCATTTCCCATTTATAGCACGTGGTGAGATAGGTCCACATACATCATCATCCACCAATTCGAGCAGTCTAGTTGCTTTCTTTTCTTTTGGCCTATATTTCTTTATGATGTTATTCCCTTATTGGCAAGAATCACACGTATGTGTGAGATCACGTGATAGTTTGGGAAGGTCTCTAGTAGCATCACACTTTACCAGATCTTCCATATATGGTTGGCATATATTACCAAGTCTCTTATGCCACAACTGGTTTTCTTCTTCTCTGGATAAAAAGCATGAATCTTCTTCCCCACCTACCGGGTAATGATTTCCCTTTGTTCGTTTTCCCTGTAGAATGACTGCTCCATCTTTTCCTTTAACAATACACATCTTCTTGGTAAATCAGATAGAGTGCCCAGAGTCACATAGTTGACTAACACTAAGAATGTTATGACTGAGACCCTCTACTACCAAGACATCAACACATATCATTTCTTTGCCCCCAAAATTGGCTTTCCCTGAGCCAATAATCTTCAGGACTTCATCGTTTCCAAATCTGACTAATCCTTATTTGTAATATTTTATGCCTGTAACAAGATCCTTATTTCCCGTCATGTGAGATGTGAATCCACTATCAAGGATTCACACAGCAAATCGATCTGATGCTTTAAGGGAAATCTCTGCCACCACGGCCTTCTCATTTTTCTTCTTCTTGGTCCATACTTTTTCTTTCACACTTGGCAAGGATTGAGACTTTTGTTCTTTCTCAGAGTATGATGGACCAGACTCATCTTGCAAAGCCGCAAACTATTCTTCATTTTTAACTCACCTGTCGGTTTATTGATCTGCTGCTTGCGAACGTTTTGATTCTGCTTTCAAACATTGCTCTAAATGGTTGATGTACAGTACCTAGCCAGGTGCCCAAATCCCCCTCACCAAAAACAGTTTCCATCAAAATATGTTCTGGAAAACCATTCTATGTTTGGATTCCACCACTGTTCTTATTCCCTTTGATATCTCTTGGCTATGGAACACACATACTCTGAATGTCCCATCTTCCCACAACAATAACACATGATATATGGTGCATTCCTTCATGACATTTCAGCACTCCGAGTTTCCCCTTGGGATCTCTGAATATTCTGATTTTACTTTGGGCCCAAATGATTCTTCAATCTCTGGACGGGTGCTTGCGGTCTCAATTGAAATGCCACATATTATTCTTTACGATCATGCCCTAAATTAGCTTTAACAATTGAGCTAAATTGTTTCTTTTTCATGCTGAACTACTGGGCGCCTCTTTCATATTTTCAGTATATGGAATGATCTGCTTTCCCAATAGTGTATTGGGAATCAAAGGCTTTTCCTGGTATGTAACTTTTCTCCGTATAATGAAAACTTCTTCTTTAAGCTCTTAGATATGCTTGACGTGATCTTTCACTTTTCTGTTCAAGCCATCGATCTCGCTTTTCTGTTCTTCAATTTCGAGCTTATACTCACTAACTGATTTTGAGTTCTCTGGTGTTGATAACTTGAGTTTTTCAATTTCTTCCATAAAATCAGACTTCTCATCTTAAAGCTGCTGCATATTGAGTTTTCCATCACGAACAACTTTATTGTCTTTCTTTGTTTTTTCTCTCCAAATATCTATCTCCTCAAGAACTACTTCCAATTCGGCTTCTATATCAACGCTTCCTTCAACTTCTTCTTCCTCTTCTCCAATTTCAGTTTCTTCCTTTTCCTCAGAACTACCGACTACTACTACCATAGAATTTTGTCTATGATCTTTAAAATTTTCAAACTCATCAACCTCTTCATCCTCAGACTCATCTGAACTGTCTATTTCTTGTGAAAGAAGATTCGTCCTCTTGATGAAATTTCTCTTGAACTGCTTGTTCCCTTTCACATAGGCTGAATATTTCTTCTTGTGATTTTCAACTTCATCTTCATCATTTTCTTCTTGAAACTTTTTGGGGAATCTTGCAGCAAGATGACCAACCTGCCACATCGAAAGCATGCTAGTGGGAGTTTCTCTTTAAACTTTCCTTTTCCTCTTTTCAAATTTGAATAAAGGAATGACATCACCTCAACTGTCACTTCTTCCTCCTGAGAATCTTCAATAGTAATATTCTTCATGGCCTTAAATGCCACATCTTTAGATTTCCCCTTTTCCACAGCATCGTTATCATTATTTCTCATTTCATATGCAATAAGAGTGTTGTGAAGGTTATCCAATGTCAGCTATTTCAGATCTTTATCTTCCAAAAAATAAACATTCGGATTGAACCAAGGTGAAAGTTTTCTCAAGATGCGCTTTACAATTTTAATTTCTTCAATAATCTCACCAAGACCTCGCATGTCTTCTACCACATCATTTACCCTGTCGAAGAATGCATCAACAGACTCATTCGGGTTCATTCATAGATCTTCATACTTGTTCCACAACACTTGCAGCTTTTCCTCTCTGATTTTTCATCCCCTTAATAAATATTCAAATTATTTTCCCACATGGCATGTGATGTTTTTCATGACATCACCTTTTTATAGATGGGATTGGAAAGGGCTCCCCCTAAGGCATTGATTACTTTGGAATAAGTATCCAATTATTTATGCTCAGCTTCTGATAATACACCACTAGTAATATCAGTTGTGATACCATGCAGAGCTGTTGAAAACACATCCATTCCCAAAGATCAGAAACAGTGTTGCATTCGATTCTTCCATATCGGAAAATTACATCCGTCGAAGATTAGAATCCCTCTATGATTAGTGACCTCCATTGAGAGAAGAACAAATATCAACCCTTCCCTCTGATACCAATTGTTAGGACCACAAGGATGAATACCCTGAGAGGGGGGGTAAATCAGGGTATGACTAATTTAAAATTAACGCAAGTTCTGATCTTGTTTCGCTGTTAAGCGAAACAATATTCTCTCTCTTTCCTGTTGCACAAAGTAAATAGAATGTAAATTATGCACAGGACACAAAAATTTTACATGGTTCACTGTAAAAGGCTACGTCCAAGTAGTATATGCCAGCACGTTGTCTGTCATACCAAATTCCACTAATCTTCACTAGCTATGGATTACGAGGTTCGAGCTAGATCACTTCTACGTCTAGGCTCACTTCCTTTACAATGTTTAGGGTTAGCTCACTACTTCCCCAAGGGTCACTTACTGTTTCTCTCTCTCTGGCTCACTACCGGTAGAGAGGATCACCTTCTTTCACTCCCTTTTCTCACTACTCTTTGAAGGAATCCACTCACAGTTTATAGAACTGTAGGTCTCTTCATTTTCGTGAAAGAATTCATCTTCCTCAGTATGTAGATGCTCTGTTGAAGCCCAATTTTCACCCATAGATGAATATATCTTTGCACCAAAGGAATTGGGCAAACATCCAGCTTCCACGCTGCCCGAAAATCACTACTAGAAATAAACCTTACATGGGTCGCAAGTTTAACTCGGCGCGCAAGTATCAGCGCGCAAGTCACAATGGGCACGCAAGTCCTCCTCAGAAACTTGCGCAACACAAGCTTCCCCAACTCCAAACATGCGTGACTCTCTTCCTTTTATGACCAAACCAATATTGGCATGCAACTCCACACATGTGCATAGCTTCAAACACTGGTTCTCAACTATCACCCTGGCGCGCAAGTCCCACCTGCACGACCACACACACCACTTGCACGACCACCACACCTGCGCGACGGGAGCTCTGATTTCTCAAAGTGCTAAACTCCGGTGAAGAATGAAGGGGTGGTTCAGTATTTATCGATAAATTGACCACCCTGCGCGACGGAGAACAAGTCACCTGCGTGACCCAGTCTCGGTGCCCAAGTCTTCTGTCCTATTTGACACTTGCGCGACCAACTCCCAAACTTGGGAAAACATGTTTCCTTAGACATATTTCGATCTTATGATCTTTAAAAACATATGCCGCGCAAGTTTCCTATACTCCAAGTCCTCTGCGCACAAGTCCCTTTTCCAAAAACAGTTTTCTTCATTTGTAGATTTTCAGGCCAAAAAATTTGGCAAACACTGCAAAACAGCGCCACCTTGTATCTGTTCTTTTTGTACCACCTCCAGATCGTCCATTCAATTAACAAAGTTCATGATTCAAACATGTATTGATGACCATATCTCTTGAACTCGACATTCCACCATGAAATCCCCTTTGTCAACAAATTTTTATGCCATGGTTTGCATTGTCAACAATCACAACACAAATGTTCACTTTGTCAACAAACACAATTACCTCAAAAATACTTCAATGATGGCTTGAGGGATTTTTACCTAACAGAGTAATTTCTTAGTAGGGAACAAATATATATGGTAGTAGTTGATGATAAATGTAAAAGGACATCCAAGTATTTTCCTAAGGAATAGATCATAGGAATATTTCTAGAAAATAAATCTCTATCTAGATATGAGCAGGTAGAGGTGGATCTAGAAAATATTTACCTTGGAGGGAATGGCATAAAAAGGGGTTTCGGGCTTGACCCGAGGCATCCTAGTACACGACAACATTCAATTAATCACTCTTGGTTATGACACTCCCGAGGTATTTGCTTTGGATAATTCATATTTTGTTTACAAGCCATTATGAAAAATTAAAATTGAAATTAATCCTCAAAGTAATAAATTTTCTAATTAAGGGATATTCTATGTATAAGACATAAATTTTTGATATATTAATATTATACATTATAATTCATAACCTAATCTAGAGTGTTACATTATTTATAATTGGCATCTAATAGAAGAAGGTGAATCAATAGTCGTGGGCATTGTAGGGATCTCCCCACGGAGCATGTTATCACAATCAATGTTGGAAAAGATTAGATCATGACCATATTTGGAAAACATACTCTGATGGTAACATATAATCATTCCACACTCGTGTTGGATCTTTTCATGTAGCAGAAGCCCAAATCATTCAGTGAGACTACTAATGAAGTGGTTACTGAGCAATGTATCAAGTCCCTTGAAAATATATTCATCGTATTAAGATGTAAATGAAATGAAAAGGTAGTACTGGTAGTATATTGTCTCAAGGGCGATGTTGATCAATGGTGGTCCTTGATTTAGAATACCAAAGAGGAAAAGTAATAGAAGATATATAATGGAATAATTTTATATAAGTATTCTTCGAAAAAAAATTCCCTCGTGAGCAACGAATCGAAATGAAGAGGAAATTATTTAGATTGAAAAAAGGGAAGAAGATAATGTTATAGAGTATGAGGCTACCATCACCTGGCTAGAATGGTATGTCCTAGATTACAAAAATTTCTAGGTAGACAAGATTGATAATTTCTTGGATGGTCTTAAGGAAATTCTTTGAAATGCACTGGTTTCTCAAAAAATTTCATCATAAGTAGAAATTATATCATGTTAGATAAAAACCGTGAATGAATTTTCCAGATCACAATTTTTCATGGGAAAACAAGATAAAAAGTGGTACTCTAATAACCAAGGAATATGATAAGTGCTATAGAAGAACAAGGTAATAAATAAATTCCCATTATATGAGAACTATGGAAGGAATCATATCAAGAAATGCTTTAAAGGCATGGGAGTCTACTATAAGATTGGAGAAATGGTTCATCAATCTCACGAATGGAGGGGTAAGAAACAATTTGATGATATTTAGTGGAACAATTTTAGAGAGAGGGGTCACTATGAAAATTAGTGTCCTAAGCTCCAAGGAAACAAGCCTAAGAAAAAGACAATAGATTAAGGGAGTGCTTATGTGATTACAACCATGGAAGTTGATGTTCCTAATGATGTGGTGGAAGGGACATTAAATTACTCCTCAAACATATCCAATAATTTATTTGATTATGGATCACCACATCCATTTATATCTTCTCAATTTTCCAAGAACATTATACAAGTCCAATTTCATTTAATAACGGAGTTTACTATCAGAAATACGAAGGGATACATCATTGTAATAAAGGAATGTCAACTAGTTCCCCTCATGTCACATAAACATGCATTAGTTGCTAACATTTTCATCATACCAATTGCAAACTTTGATATAATTCTCAGTATGAATTCAATTTTAAACTATTATGTGAAGATTTATTGTAAGAAAAATGGAGTTACAGTTTTTTAAAATGGTGTAGAATATCTTTTCTTAAGATAAAAGACCTCACCGTTTGGTTCTTATCTAGAACCACCTCTAGTTTCTCTATTGAATGCAATTCATGGATATAAGTAGAACCCAATATCTATGGGTGAGAAAAGAAATATTCAAATTTATGAACTCTATATAGTGCAAGAATACATTGATGTGTTTTAGGAGGAATTATCTGTACATCCTCTAGAGGAGGAAATTGTGTATTCCATTGACTTATGTTTTGCTGAACGACCTATATCCAAAACCCCCTATAGAATAGCAACATTGGAGTTATTGGAGCGAAAGAAAAAACTAGAGGAGTTGAGTGAAAAATGATTTATTTAAACTAGTGTTTCTCTATGGGGATCCCCAATCCTGTTTATCATGAAGAAAGATGGATCCATGTGGCTATGCATTTATTACAGGGAAATCAATGCTATTACAATAAAGAATAAGTATCCTCTGCCTCGTATTGATGATTTATTTGATCAAAAATCATGGAGCTCAATACTTTTCTGAGATTGAACCTTGATCTGGATATCATCAACATCATGTGAGGAAGGATGATAATCCAAAGACAACATTTCGAACCAGATATGGGAATTTTGAGTTTACAATGATGACTTTTGGATTCTCTAATTCACCCTCTGTATTCATGGATTTAATGAATATAGTTTTCAAGGAATATCTTCATAACGTTGTTTTGGTATCCATCAACGATATCCTATTATACTCCAATAGCTTCGAAGATGGTGAGGATCACATGAATATTACTTTGGAGACTCTTAGGAGAAATGAATTATAATGGATGTTTCGTATGTGTGAATTCTGGATTCAATAAGTTCCTTTTCTAGGCCATATTTCATCTAAGGATGGAATACTATTTGATCTTTAAAAAACAAATACAATCCAAAATTGGGCCATGCAAAAAAACATAACTAAGCTATGCAGTTTTATTGTCTTAGCTGGTTACTATTTTCATTTCGTTATGAATTGTTCCGTACTTTCTAACCCGCTAACCAAGCTCGCACGTGAAAGAGTTATTTTTGTGTTTAAAAATGAATGTACATAATTCATTGAAGGATTGAAAAGAATATTGGTTAATGATCCAATTTTGACATTTCCATATGGAAGTGATGGATTTGTAATATACAGTAATGCATCCAACAATTGGCTGGTTTCCATCCTTATGCGAAATGGTAATGTATTTTTGTTATGCAACAAGGTTCTTGTAGACTCATGGGAAATGGTATCCAACACATGATCTTGAGTTAGAAACTGCAATCTTTTATCCAAAAATATGTTCAAATTATCTTTATGTTGAAAAATCTGAGATTTAAACAGATCACCTGAGTTTGAAATACATTTCTTCACAAAAAGAACTCATCATTAGGAAAAGGAGATGGATTGAGTTACTCAATGATTACAATGGTTCAATACACTACATACCAAGAATGAGAAATAAGGTTGTAGAAGCATTAAGTAGGAAATATCATAGACTTATGACTCAAATAAGTATTGAGAGAGATCCTATATTCATGGATATACTAAAGATGGATATGGGAAGTCTTAAGGAAGGGGAAACATATTTCCTCATTCAAATGATTTCTAAACCATCTTTACTAGAGAAGGTAAAATGCTCTCAATATTATGATGAAAATCAATGCAAGAAAATTATTATTGTTAAGGATGGGAGATTGGAAGACATTGTGTTTGAGGAAGGCGGTATGAAGTTTGCAAAGAGGTTATGTGTTCCATTAGTACCTAAACTAAAAAAGGAACTATTAGATGATTCTCATAGCTCAAATTTCATTATAGACTCTGGTAGAACAAAGATGTATGGAGATCGGATGAAATTTTTCTGGACAGATAATACGATTCATTGAATTAATGACTACATGGAAAGGTTTCTAGTTTGTCAACATGTGAAGGAATAGATACAACATCCTAGGGGGTGATGCAACCTCTACCAATTCCTTAGTAGATGTTGGATAACATTACATTACATTTTGTCACTGGACTACTAAGGACACCTAGAAAGAATGATGCAATAGAGGTAATTGTTGATCTTCCCACAAAATTAGCACATTTTCTTCCTATAATAGATGATTTACCACATGAGCACGTGGAAAGAATTTATATTAATGATGTTGTAAGTCATCATAGTGTACCCTTATCGATTTGGTACAATCAAGATCCCCAATTAACATAAAAATTACGGAAAATTCTCTAGAAGGATTTGAATATTGAGCTTTGAATGCGTACAACATATCACCCCCAATCAAATGAACAATCTTAAAGGACTATTCAAAATCTAGAAGATGTGTTGAGGTCATTTTCTCTTGACTTACAACTTATTTGGGATTAATACATGCCTTCGGTGGAATTTTCATATAATAATAAATTCCACTCTCATATTCAAATGTCTCCATAAGAAGCATTTTATGGAAAGGGATGTCGAACACCAACATGTATCGACGAAGTTGGTGAGAGGAAACTGATAGGACCAAAAATCATTGAAGAGACCATGAAAAAGGTAAATACAATACAATCCCATATTAAATCATCCCAAAGTAGGCAGAAGAGTTATGCAGTCAACCAGAGATATGATTTTGAATTCCATGTATGAGATCATGTATTTCTGAATGTATGTCCATGAAAGGGAGTCATAATGGTTGGTTAGAAAGGGAAACTGAGCAATTGGTACACTAAAAAATTTTAAATTTTGGAAAGAATCAGAGCTACGTATTACCATTTAGAAATTCCACCAAGTCTCTCCAAATTCCATGATATGTTCTATGTGTCATTTTTGAAGAAACATTTTCCAGACCCAATGCATGTACTCACCTATGATGAAATAGAATTGGAACAAGATTTATCCTTCTGTGAAGTGCCTATCGAGATTCCTAGCCTAAGGGAGAAAGTATTTTGAAATTGAACAACTCATCTAGTAATGGTTCATTGGAGAAACAATAATATGGTGTAAGAAACATCAGAACCATTGGATTTGATGATGATGAACCACACACATCTTTTTGGTGGGCTTTATACAAAAACATTCGAGAATAAAATTTTCAAAGGAGGGAATAATATAACATCCTAAACATTTTATGGTATGATTCTCTTAAATACATTCTATTCGTATCCTATATTTCATAAATAAATTTGGTCCTTTGAAATAACACATGGTCATTTATGAAATTGTCAAAACATATCCATTAAACAAAAAATTTCTACATCTATGTTTTGAATTTCAAAAAATGACTATCTAGAGTTGTGACCAGTTTTTCATTAGGAGTCTGAAACAACCAAATTGAATTTTTTCATAAATATTTACATACCCCTATGAATAGTAATATTAATAGTAATATGACCATTATATATAGTAAATAATGAAAATATTTAATTTTATGAACTTAATAAGATAATGAGATCTTAATTAATTTTTCAATATGATATTTAAATAATTATATCTATAAAATTTTTATTTTTACAATTATTATTGATTTTATTTAAAAATTAAAATAAAAATACTTGGAAAATGAAAACATTATCTGAGATGTGTTAATTTATCACATTAATGGACAACGGGTTCGCAATATTCATTTCCATCTTTAATTCTGGTCATGAAACAATTTTCATGGTAGAACCAAATCAGTAAATATGTAATCATCTCATTAATTTTCTGGAATCCCTACTCACTCATAAAATTGAATAATAATACAGAAAAATTTCACTTTTCACAAACCTGGAAAGCTAAATTCATGTGTTTTTCTATAACTTTTAAAAAATGATCCATCCACAGTTATATAACCTAGAATCATTATATAATCATTTCTATCGCTTTAATGTTATTAATAATATATATTAAAAATTCTGTTTGTTTAACAAAATTTCAAACAAACATACATTTATGAATAGATGTAAAAAATCATTAATACCAAGGTAGAAAATGCTTCCAAAACCATAAAATTGATCTTCTTAAACCCATAAAAAGTGCCATGAATGAAACTAAAATGTTTATAAAATATCAATTACATGTATTATAGGTTATGTAATAATTAATTACTAAATATAAATATTATTATTCTGGTCATTAAATCAAATGAATAACACACACGATCATAATGGAATGAGGGGTTTCTCTTATCACTTTTTATTCTATAAAATTCCCATATTTCAGCACTTATTTCATTCATGTGGTATCTTTTTACATAAATCTGATATATAATATCAGAATTCTATTTATTTTCATTATTAAATGATTCTTCTGATAATTATTAATTCTTCATCACAATAAACGATAGATTACAATGTGGTAATGGGCTTTGTGTCAATTTTCAATTTCATTGTGACTTAATTTGTTTTTTGCTCCAAATAATCCTTATGTTGTGTACCTTCTACCCATTTTAGATCACTTTTCATTTGAAATTATATTTCTATTAAATAAACATAATCTAATATCATTGATATTTTTATTGTCTAAGCACTATATCATTTTACATATGGTGTATATTTGGAAAGTTATTTTAACAATGGAAATATTTATGAATCAATATTTTCTACTCTATATGGATATTATAAAGGCATATTGGTATTGTATTAAATTAATGAATAATGAATGATTTGTACTTGATGTGGTGAGTGGGGCCCACTATTTCCCCTTGATGCATTGACATGTCTCATGAGAAAAATCAATTGGTGACAAACCCATCGAGTTTGTTTACAAAAACCAGACAGGTTTCTACCCATAGAACGAAAATGTTTTAACAGTATTATGGTATCATGTGCCAGATACATTATGTCCAATTAATAATCATTCTCCTTATTCAATATTAGTTATTACTATCCATTAGGTTTTCACTAATTCAAATTCTATGGATGCAGTTTCAATCTCAGTTTATTAATTACGTGAGTCATTCATTTATTTACCATGCCATATTGACTATGTCAAATTGTTTAGGATTCAGTTATTATTGAATAATTATTACACTATTTTTAACCCTTACTGACCATTTGAGCTCACAACTTTCATTATCTACCTTCTATGGGTGATGAAGTGGAGATCATTTATTGAGTTCAGGTGGTTACAGTTTTTAGTTTTTTTTTCATGTAATGTATTTTGTAACATTTTCCAATGTAATTTGAGTTACATCTATGTACTTAGATTCATCAATACTACTAAACTGCTCGTTCTTTCTGGATTTTCATATCTTCTATCTATACCAATATAACAAGTAATGTACTGACTCTGGTCTAGAGGGGCTGTGGTGTTACGTAATTTTATCATTTTTATGATATAATAAAATATAAGAGTGGGAATATATAAAAGAGTTATTAAGAATTATTCTATTCCATGATAGTAACTTTTTTCTCTCATTGAATGACTCTATGACTATAAAACCAATGAGTAAATTTATAATATCTTCTTGACAACCACTGTAGTGGTTTTTTTCCTTCACATTGAATTTAGTGAATGAATCTGTATATGGAAACAATCCATCATGATATTATGTTCATGTTACTATAATTCACAATGATATAACAAATAAATATGAAATAAAAATAGGATAGCTGAAAATTGATATTAATTATTCATCAATTTCTGACAATCGTCGTGTACCTAGAAGGATAAAAATTACAGTTAATATCAAATCCATTTGTTGTGTTACACAGATTCCAACATCGATATATGTGAATGTTGATGGTATAGAATTAGGTCGAACTCATACTTTGGTGTGTAGTAGTGTATTTTAATCCTAGAATAGATTTCTCATTGGGCATGTGAATAAAAATATTGGCAAAGGATATTGATATGAATCAGATTATTAAGAAATGATATATGTTATCACATGTTCTAGAAAGTATTATTACAATATTTTATATTTTTATTCTAACACTACTCTCGTAGTAGAAATTCTATGGAATTTACCATCTAATGTATTTTGGATACATCAATCATATTTTTTTAAAATACATCATGTTATTAATTATCTACACTTTTAGGTAACACATACATACCATGGGGTATACATAGTGAATGATGATTCAAAAAAGAAATATATTGTATAATAGGATGTGAAGAAATAATTTACTATACCATGTAGTGTCTCATCTATAGTGGAATTTGATAAAATGTGTAATCTACAAACCTGACCTTCCAATTCCTCCAAGTAAGATGAACTCTATTCCTATTTTTTATGATATTATCCACAAGTATCCATACTTACGTGAAATTTATCATTCAAAATGGTTATAGTGAAATTAAAAAAACCCCACCTAAAGTCTATAATTTAGTAAGTACAACCTGAACCATAATAATTTTTACCAGACATTATTATTTTCTAGAGTCAAAAATTATAATATTTAGATACACTGGCAAGAAATTTTTTTATTATATATAACTATATCATTAAGTGGATATGTATTAAAAATTTTATTATATTTTTGGGATAAAGAAAATCCTTTAGTGGAGTGGAAGTTTCAATCATAAAAATTACAATATAAAGACCACATTATCGGGGAATTCCATAAAATACCTTCGATCGAAAATATTGTTTTTTATAAATATTGAATAAATAAAAGATGATTTTGAGACCATTGATTTATATGTGGCTAAAAAATGTTTAAAATTCATGAAAATTAAATAAAATGACTTAAAATTATAAACATAAAATATAATTGATTAAAATATATGACTCTCATTTCATTTTATAAAAAAATTCAAAATTCAATATTAAATTGTGAACCCATAAAAAATAACTAAACTATTGGAACTAAATTCTAGTCCAACCACAATGTCAACAAAAACCACTATTATCAAATATAAATGTAAATAAATAAAAATATTGACAAAAAAGAGTGAAAAAATGTAACCAATATATGAAATGTAATTCATAATATTCATAGTGGTATGAAATTTCCTAGGTTAATTGGATTTTTTTTAGTTTTGTGAATGGGTTTTTATCATTATTCAAAATTAATTCATTATGGTTGGAAAATAATAAATGATAAATTTTTTGATGATGATTGATGATCAAGGGTGTCTTGAGTTCTTTTTAGGGACTCGTGATCGGTGTATATAGCTGCTCATTCCATGGTCATAATAAAACAATATCTAATGGGTGTGAACCACTGGGTTAGTGGTGATGTTTTCTAGTAATAAGTGTTATTTAAAATGGTAACCATCCATCGTGTAGGATATTTATGGGGTAAATTTACATTTATTGTTCCCCTGATTTATTTTTGGGGGTATCCCCTTTATTTGTATTCTTCACCCATGGCATCGTTGAATTCCATGTCTTGACACCCTCCCCAAAAATTTTTCCCCTCGTAGGCCAGCAATGCGAGAAGAGAGATAATGAACCTTGAGTCCCACCTCATGTAGGACATGGGTGGGCGACTATAACTGAGGGTATAGTAAACACATAGATGTGAGGCAATACCCTCTAAGAGAACACATAGATAAGAGAGAGATAAGATATACACCAATGAAATCATACTTAGATAAATATATAAAATAAAACCCACAAACATATACATAATTTCATGCAATAACTACTACAATTGGAAGGTAAAACTGCATGTACCAAAAGAATGTAAAGTTGTAGTGACCTTAAATCCTGAAAATCACTTGGAAACCCTAATCTAGTAGAAAACATCCCGATCTCAATCCTACTACATGTGACCAAAAATAGTTTATATAAAATAGGGTGAGTATAACTATATACTAAATAGGAACCTCCTCAGAGACTCACATTCAAAAGTAAATAATGCAAGCTAAAGACCATTGAACTACAAGTGAAACTAACATGTCACTAAAATAGTTATACTATGTTACCAATCTCACCATGGATACATTCACCGAGTATCCATACATGATTATATAATATAATAAATAATCCCAAGGGTAACCAACTTTCACTTTCCAAATATTTTTTATCTTTTCCCCAATGTTGCACATCCTAAGAACCTCTCACAAAAATGGATGTCCTGAAGACACCTGAGCATGCACCAGAACATGCACCCCATGAATCATAAATGCTTTCCAGAAGACACCAAGAAAAAAACCAAACCATCCACTCAAACAAATGAAATGAGGTAGTTACTTGGATCTACCACAAATGTATAATATGTACCACACATCTAGTATTATACCACAAGTAATTACATCACATATAATGAGTAATGATCCTCAAGCCATCACAACCAGTACATGTTATACCTATAGTTGCACGTAAAAAGATATATCTAGAATATTATTTTTCTGAATGAACCAAAATGAATTACATCCCCCTCCACACATATATGGTAAAAAATAATGGTTGTGTATACTATCAAAAGTAATTAATAATAGAACGGAGGGGGGCCAAAGGGGAATGTAATCCATCTATCCTCCCACTAAGATGTTGGGAAAAACACCCCCATCACTTAGTATTTTTGAGGTGTCTATCACTCTAACAAATATGGTGTGGTAACACATAAAACATAGTATTTACAAGGGAAAATATAGCCCATAACCACACTATGGAAAAAAACTTGGTCTTGGACTCAAGTATATCTAACATCTCCCAGACTCCCAGCTGCTACCACAAAGACTAGATATCTTATAAATAAAAAACCATTGAAATTTAATTATTAAACCCCGTTATTAATTTTTATCAGTTACAATTTATATTAATTAATCCTTCAACCATTAGTTAACAGTATCATTTCAACATTAAATTACATTTCAATCTCAACAAGTTTTATGCCCTCCATGCATAACAATGCCAAGTCCATAGTTACAATGAAAAATAACCTCAACATTGTATCTCAACAAGCTCTAACCCCATGGCTTCAAAATCATTTATTTAATCATTTATTAACAACATTATCACTTTTTCAATATTCATCTATTCAATGAAAACACTCAAATCTACCTAACACAAGGGGATCAACATGGTGAGTAAATGAACAATCCATTAAGTCTTCTCCACCTATAGTCCGAGGGTATACCCATCCATCATCAAAACGGTAAACCTGAAAAGCATGAGTCATGCCCCACACATATTTTCCTCTTGTGGATGGAGGGTATGAAATATTATATGCATCCTGGAGTGGAAAATGTAAAGCAGATAAGAAGACAATATATTTAACATCTTCCACTTTCACGTCAATAAGTAACTCGAGATTCATAACATTTCATCATTTATGGTATCCTCTATGACACCCTTTCATAAACCAATGCATCTCGGTACTCAATGAATCAAATACCTCCACAACCAATCAGACTCCCTTTCCCACATATCACAACATCCTTCGATTCTTAGACATTCCAGGCCCACATCACAATAAAAGTAGCAGGGATGAAAACAACATATCAACTGGGCTCTTGGCCAAAAATAAGGGATTCAGACATTATGAAATATTAACACTCACTACTCCAATGTATAAGTTTCTTTTACTTTATAAAAAAAATGGTTAACTTCGAACCCTAAAAATCATTATCTTTATAGAACAACCAGATCCTTATTCCATCATTAACTAAAAAATTCATTATTCAGGTTCAATGTAGAGGCAAAATAACCAATAATATTTCAAATCTATGTAAAATTAATTAAAAAAACTAATTTGAAATTTTATTAAACAACAATAATCCACATGCTTATAGTTTGTTGACCAATTCAATTAAACATGCTCACTTTCATCAATTTAATTATCACTAACTTACACTGAAAAAATACAAATTATTTAAACATGCTTCTTTATCATTAATCCAATTAATTATAAATCATTTGGATATTCATTTATTATACTAATTTTCTTCAATAATGACATAATAAAAAAAGAAATGAATAGAAATCACACTACCTAGAAAATCACAAGGTAAACTGTTATCAAATTATAAAGAAACAACGTATGATCGACACTAATTTCTTTAATTCAATTCATATAATTATTAGGTAAATTCCATTTTAATACGATGTAGAGTCCATAAAGACACTGCAATAGAATATAAATAAATTTGTAATCATCAAATCGCCTACCATAGAAGGTGTTTGATGTTATTTGTACAAGAATGGATCAAATTAACAGGTCAAGATCACCTCTCCTGCAACAACTTTATCCACCTAATGATGGAACGACACAACCGCACCAACCAAAAACCAAGAAAACAATATTATAACCATAGTTGATCATCCTACGTAGCTTGGAGAGTTGACTCATGAGTAACCATGATCAATGAACCAAAAAATAGAAGTTGTACCTACCTTGGATGGAAGATGGATCAAATATGGAAGCTCGTGATCAATCCCCGTCGAAGGGATCTCTAATATGCCAAGGGGAGTTTTATGTTTCCTAGGAAGAGAGGAAGGAGATAAACAACTGTATGCTTGTGAAAACCCGAGCAGCTAAAATTTATAAAAACATACAGTAGTGGGGGATTCAAGATGTGTAATCCCAATGAATATCATGCAACCCTTTTTTCAATTTTTTACAAAAAACACATTAAAAACATAAATTATTTTATTTTTTTGAACAATGATACCTAGCATGTCATGAATCCTCGAATCACATCAATTAACATCATATGAAACATGTTTCCACATAGTTCAATTCACTTACATGGTGTTTAATCCTCCCTTAATTGCGTTTACTTAACCTAAATCATCTAAACTTCATTTGATCCACCTACGATCACTTAAATATTTGAGAACGAGCTAAGGGTGGATCCACATGGAATCAGTCCCTAACATCAGATACCTCTCAAAACATTCTCTTTAATAAGAATCCAAAACCATCCTAGAATGGGGTCATAAATGAAAGTGGACATCCGAAAAGAACGCCCATTAGATACCTCCCGAAGTCTTCACCAATACATGATCTCACATCCTTAGTAGTGGGACAAGTTAAGGAACATGAGAGAACCACAATCATTTCATAAACACTTTTCTTAGAGAGATAACTCTCAAAATAGAGAATTACCCAACAAGAACAAAGAGAACCCAATCTCACAACTATATAGGGTCTATAACCATCAAACGAACAAAGTTACAATAGAAGAGTTAACCATAAAATTGCTCAGGGTACAAACCGTGTATATGTGACTCACATTCCCATTTACTATCCTTCATGCCATCATACAACCACAATACATGATCCAAGGGGATAGAATGCCCGAGCAACACCTTCTCCTAGCGGTCCTCAATCTCAATAGGTCACTCCTCAAAGTTCACATAATCAACAACATCAATATCTCTCCAATCGATGATGTGATAGTATTCATGAATATATCAATAGTGTTGAGACATGTTGATAACATCATTTATCAGGATCATCTGCGAGGGAAGTGCTACCCAATAGGCCACAAAACAATCATGAGCCAACACCTCAAAAGTACCATTAAACAATGGAAAAATATTACTCCCACAACCAAATATTCACTGGCCACAATGGGAAGTCACCTTCTGAAACAGATAACCCACAACATCAAAATCATAAGGTCTCCTCCTATGATCAACATAGGATTTCAAATGATCTTGCACTGCCATCATCCTTTCACCAATCACCTACATTATCTCTTTTGTACATTTTATAAGCTTAATCTCATGAATTGCAGACTCTCTATCCCATGTCCAGCATAATAATTAATTAAATGGTAACCCCTACAATGTATCAAATGGTTCCTTATTGATGGTGGTGTGGAACTATTATTGTCTGTAATCTTTTCTAATGGAATGTTCCTCATGCTTGAACATCCAAAATGTATGACAAAAGAGAGAAAATTTTCATCAATATTCATGATGGTCTACACTGTCTGACCACTAATTAGTAGATGAAATGTATCGATAAAGAATAGCTATGATCCAACATAATAATGGATACCACCACACACCCTGGTAGTAAAACGGGAATCTTGATATAAAATGATCATCCTCTAGACTCTGGGGGATCTCAACACCTCTGTGAGATATAGTATTGAAAAACTTCCACTATGCTCCATGAAATGATCACTATAAAGTGGGTTGATTTCCTCAAATGATCCCATACCACTCATATAGAATCATAGCCCAAATTGGCTCGAGGTAAACTGGTATGAGATCCCATCAAGATATCCTCCCATTTCCACTTTGGAAAATCTAATGGCTGGATAAGACCAATGGGAACATGGTGCTCGACCATCACCTTTCATAAGACCAAGAAAAGAGACACAAACATAGTAGCTTCATGCATCAAACCTGATGACCATAACCGATTTCACAAATCAAGGTACATATTTTTCATCCTATGGTGTACCGTTATTGGTGAACTATAGAACACTCTAAGAAACATCTCACGTGATGGCAACAGAATGAAAATCCTTCCATGAATCGACACTCAATGTTAATCATTCTCAGAAAAAAAATCTGGGGAATGACCTTAAAAAAATAAATCTGTCTAAACCACCACCTAATGATCCCCCCATAAGAGTTCCTCCACCTTCTGCACAATCGATTACTACACCATTATATGAAAAAGGCAACCTCTTCCCCCAAATTTCCCAATATCCAGATGAAATGCCTAATGATCTTCCAACACTGATCAGGAATCACCAGATTCACGCACTACATCACTGAGGGACTTTTGGCTTAGTGATTTTGCTATTAAATCCCCCTTTCTTGGTGAATAATAAATATCAATGTCAAAATCCTTTAGAAACTCCACCCATCATTGTTGGCACTAGTTCATATCAGGATTAGTGAAAAACAATCATGTGGCTCTTATGATCTATGAAACCCAAAAAACATTCACCAATGAAGTAATGTCTCCAAAACATCAGGGAAAACACCACTACCACAAACTCAATATCTTGGGTGGCATAGTTACCTTCATATGGACACAACTTCATATACCTATATGAAATTACCGAAGTTTACAGCATTTGAACACAACCTAACCTCAGATGTGAAACATCCTAGAAAACCTCAAACTGAACCCCTTCTATAGGAATTCAATATACCAGAGCACTAAAAAACATCTTCTTATAATACATAAATTATTCTTGACACTAATAAATACACATGAATTCATAATACATCTTGTTAAACATAGTTAATATAGTCACAACCCTAGTGAAATCGTCTACAAAACTCTTCTAATAGACTAAATGTGCAAGGAAACTTTTCACATCTGCCATTGTTTTTTGGATACCCAAGACCCAACTACATATATTTTAGAAGGATCCATAACTAAATCATACTATAAAGAAAATCCCAATGAACTATAGATCTTGATCTCAAAACTCTCACTTCGAAAACATAACAAACACTTGTTGTCAACAAATAATTCCCAAAACATCATGCTGATGTTCTGCATGCTCCTCCTCAGACACGTGATACACAAGGATGTAATCAATGAAACCCACCCTTAACATATCCAGGAACTCATGGAACATAGTGTTCATCAACACCCATGAATATATACGGACTATTATTCATGTTGAGTTTCATAACAATGAACTCATTATTCCTATGACGATAACAGAAACAAGTCTTTAGGATATTCCCATCCTTTACATGCATATGATGATATAATGACTGCAAAAAGATCTTATATAACCAACTATAATCCTTTAATTGATTGAATAAATGATAAATCTTTGTATCTGAACAATGTTTATTCACTATCTCTGAACTCAAGTGATGATAATCAATACACTACTAGAAACATCCATCATCATTCTTCATAGACAAAATTGATGCACACCCAACAAGACACTCATCCAAATAAACCACTCCAAAACCAAACATAGAGATGTATACATTTCTTCCACAATTTATAAGTCTCAGTACTATAAAGATACATCACAGTAGTTGACACTCCAGGCTACAACTCAATTACAAACTCTATCCCTCATCGAGGGGGTAATGCTATTACCCCTTCAAGAAAGACATCATGGTACTCTTCCACAAACCTTGGATGTGATGTCTGTTGAACCTACTATAATCATTGAATCATCTTGTTCATTAATGTGGACAAGGAAGGAACATGCCTCTAACGCATTTGAGGGTTTCTCTCACCAACAAATATTGTTGTCTCTCCATAAGCATTAATGAATGCCACCTGCCTCTGGAAGCAATCCACAATACCCTACATTGAATAATACCATTCCATGATGGGGATGAATCTATTGGTTATATGTGTAAACATAGGGATTCTTCCCAATAACGGTTCTACCCTCATACTAGGTTGTAGTCTCTAAATAATTCAAATATGTTAGTGCGGCCTACAACTAGAATAGTAAATTCCAAAGGCATAGAAGGCCTTTCTATTCAAGTCCCATGCCATGAACAGGGGTATGGCTTATATAGTCTTGTAGCGCTACTAAATGAAACTTATAATATACAAAATTTGCAATCATGAAAAAGTTATCTCGAACGATTTCTGGCTTGCCATGCGCTGGAAATACTAAATAGTGAAGATAACCACGACCTACTACATGAACTCTTTGACTCTGATGATGACCACCACCATGGCCATTCACTTCTATCTGAGGATGAAGAGCATCCTAATGTTTTCCTATGCATGCCTCTTCTTCTCCCTTCTGAGTAAAATCTTGTGCAATTGAATGATGTTGCCTTAGATAGAAGTGTCTTAATTGAGGAACCTATAGTGGAATAACAGGTGCACACAAAATATCTCAAAAAGCATGGTTATTTTCTGTGGTGATGGCCTTGGACTCCATAATAAAAAAAAGAACTCGATCCATTGGTATAGTTCTGTGAGCATGCATCCCTACATAAACGAGATATTGAGGGCTATGTCCTTCCCTTGGATGAACAAAAATTCTTCTACACATAAAACCAAGAACCCCAAACTCATCTCTCCTTTCAGAGGAATTCTAAAAACTCCCCTCTCATGATGATCTAGTTGTGGATAACATTCTCTAGATGACCTATACTCATGTCATTACCTCATAATATGTCTTCAACATAAATAGGGTGACCTAGAAATTGATCTATTGATGAAGAGACTCCTCAAAATGAATTTTGATGGCCTCCTCATTTGAGAATAGGTCCCAATCATATAACTGAAGGATACTAAAAAGGAGCATGAACTCCAACATTCTAGAGTTCCCCAGCCGAAGGGTAAGATGCTCCTGGACATATTTTTTCCTTTGCATTCCTAGAAAGAAACTATTCTATGAACTACTATTGACTTTTCTCCCACAACATTTTGCAACTGTACACAATCCCTAATGAACATGAAATAAAACTCTCTCAATGCCCCACACAAAATCACTAAATCCAATGTTATTGATCAATCAAAATGAGCATGGATTGAACTGAAGGCTATCTCAACATCTTCCAACCAGACTTCAATGAAAGTATCTAAAACTGAGTCCTCACACTTATGAAAAAACTTTCACTGAAACTCTTAGAGTTTCCAAATCCAGATTTCATCATCATCAACCTATAATTTGTGGTGATCTATCGATGAAACCTACTAATAATCATCCACATGAACCTGATGAGGACATTGACCTAGAGCCATACCAAAAAAATTACAAATAACTAATTCTCCTAAACCAAGAATATGAATGAATTTAACATTAATTAGATGTTTCCTTTTATTCATTGAAGGTCAACATATCCCATGGTCTACACATTCAAACACAAGCACATTGAAGAATGATGCACGATCCTTTCCTAGGTCTATACCCTAAAACCAATATCATATCATTTAGTTTCCAATGTAAACTTAATGGTTCTTATATACGATCAATGAGGCCATAAATTCTAATTTCTCAGTCAATCTACAGTGATCACAACATTTTCTATACTTAGATTACACTTTTTCCTTACCATCCTATGCAACCTCACAAGTTACTAACTCAAAGCTCCATCCTATCCCTCAACTAGACCACTGATACCACTTTGTCATGACCTCCTCCCCACAAATAGAACCCCTCTCTAGTTTACAATGTGTGAATAGGGATAATGAACTACCAATTTCCACCTCCTGTAGGCCCAGCGTGGGCGACTAGCACTGAGGGTATGGTTAAAAAAATGATGGGAGGCGTTACCCTCTAAGAGAACACATGTAGAATAGTGAGATAAGATAGATACCAACAAAATCCTTCTCAAAATACAGTATCAATGAAAACCCATGTGAATATATAATGACATGTAAGAACTAATACAACTAAATTGGAAATTTTTAGCTTCCAAAAAAATTATATGGGTATTGACCAGGAATCACGATTAGATCTTGAAAACCCCAAACTACTTGTAATGTGACTGATCTCCAACATAATCCATTTGAACTGAAAAAGATTCTATATAATGTAGGGTGAGTGAAATATTATACTCAGTATGATCCTCCCCAGAGCCTCTCATTAGAAAGTATTGAAATTATGCTAATGTATAGTGAACAAAAAGTGAAACTAATTTATCACATAAACAAGTATATTGTGTTTCAAACCTCACCATTTATACTCTCATCATGTATAACATTCATTTGTATATAGTATTATAAATAATATATATGGTACCCCTCTTCTACATCCCCACTGGTTTTCAAATTTTCCCCAACATCGCAGGTCCTGAGCATATCTCTCCAGATAGGCTGTCCTGAAGACACCTAGGTGAGCACCTCAACATGAACCTCATTCAGCACTAATGCTTTCAAGAAGACACCTGGGTGATGCACCACACCATCCAAACAACAAAAAGTAACATGGTAGCTTCCATGAGCCACCACATCCTTTATAACATGAATCATACATAGAATGTTATACTTCAAATCATTTCCACAAATATGCCGAGTAATGATCCTCAAGCTATCACATCCTATACAAATTAAACATATAATAGTCCATAAGTTTTAGAAAACTGAAGAACCTAAAAGGTTTTAAAGACATACAACATTGGGGGATTACAAGACATGTAATCCCCATTCATGTCATATGTCCCTTAGCTTCTTTCTTCACACAAAAAAAGAATCACGACCTTTGTTTTTTTGAACACTAAAACCTTACACATCATTATTCCCCTTATCACATCATATAGAAGCCATTAAAATACGATTTCACATAATTTAATTTAGTTACAAGCTATTTAATACTCCATTTTAAACTTTTACTTAAACAAAGTCATTCAATAATCTTTTAATCCACCTCCAAGAACATAGATCTTCAAAAAAATGCTTTGGGTAGATCCAGATGGATCTAGGACCATACATTCCATGTCCTTTCTTATTTACCCCCTAAATATGGGATTATATTTTGAGCCCTTCAATGAGATTCCACATATGACTCCACATCTATTGATATCTACTTACCACTATCTTAATTCATACATATTATTTTAATCCATACATATAATTGATAATTATATTTCTTAAAATAATGTTAGAATCAGATATTTATGTTGTTTTGACTCTTCCAACTTAGAGGATATCCTCATACATTGTCAATATACTTTCAGTATAAAATTTCACGAAGTATAACACCATAAGAATTTTTATACATTTTAATTAAAATTTAATTATGTTTATATTTTACGAGACGTTGGATTTTTTGGATTTCTCATTGAAGGAAGTCAATGGTTTTATGCATACCACTTTCTTGGTGTGGGTCAGGAATATGAGGTGGAATGATCACTAATGAGTGAAACATCAATTTTTAATAATTAATATTTTGTTTTTTAATTAATATTAGATGGTGTATTTATTTAATTATTGATGGTTAACTATAGTTAGTGGCTCTAGAATCGTCATTGGCTCATATTTGAACTTGGATTGTCATAGATAGTATATGGAAACATGTTTCAGCCTTTAGATAATAAAAATTAAATATATTAAATGATAGGTGGTCCTTGATACATGAACTATGATATATGTGTATTTTTATAGTTTATATGAAGTTTATCCTCACCAAAAATGGTAATATCAAGATTTTAATTCTTATTTTAAAATAAAATTGTCCCACATTAGGGAAAAAAGAGTGATGTCGAATTAATCTCCATTTTCATGATATCATTTAGGCTTAATGGAAGAGGGGATATAACATATAAGATTTATCCTTAGAGGGGGAGGTTTTGATATTGTTAGATTTGGAAAATGGCCATTGTGGTGGTGTTGATATTCATTGGAATAATATATTGCCTTTGTGATTCATTATTTTATTTACAGGAAAACTCCGATAATGGTGGTGGGTAATTTTATAGGAAAAACATTTAGGGTGTTCTATAATGATATTTTTAGATAAAACACTTTTGGAAGAGTTTAGTGAGACTATTGGATGAAATGATTTTTTTAGGTGATATCAATGATACATTTTTATAAGAACATTAACATAGGATCATTCAATGTAACTGTGAGAGGGGATAGAATAGAATTTTTGTAAAGGTCAATTTGTTATATATTTATAGATATTTCTAGTAGGATTAACAAAGTATGTTTAACTACTAGATTAGGAAACACACATAGGGGAAGTCTATATCACATGTGGGATCTACATTGGCTGGGAAAACCCCCATCATGGAGGTCTTTGATACGTATCTTTGTACAAGGAATTATCAGTTCTATTATATTATTACGTGTGATAATCATTATATAATCATAGTTATAATGTAACTCACTAATCATGTTATGGTAAATCACAGTAAGGGAACCATGGTAGAATATTTGTTATTTTACATATATAGATTATTGTGGAAAGGTCTTCAAGGAGGATGTGATATGTTTTTAATAATGGTCTAAATTACATTCTATGGGCTATTCTACCATTATTCAAAAAAAATGTTGATAGTTTTATATATAATTTTTTGCTGATTCCTGATTAATTATGTTTTTTCACCTTAACATATCATATTTTCTATTAGTTATGTATGGGACATGATGGAGTTACTATAATGAGTTGTATATTCACCCCCTTATTTTTCTATAAATTCGAATGGGAACATGAGTAGTACATCACAAGGCTTCATGTTTATGATAGGATTGATCTTGTAACTATGTGTTAATGATAAGTACAAGAGAGACCAAAATAATGAAGGTGATATCAGGTTATTGAGGGAACGACCTCTTTTTTTGTTTAGTTTCATTACTATATTTATATTAATTCATATTTCCTAATACTTATATGTGATATGTTTTCATTCAAGGAGAATCATTGGTATTTTTATTTGTTTTTCATTCATTTATTATTTTTTAAATTATTTATATGCTTTTATTTACTCTGATGTGTTTATGGATGATAAAAGGTTATTTAGAAAAATTTATATACTCTGGTATAAAGGTTATAGGCTACTCAAAATACCAGTATAGACCCCCATTGCTGGTTTTCATTCATTAACATATGAGGAGGTGTGTTTAAGGTAATGTTGAACCATCAATCCAGTTGTTATTCTGTGTGAGTCAGGAAAAGACATTACAATGTTTTAGAAGAGCATTGGTTTTAATTTTTTTCCATCCATTTTATTATATTTATACAATATCTATGGGGGTATATAATTAATCTATGGGGGTATATGATTTAAATAGGAATTTTCTGTTGAAAACTCATTTTATATTGAATGTTCAATTTATTATGGATGGTAATGAGGTCATTCACTATGATTTTCATGGTTATTGTTATTTTAGCCTTGAGTGAGGGAAAAATGAATTGAGATTTAGGATTTTTGATATATACTTTTTATTTATATTAATCAATTTATATTGGAGGTTATCCTTGAAGAATACTAAATTCATGTTTTATGTTTCTGCCACATTTCAATGATTCAATTTTTAAATGATCGCTTGTTTATTTGTTATGATTCCATGTGCTAGATGCCTTTTTTTATCATGTAATTCCTTCTATCCCATGTGATAATGGATTTTTCATATTGTTATTCCCTTGCTATAATTTTTGGTCATCCCATTGTTAATGATATCCTCAGGTTATCCTATGTAGATATATGAGCATAATAGAAGATAGGAGATCATTATGGAGTCAAAATAAAAAGTTGTTTTTTATAATTTTTGTTTATTGGCCTTGTATTCCAAGAAAATATACATTACAATCCTTGTCTTCTAATCTGATATATAATAATGAATAAAATCATGTAATTTTTTAATTAAGAGGATAGGGTTGTTATAACATTTTTACATTGATGTATTGATTCTCAAAGAGATTGAAATGGTGTATTAGACTAATTATGTTTTACAATTTTTTTTCAAAAAAAATAATTCTACAGTGTGTATTAGCATATGTTTGTGTGTGTTTAGATTATCATGTTAAACAAGTGGTCATTAGAATGAAATGTTTTGGTAAGTGTAAGATGATGTTGATCATTCCCAATTCATGTTATAAAATTCATTTTTACTAGGTATATTCACTTGTAAATGTATTTGTTTTGTTTTATACACAAAAGAATGTGATTTTAAATATTAGATTAATTAATTTTTATTTTTTATGGGCCAATTTAATTCATCCACCCTGGTAAGAGTTCAAGGTATGAATAGTGACCACCTTTAAAAATTATCTCAAAATTTAAATGTTACTTTCGAGCTTAGGAATGAAATTTTTCATATATTTTATTTATTTCTACAAGATTATAACAAAAATAAAAAATCATTTGAATCTCATAATTGGATAATGAGTTTAAATTATCATGGTGAGGATTTACCTGACATAGAATTGGCCTTATTAGCTAATAATTATAATTGGAAGGAACAAAGACTAATTATGAATTCAATATTAACATGGCCCAACCACAGGATTGTTAGGCATGAGAAATAATCATCATGATCTTTTGGTAGTGGTTATGAGATTTGGATCGATGATTGGTAGCTATAACACCTTAAAATAGATTTTTTAAATTTTGGGAAATGTTTAGAACTTCAAAATGTCACACGACCAGTTGGTGATGAATTGATTACTTGGATAGGCATTAGGTATAATTCACTCCCCAAAAAAACTTTTTTGGAGGATATTTCTAATTTTTTGGAAGTTCTAATGCGATGTGAGACATTTTTCTTTTGAATCTCTTCAACAGAATTTTAATTTTTTCGAATGGTAGAAGGGTTATTTTGAAAAATGGGATTTATATTTATATTTGGAATGTTTGGACACACTAAATAGACATTTTTAGATGTTTAATGAGGCTTGGGTGAATATTTTTTACTCTATAGGACCTCAATACTCTCCTGGGTAACCATTTTAGCATTAGTTTTGAATGATCACTGCCCATTCAATGGTTTTCGCTGAATCACATGTGTGGAGTTTAAGGGTTATAATTTAAATTTCTAGACACTATAAATTGTTCATGTGGAAACTCCACTCCCTCTATTCATAGCATGTACCATGTTGGGTCCCCATAATCCCAATATAGATTTATCACCCCATGTCTTTGGAGAGAAATTTTAGGATTTTTAGAAACATTTTTTTTATTTTACCTCCTTAAAAATTTAATATTATCTCCTACTTCATTTTGTATAAACATTGATTTTTTCAATTATTTTGATTCTGATTCAACCGAAGTATGTCAGAATAAAATTTTATTGATTTGCCTTCAAACATATCATTGAAGAGGATATTATAATATTCCAATAAAATCTAGTTAGCCTAAAATTTTATAACCCATATCACCATAGTTTATTTTAAATAATTTGATCTAAGATTTTAAATACTTTTTTCTTTGGATTGATATTTCATGAAATGGAATTCTCCTGGGATGAGTCTTTTGGTCAATTATGATCTGATTATGGGTTATTGGTGATGTTTTTGATGTGATGGGTAACCCAATGAGTGAAATAAGGATTATTCATATTTTTGATTAAATTGATTTAATAATTATAAATAAAAAAACTGAAAAATTGATTATTTTCATATTGATTTAGAAACTAGTGAATTGACATGGGCTCGTGTTCAACATGGTATAGGGACAAACTATTCAATGAACAGGTTTATGAACTTTGATAAATAAAATAGAAATATTTTTTCAAAGATAGGTGGTAATAAATTCATGTTATATGGTATATGAATCAGATGAGCCTCAACGTCGTTGGTGAGGACACTGATGTGCATCCAGGTGAGCCGGGATGAAATCTAGGTGGAGGCACAATATCTAGTACTGTTGCAGTACTATGGTAGAGGTTGTAGCAGGTACTGTAGTGGGAACATTGTATTAAAGTAGTAGGTACTGTAGTGGGAAATGAATCGGGAATTATTTGGCACTATAACATCCAATAATTTTCCACCATTTAGGCCTTCGGGCCGCTGTTTTTGTCCTTGAGTCCTTTAAGGCCTTCGGGCCACCCAAGCCTTCAGGCTAGTAAGGTCTTCAGGCCACCTCAAAGACTTAGGTCCACCTTTATTCCAGATGAAAATTAGTCAACCTACAAGGAACAAGATCTATAGGAGGATTTGCAAGGAGCTTTCAGCATAACATTAGCAACATGGATTGCAAGACTGAGAGGTTATGACAACTACCATCGGGATAAGACTATGCAGGCACGTAATAGTCTAGTCGAACGACCATGTGAAGGTGGAGAGATTATTTCACGATGAAGATGCTAGGGATAAGCAGTTCCATGTTGTTAGTCTGGGTTCTATGTAACGTTTGAAGCTTATAGGCAATGAATTATTCTAAGGCCTATGAGCCATGTAATGCTTACACCAATGGGCCTTGTAAGGGTTCCACATCACCCCTTGAAAGGTGGATTATCATAATCAATAAAAAATAAAAGCATTTGGGCCATTTGATGGATATTATATATGAATATCATTACATTGTACAATATTTGTAACCTCTCCACTAATGGTGTTATACTTTTAAAATTAAATGAATTAGAAATAAATATTTCATATCGGGTCTAATTTAGATTTTAATCTCCTGGAATATGTACGATCAGAAATCCTTGTTTGATTCTTATGCTTGTTTTCTGGTTATTTCTACTCATATTTAAGTCCATGAATATTGATATTCTTCTTTTTAACATCATCATACCTTAAGGTTTTTTAACAAATTGATCATAACATAATGGAACACGGTTTGGGATCATTCATAACCCATGGATGAGTTAAGATGGCATAGAGAATATTGACCATGTGGGTCATAGTTTGACCTTTTCCTAATTGAGTGACTAACCGTGATTATCCAATGATTTCTAGATGTTATTTATTTTATCTCTATAGTGTTATTCTTATGCGAACAAGGATGGACTTTGGGGGTTTACTTTATTTTAACCTTATTAGGGATGTGCAACCCATGTGAATAGGAATTGACCTGAGAGATATCAATTGTGATATAGGAATCCATATGTGTATTCATTTTATGAGGGCCTCAGGGAACCAAATAGGATCTGCAGTGATTTTTTGACCGTATTGTGTGGTTTTAGGATGGGGTATGTTTGGTGATATATGGGTTAGTAGTTTCCCCATCCAATAGTTATTTATTTATTTTTTATAAATTTCAAATAAAATTCCCCAACATATAGTGTTAGAATTATAGATTTCAAAAACCACTCATGGGTTAGTGAATATAATATTTTACTTTTATTATACCATTGTGTGGTAATTTATTTACCTATGGGAAAACAAATATGGGTATGTTCAATATATAGGTATGTAAAAAATCATTGTTGAGGTTTGGGATAACAATTGTTTGAAAAATTCCTAATGGGGTGTAATTGATATATTTGGTTGAGGAAAAAATATTAAGGGAGTTATATAATGAAAATTTCAATGAAAACACCCATATATGAGTTCATTGATATAATTAGTGGGGATAAAATGGATTTGGGGCCCTGGTTGATCTAATTTACATTGATGGATCTTACTAGATTAATTTCCCATGAACATGTTACTAATTTACATAAAAATATCAAATATTAGTTCTTTTATACTTGTGTAATATTCATTTTCTATTAAAACTGTCATTGGGGAGGGGGGTGGTAGAGGATACATATCAATTTACTATGAATAAAATAGTTTTTTTAATTTCTTATTGTGGTCATTATGATATTCATAGTGAATCCTAAATAAATGGAAAAATTTGTTAGATTTAATTGAGGTCAAAGATGATGAACAATGTTAGTTAGTGGGATTGGTGTGGGTTTTATTCATAAAACCGCATATTTGTTATAATACATTTATGAGATGATCTCTATATAATGGTAAGATATATTTCATCACTTATAAAAGTAAATAATGTGTATTTTTTATTTTATTATTATTTGGGAATTTATTAATTCATTCTGAGAATATCAGGTCACATATCACATCATTTATGGTCTAGCACGAGATGACATTGGTGTTTATGAACTATGCTTTTTGTTGACTTTGGTCAGGCCACCATCATACGTGTGTAAAATATTAAATTCTCACATGGTTTAATTTTAAGTTTAGATATTATAGTGTACAATTTATTTATGATATAGATGCTCACATGGTTCCTAGGTATTTCTAATGAGGTCTAGAGTTATGGGAAATACCTCCTTCCTAGTTTGGGTTCATTAATTTATTATCATGTTTATGTATGTAGTTTTTCAATTGGGAGAACTTTTTATACACCATAATGATTGTTCGCATTTTTGTTTCCTTCAAATATATTTCTAATTACTGTATATGATTATTTAATTATATATACAATGTCTTGTTGATTCATGCTTATTTAGTTATTTACATGGGATTGTGATGTTTTATATATTTGCGTAAATCACCATAATAGTATAATTATAGACTCTCCTCAATAATCATATTCATAAGGAAAACACTGAAGAAAACCTAACGTCCCATGGTGCAACTAAACCTATTAATATTTAAAATTAATCCATGCTATGATATTACAGGACCATATATAAAATAATATGGGCATCATTGGACCAAATATCACATTGACTGATATAGTCATCATCACAACATTAACCATATAAATACCCATTATAACCCATTATTAATGTAGTAATCCCATACAAACCCACCCTATACTAGAAAAGGATGTTAAAATAAGAACACAAATATATTCTAAAATGCATGTGAAAATGATGTCAGGAAGAAGAACATCCCTACTATAATATTTGGGAATTAATTTATCAAAACACCACTGAACAAGAAGTTTCCCTTTTCCTACAAAAATCCATCAACACCACTATATATTATAATTATGCAATAGTATAATCCTTATTTATGGGTAATCACATAAAAATATTCAATAAAATAACCTCAAATCTATTATAATGGGACAAACCATAATATATCTATTTCATAAATAGTGGAGCATTAAGAAAAAGAGATCTATAAGAAAAAATATGATAAAAATAAAATCAAAATGAGAAAAAAAACAATAAAAATTAACGATATTCTACAAACCATTATTAAAAGAATAACACCATGGTGATAATAACAATTACTATTAAATGATTAAATGCTACATGAATAAATCAGTGTTACACTCCTCCATTAGGAAGATCACTAGAATATCAAAACACCAAGTAACCACCATGTATTAGAGATTAGTACACCACCAATATAAAATGAATCATGACCACTATGAACCAATGGGACTACTATAAATAAAATCTATGATGAACAAGATAGAGGTTATTTTCCTTAAATTATTTTGAAAACAATATTTATAACTAAATAAGACTAATGATGTGTGATGTGTTGGATAAATGAACCACTCAATAGGATGAGTATAATGGTATATATTGATTACATGAATGAAAATACTGATGACCAATAAAGTGGTTTCTAACCAATGGAAAATAACCCACACCTAATATTTAGGAAAAACAGATTGACACTAAACCATTAGTACAAAATTTAAATATACCCATATATAAACAATAATATTGTCTCTATCTATGAGCAAATAAAAATAATAAATTTTCATCAATATAGGGAATAAATAAAAATAACAAAAATAAAATTAAATATCATTAATGGATGATTGTATGCACTGTAAATAGATAAGGTAGATGAAGTCATCACCACTAGAGCTTAAAACCTACCATGAAAACCATCCATCAGCCCTTATGGGTGATTAATTAGATAAAGAATCCATAGATACCCTTGTATCCTAATATGGTTCATTTTAGAACTCACAACATTATTTAATAATATTATTGTTAATTAATTTATATTGGGCGATTATTTATCAATAAATCAAGGATAATAAAAAACATTTCATACTAACATGTTAGAAATGGAATTTATCCAATTGAATATATTATATTGAAAAATAATTATGAATTAAATAGTTACATAATATTGCATCTTATATTCTATAGGAATGATGAATTAATTGTATAATTTTGTATTAAAATAAATAAATAATAAATTTACAATAATTAATATTTCCCTACCTTGTTTGCTTGTAAAAATATATTATTTTTTTAATAGTGCATAAAATTATCACAATATTTAAAAGGAACTTATAATTAACATTACTATATAAATAATTTTTTTATAATTATAGAAAATAGTTACATATAATAAAATATCCAATTAGAACATTATAAATTACTGTGGAATAATCAAGGAATTTATGATTAAATTTATAAAATTTAAAAGTTTTATTTTGTATAATATTTTATCTAGAAAAAGTTTTCAATGATGAAACAATACAAAAAAATCCATTATGATTGAATAAAAAATTAAAAATTAAAAATATTAGGAGATAATAATATTCTTTTTGAATTGATTATAAATCCCTATTGAGGTTTTTAAACTCCACATCATCCCGATTTTTATTTTAATATCTCCCTAAATATTTATCTATTCCAATTGTTAGATAACCTAAAATAACCCATCTTGAAAACTTTTTACTGATAGATAAATATTTACAAAGATATATATAAATTTAAAACAAAACCATGTATCAATTCATGAATTGTATTCACTTATAATTGATCCTTTCTCATTTTTTATCATCTATATTAATTTGGATTAAAAATAAAACAAATAATGCCCTCTATTGACTATTTTTAAATATTCATAGCTTCTTATATGATTTCATGAATGATGAAAGTGTATTATTATAGTAATTTGTAGTCATCAGAGCACTAGGTTACAGACCTATTAATTTCATAGTTTATTATGATACTGATGTAAAATAAATGAAAATTGTTATCAAATGAAATCTTACATTCCCCAAGTTCCATATTATCCATGAAAAAATGAATTAATTAATAAATTGGTTAATATAGAGTTTTATATTTCATTGGTATTGAATCAAATCTTTAATTTATGAATTTTATGTGTAAAAAAATATTGATCAATAACAAATGAGATAGTCAACAATGATGTTCTTTGATGGATTATCATAACAATAAAAATGTATACATGCTATTGAACTTAATAAAAGATAATATATATATTTTTAATGAAATTCAACTGATAAAATAATTGATCAAACTATTTAAAAGAGAAATTGATATATGATTGATTATTTCAATCATGGAAATACATATTTGTGAGTTTTTTTGTTAAAAATAGTATGTTATAGTAAGATGGATTAAAATAAGTTGTGTTATTTAAAAATAAAAAATCTGGGATATATCAGGATTCCAGTGATGGCTTGGAGAATATTTTCGGTTGTTATTCATCATTTTTGTGTATATTTTTAAATAATACAAAACAATCTCAATGTACATGACCATGCCAGAATTTAGGTCCTCAATGATATAGTAAAACTTTTTTACCTTCCAAAAATACACCATTGAAAATTCATTTTAATATTTTTTCAAGAAAATCAATTCTCACAACATATGGTTAACCAATATATTGAAATTTCTTGTTTTATATCATTATTTCCCTGAAAAGAAAAAGTGGTGTTACATGAGTTGGAACTAGTGTCATGAATAAAACTACATTAAATTACATGATGTTATACTAATTATTAAATTGAAATATATAGATATTATGAAACTAATTTTTATAGGTTTTAAATATGATTCAACACCAAGAGATTTTAAGTTATCATGATAAATTTTATTGACTCTATAAAAGATGATATATGAACATTATTTTTTTAATTTGTTACAAATTTTGAAATTTAATATTTTCCATATATGGATTAATTTTCTAAATAGTAGGTTGATTTAATTTACCCATTTTGGATTTTTTTTGGGAAAATAAATTGGAGAATGTTATTAATAAAATATGGTTAAAATTGAATACAAAATTCGTAATATTAGAGATTGAATAAATATTATGGTAGATATAATTGTATTAGAAGTTTTATTTAACTGAAACATATTACACTCTATAAATGAACTTAAACTAAGAATAATATGATTGATGATCTAGATTGGAAAAAATGATTTTGGATTATATTGGGAAGAAAATCACATATTTATTTTGAATATTTTATATGACATTGTTGTTTGTAAACTAACTATTAATCATTTTTAATTAATTATCATGATGTAGATAATCAAAAAATTGAAACATGTAGTGGACCTTAGAATAGATGTAAACCAATGGATAAACACTCTAACAACTGGAATAGTACTTAAATATTTATCGAAAAAAACACATATTCATAACACTAAAAAACTAATTAGCTATTTGAAGTTTCATATAGAATTTGGAACTTTATAAAATGAAACAAAATCTATAAAATAAACTCAATTAAAACACATTATCAAGTATTTTGAAGGAATAATTGTACACAAATTCAAATACATGAGATCAAATTGTACAAAATATTAATAGAACCCACAACTGTTGTAAATATACACAAAAATCCATAAATAAAAATTATTAATTCAACAATCCATATTAATAGAATTGTCCATAAAATGAAAACATTATAATATAAAATAAAAAATTTCAAATATATTTTTTTCATCATGTGAATTATATCTAATGGAATCAAAATTAAATTTTATTTAAAAAAAATATCAATGATACAAAATATGAAGTTTTTAATAATAAAAATTTCCATATTGATATGGAATATAATTTTAATTATCAAATTAAAAAGTTATGTTTTGTTAATTATTTTTCATTTTAATAATTTTGATATAACATAAATTTCAATATATAATATGATGAAATTAAACTTTTATTTACCTATTTTACATCACTGATAATATTTTATTCAGAAATGTAAAAAATTGTATATTTAATTGAAATAGAATTTAAATTAAAATCAAATAGAAAATTTAATTTTTAGTAAATTAATAAAAATTACATATCATCAAAACATTCATTTCATTAATTAACCATTTATCATGATATCATAGAATCATAAAACATTATGATAAAAAATAAATATAATGATAAAATTCTATATCATTAACTATTAATGAACCAAATATCATATTTACAATCATATATAATATGAATTCCAATTTAAGAATAGGGAATTTCAAACCCTTGAAATCAGTGATTAATTATTACTTTATATCCAATAAAATTCAATATTTCACAAATTAATAAAATATCATAAAATAAATAAAAAACTATTAATACTCACTTAATTCAAGAAACATATGCTTTAAAACCATTCATATTATAATACCAATTATTTATTAATAACATATATTCAATATCGTTGATATTTTTTTAATAATTAATTCTATATTTTCAGTACTACTTATACCTAAACACATTACTTGATCCTTTAATGGGGTCCGATAATCCCAATTATTATATAATTAATATTTGTAACCTTATTTAAGAAATTTGGTTTAATTATATTAAAAATAAATTATTTATGAGTCATCATCACTACTATGGATTCTATTATCATTATCAAAAAATATATTTAATTTTTTTATGGATAATTAAAACTGTAACAAATAAATAATTTTTTGATCTTAGATGATTCCTAAATCATTATTAATTGTGTTATGGTGATAATAGAAAATAAAATAGATTTATAACATAAATAGAATATTTTGTTACATTTTGTGGTTTACTTTATTTCATAAAGGGTTTTTATGATGATTAAAAGAGAATATATATTCGATGAGTAACTGACAAGGTGGAACTTGATCGTTTATGATTTAAAAAATAATTACAACAAGTTATCGTTTTTAAAAAATATTATTCATATTATAGAATTTTTTTGGGGAATATATTTCTATATAAATCCATGTGTGGACAAAAACACTATAGGAATATATTAAATTTGTACGATTTTGAATAAAATAAGTATATATGTTTTATATAAAATTAGTGGTTATTCATAAAATATGGATCCAAGAGAACTATAACCAAATATAATTGTATAAAAAAAAGTATCTGACTTTCTTGTCCATGTATTCAGTATTTGATGGAGCTTAGTATATATTCTATAATAAAAATAATTGAGTCATCTTAATTTTTTGGAAAGATGGAGGTTTTTCCTCTTTTATAATAGTCAAGAAACATATAGGCACCCAATAGAGTATGGGAATCAAAATAAAAATACCCAAAATGAAAATCTTGTTACCTAAGTGAATGATTTTATTAATTTATATTATCTATTAAAAATATTTTATACATAAAAAATAGAATAATGATTCAAAAATTACCAATGTAAAAGTGTTTTTTGAGAAGATATTTTGATTTTTTTGTTATTTATGACATTGATAGATGGAAATATATAATAAATAATGTAATGTGAATATAATTATTTGTAGAAGGGTAAAGGTTTGAATTGATAATCTTTTTTACAATTCAAATAATTTCTAAAATGGTATATATATTTTTAAAAACACTAAATGTTTTGAATAAAAAAATTATTGAAGATATTTGAATGTGAATATAAAAATATGTAAGGTGAGAAACAATATCAATAAAAAATCACCAATTACATAAATGATTATTGAATAATAAAGGGAAAAAATATTAAAAAATAAAGGATGAATATATAAAATGTGATTACTGGTATATTTGTATAGGGAAATTAATAATTGAATAATTCAGTAAAATAATTCTTCATAATAAAAAATTATTTTATTTTTGATTATTAATCCCCTTCATAAATCATTACAATATAATTGAAATAATTATTCTAATTCTATTTAATCTATATATAATTTGGTTCGTTCTTCAAATAAAATTTAAAAACTCATTATATAATTAGATGATATTGAAATTTATTACACATCATCATGTCTAATTACTGAACATAGATATCAATATTGTGTTATGAATTTGAAGATTTCAATTATATATGATTTACTGTTAATGTAGAAAAAATCAACATTAATTAATAATTAAAAAAAAATTCATGAAACTCTGAACCAAATAAAATTTTCACCCAAAACTATGGAGGGAAGAAAAATAATATATTGAGAATAGTTATTATAGTACATGTTTAAATATTATTCAATAATTGAATTGGAAAGGAAAAAACAGCTGATAAAAACGTCAAATAATAAGAACAATCATTAATATATAATCATTAGTCTGGATTAATGGAAATAAATTATATTAAATAAATTTTTAATTTGGATAATTCATTTATCATTCATGTAACGTCCGACCATGACTTACCATCAAACCGGTACTTAGACATGTTGGTGAAATTGCATCAACCACATCTCCCCATACGTTAGGGGTAGACTGCATGCAATGAGGGTCCTTGGATGTGATCAAGGGGAGACTACACCCACTTATCAGAGAGGCATAACTGTATTTTTAGGAAATATAAAACATAAAATGGAGGAATTAGAAATAAATAAATACCTACAAAGCGGAATACAAATAAAATTATTGGATATAAAAGAGGCCAAGTATATTTTATAAAAATTATGAATGTATCATTAATGACATAAAACTGAATATAGTAACATATAACATGCTTTACGATTCATAAAAATATGCGACTCAATTATAGAAATTAAATAAAAATACAAAGCTGATCTCTATAAGATTCTTGAGCTCTAGCTCAGTCCTTTTCTACAAACTCCTTATGTACAACATTATTTTAGTCAACTTTGGTTCTAAAAATATAATGTCTACTCATTTAGTAAGGGTACCCAATAAGGGTTTGAGATGAATTCTCAGTAGTCCATCTCCCATATTTTTAATTGAAATCCTATACATTAATATAATGTTAGATAGAGTGTAGGTATAGAGACATATATAAAAAAACTGAATAAACCAAAACCACACATTAACAATTCTATGGGACACATGACGGCTATACCTCCTTCGATTCATTGCAGGAATATTTCTGATCAGAAATTAAATAAATATATATATATCATCATCCTATATGAAGCCATCTGTGTACCAACACCAAACGGTTGTATAAATAGGATACTATCACTGGCTGAATCGAGACACATCACCCAGACATCCCATCACTAGTGGAAGATATAAGAGTCTAACCCCTAATAAACATAAAATCAAACATTATCTTCCTACTCAAAGTCTCTCATGGTCCATTAGAAATGAACATGGAAGCTCACACGGTATTCCTACTCAAGGACATCATGGTCATTTTCAAATCAACATATAATGTCACAATCTCCCCATCCAAAAGGATCTTATAGTTATTTGAAACCCAATATAAGATCTCAAAACGTATTTATCCCCAAAGGATCTCATGATCCTTTGGCTATCGAGCCTATATAATGCAAAAAAATGGATAATACGTCAGGCATGAGGCATAACCCTCACATGATCATATTAATCCATTTCATTATATAACAAGGCTTAAAAATTAATCTTCCAACAAATATATTAATAAATATTATGCATCACATTTTCCAATTTCATTTCCATATAATTAATATCATTTCATTTGAAGCATTTAATAGAGAATAAACAAGGGGAATGATCTATCTTACCCTTATATATCAATCAAGTTAAAAATCATTTAATTTTAAAATATAATGCATAAGGGTATACCTATTATTATTTTCCATTAACATATCCATATTCATAATTTATACATAAGGAATTACCACTTAGGCTTTTCAGATAAAAAATTGAAATGGAATGGCCATATATATATAAATTAATACATGAGGTAAGGATCTCTCATGCATGTAATTATCGAGGTCAATTCCTTTTGAAACCTATTGATTAAATTTAAGAATGTAAACCCATCATTTTTAAGACAACTGACTTGATCAATTAAATTTAATTATATATATTTAGGGAAATTTCATTTCAATGGCTTAAGTTAAAGGCCTAAATTTCATGGAAATGACGAATACACACACTAGAGGAATTGCAAAAAAATGGGCCAAGTAACTAAACATGCCATTTAACATTTATATCCTTAAGAATAAAGACCAAAAGAAAATAATGTAGAAAATAAAGAAATTATAATCCTTTAATTTTAGTTTGAATACAACACACTACCATTATAGTTTTATTATGATTAAATCATTCTATTACTTATCAATTAGCCATTTATAACATTTACCTCACCTTTAAGGAATCATACTCAAATCGCATTAAACATTCATGTAATCCAAACAATTTATATCATTAATTACAATCAAATAAAATTAAATTAAGAAATAAATTTATTCATTCATTAAATTTAAGGGTCATAGAAAGGGACCCTAACTCAAAAAGTATACCATCAAAACACTTGACAGTTGAATACTTTAATGATGTAAACAAATTACTCACTCATTAATACACTTACAATCATATATATATAAACACTTTAAACCCATTTAAACATTTGAATCACCTTGAGGGGACATTCACAAGGGGGTACATATATACATACACACACACATGCTTGTGTATGTGTGTTCAATACTTCATAGTGCCTCCACTCCCTCTACATATTATACAAGGGACTCAAAATCAAATAAATTCCCTCATTAAACTGAGTGAAACCATGCTTCAGGAAGAAAACGGTTCCTCAAATGGAGATAGTTAACTAAATCCAAGCAAAACACATATCCTTTTATGACAAAGCTAAAAACCCAAAGGAAGGGGTCCTAATAGAAGAAATACATGACAAAACATCAAAAGAAGCAAAAAAATCAGATGATGACTTTTCCAAGGGTTCGGCTGGAACATACAATGCAGAGGATATGTGAAAAATTGGAAATAAATCGGTATATTTAAGGTGATGATGGCTCACCATATAGAATCATTTGAGAAAACTAAAGGAATCAGTGGAGAAGATTATGAAAAGAGGATGATGTAGTGAGGCATCATCTATGGTTGGAGAACCATAGGTATGGGGGGTTGAATGATTTAGAGAGGATGGAGGAGTAACTGAGATTAATGTTTTTTTTTGTTTTTTTTATTTAGTTTAATTTAAACAATTTTTAATGAAGGTCATCAGAGACTATTTATCCTACACGGTTTTCCAAATAGTGGGGCAACTGTACACCCTCTACTAGCCACATGGGATAGCCACCTAGTTTTTTCTTCCCTTTTATCCAAACTGGGAAAAAACCAAGCGAACAATAGTGATTATTTACGACCTAAAAATGATAAACATGAAGGATTTTTCAAGGTTTATTAAAACATTCACAAGACATGTGACAACATCATTACACCTACAAGGTGTTGCACAATTTCTTAATATGAGACACATGATTTTAAATAAACCATGTGACCAATGAAGGTCCCTTATAACCTTGATGTTTTATATCCATCACTCATGAAACTTACCAATACATTAGAGAAACCTCTCAAGACATTACCCAAGTCTAAAAAATAAGCATAATGTGACCCAACTATTTTAATTTTGTTCTAAAGGTTTTTTTTTAATACAATACCTCTAGTAAATGAAAAAGTAAAAATTCCATTACTTTTTTTTTGGTTTAAAATGTAGATCATTTAAACAATCCTACTATAGAACTTCTTATCTCGAAAATCCTTCAACAACTATGTAAACATCAGATGAACTTAAATGGTTATGAATATCAGTTATAATATTCTCATTGTGCTTCTAAACTCCCAACACTCATAAAAGAATCCATTTAAACATATGGTAATTAATTATTTTAAAACACTATCTAAAGATGATTTTTAAACTCAATCTCCAAGACACCTCCTACCTGAACATATTTAACTAGATACATGATCATTATGTATTATCATTTAGAATATTTCAAAAGGTACATCCCACCATAGGTATTAATGATATAAAATTGTAATTTTCAAACCACAACTCGTTCTACCATTAGAATTGTCTTTTAAAGAATGATCTGCATGTTTTAATGATGATCCTATATGATTATGTAATTAAACAAATTATTGATCCCCCCATAACATCATTTATATATATTGAGATTAATTTTACTAAAAATACATTAAAGTCTTTAAATGCACTCATCTCCACCATACGACATGCCATAGAATGATCATCCATTGAACACTTCATTAAACGAGAAAAAATGAGCCGATGAAATTCATCTAAACACTTCTCAAAATTATCTCATTTGATAGATGGTTCATTTCAAGAAGAAATATGATGACTTCTCTTAGGTATCCACTCATTTACAATGCACTCACACACCAATGTCTATCACTAATTCCTAGTGGGGTCTTGAAATCAATCCACCACCTAGCCATTTAATCTTTCACCCCCCCACATTAAAAAATAGGTGACATAAACCTAATTCAATAGAATTTTTACCCTAGTAATATTTAATCATATATCCTCAACAAGATAGAGGTATACTCAGTATCCTCACTAATGTCCAAATGAAATTTCCATGATCCTCCACCCTTTAAAATTAAAAGTGAGATGTTGACTCTTATAAACAATGTATACATTCAGTCAATGATAATTATCATAGAGAAATTCATTTAGAGGTCATGTTAATAGAATATAGTTGATGTCTAAGATTCTATATAAGGCATTCCTATAGAAAAATCCAGGCATCAATCATGGATAAGCGAGCCTAGATATAAACAACACACCAGTGTGAAACACAGAAATATTTCACCCAAACAATCACAATGACATCGATGATTTAGAAAACCATAAGACCAATGGTCTTTTGAAGCACCAAGTATGAAGTCAAAATAGGGGACATGATCATATCTAAGAATTATACAATATAATGATTAAAATTATTTCTAGTCAATCATTCCCAATTACTGGTAGAAAGATCAGTTGAACCACAACTTGTTGACATCAAAGAACACAGATTCACCCACCAGTTCACATTCACTAACTGATCATGAGAATTAACAAACTACGGATTCCTGGGATCATTCGTGATTTAAAAAATTTATATCAAATACCAATGGTGTCTATCAGATTTTTTGTACACATCCATCCTCACCAACGTCATGCTACCGAGTAGGAACTGTCATGATCAAAACCTTGAAATACTAAATGGTATTCAATCAAAACTGACTATTTATAATTGTCGTAATTGGTTATATTACTTCTACATGGCAGGAAACACATACTGAAACTATCGTGACACTCCTCTGATAAATTATCACAATGTCCATGAGTTAGAGAAGGACTCCAAAATTGAAAGGTCAATCAATCCAAAACACCTGATTCTCGAGATAGACATCCTAAGCGTGGAGATGAACCTATTTATTTAACACTCAAGTAAATATACACCAAATATGACCCAAGAACATACACAATAACATAAGGCTCAACTACATCACTGAACTCAACCATCTTGTTAAAACATTAAACACCCGATCACACTGGGTATGAGAACACATGATGCCCAATGATTTATAATCAATATTGTACATCCCACACACAAACCATATACTATCATCCATGTGAATTGATTTATCACATGGCCCATAGAAGGGAGGTATCATAGAGACCTACTCCTATAAATGACACTTGAATTTGACAATAACATTCCATGTCATCCACAACTGTGGAAATAGAAAAGGTAAAATGACCAACGAAGTGGTTGGGAAAGCGTAAAGAAAGTATTGACTATTGAAACCATGAATTATCCAATGGTGAAACCCTTTTAATGAGTCAATTATACCAAGAAAACAAACAATAAAGAGGGATACATTTTAAAAAAACAGTCCAACAAGGGAACAAAACACCAAAACAACACAAAAAATAGGAATGTTCATAACAATAGCATGGAATTAAGATTCAAAGGTGATACCTACCATGGTTTAAACCCTTAATATTAAATAACACTAACATATTCACTAGGTTTTGTCCCCCGAATTCACTTTCTTAGGATCATATCATCAATCCATTTATAAAAGTAAAATAATGAATATGAAAAACAATGATTCTTTCATTCCATACAAACACAAAAGAGAAAATAAAACTACCCTTACATGAGTGATTCATGAAAGAAACCTATTCAGCTTCCATTTCCATTCACATTACATTTAATTGTATTCAAATATTGAAACATTTAAAATAATTTATTTCAATAATTAGCTACCATTTTTCAATATATAAACAGAAGGTTCATGATTTTAACCAACGACCCAAGGGAAGAATAGGAATGTTTCAGAAAATATTATTTTTAAGCGTTAAGTGTTCCTTGTCATCCCATTATAATTATGAAATTTATAAATAAATCCATTAAAATAGAAAACATGACATTTAAGGGTCCTATTTTAACCAACCTCGACTCATCAAAATTCTATAAAATAGTTGTTTATTAACATTAAAAATTCAGACACCTATACTTGGTCATCTCATAAAAACATTCCCCAACTATCCTACATGGGTTTATTTGTTCATATTGAAGTTAATAATTTGATTTATGATAAAAATATATTGTATATTTATTATCATTTCACAAAAAATCATGCAAGTATGTTTAATATGGTTTTCCATTTCCTAATTCATGAATTGTCAATAAACTTTATGGATTAAATAATGGATCCCATTAATCGATATAAATCACAATTCATAATTAAACCAAATAATATATAACTTTCTGGTCCGAAAGGAGACCATCTTCCAATATATAAATCACACAAACACTTTATAGTATCACATTTATCTCCCACTAATCCAAATAAATTTTACTAATTAATGTTAATCCAAAAGAATTTTACAATGGTTTGAAAATGTGGGTAACATTTCCACATCAATAAGTCTCCCACATAATATAAAAATTAATTCTAGATCGCATCATAATTTGAACCAATAATCTTACCCCATGTGAGAAATTTAACAATAATAAAAAAACTACCATGTCTTAATAAGTTGTAACACATGTGCATGAAAAATAGATTAGGTATAATGGAATATCAATAGGTAACCATGTTATATATATCAATCAATAATTCTATCAAAAGAGGAATGCTAATAAATAGAAGAAATGGAATGAATTAAAAGAATACCATTCAAATAATAAGGAAAACTAAATTGAAACTACGTTGAATGGAATATTCATGTCATGTAATTTGACAAAGATCCAAATACGGGGCTTTCTGTGATTCATCCGCAATGAACAAGGAAAATGGTAAATTTTTAAAAATTAATTGGTAGGGGAATGGACACTAATAATACTTGGTGAAATCTTGTCAAATATAATAGAAAACTATATGAACTACAATCCAATACCTAGATACATTGTCATTTCTCAAACATGGGGTGATAATTCTAAAAAATGACTAATAACCTAGCACCAAAACATTACTAGTATCTTGTATACCATCCCAAAATAGTAAGAGATAGGTAAAAAAATTATCCCCGGATACCACTTTGTAACATCTCGACATGACTTACGATCAATCTGTTAGCTAGAAATTTTGGTTACATTGCCTCAAGCGCATCTCCCCATATTCCAAAGGATTCTAATTAGTGGAAATTATCTCAAGGGGTGATAGTGGGAAGACTATACCCTCTCATTATATATGCACTTCATCATTTTCAAGAAGTATTCTATATACAATAATAAATGTATTAATAAATTATTTAATAAGATGTAGAAGAAATATAAATGAATTGAATATAATTGTGTCCAATGAACATTTATTCAATGTATGTATGTTCAGTTGATGAAACATGATTGAAAATACTAAATTACATTATTATTTAAAATTCAAAAAAATATATTACTCAATTAAATAAAATAAGTACAAATAAAAATGTGATCTCTATGAGAATCATGACCTCAAATTTGGTTTGTTTCTTCTAATACCTCTTGTACAAGAAGTCAAAAATATATATATGTCTCATAAATATAAGGTGTAATCAGGTACCAAGGGTACTCGAGTAGGTTGTGAGATGAAATATTAGTAGTATGGAACCCTTAGTGTCCAGAAAAATCTAGTACATGAATATAATTTAATATAGTATGAAGGTATAGATAAAGGTATAAGAGAACATGATAAACTGACAACCACACCGTGATATTCCTAAGGGAATCATGATAGATGAACATGATTTATCTCATAGATGACATAATTATGATAAAAAACTATATATATATATATATATATCATCCTCATACATGAACCCTAGTCTGCATCTTTCCAAATGGTTATATACTTTGGATACAATCATTGGAAGAACTGGGGCATAGCTCATAGACATCCCATCACATGGGAAATATCTGATAATATAACCCCTAGCCCAACATAGAATCTCAAATGGTCTTCCTACACATTGGATATCATTTCCCCATGGAAAACAACCTAGAAGCTCTCAGGGTCATCGTACTCATTGGACTCATGGTCCCTTATAATTCAATATTGAATCTCACACAAGCTTCCTGCCCAAGGCTCCCATTGTCCATTAGAACCCAATATAGAAAAACCGATAGGCTTTCTCCCCATGGGATCTCATATTTTCTATGATCCCCATCCTATATAAAGATAAAATTTTTATAACATGTAAGGAATGAGACATAAACCTCTAAATATCATATTAATGCATTTTCATTATATCATAAGGAATAAAAATTCATATCGCAACATATAATGATACATATCTTATGCATTACATTTTCCAAGTTCTATTGCATTTAAATAATTTCATTTAATGAGAAGCATTTAGTATATCATAAATAAGTTGAATTATCTAACCATCTCTTATGTGTCATTATAATTTAAAATTAAGTTACATTTATAATATAATGTATAAGGAAATAGCTCTTATTTATTTTAATATCCACGTAAATATTTATACTTTAATATATAAGCCATAACCTATTATGTTTTTCAATTAATGATTTTCAATTTCATGATAATATATATATACATTAATACATGATGAATGGACCTCTCTATCATTTCATTAGTCAGGTGAAATACATTTTAAATTAATCAATTTTATTTAATAAAGTAAACACATTATTATTTATCTCAACTACTTGATCAATTCCATACAATTCCATTAACCACGTAAATTAAATTTCATGGGATCAAGTTCAAATGAGAGGTGTTACAGAAACAATGCATATTCGCACTTGGAAAATTGCAATATAAAGGGGTAAAAAACCATAAAATTCCATTTATTTTTTATATCCTAAAGCATTAATATAAAAGTAAAGAAAATAAGGAAGATTATAAAAATGCATATTAACTACATTATATCTTGAGGATATTCATCTCTATTAGAGAATCACTCCCCCAGCAATTAGTCATATCTCCACCTGCATGATGTCTCACAATGATGTAACCCAATGATCTGTCAAGTCATATGGGTTCCAATGCAATATACGGTGTGTAAGTCAGACGCCCGATCTGTGTGTTTTTGGCATTTTAGTGTCGAGGGCCTGGTTGGATTCAGATGCAATCCAACCAATCCGAACTCCAAGATTCTTGGAAACTAAAATGGAGTAGGTAAAAAGGAATTTCTAGCTCCAAGGGTACCAACGTCATAAACGGTTCATCAAATGGTCACCTGGTTCTCATGATAAGGTCCTGTGCCTATTTGTGGGCTTGGGTCGGGCCGGACCCGGTCTAGGTGGGGCCATGGTGGAATCTGCTCGTTGGGCTGATGTCCAGTCTGGCCTCTAAATGGGGAGACCTGCAAGGGTGGCCCGGTCCAAATATGGTGGAACACAAAGGGACGACCCAACCCATGGGGGACAGCTACCTGCTAGGGCGGTGACACTATCCAAGTGTGGCGGCCCGCTGGGGCGGTAGCCTAGTACGAGGGCGACGGCCCAGTTCCAGGGTGGCGACCTGCTAGGGCGGCGACCCAGCATGAGGGTTGCGGCCTGCTCTGAGGGCGGCTGCCCGATCCAAGGGCGGTAGCCCACCGTGAGAGGAGCTGCCCAGATCTATGGTGGCGGCCCGACTCCGTGGGTGGTGGCCAGCTCTGAAGGCGGTGGCACGACTCGAGGGCGGAGACCTACTAGGGCGGTGGCCCGATGTGAGGGCAGCAGCTTGATGTGAAGGTGAGAGCCTGCACTGAGGGAGGCAGCCCAGTCTGAGGGTGGCAGCCCAGCGTGAGGGCTGCATCCCGAGTAGAGGGTAGTGGCCCACCTCCAATGGTGGAGGTCTTCTCTGAGGTCGGCAACCCAGATCTGGGGAGGCGGCCCAACATCGAGGGCAACTACCTGCTTTGAGGGTCGCTACCCGGCTAGATGACGATGACCTAACTCTGAGGGTGTCGGCCTGCTCCATGGGTGGTGCCCCAGTGTGAGGGGGGTGGCCCGACTCTAAGGGAGGAGACATGCTCCGAGGGCGGAAACCCACGTGTGTGGGAGGTGTCCCATCTCGTAGGGAAGTACCCCAATTTGTGCCTAGGGTAAACCTGTAATCATGATTTCAATGGTGCCCTTGTATTTCAGATTCGATCAACTGTTAAAGAGTTATTCCACTTTTTCAAGAAAAAGGCTTACTCATGATAATTAATTCATAAAAAATCTTTAATTGATCAATTAGGGAAGTTCAAGCCTCGGAATCAGTCGCCATCAAATTTTGTTATCTCAGAATAATTCCATATAATTTAAAAAATACTGAAATTCTAGAACATTACAAGTAATGTCAGATTATTACACATCCAAAAACTACCAAAATTGGATAACCAATTTTCTTATGATTAATAAAAACCATATCTAGTGATGTAGAGGGAATACATTAGCTCGAGATGGGGTGATGGAGTGAGTAATGGGCATACAAAGAAGAATAATCGGAGAGAACTGATGGAATCTGTGGAGAAATCGATAAATATAAGAAGTCAAAGGGAGGTTTCGTGCCTGGATAGATAAATCCTATGGCAGAGTGTCACATGAGATCGATAGGAGGGAGTAGTGACTAAGATTTAAATTTAAATTGTTAGTTTAATTTAATCCAATTCAATTAAACTTTTAAACAAGGTGATAGTGCACGTTTTGGGCCACATGGTTTTGGAAACCATGCACTAATATTTAACCCTATAATACAATCCTAGGAACTCATCAAGCGTTTTCCTATATTTTTTTCCGAACTATGAACAAACAAAGTGATTAATTGTGATTATAATCTAACACAAAATTATCATTGTTTAAGCTAGGGACAGGGTTTGGTAAACCATGAATAACCCTTATGACAGCCTCCATCCTCCTATAAAAGTCCACAGAGTTTTTGGCTATTGGTCAATATCTTAAAAAAACTATGCATCCTATATAGGTCCTTTTTATCAATTATTTTTCGGATCTAGCACTCCGAAGACTCACCAATACACCTTAGAAACTTTGTAGTTCTTTACCCATGTCCATAAACATCACGTTGAACTCATTCCAACTCATGAATTTGTGTTTTGAAGGATGTTTTTAAATGTGGTCCACCCAATAGTTGAAAAAGTTCAAATTCAATTATATTTTCATTCAATTTAAAACAAAGAACATTAAAAATAAAATCAATTACAATTAACATATCATATTTCTTCTATAATAAAAAATATATTTTATTCAATATTTTCTTATTAAAATAATTTTATTAATTTAAATTCTTGAAAAATTAATTATCAAACCTTTTCAATGATATCTTCAATAAATCTATATATATTTAAAATATTTTGAAAAAACAAATAAAAAAACCTCTAATAAAATCATTCATATATCTATAACCACATTTGAATCAATTAATGAAATCCATTGTGTCAATAATGTTTGGAATATTAAATCTTAATTAAAAGATTTAATTTTTAACAATTACACATTGTCAATATGATTTATTTGTAATAAACCATCCATAGGTCATCATAATTCATATAATAATACAAGAATAATTAGTTATTTTGTATGAAATGTTAAGGAAAAAATAAATAATATGAAAATAATCTTATATTTTTTTATAATAACCTACCAGATTTTTAAAATTTTGAATTTTATCAAAATATTTTTTCTCTCTATCATTATATTAGTTTATTAATATCATTATATAAATTCCCCCAGATATGGGGAAATTAATTTCCTTTATAAGAGTATTTATAGACATGCATATTGATTGTTGTAAATATCTCACTATACCCATCAAAATATATTCCTTTTAATACAATCAACTAATGTATATTATTAAAATTCTAAAAAATATTTATATTTATCAGTGTAATATATTTAAAAAATCTTGCATAGACCTATGGTTACCTATAATTGTAATGATCATTATTATTTATTGAGATCTAGTGAAGTGTTAACCTATATCCTTAAATTCTATAAATGAATATTCTAGATCATTTGGATTTTATGTATACAAAATCATGCCATCTAGAAATATATTAAATAATAAAAACATAATAATCAGTTAATTTAACCACTAATTCACTTCCATAGAGATTTATATAAATTTAAATGTGATATATCGTTATATTACAACAAAAAAATGTCCTAAATTAACTCCCCCTTTTTTATGCACATAAAAAACTATGAACTATAAAAGTTACAAAGAATATTTTTAGCCCCTAAGAACATCACTACTAAATCTTATATATAAACAATAAAACATCACATAGGATTTTATTCCATGTCAGATGATCCAAAATGACCATATCATTATTTAAATATTTTATAGAATATAAACATTTCATTTCAAAAATTATGATAATTTTCTAATAATGTATGTATTAGTGTTCATGAGGATCTGCATCATAAGAATCATATTTTATGATAGTGGGAAACATCTCCACAGATTAAAACCACACTATACTCCAACATAGACTACTAAAAATATACAACCATATTCAAAATACAAGCAATTAAAACATAATTAACGTGTGATATAAAATGCTCAATAATAGAAATCATATATATATGTCATAATTTGTTAGATATTAAGAAAATATGAATACATGAACATGGTAGAAATAGATTTTATCTAAATGAAAATAAAAGTGTTAAATTTTTAAATAAATAGTTATAGTTGTCCACAAATATAGTATGATGGGATAATAGTATGGGATAATAATCATGACCTTTATTCCTAATCCTAGAAAAAATAAATTTCTTTGATGTATAACATATCAAAAAATTATGTTATAAATATATTCACATGAAACCATTACATAGGGTTTCACGCGTCAAAATCCTATGAACCTTTACATTGTGGATATAGTAGTACTTCATGTGACTTATTGGTGACTAATGGATCATAAATCAATGTCCCAGAGTTACTTGAGTATCCTAAATCAAGGTCTATTTTAAACCTATGTACCATATCTTGTATTTCATTATTTTCTAAAGTATTATAAGTTGTGATCAATTATTGACTCGATTATTATAACTTAAAGCCTATTATTGACATGATCATTATAAATCACACCCATTTCATTTGAATGAGATAAAAAAAAGTAACCAATGCATTGGTGTGTTTCACACTGCCCCGGTCATTATCATTCATTAAATTATTTTTCATTATATATAAATCAATTTTTATATCATGAAAACTCATGTAAGTAAAATGGTATTCATGTCATTTTTAAATTGAATCGCATAATGGAAACCAAAAGTTTATTGGATAAAAAAATCAATCAGTTGTATTATTTTTAATATATTTTATATAGTTATTAGAAAATAAATCTCTTTATAGGAGCTATCTCTTTTTTAGTTTAATATGAAAATATATGTGAATCATAAAAGCTTATTTTGAAAATAATTCACAATATTTCATCAAAAATAAGAAGTTATTCATCAAATTTAAACACATCAGATTAAATAAATTTATATCAATTTGTTTTAAAAATCATTAATTCGAAATAAATTTGAGAACTTAATCTTTTAGAATAGATTTAATTTTAAAAAAATTGTGTGAAATCATTTTCAATAAATTTACATTAAAAGGGAATATTATTTAATGGTTCTTTAAAATGTATCATATTCAAAGATAAAAATTTTATTTTAAATCAATCTTTTACATTAAAACTTAATTGTAAATATAATTTTTTTTATTTTTAAATAATAATTATTAAGAATCATCTAGAAAAAAAATTCTAAATACTAAGAAGTATTATTCTTAGATAAGAATTCTTGTAATGATGAAAAAATATGTTGGCATGGAATAGATTAAAAAAGATTACATTACCATAATGATATGTTTGGAAGAAATATAATTTATTATTAAGAACATTTATCTAATGTGAAATATTATTAAAAAAATAATAATCAGTTATTAAATCATGATAAGGACATCTATAATGTAAATGTATACATGTAGGGGGATGATTCTCGACCACATAGAATATGTCATGAAACGAATCTGGTCGACACTAATACTAGCACCAAATCCATCTCATGAGAAGTTCTGAAGGGAATTCCCTTCCCCCAAGGACTGTAAGAAGTTCATGGGTATCAACTTATTATGTTTGGGAATGATTTTCTTGAGTATGAATGCATAAAACCATTAAATCAATCAATAATAAGAATATGACATTTCAATGCCAAAGGTGACAAAGGAGAAATCAAGAACAAAATACATGGTTTTAAAAAAGGAACAAGTAGTTCAAACATAAATAAATACCTAAGTATATCATCAAAAATGACTATATATTACAATGGGTCATCATCCCCGAGCCATCTCCAAAACACCGCACCAAACGAGCTGACTAACAACTTGAACCGCCTTCACACGGGGCTTCAACTTTATCTGTGTCAAAAAAATCATGTTTACTGACACCCAAGGGGTGTGCATAGGGTGTGATCCTAATCACAATAGGACACCACCCAAATATTCCAATGTGTAGGCAATACAAGGTGAAAAAGAAAGCAGTTTAAATATGTAAAGTAAAATGATAATAAATCCCAAGTGATGAAACATTCAATTTAAAATAGTTTTTAAAATAGAACATTCATAATATTAAAAAATCTGAATAATAAATGTTATCTACTATAAGTTACATACAAAAACACTCTATGAAAAGGGTAAATAACACAAATCAAATGAGCACCAAAACTGGGAACACCTCTATGAACTAAATAGTCTCGGGCCCCATGTACCTCATAACTCGATGGAAAGTATCCATGTCACAATCCTTTCCCATGCGTGATACACTAATATAGAACATACCAATAACCATGTGGTACCCATAAATCATCCACAATGATTATATAGATTTGTCGTTATCCATTTACTTAGTGAAATATGGAAAATCCATCTGGATCACTAGTTGTACTAGTACATATCCGCCAACCTAGGTATTCAGGCATCCCCCTTTTGGTCAAATAGTTACAGTATTCAACATAAATCCCTTTTCATATGAAAACAACACTACTAGGTACATAAAAACAATACAGTTTCTATACAAAAAATATACCACTTAAAATAGACAACAAATCATTTTGAATTTTAATAAACTTTTCAAAATTGGGATTTTTTTTGTACCAAAAACACTTTGGAATCCAAATTTTCACACCATGTGCACACTTATATGTTACCAATACTAAAATAGAATCCTCAAAACTTACATTGAATAAAAAAACATTTTTATGATAGCCTCATATGATTTTATAAGTGATATCATTGTAAAACCTCCATTTTCACAAAAACCTGGCACATAGAGTTCATATTCTTTAGAAACACAATTAAAATAGATTATCACAAAAACTACCAAAAGAGATAAACATTCAAAACAGTATTTTCAGTCTTAATACATCCCAAAAAAATTAAATAAGTAGTTATAGGGTAGCCCCAAATTAACCAATAAAATATTTAATGAAAAAATCCCAAATTTCACATAAAAATGACACATTAAATTGATTTTGTTTATAAACACCACTAAAACCAATTTTTGGAGATGTATTCATATTATTTAAACATGGAAAATATAATAATAAAATCAATTTATGTCATACGTATTTCATAACTAATGGTATCATCTTCTCACATGGTTAAAACATTAAATCCCTTCTGAGAAATTTCAATTGTACCCATGCCGCACCTCAGGGAGGGTAGATTGAGTCTAAAACCAAATTAATAGAACAAAAAACCCTAAGGTAAACCCCTAGGATTGCAACCTTACCCTCTGGTCATTTGGGACCTCATGAAAAAAGTATGAAAATTCATGGAAAGGGGAAAAACTAATAGGTAGATACACAAACATGAAATGTTTTATAGATCCTCCACCAAATCCTCTGTCAAAATGTAGTTACAATTATGTTTTGAGAGACATGGTGGGATTAAATGGATGTAAGGTTCAAAGTGGGGAAGAAATGAGAGAATTAGGAGAAATCCAAGGAGTTAAAAAATGGAATTCCATAATGTTTTTAATTACCTGGAAAAGGTATCACAGTTTCCTTGCATAGTTTAGAAAACTGTTCACCTCATATTGTCCTCTAAAAATGTTCCCAAATACCAAATATTTCAATGGGGCCTAGGGGAACCTATGAGGGAATGTTAAGAAACAAAAAATTATATTAAAAATTTACATTAAATGAATGAAATATTTGTGAAAATTTTCCCCACCATTATAACTTTTTGTCCCAAAAAGTATAGAAGAGGCTTGATTAGAATACAAGAATGGGTTCTCTTCCTAGACCCATGAATTATTATCCCAGGTCTCGTGGGTTTCTCTACCATAAACCCATGGAACCCAAACTAGCTGGATAAACTTCTCTATAAGCACCTTCCCTTGGGATTCTACTATTTGCATTATTCTCTCAAAAAACTGACAGATCAAGCTCTATCTCTAGTTCTTCCCAACTCCGCACATGGGACAAATCCGGTTTATATTTATTCAATTGGATGACATGGAATTCATCATGGAAGTATGTCAACTGGAAATGTATGGTCAACCTATATTTCACCTTTCCAATATGCTCGGTTATCTCAAAAGGGTCGACATATTGGAGTCAACTTCAGTTGCTTTCCCAATCAACGATGACCCAGACATTCAGACGCCTCTGTCCAGAATATGATTGATGGAAACTCTGAGCTGTCAATAAATGATTCCAGATATAATTGACCTTCTCAGATGTCTCATGTACAATACTTAACCCCAATAGTGAAGTCTCACCTACCTCAACCCAATAAGGGGGGATGAAAAGGATGACAAATGAGAGTCTCAAAAGGATCCATTTAAATTGAGAATTTGTATCTATAATTATCATAAAACTCCAAAAATCCCAAATGGATATTCCATGAACCTCTAAAGATCAAAATTCTTTCATAGAGCATGTCCTAAAAAATCTATTCTACCCGCTCTATCTAACCATCCATTTGAGGATGGTATGATGTGCTCATTTTAATCAGATACCACAAGTCCATTTTAAGGCCTTCCCAAAATCAAGAGTTGAAAAGGTGGTCTCTATCTAAGATGACAACTGATGGAACACCATGGAGCCTTACCACAATCCGAGGATACAAAAAGCCCAAGTCATCCATTTTAGTTGTATCTATGATCATAATGATGTGGGATGGTTTTATCATATGACCAATCACCACCCAAATGGTATTGATACCCATAGGTGTACGAGGCAAGAAAATAATGAAGTCCATGGTGACATCGTATCACTTCTAGGTTGGAATGGGTAATGGATGGAGAAAACTGGAGGGTCTTTGGTGCTCTGCCTTCACCATCAAGCATGTATAGCATCTCAACACAAAGTATTTTATGTCCCATCACACGCCAGGACCCGAGAACAGTTGCCGCACATCATAACACATATTGTGGCATCTACATGGAATACCCACTGAGATTGTTAGATATCCTTTCTGAAGGGCCCAATGTCCTTCATTTTTATTTATTTTTGGTAACCCCCCTTTCAATGGATTAGGGGGAACCCTTTCAAGGCCTGTAGTCTCATAGATTACATGGCCTGCAGTCATAAGAGATTACATGACCCAAATGACTGAGGGAATTCAACCCGAATATCAACAAGGAATTACCCCTCCCCAGCATCTGTATCTTGATAGTATCACTCCACCTTTGAATGACTTTATTTCTAGGCTTCCTGTGAAAGCACAAGTTGGTAACGATGGCATAGCCATACCCTCTCATTCTAATAGTCCATTTGGCTCTTCTCTAGTGTGTTCACCTGCTCTGAATCCTCTTATGGGGCTGCTCCTTTTTATGTAGTGTGTCTGGGGCCTACATTCATGTGTCCTGAAGGCCATGGGGTGGCCCTAAGGCCTTAAGGTGGCACAAAGTCCTTAAGAATCAACTGGTCGGGTAGATATCCTGCATCACCAACTTTCGTAGAGATAACAGCCCTAGTGAACAACCATTGATGCACAAGATTCCCTCAAGAGATGAAGACTAATCAGAGGATGTATCCACACCATGAATAAACTGCCTCGAAAACGGAAAAATCTCATCACTAAGATCTTTCTGAAGAATCATCTCCAACATAGAAGGATTCAACAAAATTCTCTCCAAGAACGCACCTATACTATACATTGTAGTCTCCTCAAGCATTTGAGAAATGATCCCCATCAAAGGCAACTCTTCACTATACTCCCTAAAATCCTACACTGTAAATATCCTTTTCAAAGTATCATCCATCACATTACCCTTTTCAAGGGTGTGGACAATGTCAAAGATGAACCCATACAATTTCTTGATCCAACGACACTACCTCGTGAAGATGTACTTCTGTAGTAAGATATAGGTGATGATTTGGTGATCAATGTAGATCGAAGATGTCTCCCAAAAGAGGTTGTGATGCCAAGTCCCCAAAGAATTCATCAGCACTACTAACTCCAATTCATGCGTAATGTATTTCTTTTCATGTGGTGTGAGTTGGAGAGAGCCATACGCCACCACGTGATCATCCTAAATAAGCACCCACCCAAGACCCATACCTGAATTGTGGTAATATAGCACATAACCCTTCCCGACCGTAGGAAAAATTTGTACATGGTAGGTATTCAACTGCTGCTTCAGCTCCTCGAAGGATGCCTGACATTCTGGAGCCCATTAAAACTTCACCCCTTTCTAGGTGAGAGCTGTCATCAGTGAAGTAATCCTTGTGAAATCTCGAATAAACCGCCATTAATAACCTGCCAAGACTAGGAAACTTTGGATCTCAAATATATTCTTCAGTAGCTCCCATGAAATAACCGCACTGGTCTTCTCGGTTTCCATTGAATCCCTATTCTCCGAGATCACATACCCCTGAAATTTTACCTCCCAGATCCAGAATGTGAACTTTGACAACTTTTCATCGTGACGGTGATCCGAAAAATTTCCCAAGACGACCTATGGTGATGTTTGTGTTCCATCTCAAAGGTAGAGTGTACTTGAATCTCATCCAAAACTACAAAAAAATGGAATTGAGATACAGATGGAACACCATGTTCATGAGTTCGATAAAGACTGTTGGAGCATTGGTCAATCCAAATGGCATAACCAAACACTCAAAGTGGTCGTACCATCAAGGGAAGGCTATCTTTGGGATATCTTCTGCTTTCACTCTGAGTTGATGGTATCTCAAATGCAATTCTATTTTTTAGATCCACTATTCCCCCTTCAACTGATCTAACAAGTCATCTATTCTAGGAAACGGGTATTTATTCTTAATTGTTACCTTATTTATATTCTAGAAGTCAATGCACAACTGAAGGAATGCATCATCCTTTTTTCGAAAACAACTTAGGAGTTTCCATATGAGAGACTCTTGGGAGAATGAATCCTTGGTAATAAAAGTTCTCTACTTGAATCATTAATTCCCTCAGATATATAGGGCCCTTGAGATATGAGGGAAGAGATATCGGTAGTGTTCCATATTCCAGTTAATCGAGAACTCTACATCCCAATCCCCGGGAAAACCTAAAAAATCATTTGAGAAAACCTTCGGAAACACATTCAATACATGAGTAGTGCACCTTCAGGGGAAAAAGAATATTCTTTTAGCACGAGTGACAATAATTGAATGATAGGAATTCCTAGCTCTGGGAGTGGAGGTCTTGCATGACCTGAACGAGGATCCCATTCTCCAAGAAAAACCCGACGACTCTCATCAAGTGCCACGAAACTCACTCACCTCCTTTATCAATCGATGTGTTCCTAGAAGTGTACCGGCCAATCCATGCCTATTATCACATCAATAAAAATCCATATCAAAGACAAATAGGTCCCACTCTACCTCATTTCATGTCATGTAGAGTGAACACAATAGACACCTAAGGCCCTGCTCCTTATTCATTCCCAGTAGTGTCACCAACTCCATCACAAATGAAAACAACTCTGTTGAAAAAAATTTAATGTACAGAAAATAGAAATAAAAAAATGAAATAGAGGTAGCCCTATTAAAAATAGATTAAGTTATATAATATGCTATCAGAACAGTTCATTTAAATTTCGATGGTCCCACATCTGATCTAGCTGGCTCCTGGTATGCATCCTTGAGATGTCCGTTCAATTCCAAAGGATGACCTATAGTCTGTGTTTGTTCCCTAAAATATCTCTTCCTGGAAGTTGTCCCATACTCACCACCATGACCTCCTAATCATGATCCATCAATCCTTGATGGCTCAGAATGTACTGTCACTCCTCTTGAATCGACTGACCCTACCCCACTCGGAAGTGGACGTGCCACCCCGCAGAAGTGATGCCACTTATCCATACCCCCACACTAGTAACAAGGCTTCAGAGGTTGCATTAATGTGAGCTAGATGTGCCCTATATTTCCATATTGGTGGAAAATGATTGATCTCGCATCCGAACTTACAAAGGAAAACTCCCTAGAATAGTGGTATGAACTACCACATTCCTTATTCACCTTTTCCTCTCACTTTCTTTTCATACTTGAAGAGATTTTGCATCCCACTTCTGATACTGAACCAGAGAAACCATCCCTGCCTATACAGTCAATCTCCACCATGCATGCCCAGACAATGACCTCAACATACGTTCTCAGCTTAAACAGTAATACCTGAGAGTATATCTCTGGTCACAAGACATTCTCAATATTCTAGGAATTCACTTGCTCATTGGAGACGATTTTAAGAGCATACCCAACCAACTTAGTGAAATGGTTGGCATAATCCATGAAAAAATTATTCTCATGAACAAGGTCACTGAACTATTGGGACCTGGCATATGCCACGACCTCATGGATGTATTTAAAATTTAAGATAACCTTGAAATCTCTCCAATGCAAATGATCATTTTTTCCAGTCTAAAGTATCAATTCCAACCACATGTGGCTAGGACCCTCAAACATAAAAGTTACAGACATCACCCTGAGCTCCTCGGGTGTATCTAATAACTCGAACATGTGCTTGATATTTTAGATCCATTCCTACACATCCTGGGGTTCAATACTGCCTCCAAAGGTTGGAGGATCATTTTTCAGATATGTTTGGGCCTTTTCCTTCCCAGGAACATTCTCATACTCTCTAACATGAGCTGGAAAAGGATCTGGTCCATGTCTGAGATTATGTAATTCCTAGACCAGGACCATGACTAGCCACTTACCAATTGGTGTGGGAGAACTCCCTTCGGCTTCCTCCCATATGTGCATGGGAGCATTCCTATAAGGCATGTTTCTAAAAAATAAATTAGTTAAAAAACAAAAGTCAATACCACAATTATGAAATTTTTTAATCAAATACATAATTGATAAATAATCTAAATATGTTATAGAAACAAAATAACCAACTAATCTTCCCCCTCCTAATGTCCACATGTGGTCTGCGGCCCACATGTCTCACCAGGAAGTGAAGTCAATTAAACAATTACAACATCCCATGGTGACTTAAGGACTCACATAATATGGGAAGGCTAGGAACCCTACACGAGACCAAAATCTCGATCCCCAATAGTCCAAGATACTATCTATCCTGACTCAACCCAAAATAGTAATATGACCAAACAAACATTGGTCTCCTTTGATAAAATTTTTCCACGAACCAATCCAGTCACCACTAATTCTTGCATCAAAACCTGCCCATGATAAGGCCCAAAGGGAATTCTCTATCTTCCGAGGTTAGAAAAATTGATAGGGTATCAATACATTTGGTTTGGGAATGTTTTAGCAGAGTATAAAAGCTTAAATCTTTAATAACAATCAATAATAATAATATGAAATTTCAATGCCAAACAAGACATGGTTAAAATCCAGAACTGAATACAAAATTTTAAATAAGAGAAGTACAAAAATAAATAAAAAAGTATAATGTCAGCCACAATGACTCAACATGACAATGGGTCATTACCCCCTAGCCGTCTCCACCACACCACACCATAAGAGGGGTCAAAAAACCTGAACCACCTTTACCCGAGGCTTTACCCTTACACGTGTCAAAAAAAATCAAGTCTACATAATCCCAAGGGAATTATGTAGGGTTTGAGTCTAATACCAATAAGATACCACCCTAATATTCCAAATAATATTCTATAAATGTTGAATAATCAAGCACATTTAATATGCAATGAAAAATGATGATAAATTTCATGTGATGAAACTTCCAATTGAAAATAGTTTTCAAACTAAAACCTTCAAGAATGTTAACACATCTAAATAAGAAATGACATATAATTTAATGTACATCCAAAGACACCCTAAGACACGGATATGTATCCCAAATCCAATGGTTACCAAAACTGACATCACCCATACTCAATAGAAAGTCTTAGGCCCCATGTACAACATACCTCAGTGTAATTTATCCATGTCACAATCATTTACCAAGCCTAAGACACTAGTAGGGAATATATATTTAACTAGGTGGTCCCCATACATCATTCTATAAGTTTATTTAGAGTTGTTTTTATCCATTTTCTTAGGAAAAAATGGACAAAACCAATCCAGATCACTAGCTATACTAGTACATATCCGCCCACATAGGTACTGAGGCTTCCCACTTTGTGCTAAAAAAATTTATCATTTAACATACACCCCTTTTTGTATACAAACGCCACTATTGGTCAAATTTCAAAAATAAAGTACCTGTAGACACATTAAACTATTTGAAACACACAACAAAGCATTATGATTTTTAATAAACAACTCCTGAAAATGTTGCCTTGTTTTGAACACAAAAAAACCTTAAATTCCAAAAATTTCACACCATGTGAACCCTTATAAGGTAAAAAAAATGGGAACTCCAAAACCATCAAATTAAATCAAAAAATATATTTTAGGTAATCCCCTTATAATTTAATAAGTTATATCGTTGTAAAACCTCAATTTTCATCTAATAATGGCACCTAGAGATTATGTGCTTCCCAAACACCATTGAAATATATTTTCATAGAAAAAAAGTGATAATAAATATAAAAACTATTTTCATCCCTAATACATCCCAAATATATTAAATATGTTTTTATATGGAATCCTAAAATAAACCAATAAAAATTTCTATGACAAACCCCACATTTTCACATAAAAATGACACTAAAATTTCATTTTCATTTTAAACACCACTAAAAACAATTTCTTCATCAATAATTTAATGATTTACACCTAAAAATACTATTTACACAAAAATATAAGTTACATGAATGGAATAATCAATTTAATCCCCTACCAAAATGGTTAAAACATTTAATACCTTGGGGGAATTTAAATCACACAACCACTGCACCACGAGGAGGGTAGATTATCCCTAAAACTAGAAGAAGAGACCAAGAAAACCCAATATTAAACAATAGGATTGAATCCATTCCCTCTATTAATTTAGTACCTCATGGAAAAAAGAAGAAAATTTATGGAAAGGGGGGCACTAATAGGGAGAGCCAGTTACATGAGATTGTTTGAAGCTCCTCAACCGAATCCACCTTCAAAATGGGGTTCCAATGAGGGATTGATTGACATGGAGGGCTTACATGGATATATGGTTCAATGTGGGATAGAAAGGATTGAATTTGGATATATATTGTGGGGGAAAATTGAATTCCACAGTGTTTTTTAATTAACTGGATATGGATGCATGGTTTACATGCATGGTTTTGCAAACCATGCACCCAAACTGTGAACCCCCTTTTGTCCTCTAAAAAAGTGTCCAAAAATCATTAAATTCAATGGGTGATAAGAGGAACCTAGGGGTAATGTTAGGAGAAGAAAAAAATTGAAAAAAGTACCATAAATTAAGAATATTGGAGGGACATAATATGATGGTTCAGTTCCACAAAGATGCATCATAATAAGAAAATTATATCTCAATTAAATGTAATGAAAAAAGGATATGAAAAAACTAAATGTTATCAGAAGCGGGAAATAAATGTTTGGGGTTTTAAGGATAATTATAATAGAAATTACCCATTTCGATTTCCATTAAAATTATTTCATGAATTGAATGTGACATTTCTGATAAGACCCTTAATTCTTAGGTAACCCTTGACCCAATAGTTTTTTAATGACAGTTTTGGTGGAGGATATTAAGTTGTTTTTATTCCAATTGATCTTATCGATATAAATCACTGTTTTTTTAATTCAAAACAGAAGAGAGAACATGTGGTGGATTTTTTGTAAGTATCATAGAATTTATATTGTGATGATAATCCTCTTACGAATCATATTTTATTATATTTGAAATAAAGAAAAATAAATGACAATAATTAATTATTTAAATATAAATAATATGTATTGATTCATTATATAATACTACAAAGAGGATCAATATACACATTATAAAAAAATGGGTGTACGATACAAAACGTGTGTCAATGAAGGAAAATTGTAAAAGTTCCCTTACTCGATAATCCTACCTAGTCAAATAATCTATAAAATAAAATAAATCAAACATAAATTCTCAATAAATTATAAAATAAATCATATTATAATCATAATGGACACTTTATACTTTAGAAGAATGTCATGAAGGTCATTCTCAATCCCTATAGGCTAGTGAAAAACAATAGTGCATTAGTAAGAATGTATTTTCAATGATTTATCCCAAAATAATAATTATAAAAATATAAGTATTCTAAATAATGGAAGAAACATACCGATATGGTATATCAAATTAAAAATAAAGAGAAATAAAAAATAAAAATACCTAACCAATAGATTATACATTAGAAAAAATATTTAAATGAATGCATCGATCCACACACATTGAATATCTATCTCAATGTGAGGAAATTCCTCAACCACCACTAATATAATCTAAAACTAGAGACATAAAAATATTTTTTACAAATGACAATTGTATCACCCCAACCCCAATTACCTAGAGTCAGTGAATTATTTTAATACATTGGCATGATTACATGGAATCATATCCCAATGGACCGATCAGTTTTGCAGTCTTGGAAAATAGATTACATACATGAATATATCATTACACATTCTAACATACAAAACAACATAAATAATTTTTTATGAATTCCATTATTCCCTTGGATTATCCCTGCATATCAATAACAATACAGTTCTTGGAATCCTTGAAAAAATAAAACATAGAAAGTGGTGAACTCAGATGCTCAGTAAGGATAACAATACAGAGGAAAATTTCAAAAATAAGCGTAAACATTTAAGGCAATGTATAAATAAAACAAATGCCTTTTAAAATTGAACTTCAGAATAATATGGTAAAAATAAAATGAACAAATTCCATATACTTATTCACATGGATATTCTACTAGTCAAATAATCACATGCAATATCACTAACCACTTTCATTATGATGGAATTCACAATGCCAAACTATCATAACCACATAGTCAATTCTTTATGTCAATACTACAAATAAGATTTTGTAAAGGCCTTGTGCCAAGACACTTTTTTGTCTCCTACGTCCTACCGATGCATGAATGAGCTATAGCGGGCCCCACCCTTCAATTACTAAGTATAATTAATTCCTCATATGAAAAGGTTTAAACATAACATAATTTTTTTTATTAAAACTAGAATACGAAATGAAAATACTTTATCCCTAAACCATGAATGTTATAAAAATAGCACATCCATAGTCAAACATATCACAGAACCTTCAATACAATATGGTAGATTTTTATCATAATATATCATCTTCAAACAAGTTTAAAATCCAACAATGATGTTGACATAGATGAAAAATATTTGTAAAACTCTTTGAAAGTAATACTAATTTTTCATGAAAACATTTAAAAGTCACACTATTTATAAAGGAGGACATTTTAAAGAAATTTTTGAATCAAAGATTCCCATACCACTTTGAAACATTCGAAAGGAATTAAAACTTTAAAAACATTCATGTCCATATAAATAAATCCTTAAATCCCATTTTGAATACATGGACATTAATAAGAAAGATTTAAAAGAAAAAATTTTGAAAATAATTGAAATGATGTTTTTGTCAAAAATTGCCTTAAAATAATCTCATTGAAATATATTTCAGGAAACATTTACATGGATAACAAATATGTCCCTTTTGATACTTATGTAAAAACAATTTCAGATAATAAAGAGATTGTGAAATTAACCCTTACCAATTTGGTGACAAATAAAACATACACCCCATGAAAGAGGTATCACACAATGAATATGTAAATACAAATAAATTAAATTTTATTACAAAAAGAATAAAATTATGTGTAGTAAATACACCACACAAAAGGTAATAGTAGAAATATGGCATGAATCTCATAAGAATAAGGAGTGAGATGAAAATCCCTTACCTTGCACTTTTCTTTAGTAGAGGGTACATTTAACCTCTTGTATGAAGAACAAAGTATGTTATTAAATTAAACCAGAACCATAATAATATTTATGATATCATAAATTATTCATTTATGATGTTATACTACCCATTTAATAATAATTTCCATATTAAATATACATTTCGGGGAATAATTGCTTTCTTTATCGTATGGGTTTTAACTTGTTACTCTTGATTGTATCACACAGATCATGATTTAAATACATCCAGAATATAAAAACTGATTTATATATCATATATATTTAGAATATAAATATGTATAATAGACATATATATGAAATGGAAAACACCATTTATGGAGACGGTAGTCCGTACGTACGCATAAACTCTGTTTCTTTTTTCATAACATATTGAACGGAACTAAGTGAATAAAATTTATGTAATTACATTTATATATATATATATACATATCTCTAGTAGAATTATTATTTCATATATTACAAACATATTAGTAATATATATTTTTACAATCGTCGAGAAATGGTGAATGTGGAAATAAATCTCATCGTGTAGTGGAGACGGTAATCCATACGTACGCACGAGTGATAATATAATTTTCATAATGGTGTGGAATTAAATGGTAAATTAATTTTATAGAGACATTATCATGTTATTTTAATTATTTATATATATTTTACTCATCATTATATCCATCCAAATAACATTGTGTTGAATAAAAAATTACACCACTGCGTGGAGACGGTAAGCCGTACGTACGCACGCAAGTTGACATTATCAATTACAAAATAAATAGAATAACGAATATAGTTGTGAAATATTTATAATAACATCACATTATATAGAATATACTGGCGTTATTATTTTAGGATGGACATGACCAAGAAATAATATGTGGAAGAAGAAAGGAATTCGAAAGAGTGTGGTGAAATCATTACCTCTTCTTCGGGTTCTTCATTTTTATTTGATCAAAAGGGCTCCATTGGTTGGATTTCTAATCAAACTATGGCCTCTAGGCTGAAGTGAGGGAAGTTGGAAGGATATTGTGGTAGGGGTTGGCCAATCCAAATTGCTTTTGATGTGTGATTTTGAGAGAAGGGGAAGTGCCTTTTTATAATAGGGTCGAGAGTCACTTTACGAAAAGATTAATGTATTAATTTATTATACAATCATATTTGGTTTATAATGGTTCAAAATGAATTTATTTTGATCCTTATGTGTTTATGGCTCTAAATCCTCTCAACAAATATGTTTTTAGAAATATTTAGGTTACCATTTTAACCTTATCATTTAGATTTAACTCTTTGTTAAATAGTTTAACTTTTACCGTGTCTTCTTGTATTATTACTATATATGGGTAATAAACATACACTAAAACTCCAAGAGAACCAAAATTGGGTCATTAATGAATTATATAATAATATTTATTCCCTTTTTCTGAACCTTAAATTTTTTGGAATATTATATCAACCAATAATATAGCATTGGTTATAAATATTAATTTATGTCAATTTTTACACTATTTGGTATTTTGTTTTTGTAAAAGTCATAAAAAATTGATTACATAGAACAAGATACATTGAATCAGCCCTAACATGTCATTGTCTCCTATAAAATATGTGGATGTCATAAAAACTCTGAAATTATATATATTGTAATATTTATAATACTATTTATTTGATTCTTTCATTAATGAGATAATTACTGCATCATCATTGTGTCGTAAATAATATTAATTATTTAATGTCTAAAAATTATAAATAAAATACCCTGATGTATTAAATATTTTTATCTTTATAATGAATATTTATTGTCAAATTTACCTTATGTATAACACTCTATTATAAATGGTTTAGAAAATAAACATTGAATTTAACACTTTTAACTCTTCTATAAATTAAATAATAATAAATGTCGTAATCCAAACCAAGTGTACCTTAAGGGTCATATATTATTCATAAGGTTGTTTTTGGTCGAATTACACTTATCCAATAGAATTAGGAAATGTTTTAGGGTAAATATAATATCATTTTTACCTTTAATTACGCTATTTACTTTTAACCGTGGTAAATAAATGTAAAAAGATACTATTCATCAAAAAATTATTTTTATCTTATGGAATGAAAGTTTACTCCTGGATATTAATCTTGACTCATTGATTTTGGAAATTCAACTCACAGAAGCGGTAAAATTATGGTTTATGTGAATTTACAAATTCTCCTAAGAGGTGGGTAAAAGTTGGTGAAAAGATCAATAAAATTATTATATATCTAAAATTATTATAAACTGACTCGAATGAATTACATTGAACATATATATGTATTATGTATCTATTTTGACATAAAATAAATTTAAATAAAATAAATAACAATTTAAATGAACATTCTATTTTAAACCATAACTCAGTGTTTTTCACTATTCATAAAAAATTAAAAGATTTCACAAAAATACCAAACAATTACCCTAAGCTAATTTTGATATTCCGAATTCAATAATGTTGTCTATTTCACCAAATTCAAAAAAATAAAAGTTGAATTTATTAATTTAAAATTAATTCCCGCTATCAAAACCAAAAGGCCTATTTTTGTGAAATAATAACTTTCAAAAGTTTGACACTTGTTTATGTCCTATTTCAAAGTGAAATTACTTACAATGACCATAATTGGATTAAATTTGTAAAAATATAATATATTTATACTTCCAAACCAATAAAATGTATAATTTAACACTATAAATATTTTTGATTAAAAAAGTTGTTATCAGTTAAAATATAGTATTTTTCACTATTCGCCCAAATATGAATGTTATCAGAAAAACACCAAAACTTTATTGAAACTAAATTATTATATCCTTATTATAAATAAGAAGTTTATTTTGTCAAATTGAATATATAAATGTTCCAAATATTGGATTTAAAATGGCTTCATCCTTAAAAGGTGGTAAAATTGCATTTTTTTTAAAAATAAATCTTTTATCTGAAAAAATGTATTTATTTTTACATTATGTCCATGAAACTCATAATATGGATTCTAAAATTTTAAGGATTATATAAAGTTCAAAATTTAGTTAATACCATTCATAACCACTTTTTAACCTCTAGGTTGGTAAGTCATGGTGCTCTAGAACTCGGTGTTGCGTTTAGTGAATGTTATTGAATTAAATTGAAAAAATAACGTACTATGAAATCTTGGGTGTTTACAAGAATCATTATAAACCAATAATATATAAATCTGATCTAAAAAATAATAGGTTCCCACTAGCTAACACAAATAGAAAAACTTTTAAAGAAAATATATTTCATTTATTTTTTAAATTAGGATATAATAATTTGTTTTCTACAATACATTTTTAAAATTAATAATTAATTTATTTCCATTAAGAACTATATTTTCTCGCATCCAAGGTTCCTTAAAAATAAATAAATACTAATATTCAAAAAAAATCAACAATGAAGAGATTAGTATTATTAAGGGAAATATTTATAAAAGTAGAATAAATTTCCACATAAATCCATATCACTACACTTTAGGGGATATAAATTTATTTTTTCCACTAAATCAAATTTTCAAAAGTTAAACGCTATTGAAAGGGAAAACATAGCCATCAATGAATAAATGTTCAATCACTTGAAAAAATTACATATCATTTTATCCCTACTAAAAAATCATGTATATCCTTTTCTAGCCTCAGAAAAGTTCACATCGCAATGGGTGACTTATAACAAGATTCATTATCAGTATGATAATTCTAAACTAGTAATGTTGTGTACCAAGACTACCCACCAAACAGACCTGTTTATCCTAATATATAGAAAGGGAGGTTATAATTTCAAATTAAAAATCATACCATATCATGAATAATGAAAATAAACTTTTTAATATACTCACGTCTATTATCATAAACATATGGACATCTAATTTATTCAAAATAATAATTGAATTCAACATCCCACTAAAGGTACATTCCATTATAAGATATAAATATTTACAAATATCAATTAAAAATATAGGTGTATGTACAATGGTTTCTCCCATTCCAAACATTCCATTAAATATGAAAACCACGACATGGAATAATAAATTACAGTTTATGATATGAAAATAATTTTATAAAAACAATCATAGAATTTAACATTTAAATATTTCAATAGATTCTAGTTTTTATAAAAATTTTAAATGGGGCCAATAAACCAGATATTTAAAAAGTACACATTTACATTAAAATTTTGAAATTAATATTATTTAATTATTTTGACAATTTATCATAATCCAATAATTATATCCAGTATAATTTTTTACTTCATTGAATCTCATTTAATGAAAAATTCATATGAATTTTTTCCATAATTTATCAAAAAAACAGGATCGAGTTTTTTTCACATACCTAATAGGTATAATCATAAGCCTTAGAGACAATAAAAATACATTTTTTAACTAAAATGAAATCATATATATCTAATTTCAATGGGATATTATTACAACAACTATGGAAAAATAATTATATTTTATCTACTAGAAAGGACCCATGTGATAGTGAGATGAGTGACTATAATTAACAAGAAATAATTATCAGAAAACGAATTTTACAATTAATTCTCTGGATCAAAATAATTTCCAAAGTCTTCATGTTTGATTAGTTTTTGTAAAATTGTGAAAAAGGGATATCATTTTCAAAACAGTGATAGATAAACCAAAAGGGGATCACAACTTCGATAGGACCATTGATCCTCAATGGATATTGGATTGATGAGACAAAAAACATCTTAAAAATTCCAAAATATTAATATGGGTTTGGAAAATATTTATTAATAAATATTAAATGTTAAAAAATGATTCATAGGAAATTTACTGAAGGCCCCTATCTAATCACACATCCCATGACACTACTAGCTAGTTACGGTGGCCCAACAACGGGCCGATGATAAGATAATATTTTTTTAATCACTACCAAATATGGGAATCTAGATAAAGATTATATAAATTATAATTAACATCCCTTAAATGAGAATATAAAAAGATATAATGGATCAAATACTTGATACATGGGTATTATTATCTCTATAATGAGAAGGAGGATCATTTATATTACTACCACATATACATAACCTTTAAAATGATATTTGATCACATAACCATCAGAAGGGCATGCGAGTAGGACATGAATAGTGAATAATCTATTATTGATCATTATATTATACATTTGAAATCATTATTGTTCTTGTGAAAAAACCCAAAAAAAATTCTATGGAATGAGAAATGGTTCTAAAATTGTTCTTTTAATCACATGACGTGGAAATCGACTGGCGTCTGAAATTCATCCATAAAAATTTTCAAATTAAAAGATTAAAATAAAAATAATGTGGATACCATTTGTTGGTTTTGATTTTAATTCAATATTATTATGTTGTTTATAAGCCCTAATGATTCCACTTGTAATGCTTCCTCCTTAGCACAAAATATCACGTTAACATGTCACATTCATCATATGAAGGGTCTTAGGCATGTTCATTCAATTATGTGCTACCCCCACTAGATCAAAGGAAATGTTGAGTGGGTTTCCATGACAATTATAATGCCTCGCCAAAATATCTCTTATTTTTTATGTGATTCATCACAAACATGTATTGTAAAACCCCAAGCTTCCACGGTACGATTCTCTTTGAATAATACAGTAGTTTGTGTTGTACGTAACTTCAAGTTCTAACACACACCATAACAAAAAAAACTAGCCGTTATGAATAGTAATACCAACTTTTTGAAATTCTAAAAAATTTATCATTCAAAATGGACTTCATTTTTGGATTCGGAATATCTAAATTAGCCTAGTGGAAATTTTGGTATTTTTCTGAAAACTTTCAATTTTTGATGAATAGTGAAAAATACTAAGTCATTGTTTAAAACCGAATTTTTATTTAAATAATTATTTATTTTATTTAAATTTAATTAAGGTCAAAATGGATACATAATACCTATATATGTTCAATTTAATTCATTATAGTTAGTTTAAAATCATTTTCGATATACAATAATTTTATAGAAATTGTCACCCTCTTTTACCCACCTCCTAGGAGAATTTGGGAATTCATATAAAACTCAATTTTACCGCTTCTGTGAGTGAAATTTCAGAAATCCAAGAGACACGGTTAATATGAAAGAGTAAAATGTGGTTCAATAACATAAAAATATTTTTTTGTGAATAGTAACTTTTTACATTTATTTACCACAGTTAAATGTAAATAGGGTATTTAAGGGTAAAAATGATAGTAATATTATCCTAACACATGTCTTAATTATATTGGACAATTTTATATTGACCAAACACAACCTGAGGAATAAAATAGTTACATTTGGGTCTACTTGGATTAGATTAAGACATTTATTATAATTTAATTCAAAGGAGAGTTAAAAGATATAAAATCAAAGTTTAATTACTAATACATTTTTAAAATAGGGTGATACATAAGATAAATTAGATTATAAATATTCATTAGAAAGATAAAAATATTTCCTACATAATTTTATTTTATTTATAAATTTTAGACATCACATAATATAATTTTTTTATGACACAATGGTGATGAATTAATTACCTAATTAATGAAATATTAAAATAATTGATATTATAAATATCAACATAAATTTATTTTGAGACTTTTTATGAATTACACTAAATTTTTAGGCTAATATGAAATATTATTACTATTTATATAAATTATTTTCTAAGAAATAATTCTATTATGAAATTATAAAAAAGAATATACTCAATAGTGTCAAAATTGACATAAAAGAGTTTTTAAAACAAATATTATATTAGTAATTGATATTCTATTTCTAAAAATCTAAAGATCTGCCAAAGGACTTATATAATGATAGTTGTATCATTAATGGACCACATGTGGGTCTCTTTGAAGTATATAGTATGATTATTAACTATATAATATAAAAATACAAAGAGACATGGTAAATGTCAAACTATTTAACTAAGAGATAAATCTAAAAGATAAGGTTACTATAGTAACCCAAACCTATCTAAAATATGTTTTTTGAGGGGTTTCCAACCCATCCCCACATTATATTTTGAATAATATACTTTGGAGGCTTTATAAACTGAATATTAATTTATTATAAATTAATACTTTATGTTTTTCCTAAAGAGTCGTTCCTCCCCCTTATAGAAGGACACTACTTCTAACCAAATTCTTCATACCTTCAAAGCCTTTAGTCTCAGCCAACACCTTCCCAAATATTCTCTCAACTTCCCTCACGTCATCATAGAGGACTTAGTTTGATCAAAAGGCCAACCTAAATATCCATTTTGATCAAATGAAAAGGAAGAACCCGAAGAAGAGGTAATGTTTTCGCCACCCTCTTTCAAGTTCCATTCTTCTTCAACTTCTTCTTTCTTTGTTATTTCCATTCTAAAATAATAACTCCAGTACCTTATATATGTTGTGATGTTATTAAAAATATGTTACACCCATATTCAGTATTCTATCCATCCTTTGAATAACATGTCACCATACATGCGTACGTACGACTTAACGTCTCCATGTGTTGGTGTAATCGTTATTCAATATATTATTATTTGTATGGGTATAATAATGATGATTAAGTAATATAAATAGTAAGTATAACATAAAAATGATTCTCTATATATGATATAACATCTAATGTATATTATTATTGTATAATTAAGTAACAGTTATTTCACCATTATACAGGAGGCTAACCTACCCTTGACCAATAAAAAAGTACAAAGTAAGGGGTTTCTTATCTCACTTTTAATTCCATGGGATTTCCATTGTTCACCGCTTATTTATTGAATGTGGTGTGTGTACTACCCATGATTGTATTAATTGTGGAATATAATTAAATTTATGGATATTTACATCATCATTGTACGATCATTCTTTTATGGGTGTATGTTTAGTATGTTACCAAATTGATAAGGGATTTTGAAATTTCAATTTCCATTCATTCAGATTTACACATACTTCATTGAATATTTTAATCTAAGAGTTTGTGTGGAATAGCTATTCATTTTCTTATGTCATAATTTCCACTCCCCTTTTTGTGGATATACTTTTGATACACATAATCACTCCATTGATAATTTCTGAAGTCATTGATCTGAACTTGATAAGAGTAATATTTAACTCATTCTCCATTTGTTGAGTTAAATATCCAATTCATATGTGTTGTCTTTACAAGAATAGGTGTGGATTTCCTCTGATTTATTTATAGTGAATATCCAATAATAATGAGTGTATTTATTTTTATCACACATAATTATGTTTTTGATTTATCTTTAACCTAAGGATATGGTCTTTATAAGAGATTTCATCTAAATTTACGTTCCATTGAGACTTATTTGTTGTTATACACCAAATCACTTTTTATGATGTATATAAGGTAATTTGACATATTATATCATGAATCCCTTTATTATCATGATATAAAAATGTTTTCATTATCTCAATTATTTGTATTCAAGTGTCCCTCTTTTATTATAAACTCTAACTAAAATATCATTTTAAATGATTTAAAGATTTATTATTCTAAATATTTCCCATTAATGTAAATTTATAAAAATGGTTTTAATGATTTATTTATATGGAAATTAAAGTTTTAATATTAGAAATTATTTTAAATGTTTCAATGTGGTATGGGACACATTGATTCAAAATCCTATTTTTAAATGGATTCTTGACAAATAGTGTGACTTTTAAATGATTTCCAGAAAATGGGGATATTTCTCTCTAATAGTTTTGATTATTATTTTCATCTATGTAAATATCATTCATTATTATCGATTGAGGTTAGTCTGATACAATAAAATCTTCCATATTGTATAGAATGAGTTATTTTTTACTGTGGATGTGCTATTTTTATACAATTCTTGGTTTATGGTTAAATTATTGACATTTCGTATGATAGTTTTAATATGAATGTTTATGTTATGTTTCAATTTTTTCGTATGAGGAATGCATTGGACTTAGTAAGTGACGGGTGGAGCCCACTATAACTCCTCGATTCATTAGTGTGTCTCATGAGACAAAATAGTGTATTGGCACAAGGCCTTGACAAAATCTTATTTGTAGTCATGGCATGTAGCCTTGACTATGTGGTTATGATAGTCTGGAATTATTTATTCCATCATTATGAAAGTGGTTATTGATATTTCATGTGGTTATTCGACTAGTAGAATATCCATGTGAATTCATAAATGGAATTATTTCATTTTATATTTTCCATATTATGCTGAAGTTCATGTTTAAAAGGCTTTTTTTTATTTAAACATTTCCTAAATGTGTATTCTTATTTATGAATGTTTCCACTATATTGTTATCCTTACTAAGCATCTGAGCTCACCCATTTCTATGATTTATTTTTCCTAGGATGTAAAGATGTAATTTCTGAATGACCTACAGGGAAAGTGTGAGGGGATATGAAGAGAATATGTTATTGTTGTTTTTTTTACTTTATGATTTAATGTAAGACTTTTGAAGATATCTAGTGTTTCCAAGACAACTAAACAAATCGGTCTTTCGAGATATTATCTTTTGTGATCATGCCATTGTTTTGTAATAATGCACCAACTCTGGGTAATTGGGGTAGGGGCGTTACAGTGGGTATTAGAGGAAGTTTAGTACAAACCTTGGAAGTGAGATTTAGATAATATTTTAATAGATCACATATACCTAAGATGGACATTGAGGATTAGTATAGAAGAACTTTCAAGAATTGTGGTATTTAAGAGATTTTGTGAGTTTTCTGAGCAATACATCCCTATCTGGATATGAGCAGGTAGAGGTTTCTCTGGCACAGATGTACCTTGGGGTAAAACTCGAAAACACCACTTTGAAATAGACTCAAAAGGGAACTGGTGCATGACAACGGGCCTTGCTGCACTCTTGGTTACAACACTCCTGAGGGATATGCCTAGGATAATTCTCATTTTCTTTACAAATCATTATAAATGGCTTATGAGTATATAATTCCTAAAAGAAAACATTTTTTTATTATGGATTATATCCATAAACTATTTAATTTATGATAAATGTTTTACAAGTTTTGGATTAGGTATTTCTATTCATAAAATAATCTAGTGTACTCCATTGATTAGAAATGGCGCCCAGTAGAAGGAAAGAGAACTCTAGCAATATGCATGATCCAAAGAGTAAGAAGGATCGTATCTTTCTTGGTCATAAGACATAATTTATATGGGAAATAGTCTCCCATGTATTATTATCATATAAATAAATAACATCATGTGTTGATAAGATAAGTAAATATTCCTCGGAATCCTATGGATTTGAAGGAAATCCAGAGAAGGAAGGGATGGTAGAGAGAAGGACGGATAAAGTGAAGAAGGTCAAGAAGGATTTTCCCATATGTGATTTCTATGGAAATAATCACATGGGAAAATGCTTGAGGGAATGGGAGAATGTTATAAGTGTGGAGAAAAAGGAAACCATGTATGTGACTAAAAGTGTAAGAAAATGGTTTCAAATGTTCAATGCTTAATCTGCAAGGAGTTTGGACACTACATGAACCAATGTCCCAGTCATCAGACTATTCCGAAAATGATGCTAATGGATAAAAATCAAGTTATGATACTACCACAGATAATGAGGAATGACTAGTATTCTTATGTTGTTATTTTTGAATTATTTTATTCAAGTGTTGTATCAATGATGTTCTGGAAATAAATAAGGACTGTACTGTAGTACAATTTCATTGAGGATTTGAGATTTTATGGAACTAATAAATGTGACTCAACAACAAGTTAAACTTTTTTGGAAATTACTTGGTTGAAGGAAAGATAAACCATAATATTTTCTTAATATTGAGGTACTGATTTTTGGAATAATATATGGTTTATTTGGGTAAATTATATTGTATATTCTTAAATACCTTGAAACTGATTAATGATTTGTATATTCAATAATTGTTGGAGGTTACAAAATTTTTGGATGGATGACGTATATCCAGTATTCTATAAGGAATGAGGGTGCATGAATGTAATCAATAAATATTTATGGTAATTTTGGGCTTTTTAGTTTTTTAAAAGAATAAATGATGAAGTTATTCACATGCTATTACGAGGTAAAAAGGATCTACATTATGTTTACCGTTCATATAAATTATAGACTGTGGGATTACAGAATTGTTTTGGATAAGTATAATGGTTGGAATGGATTATATTTTACATCTATTGTTAAAGTTATTTTTGGATATTTATAAAATGGAAAACACGCAGACCGTGTGACAACCCATGGTGTCGGACAAAGCTGCGAGAATCAAACCCACAAACATAGTGCAATTGGGATTTATCGCCTACCACTAGACTACATGAGGTCCCTGGAGTGTAAAATGACATTTTATTTTTTTAGAAAGTTCTAAAAGATTATTTATAAATTTTTTTTTGGAACAAGATATGGTTAGGATAAATAAAATATTTTTGAGTTCTATTACCATTTTGAGTGATATATGGGTTTATGGAAAAAAATTATTAAGATTTAAATTAAACATGGAAAGTAAGTATATTTCCTTATGTTCTTAGTAAATCTCATAAATAAATTTTTCAACTTTATGAAAGGTAATATAAAACACAAACATTGCCGGCTAACGTTTCCTACTAGAGATTCATAGACTGTTTAACCAATCACATGTTTGTGATTTTCTGGTAGTTTACTTTCTCTTAATCCTGTTTTCTACAACTCTCCATCAGACGTTCTTGGTTTTTTTCTCCCCCATATCCATGTTTTTATAGAATCATAGTATGAGCTATCTCGGGTGACCTTTGTACTTCCCTTTCTTTTAAAGTTATATTATTGTTAACCCTATTTCTGATATGGGTTTTCCACAAATGTATTTTCTATTTTCAACCTTTAATTTTAAAAGAACATTTTAAAATTGTGAGGATGCAATTTATTGAAGGAGGGGATAATTTAACACCCCAATATTTCACGGTATGCTTCTCTTTGAATAATATAGTAGTGTGTGTTGTACGCAACTTCGACTACCAACACACACCACAACCAATCAAAATAGCCATTATGATTAGTAATACCCAATTCTTAAAATTTAATAAATTTTATCATTCAAAATGGACTTCATTTTTGGATTCGGAATATCGAAATTATCCTAGGGTGAAATTTATTTATTTTTCTGAAAACCTTTAATTTTTGATGAATAATGAAAAACACTGAGTAATTGTTTAAAACCAAATATTTATTTAAAAAATTATTTATTTTATTTAAATTTAATTAAGGTAAAAATGGATACATAATACCTATATAAGTTCAATTTAATTCAATTGAGTTAGTTTAGAATCATTTTAGATATATAAAAATTTTATGCAATTTTTCACCATCTTTTACCGACCTCCTAAGAGATTTAGGAAATTCACATAAAACTAAATTTTACCACTTCTGTGAGTGGAATTTCGAAAATCCGAGAGACATGGTTAATAAAAAGGAGTAAAATTTGGTTCAATAAAATAAAAATAATTTTTGTTAAATAGTAACTTTTTACTTTTATTTACCATAGTAAAATGTAAATTGTGTAATTAAGGGTGAAAATGATATTAATATTACCCTAACACATGTCCTAATTCTACTGGACAAGTTTACCTCGACCAAAAACAACCTTAGAAATAAAATATTATCATTTAGGTCCACATGGATTAGATTAGTACATTTATTATTATTTAATTCAAAGAAGAATTAAAAGAGTTTAAATCAATGATTATTTACAAAAACATTTTTAATATATAATTATAAAAAAGATAAATTAGATTATAGATATTCATTATTAATCTGAAAAGATTTCCTTTATAATGGTATTTTATTTATTTTTTTTGGAATTTATATAATTCAATTTATTTATTACACAATAGTGATGTAGTAATTACCTAATTAATGAAATATAAAAATAATTGATATTATAAATATCACAATATATGTAATTTGAGAATTTTTATGAATTCCACAAAATTATTAGTTTAATATGTCATATTTTTATTTGTTATATAAATTTTATTTGAAGTAATAATGCTGTTATAAAATTATTAAAAACAAAATACACAATAGGGTCAAAATTGACATAAAAGTGTTTTTTAAAAAATATTATATTTTTAATTGAAATTCAATTCCTAAAAATCTAAGGTTGGGAAAAATGACTTATATCATGATATTTTTATCATTAATGGACCACTTTTGGGTCGCTTGGAATTATATAGTATGTTTATTAACTATATAATATAAAAATACAAAGAGACATGGTAAATGTCAAACAATTTAACTAAGAGGTAAATCAAAAAGATAAGGTTACTATAGTAATCCAAACCTGTATAAAATCTATAGGTTTAGTGTCTTTAGACCCATCTCCAACTTAGACTTTTAATAATACACTTTTTAACCATTAGAAACCGAATATGAATTTATTATAAATTAATACTTTAAGTTTTTCTTAAAGAGCCCCTCCCCCCTTATAAAAGGACACCACTTCTAACAAATTATTCATACCATAAAAGCCTTTTGTCTCAGCCATCCCCTGCCCAAATATTCTCTAAACTTCCCTCACTTAAACCTAGAGGCATTAGTTTGATCATAAGGCAAACCTACGGATTGCTTTTGATCAAATCAAAAGGAAGATCCCAAAGAAGAGGTAATGTTTTCGCCACCCTCTTTCAAATTCCTTTCTTCGTCAACTTCTTCTTTATATTTTATTTCCATTCTAAAATAATAAATCCAGTATCTTATATATGATATGATTTTATTATAAATATGGTACAACCATATTTGGTATTCTATCCATCCTTTGAATGACATGTCACCATACATCCATACGTACGGCTTACCGTCTCCACGTCATGGTGTAATTGTTATTCAGTACAATATTACTTGGATGGGTATAATAATGATGTTTAATTCATATAAATAATAATTATAACATGATAATATATTATATATATATATATGATATAATATGCAATTATATATGATCTTAATATCAAAATAATGATATTATCACTCGTGCATATGTACGGATTACCGTCTCCATGAACTTGATGAGATCCATTCTTCATCGTATCCATACAAGTATAATTCTCATTTTATGATAAAAAATAATGTTTAAGGACTTGATATAATTCTGTATATGAATGAGATACAAACTATCCATAACAAACATGACTTATGTAACAAAACATATAAAAGAAAACGAGTAAGTTAACACCCGAAACGACGATAATACTAAGATATTATTGACAAGGAAATGTAAAAAGATCATATATGATATCATATTAATGTATATTATTAATGTAAAAATCAATAACAATTGTTTCACCATTTAAAAATAATATAACCTACCTTCGACCAAGAAAAAAGTACAACGTAAGGGGTTTCTTATCTCACTCTTTATTCCATGAGATTTCCATTGTTCACTGCTTATTTATTGAATGTGGTGTGTGTACTACCCATGATTGTATTCATTGTGTAATATACTTAAATTTATGGATATTTACATCATCATTGTATGATACTTATTTCATGGGATTATGTTTCATAAGTTACCAAATCAATAAGGGAATTTGAAATTTCAATTCCATTCATTCGACATTACACATACTTCATTGATTATTTTACTATAAGATTAAGTGTGGAATAACTATTCATTTTCTTATGTCATAATTTCCACTCCCCTTTCTGTGGATATACTTTTGATACCCATAATCACTCCATTGATAATTTATCATGTCATCGATATGAACTTGATAAAATTAATTTTTAACTCATTCTCCATTTGTTGAGTTAAATATCCAATTCATGGGTGTTGTCTTTACAAGAATATGTGTGGATGTCCTCGGATTGATTTAAAGTGAATATCCAATCATATTGAGTGTATTTATATTTATCACAAAATATTATGTCATTGATTTATCTTTAAGCTAAGGATATGGTCTTTATAAGATATTTTATCTCAATTTACATTCCACTGAGACTTCTTTGTTGTTATACACTAAATCACATTTATATGGTGTATATAATGTAATTTTACATAGTATATCATGAATCCATTTATTCTCATGATATTAAAATGTTTTTATTATCTAAATTATTTGTATTCATGTGTCACTCTTTTGGTTAGGAACTCTAACTAAAATATCATTTAAAATGATTTAAAGATATTTTATTCTAAATCTTTCTCATTAATGTCCATGTTTTAAAAATGGTTTTTAAGATTCATTTATATGGACATTGTATTTTTAAAATTAAATCTCCTTTTAAAAGTTTAAAAGTGGTATGGGACACTTTGATTCAAAATTCTATTTTCAAATGGCTTCTTTACAAATAGTGTGACTTTTAAATTATTTCCAAAAAAAGGTGGATATTTCTCTCTAATAGTTTTGATGATTATTTTCATCTACGTCAATATCTATTATTATTGTCGATTGAGGTTAATCTGATACGGTACAATATTCCATATTGTATCGAATGAGTTATTTTTTACTGTGTATGTTCTATTTTTATACCATTCATGGTTTGTGGTTAAGGCATTGACATTTCATATGCTAGTTTTAATACGAATGATTATGTTGTGTTTCATACTTTTCATATGTGGAATACATTGGACATAGTAAGTGACAGGTGGAGCCTGCTATAGCTCCTTGATGCATCGGTGGGTCTAATGAGACAAACTAGTTTCTTGGGACAAGGCCTTGATAAAATATTATTCGTTGTCTTGGCACGAGACCTTGACTATGTTGTTATGATAGTCTGGCATTATGGATTCCATCATTATGAAGTGTTTTATTGATCTTACGTGTGGCTATTCAACTAGTATAATATCCATGTGAATAAGTAAATGGAATTATTTCATTTTATCTTTGCCATATTATGCTGAAGTTCATGTTTAAAAGGCATTTGTTTTAGTTATACTTTGCCTTAAATGTTTATGCTTATTTATGAAAGTTTCCGCTATATTGTTATACTTGTTGAGAATCTGAGCTCACCCCTTTCTATGTATTATCTTTACGAGGATTTGAAGAAGTAATTTACGAATGACCTCCAAGGATAGTATGAATGGATATGAAGACAGGATGTTGTTGTAGTTTTTTTACTTTATGATGTAATGTAAGACTTATGAATATATCTAGTGTTTCCAAGACTACTAAACTAATCGGTCTTTCGAGACTTGATCTTTTGTGATCATGCCAATGTTTTGTTATAATGCACCGACTCTGGGTAATTGGGGCCGGGGGATTACATGTAGAGTGATTTTATTTGAGAACACTCACATGTCTATACATGACAAAGTTCCCAATCTATATAAATGTGTTAATTAAAAAAGGAATGATGGATCATTCTTGAAAAAAAGATATATTTTACTGAATTCCAAAATGTGTCAAACAACATAGTTGATCACACATGTTCTTGAAATACCCTACATGAATGTCGGCTAATGCTCATGGAGGCTCTCTCGACAGGAGATCTTTATCTAATGAATGAACCCAAATGAATTTCCTTCGATCTTATTAAATCCTTTACAAAGGAGTCTACATTAGATGAGGAATTATACTTATATTGGTCTGATAATATAAATTTCATTTTTAAATTGGTTTTTTTATGAAAATTAAATTTAATAATCATTGGATCAAGAAATGGAGAGACAGTGGGACATTCATATGGTCGATGAATATCATGTGATGACACAAGATGACCTGGGGTACGATCATGCAATACGAGAGATACTAAAATCCCCACATTGACTCCAGCTCATTTTCTTTTGATATGAAAAATTCATGGAGGTTTATAAATAGGGTGGTGAGGCATGAAAATCCCCCCACCACACATCACAAAATCTGTGATCGACCAAAGACACACATATATTACAGTGAGAGAGTGGGTGAAGAATTCTCAAAGTGGAAGGTCATGCAATCACAAGGTATTAAACTAGGAAAACCAATATAATCAACCACAGATCACATGGAGAAATAATTTTTTGTGTTATCACAATTTATATCATAGAATGAATATCCATATTTTCATCCAGAATATGTGAGGGAGGCATCACACTTCAACTAGGTCATACGAAGCCTAAAAAATCTAAACTAATGAAAAATTGAGATACAATATGCAATAAATTATAGAATGAATACTAGAAAATAAATCATACATAATATCATAAGTATATTCTATTCTTCATTAAATTTTTGTGACCTACCCAGATCATTCAACAACACTATGACCAATCGCCAAAGTCATTTTACAATCTCTTGACATGTCACTTGGATTATGTGATGTCCTATTATTAAGCAATGGATATCATGGTATGCCCCCCAGGATTTGAACACATGTATTGAAGAGTACTTTGTTCTTTCCATTGAAATATACTGACATCTACGGGTCATGTATCCTTAGTTATGGGCCATATCCACATCATGTAAGTCAGGTCACATGATGGCACTGGGGAGTGGCATCTAGGTCTCAATATCTTCTCTATATATGGAATTCAGATCATGTAGTTCACTCCATATATGTCATCCACTATCATGTGGAACCCCCAAATATGCTATTTATATAATGTGAAACCCTCAATAAATTTCAGCATTTATCATAAAAGAACCTCCAAACATGTCATCCTAGATCATGTCACATCATCTATACTAGTCATCTAGCTCATTCCTAGTTATATAGGATTTTTAGTCAGATCATGTGATAGCCTCCCAGATGTGTTACCCTAGTCTTTAAAAGCTCACCATGCATGTCACCCATGTCTTTTGAAAACCACCAAATATGATAGTCTTGATCATGTGATTTGTTCTTGAATTTTCATCAAGATCATGTCATAACCCATAGAAAAGTTAGAAAGATCAAGAGATGGACATTGGAAATGTCCTCAATAAATCCATGATAGATATATCAAACTTCATATGTTTCATATAGACATAGTAGGTGTTCCCATAAGAATATCAAAATAAGTCAAGAATAAAATCACGATATGAAAATTCACAAATCGATACATGCTAGTAAGAGGTCATGGGATGTGATAACATTGGCTAGAGGATATGTTTGGTCATTTCCCTAACTAATATATGAGAACTATGATTATTTTATTGACCAAGATAGGTTTGATTCCATTATATATCTCAATCTCTAATGGGATTCTATAACACCCTGAGATTTTATGAAAAATATTATTTTACTTTCATTGATGTCTTCTATTATACAACACACCAAGTTTATCTTTTACTATACGCAACACTGTATTATCTTGCAGTATACGCAACACTATTCTTGGATCGTGTTACACACAATTTCATGTTCGTTTTATAAAAGTCATTCTATGCAACGTTGTGTGTGTGTATATATATATATATATTCAATGTATAAATGAAATATGGTTGGATTCTATTATAAGAAACAATGAAGGATTCTTTCCCAACACGCAACCCTGACTTGGCTTGCATTACACGGAATCACGACCTTCCTCGATAGCGTGTGTTGTACACAATACCGGGTTTTACTAAACAACGATATATTATTATAATATTATTATGAACTAGACGTTATGAATAGTATTAACTAAATTTTGAATTTTATGACATTATTATTAATCTTACACATTTTCTAGAACATAGTATAAGACCAAAATAAATTTTGCAGGTAAAATAAGTATTTTTCAAAAAAATGTAGTTTTGCCGCCTTTTGATGGCACACCAACTTTAAATATTATTTTGGACATGGTTATAAGTTCAATTTTACAAAATAAAAATATTATTTGGAATCAGGATATAAAATTTTACCTTGGATAAATTTTTCATATTATTCTGATAACATTCATATTTTAATGAATAGTTAAAACTTGTTATATTTTAATTAAAAACAACTTTTTTCATCGTAATAACATATGTGGTTAAATAATAATATTGAATGGTTTGAAAGTATAAATAGAATATATTTTAACCATTTAATATAATGTATGTCATTAGCCTTGATTTTACGTGGAATTCGTAGGTTAAATAAGTTCAATCTTTTGCAATGTTTTAAACAAAAACCCGTTTTCTTTCGACAACGGGATTAATTTTAATTTATTTTCTGCAACTTCTGTGTATTGAATTTGGAAAAATGGATTCCATATTTGGAATCAGTGGGTCCAAATTATATTAATAGACTACTTTTTATTTTTGAGATTTATGAATAGTAACAACAGTAAATTTAATTTACCATAGTAAAAGGTAAATTGGGTAATTAAGGGTAAATATAATATTATAAAATTATCCTAATACTTTTCATAATACAATTGGATTATTATAATTTGTCCTAAGTCATATTTGGGTCGAAATTGAATCCATTAGAACCCACATGGAGATGATTAAGACCTTTAGTTTATTTTATTTAAAGGAAAGTGAAATATGTCTCACTCAACATTAATAATTAAAGTATTTTTAATATAATTTTATACAGAATATAAATACGGTTATAAATACTAATTTGAAATATATAATGTTTTTCTCTTTCATGGTAATTTATTTTTATTTTTTAAGAGTTATTTATTTACCTTATTATCTTATATATTAATGATGCAGAAATTATTTATTTAGTGAAAAATCAATAATATTGTTTTTATGGAAATATTAATACATATCAAAAGGCCCAAAAATCTGGGAAAAAAAAACTTATTATTAGTGTATATATAAACCCTAATCATCCAATGGACGAATTATTGACCATTTGGATCCTTATTAAGGGGATTATGACACTTATATTATTTTATTTTAAATGATGCCAAAGTTGTCACCTTCCTAATTTAATAAATATAACAATTTAACTATTGTGATTTTAAGATGATAAATTCGAGTAAAAGTATTATTGTGAAATTTAATATATTTATATTTATCATAGGATTTTATTTTTAATTTTTATGCAACAAATTAGTATATTAAATAATTATACAAAAATGTTGTAGTAGTTATTTTATTAAGAGGTAAACCAATGAAATGGTTTTAAGAATAATAAAATAAATATTATATGAACTATTTAATGTGCTCCACTAATTTTATAGATACATATGTCATTTTAGGAATCTATTAAAGCTTTTAGTTCGAACATATCTTCTGTATATATTTTATTTAAATTCATATAAATGAATAGTGTCAAAATTGACACTATTGTTATTTTATAAAAATAACATATTATAAAATTGTTTAAAAATCACAAAAATATTTAAAAATTAGAAATTAAAATTTAAATGGTCTAAACCGTTATAAAGTATCAAAGTATGGAAAATTCACAACAAATAAGTAATTTTTTGTTATAATTTAAAATTTAAAATTTTATTAGCACAAATAAAATTAAATTGATTAAGTAAGGATAAATCAAGTTGATAATGTTTAAAATAATTTTTTAACATGTCTAAATTTTATTTTTTGATGTTATTATAACCCTATATCATCTTATATTTGAATATGAGTCATTTTTGGAGGTTTTTAAGTGGGGTTAGATTTATAATAATTTAATATTTTTAAGAATTCCAAAGCTGCCCCTCTCCTCCCTTATAAAAGGGGACCTCCTCCCTCTCTTCCTCACACCAATTTGAGCCTTCATGTTTGGCCAAAACCTGCCAAATTCTCTTCTAAACTTCCCTAGAAACATCTTTTAGGTCTTCCTCTTCTTCAAAGACCAATTTTAGTGCCCTAAGAGGAGGTCTCAAAGAGGCGCTTCAAAGAAGAGGTAATGTTCGTTACTGATTCTTTCAACTTTATTTCTTCTTAGACTTCTTCTTATTTAGTTGTTTCATTATGAAGTAATAACATCAGTATCAATCATATACTGATATGTTATTATACGTATGAAACAGCCCTATTTCACAATTTATCCATCCTATAGAAAAAGAAATCACTGCACGTGTGTACGTACGGAATACCGTCTCCAGGCTGTGGTGTAATCTATTTTCCACCACCTCCTTACTTGGATGGGTATAATGGTGTAAATAATGACTATATATGATTATTGTAAATTTATATTGATTCTTAAATATTATACATACACTTTAATATAATTCCACATTCATGGGAATGATATTATCGCTTGTGCGTACGTACGGACTACCGTCTCCACGACGCGATGAGATTCATTATCAATGATTAACCATTCACGGATGATTATAAAGTATATATAATAAGTAATAATGTAATATATGACATAATAATGATACAGTATTTATGTATATATATGTATGTCATCTACTTAATTCCATTCAATTCAACAAGGAAACAAAAATAGTGTTCATGCGTACGTACGGCCTACCGTCTCCATGAATGGTGTATTTCATTCCATTTATCAATAAATTATATATATGTATATTTTGAATATATATTATATATAAATCCTGTTTTACATTCTGGATATAAGTAATCAGGATCTAAGTAATCATATAAATAATTACAAGTTAAAACACGAACGAAAAATGAGACGATTTTACCCAAAACACTACTTTAACATTAATTTACAAAAGAACGGGTAATATAAAGTAATAAGTGAACCACATATGATATAATAACTATGAATATGATTATGTAATAAGTAAATAACATTATTTAAATCATTATACAGGTGTTTCAGATACGTACGAAGCATATCAGACCTAAGGTAAGGGATAATTTTGCAAATCTCATTTTTATCCGAGATTGCTTATTCGTAATTATTTTCTTGGGTTATTGTTATCATCCATGTACGTGTTTCTTAAAAATGGTTTCATGTATGATTAAAGTTCTTTTTACCAACTTTTTTACTTTTACTATATGGTATGTAAGGAATCATTCTTTTGTTTACGTTACGAGGTAATTTTTTGACTTTTCCGACAAAAGTACGATAAGAATGTTTTTTTAACGTATACGACATGAATGGATTTTTATGGTTTTATAAAGCCTTATTTTCATGAATCTTCCTTCAAAATATTTCTGGAATATTTTTAAAAAAACATTTTCTTCTAAAATTGCATGTCATTTTGTGAAATGAAAATGATTTTGAAGAAAAAAGGATATTTTCCTCAAGAAATCATTTAAAGTGTTTTATCGAAACCATTTTCATCTAAGATGACATTATTTCACATGAGTATGTTTAAAGTGTAATGTCTCTATGATTTACATGGTTTCAATTTTCTTTTTATGAAATGATATCCATTTCTTTTATATGGATTATGTGATGATGGGATGATGTTTATGAAACCCATTTTATTTATTGGGTTATTATGAATGATGTATGTTTATTTTGTGGAACAAGTAAGAATGATTTCATTATGAGATGGGTGGGACCTATATCTCCCTCAAATGCATTGGGTAAAGATTTATATCTCATGAGATAGACATGTATGGAACGGAAAGTTAAACCGGTTCAGTAATACAAGACTAGAACAAGGAGTGAACTCGATTCAAAAAGGGACTTTGTCCACTAAGATGGTCTTGTCAGCAATGCCTTGGCTACCATGGAATTCATTACATGTGTTTAATGGATGCCACAATTACATGTTTTATTCCCATTCTATTTTATCGTTCTTAATGTTTCTTCGTGATCTATGCGTTATGTACTTCCATGTTTTATGTCATTGCTCAAGCCTTTGATGTTTAAACATTATGTTCATGTTTTTATGTTCAAATGTATATAGTATGTTTTATTTTATCCATGATTACCCTTACTGAGAATTTGATCTCACCCTTTTTATGTTTTCTTTTCCCCAGCATATAATGAAAGGTTTTAGTTAAGAAAAAAAGGGGGAAGATTTTTATGGGAGATGTTGAAGATCTTTCACCACGATTAGAAAATTTTATTCCGAGTTTCCAAAGACACTAAACTATTAGGGTCCTTGTGTGTCTAATTTTGTTATGTATTATGTATTCCTCAAAATTAATGTAATGTCCATGTACATCATGCTTCGGGTCTCTACAGTTGGTATCAGAGGAAAGGTTTAGTCAACCTTTGGAAACTAGGATGCGAAAATGTTAGTGAGATCTTTAGAGATATTTCTAAGGTATGTCTAGGGATGTCCCTAAGGATAAGTATTCATATAAAATATAGTCCTAGAACTATGGTAATGATCATAGAATTTAACCTAAGATGTTAGATATTGAGGGTACTCCCCCTTTACTATGTTGTTTTCCCTAGCATGATTTTTTCCTCTCACACTATTTTTTTGGGTTGTAGAAAATGGCTGGAAACAGTAAGCTTCATGATAATGGAGGATATAATGGACAATGGAATGATATTATTCATGAGAAACCAAATGAAACTAGATTTCAATGTCCAAAAATCATTATTATGTCGAATCAGTAATCTCGTAATATGATCAATAAACTCAAATTTTGTAAGTTTCCTAACCCGGCTAATAAGAGAAAGATAGAGTTTCATGATGATCATAGAGGAATGAAAGTTCAATTTCCCCTATGTAAATCATGTGGGAAGAGGCATCAAGGAGAATGATTCATAGGAACTGGATGATTCTTTGGGTGTGGAAAAGAAGGACATAATGCCAGTAAGTGCAAAGGAAAAGGTACAATTAACACCATGGATGAGGATAATGGTGTTTCTATGACATCAACAATGGTTAAATGTTTTAAATGTGGAATGTACGGGCATTATGCAAACCAATTCCCTATGGGAAAGTCTCATGTAGAGAATCAGTATGGTCATATGGGTAATATTTATGTGGATGATGATGAAGAGACAACAAATGATATGTGATATGAAAGAATTTTTGAAGCTCGACCAATGGTTTAAGAAGGTAGTGGAATGATTACATGTTTATCAAGTGTAATGTTGTATAAGTAATCTCATGGTAGTATGGAATAAAGAATCATCTAAGTATTGTTACACTTTTATTTTTCCTAAAGTATATGAAAGTACATGTTGAATGGTACTAGTAACCATGGAAGGTTATTCAGATATTTTTGGAAATTAGATGATATGTGCATAATGAAGGGATAAGAAGATAATAAGATGTTTGATTGTATTCATGAGCTCATGACTGATATATGGAGAAGGTTTTATCATGGTTTGAGTATATAGAATTTTTGGATTTTGGTATGTGGAAAGAGTTAATTTTTGACAGAATTCATGTTTTCACTATGGTTTAATGGATATTCATTTTTCAAGAGAATAAATGATTAAGGTATTCACATGATTGGAAGGTGACCAACAAGATAATGGGGGATAAATGATTGTTGGTTGATGACATTTCAAGTAATCATTTCTTTATACTATGAGCTTGGACCGAATTATTTTAGATAAATATTTGAATGGATTATGTTGAACATAAGATAGTATTGTTTAAGTATAGAATTTTTTTTCGATATTATTGATGGGATGTTATATTAATATAGTTTTAGAAAAAGGACAACCTGCAGGACGGGCGACAGCTCATCGTGTTGGACAAGGCTGTGGGAATCGAACCCACAACTGAAGTGCGACTGTCCATTGTCACATACCACTGGCCTATAAGAAGTCCCTGTTTAGTAGAAATTAGTTTTATTATATTATGTAGTATTATATATGAAGTATAAGTCCATTTTAGGAACCATATATGATTAATCTAACTATAGATGGACTTATGTATTTTTTGATAACTTTTATAACCTTTTGTTTGAGACAGATGGAATGACCCATCATTCTATCACATGATCTGCTAACACATCATGAATGACAAATTCAACTTCATTTCTTTATGAGATGAAGTGGAAATTGTCCAAAGAATGACCAATGGTGAGACTATACCAAAATCACGAAAGTATTTCTTCTAATTCCAATTTCATCAACTTTAGGGAAATGATCTTGAAAACAAAAAATGTTGTCATAGTGCTCTTATATATGATTAATCATATGGTACCTTAGATCATCACAAATTTATGTCTTTGTGATTGTTGGCTTTTCCATATCCATGTCCTCTAACACTCTCCATCAGAACATGATGGTTATATTTTTCTTCCATATCCATATTTTCACCTATGTTCTCCTATATGGAAACCTAATGATTAGTTACTTTGGGTAATCATTGCATTTCAAGCTTTAGTTTTTAAAATTAAGTTTTAGTATTCCTTTTTACAATGTGTGTTTCTATGAATAGTAAACGATTTATAACCCTGACGAATTTCGAGGGCGAAATTCATTTTAAGGGCAGTAGAATGTAACACCCTGAGATTTTACGAAAAATATTATTTTACTTTCATTGATGTCTTCTATTATACAACACACCAAGTATAGATGGTACTATACGCAACACCATATTAGCTTGCAGTATATGCAACACTATTCTTGGATTGTGTTACACACAATTTCATGTTCATTTTATAATAGTCATTCAACGCAACGTTGAGTGTGTGTATATATATATATATATATATTCATTGTATAAATGAAATATGGTTGGATTCTGTTATATGAACCAACGAATGATTCTTTCCCAACACGCAACCCTGACTTGGCTTGCATTACACGCAATCACGGCCTTCCTCGATAGCGTGTGTTGTACGCAATTCCGGGTTTTACTAAACAACGATATATTATTATAATATTATTATGAACTAGCCGTTATGAATAGTATTGACTAAATTTTGAATTTTATAACATTATTATTGATCTTACACATTTTCTATAACATATTATAAGAACAAAATAATTATTTCCGGTAAAATAAGTATTTTTCAAAAAATGTAGTTTTGCGGCCTTTTGATGGCTCACCCACGTTAAATATTGTTTTTGATATGTTTATAAGTTCAATTTTACAAAAAAAAATTATTATTTGTAATTAGGATATAAAATTTTACCTTGGATAAATTTTTCATATTATTCTGATAACATTCATATTTTAATGAATAGTAAAAACACGCTATATTTAAATTAAAAACAACTTTTTTCATCGTAATAACATATGTGGTTAAATAATAATATTGAATGGTTTTAAAGTATAAATACAATATATTTTTACCATTTAATATAATTTATGTCATTATCCTTGATTTTACGTTGAATTCATAGGTTAAATAAGTTCAATCTTTTGTAATGTTTTAAACAAAAACACGTTCTCTTTCGACAATGGGATTAATTTTAATTTAATTTCTGCAACTTCTGTGTATTGAATTTAAAAAAATGGATTCCATATTTGGAATCAGTGGGTATAAATTATATTAATATACTAATTTTTATTTTTGGGCTTTATGAATAGTAACAACGGTAAATTTAATTTACCATAGTAAAAGGTAAATTGGGTAATGAAGGGTAAATATAATATTATAAAATTATCCTAATACTTGTCTTAATACAATTGGATGATTATAATTTTTCCTAAGTCATATTTGGGTCAATATAGAATCCATTAGAACCCTCTTGGAGGTGATTAAGTCCTTTAGTTTATTTTATTTAAAGGACAGTGAAATATGTCTCACTCAACATTAATAATTAATGTATTTTAATATAAGTTTATACAGAATATAAATTCGTTTATAAATACTCATTTGAAATATAAAATGTTTTTCTCTGTAATGGTAATTTATTTTTATTTTTTAAGAGTTATTTAAATACATTATTATCTTATATATTAATGATGCAGAAATTATTTATTTAGTGAAGAATCAATAATATTGTTTTTATGGAAAAATTAATACATATCAAAAAACCCCAAAATCTGAAAAAAACTTATTATTAGTGTATATATAAACCCTAATAATCCACTGGCCGAATTGTTGACCATTTGGATCCTTATTATGGTGATTATGACACTTATATTATTTTATTTTAAATGATTCCAAAGTTGTCACCTTCATAATTTAATAAATATAACGATTTAACGATTGTGATTTTAAGATGATAAATTCGAGTAAAAGTATTATTGTGAAAGTTAATAGATTTATCTTCATCATAGGATTTTATTTTTAATTTTTATGCAACAAATACGTATATTAAATAATTATACAAAAATGTAGTAGTAGTTATTTTATTAAGAGTAATCCAAAGAAATGGTTTTAAGAATAATAAAATAAATATTATATGAATTATTTAATGTGCTCCACTAATTTTCTAGATACATATGTCCTTTTATGAATCTATTAAAGCTTTTAGTTCCAACATATCTTCTGTATATATTTTATTTAAATTCATATAAATGAATAGTGTCAAAATTGACACTATTGTTATTTTATAAAAATAACATATTATAGAATTGTTTAAAAATCACGAAAATATTTAAAAATTAGAAATTTAAATTTATATGGTCTAATATGTTATAAAGTATCCAATTATGGAAAATTCACAACAAATAAGTAATTTTTTGTTATAATTTAAAATTTAGAATTTTATTTGCACAAATAAAATTAAATTGATTAAGTAAGGATAAATCAAGTTGATAATGTTTAAAATAATTTCCTAAAATGTCTAAATTTTATTGGTTAATAATATTACGACCCTATCTCATCTTATATTTGAATATGAGCCATTTATTAAGGTTTTTAAGTGGGGTTAGATTTATTATAAATTAATATTTTTAAGAATTCCAATGGTCCCCCTATCCTCCCTTATAAAAGGGGACCTCCTCCCTCTCTTCCTCATACCAATTTGAGCCATAAAGCTCGCCCAAACCCTGCCAAATTCTCTTCTACACTTCCCTATAAACATCTTGGAGGTCCTCTTCTTCTTCAAAGACCAATTTTAGTGCCCTAAGAGGAGGTCTCAAAGAGGCGCTTCAAAGAAGAGGTAATGTTTGTTACCGATTCTTTCAACTTTATTTCTTCTTCAACTTATTCTGATTTAGTTTTTACATTATGAAGTAATAACATCAGTATCACTCATATACTAATATGTTATTATAAGTATGAAACAACCCTATTTCACAATTTATCCATCCTACGGAAAACAAAATCACCGCGCGTGCGTACATACGGAATACCGTCTCCACGCCATGGTGTAATCTATTTTCCACAACCACCTTACTTGGATGGGTATAATGGTTTAAATAATGACTATATATGATTATTGTAAATTGATATTTATTATTAAATATTCTACATACACTTTAATATATTTCCACATTAATGGGAATGATATCATCGCTCGTGAGTACGTATCGACTACCTTCTCCACGACGCAATGAGATTCATTCTCAATGATTAACCATTCATGAATGATTATAAAGTATATATAATAAGTAATCATGAAATATATGACATAATAATGATACTGGATTTATGTATATATATATATATTTGTATGTGGTCTACTTAATTCTATTCAATTCAATAAGGAAATGGAAACAGCGTTCATGCGTACGTACGGCCTACCGTCTCCATGAACAGTGTATTTCTTTCCATTTATCGATATATTATATATATGTATATTATAAATATTTATTATATATAAATAATGTTTTACATTATGGATATAATTAATCATGATCTATGTAATCATATGAATAATTACAAGTTAAAACACAAATGACAAATGAGACGATTTTACCCAAAACGCTACTTTAACATGAATTTACAAAAGAACGGGTAATATAAAGTCATAAGTGAACCATATATGATATAATAAAAATTAATATGATTATGTAATAAGTAAATAACCTTATTTAAATCATTATACAGGGGTTTCAGATACGTACGAAGCATATCAGACCTAAGGTAAGGGATAATTTTGCAAATATCATTTTTATCCGAGATTGCTTATTCGTAATTATTTTCTGGGGTTATTGTTATCATCCATGTCCATGTTTCCTAAAAAAAATTTCATGTATGTTTAAAGTTCTTTTTACCCACTTTTTACTTTTACTATGTGGTATGTAAGAAATCTTTCTTTTGTTTACGTTACGAGGTACGTTTTTGACTTTTCCAACAAAAGTACGATAAGAATGTTTTTTAACGTATACGGCATGAATGGATTTTTAGGGTTTTATAAAGCCTTATTTTCATGATTCTTCCTTCAAAATATTTCATGACTATTTTCAAAAAAACCTTTTCTTCTAAAATTTCATGACATTTTGTGAAAAGAAAATGATTTTGATGAAAAAAGGATAATTTCCTCAAGAATTCATTTAAAGTGTTTTATCAAAACCATTTTCATCTAAAATGACATTATTTCACATGTGTATGTTTCAGGTGTAATGTCTCTATGATTTACATGGTTTCACTTTTCTTATTATGAAATGATATCCATTTCTTTTATATGGATTATGTGATGATGGGATGATGTTTACAAAACCCATTTTATTTATTGGGTTATTATGAATGATGTATGTTTATTTTGTGGAACAAGTAAGAATGATTTCATTATGAGATGGGAGGGACCTATATCTTCCTCAAATGAATTGGGAAATGATTTATATCTCATGAGATAGACATGGCTGGAACGGAAAGCTAGACCAGTTTAGTAATATAGGACTAGAACAAGGAGTGAACTCGATTCAGAAAGGGACATTGTCCACTAAGATGGTCTTGGCAGAAATTCCTTGGCTACCATGGAATTCATTACATGTGTTTAATGGATTCCACAATTACATGTTTTATTCCGATGCTATTTTATCATTCTTAATGTTTCTTTATGGTCTATTCCATACGTACTTCTATGTTTTATGTCATTGCTCAAGCTTTTGATGTTTAAACATTATGTTCATGTTTTTAAGTTCAATTGTATATAGTATGTTTTATTTTATCCATGATTACCCTTAATGACCATTTGAGCTCACCCTTTTTATGTTTTCTTTTTCCCAGGATATAATGAAAGGTTTTAGGTAAGAAAAAAGGGGAAGATCTTTATGGGAGATGTTGAAGATCTTTCACCACTATTAGAAGATTTTATTCCGAGTTTCCAAGGACACTAAACTATTACGGACCTTGTGTGTCTATTTTTGTTATGTATTAAGTATTACTCAAAAGTAATTTAATGTCCATGTACGGAATACTTCAGGTCTCTACAGATTCCACATCCATATATGTCATAACCATGTATTTGAAATTCTAACCATTAGGATCTAATTTCTATTTTGGTATTATCATTCATCATCATCCATCCTCGAATTGAGATTTTAACAAAAATATGATGAATAAGATTACATCTATAAATTGGATAAGTAGTATGTCTTCATAAGACCTATTATACAAATCAAAAACCAATAAGGGCTGCCTTAATTCTTAAGACATGGATCTGTATTCATCAATATTGTTTACATGCTACGCCATTTTTCTCCCATCATAAATTTATCATCTTGGAATAGGTATTTTCAATGGTAATCTCAGTTTTATCATAAAAATATATGAACTTGGTAAACAAAAATATGTAATCCCTATTCATAAGCATTTATTTATTTTACATATGTAAGGGATTCCTCCTCAGTAAAAGTCATAGGGTGTGATTGAGCTATTATCCATTTGAAAAAAACCATAACCAAGATAAATAATAATCCTTAATAAGGATAGTTTCTAACACCTAGTTCCTGTGTTCCCTCATATGTTTCCTTTCATCGTAATGTCAAACTAACTGGTTTTAATGAAGTACATTAGATTTTATTCATTTTAAAAATAGATAATATAGAACCCATAATAATGGTTCAATCACATCATCTAGATATTAATCAACTCCCTAGATGTAAGTAGACAGTAATCTTCCTAATTATATGGTCTAAAATTATAAGAAGATATATTTTTACAATACATATTTATTTTAACCCCAATTCATACATACGGATTCATTAATAGAACCCCCTTAACACATATGAAGGGTTCCAAAATGGATTGTTTTTTTAGGTTAATCAGTATCATATAAATATTAGGAATAGATTCATGGAAAAATCATAAATATATATGAGTGTCTCATATTAGGTTTAAATTGGCCCCAAAATAGTGTGATGAACTCAACCTCCATTTCTATTGACCAATGTCATTTACCATGTGTCGTTGGGTCTGAAACCCTTATTGAACACATTCTATTGGAAACAATAACCATAACAAGTGAAGGAATTTGTAACTATTGGGTGTTTCTTGGTTGCAGTAAAAATGGTGAACCTAGACTGAATTCAGGTATAGGCATCAAACCTCACATTATCAACCATTAGGCCAAAAAGAAGCATCTTCCAAAGGAACAAAAATGGTGAACATGATGTGTAATGTCCTTAAACCCTCCAATACGTTAATATTTTAAAATATGTTTTTTAAGGTATTATGGGAGGAAACAGTGAATGATTTCAAGAGTATTATAGTTTTCTATTTTTTTGAATAGTGAGTGGCATCGGTGTGTGGTTTCGGTAGTTGTCATCGGTTAGTTTCATTAATGAGTGGAGTATGTGAGTTGTGTCGATTGGTGGCATTAGTGTTTCAGTCATTGGTGGGTAAAATCAGTGAATTAATGCCAATGTGTCTTGTTGGTGACTCACATGAATAAGAGGATTCAATGAGTCCGACATTGGTAGGTTGTATCAGTGAGTCTGGCGGTTGTGGGTTCCCTCAGGGACTTAGTGTCAGAGAGCTATGATAGTGACATGTGTCAGTAGGTCACATTAGTGATCCAGGTGTCGGTAGGTGGAAATGGTGTGTTATGTGTTAGTGGGTCGCATTAGGGACTGGCCCTCGGTGACTCACGTTGGTGATGCACCATTAGTAACTCACCCATTGGTGAACCATTTCTAATGGGTTTTTAAAAATCTAGTTTTCTCATGTTTTTACAATTCCTCCAATATGACATTTTATTTGATGTAAACTGAGTTTAAATACATATTTAATCATTTTTTTGATGCATAAATTGTATCAGTTTCCTAAAAACATGAATCATCTATTGGATCCTAAACCATGTGGTCTTGATACTGATATAGCTTTAATGACCATTGTTAATATTTCCCCTGTAGTGTTAGGTTCTCACCTATCAAAAGATGAGACCATTTTCTACCTTGTTTGTTTCCATATCTATTGATTCCATGGGTCCCATTACCCTTATTCTTAGAGTGATCATGTATTTTTGGTGAGTTCCCTTGAATCGCATCTCCTTGGAGGTTTCTCCGACTATTTTTGACCCCCTATTTTATCAAAATAGGGGTTGTTGATCGACTGTTGTATGAGGTCTGGATACCTTCAACTCTCTTATTTCATGTATCATATGGATTTGGTGTATCGTAGCCTTATTATTGGTATAGATGGGGCCATTTTTTATCAATGATAAATGAGGGGATGGAAATATGGTATAAATGATTGTACTATTTAATATGTTATTCATGATTCATGTTGTGAATGGTATTGGTTATATTCCCTGTAAAAATCATGAACATTGGTGTTATTAGTGTGTTCACCTTTATAGACTATGAATACATGTTGTTTATTTCATGTTAAAGGGATATATATATAAAATTCATTAACAATGTATATTCTGTTAAAAATGGATTCCCCTAGATTTTACTTATTCTTTAGTAACCCATGTTTTATAAAAGTTTAATTTAAGAAAGTGTGTTTTATAAACATGAAAACACATATCCTTGTTTGGTGTGGTTGTGTGCTGTGTGTGGTTTTGTTTGGATTTCTTCCTTGTATGTTTGTGTAGTGCTGCTTTTGATGGTTCAACTATAGCTGGGGTATTACGGATTTTGTTTTGGAATCTTATGTTTATAGATTGATTGATTGTGGAATATATGGGAAGGTCTTGAGCAGTGGGTATACACATTTGGGTTGTGCAATGTTTACGTTACTTGGTGTGGTGTTGTTATATAGCAGGGATGTCAGGTAGGTTGTGATGAGGTGTGTTTTGTGGTTTGGTAGTAAGTTGGGTGTTTTTTGTTGAGATAAAGGACATAGACGCATTAATTTGATGAATCATAATAGAAGTTTTTGCATTGGGTTCTACGTAGGAAGGAAGTTTGATATTTGGTGTTTTATCACAGTTTTTTACCAATGTTTTACTTTGTTGTGAGCTAGTTGTGTGCTTTGGTTGTTCGTTTCCCCTATATGGAAGAAATAATGGGTAAATTCATAATAACATTAAATTTATTGTGTGCTAAGTAAATTTCTTTTATAAAATTTGGATGTGAACGTCATTCATCTAGAAACATGCATTTTGAGGTTTTAGAAAAGGTTGCGTTGTGGGATAGTTTTTTTTTGGATTCCCATAGGTTGGGATTGAGTGTATGATATTATATAATTATACCTGTATTTTCCTTGTGTTTTCTATATGCTTCCCATCTTTATTTAGAACTATGTGCTAAACACCCCCATTGTTATGAGGGAAGTTTCCATTCCCAATCATCCTAGTTGGTGGATGAATTGCTGGACACCCACCCTTCCATTCATCCTTTTCTAGGTGGATAAAGACCAATACTCTTCAAGTAGATACTGGTTTGTGATGCCCAGGTGTGTGCAAGCAATAAGTTCTTCCAAGGTTTCTTTTGGACGAGATACTTGGTGGTTACTAGGTTTCTTCAAGATTTGGTGTCGTTTTTGACCTAGGTGTTTATGATTTGTATGATATGTGGTTGTGATAATTAGGTGTCTACGAGAAATGATGTGTTGTGGTATATTCATAAGAGGAGGGAGTTCTATGATGTCTTCTGTTAGTGTATGAGAGTATATTCGTAATGGGAAAGTGGCGTAGGGTAACCTATAATTGTTGTTACCTATATTACATTACTTTACTTGGGTTATATGGTGATAATTTCTTTAGTGAGGATGGGGTGGATAGTATATGTTATTATATAATTTTGTTTTATACTATTTTCTCAAAGGGGCATTAGGGTACTTCTCCACTTGGGCACGGGTGGAATTAGTTTTTTTAATGTGTATAGATGTATACTCACACTACGTCATAAAACATATTTTAGGTTTCCATAATGATTGTGTGGATTTTTCTAGCCCATAATAACTTGACTTGTAACAATTTTTGTGTGGATTATAACCATTACTTTTGGTACTTTCTTTGGAAACATTTTCATTTGTATCTGTATTAATTTTGAACAAGCATGGGGATAGTTTGGCTCTTCATATATATATATATATATATATCATAGATTTTGTTGGTACATCTTATCTCCTGATCATTTTAAGTATAAAAATGATTATATCTCCTATTTTGTGACATTTCCATACCCTTGGTGCTTGTGGCCACCCTAAGTCATACAAGAGGTGGGACTCAGGGGTCATTATCTCTTTTCATTTAGTACCATTATAGGTGGTGCAAATTTTGAGGGAGGGTGTCATGACAGAATGGTATCATAGGTGATGGTTGATAGATATGATGATGTTTGGAGTTAGGAACAATGTTTATTGCAAGGATTGATCGGGGAATAGTGTGATGAGATCATGGTATGTGACGTAATCCATGGATGGCCGACTAGGATGACTGATTTTTGGGGCCCCCTTGATTTGATGTAAGGACACTGAGCATACTGAATGACCGTTTGAGGATATGATGTTTTCAGGGTAGGGAACCAATGATAGGTACATGAATAAAGATAACATGTGTTCTTTTTATAATTTCTAATTTCATGGAACATAAATAATAATGATTTTAAATAAATATTAAATAAAATTTCATACTGCAAGGGTTTTGGAGTTCATTGTTTAAATTTCAACTATGAAACTTGGTCATCATAAATGAGTGTATCATCTTGTGGAGGCTCAGATGTTCAATATAGTTGATCGGTAAAGGGTATATCCTTATGAGAAAAAAACTGTTAGTATAGAATGTTATGTTACTTCAAGTAGAAGACCTTCGGAATGAATGAGGGAAGTGTCTCAGACACTAAGACATAGAGCTAGCCCAAGGAACAAGTGATCACCTTTAGCTTGATATGGTCTCCCAAAAAGTACTAGTATCCATTGGTGGCTAGTAAGATGAGGGGTGTTACATGTTAGTGGTGTACACAGTATTAGGGGTGAAAAATGAGTATAATGTTCAATTTGTCAATTTAGAGAATGGTTTCTAAATATAAATCTTTTTCTCAACCATGACATCTGAGAAGTGATGTGAGCTATTTTCCCCCTAGTAAAAGAATGTGTTAGTATGGGAGATAGTGATAAAATTCAAGGATATCCTTTGATTTTCCCCAGATCTCATTCTGGACTGGATTCAAGGGAAATACACTTAGATGATGTACATCATCCATCTCTTGAGTACGTAATTACTCCCTTCAATATTTTGACAAACATAGAGGTCTAGAAGATGGTATATTTCATTGACCGAATTCACTCTCAATGGTTTCAACTATGATATGGGAGAAATATGGGTAATGAAAAGGGAAATTATAAAAAACAACTCTTAGGAACCAATGCCTTTGAGTTTTCAATAGTAGGGGAGTCGACCTCGGCATTTTCTGTACCTACCATCTAGTCATTGTGCCTATCCTGTAGAACTAGGACCAGTTCTTTTTATTTATGGATTTTGTGGGCACATTTAGAGTAATTTTTTGATGGTAGTTCAATCTCGATAATGTGTATGTGGGAAGGATTAGCACCTTCCTTAGTATTAGTTTTCATTAAGGCCATTTCATTAGCAGGGAAAATAGGCTACTGATCCACTGAGGGGAGATATAGCAGGTGGAGTCTCACCTCATGATTTTCTTCAGAGACATTGACCCATGCATGGTCGAAGAAGAGGGTTTCATTATATGGGAATAAAATTAGTCATGGTTAGTAACATGACACAGTGGTAGTATTTCGAGTAGAACCATCAATCGTTCAATGTATGGTTATCTTGTTCAGTACTTATTGTTATGCCTTGTTTGATTCAGAAGATTCACACTCATTTTTTTTACCAACTCTAGACCATGCTTTATTACTTGTCGTAGAAGGTATTTCTAGGCCCCTAGTGTCGACTACCCATTTCTAAGTCCAAACCATCATCATTGTGGTTTTTCGGGATGTAGACTGATGATGGGGCTACAACAATCCTATGGGGATCTTTTCCTAATACAGATGTAACCATACAATTTCATTCTTAACATTGACTAGTTGTGTTTCATACATTCCATTATCAACTGTTTCAATGAGTGAATCGTGTTTTTAGATGTTATTAGTCAGCATGTGGCCTTCATCCTGGAGAGAATCTATCATGTGTGGATTTGGAATGTGGAGACACTTCTTTCCATGTTGAACGAGTTGTCTATTGAATTGGTGGATACTAAGATTTTAAAGGCTTCATTAGAGGTTTGGGAGTCCATGGATGTTTTTCCATGTGAGGTTATGATTTTACCCCATAATGTAATGTTGAGTTCAAGATATTATTACCACATGGTGCTTATCTGATTTCAATGGATCTCTATCAGATGGCACATTCGTATTTTCAGGAGTTGTAGATTTTGGTCGAAGACTTTATGATGAAAGAATTTATCTAGCCTTGTGTGTCTTTGTGGGGTTCTATGATATCTTTCACAAATAATGAAGATTGTAGTCAGAGGATGGAATAGACTACAAGTTATTGAATCAGGTGATGATCAAGAGTAGTAACCCTCTTCTGAGAATAGATGATATTTTATACAAGTTGTGGGGTGGATATTGGTTTTCTAATATCAATATGTGTTCTAGGTATCACCAATTGATGGGGAGAGAGGGTGAAATCCCAAAGACTTCATTAAAGAGATGGTATATGAATTTTGAGTTAGTGGTTATGCCATTTGGTGTTATGAATTCACCAATCATGTTATTGCGATTTATGAACTCAATCTTTTGTAGGTTCCTAGAATGGATCATCATCGCATTCATCGATGATATTGGTTTCAACTCGATGTTATAGGAGGATAGTATTGAGCATATCAAGACTATCTTGGAGGTTCATTGATGACGCCATCACCATGGGATGATTTCTATGTGAATGTTTTTCACACTATTCATCCACCTCCTTGTATATGTGGTGTCTTAGTTGGATATAACATTGGACCCATCGAAGGTTAGGGGACATTTTCTTGGGATGAACCAAAGAATGTGGTGGGGTTCGCAGCTTCCCTGGACTACAAGGCTATTAACAAATAATTTTACCCTATTTCTTATGATTTACCACTATATTGATAGATCTTACTAAAAAGGGACATGACATTGTGTGGAGGGATCAGTTTCAGGTATCATATATCAATCCAAAGGGGATGTTTGTCAGTTCTCGATTTCTTGGGTTACCATCGGAAGGGACGATGTTCGAGGTGTTTTATTGTGCTTCTCATCTAGGTTTGGGATGTATGTTGATGAAGAAATGGGGAGCGGTCTCATATGGGTCTATATAGGATAGTCCCCATGAATGTAACTATTCCACCCATGATATAGAGATAATTGTAGTTTTCATTTTTCTAATGTTGTGGAGGTATGAACTCATTGGGGAGCAGTATGTAGTCTTCAAGGATCAGAAGAGTTTGAGATATATCTTTTACCAGTTATAAATGATCTTGAAACAATATAGGTGGAGGAAAATTCCTCAGGACTATAATTTTTAGAACTAATAAACCGTTAGAAAAGGGAAGTTCATTGATGATTCCAAGACAAGAAAGTCACCGAAGTAGGGAGTTCTGGAATCCTCAGATGCTACGAAGGTGATGGAGGATTTGGAAACACTGAATTTAAATGTATGAATGGATGGAGGTTGATGAAATTTGTTTTAGATGATTGTGTAGTCCTCTCTGATGTGGTAAGTGGATGGGTCTCTATAGAAAGATTATGAGGTAGAGGTGATGGATGATCACGTTGAACATAGTGACGTTCCTTAAGGATAGCCGGAGGATGGTTATAATTAGATCATATTATGTGGGAGGTTATTAGTTCCATTACCAATGCATGAGGCATTCCTTCAAGAGATTCAAATTTCACATTTAGTAATGAATACTGGTGTTTCCACTATGTATCATGGCTTCAAGGTGTATTTTTGGTTTCTCAGTATGAATCTGGATGTGAAGGTGTTCGGGGAAAAGTGCATAGTGTTCTAGCAGGCGATCAGTGAGCATCATGGTCCTGATTGTTTAATGAATCCCTTATATTTTCAAGAGATGAATGGGGTTGACATCTTTATCAATTTTTTCATAAGTTTCCAAAGGGATCAGGGAGGATGTGAGCCAATATAGGTAGTAGTGGATTGGCGGACAAAACCATCACACTTATTGGGAATTATAGAATCAGACATAGTAGGTTTCATGGAAAAGAGGATGGTAGATGACGTGGTGCAAATGCATGGGGTTCCATGATACATTGTCTCAGATCGGGATACATGTTATACATTGCAATTATAGAGGGGATTACCAAATGATTTTGTCCCTCAGTTACACCTCATCACTGCATTCCACCCGCAAATTGATGTAATGATATAATAGACAATCTAGACATTGGAGGACGTGCAATGAGAATGAAACTTATACAATGGAGGATATTGGGTATGACACATTACCTTGGTAGAGTTCTCTTGAAATAATAGCTATCAGTATTGCATTGGAATGAAACTTTTTAAAGCACTGTATGAAAGGTCTGGCCATTTAACATTGTTCTCCATAGAGATTTGGGAGGAAGTTCTTCATAGAACTTAGTTTGTATAGATAATAGGGAATAAGGATCATCTTATTCATGAGAGGATGAACGTAGCATAAGATCTTTATAAGTCCTATGTGAATTTTTGGAGGATACTTTTGGTGTTTGAGGTTGGGGACCACATGTTCATCATGGTTTCCCCGAAATATTGGAAACTATGGTTTGGGATAGGTTGTAATCATTCCCTGAGGTTCTTCGGACCCTTTGAGGAGTTAGGGAGATATGGAGAGATCTTGTAGCGGTTGGTGGTGCAACTGCAGTTCTAAAATTTCTTTGATGTCTTTCATGTCACTCTAATTCATCAATATCATTAAAATAACTCCCATTTCATTGATTGGAATGAGTAGGAGATCAAGGATTAAAAAAAATTCATAGAGTTTCCAATCAAGATCCATGATCTTTTGGAGATGTTGTTTCATGGACAAACCATTCGTTTTGTCCATGTCTGGTGGAAGAATAGTGGCCTACAAGATACTACTTGGGAGAGAGAAACACAGAAGTGTGTCTTGTACCTTGAGATGATTTTATCTTCTCCTTATCATGTTTTTCATTGTAATTATGAAACCTTGATATATATGAGATGAGTTATTTCGGTGGGTACCATGTGTGAATAACATAATTAGGTGGCATTGGTGAGTCAAGAATTAGTAGGTAGTATCGGTGAGTCCGGTGTCAATGGGTTATGTCGGTGACTCGCTGTCGGTGGGTTGTGTCGTTGACTCCCATTGGTTGGTTGGGTCAGTGATTCAGAAATCGTAGGTATCATTGGGTAGTGGAATCATTGAGTTAAGAATTGGTGGGTTGCGTTGGTGAATCTTTATTAGTGACGCACATTAGTGACTCTCCAGCAATGACTCACCAAGTGGCGAGTCATTTCCATCGGTTATTAAAAATTCCAGTTCTCTCCATTTTTTCTAGTTTATCACCTTCAACATTTTATTTATCATAAAATTAGTTTGAAACCATATTAAATGATTTTTGGGCCATCTTAAATGGTATATATCTCCTAAAATCATTAAGCTTCCATTGTCTCTTAAACCGCACATCATGATTGTGATATGGATTTAATGTCCATTGAAACAGTTTCCCTCGTAGATTTTGGATCTGGCATATCAAATGGTGAGACCCTTTATTCCCTTGTGTTTTTCATATTCTCTTGATAATGAGTCACCCATAAGTATTCTCCCAATAGAGATCATGCATTTTTTGTGAGCTCCCTTGGATCATGTCTCCCATGAGGTTCCTCTTTCTATTTGTTCACCCCCTATTTTAGCACAACGTGGAGTGGTTGACCGACTATTGTTCCAGGTAGGGATCCATTCCCCTCTCTTATTATTTTTATCATGTGCCATGGGTGTACTGAAGTATTCTTGTTATTACGAATGAAACCAAATTATTCTAACAAAAATAAATGCTGGTTGGGAAGATGAGAATGACGATCACACTATTTTATTTATTATCCTATATAAAGGTTTTGATTGGTATTCATTTTATGACTTTTGAAAATCATGGATGTTGGTGATATATATTTTTGAACCGATATGGAATATGAAACTTGTTTTTGATTTCATATAGAATGAATATTTATATTAAATTGACCAACAATGTGTATTTTTTTAAATAATGGGATGACTAAGGATTGAACATGTCCTATGATGATCCCTATTTTATAAAGTGGAATTAAAGAATTTGTGATTTCTAAATATGAATACACATTGCATTTTTTGGTGTGGTTGTGTGATGTGTGTTGTTTTGTTCTAAATTTTTACTTGTAATGTTCTGTGATTCTTTTTTTGATGGTATGAATGTAGTTGGGGAGGTCTAGATCATGTAGTGGAATATCATGATCACATATTGATTTATTTTATAATTGATGCAAATAGCTTGAGAACTGTGGATATAGGTTATAGTTGTAATTTTTTTTTGTTCTTGGGTGTAGTGTTTATATACAGCAAGTCTGTCACAATTGTTTAATGAGGTGTGATGTTGGATTTGTCTATATATCAGGGGTTTCTTTGTAGAGTGAATGGATGGGGTAGTATGAATTTAAAAAAGGAAAATGGAAGGGGTTTTCATGGGTGCTATGTGGGGAGGATGTGTGAAGTGGGGTGTTTTATTAATGTTTTCTTCCTCTTTTTAGATTGGTTTTAATGCTACTTGTCTGCTGGGGTCATTATTTTATTGAGTAAGGATGGAATAACTGGTAAATTATTAATAATGTTGAAATGATTGGTTGTTAAGAGGATTTAATTTATTGACTTAGGACATGACTGTAATTCAATCGAATACATGCATTTAGAGGTAGAAAAAAAGTTATCCATGTGGGCTAGTTTTCATTGAGAACCCACAGGTTGGGTTTGAGTTTTTGATTCAATATATACATAAATGTATTTTCCTTTTGTGTTTAACACATACCTCACCATAGTTGAGAAAAATGTGTTGAACACCCCCATTGTTATGTGGGAGGGTGTATTTACCCCACATCTCAGTGGGGGGATAGATAGATCGCCACCCTCCATTCCTTGAACCCTTTCCAGGAACTGATATCCCAAGACTATTCGAAAAATATTTGGTTTTTGAGGCCCATAAATTTGCGGGTGAGTGGTACTTCCCAGGTGTCTTCAAGATGAGATGTGTTGTGGTTCTCAGGTGTCTTCATGATGTGTTGTGGTTAGTGTCCTAGGTGTCTAGTAGCTGGATGTGATGTGGTGGTAAGGCCCAAAGTGTATGTGGGAGGGTTGTGGTGTGGTATGATCAAAAGATTTGGGAGCACTAGGATGGCTTTCATTAGGGTGTGAGAGTGTCTATTCATTTAGAAAGTGCTGCAAGATTCCCCATTATCAATGTGCCCTATATTACAATATTTGACTAGTTATAGTTGGTGAGTGTGCCTTTAGTGTGGTTGGGGTGGCTAGGATACATTCATTGGTGTTTTTGGTTTCTTTTATTTTCTCACAAGGGCATTAGTGTACTTCCCCAATTGAGCGCAAGAGACATTGGTTTTCCAAAAGAGTATACTTGTATGCTCACCCTACATAATTAGACTACTTCTTGGTTTGAAAGAAGATTCCATGGACATTTTTAGACCATACCAGATGAGATTGTAACATCGCTTCTTTCATTGTTTACTATTACATTATGGTTTTTTTCTTTAGATATTTTTTCATTTATATAGGTATTCATTTTCAAAATTCATTTACGGGTGCTTTGTATCATCTTATATCAATATATTAATATCTTGGAGTTGTTTCAGGTTTGTACTTATTTTCTCTGAATCATGATTACTATAAAAGGGTAATTCCCCCCATTTTTTGAGATTTAAATACCCTAGGTGATGGTCGCCACCTCGGGGCCTACTTGAGGCTGGTCTCGGAGGGGGATTATGTCTCTTACTTCATTGCCAAATTAAGAGGGGCATCTTTGGATGGAGGGGTTCAGGACACGATGTCACAACCTCATTAAATAAAAATTATTGGTTGAACAAATGATACAAGGGTTGTCATGAAATATGTATATTATCATCTTGAAAAAGACACACGTGTATAATGGATGGACCAAGAATAAGTTTGTAGAATTCTGCTTCCTATTCAAAACTGATTAAAAATATAACACAATTTTGATTGAACACTGATTAGTAACCTTGATCATTGTTATATTGGAGACTATAAGTAAGGATCATACAAACAACCCCATGACTCGAGATCATGACTTCATGTAGGGGCAATTATGGAAAATTCGCTATGACTAAAACCCCATCTCGTCACAAAAAAAAATCACCTGATTAAAACCTACAGTGTTTGGTGGTGAATGAAATGGTCTTTGAATACCTATATCATGAATAAATCCAAACTATTGGTGCTACACCAATAAGAATCTAGAATCTAAAACTTATGATCCAACATCATCTAATGAAATATATATTAAAACTTATGGTGATATTTTTCTCTACCAGCCACTTATTAAACATATCCACAAAACAAGAAAATACCCACCTTCAATATCTAATGATATATGATCATGTTGGACACCACAACTCCATTCCCATATTAGGAGCCACAGATGAGGGCTCTTGTCAACTGATGTCTCTTGCACCATCCCACAGGTTCCCCTTACTCACCTTGTAAAGGAACCACAAGAATCATTTCCACCTCTGGTTCCCATTATCATATAGCAGGGAAGACACATTGGTTTTATAAAACATTGGATAACAAATAAATTTCCCATATCCCATCTTATGTTGATGAATCATTTTTGAGTATTCTAGAAATATCCTATGAGTAGGAACAAATCCTTGTCCATTATGTGCTATACTTTTGTCACATTCCTTTAAAATAATTTGGGAGGTTCATATACCTACCACAAAAAAATATCTATTATTAAATTCTAATGTAATGAGGAGTAAAAATATTGGATCATATCCACACATTAATTGATGATATCTTTTAGTATATATCAAAGACAAGAAAATTTAACTTCAGATATTTCATTGAAAACATTCCTAAAAAGTCAATACATTCATGAAACATGTGGAAAAAAATTTATTTGTATTCAAATTATAGTACATACACAATGAAAGACACATATTCATATCCCTACATCTAGGGAACCAAAACACTCAACTCAACATGAACAAGTTGTCACTCAAGATCAAGATCATATTCTTTTTCCCATCTATGACGATTATCAAAATTGTGTGTTGAATGAAGAAGCATCAGACTGAGATCATATACATATTACAATGTGTTCTCACCATGTGAGAGTGGAATTTATCTTAGGATCAAAAAAACTCATGTGAAAAAATACTGGCAGCATACTCCAAAGGCACTAGACTAGATTCATATTTCCATTACAACCAAGACATAACAGGTAAGAGTTCCAGAAGCCTCAAATAGGCTCAAATATTGTAAAAAATATTGGATACATGCTCTTGTGGCATTGTATCAAGATTAAACCCCCACTCTATTTGGGGTCCACCATGTTATAATGACATGCACCTTTAGATATTCACATATTCCAATAAGTGAATCTACTAGGAATATTCTTAAAAATAATTAATTCCTAGACCATACATCTACAACAACTGATAAAAAACTAAACCCAAATCCATAAAAAATATATTGGTGGATGGTCTAATACATTATATTAATGAATAACATCACATGAATATTCTAGTAGTTTTTAAGAAGTGGGATCATATTCCAATAACACTAGAATATTTTTAATATATTAAAGAATCTATCATATGTCAAACTCATATACTGATACATCCTTGAAAGGATAGTTTTTCTATTATGGATATTAGGGGGAAGGAGTTTCGAATCCCTGATATTCTAAATTCTACTTTCCTTGATGAATTTATACACACTTTCAAAATACCTCAAAAATCATTTGACTATTCAACCGAATAATAAAGTGATCATTTCCCTAATAGTCCTCCTAGTGGTAGTGTGGAAATAAATCAGTGAGTCTCTACTCCTAAAATCCTAAAAGGTCAACCTCCACACATTTATATTAAACATACAATAGGATACACACACCCTTCGTAGACACATATATATAAATAGATTCTCCAAACTGAGATGTATTCATATTGGGATGATCTTATATCATAGGGGCCAACCATATATAGATCCACATCATGTATCTATAACCCTTCACCTTGGTTAGTTTGAAACCCATAAAAATGACCAGTGTGCTCAAATTTAGTGGATGAATGTAATAAGAATAAATATGAATCTGACATTGACAAATAGATATAGTAAGACAAAAAAAACCTCCCAACTATGTTTTGGTATCTCTCCATATCTAATTATGAGATCCCAATTCAGTTAGAAAAGGAGAGAAAAATCACCATATTGTGATGATAGCAATTGAAAAAAACCATTTCCTGTTATACCTTAGTGAAACTTATCATGATTAAAGAAATATATAATTTGGATCAATATTTAATTGCATTGGAATGAAATATAAAAAATATATCATGATATAAAGGTTATTTGGAAGCATCAACTACCGCACCACACACACCGAAGTAGGAGAGGATCTGAAACATGGAAACATAAACTATTATATTATCACCAATATAATGTAAATCTACTAGGTATAAAGGTAATGATGTGTTCATATCAAACACTTAACCCAAAATAGATGCCATCCCCTCTATAGAGAAGCAGGTGTCATAATATGACAATGAAATACAAAACCTCAGACAACATAATTAGGCGCTACACAAGGGAAATATTTTTAGTAGGTATCATGTTTATCTTGATATTTATATTCTTACTTTAAAAATAAGGAATGATTTGATCTTCCTAAAAAATCATTATTTTATAAGACTATATCGTTATCCAGGTAGTTTCTCTACACAAATGAAGATAGTGAAGATGATTATGACATCCCTCTACTATGAAGATAAACAATTCTCTGATAAGATGACGATTCATTCCATGTATGGATTAAGAATATATAGGATATGTAAATGAGGGAACCTCCTGAATCCCTACCCACTTCATGTATATGAGATCCAACTCAAAAAAAAATACCATTGCAGCTAATCAATGCTATTGAGTCTCTTGCTACTCAAATGAAATCCAACAATGCATGATGTGCACCTATACAACCTAGTTAAATCCATATATTGAATGGATGATCACACTATTACTCCCCCAAATATAATAAATCCTATATTGTCCACATTTTATTGTTTGATATATGTAGAAAAATATCTCTCAAACTTCATATAAATATGCGGTCCAATGGGGGGCCCTCAATATCAATACGATTTATCCAAGATTTGGTGTTTCATATAAAATTTGACAATCCCATACTTTTTTGGTATGACAGCCTTCTAGTAGGTTATATTATAGGATGGGAAGATGTTAATCATCTACTACATTATCATTTTATTTATAGGAGATGTAATACAACAATTTTTATGTTGAAAAACTGCATGTTGCATGAAAATGATTTGGGGTCTGAGTTCAATGATAGATTGAAATGATTAACCACTTTATTTAGAAACACTATCTCAATTAAGAAATTACATGAAAATTATACTTAAAATCATTGAGATAACCTATTGAAACCTATTATCTAGATGAATTTTCCAGGGGTATTCTTTGATAATACTAAAATAGCACAACATTTTGAAGATTCCATTCAGCAGACTCGATCTTAGACACTAAAAATTCCCTAGACTGAAGTTAAATGCCTTATATTTTCATGGATTACCACTTTATGCCATGAACCAGTATAAATGGTTATTCTGGTTCCATGGCAGGTCCTGAGGCACCAAAATCCTCTCTTTGATAGACAACATTAGCATGATCACCCTCAGATTGAAGAAAAAATTTATTAGGGTCACTCGTGATTTCAGAAATGAATAAAGAAATAATCTTCCATAAAAAATTAGAAATTACATGGTAATTTCCTTGTATCCATGTCCTATAGCATACTAAAGCCTTCGTATACTAGGAAACCAGATGATTTCATCCTCATAGATTGTCCTAACTAATTCCCTATCCATAGGGGTTCTCCTAGAACCATTCAGTATTTATCCATTTTCTATTATGTCAAATAAGGAATGAATTATACCATAAAGGTTATGTGAGAGACATCCTTGGAATAGTTGACTTGTGAAAAAATTTACCAAAAAAATTGTGACTAGAAAATGTTGTAGGTGAGGCATGGAAATATGTTCGATATCTAGATGACTCAAAAATCTATTGACATAGAACATGAAAAACTGAGAGCATAGCATTGAATAAACCATAATGATCCCATCACCTATTGAGTTGATATCAAAGTCTCCTCATGAATGTTGATTAAGTCATTAGAAATAGGAATAGGTATAAGGGGAAGATTCATATTCATCTCAAACGCAAGCCCAAACTCATGTTGACTTCTTTTCTGTAGTGTCTAAAGCATGAGCCCCTCCCAAAAAAATAAAACCTTCATAATATGAGGATCTCCATGTTTGTTCTTATAAATTAATAAAGTTGTAAGTATAATTAAATGATGATGAATATTCCTAAAAATTTGAGTTTGAAATACCAAACCGAGGAGCTAGATACTATACATGACAGAGCCAAGGGTATAGAGGATAAAGCGGTGTGGGTCATATCCAATATCTCAGTCACAACCTCCTAGAGGATATATATGAATCCAAGACCCATGGTAATTCACTAATGTGAGAAAAATATATATATTGATATATATGTAGGTTCCACATATCCCTACAATGGTCTTCCAAGCCCAGCCATCATACATGATATTCTTGCAGAGATTAAACTGTTTGATAATCCCTGAATGTGGGGATGGGTAGATGGTCCTATTACACTAGCAGTCGATGCTCACTCAACCTTTTACATGTACTATAAAAACCTACCTCAATTTTATAATATTCATTTATTCATAATATAGAGAAACACCACCTTGGCATGAGCTTACATAAAGCATAAAAGTAAGAATTTATAATATAGTTGGTGGCTGTCCAAACCAATATCTCAATACTAGAGGTGATCAATTTTTCAAAAGGAAATAAAGAGGAACTAATCAAAGAACTCAAGAATATATAAATGTAAGATATATAAATAAAATAATATTAGGATTATTATTTGGAGGCCATTTATTCATAATTATATGTTTACATCACATATATAATGTAGGATCAGGAATAGGTCATCATGTGACACATCATACCCCATTATGATTCAACAATACATGATAATGTCTAAAAAGGATGTTTTTTGATTGAAAACTATTTTGTGATTAGCCATATCATAATATGTATCCTTTTAATTTTGGGATATGGTAAAGGGTACTTATCTCTTACAAATTTAACTATTCAATTATATGTTAAGTGTGAGAAAAGAACTTTTAGAAAGATAATACTCAATGCTCAGTTTTGGGTTCTCACAGCTGACATCAATTCCAAGTTTATAAAGAATGAAACATCATATAATGTCTTTCCTAGAAGTCCATTGTTCTATATACACATGGATGTACTATCAACATTTCATCAATTCATGAAATACGACATTGATAGAAAAGTTGGATTAATACATAGTGAAAACACTCCCTTTAAGATGGGTGAATCCATAAATGCTAATGTATGTTTCTGTCTGAGAGATGTGAAACAACCAATTGATGATAAAAAAAATGAACGTTTTAGGCCCAAATATTTTAAGTAAATCCTCTACGAATTCCTAAAGTATTTTCAATAGAAATTTTGTTAAATTCATAAATCTAATAGTTCCAATATACTTAATGCCAAACATCTTTGATCCTTATTCTCTTAGTGATAGCATAAAAGAAAAACAATCAAATTTGGAACCTTTCTACAATTACTCTAGAAGCAGGGTATAAAAATGTCTCTTCCCATGGCCTCTATAATCCCTAATGTTATATAGAGTCCTTGATATTATCTAACAAGGCTAAATATGCCTCTACAAACTAATAGTTTGGAGAAGGAAACGATGACCTAAAAAACGCACCTCCCACATTCGAGGAATGAACTTGCACCACCATTGAGGAGATTGTGATGATAATAAACGGTATTGAAGAAGAACCATAACCAAAATTGATTAGTTATTTTGTCCCTATAAAATTAGATTTGTATATTAATTTTAGGGATATTAATTGGAAATCGTTATATGATATTTTCCAAATTTTTGATCACATAAATCATGATCGATGAAACTGCTAGCTTCCAAGACCATTCATTAAAGGATGTGCACTCTAGGTATAGTCATATCAATATTTCCCCCACATATGTGGAAGTGATACCCTCTATATAACATCCGTGGATAATTTTCTATCAGTTCCTCACATTCGATTGAGGAACAATGGCTTTACATATTGATGTTCCATGAATCATATGATTAATCCTTTCATGGGATGCGTAAAAAAATGTTATGTCTATGACATGGTGGTCAAATTGTATTTATGATGTGTTCACATCATGGGTCATAAAAAATTATTCGTCATGTTATGTTAGCACAATATGAAGATGAATCCACAAAAATTAACCTTTGAGGTGAAATTTGGTAAATTCCATAGATTTTTGTTATTCCCCCATTATATAATGATCAAACTCAAAAATGCTAGTGCAATGATTTAACTCTCACCCCTCAGAATTTCAATGAACTCAGGTGGATCCTAGGGAAATATTTCTACATTAAAAATTTCATAGCTAAACTATACAAAAAAACTCCAACTTTTTGAAATTTTAGTATGAAGGGAATCACTTAATAATGGAATGATGTCTTCCTAGAAGTGATTTATATTTTCAATAAGTACCTACAACACCCAGTAGTCATGATGATGCCAATGTATGGTAATCCCTCCATCATATATATAGTCATTATAATGTTATGAAATACTAATATCATCATGGTAATGATTAATTTGGGGAATAAAAATTTTCTATACTACCTCTGCATAACAATTCAAGGTATTGGGACCACAAATTCTGATGTTGAGTTGATTTTCTGTAAAATTGTTAATACTGTAAAAAAGGTTTGACATTAAACATAGAACCCTGACGTCCACCTAGACTTTAATGTTAATCCACTCATGTATTTCATTGAACATCTTATGCTGACTATGTTTTCCACTTGAATGGAGGTCATTCTACACCCTTATGACATCTGGTTTTTGTCACACAAGGAAGTAAGAGGATAGGACTAGACTAATTTCCTTGGGGAACACTCATCTTTGGAAATTACACCCGTGGACACTGTACTTCAAGATGATGATGTCTTTTATGTAAATGATACTACACATACATGTGAGATGTATTGGGATTAAACCACATGTTTTAGTATTGGATATATATAAGAAAAACATAATCCCATTCAGATGGGTGTACTGGTTGTATTATTTTTATCTAGAAAAAGAAAATATACATACTCTTTATCACTACATGAAGGATTCCAAAATTAATAAGAATAATATAATGGCATCACTCATTTCTTAAACTCTCCCTATATCTTATGATAGCCTACATGAAAATCAACAGTGGTTTTGAGCTAGTGACATTGTATATCAATGGTGAATTTTCCACCATGATGGATGACATTTCCCCTATCAGTGGTTATTTCATAAAACTAATGGAATAGTTCCCTTTTAAACCAAAAATTACATCATAACCCTTGATCAAAAAATAATCATGATGATACACTGCCTAATGTAGAAATACTTCTTGATGATACAAACTAGATGGAAGTAATCTTCCACATCAAATAATGATGTATGGTCTCATCAGTAATATTCTTTGGCATGATAGATATCAATAATATTAGAACTTCCCAAGAGTGCGATTAACAGATATCCACCCTCGGATGGATGGATTTCATAATTATTTATCTCTAAAATGGGATCCTCCCAACAAATAGATCTTGAAGGGAGCACATTTGTTGTTGAGTATAAAAAAATACCATTCTTGATGGGAAATACGAGAAACATCTCTTATAAAAGAATGGATATGATGGACTTCTTTTCATATTCATATAAGAATGATAAATTACCAAAATCATGGAAGATTTCTATTTATAATATTGTAGAATTAATCATCATAGGACATGCCCCTACCATAAAATTATAATTCATGGTTACTACTGGAAAACAATGGTACAATATTATGTGGAATTCACCCGAGGATATCGTGAATTCCATGTTTATGAAAAAAATCACCAATCGACCCATTTTAAAACAAAATATAGTTAAATATTCATATTTATTATCCATGTGGTAAATATTTTTTATAGGGATGTATATCTAAATATAGATAAATATTTTAAGAACACCCATACTCCAACTAACATCTTTTCAAAATTTGTTGGGAAATACCCCTCATGGTTGTTGAAATGAAGAATATTATAAAATTTTTGATGTCCAATTAATCCCTAGTTTCAATGTCTCTGACATGATTTTGATGGAAAGTGTCACAATGTTTTATTCTATTGATTTCGATAAATATTACCACTAATAGTAAATTAAGGCACACCAATCATATCAATATAATATATTATAAAATGTAAAAAATGTGGCTTTCAATAAGGCTCTTTCAAATATACTTCATAATATGACAGAAAAATGAATGATGTCTTCACCGAAAAATCTCTCCCCTTATCTATGGATTGACAATACCACCATGTGCACTGATACACAAGTACAACATATTCATTAGTCTATTGAATCAAGGAGGAGTTTCCCATAGATTTATTGAATCCCTTGATTCAAATATCAAAGTGAGGAAAACTCTTGTATGATGATAATTTTCAAAAGTTTCTAGATAAAATGGACAGGGAATACAAGAAAATGTTTTTTACACTGTATAACATTGAATTCTATAAGTATGAGACCACAGAATCCTTCAATAAAAGGAACCACTTTATTTAATTCCCTGAAGGAGAAATGTTTTTTTCTACTTGAAATCGAATGATATCATGAAATAATACTACACAACTAGAAAATAAATCGGAAGTTCATTATATCATTTATATGTTCTATCACAATCGAGCTTACTAATTGGCCACGATGGACAAGGAACATGTCATGACCCCACCAATGTGAGGATTGTTAATAATTTAATTACATTGTTTCCAACAAGAATTATTCTCTTCCATATGATATGATGTGAAAATATATGGAATGGGTCATAGTTAAATTATTTTAATTTTCATGGTGTATTAGGCCCTAAAATAAACACATTAAACAGTATATTGTCTCATATATTGACATAATTATGTTAATCTCTAACAGATCCGATCATTTCTGCATTGAATTAAACTAAATAGAATACGTCCTCGACACATGGAATTAAATTAAATTGGTTAATTACACTCCTCATAACATTAAAATATATAGAAATCCTGATTTCATTGAAGATACATTGCAAATGTTTCAGATATGAAAATAAATGAAATGGAGTGTACCTATTATTGTGGGTGAGTAAGATCCAAAGAACATATTTTTATCCAATAACTATATATGGATTGATTCAATTAATCACAATATACGAAGTGACATGATGTTCTAAAATCTTATGTCAAACCAAAATATTTCCTCCCCAGTCACAATACATGAAAATGTGAGAAATTTTTTTGGGAATTCATTTTAACATTATGCAAAATTCTTCTGTAACAGACGATGTAAAATTTCATTTCATGGCAATGTTACACTTCATTCATAGCTGGTCAACTATATCATTACCACATGAGGTAAATCTGCATGGATAATTTCCTCAATGCATGAAACTAAACTGCATAGTTTTCTAGAAATACATACTTCTTGAGTCAGTTCCAAATGAGATACATATGGAATCATGGGTTATCTTTTATGGCTCATTGACAACATGATATACAATTCCCCTGTCATTATTTTAATTTCTCTCTATATGCTGAAGGAATTATTATAAATTCCTTTGTTCTGAGGCCAAGAATAGATTACATGAGCTTAAAATATCATGTAAAGGATTCCCCACCTGATGAAGACATATCATTTCATGATTGGGTTAGTAGGTCCCTATATGCAATACTCCAAAAGGAATACATATGAATTTTCAACATTATGTTAACATACATAGGTTCTTAAGAATAATATGTGGCTTGATTCCTTCCATCAAATGATATGTAGTGATGCATGGATCTCTAATCCTGGATCTAGTTATAATAATCAGCTAGAACAATTCAGACTCTATGAACGAGACTTACCCTCAAATATATTTTCAAATTCTTGAACTATATGTGCCTTGATTCATATCACCTCATGATACATAGTGAAAACCAGATCTCTAAAAAATTTTCAAACTACAAAACTAAATAGGAATATTGTTATCTACACGTATGGGTAATACTTGTGTTGATTGTTTATTAATAAAGAGCTATTTCAGACTACATTCCTTTCATCTCCATATACATAGTTATTCTTGGATCGCCAATCTCCCATACTACAACTACAAGTACCATCATAAAGAAAAATCCCCATAAATGGTATTTTAAATTTATTTCCACCATTGATCAAAATGAAGTCATCATCTCAAAAAATGAGTTTCATAATTAACCAAAGCGGATCTCATGTGATCAATTGTATGCAAAAAAAAAAGAAAAAACCAAGTTAAATTTCAATGTTTTCATGAAATATTCCCCTAATGAGAAATTATTGTTGGATAAATCAAAAGTATAATTCAAATAAATCATTCTCATGTGTAATAGGAATATGTGGGACCACTATTAATTAAAATATATGTGTTAGAACTTATATATGATGACGACTTATCTTCAATGATGATCACTACATTGATGTGCTTGTAATCCATGAGAGTGAACTAGATCTGGTGACTTAGATCCAGAACATCTCTTTACATGATGTGGGGTAGATATTCAGTGAGAAAAGATATCACCTTAGAGTAATGAATATTAAAATGACAAATTCCATTCCTACTCTATATATAGTGTGTTAATGAATTACTTGGAAGGACTCCCAGACCCATGAATAATTAACATACAATATAAATGATATTTTTACATCCAAACTGTTTCAACAATAACATTTATATTATTAGATGATTCCACTATTATAATAAATATGTTACATAATAATACATGATCCATATACTAGACTCTTAATTCCCATAAATATTAAATTATCCTTGAATATTTTAAACTAATATTCGTTCAAATAATATTTTTCAAGTATTTTAAATAATTCTTCTAAATAAATTCAATAACAATTATTATTTACTTAAATTATATGAATTTAATTATTTCTATGATGATCATAAATCATTAGAAAAAACCCAAAAAATAGTGGTGGGGCTCACCTAGTCCTATTAACATATTCCACTAAATAGGGAAGATTCTTGAATATGTTATTTGGTGTGACAGTCTAGGCCCTTATCTCGATGGTTGTAAGTAATATTCATAGAACAAGAGTGGGATTTGGAAACCTATCATGGCCCCTAAATAGATAAGGAATGTCATAATAGTGACAACCAATCTATGAACATGTACTGTGTAATATAAAATATTTTTCATTAATATCTCATAAAATAGGATTCACACCTGTGCCATATCACTTTTATTACTTGAATATTTTTTGATATAACATGATGAATTTACCAATGAATTACCTTGATGTGGTCTTATGAATGTCTTACCATCTTTATCAGCATGTCGAATGATATATTACTTCTTTATCTAGTAATTCATAAATCATATCTTGACCATTCAACCAGTGTCATATCACTAATGACACACCTAGAAGAAGCTACCTTACTAAAATTTCATTAACATTATTTTTTCCGTGCATAAAAGTACATGATAAAATTCTATATATTGGTAATTTTCCATTGTCAGGATACAAATACACATGAATATAGATAGAAAGAACAAATGTAACATAAAACATGTGGGGTTACTATTGGTGGGATTTTCTCACGATCTTAGTACCGTAGATCTTTAAGTGTGATCTTTATGAGAGGATGACTTGATTCCTACAATCCCACATTAATTTATTGTAAAACATCATCTGTTTCTAGTCAGTATGATTTTTCTTGACCATAGGGCCTTTTATTAAGGTTAATTTCATAGTATGAAAAGGTTCTCAATATCACATGGGATCCACAATATCCTTTTGATATGATAATCAATCAGTGTACATTACTGTTGAATAGTGGACATAGAAATTTCTACATAATAATGGTATGTATTCATAATGTATATTTAAATGTATACATGATAGGGTAAAAATGTAAAACATAGGTAGGATGAGGGAACCAATTATTACAACACTCCCACATGCACTAAAGCTAACATGGTATCCATACATGTCAGTAGTCGCATAATTAAGATAATGATTTGGCTAAGTCAAGGGAATAATTGTTGGGTCTACCAGGCTTTCACCTTGTGACTATTTTGATATATGATTCTTCACCTCTTGGAGTAAAAATTCTAAATATATGATATCATCGAGTATATCCCATTTTTTCAAATTCATAACATTACGTTTTTTTAGTAATAATAACATAATTGACTTCATGTTTTTAATTTATTAATACAATTTTATAATGAACTAGAATAAATTTTTACATGTAACTATTCTTTCTTAGCTTATTAGAATGCTACAACATACCATGTATTTAAAGGTATGGCTACCACTAGCAGTTATGATCTTTTCTCAATAAACACCTTACCATAAATTGAATAATAGATTACATGGATATTAGGATTAATATAATTATTCACATGGAAAATAGTAAATGTTCTTCTCCCGATACCATGTACATATACTTATTCAATTTCAAAAATAAATTAAGATTGTATGGAATAATTCACTTGAACTGCTCTTAAATATAACAAATATAAGCTTCCAAAAATTATATCATGATAATATCATTTATTTTATATATCATGGAATAAAGTATTGATCTATCACTTAATTATATAGATTTCAATGTACCCCATTAGTCTCAACCCGTGTCCCTGAAATTCCAACATGGAGTATTATAACCCGAGTGACACTGGAAATAATTCATACTGGAATTATTCCAATATTATATTTTTTTAATACTATGTCACAATATGAATGGTCGAATTGGTCTAGAAACCCATTATATTGACCACAGTGGTTCATTTTCTAGAAAAAATAGTATTTTACTTTAAGTCAATCATTTGAAGATATATTTATTAATTATGATCTTAACTAACCTGATGACCACTAGGTGTTTTCCATATATTGTTGAACATATTTTACTTGGAGTAAATGGTACCCTCACTATCAACTAGAAGACACATGGAAATTATTCATTTAATATGAATATTTTATATCTCTTTTTAATACTTCAATCCTAATATAGATTTTAGTAACATGAATCCTTTTTATTATATTGTAATGTGACTACACCTTTCTAGTTGTGTCGTATAGACACCTTCCACAATTAGGGGACATTGTATCCAATTCCCAATATAATTATCATATTAATTATATATTATGAGTAAAATTATAATGTATTTTTGAAAAATCACATGTTATAACGAATCGAGGCTCATTGGTACCATGCTAGGACTATCCATATATCATCTCACTTGAATTCCAACCAATGTATTTAAAATTATCATCTCCTTTTCACTTTGAAACAAAAAAACCATTATATTATTTTAATTTATCTTGAAAATAATAAATAATTTCAATATTATGCATACATGTATGAATTATTATTCAAAATGAATAATGGATCACCAACCACTATGAATACCAAACCATCTTAATGGTTATTACCTTTCTATATAGTATGTGTCTCTATGACATGTATTTTTTATGTACACATGTGGAACATGTTCTTATGCCAAAAACATGTGCATGTCAATTATTGACTAAACCCAAATCAATATTTCTTCTTCTTTATCTATAATGGATATGAACACTTATATATAAATGTTTTCTGTTACATGACGACAAATTTTATATCATAGTTATTTACATAATAACTTAATAAACTATTAGGATGACTACAAATATTCATATTGTGTTTTAAATGATTCAAGTTTGTCTTATCCTAATAAATTCATTTCACATAAGCTCATGTCTTATGCCTTAATATATTTTCACCGTACTATAACTCAAATGATATCCATTTTTAATTACATTTGGAATATGGTAATGGTACATCACCTATTATTTATGAAGCATTTCATGAAATGTAATGGATGTTTCTGCATGTTTTAGCATTGACACTCCCAAAATCATAACATTGATGTATAATATGTTTGTTTCTTTATTACTCCCCAGTACATCTTGTTGATCAACATTTACTTGTAATACTTCATCATTGACAATCCATATTAACAACAATGCTTAGATGTTGATATGATAATGTTATACATATATATTTATTATGATAGTCTAATCTAGATGCCTATCTTGAATGGGATGTTTTCTACTAATGAGTGCTACCAATTTCTTTGTGGACCCTCCCTGAACCAACCGTCATAGATTAAGTGTGTCCAGACTGGTTTTATCCCACCTTCTTTATTCAATCTTCTATGGAAAATCTGAAAGCATCACCTCCATCTCCAAAATCTGCTCCAGTGCCCTGGACATCAGCTGGCCCTGGCTTGTGCACTATGCTTGGAAGCGGATGAAATTCATCAGAATCTTCTCATTTCATGTAAATTTACATGCAGGATATGAAAATATCTACAGGACATTTTCTCATGATGCTTCAACATGCAGACCATAGATGAGATATTATATTACATTTGTAAAAAGGATCAATGTGAACAAATTCACTCACTTTGACTGGATGCTTCTGTGATTTTCTTCCATTTTATTTGGAAGACATGCAATGTCTTGGTATTCAACAATATCAAGCCCACTTTCTGCAATGGTGTTCTATTCATACACCACACCATTAGGACTACCTATCTTTTAGAAAATTTATCTATGGATTATAATGTTTCTGAACTTGTTCTTATGATATCACATGGTGTGAATGGAAAGTACAGGAAGCCGCTAATGGGGAATTATGTCTGCTAGATACCACCCATATTTGGAGGGCTCAAAGTAAACATTGATGGAGAAGCCTCGGGTGCTCCTGGCCCTACTAGCTATGGTGATGTTATTTGAATTTCTTGAGGGTTTGTGAAAGTTTTCTTTTTCCATTTTATTAGAAATGACCTTTCCATTGAAGCTGAGCTATGGTCCATGATCAAAGAAATCAAATATGTTATACATTTTCTGTAGCATAAATTATTGTTAGAATCCGACTCGTCTACTTCAATTCAAATTCATAGGAATCATTCAAGAAATGTACCACTGAAGATCCTAATAGATTTGATTGAATGTCTTAGGCTGGTGGAGGTGATTTCCATTGAAGTTACGCATGTTTATCATTAGGCTAATTGGGTTGTTGATGCTCTTTATAAGAGGGAAATTTTTGAGGTCAGTTCCAGTTGGTCATGTGTCCTGCGTGACTTTTGTAATGATCATGTTTAGGCTTACCTTAGTGGTGAGGTCTACTCTCTCCGTTTTTGAAATAGTCCCTGAAACTGTTTTATTGTATCATTTTATTTTCATTAATATAATTTCCTAGGAGCAGGGCTTTTATATCTCATGGCTTTTTGGTATGTTAATGATCATTATCGAATTACTCCACATGACACTATGTTGATCAATGATTTCATGTAAAATATATTCATTGGCATTTCTTTCCAATGAAACTCATATCTTATGATGATTAACATAGAATACTTCACTTAATGAAAACATATGAAGTATATTTACCTCTATTGTACCCTTGTAATAGTCCAATCTCCCATGTTTATCTAATTTCAAAAGTCAATGTGTTCTACAATTATTTAAAAAGTATTATTTTCTAAACTATATAAGTATAAGAATCTATTATAACAAAAAAAATTACCTGGATTGAGTCTAAATACCATAATTTTTATATCATGGATGTGTGTATTTTAGTTTTTATTGAAATATATTTAATATTCCAAAACTGGGTTAATATGTCTTACAAATTATATTCCTCATTTATTTCCTGCAAATCATTTATCATTAAACTATTGGTTGATTATTAAAAACTATAATGAACATTCATTCTGAAACCTTGAATAATTTCTCCATGGGTCAAAAATACATGTGAGATAAATTTTTAGGGTTATAGTCAATAAATGTTATACTAGTTTCCATCCCATGGAAAAATAGAAGTGGTGTATTTCACATCATTATATTAGGAAACACCCTTTCAATGTTACTTTGATAAAAAAACATACATTTAGTATTTTTTATACACTATATTTGCTGTAACACCCCAAGCTTCTACAGTACGCTTCTCATTGAATAGTGTGATAGCGTGTGTTGTATGCAACACCGAGTTCTAACACACCATAACCAATCAAACTAGCCATTATGAATAGTAATACCTACTTTATGAAATTATATATATTTTATATTTCAAAATGGAATTCATTTTTGGATTCAGAATATCGAATTTTGCCTAAGGTGATATTTTGGTACTTTTCGGATAACTTTAATATTTTGATGAATAGTTAAAATTAATAAATTTTAATTAAAAACAACTTTTTTAATCAAAATAATTAATAGTGATAAATTATATATTTGAGTGTTTTGAAAGTATATTTAGAATATATTTATACCATTTAATATAATTTTGGTCATTGGACATAATTTTACAATTAAACCGGACATAAACAGGTGTCAATCTTTTGATAGTTATTATCACTTAAAAACACGCTTTTTATTTTAACAACGGAAATTAATTTTAAATTAATTTCTGCCACTTCTTTGTTTTGAATTTGGAAAAATGGATTCCATATTTGGAATCAGGATGTTCATATTGTGTAAATAGGTAACTTTTATTTTTAGACATTTTGAATAATTACTTCGTAAATATTTTATTTACCATGGTTAAGGGTAAATCCGGTAAATAAGGGTTAAAAAATAATATTATAATAATACTAAATTACCCTAAAACGTGTCCTAGCCTTATTGGTTGATACATTTCTGACCGTGGGCATATTTGGGTCGATTTTGGGACCCCATGGAGCCACTTGAAGGTGATAGGGACACTTTATTTTAATTAAGTGAAAATGAATACAAAAATGACACAAGCATATATCTTTTTGAAAAAAAAATTTTACATAGGGTTAGATATGTTGGATTTAGACTATAAATATTACATAGAAAACTAAAACGATTTCCTACATAATGATATTTTATTTATAATATTTATACATTATATGTTATAATTTATTTATGACACAATGATGATGCAGTAATTACCATAATAGTGAAAAATTAAAATAATTGATATTATAAATACCCAAATAAATATTATTTGAGACTTTTAATGAATTAATATTATTTTATAAGTTAATATGACATGTTAGGAATTATTTAATTAATTTTTTTCTATGTAATCATTCTGTTATGAGTTTCACAAAAATCAACTATTGAATAGTGTCAAAATTGTCATAAAAGAGTTTTTAAACCAAATATTATATTATTAATTGATATTAAATTCCTAAAAATCTACGGATCGGCCAAGAGACTTATATAATGATAGGTTTATCATTAATCGACCAATTGGGGGTCTCTTGGATGTATATAGTATGTTTATTAACCATATAATATAAAAATACAAAGAGACATTGTAAAAGTGAAACTAATTTACTTAGAGTTAATACTTAAAGATATGGTTAATATAAGTACCCAAACCTGTCTAAATTCTATTGGATGAGTGCTTTTCTACCTATCCCCACCTTAAAATTTAAATAATATACCTTGGAGCTATTAGATACTGAATATGAATTTATTATAAAAAAAATTTAGCTTTTCCAAAGGTGCCCCTCACCCTCTTATAAAAGGGCACTCCTCCTTCTCATTTATTCACACCTTGAAAGCTTTTTGGATCGGCCAAACTCTACCCAAATACTCTCCCAACATCCATCACTACAACCTAGGGGCCTTATTTTGATCATAAATCCATACTAAGGATCCCTTTTGATCAAATCAAAATGAAGAACCCGAAGAAGAGGTAATGATCTCACCACCCTTTTCCAAGTTCCTTTCTTATTCCACTTCTTCTTCTTTTGTTTTTACCATTCTAAAATAATAACTCCAGTATCATATATATATATTTATGTTATTATAAATATCGTACAACCATATTCAGTATTCTATCCACCCATTGAATAACATGTCACCATACGTGTGTACGTACGACTTACCGTCTCCACGTCGTGCTGTAATTGTTATTCAATATATTATTATTTGGATGGGTATAATAATGATGTGTAACTAATGTAAATAATCAATATAAAATGTTAATTATTCTTTATATATGATATACCATCCATTTATATATTATCTTAATATCAAAAGAATGATATTGTCGCTCGTGCGTACGTACGGACTACCGTCTCGACGAACGCGATGAGATTAATTCTCCATCGTATCTATTCAAGTATAAATCTAATTTGATGATTAATAATAGTATCTATGGACTTGATATTATTATTTATATTATTAAGATACAAACTATCAATGACAAACATGGATTACGTAACATAACATATAAAATAAAATGAGTAAGTTTACACCCAAAACAATGATAATACTAAGATATTATCAACAAATCAATGTTAAAAGATCATATATGATATCATATTAATGTATATGATTCTTGTATAATTTAATAACAATTATTTCACCATTATACATGAGGTTAACCTACCCCAACCAAGTAAAAGTACAAGGTAAGGGTTTTTTCACAATCTCTTCATTATCTGAGGTTGTTTATACGTAATATTCTACTAGGATCTCTTTATCATCCACATCCATGTTTCATAAAAATGTTTTTCAAAACATTTTTACTATTTAGAATAATATGGGTTAATGTAATTTATACCCTCGTTTGAATTTTTATAAGAGGTTTATAAAGGAATTTTTCTGTCGTTTTCCAAATAAGGTGCTTTTTAACCTTTTCGACAGAATTAAGGTAAGAAAGTTTTTTTAAACTTATACGGCGGATGTAGTTATTTTCTGCCGTTATAAAATCGTCGAAGCTTCCCTTACAAGATTATAATAATATTTTCAATGAAAAATGTTTTATATTATAAATATATGACTCTTAAATTATTTCAAAAATAGAAAGAGATATTTCTCTTAAAAGAGTATTGATTTCATCTATGTCAACATCTCTTGATGGATTTTACGCATATTTGAATTTGATTTATTATGATACAAAAGGTCTATATTGTATTGAAGGTTTTGTGATATGTTTGAATGTGGATGTGTTATTTTTATACCATTCATAGTTTATGGTGAAATTATTGACTTTTCGTATGCTAGTTTTAATACGAATGATTATGTTATGTTTTAAAATTTTCATATGGGAATGCATTGGACTTAATATGTGATGGGTGGAGCCCTCTATAGCTCCTCGATGCATCGGTAGGTCTCATGAGACAAACTAGTGTCTTGGAACAAGGCCTTGGTAAAATCTTATTAGTAGTCTTGGCACGAGGCCTTGGCTATGTAGTTATGATAGTTTGGAATTATGCATTCGATCATTATAAAAGTGGTTATTGATATTGCATTTGATTATTCGGTTAGTAGAATATCCATGTGAATCAGTAAATGGCATTATTTTATTTTACTTTTTCCATACATTGTTGAAGTTCAAGTTTAAAAGGCTTTTGATTTAGTTATACATTGTCTTAAATGTTTATGCTTATTTTTGAAAGTTTCCACTATATTGTTATCCTTACTGGGCATTTGAGCTCACCCCCTTTTTTATGTTTTATTTTTCCCAGGATGTGAAGAAGTAAGTTATGAATGACCTACAGGGATATTATGAGGTGATAATAGTGTGGACTATGGAGACATTATGTTGTTGTAGTATTGTTTTACTTTATGATGTAATGTAAAAGCATATGAATATATCTAGTGTTTCCAAGGCTACTAAACCTATCAGTCTATCGAGATTTGATCTTTCTTGTGATCATGCCAATGTTAGGTAATAATGCACCGACTCTGGGTAAATAGGGTCGGGGTGTTATAGTTGGTATCATAGGAAGTTTAGTACAATCCTTGGAAGCTAGATTTATATAAACTCTAATTAGAACACGTAGTCCTAAGAAGAACATGGAGGATTAGTATAGAAGAACTTCTTAGAATTTTGGTATTATTGAGATTTTGTGAGTTTTTCGAGCAATACATCCTTGTCTGGATACGAGTAGGTAGAGGCGGCTCTGGCACAGATGTACCTAGGGGTAAAACCCAAAAACACCGCTTTGAGCTAGACTCGAACGAGAACTGGTGCACGACAACGGGCCTTGCTGCACTCTTGGTTACAACACTCCCGGGGGATATGCTTAGGATAACTGTCATTTTCTTTACAAATCATTATGAAGGGTTTATGAGTATATACTTCCTCAAATAAAACATTTTTATGATTATGGATTACATCCATAAATAGTTCAATTTATGTTAAGTGTTTTAAATGTATGGGATTATGTATTTTGATTCATAAACTGTTATAGTTTATGCCATTGTTTAGAAATGGAACCTAGTAGAAGAAATGGAAACCATATCAATGCACGCACTCCATGTATGGATTTCCCTATTGCTCAAGATAATTATAGTGGAGCTGGTGATGCAACTGGTGCCGATCAGCTAATCACCATACTGGAACAACTCACTCAGGTTATGAATAATAACATTACCCGTATGGAGCACCCTGATCCACAGCATGGAGGATCAATGATAGATAACTTCATGAGGCAACAACCACCAATGTTCAATGGGAGTAAAAATCCCTTAGTAGCTGAGAAATGGATTTTTTCCCTAGAGAAAATATTTCAGGCTTTGGAGAGTAATGAAAGGGAAATAGTTATCATTGCAGTTTACCGCCTCACTGGAGATTCTGATCAATGGTGGTCATTGATTCAAAATATGAAGGAAGATGATGAAGTATAAAATATGGAATGGAGGAAGTTCAAAGATCTGTTTTTAGAAAAATACTTTCCTCACGACCATCAAGCAGATATGGAAAGGCAGTTTCTGAGTCTGAGACAGAAGGAAGATGAGAATGTCACAAAGTATGAGGCTAACTTTACAAGGTTAGCAAGGTATGCTGGAGATTATATACGTAACCCAAGAAGTAAGATTGATCATTTCATTGATGGGTTAAAACCATTTCTCCGTCGAGCATTAGTCACACAATCATTTTCATCATACGAAGACATTGTCTCATGTGCTATCAAGACCGAAAAGGAATTCTCTAAGTCTTATGACTTTAAAGCAAAGAAAGAGAAGAAGAGATTTGCTGATCAATCTGGGAATGGAAATAAGGGGATGAAGGGAGTGGTTTAATATCCATCCTGTGGTAAATGTTGGATGAAACACCCCGGTACTTGCTTGAAGTGAACAAGAGTCTGTTACAAGGGTGCTGAAAAATGCCGCCAAGCTTGTGATTTCAAGGGGAAGATGGAAGCTACCAATTTTAAGTGATAAAATTGTAGGGAGATGGGGAATTATGCAAATGAATATCCTAAGCGTCTGAAGAACATACGTCAGAAATGGCCATGGGATCAAGGACAAGCTTATGCTATCACTACTGCTGAGGTAGAAGCTCTGAAAGATGTGGTTGCAGGTAATATAATGGTTTCCTCAAGTTTATAAAATGCATTATTTGATTCTAGATCATCGCATTGTTTCATATATTCCTAATTTTCTAATAAAATTAGATATTTCCAATATGATTTAACAAGGGAGTTGTCAGTTAAAACTCCTAAGGGAAGTATCATTGCAACAAAGTTTTGTGAATCAGTCCCCATTAGAGAACATAAATGTTCTTTATTTGTTGATCTCATCGTCATACCTATGATTGCGTTCGATATAATCCTCGGTATGGACTAGCATTCAGACTATGATGCGAATATTTATTGTAAGAAGAAATAGGTTACGATTTTTTATGATGATGATAAGGAACACTTTATCTTTAGAGCAGAACCGTCACCTCCTAATTATTATCTAGATCCACCCCCAGTAGCTCAAATAATTCAATTATTGGGGAGGAAGAGAATGAAATAACTATTGGTGAGGAAAGGAATGTTCAAATAGAGTATTTACCTGTCGTGAAAGAATTTGTAGATGTATTTCCAGAAGATTTACCTGGACATCCTCCAGAACGAGAAGTTGAGTTTTCCATTGATTTAATTCCTGGATCAAGGCCTATTTTGAAGACCCCTTATTAAATGGCCACTGTAGAATTATTTGAACTAAAGAAACAACTCTAGGAATTGAGTAATAAAGAATTTATTCGCCCTAGTTTTTCACCATGGGGAGCACCTGTTCTTTTTGTTAAAATGAAAGATGGATCTATGAGGTTATGTATTGACTACAGGGAGATCAATGATTTAACAATAAAGAACAAGTATCCACTACCTCGCATTGATGATTTATATGACCAACTGCATGGAGCTCAATACTTTTCAATGATTGACCTTCGATCTGGATACCATCAGTTGTGTGTGAAGAAGAAATTCATTCCGAAGACAGCATTTCGAACCAGGTACGGGCATTCCGAGTTTACTATAATGCCTTTTGGATTGACTAATGCCCCCTCTATATTCATGGATCTGATGAATAGAGTTTTCAAGGAGTATCTTGATGAATTTGTGGTGGTATTTATTGATGATATATTGGTAATCTCCAAAATCTATGAAGATCATGAAAACCACATGCGCATTATCCTGAAGACTCTAAGAAGACATGAATTATATGGGAAGATTAGCAAATGTGAATTCTGGCTTCATGAGATTTCATTTCTTGGCCATATTGTCTATAATGATGGATTCTCTGTTAATCCTTCTAAGAACAAGGAGATCCAAGAATGTAAAGCACATATGAGTATAACTTAGGTACATAGTTTTATTGGTTTGGAAGGTTATTATCGACGATTATTTCAGAATTTTGTTCGTTTGGCTAAGCCATTAACAAAGCTCACACGTAAAGGGGTTAAATTTTTTTGGACAAAAGAGTGTGAAAAATGTTTCGAAGAACTGAAGAGAAGATTAGTCAATGATCCTATATTGACTCTACCATCGGGGAATGATCGGTTCATTATTTATAGTGATGCATTGAAGAAAGGACATGGTTATGTCCTCGTGCAGAATGATAGAGTAATTTCCTATGTATCACGACAATTGAAAATTCATGAACAAAACTATCCTACTCATGATCTCGAGTTTGCAGCTATGATCATTGCTTTGAAGATATGGAGGCACTACCTCTATGGTGAAAAATGTGATATTTATACTGATCACAAGAGTTTGAAGTATATTTTCTCAAAAAAAGTACTCAACATGAGGCAAAGGAGATGGCTTGAATTACACAAGGATTCTGATTGTAAGATACAATACAACCTGGGGAAAGAAAAAAAGGTGGTAGATACTTTGAGCAGAAAAGACCATGGAGTTTTGAACGTCATGAGAATAGAAAGGGGTCCAATTTTGATGGATCTAGTGAAGATGGACATGGGAATAACCAGGGAAGGTCAAAAATCAAAGCTTTTTCAAATTTTTGCCAAACCATATTTACTAGAAAGGATTAAGAGTTCTCAGACCGATGATGAAGAATTTCAAAAGAATATTAAAGCTGTGAATGATGGGAGACTGAGAGGATTTGTGTATGAAGATGGAATTTTGAAATTTGGGAAGAGACTTTGTGTTCCCGATATACCTGATCTAAAACGGGAATTGCTGGATGATGGTCATAGTTCCAAATTCTCTATACACCCTGAGAGCACCAAAATGTATAGAGATTGGAAGGAAAATTTTTGGTGGGACAAAATGAAGTGGGAGATTGCTAATTTTGTGTCAAGATGTATGGTTTGTCAACAAGTGAAAGCAGGAAGGCAACAACCTGGAGGAGTCATGCAACCTCTTCCCATACCGGTGTGGAAATGGGACATTATTACGATGGACTTTTTCATTGGGCTACCAAAGACTCCTAGAAGGAACGATGCAATATGGGTTATTGTTGATCGTCTTACCAAGTCAGCACATTTTATTGCTATAAGAGAAGATCTACCCCTGGAACGTCTAGTAAGACTATATATTAATGAAGTTGGGAGACTTCATGGAGTACCCCTATCGATTGTTTCTGATCGTGATCCCTGTTTTACTTTGAGATTCTGGAAAAGTATTCAGAAATCCCTGGATACTGAACTTCATTTGAGCACTGCATACCACCCTCAGACAGACAGACAATCAGAACAGACTATTCAAACCATAGAAGACATGTTGAGATCTTACTCACTTGACTTTCAGGGTATGTGGGATCAGTATTTACCTCCGATTGAATTTTCCTATAACAATAGCTTCCATTCGAGTATTCAGATGGCACCATATGAAGCGTTATATGGAAAGAGATGTTGTACACAAACCTGTTGGGATGAAGTTGGTGAAAGAAAACTTATAGGTCCAGAACTGGTGGAGGAAATGATGGAAAAGGTGAAGGTAATCCAAAGTCACATCAAAGAAGGTCAATGTCGGCAAAAGAGCTATGCCGATAATCGAAGGAAGGATTTGGAATTTCAAGTCGGTGATCATGTTTTCCTAAAGTTATCTCCATGGAAGGGAGTCATACATTTTGGTAAGAAAGGTAAATTGAGTCCCAGGTACATTGGACCTTTCGAAATTCTAGAACGAATTGGGGTTGTAGCTTACCGATTGGCAATGCTGCCAAGTCTCTCCAAAGTTCATGATGTGTTCCACGTATCTCTGTTGAGGAAATACATGCCTGACCCAATGCATGTACTCACCTATGAAGAATTAGAACTAGAACCAGATCTGTCTTATTGCAAAGAGCCCATCCAGATTTTTGATACGAGAGAACAAGTACTGAGAAACAGTATGACAGGTCTGGTAAACGTTTTGTGGAGAAACAATAAGATCGAAGAGGCAAAGTGGGATCCCGGGGAACTTATGATGAAGAACCACCTGAGTCTTTTCATGCGATAATATTCTATAAATTTCAAGGACAAAATTATTTGAAGGAGCATAGAATGTAACACCGCAAGCTTCTACGGTATGCTTCTCTTTGAATAATGTGATAGCGTTTGTTGTACGCAACACCGAGTTCTAACACACCATAACCAATCAAACTAGCCATTATGAATAGTAATACCTACTTTTTGAAATTATATATATTTTATATTTCAAAATGGACTTCATTTTTGGATTCGGAATATCAAATTTATCCTAAGGTGAAATTTTGGTACTTTTCAGATTACTTTAATATTTTGATGAATAGTCAAAATTACTAAATTTTAATTAAAAACATCTTTTTTAATCAAAATAATCAATAGTGATAAATTATGAAATTGAGTGGTTTTAAAGTATATTTAGAATATATTTTTACCATTTAATATAATTTTGGTAAATGGACATAATTTTACAATTAAACCGGACATAAACATGTGTCAATCGTTTGATAGTAATTATCTCTTAAAAACACGCTTTTTGTTTTAACAACGGGAATTAATTTTAAATTAATTTCTGCCACTTCTGTGTTATGAATTTGGAAAAATGGATTCCATATTTGGAATCAGGATGTTCATATTGTGTAAATAGGTAACTTTTATTTTTAGACATTTTGAATAATTACTTCGGTAAATATTTTATTTACCATGTTTAAGGGTAAATCTGGTAAATAAGGGTTAAATAATAATAATATAATAATACTAAATTAACCTAAAACGTGTCCGAGCCTTATTAGTTGATAAATGTCCGACCATGGAAATCACTGGGTCGATTTTGGGACCCCATGGAGCCACTTATATACTGTGATGTTATTATAAATATGGTACAACCATATTCAGTATTCTATCCACCCTTTGAATAACATGTCACCATACATGCGTACGTATGGCTTACCGTCTCCACGTCGTGGTGTAATTTTTATTCAATATATTATTATTTGGATGGGTATACTAATGATGTGTAACTCATGTAAATAATAAATTTTACATGTTAATGATTCTGTATATATGATATTCCATCCATTTATATATTATTTTAATATCAAAAGAATGATATTGTCGCTCGTGCGTACGTACGGACTACCGTCTCCACGAACGTGATGAGATTCATTTTCCATCATATCAATTCAAGTATAGTTATCATTTAATTATTAATAATAGTATCTAAGGACTTGATATCATTCTGTATATGATTGAGATACAACCTATCCATAACAAACATGGCTTACATAACAAAACATATAAAAGAAAACAAGTAAGTTAACACCCGAAACATCGATAATACTAAGATATTATTAACAAATCAATGTTAAAAGATCATATATGATATCATATTAATGTATATGATTTTTGTATAATTTAATAACAATTATATCACCATTATACAGGAGTTTAACCTACCCCAACCAAAGAAATGTACAAGGTAAGGGTTATTTCACAATCTCTTCATTATCCGAGGTTGTTTATATGTAATAATCTACTAGGATCTCTTTATCATCCACATCCATGTTTCTTAAAAATTTATTTCAAAAATTTTTTACTATTTACAAGAATATGGGTTAAAGTCATTTATACCCTTGTTTTAATTTTAATAAGAGGTTTATAATGGAATCTTTTCGTAGTTTTCCAAACAAGGTGCTTTTTAACCTTTTCGACAAAATTAAGGTAAAAATGTTTTTTTAACTTATATGGTGGGTGCAGTTATTTTCTGCCGTTATAAAATTGTCAAAGCTACCCTTTCATGCTTATAAGAATATTTTCAAAGAAAAATGTTTTATTTTATTAATATACGACTCTTAAATGATTTCAATAATAGAAAGATATATTTCTCTAAAAAGATTTTTGATTTCATCTATGTCAACATCCGTTGATGGATTTTACGCTTATTTGAAGTTGATTTATTATGATACAAAACTTCTATATTGTATTGATGGTTTTGTGATATGTTTGACTGTGGATGTGCTATTTTGATACCGTTCATTGTTTATGGTGAAAGTATTGACATTTCATCTTCTAGTTTTAATACGAATGTTTATGTTATGTTTAAACCTTTTAATATGGGAATTCATTGGACTTAATATGTGACGGGTGGAGCCTGCTATAGCTCCTCGATGCATCAGTAGGTCTCATGAGACAAACTAGTGTCTTGGCACAAGGCCTTGGCAAAATCTTAATTGTAGTCTTGGCACGAGGCCTTGGCTATGTGGTTATGATAGTCTGGCATTATGCATTCCATCATTATGAAAGTGATTATTGATATTGCATGTGATTATTCAATTAGTAGAATATCCATGTGAATAAGTAAATGGCATTATTTCATTTTAATTTTTCCATACTATGTTGATGTTCAAGTTTAAAAGGCTTTTGATTTAGTTATACATTGCCTAAAATTTTTATGCTTTTTTTGAAAGCTTCCTCTATATTGTTATCCTAACTGGGCATTTGAGCTCACCCCCTTTTCTATGTTTTATTTTTCCCAGGATGTGAAGAAGTAAGTTATGAGTGACCTATAGGGATATTATGAGGGGATAATAGTGTGGACTATGGAGACATTATGTTGTTGTAGTAGATTTTCACTTTATGATGTATTGTAAAACTTTAGGAATATATCTAGTGTTTCCAAGGATACTAAACTAATCGGTCTTTCGAGATTTGATATTTCTTGTGATCATGCCAATGTTATATAATAATGCACCGACTCTGGGTAACTAGGGTCTGGGCGTTACATTTTCTAACATATTTAAATAATCATACGTGATTTGAATATTTTATTCAATACACAAGTAATAATATTGAAACATTAATTTTATATTGATGAACATACCTAAAGAAGATGTGGTACTTCCCAATTCAATTTAGTTTATTTCATTTTTCTTCATAAGTTTTATTTCATGATATTTAATCAAAATAATCTCCTATTAAAATAAAAACTCATTTCATTGAAGGACATCAAGAAAGGGTATTTGGTGTGCACAAGACATTTCACTTTTTCACTATGTCTTTCAATTTTGTCTCTATAAAAATTGATGATAAATATTTTTTGATATTTTTATTACTTGATGTTCTTTACCAAAATGTAATTTAGAGTTTAATCCATTATTCAAATTTAATAACCTTAAATGATATTGGTGTAATAGGGTAAAAATGATATGATAAACTGATCCATTTTATGATCATGATCCTCCTTTCAATTTAAACATGTGGGAGAAATCATCATCTTCCTTCCTTGATTAACTTTCTACTTGTGAACATATCAAATATGAGAAAACATGTAATATCTCCAATTTATTGATTAAGTGACCTCAACTATCATCAGAAATATTTGATATCATAATGAAATAACCTAAAAAAAAATTCATTTCGGAGTCTCTTGTAATCATATTTCGCACCCTCACTTCTTATAGAAGCATAAAGAGTATTATGGACACCAACACAAAGAATTTATTATATCATAGTATTTTTTAAATGTGGATGTACTATTGTTCATAACTGAGGCCAATGTGGAAATTTATTTTTTCTATTATTTAGTGTTGTAATTAATTTGGTAAACCATTCCATTTTTCTATAAATGATTTTAGAGAAACAATACATTTTATATTTGTTACATTTTTATTAATTGTTGATTAATTTAATGAACAATAAAACATCTACCATTATTTTATCCAAATTTAGACAACTCTTATACTAAATCTGAATTACCTAACTTTTGATTATTCTAGTGGAAACAGTCCCCAAACCTCCCTTAATTTTGTATAAGATTTTGTTATTCCATTACTCAAAATGTTAAAGTGAGGTTTATTTCGGTACAACAACATTAACCTGTGGCTTCCTGATCATTTGAATGAAGTACAAGCATCTAAAATCAAAACAAGATTTAGTCAAAATGTGACTGTAAAATAAAACCATGTTTTTTGGTATAATCCTTACTAACAATTTATTTTAATCATCCTACCACTCTCAAAATAACTCTTTGATGGTAGGATCCACTAACAATTTTTTGAAATGAGCACACCAAAAACTAGGTTTTTTCCAAACCTGAATGATGGAAGATAGTTAGACTTAATATTTCTATTAGGGTTATATATTTTTATGTGATGAAGGAAATAATTTTATATCTTTTAAGAATGTATTATGAGATCACATTCATAACTGATCATCCAATAAATAGAAAATATTCATTATTTTAGAAGTTTATTTACTTTTTTCATGTTTGTTTATTATTCTTTATGATCGTGATTAAAAAACACATTCAAAATAAAAAAAACCTGCAAAACAATGATGACATGATCATTTTCTTAATATAATGGTCAATCCATTGGGTGAATAATTTATCACTCTATACCCTACAGGTAATAAAATAAGATATGATTATTGTATCTTGATAAGCAACACTCTCCAATAGAATGCATCAATCTTATGCTTACTTCATCACCACAACTTGGTGCACTGCTTGTCACTTATTGTATCATTATTATAAAAAACAATCACTCATTGGTAAGGGGAATGGGGTGTATCAAATAAAACTATGAAAATGGACATACATTCCATTATACGTATAATGAAAGATATATGACACTCATATCTTCTTTAATTTAGTAATTATTAAAAACAATGAATGGAATAATTAAATAAATAATATAATAAACCCCGTACATATATTGGTTGGTAATTGGATATGAATTAGTCTAATATTTTTTAAACATTCTGATTAAAATTAACTATTGAAATTAAAATTATACATTCTATTAATTTTAATTAAGTGTATTATTTTGATTCAAAAATCACTCTTATTTTAATTAATCATATATATAGTTATGTCCCATTAACTAATTTAAATATTAAAAACAAAATATAAAATATTTAGTTAATTTCATTTTAACTCCAAAAATTAAATTAATTTAACATGTTGTTCTAATTTGTAACCAAAAAAATAATATTACATTATTATAATTTACTATAGAAGATAATATAATTAAAATAATTTATTTTTATTATAAAAATTTGTATGACCAAGAAATTCTTCTTAAAGGCCTATTAATGTCATGCCTAACCCACAGAGGCCCATTCTGGTCCTTGCATACCCCATCCTTGGAAATTCTAGGCTAGATAAGTCCACTTAGTCCCATTAAAAAGCATATAGACCCTCCATAGCCAATTTCAGGGTTGGCACACTGGATGTGGAAAAGGTGCACCATCGGTATTGAGGCACGCAATAGAAACTAGAGGCAATGGTTTCTTGTTGTATCATGAGTGAGACAATATGGGTGAGTTATGTATCTGGAAAGCACTTGGTCTGTGATACCCGGGAAGACAACCCATCGTCTGACGACGATATGTAGTCTATTGTCGAGGTGGATTGAAGAGGCACTGAGAGAAGGAGGCTTAGACAAATTTGTAGGAGGGTCATGGTGCATCAACATGAGTGGTGGAAATGAGGAATGGATTAACCAAATCTGATCAATGTGTTGGTGGGAGATAGGTCAATGTGTTTATGGTTCTTCACCCAATAGGTGGTCTAGTGATTAGGGGAGAATTCTGTAAGGGGATACAACCACGACTACTGAATGAATGGCTGGGAGGAGGGTCACTGATTCTGGGGGTTTCTAGATATTGTATGGTTTCCTTGGGTAATGCTGAAGGGTTTTGGAGCTGGCTTACCAGCATGGAGGGAGGAGGGTGATGCAGTGGGGATCTGTTTTTGGGTGGAGGGACTAGGGTTATTCCTCTCATGGAAAACACACTATCTTATTGGGGTTTTTTATTCCACAAAAAATAGTCATACACCTTTTTTCCATAAAAAACATCCAAAATACAAATTAATAGGAAATTTAAAAAAATAATAAGAATTGAATAAATCTTTTGAATAATCCTCAAAAGGCGAATCATCTTGTTTTGGCCACTTTAAATACAATCAGTGATCGAATTTTCTGAAAAGTAACTATGAGAAAAAAATATGATATATTTATTAAAAAACAATTCCTTATAATTAACACATAAAAATATAAATGAAAGTGTATTAAATCTTCGAATAATTAATTTTTGGCCATCTTGTCTTTCAATGAAACACCTCTTGTTATGTGAGACCGAAACGACTCCCCCAATTAAATGTCATGAAAATTTAATTTTGTCTTGGAAAAAAATTATCATGCATCACTATGATACCTATTTTAGGTACCTGGAATATAGTAGAATCCCCAAAAAATGGGAAGAAATTTTTTTTTCAACCCATGTTTGACATGATAGAATCATCATGGGTAAAGTGTATCTCAATTACTACACAAGGATCTCGTATAAGAAATTTTAGCCAAAATAATATTAAACAAAAATACCTAGTTATATATGATGTTTTGAAAGAAATATTCTAGTTATTTGTGATTTTAGATCGATGAATCTAAGATGAATTCCCCTAGATTTTCCACACATGCATTAAGAATTTATGGTAGTACTTATCGTCAAAATCAAGGTGCCATAATGGATATCTAATGATTCCTTCGATACTCTAACGATCATCGCATACCATTGCATGGGATGTGCAAGAGTGCACTTGATCTGGTGAACTAGATCTATAGATTCAATGGCTAGGATATAGGATAGAGAATAAAAGATACAGAATCTGTCACCATAGGGAAATTAATAGTCAATAGTTAATTACCCTCGGCCTCTATAAGAAGAGTGTTAAGGAAATTCCCTAAAATTCTCCCAGACTCCTAAATAATTAAAACACTATATAAAAAATATTATGAATATCATAATGAGTCATAAAAATTAATTATATAATAATCTCTTTATACTAATATAATAAATATATTACATTATTACAGTAAAGTCAAAAACAATACTCATATTTCCCATAATTATTATATTAACCTCTAATATTTTAAAATAATATGCTTTCCAATAATATTTTACGTGAAAAAATTTAATAATTTAAAGTAAATTTATAAAACTAAATCAATTCAAATTATTGTAAATAATAATAATAGAAGTGAATTATATCCATGGTGATTGTTTTTCCCTCTAGAACCCAATGGTGGGGCTAAACCTTTATTATATACCTATTGAACAGAACAAGTAATATTCATGAATATGGTAATATGTCAGACACTCTAGGACCCTATCTTAATTGAAATGAATACCATTTACATAAAATGAGTGAGATCTAGAAACCCAAAAAGGACCCTGAATAGATAAGGAATGTCATAGCAACAACAACCAAACTAAAAACATAAATTTTCTCATATTATCTCTTTATCATTAATATCTCATAAAGCAGGAAATGAACCCATGTCATGTCATGTTTATTTCATTATTATTTTTTATCTAACTAGACTTATGTACCCTGGACATCCATGGTGATTTAATAAAGAAGGTACTACCATCTTGATCAATATGGTCGGAAATATAATAATTCATTATCCTAGATGCGACAAATCAGTTTTTTACCTTTCAACCAATGTAAAACCACCAATGGCCCGACCACCACAAGCTACCTCTCAATTATTTAATTATTATTTTTCTTGCATAAAATTCCAATACGAAATGATATATATTGGTAATGATATCATGCCAGGAGACTGGTAAACAATTATTTAGATAAGAACAACCAATGAATCCTAAAACATGTGGTGTAATGGTTTAGTGGATCTCTTCCCCTGATTGTGCTGCCAGAGATAACCCAGTGCTAATTTAATGAGAATATGTATCAGTGCAAATGATCTACAAGCACATTATATGAAGACATCAACTTTTTCTAGACATTATGATGTAACTAAACCATATTACATTTTTTCTCTAATTAATGCAACTGTATCTTGAGGTTTTCATTATAGTATGGGACCTTCTATATGCTTTTGAAACAATAATAAATCTATGGAAATTACCATTAAATAATGGTCATAGAAATTTCTACACTATAATGTAAAGAAATAATCATGTATATCTTTCTATATAATCAATATGATAATCAAATTTATAAAATTGTTGTGTCCAAGGAATCTACTATTTGAATAACTACAACAATAAATATGAACAATGCCCCTTATGTGAATAGGTAAGACCTCCATAGTTAATTTCTAAGTAAAATAAAATGTATAATTGGATTTTTCATCACATTATATATAGTACTGCTCGGATCACCAATCATGGGTCCAACAACAACAATCAACCGAAAAAATGCCTCAATCTATGACGGATTAGATGTATGTAATGATTTTACCATTCATGTTCTATGTTTTTATTAATTCTATTCATCATAGTATATTTAGTGACACATGTAACTCTAATCACATTTCTATCTAAAACAATCAACTTAAAAATCCAACCTCCCTGCATAGAGGTCCAACATGAGTAAAGATCATTTATACATGAACTATGTAAGACTTGATTACATCCAACATGAGATACATAGTGACACCCAAATAAAAATAATATATTCCTACAAAATATATTAAATGAAAAAATTATCCCTAAACTACATATGGTTTATACCGATGTAGTAAGTAATCAGAACCCTTCTCATAAAAATCATAACTAAATACCCAATTGTCCCTTCAACCTCAAGATGAGTAATTGTCATTTGATCTTACTGAACATGTAACGAAGAACTATAAAATGTAAAATAGGAACACATAATGAATAGTTTCAGTACCGTATTATGTTAAACTACATTGAAAACATCCTCAAAATATGATTTTGAAATGCATGCAAAATTTCTTGGTACCATGACATTAAATCTAGATGACAAAAGCATCCATAGTACATGATGTTAAAATATGCTGGATAAAACGCATTATTAGTCCTTATCAAATAATCAATGAAGACTCATCCCATATTTAATTTGTCTATGGGGTGATTATTATATATTTTAATCGCCACATCCCATAATCCACACATTATTTCTCATGAACCTCGACTTTTCGCAATCCTTTTAGCTTCCATTGAAAAGTAATGAAATATATATTAGTTTCCATGATAATGATTCATAGTGGGAATATAACCACTAAATAGATACATATTGGAAATTTTGGAGGGGACTTCTAGTCCTTGGGAGGTTGGCATCACCATAAACAAACATAACACCTGAGGGTGTTCTGTTCCATCCATGGATTGATTTTCCCATATCATTACCCATGTCCTATGAAACTCGATCTATGATTTATACTATTATATTAAAAATTAAAATGGAGTAATAATGACCCTTGGAATCCTAATATTCTTATTGTACAAAAATACATTTATACATGGTCTATGGGTATCATGGAATTAAACTTCCTACACTTTTGAAAATGTTTTATGACCTTAAACTGAATATTTTTATGGTCTAGATCACAACCGTCTACGGGCCTTGGAAAAGGATACATGAATTTATGTGATTCATTGTTTGATAATGCATCTCTTCACATGGTTCTTACATATGTAGATTTATTCAGAAGAAAAATGTTTCATAAGATGAAAAAATATATTTCTTAACCTTTTGAGCATTAATGTCATAGTCGTAGAACACAACACCATAGAGTGTTGTTGGCCTTCTCAGGTATGATTTTTCTGTATCACTACTCATGAACTATGAACATTATACAATGATTTATACTTTCTAAAACAAATATTTTGTGGTTTATTTGATATCTAAGACATTAAATTACTATTTTTTCCCCTTTCTCAATGAAGGATTGAGACACTCCATTCCTAATCCTTTTAATGGCCCACAAACTATGATTCAAAATCAATGGGATTTGGACTTGATCTTCCCCAATTAGGTATAAACATTACTAGGGTTTCATAACAATCATTCGATTTATTTTACCCATTTCCAACTCCATCACCAAGAAATTTGAGTCTTCATAAATCTCTCATAGCACTTGTAAAGGAGTTGGGATTATCTTATCTTGACCGTGCATATAATCAATATGTGCTCATGAATAATGTATTTGACCTACCAATGAAAGACATATCATCATTATAGGAAAGGAACTACAATCCTCGTGATCCCTAACAATTTATTTGGAAACCTAGCACTATATATTGTTATATTTCATCCCTATAATGTCTGCACCCTTTTATATTCATCGATTCAACCATTTGGGTAATGAATTACATGACCCATATTACAACTAACTAGGTGGACCTTACTTCACTAAATATTTTACATCGTCCAATGATACCACCATAAATCATAAAGAACCCCTAAAAATTATTGCGGATAATTTTTGGATGAGAATGATTTTGATGAATAATTGATATTTCCCTCTAACCAGAGGAATCTCTTCCTTACCATAGAGGAACTCTCATCCTTGTCAACCCTACAAAAAACCTGGGGGAACTCACCATATCATGGTGTTTTGGGTCATCACAGAATGTATAAACCATTCAATTTTCATCAATAAATTCCTATAAGTAATACTTTAAATTACACATATTTAAATTTCAGTAATCAAAATGTTAAATAGGAGAGTATTTGATCCCCTAGAAGTAACACATTAAACCAAATAGCATATTTAAATCCTTTCCACAAGCCATTAAACATTATGGGAGAAGAAATTTCTACAAGGCATTATAATTCAGTAGAAAAATTACATCAAACATTGTATATTACCAAAAATATAATTTTTATGATAAAAATACCCTGAACAATATCAATATAAGGTTCATGCTAGAATACCCTAAACTAGAAAACAACAATGATATATTTTTTCAGACCAAAATATATACAGTTCTTTTGAGAATAAAATCTAAAATGGAAAGCTAGAAATAGCCATGTATATTCTCAAAAGATATGATCTTCTCATTTTCAACAAAATAATAAGAAATCATAAATGAAAATAGAACAATAATTGTCTGGTAAAAAACTCATAATAGGACAGAATGAGAAAAACCAAATTCCATGCTAGCTATTCTATCACATATATGAATGATAAAAAAGTATGGAAATATAAATAATGAGATAAAAATCTGGCATTTTAAATCATATGGTATTATAAAAAAAATTTCTCACTAGGTCCTTTAAAATTATCCAAAGACATAGAATTCTCAGCTTGGGACATATAGATTAACAAAATCATCCTTCATTAAATTAGATGATCCCGAAAAAAACGGAGTATGTATCTTTATGAGGAATCTATTGTTGGTGGGAATTTATGAGTGTTTATCAAGAAAAATATATTGTGATTTGATCATTATAATAAAAACATTTTTATTTACATTTTATAATAAAAAATTGGTAACATTGATAATAAATGGAACATCATATCAAAAAAAATTCATGCTTGTCATGAATGAAAGAAATCAGAACAAAAATATGTATCGATGATATTATTCCTTCATTTTTATAGTCCACAAAAAATAATGAAAGAAGAAATCACCACATCCTATAGTATCTAGAATTTTCCAGTTGAAAAATAACTTTTGTGATTAAACTAAATGAAGATTTGAATGGATAATTTTACCAAGTTAGCAAGAGTTTGATGAGAATCATCGATTATGAACAAAAGATCTTCCCTCCCCACATTCCCCTATTAAACATTATGAAATTATTTTTGATAACAGAAGAACAAATATTGAATAATTTGTTCATTAATTAATAATTAGGATGTTGGAACTATATATGCAGACATTGAGTGTGTTATGATCACCTCATGTATCACTATTTTTGCAGTCAAGTCATACCTTTGGCCTGAAACCCATATATTATGTCATGAATCATCTCCAAAACCTCTAATGATTGCAATGATAGTTTCATCAGTGGATTTCTATCATCTAAATCATTTAATCACTTCTCAATAGAAATCCAATATTGTTGATTCATAAGATTTTTTTCCATGATTTACTATAATGGTTGGTTATTAGGGTCATCTTTCTAAAAATGAAGAAAGCATTGGTGAATGCCTTATTCAAGATCAAGAAATGTTTCTAGGGAATATTTGACAATCATGTTGTGAATATACGACCAGTATAAACCATGTATGATCCTGTACAACTACTAGTGTGTATAATTTAAAAGGGGACAGTTGGATCACCTAATGAATATGGAAGAGATGAATACACATATGATCTTATCTGAATATATCCAACAACTATAACTTATATATATATAAAAACCCAAAAAATATTCTTACCCAATAATGGTTTGGTCATGAGTAGGATGATAAAAATTCCATGAACACATGCCTGAGTGATGAATCTTCTAAATTATATGAATAGATAAGGGGTCATTGGAACACATGGTTTGTCCACATGAAGGAACAACCTATCCACCGTCCCACCAAGGTAGTATTCCCAAAAATCAGGGGCATAATCATAAAAAAAATAAGATAATTTTATATATTTTTGGAAGAATAATATCAGGTTTTTTACCCTCATGGCCCAATATCATCCAAAGTTACAGGATAATCATAAGATGATGTTCTCCCTACACACCAGTAGAAGGGTGGGGAGAAACACACTGAAATAATACTTGGGAGGGAACCAATATTTGTTATATAATTAAAAAATATTCATCCCACAATTATAGTCCATGATAACCCCATCTCAGATATAAATTTTAGATTATTGGTCATCAAGTGATCCAAAACCGTTATCAACAATATTCCCAAATGGTGCAGAATAATGCGCAAATTTGAAACGATCATGATGTATCATCATGAATAAGACCACATAAGGGTCTAAAAGTCACCTTAACTAAATAATGTTCTTCATTCTAAGTAATATTTGGGCCCCATCGATCTTGAGATTGATGTGGTATTTGTAGTATTGAAAATACACCATATCCAGATGAATTTGAACTTGAAATGGAAACCACTCATAAAGGGGATGTTTTCCTGATGGATGTGTACCAATGTATTTTAGAGTCAATAAAGGGTAATTATTACTATATTAATATGAAACCCATAAAATAAAAATGTTTCAAACACCAGTGTACAAAATCCGATTCCTAATCATTCATCCCCATCCAATAAAAGCTAATCATTCAAGAACATGGCCATTAAACCTACTAGCCTAAGAATCGAGGAAATTTACATGGATCAATCAACAACACCATGAGTCATATTAATTGGCCACAATAATTTCAAAAAAGTATCTTACACTATCATGACCCTTCTGGGAACGTTTTCAACGAGTTTGTATTGCAGTCAGTCGATGACCACTATGGTAATGAATGATGTTCATATAGACCATCAATGGAATAAGAAAGAAAATTTTCATCTCCTTCAATAAATTATCTTTATCAGTGTTTAGAATATCTATACCCCTGACCATATTTTTGGAAATATCATCCCAAAAATCTATTGTAGAAAGAAATTCATCAATAATCTCCACAAGAGGAGTTAACCTTCCCTGTTAGTTTATGTCCCAAATTCTTATTCCTACAATGATATGGGACAAAAGGAATGAGTTATTTATTGCGACCCAATGACTAATCATCTATTTTAGAATCTTATATTGGTAATAGATGATATAATGTAAAAATAAAACTACCTTGTAATGGAGAATGACGTGTAGTTCATCTGAAAATTATGTGAAAATTTTTATTACCCATGTTGGCCAAGCCCAATCGTTGGATAATTTCTCCCCATGCCGGTGGTCCCATTAAGTTCCCAAAAAACATTATATATCATTTAAATAAGTTACTAAAATTCTTAAATTACTATGAGTGATCATCTAATGGGAAACATTTCAACCATTATGACCATTAGGGGAGTTCATCGGTATATAGGAAAACCTCGGGACTATTCCATGATCAATTAAATGCATTTGGAAATTGGTGCTTGAACATAATATAGGGAAAAACATGACCGGGATGATGGAAAATTTTAGTATGGATATGGTATATAAACACCATCCAACATCATAAATCTATAAGGGGATGTTTTTGTGATAACAGATATCTATGAAATTCATGAGAGAGAATATCTTCATATCCTAATTTTTAGAGAACACAGTAAACCAAGATCAGTGTCAAAAATTTCAGTAATCATGTCCCTATTATTTGAAATGTTAGAAGATTCCATAAAAATGGAATCCTTATATATATATGAAATAAAAATGCTTCTATGAGGCTATAAATCTCTCCAATAGAAATTTATTACCCTAGTAGCATCAAGCATATCACATGAACTATGAAATAATTCATTACCGAATGATATGATGCCAATAGTGTGGACTGTATGTCCCAATAAGATCTTGAAATCAAATAACTCATGATGAATCTCTTCACATAACTACCATTCATAATACATATGATCACATGAGGTTGATATGCTATCACATACCGTATGATGGCCATGCAATATTTTGACCAAGCCTGTGGTCATAGAAAATTAGCAAGACATCGATAATGCCAAGGGTCATGTTTAATACTGAATAAATTTTTGAGAGATATGTTATTGTTTCTTAACAAATAGATGAAGAAAATATGAACTTGTTATTTGCTATATTTATGTTATCTTATAAAATAGTTCTCAGAAATATCCCTTGTGGGGAGGTTTTGTGAATGGTATCCTGAAAATGATATCATCTAATGGATTATAGAAATGTGGTCATGCGATAGAAGAAATTGAATGTGTTTTGGAGTGTCGAGGTTACCTATCAATGAGTTCCAATTCACTCCCATAATAATAGTGTACTCTACAGTATTCAAAGGGTCTTAATGAAGATCAAATTCCATCTAAGTCAATGTTTTCCGACATCCACAAAAACTCATAATGGTAATTAATTTAGTAAAAAGGGATTTCATATCCTTGTGGGAATTAACCCTATGGGGGAGAATTTTTTTATTCCCTCTAAATAAAATACTTAATTATAAAAGGGATGAAATAGATAAATCAATGGTAGAATTTTCTTTGTAAGGAATAGGATGGTATGGAGTCCAATTCTCATGGATTTCTCCAACATTATAGGGACACATGACCACCAGAACATTGGAATGTCATACGAGGGGATCGAGTGTTGCATATGATATTCTTTTGATCATGTGTAATCCCTTTGACATGAATTACTATTATAGCAAAGGAACCCAGAAAATCATTGATGATAATGAAAAGGATTCCTGATAATCACTTTCTATCATGAAACATTCCAAAATATGTGCACCATACATTGATCCCCAAACAATTTTATAGGTAAAGGGAAATGTATTCTCTATCAGTAGAATGTATGTGGAAATTTATGTTCAATCAACACAAATAAGTGGTTCATAAGAAATAACGGTTCCCCTTGAGACACAAAACCATGTCGTATAAATTCTAGTTTACATGTCACCTTAATCATGTGAAATGAATCAAACATGTTCATTTTATTTTTTCCCCCTAAGGCCTTAAAGAAAAGTAGAGGCAGTGTCAATTAAAATGGCCACACATCATCAATTGACCTATTATTGTTTATGTAATGCATCATAGACCAGGAGTGTTTTTTATAACACTTGAATAGCATTGTAATAAAAAATTTCCAAGTTTAATAAAGAATAAAATATTTAGGTAAATGGCGGATGTTTCATTCCATGACAGGATATGCTGGTATTTACATGAAATTGGTCATAAAACATGGGTGATCACCATTCATCATATGAATCCACTATCAACATGTTGATCAAATATCAAGAAGGATCCCTTGGCAAGCCATATAAATCTTATAGATTACCCCAATGTATTGACCCTATATCATGAAAAAAATACCATGGTTATCCTAATTTCGTGATAACTCCAAGGAATATTTACCTCGAAATATAATGGTCTTTTGGCTGGTTTAGAAGGATAGATGATATCCCATTAATTGTTCGGGGTCCAATAAATCGGGTGGTGGAGGGACATTCTTAAAGATATAGAATATCATTTGAAGCCCACCAGATAACTAGAATAAAGATCCAGAATATCACATGATACAAAAATACCTCCATCAAATTGGTCTCGAATTTTCAAGACACCTGATGTTCAAAAAGTAATTTAAAATGGATGGTGAGACCTATAACTCCCCCCAAAACAAAAATGAGGATAGATTGAACACATTCCAAGACAATGGAGAGATAAAATGAGAAGAATACAAAGATAATAATGTCCCATTATCACAAGGACATCCTGTTGGAAAGACTCTTGGAACATCCTACGAGGTCATGTGATAATAATATGTTCTTCGTATGACCATCTTATTAATCATTTGAAGTAATAATATCATGTCAAAAATATTATGATAAGGAGACCATTCATAATGATTGTTCCCTAAAAAACCTAAAATAAGATAAAATAGAAAAAATTGAAGGCACACATGAAATAAAGGATGTAATAAATGCTGAAAATATGGAATGATTTTACGATGAAATATATAGTGATCTTTATGGTATTCGCATGAACAAACTAGATCATGAGACAAAATGAGGACATGAAACTGAAGTCATGAGACACTGTATTTCCATGTCACAAAGATCGTGTCATATCCTTTAGACATGTCAATAATATAATTTGATCTCATCCGAGTATGCTGCCCAAGTCCTATGAAGACAACAATCAATTCCATTCAAATCCGGGGATATCTCGCAAACATGTTTCCTAGGATATGTCGTGGAACTAGGGCATGACATCTAGTTCTTGTGATAGATCAATGGAATTTTTTATATTTCTCGTGATGTACCCTAGAAATGTTAGCTAGGTCATGGGTTGTCCTACATATTTTTAGGCATTGATCATGCCACATCCTCCATACATATTAGTTGGATCATGAAAACCCCTCTTGAAATTTCAACTTTGATCACGTGACACCATCCAAACATGTTATCCATGACCATGAGAGGTCATTTGGAATAGTCATATTAATTTTATGAAGTCCATTGGGGTTTCCTACAAGATTACATGACACCCACTTCGATTTCTAATTTAGGTCATGAAAGTCCCTCTAGGATTGAATCCCTTGTCTTGATACACCATCAAGGCAAGTCATAATTGTTCATGTGATGTCTTCAATTCATTCCATCTTTGTCATGAAATTACCGTAGACATGTAAATTGGATCATGTGATTTTCATTGTAAATTACTTCTTGGAAACCCGTATGATTACCAATATCCTCAATCTTTACATACATACCCTCAGACATGTAATGTAGAAAAGCTTGAACTGTTCAGTTCATACATTTCGAATATATCAAGAAGGAAATATGGACATGTCAGGTGGTCATCCTAGGACATGATAATGCCATCCAGAAGATATGATTGAGAATTCCACAAAACTGAACTACAAGAGCATTGATTCCATCCAAAACATAGATACATGGTATGAAATCCTAAGGCCCTACCAATAACAGGAATCCACATTGGTGTATTTCCCTCTATATATCTAATATTCTCATCATTTGGATCTAATATCCCTAATGGGATTATTATTTTTCCCCTTACATCATCAAATTCAAAAGACAATTGAACTATAATAATTTTGATTCATACCATTACTATGAAACATAGGACCCTTTCCTAAGACACAAGCTACACATTTAACACTCCATAAGGTCTAACGGAATGCATATGTCTTGAATCATTGTGAAATGAGACTGGTTACATATTACACTGTGTTTCACACACTGAGAATGGATAACATGTGATTATGGATTTATATGGTCATCTAATGTGCATCATGAATCTCTGGAAACTTAGGAAACCAGAATCTGTATGCCCAATTTAGTGTCATGATATAAAGGTCCCGATATAGGGGAATAAACCCTATGGAATATATCATGGGAGTGATTGAGCTATGATGAATCCAATTCCTAACATATCTGTAATTCATAATAAAACTTTCTAAGTATAAATATCAACACATGGTGTATAATTTCCCTCATATATAACCTTCCCATGTGAATTAAAACCACACAAGATCAATGAACTACATGCATATTTATTCCTATTACAAATTGGTTGTGTAAGATTCCTTATAATGGTTTAATTCCATCCTCAATATATTAATCACCTACATAGATTGAAGAAACCCTGATGTGTACAGTTATATGGTTTCAAAATATAAAGAGTTATCTTTTAACTTGAAATATATAGAGACCTAAAATTCATACAGATGGAATCATTAATAGTCCCCCTATTTTATAAATAATGACTCAACACATGAACATTTTATTTGGGTGACTGGTCTCATATTAGGATTAGGAGGAGCTATACGAACATATCTTAAATATATAAAATATTATAAAAGTAGAGAAATTCCCCCCCCAATTGGGTGTGATGATCCCAACCTCCCTTCTTCACAACCATTGTCAGCCCCAATTTATTATTGTTACATAAACCCTAATTGAATTCCTAACCTTGAAACGTATGTTCTTACTATGTAATGGATGTGGGAATGATTTTTAGTTTCTATGAAAATAAATAGTGAACCCTTGTTGAATTATTATGTTGACATCATACCCCCCCCACCACAATAAACCATTTGGTGAAACTGGATGCCTCTTTCTCAGGAAAAAATGATACATAAGTTTCTTTTTTTTTAAATATTACTTTATCTAAATTTTCGTCATTCCTTTTGACTAAAAGGATTAGTGACTTGGAGATTAGAAATATAAAAATTATGTCGTACAAAACATGAAAACTTTTAAATATAATATTTTACATCATGACCAATTTCTATAAATATCACAATATATATTCATGTTTATAACTTAGTATTGGGGTCATAAAAAATGGGTGATATCATACCATCTATAAGGTAAAATCAATTCATTATATGATGGATGAAATGAGAGAATAGATTGATATCATTATAAAATATCAAAATACCATCGATTATTGGAATAAGATATATTGTACTATTTTACCCTATAATGGTCCTTAAAGAAATGAAAATGTTATAAACATAGAATAAACAACACAATAGTCATATAACATGGGAAAATGATAAACAATTTTGGAAAATTTTACAAAATTGGGCGATAATCCTAAATACATGCCATTTAAAGAAAATAAAATAAATCTTGAAATTTTGAAATAATAAAAAGAACAACATGGAAATGTAAAAGAACCTAATATCATGTAATTTTTTAAAACCCTTATTTCTCATACCTATGTGAAAAAAATCAATAATTCTATGTATTAAAATTTTACATACCCATCATTGTAATGCCTCTATATCTAAACTCATTATGATCTTGGATATTTATATCCTGAGTCATGAACATGTAACTTTGCATTGGATGGTTATATAATACCCCAACCACATTATCATAAAAGAATTACATGTTCCACCAAAACTCAATTATCATCAAATATTAATGAACTAATAGAAAATAATTGTTTTATAAAACATTCAGAATGAATTAATTCTATTTTCATAATCAACCCATAGAAGAGAATTGGGGTTCATAAAACAGCATGTTTATTTAAAATAACAGCATCAAAATAAATTTTTTGATAATAAAAGATTAATCCATAAAATAATCAGATGAAATCATAAAATAATTTTTGAAGTAAAATACATCACTACATTTTAGATTTATTATTTCTAGAAAATATAATCCAATTCATGGAATAATAATTTCCAAAACATTTTGAATTCATTATTATAAAATTAATTTCTCTCTGTATATTTCAAAAAAAAACCATTTAAAAATAATATTGAAAAAAATATTTCGTTGAAATTGATTTTGATGAAGAAATAAATTTCTTAAGAAATAAAAATATAACATTATTTAAAATGTAATGTCTTCCAAAAAAATAAATTTCTAACAATAATATTTGTAAATCAATGAAGGAATTTAATATAACTAGGTCCCTTATCATTATCCCTAATTTCCACAGTTGTTTTAAACCTCTTGTATCATAAATATAAATATGGAATTTACCTATTTCAAAAAAATATTTTAATATATTTACATTTTAAATCATCATTAATAATAATCATATTTATATAGTATATTCATGTAATCTCATTTCAAAATCGGGTGCTAATAATATAGATCCTTTTGAAATGGGTTAAAAAAGTCGTATTGATAAATTTTTTTTCTCAAACTCATAATTATTTAAATAAAAATTATGACATTGGTATTTATTATTTATAAAGTATTAAAACATTATAATTCCATTATATGTATGTTTTATTAAATTTTAATGAAAATAAAAAATATGATGATGTGGTTTTAGGTTATTTATTGATATCAATATACAACCTTATAATAATTTTTAATAATTATGTTATGAAAAAGAAGCATATAAATGATATATATTACATTTATATATCCAATATACTCAACATATTTATATTAAATCTACCCATGATTTTATTTTGTGGATAAAGAAAAATGATTAATTGTGGAGGTGGTAATATATACAATGCATGATTCATATTTTCATTTTTCTTAAAATAACAAGGGTTTGTGGTTAATGATTATTCCATCATTAAATCAACAAACCAGTAAAATAAAGATATTTACTTTCACATTTGGGTTGTTGAAATTAATTTTTATGTATAAAAAATAATGTACTGAAACAGAAAAAGGAGAGGTTATAAACTTATAAACCACAAGATTGTTTATCTTTTTTAAGCTAATTAAAGCATCCAAGAATGGCTTATCGAGAAGAAAAATACATCCTTAATCTGTGTAGTATTTTTTTGGTTAGGGTTTTTTATAATTCTGTCTTAAAATAAGGTTTTCTGGTGTAAGGTAAATTAATGAAATGGGTTCCCCTTTTATATATTAAATGTATTATAAATATTGAAAATATTCAAAATCATTCAATAATATGAATTATTTACTAATGAATGTGGATACATAGTCCAAAAATAATGGAATACAATAGATAAATGGGCATTCCACAACACCACCACAAAATTAAAAACAATTTTAAACATATTATTATCATTATCTCACTCAATATGTATTTTTACTAATTTTTTCTTTACCAAATAACAAATATATAACTAGGTAATTTTCCATTATAAAGAAAAATAAAATAGACATTTTTATATAATTTTTAACTAAATATTCATTGTTTAAAATCCATTTTTCATTCAATATTTAATTTTGGTAAAATTTATTTTAAAAATACTAAAATTCTAATGTGTAATAATTTTTTTTAAAAAACTTCATATATTCTAAAATTTGTAATTATATATTAAAAAATCTTTTCTTAAATTTTAAATTCACATTTATACAAAATATTTAGTCTTATAAAAGGGATCCTTATATTTAGTCTTTATTATTATATAATAAGAATACAATAAAATTCGTACCATTCATAAAAATAAAATATTTCACTATTCCCAAAGAATAAATTATTTTTAAAAAAAATCCATGAATTATATATTTATGATTAATCTAAATAAAGATGTTAATTTGTTATAAATAATTATATCATAATTGAGAATTCAAAATATAATTAAAATAACCAAATATGATGGTGAACTATTCATATTTGGAAAGATATTTTTAATTAGATTACAAATAGTCATTCACAATTCATACAAATTAATAATTAATTTAATGGTAATCCATTTCTATATTTTATTCTCTTAAAAAATATACCATGATTATTAAATTAACATATTAATTTAATTAAAAAAGTTTTAATTAAAAAAGGGAATTTATTTATTATCGTTAGGATTATTGTATATCATTTTTATTAAAACTAAACATTTTTTTCCATGTATCAATATTTATTAATATTTTCATTCCAATTAATATCTGCTTATTCAATTTCATTTTTTTATTCTTTGCATTTAATAAATGTATTTTTATCTAAATGTATTGGGGTTTTTGTTTATGATCATAATTGATTTTGGAAGTATTATATATATACACAATATATATATATATAGTAAATTATAGATTCATTAATTCCACAAAAATAAAATTTTTCCATGAAATTTATATTTTCCACTTACTAATAACAATACATATGTATGTAATTATAATTCAGAAAGAAGATATAATATCATATGAGTTTCCTTCCTTAATTACACATGTAAAATTATTAGACACAACCATTCAATTTCATACAAAAATATTATTATACTCAACCATATTCCAATGCCAATACATAAAGAGTTATGATCCACATTATTATCCAGGGCAATAACTTTGTAAATAGATTATCAATTTTTTCACTAATTTTGTCGATTCCTTTGGAGGCCAAATTTTTCACCTTGTTGTGTCAATGAGATGATATATTATATCATTATATATTGGAATTATATTTTTTTATGTTCTGCAGCCAAAACATTATATCCTTGTTGAATTATGTGACTGAAATGAAATATAAGTTAATATTTTTGGAGGATTTGAGCTTATATTTATGAATTTTAATTTCAAATAATATCAATATAATATTACAATGTGATTTGAGAAGAGTGGATAAATATATTCTAGGTTTTATAAATTTGTATGAAAATACTATAATTATTAAAATTAGGTATATATGTGCTTAAAAGATATCTCACCCATCCACATATTTATAAACGATTTTATGAATTATTTTTGTTTGCGAAATTAGAAAATATAAATAATATACCATGAAGTAGTTTTGTAATTGAGTAATATAAGTTAACTGAGTCTTTAAAATATGGAAAAAATCTTTTCATATCCCTTAATATCTATGAGTAATAGGATTATAGGTAGATATGTTGTAATGTAAAATGAATGTCAGCTAAAATCTAGAAAATTTTTAAGGGTCAAACTAGATTTTGTAATAATGATAGAAATTAAATTATATAGGTTTGATATGAGATTCTTGTGAAATTTCATCCCTCAAATATTGATAATATATAATTAATCTAATAAAATAACTAAATTAGTAGACTAAATGATCTACCTACTAAAAAAATTAAAATTTAATTTTCTTCCAGTTTTTTCCATTATTCAAAAATATATATTTAATTATGTGTCATCAATAACATTTAAAGAGGATCTATTTAAAAATATATAAAATTCGAATATTTATTCTTATGAATGTATAGGATACCAAAATTAGAATATTATACATTCAGTACAACATGTACTATTTTTTGTGATATTAATTTTTTTTCCTTTTACTTCATAACCAAATCCCACAAAGTATCTTATATATCAATCATTCATATTGGGTTTTAATGTTAATGTGATATAACAAAGAATACACCCCTGGTTTTTCATAATAGGTGGGCATATATGAATCATTTCCATGCATCGTATCGTAGTTGAGTTGATACCAAAAAAACTCTTAAAGGGTATTAATATTTAGTACGATAGTGATGGGGCCTACATCCAGTTGTATTATCTAGAAAGAGATGTAATTCCTAGAACAACAACAAAATTTCTACAGTACCAAAAAATAGGATACTATCCAAATCATAGAATCGTCATTATGTTATTCATGAAGGATCACTAACCCTAATAAAAAATTTAACTAAAATAATAACTTAAAATAAGTAATCCCTTATCCAATACTAACTAAAGCATCCATTGAAAAAAATACATAAAAAATACATTAATATAATGTATTAAATAATCAATTGCAGAAAATTTCATATAACCTTGGAACAAAAGTTTTTCTTCATTGATATTTTCAACCTAATAGTTATATTTGAGAACACTTACGAGAATTTCCACATAATCATTCTCTTATAGACCATTATCCTAAAATCTCAAATTATACTTTAAACTTCATAACCATGGGATTAGAAACACAATAAAGGTGTTATATCAGAATATCACTAAGGGATAAATATTTCATTACATTAATGAACAAATGGGGAAGACATACATATTATACAAACATAACAATATACCGTAAATTAATCTCATTAATCATTCTAGATTACCGTAAGATCTTAAAATTTTAATTGGTTAATTATAAAAGATATTTTGTAGATTAAAAAACAACTCAATATTCATATAATATATTACAATTACATAAAATAGTCGAATACAGTAAAAATAAATCTTAATACTGAAAATAAGTATTTTCATATAGATGAAATGCATTATCAAAATTTTTCATAATGTGATGAATAAAATTTAAATATTGTAAAAACATAATCATGAGAGATCCATTTTGAAGAAAACCTATCATGAACTTGTCTATGTGAATAATCCTATTATTTCTATGAGAAAATATGTAAGAAAATCTGTCATTCATGTGCTTATGTGAACAAAATCATTATTTCAAGACTGAAATATCCCAAGATATATAAACTGATAAAAACTCATTCAAATGATATATAAGTCCATTCCCATTATCATCAAAACAATTTTGTACCACCTAAAATAAATTTTCATAATATCATAAATAACCAATGAAAAAAAATTCCATCATTATCATCAAAAAATAAATCAATCAGTTTTAATAAATAAAATATTGAAATAAAATTAGTGACATAAAACATCCATTTGTTATAAAATAAAATAATAAATTAATTTTTTCGATAAAATATCATAATAACAAAAATAATAATATAATAAAAATTATTTTGTTTTAAACATGAAAACAAATCCATTAAAGGTAAACTATTTGATTATATTCAAAATTAGACCATGAAAAAATTATTTTGAAAATAGTTAGTATTTAACCTTATAAGATTGATAATTATGATTCTCTATTCAATAGTGCTCCATAAAAAATATGTGAAAATAAATTTTTTAGAGAAGTGAAAATAAATATAAATATATTTTCCATACAAAGAAAGATACACCATTATTTAAGATTGTATTCCCTTAAAAAGCTAAGTTCAATAAGAAATTTTATAACTCAATATAATGATTTGGAGTTTCCATGTCCCTTTACATTACCCTGGATTTACACATAATTCATTCTACATCATATTTTAAGAAGTTCAAAATCATCTTTTAATATTTCCAAACCTTATTCAAATGGATTTTCATTTTTCTTATTAATTCATTACAATTATTATCATGTATTAGATGGTTTTAATCTCTTATGAACATGGGGTGTTAATAATAATGACTATTTTATACTGGGTTCATAAAAGTGGTGAAAATTAACCATTTTATCCCAAATATCATCATTTGTAATAAATTTATGGTAATTAAATTGATTTCATGTCATGTATTATAATGATATAATTCTATTACATCATATTTGAGTCGTATTTTATGAAAATGAAATTGATGATGATCTATTTTTTTATTACCGATATCGAGGGATTATATTATAATGATCATTAAATTTCATGTTATAAAATGTAAAACATTAATTCGATATAATTCTTATATATAAAATTAATACATAAAAAAATTAAAATAAAACCATCCTAGTATTTATCCCAAGGTGAAAACATGTTTTTTCATAGAGGTAGAAGCACACAAGATCCATTTTTCACATTTTCACTTTACATTAAGGAGAGTGGGAGAGTATATAATTATGGTATAATAGTTAAAATAGAATATGAATTTAAAAATAATTATAGTTTTTTCACTTTATGTTGGTTAAATGAAATTTTATGAAGAATATAAAACACATATTCAAATAGAATAATGAATGATAGGTTATGAATCTGTACCCCACATATAGAATTATCTCATTTATAAGGGAAATTAAACTATTACTGAATTGAATTTGGAGTACACCATAATTTTATAAAGATGTATGGTTGTGTGAGGGAGGGGTTTGTGTAGTTTTTTTTGTAGAACATAAGGAATTTATGTGTGAGGAATATCACAGTATGAGTTCCCATTTTATATGTGAACATTAATGGCATTTTATTAAATCCAAAAACCACTGAATGGGAAGTTCTCTAAAAAGAATGTGGATAGTAATTTTGAATCAATGTATTGAAGTAGAGATAAGGTTATAGAAAATATATAATACAAAAATAGAAACATTTTTTAAACATATTGTTTTCTTTATCTCTATGGTCAATCAATTTTACAATTTTAATTTTCTCCAAGGAAACTACTTTTTACAATGTTAACTTCTACTTTATACAAAAAATGGTTCTTATTGAATAATTGAAACAAAATTTCTTCAAAAATTTAATAAATTTTTTATAATATTTTTGAATGAGAAAAAAAATAATTTTAATGTAATGAATTTTTATAATTTTTTTTAAAAAACTTATAACTTTTGTTTAAAAATAAGAAATATGGTTATTTTAGATAAAAAATTTCAAAAATATAAATTTACATATAATTTTTTTTTTATTATATATTTTTCATAAATTTACAATTCATACTTATATAAAATTAAAAACAATAAAGACCTAATATTGTTAAATGTGTATATTTCACTACTCAACTAAATATGAACATTTAATAAAAAATCAAAAAATTCATCATATTATTATATAATTATATTTAAATAATATTTATTTTTTATTTTTTCAAAATAAATTTTTGAAATTTTGAAATTTAAAATTTAACTAAAATACCAAAATATATTGGAATACATTTCCCACTTAAAAATAACTTTTGAAAAATGTTATTATTTTTTATTCATATTTATTATAATATCCAAATTAATTTATTTGTAATATATCAATATTTTTAAATATTATTTAAAATTATTATGATTATATTTTTTAAAAAAATAATAAATGTTTTAAAAAATCTGTGTACGCCTTAAAATGATTCTATTTTTTATTTTAGTTAAACTAATTAAAGAATAATATTTTGAAAAGTTAACATATTTTAATTTCAACCATATTTCATGATGAATTCATTAATTTTTTTCAACTATTCTAATGTATTTGTATTAATGGTTTTATTTAATATTTTTGCATCTAAATATATAGTTGTTTTCATTTATGTTATGTGTTTCTTATGGTGCTTTAAATTAAAAGTATTATTTATTTAATGATCATTTATATTGAAATATTTTGGGTTTATATCCATGACTAATGAAGGTTTAGTGGTGAAAAATCAATGGTTCGGTGCATATAGAATAATTTTTATATCCACATCCAATATAATCAAATAGAGAGTGGTTATATCAGATATATTTTGGCTACTATCTATCCCGTTGACTATCTATTAGGTATCACCAGCTAGATCATATACAACCTACATATTCTTCAGAATCATGTTCAATTCAACATCTTCTTATGTATTTTGGTCCACCATCTGATACCTACAACAACTAGGGAAAATAAATTAGAAAACTATTAAATGGAAAATAATAATAAATAGAAACATCCAATGTCCATAATGGGTAATTATCTGACCATAAGTGTTTTCTCTGCTAGAAAATTTCATTGAAGTTGGTCGATCAATTTGAATAGGAAATTGGTAGCACAAGATGAAAATTCATCCATGTGCACACTATAGAATTAAAACACCATAGATACTTTTAATCTTTGACCCTCATGGATTGAAATAGTAAAATATTACAATATGTATTAATCCATGCTTTGAAGAAAAATTCTCCAATGAAATTATCCACAAAACAATACATCCAATGAAATCAAATGAACTAGATCATGAGGGAAAAAATATATCCCTGTCTAACTCAACTAATTATAACCCTTAATAAATTGGGTAAAAAAATTCATGTAATTTATATTTATATATGATCATAATCTTAAATATCATAAGGAATGAAAAAAAGAACAATATATGATAATATATTGACATTACAATCAATTATGTGGATCAAAAATATTACCAAATCTAGATTAAATATAAACAAAGATAAAAATTATAGAAAAATTATAATATATATAAAAATAGAACTAAAATCATGTGCTAATATGAATTACATATTATAGAAATAGTTATTGTAAGAGTAACCACAGCGTGTGCGCCTAGAAAAACTACTCATGGATAACCTAATAAATAATCTGAATATTCCATGTACATGATCCCAATTTCTCCAATACATTAAAATTATTTCCAAAGTTCAATCATTAAATATAAGAGGCCCAACAAAAGTATAACATAAAATATAGTGAAGATTAAAACAATTGTCCCCATCGAACAAGAATCTTTAGTACAACCATTATACCATAGTGAATTACTAAAGGAAAGAAAATGAGGATAATCCCTATATAAAACATATCAATGGTTTTAGTTTCAGATAACTCCATACCTATCACTACGGCAAAAAAGGCATTTAGCCACGGTTTTTTTTCGTTTCGTGGCGGTTTAAACTGCCGCCAAATCGATTGGCGGCGGTTTTGAAAAACCACCACGAAATCGTGCATTGGGAAACTATTCGCGGTGGATTTCAAAACCGTCGCAGAACATTTCACGACAGTTTATTTATTTATTTATTTTTCATATTTATTTTTCGTATTTATTTATTTATATATTTATTTTATCTATTCATTTTATCTATTCATTTTATATTTTTATTTTATATATTTATTTATTTATTTATTTTTCGTATATATATATATATATATATATATTTATTTTTCGTATTTATTTATTTTATTTCGTATTTATTTTATTTCGTATTTATTTTATTTTATTTATTTTATTTTATTTTATTTTATTTATATATATATTTATTTTATTTATTTATTTATTTTATTTTATTTCGTATTTATTTTTTATTTTTTTATTTCGTATTTATTTTTTATTTATTTATATTATTTCGTATTAATTTATTAATTTACTTTATTTATTTATTTTGTATTATTTTATTTACTTTATTTATCCATGTATGCACATCCCATGCAAATGCACATGCACATGCACATGCACATGCATGCCCATTCAATATAAAGAAATTCTACGTTTGGTGAGATTTGAACCCCCAACCTCTTGCATATTTTCCAAAGACTTTACAAATCCAGCAAGCTCACAATGTGGTTAATAAACATAATTTAATATACTTATATATATTAATTGAAAAAACAAATAATACATAAATAATAGATATAAACTCAATAATAATAAATAATAAATAATAAATAATAAATAATAAATAATAAATAATAAATAATAAATAATAAATAAGGAATAATTAATAATATATAATAAATAATAAATAATAAATAACAATTAAATATAAATAACAAATAATATTTAAATATAAATAAATATTAAATAATAAATAATATATAATAAATAATAAATAATAATTAAATATAAATAATAAATAATAAATAATAGATATAAATAATAAATAATAAAAAATAAAAAATAAAAAATCAATAATAAATAATTAATAATGAATAATAGATATTAAATAATAAATAATAAATAATAAATAATAAATATTTAATAAATAAATATAAAGAAAAAATAAATATAATAAATAAATATAAATAATAAATAATAAATAAATATAAATAAATAATAATAAATAAATATAAATAATTAATTAATAATAAATAATTATAAATAATAAATAAATATAAATAATAATTAATAAATAATAAATAATAAATAATAAATAATATATAATATATAATAAATAAATATAAATAGTAAATAATAAATAATAAATAATATATAATAAATAAATATAAATAATAAATAATAAATAATAAATAAATATAAATATTAAATAAATAATAAATAATAAATAAATATAAATAATAAATAATAAATAAATATAAATATTAAATAATAAATAATAAATAATTATTTATAAATAATAAATAATCAATAATCAATAATCAATAATCAATAATCAATAATGAATAATAAATAATAAATAATAAATAAAAAATAAAAAATAAAAAATAAAAAATAATAAATAAATATAAATAATAAATAATAAATAAATATAAATATACATAATAAATAATAAATAAATATAACTAATAAATAAAAAATAAATAATAAATAATAATTAATAATTAATAATTAATAAATAATAAATAATAAATAAAATTACATAAAAATAAAAAATAAATATAAAAAATAAATAATAAATAATAAATAAATATCAGTAATAAATAATAAATAAATATAAATAATACATAATAAATAAATATAAATAATAAATAAATATAAATAATAAATAAATATTAAATAATAAATATTAAATAATAAATAATAACTAATAACTAATAAATAATAACTAATAAATAAATATAAATAATTAATAATTAATAATTAATAATTAATAATTAATAAACATAAAGAATAAATAAATGTAAATAATAAATAATAAATAATGAATAATAAATAATAAATAACCAGTTACAAATAATAGATAATAAATAAATTAATGTATATTATAAATAATAAATAATAAATAATAAAGGAAACACATGAAAAAGTATGAAAAGATGTGATAAGGGATGAAAAATCATGAAAACGCATGAAAAAGGATGGAGGAGCATATGAAGAATGAGGAATTAGAATGAATGAGAACACATGAAAACTCATGACAACTCCAGAAAACTCCTTAATAATTCAACATAATCATCATAATAACCCATAAAAAACCATTGATAAAGGTAACAAGTCATGGAAACCCAAATAAATATTAATAAATGGAGCTATTGTTAAAACCCGTCAAAACGGTCATAAAGAGACAGAAACGTTGGACTCGCATTAATGGAGATAACTTATGATCCGAGAGTCCGTTTTAGATATGCATCAAGTCAAATCAAAGATCCTGAAATGATCTTCAACGTGAAAGGTGAAAGTGTCCAAATGGACAGGTGAATCGGAAGTTATGACCATTTAAAAAAAAGATGACGGCGAACGGGTGTTAGAAACAAGGCATTGAAAAACATAACAAACCTGATACCCACAAAAAGGCCATAACATATGATCTAGGAGTGCATGTGGGCGCCACAACTAGTCAAACTGAAGCTCATGGAATGAGCTATGATCTAGCAGGTGGAGGAGGCCGAACTGACACGCGGATCGAAAGTTAGGTCCGTTTGAAGACAAGTTCGACGGGACACCGGTGACGGAAATGGGGTTTTGGAGGCCTTCAGAGGGGTTTTCAGGGTTGAAAAAGATGCACGAAGCTTTCTTGTGTTGAATTGGTGCGTAGCATTCTTTGTTGCCTTTGATTGATATATGGTAGAGCCCAAACAAACACCCGAAGCGAAAGTTATGGCCGTTTGAAATTGGAGAACTTTTTTCAACTTTCTTATAACTCTAATATCTTCTGCACCTTAAACCGTCTCACTGTTTTGATTATATTTGCCTCTAAATCTATTCATGAGCTTCGATATGATTGGTTGTGGCGCTTCAACGGATACCCGGATCAAAATTTATGGTCGTTTTAGTGATTTCGGGGTTTCTCGTGTTTTTTTATTTTTTCGTTTCATTTCGGGGCGGTTTTACCGAAACTGCCGCTATTTGGCAGAGGTTTTTTTAAAATACCACCGCTAATCCTCGAATAAAATTATAAAAAAATAAAAAAATAATAATAATTTTTTTTGCCGTTTAGCGGCGGTTTCTTCGCGGCAGTTTTTAAAACTGCCGCGAAACGGTGGCCCGAAACACATTTCGTGGCGGTTTTAAAATCCACCGCGAAAGAACCACCGCTAAACGGCGTTTTTCTTGTACTGTATTATATTATAAACCCATAAGAAATATTATATCAACTCAACTATATAAAAACATTAAAAATAGAAAAGTCACCGATGGTGGTCTCCCCACAATATAATAGCTTCCACTCTGTGGACAGACTTCCAACAGAACACATCAAAAAACAGGAACACAAGGTGAGAGAAAGAAAATTTCAAATCCATATAAATTTAATTCTTACACCACTATGTTAGAAGCCAAATGTGATATGAATAACTAAAAACATCTCTACCTAGTATCTAGAATAAAAAATATTATCTTTTTCATCAAATGGTGATCTTGAAAAAACCAAATAAATTCTATGAAACTAAAAGGTTATTTACTCTTCCATTACGAAAAACACACTAGTCTTGTGGGCTATTATAAAGGTTAAAAATCCCTCCAACTTTATTTGGTATACCTTTTATAAAGTACCATTAAACATTTCCAACTAATCCAAAAGCATGACATCCCTTAAGAACCCCCTAACATGTAGGATTCCAATGTTCTTACATTAATAATTTATAAAATTCAATGTGTCTAATTCTAGATAATGATAATTAGGGTATATGTGGTTATGTATTATTACAACAACAAATTGGGTCGATATTGGTTTGATTCTTTTTTCTCTTTATAAAGCTTTCTCTATCACACCTCAAAATATGAATAACCTTTAATGCCATCGGTGCTCCTAGAATTCTTCATCAACATTAATATCTTTATTTACTTTAACTCCGTAATATCTATTGGTGAGATGAAAAAAACTAATTATAGAACTATTCAATGAAGAGTCCCAAAAAACCATGCCATTTAAGATTAATTAATGGATAATGGGGATCTTATTTGACCCAATGCATAAACCATCTACCACATTCCCAAAGAGCCTTATCTCCATAGACGATAATATAAAATTTTATAGCTACATTTCATTGGTAGATTTAGGAAAATTAATATGGATATAGTTATTCTCAACCTTATATATTCATATAATTTATTCATGGGAACCATATCAATCAAATGTGTTAGGTTGAATCTTTTTTTGAAACCTACAAATGAAAACATCACATTAGTGAATGAGAGAACGGAAAAGATCATCAAGACCATAGAATTTGAAACCACCATTAATAGAGGATTTATTTTAATAAATGTGTCAATTAAATATAAATAGGGATACTATAAAAATAAAGGAATAATGTGTAATCAAGAAAATCAACATTACAAAAATATCATAAGATATCATGAAAATAAAAAAAATCTCAATATAAAAACTAAAAAACATTCAAATCCAAAAAATAATTATAAAAAATAAAAAAAATATTTAATTATTGGTCATGTGTAATTAAATCACCTCATTCACTGAAAATGGTTATATTAAAATAAATTTCACAAATAATTTCTATTTCATGAACGAACATTCAAACTCTCAAGGGTAATTTAAATTTAAATTTTCATAGAAATGAAATCCTTTAAATATGTACCTAATTAAAATCTAAACAATATTAACAATATAATATACTAAAATAGAAAAATTGAAATTATTTGAAACTATTTATTTATTCCAAACAATATTATGATTTACAAAAACTATTAATCATTTAATATTAATAAAATTTTGAAACATCACCACAACAAAAAAGCTTTTGAATTCATTAAAATTAGAAAGAAGATAATAAATTTAAAATATGAACACAAACATTAATAATAAAATAAGTCCTGTAACAAAATTATATAAATTTTTTATATTATTATTTTTATTTAATTCTAATACGGAAAAAATAGAAACTCTTTTTGTTTTCATAGAAATAACATAGGAAAATTATCAAAACTCAATAAAATTTCCATCCAAATTCAATGAACCCAGAGGATTTAATTTTAAAGATTAATCACTGAAATAGTTAAATTTTAGTAAGGAACACCAAAAATCCTCCTTAATATATACTATGAAAATGAATTTAAATTAAACACATAGAGAATCAAAATATTAAAACATCAAAATATTTAGTAGCAACACATGGTTTTGAAAACCATTGATTGTGTATTAAAGATCACTAAAAACAACTAGTATGAGTAACATGGTGTTGACATAGCTCTCCCATCCACATCCAGTAAACATTTTCCCTATAAATATCATCCAAAATGACTTCTAAAACATATAGAATCTCATAATAGTCCATGAATTGATGTTAACATGTAAAATAATATTATAAATCCCAGAATTCTAAAAATAATATATAATGAAATAGATTGAATTTAATATATACTAATCCTGGTTACCCTCTATCTTCTTGAATTGTGTTGGAGGTTGATGATCCAGAACACTTTAGTGAATGACTATATACAATCGAACACACCAATCCCATAATGATTGATAATCCTAGAATAATATTACAAGACCACCCATTTCAACTTGACACTAACCAACCTTATTTATTCTAGAAAAGGAATATTATTCCAGTAATGGTAATGTCCAAAGGGTTTTCGTGATCCCCTTGTTTTGGGGATATATTTCTAGTGAACAAAAAATCAATATTTGGGAACAGTTTTTATCAAATATAATAAATATACAGAGATAAATGATTTAAATATGTTACAATAAAAGTATAACATGCGAGATCAAATAATTAATATATCAGAAAAAAGAAACGCTAGAAGAAAATAATGTTTGGAAATAAAAAAACATCAAGAAGGGAATAAATAAAACTACAAACCAACTTAAAACCAAATTATATGAATGAGGAAATTTTATTTGAAACTCCTCCCAAAGCATAACTTATAGATATAACAATTTTAGCTATATTAGTGAAAATATATCATCCTATAATATATATAGTCATGGGATACAAAATCCCATTAGGTCTCCACCTAATGACCTGATGGATAATATTTTCAAATAAATAATATTTTATGCATGTTATAAAATAAATGAATTAAAATATATTTTCTATATTAATTTAATTACAAAATTATAAAAAATGACTCATTGTAAAAAACCCATTTCCAATAATATTATACTATATTAGAATAAAAAATTTTAAATTATTTAAAAAAACAATCATAAGTTATAGTTAAATTTGTTTTATGGAAATTCATTATATAAATTAGAGTAATTTTCCCTGTAAATATTTGTAGCCACACTTTATAAACTATTCATATATCAAATTCATTGAATTGAAAATTCCCAATGGAATTAATTAAGGATAAATATTATAGGTACGACAATGAGTCACTGTCTATCCATGATAACAAATGTAGATATAAAGTGACCCATGCCCATAGATATTGAATAACCTTTATGGTCTAATTGAAGACAACATCCCATAGAATGATTTATATCCCAAATTTAAACACAAGAGGGAATATATTTCTAATCTAGTGTCATTGTGTACATAGAAATACCATTATGCTAACTATATGTACTCATGAAAAATAAAAAATTGTGAAAATTTCAATTTAATAATCTAATGAAATCATCGTGTTAGGATAAATGTTATTTCCCTCACAAACACCTCCAACCATGCCCATTTAAACTCTCCTATTATACAACATAACAATAAAATTTTACTTACATAAAAAAGGAAATTCCATTACTAGAATTCAATCAATCAAAATATCCATCACATTAATGGGTAATTAAAATTTATATGTTTTTTCCGATATTATTATCAGAAATTATTTTGGAAAATTCCAAAACTAGGAACAGAGACGTCGTGAGATTCTGAGACCTGAAGATCCCGAAACATTTCGTTCAAAAATGATCAGTTTTTAATAATGCATGCTAGAGGTTTTAATAAAAAACATAAAGAACCCCAAAAAAGTTTCCCAGATTAGAAATCTGAGGGAATCGTTATGTATATAGATATGCATTTACCGTAGACAATGCATAACATCGACTGGGGTTGGTCGGATGTGAATGATATTTTTTTCTTGTGACCATATATAAAATTATAAATAGTAATTATTTAATTTTAAAATCCTAATAAATCATGAATAGGGACTTATATTGAAAATTTTAGATCATCAATGTGTTCTTAATATGGTTATTTTCCTAGGCATTACATAACTTTAGTCGGAACAAGTATTATTTGGACAATCCTGAAAAGAATGTAATCCAAATTAAATATGGTAAAGATAATTTTTTTGTTGATGTTTTGATGATTTCCTTGAACATAATCCTCATTTAGAAATACTAGTGTTATCCACCTTTACCATGGAATTCTTGATAATTGTTAGGGATATCATTAGAGAAAACAGTCAATGAACAAGTGTTGGAATAACAAATTGACAATAGACGAATGCCATTCATGACATATCTCGCCTACAACGAAAATTTCATGGTAGGTTTTCATTATAAAGAGATCCAGCCCAAAAGTAGTTTTCATTATTTTTTATGTACTTCCCCATTCATGATTTCAATAATTAATGTTGGCTAACCAATGAATATGTTGATTCACAGTTTGATCATTATTGCGGGATGAGTTTAATTTCTACAAGATTTATAGGGAGTTTAATCTTTTGATTATTTTTTGACTAATTTGATTATAGTTCTAATGAAAGTGAACTAGGATTGGAATGAAAATTAATCATGGTCCACTATTTTTATTTTATTTATGATTTTCTCCCCAATTTCATTGTTCTTCACGTACATTCATCACATGTCCCATGACTCGACATTTCCCAATCAATCGATCATTATCCACCCATTTCATGGCACAACAATCTAATATCGCATATCTCTGATCAACATGACATGATGGATAGGTGAAGACAGACAGAAATCGATTCATATGATAGTGGATCCACAAATTAGCGTTCATTGATGATCTTTAGTGGAATGAAGAACGATCAATTTTAATTTTTTATGCGACCGAATCAAATGACGTAACACATTGTTTGGGTGATGGAGTGAACAATCAAGGATGGACCATGTGTTTCCTAGAAATTCATGGCCTCAATGGTGTCTGATGCAACGAAGGAGATGATAGGGGTGAACCAAGGATTTTGGAAAATCTCATGCTACATGGCATATAATCTGGGATTACATGACGCGTGGGCCTTTTTCAGCAGTATAGAGGGTTTTGGGTGGCAGTAAAGTACTATATAGTTTTTGAACCCTGTCGCATGGCAAGTGGTAACTTCCCTAGGGTATGACATGTATCTCTAAAGAATCACAGAAATAGGGTCGAGAACACTACGAGCCTAAGTGGTGTGTACCCCACCACGCATCCAGACCCTCTCTAGATGCCTGGGTTACCCCATGTACTGGTACATGGGTAAGAGAGAACGGGTTGACGCCTTGTACAAGAACATAGCCAAGGTACACAGGGGGACCTCGGATGGATGGACATGAAATGTGGACATTTTATATTCCCTGAAATGTTTTTTCAGAAGACATGTACTTCTGACATGGGTATTTGTACACGGGTTGTACCGGAGGTCAAGGGATATGGAATGTGACTCTACTACATGCCATGTAATCTATTCTACATGTATTGATCTCATTTTTCACCATATCATGGTCTATTTCATTGTGGATGGTTCCCCTGATCCATCCCTCAATGGTTGGTGGGTATTGTTTCCTACTTATATGAGTATGATACATTCAACATACATTTCTGAATAGAGCAGTTGGAATCCACTTTGAGAGGCTTGGAGCAGGATCCTTAATCCATTATAATGCCCTATGTAGAGTCTTTGTATCAGAATAACCAATCCTAAAAGATATGGATCTTATACTTAGCAGGTGAATCTAGATGAGTCGTGGTATCACCCTGTGGCCCTAGCAGTGATCATCATATATTTATCACGATATTCCCCAGTCGTGGAGTGAGTTCATCCCGATAGAGTGTATTATAACACTCTTTAGATCAATCAGTGTATCTCTCTCATGATGGTTCCTGATGAATATTACTTCTCGTAAAGATGTCTTCAGTGCTATTAGACTCTGGATTGTGTTCTCCAAGATGAGTTCATTGTGGAATCTTCTGATGGAATATATAGTCTTATTATATGATAGTTGTGACTTACCTTGAGACTATGGATATAGTTTATAATATATCTCGATATCATTGTTATATTTTTTGTAGACCGAGAAATGTGTAGAAAACCATACACATTTACTTTTCGAATTTCATTTTCATTTCTAAGTCCCCTACTTAGAATTTTTATACTCACTCCGGAATAAGATTTTCTTACATGTGTCATGTCTTGTGAAAGTAGGGGACCTTTTTGAAAATTTAATGTATGCACTAGGACCTGAACCAAAACCAGGTAGTGCTTTGTAAGTTCAGATAGGCTAAGGTGTTCCTATAGATACAAAGAGAAGTTCCATTACCTTTTGTTTTCTAGTTGTACTTTATAGATTATAGTCTCTTTTTTTGGTGGGATTGTATTCTAGACTTATTTACTTTACTACACTTTATTTTCCTAGTGGTACTATATTGGTCAGGTTTAGAGGTATTCTTTCGTTTTGATCCTTAGTGGTTTTTACATTTCATCATTTTGGGCTTAAAGATGTGTGTGTGTGATAGTTTAGGTACTTAATCAATGTCTCCCTTGTTAGTGATATTCCTACTCGGTACTAGTCAACCACCATTGTTAAATTGGAGGAGGGAATGGGGAAGTCACTAAATATGACCCACTTTGATGAGTCGTGATAGAGTGGTATTAGAGGAGGTCTGTTTGACCATCGAACCGAAAGACTATGAAATTGGTTTTGGGAAACAGTGTTAAGTGTTTTTATTTTAGATTTTAGGATAGGGACTCCTATGTTGGTGCAGCGGCCAACATATCAATAAACTAGAACTCTGATAACCTCTTTTTAATCTCAGTACTAGAGACACCAGGTTTTAGGGAAAAAACAATGATACATGTATCATATATGAATGGTTTTTGTTTTTAATGTCCTTCTGGAGTCAACAATCTAGATATTCTCACTGGTCTTGGTACATCTTCTTCTCTTAAAGGATTTCTTCACAATATATACTAGCATTGATTCAATATATTGATCATGATGTTTACCCCCACAGTGCCTAGGCTTTAATACATGTATATGTTCCCTTGACGTTACCTCTAGGTTGTACACTAGCCATAACTCCACCTGTGGAGAAGCCCATGGTACACCCATTACCAGAAGATGAGGAGCACATGTTGATCTCACATCATGAGTGTCAATCATAGAGAACCCATAGGTTCTGATGTGGGACTGGCACAACAATGTCTATGGATTAGTGTGAGGTGGTGATTTGAGTTTTTCACCTAGTCAGGACATCAATAGATCAGATGGTGGTTCTGAAGGCGAGGCATCTCCTTGTCTTAGTAGAGAGATTGTGGGGTTTATTTACTCGATCTTACGATGACACAACCCATCTAGTGGTATAGTTTGAAGACTTTTTCAGAGAGGAGTTCTCACATTATATATGGAGTGTTATTTGTATCCCAATGCGTCTACAATTATATTATGATGAAATGTCATTGTATGTGTATTCATAGAGGTATACCTACCTCTCTATGTACTCGATGGATATGACACACGAATTGCACTGAAGAGAAAAGACCGTTGAGTGAGGCTTGTGAAGAGACATCCAAGCCAATTTATCCACTCTTTGCATTCATACATTTTATTGGGTGCTAGAGTAGTCTTTTTCTGTAGAGATTTTCTGGTATTATATGATACAATATCTGATAGACAAAAACATGTTTCCAGGTTCGTAGGCCACAAAATAATGAAGCAACATCATTCTGAAAAAAATCAATGTGGAATACATCACAGGAGGAATACCTAGGATATAGAGTCTACCATCTAAGAAAAATGATGTTTTTTTTTCATCCTAGAACCAGGGGATGCTATTCTTGTGGTGTCAGGTGATGCCTCTCCAGATATTTTCCATCACATAGAGCTACAGAAAAGGTGACATTTGATGGTACACCAAGGAAGATGTATAAACAAGATAAGGAATATTTTCATGGATTTGGACATGGTAGAGGATCCTATTTAGTAGTAGGAGGTCACATACATTTTGACATGTAACCACCACCACCCTTGGTTGTTCGTTCCTGGATTATGGAGCTGGAAGATAGGGGTGTGGACGGATGCGTACAGTTAAAGAATATGACCCCGAGTCTCCATAAATGAATCAGGGTAAGAAATATGTCTTTTATACTTTATTGACTATTTTGATAGAAAAATATACTATTCATTCTATTCTTGTCACAAATCTTGTATGATACCATGAGATTCTTGTTAGACCATTGACTGAACTATTAAACATGAAGACACCTACTAGGTGATAAAAAATGATAACACATCTTTGAAGATATTTGACTAGATCCTTTGAGGTGATAGTTTTAGTTGGAACCTCTTGGTGGTAGCGTCCAAGCCATATAACGTCATTCTTGGTTTGTAGTAGTTATCTTCGGTTCATGCCCAAAATGACTGTTTTTTTGGAAACTAGAGAGGAATGTTTTCTTTGATGGAACGAGGGTTTCCTTGGTCTGAAAAATGAAACCTAGAAATCCCTGAATGGGATAACACATATTAAGGTACATTTGATTACCTCGAAGTAGGATATCCTGACCCTCAGAATAGTAGATGGAATTTGATTCCAGTTTCAGGAAGCGGTGGAAGAGTTTGGGGCTGTCTTTACTAAATATGTTTTAGGACTACCAATCCATCAAGTGATAGCCTTATGAATTGTATTAAACCATATGATTACAATGATATCAGAACCATCATATCATATTGCTACCATACTGCTTCATAAGAGGAGGGTTTTGTTGGAGGACTTGCGAAGGAAAGTATTTGTAAGAAACAATGTTTCTCCCTGGGTAGACCCACTTTAGATTATGAAAAAGGCAGATGAGATCATACAACAGTCTGTGGATTTCCAAAACATAAAGAAAGTGACCATGGAGAATTAGTATCCACGACCAATTATTGATAAACACCCCCAGGTAGTATAGAGGGCCCTGATGATTCTCAAAGGATGACCCTAGGTCAATGATTTCATATGTTGAGGTAGAGTTTGACAAGTTGCCTTATATTGAGATCGTCAAAGATGGGTGTCTTGTACGTAGTGTTCTGCATTGAATCAGGGACTGGACTTGGTTTTGTTAATATGCAGAGCCAAGTAGTGACTACATGTGATTCACTCTAATTTAGGTCACATGAGTAGAAATATGTGACACACTATCTTGAGTTGGTTGTATAAGTTTTTTCATTGAATATGTAGAGACCCTACAGAATGGGTGAGTGGTTTATCATCTACATCGATCCCAAGAGTCTCATGTATATATTATTTTAGGGGGATCTAAACATGAGATAGAGGCGATGGTTAGAGTTCTTCCAGTACTATTACATTGAAATATTATAATCTCTTGGGAAGGGGAATGAGGTGGAAGATTCTCTCAGTATGAGATCTAGTTTGATGTTGCTGAATGAGGCATTAGAGAAGTTGGCCATATCGTAGTAATCCAGAAATGATAGAGATTGTACATCTTATCTCCATTTGGTGGTTGTGATCCCTTAACTCTTATAGGGAGTCAGGGAGGCACAAGTTGGGGTAACTAACTACAATACTATACACCCATTAATGTATATAGGTAATTATCCTGATAGATATTCACAAGGTGGGGAGCATATATTTATTTTAGAAGGATGTATAATTGTACCAATGGAATTGTGAGAGGACTTTACCTAGTAGTTTCAGGCATCCACATTGTCAGTACACCCTGAAGTGGTGAAAATGTACGAGGACCTCCGTCAATAGTTCTGTTGCACATGGACGAAGAAGTTAGTGGCATAGTTCATTTCTCGATGCCTTTTGTTCTAGGATGTGAATGTTGAGCACCTAGTTTTAGCGTCTTTAGCATGAAACCATGAGGATTCAATATTAAAAAGGGGATGAAATATCAATGTACTTCATGATGGGTTTACCATGTAAGACAGGGTATAGGAAGCCATCTGGGTGATAATTTACTAACTCACCATGTCGGTTCACTTCATAGGTATTTGGGAGAAGAGTTCAGTAGATATATTAAAATGAATCTACCAATAAGTGGTATTTTGACTCCATGACGTCCCATCAATGATAGTTTTAGATTCTAATTCTCGTTTCATATCATGGTTGTGGAAGGAATTAATAGAGGAATTCGGGACACAATTGTGTTTGAGAAAAACATTTCACCCACACACAGATGGCCTAATGGGGGGACTATTCAGGTCTTGAATAACATGATACATACTATAATGTTGGACTTTGGACATATTTGGGAGGACCACCTTCCACTGATGGAGTTTTTGTATAACAATAGCTACTACACCAGCATTGGTATGACACTATTCAAGGCTCTGTATGGGAGACCCTACAGGTCACCACATTGTTAGACGAACCTATGAGGGCCAACACTCGTGGGCTCTATGTTGGTGTGAGGTACTAGTAAGAATGTTTAAATCATCATGGAGTGGACAAAGACTGTAAAGAGCATGTAGAGGTCATATTATGACCAAATACTATGAAAATTGGAGTTCGAGGATGGAAACCATACATTCCTTCTTGTCTCACCTTAACAAGGGATATAGATATTTAGAATGGGAGACATGTTATCTAAAGGGATTATCAGACCATTTCAGATACTACATAGTGTTAAAGAGGTTTCATTCCAATTTTCTCTACCCCCAAAATTAGACTGGGTGCACTATTTCTTCCATGTGTCACAACTGAAGAGGTATGTGCATGACCCCTGACACGTCATCAACTAGGGTGAGATGGATATTAATGATGGAGTGGATTTTGTGAGTACGCTCTGGAGATCAAGGATCAGCTGGAGACTATCATTCGGTGGTAAAAAATTCTATCGTTGTGGGTCTAGTGACATCACAAGAATATCTGTGGGAGCACATGTCACTCAGAGGCTCAGATTCATGCCTAGTACCCACATAGTTGATTAGTTTTGTTTTTGTATTTTCGGTGATGAAATTCTCTAATGTGTACATAGTGTTACTACTTGGATTTTCCAGATATTATTTTTTAAAATTATTTGGTAAATTTATTTGGAAATGAGCTAAGACAAAATGAGATTCTAATGCCTGGTGTGCATATAAATTTTTTTGAAAAAATGTTCAGTTTCTAATTATGTTTGGGACATGTTTTCCTAAAAAGTGGAAAAATTCATAAATTTGTGATTGAATCATAAATCCAAGGGCATTGTTGTTTTTATATTAGTGGCATTAACTTAGGTGAGGCCTAACATCGACCGGTGTCGGTCAGCTATGAAAGATTGTTTTTGGACAAAACTATAAATAAAATAATGAAATAATTATTTGTAAAGACCCAGAAATTTCAAGGGAATTTTTTTTATAAATTTTCTTTTGGATTTTACAAGAACGCAATTTCTGACGGTGCCAAATTCTGAGGCCCAGTGTGCCCGGAATCATTTCCAAAGATTATCTCGGGTACGTTCAGTGAACGAATGAGTAGGTTTTTCTATCTACTGAACCAGTGCTCGGAATCGAATTCCGAGGGCACCGATGAAATCGCAGCGCCGATATTTTCTTAGAAACGCCTTTTCCAGGGTTGCATTTGCTCGAGTGTGGTTTTTAATTTTTGGGGGTTAAGTGAAGAAAATAAAATAAAGTGGTGCGACAACCTTATTTTATTTCACTTAAAGCCACTTAAAGCTACTTAAGCTGGGTTGAAGCAGATATGGTGCAATCCAAAATATCCTACCCTCTTGGTAGGATATTTGTGAGGTGTGACCCGCACGAGCCCCACCGTTTCTTTTCCTCTAAGTAACGCACCTGCAACCCCCCTCTTTAATGAAAGTCAACTGTGCGTTTTTCTGGTTAAGAAACTCCTCTTTAATTTTGCGGTTAAATCGTTACAATTTTTTCATTGAATTAATTCTTCGTTTCTTTTCTTTTGAAATTCAATTTTTATCTTGTTTTAATAAAATAAGACTTGGGCTTATTTTATTTTTGGTTAGAGTCTTGTCGTGTTGGAAGGATTTGGGAGGCTTGAAGAACATCTTCTTCAAAGACGAAGAACGTGAAGAACGAATTGGTCTCTGATGAAGAACGTCATCACGTCCTTCTTCCGAAGAACGAATACGCGCCATCCCTCATTCTTCTTTCCACGTCAATGGAAGGGAGACGTCATTCCTCCTGGGACAACCTCCATCTTCATCTACGAATCCTCTTCCGCGACACCGACCCGCGACGTGACATCGACGATCCCCATCCCGCGACGCATTCTTTTGCGATGAGAAAATCTGTGATGAACCCTCACTCGACGACGCTGGAGGTAAGGGATTTTATTTTGTCCTTCAATTATCTTTTGAGAAATGAATGTCGAGCGCGGACCAACCAATTCCAGGTTGATCCGCGGATCGTTGTTCATTCAGATTGATGTTTAGGATTATTATTTTAATTTGTTCGTGATTATTACCTTGACGATCTTCGTGAAATATGACCATTTTCTATCAAATAACGAGAGGGGGCCAGACCGCACAATCACTGACGACCCTCCTTCTTACCCTTGTGGGTTTCTTTTGTGGATTGAAACGGGGATGGCGCGGTTCCGTCGCACCGCGCGGAAATGTGCTCCATGGAATGCGCGGTGCCGTCGCGCCGGGTCGTGAAAATGAACGAGGGCGTGACCATATCTCGCCGTGTCAGAGAAACCCGAAGACATCTGCGGACGGAGTCGGGCCACAGTGAAGGGGCACGGCGCCATCGCGTCGCGCTGGAGATCCACGAAGTCGACGCGTTTTGTTAATAGATGTGCGGATCAACGGATGACGAAGAAGCAGGCCACTATGGAGTTTTAATCCCTTCTCATTGAAGGTCGGGTCCCGGGAGGACCATTGGCAAAGACGGCTGGAGAAACGGACCACCAGAGCACGTCTGGTGATCCGCGAAAGGCGACGATCAGCGGTGGTGGCGCGCCGCCGGATGGCCGACGACGACGGTGGCCACCTGATTCAATTAGCGGTGAGGGTGGGGGAGCCGCGCACCCCACCCGTGGCTTCCGCTCGGCCGCGTTGGCCGAGCAGCGGCTGGCCGGTCGGGCCGGGCCTAGCCGGGTCGGTCTGGGCCCAGACCCCCCGTTTTCAGACCCTCTTTGATCGTTCGCCCATATCTTGAGCTGTAGTCCTCCGATCGATGCACCGTCAGAGGCGATGCGATCCTTGGATCGAGGCGGTCGTTGAGGTATATCACAATCAATGTTTCGGAACTCTTTGGGTTCGGCCGGGTTGGTTCGGATACGAAACCAACTGGGCCCTCGGAGCAAAAAACGCTTATATCATGATCTCCGGACGTCTGATTGATGTTCCGTCGACATTGATGGATTCCCCTAAGTGAGACAGATCTATTGGCTTACTTCGCTCGAGATTTGGATGCCGTCGGAGTGCGGTCGGGTTGGTTCGCTCACGAAACCAACCGGGCCCCTGGAACGAAAAAGCCAATAACTAATAGACCGGGCGTCCGATTGACGCGCCGTCTGTCTCATTGAATTCCTCTGGATGAGACGGAACTTTTGGCATAGTTCGCCCGAGTTTTGGTTGCTGTTGGATAGTGTCCGGGTTGGATTGTACCTGAAATCCAACCGGGCCCTTGGAACAGAAAAGCTGTTATCTTTCAGACCAGACGTCCGTTTGACGAACCGTCAGTGGCATTGGTGATCTCGTTGAGAAGTGGTACCTATGAGTATACCCTATAAGAGTTCGGGGTACTGTTGAGATATGGACGGGTTGGTTCGCTCACGAAACCAACCGGGCCCCTGGGACGAAAAGGCTAATAACTGACAGACCGGGCGTCTGATTGACGCGCCGTCTGTTGTGTTGAGACCCCTATGACGAGGCGGTCCTTTGAGATGCTTCATCATGGGACCTTGTGATACTTGGAGTATCGACCTATAGCTCGTGGAGAAGACCCTCCCAGAGACGAGCGTGCGGAGTAAGGAGACCGTGTAGCCGACTGAGACCTGATGACTTCTTGACCGACTCGACTTTGAGTGAGTCGACTAGAGCAGTTGATGTAGCACTACTTTGTGAGGTGCAGAACCATGGCCGACAGAGCACTACCTGTGTGACAGTGCAGACCTGTGGTACTCGTCTGGAGAGTACCTCAGCAGGCTTCTAGGGGATGTTCACTACTGTGTTTGGGTGACATACCCCGGCCGAAAGCACTATTGTGTTTGGGTGGATGACCCGCGGTACTTGACAGGAGGAGTACCTCAGCAATCTTAGGTTAGTGAGCAGTACCTCGGAGTCGTGACAGGACCACTGTACACTCCAGAGACAGAGCTCTTCAGCAGTTACGATTTCGATAATGAAAATCCTGGTTTGAGCTGAGTCTTTTGACCTTTGTGTTTCCCTCATGATTGAGATGGGTCACTTGATAACTTAGGTATATGTATGGGCATATACCTGGTTAGTGGTTATCTGTTGATTTCATGATCTTGGTGTTTTCCTCATGATTGAGATGGGTTACTTGATAACTTAGTTATATGCATGGGCATATACCAAATAGAGGTTATCTATTGAGATCTTCTTTGTGGTTATCCTTGATGGTTTTTAATGAGACCATGAAGGTCTCGGGGCCCCTGATGAGTATAGTTATACTCAACCTTGTACGGTCTTTTCCCACACCTCGTTGTGTTTGTTGCAAACGACGGGCAGTGCTGACCGAAGCCGAGTGTTCGAGGACTGGACAGTACCCGGAGGTGGACTACACAACGAGTCAGTATCCGGGGGTGCACTTCACAGCGAGACGATACTCGGGGGTGGTTGACGGGCGAGAGCGTTATGGAGGCTATCTGTAACTACCCTTCAGGTAGGATCCGTGGTGGACGATCCAGGAGCTGCGTTATCTCTATCTACACTTCAGGTAGGATCCTTGGTGGACGATCTAGGAGTTGCGCCATTTGTTCCTACCCATCAGGTAGGATCCGAGGAGGATGTCCCATGAGCCGCTTTCATTCCTCTAGCTGTTGTATTTATTTTTTTGTGCTTGTTCAGTTATAGTTGTTCTCTCTTTTGGATTTCTAATCTAGCACATTTACCTTTCTTCACTTCTCTTTGTACTTAGTGTTTTACTTTCGCAAGTACTCTGTGGTGTTTGTTTACTTTTATAAAAGACAATTCCTTCCCAGTTATCGGAATTTATGCCTTTGGTGCTAGTCGTCAGCCCCTGGCCTATAGATGGCGGGCTTGGGGTAGTCACGACACAGGCGCCGAGGACGGGTCGTGACAAATTGGTATCAGAGGAGTCCGTTCTACCGTAGAACTTATAACTCTGATATTTTCTTTCTGTTAAGCAATAGTGTTGAGGGTACCGAGTGTGGTCTTCAGTTCAGGGAGTCCAGTGTAGGTGCAGGAGGCCGACGTATCCATACACCAGGACCATTACAACTGAATTCCGACTTTGTGCACGAAAACACTGATTGCATGTGTGTTTCTAGATGTTTTTATTTAAATATCAGATCAAACCATGTCATCTCACCAGGTATAACTGTTTGACCATGTCACGTTGTTTCATTCACGATGCCTTTTCTAGGATGACCAGCTAGAGCCCAGAGTGATGTGCGTACTGACAGCCTGTCAAGTGATGAGGCTTCGGTACAGGGCCCTCTTGTAGTTGAGGCACCAGTGGAGGCACCAGCAGTACTACCATACATTGGGACACCGATGCCACCAGCCCTAGCAGTAGGTGATTCATGCCACTTGAGTGCACTGCACGAGTTCCAGCGCCAGAGGCCACCCAGGTTACGAGGAGGGACGGACCCGTAGGTGGCTGAGGATTGGCTGGAGGCAGTGGTGAGAGTCTTCATGCTAGTTGGGACACATGCAGTCTTCATTGTGATATTTGCTTCCAGCCTTCTTCAGGCAGCAGTAGGAAGGTGGTGGAGCCACTTGTTCTAGTTTGGCAACGAGATGTTCTTCGCATGGGAAGACTTTAAGACCTTATTCAGGGTGGATTTTGTTCCAGTAGCTCTACACACCGAGCGTGTTCAGGAGATTCTTCCTTTGCTTCATGTTTTTCTAGCAGTAGCCGAGTCATTTGTGGGCAGTAGACAGATGATGCAAAGGTCCAGGAGGACCAGACCAGCAGTTGGGTGATCTCGGGTTTTAGGGCCGGTGGTGTGGGGGCACCCAGGGTGGGTACAGAGGTAGGCGTTCCAAAAACAGACAGTGTTACTCATGCTGCAGAAAGGCTCACCTGGAACGTTACTGTCTGAATCCTCGTACAGTTGATCCACATGATTTGGAGGAGCCACCGTGGCAGAAGTAGCGGCAGGTTCTTGAGCAACAACCGAGCAGTGGACAAGGCAGTAGAGCTCTGGGAGTAGGTGGACAGAAGAGGAACTAGTAGATATGTCCCTTGTACTTCTTGTTCCTTTTTGCTGTTGTATTCGTGTCTATGTACTATGAGCTGCAATAATAAAAAAAAACTTATCTTCGTGATGTTTTCTTTCCTGTCCTTTTGTTTGGTTGAAACTGATAGGTTCTGGTTAAAACTGCTGACTTGACCCTCACTCTCGAGATTTCTACTAGAGGAGACCCAGTGACCTCACACTGATGCTGACAGTGTGACTCGACCCTTGGAGGCGAGAGTGACAGTTGGATCTCTTGGTAGTTACGTCGAGGCCTTACGACATCATCCATGGTATGAATGCATCATTCATGTCAGGATTGACTGTATTAGGTAACGGGCATGGTTCATCCAGGGGAAAAGACCATGTTTCTCCTTTCGGTAAAGGAGAAATTTTAGAATCTCTTTCAGATCGTAGGCAAAGAAGGTGCAGATCATCCAGGAGTAGATGAATACTGCACAGTGCAGTAAGAAACAAGAAACCGGCTCCAGTCTTAGAGACTCGAGCATGTTAAATGTTTAATGAAGAGGAATATTAAAGGAGAGATGAGTTTGTGAAGTGGCAGACATGGATGCAGAGCTAGGAGAGTAGCATGAGGTGGTGTACATCTTAACATGCTACCACCACCAGCCTTAGTTATCCCTGCCAGGCTCAGGGAGCTGGAGGGAGGAGGAAGAGTGCAGATGCATGCGGTTAAGGAGTGTGACCCAATGGCTCTAAGAATGATTCATGTGATAGTCTGTCTCTACTACTAGCTTCCATAGTAACAGACATTGATATGAATCATTCATTCCTTCCATGAATCTTGTCCCAGACCTAGAGTTTCCGGTAAGTCTTAGATTGACCCTCACGTCTGGAGAAAGCTTAGGAGGAGACTCGATAATCACACTTTTTCCGATGGTGTGGTCAGACCCTCGAGGTGAGAGTTTCGGTTGGAATATCTTGGTGGCAGCGTGGAGGCCTTACGATGTTGGTTTGAGTATGGAATGGACAATCACAGTTCATACACAAATTGATGGTATTAGGCAAAAAGGTTGTGGTTTAACTATAGTGTCAGAATGGGTTTTCCTTGGTCGGCAAAAAAGGAATCCCTGGGCAGCAGAGGATAGAATCATGCATAGGAGGGTGCAACCGATCACTCTTGAGTCAGTCAACCTTACCCTCATGGCAGCAGTCGTTTTGAGTTTCAGTTCTAACAGGAATTGGAGACCTCTAGAGTTCGAGGATAACGATCACGTCCTTATACGGGTCTCACCTCGATGAGGTTTACAGAGATGAGTCCAAGGCGGCAAGTTATCTCCGAGGTTCAGCGGTCCTTCTTAGGTCCTCAGCTGGGTAGGCATGGTGGTTAACCACTTGACCCATCCACCTCAGTTGCACCTGGTGCATGACGACTTCCACGTATCTCAACTGAGGAGATACGTTCTCGACCCTTCGCATATCTTTAACCATGAGGAGCTGGAAGAAGGCGATGGGGTGTCTTACACGGAGGTTCGAGTAGGGATCGAGGATTGACAGGAGCAGATCCTACGAGGACGATCGATTCAACGGGTGCACTTTTTTCTGGCAGTATGGGAACGTCCGGGTGAGCACATGGGAGCGGAAGGCTCCGATGCGTGCTCTGTACCGCTTTTGTGACCCTAGTTTGTGTTAACGTTTTACGAGGACATAAATCCCTGTGGTGGGAGTAATGTAAATACCAAGAAATTTCAAGGGAAATTTTTTTCTAAATTTTCTTTGGGATTTTTCACGAACGCAGTTTTTGACGGCGCCTGATTCCGAGGCCCGGTGTGCCCGGAATCATTTTCCGAAGTTTAGCTCGGGTACATTCAGTGAACGAACGAGCGGGTTTTTATAACATCTGAATTGGTGCTCAGAATCGAATTCTAAGGGCACCGATGAAATCGCAGTGCCGGTATTTTCTTAGAAATTCCTTTTCCAGAGTTGCGTTTGCTCGGGTGTGGTTTTCAATTTTTGGGGGTTAAGTGAAGAAAATAAAATAATGCGGTGCGACAACCTTTTTTCATTTCACTTAATGCCACTTAAAGCTACTTAAGCTGGGTTGAAGCGGATAGGGTGCAATCCAAAATATCTTATCATCATGGTAGGATATTTGTGAGGTGGGGCCCGCACGAGCCCCACCGTTTCTTTTCCACTAAGTAATGCACCCACAACCCCCCCCCCCCCCTTTAATGAAAGTCAACCGTGCGTTTTTCTGGTTAAGAAATGCCTCCTTAATTGGGTGGTTAAATCGTTACAATTAATTCATTAAATTAATTTTTAATTTCATTTATTTTGAAATTCAATTTCTTCTCTTGTGTTAATAAAATAAGACTTGCGCTTATTTTATTTTCGGTTAGAGTCTTGTCGCGTTGGGGGGATTTGGGGGGCTTGAAGAACATCTTCTTCAAAGAAAAAGAACGTGAAGAACGAATCGGTCTCTGACGAAGAACGTCGTCATGTCCTTCTTACGAAGAACGACGACGCGCCATCCCTCATTCTTATTTCCACGTCAAAGGAAGGGAGATGCCATTCCATCTCAGACAACCTCCGTCTTCGTCTTCAAATCCTGTTCCGCGACACCAACCCGCGACGTGACATTGACGATCCCCTTCCCGTGACACTTTCTTCCGCGATGAGAAAATCCGCAACGAAGCCTCGCTCGACGATGCTTGAGGTAGGGGATTTTATTTTGGTGGTCTATTATCTTTTGAGAATAGAACATCGAGCAGAGACCGACCAATTCTAGGTTGATCCGCAGATCGTTCGTTCATGCAGATTGATGTTGAGGATTATTATTTTAATTTGTTCGGGATTATTACCATGATGATATTCGTGAAATATGACCATTTTCTATCAACTAATGAGCGGGGGCTAGACTACACAAATAAGGCCGACCCTCCTCCTTATCATTGTGGGTTTTTTTGGATTGAAACGGGGATGGCGCGGTGCCGTCACACCGCGCGGAAACATGCGGCAAGGAATGTGTGGCGCCGTCGTGTCGCGTCGTGAAAATGAACAAGGGCGCGACGCCGTCGCGCTGCGTTGGAGAAACCCGAAGACATCTGCGGATGGAGTCGGGCCACGGCGAAGGGGCGCGGCGCCATCGCGTCGCGCCAGAGAACCACGAAGACGGCGCGTTTTGTTAATTGACGTGCGGATCAACGGGCGACGACAAAGCAGGCTGCTATGGTGTTTGAATCCCTTCGTAGTGACAGTTGGGTCCTGAGAGGACTGTTGGCGAAGACGGAAGGAGAAACAGACCACTAGAGCGCGTCCGGTGATCCGCGGAAGGCGGCGACCGGCGGTGGCGGCGCGCCGCCGGTTTCAATTAGCGGCCAGGGTGGCGGAGCCGCGCACCCCGCCCGTGGCTTCCGCTCAGCCGCGCTGGCCGAGCCACGGCTGGCCGGTCGGGCCTGACCGAGCCGGCCGGGCCGGGCCCATCAATGTCGGACCCGGGTCGGGTCGACCCGGTTCGGGCCGACCCAGGGGGGTCGGGCCGGGTCGGTCCGGGCCCAGACCCCCCCGTTTTCACACCCTCTTTGTTATTTCGCCCATATCATGATCTGTAGACCTCCGATCGACACATCTTCAGTAGCGATGCGATCCTTGGATCGAGGCGGTCGTTTCGGTATATCGCACTCAATGTTTCGGAACACTTTGGGTTCGGGCGGGTTGGTTCGGATACGAAACCAACCGTGCCCTCGGAGCGGAAACGCTTATATCTTGAGCTCCGGACATCCGATTGATTTACCGTCGACTTTGATGGATTCCTCTATGTAAGACGGATCTTTTGGCTTACTTCTCTCGAGATTGGGATGCCGTCGGAGTGCTGCCGGGTTTGTTCACTCACGAAACCAACCGGGCCCCTGGAACGAAAAAGCCAATAACTCATAGACTGAGTGTCCAATTGACGCGCCGTCTGTCTCTTTGAATTCTTTTTGATGATAAGGAACTTTTGGAATACTTTTCCATAGTTTTGGTTGCAGTTGGACAGTGTCCGGGTTGGATTGTACCCAAAATCCAACCATGCCCTTGGAATGGAAAACCTGTTATCTTTCAGACCAGACGTCTGTTTGATGAACCGTCAGCGGCGTTGGTGATCTCATTGAGAAACAGTCCCTATGAGTATACCCTATGAGTATATCCTATGATAGTTCAGGGTACAGTTGAGATACGTCCAGGTTGATTCGCTCACGAAACCAACTGGTCCCTTGGGACGAAAAGGCTAATAACTCACAGACCGGGCGTCCGATTGACGCGACGTCTATTGTGTTGAGTCCCCTATGGCGAGGTGGTACTTTGAGATACTTCTTCATGGGTCCTTGTGATACTTGGAGTATCGACCTGTAGCTCGTGGAGCGGATCCTCCTAGAGATGAGTGTGCGGAGTACGGAGAACGTGTAGCCGACTCAGACCTGACGACTACTTGACCGACTCGACTTGGAGTGAGTCGACTAGCCCAGTGGATGGAGCACTACATTGTGAGGTGCAGACCCATGGCGGACGAAGAACTACCTATGTGACAGTGAAGACCCACAGTACTTGTCTGGAGAGAACTCAGCAGGCTACTAGGGGGTGTGCACTACTGTGTTTGGGTGACATACCCCGGCGGGAAGCACTACTGGATGGATGACCCGCGGTACTTGACAGGAGGAGTACCTCAGCAGTCCTAGGTTAGTGAGCAGTACCTCGAAGTCGTGACAGGACCACTGTACACTCCAGAGATGGAGCTCTTCAGCAGTTACGGTTTCGATAATGAAAATCCTGGTTTGAGCTGAGTCTTTTGACCTTTGTGTTTTCCTCATGATTGAGATGGGTCACTTGATAACTTAGGTATATGTATGCGCATATACCTGGTTAATGGTTATCCGTTGATTTCATGATCTTGGTGTTTTCTTCATGATTGAGATGGTTTAATTGATAACTTAGTTATATGCATGGGCATATAACTATGTAGAGGTTATCTGTTGAGATCTTCTTTTTGGTTATCTTTGCCGGTTTTAATGAGACCTTTAAGGTCTCGGGGTCCCTACTAAGTATCGTTATAGTCACCCATGCATGGGCTATGCCCGCACCTCATTGTGTTGGTTGCATACGATGGGTTGTACTGACGGAGGCCGAGTGTTCGAGGACTGGAAGGTACCTGGAGGTGGACTACAAGACGAGTCAGTATTCAGAGGTGGAATTCACGATGAGACGACACTCGGAGGAGGTTGACGGGTAAGAGCATTATGGAGGCTATCTGTACCTACCCTTCAGGTAGGATCCGTGGTGGACGATCTAGGAGCTGCTCTATCTGTAACTACCCTTTAGGTAGGATCCGTGGTGGACAATCCCGGAGTTGCGCCATATGTACCTACCCTTTAGGTACGATCCGAGGAGGACGTCCCAGGAGTCGCTTACGTTCTTCCAGCTGTAGTCTTTTTTTTGTACTTGTTCAGTTATAGTTGTTCTTTCTTTTGGGTTTGTATTCTGGCCCATTTACCTTTCAACACTCTCTTTGTACATAATGTTTTACATCCGCTAGTACTCTGTGGTGTTTTTTTACTTTTATAAAAGGAAATGCTTTCCCAGTTATCGGAATTTACGCCTTTGGTGCTAGTCGCCAGCCCCGGGCCTATGGAAGGCGGGCTTGGGGTAGTCACGGCACGGGCCCCGAGGACGGGTCGTGAAATTATTATTTTACTTTTATATCCTAATAACCCAAGAAAATGGAAAAATATTAGAAATCTATGTCCACCATTGAGTTTTTAATGTTGTATTTCCCTATGCGTGACTTTCCTTTAGTCGGCGGGGATCTTTTGTGGAAATAATAGAAAAGTATGTAATCTTCATTAAATAATTTACGGATAAATTATTTGGTTCATGCATAGATTATGTCATTGGATAGAATCATAATACTTGTAGCGACTCAGGTATTTGGCCCTGTCAGACTTTGGAATATTTCTATGAATAATTCTAGAGCTAGGCGCGATGACGGCATGCGATTCCAAGGCCCGGTGTTCCCGGAATTAATTTTATAAAAATATTAAGTATTTTTATACATTGCATGTGGTGGGGATGTGATATCTCCTAAACAGTAGATCAGAATGGGAATATGAGCGCATGGTTGCGTCTGGAGTGTGCCGTTTACCCTAGGTGAGGTGTAAACATTGCGGGCGAGGGCCTGCGGTGGGAAGCGCCACCAGGGGAATTTTCGTTAATAAGTGGAAAAGTCCATTTACAAGTGTTGGATCGAATAACTTCTGAAAGGAGTGTCGGATCACCAATACGAGTCCTCCGATGCATTCATAACAGCGCTTTTAACCTAGGTGTGACCTTACCGTTGTCTGCATCATGTGCCGGGACTGAGGCGACTTGGTTGAGAGTGAAATGAGATGTTTTATTAAATAAAACAAAAGGAAAACCATCTCATCACTTCCCTCCCACCTTCTACGTGTGGCGTCGGATGAACCCACCCCACCTCCTCTGGTACTTTGCCAGATCAAGCCAGAATTGTCCATTTTCTGCACCATTCGTCAGTGGATCTTTCTTGAAGGAGTCGATCTGCACCCAAAGCTTCGGCGTTTCACCTGCGAGGTAGGCGGTTTTCATTTTAATCCCCCGATCCCTTTTTGGCTGAGAATTGTTTCGTTTTGAGGTAATTTAATGGAAGACCGCGTCCTGAGGGTCGCACCAGTGCTTTTGGATCTCAAAAAGGACCCCGGGGGAGCCCCCAGTGGTCTACGGAAGGTCCGTCGGCGGAGCGCTGCGAGGGGCGGCCTACAGTGGCGGCCGGGTCAGGTCGTCCCAACAACCTTTTGCCATACGGGGGTCTTCAAACCCCCGTTCCTTGCAATCCAGCAGTCAGATTCGTGTGCTGTCTACAGCCACATGACCCTGGGAATGAGGCGAACCCTCTGGTTTGGGTTCGAGGGTTTAAGGGTTCGAGATCGTGGCCCGGGAGTTAGAAACGTCGTATAAACTAATATTATTTTATTATTTTATGACTTCGGGCCGTTGTAACTTCTACCCAGAGTGTCCAAGTGGTGTGCTGTCAGTGGCGTTGAGACCCTGATGGTACGGTGGACATTTTGAGATAGTTTCGAGGTGTTGGGACTGAGAACATGGTGTGGGCCCCATGAGGTCGGGTTTTGGCGTTTGCGGAGAAACACAACTTTTTCACCAGGAGTCCGATTTTGGCGGGTGAATAGTCGATCCTTTGTGCTTTTCCGAGAGTATCACAATGGTGTGATCCTTTCATTGTGTTTTAGAATGAAGGCATGGGCCCCACTAGTCTGGCTTCGGTGAATAGTTCCTTTTTCACAGGGTGTCCGTTTCAGAGAAATGAGTAGTCGATTCCTCTTGTTTTTCTGATGGGATTGTCATGGTGTGATCCGCTCGATGGGTTTAGTGATTGTTGTGTGGGCCCCGCAAGAGCTAGCTATGGTGAATAGTGCATTTTTCACTGGTTCTCTATTTCGTGTGAGTAAGCAGCCTATCCTGCATGGTTTTCCGCGTAGATCGCGATGGTGGCCTCAGTATTGGCCTCGGAGGTGCGTGGTGTGGCATTGTTGTGGGTCTCTTGGGTTAGCAATGTTTTGGACCAGCAGTGATTGAGGGTACTCCTTTGGTTCATTCCCACGAGGGTTCGTGTGGCATCACAACCTTCTTATAGGTTTGTGATCCTCTCGATGGATGTTTAAACTATTAGAGTTGTGGTGTCCCTCCGATGGGCCCCGAGCATGATCTTCTAGCATCTTTTCCCTAGATCGGGTTCTTAGTATCGCTATGACCACTAATTCCCCGGAAGAAATCCCCTATCTAGCAGGTTATCCCTGTAGGGTTTGTGGCAACATCAAGAATATAATCCCCTATGCAATGAGCCGTTCACAGTAGGTTTGTGGCATCGTCGGGTATACGATCCCCTACTCAGCATCATGATTATAGTAGGGTTGTGGTATTACTGGTTATGTAATCCCCTACTCAGTGCGTGGTTTCTGTAGGGTTGCGGCATTGTCAGTTCGATCCCAAACATCTCATGTTATACCAGACTTAGTTCCAATATCGTCGGGACCAACTTTATATGGGTGAAGATCCTCTATCTGAGTTGTGTTATCGAGTACCAGATCGGGTTTTGGTATCCCCCAGCGGATCCTGGGGGTGATCCCCTATCTGTTAGATCTTTGAATTCCAGATCGGGTAGTGGTATCCCCCCGCAGACCCTGGGAGTGATCCCCTATCTTTGAGATCTTTGTCTACAGGAGTGGGTTCTGGTATCCCCTAGCAGAACCTATGAGTGATCCTCTATCCGAGGAGTTTGGTTGTTATATTGTTTTAGCAATTTTTCCTCAATGATGCTATCCGACGAGCGTGATCTCTCGGGTGAGCACCTGAGGGTATTGGTTGAATCCTGATGGAGTGTATCTCTCAAATGAGTGCCATCTGGGATGATAGTGATCGGGTGGTGTACCCTCATGGTTGTGGAAAGTTTTTGGTGATGAGGTCGGTAACTCTTGTGGCTAGGTGCATGAACTGGGTATATCTGGATTGTTCAATGTGTATGTATGGGCATACAACAGAGCTGAGATGAATAGTTTGGTTTAACTGAGGATGGTCACGAGATGGATTTTCTCTTTCATAAGGGTTCCCTCTGGTAGGGATGACTGGACTATTTCCTTTTAGTGGATCTCTTTTGTTTTGGGTTTTTGGGGTGCCTACTGAGTATGTTTATACTCACCCTTGCACGGGTGTTGCCCGTACATGTTTGTCTCTTGTGCAGACCACATGCCTTTCGATGGAGTCCTAGGAGGACCCGGAGCAAGCGGAGCTGAGTGATCATGATTGACCAGGGTGTTTACCTGTGTTGTGCTGAGGGAGATTTCCAGCGGGTGTTTGTGGTAGCGTTCCCCTTCTTCAGAGAAGGTTGGACGCGCTTTTGTAGTTTTCTTTTGGTGGGCCATGTTTTTCCATTTGTCCTTCTGCTATAATCTGGTCTGGGATAGATGTATGCATGCATTTTATTTTCAGTTTTATATATCTTTGCACTATTTAATTGAGGTGTTTGTGGGTGTTTATGTATAGGTACCATAGGCTAATGCCTCCCATGTGTGTGATAGCCTACTCGGTGTTGGACGCCAGCCCCTGGCCTATTAGAGGTGGGCTTGGGGAGTCGCGGCTCGAGCCCCGTTGGGTCGGGTCAGGACAATACTGAAATCCATAGGTTAGACACATAACCCCTGGAACACTGGAGAATTTTTTGGGAGATCTTTGGAAATGCCTCTCAAGGAAAGAGTGATGGAATAACAAATCAATTATTGGAAAATGACTTTCTGGATTGATCTCCCCAATGATGAAAACATAATGATAGTCCTTTATTAGTGAGTGATACAACTAAAAGGTAGTATGTGTTATTTTGTATTTCCTTTCTCGAAGTTAAATTAAATGAGTAATAGATAAAGACCAATGAACATATTGATTCGAGGTTCGATCCTTCTTGAGGGATTTGTTTTATTAATGTCAGATATATTGGTAGTTCGATCATGTGATTATTTGTGATGCACCGACCCCAGAAGCCAAGAGTCAGTGCATATTTTTTGTAAATTTTCATTATTATAATGAATCATGTCCCATAGGACCGACCAATTTTGCAATATTGGAAAAACAATTACATACATGAACATTACAATACTATTTATAACATAAAATACAATATAGATGACCCTTTTATAATTCCATTATTCATCTAGATTAAACCTGTATATAAATAATAATACAGTTCTGGGAATCATGGGAAAATAAAACATATGAAAGGTGTGAGCTCAGATTCTCCATAAGTGTAAATAACATTGTAGAGGCTATAAATATCTAAAGAAAGATGTGTAATAAAAACAACAGACTTTTAATCATAAACATGAAAATACCATGGAGAAAATAAATCAAACATGACCATATAAACATGAACATGGGTATTCTACTAGTCGAATAATTCCATGTAATAATTATTTTCATAATGAGGGAAAGCCTAACACCGGACATCATTACCACATAGTCAAGGATTTTTCCCAAGACTACAAATAAATTTTTTGTCAAGTCCTTGTGCTAAGACAAGAATTTGTCTAATGAGACCTACTGATGCATCGTTGGCCTATAGTGGTCCCCACCCGTAACTTACTAAGTACACTACATTTCTCATATAAAAATTTGGAACCATAAAATAAACATTCATATTAAAAATAGCATACAAAATGCCATTACTTCAACCAAAAATCGTGAAGTATATAAAAATAGAACATCCACAATAAAAAAATTATAAAACATTCAATATAATATAGAAGATTATGTTATATCAAAACATCCTTAATCAAGAATAATATCCTATAAAGGATGTTGACATAGATGAAAATGATGAGTAATATTTTTTGACAGAAAATACGTTTTGTGATGTAATTTAAAATTAAATAATTTATAAAATAAGTAATTAAAAATAGATTTTTGAATCAATGTGTCGCATACCACTTTGAATCTTTTGAAAGGAATTAACATTTAATAACAATCATGTTCTTATAAATAAAACATCAAAACCATTTTGAAAACAAGGACATTATTGAGAAAGAATCAATAGAATAGATATTTAAAACATTTAAAACGATGTTTTAGTTAAATAGTACCTTGAATGAATCATTTTAAATTTTATATTATGAAACATGGACATGGATAATGAATATGTCCTAGAAAATTTTCACACATAAACAATCATAGATAATAATGAGATTGGGGAAATAACCCTTCCTTTCACATTCTTTGGTCGAGGGTACGTTTAACCTAAATTATTGTGACCATAGTATGCTATTTTATTATACTATAACAATATTAATATTTATTATAGAATACATGATTCATTTATGAATTTATAATAACCATTTTATGATGATTTTCATGTTAAAATAACATTTCAGGTAATAATCGCTTTCTTTATCATACGTGTTTTAACTTGTTATCCTTGATCGTATCATTCATATTGACGGTAGGTCATACGTAAGTATAAACAATGTTTCCATTTTCATATTGTATTGAACGGAAGTATGTGAATATAATATATGTAATATATATATATATATATATGTCCTGAATAATTATTTTGTCATATATTACACAATTATTAATAATATATATTTTTATATTCATTGATGATTGGGGATTGTGGAAATGAATCTCATCGCGTCGTGGAGATGGTAAGTCGTACGTACACACGAGTGACGATATGATTTCATTACTGATTAAAAGATGTGGAATTGGATGGAATATTAATTTTACATAGATATTAGCATGTTAATTTCATTATTTATATATATTACTCATAATTATATATATCTAAACAACATAGTGTTGAAAAAAATTACACCATGGCATGGAGACGATAAGTCATACGTACGCAAACATGGTCACATTATAATTTATAGGGTGGAAAGAATAATTAATATGGTTGTACTATATTTATAAAAACATTATATTATGCAAGAGTTACTAGAATTATTATTTTGATATAGAAATTATGAATAAAGGGAAAGTGTAAGAAGAAAAAACCATAAAAGTGGTGTCAAAATAATTACATCTTCTTTGGGTGTTTCCTTTTGAATTGAACAAAAGGGAAACTTAGGTTGAATTATTGCTCAAGGTAAGGCCTATATGTTTATTTAAGGTACGTTGATGAAAATTTAGGCATGGGTTGGCCGATGCAAATGGAGTTGGGGGTGTTATTTAGAGAGAAGATGTTGTACCATTTTATAAGAGAGGTGCCGGTCACTTTAGAAAAAGTTTGAAATATTATTTCACTATATAATAATTTTCAGTTTATAATTTCTTCAAATTGATTTATTTCGAATCTAAGGTAGATATGGGTCTAAATTCTCTAAAAAAAGGTTTTAGACAAGTTTAGGTCCCAATATCAACCCTATATTTTATGTTCAACTCTTAGTTATATAATTCAACTTTTACCGTTTCCTCTTGTATAATTAAAATAAATGGTCAGTAAACATACTATAAAATGCCAAGATAACCCCAATTGGTTCATTATTGACACATATAATCTTATTTTGGGCTTTTGGCCAAACCTTATATTTTTTAGAGTATTTTATCAATTAATAAAATATTGTTTGTTTTCAAAATTCATTTATAACAATTTTGACACTATTTAGTATTTGATTTTTGTGAAAGTAATAAAAAAAATAATATATAAAAAATTCAATGAACCAACCCTAAAACGTAATACTAAACTAGGAATTTTTTTATTTCATTAAAAGTAATATTTTACATTTATTTTGATATTTATGACATCAATTAATTTACTAATTCATTAACAAAGTAATTACTACATCATCATTGGGAAAAAAATAAATTTATTTCTTTAATGTGAAAAATTTATAAATAAAATACCATGATGTAGGAAGAAATTTTATATTTCTAAATAATATTTATAGAAAAATATATATTTTGTATAACCCGATATTGAAAATGGTTTAGTTATTAAACATTTATTTTTACACTTTTAACTCTTCTATATATAAAATAATAATTAATTTCCTTATCTAATATAAGTGGATAAAAATGGAATAATTTTATTCCTAAGGTTGATATTGGTCGAAAAACACATATCCAATAGAATTAGTACATGTTTTAGGGTAACTGAAACATCATTTTTACTATTACATAGACTATTTACTTTTAACTGTGTTAAATAAAATTCAAAGATTACTATTTAGAAAAAAATATTCATCTAATTGAAAAAAATTTACTTACTGATGTCAACCATGTCTCTCAGATTTTTTAAATTCAATTTATAGAAGTAGTAAAATTATGTTTAATGAAAATTTGCAAATGTCCCTGAAAGATGGGTAAAAGACTGTAAAACGTTCAATAAAATTTTGTATATCTAAAATTATTATAAAATGACTATAATTAATTACATTGAAAATATGAAGGTATTATTTATATATTTTTACAGAAAATAAATTTAAATAAAATAAATAATTATTCATATAAAAATTCTATTTTAAACAATAACATTTTTTTTCACTATTCATCAAAAAATAGAATGTTTTCAGAAAAATACCAAAACTTCACCCAAATATAATTATGATATTCCAAATCCAAAATTGATCACTATTTTTCGAAATAAAAAACATATAATTTACATTAATAAATATCAATTTAATTTCCTTTGTCAAAACCAAAAAGTGGGTTTTTGAAAAGTAAAAACAATCAAAAGATTAATATGTGTTTATTTAAAATTTATCTGTGAAATTGCATCCAATGACTAAAATTGTATTAGATGATAAATATATATTCTAATTATACTTCAAAAACATTAAAATTAACTATTTAACCATAAATATTATTTCAATTAAAATTGTTTTTTAATTTTAATTTAGCAATTTTCAATATTCATCATGAAATTAAAGTTATCCGAAAAAATTAATGAAATTCTATTATATATTTTAATTTCCTTCTTCTAAAGAATAAATTTATTTTGTAAAATTTAATATATAAGTTTTAAATATTGGATTTTAAACTCATTCCCCATTAAAAGGTGGAAAAATTGCATTTTTTAAAAAATAATTCCTTTATCAGAAAAACGTAATTTTTACTTATATAAGGACTAAGAAACACATAATATGGATGTTAAAATTATATTAAGTATATAAAATTCAAAATGTAGTTAATTATATTATTAACTGGTTTTTGAGTGGCTAGTTTGGTAAGTTGTGGTGCGCTCAAACTCGGTGTTGCATGTAGCGCAAACTATTGGATTACTTTAAAGAGACAACATACTATGAAATCCTATGGTGTTACCTTATCCCCTATTTTTATAAATTGCATCCTCACAATTTGAAAATATTATACAAAAATAAATTCTTGAAAATAGAAAATACCTCTGTGGAAATCCCATATCAAAAATAGGGTTAATAAAACATACTCTTAATAAGAGGGAATGGGAAATGAAATTGGAACCACCAAATTAGGATTTTGAATATAAGTACATTGGTTGAAATTATAGACACATAATAGGAAGAAAAACGTAAATATTTTTAAATATTTATTGAGTTCATCAATCACAAACACGTGAATGGAAAATTGAGGGCCTCAATGCCATAAATCTATGATGATTTAAAATATCACCATTTCAGTAAAACATATGGCATTAGGATAACACATTTTTTGTTTTAACATCCTTTCCCAATTGGATAAGAAATAATTTCATCATTTAATATGTAAAAAACAATACACAACAAGTAGTGTTCTATCGGTATACTAATTTCTACCAAAGACTCATCTTTCACTACAAAAGATAATTAAACTCAAAAATATTCTATTTTTTCTAATCATATAGGGTTCAAAAAAAAATTGAATTTATAATTCATCAGTCAACCCTTAAAAAAATCAAAATTATTCTAACTAGGAAATCATGTAGGTTAGTGATAGGTGATGAACCTGTGTCCCCCTTTGGTTGATGGTTTAAGTGTAACAGCCTGAGATTTTATGAAAAATATTCTTTTTAATTTCATTAATGTCTTCTGTTGTATGCTACACCAAAAGGAGCTTGCACATCACGCATCATTGACTTTCCTTGCATTACACGCAATCACGACCTTCCTCGATAGCGTGTGTAGTACGCAATAACAAGTTTCAATAAACAACAATATGCTATTAAAATATTATTAAAATTAGCCGTTATGAATAGTAATAACCACTTTTTGAAATTTTGTAGATTTTATTTTTCAAAATGAAATTCATTTTTGGATTTTTAATATCGAAATTATCTTAGGGTGAAAGGTTGGTACTTTTCGGATAACTTTCATTTTCTGAGGAATAGTAAAAATTACTAAATTTTAAATAAAAAAAACCTTTTTAATTGAAATAATTAATAGTGATAAATTATTAATTTGAGTGGTTTTTAAGTATGTTTAGAATATATTTTTACAATTTAATACAATTTTGTTCATTGGATGTTATTTCACATTTAAACCAGACATAAACAAGTATCAATGTTTTGATAGTTATTATCTCCTAAGAACACACTATTTGTTTTGATGACGGGAATTAATTTTTAAATTAAATAATGCAACTGATATGATTTTTATTTGGTAAAATAGACATCATTTTTTAATTCATAATATCAAATATAGCTTAGGCCTAATTTTGGGTATTTTTCTGGAAACTTTCATTTTTTTGATGAATAGTGAAACCACAAAGTGGTAGTTAAAAAAATAGATTTTTCATAAAACTTAATTTTACCACTTCTGTGAGTGGAATTTCAAAACTCTGAGAGTCACGGTTGATGTCAGTAAGAAAAATGTGGTTCAATGAGATGAAAATATATTTTGGTGAATAGTAAATTTTTACTTTTTTTTACCATGGTTAAAAGTAAATAGGCTAATTAAGTGTAAAAATAATAATATTATTACCATAACAGATGTCCTAATTCTATTGGATAAGTGTAATTCGACCAAAAACAACCTTAGGAATAAAATATGACCATTTATGTCCACCTGGATTAGATTAGGACATTTATTATTATTTAATTTAAAGAACAGTTAAAAGAGTTGAAATCAAATATTATTTACTAAAACATTTTTAATATAGGGTTATACATATGATAAATTCGATTTTAAATATTCATTAGAAATATAATAAGATTTCATACGTAATTATATTTTATTTATAATTTTTAGACATTAAATAAATTAATTTATTTATGACAGAATGATGATGCAGTAATTACCATAATAGTGAAAAATTATTATAATTGATATTATAAATACCCAAATAAATATAATTAGATACTTTTTATAAATTCCACTAATTTTATAGGTTAATATGACATGTAATGATTTATTTAATTAAACTTTTTTGAACTAATAATTCTGTTATAATTTTCACAAAAATTAATTACTAAATAGTGTCAAAATTGACATAAAATAGTTTTTAAAAAAATTATTATATTATTAATTGTTATTTTATTCCTAAAAATCTAAGTTTCAGACAAATTACTTATATAAGGTTATATATATTAATAATAAACAACCTGGGGTTCGTTTTGTTTGTTATAGTAATTTTTTTAACCTTATAGTGTAAGAACACAAGAAGACACGGTAAAAGTAGAATTATTTAACTTAATGTTAAATATAAATGATAAGGTTAAAATAGGAACCAAAACTTATATAAATTCAATTGGATGAGAGTATTTAGATCCATTCCCACCTTATCTTCTAAATAAATCAATTTTGAGCTACATAAAACCGAATAAGACTTTATAATAAAATAATATTATTAGTTTTCCAATAGAGCCCCTCTCCTCCCTTATAAAAGGGCACCTACTCCCTCTCTTCCTCACACAACATCGATCCTTCAAGCTTGGCCAAAACCTGCCAAAATCTCTTCTCCAATTCCCTAGAAACATCCTAGTGGTTCTGTTCTTCCTCAAAGACCAATTTTAGTGCCATAAAAGGAGATCTCAAAGAGGCGCTTCAAAGAAGAGGTAATGTCCGTTACCGATTCTTTCAACTTTATTTCTTATTCAACTTCTTTTTCTTAGGTTGTTTCATTATGAAGTAATAACATCAGTATCACTCATATACTGATATGTTATTATATGTATGAAACAAACCTATTTCACCATCTATCCATCCTATGGAAAACGAAATCACCGCGCGTGCGTACGTAAGGAATACCGTCTCCACGCCATGGTGTAATCTATTTTCTACCATCACCTTACTTGGATGGGTATAATGGTGTAAATAATAACTATATATGATTATTTTAAAGTGATATTGATTCTTAAATATTATATATACACTCCAATATAGTCCCGTGATCATGAGAACGATATCATCGCTCGTGCGTACGTATGGACTACCGTCTCCACGACGCGATGAGATTCATTCTCCACTTTAACCATTCATGAATGGTTATAAAGTACATATAATAAGTAATCATGAAATATATTACATAATAATGATACTGGATTTATGTTTATATATATTAATTGCATCTACTTAATTCCATTCAACTCAATAAGGAAATGAAAACATTGTTCATGTGTACGTACGACCTACCGTCTCCATGAACGGTGTATTTCATTCCATTTACTGATCTATTATATATATGTATATTCTGAATATATATTATATATAAATCATGTTTTATATTCTGGAATTCAGTAATCATGATCTAAGTAATCATATGAATAATTACAATTCAAAACACGGAAGAAAAATGAAACGATTTTACACAAAACACTCTTTAACATGGAATTTACAAAAGAAAGGGTAATATAAAGTCATAAGTGAACCATATATGATATCATAATAATGAGTATGATTCTGGAATATGTCAATGACACTATTTAAATCATTATACAGGAGGATCGGACACTTACGAAGCAAATCGGACCTAAGGTAAGGGAAATTTCATAATCTCATTTTTATCCGAGATTGTTTATACTTTAGTATTTACTGGGGTGTATTTTATCATCCAAATCCATGATTCCTTAATATGTAATATTATTTCCATCCACCAACAATTTTTTAAATCCAATTTTACCCTTATTACTTTTTCGACAAAAGTACGAGAAGAATATATTTTTTAACTCATACGACATGAATGGATTTTTAAAACATTATTTCCAAGAATCTTCCTTTACAAGTTTTCAAGTTTATTTTTAATAAAATTATTTTAGTTTATAAATGTATGACATGTTAAGACAGGAAAAGTGTATTTGAAATAGAAAGGATATTTTCCTCAAGAATGGAGTTCAAGTGTTTTTTCAAAATTATCTTCCATCTAATATAATAAAGGGTTCTGTTTTCGTACCTATTATTACATTTATTTGATTATGTTGTGATGGAATTATTTTTATGAATTCCTTTATCTTATATGAATTGTTTTGTGATGTCATGATGTTTATGATTTCAATTTTTTATTACATGGGTTACGCAATGATGTATGATTTATGATTTTGTGGCACACATAAGAATGGTATCATTATGAGATGGTTGTGACCTATATCTCCCTCCAATGCATTGGGTAAAGATTTTATATCTCATGGGATAGACATGGATGGAACGGTAGGTTGTATCAGTTCACTGAAACAGGACTGAAACAAGGATTGAACTTGGTTCAGAAATGGACTTTGTCCACTAATATAGTCTTGACAATGAGTATTGACTAATATTAAATGATTCTCTATGATTATGTGTGTATGCCACAAAGTTTCATGTTTTTAGTTATGATTATTGGGATTACATTTCACTACTATGATTTATCCCATGTTTTGAAATTATGATCTCTTTTGTAGGTTAAGATTTACAAAAGACATGTTCTTATGAATACGACGTGATTGATATTTCTTTTGTTTACCCTTACTGGGATTTTGAGCTCACCCTTTTATGTTTTATTTTCCCCAGGACATAAATAAAGGATTTAGGTTTAAAAAAAAGAAGATCATTATGGGAGATGTTGAAGATCTTTCACCACGATTAGAAGATTATATTCTGAGTTTCCAAAGACACTAAACTATTACGGTCCTTATGTGTGTGTTTTTGTTGTGTACTAAGTATTCCGCAAAAGTAATGTAATGTCCATGTACGTCAGGCTTCGGGTCTTTACATTAAGTCTAGTGACCTGGTCGGAGGTGACTGAATGTCGCCCGACCTCCGTGTTGTCCTTTTTATAAAAATTATTCAATAATCATAAGAAATATTTTAACCATAAATAATAGTATCTATTTTAAAACTCAATATATTACAACATTTATAGTGGTCGAAAATAATTCTTTCCAAACACTCTCTAAAAAGACTCTAATTTTTAAATTAAATTGCGACATCAGATTCACAAAACAACGTAATGTTTATCTTATTATCACATACCAGAAATATGAATACATTCATCATAATAAAACCTTCATGAAAAAAATTATTGCAGTACAATACTTTTATATATTTCTTTCTTCTTATAATGAGAATATATTCGTCGGATCCAAAAAACACAAATACATTAATTTTTCCACTTCAACTGTAATAATAATATAAGATTAGCCTTTCTCACTTATACTTTTATGAGGAATGTTTCCTGGGATCTTTGGACATTCATTTTCTTAATTCTATATTTCTCAAAAATAGTATCATTAAACATTGAGAAATTCTTTCTTTCACTTGCAATCATGAGCCAGGTGACCGTTTTCTCCACACATGGGGAAACTCCCATTCCTTTTAGGAAAATACCTGGGTGTTTCTTCCCAAAATTATCACGTAACGGAAAATACATCATTCCTATTACTCATTTTTTGTCTCTTTCTCCACTACTCTCATTTTCTATTACATTATTTTATTTTCATAAGACATAGAGAATTCCTTTTCTGTCATGATAGCACAGAAAACAACAACTTCATATGATGAGAAGGATTGCGAGAATAATTCTTGACATAAAAATGGTTTTAACCCATCAAATAATCAATTAATCTTACTCCATGTATTAATATATAATTTGTTACATGCCTATATAACTTAGTAAAGTTAGCCTCATACTTTGTGACACTATCATCCTCATTTTACCTCTGACTCAAAAACTGTCTTTCCATATATGCTCAATGGTCACGAGGAAAATTTTTTTCTTAAAAAGCTTCTTTAAAATCCCTAAATTATATATTTGATACTTCTTCATCTCCATTTTTGTTTTGAATCAACTACCACCATTGATCTACATCTTATGTGAGGTGATAACCATCAATGTAAACTTATTCTTTTTCGCTACACCAAAATGCATTAAATATATTCCCTATGGAATTTATCCATTGCTTATATAAAAGTAGATTTGCTGTCCCATTGAATTTTAGTGGATTTTTCATTATGAATCGATCTATCATTGATCCCCCACATTGAGGATCAGGGTGCTCTATACAGGTAAGGTTATTATTCATAAACTAAGTGTGTTTTCCAAGAATGGTGATAAGCTAATCAGTAGTAGTTGATTCACCAACCCCACTATGATTATCTTGAGTAGGAGGTAAATCCCTACATGGATTACATGCATTGATACGATTTTCATTCCTTCCACTAGGAACCATTTTGGATCAATGACATAAACTGGATTAGTTTTTTAATCGTAATACATAATCCCAAACTTTTAAAACACTAAACATAAAGTGAATAGTTAATGGAAATAATATATATTCATAAAAAATTCACTGAGGAGGTATATACTCATAAATTATTCATAATAGTATGTAATAAAAATGTGATGTATCCCAAGCATATCCCCAGGGAGTGTCATAACCAAGAGTGCAGCAAGGACCATTTTCATGTTCCGGGATACACCGAGTCAAGACCAAAACTCCATGTCAGAGTTTTCACTCCAAGGTATAACTATGCCAGAGCCGAGTTTACTTGCTCGTATCCAGAAATATATTTATTTCCTGGAATATAAAAAAAATTATTAATAACCAAAATTATAAAATGTTATTTTATACGAATCCTCAACGTCTTTCATTGGGTAATGTTCCCTAATCTGAGTTTTCTAAATGTAGTTTCCGCGGTTTGTACGAAACTTCATCTGATACCAACCGTAACGTCCCAACCCAAGAATCCAAGAATTTTTGATTTATTTTAATACATTTTCATGATTACAAGGATCATGTATCGAAATACTGATTAGTTTAGCAGTCTTAGAAAATAGATTACATACATGAATATTACATTACAATTTATAACATAAAATACAACATACATAGTCAATTGATAATTCCATTATTTGTCTAGCATAACATTCATATAAATCATTATACATTTCATAGCATCCTGGTAAAGTAAAAAATACGAAAGGGGTGAGATCAGATGCTCAGTAAGGGTAAATAACTTAGTGGAAGCTGTAAACATTTAAGGATGGATGTGTAAAAAAACAAAATCATTTTAAACATAAAAATGAAAATAATATTGAGAAAATAAATAAGACATTACCATATAAACATGCACATGGATATTCTACTAGTCGAATAATAACATGTAATAATTAATTTCATAATGAGGGAAATCCTAACGCCGGACATCGTTACCACATAGTGAATTCCTTGTCACAAGACTATAAATAAATTTTTTGTCAATGCCTAGTGCCAAGAAACTAATTTGTCTCATGGGACCTTCAAATGCATCTTGGGTATATATAGGGCCCCACCCATAACTTTCTATGTCCAGTACATTCCTCATATGAAAATTTTGAAACATAACATACATTTATATAAAAACTATCATATGAAATGTCAATACTTCATCCAAAAACCATGAAGGGTATAAAAATAGCACATCCACAGTAAAACATATCTTAACTCATAAATGAAAATATAGAGGATTTTATTATAATAAATCAATGATAATAAAGAATAATATCCATCAAAGGATGTTAAAATAGTTGAAAATGATCTGTAAAACTTTTTGAGAGAAATGTCCTTTTTCGTGAAACCATTTAAAAGACACACATTTATAAAGGAAGTAATTTAAAATATATTTTAGAATTAATATTTACCATACCCATTTTAAAATTTTAAAATTAATTAAAATTTTAAGAGAATCATGTCCATTTAAATAAATCCATAAAACCTTTTTAAAAACATGGACATTAATGAGAATGATTTAAGAGATTAAATATTTAAAAAATTTAAAATGATGTTTTAGATAAAGAGTACCTTAAAAGAATATTTTTAAAATTTATATAATGAAACATTGACATGGATAATAAATAGAACCCCAAAAAATAGTCCCACATAAACAATCTCGTATAACAATGAGATTGAGGAATTTACACTTACCTTACAGAGTCCTTAGTCATTGGTACATTTAACCTCATGTATAATGACCATAGTATGTTATTAAATTATACCAAAACCATATTAATAATTACCATATCCTACACAATTCAATTATTAATTTATACTACCCATTTTATAATTATTTCAATGTTAAAATAACATTTCAGGTAATAGTCGATTTCTTTACTGTACATCTTTAAACTTGTTATTCATGATCATGTAATTTTGATCGTGATTTAAATACTTCCAAAATATAAAAACTGATTTATATATCACATATATTTAGAATATAAATATTTATAATATATGGATATATGAATTATAAAACATCATTTATGGAGATGATAGGCCATACGTATGCATAAACGATGTTTCCGTTTTCATATCATATTGACTAGAAGTAAGTGAATAAGATATATGTAACTAATGATATATATATATATATATATCCAGAAGCATTATTATTTCAAATATTAAATAATTATTAATAATATATATTTTTATAGTCATCGTTGAATGGTAGATGTGGAATTTAATCTCATCACGTTGTGGAGATGGTAAGTCGTACGTACACACGAGCGACAATATCATTTCCATAATGATTTAAAGGTGTGGAATTGGATGGTGTAATAATATTACATGGAAATTATCATGTTATTTTCATTGATAATATAAATATTAGTCATTATTATATCTATATAAATAATATAGTGTTCATTAACAAATTACACCACATCGAGGAGACGATAAGCTGTAAGTACGCACACATGGTGACATTATCATTCATAGGATGGATAGTATAAGAAATATAGTTGTACCATATTTGGAATAACATCATAGTATGTATAATGTACTGGATTAATTATTTTTTTATGGAAATAACAATGAAAGATAATTTGGAAAAACGTACTTTGAAAATGGTGATAAAATAATTTCCTCATATTTGGGTGTTTTCTTTTTATTTTGAACAAATGGGCTCCATATGATTGATTTATGCTCAAGGAAATGAATCTTGGTCGATGTGAGTTAATTTGGGAGGTTATTTCAGAAGGTGATGTCTGAGACAATTGGCTTGGGGTGTGATATTGAGAGAAGGGCAAGTACCCATTTATAAGAGAGGTGAGACTCACTTTCGGAAAAGATTGAAATATAATTTTATTAAAAAATAATTTTCAGTTTCTAATTACTCCAAATTGATTTATATTGGATATAAGGTTTGGATGGGTAGAAATCCACTCAAAAAATAGGTTTTAGGAAACTTTAGGTCAAAATATTAATCGAATATTTTATATTTAACTTTTAGTTAAATAGTTTATCTTTTACCATGTCAACTTGTATTATTATAATAAATGTACAATAAACTAACTATAAAAGGCCAATAGAACCCCAAGTGGTTCATTATTGACATATATAATTGTATATAATTCCTTTTATTTATCCTTAGATTTATAGGAGCATTTTATCATTTAATAAATTAGTATTTGTTTTCAGAATCCATTTATGACAATTTGGACACAATTTAGAATTCGGTTCTTGTGAAACTTATTACGACATTAATACTTCAAAATGAATTCATTTAATGACCCCTAACCTATCATATTTACCTATAAAATTAGTAGAATGCATCCAAAGTCTCAATTTACATTTATTTAGATATTTATAACTTAAATTATTTTAATCATTCATTAAATAAGTAATTACGACATCATCATTACGACATTAATAAATTTATTTAATTAATGTATCAAAATTAAAATAAAATACGATGATGTATGAAATATTATTATATTTCTAATGAATATTTATTGTAAAAATTTATTGTGTATAACCCTATATTAAAAATGGTTTAGTTATTAAACATTGAGTTTTTCACTTTTATCTCTTCTTCAAATAAAATATTAATAAATGTCAAAATATATTCCAAGTTAATCAAAGACGTTAATATTTTATTAATAATGTTTATTTTGGTAGAAAAACACTTATCCAATATAATTTGAACCTATTTTAGGGTAATTATAACATCATTTTTAAATTTAATTACCCTATTAACTTTTAATTATGGTGAATAAAATTTAAAAGTTACAATTCCCTAAAAATTATTTTCACCTTATTGAACAAAATTTTACTTACTGATGTCTTCCATGTCTCCCATAATTTTTAAATTAAATTAACATAAGCGGTAAAATTACTTTTTTTTAAATTTGGAAATGTGCCTAGATGATGGGTGAAAAACTGTAAAAAGTTCAATAAAATTATAAATCTCTATAAATATTATAAAATGACTCGACTGAATTATATTAAAAATATATAGCTATAATATATATATTTTTACTTAATTTTTTTTTAAAAAAATAAATAATTATTTAAATAAAAAGTCAGTTTTAAACAATTAGTCAATGTTTTTCACTATTAATCAAATAAATGAATGTGTTCCGAAAAATACCAAAAATGCACCCTAATATAATTTTGATATTCCAAATAAAAAAATGAAGTCTATTTTACCATATTGAGAGAATATATGTTTCATTAATTAATTTAAAATTAATTCACGTGGTCAAAACCCAAAAACAAGTTTTTTAAATTTAAAAACTATCAAAAGATTGATTTGTGTTTATGCCTAATTTAAAAGTGAAATTACTTCCAATGACTAACATTGGATTAAATTATAAATATATAATCTAATTATAATTCTAAAACATTCAAATGTATAATTTAACACTAAAAATTATTTCAATTACAAATGTTTTTTTCAATTAAAATTTATTATTTTTCACTATTCATGAAAATATAAAAGTTATCAGAAAAATAAAAAAATATGATCCAAAATAAATGTTTAATCCTAATACAAAATAATAATTTTATTCTGTCAAATTGAATATAAAAAAGTGTCAAATTTTTGATTTAAAAATCATTCTCCATTAAAAGGTGGAAAAATTGCATTTTTTTTAAATACTTCTTTTATCTGTAAAATTGAATTTGTTCTAATATTATGTCTAGGAAACACATAATATGGAAGGTAAAATTATATGTTGTATATAAAATTTGAAATTCAGTTAATAATATTCATAATATCTTTTTGAATGACTTGTTTGGTAAGTTGTTGAGCGCTCTAACTCGGTGTTGCGTGTAGCGCAATCTATTGAGTTACGTTAAAGAGATAACACTCTATGAAATATTATGATGTTACATTATTTATTGAAAAATTCTATTATTTTTGTAATGAAAAAAAATAAATATTTCATGAATATAAATCATGGGATGTCCCAAATGTTTGATTTATGATTTTCTCCCCCATTCATCATTCATTGTGGGATTTATTTATATGGAACATGACTTCACATATCCTGATCAATCAATCATTACACAATTGATTCTTGGTGCATGATATGATATCCCAGATTTGGGATTTCCTGACACAATGGAGGATCGTATATGGACATTGAGTGAATCATACTATGGTGGATCCCCAAACCCGTGATCCTTGAAATTCTTTCATGAAAAAATGAATGACTCTTTTAAGTCCATTGTGGGAATGGATCAAAAGAAGAAACACATTTTTTTGGTGATGGAATGATCAAATGTGGAGAGATGTTCAATTTCCCATAAATTCATTGTTTGAATTGTGGTCGAAGATATAGAGGATGTGAACAGGGCCCAAACCATGTATTTTGTAAAATACCACTCAATAGGATGTGTAATCAATGATTACACATATTGTGGGAATCCCCCAAGTTGGATAGGGTTTTTGGAGTTAATAATAAATCATTAAACATGTGACCACAATCACACATCATGTGGGACCTTCCCCGAGGCCCGACGTATATCTTGGTATGTAAATGGACACTAGGTGGGGTACAGAGGTTTCCAACATGGCTTGTACCCCACTACAAAGCTATAATGAGATCAGATAAACATGTAACCCCACGTATTGGTACATAGGATGATGAACATATGATCACACCATGTATTGACACACGGAAAAATTATACAGGTGGTCCCTAGATGGAAGGACACAGTGTGTGACCCTTCTGCTCATTGTGTACTCTATTTTTATACGACATGTGCTTCTATCATGGTCCATTGTACAAGGGTAGTCTCTAGCATAATGGGACTCAGTGTGAGACACCACCATATGCTGTGTTCTCTATTATACATTGATAGATCTCATTTTTCATCCATATCATATAAAAGTACATTAGGGTTGGTTCCTTTGATCAGTCCCCTATAGGTTAATTGTTATCATTTTCTATTCACAAGAGTATGACCACTTCATCAGGGATTTTTGGATACAGTTATTTGAATCCCCTCCAAGAGGCCCGAAGTTGGATCATCTATCCATTCTTGTACTCTAAGTTGAGTCTTAGTATCAGGATAAAAAATCTTATCATACATCGATCCTCTACTTAGTATGTGAATATGAATGAATCGTGGTATCAGCCAATGTCCCGGGAAGTGATAGACATCTTTGTTTCATGATCATCCCCAATGGGGGAGTGAGTTCTCCCAAAGAGAGTGTATCATATATCTATTTCGATATATCAGTATATCTATCCAATGAGGGTTCCCAATGAACACTAATTATTGGGAATACGTCATCAGTTCTATTAAACATAGGAGTGGGTACCCCCAAATGAGTGCATTTTTTATTATTCATACTAAATCTATAGTGTTGGTATATGTTAGATGTGACTTACCTCTAGACTGGGGGTTTCTATTAGATTATATTTGGATATCTTTGTTATATATGTTGTAGACACATAATTGTATATAGAAGACTATAACTTTATGTTGGGAATTACTTTTTGGTTTGGGGGTTTCCTAGTGAGTATTATTATACTCACCCATGCATGGGATTTTTTCAAACATGTTGTGTCTTGTGTAGACAGGAGAACTTTTTGATAGAGTCTAGTTGGGACCAGGACCAGGACCAGGACCAGGAAGTGCTTCGTGAGTCCAGACCGGCTGAGGTGTTCCTATAGCTACTAATAGTAGTCTTAGTACCTTTTGTTTAATGTTTGGGAATTATAGTTTACAGAATCATAATTTTAGTGTATTTCATTCTGGCCCACTTTACATTACATCAGTTTATATTCCCTAATATACTATGATGGTTAGGTTTAGTGTTATGAAAGCATTATGTTTCTTAGTGGTATTTAAATTTCAACATTTTTGGTCTTGGAGATGTGTGTGTGTGTTTTTTTTGTAGGTACATTGGTAATTCCAATAATGTTATTTTTATGCGTTCTCAGTGATAGTCATCATCCCCTGGCCTATTGGAGGTGGGCATGAGGAGTCACAGAATGGGCCCTATTGGGATGGGTCATGATAGGAATGTCAGGTGGTCTTTCATTTTTAAAATACAGTTACAAAAAAATACAATGATTTTTTTGGAATAAATACTTATGGATAAATCCTTGGATATTCCATTGAAAAAACAAAGACAAATTTAATAATTTAATTAATTCATTGGATATTTTTTTTCAAAGATATTATAAAATGATCTAATAAACATGATCGATAATAAATAATACTTATTGATTTTTTTGGAAATCAAAATCATTAAAATTATAAAAATCAATTAAAAATATAAAATATTCCATTATAATCTTAAAAATAATGGTTTACATAATTAAATATAATTTATTGAATAAAATAATTGGAAAATCATATTTTATCATCTATGAGACCTATTAGAGATAAATTTCAAAAAAAATAAAATCTTTATAATCCAAAACTTTAATGGAATTATACTTCCAATTATGAAAATACAATCAATAAATAATCTAATTTAATAGGGAGATGATTCTGACTATTGTCACTAAACTATTGGGATTTTATCCATAAGAAGGGGTCTACAGGTTAGAGGTCAGAGAGGAATAAAAAAGAATTAAATATTGAATTAAAATATTAAATTCCAATTAGAATCCCCAATCCAATAATTTACTATTACTTAGAAGGATTATCATATTAATGAAACAATATGAGAATAGTTGTCTATAAAAAAACAAAGTTAGTCATACCAAGAAAGGATCATATAGTTGATTAGTAATTTATTATAAAAAGAATTTAAGTTGGGAGGAAACAAATATCCAATGAGATCCCCCCAATTTTATTTTTTATGAAAATGTAGTGGGAGAAGTAATAAATATTTAATCAGATTTTCTATGAAAATTATTATAATCCCTATTTTACTATCGCATCAGTTTAGGACACCGAGGTGTTGGTGGAATCCAATATTTAGGAAAATGGACCATAGACTAACTGTAGGTGACCACAAATTGAAATTGTGGAAAAAATGTATTTTATAGTTCAACTTATAATCACATTGGAAGTATGGTAGATACACACTAGCTGACCAGTGGAAGATGAAGAATTTTTATATCCTTAGTCAGACCATCTTGATAGGATGTGGATACCTATCAGCTATATTGTGGTTATATAAATTTTTTTATTGACACTTACAGTCCCCCCAGTCAGCAGGTGGTTCTCATATTCATTCAAGAAGAGACCAGATATTCTCATTTATTTAGGTTTAGGTTTATTTGTTTTCGAAACATTTTGGGCCCCATCGAACACCTAAAACAACCATAAAAGAACCAAAAAAATAATGAGCATAAGAATAAATAGATTTAGCCACAATAAGAATCAGGAAAATTATTTTTAATCCCTTTTTAATATATAATTACTATTATACGATATAAATATAAAATTTTATTCTAATTTTAAAAGTTGGTTATATTTATTTTTCATAAATGGAATTTTTTAAATTTTAAATGTCTTTTTTAAAATGCTTTGAAATATCAATGTCTATAACTATTAATTAGTACAATTTACATCAATAATAGATTATATATGTTAATTTTATATATTAATTAATTTTTTAAAAAAATTTCCAATTCTTTTTCATTATATATTTAGTTATGGGTTTTTGAGACTAAATTAGTGGTGAGATTTTACAGGTAGATTTTAAGGAATAAAAGATGTGACATTAATAATAAGTTAACTACTAATGTATGAATTCCAAAACATTTATCAAAATTTTATATTCTTATTTTTTTCTAATCATAAAAATATTAATGTTATTATTGAAATAATTTATTGGTATTTGTATCATTATTCATATAGGTGGTAAAACCAACCCAAATAAAAACATGATATAATAAATTATTGAGTATTGTTATGGAATAGATTATTTTTTAATAATTTCAATATTTAAAAACCCTTGATATTTATAAATAAAAATTTATAGTTATTTAATAAGTAATTTAAGTGATATAGATATTGAATATGATGCATGAGAGATGGTAAATGAAATACAATACATCTTTGATTAGGTAGTTCATAGTAACTAATAGATGATGTTTTCATTTTTTATATAACGAGATAATGGTATGAAATGATTTTTATTTTATTGAATACTTATCATAATTTAAATAACACATTAGATCATTTAATAAAATGTTTAACCATCGACGTATGGTATTTAGGAAAAATAGGACATGATACTCATGAAGGATACATTCTACATGTATGAATTATAATATTTTTTTCAATGGAAAATATGATGAATGTTATGTAATGATAATTGGATAAACATAACAACATTTTATGTTTTGAATAATTTTTATATCATAATGTGTTAATGGGAAATATATTTTTATAGAAAAATGATAGAATAAAAAAATTATTAGAGAGTGGTTAGTATATACATTGAGAATTTGGGAATTTTCATAAAGGGCTTCATCAAAATATATGTCTTAGGAAAACATCCTGTAAAAAGATTATTATTGATCAGGAAGATTCATCTAGGGGATATAATTAGTGATTTTTTAAAGATAACATCATATAATTAATGTATCCTTATAAGGTATTGGTTGTCCAATTTTATAAGTCAACTAAATTAGTTTTCTTATAAATGTAAAAATATATTATAAAAGTAACACATGTTTCACATGGAAAGGGGATACCAATGTGGAATTATATAGATAAGAAATAATTAATGGAAATTTCATACCACATCCATTAATATTAAATAATTATCATAAAATATTTTGGTTTTCCAACTTTTCAATAATCTCTATTTATATAAACATACCATTGTCTTCCTAATGAGATTTTTACACTCAGTAAAATATTTTTTATTAAAAAACTACCTATTTTTTATTATTTTTTCGAATATAGTAACCATTTTTTAAATGATATATAAATTAGTGAGAAAAATGATTTTATTATAAGTGAATTTTACCCTAAATAACCATTTCTAAAATAGTTATTTTTAGGAATTAAAATATTTTCTATGATAAAATTATCAATGTTATGATTTTCCATTAAATTAATTTGACTATTAAATACATAAGAATAATTATATATGTTAAAAATAAATCCTAAACTGAATTATACCACTTTTATACATAATTAAATAAAAAAGAGAAAGATTGGTTTTTATTCAAATAAATGACTACTTATGTTTCAAAATAATAAATGTGGGATTTATAAATTCATAAAATTACTCTTAAATGAATAAAGTTTTATATATATATTTTTTTTGTTATGAACTTTTTTAGAGTTTAGAATTAAATCATAGTTTATGGTGTAACCATGAAATATATTGTAGATCTATAAATATTTTTTTGAAATATTCACCTAAAAATCTTAAATATCATATAAATAAAAAATATGCATCCTATTATATTAATTTTATACTCAATCAAAAAAATATTTTTATTCTTCTAGGTTAAATTTTTTTATGTTAAATATACATAATTTAAATTTAAATCCACAAATTTAAATGAAAATATATAGAAAAATTAAATTTTAAAATAAAAAATATTTTAATTCAAATTTCCATTAAATGTATAATTATAATTTGGTTAATATATTTTTAATATCAATAATATTTTTAATAATCATCATATCAAAATATATTTTGTTTTGCAATATAATATATCATCCACCACAAAATTTAATTGTTCTAAAATTATATTTTTATCAATTAAATAATCATAGTAATTTTTATCTAAACTAATTAAATTTTATCATCGAACTAGTTTATAGAAAAAAAATTTACATTTCATTTTATATAGATTTTTAAATCCCAAATATTCTATGTAAACCATCAAATTCAATGACTATATTTTTAATAGTCATATTCAATGTTTAAAATTTTATCTTAATGAAATTTGTTGCAGTTTTTTTATTTATTGGGAGTGAAGGAATCTATAAAACAATTGTTTAATTAAAGGATAATATATTATAAAATATCACGGTGTTATATTCTCCCCCCTTCATACACATAAATTAATTGAATCCTCATTATTTTAATTACCATTCAATTATGAAAATAATGATCTATATACATAATATATGGTTTAATCAAGATAAAATCTCTATTAAGGTATTTACCTTGTATTATTTCTAAATTCTAGGAAAATAATCATTTATTTCTTAATTAAAATATGTATATAACTCATTTATCACAACCATTGAGTCCAAATAAACATTTTATTTTTAACTTAAAGACGGTTTTATTTCTTAAGACATACGTTCTAAATATTAAATTTCATTATCTAGATTACAATCAATATCGAAAATTAATTTTATAGTATGTAATCAACGTAAACCATAGAGAGTTAAATATATCACATAATATCTTCTCATAAAAAATATTTTCCTTAATCAGTGACAATTTCACTACAACCAATTTTGGATTATGTTAGATTCTATTTTACTTTTAATATTAATATAAATATAACTATACCAAAGCTATAAGTAACTTTATTATGATATTATGAATAGAAAAAAAATACATTTTATTATAAATTAACCCACCATTTAATGATCAAATCACATATATATTAATAAAAAAATCAACTAATGAATCTATATGTTTTAATCTATGTTCTATATAGAAATATCCCACATTGATCTTCAACCAATATATATATTGATATACCATATAATATTATTTAATTATAATGGTAATTATAAAATCATACGCCCCAAATAGTGTTATAATAGATTCTCAATTTATCCTATTTTTTCTGAAACAACTGATTAATGTGTTGATTGTTAATAATCAATTTCATTTTCATTTCCCTAATTTTAATATGTTCTATATCCCACATCCACATATAGATATTAGATAGTTATTTCATTGAAAAAAATTATAAATTCTCCACATTAATAAATTTCTAGGATGTATTATTATATATTAAAGTTCACTTATGGTCCTATAAGCTTAATATATAAAAATATCAAATAAAAATAAAAAATAACTAATCCTACATACGATACCATCAGAGGTTCCATTGAACCGATCTACATGGACCAATGATAATGAAAACATATTTTATGAAATGGATTTTATACCATGTGTAATGACCCTATCTAATCAAAAGATTATTTTACATTATATATAAATTATAAAAATTTCAACTCACAAATAATCAGGTAGTCTATAGAATATAAGGTTTAGTTTCATTTGGTACTAGATATATAAGAAAATTATTTTTATGACACTTGTGAACAATTTTACATAATCAAACAACACTATTATTCCCTCTAAAAAATGAATAAGTGATACTCGTCTTCATAAAATTGGGAATTTAAATAGAATAATGTGTTGAGATCGAATACATAATGTGCGATAAATAATAATAATGTCATCAAGGATAGGATAATAGTCTTATAATAAAAAATAATCATACTAGAAATATATTATTTTAAAAAGTTAATATTGAACAATAAATATTTTCCATAACTAATGATAGATTTAATTTTATTATAAAATTTGATAAAATATGAACCACAGTATAATTTTATGAAATAATAAACATTAAAGATGGTTCATGTTCATTGAAATTTCATAGGTCATTAAAATATATAGGAAAAATTACTATTCCACAACTATAGTAATAAAAAAATTTAAAGAAGTTCAGTAATCAAAACCATTTGATGTACTACAAAATAGATCTAGATTTACATCTGTTGAACCATTAGTGACTCAAGAATCAAAAAATGTTTTTTAGATACCTAAGTATATTAAATTTTCATCCATTATTAATTAATGTATCATAACACATTATCCGTTATTTCCTAGAGTATCATAAACTCATGGAAATTAATTTATTGAAAGTTGAATAAGCTAAAAATATAACTAAATGAATCATTGGATATAAAATAATTCCTCTTTTAAAATTAACAAATATTTTATAAATTAAATAATATATATTATCAACAAAAATGGAATTGTTTTATTTTATTAAATTTTGGTTCAATGTAAAATGAAATTCTATATAAAAAAATTCAAGATATTAGAAACTGAATTTGATAAAATTAAATTTATTTTTTGAATCAATATTTCTAATATAACTTTTTGAAAATGTTTTGTATAATCCAGAAAATTTTATTTTCTTATAATAATTTTAAAAAATTTAATTTTTTAATAAATATTTCATTATATTTAATTAATTAGTTTAAATGTATCATTATATTTCATATTTGGATTCAATTTAACATATTATCAATTTAATCAAAATATTACATATAATCTCATATGATACAACATTATGTTTGATTTTAGTAAAATATAATTTTTATGTCAAAAAATTCATCTTCAAAAATTATTTTTTCTAATTATTTTTAGAATTATATTGAACTTAATTTTATAGAAATCATGAAATTTAGTATTTTAAATTGTATTAATTATTTTAAATTTAGAGGATAAAATTTATAAATTTAGTCAAATACATTTTTATTCATATTAAATTACAACCATGGTAAAAAGATATCAACATGATTAAGGTTAAACCAGTTTAATTAATGTTAACACTAAGTGACGCCATTAAAAAATTCTTTTCACCTTATGTATATGTATGCACTAAAATCTCTATGAACAGGCCGGTCATAATGAATTAATTGATGAATAATTCTGAAATTAATTACATATATATGATTATTTAAATATGAAATAATATAGATTTTATTTAATTTCCATTCAATATAAATACGAATATTTTTAATAATTGTATGTATGCACTAAAATATCTATGAAATATCAAAGGAAATAATTTATGAAAAACATTCATAGTTTTTTTATTAAACTATCTTAAAATATAAATATTATAATTATAAAATATTGATGATTCTAGATGTGATGTTCTTCTAATCATTTTCACTATTGTAAAATAAATAAAATTTTTGGGGGATATAAACTAAACAACCAGAAAACATCCAACGAAAAATCAACAATTTTAGAAACAAATATTTCATCTACAAAAATGAATTATAATAAATAATAATTATTAAATGTAAATGAATATTTTAGTTTGAATAAATACATATTAAATAATATTATTATTCCAGTACTAGAGAATATATGATTGTACACAAGACTTAATGTAAGTGATTTTTCTTTTAATTTATGATTTAACTTATTATATTAAATTAATTCCCCTACATATCTATGTAACTATTTTTTTATAAATATTATTATTTATAAATATAAAACAAAACATGACTTTCATTTTTCATTTTCTAAAAATGAGCCTTCGTGAAATTTACCATATGAATTATTTTTATGTGTTTTAATAAAAGAGATGAAATTACTTCTAACATAAAGAACATGAATAGTATTCTCTACCATGATATCCATTATTTATTATCAAAATTTCATTAATATTTTCCAGGTTTGTTTGGTGAAAATAAATCTCTCAATATTCAAAGAACCATTACATTTTAAAATTAATATTTTAAGGAAACATAAAATTTTTTTCATCATAAATAGATAAAAGAAAGTGTTATTTACTATGGTATTCAATGAATATAAAATTTGGATTTATAATTATAGTATACCATATTTTTTCTATTTATTTATATATTTAACTATAATTTAATTATAATTATGGGTGATATTGAAATATAATTGTTAATTGGTGACCCTTATAAATATCTCTATTGAATTTCTTGGTGTTATAGAGTTCAGTGGGGAGAGGATATACCTAAGAGATCGGGTAATTAATATGTCTGGTAAATAAATTATAATTGTCCTTATGTGATTGAATGTATATATAATATCTCAATATACATAAATTATATAATTTTAATATTCTATAAATGAAATATTTTTATTTCAAAAGGTATATTTTAAGGGAAATTTTATGAATTCTTTTTAAAATAAATATGAAATGTTATTTTTCAAATAAAATGCATTCTTGAGATTTCATTCATTACAAGAAAACCATTTGGTTATTATTTCTTACATTGTGATATTACATTTAATGTTTCGTGAAATCTATTAAGAAAATATATTTTATTCTATAAAAATTAATGAATAATTGAGGTAAAATTATATTTATTAAAATGGTGATATTCTTATAGATTTTTTTATTATACATGGCATAAAATATTTATATTTCATATCTATTATTGATATTTTTTTAGTAATACCATTTTTTAGTATTGATATTCACTAGGATTAGGAATTATTAAATATGTTGATAAATTCATATGTAATAGAATGAGCCTCCCAAATCCATTTCTTTGTCAATACCCCTTGTTTGGGGTGTTCTATTTTTCAATGGTAGCTCATTTCAAGAGTTTTCCAAAATTATATTATTTTTACTTGGTAGTTCACATCGAAAGATCACGTCTGTAGGTTAGGGTTTTGGTAGATAAGTGTGTTGGTGAGTCAGTTCATTGCATGGCTTGGGTGTCGGTGGCTCGATGAATTTGTAGGTTAGGGTATTGGTTAGTTAGGGCATTGGTAGGTCAAGAGTCAGTGAGGGGCGACATGGATTGGCATCAGTGACTCACTATTAATGAGTTACATCAGTGACTTATATTACTGAGTCATCTTAGTTACTATCTTCGAAGAGTCAGGGTCGGGGACTCACTATCGGTGACTCACCCATCAGTGATTCATTTACATTTTTTTTCCAATTATTACAATTTCTCCCCTCTAATGTTTTTTTAATGTAAACCAAGTATAAAATATTGTTTTAGAATTTATAAGGGTCTTTCAAAAGATATTAATTTTGTCTTTAATATATTAATTCTCTCGGATCATTGATATAGTCAAAAAATGTAATATGGAATATGATATGACTTTAATATCCCTTGATTGATTATGGAATTGATGAACTTGTTGAAGAGAGGGTCTGCATCTGGGTTGTGTTATAGTTTTTTAGCATTATCTATTAGTGCAGTGGGACTGCACCCAGGATGATTTTTTTTGTGTAATGTGTTACTTTTTGTACTGTGGGTTGAGAGAAGATGGTTTTAGAGGGATGATTTTTGAATAAAGTTAATCTAACATTGTGTGTATGTTTTTCTTTGAGTTTTCAGTTACTAGTATATTAGGAATGGGTGTTCAGATGGATTCATTTACCCTAATCCTTATTTCTCTGTTTTCCTTTGGTAGTGGACAATAAGGTTTTTTTTCCTATATAACATGTACAATGTTTTGTAGTTTTGTGGGCTGGGATGGAATCAATAATTTCATATTCATTAAATAAATAATGATAATTGGTTAAATTAATTATATGGGGTTATGAATTAAGTATGTGGATAGTTGTGGTTAGGCACTAGAGGTGGCAGAAAGGGATGTGTTGTATGGGATAATAATTTTTTTAGAAACCCATAGGCTGGGATGAGTGTTTGATAACTAAATATATATATATATATATAGTCCATTTTGATTTTATATATGCACCCCATCAATTTTGAGAACTACATGACACCCCCACATTTTTATGGGGGAGGGTTCGTTCCAAAAAATCCAGGTGAAAGGATTGATGGTTGCTTATTCGCTCTTATATGCTCCTTATTCTTGGCATTTCTATCCCAAGAATCTTTGGGAAAGTAGTAGAGTAGTTGTGAGGCCTAGGTGTTTACGGGTGTGGTGTCCTTCACATGTGATTTTTTTAGATATGTAGTGCATTCCCAGTTGTATTTCAGATGAGGTTGTGGTTCATAGACTAGGTGTCTGTGAGAGGGATGTGATGTGGTTTGTAGCCCAGGTGTTTGCGATTGAGTTATGGTATGTTTCCCAGGTGGGTGTAAGTAGGTTGTGGGAGTGGGGCTTGTGAAAGAGTGTAGTAGCATCATGACGTCCTTTGTTAGGTGTGAGCAGTTAACCAGTGGGAAGTGGTATAATGTACCCAAATATCAATGTGCAATCTACCTTACATTATTTTACATTCATTTTTTGTTGAGTGTTCCTTGGTGAGGATGGGGTAGATAGTATAACATGTTAGGTACATTTGAGTTTCTACAATTTTTTCATATGGGAAATAGTATGCTTCTCCCTTTTTTTCAGAGTGACTTTGGATTTTCCTTCTGAGAGTAGTTGTATGCTCACCATAAATATATAAATTCATTTCATGTTTCCATGCAGATTATGAGGACTGTTCTGGACCATAATATTTCGACGTTGGGGTAGTTTTTTTTCGCTAATTAGATTTTTTATTATTGTATTTACATTGTAGTTTTTTATTTTATTTATAGCAGTTTCACCTTGAATATGCATATTTGGTAGACTTTGGATTATTTTATGTGTATGTCTTCGAGTTTTTTTGAGGTTGGTAAATATTATCTCATAATACTTATTACTATTAAAATGGTAATGCATCTCATTTATGATATATGTGTATACCCTTGATGTTGGTCACCACCACATGGTCTTACAAGAGGTAGGACTTAGGTTCATTATCTCTATTTCATATTGTAGAAGGAAGATCATTAAATTTTTGAGTCCCTTCCCTCATCTTTATGAATGAGGATGTTGACAGAATGGTATCAGATGTGAGGATGAGATATAACATGGAGTTATGAGTAAGTAATTGTGAGGATTGAATGGGTTGGTAGGGAAACAACGTTAGGTGATCTTGTTATGTGTCGTAGGCCCAGGAAGACCAACTACAACACATGATTTTAGGGCGCACCATGATCTGAATCAAGGAAACTTAGCATACCAGAAAACAGAAGTGAGGCTATATCATTTTCCAAGTAGAGACCCTTGGAGTGGTGAATTCATCATGATGAATTATGTTTTTGTTTGAATTGGAAATTTTGTTGAATTTAAATAAATAATGAGTTAAGATAATTATGAAAAAAATACCATGCTACTGGGTCATTTGAGTACCTTATTTACATTTCAGTTGTACAACATAATTTTCAGCCACTAGTGGATTCGGAAGTGGAGCTTGAACATACCAATCTGGCTAATCATCAGATGGTTGATCAAGAGGAGGAGGGAAACTAGTGTTAGAAAACATTATGTTATTTCTAGTGACAAACTCTACAAATGTACGACGGTAGTGTCTTAGACATGAACATAGAGATCTGGACCATGGATAATGATATCACTTTCATCTTAATATGGGCTACCATAGAGTACTGGGTTCTATTTTTGGTTAGTCAGATGAGGGTAGTTGTGCGTTAGTGGTTGGAATTTTACCTAGGGTTGAGAAGGGATGATAATGTTCTTTGGGATGATTTTGAGAATGAGTTCAGAGAAGAATTTCATTCATCAACCAAGAAGTCCATGAAGTGAAATGAGTTACTCTCACTCTAGTAAGATAGTATGTTGGTTTGGGAACTAGGGATCATGTTCATGAATATCCTTCACTCTTCTCTAGATCACTTTCTTGATGAGGATTCTAGAGTGAGACTCTTAGAGGAGGCACTCTACACTTCCCAACAAAATGTAAATACTCCCTTCACATTGATGACATACCTAGTGGTCCTGAATTAGGAGTAACTGGTTGAGAGGATGCACTCTCGAGAAATTCTACCATCAGAGGTGAGCCAATAGAATCCAACCAATGGAAAGGTTTCCAGCTGTGGTTCTTATACATCAGGGCCTTTGAGGTTTTAGCCAGTTAGAATTCAACTAAAAAATTTTCAGTTTCATCCTTATTGTCGTTCATCCACTCCCATAGGCTTGGTTGTGAATTTTTTTCTTGTTGATTTCCTGGGAACTGTTAGAGTCAGCGTTCAGTACCTGTTTAGTATAGTTGAGGTGGGTGTGTTTAGTTCCTGCCTTAGCTATAGTTTTTGGCCAAGTTGTTTCAACAGCTGGGACATCAGGATCCTACCCCACTAAGGGAAGACAGAGCTGGAGGGGGCCTACCTCAATTCATTACACATGGACCATGACTTGGGTGTGGTAAAAGAGGCAATTGATAGTAGAGAGGAAGAGGATCTAGTGGTAGTCAGTTGCATGCATCATTGGCAGTAGTTCTAGTTGTGCCAGAATTCATTCAAGGTACAATATTTTTATACAATACTATTACTTGTGCTTTGTTTGATTTAAGAGATTTTCAATCCTTCATTTCACCCACTCTATCCTATGTTTTGTGACTATACATACGGAGGATTTCTATGTTCCTAATATTGAGTACACCAGTTGGAGGTCAGAACATCTTTTTTGTTCCTTTCAGGGGATATTGAGTGATGTTGGGGTAGCATCAGTCCGATGGAGACCTCATTATGGTATAGATGAAATAGTGTGATGTCATCCTTAGAATTTATTGGTTATTTTCGGTGAATGATTCCATCTAATTCTTCTAGAAAAGAGTAGGGATTGAAAATTTTGATGTCTAGAATAAATTATTTGTTGTTGAGCAGAGTTTTTAGGTTAGAATCCCGTGTATGGAGAAAATGTTTTCATTGTTGGCTGAGCTATCAGGGGAATCAGTGGATAATAAGATGGTGGGGGTTCCTTGAGTTATTGGGTATTTTTTGTATGTTTTTAGTAAGGAGGTTTTGACTCTACCCCTCTATGTGATATTGAGTAATGGATAGACTTTCATCCCGGTACTTTTTTGTTTTCGATAGATCCATATCATATAAAACATTCTAAGTTGCAAGATCTAAGGATTAAAATTGATGATATAATGATGAAGGAATTTGTCTGGACTAGTGTGTCATTATGGGGTTCTTTGATCTTGTATTAAGAAAGGTAAATTGTGTTTTGAGGTTCTGTATAGACTAACGGATGTTAAAGAATGTAACTATCAAGAACTGTTACAATCTCCAGATGATAGATGATATTATCGAACAACTAATGGGTGGGTGTTTGTCTCTCTAAGATAGATGTACTGTTTGGATATCAAAATTATATTGTGAAGTAGGATGACATCCTGATTACTACATTCAGGTGAAGGTATAGGAAGATAGAGTTCATCGTTTGTTCCTTAGTTTATAAGAGGGAAACTTCCATGTTCATAGGGATGATGAACCATGTCTTATGTCTGTTTTTTGATTAGTTCGTCATAATGTTCGTTGATAACATTATGATATACTCAAGTCATAAGAGGAGATTTCTGGTCATATCAGGACTATTTATTAAGTCCATTGACAACACTACAACTACATAAATATGTCGAATTGAATGTTTTAGACATGGTAGGTCCACTTCCCTAGTCATGTGGTGTCTCTACAGGGTGAATCAGAGGACCCATCAAATTTATAGCCTGTTTTTTCAAGCGTATCACCAAAGAGTATGGTAGAGGGTTATAGAATTCTTGGTCTTGAAAGATATTAATTGGAGATTTGTAAATGATTTCTCTTGATTTGTAGCTCTTTTGATAGATCGTTTAACGCCCCGACCCTAGTTACCCAGATTCAGTGCCTTATTTTAATACATTGGCATGATTACAAGGAATCAAGTTCTGAAGGACCATTTAGTTTAGCAGTCTTGGAAAATAGATTAATTAAATGATTGATACATTAAAGTTTATAACATACAAAACAACATAAATAATCTTTTATGAATGCCATTATTCCCTTGGCTTAACCCTGCATATCAATCACAACACACTTCTTGGAATCCTTGGAAAAATAAAACATAGAAAGGGGTGAGCTCAGAAGCTCAGTAAGGTTAACACTACAGTGGAAAATTTCATAAGTAAGCATAAACATTTAAGGAAATGTATAAATAAAAAAATCCATTTAATCTTGAACTTCATCATAATATGGAAAAAATAAAATGAAGTAATGCCATTTTCTTATTCACATAGATATTCTACAAGTCGAATAATCACATGAAATATCACTAACCACTATCATACTGATGGAATGCCTAATTCCAGACTATCATCACCACATAGTCAAGGACTTGGGCCAAGGATACAAATAAGATATTGTCAAGGCCATGTGCCAGGACACAAGTTTGTCTCATGAGACCTACTGATGCATCGAGGAGCTGTAGCGGGCTCCACCCATCACATACTAAGTCCAATTCATTCATCATATGAAATAGTTTAAACATAACATAAACATTTTTATTTAAACTAGCTTACGAAATTTAAATACATTATCCTTAAACCATGAATGGTATAAAAATAAAACATCCATATTCAAGCATATCACAAAACCTTCAATACAATATGGAAGATTTGTATCACAATATACCATCTTCAAACAAGTTTAAAATCCATCAATGATGTTGACATAGATAATAAAGAGTTGTAAAACTCTTTGAGAGAAATATCCCTTTTTCATGAAAACATTTAAAAGTCACACAATTTAGAAAGGAAGATATTTAAAGACATTTTTTAATCAAAGTTTCCCATACCACTTTGAAACATTTTAAAGGAATTAACATTTAAATAACATTCATTCCCATATAAATATATACTAAAAACCCATTTTGAAGACATGGACATTAATAAGAAATATTTAGAAGAATTAATATTTAAAACATTTGAAATGATGATTTCGTAAAAAAGTGCCTTATAAGAATCCCCTGGAAATATATTTCATGAAACATGGACATGGATAATAAATATGTCCCATTAGATACTTACATAAAAACAATCTCAGATAATGAAGAGATTGTGAAATTAACCCTTTCCAATTTGGTAACATATAAAACATACACCCCATGAAAAAGGTATCATACAATTAATATGTAAATACAAATAAATTAAATTGTATTACACAAAGAGTAAAATTATGGGCATTACATACACCACACAAAAGGTAATAGTGGAAATATGGCACGAATCTCATGGGAATAAAGAGTGAGATGAAAACCCCCTATCTTTGACTTTCCTTTAGTCGAGGGTACATTTAACATTATGTATGAAGACCATAGTATGTTATTAAATTATACTAGAACCATATTAATATTTATGATATCATAAATTATTCATTTATGACATTATACTACCCATTTAATAATAATTTCCATGTTAAATTAAAATTTCGTGTAATAATCGAACTCTGTATCGTACTTGTTTTATCTTGTTACTCTTGATTGTATCACATAGATCATGATTTAAATACTTCAAAAATATATAACAAGATTTATATATCATATATATTTAGAATGTAAATATGTATTATAGACATATATATGAAATGGAAAAAACAATTTATGGAGACGGTAGTCCGTACATACGCATAAATGTTGTTTCCATTTTCATAAGGTATTGAACGAAACTAAGTGAATAAAATATATGTAAGTACATATATATATATATCCAATAGCATTATTATGTCATATATTAAAAAGATATTAGTAATATATAATTTTATAATCGTCGATGAATGGGGAATATGGAAATGAATCTCATCACGTCATGGAGATGGTAATCCATACGTACGCACGAGTGACAATATCATTTCCTTAAAAGTGTGGAATTAGATGGTATATTAATTTTAATGAGATTTTATCATATTATTTTAATTATTTATATACATATTACTAATCATTATATCCATCCAAATAACATAGTGTTGAAAAAAAAATTACACCACAACGTGGAGATGGTAAGCCGTACGTACGCATGTAAGGTGACATTATCATTCATAAGATGGACATAATAATGAATATAGCTGTGAAATATTTATAATAACATCACAGTATATAGACTATTCTAGATTTATTATTTTATAATGGACATGATAATAAAAGAATTTGTGAAATAAGAAAGGAACTTGAAAGTGGGTGGTGAAATCATTACTTCTTCATCGGGTTCTTCCTTTTTATTTGATCCAAAGGGATTCTTAGGCTGGATTTCGGATCAAAATAAGGCCTCAAGGTTTAAGTGAGGGAATATAGGAGGATATATGGGAAGGGTTTGGCCGAGCCAAATGGATTTGGATGTGTGATTTTGAGAGAAGGGGAAGTGCCCTTTTATAAGAGGGGAGAGGGTCACTTTAGGAAATTATTAAAGTATTAATTTATTATAAAACCTTATTCAGTTTATAATGGTTCCAAATGAATTTATTTAGTTCCTTAGGTGGGTATTGTTCTAAATAATCTCAACAAATAGTTGTTATACAATATTTGGTTACCAATTTAACCTTGTCATTTAGAATTAATTCTTAGTTAAATAGTTTATCTTTTACCATGTGTTCTTGTATTATTACTATATATGGTTAATAAACATACTATAAACTTGTTATAGAACCTCAAGTGGATAATTAATGACATAGATAATATTATTTAATCCCTATGACTGATACTTAAATTTTTTTGAATATTATATCAACCAATAATATAGTATTTGTTCTAAATATTAATTTATGTCAATTTTGACACTATTTGGGGTTTTGTTTTTGTGATAGTCATCACAACTTGTTTAGTTCAAACAATGTACATTGAATCAACCCAAAAATGTCATAGTCACCTGTAAAATGCGTGTATGTCATAAAATCTTTAAAATAATATTTATTTTAATATTTATAATACCATTTATTTGGTTATTTCATTAATAAGGTAATTAATGCATCATCATTGTGTCATAAATAAATTTAATTATTTAATGTGTAAAAATTTAAAATAAAACACCATTATGTTAGAAATATTTTCATTATTCTAATTAATATTTATTATCTAATTTATCTTATTTATAACCCTATATTTAAAATTGTTTAGTTAATAAACATTGAACTTAACACTTTTAACTCTTCTTTAAATTAAATAATAATTAATGTCCTAATCCAATCCATGTGGTCCAAAAGGGTCATATTTTATTAATAAGGTTTTTTTCAGTTTAATTACAGTCATCCAATAGAATTAGGACATGTTTTAGGGTAATAATAATATCATTTTTACCATTAATTACCCTATTTAAATTTAACCGGGGTAAATAAAAGTAAAATGTAACCATTCACGAAAAATTATTTTTATCTCATTGAACCAAATTTTACAACTTGATATTAATCATGACTCTTGGATTTTTGAAATTCAACTCATAGAAGCGGTAATATTATGTTTTATCTGAATTTACAAATTGTCCTAGGAGGTGGGTAAAAGACATTGAAAAGTCAATAAAGTTTTTATAAATCTAAAATTATTATAAATTGACTCCAATGAATTAAATTTTACTTATATATGTATTATGTATCTACATTGACATAAAATAAATTTATATATAATAGATAATTATTTAAATAAACATTCGGTTTTGAACTATAACTCAGTATTTTTAATTATTCATCAACAATTAAAAGTTTTCAGAAAAATAAAAAAACATTACCCTAAGATAATATTGATATTCAGAATTCAATAATGATGTATATTTTATCAAATTAAAAACATATAATTTTCATTTATTAATATAAAATTAATTCCTGCTATCAAAACCAAAAGGCCTATTTTTAAGAAATAATAACTATCAAATGTTTGACACTTGTTTATGTCCAATTTCAATGTGAAATTACATACAATGACCGTCACTGGATTAAATAGAAATAATAAAAATATATTTATAATTCCAAACCATTAAACTTTATAATTTAACTCAATAAATTATTTTGATTAAAAAATTTGTTTTATTTTAAAATATAGTATTTATCACTATTCACCCAAATATGACAGTTATCAGAAAAACACCAAAAATTTATTGAAACTAAAGTAATATTTCATGATTCTAAAAAAGAAGTTATTTTGTTCAATTGAATATATAAATGTTTCAAATATTGGATTTAAAAAGGCTTCTCCATTAAAAGGCGGTAAAATTACATTTTTTGAAAAATACTTCTTTTATCTGAAAAAATGTATTCGTTCTTACATTATTTCTAAGAAACTCATAATATGGATTCTATAATTATAAAGATTATATAAAGTTCAAAATTCAGTTAATACTATTCAGACCCGCTTTTGAACAACTAGTTTAGTAAGTTTTGGTGTGCTAGAACTTGATGTTGCTTGTAGTGCATGCTATTTAATTAATTTGAAGAAATAACGTACTATGAAATCTTGGGGGTTTACATTATTCCGTCCTTCAATAAATTGTCTCCTCATAATGTGAAATTATTTTTTAAAAATAAATGTTTGAAAATAGAAAATACATTTGGGAAACCCCACATCAGAAATTAGGTTGATAAAATTTAGTCTCAATAAGTGGAAAAGGGAAATGAAAGGGTCACAACCAAATTATGATCTCGATTAGAAGAACATTGGTGGAAATTAGAGACATATAGTTAGAGGAAAAACATAAATATTTATATGTATTGATTGACGTCTTCAATCACAAACAAGTATAAAATTGAGGGCGTTAAATTCATCAATCTATGAAGATTTAAAATACCATCAGTCAACAAAATATATCGTATTAGGATAACAGATTTTTTGTTTTAAGATCCCTTCAGTAAAGTATATGAATTAATTTCTTGATAGAATAAGAGAAGAAAAAATATATATAATTGAAAAGTAGAGTCCCATCCTTTAACTAATTTCTACCACAAACTCATCTTTCACTCTAAAATATAACATAACTTAAAAATAATATTATATTTATCATATTCGTATAGGGTTCAAAAAAATGAATTAATAATTCATCTTCAAGATTTTTTTAAAAAAGACTACATTATTCATTCCAGGACATCACGTGGGCCATTGGTAGGTGATACACCCTTGTCGCCATTCAGTTATAGGTTCAAGTCTCGCGGCCTTTCCAGACGTGATAGGTTGCCACCCGACCTCCGCGTTGACCTCTTATGGAAATCCAAAAATAATCTAAAACTAGAATTATCCAAAATACTTTTGTCCAAACTCAATATACAAAATTTATAAGGAAGGTAAACACAATGAAGATCCTTTTTCCGAGTAACAACATGTCAACTCCTTCATCATGTATTCTTTTAAAACACTACAACATCATGAATTATAATAAAACCTTATTGATTAAATTCATGATCCCTTATTCCTTATAGAATACTGGATATACTCCTTCTATCCAAAAATGGTGTGAACTCCAACAATGATGGAATATACGAATCATTAATCAGTTTCAAGGTAGTCATGAATATCGAATATAATTTATCCAAATCAATCATGTATTATTCCAAAATCTCTACCTCAGTATCAGAACAATATTATGGTTTATATTTCTCTCAACCATATATTTTAAAAAAACTTAACCTACTATTGAATCACTTTTCATTGTTCCACACAATCTCAAGTCCTTAATGACCTAGTACTGCAGTACAGTCCTTATATACTCCATAAATATTATAACGAGTACATTGTTGATACAACTCGCAAGTGATATAATTCTCTAATAACAACATAGGAACTCTAATAATTACTCCTCATATGTGGTAGTATCATAACATGATAATTATCCAACAGCATCATTTGGGGCATACTCGGACGATTTGGACATTGGATCGCGTAGTGTCCCAACTCTTTGCAGATGAAGCATTGTACATTTGAAACCCTTTTCTGAACCTTGCAGTCACAAACATGGTGTCCTTTCCCCCATTCTTAAAAAAAACTCCCATTCCCTTTAATAAAGTTCTAGGTTGTTTCTTCCCTCAGTTATCATATATGGGAAAATAATTCTTTTCCCTCTTCCCTTTATCCAACTTTCTCTCTTCCATCCTTTTCTTTTCTTGCTTTCCTTATAATCCATAGGACTCAGAGTATTCTTTAATTATATTATTAACACATGATAGTATTTCTTCATATGTTTAGAATAAAAGGTAGACTATTTCCCTTCTAAATGATGGAATAATACCGTGAAAGATATGATCCTTCTTACTCTTTGGATCCTACGTATTGATGGAGTTCACATTCCTTCTACTGGGTGCTATTTATATACAATAGCATAAACTAGGTCAGTTTATGAATTGCAATGAATAATTACAAACTATTAAAATACCTTACATAAATTGAACGGTTTATGGATATAATAAATAATCATAAAGATGTTTTCATTGAGGATGTATATACCCATAAACCCTCCAAAATGATTTGTAAAGAAAATGAGAATTATCCTAATCATATCCCCTGGGAGTGTTGTATCATAGAGTGCCGAAAGGCCCATTATCGTGCAATAGATCCCCTTTGAGTCTATCCTAAAGTGGTGTTTTTAGGATTTACCCCTAGATACATCTGTTTAAGAGTCGCCTCTATCTGCTCGTATCCAGATAGGGATGTGTTTTCAAGGAAAACTCACAAAATCCCTACATTAAGAAAAATTCTTGAAATTTGTTCTATACTAATCCTCAAAGTATATCATAGGTCTATGTTATCTAATCAGTGTTTATCTAAATCTAGATTCTATGTTTATTTCTAAACTTCCTTTGATACCCTGTGTAATGCCCCGGCCCCAGTTACCCAGATTAACTGCATTATTTTAATACATTGGCATGATCACAAGGAATCAAGTCCCGAAGGACCGATCAGTTTAGTAGTCTTGGAAAATAGATTACATACAAGAATGTTAAATCACACTTTATAACATACAAAACAACATAAAAAATCTTTTATGAATTCCATTGTTCCCTTGTATTAACCCTGCATATCAATCACAATAAACTTCTTGGAATCTTGGGAAAAATAAAACATAGAATGGGGTGAGATTAGTTTCTCAGTATGGATAACAATACAGCGGAAAATTTTATAAATAAGAATAAACATTGAAGGTAAGGTATAAATAAAACAAAGTCCTTTTAAACATGAACTTCAGAATAATATGGAAAAAATAAAATGAATTAATGACATTTAATTATTCACATGGTTATTCTACTAGTCAAATAATCACATGAAATATCACTAACAACTTTTATAATGATGGAATGCATAATGCCATACTATCATAACCACATAGTCAAGGCCTTGTTCCAAGTTTAAAAATAAGATTTTTTCAAGGCCTTATACCAAGACAATAGTTTGTCTCATGAGACCTACCGATGCATAGAGGAGCTATAGCGGGCTCCACCCGTCACTTACTAAGTCTAATTCATTCCTCATATGAAAAGGTTTAAACATTACATAAGCATTTGTATTAAAAATGGCATTCAAAATGTCAATACATTATCCCTAAACCATGAATTGTATAAAAATAAAAAATCCATAGTCAAACATTTCACAAAAGCTTCCATACAATATTGAGTATTTGTATCATAATATATCATCTTCAAACAAGTTTAAAATCCATCAAAGTTGTTGACATAGATGAAAAAGATTTGTAAAACTCTATGAGGGAAATATCCCCTTTTCATGAAAACTTATAAAAGTCACACAATTTTAAATGGAAGAAATTTAAAGACATTATTGAATCAAAGGTTACCATACAACTTTGAATCTTTTGAATCAAATTAACATTTTAAAAACATTCATGTATATATAAAAAAATCGTTAAAAACCATTTTGAAGACATGGACATTAATGAAAAGATTTAGAAGAATAAATATTTAAAACATTAGAAAATATGTTTTTGTAAAAAAGTTCCTTAAAATAATCCCTTGTAAATATCATTCATGAGTCATGGACATGGATAATAAATATTTCCCATTATATACTTACATAAAAACAACCTCGGATAATAAAAAGATTGTTAAATTAACCCTTACCAATTTCGTGTCATATGAAACATACACCACATGAAAGAGGTATCAAAAAATGAATATGTAAATACAAATAAATTAAAGTGTATTACAAAAATAACACAATTAGGGGTAGTACATACACCACATACAAGGTAATAGCTGCAATATGGTATGAATCTCATAGGAATAATGAGTGAGATGAAAACCCCTTACCTTGCACTTTCCTTTAGTCAAGGGTACATTTAACCTCATGTATAAAGACCATAGTATGTTAATAAATTATAACAGAACCATATTAATATTTATGATATTATACATTATTCAATTATGACTTTATACGACCCATTTAACAATAATTTCCATGTTAAATTAACATTTCGGGAAATAATCGCTTTCTTTATCGTACGTGTTTTAACATGTTACTCTTGATTGTAACACTCAGATCCTGATTTAAATACTTCCAGAATATAAAACATTTTTTATATATCATATATATTTAGAATATAAATATTTATAGTCGACATATATATGAAATGGAAAGCACCATTTATGGAGACGGTAGTCCGTACGCACGCATAAACGTTGTTTCCGTTTTCCTAACGTATCTAACGAAACTAAGAGAATAAAATATATGTAAGTACATATATATATTTATATCTCCAGTATCATTATTATTTCATATATTACAACTATATTAGTAATATATATTTTTATAATCGTCGATGAATGGTGAATGTGGATATAAATCTCATCGCGTCGTGGAGACGCTATTCCGTATATACGCACGAGCGGCAATATCATTTACTAAAATTTGTGGAATTGGATGGTATATTAATTTTACAGAGACATTATCATGTTATTTTTATTATTTATATACATATTATTAATCATTATATCCATCCAAATAACATAGTGTTTAATAACAAATTACACCACGGTGTGGATATGGTATGTCGTACGTACTCACGCAAGGTGACATTATCATTCATAAGATGGATAGAATAATGAATATAGTTTGTGGAATATTTATAAATAATTCACAGTAAATAGAAGATACTGGAATTATTATTTTAGAATGGACATGACAAATAAATAATAAGGGGAAGAAGAAAGGAACTTGAAAGAGAGTGGTGAAATCTTTACTTCTTCTTTGGGTTCTTCCTTTTTATTTGATCAAAAGAGTGCCTTAGGTTGGATTTATGATCAAAATGAGGCATCTAGGGTGAGTTTACGGAATTTGGGATGATATTTGGGTAGGTGTTGGCTGAGACAAATATCTTTGGAGGTGTGATTTTGAGATAAGGGGAAGTGCCCATTTATAAGAGGGGTGAGGGTCACTTTATGAAATGATTAATGTATTAATTTATTATACAATAATATTCTGTTTATAATGGTTTATAATGAATTTATTTCGATACTTAGGTGGTTATGGGTAGTAATAATTTCATCAAATAGGTTTTAGACAAGTTTAGGTAAACATTTGAACCTTATCATTTAGATTTAACTCTTACTTAAATAGTTTATCTTTTACCGTGTCTTCTAGTATTCTTACTATATATGGTTAATAAACATAATATAAACATCAAATATAACCTCAAGTATCTCATTAATGACATATATAATATTATTTAAGCCCTCTAGCTAAACCTTATATTTTTATAAATATTATATCAACCAATAATATAGTATTTGTTTTAAATATTAATTTATGTCAATTTTGACACTATTTGGTATTTTGTTTTTGTTAAATTCATAAAAACTTGATTACATCGAAAAAGATACATTTAATTACCCCAAAAATTTCATATTCACCTAGGAAATTCGTTTATGTCATAAAAACATTGAAATTATATTTATTTTAAAATTTATAATTCCATTTATTTGATTCATTCATTAATAAGGTAATTACTGCGTCAACATTGTGTCATAGATAAATTTAATTATTTAATGTCTAAAATTTATAAATAATATACCATTATGTGTGGAATATTTTTATCTTTCTAATGAATATTAATTTTTGAATTTATCTTATGTATAACCCTATATTAAAAATGGTTTAGTCAATAATCATTGAATTTAATACTTTTAACTCTTGTTTAAATTAAATAATAATAAATGTCCTAATCCAATAAAATTGGACTAAATGGTCATATTTTATTCATAAGGTTGTTTCTAATCAAATTAAACTTATCCAATAGAATTAGGACATGTTTTAGGGTAATAATAATATCATTTTTACCCTTAATTACCAAATTTAATTTTAAATGTGGTAAATAAAAGCATAAGGTACTATTCAAAAAAAATAATTTTTATCATATTGAACCAAATTTTACTCCTTTATATGAATCATGACTCCTTTATTTTCAAAATTAAACTTACATAAGCGGTAAAATTATGTTTTATTTGGAATTACAAATTCTCCTTGGAGGTGGGTAAAAGACGGTGAAAAGTTCAATAAAAATTTTATTTATATAAAATTATTATTAACTGAATCCAATGAATTAAATTGAACTTATATATGAATTATGTATCTATTTTGACCTAAAATAAATTTAAATAAAATAAATAATTATTTAAATAAAAATTATGTTTTAAACTATAACTCAGTGTTTTTCAATATTCATCAAAAATAAACAGTTTTCAGAAAAATACCAAAAATTAAACCTAAGATAATTTTGATATTCTAAATTCTATAATTATTTCTATTTTACCGAATTCAAAACATAGAAGTTTCATTTATTAAATTAAAATTAATTCTCGCTATCAAAACCAAAAAAACCTATTTTTATGAAATAATAACTATCAAAAGTTTGAAACATGTTTATGTCCAATTTCAATGTGAAATTACTTTCAATGACCATAATTGGATTAAATGGTAAAAATATAATCTATTTATACTTACAAACCATTAAAATGTATAATTTAACACTATAAATTTTTTTGATTAAAAAAAATTCAGTAAAAATATAGTATTTTTCACTATTCACCCAAATATGAATGTTATCAGAAAAACACCAAAAAATTATTAAAATTAAATTATTATTTCTAGATACTAATTAAGAAGTTTATTTTGTCAAATTGAATATATAAAAGTTTCAAATATTGGATTTTAAAAAGGTTTCACCATTAAAAGGCGGTAAAATTGCATTTTTTGAAAAATAATTCTTTTATCTGAAAAAATGTTATTATTCTTACATAATGTGTAAGAAACTCATATTATGGATTCAAAAATTATATGGATTATATAATGTTCAATATTCTGTTAATACTATTCATAACAACTTTTGAACGACTAGTTTGGTAAGTCATGGTGTGCTAGAACTTGGTGTTGCGTGTAGTGTAAGTTATTGAATTACATTGAAGAAATAACATACAATGAAATCTTGGGGATTTACAGATCTGACCAAAAATGGGCTAGTTATTGTATAGATAGAGCAGTTATAAGTAGTATTGAGATATATGATGGTGAAGTTTGTTGGTGCTCCAGATCTATATTTTCCGAAGGAAGTCATGATATTAGAGGTGTTCTGTGATGCTTCCCATCTAGGTTTGGGATGTGTTCTAATTAATCCTTGGGGAGTGACCTATTATGGGTATCGAAAGTAACATACCCATGAACATAACAATGAAACCCATGATCTATAGCTTGTAGCGGTCTTGTTTGCACTAAATCTGTGGTGGCATTACTTCATTGGGGTTCTGGTTTGTTGTCTTCATAGCTCACAGGAGCTTGAGGTATGTCTTTTCTTAATGAGACCTAAAATCGAGATGACAGTGTTATATAGTTTTTATTAGTGCTATGATTTTGAGATATTCTACACCTCTTGAAAAGAGCATATTGTAGAAAATGCTTGGAGTTTGATGTTTAGGAGAGAGGTAGTTCAAGAATCATAAGTTTATTGGAATTAGAAGGAGGAGTTATCCACCATTATATTTTACAGTGGAATTGATTTATGGAGGGGTTTTCTATTTTGGATAATGGTGTAGTCATATCTGAATTAGTTGGTGGGGGAGTCTCAATTTGGAGACTTGAAGGTGGAGGTGATGCATGATCACATTGTCCAGGGTGATGATCCAAAGGGATGGTTAGAGGATGGTCATACTTAGTTATTGTTCCATGTGATGTTTTTTCCCCTATGTTAATGTAGGTTGGTGTTCCTTGTTATTTTAATTTCTCACCCTTAGTAGTAAAACTAAATTCTACCATGATGTACCTCATCTTGATAGAGCAGTTTTTTGGTTCAGGATGAAACAGACAATGGTAGATTAGGTGGCAATGTGCATAATGTTCCATTAGCCTAATGCTTAGCACTGTGTCCCAGGATGTTTGTTGCATGCCATAGATGTACCTGAGTAGAATTAGGATTACATATCAATGGATTTTGTCACAATATTACCCTGATATTTGGGAGGATGTGATGTAATATGGGTAGTAATGGATCACCTAAGGAAATTGGATCACTTCATAGAGATTAAGGAGTCAAGTGTATTGGATTCCTTTGCTCGAAGCTATATAGATGAGGTGGTGTGTCAGAATGGAGTTCGGAGATCCATTCTCTCATATTGGGATATGTGTTTTAAATTATTATTATTGAGTGGATTTATACAATCTTTTGGATCTCAGTCACACCTCATCACAACTTTCCACCCTCAGAGAGAGGGGTAGAAAGAGAAGACCATCCAAACACAAGACGAAAAGCTATATGCATTTGTTATAGACTTTGGAGGGTAATGGATAACACACTTTCCCCAAGTAGAGTTATCTTTCAATAATTGCTATCACTATTCCATTGGAATGTCTCTGTGCAATGATTTGTATGGAAGACTGTTTCATTCACTTTTGTGCTAGACAGATGTTGGGGAGGTTGTAGTTCATGGGCCCAATGTGGTACATAGTAGGACCTAGAAGGTTCATCTTGTTTATGAGAGGATGAAATTAACACATGATTTGTAGATGTTTTATGATGATCATAGTAGTAGGCCCTTTTAGTTTCATGTTGGAGACCATGTGTTCTTGAAGGTTTCCCCTCACTATGGGTAGTGAAGGTTTGGCTGAGGGAGAAAACATTTTTCCATGTTCATTAGAACTTTTGAGGTGTTGGGGAGAGTGGGAGAGGTGGAATACTAATTGGAATTGCAACCATATATAGAATGGATCTAGGACTTCTTTCATGTATCCCATCTTCGTATAAATCTCCAGGATGACTCCCATGTCATTGATTGAAGAGATTTAGATATTGAAGATGGAACAACATTCATGGAAATGTAAGTAGTTATCAAAGATCATCGGGAGAAGGTGTTTTGGGGACAGACCATTCCTTTGGTTTGCAGGCTGTGGAGGTATGCTGTCTATGAATAGAGTACATGAAATTGAGAAGCACAAATTTTTTATCAATACCCGAAGTTGTTTTGAGTTTTTATTTTGGTTTTCACTTTTTGATATTGTTCTCAAGCCTTGTTTTATATGAGATGAGTTTATTACTTTATATGTATTGTGTGATAGAGTTCTGACATGTGGAAATGGGAGGACTTGATTCCTAATCAATAAGAATTAGTTGAGATGCGATTAAACCATTGTGCACGAGTCAGTTTCACACAGAGCATATAGTATCCTGACATAGAGATAGAAATTCCATAATTAACATGTCCAAATAGTTTGTCACTGTGTGGGGTATCTTTTGGATTTCAAGGATAATATATATTAGAGGAGGTTTCCTTGGATTTTTGGGTTTCACTCTAGATTTCAAAAAATACAGCTTGGTTTATCCTTAAGAGGTATTAGACGGGGCGGTTGTTCAGAACCCCCCATCTTCTGGGTTTTATTTTGAAGTCTAGATGGAAATAATAGTCTGATTGGTATCTAATGTAATGTCATGGACCTCCCTGGTCTATTAAAATTTCAATATCCATAGTTAGGGGGGTTCTTGGAGGCAATGATAGCTCAATTCAAGAGTTTTCCAAAATAGATGTTTTTTCATTTCTATCTTGTATCTGTATATCAGGGAATTGGCAACATAGGGGGTTAGAAAGTCAGAGAATTGGAATGTTAGGGTGTCAGTAGTTCATGGTGTTAGTAGTTCATGGTTTCAGTATGTCAGACATCAGTAGGTCGGGCATTGGTTAGTGGCGTTGGTGAGTCACATCAGTGACTAGTTGTTGGTGGGTCGAATCGGGGACTTGCATATATGAGTCGCATCGGGGACTCATGTCTATGATTCAGGTGTTAGTGTCTCATTATCGGTGACTCACCCATCATTGAGTCATTTCTGAATTTTACCAGTTTTTACAATTTCACCCTTCTTATGATTTATTTGAATTAATATGATTTCAATACCGTGTAAGAGCATTTCTATGTATATATAAAAATATGTTAACTATATCCTTAATATCATAATGCTCCGAAAACATTGAAATAGTAATCCCGTGTAATCTTCATTCTGATCCGACTTTAGTGGCCCTTGAATCTGCTACATTTTGTTGATAAATGATAGTTATCTTCAAAATCAATATCTTCTCTTCCCAGTGTATTTTTATTTTCACTTTTTGCACCCATATCCATTATTCCCCACAAATACATGTGTCGTGTTGTGGCCTATGCATTTATACTTCTATGGAGTCTCATGCAATTTGTGCGACACAATGTTTTTTCACAAGTAATAGTTGATAATAATTTATTCATAGAGGTAATAGTGACATTATCTCTTTTTTAGTATTGTATAATGATGGGTGGGTAAAATCATATCACTTGGATAATACAGTCGAATCAAAATCCTAATTAAGAGTGTTATGAATATTAATGGACCTATTACGATAATAAGTTCATCTACCTTAGTAAAAAATTATGTGCTTGTAATATGATGAAGATTCTTGTATTGTTTTATCTATTATATATGACCCATATTGTGAGTTATATGCCATCAAAAAATCATGGCTGTTGGTGGACTTTGATTATGCGTGGGAAATGCTTAATGGTTGTTATATATACTCTTTGGATCTTTGGAACTATGAAATTGGTTAAACATAGAAACCGAGTTAAATAAATGGATGCCTCAAGATCAAACTTGTTCAATAATAACCCATGTTTTATCAATGTGGAATTAATGAGGGAATGTGTTAAATATGAATACTCATTGACTTTATTGTGTTGTTTTTTTCTTTTTGTGGATATTTTCTGTATTCTGCCTCATATGTTTTGCGTAGTAATACTGTTGAGAGAACAACGTTGATAGTGGATGGTTTAAGGGTGAAATGGTATCTCGAGTCGAGATATTGACTGATTGTGGAATGAATGAACTTCTTGAATATTGGGTCTTTATATGGGTAGTGTTATGATTGTTGGGAATGGACTGTTTGTGCTGTGGGATGGATACCTGGCTGAGTTTTTTTATTGTTGTGGGATGTGTTTTTTTTGCAGCATGGTAACCGATAATAGTTTTGGAGGGATGGTTTTTAATGATGGATGGTGTTACCTTGCTTGGGAATTTCATCTGGAGTTTCAAGAGACCTATATATTCTGAATTCATGTTTGGCTGTATTAGTTGACCCTGATACATCTTTCTCTATTTGGATTTGGCAATGTTTGGTATGGATTCATTTCCCTTATAATGTGTGATGTGTTTGGATGTTTTTTAGGTTGGTATAGAATATATAATTTTGGATTTTTTATATAACGAATAATAATTGGTTAAATGAATTAGTTGTGCTTATGAATTATGTTAGTGGATGGATGTAGTTATGCTTTAGATATTGTACCAAAGGGAGTTTTTTGTGGGATTGTTGGTTTTTTTGAAACCCATATGTTGGGATGAGTTTTTAATACCTATATTTTCACAGTTGATATTCTTTGTGATTTTCAATACTCAACCAAAAAGTGTTGAGATCTACATTCCAAACAACCCCATTGTTATGTTGGAGGGTTTCCATTCCCAACATCTCAGTGGGAGGATGGATGGTTGGTTATTGGATTTTCATTTCTCCCTCTTCAAAAAATTTGTATTCCAAGACTTGTTTGGTAGGTTGTGGTGTAGTTGTGAGTCCAAGGTTTCTATGGGAGAGGTGTTATTATCATGTGCCTTCAGGATGAGAAATATAGTTCTTTAATAGGTATCTGTAGTATGAGGTTGTGTTTTGTAGCCTAGGTGTCTGTGAGAATGATTTGATGTGGTTTGTAGCCTAGGTGTTTGAGGCCTGTGTGTGGTATATGGCACAGGTGTATACAGGTAGGTTTTGACAATGGGTCTTGTGGAAGTGTGTTCAAGTTTCAAGATGATTTCCATGAGGGATTGGTAATTAACCAATTGGAAGTGGTGTGGGGTACCCATATATCGATGTTTTTACTACCTAACATTACCTGAATTTTGTTATTTGTGGGCATGCCTTAGTGAGGTTAGGGTGTATAGTATACCTTATTAGATACATTTGATATGTTTTAGTTTTTTCTATGGGAAATTTTAAGCTTCTTCACTTGTGCATGATAGAATTTGTCTTTTACTAATAAATATACATGTATGCTCACCCAACATATATAAAAATATTTTATAGTCTCCAAGGAGATTATGAGGACCATGATAGACCTTACAAGCTATGGTGTCAAGATTATTGTTTTTTAGGCATAATATTTTTAATTTGGTATTTACATTAGTGTTTTTCTTTGTATTTATAACATTTTTCAATAAACATGCTTCTGGGGTGGATTTTGGATTCTTTTTTGTCTATATTTTGGAGTTTTTTAGGTTGGTTGATCTTATCTCATGATATCTGTTATAATAAAAAGGAAATTTCACACAGTTTTTAGAGATAGGTATACCCTTGTTGATGGCCACCACCTCGGGCCTTCTAGAGGTCAGACTCGGGGGTCATTATCTCTTTTTCAACTCGAAGAAGGAAGGTCATGGCACTTTTTAATCCCTTCCCTCATCTTGAAGAAGGAGGACCATGACATCATATTTCTAGGTATAAGATATTCCACGAATGATTCATGTATATATATTTATAACGTTCAGGTATGTGGAAATAACAAACACTATGGAAAAATTTGCTCTTCGATATATATTGTATGAAAAAACTCTTATTACCATTAATATAAATATTTATTGAAATGTGTGAAATTCCAACCAATATTATAAATCATGACCTTATGTGTTATATAGTGTATAAGATATAATAGTTTATATAATATAAAAATACTAGACAACATCAGAGTTTAGGTTACTGTTCAAATATAGTATAAATATAATCTAAAATATAAATATTGTTGAGAGATAGCCTTTAAAGTTATTTTAGTTGCATCATCCATGCCTTCTATATTTGGTATGTATTTCTATAAGGGAAATAGAGACCCTAATATATAAATTCATCTGGATTATAATAACATCTTGAACTGGAATCCTATTATGGTCATAATTGGATAATTACAGTTTTTATCTATGTTATCTGAATTCTTATTTATGATAAATTTATAAACTAATATAATGGGTGAAAAAAATTTCTATAAGAGATCTTGTCTATACTACAACATTTATTGAAATATCACCCATTGAATATTTATGTATTTTCAGACCCAGTGAAATGTAATGGATGGATTAATTCTATAAAAATAAATTTTATGTTATAGAATGTTTAGAATATAATGTTTTTTGATTTTTATTTATTATTTTAATTTTAAATTTCATCAATTATGGCCTTTCATTATAAGCATTGAGGAATAAGTTGAAATTGACTATATAAAATGTATAATATTTAATGATCACATAATTTTCCAATATTTTCCTAAAATAATTTCTTTTATAATATAAATTAAATACCATTTGTTTGAGAAAATTGAGTGGGACAATGTCACATCCTATAAATCTAATTTTTATTGGTTTCCAATGTATGCACTACATTTCATTATTGAACATCATTGTAAAATTATTTTAATTTATTCCATACTGAAGTCATGTGTATGAAGATAATAGGTTACTCATGAATTTTTAAATAATTATGAAATTGTGTGGTGGGATTAGTATGTTCAAAATGACTATGTAAATTTTCAAAATGGAAAGATTTTCTTCAGTATAGTTTTTAGACAATGGGGAATAATTCCTAGAAATAATCCGAAAGAAAAAAAATTATTTCCCCTCTTATCATAATATTGGAAATAAGAATTATTTTGAATGATTTTTTATATATGTAATTTGGAACTGATCTGGAAACCTTGGACACATGGAACATTACAATAAATACATTATAAATGTTAATAAAAATACTTGTATGTAAAATAATGCTGTTAAATTATTTAATTTCAATGGGTTGAAGAAATATTGTATTTGAAATATAAATTTTTATTCTCATGGTTTCAATCATCATGATTAAAAATACAAATATGCAACAATATTTTTATTACTACTACATCAGATTCAAAACCCTCAAATGAAGTGGTCACTGGTATATTACATGTTTTTCCAAATTATACCATCATATTATATGATTTAGGATCCATGAATTACTTTTTTATTCATTAATATGAATTTAATATTGAACTATCATATCATTAAATGATCTCCAAATTATTGTCAAATACTCCTCATGGTATTATAAAAGAAAAATGAATTTATGTAAATTATCTTATTATTACATAATCCTTTTTCATTCCCATTATAGAATTTCATGTTATTCAGGTATTTAATGGATTTCATATTATCCTAATAATAAAGATTATATCAATATAAGTTAATTTTCGGAATTATTTTCAATTTGTATGTAATAATGATTTAAATAATTAATAACACATTAAGAAGATAATATTATAATAAAATATGTAAGCGAATATAATCTTTGGAATACTTTTTAAAAGAAAGAACTTTTTTAAATGTGTGATGTTCTAATACAAAATTAATTTATATATGTGTTTCCTAATGATTTTCCTTATTTTAATCATTAAAAAGAAGTCTAGTTTACTATTATTTTTTCATTGATTCTAGAATAATTTCAAAACCATTATATTGAATAGCATCGGTAGAATTGTAATAATTAAAAAAGGATTCAAATATTAGGATTAATGTTTCACCCAGCCATGAAAATTTATTTATGGTACACTTATTCAATTTTCTAGAAATAATTATTAAACGATGGTCTTTCCATTGGAAATTGATCACTCAGAACATTAATTTTACAAACATGTTTCATTTACCTCATATCGATGACTTGGTTGATCATCACATGGGAGAATATTAGTTTTTAAACATTTACTTCCACTATGGCTATCACCAGATAAAGAAGAATGATGAATTGATGTCTCTCTTATCTATCCAAACAATGCATGGTCATGAAATCATTCCAATTAGGCCTTTTATATTTAAAATGTAAACTAATTTTACTAATGTATCTTATTAATACATTATCCCATGACTATTGGGATTAATAATTTCAAAATTATTGATGTTATTTTGGGTTATTATAAAATTTATAAGGAATATGGTAAATTACTATTTATTGTTTTATATACATTAAATAAATAGAATTTGTAAATAATATTTTTGTAAATGTGAATATTTTAATTCATGATTTCATTACCAATGTATATTGTTTCTATGGATTGATACCTATTGATCATTTAATAAATTATTTTGGTACACGAGTAGTGATAGACTATAAATGTCATGATGAGTATGTTTTTTCAAGGTTTAGGTGGTCACTACTGATGGATTGTTGAAATTTTTTATTATTTATAATTATAAGTTAATATGTTAATATAAGGTGGAGTGAATTTCATATTGATAATATAATTTGGTGATTGTTCACATGAATTAGAAATATGATTGGTTAATACCATAGTGTGATCCTTACCAAGAATAATGGGAGAAATTTAAATTTTAATGTATACTTTATTGGGGAACGTGGTAGATTATTGAGGAATGATTGTTGAGTAATCACGTACGCATCAAATAAATTAAAACCCTATGATGATAGTTATCTTACATATTATCATTTAATAAAAAAAATTGAATTTAAATTATAAAATAGTGGAATCATCTCTAGGGGATGAAATAAGAAAATAATATTTATCATAATATTTTAATCTATATATTCAATAATTAAGAGTTTATCATGTGGAAGATAAGATAGATAAAATAGATTTTGGATTGTGATTTCACAATTCACTATCATCAACAAAAAGTAAGAAAATAGTTTATCCCATTAGTAAAAAATATAATTTATAATCGTCTATGTTATGGATGGAAGTTGATCCTTTATTTAATGAATTAATAAATTTAATACTAAAACATTGGTATGAATACTTCTTCTCATTTGACATAGGTATCAGTTTAGTAAATTGTATTTCAAAAATAATTATGTAGTCTTATAAGGATTATTATTATTTCCATTAAATATTTAACTTTCTAAAAAATATATGTTCCCTTTTTTTATTTCAATAATGATAGTTTTATAAAATATATAAAAAGATTAGGTGTTTTTAGTTTTTCCTTATTTAAGATGCAATGCCCATGTGAATGTCATATCTCTCTATTTTCTATTCATATTGACCATACCACGATGTACAAATACATTAAGGAATATTTTTTTAATATTTATGCAGAAAGATATTTTTAATTTTACAAAAATTATTTTCATTTTTCATCATGATAAATATGAATGATATATATAACAGAACATTCTTCAACATTTTTTTGTGAAATAATTTATATTGTAGATCTTATCCAGGGATTTCACATTTTCATTTCCAAATCCATCTTGAGGTGATATTTTTATTTCAATCATTGTTCAGCGATTGAGTTAATATATTCTTTTTTCTTACTATTCAAGATATATTGTATTTAGATCAAAATAATATAACATATAATGATATTATAAGATGGAATGGGGTCCCACCATGAATTATATCAGATCATTATCTTAGGATTACATAAAAAAGTAACAGAATTTATTTTTTCATGCTCACTAAATTAAATTGCATTACATATTACCATCCAAAATATAAAATAATATAAAAGTATAATATTAAAACACTAGAGGATATGATATCATATTTCATTATATAATATCATGGATGTGTGGGATTAAAATCTGTCTTATGTTCAATTTTTATATAATATAAATTTTCCATCAATTCAACTTATTGAAACATTTTAATGATTATTAGGGTAACGATATCATACTCTACCTTGTTGTGATGTAGTCAATGAGAATAAATTAATGGGATACTAATTTTTATAAGAGATGGTTCAGAATTTAATGATGATTATCCACCACAATATTTTCCACATAGAAAGAAAAATAGATTTATGTATAACCATATGAATGGCCATTCATTTTTTGTGGGAGATGATTTGTTTCATAAAATATAGACCTTGAAAGGGTTAATACATTTTCTAAAAAATTGAAGTTGATTCCATGATTCATTAAATTTTATGATATTATAATGAATTATTCATTTATTTTCTATGGATATCCTTACCTATTATTTTATATATGGTATATGATATTCTTTTTGATCAACTAATACAGTAGTTCCTATGTATTTAATCTCATGTTTTAATGCCTACTATGGTATATTTAGATGAAAATAACTATTAAAAATAATGTATAACATTTTTATCAAATAGAGATAGTAATATAAAATAATATTTTTGACATGTTAATATTTTATGGATGCATAACAACATTTAATATGGAAAATGTTAATAAAAAAATAATGATTGAGAAAATTACCCTCACTTATTTGAGTAATGGGAAAAATTATGGGAATCAATTTTCATAAATTGTGTAGAATTTTCAAAAATGTTAATCCTAGAAAAATTGAATAAAATGATTTATTATTATTCATTTTATGGACTCATATTCATTATATTTTTATAAATGAATTTGTATAATTTTTCAATTGAACGATAATAGTTTAATTTAAATAAAATGTTATAAGTTTTTTCTATTATTATATTTAATATATAAATTCATGATTTTAGGAATATAATTTTTAAAAAAGGACTCCATTTCTTGAATCATCATATCATATATATATATATATTTAATTTTTTGGGAATTAATTAAAAATAATTACAAATGATTGAATTCGGAAAATTCCAAATTTTTAAAAACAATCGTGTAATTTCAGTAAGTATATTAATTCAAATTTCCCATTATCATTGTTATTTATATTAAAAGTTATCTTATATCATGTTGACTAGAAAATCCAAATAATTACATTGGAATCCAGAATATACTTTATTTTTTAACATTTTTTTGTACTTAAAGGTATATTTTTTCTTAATAAAAATTCCATGGTTTTATGGACATATCACTTATATAAATTGAATATTAAAAATGGTTTATTTATTAAAAAATTGATAGAAAGTTTATTTAGGAGGAAAATTTAATTGTTGGTTTGTATGAATAATAAGAATGATAAAAATTTATCCATAAATTTATTGGAAAATATGTTTAATTACTGTAAAAACGTTTTTATAATTCCGAAAACATTTCATTAAAATATTATTAGGTGATTTTATTTCCATCAATTTATATTATTAGTAAAATTTTATTTTTATTGATTCAAATTTAATTTTATTAAATGAATTATCGTATTTAATAGCCTAAGAAAATTTAATGTCCTCCAATACAGTCAATTATAAAAGGAAACCTCTAGTCATCCATTCCCCAATACTTTTAATTCACCTAGTTCATCTAAAAACTTATCAATTATCTCCCCAAGAACAATCCCAAAATATCATATTACTTGGATTTGTAAAAATAAAATTCTTAGAAGGTTAATGATGAAATCAAAAGGGAGTTATCTTTGGATGAAATATTTGTTCAAGATAACATATTTCATGTTTATTTCTCTTTATACTCATTTAAACTCTATGATTAACACTATAAAAAATGATACATGTTTCATTTATATACCTAAATATTATAATTTTGATGAAACAACTCTCTTCTATATATTTTATGATCAATGGTAAATGAAATCATCGCTTGTACATACATGTTGATAGAAAACTCAATGAATTTATGTGTTTAATTCTCCATCACCTACTCACATATATGGTTATAAAAAATTTATTTAATGAATATATATTATTTTTAATAAATAATTTTAATTTTTAAAATATATTATATTTTTACCATTTTAATCTTTTGTAAACTTAGGAAATCCCTCATGAATATGTGTGGAATACCACCTCAAATAAGTAGTGTTATTAATTTGACATTTCCATCTTAAATGGATGGTTATTATTAGGGAATTAAATACTAAATATGACACTTATTATGAATAATTGATTCTAGAAATGATAAATATTATCTATAATATTTCAGTTCAACCTATTATAAAAATTAAATCATTGCCTTTGTGTAATTAAAAATGACCATCCCCAGGAAATGGCATGGTTAATTTTTCATGGCCACCTTACATTCTTAGTTTTAAATTTTTATTTAACATATAAATATGAAAAATAATTCAAATTTAAAATTTTTTATGTAAATGAATACTAAACCATTAGACCATTTTAAATTTATTGATTTAATTTTTATTTTATAAATCGAATGATTGCAAAAACTCCAATGTAATCATTATTATATCAATATCTATATAAGCCATTGTAATTATGTAAATAAATTATATTAAAAATATTAAATGAAAATAGAGAAAAGAATATTACATGGAAAATATCACTTTAATTTTTTACTCAAGAGGTATATAATATATGGCGATGTATGTGATTTAAGTAAATTGATTCCTCAATAAACGATCTTGTAAATGTATATATTTGAAATCAGACACCTAAAAATCCATGTTTTTAGAAATGTTAATTTTTTTCATATTTATACATTAATTTGTATTAAAATTAATGATAAAATACATTTTTATTTCTTTGTAATAATTTAAAAGGAAGTATTTTAATAAATTACCATACATGACATTTTGATATTCAAAAACCAATGTCAAAAAAAGAATTTTTTTAACATATACAAATTAAATAACATTTACCAGCATCATAAAAATTATTTTTTATCATGTATTCTCTATAATCATCAATGTATATTTTACAAAAAAACTTCATTCGATATTATATGAATTTTATATTTTAAAAAAATAATTTACAGAGGTTGTCTATACTTTTAAACATATTTTTTAGTCAACTAAATGTGTTATTTCTTATCATGTTTGATGAAACCCCAGGTTTCACATCATTATTATTTTTGATAATTTTTCATTTTTATGGATGTGGTTTTAGCTCTGATAGTTTACAGATTAGAAAATTAATTTTTTTTAAGGATTTTTAGATTCATCATGATTATCCCATATAGTTAGTAGTGTTTATGTGGTGCTCATATAAGAAAATAGGTGATTCTGAAGTCTGGTGCACATCTTGTTCATGTTCTATTATACCATCTACAAATAATATATTTTTGATAAAAAATTACTATTCTGAGTGGCATGGATTGAACATAGTTTTTTCTACCCTTTTTCATCATAAGAGTAAATATAAGGGGAGATCTATCCTTGGATGTGGAAAGCATATGGTTGACTCATGATTTAGTAAACCATGTGAAAAACATGATATTTCCAAATATTTTAAATTTTTAGTTATTTTTTTATTTTTATTATAATTTTTTCCACCAAATTTTATCTCCCCGTCTCTTCACTAAAATATCCTGAAACCCCTCCCCCTTCCTATCCACCCATACCCCATCCTCCCTCTCAACCCTTTCTTCTTCTAATGACACCACTACATTTCTTCCAATTTTTTGTTAGAACTTCATGGTAACCCTTCACTCCTTCCCTTACACCTTTATTTGGGTGATTTTCCAACTTTATGTTGCCCAGTTTAGATAGTCTTGTACATAGGGTTTGGGTTGATCTGAATATGATTTTTTACCACGGTGTGGTTATACAATGGTATCCTCAAGTACTTATAAACCTTGTTTTAGTGTTTTCCACTGAATATGATTCATTTATGGTAATTTCATTTCTTTCATTAGTCATTGTGGTAGGATATCCCCTTTTCATTTTCAATCCCATTTTTATTTGGGGTCTTTTGGTAGTTTTGAGTTCTAATTATTTTTCTGAATTGTGTTACAATCATAATTAAGGTGAGTTCGAGTCAACAGAGTCGAAGGTACTTAACTTGATATGGATTTGTAGTAATATATTTATATATATATGCCTATGTTTTTGTTCCCCCATTTATATATATATTTATATATTCATCCAAAGTAGCATGAGATATATATTGGGGCTACGTATACTTGTATATATATTAAAATGTCATATCTGTGTAAGCGTAAATGAGTATATGAATATATAAACACATATATAAGGATCCCTAGGTACATATTTAGGGTAATGTGAATATGAACCTATGATCTTGGTTTCTTTATTTATATGTGATGATTTATATGATTAGATGCATGGAAGAGAATCTTTAAGTGGTCACTGATGAAACTGTCAAATTTTGATGTGTTGCAGCCTGATAAACTTCTCCTTGAGGTAGGTGTTATTGTGAAATTCTTTTTATTTTAGAATTATAATATTTTTTTCAATTTTTAAATTTTCTTTTTATGAATTTATATATATCTGTGTGTATATATTAATATATTTCTGTTTATTTAGACCCATTTCTTGGTGTTTATTTTTTTGTATAGTTGGTTTTTTATGTTCAATCAATGTTCATGTTTTGAAATGAAAATTTTATTTATACAAAAATTATGAAATGACTTTGGGCCTTTTTGAACTGAATTTTAGAAGTTAAATATGTGTATTAATTTTGGATTAAATTATTATTTTTATTTTATTGAGTGAATGTAATGTTTTATGGGGAATTTTTTCATAAATTTAGGTGATGAAAAAAATGACATAAAAGTGGGTTTTAGGTTTTATTTCTTATTGTGATTTTAAATTTTTAAGTTGTTTAAAATTATAGGGAAATACATTTTGGTTTATTTAATGGTGGCTTAATGGAAATGTAAAAGGTTGTTTGCACTTATTGTTTAATCCAACATAGCTTTAAATGTTTATTGAAATGGATTATTTTCATAAACCTATTACAATGTTTAATGTGGTGTTTTATAGAAAGCATGATTTATGAAAGGGATATGGAAAAATTTCAAATTATTAAAGAAGAAATGAATTCTGTATGGTTTTCCTTGATATGTTATTCATGATTGTGTTTTTTATTAAATAGTTTGGCTTAATTTCTTTATGATGTGAAACCTTATTTTGAAATGTGGTTTTATGATTCATTATGATAGAAAAAAATTTGTAATAGGGTTTTCATTATGAAATGTAGTTGATCCTTGGTTTTTATGATAAAGTTGTTTTTATGTGGGATCGCTTTTTTTGTTAAATGGGTTTCCTTGATTAAAGAGATGTTTTAGTTTTATAAAGTGAAATTGGAGTTTCCCTTTACTTATGTGATATACTTGTATTTTTTTATACTTCACATAGAATTAGGTCTAAAATTTAATATAATTTTAGAAAGTGATTTCTATATATATATATATATATTATAATATAATATAAGGCCTGGTTGGAACTATTGATGTGATGTGGTTGACCCTTGCTGAACCTCATGTTCGTATAGGATGGTTTTCGTATACATGTGATTGATGTTTGTGATGTGAAAAATATATGGGTATGGTAAAGGGAGTCATTCTGTATATTTACTGTATTTATGGAATAATGGAATTGATATGGGTTTTGGATGTCATTCTGATTCACCAAGAATGATTGTTTGATGTATAGTTTGGGTGATGTACTGAGGCTTCAGGAACAGTAAGTATTCTATTGATTTGGTGTCAGAAAAATGATCTCAAAAATGGAAGTATATTTTAGGGATTCCATACTAGACCAAGGGTGTCAGAAATGAAGGAATTTCATTTTGAAAAATATTATTGCACTCACGATCCTTCTCCTTAGTTTGGTCAAGACTAAAGCTCTGGGAACCACCATTTTATGTAAAAATCTTTTTTGCAGAGAGGTTCCATTCACTAATATTTTGTTTTGTGATGGATTTGATGGAACCTTTTTTTATATTAGTTTTAATGGTTTTATATATTATTAAGTGCATGAAAGAGGTTCCATCCACATTAAATTATGATATTGATATATGCTTTAGATTTCAGGCTGTCTTTATTTGCACTGATGTTTTGGGTATATTGTATATGCCTAGTTGGTATAGGATTATGCCCCCTTATGTTTGAGAATGAGTGAATACCCTTAACATTTATATGATGTACCTCATATTTTACCCTTTAGATTATTGGTTTCTATTGTTACATGTTTGATTGGACCAAGTGTCAGCAAAGAGTCATTTTGCCATCTAGGTACTGGTTGAGTTATTGTTCCCTCGGCTTGTATCATTTTTGTTTAACTATTTATTTTATTCCACTTTTTATTTTTATATAATATTCATATTAATAGAGTTTTCTATATTCACATTTTAGGGTGACCTATTCAGTTTTAGTCACACCCTTTAAGGGCCTCTATATAACTTGGGTTCCAATGAAGCTCTCACATGGTCGTACATGTCCTTACAAACCCATTGAGTTGTTTACTAATTTGATGTTCATGTTGATTTCTAGATGTATTTTATTGTTCCATGTTTCACCTGACATATTAGTATACATTATTCCCTTTTTTATTGAGTATATGTTGATTTCTGAGGCCTCCTTTGTTATACATTGTTTGGATAATTGAACATGATTTACTTAAGTACTCTTTGTTGATTATTTGAGACATGTTGGAAAATGTCTTAAAGTAATATTTTTTTCATTTAAATGAAATATAATATTGGTTTTTGCAAACTAAAAATGGTATTTATGGTTTTGATATGGAATAGGATTGTGGATTGGCTCTCAAATTCCTATGTTCGGTTTTTGAAAAAATGTGATGTGTTTTGAAAGCTTTCTATGGATTTTATTTGTTCTTCCATGAGATGATTATGTATGTAAATATTAATTTCAATAATTATTTTCAAAATATAAATGATTTATTTTATTAGGGAATAGATTTCATTATTTTTGTTGTTTATGGTGACCTACATGGATTTTTAGCTCACATTTATCTCATTCCAGGTTCTCAACTGGATCCAGTTTTATTCTTTGTGGCTTGCATAGGGGGATTTGGGTGGAGATGTTTTGGGTGTTGGAATGATAAAGTTATTTTTTATATTGAATTTTAGTTGTTTCACATAGTTATTATTTTATGGAATTACACTACTTTGTACATATTTATTAATTTCAGTTATAGAATTTATATCATCTAATTTCATTTAACTTTTATTTCGAATAAATTTTTACCACTGGTACATATGTGATGCCCAATTTCTAGTCCCTCACCGATGGGGATGGGAAAACAACATTGTGGAAAATCTATTTGAGTTTCAAGTAGGATGGAATCATATGGTGGTCAGTTATAAAGTAGAAACAAAGACTATGTTAAAATTTGGTTTTAATTTTGGTATTTCCCAATTTATTTGTGGTTTCTCAGGTACAAGGGAGACTAATGATATTAGATATTGGAAGGTAAGGGCAGGGACAATATCCTGAGCTCTTTGTTTTCAAAAACATCAATCTACTGGGGGATGATGGGTATTGAATCACATATTAGAGTTTCTTTTGGGATATTTTAATTTTTTATGTGACTGATGTTTTGATCCCCTTTCATCATGTCCGTGATTTTAGTGTTCTATCTAGGTATTGGGTTGGGATTGGTGTTGAAATTCAGTTGTGTTGTTGGAATTCATGGTTTGGGAAATAATGTGGATCCCTAGTATTCAAGTTTGGATCTTATATGGAATGTGTTATAGGGTTGGATTGTGGTCACCAAACTATGGGTCCAATGCCTACATTATCCTATTCTCTTTCTGGATGGCCAATTTTGGACACCAAATGATTCTTCATTTCTCCATCGGTTGTTTCTGCACATAATAGGTTGGTTGAGGAGTGTATTGGGATGTGGTTCATTTGATTCTTATATTTTTTCATGTAGTGATTTCTCAAACCAGGTTGCACTAAATGGTGCCTCAAGCAGGTTGGCCACATAACCTTAAGCAGGCCTCCCAATATGCCAAAGGGTGCAAACCAATTGTGAGGTTTAGGAAAATCAGTCTTGAGGAGATAATACCTTCTTCTATCATAACTAAACACCAATTTAAGCACACAAAAATCACCATGTGCAGACAAAAATAAAATAAAGGAATAATACCATGTCATATAATTAATAAACAATAAAATCCAATATTTAACTAGAAGGTTAAAAAAGTTGTTACAATGCCAGTGTCAAGTTTCTACAATGAAACTAAATGTAATGTCAGATCAACTCCCAAGCGGGTCTCTCACCTTCTCTAGTTCCCTCTCCTATGATACAATCCCAAACAACCACCTATCCAATGTCTATGCCCTTATCCTGTCCTTCAACAACAATTTCTACATGGGTGCCTATCAGGTGACCCGAATAGGGTGCGATTAAATCTAAATAGGATCCCCCAACGGTGACTTAATCAAGTCTAGTCAAAAGATAGTGTATACAGTTCTATAAAGCATAAAAATACAATTCATAATAAAACAATCAACACATTGTCATTTACTCATTAAAAATCACATTAGGTAGAGTTTCAATCCTATATTCACCTTTGAATAATCATTTATTATTATTAATCATTTAATTGGGGTGTAATTCCATGTTTAGCACCCCAAATCTCATTAATTGTAGGTCTCCATGCCTAAATTTCCAAGTCTCATTCAGTGTAGGTCTTCATGCCTGACACCCCATAATCTCAATATTGGACAAATATTGGAGGGGAACGTTATTACATGGAACATCTTCTAATAATTCTAGAATTCCATGTCTAGCACCAAAAAATTCCCATCCAATTAATCAATTTTTTAATTCACATTAATTATCAATATTTTCCATTACTAATCCAACGATTAGTAAATCATTTCACAAGCCAATAGTTAACTAAAATATTAACTAAGCACATAACCCATTAATTAATTCATAAATTATTTAATCAATCATCACAATTCTCATCCCATAATTAATTCTTCACAACAAATTACACATATCAAATATCATATTTTCATAAATAAATATCAGAATCAATTAGTTTTTATCAACATCATGGCACATAATTTATTCTCACAATTAATTATCATTCATAGCCAAACATAATTTAATAATTAATTTCCTCAATTAATTATCTTAACAAAAAAAATTTGATATCTCAATAAAAATATTCCCACCCACAACCAATTTACAAAAAAAATATCTATTTTGGAAATCCCCTTCGTTTTAAACATGATTCAATTTTAAATTAATCACAAAGGCAATCACATGTCACCAACACATTCCTAATAACTATAATTTAGGAAATAAATCATAAAAGGAATCTATAAATTTCATAAGTTGACATTCACATATCAAATTCATGACTATGGGAGTTCAATTTGGGCCACCTACCTGAGTTTATTGATGAATGTTAGCCCAACAGAAATCCCCCAAATCTGAGCAGCACAACATCATTGATCAAGCTTCAAACATAAATACATAAACGGAAATTAATATCAAAGGCATAAAAACATAAAAATATATATCTAGATCCACAATCCTAGATCTAGATATCAACTCATATGCTCAGATTCATGGAAACTGTGGGGATCGTCCCCGAAATGATCAAGGAGAGATAGAGGGATGAATGTGAGATGTAACTGGATGAAATAAACTTACCTAGTCGAGAGAATATCATGAATATGAACATTAAATCTTAAAAAAAATGTTTCTATCAACTTGGAAACCCCTTGGGTGGCTCTGGGGACACCTAGAATATGTCAATATTGTTCCATGGTCGAAATATGGGAGTCTCGGGGGGGTTCAGGTGTTTTTAGAAAGAATTTTCTGATAATTAAATCCATGAACATGATTTCTTATGCAGGGGATCATGGTAAGGTAATCCATGTTCCAATCATGTAGTCCTATTTATTCATGATTACATAGTTTGAATGGTTTGTCCACAGGGGTTTTCAATCCGGGTGTTAACTGTGTGAACCCCTCTGTATAGTTTTTCAAGCTTGGGATGGTTTAGTCACACAGTTTGTCAAAACTTGCACATAATTTTCACATCCCACTATCCTTTATTTTTTTAATTTTCACCGAAATTCTCTCCAAGAAACTAATACAACACAAAGGTACATAAAAACCTCAAATAGTACCTGAAATTACACCCGATATGACTCCAATTAAGGTTGGGATCTTACAATCTCCCCACCTAGTAACAACTAATCCTCGAGCATCACTCCTGAACTAATATATGATTTTGATCCAAAACGATTGGGACATTGATAACTCATGTATGCTTCCCATTATCATGTATCCTCTTGAACACTTCTATGTTTCCATAACACATGAACAAATGAACATCTTATCCCCATAACACTTTCTCATTGTCACCGTGTACATGTATCAGATACTCCTTAAAGGATGCTTCTATTTCTAGGTCAACCTATTCCACTCGAATCATATGATAAGGGTTGGGTTGATACTTATATAGTTCTGACACATACAAAACATCATGCATAGTACTAAATTTTTGTGTTAGGTCTAATCAGTACGCCACTGGCCTGATTCTCACCAGCACCTCAAATGGTCCTACAAACCTAGGCGCCAACATTCCCTGCCTCCGTATCCTATGGTGACCCAATAAAGGGGAAACTTGATGGAATACATTATAACCATATTTAAATTATACAGGTCATATATATATATCAAAATACTATTTTCATATACTATTAGTTATATCCATACATTTCTGAATCAACTAAACTTTCTCTAATGTCTGTTGAATGAGACTCTGTCCCAACAACTCTGACTCACCCACCACTAACCAACATAGATCTGATCTACAAGGTCTAACATAAATTTCCTCCTATGGTTCCATATTTATATTTTACTGATGACTATATTTATAGGAAAAATACACTAAGGAAAGTGATAATCCCAAGAACCACCAAAATTAATCACAACTACTCGTATCATATCATCTAACACATGTATGGTACACTCCGAATACCCATGTTTATTTGTGAAATATTTTCCCAAGTTTCACTAAATGATTCCCTAAGCTGGTTTGCTGCATTCCCCTAAGCACACCTCCCCATACTCTAGATGGTTCCAAATCGTAGCGAGGATCTGGTAAGTCCGTCTTGGGGAGACTATGCCCTCATTTATGATAATTAAAACACCAATGGAAGAAACAAAACCATGTGAAGAAGTGTATAAATGATCAGAATATTAACATGTCATAGAAAGTCAAAAAAATAAAACAAAATACACAAATGACTGGTAAAACTTACTATGACAATGCAAGTGGCATGTGTCTATAATGAAACTAAATGTAAAGTCACAATGACTCCCAAGAGGGTCTGGAACAATATATGGTTCCCTCTCCCATGCTCCAATTCCAAATTGAAACCTATCGCATGGCATTTCCCTTATCTTGTCATGCTACAATAATGTCTACTCTGGTGCCTATTAGGTGGCACAAATAAGGTGTTAGTACAACTCAGTAGGCTACCACTAATGGTGTATAAAAAAAGTCTAGTAATAAATATAGTGTTTTTAACTCTCTAAAAAAAATTCAATGAACTATTAAATAATCATGGCATTGACATTTAATCTTTAATAATCACATTAGGCTTTATTTCAATCTATGTTTCCCTTTTGAATCATCATTCATAATTTTTAAACAATTATTTCATGTTGAATTCCATGTCAAGCACTCCAAATCAAGTTTAGTGTAGGTAACCATGCCTAACACTCCATATCCCATTTAGAGTAAGAAGACATGCATAAAACCCCATAATATAATACTTGGATAACTACTCCAGAGGAACACCATGTCCGAGTCCAATCTTCTAATCGGTCTAGAACACCATGTATAACAACACAAAAATCTCTTCCATTTAATAATTCATCAATCCATAAGAATAAGTAAAATAATTCCATTACTAATCCAATAATTATTTTATCATTTCAATGGCCATAAGTGAACTCAACCATTAACTAATCCCTTAACAAAATAATTAATTTATCAATTAATTTATCAATCAAAAAAATTCAATTTCCATAATTAATTATTCACAATTAATTATCCATATCTTTTCAGATCTTTTCATAATAAATTCTCAGAATTAATTATCTTTGTTCAGCATCATGGAACATTTTTAGTTAACACAACTAATTATCTTTCATGGACAAACATAATTTACAATTTATTTTCCCAAAATTAATTATCTTAACACAATCAATATGATATCTAAATTACAATATATCAACCCATAACTAGTCTCCAAAATAATATTTATTTAGTAAACCCTCTTCCATTATTCCATGATTCTATAATCAATGAATCACGAGTGAAATCACAATTCAACTCGTCAATACTAATTACTCATACTTATTAAATCAATCATCAGAAGAATTTAGAAAATCCCTTAAATCACATTCACATATCAAATTCACAACTGTGGGAGTTTGATTTAGACCACCTGCCTTGGATTATTGTTATCTATTATCCCAACATAAATCCAAAAAATTTGAGCAGCACAAAATCGTTGATCAATCTGCACATCTAAATCCCTAAAAAAATTATGGGAAAAGGAATGAAGATATTGAAAATCAATATCTCTATTTACAATCTTAAATTTGTATCTCAACTCATAGGTTTAGATTTAGGGAAAAAATGGATATATTTCATGAAATGATTATGAAATGATGGAGGTAAGAATGTTAGTTGAAACTAGATGAAATCCACTTACTGGGAAAAGAGAGGCACTTCAATCCAAACATTAGATCTCATTTAATAATGTCCATATCACAATGGAATCCCTTCTGAAGTATTTTGGAACACTTCAAATTTTTCAAGGATGAGCCAAGGTGGAAATATAGAGTATTGGGGGGGGGAGGGGTGGATTTACGAGGGATTTTTGGAGAATTAAATATTCTTGTGTTGTTTCCTGGGCATGGGTGCATGGTTAGGGAAAACCGTGCGCCAAATGTGCAGATCTCTCTATCAAGGTTTTCATATTTCACATTATTTAGTCACATGGGTTTTCATACCGTGTGAACCTCTATGTGAATTTCTTTATTCTTGTTATGTTTTAGTGGCAAGGTTGGTCAAACCCTGCACATCCCACTATCTTTTATTTGTTTTTATAAAAGTTCACCCAAATGGACCCCAAGCCACAATTCCAAAACAATGGTACATAAAAAACTAAAAATTTACCTGAAAACATGCCTAATATGGCTCCAAAAAAGGTTGGGATCTTACCCTTGGGTAGTAATTTTGTTTGCTTGCTTTTGGAGATCATGATTAAGAAAGAAAAATGAATTCCAATGCAAACACATATATTCAAATTTGGTTTTGGAGATAAGATTGTAAAGGGAATTTCCATGATTTTATAAAATGATAAATAAAAATGGGTTTCTCCTATATTTATGGGGTTTTCAAAAGGAATGTGAGTTTTTAATGATAAAATTTTAGTGAAATTTTTTAAAAATGAAGTTGAATTTTGGAAAGCCCTTCATTTTGTTTTTATTTTCTTTGAAATGGGTGTGTTCCACCAATGTTGGTTTTGTTCAATATAAAATTTCATGGGTATTAGAAAATAAAATGTTTGAGGGCGATTATTAAAAATTATTTAGTGAAAATGATGTTTTCAAACCCAAAGATATTTTGATGAAATTATATGTACATCGTTCTATTGTTCTAGTGTTCCAGTTTATGGATTGATTTTTTTAGATTCATTGATTTAGAAGTAATTATTGGGATTGTGTTATGATACAAGGAGTGTTGAGGTCTATGCCCACATTGGTTGTTTTTATCCCCTAGAATGGTCAAAATATATTTTTTAGATTTTGTTCTTACCCTGATTCTATGGGGAGTGGTGGATTTGGAACCATCCATCGGAAAGTGGTTGCGAAATGGCTTATTGGTTCTAGTTTAGTGTGATGAGGTTAGATTCTTTGAGAATACATTACTTTGGTGGTTAGGGTATGCGATTTTGGGATATAGTTGGTGTTGAATATATCATGTTAATGTTTCTCTAGTTTTATCATTCAATCATTTAGGTATTTGTTTTTTAGATATGAGAGAGTCATTGGGTGTGTAATCAAGTAACTTGTGCATTTAATCTACCATATATGTTTGGTATACTATCTATCACAGAACAATGGTTGTTCTTTATTAACGATGTTGGTGTGATCTATGAATTGGAGTGTTGGATGAACATATGTGTTATGATTTGAGGAGTGAACTGTTTAAATATTTTGATTCTTGTTGTGGTCCTTCATCCATTCAAGGGGGTAGAAGTTATTTTACATGAAAATGTTTCTCTTATGGGTGTCAAATTGTTTGAGGATATGTATTTTTGTAGTTCCCTTTAGTACCACCATTTTAGAGATACTATTAATAGTGAGTATACAATTGTAGAGAATTCTCTGATGATTAAGTTTTCTTATTTTATTTTATTGTTACTATTGTATAGGAGACATGGATGCTTATAATTTGATCAGAGCAAATGGTTTTTAATATTTTAGTTTTTTCATTTGAGCTTAAGCCACGTCGAATGTTTCTTTTTTGTAGGTAATATTTGGACCATATTTCTTCATTTTAATTCCTTAGACTATGAATTTCTAGCTATAAGAAGTGACATGTAGTGATATTATAACACCCTGGGTATCATAGTGTCTACATTATGGATTATTTTTCTTATAATGGAGTTGTTTTGATCTCTGGTAGTTACTGGCCAAAAAATATTTTTTTTTGTATGTTAAGCTATTAAATTGTTAGACCACATGTTTACTAGTGATAGTGTATTGCTCTTGTGGTTGTCTAAGTGAGTCTAAGGTGTGGTTCATGGGTTTCACTATATCCACCAAACCATGTAGAAAGTGTGAGGTTTGGATCAGTATATATAAAATGTCCATTTAAACTATTTTAGAATGGTTTAATCAACCATACTTCTTTTTAGGAGAAAACATTTGGGTGTTCTTGGCCTAGATAGTGTCCAATTCACCATTGATACACATTTTGGTAAATAATGCTAAAACTGTACAGCTTCCCAGTGTTTTAAAATTAATTTTTTTATTTATTTTATTTATTTTATTTTTTCTTTATTTTGATTAAATATTTTTTTCTCCCCCATTATCATGCCTAGGTGAATGAGACACCCCCTCCCACTCCCTCTATAGTCATGCACCACCCTTCATTTCATCCCTCCCTTCATTTGGAAATACCAATATATTTTGTCTAATTGTTTGTCGGTTTATAGTGTAAGCCATTATCTCTTAAACTTTTCCACCAATTTGGATGATTTTCCCTCAACTCATAACCCTATGTTCATGGTCTAAACCCAATTTTTCTGGTTGATCATAATTTTGGTTGTCTCTTCCAATTTTATTGAATATAATGCAATCCTCACATCATCATCAATTGTGTTTTTGTGTTCGACTCTATAAGAGATGTGTTTCAGATCATTATTGTTTTATTTCAGTACATAAGGTTGTGTTTCTCCTGATGAATTGTATGGACCAATTTTATTTAGGTTCTTTTGCTGATTTCGAGTTCTTAATATTTTTTGTGTTGCCTTTTGGTCATCTTTATTTCATGTTCGAGTCACTAGTGTAAGAGGCAAAATACCTATGTTTGCATAGGAATACACATATATATATGTATATATTTTCCCCTATTATATATATACCCATGGTATTATGAATATATATATATATATATATATATTTGGGAATTGTGTTCATTTTCATATATATGAAAAATTCATACATGTATAAGTGTAAATGAGTATAATCATGTATAAGAATATATGAAAGTATCCTGATGAACATTTTCAAGTACAAGAGATATTTAAATTTGGGATACATGCACTTATGTATATAAAAAAGTGCATAATCTCATATAAGTGGAATAGAAGATTTGAGTGGTCATCGACGAAAGCATAAAGTGATGAAGTGTTCCGTCTTGATCCTATTCTTCTTGATCTAGTTGTTACAATGAAATTAAATTTGTTTGGAATTATAATATTCTTTTCCCTTTTTAAGTTCAATTGTTATGAATTTACAGAGACATAGATAGACTTTTGTTGTGTTCAAACCATTTCATTGTGTTCTGTTCTGGGAATTGTTGGTTATTTCCTATGAAATACATGTTCTTGTTTTAGAATGTCATGTTTAGTTATAAAATGATTTTATGAAATGACTTTGGGTCATATTGAAAAGTTTTTATGAAGTGTATGATCCAATTTTAATGGGTTTTAAATCATTTTTTGTTTTAATTAAGTGAAATAATGCTTTTATGGGGATTTTTTCTCTAAATTTTGTTGTAGACCACAAATTACCTAAAATTGGGTTTTAATAATTTTTTAAAATTGAGATTTGAAATGTGTGGGTGGTTTAACTTTTGTGTAAAATTATACTTGGATTATTTAAAGGTTGATTGATGGAAATGAGAAACATTAAGTGCCTTGTTTCATTTTACACTGGGTACCATGATGTTTTTTATGAAATGGATAATTTTTTGAACCTCTTACAATGTATAAAGTAGTATATTAGGGTACTATTGATGGATGGAGATCCTGTTTTAGAGTTTTTAATTTAAAAAGAAGAAATCCATTGTGTTATGGGGACCTTGATATGAAATAATGTTTAGGTTTTTCCCTGGAATGAGTGGGTTAATTGTATTATGGAATATAACATGGTTTTGAAATGAGGTTTTAGAAAGTCATCATGTTTTATAAAACAATCAATGATGGTTTTCAATGTAAAATCCACATTAATCTTGTAATTTAGGAAAAATATAATTTTATATTAGATACATTTTTTCATTAAATGTGTTTACTTGTTTAAAGTGGTTATTGGTCTTATAATGTTAAAATCGAGTTTCCCTTAACTTATGTGGTTGGGCATAGAAGTGTTTATTCTTACCTACAGAATTTTTTTTATATTTAATATTGTTTTAGAAAAGGATTTCAATATATATATATATATAATATTAGTAAAGGTCCATTTAGAACATCTGATGTTATGGGGATGACCCTTGTTGAACCTCGTGTCAGTAGATAATAATTTTTTTATCCATGTGATTGATGTTTTTGATGTGGTAAATGGTTGGGGATTATTGGTGGAGTCATATGATTAATCGTGATTAGATTTATAGAATGGTGGAACTGATTTGTGGTTTGGATGTTGGACTGATTCCCCAAGGATGATAGTTTTGATGAATGGTTTGTGTGATGGAATGATGCTTCGGGAACTTGGATTATGCTTATAAGATGGTGTCATAATAAGTCTCTAGACACTAATATTATACTTTAGGTATATTATGAACACAAATTCCCTAGTAAATGATTATATTCTATGTGGGAAAATAATGTTGTGTTGAGGGTAATTCTCTATGAGATGGGCCAGACTGTTGTTCAAGGCAGCACCTGTTGAGTCAATAAGGTTTCTTTATGACTTTTACATTTCATTTTGTTTTCAAAATCAAAAACAATATACCTCAAGGGAAATTTCATTTCCCATTAGATCTATCTTATTAAGGAAATAATTCATTCCAAGGGAAATTTTCTCCCTATCTTTGATTTCATTTTTTATGATTTAGTCTCACTAAATCTAACTCTTTTTATTTCTATGTGTAAAAATCGATTTCATTTCTAAAACATTAGAATCCTATATATACATATATATATATATATAATGTAATCTATTTTCAGGTTCTGAATTTAGATTCCAAATTATTCAGAATTTAGATTCTGAATTTTTCTGAAATCAGATTCGGAATTCTCTTAAATACAAATTCCAAATTCTTCAGAATTCAGAATCTGAATTTTTCTAAAATTTATATTCTAAATCAGTTGTAATTCAAGTTCCAAATTTCTTATAATTCAGGTTCCAAATTCCTCAGAAATCTTGTTCCGAATTACATATAATTTGGACTCCAAATTCCTCAGAATTCAGGTTTTGAATTCCGTAAAATTCAGACTCTGAATTATCTCAAATTCAGGTTCTGAAATTCCAGTTCTAATTTCCTTAGAATTCATACTCTGAATGGCTCAGAATTCAGGTTCCAAATACCATAGAATTAAAACTCAAAATTCTTTAGAATTCAGTTTCCTAATTCCTTAGAATTCAGACTTCTATGCGTATATAATTATGATTCATAATTTAATGAAAATCAGAATCCAAATATTGATTTAATATATACTCAGAATTATTTTGTCTTAGAATCTGAATTTTATTTTTCCATTGAATATATAAAATAGAATTTGTTGGGAAAACATATATTACTAACCCTTGATATAGATATTAAATGATGTCATGAAATCTAATTCTAACTAACTGTTGTATGAGTGACACGTGTACGTATCCCTCTAAAATTCAAGAAAAAATATGACCGTCGGAGGAGGTATATGACCATTAGTGAAATGCCTATAAATAAGATCCCATTTTAGCGAGCTCAATATTATTCTACAACTCTGGAGATTACATGCTACTGAAGTGATTTCTAGAGATTTATACACTCATGGATTATGCATTCAGAACATGTTCTTCAGCTGTCTTTGTGCGACTCTGATTGTTATTGTGTAAAATCAAGGGATTATGGGGATAAAAAGATAGAGGTGATGAATAACTTAATGTTAGGGTACATACCTGATAAGGAAGACATATGTGCCAACTACCTTTAAGATCGAGGTCTTGTAGGGAGAGCAACACCGAGTCCGATATTTCTATCGAGGGCATACCTAGATGTGGGTATGATATACATTCTCGTTATTATAATTCAAGGGAAATTTATCCAAGGTAGTTGGATACCCTACTCATCGGGTTAAAAGATTTCATATATGATACATGTGTTGTTTTAAGTTTATATTCATCTTCATTTCGATTAATAAGGAATGTATAACTATCTTATACGACCATGTTCTTGTATACTCTGATTAGTATGATTCTCAACGCTTTACAGAAGACTCATTATCTTTGTAAAGATTTCTTATGTTTCATTTCCAGAACAATATATCTAAAATCTATAATGTTTGTAGAACTAATAGGTCTTGTAATTTACCTTTTTTTAACATTGTTAAATAAAAATTTTCCCTATTTTAAAATGAATGTTTTACAACCAAAATTAATGGTTACAAATTAATTTTTAAATAATGCAATTCACCCCTCCTCTTTTATATTGAACATCTTCATCATTATTTCGATCATACAATTGGAATCAATGGAGGTCTCTAGAATACATATATTCACATTAAAGTTTTATTGCACAAGATATCATTGTGCTATATTTTCCTTGCTTAGGATATTTATCCTTGATAACATTCATATTTTATTAATATGATTCTGTGGAAATATATTTTGTTTTTGATGGCAGGAATAAATGTTGGTTCGATTGACAATCTTAATCCTAATAGACCACCAATATTTAATGTGAATCACTATGAATATAGGAGAGATTGTATGAATAAATTTCTTATTAATACAGGATTGGAAAACATTGTTATGATTACTTGAGATTACAAGATTTCATATAAAGATGTCAGAACTTTTACTAATCATGAAATGTAAGAATATAAACTAAACTACAAGATATGCAATTCATTATATTTTTCCATGTCTAGGAATACATATAGTTATATTTCTTCTTGTGAAGATGTAAATTGTATTTGGATGAAAGTGAAGGTTAATCATTTTGGTAAATAAATGGTTATATAAACTATAAGAGCTATCCCTAGAGCATAATATCATGGATTTCTATTTCTTTATGGAGAACTAGTATAAAAGGAACAACAATGGTTTAGGATTATTTCTATCAATTTACAATACATGGGTGAGAAAGGTTTAGATGATGAGGAACCTGTGGAAGAAATTATATAAGTCATTCCTAATGAGAGGTAATCTAATTGAAAAACTATTAATGAGAATAGGAATGTATCATAGATTACTCATGATGAGCTTTTTGGAACTATTCTTCAACATGAGACAAGAATGAAAAGAGATAAAAATTTTAATAAGAAGAAGAATGGCAATGGATGTGTATCCTGTTCAACTACTAAAGTGAAGACTCCTAAAAGGATTACAATATCCAAGCCCTAGAAGGTTACTTTATTATATTATTATAGTGAATGTGAACAATCTATGAATGAACAAGCTAATCAGTTTTTAAGGATGAAGAAGATTTTTGGGAAGAAATTATTTCAGTATAGATATAAGAAAAAAGAGAGAAATGATAGGAAAGACTCTCAAGTTACATGTTATGAATTAAAATAGTATGGAATACTAGGCCAAATTTTCCTATGCTTAAGGGAATGGATAAGCGGGAAAAGAATTCTAAGTGGAATATGAACAAGTTCAACAAAGCTAAAGCTAAGAATTTTTTGAATGCTAATGAAACCAAGAGTTATAGTGGTTGTGGCTCTTCTGAAAAATCGTCAGAGTATGAATCTTCTTGTCAGAATAATCATGGTTTACTTGCCATTTTACCTATTGAAAATCATTATTTAATGGCCAAGGTACACAATACTTAATCTATAACAAATTTATCCTTCAATTCTATTTATAGTGATCGTAAATATTATGAATCTTCAAATGAATAATCATATTATAATGAAGATAATACATTAATTACTTATGAAGAAGTGTCTAGTATTTCTAAACTACTTGAGTATGAAAATTCTAATGTTCTGAAAAATCATGATAAAGAAAATTATTGAATTTCTATTCTTACTAAAAAAATTGTAGATCCTACTAAAGATCTTGATGAGAATATTTATGATTTTGGAAGTATTTCAAAAACCAATGTGGAATTTATTTCTAAAGAGGATAAACTTTTTAAGGATCTAGAAAAAATAATTTCTAAGAAAAATGTTTTAGAGACTAAATAAAGTGCTAAAAATAAATTTTTTTAGGATAAAAAACTTCGTTATTTGGCTGATTCCAGAAATTTTTTTGTTGAGGAAGTGTTTTTCAAACATTAAATGAGGTAAGGAAAACATTGATAAGATGTATTCCTGAATATGACCTACATGGAATAATTATTGATTTTGTTAAACTCATTCAAAACTAGTTTTTAGAAATAATTATTTTGTTCCTTAAAGTGATCTATTTTGCACTATGTGTAAGTTTGATGGGAATTTGAAACAAAATGCTCCTCAAACAAAACTCAGTCTTATGGTTTTCATAAATCATATTTTTCCAAAAAACTTGTGGATACTAAATTTTTTGCTTTCTGATGTTTTGGGATCCAAGAAATTTTGGGTTCCCAAAGTCTAACACTCTTATTTTCAAGAAAGTAAAGATAATACAAAAAGTAATACATGGTAAATGGATAGTAGATATTCCTGACACATAAATAGTAAAAATAATTATTTGAAAAGATTATCAAGATGAAGGGAGGAAAAGTAACATTCTGAGAAAATTCTCAGGGAAATATTATTGGTATAGGTAACATTGTTCTTCATGGAAAAACACTGATTTCAAATGTTTTATTTGTTATAGGTCATAGGAACAACCTTATTAGAATAAGTCAGTTATGTGATATAGGTTACCTTTTGAATTTAAGGAATGATAATTATTTAGTACATAATTCCAAGGAAGTTTTTATTCTTTCTGCCCATAGGTAAGAGAATGTTTTTACACAAAACATAGAAACCCATAGGAGTCCAGATCTACCTTGTCTTAGTTCAATGGGAGATAATTCATAGTTATGGTAAATAAGGTCAAGACACTATAGCCTTAAGAACCTATGCAAACTCTTTATGAAAATAAAATTTATGGATCGACCGAATCTCAGATTGATTTTTCAAAAGATTGTAGTCTTTGTCAATATTGAAATAAACATAAATCATTTTTTAAATTAGTTTGTGAAGTATCAACCACTAATGCATTACTGTGGGTGCATATGGATATTTTTGGTCTGACAAAAACTAGAATAATTGGAGGAAAATACTATTTACATGCTTTAGTTGATGATTACACAAGATTTACATGGGTCTAGTTTCTGGAAATGAAATAAAAAGTTTTTTTTTATTTCATTATTTTTATAGCCCAAGTTAAAAAATGAGAAAATCAATCCATTGATAACTATTAATAGTGATCATGGTGGACAATTTCAAAAATCACTTTTGAAACTACTGTAGTCGAAAAGGCATTACTTATTACATCTCAGCACCCAGAACACCTCAACAAAATGGTGTTTTTGAAAGAGGAAATACAAATTTTCAAGTGATATCAAGAACCATGTTGAGTGAAAATTTGGTATCAAAACATTTTGGGCTAAAGATGTAATAACTTCTTGTTATACTATAAATACTATTTTTATTTGACCTTTTCATAATAAATATGTTAGTGAGTTATGGAATTGTAGAAAACATAGAATTTACTAATTCTAGTTTTTTGTTTGCTAGGTATTCATTCTGACTACTAAAAATAATCTACCCAAATTTGCAACAAAATATAATTAAGGAATTTTCTTAGGCTACTCCACAATGTCTAAGGATTATAGAGTTTAAAAAAAATACATGTACCGTTGAAGAAACAATACATTTTAAATTTGATTAAACTAATCCCTTTGTTTTTAAAAAACCTCAACCTACACCTTCGGATGTGTTTTGAAAAAATTATTATCAACCCTTAATGGAAGATCTATATGATTAGGAAAATGTTCATGAAATTTTTTCTAATGAATTTACCCAAGAAGATTTCCTACCATATGTTGTATATTAGGTTTTGAAAAACCCAATTTGTTTTTTCGTAAGAATAATCCTAGTGATTGTATCATTGGTGATGTAAATCAGCTTGTATGTACTATATGTTCCATAAGAAATGAATTAGAATATCTTGTAATACATTCCCAATTAGAACTAAAAAGCATTGATGAAGCTTTTTGTGATGATGATCGAATAAATGCTATGGAAGATGAGGTATGTGAATTCTAATGGAATAAAGTATGGACCTTAGTTGAAAGACCTATAGAAACTTCTGTTTTTTGATTAAATCGAGCCTTCAGAAATAAGTGTGATAAAAATGGAATCATTGTAAGAAATAAATCTAGTTTGGTTGAACAAGAAGGAATAAAATATGAATAAACTTATGCTCCAGTTTCTAGACTTGAATCTATTTATATTCTACTTGCCTTTTCTGCATTCATTAACTTCAAAATTTTTCAAATGAATGTTAAATGTACATTCCATAATGGTTATGTTCAAGAGGATGTTGTTATTGAAAAAGCTTGTAGTTTTAAAGATTCAGAACATCCTGAACAAGTTTTCAAACATACCAATGTTTTATAAGGACATAAACATGCTCCAAGATCTTGGTATAATATATTAAATGGTTTTTCTTCAAAAGAATTATGTTATGGGAAATACTGATCCAAAAATTTTTATAATGAAAGATAAGAATTTTTTTTTATTGTTCAGATTTATGTTGATGACTTTATATTTGGGTCAACTCTGTAATCATTAACTGATTCCATTGCGGATCTAATGAAATCTGAGTTTGGAATGATTATGATTGGTGATTTAACATTTTCCTTATATTTTAAATTTCTCAAAAACCTATAGGAATATATATCCCACCATATATATATTAAATATATTCCTAAAGAATATGGAATGAAAACACTAAAAGTATAAGTACTCCCATTGGAATCCCAAATTCACATGATCTGGATGAAGATGGGAAACCAGTAGATCAAACATCATTTAGAGTTATGATAGTATGTCTACTTTACCAGACCTCTAGTTGTCCATACATATTTTTTTAGTATGATTATGTGCAAGATATAAATAAAATCCTAAGGAATCTCATTTAAAGGCAGTGGAACATATTTTTTCTACATAACGTGAACCATGGATCGAGGACACTTTTGTACTTCTGGAAATAATTTTGTTTTAAAAAGTTTTTCAGATGTTGAATTTGGTCGATGTATAATTGAAAGGAAAATTACATCCAGAACTTTTCATTTCATAAGTTATTCATTAGTTTCATGTTCATGAAAAACAAAATAGTTAGTAGAACTTTCCACTACTGATGCTAAATTTGTAGTAGCTGGAAGTTGTTTTACTCAAGTGTTGTGGATGCAACATGCTCATAGAATATGTTATAAGTGTTTACAAAACACCAATATTTTGTGATAATACTAGTTCCATTTCCTTAAGTAAAAAAACCTACACATCAAACTCCTGCAAAACATATAGATACTAGTCATAACTTTTTTATCGATCTCAAACAAAAAGAAGTTATCATTCTTAAATTTATCAGAATGCCAGATCAACTTGCTGATATTTTTAGAAAATCTTTACTCTATAATAGATTTGAATATATTATAAAGAATTTAAGAATGATAATCATAAGGTAATATTCCATATTAACTTCTTTTTGAAACCTATCTCCTTACAGTAAGAAACTCTTTTTCATTGGGGGGGAATATTTTCGTATTGGTTATTTATTTATAATAAATTTTTTCAGAATCATATTTCTCGTAATCAAGTTCATTTTAGAATAAAAAAATTTATTAATCAAGTTATTTTTTGTAATCGTCACTTCAAACGCATATATATAACCCCCAGATGGTATTTCCACATTGGGTTTTCATGATCATTCGTGTTGATGCTATGCATCTGTATTTTAAGGCCATTCCTAATCTTCTAAAAGTTTTCTCTGTTCCCAATGTCTCCTGAATCCTCTAAAAAAATAATGTTGATTTTTAAGGAAATCTCTGAGTGGCACATATACCGAGAAAGGTTATTTGATGTAATATTTTTCAAAAAATATGATTATATCATTTCTAAACATATTAAGTTGAATGGCTGGGAGAGAAATTGCATTTCAAAACCGAAGGCACAAGATCTTGTGTATCCAGAGTTGATGGTAGAGTTCTATGAAACAGTTACTATTTTCAATGGAGGAAGAGTTAAATTTTCTTTCCAGAGTTATGAAAATACCTACTCTCTTTCATACAACAGGGATGCAAGTACTATTTGGAATCCTTTATGAAGGAGAAGTATAGTTTTGTACTCACAAACTACCATATGAATCTGGATATTTTGATAAGGAAAGGGAAACATAGTATATTAGCATGAAATAAGTGAAGAATCCGAAGATCATTCATCTCTCTATGAATTTGCAGATAATTGAATTGTGGGTTAAATGCTTTATAATTCCAAGGAATTTGGATAAGGATACTATGAATAAGAGTGATATATATATATTGGATTTCACGATGAACCTCATAATGATAAAGTTGGTTAAGTATATCCTGTTAACGACTGGGAATATCAACAATAGAAATTTGTAGCCTTAGATTATTATATATCTGGCTATTAATTCAATGATTATTGTTCTTTTCCTTCAATCATTCAAAATCCCATGCAGTTCCAAGTTGAGAAAATACAAAGTGATGTAGATGAGTGAGGACACCATAAGGAGAATGAAAATTGTCTTTTATAGTGAATCCTAACAATTCTATGATCATTCAGAAGATGAAATAGAATATTTTTCAAAGAATCTTGAAGTGGATGAAAGGTCTAAGAGGGGTTTTAGGAAGAGAAAAGATAAGGATCTGGAAGAGAAAACAAAAAATATTGTGGCCAAGAAAACTCATACCACACCTCCAAAACCAATGAATCAAAAAGAATATCCTGATGAATTAGTGGCTAAGTGGAGAGAGGACAAGAAAAACTAGAAGGAAGGGGATCCTAAGATTGTCTTGGACCCTGTGGAGGCAATATAATTGAAGGAAAAGGCTGATGAGAATCATGAAAAGGATGAAAAATAAAAGAATCAAAGGAGTAAGTTGTTGGAAGTTGAATTCATTCAATCTCTTATCAAGGATACTGAAAGAGCCTCGGAGAAAATTCTGGTACCAAAATCTATTTTATTATAACCATTACAAGAGAATCTGGGGAAGAAAGTGGTGATTATAGAATCACATCATGATAAAGAAATAGTTCAAGAAGAAGAAGTGGAAGAGGAAATAGATGAAGAGTAAGAGATGGAAGAAGAAGATAACTAAACAAATGATATCATAAAGAAATTTGATGATTACCATGAGAAGAAAAGTCCATCTGTAAAATTATTGATCTAGACATCCCAAGCCAAATCCTCAAAAATTTCTACACCAGTAAAAGATGAGATGGGTGAAGAATAAGTGAATAATACAATAGATGATGAAATTAGTAATCATGATTTTTTCTTCATTCAGAAGATCTATTGGCTGATGGAAAGAAAGAAGAAGTTGAACAAGATTAGATTCCTTATCCATCTGATAGTTAGCATGAATCTCACAAAGAATAAGACATCATTCCAAAAGTGGAAAAGAGAATGTAGGTGGTCATAGATACACGTGGTAAAGATGTCGTGAAAAAGAATGACATTGGTACTTAATCAAAGAGGAAATATGAAGTCATAGAAAAAGAATCATCACTAACCAAACACTCGGATTCTGAATTATCTTCCCTCAGACATGATTCATTTATTTTTTCATTCAAAAAGTAGTTGATACTATTCTTTTATTTCCAAGAATAGAATCAAGATGCCAGATGCTTCAATGTACAATAAATCAAAAGTTAGATTAAGTTTCCATGGTTAAGGAAAAATCTATATCACTTGAGGCAGATTTCCAAACCTTCTTCATTGGTTATGAGGATCAGAAAAGATCTTTCAACAAGGTGACAAGCAAGTCAAAGAAAATAAATCAATGAAATGATAATGTATTATGATTTAAATGATAATTTCCTGAATTCATTTGATATAGAATATTTGAATATCAAGGATATTACAAATAGTTTTGAGGAAAAGTTATCCCAAGAATAGGCAACTTGGAAGAAATATTTTTAGGATATTAATAGCATGCATAACTCTGTGTCCGTGAATTGGAAGATTAAAAGAGATCTTAGAATAGATATTGTAGATAATCTTTTTATGAAAGATTAATTTTTGATGGCTTAGACATATATTTTTATGGGTCGGGACGAGAAAATTCAAGCCATAGAGAAGAAAATTAAATACTAGGATCAGTTTATTATATTAGTAGAAGAGGATCATAGTGGTCTCATGAATCATAAATCCATTATGAAGAATCTGATGCTATAGGAGAATGGGGATATTTTCATTTCATTCCAATATTTTTTTTTATTTTTCTCATTATACAAATTCTTTCAACATGAATGAAATGTGGCTTAATCTTCATTCATTTTGTTGTAAATTACTAACATTTTTATGTACCAATTTTTTCCATGCTATTTTATTCAATTTTGAAAATCACAATGGGGGAGAACAAAATAATAAAATGAATACAAACTAAAAAATAGATTTTCATATGTAAGGGTGAGTTCATCTAGAAGAATGATATTATCATTGATATATTTCGAATGCATGAAAATGAAAATTTTCATTTTAGAAATGAAGAATACTATCCTTGGTGTTTCCAAAGCCTAAGGGGGAGTTATTCATATTTACAATGTTCCATAAGTAAAGGGAGATATGTTTTTTATTTTCAAGTCCATAAAATTTCTATATCCTTAGATTCTTTTTATTAAGGATGTCTGTGGTTCCAAAAAGGGGGATATTATTGAGTCAATAAGGTTTCCTCATGAGAATTCCATTTCCTTATTTTTTGAAAATCACAAACACTCAATATTAAGGAGAATTTCATTTCCCATAATATTTATCTTATTAAGAGAAATTTTCTTTCCCAATGAAATTTTTTCCCTATCATTGTTTTCACTTTTCATGATTTAGTTTCACTAAATATAACTTTTTTATTTCTAAGTGTAAAAATTTGTTTCGTTTCAAAAACCTCGGAATCCTGTAAATACTGAGATAGAAAGTATTATATATTCAGGTTCTGAATTCAAATTCCAAATTCTCTAAAATACAGATTCGAATTCTTCTGAATTCATTTGAAATTCACATTCCAAATTCATGGAAATTTAATTTTAGAATTCCATAGAATTATGGTTCTAATGTCCTCAGTATTCAGGTTCTGAATTCCTTATAATTCAGACACTAAATTACTCAGAATTCAGGTTTTGAATTACTTTGTATTCAGAATATAAATTCCTCTGAAAATCATGTTCTGAATTTCATATAATTTAGACTTTGAATTATTTAGAATTTAGGTTTTTAATTCCTTATAATTTTGAATATGAATTATATAGAATTCAGGTTCCGAATTCCTTTGAATTTAGACACCTAAGTCTATAGAATTGTGATTTTGAATTCCTTGAAAATTAGTATCTGAATATTCCTGTAATATAGACTTCCAATGATTTTATCTTAGACTCTGAATTTAAATTTTCCTTAGACTCTAAAAAATAGTATTAGATGAGAAACAATAGTTTACTTACCATTTTTAAAATTATAAAATGATGTCATGTATTATATTTCTAACTAACCATTTTTTGAGTGACATGTGTGAAGGTCCCTCTAAAATTCAATAAAAAATATGACCATTGGATGAGGGAACCGACCATTGGAGAAATTACATTTAATAGAATCTCATTTGAATGAGAAAATTAATATTTAACAACTATAGAGATTACATGCTGTTGAAGTTATTTCTAGAGGGATAGACTCTCACTCTTTGTGTGAACTGAACATCTTGTTCAGCTTGCTTTGTGTGACTCCGATTGTTACTCTATACAATTGAGGGATTCTAGGGATAGAAATACATAGGTTCTGAATAATTTAAGGTTTGAGGACTTCCTTGATAATGAAGAAAGAGGTGCTGACTACCTTGATGTTTGAATAATCATTCATTATTATTAATCATTTAATTGGTGTGGAATTCCATGTCATGCACCCCAAATCTCATTAATTGTAGGTCTCCATGCCTAAGTTTCCATGTCTCATTCGGTGTAGGTATTCATGCCTAAAATCCCATAATATCAATATTTGATAACTATTGGTAAGGAACGTTATTCCATAGACCATATTCTAATCATTCTAGAATTCCATTTCTAGCACCAAAAAAATCCAATCCAATTAATCATTTTTTAATTCACATTAATTATCAATATTTTCCATTACTACTCTAACGATTAGTAAATCATTTCACATGCCATTAGTTAACTAAAATATTAACTAAGCACATTACCATTAATTAATACTTCAATTATTTAATAAATTATCTCAATTTTCATCGCATATTTAATTCTTCACAACAAATTAAACATATCAAAAATCATATTTTCATAAATAATTCCCAGGATCAATTATATTTTGTCAACATCAAGGAACATAATTTATTCTCACAATTAATTATCATCCATAGCCAAACATAATATAATAATTAATTTCGTCAATTAATTATCTTCACACAATAAATTTGAAATCTCAGTAACAATATTCCCACCCATAACCATTTTACAAAATAATATCTATTTGAGAAATCCCCTTCGTTTTAAACACGATTCAATTTTAAATTAATCACAAAGGCAATCACAAGTCACCTCCACATTCTTAATAACTATAATTTAGGAAATAAATCATAAAAGGAATCTATAAATTTCATAAACTGACATTCACATATCAAATTCATGACTATGGGAGTGCGATTTGTACCACCTACCTCAGTTTATTGATGGATGATATCCCAATATAAATCCCCAAAATCTGAGTAGCACAACATCATTGATCATGTTTCGAACATAAATCCATAAACAAAAATTAAGAATGAAGGCATAAAAAACATACAAATCTTTATCTAGACCCACAATCCTAGATCTATATCTCAAATCATATGTTCAGATTCATTAAAACTTTGGGGATCTTCCCCGAAATGATCAAGGAGAGATAAAGGGATGAATGGGAGAAGTAACTTAATGAAATACACTTACCTAGTAGAGAGTATATCATCAATATGAAGATTAAATCACAAGAAACAATGTTTCTATCATCATGGAAACCCTATGGGAGGCTCTGGGAACACCGAGAATATTTCAATCTCATTCCATGGTCAAAATATTGGAGTCTCGGGGGGTTCAGGTGGTTTCAACAAGCATTTTCAGATAATTAAATCCATGAACATGATTTACTAGGTAGGGTCACATGGTAATGGAAACCATGTTCCAATAATTTAGACCACTCTATCCAAGATTACATAGTTCTAACGGTTTGGCCACATGGTTTTTCAAACCATGTGTTAACTGTGCAAACCTCTCTATACAGTTTTTCAAGCATGGGAAGTTTTAGTCACACAGTTTTTCAAAACATGCACATAATTTTCACATCCCACTATCCTTTAATTTTTTAATGTTCACCCAAAATCTCACCAAGCCACTAATCCCAAACAAAGTTACATAAAAACCTCAAATAGTACCTAAAAATACACCTGATATGACTCTAGTGAAGGTTGGGATCTTAAAATCCCCCCACCATGTAACAGATAATCCTCGAGCATCACTCTTGAACTAATATATGATTTTGATCAAAAAATATTGGGCAATTGATCCCTCATGTATGCTTCCCATTCCCATGTATACTCGTGAACACTTCTATGTTTCCATAACACTTGATTTAATGGAACATGCTTTCCCCATAACAGTTTCTCATTGTCACCCATTACATGTATCTAATACTCCTTAAAGGATGCTTATATTTCTAGGTCAACCTATTCCACTCTAATCATATGATAAGGGTTGGGGTGATACTTATATAGTTGTGACTCTTAGAAAACATCATGCGTAGTGTGAAATTTTTGTGGAAGGGCTAATCGGTATGCCACTGGCCTGATTCTCACCATCACCTCAAATGGTCCTACAAACCTAGGCGCCAACATTACTTGCCTTCGTATCCTGTGGTGACCCAATTAAGGTGAACCTAGATGGAATACATTATAACCCTCTTTAAATTATACGGTTCATCTCCATATATCAACATACTATTTTTATACTATTAGATATATCTATAAATTTCTGAATCAACTACACTTCCTCTGATGTCTGTTGAATGAGACTCTGTCCCAACAACTCTGACTCACCCACCACCAACCAACATAGCTCAAATCTACAAGGTCTAACATAAATTAACTCCTACGGTTCTATCTTTATAGTTTATTGATAAGTATATTTATAGGAAAAATATACTATGGCAAGGGCTTATCACAAGAACCACCAAAATCAAGAACAACTGCTTGCATCATATCATCTATCACATGTATGGTACACTCCGACTACCAATTTTTCTTTGTGACATATTGACACAAGTTCAACTAAATGATTCCCCGAACCGGTTGGCCTCATTACCCTAATCACACCTCCCCATACTCAAGAGGGTTCCAACTCGTAGCGAGGATCTAGTAAGTCAGTCTTGGGGATACTATTCCCTCATTTATGGTAAGTAAAAAAATAACGGAAGAAAAAAACAATAACCATGTGAAGAAGTGCATAAATGAACAGAATATTACCATGTCCTAGATTTTCAATAAAATAAAATAAAATACTCAACTGAATGGTAAAACATTCTATGACAATGCAAGTGGCAGGTGTCTATAATGAAACTAAATGTAAAGTCACAATGACTCCCAAGAGGGTCTGGAACCACATCTGGTTCCCTCTCCAATTCTCCAATTCAAAACCGAAACACATCCCAGGGCCTTAACCATGTCTTTTCATGCAACAACAATGTCTACTCTTGTGCCAGTTATGTGGCCTCAATAGGGTGTTAGTACAACTCAGTAGTCTACCACCAATGGTGTCTAAAACAAGTCTAGTATAAAATATAGTGTTTGAAACTCTATAAATCAACAAAATAAAACGAATTATTAAATAATCATGGAATTCCCATTTAATCTCTAATAATCACATTAGGCCTTGTTTCAATCTATGTTTTCCTTTTAAATCATCATTCATCATTTGTAAACAATTATTTTGTGTTGAATTCCATGTAAAGCACCCCAAATCAAATTTAGTGTAAGTAACCATGCCTAACACTCTATATATCATTTAGTGTAAGAAGACCCTAAAACCCCATAATCTGATACTTGGATAACTACTCTAGAGGAACACCGTGTCTGAGTCCAATCTTCTAATTGGTCTAGAACGCCATCTTTAACAACACAAAAATATCTTCCATTTAATAATTCATCAATCCATAAGAATAAGAAAAATTATTCCATTACTAATCAAACAATTATTTTATCATTTCAATGTCCATATGTGAACTCAACCATTAACTAATACCTTAACCAAATAATTAATTCATCCATTAATTAATCAATAAATATAAATCACTTTCCATAATTAATTATTCTGAATTAATTATCCACATCAAATCATATCTTTTCATAATAAATTCTCACAATTAATTATCTTTGTTCAGAATAATGGCACATTATGAGTTATCATAATTAATTATCTTTCAAAGCCAAACATCATTTACAATTTATTTTCCCCAAATTAATTATCTTAACACAGTCAATCTGATATCTAAATTACAATATCTTAAACCATAACTAGTCTCCAAAACAATATCTATTTAGTAAACCCTCTTCCATTACTCCTTGATTAAATAATCAATTAATCACCAGTGGAATCAAAATTCGACTCCTCAATCCTATTTACTCCTATTTAAGAAATAAATCCTCAAAAGAATCTTGAAAATTCATTAAATCACATTCACATATCAAATTCACAACTCTGGGAGTTTGATATAGACCACCTGCCTTGGATTATTATTATATGTTATCCCAAAAGAAATCCCCAAAATTTGAGCGGCACAACTTAGTTGATCAAGCTGCACATCTAAATCCCTAAAACAAAATGATGGGAATAGAAATAAAGATATTGAAAATGTATATCTATATTGACAATTGTTGATCTGGATCTCAACTCATAGGTATAGATTTAATGAAAAAATTGATATATTCTATGAAAATATTATGAAAAGTTGGAGGAAATAATGTTAGTTGTAACTAGATGAAATCCAATTACTGGGAAGAGAGAGTCACTTCAATACAAACCTTAGATCTTAGTGAATAATGTTCATATCACAATGGAATCCCTTCCGAAGGATCTGGGAACACTTAAAATTTTTCAAGGCCAATCCAATGTCGAAATATAGAGTATTGGTGGGTGGTGGATTTAAGATGTATTTTTGGAGAATTAAATATTCTTGTGTGGTTTCCTGGGCATGGGTGTATGGTTAGGGAAAACCATGTGCCAAATGTGCAGATCTCTCTATCGAGGTTTTTAAAGTTCACACTGTTAGTCACATTGTTTTTCATACCGTGTGGACCTCTATGTCATGTTTTTATGCTAGTTATGTTTTAGTGGAATGGTTGGTCAAACCCTGCACAGCCCAATATCTTTTATTTTTTTTCATAAAAGTTCACCCAAATGCATCCCAAGACACAATTCCAAAATAATTGTACATAAAAACCTAAATATTTACCTGAAAAAATGCCTAATATGGCTCCAAAAATTGTTGAGATCATACAATTGGGTAGTAATTTTGTGTACCTACTATTGGAAGACCATGATTAAGAAATAAAAATGAATTCTAATGCAAAAACATATATTCAAATTTTTTTTGGGGGAAAATATGGAAAAGTGAATTTACATTGCTTTATAAAATGAAAAATAAAAATGGTTTTCTCCTTGATATATGGTGTTTTCAAAAGAAATGTGATTTTTTAATGGGAATGTTTTAGTGCAATTTCTTGAAAATGAAGTTGAATTTTGGAAAGCCCTTCATTTTGTTTTTATTGTCTTTATAATGGGTGTGTTCCACCAATGTTATTTTTTTCAATACTAAATTTCATCGATATTTGAGAATAACACGGTTTAGGGTTATAATTACAAATTCTTTAGTGAAAATTATGTTTCAATCCCCAAGATATTTTGATGAAATTATATGTGCATAATTCAATTTTTCTTGTGTTCTAGCTTACTGATTGATGTTTGTTTTTTTTCTTTGATTTAAATAGAATTATTTGGATTGTGTTAGGATACATGGAGTGTTGAGGTCCATGTCCACATTTTTTGTTTCATTCCCCTAGAATGGTCAAAATAGATTTTTTATATTTTGTTCCTACCCTGATTATATGGGGAGTGATGGATTTGAAACCATCCATGAGAGAGAGGTTGAGCAATGGCTTATTGGTTCTAGTTTAGTTTGATGAGGTTAGATTCTTTAGGAATACATTATTTTGGTGGTTAGGGTATGAAATTTTGGGATATAGTTTTTTTTGATTATATCATGTTTATGTTTCTCTAGTTTTATCATTAAATCATTTAGGTATTTTTTTAGACATGAGAGAATCATTGGATGTGTAATCAAGTAACATTTCTATTTTTTCTACCATATGTTTTTGGTATACTATTTGTCACTTAACAGTGGTTGTTCTGGATTAACAATGTTGGTGTGATCTATGAATTGGACCCCTGGCTAACTATATGTGTTGTGATCTGAGGTTTGAACTGTTTTAATATTTTGATTCTTGTTGTGGTCCTTCATTCATTCAAGTTTGTAGAAGTTATTTTACATGAAAATGTGTCTCTTGTATGTATCGAATTATTTTGAGTATATATATTTTGGTAGTTATCTTTTGTACCACCATTTTAGATTAACACTTAATGGTGAGGAGACAATTATAGATTCTATGACGAATTCATTTTTTTATTTGATTTTCTTATTACTAATGTACAGGAGACATGGATTCTTATTATTTGATCAGAGAAATCAGTTTTAAATATTTCCATTTTTTCAATTGAGGTTAAGCCATGTCGAATGTTTTTATGGGGTAGGTAATATTTGGACTATATTTTTTCATTTTAATTCTATAGACTATGAATTTCTAGGTATAAAATGTGACATGTATGGATGTTGTGACACCCTGGGTATCATAATGTCTACATTATGGATTATTTTTATTATTATGGAGTTATTTTTATCTCTGGTTGTTAGTGGCCAGAAAATATTTTATTTTTTGTATTTTTAGATATTCCATTATTAGAACACATGTTTACTAGTGATAGTGTATTTCTTGTGTGGTTTTTTAGGTGAGTCTAAGGTGTGGTTCATGGGTTTCACTCAATCCACCAAACCATATAGAATGTGTGAGGTTTGGATCAGTACATAGAAAATGTCCATTTAAACTATTTGGGAATGGTTTTACCAACCATACATATTTCTTGGAGAAAACATTTGGGGGTTCGTGGCCTAGATATTTCCAATTCACCGTTGATACACATTTTGGTAAATAATGCTAAAACTGTGCAGTTGACCAGTATTTTAAAAATAACGTCATTAATTTTTTTTAATTTTTTTTAATTTTTTCTTTATTTTCATTAAATATTTCTTTCTCCCCTATTATCATGCCTAGTTGAATGAGACACCCCTCCCACTCCCTCTGTAGTCACGCACCACCCTTCATTTCAACCCTCCCTTCATTTGGAAAAACCAATATATTTTGTCTAATTGTTTGTCAGTTTATAGTGTAACCCATTATCTCTTTCTCTTATTCCTCAATTTGGATGATTTTCCCTCAACTCATAACCCTATGTTCTTGGTCTAAACCCTATTTTTCTGGTTGACCTTAATTTTGGTTGTTTCTTCCCATTTTAAGTAATGTAATGCAATCCTCACGATCATCATCAAGTGTGTTTTGGGGTTCGAATCTAAAAGAGATGTGTTTCATATCATTATAGTATTTCCCCTGATAAATTGTGTAGACCAATTTTATTTGGGTTCTTTTTCTGATTTTGAGTTCTTAATATTTTTTTGTGTTGTATTTTGGTCATCCTTATGTCATGTTTGAGTCACTAGTGTTAGAGGCAACATAACTATGTTTGCATAGGTACACACACACACACACACATAGAGATATATATGTTTATATGTTCCCCCATTATATATATATTTACCCTTGGTATCATGAATATATATATATATATATATATATATATTTGGAATTGGTGTTCATTTGGATATATATGAAAAATGCATACATGTATAAGTGTAAATGATGATATGCATGTATAAGAATATATGAAAGTATCCCGACGAACATTTTCAAGTACACGAGATATTTAAATTGGGGGTACATGGACTTATGTATATAAAAAGGTGCATATTCTCAAATAAGTGCAATAGGAGATTTGAGTGGCCATCGATGAAAGCATCAAGTGATGAAGTGTTCCGTCTTGATCCTATTCTTTTGGATCCAGTTGTTACAAAGAAAATCAATTTCTTTTAGAATTATAATATTATTTTTCCTTTTTAAATTCACTTGTTATGAATTTATAGAGACATAGATAGACTTGTGATGTGTTCAAACCATTTCATTGTGTTCTGTTCTGGGGATAGTTGGTTTTTTCATAAGAAATACATTTTCTTGTTTTAAAATGACATGTTTAGTTATAAATGATTTTATGAAATGACTTTGGGAAAAATTGAAATGTTTTTTATAAGTGGTTGATTCGGTTTTAATGGGTTTTAAATCATTTTTTATTTTAATTAAGTGAAATAATTATTTTAAGGGGATTTTTTTTCTAAATTTTGGTGTTGACCACAACTTACCAATAAATGGGTTTTTAGTTTTATTTAAAATTGAGATTTGAAATGTGTTGGTGGTTTAACTTTTGTGTAATATTATTCTTGTATTCTTTAAATGTTGATTGATGGAAATGATAAATAGTAAGTGCCTTGTTTTCATTTTCACTGGGCACCATGATGTTTTTTATGAAATGGATGATTTTTGAACCTCTTACAATGTATAAAGTAGTATATTTCGGTATTATTGATGGATGAAAATCCTATTTCAATGTTTTTAATTATAAAAGAAGAAATACATTGTGTGATGGGGACCTTTATATTAAATACTGTTTGGGTTTTTCCCTGTAATGAGTGGGTGAATTGTATTATGCAATATAACATGGTTTTGAAATGAGGTTTTAGCAAGTCAACATGTTTGAGAAAATTATCAATGATGGTTTTAAATGTAAAATGCACATTAATCTTGGGATTTAGGACAAATTTGATTTTATATTAGATACATTTTTGCAGTAAATGTGTTTATTTTTTTAAAGGGGTTTTTGGTCTTATAATGTTAAAATCGAGTTTCCCTTATCTTATGTTGTTGGGCGTAGAAGTGTTTATTCATACCTACCGAATTTTTAGATATTTAGTACTATTTTAGAAAAGGATCTCAATATATATATATATATATATATATAATATTACTAAAGGTCCATTTAGAACATCTGATGTCATGTGGATGACCCTTGTTGAACCACATGTCAGTAGATAATGATTTTTTTTTCCATGTGATTGATGTTTTTGATGTGAGAAATGGTTGGGAATTTTTTGTGGAGTCATAGGATTAATTCCAATTGGATTTCTAGAATGGTAAAATTGATTTGTGTTTTAGTTTTTGGACTGATTCCCCAAGGATGATGGTTTTGATGAATGGTTTGTGTGATGGAATGATGCTTCGGGCACCTTGATTATTCTTCTAAGATAGTGTCATAGTATGTCTATAGACACTAATAGTATACTTTAGGGATATTATGAACACAACTTCTCTAGTAAATTATTATATTCTATGTGGGGAAATAATGTTGTGTTGAGGGTCATTCTCCATTAGATGGTCCAGACTGTTATTCTAGGCAGCACCTATTGGGTCAATAAGGTTTCTTTATGACTTTTCAATTTCATTTAGTTTTAAAAATCAGACACACTCTACCTCAAGGAAAATGTCATTTCCCATAAGATTTTTCTTATTAAGGAAATAATTCATTCAAAGGGAAATTTTATCCCTATCATTGTTTTCATTTTTCAATATTAATTTCACTAAATATAACTCATTTTATTTCTATGTGTAAAATTCGATTTCATTTATAAAACATTGGAGTCCGATAAATACATATATATAATGTATTCTGTTTTCAGGTTCGGAATTTAGATTCAAAATTATTTATAATTTAGATTCCAAATGTTTCTGAATTCAAATTCTAAATTAAAATAAAAATTCTAAATTCTTCAGAATTCAGATTCTAAATTTTTTTGAAATTCAGATTCTGAATCCTTTGAAATTCAAGTTCCGATTTTTTCAGAATTAAGGTTCCTAATTCCTTAGAATTCTAGTTTGGAATTACAAATAATTAGGACTCCAAATTCCTCAGAATTTAGGATTCTAATTCCATAAAATTCAGACTCTGAATTCTCTAAATTTCATGTTATGAAATTCCAGTTCTGAATTCTTTAGAATTCAGACTCTGAATTCCTCAGAATTCAGGTTCCAAATACCATAGAATTCAAACTCAAAATTATTTAGAATTCAGTTTTCTAATTTTTTATAATTCAGACTTCTATGCCTATAGAATTATGATTCCTCATTTAAGGAAAATCAGAATTCAAATATTCATTTAATATATACTCATAATGATTTTAACTTAGAATATAAATTTAAGTTTTCCATAGAATATATAAAATTTAATTTTTTGAGAAACCATATTTTACTTACCCTTATTATAGTTATGAAATTATGTCATGAAATCTAATTTTAACTAACGTTGTTTGAGTGACACGTGTACATGTCCCTCTAAAAATCAAGGAAAAATATTACCATTGGAGGAGGTAGCCGACCATTAGTGAAATTCCTATAAATAATATACCATTTTAGCGAGATCAATATTATTATACAACTCTAGATATTACATGCTGGTGAAGTGATTTCTAGATATTGATACTCTCATGGATTGTGCATACAGAACATCTTGTTCAGCTTTCATTATGCAACTCTGATTGTTGTTGTGTACAATTGAGGGATTACGGGGATAAGAAGATAGAGGTGCTGAATAACTTAATGTTCGAGGACATACTTGATAAGGAAGACATAGGATCAAACTACCTTAAATTTCAAGGGCATGTAGGGATAGAAAGACCGAGTCTGATATTTTTATCAAGGGAATACCTATGTGTGGTTATGATATACTTTTTCAAAAGTATAATTCATGGGAAATTTATCCAAGGTTGTTGGATACAGTACTCATTGGGTTAAATGATTTCATACATGTTACTTGTGTTGTTTCAAGTTTATATTATACTTCATTTTGATTAATAAGGAATGTATAACTATCTTATACTACCAATTGCTTGTATAAACCGATTAGTAATATTATAAATGCTTTATGGAAGAATTTTTATCTTTGTAAACATTTAATATGTTTCATTTCAAGAAAAATATATCTGAAATTTATAATGTTTGTCTAATTAATAGGTCTTGTAATTTACCTTGTTTAAAATTGTTAAATATAAATTTACTCAATGTTAAAACGAATGTTTTACAACCATCTTTGATGGTTAAAAAATAATTTTTAAATAATATAATTCACCCTCCTCTTTTATATTGAAAATCTTTATCATTATTTCGATCCTAAAATTGGAATCAAAGGATGTCTCTAGAATACATATATTCACATATAAGTTTTACTGTACAAGATTTCATTGTTCTATATTTTCCTTGCTTAGGATATTTATCCTTGTTAACATACTTATTTTATTAATAAGATTCTGTGGAAATATATTATATTTTTGATGGAAGGAATAAATGTTGTTTTGATTGACAGTATTAATCCTACTAGACGACCTATATTTTATGGGAATCACAATAAATATAGGTGAGATTGTATGAATAATTTTTTTATTAACACTGCATTGGATAACATTATTATGATTACTGGAGATTACAAGATTTCAGATAAAGATGTCAGAACTTTTACTAATCAAGAAATGTAAGAATACCAACTAAAATACAAGGTATGCAATTCATTATTGTTTTCCATGATTAGGAATACATATAGTCATATTTCTTCTTGCGAAGATGTAAATTGTATTTTGATGAAATTGAAGGTTAATAATTTTGGTAAATAAATGGTTATATAAACTAGAAGAGCTATGCTTAGACCAGAATATCATGGATTTTTATTTCTCTATAGAGAACCCATATAAAAGGAACAACAACTGTTTATGAATATTGTTAACAGTTTACAATACATGGGTGAGAAAGGTTTAGATGTTGAGGAACTTCTGGAAAAAATTATAGAAATCATTCCTAATGAGTGGGAATATATGTGAACAACTATTGATGAGAATAGGAATGTATCATAGATTACTCTTGATGATCCTTTTGGAACTATTCTTCAACATGAGACAAGAATGAAAAGAGATACAGATTTGAATAAGAAGAAGAATGGCAATGGAAGTGTAGCCTATACAACTACTAAAGTAAAGACTCACAAAAGGGTTACAATATCCAAGGCCAAGAAGGTTACATTATTATCAGAATCTAGTGAATGTCGATAATCTAAGAATGAACTAGCTAATCATTCTTTAACGATGAATAAGATTTTTGGGAAGAAATTCTTTCAGTATAGATATAAGAAAAAAGAGATAAAGGATAGGAAAGTCTCTAAAGTTACTTGTTATGAATTCAAATAGTAGGGAATACTAGGCCATATTTTCTTATGCTTATGGGAATGGATAGAAAGGAATATTATTCTGAGTGGAATAGAAATTAATTCAACAAATTTAAATCTAAGAATGTTTTGAAAGCTAATGACACCTGGAGTGCTAGTGGTGGAGGCTCTTCTGATGAATCCTCAGAGTATGAATCTTCTTGTTAGAATAATAATGGTTTTTATTCCATTTTACCTATTGAAAATCATTGTTTAATAGGAAAGGTTCACAATGATTAATCATTAACCAATGTATCCTTAAATTATATTTATAGTGATAGTAAATATTATGAATCTTCAAATGAATAATCATATTCTAATGAAGATAATACTTTAATTACTTATGAAGAAGTGTCTAAGATTTCTAAACATCTTGAGAATGAAAATTCTAATGTCATGAAAAATCATGATAAGGAAAATTATATAATTTCTATTTTTACTAAAAAAATTGCAGATCCCTCTAAAGATCTTGATAAGAAAATTTATGATTTTGGATGTAGTTAAATAACCATTGAGGATGTTAATTCTGAAGAGGGTAAACTTTTTAAGGATCTAGAAAAATTAATTTCTATGAAAACTGTTTTAGAGACTAACTAAAGTGCTAAAAATAAATTTTTTAAGATAAAAAACATCGTTATTTGACTGAAGTCAGCAATTTTTTCACTAAGGAAGTGTTTTTCAAACATTACCTTAGATAAGGAAAACATTGATAAAATTTATTCCCAAATACGACCAATATTGTATAATTTTTGATTTGGTTAAACTCATTCAAAACTAGTTTTTAGAAATAATTATTTTGTTCTTCAAAGTGATCTATTTTGCACTAAGTGTCAATTTAATGGGAATTTGAAACAAAATGCTCCTCCAAAAAAACTCAGTCTTAAGGTTTTCATAAATCTTATTTTTCAAAAAAAAATTGTGAATACTAAAAATTTTACTTTCTGAAGTTTCCGAATCCAAGAAATTTTAGGTTCCCAAAGTCTAACACTCTTATTTTCAATAACGTAAAGATAATACCAAAAGTAATACATGGTAAATGGAGAGTGGATGTTCATTACACCTGATAGGTAAATAAAAATCTTTGAAAAATTACCAAGATGAAGGGAGGAAAAGTAACATTCTGAGATAATTCTCAGGGAAATTTTATTGGTATAGGTAACATTTTCCTTCTTGAAAAAACATTGATTTCAAATTTTTTATTTGTTAATGGTATTTGGAACAACCTTATTAGCATATGACAGTTATGTGATAAAGGTTACCTTGTGAATATTAGGAATGAAATGTTTTTAGTACATAATTCCATAGAAGTGTTTGTTCTTTCTGCCCATAGGTAAGAGAATGTTTTACACTAAACATATAAAACCATAGGATTCCATATCTATAATGTCTTAGTGAAATGGGAGATAATTCATTGTTATGGTAAAGAATTTTAGGACACTATAACCTTAGAATCTTATGCAACATCTTTATGAAAAGAATAGTTATGGATCGACCAGAGCATAGATTTGATTTTTCAAAAGTTTGTGGTCCTTGTCAATACTGAAAAAAACATTTATCATTTTTTAAATTATTTTGTAAAGTATCAACCACTGATGCATTACATTTGGTGCATATGGATCTTTTTGGTCTGACACAAACTAGACGCATTGGAGGAAATTACTATATACTTGCCTTAGTTGATGATTACACTAAATTTACATGGGTCTAGTTTTTGGAAAAGAAATAAAAATATTTTTATTAATTCAATATTATTATATCCCATGTTAAAAATGAGAAAAGTAATCCATTGATAAATTTTAATAGTGAGCAGGGAGGAAAATTTCAAATTATCAATTTTGAAACATTCTATAGTAGAAAAGACATTAATTATTACATCTCACCACCCATAACTCCTCAAGAAATGTTGTTGTTGATAGAGGAGATACAAATTTTCAAGAGATAAAAAGAACCATGTTGAGTGAATATTTGGTATCAAAAAAATTTTGGGCTGAAGTTGTAAGTACTTATTGTTATACTATAAATCCTATTTAGATTAGACCTTTTCATAAAAAATCTCTTAGTGAGTTATGGAATTGTAGAAAACATAGAATTTCCTAATTCTAGGACTTTGGTTGCTAGGTATTCATTCGGACTACTACAGATAATCTACCCAAATTTGTAGAAAAATATTATTAAGGAATTTTCTTAGGCTACTCCATAGCATCTAAGGCTAATATAGTTTTAAAAATATACTTGGACTATTGAAGAAATAGTACATCTTAAATTTCTTGAAACTAATCCCTTTGTTTTTAAACAACCTCAACCTACATCTTCAGATGTGTTTTGAAAAACTGATTATCGACCCTTGATGGAAGATCTATATGATTAGGAAAATTTTCATTAAAATTTTTCGAAATAATTTACCCCAGAAGATTTCCTACCATATGTTGTCGATTAGGTTTTACAAAACCCAAATCAGTTTTTTCTTAAGAATCATCCTAGTGATTGTATCATTGGTGATGTAAATCAACTTGTAAGGACTAGATGTTCCATAAGAAATGAATTAGAACATCTTGCATTCCATTCCCAATTAGAACAAAAAATTATTAATGATGCTTTATGTGAAGATGATTGAATAAATTCTATGGAGGATGAGGTATGTGAATTTGAATGGAATAAAGTATGGACCTTGGTTGAAGGACCTAAAGAAAATTCTTTTATTTGAGTAAAACAACCCTTCAGAAAGAAGTGTGATAAAAATGGAATCATTGTAAGAAATAAATCTAGTTTGGTTGTTAATGAATATAATATAAAATAAAGAATAAACTATGAATAAACCTTATCCCTAGTTGCTATACTTCAATCTATTTCTATTCTACATGCCTTTTTCGCATTCTTTAACTTCAAATTTTTTCAAATGAATGATAAATGTACATTCCATAATGGTTATGTTCAAGAGGATGTTGTTATTGAACAACCTTGTAGTTTTAAAGATTCAAAACATTATGAACTAGTTTTCAAACATAACAATGTTTTACAAGGACATAAATATGCTCCAAGAGCTTGGTATAATATATTAAATGGATTTCTCTTCAAAAAAAATTATGTTAAGGGAAATACTGATCCAATCATTTTTATAATGAAAGATAAGAAAAATGTTTTTATTGTACATATTTATGTTTATGACTTCATATTTGGTTCAACTCTATAATCATTAACTGATTCCTTTGTGGGTCTAGTGAAATCTATGTTTGGAATGATTATGATGGGTGAGTTAACATTTTTCCTTGGATTTTAAATTTCTCAAAAAACTTAAGGAATATAAATCCCAACATAATTATATTAATTATATTCTTAAAGAGTATGGTATGAAAACAGTAAGAGTATTCATACTCCCATTGGAATCCCTAATTCACATGATCTGGATGAAGATGGGAAACCAATTGATAATATATCATTTAGTTTTATGATAGTAAGTCTACTTTACATGACTGTTGTTTTTCCATACATAATGTTTTCAGTATGCTTATGTTCAAGATATGAATACAATCCGAAGGACTCTTATTTAAAGGCAGTGAAACAAATTTTTTACTACATAAAGGGAACCATGGATCTATGACACTTTTATACTTCTGGAAATGATTTTTTTTAAAAATATTTTTCTAATATTGAATTTGGTGTATGTAGAATAGATTGGAAAATTACATCCAGAAAATTTCATTTCATAAGTTATTCCTTAGTTTCTTGTTCATGAAAGAATGAATTGGCTATAGCTCTTTCCACTACTGAAGCTAAATTTGTAGCAGTTGGAATTCTTTTTACCCAAGTGTTGTGGATGCAACATGCTCACAGAAGATGGTCTAAGTGTATACAAAACACCAATATTGTGTGATAATTCTAGTGCCATTTACTTCAGTATAAAACATACACAACACACTCCTGAAAAACATATAGATATAATTCATCATTTTTTATTGATCACAAACAAATAGAAGTTATCATTATTTAATTTATCAGAATGCCAGATCAACGTGCTGATATTATCATAAAATATTTACCCTCTAATAGATTTTAATATTATATATGGAAGTTAGGAATGATAATAATAAGGCAATATTCCATATTAACTTCTGGTTGAAACCTATCTCCTTTCAATAAGAAACTCTTTTTCATTGGGGGAGAAAATTTTCTTATATGTTATTTATTTATAATCAAATTTTTTCAGAATCATATTTCTCATAATCATATTCATTTTAGAAATAAATTTTTTCATAATCAAGTTATTTTTTTGAATTATTTTTTTCCCTGTGATCATGGTTTTTTAATACTTTGTAATCATATTTTCCGAATCATATTTTTTATTTAATGTTTCTTATATTTTTACGAAATCTAATGTTCTCCAAGAAAAACCATCCTTATGACAAATAACATTCCATGAAATCCAAAAGGTATATTTTCTGTTCTATGTTTATGTAATTATATTTTTACTTGTTTGTATTTTTATCTTGTCTAAAAAACATTTTCAGATTCACTTTTTCATAAAACCAAATGTTTCTCTTAAAAACCTCAAATGGTCAAAACCTATTAAAATACTTCTTCAGTTTTCATCTCAACTATCAGATTTGATCAGAGTTTTTTCAACTGTTGGAACAACCATGAGTTTTGAATCATCTCTTCAAACACACATATATATCCCCACAGATGGTTTTTCTGCATCATGTTTTCAAGATCTTTCATGTTGAAGCTATGCATCTATGTTTTAAGGCAATTCCGAATCATCTAAATGTTTCCTCAATTATTAATGTCTCCTAAATCCTCTCTAAAAAAATTAATATTGATTGTTATGGAAATATCCAAGTGGTATATATAGAGAGAGAGGTTTTTTGATCTATTAATTTTCAACAAATATGATTCTATCATTTCTATGAATATTAAGTTGAACGGCTGGGAGGGAAATTTCATTTCAAAACCAAAGGCACAAGATCATGTGAATCCAGAGATGATGGTAAAGTTATATGAAACATTTAGTGTTTTCAATGAAGGAGGAAGAGGTAAATTTTCTTTCAAGAGTTATGTAAATACCTACTCTCTTTCATACAACAAGGCATCATGCCTTATTTGGAATTCATTATGAAAGAGAAGTAGAGTTTTTTACTTACAAACTACCAGATGAATCTGGATCATTTGATAAGGAAAGGGAAATAGAGTATATTGGCATAAAAGAAGTGAAGACTCCGAAGATCATTAATCTCTTTATGAATTTGTAGATAATTGAATTCGGGGTTCCATGCTTTATAATTCCAAGTAATGGGGATAAGGATATTATGAAGAAGAGTGATTTATATATATATTGGATTTAATGATGAACCTCAGAATGATAAAGTAGGTTAAGTATATCTTGGTAATGATTGAGAATATCAAGAATAGAAATTTGTAGTCTTAGATTATTATATATCCGACAATTATTTCAAAGATTATTGTTCTTTTCCTTCAATCATTCAAAATCCCATGCAGTTCCAAGTTAAGAAAATACAATGTGATGTATCTGAGTGATGACACCATAAAGAGAATGAAAATTGTCTTTTATAGTGAATCCTGACAATTCTATGATCATTCTGAAGATGAAATTAAAGGATTTTCAAATAATCTGTATGTGGTTGAAACCTCTAATAGTGGTTTTAGGAAGAGAAAGGATAAGGAGTAGGAAGATAAAACAAAAAATCATCAGGCCAAGAAAACTCATACCACACCTCCAAAACTAATGAATCAAAAATCATATCCTGATGAATTAGTGTCTAAGTGGAGAGAGGATAAGAAAAACTAGAAGGAAGGGGATCCTATTATTGTCTTGGACCCTGTGGAGGAAAAATAATTGAATGAATATGCTGATGAGAATCCTCAAAAGGATGAAAAGTAAAAGAATCAAATGAGGAAATTGTTGGAAGTCGAAGTTATTCAATATCTTCCCAAGGCTACTGAAAGAGCCTCTAAGAAAATTCTTTTACAAAAATCTATTTTATTATAACCATTACCAGATAATTTGGGGAAGAAAGTGGTGATTTTAGAATCACATCATGAAAAAGAAATAGTTCATGAAGAATAAGTGGAAGAGGAAATAGAAGAAGAGGAATAGGTGGAAGAAGAAGGGAACTAAACAGATGATATCATAATGTAATTCGATGATTACCATGAGAAGAAAAGTCCATCAGTAAAATTATCGATCTGGACATACCAAGCCGAATCCGTAAAAATTTCTACACTAGGAAAAGATGACAAGGGTGAAGAAGAAGTGAATAATACAATATATGATGAAAGTATTAATCATGATTTTATTCATTTGGAAGATCTAGTGGTTGATGGAAAGAAAGAAGAAGTTGAACAAGATTATATTATTTTTCCATATTATTGATAGCATAAATCTCACAAAGAATAGGACATCATTCCGAAAGTGGAAAAGAGAAAGTAGGTGGTCGTAGATACACGTAGTAAATATGTTGTGAAAAAGAATGATGTTTGTACTTCATCAAAGAGGAAAGATGAAGTCATAGAAAAATAATCCTCACTAACCAAACACTTAGATTTAGAATTATCTTCCCTCGGACAAGATTCTTTTTTTTCTTTCAAAACATGGTTGATACTATTACATTATTTCCAAGCAGAGATTCAAGGTGTCAGATGCTTAAAAATACGATTAATCAGAAGTTATATTATATTTTGATGGTTAGGGACAAATGTATATCACTTGAGATAGATTTCCAAGCCTTCTTCATTGGTTATGAGGCTCATAAAAGATCTTGCAACAAGATGAAAAGTGGGTCAAAGAAAAAAATCGATGAAATGAGAATGTTTTACGATTTCAATGATAATGTGAAGAATTAATTTGATATAGAATATTGGAAGATCTAGGATATTACAAATAGTTTTAAGGAAAAGTTATCCCATGAATAGACTACTTGGAAGAAAGATGTTTAGGATATGAATAGCATGCATAACTCAGTGTCCATGAATTGGAAGATGAAAAGAGATCTTAGAATGGAGATTGAAGATAAGCTTGTTATGCAAGATTAATTATTGACAGCTTAGATAGACATTCTTATGGGTCGGGAAGAGAAAATTCAAGCCATTGAGAAGAAACTTGAATACCAGGATCAGTTTATTAATTGATCAGAAGAGGATCAAAATGATCTAAAGAAGCAAAAATCCATTATGAAGAATCTGATTATATAGGAGAAAGAGGTATAATTTAATTTCATTCCAATATTTAGTTCTATTTTTCTCATTATACAAATTCTTTCAACATAAATAAAAATTATCTTTTTCTTCATTCATTTTGTAGTAAAGTACTAACGTTTTTAGGTTCCAATTTTTTCCATTCTATTTTATTCTATTTTGAAAATCACAATGGGGCCGAACAAAATGATAAAATGAATACAAAGTAAAGAATATATTTCCATAAGTAAGGGGGAGTTCATCTAGAAGAATTTACATATCATTGATATTTCTAGAATGCAAGAAAATAAAAATTTTCATTTAGGAAATCAAGAATACAATCCATGGTGTTTCCAAATCCTATGGGGGAGTTAGTCAGATTTACAGTGTTCAATAAGTAAATGAAGATATGTTTTTTATTTTCAAGTCCGTAAATATTTTTATATCCTTAGATTGTTTTTAGTAAAGATGTTTGTGCTTTCAAAAAGGGGAAAATTGTTGAGTGAATAAGGATTCCTCATGAGTATTCCATTTCCTTATGTTTTGGAAATCACAAACACTCAATATTAAGAAGAATTTCATTTCTAGTAATATTTATCTTATTAAGGAAAATTTTCCTTCCCATGGAGATTTTGTCGCTATCATTATTTTCACTATTCATGATTTAGTTACACTAAATATAACTCTTTTCATTTGTAATTGTAAAATTTAGTTTTATTTCAAAAACCTCAAAATCCTATAAATACGGACATAGAAAGTATTCTATTTTCAGGTTCGGAATTCAAATTCTGAATTCTCTAAAATACACATTCGAATTCTTCTGAATTCAGATTTTGAATTCATATGAAATTCACATTCCAAATTCATGGAAATTCAATTTCTAAATTCCATATAATTATGTTTCTAAATTCCTCAGTATCCAGGTTCTTAATTCCTTAGAATTCAGACTCTAAATTCCGCAGAGTTCAAGTTCTGAATTCCTTTGTGTTCAGAATCTGAATTCCTCTGAAATTCATGTTCCGAATTCAATAGAATTGGGACTCTAAATTATTCAGAATTCAGGTTTTGAATTCCATAGATTTTTGAATCTGAATTCCATATAATTCATGTTAAGAATTCCTTTGAATTCAGACAACTATGTCTATTGAATTGTGATTTTTAATTCCTTGAAAATTAGAATCTGAATATTAATGTAATATAGACATAGAATGATATTCTCTTAGACTCTGAATTTAATTTTTCCTTAGACTCTAAAAAATATTATTAGATTAGAAACAATATTTTACTTACAATTGTTATAATTATAAACTAATGTCATGTATTATATTTCTAACTAACCATTTTTTGAGTGACATGTATGAAGGTCCCTGTAAAATTCAAGGAATAATATGACCATTGGATGAGGGAACCGACCATTAGAGAAATTACTTTAAATAGAATCTCATTTGAACGAGTAAATTATTGTTCTACAACTATAGAAATTACATGCTGCTAAAGTTATTTATAGAGGGATAAACTCTCACTCTTTGTGTGAACTAAACATCTTGTTCAACTTGCTTTGTTAGACTCCAATTGTTACTATGTACTATCGAGGGATTCTATGGATAGGAAGACATTGGTTCTGAATACTTTAATGTTTGAGTAATTCCTTGATAAGGTCGTCAGAGGTTCTGACTACCTTGTTAAACATGGTTTTCCTCAAGGTCAAAATTAAAGTTTTACAACCAACATTAAAGGTTCCAAAATAATTTTTAATATATACAATTCAACCCCCTCTTGTATATTGAGCATATAAATTATTATCTAGATTTTAAACCACCATTGTATATATCGATGAAGGATAGACTGAGGATCATAGAACTATTATTTTGTTTCATTATGGAATCAATAGACTTGATGCTTTGTACGATTACTGAAATTTTGGTATATGGTATGTTTCATGATAGATGTTCTACACATACTAAATTTTGATGTTTATTTTTGAATTGGATTACACACTTACTTTCTATTAACTAATGTTTTGGATACATTGGATATGCTCAATGAGTGCAGGTTTATGCTCCCCTAAGATAAATAATATTGAATACCCTTTACAATTTCAGTATATACATCATAAATTACCCTTTAGATGATTGTATTATATATTAACATGTTTTTTCAGCTTGAGTAACACCTAAGAGACCTTGGGATAGTGGGTACTCGGTGAAATGTTGTTTATTTGGCTTGGATCCTTTTTGGTACTATTAATTTTGTTCCACTAATTATTGTCACAAACTCTTTTACTAATAGTTTCTTTCTCAATACACTATTAATGGTGTCCTATTGAGTTGTATAAAAACACTGATCTCGCTTCCATTGCACTTGGGTACCCGAGAAGCACACACATGGACAGACATGGCATTTTGGATGCCTTGATTAATTGACCACATATATGGTCTTGTTGTTTGGTTGATGTATTTTTTAGTTCCATGTTGGAATTGATGTAGTTAGATATGTTATTACCTAAATGTTCATTGAGTATATATGGACATTTACAACCTACTTTGGTATAATCCATTTGGATAGTTGAGCGTGTTGTGCCTATGTGGTCTTTGTTGTTTGTGTTATCATTGATGTAAATAGTATTAAAAGGATTATTTGTTTCATTTAAATTAAACAAGTGAATTTGTTTTGAGAAATGACAATGATGTTAATGGTTTTGATAGGTTTTAGGCGTCAGGATTTCTTTTCAAACATGTGTTTTTGGATTTGGAAAACCTGGGATGTGTTTTGGAAGTTGTATGGGGATTTTCTATTGTTTTTCCATGAGATTATCCAGTACATAAATACTATTTTCTAGATTTAGTGTCAAAATAGAATTCATTAATTTCTATAGGAACCTATTTCATATTTTTGGTAGACTGTTGTCACCTACAATGCATTTTTCTCGTTTATATGTCCTTTTAGGTTCTCAGTTGGAACCAATTTTATTCTCCATGGCTAGTGTGGGGAAGTGTTGGGTAGAAATATTTTGGGTATTTTTTTTGTAGATTAAAAATTCATTTTTCTTGTAGTTTTTTCTCTTACGTAGTTTGTTTATTTTTAGTTTTCCTTCTATCCGATTTATTTTATTTTTTTATTGAATTTAAATCATTTTCTATCACTGAACACTTAATTGGTATAAATAATACCTAAATGTATTTGTATGATTCCTTAACACTAGTCAACAGCATTTGGGGATCAGAACACCCTTTAAGACTTGTTGAAAATTGGGAAAGGTGTCATGTTTGATTGAATCATGGGCATTTTCATAACAAATTGAATGAATATTCAAATGGGTTATATAATTAATGTATAATATATAACTTTTTTATTCATTATACAGTTATTAGAAGTTTTATCTTAATGATAGGTGATCTATAAATAGAACGAATGATGGTTGAGGACAATATTGTGCATTAACTCATTAGGTGAAGTAAGAGTGTTTAATGTCGATATCATAATCTTATGAGATATGAGAATTTTCTAGTTATTTGATTATATTGTAAGGGTACTTTTAGTTGTGAATGAAATATTAATGTCCACTAATACAATCATAAGATCTTTGGAATTATTAATAATTATTTTTTTAATTTAATATATAGAAAATAATTTTTTTTATTTTTTTCATATATTTTATGATAATGTTTAAATGATTTTTTTCAAGGAGTAGTATTAATGAGATTTCAGAGTTTCGAATAACCCGTTATTATTATTATTTTTCCAATATGATTGAATATTAAATGTTTCCGAAAATCTATTATCAAGATATGTTTTCTTTATGGAAAATGTAAATAGACATTTGAGTTCATATTATTATTGTGAAAGTGTAAAGAATTATTCTCATAACCCAATCCCCCTTATGAGAACTCATCATGGGTAGACACTAATTGAATGGGGATGGAAATTTCCAGAACCCCTCTTTTAGTGGGAAATGAGATGGTGACTAGAACTAAGGATATATCATAAATAAAAATGGAAAAAATATATCAAAAAAATATAAAAAATATAGAGATAAGATAGAAAAATAATCCAATAATACTCATAAATATAAAATTATCCCATTTAAATATATGAAATTTTATAAAAGAAGAATAAAATAAGAGGGAAAAACTACATGTACAAAAACGTAAAATTATGTAGTGACCACATAACCAAATTAGTTTTTCCAAAACAAAGAAGTAATAATATCTATCCTAATAATAAAAAAAATAAAATTTCAGGATAAAAATTTATATATATGTAGGGTGACCATAACATGTATACTCTTTAGTACCCCCATAGAATCACTCATGAAAATGATTAAGAAATAATACTAAACCTAAATGAATAATAAATGAAACTATATCTTCACCTATTCAGGTATACTATGATGCAACAATAACCATGGTTTTATTTCCCCCATGTAATGAATAAATGAGATCAAAAAATATAATATCAAATAATCGATTCCTTCTCTATATTTCCCACTATTTGTTCACACTTCCCCAACATTGTATGTCTGGAGCCATATCTTACTAAAAGTAAGCTATCATATAGAATCCGAACATAATGTATAAAAACATGAAACTTGTGAATCATGTTATCTCATAAAATCCTTCCACATCTCTATATAGTATCTAGGAAGTTCTTGTGATCCACCATAGCTCATATAACATGTATCATGCATTATGTAGTATAACTCAAGCCATCATAACTCATATACCAAGTAGCATACATTTTTTTTATCAAAATATATAAACATCTCACATATAATAATCTTTATTATATAATATATTTGAATAAATGTGGGTGAAATAATCCCAATCCATTATATCCCTCTACATGTATATATGGGGAACTAACCACAGGGTGTAATAGTATGTAATACTAATAAGAGAAGAGAGTGGGGATAATAAAGGTTATCATCTATAAATCATCACTATAAAGATGTGAGGAAAGAACCCTCCCAAATTACACTAGGTTTAGCTCACCCTACTTACAAGGGTGGGATAAAAAATGAAATCATAAAACATAAGGGATAAAATATCTCTCAAAACCAAATTATGGGAATAACATAGTCCGAGGGTCAACTGCAACTATCATTATATTAACAAACATTTTCCACTACTATGTATTTTATACTCAATAGGAACAAAATAATCTGAATAATATTCATTAAATAGCTTTGTTCTTTTGTAGGTACACTTTATTTAATTAACTCATTACCCATTATTTAACATTACTAGAATTACATTTCATTATCCGTCAATTATCATTGATTTATATAAAATATTATTATCCTTATGTGAAGTCCATTCCACCTAGGTATAATCCAATTGAGTTTATGGTTTATCTTGATTAACATAAAAATTTTAATTCCAAAAAGACCCAGCCTATAGGTTAAATATTTTTGAATATTGTTATATTTACCAATTCTAGGAACTCTAAGAAATATCATGTGGTGTTGTCAAAGATATGAAACAATGAACATACAGTTTCTTCAAGAACTGGGGAATGAAATTAAAATAAACACAGAACATGGACATCTATTTCATTTGAAAAATTTAGCAGTAACTGATCTGATATTTTCCATAACAAAATGTATCATCATCATCATCGACCTACTCTATTAAATGTGTTCCATCCCAAACACTATCATGTGAATCACTATAAATCTCTATATCATAATGGTAAAATACAACAACAATTTCAGGCCTCCATACATATATATCATCATCGATAATAGGATCACATCACATCACATAGTAAGGGTAATATCTATGTCAAATAAAATATTGTAAAAAATATAAGGTCGACAGGGTATCTAGCCCCTAATAATAAGGCATTGATCCACTACTTTCAAATTTTATCTTATGGATCCAGCCCAAGGCACATTCCCTTCTCAATCAATGAGAAACCATTTTTCCAAATATTTATATCTATCGAAAAACCATTTTATTACTTTCTATTTATATAAATGATTCATTTACCATAGTTTCCTCCTCTTGGTGACATAATGAATCAACTCTAATAATAAATTATATTTTAATAAATATTCTTATAGAATTATTTTCAATTTCATGAATGTTAGTGAAGAGCCATTATCAAATAAAATGAAATTTATTATTATTATAAAGAAAATGATTTTCATATTCCAGTTCATTATCGAAATCCATTAATATATAGAAGAACACATTCCATTAAACATGCATAATTTCATTATTTTTATTACCATAAAATTAAAGGAAATAAAGTATTTTTAAAACATGAATAATATTAAATTATTCATCAAATGAAAATATATTATTATAATTATATTTTAACCAATTTTCTTAAAAATAAAAATTCTAATTTAATCCTATCAAAACAGTAAGCCAATAATTCTATACATTTTAAAATATCTAGAAAATCATGAGGTGAACTCTTATCATAGAGGGTGGTAATAACATGATATATCTATAAGAAATTCCATTCTATAATCTATTTTAATCATTATTAGTTCAATTCCACTAACACCTAATGGGATAATCCATTCTAAATTTATTATTTCATGTAAATAAATAGTATAAACATTGAATCTCGTTCCCCAAAAATTAAAAATATATAAAATGGAAATGGATCGCCAATGCCGACCTCATACCACCACTTCAATGAGGAAACAACAATCTCTAATGGATTTATTGTAACAAAACACTATAAAAATAACAAAAATAATCTTTTTATTTATAGATAACATAATTTATATCATGGAATGAAGTAATTAGAGTAATATTTATTTAAATGTGGGAAATGGATGGGGGAAAAGGGGTTATATTTCACCATCAGTCAATATAGATTGAACAAGATATGAAGGTTATAAATCCCAATATAAAGGTGATTCAAATACATAAAATTTATTTTTGGGTTCCTAGAATTTGTGAGAATTATGTGGTAGAAAATCAGTTATAAATGGGGTGGTGATATTTATTTGAAGATAGATTTTTATAGGACCACATAATATCTCCAATGAAAATGTCTCTAACCACCTAGGCCATGGAGTATTGGGTGGAGACCATGTAACACCCACATTCAACCCCATGTTCATGTTTAATAGATTGATAATGATATATAATCTTATTTATATTTTGGAGGGTTGATGGATTATCCTATATCTGATTCCGAAAAACACCCATTATATGAATTTTACCACAATAACCGATATAAAACAACAACCTCACTCTACACTACAGTGGATGACAGTAGAGAATGGCCAACACCACATCAAATTGTGATGGTGAATTAAATCATTAAATTGTAGTATAAAATACTTTTATCCATTGATAATCACTACCATGTAGTTGGGAGAACATTTTATTTAACCATAATTTTTGGAGGAAAATATTAGACCACACCACAATACATACACAAAAAGGTGTGACACCCCCATTTTCAAATTTACACTCCAAACTTGTATAAATCATCCAAATGTTTTTCCAACTCAAACAATAGTCTTGGTAATGGTATTTTAGTGTCTAGTTCCTAACATAAGACACCTATAAACCAATTATCATCTATGGAAATTTAGAACATTACCCTGATAGAATAAAGAATGAACGGGGTCAACAAAATAACTATCATGTGATATATCTCATTAAATTTTCACCACCAAAGGAGCCTAATATACTCACACAATGGAACATAGTGATTACCCATGAAAAAGATCCACAACAACTAAAACCCTCTCCCATGGGATATACCTCTGAATCCTGGTAAATTACAAAAAAAATCATAAAAAACCATGTCAATGGCCAGAAAAGGTTAAAAACCATGAAATAAGAAACAATACATGGCATGAGATAAAAAAAGATTTGGGTTCTGAATTCCAAATATTAATCATGTTCCTAGGTACACTATTTTTCTCCACTATTACATTATAATACATGATCGAATGTACTATCATTACTAAAAAACATGATATCCTTTTGGTTTTGGTTCTACACATGTCACTTTTGAATGTTGCATCATCATTTCCATCAATATAACCATAATAAATGAAAATATAATTTTCAAGAATGTAATGGTGGTGAAATTATAATTGAACAATATCATATATCCAGGCGATCTATGGGGTAATTTTTATTCATTATACCATGGATCTATCTTTCTCCAACAACTTGAAAGGCCCAACAAACCTGGGAGAACCCTTGTTGTCATGACTACAACATCACATAATATTATAAGGGTATACCTCTAGAAACATAGGATCTCCAAATAAGAATGCTAGATGTATCATAAAATGATTAAATTTATATTTATGTTGATAATTAGATACCATTATCATATCGTGAATCACCTAAACCATCTATGTAATATTTTATACAAGTTATAAATATTTAATTATTGACTCTCCCTGGTACATCAATATAAAAACTAAAAAGGAAATATATTCAAATAATAAAACAATGTCATATCAACGGTTACAGGAATACAGTTTTTCATTAAAACTTAATCAAAAGAATTTTACTATTCCAAAATCCTCTAAAATTCATAGCACAATACCAAAACATGTCTTTTAGAGAATGGACGGTCCACTCTATCTATCTGAATGTATATGGGTAAAATTTAGCTTGTGGGAGTAAATAAGATCCAAAATAATAGAGTATACCATTACAAAAAATATAAGTAAAAAATGATAAAAATTATTGATTACCATCCTTATAAATCCTTGGAGTCTCACTACCTCCTCCAGATACATCCTCAACAAAACCACCACTGTGATGGACTCTTTAATTTCTATAATGAATATGATTTTTTTTAAAACCCAATATCACTCAAATGGAATAAATAGCTAACCTAAAACAAGATAAACTGATAATGGATACCTTCTTTATTTTCTACCCATTCCACTAAAGATCATTTAATGGATATAGAAAACTACTGGAAAAATGGTGCTCAACCTTTACCTTGTGAAAATATTGACACCAGGACACAAACTCTGAAACTACATTCCATAACCCATTACACGAAGATTGTCCAATCATAGAATGAAAAATAACTATCACACTATGATGTTACACTAAGGGTGAGATTTAAAACTCGTGTAGTAATATATATTGAATCTACAAAGTATTGAATAAACTATATTGGAACAAAACCTGGTTTTTTTCATCTTAAAACAATCCATTTAGGGCATAACTAAAGGTATAACATTCCCTCTCTACTTCTCCAACTAAATCAACAATATGAGACTCATACATATTTTACACCAATTAATTTTATACATTCACCTGAACAATAAATACTCCCCCACTATTCCATATATTTTCATGATGCATTGATTATATATCTTCTATTACTATCCGGGAATCTCTAAATTCTATAAATACACTATGATATGACCCATTTCTAAACACACATGATATTATATTTAATTTTCAAGGTCTATATGAATATTTAGTTTAAAATAGTATTATAATTCTATCCACCACTCTTATTGTATGTTCAATTTATGATGGTATATGACAAAAATCAGGCTGTTGTGATCATTTAAAACCACAAAATACTGTTCGATTAGGTACTGTAACTAGAACTTCAATTAAAAACTTCCAATAACTCAATATCAGGGTGTAATAGTTATTTTTGATGGGATATAACTATATAGACCTAAATAAAAAAATTAACTCATATAAATTATAACATAAATCATCTCATCATGTGAATCCTTATAAAAATCGTTAATGTAGACTATCTCAGTGAGAAAATAAATTCCAAAATCACTTGACAACATATCAGTTATGTAATAAAAAGATATTTGTAGCTATTAATTATAGAATAGCATGTGATGTATTATTTCAAATATATAATATGGTTCAAAATCTAATAAAAATCTAATGTAAACCTCTTATAATATCCTTCAAGAACATTGAACCTCTTAACCTCTTCAATGTATTATGGGATGCACAGGGAAAAAATTCCACTACATCAAAGGATCTATAACTACCCCTCACTATGACACAACATTCCCCTTGAGGAAATATTTATTGGTCTAGAAAACACACTTTGATAACATCTTTAATAGCCATAGATAATGGAAGACTCTTAAAATGACATTTAGGTGCACTACAAGATCCTCCTCATACATAGAGTACACATGGATTTCTCTAATAATAACCACCATGAAATTATCCAAGAAGACACAAAAAATATATAAATCAACCCAATGAACACATATTGGAGATTATAAAAGAGAAATGACATCAAAAAACTAACAATTAAATAAAATAATAATAATAAGTCTATGATATATAATCATCATTAACATACACATGCTTATATCCTGATGACATATTGATTTTGGAGAACCATCATGATCCGTTTTGATGAAAAAATATTGTATAAATCAATGTTTGATGATATTGTTAAATCATAATAACATAATTCACGGGAAACTATCAGATATAATTTAGTAAACTATAATCATCCTTCTCGTTAGAAAAATGAGTCCATGCCATTGTGACACACTTGTTTGAGAAAAAACTTCACTTGAAAAGTTCATCAAGATATAATATTAGCTCTTTTATATTAAAAGGATAAGATCTATAGGAAAAAATTAAGATTATATAACCGAAATGATCTATCTCAATCCCAAAATCTATCTCATGATGAGGTAGTAATTCCAGAACCCAAATAGTAATGTCACCAGTGTATTCTTACACAACCCTAGGAAAAAAATTCGATGAACCTAAAATGAATTGAAAGGCATCTCATCCGTCATGTAGGAATAGGATGGAATATGTCATCGATCCATTTGAGGTTATATAATTCTAAAAAAACACTATTATAAATCTGGTAGGATCATTAAAAACAACTAATCTCCTAAATAAATTGAAAATACCTTCCACAATATACTAAAAATCTACAACAATGATGATTTTATATATTATTATCTGCAAACTTTAAAATTATCCCCATAAATGGGTTTTTCATAAATATATATCACAATTACTTTATACATCACACAAATATTCTCAACCTCCAATAGGTTCCTAATAATCCAAGGGATTTTGATGTCTCTCTACATCATTGACCAAAGTACAGTCTTAATTTGGTGATTTTAATGAGTGTGTAGATCAGGATCCAATTAAGGCATGCACTAATGTAAAGAATAATCGATGGGTACCTTGAATGACATATGGATCACCCAAATTATGAAATGATTTATTATAATGATATCAATAACTTCTTATATGGACATTGATTCCCTTATGATGAAAACATTTATAGTCACACATTGCTAACTAAGGATGATGAGTTTCTTGGTTGTATCCACCGCCTACCACATATCCTCTCTACTAACACTTATCTAGAGAATTCTTCTATGACTACCTATATTTTAACATTATGAGTGTAAAAACACAAATTGAAACATATAGTTCATGATTCCTAATAAAATATGTTAGTCACACTCACTGTTTATGACATTTTCGTCCATAATAAAATATTATTTCAAATACTTTTACAACAGTCTAAGAGCTCCCAACAATAATGAAATGAGATGAAAATGTATTGGGATACACCATACAGATTTAAAACTGTTTATTCTATAAAATTAGGAACCTTAGATGATATAAATACTACATAAAAAATCCAGATAAACCCATTTTTGTGATGAACTAGTTATATCTAGCATCCTCTAAACAACATATTCACTTTACCAAACATCAAGATATGTTTACAATATGAACTATGTTATATAGAATTTAATATCTTGAAGAAAAATCACACCAAAATTCCTCTACCGAAATAATCATCTTAACGTAGTTCTAAATAATAGCATATATGTTTGTTGAATTATATCATGAAGTCCCACTTCTTGTACCTCCCTTATTTATGGTCAGTTTGATTTTGGTTAGTAGATACCTTCACAATTTAAGACAGAAACTATTCTTGTAATTGATCTTAGTAAATCTCACATGAGATTGTTGACTCCTCAAGATCCCCATGAAACATGATCCATGACTACCTCACTAATCCATTTAGTATCATTATTTCTAAAAAACCAACGATCCCTCTAGGAAATAAATGAACTCAAATCTATCTCATCCACCAGCAACCATTATTTTGTTTTTGAGTCTAAAAATTAATCCATTTAACATCTGTAAACATTAGATTTAAAACTCTCAGAGTGTCCACCTCCATTATTAATCATCCCCACTCTCTAATATTTAGGGATATTATGAAACTTCCTATTAGACATATTCTACTAGAACATAACAAAGAATTTCACATAGATCCATAAATTTATAAGATCAAATGGTTGAAGATCTTAATCATAGAATACAGAATTTGGAATACTGATTGATTAATTAATTTTATATTCATTTAAGTCCCAAATAAATGACATTGTATAATAATTTCAAAAATGGTTATAAAAAAGAATCAAGCTTGATCCAATCCAAGGTCTCTACCCTAAAACCAATATCACTCTATTTACTAAATTTGGTAAACATAAAAGGCCAATGAACTAGATATTATGGGTCCTAAATACCACTTCCTTATATATTATCTCTCATTCCAAATTCTTAATAATCATATATTACATGGGTTCTTTAATATCCCATTCAATATCACATATTATTAACTCAAAACTCAATAATATATCACTACATGAGATTCACATACCACTATATCATGACCACAACCACACAATGATTGCTCATTCTAGTCCAAAAATGAGGGGAGGAGGATGGTGACCACATGAAGAATTCCTCAAGTAGTGTTATGGTTAGTGACTAGCATTGAGGATATATTATTCATACATATAGGAGGTATTAACCTCTAAAACAACATGTTGTTGATGTAGCTATGAATATAAACCATTCAAATACTCTTCATAAATATATAATCTCCCCTAATTGTATAAATGTTACATCATATCTAAATAAAAATTTTGGATATGAAAACTATATGTACTAAAAAGTAAACATATTAGTGACCATTTATATCAAGCAACACCAGTAAAAATATGAACAAGAAATATCCATACCTATAATAAAAATACACCAGGAATCCTATAAAATACTTTGTATATATATAGGATGGTCATAAAAAGTATACACATTATGATCCTCCCACAATATTATTTATCATAGGATAGTAAAAACATTCGAACACCCAGTGAACAAGAAGTGATACTTTCACATCATCAAAATATATATACAAAATTACCCACCTCTGCATAGATATATATAACCATGAAACTCATAAAATAAATCATATAATGTATAATGAAATTAATTAACCAATCTAACTCTTCCCCACTACTTTTCTAGTCAACACCAATTTCATATGCCCTGATCTATTTTCATAGAATGTATGCCAACCTAAAGACACCAGGAATAATATATCACAACATGTTATTCGGGCATCACATCATCATATAATCTCATCACACATCCAAATATAGTTATAAATTTGTTTTTTGGATCACCCATTTCCCATATAAAATGTATCCTACATAAATCATTATACCTCAAACCAACACACCGAATGCACCATGTATTTTGTCTCATGCCATCACTTCTAATTTTTATCAGAAGTATATTAATAAATAGGATAAAATATCCGGAGATACATGTCCATGAAATAACAAAAACCTATTACATCCCTCTATACACATTTATGGTAAATTAACCACCACATATAATAATACATAATACTACTAAATTTATAGACCATGGATAGTGGGGGTGTCGTCCATCCGTCGAAATTATAGTGATGTTAGGGAAAACACCCTCCCATAGTCCATTCGGTGTCATTAACCCTGTCAACATGGGAGGGGTAGGATAATAAATCATTATCACTAAATTATATATATATATATATATATGTTTATATCCCCAAAAAACTATGTTAATAATAATGTCACAGCCTCTAATACATATATCATCACTAAGACACATATCTTCCACTATGAGGTACTATGTATGTTGTATAAAAAAAATAATTTAAATGGTAACATCAAATTTTATATTTATCATTTCATTTATTAATTCATATGAAATTAATTAATATTTATATTATTACATTTCATTAAACATCATTTCTATTTTAGTTAATCAACATCTGATTATCCTCATGCGGTTTCCATGCCCCCAGTCTTAATATAATATAATCCATGGGTTCTAATCTATTTACCATAATATTTTCATTCCAATAATAATCAACACCATGGGATAAAATACTATTTTCTTAAATAAATAATTTTGGGTAGAATAGGATATATCCTATGTTAAATCAATGAGATTATGCCAACAAAATCTAGCAACCACATATATTGGAGAAAATGAAAATTGAATAAAAATACACAAAACTATATACCAATTATATCATATTCAACAATAATATACTCTCATCATTTAGCATACTAATATCTATATCCAACTTTAAATACTTTTATCAACCTTTTTCCATGCCCAAAACAATAAAAAATATCCCAATGTAAGTCATTATCACAATCATCTAAATGTATCAAAAAAAATTGGTACTCCCCTCCCATATATCATCAGCCATCATAGGCTCCCATAAAATAAAATTGAAAGCCTCATATATATATATATATATATTATGTTAATGGAATCAAAGAACCAAATTATTGAGTCAGAAAACTATACCTCAAAATTAGGGAATTTACCCTTCACATGTGAGTGAGCTCTTAGAGTGCCTATATTTGGAACATAGCCATCACAAGATATGACAAAACACTATCTATAAAATAAATATTTATCAAACACTGTTTAATTTTTAAATAATGATCTAACTAATTTATTTATCATAGTTTCCCACTACGGGTACCAAAGGCATTTTCTATTACATTCTATTAGAATATTTAGTCTTACTTTTTTAGTTAATTCTTTTTTTAACATACTGATTGATGAACCACTCTAATTTAACAATCCTTTTGTTATTATTATCTAAAAAAATACTATAGAATCATATTATTTTTATGAATACAATAACACCTGGAATAACCTATTCAATTAAACATTTATATTGTATCAATTTGATTATCATCAAATTATATGAAACAAAAATATTTATAAAATATTCCAATTCATTATTTCGTTATTGGATAGTCAATTATTGATGGAATTAAATTATTTACAAATTTATTCTATTAAAATTTATTATCCAATAATAAAAAAATTCTTAACAAAACAGATCATGGATTGTACACAATCTATTAAAACAAAATTCAAACCAATATCAATATGAAAATAGATAACACTAGATCACTATAACTAATTTCATTAAGTAATATTTTTATTATTAATTTCATTAATTACACCACCATCCCAATGGGTAAATCTTAGAAAATATATGATTACATGTAAATATTTAGGAGAAGAATAGAATCCAAAAACATAAACATTATATGTTCTTGAAATAGATCCTGAACTTCATAGATGATCTCCAATCACCTCTCCAAAGAGGAAACTTATATCTCTTAAGGACGGATTATGTAACAACCAATGGATCCATGTCAACACTTGACCTCAAATGGTAGTGGCACACCCTTTTTCCATATTATCCCTCCATACTCCATGAAATAACATCCGTGTTCCTCAAATATATTAAAACATTAATTAGATTTATTCTAGGATTTGGTTCCATATATCTCATATGGATATTTTAGGTTTACGAATTGAATGATATATTACATCAATTTTATGTCATTTACGATTCATTTTTTCTAATCACAACCTTTTAAATTATTTTTCATAATCTATTGGGATGAGTTGAATTGATAATTTTGTTTGACATATTGATATGCATGTAACATTTAATGATGAAAATGTCTTATTATAAAGAACTCGATTTCTTATAAATATATACATTCTGTTAAAATTTCAAATATGTTATCTAATTATTGATATAATAATATTTAATTATAAATAGTTAATTTTAGGTTGAGATAAACCCAACCCATTATATTGAGAATCATAACTTATATCCCTTTATTAACTTGTGAATCCAAAATCATTGGTCATCAATATCCAATGATATATTTAAACATGAATAATGCATTTCATATTGATATAAACCCCATCCATCATCACCCATACATATGCGTGCTATATGATATCTTCAATAAATCAAATTATGAAATCCCATGTCATTAAAATGGGCTTGATATCATTTTAAAATGTTGTCACATAATTTTGTATTAATAGTATCTCATTATATAAAAAATTTTAACCACAAAAATGGGGTATGTCATATAATAGTTTATGTGGTGAAACATAAAAAATAACTTCATATAAGATATTCCTTTTTGACATTATGAGTAATATAGAAGTCAAATGTAATGGAGTATTTAAAAAAACACCGATTAATGTTTGTATAAAAAGAAGAACATGTGCATCACTAAATAAAAACAACTTGGATAAGTTTAAATTAAATCATTTTCAAAATCATTATTAGTTATAAACCATCGACAATTAATTCCTAAAAATATTCATAAATGTTTCAAAAATAATACTTCAGTTATTTTTAAAAACATGTAATTTTAAAAATAATTAATACTAATACTTTCTTTAAGTGCAATTTAATGAAAAAAATTATAATACCATACATTCACATTATAGGAAAATATTACTATATATTTATCTTTCATTTAAAAATCATTATGAATAAACATCATTAGTAAATATATTTAACTAACTAAAAATCAATCTTTATAATAAAATTTATCTATATGTAAAATTAATTATTCACATAATAAACATGGAATCCCTTCATTGTATGTTCTTGGTTTCGTTTCACTTACATGTTTCACATCACTTAAATTATATATTAATGAAATGAACATTTAGTATAACATGTAAAAAAATAACAAATAGTAGATAGAAAATAATTATGGGCTTATAGTGGTTGTGGATAAAAATTTCCATGATGCATTTTCACTCAAATGAAATATCATTTTAAAAAATGAGACTGGAGTCAAAACCATTATTACTTTTGTACCCCTTGAAATAAAATCATGGAAAAATAAAATATGAAACATAAAAATAATAACATTCATACTCATATAATTTATTATAAAATTATATTAATGGGAAATATATACACCATATGAAATATAAATTTTTTTGGATATGATATATGCCTCAATGAACCAAAATTGAGATGAGAACTCCAATATAGAATTTATAACATTTTATAAAAAATATCAGAAAAGGGGTAAAATGAAATAATGAATTTAATAAAATAAATAATAAAATAATATTAAAATAGTTATTTATAGTTTAATCAAATATGGTAGATAATATTATTATGTTTACAATAAAAAAACATATAATATGGAGCAAAATTTGGTATGAAATACATCACTTTCATTCCCATGTAGAAGAAAATGCTCGAAATTCCATTGTAATAAATTTAGAAAACATTATCACTAATTTCTAAAAATGAATAATATTTATTACCATTTTTTCCCTTAAAATTTAAAATTATTTATTATTCATTTAATATTTTTTATTCATTATTTTCATTATTTGAGTTTGTAAATTTTAAATGTTTTTTGAAATGATTTGTAATATCGGTGTCGATCCTTATTCATAAATACCAAGTTATATATTAATATATTACCTAAGGTACAAGAATTATTGTTTTATAATAATTTGAATATAGAAAATTTAGTCCCATGATAGTTTTATTACTGTATATATATTTATTAAATATATGGGGTTCTAGTTTTAGTAGTTTTTGAAGAATAATATATTGTAAAATAACAATAAGAAAAATATAATTATAAATATTCCATAACATTAAACAAAACAATTCCTTAATATTTATATTAATATTTGTATGTATATTTCCATACTCATCAATGATATAAATTTATACTATTTTTCATATAGGTTGTTAAGATGACCTAAAACTAAAATAATAGAATTGATGAATGAATATGGTTATAAAAGTACTTATTTTGGAATAATATATTTATAATAAAAAAATAATTATATTTTTATTAATTTTTAAATTCTATTAATAATATGTTTAAATTATTTGATATTGAATAAAATACAATAGAGACAGAAAAACATGTCTTATTTAGATGACAGTAGTCTCTAAAAACACATAGATGAGGTTTTGGTTTTCTATGAGTCAGATAATGGTAGGAAATGATATATATTTTTCGTAATATTAATCATGATATTAATAAAATATTATTTCATTATATAACATTTTTAAAACCTTAATTAATTGATGTTAGGAAAATTGAAACACATCTCACATTGAGGCAATAGTTTATACACACTCATGAATGCATTATCATTTTAATAACAACGGGAGGAAAGTAGGTAATGTTCATTATAAAAACATTTCAAAATATACGTATAAAAATATTAAAAATCATATTATTCCCTAATAAGAAATATAGGTTATTATGAAATATATATATATTGAAACATTAATATATATATTGATTAGTAATTACATTTAGAATTTAAACACTATATCGATATATTTCTTGTAAATGGAGAACATAAACCAAATCAATATGAGAATAAGTTTATAAATGTGAAATTTACTAATAATTGAATTATAATGATATTTGATTCATGGAAACATTGGATTATTATAGATTAATTGAATTGGGGGGGGGGATATCCCATTTATTGGTGGATTGAATGGAATATTTTTACATATTTCCTCTTAATATAAAATTATTATAATATTCACTTAGTTTGTGGATATGAAAATAAAAAATAATGGAGGGGATTTTTGTTTTAGTTTTTCAAAAGCTCACCCATTCATTTTAATTCATATTTTTTTGGTTTATTATGTATTTTACACTTAGTTAAATTCCTCTTATGTAATATTACCATTATTGGGGTATTTATATTTGTAACTAGATTAATATATGTTTCTGACTAAAATATAAGAGAATCCAAATTTATAACATAAAAATTATGATTTGAAATATTTAAATAATTTTATCAAATAAAATATCTATGTGTGTGAAATAGTAATTTTATCTTTAGCTCACAAAAAAGGTAATAAGAGTTCATGGAAAAATTTATTTTATTAAATAAAAACAGTATTTAAGATAAAATAATCAATTTTATTGTTATCCATGAAATTTATTTCTTTACTAATAAACAAAGAACACTTATAAGTTTTAAAAAACATATAATGTATAATTAAAACATTTGAAAATGTAATTAAATAGAAAATATAAATAATATATTTTATTCAAATAAATTATTATATGATTTTCGTAATTATAAAAATGAGTTTTCTAAATTCATTATATTAATTTTAAATAAATTATTATAATTGTGATATATTTTTTCATGAAATTAGTTAATAATATTTAATGTGACTAAAATTTTATGATAATTTTATAAAGGAATTAGAATTAGTATAAACTATATTTTTCACTATTTCCCTAAAAATTAAATGTTCTATAATTAGAAAAACATCCTAAAATAAGATCTTTATACTCATTCCAAAAATACTATTATTCCTTTAAAAAATAATAATACATCCAAATAATATATTTTAATGTAAAATCAAAAATTTCAATGAAAATGTGTTTTTATTAGAAAATAATATTTTCAAATTTTATATATTTATATTCCAATTTCAATTAAATTTCAAAATAAAATATTGTTGGAAAATTAATATTTTTAATATTATATTTATCAATAATTTTTCCCAAATATATTTATTTTCATAAAGTATAAATATAATCCTTAAAAGGAAATCTTTTAAAAATACATTTTAATAAAGAAATGAGAACATTAATCATTTTGATAAACTAAAAACGTTTCTCAAGGCATTCATTTTTTATAATTTATATTTTTAAGTATACATATATTTTATAATTTTATTTCATCAATTTTAACCATCCAACTTAACAACTGCATTTATAAGTGTCTCATATAATGTTAAATATCTTATCCAAATAAAAAGTGTTATATTTCATTTTGGTTATGAATTTTAGATGAGGGATGATGTTAAAAATAATATTTAATTAAAGAAAAATATACATTAAAAAATATTGTTTTACAGAATTGGATAAGAAAAAAACATAGCAATATTTCATAGAAATTTATAATCCCATGTTTTGATTTCAATTCACCTTAATCATATCATGACTATTTGGAATCTAATCATAATCAACATTGATAAATTTTTTAGTGTCTCTAAATCACATATCTAATACAATGTGTAGAATAAAATTAATTATAAATAATCCAAATAAATAAATAAATTCATTATTAACCATATTATGGGTTCTATATGTCAAACAGTTCAATGAATAGTATGAATCATATACTTTTTCCATTTACAAAAATCTAGTCACCCTGTGAATCATTCACAAAAATACATTCCACAAGTAATTAATGGTTTGTATTTATTTAGTACCTACACTAGAGATAGAAATTTGACAATAAATTGTAAATTATTTCCATGATTTATTTTCAGTTCCAATTCTTATTTTAAAAATTTAAGGCACCTTTAAATTCAACAAGTTAAAATATTTAAATTAAAATTTAAAACATTCCAAAAAAAATTTCATTGAAATTATAATAATTTCTTGTATAAATATTAATATAATAGATTTTATAAAATTTATTTAACAATTATTCAAATATTTATAGTTATTATAAAATAAAAAATAAATAAAAAATAATATTAATGAGGAATTTAAAAGATAAGACAACTTATTTTAAAACATTATTATGTACATGTTAATTTTTTTCAATAAATTAAAAATTTTCAAAGGAAATCGTTAATGAATATAATATATTAATACAAAAATCAAAAAATAATAGTTTAGGATCAGATGATTACATTACTATTAATAAATAATGAAATCAATTTGAAATGTTTATAAAAATAAATGTTTCTACAAATATTTGTAAGAAAATTTTTATTCCATGTTATGATGGTAATTACTTGATACAGGATTATAATTTTTTAATAGATAAAACAATATATTTTTACTATAGTATTGTGCTTCTCTACTGGGTAAATCTCTTTGATATCTATATATATGTAGCATAGAAATATTATATTTATTGTTAAATTTTTTTAGATGAATCGACATTGAGTAAGATCTTCAATTTGGGATTTCTGATTACACATTCAATAATGGGAGAAATAATTTCAACATCTTTTGGATAATGGATCAACTAAAATTAATTTAAGAAAAAATATTGTCGGGATTAAAAATTTAGTAAAATTGTTTTTTAAAAATAATATTCTTTTTATAAAAATTTAAATATTAACTAAATAATCAAAGCTAATATGGTAGAAGATATAAATTTTATTAAAATGAATTTAATGGTGATAGATAATTACATTTCCATATAGGAAAAACCATATGAAACTATACCTCATTCATAAGTAAAATTTTCATCGAATGGGAGACACTAAAATAACATTGTTATTGGAAAGATCATATATTTGATTTATTCTACAATAATCAAGGCATCACTTTCGTGAAAGTCATCTAATAAGGTGATACTAAACTGAACAATAATTGTTAAACAAAAAGAGAAATAAATAGGTGGAGATTTATTATATTTTCATAATCATTGATGTGTATATTTAAACATTACAGAATAATAATTTTATAGTAATCATGTTAGTTAATATGGAAGGGGAATTATTATGAATCAGTAATAATAAAAATCTATGGATGCAACCTTAATTCTATTAATAATTGGTTTGGATTAAAATAAATCATCCCTTAGATCATGACATCCATTGAGGCAATATTTCAATTAGGTTCAATTTTATTTTTTTTTCATGATGAATAATAACTTATTTTTATTTAATATTTGTTAAAACATTATATATAATATCCATAAATAATTCATTAAATTTAAATAATTGGATATTTTTTCCTCAAAATTATAATTTATCGTGTATCTCTTCTATAATGATAAAAAAAATATTTTCATATAGAAAAATATATTGAATTATATAATTATAATATTGATTTGTTACTAAAATCAATCCAAGAAATTGAACTATGAATGATTCTAGTTTTAAATTTAGAAAAATACAAGTCATGTATGATTCATAAATTTTATGACTAACATAGTCTATGAATTTTCATTTAATATTTATCGAACTCTCCTAAAAGATATAATAATTAATGTTTAAAACCCCATTTATTTGTTCTTCACATAGTATAGTATGACATTTATTTACAAATAAATGTGGTAGGGAAAATATTATTTACTGTTCAATAAGATTCATTGTATATATTATATTGTAATTTAATATTGATCACAACAAGAGAATAAAATGATTTTAAATAAATCACACATAATTAACTTATTTGTATCATTATAACCATGGAAATGTGTATAGGGATGCTATTTAACAGTAATGAAAATGTTAAATGGGAATTTATATTTATGTAATTAATATACAATATAATCTAGAAAATTAAATATTCCATCATGAGGTGTATTAAGGTGATGATAAATTAATATGTTGTGAGTCATTATTCTCATGATTCTAATAATACATACGATGGTAATAGTTTAGTAAAATAAAAATTTAAACTCTTTTCTATCATCTATTGAGTTTATTTTTCATATTTGACCAAAGCATCATAATTTAAATCCAAAATTATATAGTTAGAAAATTTGAAATATTATTCCTTTAAAGAATAGAATATAATGGTATTATCACTATGAAGAAAAATTAATATATATTGTTCGGCATGAAACCATTTTTTAATAATAAATCATTCTTATCAATATATAATTTTTTTTATTTAGTAATGATATTTATATTGATAAATAATATAGTGAAATTTATTTTTTATTTTCAAATATTTTAAATTTTAATTGGTGGTATTTTTTGATATTGAAAGGATAAAATGACTAAATTTATGTTTATTGAATAATATTTTGAAAGTATTATTAAGATAATATTATGGTTATTTCCATAGGGTATAAATATTTAGAAAATCAAAGACATTATTATTTATGTCAGGATAATTTTGTTACATATTTATTAATATTTATGGTAATTTTTTATAAATTTTTTTACAGTATTCCTTATACATAATTTTTATTTGGACAAGGATGAAAATTTAAATTTACAATATTTATATGTTGACATGTAATATATAAATTTACATTTTGATTTTCTAATGTGGATGATAATATTTTATATCATTTGAGTTGTTTTTTTATATCAAAATTATTATTGAATGTTATATGGTGGTTTGAAAAAATTTAATCGAAATAAGATATAAAAAAATGTTTATGACATAGAAAGATTATATATATGGTTTTACATTCATTTATTATTACTTTAGGAATCATTTAATATATCAATTTTTTGGGACTCAAAGATTATAGATAAAATATGATTAGAAGGGAAATCCGTATTTATTATACAGTGATTGTCACTAAATTATGGAAGACTAATATTTTTTCTTAATTTATATAATAAATATTAATTTTATATATTTTTTAACATCATGGATGAATGATTAAATTATTTTATTATAAGGAAATAAACTAAATAGTAATAAATTTTAAAAAATTAGTCATGTAAATTATTTTTACCAAGAAAAATATATGATATTGATATAATTTAATCATTTGAAAATGTAATTATACAATTTTTAATGGATTAAAAAATTATTAATTAAATTTAATATGATTTGTTAAATGGTCAATTTATGTTTTTTGAATTTTTTTTTTCTGGATTTATAAATTTTGTTATAACAAAATTATATACTAATAGAAATATTTAATTTATCATATGGAAATGATTATTATAGAAAATATTTATTTGACAATAAAGTGATATTAGATATCATTTTTGATTAATATATGGATGTCATTATAATTTATGCAATAGTGGAATAATTCTACTTCACTTTGTGATACATTTGAAATTATATTCATCATTGAATTTTCATTAGGGGATTGAAAAGCTTGGTAGAAATGATGAATTATAAGTGGTAAAATAATTATTCCACACAAAAATGGATATTATATTTCATAAATTATAACATATTTGAGAAATTAAACCTAATATGGATTCATATATAATTTTTAATGAACTTTTTTAATATCATTTTGGGTAACATGATAACCAAAAAAAATTTCTTCTTCCACTAATGTTATGTTGTACTGTTGATCTATAGGGTTTTTGTAACTTCTAGGATAAAATAATTTCACTAATGATTCTGATTTGATTATTGGATGTAATATATTTAATAGAATAAATTAATAATACTAATAATAATTTATATTTCTATAATTGATCATAAAAAAAGTGATTTTGATGAAATTATATGGTAGTAGAATTTGAAATTATTGTTTTTATAGAATTTTATTTTATTGTACTATTTAAATTGTTACATTAATTAGTTCATGATGTTTTATTATTGGTCATAGTGAAAAAAAGAAACCATAAAACAGGGTGTGGTGAGCCCGTGTATCTAGTGAGTGGTGGGAAATATGAATAGATAACTACTCTAATGTGGTTTTCAATTACCTATGATTTTATCTCAGGACTAGAGAAGTTGTTTTCATTTTTATGAAGGAAAAATGATTGATACATCATATTCTTGTATTGGATCTTTTTACATTGAATTTTTTTGTGTTATTAAATTGTGTTACAAATATATATATATATATATATACACACATTACATATAATGTTTTCATGAGTATAATTATTTCATGTTATGGGAAGAGATGAATTTTTTATATATATTTTTACAACATTGTTATACTACTTATAAATATATTCTATGAGAAATTTGAAATCAGGTATTAGTGGAGTTATCCAATATTGTGACTTATATTCATACGCTTTGAAGGAATTATTGGGATGAATTAAATTCAAGATGTTTAATGTTTCTCGGTATATATTCGATTTGTAGAATCATTATTCATTTGTTTACATATACTACAAATTGTGTTATTTTGTATTTGTCTAATATTATTTAAATTAGTTTTTTTATAAATACAAGACTATTTGAAATAAAACCATTGATATTTATATGGATGTGCTTTTGTTTTTTTTACTTTTGGTTTTATAGATATTTGTGGTTTTAAAATGGGCATTAAATTTACTAGGATTTATATACCCATATCCCTAATTTCAAAACATAGTAATACTAACATAAGGAATATAGAGTCATGTTTAATTTCATTTTGATATCAAGAGGAGTCTTAATGGGGATCTTGAAAATAAAATTATATTAGAGATTTAATTTCATTCTATCACATTAGTAACTTATAAGGATAACATCGGGTTGGTAAAATACTCATTGTTGAACCCTATGGGAATCTAGTTGCTTTATTATATTTTGATAATCCCAACTATATTTTATTTATATCTTAATTATGTTTGATACATTTCAAATATGATTTATTATATGTTTTTACATTCAATTATGCTTAATGTAAGTCTTTTAGATATATGCATTCTGACCTAACACATTCTGCCAATAGAATGCTTAAATAGTTTATAGCTACCGATACAGAACATTAGCTACCATTATGACTTAGAGCTACCGATATCGAATAGAGCTACCGATACGGAGTTCACCGATACATCAAGTTCATTGGTACTCAAATTTCACCGCTACATCAAAGTCTACGGATACGATACAAAAAGTCTACCGATAGAGTTACAGTTTCAAGCTCACTGATACTCAAGTCTACCACTACATCGAAGTTGACAGCTACTGATACAGAGCTACCGATATGCTGAAGTCTACCGTTATAGAACAGAGCTAATGATACACACAAGTCCACCGATATGTTGAAGCTACTGTTATTAAATGAAGTCTACCGATATATCAAAGTCTACCGATACAAGGCAGAGCCACCACTACCATTACAAGGCAGACTCACCGCTACTGATACAAGGACAGAGCTTCCGTTACTGATGCGATCAAGCTACCACTAACGATACATCAAGTCTACCATTACAAATGCCTACCGATACTCATACCTACTGAGACACAAGTCTACCGATATCAAGAGAAATCGTTTCAGGGACAGAACCCGACAAGCTTAAATTTTTTATTATTGTTTAACCTAACCAACAGTCAAATTAGGTATACTTTAATGCACTGACACTTATTTAATGTGTGTTGGTTGGTTGTCAGGGAACTGTACCTCATTCCTGCAAAAGGAAATCATATCTTTTGCTAGAGCTCGTGCGTTAAATAAGAGCTTCTTTCGAGCTAAAGAGAAAGCGCGTGTGTGCTGCGGGAAAAAGTATTGAACACAGGAACGAATATGTAGAGTGTTGAACCGAGCTGGTGTGCAAACAAAGGGACGACTGATCTTAAAATAAGAACTTGTACACATCTGCATACACGAGAAGAGCTACGAACGAAAACAAGAACATCACTCAATAGCTTCTTCAACTATCTCTACACCTGGAAGTCAAGGAAACACACGATACTCTGTTTTCTAGACAAAAATCAGAAGAGGACTCTGAACGAATTCTGATCAACCAAAGGAGTCCAGAGCTGCACGAAAATCACTAGAGAAATTTCTAAACTCTAAATCCTTGCCTCTGTGATTTACTTTTTACATTTTGAGTAGTGTGTGTTATCTGTTGTATTCCACACACACACTCTCTCCTGTACTTTAACTGGAGGATCAGTAAATCCTCACTCAAACTCTTTACATCTTTTATTTCCCACTGGGATAGTGGTAGAGGTCGTGTGTGACCTAGACAGCTGGTGATGTTGTTTTTATTCCCATGGAAAATAGTGGTAGCGGTCTAGGACATGGACAGTTGTATACTGTTTTAATCTCCGATCCAGGGTGTGGATCACTTTTATATAAAGTTTTGAGTGGACTATGTCCCAGCTTAAGACTGAACCTCTTGGTTTAACATGTTGTTCTTATTTATTTTCATAGTTATTTTTATTCCACTACTATGTTCTTTAAAACCAAAACTGTTTTAAAGTCACTTTGATAATTAAACTCGCAAGTGTTTATATTAGCTGTAAATCAGTAAGTTAGTTTCAAATGTTAATCAACTCTTCTGTTTTGATTAACTGGGAAATAATCAATCCATTGAGAACCTAACAGAACCTTTATTGTGATATAAATTCACTATAGTTTAATTCTGTGTTTTATTTGGGGGATTTTAAGACAAAGTTTTTAAACAAAAATTTTAATTGGAACTCAATTCACCCCCCCCCCTCTTGAGTATCTACTCCGACCAACATTTGGTATTAGAGGTTGTGTAAAATAATTTGTACTCTGTTTTTCAACTATGATTTTAGTTGTATTTTAATGTTCATAAAATTTCGGTTATTTCTAAATTTTTATATCTTTAAAATATTTCCTTTTAGTAAGTTATCAAGGATAACAGACTTGAAGGTGTTGCTACAAATATACCTCCATTTTTTAATGGAAATAACTATTCTCAGTGGAAAATCAAGATGAAAATTCATTTAGAGAGCATGGGTATTGATATTTGGACTGCTATAGAATCTGAATATAAAATTACTACTACTGTTAGATCTACTTGGAATGAAGCTACTAATACAGCCTATAAAAATAATTGTAAAGCCATGAATGCTCTATACTGTGCTTTAGGAGATGAAGTGTTTAATAGAATATCTGCTTGTAAAACTGCTTATGAAATTTGGGATACCTTAGCTATTTTCTCATGAAGGAACAACTAATGATAAGGAAACGAGATTGAACACTTATACTATTATGTATGATAATTTTAATATGAGACCTGATGAACCCATTTCTGACATGTATCTCAGGTTTAATGAAAATGTCAACATAATGATCTCTCTGGGAAAGGATGTTCTATCAAAGGAAAAAATTATGAGAATTCTGAGATGTCTTCCTGAAAGATGGAGAGGAACTTCTGTCTCAATTAGAGAGTCGTGTGATATTGGTGAACTGCCAGTCAAGGAACTAATTGGAAAGCTGATGATGTATGAAGAGGAACTCAAGGATAACAAAGATGGGGAAGATGAGCCTAGAAGAAAGTCTTTTGCTTTCAAATCTTCAACTTCAAAGAAAAAAGATAAGGAGATGCTTCAAGCTATAAATGATACTTCGAGCTGTGAAGACAGTGAAAGTGCTTCTGACAGGGATGCTGAGATGGCTCACATTTCCAGAAGGTTTAAGAAGTTTTATAGGAAGAAAATGTTTTTCAGAAAATCAAACTACAAAGTAAAGTATGATAGCAAGGGACATTGGAAAAAGGATTGGAAAAAATCTGAAAAATCAGATGAAGTTGTCTGCTATGAGTAAAAAAGTAAAGGACACATAAAAGTAAACTGTCCAAAGTTGAAGTACAAAAAGAAATATGAATACAAGGACAATAAGTACAATAAATCCATGAAGGCTACTTGGAGCGCTTCTGAGGATAGCTCCAGTAAATCTGAAGTCTCTGAGACTGAATCCAGAAATAAGGCAAATATGTGTTTCATGACAAACACATTTGAGGTAAGATCTGAAGCTCCGGCATTAAATTCATGTTATTCTGGAGATGATCTTGACTCAGAAAATATGTCAAAATCTAAACTGTTTGAATATTGCGATATGTTAGAAGAAACCTATAATGAGCTGAAAGAGAAATACAAAGGTTTAAAGAAACAGTATTCATTAACTGTTAAACATAAATTTGATCTTGATATTGAAATAGAAAATAATTCTCAGTTTCTTAAAGAGAGCACTGAACTGAAATTATCTAATGAGCAACTAAAGAAAGACATAGAAAAATTTACCAATGGTAAAGATACTATTATTAAAATGATAGGTAAGCAAATATCACCTACATATACTACTGGTATAGGATACCGACCTGGAAAAAGGAAAATTACCAAAAATAAATTCATTCCTAAATCTGGATAGAATACAGCTAGTTCTAGTTCTGGATATTTATATGCCTCAACTAGTTATATTCATAGTTACGGATCTAATAAGGTTCACCTTATGAAATCTGTTGATTCTAGACATTTTATGAGACCCATTAGACAAATCTGGGTACCTAAATTTTTGTTGGCTAACCTGCCTGGACCCAAGAAAATCTGGGTACCAAAATCATTTCTTGTCTAAATATTTTTTGTAGGGAACCTGCTTAAAGTGATCCTGTAGAACGACTTGGTACTTGGACAGTTGATGTTCAAGACATATGTCAGGAGACTTCTCATGATTTAAAAGCTTAGTCAGAGTTGATGGAGGATTTGTCACTTTTGTTGATAACTCAAATGGAAAAATCATCGGCTTAGGCCAGATTGGTAACAATGACTCAGTATTAATTTCTAAAGTTCTATTTATTTATGGGATTAAGTACAATCTTTTATGTATTTGTCAGTTAAGTGATGATGGTTTTTATGTTAAATTTGAAAATGATTCTTACAATGTTTTTAATTATAAAAATGTTTTAGTATTTTCTGCTTTAAGAAATGAAAATTTCTATGCTGTTGATTTAAATTCTTTAGCTAAGCAGAATATTACTTGTTTAAATGCATTTCATAAAGAGTCTTGGCTTTGGCATAGAAGATTAGGACACTCCAATATGCATTCACTTAGAAAACTTACTAGGAAGAACTTAGATTGAGACCTACCCAAACATGAATTTCCGGCAGATAAAGTTTGTAATACCTCTCAAAAGGGAAAGAAACCTAAAGTTTCTTTCAAATCAAAGAAAGAATTTTCAACTTATCAACCTCTCGAGTTGGTTCACATGGATTTATTTGGACCTTCTAGAGTTTCTACTTTAAATGGGAAGCACTATGTCTATGTTCTAGTAGATGACTTTTCTTGATATACTTGGGTATATTTTCTAGCTCACAAAAGTGAAGCATGTTCTTACATGGTTAAATATTACTAATATGTAGAGAATCTTAGTGGACTAAAGATCAAAACCTTGAGAAGTGATCATGGTCGTGAGTTTAAAAATCATGATTTTGAATCCTACAACTCACACAATGGCTATAGTCATAATTTCTCTGCCCCTAGGACACCCCAACAGAATGGTGTAGTAGAATGAAGGAATATAACCCTTCAAGAAATTGCTAGGACTATGATTAATGAGTATGACCTACCTGTTTATTTTTGGGCTGATGCTATAAATACATCTTTTTATGTTATCAATAGAGTCTTGATCAGACATGTTCTTAAGAGGACCCCTTATGAGTTGTGGCACCATAAGAAACCTAAGGTTAACTTCTTCAAAGTGTATGGCTGCAAAGTCTTTATTATTAATACTAAAGATAATCTTGACATATTTGCACCAATGAGTGATGAAAGAATATTCCTAGGGTACTCTATAACTAGTAAATCCTATAGAGTTTTCAATAAGAGAACCAAATGTGTGGAAGAATCTGTTCACATCAAATTTGATGAAACTGATCCACATGAGCCCACGACTTCTCTTGAAAATCTTGAAGATGATCTATCTATTTTTAACCTTAATGATAAGGATAGTGAACCTGTAGTAAAAGCATCCAGTTCTGGAAATTTTCCAAAGCCTGCTTCTGTTGAATCTCATCCTATAGATGAACCTGAAATTTCTAGTCCTACCTTTTCTAGATCAACTAGAATTCTAAAGAATCACCCTTTAGATGCTGTTGTAGGTAATTTAGATTGAGGAACACTGACTAGAGCTTCTCTAAGAAATCAGGTTGAACATCAATATTTTCCTTCTCATTTAGAACCTAAAAATATCAATTATGCTATTAATGATGAATTTTGGGTAATGGCTATGCAAGAGGAACCAAATCAATTTGAAAGAAACAATGTCTGGAAATTAGTAGAAACACCTAAGGAAACTATAACCATATGCATGAAATGAGTGTTTAGAAACAAAGTTGATGACTCTGGAAACATCATTAGAAACAAAGCTAGGCTAGTTGCACAAGGATGCAATCAAGAAGAAGGTATTGACTATGAAGAAACCTTTTCACCTGTAGCTAGATTAGAGGCTATTAGGATTTTACTTGCCTATGCATCACATCTGAATTTCATGTTATAACAAATGGATGTGAAATGTTCTTTTATAAATGGTTTTATTGTTGAAGATGTTTTTGTAGAACAACCACCTGGTTTTTCAAATCCTCATTTTCAAATTCATGTTTTTCAACTTTCTGAAGCTTTATATGGTTTAAAACAAGCTCTAAGAGCTTGGTATGAAAGACATTCAAATTTTCTTATTTCAAAAGGATTTATAAAAGGAATATATGATCACACTCTTTTTATAAAAAGGATTTAAAAAGTTGTTTTAATAGTACAAATCTATATTGATGACATTATTTTTGGATCTTCTAAAAATTCTTTATGTACTAATTTTTCAAAGGTTATGAAAAATGAGTTTGAAATGAGCGTAATGGGAGAGCTTATGTACTTTCTTGGATTTCAAATCATTCCAACCAAAGATGGTATTATTTTTAATCAATTTAAATATACTAAGTATTTATAAAAACGTTTTGGTTTGGATAGTATTAAGGAAAGTGATACACCTATGAGTACTACCTATAAATTGGATATTAATGACACTGGGAAACTAGTGGATCAAACTAATTACAGATGTATGATTAGGAGTTTACTTTATCATACTACTAGTTGACCTGATATTATGTTTAGTGTATTTATGTGTGCAATATTTCAAGCTAATCATAAATAATCATACTTACTCGCTTTTAAAATGATTTTTAAATATCATAATTATACTGTAAATTTAGGTTTGATTTATCCAAAAGGACAATCATTTTACCTAACTAGTTAATCAGATGCTGAATTTGCTGGATGTAAGTTATATAGTTAGAGAACATCTGGAACATGTCATTTACTTGGAAAGTCCCTAGTATCATGTTGTAGTAAGAAACAGAACATTGTTGCACTGTCTACTGCTGAAGCAGAATATATAGTTGTTCGTAGTTTCTGTGCACAGATCCTGTGGGTGAAACACACTTTATTGGACTATGGATTTAATTTTAAACATGTTTCAATTAACTGTGACAACACTAGTGCGATTAAAATCTCTAAGAACCCTGTGTCTCACTATAGAACAAAACACATTGATGTTAGTCACCACTTTTAATGAGATCATTACCAAAGAGGTGATATAACACTTGAATTTATAGGCACTGAACTCCAATTAGCTGATATTTTCACTAATCCTTTATGTTCAGTAAGATTAATTTTCATAGGACATGAAATAGGAATGATAACTTACCCTTGAAACTGTTAGGAATCCTCGCCGTTAGGAATCCTCACCGTTAGAAAATCCTCACCATTAGAGAATCCTCACCGTTAAGAATCCTCACTGTTAGAGAATCCTCACCGTTAGAAAATCCTCACCGTTAGAAAATCCTCACCGTTAAGGAGGTTGGGACCTATTTATAGGCATTTATCACTGACTCCAAAACCATACATCCACCTCAGCACCACATAATCTCCAAATCATAGTGCTCTAAAATATCTTATGAAATTAACATTTTTTTCCATAGCACCCATGATATTTTCAAGATTCACAAAACATTTTGTAATTGTGAAACGATCTATCAAATCCTTTTCACTACTATATTTCCCTTTCTTCATTTGCGTTGTTCCACTTCTCTTCACTTTTTTAGTCACAATGCTCTCCTATAGTGTTCCTTCCCTCATCCATTTACAAAGATTGTCGTAATCGATAATAAAACAATCAACATACTTAATTTCTACGCAAAATCAACTTCATGAATCTGATATTTGTAAAATTAGTTCGTTTTCCATGTTTTGATGATATCTTTAAGGAAATGCACTTTCCACAATTCTATCCCAACACCCAATTTTGGAGCCCATAAATTTGTAAAACACTGGAATATTGTGCCTCCTTGGACACCTACTTTTTCAAAACCAACCATTCTGATTGATATCAAAATTTCTCTCCCTTTACTTCATAAATATTACATCTCATGTTCGCAAACCTATATATGATCTTTGTGAAATGAATAATAGAAAAGCATCACTATATTTAATAAGGGAAGTATTATAAATTCCCTATCTTCCATCATTATCTTTCCTTCCAATCTCAACTGATTTGATTTGAATCAAATTAATTCGAATCTCATCCATTGCAACTTAGAATGTCAATACCATTCAAGTCCACTTATCTCTGCATCTTAAACCATCATTCCCTACTTCATTCAAATCATTTGATTCTTTTCATCAAGTAATCTCTTGCATTGTTTTGATGTAATCATGACGCATTGCATGAGTTTATTAAAATTCTCATTAACCATTTCCTTTTAGGATGTGAAATCCAAATAACATCTCCAATCTATCTCAAATGAATGGGACTTTACCATTACTCTCAAATTATGCTCAGATGGTTCATACATAACCATTAGTCATTGTTGTAAAAAATTAATCACCTTTAACAATTTTTTTTTGGAATTATGAATTAGTACAACAATTTTCTAAATCAATAGCATGAAATATTCCTCAGGCCTTTCATTCTCTTCTATGAATCTATAACAATTCTATATGAACCGCCAATTCATCCAATCTCCATTAATTTAGTGGACTCCTTCATTTTGACTAGTGTTTACAACTGTTGAAAACAAATACCACTACATACACAAAGTGGTCTCCAAAAAGGATTGGTTGTTTGGTAATCTATTATGTTCTGTTATTTAGGATTGGTAGTATATTCCCAACATTTTATCTTTTTTATTAGTCCTTATCCTTTGTTACACAATAATGATAAATTAATTTTTTTTGAAGAAAGTATTTATAATTAAAGAACATTATCACCATAATAATGGGTAAGATAAGTTAAATTTTGTTAATGAATTTTCATAAGGTCACAAAATATAATTTTCAGTCTTATTAGATCATCATATTTTGACTCTTATGACCTTATCTTCTAAATTATTAAAATTGGGTTCCAATTTCCAATTATTATGTCCATTATAATTTTTAATGTGAACTATAATTACTAAATGTCACTCTCATTTATTTAAAAAATTAATATTTATTAATTTGGGAAAATGTGTTTATGGATTATAATAACAATTTATTTTGCATACGAGAAGATAATATTTTTGAAATGATTTTATTTATATCATTGGGTGTTGGTATAGGTACTTAGAATATTTACAAAACACTAATTTAAAGATTGTGTACATATTATAAAAATCATGTCAATAGTTTTAAAAATAATAAATGTAATATTTTGTGAATGAATTGTTTTTTAATTTAATGTATAATTAAAAGGTATTCGTTATAAATAAAGAGTTAATATTATAAACCAATTATTATTAATTTTATTTTAAGTATAAAATACATTAATTTCATTGAAAAAGAAACTACATTACTTTTTATATTTAAAAATTATTTTAAATTCATTATCATATCATTAATTTAATATCATTACTCGAGTGGTTATAAAATTTACATTATGAACATATAAGGTTCATTTTTATTCCAATTTAGATTTATTATATTACATTAATGACCCTTTTTAGGTTGAAATACAACAAAATAATACATTGATAATTGTATATAAATTTGTAGTTATATCTTCCTTTCCAAAAAATCACATTTTCATTTATATCAATAATCAACCCCAATCACTAAATAAAAATAAATCCCAATGTCTTAGATTCCCTAATATCACCTAATGACGAGTCACTAAATAATAAATGTGTATTCCAAGGTTGGTTTTCCAAATAAGAAGTATAACTCTTCATCAAGTGTTTTCATCATCATTTATTCTTCAACTTATTTTAAATATCATTTATGCTTAATAACATAATAATGTATGCATCAACTATATATCATAATTTTAATATGTTGATGGACCAACCCTTTCCAATCATTTTTACATAAAATTTTAAATGAACACTTCTCTAATGTGTATGTGTGGTCAACCACATCCATGAAGAAATATATTTAATTTTTGATCATGACCTCACATTGTTGGTAATAATGATGTAATTAGAGAGTAGATTTGGCTCTTATATAATTAGTATGATTTTGAAATAATAAAAAATAACATACCATATTACACTTATATAAATTATAAAACTATAAATTCCTTCATGAATTTGTGTGGACTAACACATACATAAACCTATAATATCCTACGTTTTTATACAATTTCAATACATCATATTTTAAGAATATTTATTTCAAAGAATGAATACATTCATGAGAACCACAACCGTATAATTACTTTGGTAACATGGATACATATAAAATTGTCCACAAGTGAGCTGTGTCGTCTCCCCCTAAATTCATCATAACTACAATATTCCTTAGACATATCATACATAAGATGTATAATCATAACTGGGGTAAAATAAAAATAAAAAAGGGTGAATGGTGATGCTCGGTAAGGAAAAACATAGGACATACAAAATAATATAATGAAAATAAGGTTATGATAACATGACTATAAGATTCAGAAAAACATACCCTAAAATCCAATTTCGTAATCATGAGTCGTATCACATATATTGGAAGATCAGAGGATATGATTCATAAGGGAATCGAAGAACATAATCATTTGATGTATAAGACACATATTTTATGGGATACCGATAGGCAAATAAAATCATTTCTATATTAGTACAGGCTCATTGTAAAGACAATCATATAAGAACAATTCCTTTCTAAAATGGGTTCACAGTCCCTTATATCACATTTTTACTAATGAAGGATCACTCTACATTCTATCCATTTTATACTAAACCAATTTCACTCCCCATTATATTATTTTTTATCTCATGAGATATAAATATTCACCCAATAAATTGAATATACATGTTCATCTCCCACATAGTATAATGATATTGTATATATGTCTGGATCAATATAAAAAGTCTATCCTCATATCATAACATTTTAAATTAAATTGGAAAAATATATATTTCCTTATAATATTATATAGTATCATAAACATGTCAAAATCTCATAAAAGAATAATATATGGAAATTGATGTATGATTTATAAGAATGTTATTATCATATAATAATTATAAATGATACTGGTTTTATAAAAATATTTTCATCATTAACTTGAACCATTTAGAGAGATAATAATAGTGGTACTCTTTGTTCATATCATTGTTAAATCATAGTAACTTTAATGAATTAAATTTTAGATTGAATATAATTTTAAAATGTGACATGAAAAATTTCAACAACAAAATATATATATATTTGAAATTGAATTTTTAAAACATACAAAATTAAAAAAATTCATATTCTTTTAAAAAAAATCATATAATTGAATATATTAAAAATTGATTGATATATTTCCTGATGGAAATATTTTTTCTAATATGAAAATTTATTTTTGAAGCATAAAACATAATTTAAAAAAATTATTTTAAACTAAACATGAAAAACATATAGATAATTCATTGATATATCGATTATTACTGATGTTATACAATTTCATTCACCCTTACACATTAAAATTATGGTTCCTTTCACATTTGTGTTAAAATCCAAACACGTTTTTTTTAAACGAAAAGGAAATTACCTTAATTTTTTAAAAAAATATAATAATGGGTAAAATATATATATTAAAAATGAAATTTTTTTATTAAAACATTTTTCAAACATTCTAAAAAACATTATTTTTGATGAAAATATATTTTTACATAGGAGAGAAATAATGTCTGATTTTTTAAAAAACTCTATCATATTTATCATTTGTACCAAAGGGTGGTAAAATGGTACCATTAAATGATGATATCGTGAATTAATAAAGGATAAAAAATTAAATATAATTCTAGAGAATTATATCATCATTTTTAAACATTATAGACTTAATCATAAACACTCTTGATAAACAATGAGATTGTAACATACCATCATTACCACTTTAGAAAAATTGGTTCAGAAGAGCCATGAATAAATAAAACATAATGAATCATAAAATACACTTTGTATGAATAAATTCATGATATTACATATCATTCTTAATCATGCACGCCTTTTGAAAAAATATAGGTGCATAACATATCATAAGTCGGGAAGAAGGAGAATTGAGACAAAATTCCATTACCATAAGTGTTAAATTTCATTATACTTATACAAAACACATGTATAATAAATAGATGATTATTAAATATATATAATATAATCATATTAATATATTTCATACCATATATTATTACCTTATGTCCTTTTATTGTACATTTATTTAAAATTTCATGTTAGAGTTACGTTTTCGGTAATAACCACTTTGATTTTCATAAATGTTTTGATTTGGATTATTTTTTGTTTCATAGACTTAATATTGATTTAATAATATATATAAATTTATAAATCATATATATATATATAATATTTTAATTATATATTTATAATAATATATAAAATAGTTAAATTGGGAAATATATACAACGTTCACGGAGACGGTAGGTCATATGTACGCATGAACTCTATCTCTATATTATTATCAGATTTAATTAAATAAAAGTATATGATATATTATTAATAAATAAATTCAATATTTCATATAGATTACATATTATAATTATATCTATTTGTAATTTGTGTCTTGTATATTTTGAATGAATCACATTGGTTCGTGCTGCAGTAGTAGGTTGTAAAGATGAACGATATTATCATATTCACAAAAAAAGATAATCTAGAATTGATGTGTGACATAAAATTTAATAAATCAAAAAACATAATAATAATATTATATATATATATAACCTATAAAACCATGAATATGAAAATCCTTAATCAGTGGTAATCGAAAAATGAATGACATCTCTTAAGAATGTGGTAGTTCTCCCTACAAATGAATGATGATTCTGTAACCAATTTGATGGTATTATAGATAATTTTATGTAATTACATATCATAAATATGTATTACTGTATTTATGATACTGATGTTACTATAATATCATGACATAAAAAAAATTAAACGTGGTTGAGAAATAAATAAATTAAAAGTATTTTTTGATGATTGTTTCCGCTTCATTGGTAATATCTTTATGGATACCACCAAAGTACATCTTTGTTTAAATATATTATAATTTAAAGAGTTATAAGATTATATAATGGGATTTTATAATTTATTGGGGGTTTTTATAGGAAAAAATAATTTTCAACGATGGTCTGAATAGAGGGGAAGAGTTGGAGCCCTTTTTATTGGAGGTGAGTGTTACTCTTGTAATTTTTTTGAAAGAGTGATTTCCACCCACAACTATTTCATGACATTGAGCCCCAATAATGCTCTATTTTAGATAATGTAATGGCCCGGACCTCCCTGGTCCATTACTTTGTGAAAATGTGGTGTTGGAGGTGTTCTGGGAGGTCAAGGTGACTTATCCCCCAGTCGCTGCCTACCGGTAGCTCAGTCTATCGGTAGCTGCGGCCTACCGGTAGCCGGTCTACCGGTAGCTGCTGATTACCGGTAGCTCGGTCTACCGGTAGCTGCTGATTACCGGTAGCTCGGTCTACCGGTAGCTTCTGCCTACCGGTAGCTCGGTCTACCGGTAGCTGCTGCCTACCGATAGCTCGGTCTACGGGTAGCTGCTGCCTACCGGTAGCTCACTCTACCGGTAGCTACTGCCTACCGGTAGCCGGTCTACCGATAGCTGCCGATTAACGGTAGCTCGGTCTACCGGTAGCTGCTACCTACCGGTAGCCGCCGCGTACCAGTATCTCGGTCTACCGGTAGCCGCATCCTACGGGTAGCTGGGTTTACCGGTAGCCGCGACATACTGATAGCTCGGTATACTGGTAGCTGCAGTCCAGCAGTAGCTCGGCTAACACTTTGCCAAATTTCAATTTCTGGGAAGAGTGTTTCCAGTTTTATGAACAGTATCGGTAGGTGAACAGTGTTTCTATCGGTGAGGTTCGGTGAACAGTGTTTCTATCAGTGAGGTTCTATAGGTGGACTTCTATCAGTAGACTTGAACAGTGTTTCTATCGGTGAGGTTTTATCGGTGGAATTCTATCGGTAGACTTGAAAAGTGTTTCTATCAGTGAGGTTCTATCGGTGGACTTCTATCGGTAGATTTGAACAGTGTTTCTATCGGTGAGGTTCTATTGATGGACTTCTATCGGTAGACTTGAACAGTGTTTCTATCGGTGAGGTTCTATCGGTGGACTTCTATCGGTAGACTTGAACAATGTTTCCAGAATCCTAAGAGCTACCGATTCCATACTTTTCCAAATTTCACGAATGAACAGTGTTTCTAGACTTCATGAGAGCTACCGATTCCATACTTTGCCAAATTTTGAGTATGTGAACAGTATTTCCAGCTTCGTAAATTTGACATTTTCTTTGAAATAAAAAACTTTTAAAACCTTATTTTAAGGACTTTAAGGCCGATTCAAAGGCCATAAATTCTATATTAATTATTCCTAAGGCCGGGATGTTTTTAATTGGTCAAACCGCGTGGGTTAATGATATCCGTTTTTAATGGAGAATAAATCGGATCTTAAACCGTCGCCTCTCTAAATTTTTTTAAAAGGAACGAGATATCATTCTTCGTTGTTCTTCCTCCTGGTTCTCATCTGCAAGATTCTAGAACCTTTCAACCCTTCCCATAGGAGTTTCACAATCAAACGTTACTCGGATCAGTTCCGCTCTGTTTGATGCAACCAAGTATTGTCCATCATTCTTCCATATAATGTGTGTTTTATCATCGTTCCTTCGGGGATCACCTTCTCTTGTTCTTCCTTCCATATTAGCATGTAATCTCCATGGTTCTAATGGGTTTTCTTAGGGTTGGTTGGTACTGTCGTATCGTGGCATCCTCCAGTGGATGCAGCTGTCGTGAGGAGAAGAGGACTGTGACCCGTTGTGTGGATAAAGGACGTCAAGAACTCTTCGAGGTAGGGGTTTCATGGATTCTCTAATTGTGTATGTGAAATCATAGAATTAGAATTATTTAGTCCTTTGGATCACAATGAAATTGACCTAATTAAATACTTGAACCGGATTAAAAGAATTGGTTGATCGCATGTTGTCGCATTGTACTGTGATAACGGTTTGCATCATTTTTTTCCTAGATAGAGTGATATCTATGATTTTTCTTTAATTAGTTGCTCGTTCATGATGGAAATTGATAAAGAACGTAAAGCCAGAATTATTTGTTAAATAATTGGCAAAAGATAATGAGGCATGTTAATGAATCTGTTAATTCAAGATGGATTAAAGAACTATTAGTTCGATAATTTCAAAAGGGTTCTGAGTCACCCGCTTGCTTGTAAGGTTGAATGCCTTGTGGTTTGTAGCTCTGAGTGATCATTTTGTATGAAGGTCGAATGCCTTGTTAAAGGGACGTGAGCCCATTTTGTGATTTTTGATTTCCTGCTGCTTGTGATTTTATGTGAGCCTGGATGGCTGTTGTGATATGTGGAGGTATGGGGACTTGTGGTTGTGGCAGCGGATGATGCCTAGTGTGGAGAGATGCATCAGTTTATGCATGTGGGTGTCGGGGAGGACACTAAGGATGATGGTATGAGATGAATGTGATGGTTTGATGTTGGTGGTTTGGTTTAGTTGTTTATTTGCTTTACTTTTCCCCACTGCTCAAGGTAGCTGGTATTGCTTACCCTCTTTCCGAAGGAGGCGAAGACACGCGGGGTACGCCACGTGCTTTCTGTGTTTAGCCTCTCGATGGAGGATGGGTCTATGCTCTTGCTATAGGCGGCAAAGACTCGATGGGTAGTATATATACTCGCTGTGTTGAGCCCCTTTGTGTTTAGTAGCATAGGATGTTTTTCTAGAATGCCTGAGATTATGGAAAAGTAATTCTCAAATGAAAGTTTGTTTAAATGGTGATAATCCAAAGGGATGGAGAAACTGGAATTTAATAGTGATGTGAATCCTAAAAAGGAGCAGTTTTTGAATGTGATGCCAATTTAGTTTAATGTGGTAAATTGATCATGGTTAATTAATGTTTAAAGAATTAATTAACGTACAGTGGAACTGATAAAATGAGAATGGAGTAATATAATAAAGCTCTTCAAATGGTTGTGTGCTTATAGGATGCCTAGTCTTAGAAGTAGCAGCCTGGAGTCTGAGAGACGTTAGCTGTAGTTGTGCCTATGACTAGGTAATTCCCATAGTGTTGTTGTGAGTCATATATATTCTGTATTTTTTTTGTGTTTCTATAAGCTACTCCACCCTGTCGGTAAGGGAAACTGACACCCCAGGGATTCTGAGCCCTAGGGGGTGTTTTCCCCAACATTCTGATGGGAGGTTGAATGGCTGACTACCCCCTTTGGCCCCGCTCTCTTCTCTTGGTAGATCTTTGTGCTGGTAGGAACAATGGTTAGTTTTACCCATATATGTGTGTAGAGGGCTGTAATGGCTTGTGGTTATTTCACACACATATATTCTGGATATAGTATCCTATGGACTACTATAGGTGTAACGTGTATAGGCTATAATGGCTTGAGGATTCTTACTTGGAGTATGGGCTATAATGGCTTGAGGTATAATACCCAACGTATGATACACGTTATGCAAGCTGTGGTGGCTCTCGGAAACTACCTGGTTTCTTTTGGTTGTGAGGAAGGTGTGGTGCTTTTCTCAGGTTTCTACGGGCAATCCTATGTGGTGCACGAGGTGAAGATTGTGGAGCTCAGCCCAGGTGTCTGCGGGCAAGCCTTGGAGAGAGATGCACAGGACGTATGTCATTGGGGAAAAGTAGCAAACCAGTGGGGAAGTAGTAGCGGGGTAGCTTTGATATTCTTTACTATATGCTATATTCTTATATGCGTTACTTGGTGAGAGTATCCATGGTGAGGTTGGGAACTTAGTATACCTGTTTAGGTAACGAGTAAGTTTTACTTGTTGTTCACTGAGCTTTAGCATGCTTTCATTACTTTTTCATGAGAGGCTTGGGGAGGATCCTACTGAGTATACTGTTATACTCACCCTATGTATATATAAACTGTTTTTCAGGTAACTTGGAGTAGTTTGGAGATCAAGCTGGTTACTACTAGCTTTCGGTTGGAGGAGGAGCTGTTCGGGCTTGTGGTCGCTGCCGTTTTACTTTCTTTTGGGTACTTTTAGTTTTCCCTTTCAGTTGTAGTACGTTTGCATGACATTTCATATATGTACTTGGGTTTCTTTTATATCATAGTTCCAAGTTGGAGTTGATTGGAATCTATTCTATCTCTCTCTTCTTCATGTGTTCTCTTAGAGGGTAATGCCTCCCATTTATGTGGGTATTATACCCTCGGTGCTAGTCGCCAACCCGGGGCCTACTGGATGCGGGACTTAGGGGTCATTATCTCCCTTCTCACATTGCCGGCCTAGGAGGGGTACACTTTGTGGGGAGGGGGTCGTGACAGAGTGGTATCAGAGGTCTGGTTTAGAGATAGGATGAAGTTTGGAGTTTCGCACAGGTGAGGATGGATGGGATGGTAGGGAAACGGTGTCATTCATGTTTAGAAAGTGGGGTAAACACTGGAGACCGGCGTAGACATAGGAGTTTAGAGCCCCCTATGATCTGTTTCACGGACCTTTAAGCTTACGATGGCTACTAAACAAAGTGATACCGTTTGCAGGGTAGAGGCCTAGGAATGGATCATGCATCATTATTCTTTACGCATGTGTTTGAATGGGTAGACCTTGGGATAGGTAACCTAAAATAAATAAAACAAAACAATTAATTAATTAATGTTGAGTCTACCATATTCCAGGCTTAGGAGCTCTAACAGTTGTTATTTTGCAGGTATGGCTCCAGGTCGACGTCCTCGTCAGGTTTGCGCAGAAGATTCCCATCAGGCTGTTCCAGCAGATCGCCACCGAGTAGAGGTTGACGACGATGACACTTAGAGGAAGACACTTCAAGAGTTTCAGCGACAGAGTCTACAGATGTACGATGTATTCGTTTCAGATGCAGTCACAGAAGACTGGTTGGAGGAGATCGAGATAGGCTTCAGTTCGATTCGTGCTCGGAAGGAACACTGGGTGTCCTTGGTTGTGACGATACTGCGTGGAGCAATGAGGTAGTGGTGGTTCTTGTTCCTCGGTGATCGTGAGGAGTCAGCAATCTCATGGGAGGAGTTTCGAGATAGGTTTAGAGTTGAGTTTCTTTCGTCGATTGCGAAGGTGTCCAGTCGCCCGGAGCTTCTCACCCTTCGACAGGGGAGCGCCAGTGTTTGAGAGTTTGGAATCCGTTTCAGGAACCTTCTACGATATGCTTCAGACCTGTTACCAGATGATGAGGCCAGGGTGAGGCATTTAGAGGAGGCTTTGCGTCCCGAAATCCAGCGCCAGGTCACCCCATTTATGCTGAAGACATATCTTGAGGTGCTGGCGAGGGCATAAATTGTTGAGAGAACATTGTCCAGGACTGGATCATCACGAGAGGGGAATCATCATGATTCCTCACGAAGCAGAGCGGTGGTTCGGGGTTCCCGGTTTTCAGGACAGAAGAGTTTCCGTTCACCTAAGGGTAGGTTCCAGCCCTTCCCACCTCGTTTATCCGGAGGTAGAAAATCTCAGAACTATGCCAAAGGATCAGGTTCTTGTTTTTCTTGTGGTGGTCATAGTCATCAGCAGCGGGAGTGCCTGACTTTTCAGAGCAGTCATCGTGCACCGGGCGCTCCACTCCAGGTTCCTCTATTGAGGCAGTTCCAGCCGAGGCAGCAGCAGGTTGCACCAGTTTTAGATCACCAAAGGGTTGATGGAGAAGGCAGAGGACATCCCTATGATGCTCCCCGTCCTCAGAGAGCAGAGCACGGCCATGGTGGTGGTCGTCATCAGGGTCAGAGAGGCTGTGGAGGAGGTCGTGGTCAGCTTCATGCTCTAGCGTTACCAGCCCTAGGCAAGCCAGAAGTCATTCGAGGTACCCTTTTCTTGTTTTCTACCTAGGTGTATGCCTTGTTTGATTCAGGAGCAACACACTCCTTCATATCACCTACCCTTGTCCATGCTTTGGGACTTGAGGTAGAGAGGATTCCAGTGCCCTTGGCGTTGACTACGCCAGTTGGAGGTCAAGCTGACTTGTTTGAAGTATGTAGAGACTGTGAGCTAGTGTTGCGACAACACCGCTCTTGGGGATATTTCCTATGTATGCGAATACAACCATATGATGTCATACTGGGCATGGATTGGTTGTATTCGGTGCAGGCTGTTGTGGATTGCTACAGGAAGAAGGTCGTTTTCTTTGATGAAGATGGAGAGAAAGTGGTGTTTGTTGGTGAGAGAGATCCTCAGATGAGTCATAGACGAGTTCCATCCTTAACATCCATGATGGCTGGGATGACACTGAGTTCTTCAGAGGTTCAACAGTTGGCATTTCCTAGGGTCGTAGAGGAGTACCCTGACGTCTTTCCAGAAGAGGTTGTATCCTTACCCCCTTGACGAGAGATCGAGTTTGGGATCGAGCTACAGCCAGGAGTGTCTCCTATCTCTATGTCCCCGTATAGGATGGCCCCTTCTGAGTTACGAGAGCTACATATTCAGCTCGACGGTCTGTTGCAGTGTGGTTTTGTTCGGCCAAGTGTGTCACCGTGGGGTGCACCAGTTTTGTTTGTGAAAAAGGCTGATAGCAGTTTGCGGTTGTGCGTCGATTATCGTCGGTTAAACAAAGTGACAATAAAGAACCGCTATCCTCTCTGGTGGATTGATGACCTATTCGATCAACTGAAGGGTTCAAGTTGGTTCTCAAAGATATACTTGCGGTCAGGATATCATCAGATGCCTGTAATGGATGAGGATATCCCGAAGACTACTTTCTTCTTTCGTCATGGGCATTATGAGTTTGTTGTAATGCCATTCGGCGTGACGAATGCTCCAGTTATTTTCATGGGGTTGATGAATGCTGTGTTCCGTGAATTCCTGGACAAGTTTGTTGTGGTTTTCATCGACGACATCCTTGTGTACTCCACATCTGAAGAGGAGCATGCAGAGCATCTACGATCCGTTTTGGGAGTTCTTCACCAACATCAGTTATTTGGGAAGTTGTTCAAGTGTGAGTTCTGGGCTCGAGAAGTTCATTTCTTGGGCCATATTGTGTCCCAATAATGAGTAGCCGTGGATCCTTCGAAGATAGAAGCAGTGGTGTCTTGCCCAGCCCCCAAGACCGTGTCAGAGGTGCGAAGTTTCCTTGGTCTTGCAGGCTATTATAGGTGGTTTGTAGCTAATTTCCCCCGAGTTGCGACTCCTCTGACAACTTTGACCAGGAAGGATCAAGCGTCCATATGGACTAATCAGTGTCAGACTACTTTCGAGTATCTAAAGGAGAAGTTGGTAAGTGCTCCAGTCCTTTGTCATCCAGCGGAGGGAGTCCAGTTTGATGTTATCTGTGATGCTTCACATCTGGGGCAAGGCTGTGATCTCATGCAGCAGAGGTCAGTTGTTTCTTATGGGTCTCAGTAGTTGCATCCCCATGAATGAAACTATGCCACCCATGACCTTGAGTTTTCATCCTTGGTGTTTTCTCTGAAGTTGTGGAGAAATTACCTCATTGGTGATCACTTTGTGGTTTTCACCGATCGTAAGTGTTTGAGGTATGTTTTCTCCCAATGTGACTTGAACTTGAGGTAGAGTCAGTGGATTGAGTTCTTGCAGGAATACGACTTCAAAATATCGTATACACCTGGAAAAGGGAATGTTGTAGCTGACGCACTTATCCAAAAGATACGTAATGATGTTGTGCATGAATCTGGTGATACTTGGAGAGTGATGGAAGAGCTATCAGCTTTGCATCTTGATATGGGAGAAGTTGGGGGTAGAGGTTGTCTTTTCCAGATGATGGTGCAGTCATCCCTGATGCAGAAGGTGGATGAGTCTTAGTTGGGTGACCTAGAGGTGGAAGTTTGGAGAGACAGGGTTGTATGTGGTGATGCCCCTGATGGTTGGTCGGAGGATGAACAACACCGAGTGTTGTATCATGGTAGGATTTTTGTTCCCTTGGCGATGCGTGAGACAGTTCTCCGAGAGTTCCATAGTTCACCCTTGGCGGTACATCCTAGTGTGAAGAAGATGTACTAATCCTTGAGGAGTCAGTTTTGGTGGCCTGGGCTGAAGCGTATAGTTTCAGAATGAGTGTCTCGATGTTTAGTCTTCCAGAAGGTGAAGGCCGAACACCGTGTTCCTGGTGGTCTTCTCCAGCACTTAGAGATTCCTCAGTGGAAGTGGGAGGACATCTCAATGGACTTTGCTACAGGTTTACCTCGAGCTTCAGGAGGACATGATGCTATATGGGTGGTAGTGGATCGTTTAACAAAATCATCCCACTTCATAGCGATCAAGGAGTCGAGCTCAGTGGAAGTTTTGTCGAGGCAGTATCTAGAGGAGGTGGTGAGACTCCATGGAGTACCTAGGACGATCATTTCTGATTGAGATCCTAGTTTTACCTCCAGGGTGTGGAGAGGTCTCCACATGCCTTTGGCTCTCAACTGTGCCTTAGCACTTCTTTTCATCCTCAAACAGATGGTCAGATAGAGCGAACCATCTAGACTCTTGAAGACATGTTGCACTCTTGTGTTCTTGATTTTGAAGGTTCTTGGACGAAGCACTTACCCTTGGTAGAGTTCACTTACAATAATAGTTTCCACTCTACCATCAGTATGGCGCCGTTTGAAGCCTTGTATGGAGGTCCATGTCGTTCTCCGTTGTGCTGGACTGGGGTCGGAGAGTCAGCAATTCTCGGACCAGAACTAGTGCAGAATACAACAGAGATGGTTCAGGTTATTCGTGAGAGGATGAAGATAGAACAGGATCGTCAGAAATCATATGCTGATCAAAAGAGGAGACCGTTAGAGTTTAATGTTGGGGATCATGTGTTTCTGAAGGTGACTCCATGCCGTGGGCAGCGAAGGTTTGGTCATGTAAGTAAGCTTTCTCCCTGGTTTGTTGGGCCTTTTGAGGTGTTGGCTCGTGTTGGAGCTGTGCCATATCAAGTAGCACTTCCCCCTCAGATGAGTTGGATACATGATGTTTTCCATGTATCACAGCTCCTTCGTTATCTTCATGATGAATCTCATATTATCAATTGGGGAGAGATCGATATTGACGATGATGCAACCTTCGAGGAGCGACCTGTGGAGATCCAAGACCACAAGGAGAAGGTGTTGCATGGGCATTCTATCCCCTTAGTTCGTGTCTTGTGGCGACACGGTGGCATGGAGGAGAGTACCTGGGAGCGTGAGTCATAGATACGTGCTCAGTACCCAGAGTTGTTTAATGTTTTACTATTTTCATGTAATGACGTTTCCTTTATGGTTAGACATTTCATGTTTTATTTATGTACCTTTGATGTGATGTTATGTTTGAATTGTTTGGTTATGGATTGTTTGTTTCCATACTCTCGGATGTCATAGTTTTGTTACAGCTTTTGAACAACTCACGGTGGTTTTCCCCTGAGAGGTATCTTATGGGGTGGTTGTTCGGACCCCTCTTTTCTTCTGGGTTGGTTTTTAATTCTCGAGGATGAGAATTTTTTGAGAGGTATCTAATGTAATGGCCCGGACCTCCATGGTCCATTACTTTGTGAAAATGTGGTGTTGAAGGTGTTCCGGGAGGTCAAGGTGACTTATCCCCCAGCCGCTGCCTACCGGTAGCTCGGTCTACCGGTAGCTGCTGCCTAGCGGTAGCCGGTCTACCGGTAGCTGCTGATTACCGGTAGCCCGGTCTACCGGTAGCTGCTGATTACCGGTAGCTTGGTCTACCGGTAGCTGCTAATTACCGGTATCTACTGTCTACCGGTAGCTCGGTCTACCGGTAGCTGTTGCCTACCGGTAGTCAGTCTACCGGTAGCTGCCGATTACCGGTAGCTCGGTCTACCGGTAGCTGCTGCCTACCAGTAGCCACCGCTTACCAGTAGCTCGGTCTACCGGTAGCCGCATCCTACTGGTAGCTGGGTTTACCGGTAGCCGCAGCGTACTGATAGCTCGGTATACTGGTTGCCGCAGTCCAGCAGTAGCTCGGCTAACACTTTGCCAAATTTCTAGTTCTGGGAACAGTGTTTCCAGTTTTATGAACAGTATCGGTAGGTGAACAGTTTTTCTATCGGTGAGGTTCAGTGAACAGTGTTTCTATCAGTGAGGTTCTATCGGTGGACTTCTATCGGTAGACTTGAACAGTGTTTCTATCGGTGAGGTTTTATCGGTGGACTTCTATCGGTAGACTTGAAGAGTGTTTCTGTCGGTGAGGTTCTATCGGTGGACTTCTATCGGTAGACTTGAACAGTGTTTCTATCGTTGATGTTCTATCGGTAGACTTGAACAGTGTTTCCAGAATCCTAAGAGCTACCGATTCCATACTTTGCTAAATTTTGAGTATGTGAACAGTGTTTCCAGCTTCGTAAATTTGACGTTTTCTTTGACGTAAAATACTTTTAAAACCTTATTTTATGGACTTTAAGGCCGATTCAAAGGCCATAAATTCTATATTAATTATTCCTAAGGCCGGGATGTTTTTACTTAGTCAAACTGCGTGGGTTAATGCGATCCGTTTTTAATGGAGAATAAATCGTATCTTAAACCGTTGCCTCTCTAATTTTTTTTAAAAGGAATGAGATATCATTATTCGTTGTTCTTCCTCCTGGTTCTCATCTGCAAGATGCTAGAACCTTTCAATACTTCCCATAGGAGTTTCACAATCAAAAGTTACTCGGATCAGTTCTGCTCTGTTTGATGCAACCAAGCTGTGTCCATCATTCATCCATATAAGGTGTGTTTTATCATCGTTCCTTCGGGGATCACCTTCTCTTGTTCTTCCTTCCATATTAGCATGTAATCTCCATGGTTCTAATGGGTTTTCGTGGGGTTGGTTGGTAATGTCGTACCATGGCATCCTCCGGTGGATGCAGCTATCGTGAGGAGAAGAGGACTGTGACCCGTTGTGTGGATAAAGGACGTCAAGAACTCTTCGAGGTAGGGGATTCATGGCTTCTCTAATTGTGTATGTGCAATCGTAGAATTAGCATGATTTAGTCCTTCAGATCACAATGAAATTGACCAAATTAAATACTTGAACCGGATTAAAAGAATTGGTTGATCGCATGCTGTTACTTTGTACCGTGAAAATGGTTTGCCTCATTTTTTTCCTAGATAGAGTGATATCTATGATTTTTCTTTAATTATTTGCTCATTCATGATGGAAATTGATAAAGAATGTAAAGCCGGAATTATTTATTAAATAATTGGCTAAAGATAAAGAGGCATGTTAATGAATCTATTAATTCAAGATGGATTAAAGAACTATTAGTTTGATAATTTCAAAAGGGTTCTGAGTCACCCGCTTGCTTGAAAGGCTGAATGAATTGTGGTTTGGAGCTCTGAGTGCTCATTTTGTATGAAGGCCGAATGCCTTGTTAAAGGGCCGAGAGCCCATTTTGTGATCTTTGATTTCCTACTGCTTGGGATTTGATGTGAGCCTGGATGGCTGTTGTGATATGTGGAGGTATGGGGACTTGTGGTTGTGGCAGTGGATGACGCCTAGTGTGGCGAGATGCATCGGTTTATGCATGTGGGTTCGGGGAGGACACCAAGGATGATGGTATGAGATGAATGTGATGGTTTGATGTTGGTGGTTTGTTTTGGTTGTTTATTTTCTTTACTTTTCCCCATTGCTCAAGGCAGCTGGTATTGCTTACCCTCTTTCCGAAGGAGGCGAAGACATGTGGGGTATGCCACGTGCTTTCCATGTTTAGCCTCTCGATGGAGGATGGGTCTATGCTTTAGCTATAGGCGGCAAAGACTCGAGGTGTAGTATATCTACTCGCCGTGTTGAGCCCCTTTGTGTTTAGTAGCATAGGATGTTTATCTAGAATGCCTGAGATTATGGAAAAGTAATTCTGAAATGAAAGTTTGTTTAAATGGTGATAATCCATAGGGATGGAGAAATTGGAATTTTATAGTGATGTGAATCCTAAAATGGAGCAGTTTTTGAATGTGATGCCAATTTAGTTTAATGTGGTAAATTGCTCATGGTTAATTAATGTTTAAAGAATTAATTAACGTATAGTGGAACTGATAAAATGAGAATGGTGTAATCTAATAAAGCTCTTCAAATGGTTGTGTGCTTATAGGATGCCTAGTCTTGGAAGTAGCAGCCTGGAGTTTGAGAGACGTTAGCTGTAGTTGTTCCTAGGACTAGGTAATGCCCATAGTGTGGTTTTGAGTCATATATATTCTGTATTTTTTTGTGTTTCTATACGCTACTCCCCCTGTCAGTAAGGGAAATTGACGCCCCAGGGATTTTGAGCCCTGGGGGGGGGGGGGTGTTTTCCCCAACATTCTGATGGGAGGTTGAATGGCTGACTACCCCCTTTGGCCCCGCTATCTTCTCTTGGTAGATCTTTGTGCTGGTAGGAACAGTGGTTAGTTTTACCCATATATGTGTGTAGAGGGATGTAATGGATTGTGGTTATTTCACACACATATATTCTGGATATAGTATCATATGGACTACTATAGGTGTAACGTGTATAGGCTATAATGGCTTGAGGATCTTACTCGGAGTATGGGCTGTAATGTCTTGAGGTATTATACCCGATGTATGATACACGTTATGCGAGCTGTGGTGGCTCTCAGAAACTACCTGGTTACTTTTGGTTGTGAGGACGGTGTGGTGCTTTTCCCAGGTGTCTGTGAGCAAGCCTATGTGTTGTAGGAGGTGTATATTGTGGAGCTTAGCCCAGGTGTCTGCGGGCAAGCCTTGGAGAGAGATGCATAGGACGTATGTCGTTGGGGAAAAGCGGAAAACCAGTGGGGAAGTAGTAGCGGGGTACCCTTGATATTCATTACTATATGTTATATTCTTGTATGCGTTACTTGGTGAGAGTAGCCATGGTGAGGTTGGGAACTTAGTATACCTGTTTAGGTAACGAGTTAGTTTCACTTGTTGTTCACTGGGCATTAGCATGCTTTCTTTACTTTTGCACGAGAGGCTTGGGGAGGATCCTACTGAGTATACTGTTATACTCACCCTATGTATATATAAACTATTTTTCAGGTCACTTGGAGCAGTTTGGAGATCAAGATGGTTACTACTAGCTTGCGGTTGGAGGAGGAGCTTTTCGGGATTGTGATCGCTGCCGTTTTACTTTCTTTTGGGTACTTTTAGTTTTCCCTTCAGTTGTAGTACATTTGCATGACATTTCATATATGTACTTGGGTTTCTTTTATATCTCAGTTCCAAGTTGGAGTTGATTGGAATCTATTCTATCTCTCTCTTTTGCATGTGTTCTCTTAGAGGGTAATGCCTCCCATTTGTGTGTGTATTATACCCTCGGTGCTAGTCACCAACCCGGGGCCTACTGGAGGCGGGACTCGGGGGTCATTATCTCCTTTCTCACACTGCCGGACCAGGAGGGGTACACATTGTGGGGAGGGGGTCGTGACAGATAAGATATAGGATAAAGTAATAATATGTTCATAAAAAGGTTTCTTCACATGTAATGGTTCATTTTTTTAACTTATATTCTAAATGTACCAACTATGTAAATTTGTTTTTCCCTTAATCACTATAATAAATTTTAATTATTTTCACTAATCATATTCATCCAAAATTTAATTAGACCATATTGGATAATATTGATTATTATGATTCCAAGTATCTATTTTTTTCTGAAATTTAATCATTGAAGTGGAAAAAAATATTTAAAATTTTTCATATATTCATCATGAGAATCATGGATTTCAATTTATAAAATGATCAAAATATTACATAGTTTTTTTATTTAATTTCAAACATAAATTGATTATAATGACATAAATTGGATTTATAATTGTATAATGGAACTAATTGTACAAAAAATACAGTTTATAAATTAATATATATAAATCAATTAATTAAATGAAAATGGATTTTTCAATTAAACTTCAGAATTCTTCATAATTAACCAAAAATATCATTTCAGAGAAAATAAATAAAATTATCCATAAGCTAATTTGAAAATTTTGAATTAAAAAATAAAATTTGTTTTATAAAAATTTGTTTTTTAATAAAAAACAAATAAACTTTTTTATTTCACATAATGATACATAAAAACTATTTTTTAGTAATTGGATTTTTAAGAAAATATACTCATTTTTCAGAAAATTATGTATTTTGTTATCAATATGTTTGAATTATTTTAAACCATTATATATAAAAATTATTTAATTCTATTCATATTACAATGTTCATTTGGTAGTTTATAATAAAAGTTTTTCAATAAATGTATTAATAATATATCACTGTTTTTTAAAAACATTATGTCACATGTAATTCAATCTAAGTCTATATTTCTTGTAGGGAAATCCTAACTAGGTGTGTCAAATGAATTCCATAAATTAAATTGAATTTATTTGAAAAAAATATCAAAAACAAACTCATTGTGTTCCATTCCACCACTCATATAATAATTTTATCCCTTGAAACTCATCATTCTGAGCCAAAAGAAATAAAGATCACTTCCACCTCATCATATCCTCATCTTCCCATATAGATTCATAATACTTGTGGGTATTTTAAAAAACACTGACATAGAGTGTTTTTTTATTTCATAGAAATTTATTTTTATTATCTTAAATCTCCATTGGTTGTTCTTAAAAATAATGATCTTTGTCAATTTTCTCTACCTTTGAATTCTGTATATGTGAAGGATCTTGTATATACATCTTCTATAGAGATACATGAAAAACGTCATGGACATGAGATATGTCTATTGGAAGCCTCAAAAGGCAGTATAACATCCCGATATGATCATTAATTTTAAAGGAACTATTATACAAAGGCTTTAGTTTGGAATTCTTCATGAATATCATAATCTTCTTCCATCGATTAATTCTTAAAAATTACGTATCACCAACTTTGAAATATAGATCATGTCGACAATTATCAAAAAAACTTTTCTGACTACAATGAGCTTCATTGATATACTAGTGAATGGCTCTACTAGTCTCTTCCATAACATCATATATCTCTAGTCCTAGTATATTTCATTCTACAATGTCATTCAATCAAATTGGAGCTCTATTTCTCATTCCATATAGGGCTTCATAATGAGCCTTCGGAATTATTGAGTGAAATCTATTCTTGTAAGAAAGATCATCTAAAGGAATGTGTTGATTCTAATCACCAGTAAAATAGAAAAAAGGTAATTATATAACCTCCATGTTTTTAAATTTTCTCTCAAATTTAACATCCATTTGAGGATGATGCACAATGATGAAAATTAAATCAATATAAATATCTTATTTAGGACTTCCAGAGAACTTTTAGGTAATCCTAAAATCTCAATTCGGTACAATACAATGTACTACTCCAAGAAAACATACAAAATCCATAATTTATATCTCGTAAATCTTCTCTAGAGAGAATTATTATTTAATAAATATGATTTTTTCAAATTTAGTATAATTTTTGACTACCACCAATATAGAAGTATGCCCATTAGCGGTTTGGGGGGTCCTATGAAAAAAATATTGATGATCTCCCATTTTCATTATGGTTAGTGTAATGGATGATGAATCCCTTTATACATTTCAATATCATATTTAAAATTTTTATATAACATGTATCATGTTACATATCTATAACATCTCTTTTTATGAAATCCCAATTGAATTATTCTTTTAAATATCATTATATATTTTTTATTCCAGGATGAAATGGGAATAATAAACTACTAGATTCCTCGAACAAATCCATCTTCATGATTAGTATGGAAGTGTACATACACAGTTCATAAACCTCATTAGTCTATCCTGATTAGGGTTAATCATAGGAACATTTTTAAAATTATTTTGTAGCTATATGTCTTCCTTATAATCTTTTTAAATCTTCAGAAGGATATATAATTGATCATTATAATAAGCTTGTTAATATTTTCCACTACTTCAAGATTTCGAGATATGTCCATTAAAAATGAATAAATATTGGATATTTTTTATCCTCATTATGTATATGATAGAATTATCTTTCAGACTCAAAGCATTGTACACCGTGTTTGATGTCCTAGTATGGTATAATATTAAAAAGTCATAATCGTTAATCATCTCAAGACATATTTATTGTATCATATATTACTCCTTCTATTTGAATATATATATAAAACATTTTTTATTAGTATATATATCATACTTTTATCTACAAAGAGAATTCCTAGATATATTTAAGGTAAAAACTACGATAGATGACTCCAAGTAATAATTTGGGTAATTATGCTCATGAATCATAAATTTATATGAGGAATATTCTATAACCATGTTTTCGTACATAAGAACACACCCAAATCCTTTAATATATTCATCAATATAGATTTAATACAATCCTTCACTATAGGGTAATATAAATACATGTGTGCTAACTAACATTGTCTTAAATTACCTGACGTTTTACTAACATTAATCTGTCTAGAAGAACATGGTACCCTTCTATGTTAACGTGGTCATGGATTAGATATTAATTTTAAATTACCCATAAACCATAAAAAATATTCATCTAGGTCAATAAAACTAGGATCTCAATCATGGTTTCAGTTCTAGGACATCATTTGATATCATACATCGTTGATTTATGTAATAATATAACCTTAATTTATTTTATGTGACCCAAAATATAATACCTTATCAACCTAAATTATCTATCTCTAAATGTTTCATATACTTTGTCATCACTTATGGAATTTAGATAAAATTTCATGTGGTCTTCATTCTCTTAATTTCCCTATGAATTTATAAGAATATAATATATACATATATATAATACCACAGATTGATCAAGTTAATCTATATAGAATGTATTAATTAAATAAATGAATATATTAGGGGAATTAGTAATACTGAAAGGTATCACTATAAATTAAGAGTGTCTATAACTTTTACAAAATTTCATCTTAGGTATAATCTCCTCTTTAACTCTCAATTAACGATATCCAAATTAAATTTAAATATTTTAATAGTATTGAGCTACCTAAAGTTGATCAAATAAAAAAATTATAGAAGAGGATTCATATCAATAATTATTATTTTGTTCAACTCCCATTAGTCAATGCAAATTCACATTGACCTATCATTATATTAATCATAATAGAACATGTTTAATCCAAGGAGACACACATGGAAAAATAATCCCTTTTCAATTTTTTATTGGAATTAATTATTTAATTCCTATAAATAAATTAGGAAAATTAAATTAGGAGGTTTCCAATATTGTATAAGACCTGGAATGAAGTCTATTAAGAGCATAACCTCTCATTTTGGTGGATGTCTAAAAAACTCATTTGAAATGAAAACAAAAAATTATTGAACATGCATATCCTCGATTTCATGTTTATCCATAACCATTTGAGATAACCACCACTCTAATTTTTAATTAACCCCCATAAAATTGATCTAATATCCATTGGATTTTAATAGTTGTTGTCTAACTTATAGAATATGGAAGGACAGTTTTTAATATAAAAAGAATTCACATATATCAAAATTGATATTGGATTTAGGCATAGAAATATAATCCATTTAATGGAAGTAAAAAACTTCATACGAGAGGAAAAATGGAAAAAAAAATTTATAAAAAAATTACTACCATTGCCAACTGAAGAGAAATCAGGAACTTATGATGATACCATCAAACCATCAGGGGTTTTTAATACTAATTACCCCACTAATCATTTTTTGTGTAATATTTATACCCATAGAATATTCTTTAGGTGAAAATGAATGAGTAAATCAAGATTCAAATAATACATTATCAATTCAATAGTGGATAGTAATTTCACCTTCCACTACATCATTATATCACATCTCATTTAAAAAAATAGTTGCATGAGATTTCCCCTTATCACTCTATTTTATTAGGTTTTTGATGATGATAACCGTCATTAACCATCATATTTGGGAATTGGATAAAATAATGCACATTATCCATACACTATAATCCCTAATGTATATGCGGTGTATTATTTATATATTTTTCACCATTCATAATTTTAGATAGATTATTCTAAACACTTTTGAAATACATTTTCTAATGAACATTGCTTATACAAAATATATATTTACTAGTCTCCCTCTAGAAATTTTCTCTACAATTCTTATGATAAATAGAACATAAATGATTTCTCATCTTCTTATCTCTATGGTACATAGATTAACCTTTAATATCAATCATCCATTTCTTTTCAAAACCATGATATTGATTTATAACATCTAATTATATTCCAACCTTGGTTTCTCATGGAACAATAAAATCATATTTAATAAATTATGTTATAGATATTTCCTTAAAATACTAGATTTCATTCTATGGAAGAGTCTACCTATATTAAATTAATTATGGATGATATTTCCAAATTAATACCTCACAAATATTGTTAAACATCCCACATAGTTACCAACATATTTATCTGTTGAGTCAATAAGGTTTTCCATATTAATTTTCCATTCCTTCTTGTTTTGAAAATCACAAACACCTTTTATAAGGAAAATTTCATTTATAAGGAAAATTTGATTTATAAGAAAAATTGCTTTTATACGGAAAATCACTTTTATAAGAAAAATTATCCTTATCATATTTTCATCTATATATTTCTTAAGTATAAGATTCAGATTCATTTCTATATTCTTGGAATCTTTTGAAACATTGATTTGAAGCATTCTATTTTAGATTCTGAATCCCAGATGAGAACTGTAACGAAGTTTCATTCCGATTTCCAAATACAAACCTTGATAAATTTGTACTCTGAATTCTGGATACGAATTCTCATAAAGTTCGACATCGAATTCTCTATACGAATTCTGATGACGAATTCTCATTATGAACTCTGATGATGAATTCTCATTAAGAATCCTAATGACTATTCTCATTACGAATTCTGATGAAGAATTCTCATTACTAATTCTGATGATGAATTCTCATTATGAATTTTGATGACAAATTCTCATTCCGAATTCTCATTTTGAATTCGCCTATTTAAACAGAATCTGATTATCTTTGCTTTATACACTCCGAACTTATTTAGACTCCGAATATTATTTTTTCTCAGACTCCGAACATTCTTGTAGTCTACACTTTTATAATTTGTCTACTCTTTGTAATTTTGTTTACATTTCGAACCTTCACTCTGAAATTTTGTGTTAAACTTAAAATGATGTCATACATTCTGTTACACTTGTTTTGTTATAAAACGATGTCGTCTATTCTGTTATGATCTAAACGTTGGTTAATTTACACGTGTACATTTCCCGACCATTTTTATGGAAAATATTACTGTTGGAAAGGAGGCTGACCTTGCCTATAAATAGGAGCTCATTTGAAAGAGCTCAATAACTGATGAAAGAGAACTTCTTCGACATTGTTCACACAAGCTGTTGAAGTGATTTCTATAGAGAGAGGCTCTTATTAACTCTCAAAGTTTCATGCGACTCCGAATGTTGGTGATTACATTCGAGGACTTCTGGGGATAAAAAGACAGAGTTGCCGACTACCTTGAAGTTCAAGGGCTTCCTTGCTGAGGAAGACAGAGGTTGTCAACTACCTTAAAGTTGAGGGCTTGCGGGGATAGCAAGACATATATTCCGATCTTCGTATCGAGGGCTTACCCTGGTGTGGGGAAGATAGACTTTCTTGAAATTATAAATCAAGGGAACTTAATCGAAGGTTGTTGGATACCCATCTCTTTTGGTTAAAAGACTTATATCTTGTTACTTGTAGTTTTTACTACTTGTTTATTTCCGCTGCATATTTTATTGTATGGAATGTATAACTTTCTTATACTTGCATACTTGTACTCTGTTTCATTTAGATTCTATATGTTTAAGGTAGAATCTCATATTGTAATCTTTAGTTAAGTTTCAATTTACGGATCCATATTTCCGGAACCTACTTTCAGAATCTCTTTCCAGTTTTTAAACATGTTTATAGGACTTATAACTTCATTCCTTATTCCAAGTTTTCATTTGGTATTAGAGGTGTTGTGAATTTTCTTAGTTTAACCTTTTTAAACTTAGCTCGTTCCTGATCTAAGGAAAATTTAGTTATTCGTAACTAACATTAAAGGTTCCAAAGGAATTTTTAAAGTGTACAATTCACCCCCCTCTTGTATATTGAGCATCTACATCATTATTTCAATCCTACATTATCATCATTCTAATTTAGTACAATGAACTCCTTCTCCATCTCTATATGAAGAAAATAATGAAAGTACATAGAGAAAAATATGGTTTTGAAGTAAACCTAATAAATGTTGTCAATTTAATAATGCTTTATTGTATTATTTATAAGATTTCACAATTCACCTTCTTTACCATCCAATTTATAGACAAACAAAATTACTTTTCATGTTACGAACATTTGATGACATTTAATATCATTTTTGTGTTACTGATTCATTGTTAATAAAGTTATAGATTAGAGTACCATATAAAATATTGTAGATGATTCCTCATTAAGGAAATGACATTATGTTTTTACGAGATTTTTTTATTTGGAAATAAACAATGATTCACTGAATGATAAATTTTTGATGTCATAGAAATGTTATGTTTATTCTAGCTCTAATAACATTCAGATTCTCGGGAGATAAATCATTGAATTATTCGTCAAATTAAAAAAATAATGTGGTTCCATCATGTTCACTCTATTAACTAAATCCAATAATAATAATTTAATAAAAACTATTAATAATGGGCTAACACACAATAATTAGAATAACCAATATGATGCCAATATTATGAGAGATTATATAATATATGATAGCTTATGATTATCCTGTATCATTCAATGTAATATACTATTTAAATCATTCATGATGGTTCATAATTATTGATTGAATTTGTAGTGATTGAACATTGGGAGTGTTAAATGAGGTATGAAGAAAGGTGGATTTTCATGCCCTAGTTCCGGATCAAGCCCAGATGAATATGGGGTTTTCTGGGTTACATACCCTAGTTAAATCTATGCTGAATCCACATCCACATGTTTTATACCAATATGTATGTATTCTGGGAGAATCACTCACTCTATCCCTTAACGAAATTATAGATCCTTTTCCAGTACATAGAATCATCCATAGACATATCCTTATGCATTTCATTAGGAATATCATTATAAATTACCATACTAGTTTAAAATGGATAACTAAACCATCACATTAATACATAGTATAAAGACCTAGGATTTTCATACATTTTCATTACATAATAATTTAAATAATATTTTACTCAATAAAGGAATAACCAAATGATAACTGTAATAGTGTATATCCTTCAGGAAATTGGAAACAAAAAAACTGGTAAAAAATTGACCTAGACTGTCTCCTAAAAAATTCTTCAAATCATTCACCCTTCACAGACATATTATACATAGTACATACCATTATAATCTAGGAAAATAGAACATAATTAATGGTGACCATAGATTCTTAGTGAAACATGAAAAGTGAGATACATAATCATAACATTAAAATAGTTTTTTTAGAATTGGATAATAACATTTTAAAACAATAACCTATATCTCAATGATCCTAATCTTGAGTTTTAGCTTAAAGATGTGTAGTTTATAAGACATGAATCATTACGGAATCATAAAACATGATAGATGAGAGAAAAAGACCTAAAATTATTAGAGTACGCATATTCAGAGAGAATCACTTCTATATTAGTAGATGATCACTTATAAGACCCTTATAGGGGATAAATAACTTTATTGAAATGGGTCAACTCCCAGTTCTGGTCATGTTTTACTGAACAAGGTACTGTTTCATTTATAGCCCTATCTTACTAAAAAGAGTTCACTCCCTATTCCAATGAAACCTATCCAATGAAATGTTAACCATTAACCTATTTATTAGAGTAAGACACATGTTCCACCCACCCTATAAATAAATCCTACAAATGTGATTAAAAATATACTAAAACATTCATCATATCATAACCCTTGAAATGAATTTTGTTTGATAATCATTTCATCATAACATAACCTAGATTAAAAATTATTTCATCATTTAATCAAATAATTACATATGAAAAATGAAGGGGGTTTCATAAAATTTTTATCATTGTATAACATGTTTTAGGGAAATGTTTTTTATAAAAATAATTTCATCGTAAACATTAACGATAAATATAAAGAATTAGAATGTAGTCTGTGGATTATAACCCAAGTAAATCATAAGTAATGTCAATTATTTCATCATATATGAAAAATACTATTGAAATATATGTTTGTGACATTTCTGGAAAATAAACGGGATCCATATAAAATCAATTTGTAATTAATAAAATAATATGAAAATAAATTTAATTTAAAATAAAATTTAAAACTTATACAGGAAAATTTGATAATTAATTTAAACTAATCCTCCAGGAAAATATCCTTTGTTATTTAGAAAATAATATTTTGAACATTAAAAAAATCCAATATAATATTATTTTAAAATAACTATTTGAAAACAATGAATAATATTTTATTAAATTATAAATTATATTATTGGAATACTTGTATCATGACATACACATTACAATTAAGGTTCCTTTTACATTTTTTGAGAAGCCAAAGGGCCTTTGTTTTTTAACAAGTAATGAAGATTATTGTGAAAATATTATTCAAAAATTCAAACATATATAAAAATTCATATTAAAAATAATAATGTAATAATAATATAGTTTTGAAACATTTTTAATAATCATGTTTTGAACATAAAATAGATTTTTTAACAAAGATATAAATAATGTGACTTTTTAAAATAATATTTTAATAATACTAATCAACAATGAGTGGGAAAATGGTTAAATTTAGTGAATATATCTTTAAAAGAACTGTTATAACAAAACTATTTATAATTACTGATATTTATTAAATGATATTTCATTATTAGAGACTTAATATTTATCAAACACGATAAATGAAGAGATTCTAACATAAAATATTTAGCACCATTGTAACATATATTCATAAAACCCATGAAGGATTAACATAAAAAGTAACCAAAAATCACATGAATGAATATATTTATCATATTTAATATCAAAGTGTGGTATATAAATATCTTGAATGGATATATGCATATAACATAATGCACGTCTAAAAAAGTATTGATAGAAAATTCCCTTAACTTATGTCTTAACATCAAACGTACTTGTTTAAAACCTTATGAATTAAAAATTTAACTTAATTAAATATAAAATAAATCATAATATTTATATAGATCATATTATATATTATTCTATTATAGCTATCTATTTCTAGTATTTTTAATTCTTTCCTTTTAATGTTTTTTTGTGCAATAACCGCTTTTTTGTAACTATTTTAATTTGTTATATTTTTTGTTATATTTAATTAATAATGATTTATTAATATAGATTATGATAAAAACTATATAAATATAATATATAATAACTATATATTTATAATTATCCATAAAATATATAAATAGCAACTGAATTATAAAATTCATGTTGATGATAGGATGTATGTACACATGACGGTTGTTTCCATTTACTCGTCAGGTTAAGAGAAAGAAAAGTATTAAACCTATTAGAATTATTAAATCATTTTAATTTTATATATATCACATTTTCTTTTAAATTCATATGTAATAAATTCAATTTAATGATTGAATGAATCACATCACTTCACGCGGTTTTATTCTATTATACACAAGAATGATGTTAATGTATTCCCAAAAAAATTGATAGTAAGATAGTTTGTGTGGTCTATGAATTCTGAAATCATACTAAAATTACTAAAAACACACACACATATATATACTATCTATAATAAAAAAATTCCATCATTATAACAATCCATGATAGGCAGTAATAGAAAACCAAATGACATCAGTTCATGAGGCTGTAGTCTTACGTACACCCAAACTATGATTTCATATCGCATTTTATGGAAGGGTATATTACAAAATTTCGTAAATTTATCATTACAAAATATAATTATATATAATATAATTTTTTCATTATATAATCATGATAGATAAATAACCTAATATGTTTGAGGAACAAATAATATAAAAACATTTGCTGATGGACATTATGTCTTTTTTGGGTATCTACTATTGGTTTTCACGACATGCCTTATATGGTTTGATTTATTTCTAGTTTAAGGATTCTTGTATGATATATTAGAATTTTAGAAGTTATTCAGTTATCACTTATGGAAAAAATTTGCATTTATGGTCTGAATATAGAAGGATAGGGGTGGCCTTTTATAGGGGTGGAGAGTGGCACCCTTGTAATTTTTTAAAGTGTGAATTCTAAACACATTTATTCATTTTAAAAGGGCCAAATAATGGTCCATTATTGATTATTGAAAATAAATATTTTTTAATGCCTAAAAAATGTGGTTTTACAAGTTTGGTTTCGTTTTTAAACATTATATTCTAAATTTAACCTCTCTGTAATCTTGATTTTATCATATTCATAATAATTAATTTTAGTTTCATTCACCAATAACATTGGAATGATAAATATGTTAACTATTTTATAAATAGAAATTATAATTATTCCAAATATTAAACTCGTTTTTCTAAATTATAATAACAAAATATGATAAAAATAATTTTAAAAAAATCCATTAGTTATGATGATAAAGAGGTGTTTTAAAGATAAAAATGATCAAAAGATTAAAACATTTATATATTAAATTTAAATATGATATCAATTACAAAGATCGAAATTATAAAAATATATGTATAATTGTAATAAATTTAATTTTAAAAAATTTTAATTTATAATTTATCTTTATAAAAAAATTAAATGAGAAGTATTTTTCAATTAAAATGCACCATTTTTCTCTATTCATCAAAAAATTAATCTATTCAAAAAAAATCTCACTAAGATAATTTTGAAATTAAAAAAAATCAATAAAATAATTTATTTTATAAAATTAATTTTTTAAAAGTGTCTAAAATTAGTTTTTTTATTTTTCACAAAAACACAAAAAAGTATGATTTTTGAAAGAAAATATATTTTTTCAAATTATATTAATAATTTAATAAAAATTATATAGGTTACGATGATTATGTTTTCTATATATAAAGAATAATATATTAAAATATTATATTTTTATATTCATATTAATATTCTTAGAAGCACAATTATAAAGGTTATATTTAAATAGATATATATTTATAATATGTCTTTTTTGTTAAAACTAATTCGTGTTCGTAACGCATGTTATGCTGGTGTTTCATGTTGTATAAACAAAACATGATGTAGCATAAAATTAATTCTATCAAATAGATTTAATTTATTAATACAAAAGATAAATATTTTCATGGTGTTATATAAATTTTATTATTATTATTCATGTCCTACTTATATGTTACGAAAAAATATAAGGTTCCATTAAAATTAACACCTAACTCATTCTATGGAATGTCTCGAAGGGTGTTTTTGGTCCCTTTTGGTTAGTAACAACATTATAGGTATCAAAAATACACTATGGGAACAATTTAACCCATGTATACAACAATATCCAATTCACGAGATTGAAATCTTCCATAACTAATAATTATTACCAAACATAATAAAATAATATTTTTATTCACCATTTTTCAACTTCAAAAAACAAAATAATGGGAAGGGATAACTAAATCACAACAAAAACATCCATGTAATAAGATGAACATCATCCTCTATTCACCAACATGGGCACCGACAAGAAATGGAACACAAACAACTATATCCATTATCACCACAATGAAATATATTCCCTTTACCTGCATTAGACATAACAAATTTCATATACACCCAATGGTGTATGTAGGATGTGAGTCAATCCCATGAAGCAATCCACACAAAGTAATATTTTGTGACATGACATTACAATATAAGTTATCATGAACATTTTATAAGAAAATTGAAATCATATTCATAGATTATGTTAAGGGGAGTGTTTTCATGAAATTTTTTTAAGGAAAACATTTTTTACAAAATAATATTGAATTGAAATTAAAAATATGAAATTTACATAATATATTAATGGTTTTTACCATATCACAAACGTATCATGTCATAAGAGGTCACAACTATCAATCATTATATGTAACTATCACTAATAGAACTTTATAAACTTCCTAAATTCTTGATCGAAACCCACCAACCAAAACCAACATCATTCATGTGCATGATCCAATAGAGGGGATCCTATACCAAGGTCTACTAGTCTTCATATCAAAAGCTAGAAACCAATGTTCCTTTATTTAAGAGACTCCACAGGGTAATGTATCCAAATTTTTAGTGGTCTTTGATCATATCACATGTTTATTTAGTATTGTAGCATCAAACCTATTAGAAGAAATCAGGCCATAGATCTGACAATTATACTGTTAAACAAGATTTAGTTCACCTAACTAGATACCTAAGATTACCATTTCTCTCAAATTAATTTTCACATGTAACATAAATCATCACATTTGCATACACATTCCAAGATTCCATAACATACATGAAAATCCACATCTTTTCCTAAAAAACACCCACACAAGAACCAATGATCTCATTGAAACCATCACATTTCTTAAAAAAAATATTAATTTCACATGAAATTGACAAAATAAATTGAATGAAATTTATCACCACATTCAAAATTCATAAATCCCTTTTGAAAACACAACATGAAAAACACACTTTACTCCCAACCATTCCCCCAGGAAAAGGCTGATTGTGTTTCAAACGTAGATAAGATCCATTTTTTATCATGATTCACATCAAATTGTCACTTCAAAAGCTAATTTAATGTATATTAAAATGAAACCATCATGAAATAAAATCCATTCCTTTTTTGGGAAACAAAATATGATACATCTAAAACTCTTAATACATCAAAACAGCATTTTTCAATATTAAAAAATATCATAAAAAATATCCATGAACCAATAAAGTGTACAAAACATAAAAATAAACATTTTCATTTAGAACATAAATATTCATCATATATACAACTACAACCCCACATAAAACATTCTTTTTACTAGAAATATAATCAATAGAACATACTAAAATAACCATGAATGAAATCGAAAATCATCTAATAATGAAAAAACCTGACACTACGTACAACATGATTGGAAGAAACTAAAATCTAGTGAAAACAACCAAATGTACATTGGAAAGAATCTATAAAATAAAATTGGAAGAAAACCCATCTGGATTTCTCCCTTAAACTCTATATTAGTCCTTCATATGGTCAAAAAATCAACGAGAAAAATAAAACCCAAGAAAGTGGGATGGAGAGCCCTAGAAGTATGGATAAATCAAAGTAAAAATGACTCACATGCAAATTTCATAAAGATCCAAGGCCAGAAAAACCCATAAAATGATACTGAAGAGTTCCAATAAAGGGGAGATGGAGATCTTAGGGATAAAAATTATGTATGACACATTTTATGGGTTATTTAAGATTAAATAAAATTATGGGAAAAGGGTAATTGTAACATCCTTGGTAAATAATGAATATCACATTTACATGTTTATTAAAATTTTTTATTTTAATATTAATTTTAATTTAGTGTGGATATTATTTCTGATAGAATACTCAACACACAACTGTAGGTTTCTTTGAAATATTATGTTGCAAATGACTTTGAGTTATACCAAAAAATTATATAACAATTATATTATTTTAAATGATTTTCAATGCATGGTTGTTGTATTCGTGGGAATGAAACTAAATAACTAAAATATGGTTACACATGTTTTCAAATGTCATTACATTTATCTTATAAATTTTAGAGACTTAAAATAATAATGAATACAATTTTAATCATTAAAACTCAAAAATTTTTAAAAAGTTTTTTTACCTCCTTTGGATGTCAATCAAGTTTTAAATCAAGTTTTTTATTAAATTTTATATGTCTTATTTGGAAAAGTAAAATTCTTCATTTTAATAGGGACATCCAAATTTACATTGGATGATTTTTTTTTCTTTTAATAAATATTACTTTTAAGGAATTGTGAGAAATGCTACTATTTTATTCAAATCCCCCTTTTCATCATATTTATTTATATAGTTTTATTTTCCTATTAATTGGTTTTAAAGGCTAATTGTATTTTACATGTATTTTTAATGCAATTATGAAATCTATTAGAAATTTCATATTTTAATTGGATATAAACACGTGTCATTATTTTGATAGTTTTGACTTCTTAAAAACACGTTTTTCAGTTTTGACAGTGGAAATTAATTTTAAATTAATTACTGGGAATTTTGTGTTTTGAATTTGGAAAAATGGATTCTCAATTTGGAATCTGGTATTCAATTTTTTTTAGATAGGTAACTTTTTTTCAGACATTATTAATAGTAATTTTAGTATATTTTCTATTTACTATGGTTAAATATTAAATCTGGTAAATAAGGGTAAAAAATATTATTATAATAAAATTTATTTACCCTAACATGTGTCCTAACTCAATTAGAGGATAAATGCCTAACCATGGCCATCCTTGTGTCAATATTGGGCCCCAAGGAAGGCACTTTTAAGTGAAAATGAGATTTTATACATATTAATTTAAAGGTTAAGAAAATGTAACATAAACATATATCTTTTAGAAAAACAATTTTTATATGGGGTTATGAAAATGATATTTTGACTATAAATAATAATTATAACGATAAAAAAAATTCATATATAATGGTATTTTTTACTTTTAGATATCAAATAAATAGACTTAATTATGACACAATGGGGATACTGCGACTTCTTCATTAACAGTCCAAATACATTTTTTATACAATTTTAAAAAGCCACATTCTGGGTTAGTAGTAACCTTACATTCCATCAACAAAAAAACCAGCACCCACATTACTGAATTTCAAATTCATAATTCAATGCTGAAATCTACCAGCATCAAGTTAAAAATTCAAAAAACAAGCACATGGGTTGTTTCCACTTCGAAGGTGAGAACACCACTTACCCATGTCACACAATACTAACCCAACAAACCTTCACTGTATCTTTGAGGATGAGACACTAAGAAAAACCATAAATATGTAACTTCAAACGATTCACAACTTCAAACCTTCACTGCCTCTACGAACTTCAAAAAAATTCAACTCCAATATGCTCCCAAATTCTAGAATTAATCGCAAATAGTATATCCGAAACAAAAATTTAAGATCCCCCAAGCCGAAACTCAAGAAGCAACAAGACCATAAATACCACTACTTGCATCAACAGTCTTCAGAATGTGAGCTAGAGGAGCAATGAAGATGACATCCCCATGCACAAACATCATTCAAAATAACATTATATAAATATCCAGAACAAACCGCATGTGTCGCGAAGACTACTGAACCAGATCACACCCGAAGAGACCTCTTCGCAAGGTGCAATCTCATTGCCAACATCAGATCCGCACACGGAGACTGAAACAAACCTCCCACCACACCCGAAGCCAACCCTTAAATGAGGCGTTACCCCTCTGTCTGCAGAAGCACACAACCTAGACACCATGTCGCCTCCATGATAAACCCTAGCTAGTTTGACGACTAGGGTGAAAGAGAAGGCTAGCAATGGGAATCACCGAGGATTGAGCCCACAAGTAGAAGCCTCCACGAATGTGGATTTATACTCCACAAACGGGCCCCTAGAGGGGTGCTGAGGAAGGAACCACTGCCATCCCCGGATAGGATGAGAGACGACAATGTGGGGAAAAAACTAGTGAGAGAATCCCCTTACAGGATCATACATTCTAAAACATTTCAAAAATTGACTCCTTCATGAATAAAGGATTGAAATAAATGATTTTATAAATGTTAAAATAAATGTAATTTTGTTACTTTTATGTCATCCATGAAATTTATAGATGATAGTTATAGGTTAGTAATGTATTAATGAGGGTTTTCTCGAATCAATCATGTTGTTATTGATTTCTAAAACAGTCATATGTGAATAGTTTTAAAATTGAGATAATTAATATTTTAAAATATTAAATAATTAATTAAAAATTATAAAATTCAAAAAAATATATGAATTTTCCAAATTCTTATCATAAGTCTATAATATTACTTATGACCCATTAATTAGATATTTGTCATTTTTTGCTAACTATTTTGATTCTCAAAGTGTATAATGCTTGATAAAATTGTAAGAGTAAATAAGGGTTAAATATAAAATAAAAGGAATAAAAAATATACAAAACCTATCCAATACATATTATATGATTTTATTTAGACATATATTCATTTTATATTATAATTTAATAGGGTTTTTACCACTTCAACTTGTATATAATTTTATTATAAAATAATACATTCATACTTCCTAAAATCCCCCACCCCCTTGTAAATGGACATCACCACTAACCCATTATTTACAACTATAAAGCCTCATAGATAGACCAAAATCATCTCCAATAAGATCCCAAAATCCCTTTCTTCATCTTATAATACTTTCCTAGGGCAGACAGAAATTCCAGAAATCCATTTGGTTCAAACCAAAGGGAGTTACCTTATTTAAAGGTAATATCTTCTCTCATGTTATTTTCATTTATATTCCATAAAAAACCCGATTATATTCTTATTACATGATTACATAATAGCACTTGTATATTAAATATACTGGGATGTGTTATGATATGTATTTTAACTACACTTTCACACTCCTCAATCAAATGGATATGAATATACTGTTTCAGTAGATGATGAACTACTGCCTCACAAAACGATGATTATTCAATTATCAGCTAACTCCTATCATGGATTACATTATGATGGAACATTATTAAAATGAGATATATATTATATTTATATTACCACTATTATTCTGTATTCTTCATTTATATCATACCGTTATGGTTTTTATAATGGCTAATTATGATCAATTCATTTGAGGAAGTGCAGACTACCTCCCCCTCAAAGTGATATGAATTTTTCTTGTCATACATGGAACCTATAAAAGATGGAGTTAATAAAAATATAAAACATATATAAAATATGATATTATAATATAATTATAATAAACCACTATATCATTAATTTTTCATTGCATTAATTTTGAAGAAGAAATGAATGTATGTTCATGCATATGTTCGGTTTTCCATCTCCATGAATGGTACATTTCATTTAATATATTCAAATTTTATGTAAAATTATATATATATATATAAACACTATTTTATATGATATTTAACTCATGAATATTATTTTGGAGGTAATAGAATATTTACCAAAAGAATAATTGGTACCTATAATAACATCATTTTTTACTGAAGTTCCGAACAATGAAAAATCTCTTATATGAACTATTATAATTAAATAATTTTTATAAAATGTAAATATGTGATATAAAAGGAATAATAAAAATTAAAAAAGTTATTAAGAAAGTATAAATTAACTTATGTTTATTATTCAAGAAGAATAATGATCATACAAGACAAGAAGACTCATGGTAAGGGATCTTCTTAACCCAATTTCCATTCATTAGGTTAATATTCTAGTTCATTATTATATAGTGAAGTGATTATGATATGAGTAAATATTTAAGTCCTATATTTTATTTATACTTTAATTATGTGTACATATATTTAATATGCATAACCGATCTGTTTAAATTATATAATGATTTTTTATGAGAACCATTCACCGTCCTCTTTTAATCGAGGACTAATTTTTTCTTTTGACTTTTAATTTCAATTTTCATATATCTGGATATGTTCTGATATATCCTTATGGTTTTACATCTTATGTACAAGTGATGAGATACCCTTTTTTTCTTATCAACTCATTTTTTTTAATTTTAATGTGATGTTGTAAGGCTGTAAAATTTTTGTAAGGGACTACATTTCAATCTCCATTCATTGTGGGATATCATGTTATTATTAAAATTCATTATCTTATAAGATGTATATACAACCCATTTTACATTTTACATATTTAATTAATATATTATAATGATATTTAATTTGTCTTTTATGTTATTCTTTAAATATATTTATTTAAGTGCTTCTTATGGAGTAAGGGATTCTGAAACTAAAACACCATTTTCAATGAATTAATGTTTCAATCTTCTAAATTCTTCTTTTTGACCTCCATGATTTAGAAATTATTTATGGATTTACTTCTCCAGACATGAGTTATTTAAAGTGTAAATTCATTTCAAAATTATAATAGTCGTATGGTACACTGGGATTCCAAACACTTCTTTTTTGAATGTTTTTTTATTAATTCATTATATCAATATCTTGAAAATATATCTTAAGATTTCAATGTGCATTGTTATTTTTATTTCATTCTAGTTTTTATGTGTTTTGAAAATGTTATGGTTCTTGGGAATTTTTTACATATATGGATGGTTCTGTGAAAAATTAGGGCAGGTGTTCCATAGATATCACTCCAATGCATTGGTTAACCTAATAGAGGTAAACGTTAATGTTTCTCCAAAGAGATTTACTGAATATACTATAATGTGTACTCCAAAAAAAACCCAATTTATCTGTGAAAACAAAAATGTAAATATATTATTGATGACAAATGTCACCTCTCTGATTTATTATTTGTATGTGTCATTCATAAATCTTATGATTTTAGGAGGTATTTTAAAGAAGATTAATTTACAATTAAAATGTATGATTTCTTGATTAATAATTATTCATGGATGTGTGTGTTTTTCCATTATTTTATATCCCTTACTGAGATTTTTATTCTCATCACATGGTTTTGAAAAACTTTCATAGGTTTTACGGATGGGTAATAGAAATGAATAAATCCGGAATATATATCTCAATAAAATAATTTTTGTTTTATTTAAGGAGTTTTATTTTTGAGAAAAAATTGAATAGAGTAGACGTGTCTGCGTTGTTTTTTTTTTGCGATTTAATGTAATATTTGGTGCCTAATTTTTAAAACACTAAACATAAAATGATCATAAATGTGGATTATTAATTGAAATCAATATTATGTATTGTATAATTCTTGGTCCATTACGGTTGGTATCATAGGTCAGCAATGATAAAATTAGAGGTTAGGGTGTTATTTAAGCATAAGTGACATAACCCTAATGGGTAAAATATTTGAAATATTCATATTTTTTATTATTAATTGAATGAGTTAAAGATAACCTGAATAAGAATATTATAGTGCTTACCATGCTCATAAGATATTATATGATGATTTTAACAATATACACACAAGAACCTTTTTTGTTGTAGTAAATGGCTAGATCTTGCATGAACCTTAGTAAAAATGGATGTGGAGAAAACTGTGATGGTTTTCTAAATTAGAAATCAAATTAATTGGGAGCTGAAATGAGAACACTTGTGGTAATTCTCAACCAACTATCTAGATTCATGATTGACCACCTGATCCTTGGTGATTTTTATAAGTAATTGTATAAGTGAGAAACAAATCCCTACTGATGTTCTACTAATAATCATCAAGGTACGTATTTTGAAAAACCTACGTGTCAAGGATGTGGAACAAAAAACCATGTAAAGTGATTCAAAAGGGAAAATAAGATGTTTTTCATGTGGTAATGATGGTCATAAAGCAATAACCTACCCTCCAAAATGGAAGTGTCCAGGTAACTCCAGGAAAGGGAATGAATTTCTTTCCGAGGGATGAGTTAAATGTTTCAAATGTGCTTTGCATGTCATTATAGCAATTGATGAACTATGAAAAATGTTTAGGAAGGGGATCCAAAAGTCCGTAAAAATATATGTTTACTAATACATAATTCCATTCCAATTGAGGATGAGGAAACTGAAAATGACTAATGAAAGGTATGAATTATTTCCAAGTTGATGTTTTGAAATTATTGAATGTTATGATATGATTCATGATTTTGTTTATAAGAAATATGTATTATGGAATATGTTGAAAAATAATTTTTTAATGGGTCAGGAAAAATGATGAATGATTAAAAAGTCCACATGTAATGGATTCCTGACTTATGGTAGATTTTAGGATGGTGCAATTCTTAAATGTATATCGGCTATTTTTATTATCAATTAATTTCAAAGTCATTTTCTAGTATGTGTAACCCTGAAGTTTGATATGTGAAAATGTAATTCAAGAAAGAATTATCATTTATTCTATGGTTATAATGGATAATATTAGGGGTTCATAAGTTCTTTTTTATGTGATAATTTGTTATTAGTTTTTCGGATGTAAAATTTGAGGTATAAAATAACATTTGAGGTAAAAACATTCTATAGTTATTTTTATGAATTTTATCTCATTTTTTATTTTATTTGAATTATATGTTTTTAGAAAAAGCAATTACCTGGAGGATGAGTGACAACCCATCGCATCCAGCAAAGTCATGAGAATAAATAACATAACCAATGGTTGATAAGGGTGCATTGTATATGACTCGCCTACGTGAAGACCCTGGTTAGTATGAGTTATTATTTTTATTTAAGTGATTTTATGGATCAAGAATATGTAAATTTGGGATCTTTTGTTTTATCAAATGGATATTAATTATATAGGAAAATGATTTGGTGAATATTTGATAAATTTTATTTTTGAAGATGTTATCTCTTTTGAGAACACTATATGCCTATGGAAAATAGAATACTATAAGATTTAATTTGAGGAGTATTGGTGGATTTTTTTTTATGAATATTTCATTGTATTGTTGAATTATAGATAGTTTTTTTAATTTATGTAAATGATAAACCTATCATAGAGAATATGTGATTTGGTTAATTACTTTTTTAGTATGATACTTTAAAATTTCTCGATTTTATTTGAGATAAATGTTATGATTTATCGTGGAAGACATTGTGATTAAATTATTTTGAGTTTCGGGTTTCAAACATAGTTTGGATTTATTTGAAAACATTTAAAGACAGTTGTTTATTGAATGGTCTTCGTTGAGCTTTGGGTATTGTTTGTTTAATCTGGGAGATTAAGATGAGTAGTAATTTTTTTAGAGGATTATCTGATCTTGTACTAACCATTATGGTATTTGTTAATGTCTAATGACTTGGAAATATATAGTTAATTTTTTGGATTATGTGATTCTCTAGAATTTTATTATATCAATTTTGATGTCACCATGTCATCTTGAATACACATCATTTGAAGAGAAGATTAGTTTTTGGTAAAATTTAGTCAAGGGAGAAAGTATACACAAAAAAAATTCTATTTCCTTATATTCATAGTCACACACTTAAATAATTACCACAACATTATGATAAAGAAACCTACAAAAACATTTTTTGTTTACATATCTTATTTTGTAATCGACGAACATTTAACTAATCACATGTGTATGGGTTTTCAATTATTTACTTATTTTATCATTTTTTTTCACCCGCCATCAGAGAATACACTATTTTCAATTCCATATCAATGTTTTCACAGAATCTGGGTATGGTTTATCTTGGGAAACCATTGTACTTCTCTTTACATCATTTAATGTGATAGTTTTATTGTCTCTTTTAATGATGTGGGGCTTTTAATGAATATTTCGAGCCCAATTTTGTAAATTGCGAGGACACAATTTCCAAAAGGTGGGAAGGATGTAACATCCTAGGTAAATAAAGAATTTGAAATTTTCAAATTTATTAATATTTTGGATTTTAATATTAATTTTACATTAATGTGGATTCTATTTATAATAGAATTCTCAAAATATAACAATGGGTTTCTTTGAAATCTTATGTTGCACAAAACATTGGGTTATACAAAAATATAATATATTATTATTATTATTTTAAATGGTAGTTAGTGCATAGACATTGTACTATCAGGAATGAAAAGAAATAACTAAAATTTGATTACTCAGTTTGATACATGTCTATAAATTTATGAAATAAATTTTGGAGGATTAAAATAAGAATAAATATAAATTTAAGCATGAATAACTCTAATATTATAAAAAATTTGTTTTTATAACCTTTTTATAGGGAAACCTTTTTAAATATAGTTTTTGTCACTTTTATATGCTATATTGGTAAAAACAATGTTATTATTTATAATTTAGACATCAATATTTACTTTGGATGAAATTTTGGTATTTTTTGATAATGTTCATTTTTTTAATGAATATTGAAAAATACTGCATTTTAATTCAAATATGAATTTTAATTTATTTATTTATATTATGAGATTTTCCATTTAATTGGTTCTAAAGTATAATTTTATTATATATTTATCATTAAATAAAATTCTGGTCATTGGATATAATTTAATATTTATGATGGACATAAACAGATGTCAATCTTTTAGTAGTTATTACTTCATAAAAATGTGCTTTTGGGTTTTTACAATGGAAATAAATTTTAAATTAATTTTAGTAACTTCTGTTTTTTTAATTTGGAAGAATTGATTCTAAATTTGGGATCAGGAGGATAAAATTTAGTAAATAGGTAACTTTTAGTTTTAGACATTATGAATAGAAACATTAGTAAATATTTTATTTACCATGGTTAATGCGTAAACTAGGTATATAAGTGTAAAAAATAATATTATAATAAAATTAAATTACCATAACACGTGTCCTAATCATATTGGTTGATACATTTCTTACCATGGGAATCCTTGGGTCAATTTGGGGACCCCATAGTGCCACTTGTAAGTGAAAATGACATTTTAAAAAAATTAATTTAAAGATAAGGAAAAAGAAATATAAAAATATATGTTTTTATAAATCAATTTTATATAGGGTTATATAAGTGATATCTTCGACTACAAATAGTAATTATAAAGAATAAAATATTAACTACATCATGCAGTTTTAACTATTATTTTGAGAAAAAATAAATATAAATTTAATTATGAAATAATGGTGATGTGGTGATTACTTCATTAATAAAGGAGTAAAAAAAGTAAAATTATTATTGTTAAAATTAAATTTTTTTGTTATTGTTATGTAATCCAAAAATATTATGGATGTTATTAATATGTTATTTTTTTATTAATGAGGATTTCCCAAATTAATCAATTTTTTATAGATTTCTAAAAAGTTATATGTGAATTGTGTCAAAATTGAAATAATTTATTAACTAAAATCTAAAGTACTTAATTAAAAATTTTAACATTCAAAAACACCTAATATTTTTCAAATTGGTTATCATAGGTATATAATTTTATTATTGACAATTTAATTGGTTATTTTTCATGTTTTGGTAACAATTGGGATTCTCAAATTGTTAAATACTTGATAAAAATGTAACAATAAAAAGGGTAATATAACAATATAAGGATTGAAAATTATCACACCCCTATCCAATTCTTATTGGATAATTTTATTAAGACTTATATTCATCGTATCTTCTAATTTAATGAGTTTTGGTACTTTTGAAACCGAAAATCATTTTATAATAAAATAATACTTTCAAACATTCCTAAAGAGCCCCTCCTCCCCCAAATAAATGGCCATTAACTCTAACTAATTACTCACAAATAAAATGAATTTTGGATCATCCATAATCTACTCCAATAAGCTCCCAGAATCCCTATATTTCTTCTATAGTCCTTACCCGAATAATAAGTCAATTCAGGAATGCTTTTTGGTTAAAAAACGGAGTTACTTGATTTAATGTTAACATCATCTCTCAAGTTCTATTCATTTATATTTCTTCTGAACTCCCTAGTCTCTTATTATTCCAAGTTTAAATAAAAAAATTTAAATATTATAGGTATATGGGATAAGATGTATTCTAAATAATCTTCCACACATCTCCATAAAATGGATATGAACATATTGTTTCTGTGGACGACGAACTATTGCCATATGAAATGATTATTATTCCATTATCTTCTACAGCCACTCATGGTGGAAATTATGATATAACTATATTTATATGTGGTATTTATTATATTTATATTTTCTATATTCTTCTGTATATTTAATTTATGGAACACCATTATGTTATCCATAATGGGTAAATACGATAATTGCATTTGAGAAAGTGCAGACTACCGCCCAGTAAAAGTGATCTGACTTGTTCATGCTGTAACTGGAATGTATAAAATATGTAATTAATTAAATTAGGTAACATATTTAAAATATTATATGATAATATAATTATAACATATATTTGTATCGTTATGTTTTCCTTCCTTTAAATATGACGAAAAAATGAAAGTAGCCTTCATGTGTTCGTACTTCTTACCATTTCATTGAATAGTGAAATTCATTTCTTATCTCCAAATGTTTTTTAGTATGATAAATAGATAAAGATATTGATTTTATATTATATTTCTATCATTAATATAACTATTGAAATAATGTAATTTTGACCACATGGACAATTTGTAATCATAACAAGTTCATTTTTGACTCATGTTCCGAACAAGGAAAAAATGTCTTACATGAACTCAAATAAAAAAAATTATTATACCAAGGTAATAAGTGATATAAAAGGAATGATAATAAAAAAAAATTTTAGGAAATTATAAATTAAATTATGTTTATTAATCATGAAGAACAAGCAACATACCATAAAATCCAGACTCAAGGTATCAAAACTTCTTAACCTAATTTCCTTTCTTTGGGTTATTCTTCATGTTCTTCATTATGTAGTTCCATGATTATATAAGGAATAACATTTTATTTTCTGTATATTGTTTATAATTTCGTTATGTGTATTTATTGAAAATATACATTACCAATTATTTTAAATATTAAAATGATTTTTGTTAGGGAACCATTCACCATCCTCTTTTTTCCAAAGAGTTCTTTTATGACATGTATTTTAATTTCCATTTTGATATGTTGGGATATGTTAAAATATATACTTATTTATCTTCATGTTAGGTCCAAGTGATGCATATACTTTTTTCTCTCATCTACAAATTTTTCTGAATTTTTATGTGATGTTGTTAGGCTGCCGAATTTCTATAAGGGACTACATCTCAATCTCCTTTCATTGAGGAATATCTTGATATTGTGCACCTTTATTATCGTATATGGTGTAATTAAAAGATTTTTTACAATTTATATCATGAATTTATTTATTCTCATGATAATTGATGTGTTTTTTAATGTAATTATTTAGTGATTTTCATTCAAGTGTTTCTTATGTGGTAAGGGATTCTTTAACTAAGACACCAATTTTAATGTATTAATGATTTAATCTTTTAAACTCTTCTCTTTGATGTCCATGTTTTAGAGATGATTTTAGGATTTATTTATATGGTCATGAGTGTTTTAATGTGTAAATTCCTTTCAAATGATATAATGTGGTATGTGATACATTGATTGATAACTCTTCTTTTTTGAAATTTTAGAGAATTTATTATATCAATATCTTGAAAAGATATCTTCTGATTGCAATGTTGAATTGTTAACTTCCCATTCTTCTTGTTTTATGTTTTATGAATTTGTTATGGTTCATGGGCATTTTTCACATATATGGTGGATTCCGTGATAAACCTATGGCAGGTGAGCTTAAGGTATCTCTCCAATGCATTTTTTTACATGACAGAGGTAAATGTTATTGTTTCCCCCAAGGGATTTAAGTAATTTACTATGATTTGTATTCAAAAGATAACTCCCTATGTATATTAGAATTCTAAAATGTATATATGTTATGTATATAAAATGTTACCTTTATGATTTAGGATTTCAATGATTTATTCATAAATATTATGATATCATGAGTTATTTTAAATAGTTATGAATTACAATTAAAAAGTAAGATTTCTTAATTTATATGTATTTGGGGAATAATGTTTTCTTACCATATTTTATATCCATGACTGATATTTTTATGATCATAAAATGTTTTTGAAATGTTTTTCACTTGGTTTTAGGAAGGGAAAGATAATAAAAGAATTCTATAGATTTATATCATGAAAATAATTCTTGTTTTATTTAGAATGTTTTATTTTTGTGTCAAATTTGGATATTGTAGAAGTGTCTATGTTGTTTTATTTTAAAATTAATGTAATAGTATAGAATAGTTCTGTAAAATATAAAACTAAAAAGATCATCAATGTTAATTATTAACATAATTCGGAATTATATAATGTATAATGAATGGGGCATTATGGAAATTTTCCAATTTTTAATAACTAAGATAGATTGGTCATTTTTCACACATAGTTTTGAAAACTAATAGGAAACTATTCATCCCTCTCTTTCTAAGAGGAACAAGAATGCCTAGGTTTTTGAGGAGTGGCTCATTGTAATGTTGAAATTCATGTTGCATGGTCAGTGAAAATTTCATAGTTGGACCATTTTCTCTCAGATAAAAAAAGTTATCCTCTAACCATGTACCCAATGTGTGACACCTCCCATCAAGCCCAAAAACATTGTTTTACTATAAAAACAATTAGGGGTACATATAAATAGATACAAGACAAAAAATATACAATGGAGTACATCCACAAATCATGGATGTGATAATTATTCCCACCTGAAAACATTCCATTCTCAGGTAGTCACTCTATTGATTTATTAGATAACAACAAAGAATATTCATCCTCAACCAAATAATTCCACTCCCATGTTCATGCTCATCATAATGGCGCTTCTAAGTATATAAGATAGAACGTATGGTCATCCCCTAAAACAAATTCTATTGAGAATCCATAATCTATTCTAGTCACTTGAACACAGAGAAATTAATATCCAACTCCAATCCCTCCCAATTCATCACATAAGAAAGATCATAATTTTATATTTTTTTAAGAGGCATGGAACATGACATGAATTTATATTGATGAAGAAGGAAAAGATAATAAGTATTCCACCATTCGTACTCTCTCATTAACCTAAAATGTTTTGACATACCTCGATATTTTCTTACATTTCGAACAAAGATGACAGAAACATAAGCTGGGATCCACCATCAAGAAAACATGATCACCCAAATAGAACATAGAAGCTCAGATCCATGGATTAGGTTATGAATTATTAAAACTCAACCCTATCAATAAATTATTTATTATTAACTTCACTTAATCATATTTTTCCTAAAGACGGTACGATCAAAAAAATGTGTTCTCACCCATCTCCTCTAAAGGAAAATGAGATAGACATGGATAACCATCTAGCACCTCCAAGGGAGCCATCTATATTATTGATTAGTAAATATTAGTATATGAATACTCGACCAATACAAAATGACTATCCAAAGATCCTAATAAATACAACACACTTTCCATGAGCATTTCATTCATGATTTGATTTGGCAGCATTGTTTGACCATTCATTTTACAATGGTATGTCAAGTTCATCTTGATTTGTGACCCCATCACATTCTAAATTCATTACCAAAGAAGTATGGTAAAAAGTGCATCTCTATAAAAATAGTTATCGATGTCACAAAAATATGAATCACTACTACATAAACATACAACCAACCCAACTATTACATAATGGATAAATCCTTGATTGGAATGAAGTGAGATGATTTTTCAAATTGTTAATCACTACCAAAAATGTATTTACCCCCAGGTTTATGAGTTAGGAGATTAATAATGTCCACGATGATCCATTCCGATATATATATATGAATTGGGTGAGGCTGAAGCAAAAAAAGGGCATCATGTGCTCTTCTTTAGCATGTTGACATGTATAACCCCACGATAAAATGTCATCGATGTAAACACTCATACCTATCCACTATAAAATATGAAAAAACCATAAAACAACATGGTAAAACTAGAATGAATGATAACCCCAGAATAGTGAATGTCATTCTTTACAATCTTCTAAAATGAAAACAGAAAACATTAAATAACCATTGAATCACCAAAATCTCTTAGAAGACAATGTCTACTCGTAGGAAATTTTACCACCATTAAGAAACAAATTAGAGTGATTTCACAACTCACCACTAAGTTACTAATTTTGAATACAATGACAAATGGATGGTTCTAGTTGTACAGTGGTCATGAACACACCTCCATTGTGATCCTCGTTTTCGATATGAAATTGGGAAATAAGACCCATCAATGTCCAATCATCACTAGATTATTTCAAATCATGCACCAAAACATTCCTTCACAATGAATCTCAATATATATTTCCTTTTTATGGGTTATATTATATATTGAAATCAAAACTCTAATATTAATCAACACGACGAAATTACATTGAATTTATATTGTTATATGAGAATGTTTAATCAAAACTATTAATATCTAGAAAGACAACAAATTTCTCCAGACACAAAATAATTATGACATGACTTTAAGGAATGGATTACCCCAACTAATTACAGGTCATTGGATGGGTAATTTTTCATGTGGTCTTTTTTTGTGTTATCCATATACCACCACATGATAATCCCCCATCTTCACTCACCCTATACCAATACTCAAAGCATCATAGTAGACCTTGTATCCCATTAATGAATCTGGAAAAATCAAATCAAGTGATGTGGTCATCCATCAATAAGATAATCAATGAATGATTAAAATTAATAGTTCCACACAAATATTACCCCCTTCTAGGTAGTTGTTGTCTTGGAATAATAAAGGGGAGACAAATAAAAAACAAAATTCTTGTAATACCCATATAATCCCAAAAGTCTCAAGATTTTTAATCATTCAAGGACAGACTCCATGACATTAATAACTTTTATATATCAAGGTCCACAAAACCCCTCATTCTAATATCACATTACCCAGAGTCATCACCAACCTAATCATGATGGTGCTCATGGAGAACATAAAATAAATTTTACATTCTTGTATAGTTCCAAAAAAGATTCCCCAGATGATTCTCATGCTCCACATCGGTCTCATTGTAGATTAGGCAATCATCCACACCGACCAAGAAAATAATCAAGGTATAGCTATAAACATTTGTTCTTATGCACGATGAAGACCTATGATGCATTTTTTAATATGAACGTCACGACTAAGTACTCAAAATGACGATTATTATATGTCAAAATAATAAAAATATACTTAAGAGTGGGTGAATTGGGTATTTTTATAATTTTTGAAATATTCTATATTTTGAAACTCATTGAGATTTATGTATATATACATAATTATTTTATATAATGGGATATATTATAGGATAAAAATAAATAATTAATATAATAAATTTATAATGGTTTAGTGCACAAAGATCCCCATTTCTACTCCACAAATTATTTCACTGTGAGATTGGTGAATTCCATTAGAGAGTAATTCTTATTACAATCCCGTTAAAGCCACAACTGAGTGTAGTCAGTTTACACTTTAAAAAAATGATAAATATCACCTTCCTTTTATTTTATATGGAACCATACAATCTATATCAAATATTGAGAAGCAGAAACTCTACCATGACTAAGTCTAAGCAGTAAAAAAACTTATAATTCAAAAGTGTTTTGATTGGTTTATGTTTTGGGTCGAACGATAGAATTATAGAAGCTAATAATAGTACATGGATCTTCTTCTATAGTAATGAATGACATCAAGAAAGAATAACTTTGAATCAATATTTTTTTCAAATGATATTCAATAAAATTATGAACGAAGGGAAGCAATGATTATACAATAGAAGGAGGTTGAAATATTATGAGCTTTCAATTTATATTTTCTTTTAGAAAATAATTTTTTCAATCAATCATTGTAGCATATATATATATATATATCAAAGATATAAAAAATTACGAAGTAGTTCTTGAATAACGTATCACCCATATATAATTGAAAATCACTCCATTCAATTAAATATCTTTATTTCAGTTGAGAGGATCCAATATACAATCCAGATAGATAATTTATATTAAAATATGAATATATAAAGGGAGATATAACATCCATTAATAGTAGTATAGATTTTTTCTAACGAATATGATTCAATGAATTGATATAAATGATCCATTGACTCTGTAAGAAAAAAAATATTTTGTCATATCTTTAATTATTTCAAGACTGTTACAGAAATCATGGATAAAATCATGAATTTAAATATCCAACATTAAATAGTCAAACATAGGGTTCCTTCATAAAATGGAAAAATACCAATTGTCGGGTTCATCTATGTAGTGTTCATATATACAAATGTAATGTCAAAATTTTACAGTTAATTTTAATAGAACAGTTGATGAACCAGACATTCTTATCTTAACAAATGTAAGACTCCATCAAAAAATATGGTTTCACTTTGCTTACTGTATGGTTCCAAAACCATACATTCGTATATGTACAACATAAGGATCAATAGTAACATGGGAATAATAATCCATACATTCTTCTTCAAAGATAATGTTGAATACAAAAAAGGGTTCATGATCCATACACACATTTCATTGACTATATTTTATTTATTACGTTACATTTATCAATAAAGGGAATGAACAATGTTTCTAGAATACACTAAAACGTGTTCATAACACGTTAATGAAAACAACATGTAGATTAAAATGATGAATATAATTCTACTACAAATATGTCAATTAATATTTATTTTCTGAAATACACATAAATTAATATTATATCTAAAAATATAAGGGTATTATTTAGAATGAAAATGAATATCATTAAAAGATTATTTTTGGGAAAAAACATGTCCAACATTCTCCACATTTTTTATGATCACTAATATCATAAAATAATTTATAGAAAAAATAAAAAACCTATGATTTTGTATATAGTAAATAAATAATATTTTTAAGAAACAAATTGATTCACAAAATATAAATTTTATTAATGTAATATTTTAATTTCACACAACTATTTCAATTAAAAAAATATTTGAATGTTTTGTTTACCCAATTTCTCCAAATTTTATGATATTAATAATCATCTATAAGAAATGTATTTAAAGACAATAAATTTTTCATAGAAGAATAATTGAATTTTTATATTGAAATTTTTTGATAAAGAACTCATGGGTTCTTTCAGTAGAGATATAAATATAAAAAATATAGAAAAGATGCACAAAATTAAAAAATATATGAAATTATTATAAAAACATTATAAATACAATATATTTTTTAGATAGATGAAAAATATTAGACAAAAGGTTTGGTAGATTGTAAAAGGTTTTTATTGTAAGATGTTTCTAGTTTTAATGATTCTTGAACAAATGAAAATATTCTAAAAATTATTACATATTATATTTTCACAATTATGAAAAATTTTATAAAATTTTATATTTTAAATTTTTTTAATATTAACATACTCTAAAATTTTACAACAAATTTACATTCAGAAATTCATGCATACTCCCCTCTATTTGAAGAAACTGAGATATTTTATCACTGAACATATTAAGATGTAGACTAATGTCATGTTTAACTAATGGGAGTTTCACAAAAAGATCTTCCAAATTATCTAGCAGAATTGACAAAGGTGTGCTATTACACAATATAGATGGTATCCTTTTATTCATATCATCCATTACAGATGTTATTTAATGAAATCTTCTAATTAGGTCTAATGATGTTAGAGGTGAAGTGGTAGAAGAACTAGATTGATTGGTACACACTTTTATGGATTCCAATTGACTCCACAATAACATTTCTAATATATGAAATATTTGTTAGAAATATATTTTTATTTATATATCCAAAACTAATCAAGGTCTACTCTCTTAAAATCAAAAAAATTCCTTTTTGAAACTTTATTTACTTAGAATTATTAAAGTTCAGTCTGAACTTAATCTAATTCCAATATCCAAGAAGATTCATTTTGAAAATCCACAAAATATTTCATGGAATCATACAATTTTCATTGAATACATGATTTCTTCTAATAATCCTTGTTAATTGTTATGAAAATATACTCAATTTCAAATTTCAAATATTCAATTGGTCCTTCATTGTGTTTCTTTGACTAAGGAGACTCTTCCAAAAAAACTATATATTTTGCTAAATATTGTTCCCTTAAAAAATAAATAACATCGTAGAATTAATTATTTTCTCTAAAACAACATGTGGATGTTTCCATGGATTAGAAAATGGAAGAGATAAGTAGAAGGCCAACAATATCAGTGGTTTTAATTAATAATTTTATAAGTTTCTCATCTTCCTTAATAGTTTATTTTTGATGATCTGGTTGATAAAAAATGTTTCTCTTGAGTAACACTTGTTAAGTACTAATTTGTATCATGATCTAGTTATTCCAAACACATTAAACAAGTTACATATCAAAATCCAATATCTAGATCCTCATAGAGGGGTTCATTTCTGGTCCTTATTCATAAAAAATGCTCCTCATAGTTTCATTCTTTGGAACCTTCCTTAGTACGATCTGTAGCATTATAATGTTGCTTTCATTTAGTAGGTTGATAGACACATTCTATTATGGATCCTATAATCTCTTTATATCTAAACCAAACTAAAGCTACAGAATTTTGTTTTCCATTCTCCCCTTGAAAAAATGGTTCAAATTCTTTTTGACCTATTCTAATCACTAAAAACAGTTTACCTATTACAATACTCCACAAGAAACCAAATTTTCTAAAATTTTCTACATTGATAACATTAATGTGATATAATTGGGTTCATGAATCCGAATGATGAATCACAGTTTTTTTAAAATGAAATAAATGGATTTGACAATTAGAATAGAATGAAATCCTTTCCAATAAATGGAAAACATAATTCATATATCTCAACATACAACTGGGATAGATAAACATGACGTCACTTATAAATAGAAACAAAATATAAATGTCTCATAACAAAATATTATCTATCTCCCCAATATATAGAGAGATAACTGTTTTAATAATTTTTTTAAAAAAATTTGGTCTTCATCAAGATATTTTAGAATCAATCTCCTAATATTTGTTGAACACAATAAAATTGAAATATATCTTATGTTTTTTTCCTTTTTACCAGTTGACTAAGGATCAATATGGAATACTATTTTCGGAAGAAACTTTAAAATCAGGGAAATTTATGCATAGGAGATTATATACTCCTTATCATCTCATCTTGATGACACTGAGTCCTCAGATTCACCCAGAAAATACTAAATTTTTTGAGAATACTCTTTTAGTTTTATCTCATAATCAAAATATGTATCATACTCATTGAATATAAATTGAAAACCTTGAAATGAAAGATATTTCTTGAGTATAATAATTTTTTCATATATTTATTCAAAATAAATAACTTTTCCTTGAATAATATTCTTGGAGAGGGAACACATTGATGCTTTAGATCAATGATTCACCATCATATATTTACATGGTCTTCAACATTTCAAATAATCTTAAGGTTCAATGCTTTTAAGAAGTAAGGGATTGAATGAAGGATGAATGATCTAGTGGATGAAACTGTTTTAAAAAAGGGTAATACCTATGAAGGGTTTTCAGACCGTTGTTGATGTGTTTTGGATATATGTTCTAATTTCATAGGGTAACCAACAATTATTTAAATTTTAATATTCGTTTTTTAATACTAAAATTGAGAACAAAATAAAAATAATAAAATATTATTAAATAAAAATAATTTTCAAATAATTATAATAATATAAATATAATAAATATCTAATAAACATTTATTTCAAATAAAATATCCCTATCTCCCCCTAATTAAATAAAAAATACATTTGAAAGTGGTTTAGTGAAAATATCAACTGTTTGATATTTAGTATTTAAAAATTCTAAATATATGTTCTTTTTAAAACATCATCTCTTGTAAAATGATTCCTTATATTAATATGATTATTATTATAAAGAATTGTAGTATTTTTATAAATATTAATATCTCTTGTATTTTAAGATAAAATAGATGTACCAGGAAAATTTTCTCCAAAATTTAGTAGAGTTTATTTCATCCACAATACATGTGCACAAAATCTTCTATTATATAAAGACATTTTCATAGATGTTGACAGGGAAACAAAGTGTTGTTTTTTGCATTACCATGATACTATAGTGTAATGGCCTAGACCTCTCCGGCCTATTCCATTGTCAAAAGAGGGTCTTGAAGTGTTCTGGAGGGTAAATTGGACTTTTCACACACTTTTCAGAATTTTGAAACTACACACCGTGTAGTGTTCATACACGCTGTGTACCCCCTCACCGAGTGTACCCCGTGTTGATGTCTGTGTCCTTACCATGTGAAATAAATGTGTACACGTCGTGTATCCAATACTACACATCGTGTAGTCCCTCCCGGCGTACGTGTTACCATGTGTTGACTAGTCAACGACCATGTGTCGTGTTGGAGCTGTGTCCTTGCCGTGTGAAATAAATTGGTACACGCTGTGTATCCAATACTACACGCTATGTAGTCCCTCCCCGCGCACCCTTTACCGTTTGTTGACCAGTCAACAGCCGTGTGACGTGTTAGAGCTATGTCCTTTCCATGTGAAATAAATGGGTACATGCTGTGTATCCAATACTACAAGCCAGTTAGTCACTCCCCGCATATGCGTTACCTTCAAGCCGTGTGTTGACCAGTCAACGGCCACGTCCCGCATTGAAGGCCATGTTGGAAGCCGCGTGGTGACCATGTGAAATGACTGAGTACATGCTGTGTACCATAAAGTACACTCCATGTACCATAGAGTACACACCGTGTACTTTTTCTTTTCTCACCTATAAAAGGTGTGGTCCCCTCCTCCTTTTCATCTCACCCCTCTCCTCCCCATTCCTTTGATCAGAGCTCTCCCAAGAGACTCAAAGGCTCTTTTTTCTTCTATAACTTCTTCTTCTGAGCTTTGATTTACGATCCGTCAGTGGCCACAGGATTGTAACGACGAGGCGGAACTTCTGAGCTTGGATCCATTTTATTTCCCTTGGGCTTTCCATTCCGACTTCTACCTATGGAGGTATTTCCAGGACCCGACAGAAGTGACGGACGCCGACAGACGTCTTCTAAAGTTGATCTGGGGAGGAGTGTTGTTATCAGAACCTGTTGAGGTAGGGATCTCACCATCGTCTCCCAAAATTGTGCATCATTCGGGGTGGGTATCCTCTTGTTTTCATGAGAACCTATTGAACCATTAAACGAAGATAATAAGTAGTTAAAGAACGGGGATGGGTAAGTTGTTATGTTTATCTTTATATCCTGTGATATTATGTTGTGAATTTAATAGGATTATTCCTACTAAAAATCACAGTCATTGGGGTCCTTTGCTTGCGCAATTAAATGATTCCCTATCTTTCTAGACTGTTTATAGATGGAAACATTGTGGAATGTTGAAATTAGTTAATCACGTAATGTTTACTGATTAAATGAAAATCTGAAACCCTTGTGTGATCACCCCGGTTGACCTAAAATGAAATAATAAGCATGTGGGTGTTGTTTGTGGTTAATTTATGTGAAGAGGGGTGTTTTTAGGGTTGTTTTGGATCAAGTGAGCAGTGGGGATGTGGTTGGCTTGGCAGTGGGTTGGTGTGAATGTTATGTTAGTGATGGGCAGCGGGGCTGTAATGAACGGTATCAAGGGATTATGATGTATGGTGTGGTTGTGGTTATGGTGGTTGGAAGCGGGGATTCGTGGATGGGTTTCAATGTGAATGAACTATGGGTTGGAATAATAAATGAAAGTGGAGAAGTTAGTGAATGGTGGGGCATGATAGTGTAATGAGAATAATAATTAATGGGGTTAGTTGGTTAATAAAAAGGACTTGGTTGTGTTACTTGTGTTTTCCTAACTAAATTTGTGGATGGCAGGGATAAGTTTTATGAAAGATAGAGGTGGTTGGTTGTGGATAGATGCCCAGTAGTTAAGGAATTAATAAAATGATTCTATTGAAACTTGAAAACATAAATGGGGATTCGAGATTTTTTGTTGTATACATCCTTTTTGGTAGCAGTGCCAATGAATGTGCTCTGTTTCTCTGTTAAGAAGCCATAGGTTGGGTTGAGTGTTTGATATATATATATATATATGTATGTATCCTTTTGTTTTTATTCCCCCCACCCATGTTGATCACTTAGTGCCGAACACTCCCATTTATTGGGAGAGGGTGTTTTCACATAGTTACTAGCTCTTTCCTGCTCCTTCTTCCCTAGGCTGTGATGGCTTGCAATGACCTTACACCTAAGACACTTCAGGTAGGTTTCGATTGGGGTGGTTTTAGCCCAAGACTCTTTTGGAAGTTTTTACTGTTTCCCAAGAATCTTCGGCATGAGGCCCAAGTGTGTGTGGGCAGGATACGTGGTTGTGAGGCTCAGGTGTGTGTAGAAGGGATACGTGGTTGTGAGGCACATGTGTGTGCTGGACGGATACATGGTGAGGCCGAGGTGTGTGCGGGCGGGGAGAGTGTGGCAGTGTCAGGACGATCACCGATAGGAAGAGTAGCTAACTAATGTGAAAAGGTGTGGGGTACCCAAGACTCTTGTTCTTATATACTACTACCTGATTTGATTGTGTTTTTGGTGAGTCTGGCTGGTGAGGTTGGGTGGAAAGAATTTCTTGCTAGGTTTCTTCTGTTGTTCCCACAAGACATTAGGATTTCTCCCCACTTGTGCACAAGAGCATAAGGTTTCCCTACTTAGTATACTTGTATGCTCACCCTACATTTACTTTCAGGTTTCCAGGAGGACTACCTGGTCCATGCGGGACCCTACTAGTTGGACAGTTGGCATTTTTTCTATTGTTATACCCTTGTTTTTTTTGGTATTTTACTTTGATCTTTCTTGTACTTGAACCTTGTTATAAAATTTTTTAAACATGCATGTGGGATTGGATTTGGTTTATTTCTATACTCTTTGTCTTTTCCTTTTTGTGGTTGACATGTCCTATTTCCCGATCTTAAAATAATAAAAGGCTAATTCCTCCCATATTTATGAAAACCCATACACTTGGTGCTAGTCGCCACCTCGGGGCCTACTGGTGGCGGGACTCGGGGTAAATTATCTCCCTTTCACCATTGCCAGATTAGGAGGGTCATCTTTGGTGGGAAGGGGTCGTGATAGAATGGTATCAGAGGTGATGTTTGGGAGATAGGATGGAGTCTAGAGTTAGGTACAGTGAGGATTTCATGGGATGGTAGGTTAACAGTGTTGGTTAATCGTGGTGTGTGACATAGGACAGGGAAGACTGAGTAGGACACGAGGTTTTAGGGCCCCCCGTGATCCGATGCAATGACTCTGAGCCTACCAAATGACCAAGTGAGACTACATTGATTGCAGGGTAGAGACCCTAGAGAAGGTACATGCATCATCATGATTGTGTTTTACTTGATTTGGGTGTTCTGGGAAAATAATTGAAATGAAATGATAAAATGAAACCCTGTAAAAATTTCTTTACTACATGGGTTTAGGTAATCTTTGTTTACCATACAGCTATGGCACTTGGACGTCGTCCCTAGGTGACTCAGACGGCCGCGGTCCAGCTGATCCATGTGGTTGATCAGTTGGGGATTGACTGAGAGGAGGAAGATAGCCAGTGGTAGAAGACTCTTTGTTCTTTTCAGTGGCAGAACCTCAAGAAGTACGAGGGTAGTACATTAGATACGGAGACATAGTGGTGGATTGAAGATCTAGGGATTGATTTTACCTTGATTCGTGCTCCGAGGGAGTACTGGGTTCCCCTAGCAGTTAGTTATCTGAGAGGTGCGGCGCGACAGTGGTGGATGCTCTACCTCGGAGAGAGGATAGAGGCAGAGGTTTCATGGACTGACTTTGAGAAGGAATTACGAGATGAATTACTTTCTTCCATGATCAAGGCAGAGAAGCGATTAGAGTTACACTCCCTTCAGCAGGGGAGTATATCAGTATGACAGCTGGGGATCATGTTCAAGGATTGTATACTCATTTCTCTAGATATCTTTCCGAATGAGGAGTCTCGGGTGAGATGTTTAGAAGAGGTGCTTCGTCCTTCACTCCAGTATGTTGTCACCCCCTTCACCCTTCCGACGTACTTGGCAGTACAGAAGAAGGCAGAGGTTGTAGAGAGGATTCACTATCTGGGAGGTGCACCACATGAGGGGTTTCAACCAGGTTCATCGAAGGGGAAGGCATTCAGCAGCAGGTCTCCTGTGACATGACCTTCTAGGTTCAGGTTAGTGGGGAGAAGGCCCAGCAATTATAGTTCAGATCATCCGGTCCTCATCCCTTTTCCATGAGCCTGGGACCAAAGTGTTTCTCTTGTAGAGGTTTCGGGCACATTCAGAGTCGGTTCCTGACCTGAGCTCAGTACGATGGAGGTGGGAAGGTTCATCGCCCACCTTAGCAGAACCAGTTGTCGGTGAGACACTTCCAGCATCAGCAGGACCATGCCTCTAACAGGGCAGACTTTACGGGAGGAGGCCGACCTATGGGTTCTTTTCAGGGACCTCGACCAGGGCATAGTCGGGGAGGTGGACAACATCAGAGAGGCAGAGGAGTTGGGCATGGAAAGTTGCATGCATCAGAGTTGGAAGCTCCAGCAGGACCAGAGGTGGTGCGTGGTACGATTTGTTTGTTCAGCACTCTTGTTTCTGCTTTGTTTGATTCGGGAGCTTCACACTCCTTTGTTGCACTTGGTCTATCCAATGCTTTGGGACTAGACATAGAGAGACTTTCCATACCACTGGTTCTAAGTACACAAGTTGGAGGCCCGACCTGTGTATCTTGTGTATTTTGGGGATGTGGGCTGATGTTGGGACCACATCGATCTAGTGGTGACCTTTTTCTGTTACAGATGTAGCCATAAGATGTCATCCTAGATATTGACTTGTTGTTTTCTGTTAGTTCTGTTATCGACTACTTCCAGATAAGAGTCGTGTTCTCCGATGTGGACGGGCAGCATGTAGATTTTGTTGGTGAGAGGAGCTATCAGGTGGGAAGCCGGCGTGCGAAGCCTCTACATTCATTGTTAGGCGGGTTATTAGTGGTTCCAACTAATAAAGGGATGATGGATGCCCCAGAAGTTGTTATGGAGTTCCTCGATGTTTTTTCCAAGGAGGTTGTGACTCCATCCCCTGATGTGATGTTGAGTTCGGGATAGACTTACAGCCTGGTGCCTGTCAGATTTCGATGGCCCCTTATCGGATGGAACCTTCGGAGCTGCGGGAGTTGCATATTCAGATTGATGATCTAATGGAGAAGGGTTTTGTTCGACCCAACATGTCGCTATGGCGTGCTCTATTTTTGTTTGTGAAGAAGGAAGATGGTTGTCTTAGGCTATGCATAGACTACCTAAGGTTGAACCAGGTAACGGTCAAGAACTATTACCCCCTCCCAAGGATTGAAGATCTCTTCGAACAGCTTAGGGGAGCATGTTGGTTCTCAAAGATTGATCTAAGATCAGGATATCATTAGCTGAGGGTGATGGACAGTGACATCTCGAATACGGAATTCAGGTGCAGGTATAGGATCTTCGAGTTTGTAGTGATGCCGTTTGGAGTTAGGAATGCACCAGCTATGTTCATGGGACATATGATCATTGTATTCCAAGAGTTTCTGGACCATTTCATTGTAATGTTTATCGATGACATCCTGATCTACTCAAGAGAATAATAGGAGCACGTTGAGCATCTCAGGGAAGTCTTGGAAGTCCTTCGACACCACCAGATTTATGGGAAATTGTCGATGTGTATGTTCTTGACACAATAAGTACACTTCCTTGGGCACGTGGTGTCTCAACATGGAGTGTCAGTGGACCCGTCTAAGGGGGAAGTAGTTGTTTCTTGGGTAACACCCAAGAATGTGGCAGAAGATTGTAGTTTCCTTGGGTTAGCAGGTTACTATCGGAGGTTCATTTCTGACTTCTCTCAAGTTGCTGCTCCATTGAAAGCTTTGACTAGGAAGAACACAGTCTTCCTATGGAGCAAGCAGTGCCAGAAATCTTTTGACTACCTGATGGAGAAGTTGGTTAGTTCTCCCGTACTTAGGTTTATAGAGGAAGGGTTGTTGTATGAGGTGTTTTGTGATACTTCTGGCCCTGGTCTGGGGTGTGTGCTGATGCAGAAGAATGGAGTGATCTGTTATGGGTCTAGGCAATTACGCCCTCACAACCATAACTATTCCACCCATGACCTAGAGATTGTAGCAGTAGTGTTCGCACTGATGTTGTGGTGACATTACCTCTTTGGGGAGTGCTTTGTGGACTTCTCAGATCATAAGAGCCTGCGTTATATCTTCTCTCAGCGTGACCTGATCATATGGCAGAAGAGATGGGATGAGTTTCTCCAAGACTATGACTTTGAGATCTCTTACAATGAAGGTAAGGGAAACGTTGTAGCTGATTCCCTAAGCAGGAAGTCGCATCAGGAAGTGGTTTGAGAATCTGCTGATGCTTGGAAGGTGATAGAGGAGTTGGATGCCTTTCACTTGGATGAAAGGGTAGAAGGTCTGAGATGCTGTTTGTTTCAGATGATGGTGCAATCCCCCTTGTTTCAGCAGGTGGAAGAGTCTTAGTGGGGGGACTCCGAGGCGGAAGTAATGCGGGATCGTGTCGATCATGGAAACGCTCCAGAGGGATGGTCATAGGACAACCAACATTAGATGCTTTTCAATGGAAGGTTGTTTGTCCGAGAGACAATGCGTGAGGGATATCTCTATGAGATCCATAGCTCAGGCTTGGCGGTATATCCAAGAGTTTCAAAAATGTACCGAGGCCTGAGGGAACAATTTTGGTGGACTAGGGTGAAACGGGCAGTGGCAGAGTTTTGGCTAAATGCCTAGTGTGTCAGCAAGTGAAGGCTGAACACCGTGTTACCAGTGGTTTTTTGCATCCTTTAGATTTCCCTGAGTGGAAGTGGGATGACATCTCAATGGAATTCATCACATGACTACCCAGAGCTCATGGAGGTTATGACGCTATCTGGGTAGTGGGGGATCGTCTGATGAAATCAGCTCACTTCTTAGCAATTAAGGAGTCGGGCCTGATGAGTACCTTAGCACAGAGGTACGTGGACGAGGTGGTGCATTTTCATGGAGTTCTGAAGACGATCATCTCAGATTGGGATACTCAGTTTACCTCACGAGTCTGGAGGGGGTTATAACATGCTTTTGGAACCCAGCTACGCCTTAGCACTGCTTTCCACCCCCAGACTAACGAGAAGATAGAGAGGACTATCCAGACATTAGAGTACATGTTGCAAGCATGCGTTCTAGATTTCAGAGGAACATGGGTACGACACTTGACTTTAGTATAGTTTTCCTACAACAACGACTTCCACTCTACTATAGACATGGCACTGTTTGAGGTTTTGTATGGAATATCATGTCTTTCACCCATTTGCTGGGCAGAGTTTGGTGAGACAGGTGCTCTTGGGCCAGAGGTAGCGCAGATCACCACAGTGACAGTTTAGCTTGAACGTGAGAGGATGAAAGTGGATCAGGACCGACAAAAGTCTTATTCTGATCATTGTAGGAGGCCCTTGGAGTTCGAGGTGGGAGATCATGTGTTATTAAAGGATTCCCTCGACGGGGGAAGTGAAGGACTGGGAATGGGAGTAAGCTCTCCCCTAGGTTCATCGGACCTTTTGAGGTGCTGAGGCAAGTCGGTGAGGTGGCATATCATCTATCCCTACCACCTCAGTTGGTGAAGGTTCATGACGTCTTCCAAGTCTCCCGACTTCGTCAGTACTTACACAACGACTCTCAAATTATCGATTGGGGAGAGTTAGATACGAGAGATGACATGTCCTTCAAGGAATGACCAGTCAGAATTGAATATCGTAAAGAGAAGGTGATCTGTGGATGAACCATTCCCTTGGTTAGTTTGTTGTGGAGGCATGGCGGCCTCGAGGAGAGCACTTGGGAGCGGGAGGCCCAGATGCGCGCTCAGTACCCGGAGTTGTTTTGACATGTGTTTTTCCTTTTTCTTCTGAAATTGTTTTTGTACTTTGTACCTTCGATATGGAATGCTTGGCTTGTCGGTTGTGATAACTTTTGTTTCCTTGATCTCTGGAAGTGTGTAGCATGTCCGGATGTGTGGGAAAAAAAGAAAAAACCTGAACCTTAATCGAGACGCATTAATGGGGATGCGATTGAACCTGTGCGGGCGAGTCAGTGCCGCCTAAAGCAGATAATATCTCGACATTGGAGAAGAAATTTCCCCAAACCACATGTTCGGCGAGTGTGTTGGTTGTGTGGTGTTGGGGGTAGTGAAAGTTGAAAAAAAATCCTAATGAATGAAGGTTGGAAGACCCAATTCTTAATCGAGACACATTAATGAGGATGCGATTAAACCCGTGAAGGCGAGTCAGTGCCGCATAATGAAAATAATATCTTGACATAGGAGGGGGAATTCCTAACACCTATGTTTAGGGTTGTTGGTTGGGTTCCTGTTATAATGAGAACCCTAAGAGGTATCTTGTAGGGTTCCTCTGGGTTGGTTTTGAATTCTCAGGGATGAGAATGTTTTAAGAGGTATCTGATGTAATGGCCCGGACCTCTCTGACCCATTCCTTTGTCAGAAGAGTGTCTTGAAGTGCTCTGGAGGGTAAAATGGGCTTTTCCCACACTTTTCTGAATTTTGAAACTACACGCCGTGTAGTGTTCGTACGCGCCATGTACCCCCCTCACTGGGTATCCCCCATAATGATGGATGTGTCCTTGTCATGTGAAATAAATGGGTACATGTCGTGTATCCAATACTACACGCCGTGTAGTCCCTCCCCGAGTATGTGTTACCGCATGTTGACCTGTCAACGACCATGTGCCGTGTTGGACCCATCTCCTTGCCGTGTGAAATAAATGGTTACACATTGTGTATCTAATACAACACGCCGTGTAGTCCCTCCCCACGTACGCGTTACCGTGTGTTGACCAGTCAATGGCCGTGTGCCGTGTTGGAGTCGTGTCCTTACTGTGTGAAATAAATGGGTACACACCGTGTATCCAATACTACACACTGTGTAGTCCCTCCCCGCGTATGTGTTACCTTCAAACCTTGTGTTGACCAGTAAATGGCCACGTTCCGCATTGAAAGCCATGTTGGAAGCCGCATGGTGACCGTGTGAAATGTACAAGTACACACTGTGTACCATAATGTACATGTCGTGTACTTTTTCTTTTCTCACCTATAAAAGGAGGGGTCCCCTTTTCCTTTTCAACTAACCCTTCTCCTCCCCATTCCTCTGAGTAGAGCTCTCCTAAGAGACTCGAAGGTTCCTTTTCTTCCATAAAATATTCATATGAGCTTCGATTTATGTTCCATTAGGGGCCACGAGATAGTAACGACGAGTCGGAACATCTGAGCTTGGATCTGTTGTCTTTCCCTTGGAATTTTATTTCCGACATCCACCCGAGGAGGTTTTGCTGGGACCCGACAGAAGTGACGGACGACGATGGACGTCTTCTAAAGATGATCCGGGGAGGATCTTTGTTATCAAGAACCTATTGAGGTATGGATCTTACCTTCGTCTCTCTAAATTGTGCATCATGCGGGGTGGGTATCCTCTTGTTTTCATGAGAACCAGTCAAACTATTAAATGAAGATAATAACTGGTTAATGAATGGGGATGGTGAAGTTGTTATGTTTATCTTTATATCTTGTGATATTATATTATAAATTGAATAGGCTTATGCCTACAGAAAATCAATGTTGTTGGGGGCCTTTGCTTGCACAATTAAATGATTCCTTATCATTCTAGACCGTTTATAGATGGAAACTTTGTGGAATGTGGAAATTGGTTAATCACGTAAAGTTTTCTGATTAAATGTAAATATGGAACCCTTGTCTGATCACCTCGGTTGAAAAAAACTGAAATAATAAACATGTGGGTGCAGTTTGGGGTTAGTTTATGTGAAGAGGGGTGTTTTGTGGGTATTTGTGGATCGTGTGACCAGTAGGGCTACAGTTTTGGTTTGGTGTGAATGTTATGTTCGTGATGGGCAGCAAGGCTATGATGAACAATATCAAGGGATGACGATTTATGGTGTGGTTGTGGTTATGGAGGTTGGAAGCGGGGCTTCGCGTATGGGTTTGAGTTCGAACAAACTATGGGTCGTGAATAATAAATGAAATTGGAAATGTTAGTGGATGTTGGGGCATGATACTGTAATGGGAATAATAGTTAATTGGGTTGGTTGGTTAATAAAAAGGACTTGGTTGTGTTACTTGTGTTTTCCTAACATGATTTGTCGATGGCAGGGATATGTTTTACGAATGATTGATGTGGTTGGTTATGGATAGATGCCTAGTAGTTAAAGAATTAAAAAACTGATTCTACTGAAACATGAAAACCTAAATGGGGGTTTGGGATTGTTTGTTGTATACATGATTCATGGTAGCAGTGTCAAGGCATGTGCTCAGTTTCTCTATTTAGAAGCCATAGGTTGGGCTGAGTGTTTGGTATATATATATCTGTATCTTTGTGTATTGACGCACCCCACCCATGTTGAGAACACAGTGCCGAACACTCCCATTTCATGGGAGAGGGTGTTTTCCAATATTTACTAGCTCCTTCCTTATCTTTCTTCCCTAGACTATGATGGCTTGAGGAAACCTTACACCTAAGACCCTTCAAGTAGGTTTTTATAGGGGTGGTTTTAGCCCAAGACTCTTCAGACAAGTTTTACTATTTCCCAAGAATCTTCAGGACGAGGACCAGGTGTGTGACGGCGGGATATGTGGTTGTGAGGCCCAGGTGTGTGTGGGCGGGATACGTGGTTATGAGACCTAGGTGTGTGCGGGCGGGATATGTGGTGAGGCGCATGTGTGTGTGGGTAGGATGTGTGGTTTGTGAGGCCTAGTTGTGTGCGGGCAGGAAGTGTGTGGCAGCGTCATGACGTTCTCCATTAGGAAGAGCAGCTAACTAATGGGAAATGGTGTGGGGTATGAAATACTCTTGTTCTTATATACTACTACCTGATGTGATTGTGTTTTTGGTGAGTGTGGCTGGTGAGGTTTGGTGGATAGAATTCCTTGCAAGGTTTCATCTGTTGTTCTCACGGGACATTGGGATGTCTCCACACTTGTGCACAAGAGATTTAGGTTTCCCTACTGAGTATACTTGTATGCTCACCCTACGTTTACTTTCAGGATTCCATGAGGACTACCGAGGCCGTGCGGGACCCTAATAGTTGGAAAGTTGGAGTTTTTGATGTTGTTGTACACTAGTTTCTTTTTGTATTGTACTTTGAGCTATCTTATACTTGCACCTTTTTATAAATTTGATTAAACATGCATGTGGGCTTGGTTTGGATTTATTTCTATACACTTTTTCTTTTCCTTTTGGGTGGTTTACTTTTCCTATTTCCTGATCTTAAAATAATAAAAGGTTAATGCCTCCCATATTTGTGAAAACTCATACCCTTGGTGCTAGTCGCCTCCTTGGGGCCTACTGGAAGCGGGACTCAGGGGTCAATATCCCCCTTTCACCTTTTCCAGCTCCGGAGGGGAATCTTTAGTGGGAGTGGGTCGTGGAATATAGATTTTTCTAAAACGTGATAGGTTCATAATGTCCTTTTTCCAATCTATAACATCCAAATTCAGAATTGGAATATTCATGTAAATTAAAGTATAATGTTTTGGGGTAAGTTAGATATTGAGTAATAATTACTTTTAAATATATAGAATTTATTATAACATTAGTATGATGTTATTATTTTGGATTTGATATAAATATATCATATAAATATAAGGAAACCATTATTTCTGGTCTGCTAGAAATGATATATAATAGACTACCAATCATTTCTATAAATAACTTTTTGTCAACTGGTTTTCCAGATTCATCAAAATCATGTTTTATATTTGTAAACATGGGATTTTTTAGGCCTATTTATTTGAAATTCCAAAAAAAATTTATTAATAAATAACATATTAACATTATTTTAAATAATTTCAATAACACATTGGATAAATGTTGAAATCCTAAAAATATTTTTAGTTCCCTCATAAAATCATTTGAAATTATTTTTTCATTAGATGTGAAAAAAAATTATATTTTTTGAACCTAAAGCAACATCATCAATATATATTTTTACTATTAAGATATTAGAGAAAATAGTTTTATTAAAATTAGTTGGATAAACTAATCCAATAAAAATCTATTTTTTTTTATAAAAAATATCATAATGCTTCATATCAGGATTGTGTTCAATATAAAAGGAGATACATATTTTTGGTATATTTAAAAATATAGTTGAATTATGAGGGTTTTCAATATGTGGTTGTTATTCAATGTAAACTTCCACCATTAAATAACCCTTTAAAAAAGAAAAAATAATATCCATATGATATAATTTAAAATTCATCTGAAATGCATAAGATAAAGTTTCATAATGGATTCTAATCTAGATACATGTGAAATGGATACATCATAATCTATTCCTTATAATTGATTAGATCCTTTAGCTACTAATCAAGATCTATTTCTAGTTATGATCCATTGATCATCCTTTTTATTTCAACATATACACTTAGTTCGTATTGTTGGATCATTCGATGTTTTTTATACTCATTCCCAAACTTGATTTTTTTAATTGATATAGTTCTCCTTGAATATCATGCATCCAAATAAAATCATTTAATTCATCATCAATAGATATAGGTTGTAACTTTGATTAAAATGTATATAATTCATGTATGTTTCCTACATTTCATTTAGTTATAACTCTTATGTCTAGAGATCCTGTAAAAGTTTCTAATGGATGGTCATTTAATGTTCTAGGAAGTCAAGGTAAAAAAATTTTATGTTCCTTAGTTTCCTTGTTTTTAAATCGTCATAATTTCATTATTATTATTTTGAAACTTATACTTATGGATAAAAAGTATCATGTTCTCTAAATAATCTTCGCAATCATTTATTTCATATTTTCTTAATTGAAAGGTTCATTTTCATCAAACATCATATGAACTGATTCTTAGAAAATCCTTGATTTATATTAATCACTATATATCATTTAGATGTTGTAGAAAAACCTATGAATATTCCTTCATCATTAATTAGATTGAATTTACAAAGGATTTCATTACTATTAAAGATATATATCATGCATCCAAATAAATTATAATTCGTCACATATGGATTTTTTATTCCAATTTTCATAGGGTGTGTTTTTAATACTTAGTCTTACTGTAACACTATTAATTATCTATCAAGACATGTTTATATCTTCTGCACATAAGTAGGTAGAAATATTGTATTCATTCCGTTCTGTTGTTTCCATTTATTTAATAAATATGTTTCTTATTTTAATAATTACATTTTGTTGAGGTATTCTTGGAATATAAAAGGTGGAATTAATACAAATATTTAAAAAAAATAATTCAATTCTTTATTATGAAATTATCCACCAAGATAATTTATCTATAAAATTATTTTAAATTTTTTTATTGAATAATTTTGAAAAATGTTTTGTAAATATTGAATACTTAACTATAATGTTTTATAAAATAAAACTATGAAACTCACGAGAAATTATCAGCTAAAACATAAACATAAAATTTACCATCCAAAATTTCTATCCTATATGGTCCAAAAATCAATATGGAATTGTTCTAAGGGTTTAGATATTGTAGCTTTTTTAATTTATTAAAAATATAATTTTTTATGTTTTCTAATTTGGCATGAATAACAAAATATATGATCAAAAAACGTAATACATGAACAATAAGAAAATAATTGACTCATTTATTACTTATAAAAATCATATATATTGTAATTTCGATGTTTTCTATGGATGACTGATGACATATTTTTCATAAAAGTTGAACTATTAAATTTTCATTTACACAAGGAATTTAGATCCAATGTTTTATCATTATTAGTTCAAGGTGCCCTAAATTTAAGTAGTTTATCATTTAAAATGTTGATGGAATTTTTATAAAAATCAACATAAAAGAGTTCATCACAATGATAGGAAATACATAACCAATTTTTATTTAACACTTCTAAATATGATACTTTGTTTGATAAAATATTATTTGGAACTCTAATAGTTCAAAATACAATAAAATTTACTTTTTTACTTTCAACAAACATTCTTGGACCTCCATCCATTTGAGTCAGTGTATGGTTTTTTGATGAGTCTCCACTCATGTATCTAGAATATACACTCTACATATACCATAGATCCTTTTTATTCATGTTTCCTTTTTAGGAAAAAGATATTTAGCAAATTTGTTTATCATAGCCTTAGATTCTTGGGTCCAGTAGTGTTTGCGAGCAATGATTTTGGAATCCCTATTTTTCCAAAATTTATACAATAATATTCAGAGGTTTTTTTAGAAATATAATCTTTTTTAATACCCCTATTTTTAGGATATATTAAATAAAATTGGTTCAAGTAATATCATTTTGTTACACAGTAATATCATGTAGTGTTTTGGGAATTGGGCGTTAAACTATTTTTATATAGTTTTTATTTTTAACTATTGCTTATATTCCAAAATTTTCAGTTTTAATAACACTTTTTATTAGAATATCATTCAAAATTGATTATCCTTTTGTAAGAACAAGAGCATAAAATTTATAAGATTCCACATTATCATATAATTATTATATCTTTTTTTCAGGATCAATAAAGTATGGTGTATAAGAAATGAAGTTTTAAACTATTTATTGATATTGTTTTATCATTATGACTTATCACATAAAATAATTATGAATATTTTTTTTATTAATTTATCATTATTTATTAAATTTTCATATTTTTACTCTAGAATTGTATAGTAGATAGATAATTTTTTGTTTGTGAAAATATTAGAATAAGAAGTAAAAGAGTAATAGGATTTTACCTATTCTTCATCCTTACCCATAAATCAGAAGTCATATTTAAAATTTTGTGGCTTCATTTATTCATTATATTTCAATGAGGTATTTGATTATTAAAATACACCCCCTGAAGATTATATGGATGTTTCATCATTGTGGTCATAATCATATTTATTATGATATTTCTTTTCTTTATTTTTTATTTCATCTTTCAAATGGGGGAAATTAGGTCTTATAGGGCCCAAATTCATGCACTCAGATATTCATAATTCATGGAGTTATCTTTTATCATTCTTGATGGATTTTATAAACTATCTTTTCTTCTTGTAGAGCCTACAAAATTTTAATGGCTAACTGATCCAATTCCATGTTAGTGTCTAAGGAATCTATTGTATTGTTTGGTTTAACATCTTTTTTTTGGTTTTCTATCATACTTCAAAGACTCCACATTAAGGGATGTATTTTCCCTTTTAATAGATTCTGATTTAGCTTCATCATGCCTTTATTCTTTATACATCATCAATGTTCTGATTAATTCTTTCATATTAAAATTCAATATATGTGATGATTATTGAATTGATACATATATTCTATTCTACATTGATGGGTGTACTCTAAGTACATTTATCGCTTGATCTTATTGACTGATTGTATCTCCCAAGGCTATAATATTATTGATAGTCGTTATTAGTTGTCCATTAATTTGGGTGATTCATTTATAATCAAACATTCTAAAGTAGTTTAACACTAGCTTAGTAATAGCATGTTTCATCTGACTGGTGTCATCAATTCCTTCATATGTGACTTCTATTATCTTACACATTTCATGGGTAATAGGTAATTTTGATACTACATTCAATTCCTTAGGACCATGTCCACGGATTATAAAATTCATATCATTTTCGTAAATTCCATATTCATTCTCTATTGTAACATCGCTAGTTTCTGGTTTCTCCTAAATCATATAAGGAGTGATGATCATTGAATAGAATTTGAATCCAATATTCTTTTGATATATAATCATTTTATATTTCTATCATCAATAGATAATATATTAAAATATAGATCATTAAACATAGACATATAATCTCTTAGATATTCTATTCATATATTCTTTATATAAACAATTTTTATTTTATCTTACTATAGAATTATCAAAAAACATTCCTCTGATACCAGATGTTAGGTCAGAATAAAATAATTTACTATAGTGGGGAGTGGAGAATTTTTACTTTTGAAAAAACATGAAAGATTCTCACTTTTTTCTCTCAGTATGATTTATGTGGATATGAAATGTTCTATCCATTATTGAGTATGAGGAGCGAATAAAAATATAAAATGAATACATCAATTTTGTAGTGGTACAATGAAAAAATATCCCATAGTCCACTCCACATAGGATCTCATTTCGATTTTGGTTAATTTTAGAATAAAATTACACTCATCAGAGGACCTTCATTTCTATAACTAGGTGTAAGAGTTAACACCATTACAAAAATTATAAATTGTTATTTTTAGTTCTTTTACATGGATCCCTAAAATCCACAACTTATATCAACAAAATGTCATGCCACCCTGACAGAGTCCATGTAATCTATACTCAAAAAAATAAAAGGAGTTTTTATTTGTTGATGGTTTTTGATGAACAACACAAGTATAGTTGAAACTAATAGTAGATGAATATTATTCCTCTAAAATTATTGACATCAAGAAAGAATGACAATGAATAGATCATGGTTTCAAATGATCTTAAACCCTAGTAACAAATAAGAGTGTATCAAATCATATTGTAGTAAGATATTGTAATATATTGAAAATTAAAAGTATAAACCCTTTAAAAATTTAATATAGTCAGAAATTTTTTAAGTGTATATTTATATGAAGGATATACAAAATTATGTTGTAGTGTTTGAATCATGCATCATAGATACATCATTCAAATAAATAGCTCCCTTAATGTTTAGAATATCCAAAAAAAATTACCTCATTGATTGTGGATATTCACATACAAAATAATCAAGGGTGATGTAGCATATACTAAGAATAAGACTATTTTTCATCGATGATTTTGATTTGTTAATCGATCAAAATGAGCCATTGAATCGGGGGTAAGTGTACTTTTATAATATTTTTAATTATTTCAATATCATTGTAGAAAACTCAGATAAACTCATAATTTTAAATCTCTGATATTGAATTTTAAAATATAGAGTTCCTTCATAAAATTAAAAATATATCAAATGTAGGGTTCAAATACGTAGAATTCATTCTTAAAATGTAAGGTAGATAATGTAACTATGGTAATAAAAGTAATTTTGACTAGCCATACATTTTTCTCATTACAAACGTAAGGTTCCATCCAAACATAATGTTCTATTTTCATAGTGTATGGTTTATGAACCAAACATTATTTTATGTAGAATGTAAGTATCAAATGTAATATAGGGATAAGATTCCTTACATTCTTCTCCAAATGTATGGTTCAATGCTGACATATGGGTCATGATCCTTAGATAATGTTCATATGAAATGATTTTATCCTAATGTAACATTTATCAATGTACGGAATGAACAATGTAACAACACTGGTACTAATAAAATAAATTGTTTTCATTTTTGAAATTAAATAATAAAATCATAATAATTGCATAGTGAAATAAGTTGTTTTAAAGGAATATTTTCTGATGAAATAGTGTCTTGACCTTAGAAATAGTAATTAGAAGCTTGTGAATATTATATCGTCTCATTAAATAGTAACCACAACCATAAAAGTATAAATAATATTTATGTATCTTAAACGTGAAATAATTGTATATTTATATCATCGACAGAGTAAATAAATGTTTACAAAATAATATATTCAGTGTTGGTTTTTTTGTAAAACATAAATATTTATTTAAAATCTATAATTAATATAATTATTTAATTAAAGTGTATTTTCATAAAATACATTTACATAATATAACTTTTATTAGTTATTATTTTCTGATTTTATGAAACATTGATTATTTTTTCAAAGTGTTGTAAAATAAGTTAATGTTTTGAAAATTTTATTTTTCAAATAAAAAATGATCTTAACTAAAATTTAAATTTCTCTTATTTATATTTTTCTTAAAATAATAGTGGTTAATTTATTATTATACAATTAAAAAAAAGTTTAGGGTGAATTATTGATATTTTTTTGAAATAATTGAATTTTGTTGAATAGGAAAATATGATAATTTATTAAATAAGCTAAATACATGAATTATTGAGTCATGGTTGATGATATATTTAGTTAAGAACCATTGGTTGAAAATACAAAGCATTTTTTGCTTTTGTGGTCAAAAAAACTAACTCTATTTATTTTCTTGAGAAACATAAATAAATAATGATTAAAATAATGCAAAAACTCTCATTTCTTCCACTATAAATATCATCTCCCACCCCTTGTTCTCCTCACCCCTCACATGATTTATCTTTGTCCAATATAAGACCAAGATTCTTCCCATTCCTCTTTCCTATGTTCAATAATTTTTTGTCTCACCACAATTACAAAACCATGGGGTTGACGATGTTCTCAAAGAATAGAATTCAATTGGTAAAAATCCTCTTTCTTTTTTGTTTATTTTCATTTCAAATATTTTTCATTTCTTACAATATTTTCTCTTCCACTTAAAAAAGATTAATAAAATCTAAACTATCTTATATATACTTTAATTTTTTCATGTTTATGGAAAAATTCTTCATCAATCTTTTTCTCCTCTCTGTTTAATTCTATAAGTAAAAATATCATGTACGATTTGTTGATTTTCTAACATCATGGAAGTTGTGTTTTTTTATTTTCATTAGTTTATTCATGGATGGTCATAAAAAGATTCTATCGGTTTAAACATGTTTGAATTTTTATTATATAACAACTTTTATGTAATGTAATTAACATTTCTAAAAAAATATTGATATACATAAAGAAACTAGTTCATGGTGATCAAAGAACAGCATAATTGATTTAAATGAACATTATTAATTTTTTATATACCAAGTCATCACCATATTTGAAAAAAAATTATATATGGAATTATATAAAGTAATTTGAAAATTTTAATAACATTTCATTTCACTTATGGTTTTTCTCTACCTTTCACCATGAAATTCCATAATGAATTGACCATGGAAACAAGGTAATAAACACACTTGAAACAATAGAAATATGAAAAAATTATTGATAAATGGGTATAAATATGTCTCCAAAGGCCATATAATGTATTATAAATATTAATATGCTTATTTAATCTATTAATAAATCACTTTTAACCATTTCACATGAGGTTTGAAGATGTTTTATGCAAGAAAAACCTCTCATAAGGGAATTTTTATCTCAATTTCCATTATTTGGTTTAAAGGTCTAATTTGTTGATTTTGTCATGAAATGGTAATTTTTAAATTTATTTTTGATTATATCATTGGTATATATAGGGAATATATGTATTACTATCATTTTATTACATAGTGTTTCAATGATATGATATTTTTAAGGGACTTTGCTTTTAAAATACTTTAAAATGTCTCTTTTAAAAATTAAAAAATATAGTTATTTTTATATATGGAAAGAGGGGTTTCTGTTGTTTCCATGATTCATTATTACTAAAATTTTGCTATCATATGTTTCTATACATATTTTTTAATCATTTGATTTCATTATTATCTGCACGTTTTTTATATTTTAAAAAGAGATTTCTATTAAATAGTGGTTATTTTGATATGTGAATGTTTTTTATCATGGGATTAAATTAGATATCAAGAGGTTTATTCATGATTAATTCCTTGGAAATTTTCATGTGGTGTTGATCCCATTATATATCACGATATGTTCTGTTGATCCCATTATAGATCATGATATTTTGGGTAAATCCCATTATATCTCAAGATATGATGATTTAGCCCCATTATAGCTCTTCAATGCATTATGTACTCCAGGAATATATGTAATCTAAATGGTAACTCCATTTTAAAGGGTTAATGTAAGATTGATATAGAAAATATGTCCCAAGCCGACCTCGTGATTTTTATATGAGTGCTAATGAGTTTTTATGAAATTATTTTTTAAGTTTTTTATATTATCACATGATTAATGATTTCATTTTTTATATCCATTATTTTAAATATTGTTCTCATAAAAAATTTGAAATTTTTTTCATAGCTTATATGATTGTGTATGAGAATTAATTAAGTAAAGTTAAATGTTATAAATAATTTTTATAGTAATTTTTTTGTGAATTATATTTTTGAAGAATTTGATATTCATTTATTAGTATCCATTTTGTAAAAATATTTGATGTTATATATGTATTATTTTCTAAATATATAAAGATATAAACATAAAATTTTCATTTTTTTTAAAAATAATGAATTTTTTCTAAAGTTCATGGTATGTAATGTATTAAGTCTAGGACTTCATAGTGAGTATTTGGGGATGATTTAGATAATCTTATAGGTTGTAATGATATTAATAGAATACAATAAATGATTTTTTTAAATATGGTTATTTGAAAATGAAATAGAATTTGAAGATTATGATGTTTCTTTGACTACTATATTTCTGTCCAGAATGGTTTTCTATAAAAGATACATGTTAGATGATATAGATTGGAAAGAGAGGCTGAAACCTGTTTGAATATGATTCTTGGAATGGAGGGAATTGGAACCGATTAGTTTGTGACAGTATTTTCAAAATTGACTTATGTAATTAATTGGGTTTGTCTTCATGCAAAATATTAACTAGATCTACAATGAACTAACTTGTATTTTCTTAGAGAATTTGATGAGTCAACATCCCACATCATTCAATGGACTATTTGACCCCATAAAAGTTTAAGGATGGGTCAATGCTTTGGAAATGATCATTGATGTCCATGTATTTTTAAATCCTCAAAATGTAACAAATTCCATTTATCACTTTGAAGGTGATGTTAATATATGGTAATCATTTGATAAGAATACTGGTGAAATAGGAGATCATGATTCATTGGAATGGGAAACATTTAAGGATCTTTTCCATGATAAATATTTCCCAAATATTTTTTGACTTATAATGGAAAAATAATTACTATAATTTAGGCTAATAGATGAATAATATTTTGCTTCACAAAAATAAAACCTCCCAAGACTTTCCTATAATGTGCCACATTATGTCTAGGACACTGATGGAAAAATTAGTCTATTTTACTTAGGATTGAAAGTATGTTTACGAATAGTGTTGGATACAAGAGAATATAAAGTCTATAAGAATGTTGTTCCTTGTGTTGAAAATGTTTACATTGAGTTTCTTGAAAAATAAGTTCCTTATCATAACAAGAATTGTATGCATTCACTTTGGCACACTTTGGGGAATAAATCATCAATGGAAATTGGCGGTATGAAAATAAAATTCACTTCTTGTGAAAACTGTGGAAAAAAAAGCATCCTTGAGAATGTATTGTAAAATAAAATATGTTATTTTGATGCGGAATTTTTGTACACAAGGCTCGTGATTGTAAAAAAATCATAACACAATGAGAAGTCGATGGTAAGAAGCTTTAACTGTAATGAGATGGGAAATTTTTCTAATGTGTGTCCATAAACAGTCACTCATTCATGAAATTAGAAAGATTGTATGTAGAGGGGTGTGGAAAGATATTTTTCAACTACTCTAGTAAATTTTTATCCGTCGAATGTAGTTGTATCAAATGCACTGCTTGTTTTTACCAAATATTACAATGTGTGGATTGAGTTAGGGTATGCACATTCGTTCATTTCTGATAAATTTTCTACTATATTGGAATATACACATCAAATAATGATGTGAGAACTAATAGTCAAAACAACCCGAGGAAATATTTAGGAAAAAGGAAATTATATGAATCTAAATATATTAGTCTCTAGAAAGAAGTTACCTAAATACCATGTTGTTTGTATTTAGTAGAGTTTGATTTCATTCTATGAATGGACTGGCTTTATCTTCATCATGATAAGATTTATTGTACAAAAAATGTATCTATTATCATAAGAAGTTTATTTTTATTAAATGAATGAATCTATACTATGGGTTACTATCACCAACCATCCCGGGTACCCTGGTAACCTGATAAACGAGCTGGCCCTGACCGAGCTTGAAGGAGGTTCTAGATCCCCAAGGGTCGGTGAATAGCGCTTAGCATCACATAACATGCAAGTGGGAATGTTTTGGCAACCAACTATGCAGATGAAAAGAAACAACAAAAGTATGCATAACAAAAAGAAACAACATAGGGAGTAATGTACCAGAATACAAAGAGGCATAAAAAGATAAAATTACTATAACCCTAGTACTAATGAATGGGAAAACAGCACCAAGGTCCCTAAGGACACAACTCCCCAAAACCAAAGCTCTATGGTTGGATCCACCTCTAAGAGATCCCTTCTCTTTTCTCGAACCAGGAATAAGGAAGTCTACAAACACCCAAATTCAAAAGTAGGGTGTGAACCTATTCCCAATAGGATACCACCAATGATTTTTTAACAAATTCCAAATATAGATTATCCAATTAAATGAATTGAATTTTCTAATAAATAGGATTGGAAATTCAATATAATATTTTAACAAAACATGCTATACATTTTAAAATAATGGAAATAAAAAATTTAAGTAATGATTTTACAAATGGTTGAATATTTATAAAGCAATGGATTAAATAAAAAATTTATATAAAACCATTTACATAAATTCAGCAGGAATTTAATGTACTTCAAAATCATTGGAAAACATTTATTTCTTAAATATGAATAAACAAGAAAGCAACATGGACATCTGCCAAAAGCTGTGATAGTAATAAACAGATTAAGGATTCGGCACTATCTATGCGAACTCAAAAAATGTGTATACACACATCCCTATGAAACTGGCCATAGTGGATTCATCACCAACCCATCAGGGATATGACCCGCCGCAAGTATGTTTTAGAACATTGTCATAGCGTAGAGTGTATCCAAATAACACACTTATTACCTAAGTCTTTCATGCGCTCTTATAGGATGGGAAAAAATTAAGAATTCATAAAAATATGATCAATCCCATTATTCTATTTCGAAATTTACAATTTATGAACATTTAAAACCAAAAGAGATTTTATTCAAAAACATGCCTTTTTCACAAGATAAAACCACTTGGTTTCAATAAAATCATTTTAATCCATTTTCCCCAGTTTGAAATCCAATCTAAACTAATCTAATCATTAAACAATTTATTTCCACGTGTAAATTCAACAATTTAATTGAAAAAATTTCCATAAATTCCACAATTTATATTAAACAAGTTAAATCAAAAAAATTCCATAAACACACCCAATTCAATGGAATTGGGGTTTTCCGAATTTCCATTCCAAAACCATTTAAAATATCTAAATTCACTGTAATAGAGGATTTTTAAATTTAATTGAATGAAAATTTGACCAACTGATTTTAAATCTACAGTTGAAATAAATCACGAAATACAAGGATAATAAATTTGGAAAGTCCGGATGGAACCCCCTACATCAAATGTTTTGACGAAAAACAAAACAGTCGAAGACATCTCAGGATAACTGGGATGCTTCTTCATGAACCCACCATATATATCTTCTCCAAGAAAGATCAACACCAAATGTCATCATATTTGGCATCCACACACTTAGATCTACCCATAAATGGTGTAGATCTAAGAAACATATAAAAGAGGAGAAGTAGATCTAAGTAGATCTAAGAAACCGATAAAGAACGATCACTTACCTCAAGAATCCAGTTTTGATTCTCCAATAAAATTATTTGGATCTCATTTGGAATAGTGGGAGAACCTTCTCAGTCCTTAGGAGAAGGGAAATCCAGAGTTAGGGCCACTTCGGAAGAAAAATGAGGCACCTAGTGATAAAAATGAGTGGGATCCACTTTTATAGGATCTCATTTAAGTGGCCACATGATTTTCCAGCACGGTTAGACAAACCGTGTGCTAACCGTGTATTAGCCACATCCTCGGTAGACACTCTATGCACAGTTTGGTTTCACGGTAAGACAAACCATGCGCCGGCCGTGTGAGGATACTGCCTCGAAGTCCAACTATGCACATTTTGGAGGCACGATTTAGACAAACCGAGCATAACTCACATTCCTTCAGTTTTCCTTAAAAGTTCACCAAAACACACCCAAAGCCACTAGTCTAAAACATAGGTACATAGAAACATCAAAAGTACCCGAAAACGTAACGTAATGTTACAACCTCCCCACTATAAAATCTTTCTATCCCAAGAAATCCAATGAAGAAACCTCCACGTCAAAAATATGAGGCCACTGATATCTCATTACTGCCTCCCTTTCCCACGTCTCATGAGAATTAGAACCATTCTGCCATAGAACACAGAAAAGAGGTATCATTCTCCCACAAAGTACCTTGGTCTCAGAATCAAAAACCCCGACTAGTTGTTCAGTCACAGATAAATCTAGTTCAATCTCAAGATCAGCCGAGCTCAAAACATGAGATGGATCAGAGAGATACTTTCACAGTTGTGATACATGTAACACATTATGTATCAACATCATCTGTGGGGGTAGAGCTATATGGTAAGAAACTCTCCCTACATGACCAACAACCTAGAAAGGTCCCAAAAAATGAGGAGGAATCTTCCCTTGCCTCCCAATCCGTCGATGACCTGATCAGGGTGAATATTTCCAGAACACCCGGTCACCAACTAAGAACTCCATAGGTCTATGGTGACGACCAACATAAGACTTGTACTGACTCTGTGTTGTCAACAATCTCCGACGAATCAACTGTATCTTTACTGTCATCTCTTGGACCAAACTGAGTCTTACTAAGGAACTTTCACCAATCATTGACCAACATAAAAGACTCTTACCAGGACGTCCATAGAATGACCCAAAAGGATCTATTTTGATCACAGATAGAAAATTGTAGTTATAATAAAACGCAACTTCCCCAGATGATCATCCCAAAACCCACAAAATTTGAGAACACATGCACGAAGCATATCCTGAAGGATCTAAATAGCTCTCTTTGTCTGGACATCTGACTGTGGATGGTAGGTTGTGCTCAAATAGTCCTAAAAACCTAGTGCCTTCTGAAGGCCTCTACAAAAGTGAGATGTAAAACGAGGATCCCAATAAGAGACTACAGTAGATATAACTCTGTGAAAATGATAAATTTATTTCACATAGATATATCCTAACTCCTCAACATTGGTTGTATCTCAAATAGGTATAATGTGATCTAACATGGTCAGCTTGTCGATGAAAACCCATATCACGTTCTTCTTCATATGGTTTTGAGGTAACCCAGCCAAAAAGTCCCTATAGATTTCATCCCACATCCATGTAGGGACTGGAAGTGGAAGAAGCAAACCCAGAGGTTTCTGGTGCTCGACTTTCACCAGCTGGCATGTATAGCAATGAGATTCAAACTCAGAAAATATCTCATCTCATACATAGCCACTGGAACTATCGCTGCATGTCGTAGAACATCATTTTTGTTCTTGTGTGCACATCTCACTGAGTGTTTTGGCAATCCCCCATCACATCCTTCATTGTCGATAACAGCATAATGTAACTGTTTCGATAACACATAAACCCCTTTTTGGAGAATGACGACTGGGTGTTTGTCTCCCCACCATAAAAAGAGTCCCTAATGCTATGTAATTCATCATCCAATTGATGATCCTGAATAATTAACTAGAGAAGACCTGATGTCAACTGGACACTGGCTAAATAAATTTCATTCTCCTTCCATTGAACTCCAATATGCAAATGAGCAAAAAGAGACATCATGCTCCACTCTTCTGAAGATTCATTCACAGCCTGTTATGGATTTTTGCTGCTTAACGCCTCAACAACTACATTCACTTTCTCCAGGGTATAGGCAACGTCAATGTCGAAAGACTTCAGGTACTCAACCCAACACCTTTGGCGAAGATTAAAATCATTTTGAGAGAAGAAATATCTCATGATCTTGAGGTCTGAATACACATTAAACCTTTCTCTATAAAGGAAATGTCTCCAACACATAAGTGAGTTCATTACAGCTTCACTTTCAAGTTCATGGGTATGATAGTTCTTCTCATGAGACCTATGCTGACGAGATATATAGGAAACAACATGATTACCTTGCATAAATACACATCCCAAACCTGAACCTGATGCATCACAGAAGATCACACAACCTATCCTAGCCTAATGAAGAGTTAACACCTACGCAATAATCAAAAGATGCTTCATCTTAACAATAGAACTCGAACATTTATCATTCCAGGAATGCTTCACTCTCATTCATGTCAGATCATTCCTTGGAGAAGCTAACATTAAGAAGACTTTAACAAATAAAAAGTACATTCCTGCTAATCCCAAGAGGTTCTGAATCTCGAAAACATTTCGTGGTTGTTCCCAAGTCATAACATCCTTCACCTTCTCAGGATTAACTGATATTCCTTGTTCTAACTTCATATGAGCAACAAATTTTACTTAAAAAATCGAGAAATTGCACTTTGAAAGCATAGCATAATGTCGATGATTCCTTAGAAGACTCAAAACAGTTCTCAGATGATGCACATGATCCTCCTCAGACATTGAGTATATAAGAATGTCATCCAAAAATACTACCACAAATGTATCTAAATACTCATGGAAAACCTTATTCATCAATGCCTTCCAAACTGCATGAGCATTTGGTATGTAAAGGGCATAAAAAGGTACTCGTAATGGCCATACCTACTCCTAAAAGTGATCTTATGAATGTAAGATTCTATTAGCTTCAACTGATGGTAACTAGATCGATGATCAATATTAGAAAACCACATTCCCCCATTCAATTGATAAAAAATCATCAATTCATGGTAATTGATATTTTTTCTTTATCGTAACTCGATTGAGCTTTCGATAATCAACACATAAGAAAAGAGAATCATCAGCCTTCTTGGCAAAGAGAACTTGTGCTGCCCAAGGTGACTCACTCAAGCGTATAAATACTTTGTCAAGAAGATTTTATATCTAAGACATCAATTCTTTTTGTTCTGATGGATCCATTCTGAAAGAGGGAATAGAAACCAGTTGGGAACCAGACATTAATTCAATAGAAAAAACAACCTCCCTTACTAGTGGAAAATCAGATAAGTTATAAGGAAACATAATGGGAAACTTAGCAATGACTGAAGGAAAATCACAACAAATTCAATCTCTCTCTAGATCAACAGAAAACACTAATATAAATTTCCCTAAATCTAGGTAAGAGGGTCCATCTCTGCATGACCTTGGGTCCCATTCTCATTGAAAAACTAGAGACACACCACCAATTGTAGAAAGGTAGAGCCGTTGTAGATAATGATCGATCTGGGATTTATTAGAAATGATATAATCCATCCCAAATATGACATCAAAATATTTAATGTCGAGAAACAAGAAACTCCAAGAAAGATGAACATCTAATAAAGAGAAGACAGATGCAGGACTATGGATACCCTTCTCTCTCATTGTACCAAGGGGTGTAGTAATAGACCTCACACAAGATAAAATATCCATAGGTAGATTAATCAGATAAGAAATATGGGTTGAAATAAATGTGTGAGATGCACCCGTATCAAAAATAGCAGTCACTAAAGTTGAAGCTATAGTAATAGAACCTCTCACAGTTTTAGGACCAATATCAACTACCTCTGGAAACTCTTCCACTACGTGAAGAAGTTTCGTTCCGGATGCATGTGGTTGGAACCCTTTTTTACGTGAATCATTTGATTTCCCTATAGTTTTTTTGGAGGTGATGATGATCTTGTTCTATTATGACGAGTAGAGAAGTGTAGGCATAATCTCTGTAAGATCCCTAAAAGTCCACAGGAGATATAGTTCAAGGGTGTCTCAGTGTAAACCCTATTAGAATGTCGTAGAATTCCACATTGATATAAAGTCAATGAAGCTACTCTTGGTGCTACAGGAGGTCTGGAATAACATTTTTGTCGAGAGCTACCATTAGAAAATTCACGCTTCTGTTTCCATTTAAAGGAACCAACATTTCCACTAGGAAAGAAATAAACATCCTTTAACCCTGACTTTCCCACCAGGTCCCTCTCAACCATCATCACCCTATCAAGAACATTAGTATAAGTGGATAGCTTTAGTAGGAAAACCTGAGAATGGATATCTAATCGATGTCTTAACTTAAATCGTCAAGCCATCATCTTCTCATTAGATACAATCTCAGGAGAAAACCGTACCAACTAAGAAAAGAGATTTGTGTACTCAGTTACAGTTTTGTTAGCCTAATCAAGCCTGAAAAACTCCACAGCCTTGGCCAAAACCATTGATTCTAGATTGAACAAGTTAGTGAAAATAACCCTAATATCTTCCCACTCAAATCCCTCATGTTTCCTAGCCATCACCATCATGTCCCAACTTCTCCTACTTGGTTCATCTAGCATGAATAAGGAACACATCACCTTGATCATATTAGGTGTCTCCAAGAACCGAAAAAGTTGTTCAATCATACACAACCATTCCATAGCATGTTGAGTGTAGTGGAGCCTTTGAAAACTAGTAGATTCTATCCTAGGAACCCTTGATAACTATTTTAGAGAATATCAATATGTGGATCTATAGTTGGAGTCTGAACATGAACCAGAGGTGGTTCCTGTCCTAGAGCATGGATTGTGTGAACAATCACCTCAAATAGACTCAGATCCATAATAGGACTCGCTTGGTAGGATTCAGCAGCAACCACTTTTTGGATACGATTCCCATGTCTTCTCAGAGGAAAGATTCTACACAACAACAAAAGAAATTATATTAACATTGAAACAGAGTAACAATGAATAATATTCTTAATAGAAGGGATAACAAGATTTGGATTCCACTCTATCAAAATAAAAACCGGGTAAATTCTAGAACTAATCCACAAGTCATATTTCTCTTACCAACCCTGGTGACTTAAGGTTCATTATGGTGAGAGCTGGCCAGACACTCAATCAAACTACCTCCTAAGTCCTGACAAGAATACTCAAATGCATACTGTCATGAAGGCAAGATGCTTAACATTTCTTTGATACCATTTTGTCACGAACCAGCCTGGGTACCTTGGTAACCCAATAACCGTTCCAGCCCTGACATTGCACGATGGGAATTCCTGATCCCCACAGGACGACGACTAGAACCTAGCATAACATGACATTGATATGGGGATAATTTTTCCACCAACAATGCAGAAGAAAAGAAACAAGACAGAATTCATAACAAAAATAAACTCCACTGGGAGTAATGGACACGAATATAGAGAAGCATAAATAGACCAATGTACTACCACCCAAGTACTTAAAAATGGGAAAAAGACAACAAATTCCCTAAGGACATAGCTCACAATGACCAAAGGTCAAAAGCTAGATCAACCTCATAGTGATCCCTTCCCTTGGCTCGAACCTGGAAGAAGGATGTCTTCAAATACTCGATGGAAAAAGTAGGCTGGGTGCCTAAGCCTAGTAGGATACCACCAGATATTCCATAACAAATACCAAATATATATTTTCCAAATAAATGCTTTCATTATTCAAACAAATATGGTTGGAAATTCAGAAGTATATTTTAACAAAACAAGTTATACACTTTCAAATGAGGAAAATAAATATTTTAAGTTATGATTTTACAAATGATGGAATATTTCTGAAATAATGGATAAAATAAAACATTCATATAAAATAGTTTATATAAATTCAGCAGGCATGTAATGCAATTCAAAAGCATTGTGATACATTTATATCTCAAAAATAAATAAACAAGTGAGCAACATGGTCATCTTCTAAAAGGTATGATAGTATTAAATTTCTAAAGGATTCCACACACTCTATGTGAACTTAGAAAAATTTGAATACACACGTCCCTATGACACTATCTAAGGGAGACTCATCACCAACTAGACGAGGGTGTGAACCACCACAAGTATGTTTTTGAACGTTGTCATAGCGTAGAGTGTATACAAATAACTCACTAACTACCTATATATTTCATGTGCTCTTACATGATGGGATAATTATTTTATGAATGAATAAAATTACAATCAATACCATTATTCCATTTCAAACTTCCAATTTCATTCCATTTAAAACCAAAATAGGTTTTAATAAAAAACATGCCTTTTTCAGAAGATAAAACCCCTTGGTTTATATCAAATCATTGTAAGCCATTTCACTAGCTTGAAATCCAATCAAAACTAATTCCATCATCACAAAATTAGTTTCTACAAATAAATTGAACAATTTAATTGAAATCATTTCCATCGAATATTGAATTTATATTAAACAAGGTAAATCAGAAAATTTCCATAAACACACCAAATTCCATGGAATTGGGGGTTTTCCAAATTTCCATACCAAATCCATTTCAAATATCTCGATTCACTGGAATCAAGGTTTTATCAATTTAATTGAAATCAAAATTTGAGCAATTAAATTTAAATAGATAATTGAAATAAATCACGCAATAAAAGGATAATCAATTTGGCATGTCGGGATGGAACCACCTACCACAATTATTTTATGAAAACCACAACGGTCGAAGAACACTCAAGAAAACTGGGTTTCTTATTCAATATCACTCCTTAGATCTATACTCCTAGAAAGATCAAGACCAAATATCATCATATTTGGCATCAAAACACTAATATCTACCCAAAACAGGTGTTGATTTAAGAAACTGAGAAAAGAGGAGAAGTATAACTAACTATATATAAGAAACTGATCAAGAATTACGAAGAACGATCACAAACCTCAAGAATCTGGTTTCGATTCACCATGAGAAGCCTTTGCATCACCTCCAGAATGATGGGAGAACCTTCTCTCTATCCTTAGAAGAAGAAAAATCCTGGGGTTGTGCCTCTTAGAAGATAAAATGAGTCACTTAGAGGCAAAAATGAATGAGATCCCCTTTTATAGGATCTTATTTCAGTGGCTGCATGGTTTTTCTACACAGTTACAAAAACTGTGCACTAAGCTTGCATTAGCCACTACCTCGGCAGACACTCCATGCATGGTTTGGCTGCAGGGTTGGGAAAACCATGCGTCACCCCTGCGGAAGGGTCTGCCTCCAAGACCAACTACGCATGCTTTGGACGCACGGTTTAGACAACATGTGAGCCACCCATAAGACATCTCCTTTTCCTCAAAACATCATTTAATGTACCGCCAACTCTCCCATTCATCACACATATTTTAAAACCATTAAAATAATCATCAATGGGTTACTTACCAGAAACTAGGGGTACTACAAACTGTATGCAAACTATGCACAACTCACTGTCCTTTATTTTTCATAAAAGTTCACCCAAACACAAACCAAGTCACTACTCCAAAATAGTGGTACATAGAAACATAATTACTACATGAAATGTGACATTATGTTACAATAACATATCAGAAATCATTGAAAATGATAAAATATAGAAAGGAATTTTTTCATGCACATTTTGTTGATAATAAAATAACTATTTATTTTAATGATGTGCCAATATAAAATCATTATATTGATGTTTTTTCCTGAGGATTTGACTGGTGTTATTCAAGATATAGAGCTTGAGTTTAAAATGGATGTAACTCATGATGATAAGATAGTTTTTAATCCCACATATCAAATGTTTCAAATAAAACTATTAGGGTGGAAATATAAGTTACATGAATTATTATATAAAGGGTTCATCTGGTCAAGCACTTCACCCATGGGTGATCTTGTCTTGGTTGTTAATAAGAACAATGGATAAACGATAATGTTCATATAGAGCCTTGAATACAATCACTGTAATGATCAATTATCATTATCCTCATAACAATGATTTGTTTGATCATCTCCATATAGAATAGTATTTTCAAAAACTAGACCTATAGATAGGGTACCATCAATTGAATATAAATAATCAAACATTTAGAAGACCTCATTTCGTACAGGATATGAGAATTATGAATTTGTAGTTACGTCTTTTGGGTTAACTAATTCACCTGTTGTATTCATGGATATTATGAATAGAATATTTCATGATTTCATGGACAAATTTATGGAACTTATTATTAATGAAATTATCGTATATTACAAAAGAAAATAAGTGCATTAAAGACATATAGAGGTTTTGTTAAAACCATATAAGAAAAGAAACATTAATGAAAATTATTCCAGTTTGAATTTTGGTTGCAACATATTTCCTTCTTTTTTCACATTGCTCCTAATGATAGAATAATTTTTGATCCATCTAAAACAAAAGTTGACGAATAATGGACAAGACCCCAAAATATAACTGATATTCATAAAATACATTGTTTGGAAGGATATTAAGAGAGTTTTGATGAAAACATTTCATGGTTATCTATACCACTAAATATGTTAACTCAATAAGGTTTCAATTTTATTGGTATTGAATAATATAATGATTATTTTCAAAAATTTAAAATAATATTGGTTTATTATTTAGTTTTCTTCCCTGACTTCTTGAAATTCTGAATTTTTCTTCTATATTTATGCTTCACTAAAGGGACATGGTTGTGTCCTAATGCACAATAATCAAGTAATCGGTCATGCATCCAGTCAACTGAAGGATCATGAGTTAAATTACCATTCAAATGGTTCATAATTTGATGTTATTAATTTTTTGCATTAAAAATTAAGAGTAATAATTTAAATGGAGTAAAATGTGAAATATATATTAGCCATAAAAGTTTTAAATATATATTTACTAATATTGAATTAAAAATGAGATCGAGAAGATGGATGGATGTAATCCAAAATTATGATAGCACAATTAATTACTTTCCTATGAAATATATTTTTGTGGCCGATGATTTTATTTGGAAAAATATTTATTTTTAACCATGATAGGTTTTGCACATGAACCCTTTGGAATTGATTTGATGAATTATTGTTTGGATTTTATTGGTACATGAAATTCTATTGTATGGATTTAGTTTTCAGTGTAATCTTCTCTATTAAGAAGAATTAAAAATTCTTTGAAATAAGACTATCAAATTCTTAACATTTTAGAATTGGTTAAAAATGGAATGCTTCCTTCATAAGGATTTAGTTGTCAGTCCAATCATCTCTATTACTGATTTTACATTTAAATGATTGATTTTTCAATAGGTTAAATCAGTGTGGCTGTTTCCGAAGGATTTTTTTCATCCTTTTCTAGTGCCATAGTGGAAATGGAAAAATATATCCATGGACATCATGGTGAGACTACCAATGAATACTCACAGTAAAATTGAAATTTTGATTATTGTGGACTGACATACTATATATTCACATTTCCTTCCTATTTGAGATTCAATGTCCACAGATCAGCATTATCAAATGTACCTCAATGAGATTTATATATTACATGGAGTTACCTTAACCATTATATCTGAATGAGATCCTAGGTTCATGTCTAACTTTTCAAAAGGCCTTTATATGTCATTTGAAACTAGATTAAATTACTACAATACATTTAATCATCAATCTAATGGACTGACTGAGAAATCAATTCATACCTTAGAGGATATGATTCTTACATGTTCAATGGATTACTAGGGATGTTGGGATCAATATCCTTCTTTATTTGAGTTTTCATAAAAATTCAATGTCCATTCGAGAATATAGTTGGATCCTTTTGAGGTATTAATTATCAAACAGTGTAATCCTCAAGAATTTTGGGATGAAAATGGGGAAATGAAGTTGATATTACTATAATTTGTCAAGTAAGTGGTTGATAAAGTGATATTGATCCAGCATCACTCAATGATAGCTCAACAATTATAGAAAACTGATGCAAACAATTAGAGGAAGGGATTATAATTCTATGTATGTAATCATGATTTCATCAAAACCACTATTTAGAAAAAAATTATACATTTTTCTATGAATGAAATCTGAATCCATGATTTTAAAAATATTTTAAATCCTAGATATAGATGAAAAGATTTACTATAGAGTATATTTTCCTTCGAGTTTATCTCTGGTGCACAAGGTTTTTTCAAGTTTCTATGTTGAAAATGTATGTACCAAATCCATCTCATATTTTGAGAAATGAAGTAGTTCAACACGAGAAGAACCATTATCATGAACATGAACCTATTCAGATTCTAGATTATAGAGATCAAGTATTGTTAAATATGTAAATACACAAAGTTAATCTTTGTGGAAAAAATAAATGGTTTTAGAAGAAGCATGAGAATCTGAAAATTCTGTGTGGAAATGTTATCCTCCCTTGTTTCATAAATGGTTCAAATTGATCATATTTAATTTCCTAAAGGTGAGGTAAATTTTAAAAACTTGTTAATTCAAAAATAATATATTTTCTTTCTGAAAATAAAATTTTAAATTCATTATAAATTTATAATGAAATAAAATGTATTTTTTGGAAATATTCAAAAAAAATAGTAACTTGACATTAGAAATAGTAACATGACCCTAATGAATAGTAAACCAGCTAATAAAATAGTAACCACTGCCATGAAATTATAAATAAAATTTATGTATATTATATTTGAAAATAATCTATATTTATATCTTGTTATGAGTAAATGATTGTTTTCAAAATGATAGATTACATGTTGGTAATTTTTTGTGAATCATAAATATTTATTTAATATTTTGTAGTTAATATAATTTTTTAAAAGAAAATATTTTTTAATAAAAAAGATTTATGAATGTATATTTTATTTTCTTATGATTATATGATAATTTAATTTGACCTTAAATAATATTTAAATGTGTTGTAAAATCAATTACAGTTTTAAAATAAAAAATTTTCAAATAAATTTTGATTTTAATTAAAATTTAAATTTGTCATATTATGAAATTTTTTGAAAAAAATATAGTTCATTTCTTAATTCTACATTTATAAAATGGTTATGGTGAAATATTGATTTATTTTTGAAATATGTTGATTTTTGGGGAATATTGAAATACTAAAATTTGTGAAATATGATAAATACATGAATTATGGAATCAAGGAAGAATTTAGGATTGTGTTTTATACCTTAGTTGGAACCCAAATGAAAAAATTACAATTTTTTTAAAGGAACCAACACTATTTTCTTTCATTGGAAAAATTATAAAATAGTGATTAAACTAATGGAAAACCCGCATGTCCTCCACTATAAATACCATCCATCAAACCCTATTCTCGACACACCTTTCAATAGTTGATACCTGAAAAATATCTAACCAATAAGGTTTCCAAGCCTCTTAATCACATCCAACACATACTAGTCTCACCAAAAAGGCAATCCATGTACATTAAATAGGTTCCCATGGAAGAGAATTGAAGTGGTAGAAATACTTTTTCATTTTTCATTTATTTTGATTTAATTTATTTCTTTTGTTATAATCTCATCACTTAAAATTATCTAAGAGGAATAGAAAAATTAGTATGTTATATATATATATATATATATAATTTTTTTGTTTATCAGAATATTCATCATCATATTTCTTGTCGTATAACATTTATTCAAAAAATAATTACATCATCTGCAATATGTCAATTTTACAATATCATTGATGATATGTGTTCAATTTTCCTTGCGTCCTTCATAGATTATCATAAATCTATTTAAGGGTTCATAATAGTTTTAATGTGTTTGATGTAGCAACTTTTATAGTTTCAAATTAACATATATTCCTTATACTTTATTTTTTAAAGAAACAAATTTTGGGTGATCAAAGAACAACAAAAATGATTTAAACGAACATCATTAAAATTTTATCAATTGAATAATCATAATATCTGAAAATGAAATGATATATGGTATAATTTAATGTTATGAAAACATATAGGTACCATTTCGTACTTCTTCTAGAGTTTCACTTCTTTTCAAAAAGAAATTACATAATGTACTGACAACATAAACCATGTAAAGAACACTCCTAAAATAATGGAAATAACACAATAATATTAATAAATGGGTGTAAATAAGTTATAAAATATCATATAATTTATTACAAATATTAATATGTTTATTTAATATATTAATAACACACATTCAACCATTATAAAGTCAGTTTGGACATGTATAAAGTAATTTTAACCAAATGTATGGAATTTATAACCTAATTCCCATTCATTGGGTTAAACATCAACATCAACGAATTTTTCATGCTATGGTTATATTTAAAACAATTTTTATTATATTATTTTTTATTATATGGATTAAAAGTGAACATAAATATTAGTATAATTTTATTAATACATTCATCATTAACATGGTATTTTTAAGGGAATTTCCATTTAAAATATTTCTAAATGTCTTTTTCAAAATTCAAAAATAAATTCTTTTTATATACGTAATGAGTGGTTTCAAAAAAATTAATGATTCTTTATTACTATAATTTTTCATTAATATATTTTAATATTAAATTTTATTCATCTTATTTCATTATAAGGTTCATATTTTTATATTTTAAAAAATGGTTTATATGAAAAAGGGATATTTTGATATTATAATGTGTTTACACATGGGATTAAAGGAGTTATCATTAATTATAATCATTATTTTTCCCTTGAAATTGTATATATTGGGTCTCACAGATTATCCCTCATGATATGATTCTTTAGCCCCATTATAGCTCTCTAGTTCCTTGGTAACTCTGTAGATGGAAGTCAACCAAAAGTTTATTCCATTTTTTTGGGTCATTGTAATATTAACATGGTAAATATGTCACATGGAAACTTCCTGATGTTACTAAGCATTATAATGAGTTTTTATGAATTGGGTTTTAAATTTGTTATTTTATCACTAGATTAATTACTTCCTACTTTATATATCTTATTGAAATTTTTGTAATCATAACATGTTTTTAAATATTTTTCATAGGTTATAATGATGTGTAAGAGAAAGAAGGAAGTCAAGTTAAATGTTTTGATGATTTTTCCAAGATATTTTTTTAGTATTTAATATTTTCAAAAAAATTGATAATATTTTAGTAGTATACACCCTCTAAAAATCATGGATGTTATGTTGGTATTATATCCAAATTCTCTAAATCTATAAACTGAAAAATATCATCAATGTGAATGAAATTAATTTTTTTAATATAACTCAAGATTATGGAATTCATTACGGGTGTGTCCATATAAACAATTTTTCCATAATAAAATAATACAAATTTATAAAAATTTAATGAATATTATTTGTTAATTAAAGGCTTGAATATAATTATAGAATAAATATATTAATGAATATAAATTCCATGAAATATACATAATGTAATGTCCTTCGTAAAACAAATAAGGGTATTTGTGAGGATAAAAATTAATCGAATCACAGAGTATTGATGAGACAACACCTTCCGACACACATACCATATTCTAAAATCCATTTTTAGAGTATCTGCCTCTCTAAATATGACATTGACATACTTAGAACATAAATCGATCTAAGATAACCACCACTCCCCCATAACCCGATTGCTATGTTCATTAGTGTGTTGAAATGGGTTTTTATAATTGATCAGAAAATTATTATGCTTTTTGTAATCAATACATAACCAGAGTTATCTTTTAGCCTTTTTTAAAACTGTACTGGGGTATCCTACGTTTATCTACTCGAGCGAATGAATCTGTTGGATTCCAAATCGTCTAGGTGTACCATTAAATCCTTTAACTCGCTGGGGTCTAAATGGTTAATGGAAGATATATAATCTATATTCCTAATGTAAAATAAATGGTTAACTCCACATCCCACCATGGGAAAAACCTTAGAAATCTCCTAGAGGTACCACTCGAAACTCATCCACCATGAGAAATAATATTGTTTTTTGAGGTTATAATTATCCTCCAACATGAACAATGATCACTAAAAAATGAGAATTCTCAATTCTAGTGGCGTACATACATCATATTTTTTCCAATCATCCCATTCACTATAACAAACATTTATTATCTCATCATGTTACAAAAAAAATATAATCTATGCCCCTAAAAATTGATGTTCTCTTGGAATCACACCATCTAATCCATGCATAGGATCAAGTCATAGAGATCCATTCCCAAAACAAGGAAACCCCATTACCACTAGACCATTGACACGATGAGTATGCATGAAGAACACCTAGAACACTTATCTATGTTCCTACCATGTGGTGTAAACAAATCTATCACACACATCATAATATTGATATAAAACATTAACACATCAATTACATGGGAATAAATAAAATAAATAGAACCTCTAGAATCAAACTGAAAAATAGCCAACGATAATGAAATAAGAATAGTGACTCCAAATATCATATGCCCTACATGTAATTCTATCAGTATTTTATCCACATCATGTAGATTCCCCATATCAGGATGCCCATGATAACAACCACTGACCGATCTATTTCCCCTAAAATGACTATATCTAGAACTAGATATATCCCTACCTATATGACCATCAATCCAATAACCCACTATCTAAGATGGTTCCGAACAAAAGGAAATACATTTGTATGCAACATATCATTCACCAATCTAATATGATCATTGCACTATGAAAAAACATTCCATGTTCTTCATTTACCCATATTAATTATTGGGATTGGGTTTATTTGAACATGCTAATATCTTGTTCCCCATTTCCCAAAACTGATGGAACACAAATGATCTGCCACCTAAACCCACAATCAATGATAACCATGAAGGTTCACTTAGATACTAACACCCCCAAACTTCTCCTTCCTGTCCTAATTTCTCTTTTTTCAGATTGGATTCTTCTACCTTAGTGCACTTATTACATTTGTAAAAAGATACCATATATGACGCTACAATAAATCTCTACCATCAAATCATGTTCAACCACATTTATATAAGAATTTATTGTGAATAAGAATACTTGTGATAAAATCTCTTGTATTATCCCCATATCAAATCTTTGTGCCATCAGTTTATCATTGGATACTACATAGTGTATTAGCCAAAATAATTAAGAAATATGTTTATCATACAACATCATGGTCGGATACCCCAAATGATGTTACTAGAACTTATAATAAATTGATAAGGACAAGTTATCATGTATATAATTATAATTGAATAAGACCATTAAATCTATCCACCCCATCATCTCATGGTTCTGAACATTCACCACAGAGTCACACAACTTTCGATTGGGACTTTTATACATGAATGGGGAAAAAATTACCTCAAATTATTTTAGAGTTTCAGGAAACTCAAATATCCACTCAATAAAATTAATACAATCCTATCCATCCTTGGGATCTTTGATATCATGGAAATTATGAGTCTTATTATTGAGGAACTTTTGAGATTTATCCTTTCCCAAATCTGGTTTGACTTCATTAACCATAGAAGGACATGATTCCTCTCAGTAACCCAAAGTAAAATATCCCAAACAATGACTATCAAAATTTTCTGAACAATTATTGATGTAGAAATCTCTCCAACATATTCTTGAAGCTACAAAGAATTCCTATAGTGTTGAATCATGTAATAATAAGCAACCACCACAATGAAAAAAACCTAAGTCCAATATTGTAAAATTTTTCCAACAAAATAATTGAAAACTGCCTAAATAAATTAAAAAACACACATAAAGATCAAAAAAGAATCCATAACAAACTACACATCTTCCACCTGATGTGTAGAAATAGTTTGCGATCAATACATATTACTTGGAAGATAAGTCAACCAATATTTTCAAAATATTCCATCGTGACTCAACTTCTATCAGGTGGTGTGTTGGTCAAACACCCCACCCACAACCATAATCTCAAACACATAAAATCCTTGATATTTTTAACATAGACTATCCCAAAAATCATCAATAAAAGAACGAGAAAAAACTTTTCTGAACCAATTTTTTCATGAACCAAACTATGGTGTGTCCCAAACTAACATCCAACCAAGAATGTGGAATTCACCAAATAGAGTTCACATTCCCAAATGGCTAGAAACAAGTTCATGGGAACAAAAAATACACATCATGAATGATTTAAACCGTGAATATAACCATAACCAACCCTCAAGAATAAAACATTACATAACTGATAATCATAACAAAATGAGATAAAAAAATGCCCAGATTCATCATTTTATAACATTAACCATTAAAAAAAATCACCAAAGTTGAATGTTAAAAATATAAATATCTCAACAACCTCTATGTAAGAAGATTTCCATAAACCTCTATAAACTCCCATTAATACCTTCCAGAAGTGGTACACTAGCTACCAGATTCCCCGACACCACCACAAAACATCATACCTTCAACTAGGACAAACATAACATTGACCACATACACCCAATGGTTTATGTAGTGTCTGATCCAAATCCTAGAATGATTTTACATTAAGAAAGATTATATCCAATAACATTAGAAGATAAATCAACATGATCAATTTCCCAAAAACCGTGAAAACATATTCAAGGATCATTTTTAGAGAAATTTGATTCAGGAAAACCCATATAAGGAATTCATTATTCTCAAAAGAAGATTTCTCTAAAAATAACTAACCTATACTTTATCGTATACCAATGGTTACCAAAACATCACATAAGGATCATGTCACAAGAGGGCCCCATGGAGAATACATATATGTGACAATAATAATTATTCCTCTAAGAACCTCGTACATTTATTCTCAAAATATTCCAACCAAAACCAACATTTTTCTCATAAACTAGACACTAGATGTGATCACATCTATAAGTCTAGTGGTCCCAATATCTCAAGCCAAATCTATGATGACCCAGACTCTCTTGGTTCTTTCCATTTCCAAAATCTGGGTCCTAAAGGAGTGGCGTCTCGGTGAGACCGATCGGTGAGACCGATCGGCATCACCCGGGCTTGTTATGTTGTTTCCAGTAGCACTCCATTGTGCAAATAGGGTTTTAAACCATATTCTGACTTGTTTAAGCGTGTTTTAAAGACCTGTAACATGCATATGTGTTTTAATTAAATACTTAATCAATTCATGAGTCGTCTTAAACTACTCAACCCTTTTTTAATGATGAGTGGAGCCGCGTGGTCATCCCACGACCCCCGCACCTTACACGGTTTCACGTCCTCACCCCAACCGTCCCCAGCTCTTATAAACCAAGGGTTAGCTATGGTTTCTCTTTTCCTGGATCATGGCTTTTCACAAACAGCTTCTGGTGCATCGGGAGCGCCACATCGTTATCTGTAATGTTCTGCGCCCGGCCTAAGCACGTCGATCAAACAAGTAGGTAATTTTTCCTTTGCCTCTCTCATTTGTGTATCATGCGGGGTGGGCGTGCTTTTGATTTTGTAGAATTGGATAAACCAGAACAAATTAATGATAATGAATGAATTATGTAAAGGAAGAGGGGGTGTGATCGTTGATGTTATTATGTTATGAACATCTTGTTGAGTTGTGATGGCTTATGCCTTCTGAAAATCGAGGCCATTGGTGGTCGTTGTTTGTGCACAAATGAACCCCTACTGATGTTTTAAATGGCTTGTTGTGGTTGTAAACTCCTGCTGTGAAAAGTAATTGATTAATCACATATATCTTGCCAATAGATTGAGGATCCAGGATCTTTCCATTAGTGATAACCCTCGGTTAAAACACACAAAAGTTAAAATCATGGTGTGTGTTAAGTCGCTTAAATCTGAAAATACTGGCATGACCCTGACTTGTGTTGATTGTGGTAGTTGGTTGTTTTTTTTTCGAGCCGATTGCTAGAAACGTGGGAGGTGATGGGATCTCCTGTCTTGTACTCTTGGAGGTTCTGTGAAATTGGGGATGGGGTCCCCTGTTGGTGCGGACTCGGTGGTTGTGAGTTTTAAGTCCCGATGGTTACTTGTTTACATCACAAATTGGGGTGGGACCCTCTGTTGTTGAGAACCAGGTGTGGTCATTATGGTTGAAGTTTGATTGTTTACTTTTCAATACTTCTTCCTATGATTACTAGTGCCCAGTAGTGCTTAAACTTAAACTTTATTACTGAACATGAAACAAGAATGGGATAATGGGTTTTGTTGGCGAGAGTCGTGGCTTGTGACTCGGATATAGTGGTGTTGTGTTCCATAGGACGGTTAGAAAAACCTAGATTTTGGATGAGTGCTTGTTACATATACTTATACATGTAGTTTTCTGTTTCTTATTTGTGCCCCACCCAAGTTGAGCACTTAGTGTCGAACACCCCCATTTCATGGGGGAGGTTGTTTTTCCCAACATTATTCTTGGTGGCTGGTTATTAGCTCATTTTCTGCTCCTTTTCCCAGATAGCCCAGGTATCTTTGGGCAGGCTGTGATGGCCTGAGGTCCATTATTAGCCCAAGAACCTTCGAGTGGGGTAGTGTGGTAGTTGGCCCGGTGTGTGAGGCAGGTGGTTTCCCAAGTTTCTTTGGGATGAGGCCTAGGAGTCTTCAGGAGTGGAAATAGATCTTATAGCCCAGGTGTCTTCGGGCGTGGTGGTGGTTTTTCTGACCAAGGTGTTTGTAGGCGTGGTTACGTGTGGTTGTGGCCCAAGTGTGTGCGGGAAGGATTTCGGTAGTGGGACTGCGTGTGGTTGTAGCCCAGGTGTGTGCGGGTGGGATTTCGGCAGTGGGACTGTGTGTGGTTGTGGCCCAGGTGTGTTCGGGCGGGATTTCGGCAGTGGGACTGCGTGTGGTTGTGGCCCAGGTGTGTGCGGGCGGGTGTGGAACTGGGACTACGGTGAGAGCGGAAGGATTGGACCGATGCATAGCATATCTCAATAACCAGTGGGAAGGTGGCGCGGGGTACCCAAACATCGATGTACTCTGATTATATATATTACTTGACTTGCGTTATTTGGAGAGTGTGCCTTGGTGAGGCCTGGGGTGGATAGTTTACCTTCATTGGTGTTTGGTTTAATCATTTTCTCATGGGACTTTAGTACATTCCCCCACTTGTGCACAAGAGTCTTTGGTTTTCCCTACTGAGCGTACTTGTCTGCTCACCCTACGTATATAAACTGCTATCAGGATTCCAGGATGACTTCGGGGATCACGCGAGACTATACTAGCTCGGACCCTCTGGGCAGTTTCAGTTGCAGTTGTTCTTTCTTTGGTACTTGCCTTTGTAGTCACCTTCTGTACTTTGTGGCTTTCGCATTTGAAACATGCATATGGGAATGGCATACATTTTGTTTTACTTTTATTTTACCTTGTTGTTGTTGGGTTTCATTATCTTATCTATTGATCCTATAAAAGAAGGTGTAATGCCTTATATTTGTGAGAAATTTCTATACCCTCGGTGGTAGTCGCCACTCCTGGACCTATTCAAGGAGGGTGTCGGGGGTCATTATCTCTCCTTCAAGTTAATGAAGGAAGGTCCTGGGAATCTGCTGACCCTTCCCTCCTTTTGGTGAAGGCGGGTCGTGACATAATGGTATTAGAGGTGATGGTTGAGAGATAGGATGGAGTGTGGAGTTAGGCACAATGAGGATTTCATGGGATGGTAAGGCAATAGTGTTGGGTGACCTTGGCGCATGAATTTGGCTAGGGAAGACCGGCTAGGACACGGGATTTTAGGGCCCCCTGTGATCCTATGCAAGGACTCTAGACCTACCGAACTACCAACTGAGGCCACACTAATTGCAGGGTAGAGACCCTAGGAAATGTACATGCATCATAATGACTTGTGTTCTTGTGTTTCTGGAATGTCTTGGGGATTTTGAATAAATTTTAAAAAAAATATTTAATAAGTTTTAAGAATGATATTTTGCACTATTTGGGCTTAGTAATTCCTTGTTTACCTTGCAGCTATGGAACCTGGGAGGCGACCATGTGTGGTACAGGCGATCGAGGCCCCGAAGACTACTTTGGACGATCGGCAGAGAGCTGATCGAAAGGAAGAGGACGACCAGTGGTAGATGACTCTTCGAGCCTTCCAGTGACAGGACCTCGAGATGTAGGAGGGTAGCACCTCCGATATGAAGACGGAAGGCTGACTAGAGGAGCTAGTTATAGCCTTTGTCCTGATTCGAGCCCCGACCGAGTACTGGGTTCCTCTGGCCGTCATCCAGATGCGGGGAGTAGCATGTCAGTGGTGGACTCATTACTTGGGGGAGAGGAGGGAGTATGAGGTGGATTGGGTGGACTTCGAGAGGGATTTCTGTGCAGAATTCCTCTCCTCGACGATGAAGGCAGAAAAGAGGCAGGATGTACTCTCCCTCCAGTAGGGTAGTATGTCTGTGAGGGAGCTAGGGATCAAGTTCAAGGACCTCCTACGTTTTCCTCCAGACCTCTTTCCCGATGAGGATTCTTGAGCAAGACATCTAGAGGAGGCGCTCCGACCCTCCCTCCAGTATGCTGTTACCCCCTTTACCCTGCCGACATACTTGGAAGTCCAGAAGAAGGCCGAAGTGGTGGTGAGGATGCATGCTCTAGGAGGAGTGTCGCGAGAGGGAATCCAACTGGGACAATAGATGGGGAAGGTCGTCAGCACCATGTCTCCAGCGTCAGGACCCTCTAGGTTCCGACCCTCATGGAGAAGGTCGCAACAGTTTCAGTTTTGATCCCCCGACCCTCGCCCTTTTCCTACGGGCCCAGGACCACAGTGCTTCATCTGTGGGAGCCCTAGGCATCTCCGGATTCAGTGCCCAGACCGGGTGCAGTACGGCGGTGGTGGACATCTCCCGCACCCACCCCAGCAGTATCTTGCAGCTAGACCTTTCCAGCAGCAGCAGCAGGGGCATCGATCTCCCGCTCCTCCGAAGTCAGACAGAGGAGGAGGATGCTGACCTCAGGGCGATCCACAGGGACCTCGACTAGGGCATGGTCGGGGAGGTGGCCGACAGCCGAGGTGAAAGGGAGCTGGGCATGGACAGTTACATGCCGTAGAGGCAGCAGTTCCAGCAGGGCCAGTGATTGTTCGAGGTACGATCAGTCTGTTTAGCACTCTTGATTATGCCTTGTTCGATACCGGAGCTTCGAACTTCTTTGTTGCACCCAGCCTAGCCCGTGCCCTGGGATTAGATGCGGAGAGTCTTCCAGTGCCCCTGGTTTTGAGCACACCAGTCGGTGGTCAGACCAACTTGTTGTTTGTTTGTGGGGGATGTAGACTGATGATAGGGCCACATCAGTCGGTAAGGGATCTTCTTCTACTACAGATTCATCCATACAATGTCATTCTAGGAATCAGATAGCTATTTTCTATGTGTGTTTTCATTGACTGTTTCCGAAGAAGGGTGGTGTTCATGTACTTGGACGGCTGGCGTGTTACCTTCACCGGCGACCAGAGCAGTTCGAAGGGAAACAGGATGGAGGAACCTCTCCTCTCCTTGATGACCAAGCTGATAGTGGAATCAGTTGATGCTGAAATGGTGGAAGTGCCAGAGAACGTCCGTGAGTTTATGGTCATCTTTCCGAAGGAGGTGACGACTCTACCCCCCCCCCCCCCCCGACGTGATATCGAGTTCGGGATAGACCTTCAGCCCGGTGATCATCCAGTCTCGATAGCCCCTTACCATATGGAACTTTCGGAGCTACGGGAGTTGGGGATACAGATTGATGATCTAATAAAGAGGGGTTACGTTCTTCTAAGTTCATCACCGTGGGGTGCTCCGGTCTTGTTTTAAAAGAAGGCAGATGGCGGACTTTGGTTGTGTATAGACTACAGTAGGCTGAATTAGGTGGCGATCAAGAATCGCTACCCTCTTACAATGATATATGATCTTTCCGACCAGCTAAAAGGGGCAGGATGGTTCTCGAAGATCGACCTATGGTCTGGGTACCACGAGCTGAGGGTGAAAGAGAGCGACATCCCGAAGACAGTGTTAAGGTGCAGGTATGGACATTTCGAGCTCGTAGTCATGACCTTCGGTGTTATAAACGCCCTGGCTGTGTTCATGGGGCTTATGAACTCCATCTTCCGGGAGTACCTGATCGGTTCATGGTTGTGTTCATCAACGACATACCGGTCTACTCTAGATCAAAGTAGGACCATGTAGAGCACTTGAGGACAGTTTTGGAGGTCCTCCGACAGCACCAGCTCTATCGGAAGTTGTCAAAATGAATGTTCTGGACACGAGAAGTGCACTTCCTCGGGCACATAGTGTCTGAGCAGGGGGTAGCGGTCGACTCATCAAAGGTTGAGGGAGTTGTTTCTTGGGAAGCACCCAAGAATTTTGCAGAAGTCCGAAGCTTCCACAGGCTGGCGGGTTACTACAGGAGATTCGTACCCAACTTCTCCCGAGTAGCAGCCCCTTTGACGGATCTGACGAAGAAGGACCTGGCTTTCATATGGAGTGAGCAGTTCCAACCAGCCTTCAGCTATCTGAAGGATAAGTTTGTCAGTGCCCCAATGCTGAGATTACCAGAAGAAGGGGCGGCTTATGAGGTGTTCTGTGATGCTTTAGGACAGGGCATGGGGTGCGTGTTCATGCAACGACAATGGGTGATCTCTTATGGGTCCAGGAAGCTGTGTTACCATAAGCATAATTACGCCACCCACAACCTGGAACTTGCAGCGGTCGTTTTTGAGCTAAAGTTATGGCGGCACTACCTCATCCAGGAATGCTTTGTGGTCTTCACAGACCACAAGGGCATGAGTTATATCTTCTCCCAGCGGGACATAAACTTGCGACAGCAGAGATGGATGGAGTTCCTCCAGGATTACGACTTCGATATCTCTTATACTGAGGGAAAGGGCAATGTGGTGTCCGATGCCTTGAGCAGGAGGACACGGAAGGATGCAATCCGAGAGTCGGCGGATGCCTGGAAGGCAATGGAGGAGTTGGCTGCCTTACACCTGGATGCGAAGATGGATAGCGGCAGAGGCTTCCTATTTCAGATGATAGTGCAGTCATCCCTGTTTCAGCAAGTGGAGGAGTCTCAGTGGGGAGACCTAGAGTGTGAAGTGATGCGTGACCAAGTTGACCAGGGCAATTCTCCGGAAGGATGGATAGAGGATGGTCAGAACCAGATGCTTTTCCAGAAAAAGTTGTTTGTTCCGGAGGCAATGCGCAGCAAGGTTCTCAGTGAGTTCCACAACTCACCCCTTGCGGTACACCCAGGAGTTTCCAAGATGTACCAGGGTTTGTAGAGGCTGTTTTGGTGGCTTGGAGTTAAGCGAGCAGTGGCAAAGTTTGTCGCGATGTGCTTAGTGTGTCAGCAAGTGAAGGCTGAACACCGAGTTACAGCGGCCTACTGCGGCCTCTAGATGTCCCTGAGTGGAAGTGGGATGAAATCTTGATGGATTTCGTCACCGAACTACCCAAGGCCCAAGGAGGGTACGTTGCCATCTGGGTGGTAGTGGACAGGTTGACGAAATCAGCTAACTTTCTGGCGATCAGGGAGTCGAGTGCTGTGGATGCTTTGTTACGAAAGTACATGGATGAGGTAGTGTGGTTTCATGGAGTTCCAAGGTCTATAGTATCAGATATGTATGTATGGTTTTCCTCGAGAGTCTGGAGAGGATTACAGCATGCGTTTGGAACCCAGTTATGCCTTAGCACTGCTTTCCATCCCCAGACAGATGGACAAACAGAGTGCACCATCCAGACCTTGGAGGATATGTTGCGGGAATGTGTTCTGGACTCAGGAGGATCATGTGTGCAACACATGCCTCTGGTGAAGTTTTCCTACAATAATAGCTACCACTCTGCCATTGGAATGGCCCCGTTTGAAGCTTTTATGGGAGGCTATGCCGTTCGCCTGTGTGTTGGACCGAAGTAGGAGAGGCAGGCATCCTTGGTCCGGAGGTGGTGCAGAACATGACAGAGAAGGTTCAGCTCATACGGGAATGGTTGAAGGCGGCCTAGGACCGACAGAAGTCGTATGCTGATACCAGGAGGAGGCCCTTGGAGTTTGAGGTTGGGGACCACATGTTCTTAACGGTCTCCCCTCGGCGTGGGCTGTGGAGGTTCGGAAAAGGGAGTAATCTTTCTTCCAGATTCATCGGACCCTTCCAAGTGTTACGGCGGGTCGACAATGTGGCTTACTACCTAGCATTTCCACCACCGCTTCTAAGGATACATGATGACTTTCATGTGTCCCAGCTCCGTCGGTATATGCACGACGATTCACACGTCCTTGATTGGGGCGAGTTGGACGTCGAGGACGACATGACCTTTTTGGATAGACCAGTGGTGATCAAGGATCGCAAAGAAAAGGTGCTTCGCGGGCGAACAATCCCCTAGGTTCATGTGTTGTGGAGACATGGTGGGCATGAGGAGAGTACGTGGGAGAGGGAAGCACAGATGCATACCCAGTACACAAAGTTGTTTTGAATTTTGTTCCTTGTTGTACCTATTGTCGTAGAACATTTTGTCGTTTGGCTATGAAATTTGCTAGTTTTCTTCCCTCTTTTTGTGTGTAAAAAGCCCCGACTATTGGGAAGGATAGAACCCAACCCCTAATGAAGACACATTAAGGTGGATGCGATTAAATCTGTGCGGGCGAGTCAGTACCGCCCAAAGAGGATAATATCTTGACATGGGGGAGGAGACTCCCCAACCCACATGCCCGAGCAGTTTGGCATGATATGTTGCTTGGTTCGTGACAGGAAAGTGTTCCTAGTTAACGATGAGGTTCACTCTTGAGAGGTATCTTTCAGGGTGGTTGTTCGGACCCGCCCTTCCCTTCTGGGTTGTTTAAATTTTCGAGGACGAGAATAGTTTGAGAGGTATCTGATTTGATGACGCAGACACTCTTGGTTCTTCCCTTTGCCAAAATCCGGGTCCTAAAGGGGTGGTGTCTTGGTGAGACCGATCGGTGAGACCGATCGGTGTCACCTGGCCATGTCAAGTTGTTTCTAGTAGCGCTCCTTTGCGCAAATAGGGTTTTAAACCCTATTCTGACTTGTTTAAGCGTGTTTTAAAGACCCGTAACATGCACAAGAGTTTTAATAAAATACATAATCAATTCATGAGTTGTGTTAAACTACCCAAACCATTTTTTTAAGGATTATTGGAGCCGTGTGGTCAACCCACGACCCCCGCACCTTACGCGGTTTCACATCCTCACCCAAACTGTCCCCGTCTCTTATAAACCAAGGGTTAGCCGTGGTTTCTCTTTTCCTGGATCGTTGCTTTTCAAAAACAGCTTATGGTGCATTGGGAGTGCCACATCATTATCTGTAAAGTTCCGCGCCCGGCCTAAGCTCGTCGATCAAACAAGTACGGAATTTCTCCTTTGCCTCTCTCTTTTGTGTATCATGCAGGATGGGCGTGCTTTTGATTCTGTAGATTTGGATAAACCAGACCAAATTAAAGATAATGAATGAATTCTGTAAAGGAAGAGGGTGTGTGATCATTGATGTTATTATGTTATGACCATCTTGTTGAGTTGTGCTGGCTTATGCCTTCTTGAAAATTGAAGCCGTTGGTGGTCATTGTTTGTGCACTAATGAACCCCTACTGATGTTTTAAATGTCTTGGTGTTGTTGTAAACTCCTGCTGTGAAAAGTAATTGATTAATCACGTATATCCGGACAATAGATTGAGGCAGCACGATCTTTCCTTCTGTGATAACCCCCGGTTAGAACACACAAAAGTTGAAATCATGGAGTGTGTTAAGTCGTTTAAATCGGAAAATACCGGCATGACCTTGACTTGTGTTGATGGTGGTAGTTCGTTGTTTTCTTTTCGGGCCGATTGCTGAAAACGTGGGAGGGGATGGGATCCCCTGTCTTGTACTCTTGGTGGTTGTGGGAAATTTGGGATGGGGTCCCCTGTTGGTGCGGACTCGGTGGTTGTGAGTTTTATGGCCCGGTGGTTACTTGTTTACATCACAAATTGGGGTGGGACCCTCTGTTGTTCAGAACCGGGTGTGGGCGCTATGGTTGACGTTTTATTGTTTACATTTCTGGACTTGTTCCTATGCTTACTAGTGCCCAGTAGGGCTTAAACGTATACTTTATTACTGAACATGAAACAAGAATAGGACAATGGGTTTTGTTGGGGAGAGTCGTGGCTTATGACTCAAATATGGTGGTGTTGTGTTCCATAGGCCAGTTAGAAAAACCTAGATTTTGGGTGTGTTCTTGTTACCTATAATTATACTTCTAGTTTTCTGTTTCTTATTCGCGCCCCACCCAAGTTGAGCACTTAGTGCCGAACACCCCAATTTCATTGGGGAGGGTGTTTTTCCCAACACTATTCTGGGTGGCTGGTTATTAGATTATTTTCTTCTCCCTTTCCCTGATAGCCCAACTATCTTTGGGTAGGCTGTGATGGCCTGAGGTCCATTATTAGCCCAAGAACCTTCGGGCGGGGTAGTGTGGGGGTTGGCCACGTGTGTGCGGCAGGTTGTTTCCCAAGTGTCACCGGGATGACACCCAGGAGTCTTCAGGTGTGGCAGTAGATCTTCTAGCCTAGGTGTCTTCGGGTGTGGTGGTGGTTGTTCTGGCCTAGGTGTTTGCATGCATGGTTACTTGTGGTTATGGCCCAAGTGTGTGCGGGCGGGATTTCGGCAGTGGGACTTCGTGTGGTTGTGGCCAAGGTGTGTGTGGGCGGGATTTTTGCAGTGGGAATGCGTGTGGTTGTGGCCCAGCTGTGTGCAGGCAGGATTTCGGCAGTGGGACTACATGTGGTTGTGGCCCAGGTGTGTGCGGACGGGTGTGGCAGTGGGACTGTAGTGAGAATGGCGGGATTGGTCCGATGCGTAGGATGTCTCAATAACAAGTGGGAAAGTGGCGCGGGGTACCCAAACATCGATGTGCTCAGATTATATATATTACTTGACTTGAGTTATTTGGAGAGTGTGCCTTGGTGAGGCCTGTTTGGATAGTATATCTTGATAGGGGTTTGGTTTACTCTTTTTCTCATGGGACTTTAGTACGTTCCCCCACTTGTGCACGAGAGTCTCTGGTTTTCCCTACTGAGCGTACTTGTGGGTTCACCCTACGTATATATATTGCTTTTAGATTTCTAGGAGGACTTCGGGGATCACGCGGGACTATACTAGCTCGGACCCTCTTGGAAGTTGCAGTTGCTGTTATTCTTTCATTGGTACTTGCCTTTGTAGTCACCTTCTGAACTTTGTGGCTTTTACATTTGAAACATGCATGTGGGAATTGATTACTTTTGTTTTTACTTTTCTTTTACCTTTGTCATGTTACCCAATTCATTGGAGAGCTATCTTAGGCTCACCCACCCTATGTTTATCATTGAACCACCCATATACGTAAACAATGACAAATTAACATAACACATTCATAACACATAAAACATTTATAATGTAAAGATAACATTTCCACATTGTAATTTCAATATATCATTTCAATATATCGATATAATCATTGCTTTATCAAACAATTTTAAAAACCCATTAAAACATTACTTAAGAGATTTTTGGAATCAAAGTGTCTCATTCCACATTGAATCTTCTAAAATAATAATCATTTTAAAACATAAATATATTAATATATAATAATATCCTTTAAATAGTATTGAAAATGTGGAAATTATTGAAAACGATTTTGAAGAATACATTTTTAAAACATTTACAATGATATTTTAGTTGAATATTTCTTAACAAAATGAGAGATGCTTGAATAAAAATAGTTGAGGAATAACGTTAATCAAAGTTTATTATATCATTAGAATAGAGATATTAATGATATAATATTCCCATGGAAATTATATACACCATATAAATGTGAATTGGTTCATAACAAGATTGTAGTCTTAAGGGAATATAAATTGAGACAAAATCCCATATAATGATTGTTTCCTTAGATTAAGGATAAATAAATTACGTAAAAATGTGTGATAAATATAAACACACTCAATATGATTAGATATTCAGTGTAAAAAAATCAGAGTTCTTCCCACATATTCATAGCACAAAATAACCATGAAGTATATGTTTAACCAAATGAATTGAAATTGGGTTAAAAATTTCCTTTACTGAAATTCGACAGCCTAATGATATCACATTTAAAATTCATAAAATTAATTAATATGAGAGAAAAGGGTATCTTATTATATGTTAAAAAAATATACTTCAATAATGGTATAAAATAACAAGTCCCAACATAATAATGTGGAAATTAAAAAGATATAACATAAATGAAGACTTTTAAAAAGATGAGGGTGAAAGATTCTTTCATTGATTCGGTAGCATAGGAAACATACACCCCATGAAAGAAGGATAAAAAAAATGGAGATGTAAATACCCATAAAATAAATTATATTAAACAAATAATATAATCATGGTCAGTACATATACCACACAAAAGTAAATAGTGGAAAATATATCATGAGTCTCACCGGAATAAAAAGTGAGATGAAAACCCTTTACCACATTGTAATCAATTGAGTTATATAAAAAAAGCTAATAACCACAAAATTTATCACAGAATACCATTAATATAAATAGAATCAAGATATTATAAATAAAATTGTATTACACAATACACCACATGCAAGAAATAAGTGGCGAACTAAGGAAATCTCACAGAATTAAAAGTGAGATAAGAAACCCCTTCCCTCGTGTGCGAATTTACTAGATCATTATTTAATCTCAAGAATAATAATCTAAAAATATTTTATTCTTTCTTTAGAAAATTTTTTGTGTTTATTATTAATTTTATATCAATTATTATCTTTCTATAACAAAAAGTTAATTATTTGAGTTCATATGAGACATTTTGTCGATGTTCGGAACTTGATGTAAAAATGAACATGTTATAATTATAAATTTTAAATGTGGTTGAAATTATATTATCTAGAGAATGATATTAATTATTTAGATATAACATATATCATATTTATCTAGTATATATATTTATGTATAATTGTAGATAACATTTGGAGATAAGAAATGAAATTCACTGTTCTTGGAAATGGTAAACTGTACGTACGCATGAACACTCATTTAATTTAAATTCCATATTTAAATGTATTAAAATATAATAGTAAATATATATATTTTAATTATATTATAATATCATATTTAATTATCTCCATATTTTATATGTTCCACATATGTCCTGAACGAGTCAAATCATTTTGAGGGGGTGGTAGTCCTTACTTCTTCAAATGAAATTATCACGTTTACCCATTATGGAAACCATAAGGGTATGATGTAAATGGCAAATAAAGAAACATAGAAAAAATATAAATATAATATATATCACATATAAATATAGTTCTATCATAATGTTCACCATGAGAGGTGGTGGGAGATAATTGAACAATCATTGTTTTGTGAGGCAGTAGTTCGTCGTCCACAGAAATAGTATGCTCTTTACCAATTAGATGGTGGTGTGTGTATGTTAAGTTCAAATAAATTTACGAAAAACAACCTAGTATATTTAGGATAACTTTATTATTATAAAATAACATAATAAAAAGAGTTTAGGTGAATTTATAAGTAAAATAATACAAAATAACTTAAGAGAATATGTTACCTTTACACCGGGTATCTCCCTTTGGTTTGACCCAAAATTTTTAATTGAATTTCCTTTTTTCTATGGGTAAGGATTATAAGTGGAGAAAAGGTATGTAGGGAGATTAACTGGGAAGATTTTTGTCAAGAAAAAGGGCTTGGGAATTTTGAGGAATTAGTTAGAAGCGAGGGATTTTTATAAGGGGAAGAAGGGGCTCGTTGAGAATGTTTAAAAATATTATTTTATTATATAATAATTTTCAGTTTCTAAAGGCCAAAAACTCATTATATTTGAATTTATATGACTCAGGTTCGAAATAGAATCATCCAATAAGAATTAGACTAGTTTTGAATAATTTTTAATATTTATTATTTTATTCATTTATATCATCGATTAATGAGGGAAACACTGCATCATTATTGTGTGATAAATACATCTATTTATATGATGTCTATATATTATTAAACAATTATTGTGACCTAGGAAATATTTTTATCTTTAAAAATAATATTTATAGTCTAAGAGATAACTTATATAACCCCATGTAATAATTGATTTACTAAAAGATATAAGTTTGTTTCATTTTTTTCTTTACATTAAATTAATTAACATAAAGTGCCATTATCACTCCCAAGTGGATAAATGTGGTCACCAAATCAACCCAAGGGTTCCAAGGGTCAGAAATGTATCAAACATTAGTATTAGGACACATGTTAGGGTAATTTAACAATATTACAGTTATATTTTGGTACCCATATTTACCAGATTTCAACTTTAACCTTTGTAAATAAATTTTTTACTAAAGTAAATATTTATATTGTCTAAAAATAAAAGTTAACTAATTAAAAAATTTAAACCACTTGATTACAAATATGGAATACATTTTTCTAAATTCAAAACATAGAAGTTGCAGAAATTAATTTAAAATTAATTCCAACTCTCAAAACAATAAAAACTTGTTTTTAAGAAATAATAACTATTAAAATATTGACACTTATTTGTGTCCAATTTCAAAGTGAAATTTAATCCAATGGTCACCATTGGATTAAATGATAAAAATATTAAATAATAACACATTAAAATCAACTAAATATATAATATATCCTTATAAATAAATAATATTAAAATGTAGTTTTGAATTAAAATTCAATATTTTACACTTGTCATTAAAAAATAAATTTTATCAGAAATATATTTTTTTTACCCAAAGTAAATTTTTATGTCCCTATTCTAATGAAGAATATAATTTTGTCAAATAGAACATATAAAACTCACCAAAACTAGAATTAAAGAGGCTTCCCAATCAAAATGTAAAAAATAAACCTTTTAATGAATATTTGAGTATTAATAGTTAAAACTGGATTCATTCTCATTTAAAGACTTTAATTTTATTAGATAAATGTAAAAACTTTTAACAAAAATATTTAATCATAATATGTATAGTTTTATTCATTAACTCTAATAAAACACCTATGTGTTAACTACAATTTAAAATAATATTATTATATTATGAATTTTCAATATGACTCTACAATATGTTCAACAACTGTTTCCAATGAAACTAGTTGTTGCATATCAGGTACGCCATAAAACATAGCATCCTCTATAACGTAAAATTAATATTTAATTCACAAAATTTAATGAATATGGTAATTTTATATTCTCTATTTACCTGGCATGTTACAATAACATTTTATAAACAATACAACATAAATTTTGTATGTAAGCATAATATATATGGAAACACATTTCACATGATGTAAAAAATTCATAAAACCCTTTTGAAAACACAACATGAAAAACACATATTTAACACGACCATTATATTAGGAAAAACCCATTTCAAATTGATACACACACCAAATCCATTTTATAACATGATTCATGTCACATTCACAGTTAACAAAAAACCTTTCATCTATGTAAAAATTAATCAAACTTGTAGTAAAATCCATTAATTTTTTGAAAACATACATTATATACATTTTCAAACCCAAATCAATTTTAAAACATAATTTACACCATTGAAAAATATTACAAAACACATTTACCAGAAAACACATTGAAGAACACATTAAACACCACCATTTTCCTATAGAAAAACAACTTTCCTCAAAGATGCTTCTCAACACCATCTTAAAACAATTTTCACACATAAAAATTAATCCATATAATAGATATAAACAAATAAAACTATTCCCTAAAATCTAATAATAATGTATGATTAGGTAACCACAATCCTAAAGATTGGAAACATATATATTCTATTTAAAAAAACCAACACCAAACCTCAATGGGATTCTATAAAAGAAAGATAAAAATCAAACATTATGATTTCAACAAATAATTCAATATCAGGGGATCGATCTCTCAAAAACTCCATTGAAAAGGAGATACTCAAAAATAGGTTAGAATTACACTATATGGAGGTAGTATCCAAGAGATATAAAACTTAAATGATGATTCCATGAAGATACAAGGACCAATAAATTGAAGGATTGATTGTCAAGAAGTCTAAAATGTTGTAGAGGGATCTCTTATGGTAGAATATACAACATTTCATTATTTCGGTTGGTTTAGGGTAAAACCTAAATAAGTAGAATGACAGATTTTAAAATTTAAAATTACCATGATAGGTTGTAGGGTTTGCCCACACAGTTTTCCAAAATATACGGAAATTGTGTGTCCATATCGATCTAAGAGAAACACACCTGCGCTGTTTCCAATGGAATGGAACACGACCATGGGGAATAGTATATGTCATGGACAATGTCACATTCCATAGAACATTATTATCTATAGTATTTCACATGGTTTCCCCTAATTGTGTACCAATCATGTGAGACCTTGTTTTAGTCCCAAAAAATTAATTTTACTCAAAAAACTCTTGGGGAAACAAAGATAAATATATAATGCCAAAAATAAAGAAGGATCAACTCAAAAAAATGTTAATGATGCAAAATTATATGAAATATAATAAAAGGGTATCAAATATATAATAAATATAATTATATGATCCTTATTTTTAATAAAAAAAATTGTAACACGAACAATTGTATGATAAGAAAAAAAATGAAGTTATTTTGTGGGTATAATAAAAAAAATTAAAACATACACTCTAAACATAACTATTATGGTACTTAAATTAAACAAATAAATAAATAAAAATAAAGTGTTATTTAAATGATTTTCTATATGGGGTACTTTTAACTCTTTTAAAAATGTGAAAATTATTTTTGTTTCAATGTTAACCAAATGATAATATTTTCCCAGAATCATATCCATTATTCAATATTACTGTTCCTCAAAAAATTATTTGGTTTCATAAATAATATAAAATTTCCCTAAATTTTTTTATTTTATTGATTTAATAGATTTAATAATATAAAATTAAAATATACTTATTTTAATCTAAGGAATGAACTTTTTTCTCAAATATGTCCAATGAAGTGTTATATTATATTTTTTATGGAATAAAATATTTTATCTGATATGAAAATGATACAGTTATTGTAAATTTCATTTGATAGTGGGTGATCTCAATATAGATCAGATTTCATCCAAGTAAGATATCTCTCCCAATTTGATTAGTTAGGTTTCAGAAATTACTTCACTAATGTTATATTTTTCGTGGAGTATTCAAAAGAAATTTCTGTTTTTATTTCTTTTTATATCACCTAATATAAATTTTTTTCTAATAACATGTTTTAATTTGTTTTATTTTCTAGGTATATGAATGTTTAGTTTGTATAGAATTGAAAATGGTGACACATCTTGAATGAATCAAAGGATTCATGATCCTAACAGCATTGTATACAAATTATATTGTTTTTATAGAAAATACTTGCATTGGTTATAAGGTATAAATATTTATTTTAGGGGTATGATATTTAATTTATTTTCCAAATTCAATAAAATTATAATTTGAAATGATACTAAAAATATGAAATGTTCAATTATTTTTATAAATAATATAAATATGGATTTATTACATTATATGTTTTTATATTTGGTTTTAGTGGAATGGTTTAGACAATTTATATGGTAGGATAAATCAGATGAGGATATTCTAAGTGTATTATGTACCATAGTGAATTGGAAATTATATTTTTGTTCATAAATTTGATGCAATATTAGTCCCATATATTATTTATGTTATTATATTTTAATATAGTGAATATAATTTTATGAGTCATTTATTTGAATAAAATACTTGAGACTAATAAGCGTTTTAGTAAAAAATTATTATGTAAAGAATGATTCATTATTTTTCCTATATAAATTTGACTATATTGATTACATTTTAGATTAATAGATTATTTATTTTATGATAATTTTGTTTTATTGAGATAATGTGTTTATAAATTTTAGGAATATATGTTCTTGCGTATTGATATCCATGGGTTTAAATACTGATTTAATGACTAATTGATTAATTTTATTTATGAAGAAGTTATCATTTTTTAATATTATTTGAATCAAGGTAGATGATGTTAATTTTCAAGTATGATAATTTTTGTCAACATGTTTTTAATTAGTTGACTAATACTATTTATTTATGTTTTGGAATCATATATGTTTTTATTTTATTTTAATGGATATTGAGGTTAAATATAAAAAATATTAGCATATTTTGGGTAATATATATGAATAGGTAATGAAAAACATTTCTATACTACTTTATGAGTTATTTATGTTATTTTTAAGTGATTATTTAGTTGTTCTTGGATTTATTTTTCATTAACTTATACTAATCATTTCCTTAAAATTTTCTACTAGAATATTTCATGTTGTTTTTTGTTTGTTTATCTATAAAAAAATTTGTGTTTTTCAATTATTATTATTATTATTGTGGTTTTGGTGTTGTATCTATACTGATTTAAAATTATTGGTTATTATCATAACTTTTGGTAAACATTTACAACTTCATTAATTTTTAATGTTTACATAAATAATTTATTTTAATATTAGTAGAAGTTGTAATATGTTTAAGGTCAGTTTTTTTTCTAAAAAATAAAAAGAAAATTCATAATCTATATGGTTAGAAGAAGTGTCGGGAAACTCCTTAAAACAAATATCATTGTTGGAAATGGGGAATGAAAACAAGTAAGTATATTCATTCTAATTAAATAAAATGATTGTAAAAAATCATCACACAAGTAAAAATAAGATAAAATTTTTGATTATAAGGTGGAATATGTTTCTTAAAAATAAAAATAGACAATACATTAAATATATTTTAACTATGCAATGTTGTTAGTGATTTTAAAATAAATAGTTTTTTATGATTTCATACACTACATAAAATTGAATTTAAAAATGTTTTAAACCTTTTTCGTCAAACATAACATAAATTTTCAAGGAATCAGTTTCCTTATTCCTGGGATAATGCAGAACCACGTGATTCTTGTGAAATATATAAATAATAAAATTTCTAAAAATATTAACATTTATATAACGGTGTTTACTATATGAGGATTGTGTAAAAATAAATTTTATATTTCCAAATTACATTTTATTCATTAAAAATTATTTTTATAATGTGTGTGGTTTTTAATAATATTTTATACAAAATTTTACATTTTATATAATAAAATTATAATCATATATAAAACCAACTTTTCAAAATAATCTGCAGATTAATTTTTAGGATTTATTTGAATATTTTTTATTTTTGACAAATTTGTAATAAATATTTTTGGAAAAAAGAACCATAACATTAAATCAAAAAAGATAAAATGATATATTATTTTATTTATTTTTAAAATCATAAAATTATTATTATTTTTTAAATATTATTTATTCAATTACATGTAAATTGACATTATATAAAATTTTGTTATGTAAAACATTAAATTCATCTAATGGTTGTTTTTATAAAAATAGATTTTCATTATTTTTTGAATACTTATTCTAAATTTGTTCTTTAATATATATTTAAAATTTAATTATAGAAAATAAATTCCATTTTTTTATTTAAAAGAAGAAAATTTTAAAAAATGTTCTATTCGGTTCATTTTTTAGTTGTAATGAATATTAACCCAGGAAAATGTTTATCATTATGTTAAGGGGTAAAATATGTTATTTTATTTTTAAAAATTTTATTCATTTCATAGAATATATTATTAAATATTATATTATATGTTTATATTGACTCTTATCAAATTAAAATTTAGATTATAGAAATTTAGTTCCACTTTAATTTTATGAAGACAATATTATATTATTTTAAAATAATTTTAAAACATCAAACACTTTTATTAATTATGTAAAATTTCTCTTCAATGGGATAACACAATTTTTGAATGCTTATAAATAATTATTTTTCTTATGAATAAAAAATTTACGAGTATTTATTTATAAATATCTAATGATAGTGAATTTATCATGGTGGTTAATGTAATGTCAATGTAGTTATTTTAAAAGTACTATAGAATTCAATTAAATGATCTATAAACATTATTTATAATAAATTTTTCATGAACTATAGTTTTATATTTATTTACTGTATAATTAAACGGGACCTATTTTTACTAATGTATTTAGATTAACAATGAAATTCTTTAAAATTAAATATAGTCAAATTATGTGAATATTTCTATAAATGAATTAAATTATTCATATTGTCTAAAATTTAATATAAACTAATTATAGATTAGTAGAATTAAAATCATTACCCAAGAAGATAGATCATTTTATTTTTATATTTTAAAGTATATGTTTTTAAAAAAATGATTTTAAAATTACATACATGACAATTTAATATTTAAATATTGTGAACAATAATTTATTTTTCTCTATAAATTTAAATTAATTCATCCATTTTAGATAATAATTGATCGTATTTCGGAAAAAAATCGAGTACCATTCTAAATATCCTTCCTAATACCCACATGTTTCTTTTCCATCTAAATGACCAACCCTAGAGGGCATCGGGTGTATGCCAAAGGAGGTAATCTAATGAAGATGTGTAACTAATAGCAATGTATTTTCATGTATTTTTCATACTCCAAATCATTAAAATACACTATAACCATCAGAATATAATTAAATCAATATCATCAAAATTTGTAACATTTTATTATGTTCATGGCACATTGGGATTCCCTAACCTTTTCCATCAAATTTATAATGAGCAAATCACTCATATATTTGTGTGGACTATCATCATCAAGATGTAATGTATTTTGATTTCTATCGTTTCCTCACATTGATAGTATAAATATTTAATATATATATATATATATATATATATATATATTATGATGTAATTTATTATTGTGTAGAGATATGATATTATGTACTTTTATACCCACCCATATTGGTAAAAAAAATATTTTCACCTAAAATAATTCTAGGACCACGATCAGAGTGAAGTTATATGGGTCATTTTTTCAAAACCAATTTACATTAATGTTATAAAATATTTTAAAATGTATTTAAATGATAATTATAAAAAATTTATTTTGGAGATAATGTAAACATGACCTCTTTTACCATGGAAAATTCACCAATGTTATTTTCTGGTTATACACAATATGACAACAAAATATACTATTCGAAAACAATTTATTTTGTATCAATATTTGGAATAATTATAAATTTTAAAAAAAATATTATTAAAATTAAATAATACTAAAAATATTATCAAGAAAGTATATGATTATTTGAATTTTATTAATTTTTAATTTAATGATCATGCATGGTCGGTCTAGGGAATAGTTAATCGACTTTGCATTAAGACCACATTTCAATTGTTTTAAACACATTATATCCAATATAAAGGTTCATTAAATGGTTTAATAATGTTATTCCCTATAAAAAATAGTTTATTTTAATACATTTTTAATTTTCAATGGATTATCACAAAGGATATAAAAACTAAATTTTAAAACCTTTTCTGTGTAGGTTAATTTTGATTACTATTACTTAAATGAAATTATTTGTTTCAATATTTACAATAAGGACACATTTTCCCTATATATTCTAAATTATGAATTATTATAATATCATTACAATTTTATATTCTATTTCAAATAATATTTTATTCCCCTCTCTATGTGAATTTATATTTTTCATCATTTTCAATATAAAAATAATATCATCCTAATTATATGTGAAGATTAAATATGTTGAAACATATGTGTTAAATATTGTATATTATGATACTTAATGATACAAATGAAGTATTTTATATTTTTTTCATCATATGTTTCCGGAAAATATTATATGATATCACGTGGAACTGATATAGCTCTTATTATTATTGAGACAAATATAGTCACCAAATGCATTGGGCCACGAGATAGAGTTAATATGAATTAATTTTCTCAAATGGGTTTTGATTCAATTGACTATGATAGTTTTCCCTATGTTTGAGATGTCATAAGTTTTAATTTAAAGTTAATATTAATATATTTCAACATTTTTTAAATATTTTAAAATATTTATTAATATATATTTCATAGACTATGAAAATGACATAATTAATGAAGAATTTATTATGATCATAAATAAATGAAATTATTGGTTTAATAAGTTTCTATTCATTCCAGAGTAACATTCATTATTCTAATTTTACCTTTATTCATTTATATAATATATTTTATAAATAATCTATCCTCTAATGTTTATTTAGTCAATATGTAATGAATATTTTGATTAAAAATGTATTATTTAAAATGTAACATTTTATTATGGGACATCTTGAGTCAAAAGGGAGAATGAGTTTCCTTTTTTTATGTCACTTACTATGCATTGTTTTTCACATCACACATTTTGAAATGATTTCATGGGGATAAAGGATATGTTGGGATTATTTCAAGGTTAGTGGTGTAATGAATTGAATAATTAATAATCCTGATAAATAAAATCAAATTTAGATTATAACATTATACTTTGATAGAAAAATTAATTCTTTATTATAAGTGCCCACATTGATTTGTAAGGGGTTGATATAGCAAACCATTTCCTATTTTTCCAAAACCCTAAACAAATATTACTCTAAACATGTAATAAAATTAATCCCCTATTCCAATTCAAGTAATTATGGGATTATTACATTAGAGGGTATCATATAAAATCAAACATAATGTCAATAAATATTTATTATATTCCTAGATAGAATTATTCTCTTAGAAAATTATTATAATTAAAATATATTAAAAAATTCATATAGGATTTCAGTGATTAATTTTATTGGATAAATAAAATTATTATCTATATAAATGGTTTATATAATGTGGTATATGTGTTCATATACCCTCAGTTAGACATATCCAAATAATAGAAGAATTATTAATTTATTTATGATACAAAAATGGAGCAGTATTAGTGTGGGTATATTGAAGGGAAATTGAAAATTTTATTTGTATGAATAAAACCATAACATTGATATAATATATTTTAAAAAGCATAAGATATGATGTTACATGGATTTAAACGTCAGGGTATCCTTATTTATCTGGAGTATTCAAATTCCCAAGTAAAGTTCTCTGTTGATAAGGTGGAGCTCACATTTCATTCCCTTCAAAATATTTGTGTTTATTATAGTCCTATATTTTTTATTTTTCTAGAAGAGGAGGTTATATTTTTATTAATAATATATGTATGTGAAATATGAGAGGTTTTTGTCTAATTTAATTCCATTCAGTGTCATTTCTGAAGCTAATTATTATATTTTTCATTGAAATGTCAATTTTCAGAAAGATATATTATATATCATTTAGGGAAAATTTGTTCTGAATTTATTTTATTAATATCTAAAACAATATAATATATTCATCAGATATAATTTTTGATAAATAGTTGTGATACTATCACGTGGAATCAACATTGTGACCATTGACTAAATGTTAATTGGCTTATCTTAAACTATGAATGTATTCTCAGGTTATAACTATGAGATTATTTATTGAAGACATGTTTTAATGATCACGTGTTAGGTATGATGTGGCCATAAATAATATAATACAAATTAATTATTATATTTCGAGTATTAATATTCATCTATCTATACTATTAAATGCACTTTGATAACATTTATCATTTCTATAATTGAAAAAAAACCAGTATGTTCTTATAGTTCATGAAAAAATAAAATAAATCATGGGAATCTCTATTGTATATATAATAGTATAGTGGGGATATATGTTATATTCATAATTACCTAGACATTTCAGTGGTTTTTTAATGTGAAATATTGGAATTTTTTAGGACCCAACATTAAAAATTAAATTATACAGTGTCTATAGACTAAATTTAAAATTCATGAATTCCAAAATATATTATAAATATTGTGGTCTGGTTATTAGGTTGAAAATAAGATATAACTACAATCATATTTTATAATGTCGACATATCTAATATGTATTCATTTTTACATAAAATTTAAAAATTATTAAAATACTCATCCTATATTCATAGAAAATCAACAGAACATTCAACGTGAAAGTTTTTCCAACTCATAAATAAACCCTATTAAAAATATTTAGAAATATCTTATGAGAAAAAAAAGTCCATTAATGGTAATAAAATAATTATTTTTATAATTATAATAGAATATAATATATACAATAAAATTTTTTACATTATGAAATTATTTCTTGAGCATATGATATAAATCGGGTCCACATGAAAAAAATGTTTTGGTGAAAAGAATGAATATAAAAACCATAAAAAAATCGAATCATATTATTAAACACAAATATTTTTATTCATAACTTTTTTTAATATCAGGTTAAAAATAAGTGCATCCTAGTTAAATCTATTAGAGAATACTTCCCAATTAACCCTCACTTTCTCACCATTGAAAATATAGTTCATTTCCTGAATCTATAAAAAGATATATCGGGATCTACCTTTTTAAAATTTTTATCAATATCATCTACCATAATCTATAATTATCAATTATAATATGTTGGAAAAAAATTAGATTCTTGAATTATTTCATCATAAAACCCTTGAAAATATCTTTTAAAATAATATGCAAATCATTTTCTCATAGTAAAATAACCTTTTGCATTAAAATATAAGTTTCAAAACTATGATTCCCCAAACAATGGGAAATTCTTTTACCATTGAATTAAGAGGATGAATATATAGAAATCTAATAAATTAAATTATTATTATGGTGGATGAATTAATCATTGATATCTAATATGTTAAAATTTAATATTCCTCATTACTTTTGTAATGAAATAAAAAATGTTCAGTGAAGGAATTCCTATATAGAATAATTGAAGGATATTAAAAAAGACAAAAAATTTCCTTTTTAATTCATTTAAACACAAGTTAATATATAAGTAAAATAAATTAATGAATATGTACATGGATGAATGATATTTTGAATACAAATATTTTAAACAATTGGAATCATGTTTCGGAATTAATTTGTCTCTTACAATGAGTGAAAACTATACCATATGATATTTGTATTATTTTAAAATAAACATTTTTAACTATTTTTTAAAAAATATATTTTAATATTGTTATTATTTTAATTTTATACCAATTTATATTTAGTTATATAGTAACTTATTTCATGTATTATGTTTCATTATTATTCATCCCATTTGTCAAAAATGGTATCAGTTGATTAATTATGACCAAAGAGGCCATTATAACTTATTAACAAGAATAATATACATATCATAATTATCATTTTCAGAAAAAATTTATAATTTTAAAACCAATCATTAAATATCGTATCCATGTGATGTGGATATTATAAAATGAATCGCATCACTGCGTGGATGTGGTAATACACATTGCACATGAAAAACATTATCATTTTTTTCTCGATGAAAGGATAAGAAAATTTATATTATATTTTCATTATTTAAAGATAATTATATCTTTAATATCATATATATATATATATTAAATCAATTATTATATTCATCAATGAGAAGAATTGATGGAAATATGATTAAATCAGTTTACAAAGTGGTAGTTGGTTGTTAACAAGATTTACTGTATTTTTAACCATTTTATGGAAGAAGAGATTGATATACCTTATTCCAGTATCATTAAAAAAATATGTGTATGGAATATATTCAGGATTTTATATCATATTTTTTTTAAATAATTGTTGGTGGTATAAGGATAAATAAAAAAATCTTGATTAAATAGGTTACGACTTCATTGAATATCCACTTATTCATTAGACCATGATCACTCAAAGGTGGGACATCTTTCCAAAAATATATATATATAATGTGGAGAGGGAATCATATTAAGGGTTATGGAATGATATTTTTTAATTAGACTTCTGTAAATGAGAGATGAATAAAAGGGATGAAGTTCAATTTTATATGTGATTGGGAGAAATTTTGGAAATATGTAAATTATTATGTTAATATAAATTAATTTTCAATGAATAATGTAAGATAATTGATATAATATAATGACAGGATAATCCTGGGTGTATATCATAAAATCCTATAATTTTTTTATAAGATTCAATTATGATTTTACATTTTTCTATTTGTTTTAACCTAATAATTACCATTTTTCCAATTACATAAATATCACTATATTTTCACTTTACTATACAATAAAAATAAAATAACAGAAAAAATCGACATATAAATGGTACATTTTTTCTATTTTCAACCATATCACACTAACATGTTATTAGAAATTGTTAATATTTTAATTACGTACTTTTTATCTTAAAATATCAGTACATTATTTTTTTGATATTTTCATTTGTTTAGATTTGAAAGAAATAGATGATTAGAATCAAATTCCATTAACAAATCCCTAACATGTTATTTTCTCTAATAATTTTTTTTGGGAAAATAAATCTAATTCAAATAATATTAAATTCAAACTTTTAAAATTTATTTATTTTATTTTTATACTACATTCATTGGGATATATTTTCCATTTCTTAATCATTTATGTTTTTTATTAGATCTCGAATAAATTAAAATAAATTAAATTTATAAAAAATTGTTATATTTAAAAAAAATGTATTAAATTGTATTTTTTCATTTTCATTAAATATTATAGTTCTTAATTGAAATATAGTAATATGTTTGACTTTATGTTTACATAAAAAATATATAATTCATTTTTAATAAAAAAATGTGATAAATTGCAATAAATATCAACAATAGATGAATATGGTAAATCCATAGTCATAAATTTTTAAAAGTAAACTTTTGATGTTATTTTTAGACCTTATCAAAATTTTTAATTGTATGTTTCCAATTTACCTTTACCTAGAAGAAGAATATATACTATAGTTACTATCAACACGGACCATAAATAAAGGGTGCATATTTTCCAAATTTAGATCAACAAATTAGAAATATGGAATACATTTTTAATTATTAAATTTATAAATTTCATATATAATATTTTTTTATTAATATTAAATCAAAACTAAAATATTGCTTTTGAAAAAATGTGTTTTTATGCCCAATATTAATCTTATACCAAAACATATCTATTGATGATTCTTATTTAATTAATTTTATGAATAAAACTAATGTTCAGTAATTATAATTTCTTATCAACTAAGAATTTTATAATAAATTATTTAATAAAAATAAATGATAGTTTTCATAAAATATATAATTTTCTTTATTCACTGAAAATCAATATTTTCAAAAAATACCCAAATTTCAAAAAATATAGAATTTTAAAATTAATATTTAAGAAACTAATTTAACTATATATAATAAAAATTATATTCTTTTGAAATATAATATTTCAAATACGCCCATATACTATATGAAAACAAAAAAAATATAAATAATTTTTCTTATTTTCAATAAAAAATTTATATAATATTTTTTAATGAATAATACTCAATAGAATCTAATTTATGATTTTTAACAAAACACTAATTTGATTTATCATAAAAATAACTTGTTGGTTATAATTTTTCATTATATTGGGAAAGGAATCCTCTCAATTTTAAATTGATATCAGTAACACAGTGATTTATATTTGAAAATATCCTTTTTGAAATCCCATATCGAAAAAGGAGTTATCAAAACAACCCCTAGAAATAAGGGAATGATAAATATGGATTAATATGTAATAACAAATATTAAGTTAGTGGGATTAAAAAATTCATACATGGATGAAAATTGAAATTTCCAAATAATTTTGCAGAATGATAGAACACATTGATCAAAATAAAGTTAACGAAAAGTGAATTTTCATGAACAAAAACCATAAAGTGATGAGATATGAAAAATATCATCAGCTCATCAGAAATTATGGTAATAATATAATATTAAAATTTCAAAATCGTATTCCAATATATCATGTATTAATTTATCATCAAGAGTAATTACATAAGGAATAATAAATACATGTAAAGTATATATTAATCTTTTAATCAAGTTTCACAACAATAATTTTTTTAGAAAACGACCATTAAATATGATTTTTTGATATCTGATGCACTAAAGTAAAACTCTAATTGATTTTTTAATCCAATAAATTATAACATGTTCGAAATTTCAATATACATTAATTATTACCAAAATGGTTCAATGAGTTACGTGTATTCCCTAAGTAAAAAAACATTCATTTGATGAAATATGTTAACTTGTATTAATTATCAATATGTCATAAATATAATATATAAACATTAATTACATCATTAGAACTTCATATAAGGGTTAGTGATTAATGATAAATTACATAGGTTTGTGTGGGGTTATAACATTAATCTTTAAATCCTCAAAATAAGTACCAAAAATTAAAATAGATAAATCATTAAAAATCAATACAAATAATTTTTTAGAATTCCCCCAACCTTGTTTTGAAATCCTAAAATTAAATGGATTTCATCACATATTATTCTGAGATTAATTTCACATATATCTCTATTAAAAATTTATTACTCATAACATTATAAAGAAAAAAATGTATATACCATAATCATATAAAATCCTAAATATTTCAACCACTTCCATAAATAATATAAATCACCATAAATCCACATTAAAAATTTATATGCCTCAAAAATATAATTTAATCATTATTCCCCAAATATAATCCCACCATATAAATATTATTCTATATATGATAATCCTATAAAAATTCTCAGAAATTAGTTTTTACAATAATATGAATACAAAACCAAACATAATCATTATATATCAAACCAATTAATTGAGAATTAACTTTTATACAATCCACAATATCATGTAGTATATTTGTAGGTATTTCACGTTTGTTTCATTTTGATTCTTATTTCATGACCTACAAACTACCCAGATATGCCTTGCTACCTCCCGGGTCGAGGGTTCCCTTTTAATAGAACGATATTAAAAACAATCAATTATAAATTGAAAAAAATATATGATAACCATAATTATAATTCATCGTAACATAATAATGTTACAAAAAAATATGATTATAATCATCAACAACAAAATTAATCATCAAATAATTTTGTAACCACTACGGTTTAATATATTATATATTTTGTCACATAGAATAAAAAAATATTAATTGATTATTATCATCCATTAAATATTAACCCAAGGGATTCTTTTTTCTTAATTCTAAAGTTCTTAAAATTTCACCTAAACATTGAATAATTATTTAGTGGAATAAATTACACCTAAAATTTGATTCAATATTTTTAAAAATATTCTTTCATTATAATAATACATAGTTACATCACGATCCTCATAAAATTTATAATATAATAGAACAGTATTAACAACATACAACTATATAATAATTCAGAAAAATAAATACATAAACTATACCTCTATTAAATTTCTTTTTTAAACATTTAACCATTATATTAAACCTTATTATTTATTAAATCCCTCCTATAATCTTAAATTTGAATCAATTCAAAGATGATTACACATTAAAATGTATTAAAAAATTTAAAATAATTCATACCCTTGAAATAGTGATAACCATTTATTCTTTCACCAATATCGATGTTTGATGTCACATTGTATAATAGTGGGGGAACCTATTTTATCATAATCTACCAAAACCATTCCATGTTCCTATACATGTTTGACTGATTTTCAATTATTACAACATGGTTGAAATAGATGTTGAATGAGATTAAAATTTGTAAAAAAAAATTGGTCTTTAAGATTTTTTTTTAAATGTCTCCCCTAAAATGATTAAAAATTATATTATAATATTTTTTACATGGATTTATAAATAAGGTATGGAACATCCTCCAATAGACCGAAGGCCTTAATTTTTTATTTATTTTTGATAATCAATAAATAAAATATATATTAGACCTGAGGATCACCTTCATTTGTAGTCTCAGGGGGGATTAACCTTCCTTTTTAGTTTCAGTCATTATTAAAAAACAAAAATTTCACATATGATTTTTACAAATATGGTGAAGAAAGAAAATTTTATTCTTTATTAGGTATTTTAATATATCCCACTTTATAACATGATATTTAAAATTTAAGGGTATTGCGATATATTATTGAATTTATTTTATGCATGTTGAATCATTGGAAAGTAATCTAGGTTACTTGAGACATCTTTTTTAAAATCATTCCATGTGTATCATATAGTAGTATTTTTGTTTTATTTATGTACTTCTATCATTTAAAAAATATTTTACACTCATTAAATGTATTTTTTAATCAACGAAACCTAATTTAATTATGTAAATTATAATGAAATTGTAAATAAATTGTTTTACATTTCTACTACAAGACACCATTAAATTAAAATTAAAATTCCTTAGGTTTATCCAAGGCCAAACATTATCAAGATTAAATTATATAACACTAATTTCAAATCATTCATAATGGTTCAAAAATATATGAATTACCCAAATCATATCCTCTCATATTATCATTATATAATTTGAGATTTAATCCCACTCATTATTCACATAGTGGTGATCGAGCTAATATCAAATTCACTCATTTTAGAGTTATTACTAATAAGTAAATCTATTCCAAAACAAAATATACATTCTATTTATTATACTGGTATAAATTATAGGGGATAAAAACAACATCATTATATTTTTCAAACAAATTTATATTTTACTATATATGGAAAATTTAAACCATAATGGTTTTAAAATTCATAAAACACCCCCATTTGAATCATTCTAACATGTAATGTTATATAATAATTTTTTTCTGATACCATCTATAAGAACCCATCCATAATAATTAAATCATCTATTTTATTTACAATAATATTCTCATTATTGAATGTGTGAGAATAATTTTGGTTTATATGATTAAATAATTACGTAATAACTCTTAAATAAGAAAATCCATATATTAAAAATTTGACAATTTTACTCTGTATACATTACTTCCCAAGAAATAAAAATTTTAAATTAAAATGTGCCTCGTATTCATTAACAATATTTATTAAACTAATCATGGCATCATATTAGTTATACTAGAAATAGAAACCATCTGAAAATAATTTAAAAATATCGAATGAGCATAATAATTCTAGTGGGGAGACATAAGAAAAGAAATTATCCATTTTATTGAATAATCTAGAATCCCAAACAAGGAATCCCATTGTCAAATTATTTATTAGTGATAGTAAATAAATAATTTCCACCATAAAAACGAAAGAAATTTATCAATGAAAATAATTACAATATGTATAAATAAAATTATATGTTTTTTGGGTAGATATGCCATTATATTCATAACCCATTTAAAACTCATGTCCTAAAAAATTGGTCCCCTTTTGAGTATATAAGAGAAAACTCCACATGTAAATCCCCATTTCACTACATCAAATTCAATGAAATTACCCAATTAGCTGGGGAGATATATTTATATCAGATTTCATACTATCTATTTCTCAATAACATTTTAATGAGTAAATTATGTTTTTCTTGCACCATTTCACAATAATTTTTAAAAAAAATATTGGAACCCATATGAAATTTATTTTCTAATATTTATATATCAATTTCCATTAAATTAAAATTTAAAAAAATAAAATTCATAAAAAAATTTAATGTTGTTTTTAACCTAAGAAAATATTGAATCATATATTGGAATCAAATAGATAAAATAAATATTTCATTGGAGGTAAATAACCTTGATTTTTTATATGTTAAAATAGAATATTCAAATTTTCCTTTTGTAAAAAGAGTTTAAATGTTATATAAATGACTCCTTTTGAAGACCAAAAAAAAGATAAAAAACATGGAAAATAATCATTTAAACATTTTTATTTCCATATAATTGTACCTATAAAATAATATTATTAATAATTATATGTATAAATAATGCATTATAAAACAAAAAAATTTAACATTTAAAATATGGTTCGTATGATAAAGTATCACTAATCCTAATATTGACTCATCACATATGTTATTTATCATTCAAAATAATAAATTTATTTTAATTATTTACATTTATATGTAATTTTATCATGTATAGTTTTACATTAATTTATTTCCATGCGGTATAAACATAAATGATCATTTAAATTCTTATCTGATATTTGAACGATATTTCACTCATATATACAAAATTATTTTGTTAGATTGGCCATTATCAAAGAGTTTATTATTTTAACAACTCAAAAAAATGTTTATGACATAACTATAATATTTCTATTCCAATTATATTGTTAAAATCAATCATGAAATATGACCCTAAATAAGAATTGTGTTAAAATGATAGAGATTGTTGGACATACATGCACATGAGTAATTCTTTCACATTACAATGTTCATTATAGAAGGATTGTAAGTTTTATTTAATCATTATATAATTATTATAAAATCAGAAATGTGGTATTTTCTATTTTAACAAACATATATATATTATTTTTGTTATATTTTTTTGAAAAATGAATCACTATATTTGTGGTATTATAACAAAAGAAAACACCTAGAATATAGGGTTGAGTAAATATGATGGATTTTGAAATATACTAGCTGAAATATAGTGCTCAAAATGTGTGTGCAATAATAGATAAGGGTAACCTTTTATAAGTGATGGGAGAAACACTTTGAAAAATATGTAAATTATTAAAATTACATAAATTATATTTACTCAAAAAAATGGTTAAAGTTGTGATAATTTCTAAATAGGATGTGTATATGTCTATGTATTTGAATAAAATAAAATTTTAAAACATTTGAATTATATTTTTACCCCTGTATATTTCTTTTAAGCATTGACTAACCGCTTTTAAACTAACAATAATATAAATGTCTTTTCTTTATTTATTTATAATGGTAAATTAAAATTTATAATTACATATAAATTGATCATTGTTGATGTTATCAATCATGTTCCACTAACATAGATAAATATATTAGTTTAATAATTTTGAAACATTTAATAATATTTTTTCTTCTATAAAATTTCATTGATGTCATTTATGGAACTATTATTTTATTTTGAACATGAAAACAACATTAAAACATTTGAATTGAAATATCATTCATTAAACCCTCCCAAATATGTAATTTTGATATATAAAATTAATGGACCTTTAAAAATACCCCATATAATATTACTTTTTCAAATTTTAAAATTAATTATTGGATTTTTTAATTGGTTGGACAATAAATACATTGGCATTGGGTGAATATTTAAGGTAATTTTTTTATCATCCAAAATTTTAAATATATTAAAATTATAAAAAAATTCATGTATTCCAAAAAATAATTTAAATTGAAAAAATTACTTCTATTCATCAGTGTGATAATATATTATATTTATTAATATCATGATAGTTAAATTTTTGTATATACATTTATATACAATAAAATTTATGTCATTCTCAAATAAAAATAGAAATATAACAATAATTTAGATTCCAATATAATTAAATTTAAAAACAGCCAATCCATTAGATAAAATCCATCTATTATGAATATTTTTGTTCCTTTTAATATTATTTTATAAATAATTACCTTATTATACCTTAATAAGTTGATGAATATTTACTTCAGTTACTATTCCTAATGGACAAAGAAAAAAAAGAGTTGTTAACCTTATTTCAACCTTATAATAAAAATTATAGATTTCATTTTTCATGATTCAATCTATAAGGGTTTTATGAATTTACATAAGAATAAAATATCAAACAAAAAGAAAATGTGTTATTTGATTTTTTTTAAATCATATATTGAAATCCAAAATAAAATCTAAAATAATGATCATTAATATATAATTAATTGGATATATTAAAATTGAAATATAAATATGATAATTTTTTTAAAATTAGACTTTTATATTATTTAATAAAATGAAATTAATGGTGTAAGTAATAGTTATTTTAAATAAATCACTAAAATAGTATTTTCAAAAAACAAAAAACTTTCACCTAAATTTAATATAGATATTTTTAATTATAAAATGTTTTTCATATTCTTTAATTTTAATTCTATTGTATATAAATAATATTTTAACTAATAAGAAATTATATAGGAGAACAAAATGATTATTGATTAAATTACTCTTAAATGTATAGATAATTTACATAGTATTCATATAGGGAATATTACTTCAGAAAATGTAATTAATAAAAATTAATAATTCATGGAAATGAATTTTCCATAAATTGAATTGATTTTAGGTCTTTTACCTCTAAGATAAATTTAAAATAACCCTCGACACATCAATAACATTATCAATGAAAATATGGAAAACCATTATAGAGTGATGAAAGAAGATATAAAGAACATGATATTCTATATCATTATGAAACAAATGTCGATTATTGTTTTGGACGTAGTTTTTAATGGGTTTGTCAAGGATGAAATTTTTTTGATGTAGAAAAAATCAGGCTATATATTTATTAATAATGAATAATTGAACATTATTCAATGTTCAAGTTGTACCATCACTAAAAAATAATTATTTTGTAGATATTATTTCTTCTATTTCAATTTTTTACAATATCATTTCTTTAAAAATTGATTTTTTTCATTTTGAATTATTAATATACTAAATATTTTGTTATCTCTAAGAGGATGATGTTCAATGTTTGATGAATTATAACCTAAATAATATATTTTCATTGGATGGGTGATTTTAACTTATTATTTAGTCCTGGATTATAGGAAACTACAATGGATCATTTATAAAACTACATGAATATTTTCTATAAATTTTATTGTTGAATTTTTTCATTTCGTGATCAGATTTTATATCATGGAAGTTGATTTTTCTTATAACTAACTAAATGGATAACCAATTGGTGTATATAGACATCTCATTTAAAAACTATAATATCATAAATAAGTTTTTTGATGTTTCTTTCATATAAATGACTATAGAAGTTCTCATATGAAAACTATAGTAGTATATAAATTCTATTCTAATTGAATTTATATTTTTAAATTAATAATGTCATTATAATTTTTATTTAAATATTATAACCATGGGTGTATTTTTCATTAATGTATGCCATAAAAATATATTAGATTATAGATAATTAAGGATTCCACATGACCAATGGTTTTAATGAGACAATATTTGGATTAATATTTCTACATTGTATACGCTAAAATTATTACCTGAAAACGTGTATGGTACATTAACATTTTCAAATATTTCATTCCTTAAATTTAGTATTATTGAAGAAATGAAATCATTTACCCTCGATAGATAATTAAGATATGATATGCAATGATACTTTTAATAATAAATAATTATTATTGAAAGTGTAAGTTTTATAATTAAATAAAGTATAAAAAAATTAAAAATTCATTATATTTTTTTCAATAAACTCATACGAAATTGTTTCTCATCCCATTTGGGGTAACTACTAAACCATATAAATTTATGGGGTGTATGAATTATGTGTTTTAGTAATATTATGATTAGTTTTTAGTCATATTAATTTGTATCGTTAATTTATATTTAATGAAAATGAATAATAATTCAAATCAATAATTGCTAGTTTTTTAATTAAATTTAGTATTCATTTATATAATAACATGATGGAGTTATGTTTATAGATAAATACTATGAAATTACTTACTAAAAATATCTAATATATTATTTACATGTTTATATGTATTAGAGGTAGTGATTATAACATAAAATTCACATAATAATGACATAGGGGTGTGCATATTCCTACTATTAGTTGGTTATTATCGATGTCTAATAGATAAATATTCAAAATTACAAAATTACCATTTCTCTTTTCAAAAAATTTAAATAATTTCTAGTAAACATTAGACTCAAAAACAAAATATGAAATCCCATAGGATAAATTCAAGAATCCACAAACATGTTAATTTTTATAGGAATACATATTATTTTATGATTATAATAGTTTTTATCATCATATTTTTGGATTTGTGTTGATGTAGGATAAAACAGTTGTTGTATATAAATCTAGATAGATATATAATACTCTATTAAAAATTTATTTTATTAAATTTATTTTATAATATTAATCATTTCAAGTAATTTTTTGATATATTATTTATATATAAAACACTTAATTATTTATATGGATCAAAAAATCATATTGATTATTCTATCTCAAACTAATTTGATGTTATTAAATTGGTATGGTTATAATTACATCCAGAATATTATTAAGAGATAAAATGTACATCTTTAATGGAAAATGAGACTATATATAACCATACACCAATATCCATTGTAATAAATATATTTCTTATGTGTTGGGATTGTTATTAGATAATGTGACCAAAATTTAACCATTAATAATTATAATATCAATATCATACACTGCATGGCATTCAATGTAATGGTATTTTATGTTTAGTGTTTAAAAATATTTATAAAGTCAATTAACATAATAAAATCCATGCCATTATAAATAAGATTATATTTATTTCTTATATAAATAATTCTAACTAATATAGTATTTATGAAATATTTCATAAATAATAATCTTCAAATGATACAAATCTATACATAAAATATATTAAAATTAATAGAGGATGAGACAATCGTCTTCCTCAAGTCGAGATATCATAAAATAACATTTTCTTCTCAATCATCCAAATGTCTTCCAAATATTACCTATATTGGAAGAGGTTTAAAACAATTGCTTATTGGGGGTGATGTGGGAAAATGAAAAATGCTAGGTCTTGAAATGGTCAAGTAAATCGATGATTCCAAGACTGTGATGTTGGAGACATGGTACTACTTTTCATTTCTCCATGGAAGAAACTGATAAAATATGGAAAAAAGGTAATTCTTAGTCAATGATATTTAGACCCCTTTGAGATCCATGATCACATCCAAATGGTGGCCTATCAACATGAACCCCACCTAAACCATCTCAATTATATGATGTATTCCACGAATCCATATTTATGGAGTAAATATTATCCCCTCACATGTACTCAATCTAGCAGTGATACTTTTGTATAATGATATTTCTTATGAATATAATCTTGTGACAATCGTAGATTGTTGAGACAATGTTAATGTTGGGGGAAACCATATGTTTGATGAAGATAGATGGGAACTGGAGGATTTGATGAAACAGTGTTACCTCTGTATATTTTAGTATGGGAAATAAAAAAATTGAAGGAGAAATTTATTAAGGGGGGATATTGTGATCACCTAAACTTTTTATAAATAAAATTCCAATTTATAATTTAATTAAATATATCATTATAAATTATAGTTATAGAAAATACAAGCACATATTTGGATATATAAATATATATATATATCCTTTTTTATTTAGAAGGCCATTAATCGTCATTAACATAGATAATATTTTAATTCAATTGTAAACCATCTATTATTTTAAATATAGGGTATTAATAGGTCAAATTGACATAGAAAAAAGAAGTGATGGCCTCAACCAGTACGATCATTCCCTATCAATCCCATTTATCATAGATTCTAATAGATATAGTGTCACTGGGAATTCCTCATTACAAATTCCATTAGGAGATCCAACAACATATTCATGATTCAAACCATTTAAGGGATAATTTAAATATCCTCAAGATTATGGTCGAAACCCTGTTCTCCAAACCAACACAATAATGTCCCAACATCGTACACCTTACTCCTAGCGAATATTTTGTTGTATTGACGTGAAATTTATCATAATCCCATAAAGATGAGTATATGCATTATTTTTATATTAGGATGAATATATTTTCCCCTGATTAATGTTACTTTATAAATGTTTTTTTATTTTGATACATTGAAATATAAATAGTATGTTCGGAGAATATTAAAATTCAAATTTGGAATTTATTTTGATGATTTAATGGATTTTTAAATAATTAATATTTTTATAAAAATTTATTATTAAATAGTGTCAAGTAAAAGTAAATTATCATATAATTTTTATGATTTAAAACAGAATTTTTTATAACGGTTCAAATTCAATTATAGAAAAAAACCAATAATTTCTCAATAAATGTAGATTTTTATTTTTAAAATGAAAATGATAATAAAAAAACATTTTGATAAAATAAATATTTTTTGGGAATCATAATGTGGAAATTATCCATTGATGAGTTCTTCATATTTTTCATATATAGTCATGTTTTCTTGTAAATATTATATACAATATAAATATACAGTGTGTATTATGACATCATACTATTCCAAAATTGATGTAATGAATACTATAAATAAGGGACCCCAAAACACCCTATGAGGGGAGGGGAGAATCCAAGTGTCAACCATTTTTTATATTTGTGGATCTTATTCCCACATTGGTTGGAACATGTTAAATCATTCAATCAAATGAAATCAATTAGATGACACAAAAATTTACTTGGATCACCTCTATGTGAAACATCCTAGGAGCATACGCCGACAATGTTTTAGTCGTACCAAAATCCACTATTCATCACTAGTTGTGGGGTACAATAGTTTGGTCACAGTATCTCTGTGCGAGGAACAATACCATTACAAATGTTCATGGATGACTCACTCATTCCCTCAAAACACTTCCATAAACTCCCTCTAGCTCACTAATATGGGAGTAGTCTAACTCAGCTTATCAACTTGAAGGTTGCTTCAATAGACTGACATTGAATTTTTTGTCTATGCCTAGCATGAGACACTATTTACATCAATGAACTGAGTATATTCTCAGTGAATTCCCTGAAAACTCAACACTTATATTCAAAATATCCCTTTGCAATTCCCCTTCGCATAGCTCAACCCTTCGCAGAGCACACCACCCCGCAGAGCACAAGCCTTCTTGAAGCACACTACCTCGCAGAGTGCCACCCTTTGCAAAATTCACTACCTTGAAAAGAATCCAACCCCAAAAATATCACTGGGCCAATTTAGAACCCCACATTTCGTGAATCTCATATTACTAAGAAGCATTGGCATCATTCAAGACATTTGAATTATTTTCATGAAGCTAAAGCTCACATATAACAACCTTCTTCGTAGAGAACCCTGTGCATTTCTATGTCACCATAATCACATATTTTCTCCCTAAAAATCTTGGGAAAATAAAATGTTAGGACACTTATTTATAGGAAAAATCAAATCACAGTGCTCCGATTCTCAAGGGGTAAAATTTAGATCAGTCAAAATGTATTTGGAACACATCCTCCATCTCACAACGCCCCACTGAAATTTCCAATTAACAGAGCTCATCGTAACTGCAGTGTAACACTATCTCAAATCAAAAAACATTATTTCTTCTAAATCCTTATGCCAGTCTTCATGAAAACCTTTCCTTTTCCGTATAAGTGAAATTTTGATTATAGAAGAATTAATTTCGCGAATATCAAAGATAAAACACTCATAATCACAAATTACAACATCTCAGATCTTTAAATCATTACAAAACACAAATCAATAAGCACTTATCTACAAAATACAAGATTTTTAAATATATTCATAAGTCATCCAATAAAAATAACTTTTTAAAATGCTTTCCATTCTCCTAATTTTGGTCCCCAAAAAATTTCAAATGCTTTGAAAGTAATTTAACTTCAAATAGCTTTTGGATGGAAGTGTACGACCCATCTCCTTTCAATCTCAATGATGATCCATGAGATAATTGACCACAATAAAATCCATGATCTTATTTCAGTAAATAACAACCTTGGTTCCAATAATATCTCCCTTTGGATTTTTTTGAAATCTCTAGATAAAGTAAAAAGTGTACAAACAACTATAAACATCTTTTATGCAAGAATAAACCTAGCTAACACTCTATGAGAACGTAATAAATGATTGTTGTTGAAAAAAACTGGTAAGACATGAAATATTTTCTCATGTGCTCAAGAGAAAGCTCGGACTTCTTTATCTTAACACCAGATTCTCATATAACGAACTTGTAATTAGAGGAAAAACATTGCATCCAATATATATCATCTGTAATTCCTTATAGAATTTATTCATTTCTCCCCCACTGGTAATAAACCCAATGACTGATATTTAAACATTGTAGATCACAGAATATACTTCCCCTGGATCATATCTCCACTATAAACCTGCAACACATCAAATAATAGATTATAATAGTTAAAAAAATTGGGAGAGGGGAATCTCATAACCTCGTTATGCACTAGGAGGTGGCTGAATGCCACATTTCAACTGATGCTTCACCAACATAGCGACTGAAAAGGGCTTGGTCATAATGGAATCCACCTACTCATCAATTCCCACAACGTTATTTTGACCACGCCTTGTTCAAATTTTTCCAAAACTAAGTGATATCTAATATTAATATATTCCACTTGTGAATGATGAATAAGACTCTATGTAAGATCAATCACGCTCATTTTATCACTGGAAATCACAATTGATTGTATCACATCATCACATATATTAGTCAATTTATACTTCATCAAATGTAACCAGGTGCATGCCTAGGTATCAGATATATATATTTCTTCAGATGTACTAAGATAAGTACTTTCTAGTTTTTGCTTAACCATCCAACACATTTCTTCAAAATATAGAATTCTCCACCACTGGTAGACTTTCTGTCCAAAACATCTCTAGCCCATTTGGCATCAGAAAATGTGGATAGTTCACTCTCGCTTTCAGAAGAAAAGTATCAACCATAATTTTGAGTACATTTAATGTAACTTATGATTCTTTTCAAATGCCTCATATGTTCTTCCTTCGTTTTACTCGAAATGTGGGCCATAAGGCAAGTAGCAAACACAATATTTGGTCATTCCTCCATCAGGAATAAGATGATTACAATGATTCATTTGCATATGAATGGATCCACTGTAGTCCCTTCATCATGGCACCCAATACTTCTTCCAACCGTAATTAGATTCAAATTTTTTTTGGAATCATATATATTCAATTTATTCGATAGTTCTATTGCATAATTTTCCCAAAAAATGAAACTATAATCCGTCTTCTAAACAGCTAAAAACCTAAAATTAATGGGAGTTCACCAATCATGGACATTTTAAATTTTGATTTCACGTGGTTGGAAAATTCATCCATTTATCCTTGCCTACTTCCTCCGAAAATAATATCATCCATGTATACCAATACTATGAACTGATCCTTTTGAGAATTATTATTATAGATATTGTGATCCACTCCTCCCCTTTTAAACTCATGCATTCTCAAATAAGATTCCAACCGAGATTACCACGCCTGTGGTGTATGTTTCAGGCCATAAATAGCTTCCTTTAATTTTCAAACCATCAGTTCATCATTTTAAAGAAATAACCCCATGGGTTTTTGATGTAGACTTCTTCTTCCAAACATCATTTTAAGAAAAATGTCTTGACATCCATTTGATAAACATTATAACCACTTTTTATTTCCATGGAATTAAATAAAATGATGGATTACAATCATTCTATTGGATCAAATGTATCGTCGACATCAACAACCTTTGATTTGTGAGTATCCTTTTTAAACCAAGCGTGAATTGTTCCAACCACATTTCCTTGGTCATTGAATTTGTTCTTGAACATACTCTTTGTACCAATCATATTGCGACCTTTCGGTCTCTTTCATAGGTCCCATTTTTAATTCTTTTCAATATAATTTAAATCATTATTCATGGATTTCACACTGGATTCATCGTTTTTAGATTCTTCAAATGAGGACGATTCCACAATTGACAGAAATGCAGATTTTCTATTATTTCCCATTATCCTTGTTTGTGTTGGTGTAGTAGATTACCCAATAATGTTGGATTGATCAATTTTTTCTCTTTTATTCTTCCTTTGGGATTCATCTAAATTCTCTCTAGCGAAGGTTTCCTCTTCAGATTCTTCTTCTGAGTCAATATCCTGATGTGACTCATGAGTATTTTGTACACCATCCTCTAAATCTATATATGAATTAATATGCTACATTATCACCTTATTCATCATCTTACATCACATAAACATATGAATTCCTGGAATCATTTTAGTTTTTCCCTTTAATTATCATAATATTATAGATTTACACAATCCTTCTCAAGTGCTTTTTGAAACACTTATAGGATTTTCTTTTCATTGAGTACCCACGAAATATTCCTCCATTTACATTGTCAACATAATTCCCTTTATTTCCATTTCTATTTCTGATGAATCATTTACTTCCAAGAACATGAAAGTATTTCATATAGGGCTTCCTTCTATTCCAGAATTCATGTGGTGTCTTTATCTCACTAATATAATGCCATGTTCGATTTTGAATACACACTACAGCTTGAGTGGTCACTCTCTAGTAATATGGAGGAATATGACACTCAATCAGCATGGTTATTTCCATGTTCTTCACCTATCGATATGTGTGCTCATCAAATACATTTTACTGTGGATTTTTCACAAAAACTACCTCATGTTGTTTCCCATGATTCTCCAGGTAGTTATTAAATTCAATGGACATTTATTACCCTCCATTGTCATATCACAACACTTCGATTGTTCATCCAGAATCATTATCGAGGATTTTGAGAAATGTTTTCATACAGTCAAGCACTATTCTTTTCAGGTGTATAACCATTCCACATACATGTGTATGAATGAGACCAAGAAGATGAGAGACCCTTTTATTCTTTGGATTATATGAACCGTAGATCAAATTTCATTGAATGAAAGCATCACATGATTTTTCACATTTATGCTTCTGGTTTGGATTATCTTTGACAATATTTAGTTTTGATATCTTCTCCATATCATTGTTGATTAATTTTCCCCAATCATTGAAGTCACATGTTATTTTCTTCTTCAATAGTCATTTTGAAAATGTTTCCTTTACTATCAACCAGATACAGGTTTCCATATGACTTGCATCCTTCCATAAGTGAATTTGCAATCATTCCATTGATATTTCTTGCATTCTGAAAAATGAAATGTTAATCTAGAGTCATTGAGTTAAATCACACTTAGAATATTATTACATGGTCCATCCACATAAAAGAAAACTAATTTTCATTATCTCTCCATTGACTAGTTCAGAACATCCACTACTTTTATCTTTGAGAACTCCATCGTTAACAAATTGTATTGTTCCATTATCCATCCTCCTGACATTTATTATCTAGTATGCATTTCCTATCATATGAGATGAAAAACAACAATCCAGAATCTAGTTGTTGTTTTTGTTTGTAGTTTTAACTGCTACCTCTACATGGTTGGATTTCTCAATTTTCTTATTTTCATTCAATGACACAATGGATTGACTGTATTACACTTATAGCCTTCCAAAACTCCCATTATAGTACAAGGGTTATTAATAGTCAAAATCTTCTGCCAGAGGGGAAAACCTATTTGAAATAGAAAAACAGTAGGGTTGATGAAATTTGAATTGAATTGGACTTTGTTATGAGGTATCCATGTCCCCCCTATGCCAGTAATATATGTCTTTATGGAAAACGTTAGAAAATCAAAAAAAATATCCATAGAAATTTTTTCACTTACAAGTAGTAGAATATGATTTTTTTCCCACTTGTTGAACTCCAAGCTATCCCCCATTCAAATATATCATTTCCTCTTCCCAATATGACATTGTATGACCCAGATATCCAAATAACTAACACATCAAGATATGAAATATTTTATCACTTCTATTTTCCTTCATTCCTTCTTTCTTGGGGTAATAGTTTGATAGACATTCATTCTGGGATGCTCGAGGAAAGTCTTCTATTATTTGTTAAGTTTGATTTAAGGGTATCATTTTCAGCACTTCTGGTGAATTTTTAACATGATAAACTTTTATCTTACCTTTATATTGGTCCATTGTATTTTCATTATTTTAGGTTTCAGAATCACAGCCTATTCAATTGTTTTCTATGCATGGGGGTCATTGATCACTAAAAAAATTTCAACTCCACTTGACTCGCTTTTTGTTCCCTCCAATAGCTAAGCATCTGAGAACCTACAAAATTTTATTTTCATATTTTCTTATTTCGAACTTGATTCCATTTTGAGTATACTTCTAAGAGAAACCACATCTACATCGTGTCCTAAAATAGTCTTTGACTTCTCCTCTAGTCTTCAGGTAAGGTCACTGATGAAAATTGTCTTTTCTTCGATCCTGAGCTTTAGTTCCTTTAAATCATATATCATTTCAGGGATTGATGACTGTACTTTCACCAGTTCTTCCATACGTTCAATTTCATCTTCAAGATGATCAACATATTCTAGTGTTTTTTCAACCATTTCATTCCACTTTTTTCATCTCTTACACATATTCTCAAGTTTACTGAAGTCTTCCTTAAGCTGTAACATGGTATCAGAATTAGCTATCAACTAGTTCCCTCTATCTTTTTTTATTGATGGTTCTTACTTTTCAATGTTCTCCATCATGGAGGCATGGTTTCTATTTTTGAATTCGGTTTCTTCATATTCATAGAATTAATTATCAACATCTATATTTTAACATAAAAAAATCCTCCTCTATACATTTTTTCTAGATTTAAAGTATCCCCTTTTTAAAATCCTTTTCTATGGATTCTCAACCAGTTAACCTTCACTTTATTCATCTTCAAACATTCATGAGCACTGAGAGGCAATGTTCCCATCTTTATGACAACAAAAGCTAGCCAGAGGAACCTTCACATTAAATTTACATTTTCTATTATAGAACCTCTTAGAAATGAGGGAAATAATTTTTCCCTCATCATCCTCACCAAAACTATCTATTGAAATTTTATGTTTTTCCATGGATTTAAATTCCATTTACTTACTCATTCAAGTCATTGCATCTTCATGTTTAACATTCCTTTCATATTCCATCAGGGTACTTAGCAAATAATCAAAGGAATTTTTGGAAAGATATCATTCCTCAAGGACTGAAACCATGGCATTGTACAAGTGTGGATGTCGTTACAGTATTTTCGTTAAAATATCAATGTATTTTATATCTTCAACTGGACCACTAATTTCTCCAAACACTTCAATAATTCAATTGATGAAAAAGTCTACATTCTCATCAAGAGGCATCTTCAAATGACCAGACCTATTGTGTAGGACTTGTAGTTTCACCTCCTTTACATTTATATCTCCCACATAAATATTTTCAAGTTTATCCCACCGTTACATTACCGAGGTTAAACTCATAATGTTTAGATAGATCTAGTGAGATAGGGCTTTGGTGAGAGCATTATTTTCTTTAGAATCTGCCTCAATAATTTTCATGTCTACATCAGTCATTACCTACCCTATTGGGTCAGTAACATGTATTCCTTGAACAATACAAAATAAGGCATACATAAAATTATATCTTATATGAGATCTCATTATGTTTGTCCATATCTAAAATTACATACATCGAGTAGGGGGAATACCTTGACATTATCAGAATTCTGTATGACGGTATACAACAAATCATACACCAGCAACCTCTTTCTGATAGCACTTGATGGACCCAGGTACACCCTGAAAGGGGATGGTTGAATCAGGGTGTCATAATTTATTTTAAGTTATGGATCTAGTTACCACATTGGTAAACTTGTTAAATATGCCAGTCATATGAATGAAGGGGGATGACACAACACATTTACTTGGTTCACCGAAAAGGGATATGTCTATGGAGTATACGCCAACAGTGTGTTGGTCATACCAAAATCCACTATTCTTCACTAGTTATGGACTACATGTTTTTGGTCACAATCACTCTATTCTAGGCACATTACACATAATAATGTTCAGGGATGGCTCAATACTTTCCTCAAAACTCTTCTATATACTCCCAAGCCCATAGATATGGGGGAAGTCTAACTCATTCTATCAACATGATGGTCGCTTCAATTAATTGAAATTGAATTCTTCATCTCTGTCCATTACAACACACAACCTACATAAAATACCTATGAATATTCTCACTAAAATACCTAAAAAATCAATACTTATACTCGAAATATCCCTTCACAAATTCCTTTCACAAACCTCCACCCATCGCAGAGTACACCACCTCCTAGAGGACAAGCCTTCGCGAAGCTCACCACCTCACCGAGCACCACCCTTTGCGAGGCTCACTTCCTCGTAGAGAAAGCAACCACATGAAGCATACTGATCAAATGTCTAACTCCCCATCTTCGCGAATCTCATATGAATTAGAATCATAAGAATCATTCAAGACATTGGAGGTCTCTTTGAAAAGCATAAGCTCATGTCTAACAAACTGCATCGCGAAGCACCCCTTGCATCATGAAGTCATAGTGATCATAAAAACAGTGAAATGATGAGGGGTGGCAACATATTTATTGGCATAGTCGAATTTCAAAGAAACACTTATCAAGGTGCAGATTTGAATCATTCAAAGCGTCTCTATGATGCTTCCTCCATCTCGCAATGCTCTGCTTAAATTTCCAGTTCGCCGAGATCATCATAACATGATAGTAACTCAGTTTTTAATCACAAAGATTAATTTCTTAAAAATCCTCATGTCAGACATTAAAAAAATATTACCATTTCTATATAAATAAAATGTTGATTATAGAAGAATACCTTTAGAAATTTTCAAAAATCAACTCATGTAATTTCATAGAACACTATCTCAGAATCAAAAATATATTTGAAACAAAAATCAAGAATCCCATTTATTCGAAACTCCTATCATTTAAATATATTCATAATTCCCCCAAGAAGAACTATTTTTCTATATGATTTTCAGTCTCCAAATTTTTAAACAAAAAAATTGGAAAACACTGGGAAAAAAGTCACCTTCAAAATGTTGTTTGATTTGAAATGAATGATCACTTTCCTTAAAATCTCCCTGATCATCCATTAGAGTATTGACAACAAACAGAAACCATGCTTATTTTTCAGAAATCTACTTCCCTAGTTCCAATAATAAATGGTATCTAAGTCTAAATATATGTTTTCCATTTAAAATAATTTTATCCTATGTTAATTTGATAAATTTTCTCATTACATTATGAATCCTCCAAAACCATTAATATATTTTATGTTTTTAAAATCTTTTTTTGAATAGTATGACTCAATTCCAAATAATTATGGTTCTTATAATGTAAATTTCCTCTATATAATTATAAATTAATGAAAAAACTCTCATTTTGAGGGAACCGTGTTAAAAACCCATGAAAATGTTTATGGTTGTGGTTATTTTATTTTCTAGAGTCTTAAACCTATATTAGATAATATTCAATAAATTCCCAGTCATTTCATATTAATCCCACCAATAATCCCATTAAACATAAATAAAAATAATTTTGGCAAGTCCTTACTCCACTTTTCCCTCTCTATAGTCCTCCCAATGTAACCCCATGCTCTCAAGAAGCCCCTCTCAAACATTTGGAGTCACAAACTAAAACCCATTATCACCCCGATCTCATCTTAATTCATGTTTATTTATAATATTATATCTTATATTTCTAATTAATAATGAACGAAATTTTTTTTCCTTACAACTATTACTATTAATTTAATTTATAAATAATGGGATACCACTTCACTCCCTTCAACCCATTTCATGAATTTTTACCTAACTTCGTTATGCTGGAACAATATTAGAATGATTTTCCAATGAAAAAACAATTTTATAATGAATACCAAATCTATTTTCTATCAAGGGTTTTCATCATTATAAACTATTAATTAATTGAATTGGGACTGACATGTACTTTTTCCAAATTCTTTGATCATGTAATATAATATAATGGTGAATGAATCCATGTTTTTTCATCTATGTGGTACACTTAATAATGAGAATGAAATTAAAGTGACATATGTGCTCCAAATTATATAGTGATACAGTGCATTGGGTAACGTTTAGTCTCACAAGATTTCATGTAGGTATATAGAGTGAACACTATTTCTTTATGATTGTTTTTCCAATATGATGTCTTGGAATTTATCCTTGAACTATGTTTGTGATGAAAACTTTTATGTTGTTTCCACATTCCCATGGTTTTAATTATGTTATCATGGTATATCATTCCTCATTATTCATGATTATTATTATCAATACTATTTTTAACCATTAATATGACTATTGTGTGATATATATTACCTTATTCTTGTTAGGAAATGTTTATTCTTGTACTAGGATTTATAGATCTACCAATTATTTTGTATGTACCCATGTTATCTGGTGAAGTTTTAAATGTGAGAATGTTAAGAATTTTTTCAACAACGATATGATTTTTTCTATTTAAATTATTCGTTATTATACCTAATTTCAAAAGAAACTATACTTCTCAATATTCCATGTTTATTTAATTGTGATATTGTTTTATAAATATTGAAATAATTGTTAATGATGATAAGGGTTTATATAATGACTACCATCATGTTCTACACTATTCCATAAAAAATTTCATTGATGTAACATATTTATTGTAACACCCCAGGTAAATAAAGAATATGAAATTTTTATATTTATCCATATTTTTGAAGAAAATATTAATATTACTTTAATGTGGGTGTTATTCTCGATGGCGTACCCAATACGCAACAACGAGTTTCTTGGGAATCTTATGTTGCACTCTAATAATAAAATAATAATTTAAATTGTAGTTAACATGTAGTCGTTGTATTGGCGGGAATGGATAGAAATAACTAAAATATTATTATATATGTTTAAAAATGTCTTTAAATTTATCCAATAAAAGATAAAGGCATAAAATACGAAAAGAATTCAATTTTAGGCGTATATGCCCTAATTTTCACTAAAGGTTCAGTTATCACCTTTTTATGGAGAACTGTCATTAAATATAGTTTTGTTCACTCTTATACATGCTTTTGGACCAAATAAAACTCTTCTTATGAATTGGGACATCAAAATTTACTTTGTGTAAATTTTTGGTATCTTTCTGATAAAGTTCATTTTTTGATGAATAGTGTAAAATGTTGTATTTTAATTCAAAACCTCGTTTTAATCTAATTTATTTGTATTATTAGATTATCTTTTGAATTGGTTTTAAAGTAAAATTAGAATAAATTTTTACCATTAAATCCAATAGTGGTCGTTGGAATTAATTTCACTTTGAAATCAGACTTAAACTAGTGTCAATCTTTTGATACATATTGTTTCATAAAAACACGCTATTTGCTCTGACAGCGGGAATTAATTATTAAATTAATTAATGTGACTTATATGATTTTAATTTTGTAAAATAAACTTCATTTTTGAATTCTGAATATGAAATATATCTTAGGGTGAATTTTTGGGATTTTTCTGAAAAACTTCAATTTTTGATGAATAGTGAAACCACTATGCGGTACTTATAAAAACTGATTTTTCCGTTTAAATGAAATTTTTCCATCTTTGTGTTTTGAAGTACAAAAATCCGACATTCATGGTTTTCATTAGGAAGTAAAATGTGTATCAATGGGATAAAAATAATTTTTTGGTGAATAGTAACTTATTAAGATTTTAATCGCGGTTAGAGGTAATTAGTGTAGTTTAAGGTAAAAAATAATGATTTAATAATATGAAATTAACTTGACACATGTCCTAACCTCATTGGATGTGTCCTGGAATACCAAGACAACCCATGGGTCATCTTGGGGACCCCATGAAGCCACTTTGGTTGGAAAATGACATTAATATCTTTTTATTTTAAAGTTAAACTAAAAATGGGACAAACCTGAAATGTTTTACTAAAACAATTATTACATGGGGTTATAAAAATCAGATTTTTGACTATAAATATTAATTGGAAAGATAAAAAGATTTCATATATTATAGTATTTTTTTTATAATTTTTAGACATGAAATAAATTATATTATTTATGACATCATGATGATGCAGCGATGACCTCATTATTTAACGATTTAAATAAAATGGAAAGATAATGTAATATCTAAGACCTAAACATGTCCAAAACCTATTGGATGAGTGGGTTTAGAGCCCTTATCACCTTATCCTCGAAACAAATCAATGTGGGACCACTCAAATCTGAATACCATTTTAAAATAATGTGAATTTTCTTTACCTTCCAAGAGTGCCCCTCCTCTCCTCTTATAAAAGGCCCCCACCTCTACCTCCTTAACCACACAACCAAAGCCTTTGGCTCGTCCAACCTCTGCCAATTGTGTCTCTCCAATTCCCTCTATTACACCTTGAAGCCTCACATTGGGCAGAAGTCGTCCCAAGGAAGCCTTTGATCTCAACCCATAGGGAGTTACCCGATTTTAAGGTAATGTCTTCACTTGAGTCCTTTTGTTTTATTTTGCTTCTCCAACCCCCTAAACTCTTTCTATTATTTTCTTTTGTAACAAATAAAGTATCATAAATATACTAGTATGTTTTAACATGAAGGATTCGAGCTACAATTTCACACACCTACATCTAATGGTTAAATAACATACTATTTCTGTGGATTTCGAATTTCTGCCTCCCGAAACGATGATTGTTCAACATTCATCTAACACCTTCAAATGTGGACATTAAGATGAAACTATATTTATATATGATATATGATATGTTTATGATTTCCTTAAGCTTATTTATTTTTCATTTTGGGCATAACTTTATGGTTTCCATTATGGGTAAACGTGAAATCTTCATTTAAGGAAGTGTGGACTACCGCCCCCTCAAAGTGATTTGATTCGTTAATACCATATGGGGTACGTATAAAGGATATATTTAATGATATTATATATGATACCATACTGGAATTAAAATACTATTATGTATCATTATTGTTTTTAATTCCATTAAATATGAAATAGAAATGAAAGTAGCGTTCATGCGTACGTACGGCCTATCGTCTCCATGAACGGTGCTTTTCTTTTTTTTATCACCAAATTATATGGAATAGTATGAATTGAATATTTAATGGATATATATTATATTTTAATAATTAATACTTTTCTGGAAATTATTTACTTATAACTACATGGGCAATCGTTTTTCAAACAAGTTCATTTTTGACTCAAGTACCAAACATCGACAAAAACGTCTGATATGAACTAACATTATTAAACAATTATTATAACATTATAATATGTGATATGAAATGAATAATAATATATAAAGGAGGTACTTAGGCAATTATTAATTGACCAAAGTTTATTATTCAGGTATATAAAGAAACATACAAGACAAGTTGGACTTGAGGTAAGGGATCCTACTCCTCTCTTTCTTTTTAAGTACACTCTTTATGTCATTCCTTTTAAGCTCATATTTATTGTGATTGGGATGTTATTTTATATAAATATTACTGTAATTTTTATTTACATATGATGAGAGAACCTATTCACTCTCATCAACCCATTTTGGATGTTTTGAGTGGCACTGTTAGGCTGCCGAATTTTCGCAAGAGATCTAACCTCTCTCTTTCTTTTTAAGTACTCTCCTTTATGTCACTCCTTTTAAGCTCCTCTTTGTTATGTTGGGGGATGTTATTTTATATTCATATTTCTATAAACTTTATGTTTATGTGATCAGAGACCCTATTTCCTCTCATCAATCCATTTTGTAAGTTTTAAGTGGCGCCTTTAGGCTGCCAAGTTTTCGTAAGAGATTTTTCATCTCACTTTTATTCCAGTGAGATTTATGCTACATTTGCAACAATTTCCTTTGAGTGTTTTATGTACTGACCATTATTACACTCATTTTGTAATATAATTCCATTTATGGGTATTTACATATTCATTGTATGTAACTTCTTCAATGGGGTGTACTTTTCAAAAGTTACCCAAGTCGGTAAGGGAACCTTTCACCCTCCTCTTTTTAAAAGAATTCATTTGTTATGTCTTTTAATTCACATACTATTATATTGGGATATGTTCTTCTATATCCTGATTGATGTAAATTTTATTTCCAAGTGATGTGATTACCTTTTTATCTCTCATTAACTCATTTTCTGAATTTTTTGAAGTGACGCCGTTTGGCTGTCGAATTTTACCAAGGGAACTTTTTAACCCAATTTCGATTTCATTGGGTTCAACATGTAGTTACTGAATATGTCATCCTTTGAATATGTGTGAATGAAATTTTGTTTTTTTACACTTAATATCCAATTATATTAGGTGTATTTATATTTTTCACACATAATTTTGAGATTGATTTATCCATAATTTTAGGATACCTTCTTTATAAGGGATTTCATCACATTTTACATCTCTATTGAGACTACATTGTTTTTATGCACCAATTCACTATTATATGTTGTATATACTGTCCATTGGAATTTTACATCATGAATACATTTATTCTCATGATATTATAAAGTTCTGATTAAATGTTATTCCTCAATTATTGTATTCAAGTGCCTCTAATTTTGGTAAAAAAACATTTAACCAAAATATCTCTTTAAATGTTTTAATGATTTTTTCTTATTAATATCCATGTTTTCAAAATGGTTTTAAGGATTTATTTATATGGATATTAATGTTTTAAAATGTTAAAAGCTTCATGGTGGTATGGGACATTTTGATTCAAAAATCTCTTTATTATATGTTTTAAATTGTTTTGAAAATGGTTTTTTAATGGAATCATTTTTTGTTTCAATATCCTAAAATGTTATATTGTGATTGAAATGAGGAAATGTTATATTTCCTTTATGCATGTTTTATGTGATACATTTATGTTATGGTTATTGGGCATTATTATGAAGACGGGTGGTTCTGTTATAAACTAAGGGCGGGTGAGCCCGATATAGCTCTCCAATGCATTGGGTAACGCGAAGGAGTGAAACGTTAAGGTTTCTACGAAGACATTTAGGGAATATACTCTGATGGGTATTCCAAACGTAACCAAGAGAGTTACTCCATACGTAAGAATGTTATGAATGCCTCATGTTACCTTTCTGTCTTATGATTTCTATGATTTATTCATGATTTTATGAGGAATGTTAATGTGCCTATGTTCTATGGGTAAAGTATGATTTCATTTTTATGAATATATGAACTCATGCTTCCTTTCCATATTTTTATAACCCTTACTAAGCTTTTTATGCTCATCCCAAGTTTTTGAAATGTTTTTCGCAGGTCAATGGAAAGGTAAAAGATGTGATGATAGTGTCAAGGATGTGTCAAGAAATAATCCATGTTTTATTCTTAATATGTCTCTGTTGATGGGAAGAATGAATACTGTCTTTTATGTAACCACTTTGATTAAATGGGGAATGTAATGCATGTTTCATGATCTAATTCTCTATAACTCTAAACCTGAAAAGATCCTCAATGTGTAATCTTGTAATAACTCAACATTAAGTATGTTTTAAGGCTGGGGCCTTATAGTTGGTATCAAAGGTCGGTTTAGATAACGTTAGAGGTTAGGGTATTTTTTAAGCATAAGTGACATTACCATAATGGTTAGGATTTCAGAAAGAGTCCTAGTTTTAGATAAAGTGAATGAATAAGTATTTATTAGTTTTTATCTTCCTAATTAGTACATGATGGTTATGTTGATATACTCACATTGAACTTTTTGGTTTAAGTAAATGGGTGGATCTCACAGGCACCAAAGAGACAACAGGTTTGAAGGAAACTGTGGGGGTTCTATGATTAAGATAATAGATAAAATGGGGGATTAAATTAGGAAACTCGTGGTTGTTCTAAACAAACTATCAAGGAGTCATGATCAACCACTTGAACCTTGGTATGTTCTATAATGCATCATGTACGAGATGACAAATCGATGTGGAAGTTCAGGTAATAATTATAAAGGTAACCATTAGGGTTTATATGATCCTTACTTTTGAGGTAATTATGGGTTATTATATGTTATGATGGAAAATGAAAGGCATGAGATAAACATGAGGATAAAATATGTTATGTTTATTTTTGAAGATTTTATCTCGTTTTGGGAAATGTTTTGAGAATTATACAGTTTTAGAAAAAGTAAAACACGCAGACCGTGTGACCACCCGTCACGTCGAACAAAACTGCAGGAATCGAACCCACAACCAAATTGCGACTGGTATTTATCGCCTACTACTGGACTACGTGAACTCCCTGATTAGTTGTACTGATTCTTTTTAGTTAGATGATTTTATGAATTAAGAGTAAGTTGATTCTGGGTTATCTATGGAAATTTATTAACTTATCATGGAGGATATGGGATTAGGTTAATTACTTTTCAATACGAGACATTAAGAGAAACTGATGTTGTTTGGAGATAAATGTTACTATTTAGCTTGGAAGACTATGTGACTAAATCCTTCAAATATTTGGGTTTCAATCTTCGTTTGGTTTACTTTGAAGAATTTATATGGACAAATTGATTATCGAATGGTCCTCATTGAATTTGGGTTTTGTTGGGTAAATTTTGGAGATTAAGAATAGATTTTCTTTTTATAAGGGGTTATTTTTTTCTGGATTATCTGATTTTGTACTAACCATTTTGGTTTTGGTTTTCGATAGAGTCTAAAGATATGGGAAGTATATAGTTCTCTATTGTGGATTAGGTGATTCTATAGAAGTTTATTATAGTACTCTTAATGCGAACAAGTCTCCCTAAGTACTCGTCTTTTGGAAAAAAATATGAGTTTGATTAAAGAATCTAGTAAAAGTTGAAAGTCAACATGATAAGTGATTATTTTTCCGTATGAATAAATTCCTCAATAAAAAGTAACTTAAAACAAAAATGTTGTCTATTAACTTTTCCTACTGGGGAATCGAATACCGTTTAACCCATCACAAGTTTTTGATTTTCATATGGTTAACTTTCTCCTAGACATGTTTACTATCACTCTCCCTCAAGAACATGACCCTTTGCTTTTTCATCCATGTCCATGTTTTTCTACATGGAATCCTAGTATGGGTTAACTTGGGTGACATTTGTAATTATCTTTCTTATTTTAAAGTGATTGTTTTACCGACTCTTGTTCCGATGTGGGACTTTCTAGGATGTTTCCAAGCTCAATTTTAAAAATTGCGAGGATGAAATTCCCAAAAGGGAGGAAGGATGTAACACCCTAGGTAAACAAAGAATATGGAATTTTTATATTTATCCATATTTTTGAATAAAATATTAATATTACTTTAAAGGGGATGTTATGATCGATGGCTTACCCAATACGCAACAACGAGTTTCTTGGAAATCTTACGTTGCACTCTAATAATAAAATAATAATTTAAATGGTAGTTAACATGTATCCATTGTATTGGCGAGAATGGATAGAAATAACTAAAATATGATTATATATGTTTTTAAATGTTTTTACATTTATCTAATAAAAGATAAAGTCATAAAATACGGAAAGAATTCAATTTTAGGCGTATACGCCCTAGTTTTCACTGAAGGTTCACTTAACACCTTTTGATGGAGAACCGTCATTAAATATTGTTTTGTTCACTCTTATAAATCCTGTTGTACCAAATAAAACTCTTATTAAGAATTTGGACATCAAAATTTACTTTGTGTAAATTTTTGATATCTTTCTGATAAAGTTCATTTTTTGATGAATAGTGTAAAATGTTGTATTTTAATTCAAAACCTCATTTTAATCTAATTTATTTATATGATTAGATTATCTTTTGAATTGGTTTTAAAGTGAAATTAGAATATATTTTTACCATTAAATCCAATAGTGGTCATTGGAATTAATTTCACTTTGAAATCAGACTTAAACTAGTCTCAATCTTTTAATACATATTGTTTCATAAAAACACGCTATTTGTTCTGACAGTGAGAATTAATTATTAAATTAATTAATGTGACTTATTTGATTTTAATATTGTAAAATAGACTTCATTTTTGAATTCGGAACATCAAATATAGCTTAGAGTGAATTTTTGGGATTTTTCTGAAAAACTTCAATTTTTGATGAATAGTGAAACCACTAAGTGGTACTTATAAGAACTGATTTTTCCGTTTAAATGAAATTTTTCCATCTTTGTGTTTTAAATTTCAAAAATACAACATACATGGTTGTCATTATGAAGTAAAATGTGGTTCAATGGGATAAAAATAATTTTTTGGTGAATAGTAACTCATTAAGTTTTTAATCGCGATTAGAGGTAATTAGTGTAGTTTAAGGTAAAAAATAATGTTTTAATAATATGAAATTAACATGAAACATGTACTAACCTCATTGGATGTGTCATGGACGACCAAGACAACCCATGGGTAAACTTGGGGTCCCCATGAAGCCACTTTGGTTGAAAATGACATTAATATCTTTTTATTTAAAGTTAAAGTAAAAAGGAGACAAACATGAAATGTTTTACTAAAACAATTCTTACATGGGGTTATACAAATCAGATTTTTGACTATAAATATTCATTGAAAATATAAAAAGATTTCCTATGTAATAGTATTTTTTTATAATTTTTAGACATTAAATAAATTAAATTATTTATGACATCATGATGATGCAACGATGACCTCATTATTTAACGATTTAAATAAAATGGAAAGATAATGTAATATCGAAGACCTAAACATGACCAAAACCTATTAGATGAGTGGATTTCGAACCTTTATCACCTTATACTCGAAACACATCAATGTGGGACCACATAAATCCAAATACCATTTTAAAATATAGTGACTTTTCTTTACCTTCCAAGAGTGCCCCTCCTCTCCTCTTATAAAAGGCCCCCACCTCTACCTCCTTACCCACACACCCAAAGCCTTTGGATCGGCCAAACTCTTCCCATTTTGTCTCTACACTTCCCTCTCTTACTCCTTGAAGCCTCACTTTGGGCAGAAGTCTTCCCAAGGAAGCCTTTGAGCTCAATCCAAAGGGAGTTACCCGATTTTAAGGTAATGTCGTCACTTGAGTCCTTCTATTTTATTTTTCTTCTACAACCCCCTAAACTCTTTTTATTAATTTCTTTTGTAACAAATACAGTATCCTAAATGAACTAGTATGTTGTTATAAGAAGTATTCGAGTTACACATTCACACACCTACATCTAATGGTTAAAGAACATATTATTTCTGTGGATGGAGAATTTCTGCCTCCCGAAACGATGATTGTTCAACATTCTTCTTACACCTTAAAAGGTGGCCATTAAGATGACACTATATTTATATATGATATATAATATGTTTATGTTTTCTTTAAGCTTATGTATTATTCATTTTGGGCATAACTTTATGGTTTCCAATATGAGTAAACGCAATATCTTCATTTAAGGAAGTGCGAACTACCACCCCCTCAAAGTGATTTGATTCGTTAATACCATATGTGGTACATATAAAGGATATATTTAATGATATTATATATGATACTATACTAGAATTAAAATACTATTATGTATCATTATTTTTTTAAAATCCATTAAATATGAAATAGAAATGGAAGTAGCGTCCATGAATGGTGATTTTCGTTTTTTATCACCAAATTATATGGAATATTATGAAATGAATATTTACTGGATATATATGATATTTTAATCATTAATACTATTCTGGAAATTATTTACTTATAACTACATGGGAAATCTTTTTTCAAACAAGTTCATTTTTTACTCAAGTACCAAACATCGGCAAAAACGTCTGATATGAACTAACATTATTAAACAATTATTATAACATTATAATAGGTGATATGAACTGAATAATAATCTCTAAAGGAGGTATGTAGGCAATTATTAATGGACCAAATTTATTATTCAGGAATATAAAGAAACGAACAAGACATGTTGGAAATGAGGTATGGGATCCTACTCCTCTCTTTCTTTTTAAGTACACTCTTTTATGTCATTCCTTTTAAGCTCATATTTCTGGTGATTGGGGTGTTCTTTTATATTAGTCATAATATAATTTTTATGTACATATGATGAGAGACCCTATTCTCTCTCATCGATCCATTTTGGATGTTCTGAGTGGCGTCGTTAGGCTGCCGAATTTTCGTAAGAGATCTAACCTCTCTATTTCTTTTTAAGTACTCTCCTTTATGTCACTCCTTTTAAGCTCCTCTTTGTTATGTTGGGGGATGTTATTTTATATTCCTCTTTCTGTAAAATTTATTTTGATTTTATGGGAGACTCTATTTCCTCTCATCAATCCATTTTGGAAGTTTTAAGTGGTGCCTTTAGGCTGCCAAGTTTTCATAAGAGATTTTTCATCTCACTTTTATTCCCGTGAGATTTACGCTACATTTGCCACAATTTCCATTGAGTGGTTTATGTACTGCCCATTATTAAACTCCTTTTTTAATATAATTCCATTTATTGGTATTTACATATTCATTGTATGACACTTCTTCAATGGGGTGTACTTTTTGAATGTTACCCAAGTCGGTAAGGGAACCTTTCACCCTCCTCTTTTTAAAAGACTTTGTTTGTTATGTCTTTTAATTCACATAATATTATATTGGGATATGTTCTTATATATCCTGATTGATGTAAATTTTATGTCCAAGTGATGATGTTACCTTTTTATCTCTCATCATCTCATTTTCTGAATTTTTTGAAGTGACGCCGTTAGGCTGTCGAATTTTACCAAGGGAACTTTTTAACCCAATTTCAATTTCTTTGGGTTCAACATGTAGTTATTGAATATGTAATCCTTTGAATATGTGTGAATGACATTTTATTGTTTTACACTTAATATCAAATTATATTGGGTGTATTTATATTTTTCACAAATAATTTTGAGATTTATTTATCCTTAATTTAAGGATACCTTTTTTACAAGGGATTTCATCACATTTTACATCTCTATTGAGACTTCATTGTTGTTATGCACAAATTCACTCTTATTTGGTGTATATACTATCCTTTGGAATATTATATCATGAATCCATTTATTCTCATGATATTATAAAGTTCTGATTAAATTTTATTCCTCAATTATTGTATTCAAGTGTCTCTAATTTTGGTAAAAACCCTTTAACAAAAATATCGCTTTAAATTACTTAATGATTTGTTCTTATTAATATCCATGTTTTCAAAATGGTTTTAAGGATTTATTTATATGGATATTAATGGTTTAAAAATTTAAAATCTTCACGGTGGTATGGGACACTTTGATTCAAAAATCGCTTTACTAAATGGTTTAAATGGTTTTGAAAATGGTTTTTTTAATGGATTCATTATTTCAATATCCTAAAATGTTATATTGTGATTGAAATGTGGAAATGTTATATTTCCTTTATCCATGTTTTATCTGATACATTTATGTTATGGTTCTTGGGCATTATTATGAAGACGGGTGGTTTCGTGATAAACTAAGGGCGGGTGAGCCCGATATAGCTCTCCAATGCATTGGGTAATGCAAAGGAGTGAAACGTTAAGGTTTCTCCGAAGAGATTTAGGGAATATACTGTGATGGGTATTCCAAACGTAACCAAGAGGGTTACTCCCTTCATAAGAATGTTATGAATGCCTCAAGTTACCTTTATGTCTTATGATTTCTATGATTTATTCATGATTTTATGAGGTATGTTAAAGTGCCTATGTTCTATGGGTAAAGTATGATTTCATTCTTATATATATATGAACTCATGTTTCATTTCCATATTTTTATAACCCTTACTGAGCTTTTTATGCTCATCCCATGTTTTTGAAATGTTTTTCATAGGTCAAGGGAAATGTACAAGATTTGATGATAGTGTCAAGGATGTGTCAAGAAAGAATCTATGTTTTATTTTTAATATGTCTTCGTTGATGGGAAGAATGATTACTGTCTTTTATGTAACCACTTTGTTTAAATGTGGAATGTAATGAAAGTTTCATGATCTAATTCTCTAAAACTCTAAACCTGAAAATATCCTCAATGTGTAATCTTGTAATAACTCAAGATTAAGTAAGGTTTAAGGCTAGGGCCTTATATTGATCTTTATTAAAAATTCAAAAAACACTTAAAAATGAAGGAACAATTGTAAAATTCTAATAGGCCTACCATAATCCGTTCTTTATGATGAATTTATAACAGTAATTATTTATTAATCTTGATCCATATACTATCAAATAGAGTAAGGTTGATGTAGTCATTCCCAGACTAATTCATTGTTCAAAATAATAATTTTTTGTGCATTTAAATATAGTGAGAGTTTTTCTAGATGTTCATGTGATGAATGTGTGTTGAAACTATGACATTTATAAGAGAATGTAGTTATGGATATAGAAAACTCATTCTTCCTAAAATTATTAACACCACCTTTATGTATTTAATCACAATTAATAATTAAATAAGAGATTTTTTGATAAATTATTAATGGGATACACGTAATCAACCAAGAAAAGGTAAACATGAAATAAAAAAATCTCACCTATCATGTTGTGAATGTATATCTACATAGTGTTTGAATAGATATATAATATTATGTATTTTGATGTTATTATATCCCCAAATATAATATTATTTTATTTTCAGTAATTTTCGGAGGATAATATAATGTGGAAAATACTTATGTTTTGAAATTATATTATTGATTTATGAAAATGGATATATTTAGAGAAACAATCTAGTGAAAACATTTTATTATTAAAATAATGGATATTTAAGAAACGTGTTGATATATTATAATATATCTATGTATAAATTATTTATAAATTGGATGTGTTGTGTGTCCTTGAAAATTATTAAAATTTTGGAGAATCAAGATTACACATTAGGGTTATATTTTTGGTAAAGGATTCTACATAGGGATTATTTTATTTTTACACTCCCTCTTGTATATAATTAGGGGTCTATCTACTATAGTGAAAAATATTTAATGAAAAAGGATTATTTTTATGGAATCATTACATTTTATGATTATTCTAAATTTTGGTATATTTTTTATTCTGATTTCTTCTATGTCTTCCTTAGTTTTTGTGCATTATCATTGAGTGAGGGTTACTAAATACTATTTAATAATTATTTAATTGAAAATAAAATGGAAATGATATTGGTGTGGTTTTAAGATAGTTTATTAAAAAAGTTTTTGGGTTACCTTTTGTAATAGATATTATTAAGACACGTCTATAGGTAATGGTTGGTTTTAGAATATTTATTAATACCAAAAAGAAAATAATTATATCATCCATATCCCTAACAACACATTGATTAGTTATACATCCATTTAACTTAACTAATGTTTGAAATTGGATTTTTTAGGGTTGATAAAATATTTCATTATTTGAATATATATATCAATCGTAACATTTACATTTAAATTCTTCAAATTTATTTTTCTAAATCTATCATAAAACATTACTTTTCGGTTCTCCATTAGATATACTTATGTATTAATGAAACTTATAATGGTATTTTATTGTTGATATATTATTATTTTAAAATTGATATATAGTGGGACTAATTAATCATATTTTTTTTCAGGTTTCATGTAATTATCGATGGAATATTTTCATAGAATTCATTGGATAATAATGAATTTTTGTAATTTTTTTATTTTAATTTTCTATTTTTTCAATGGTCAAATATTTATTAAATTTTAATAAAACTTTGATACATGACTACTAAAATTATGAAAATCAAATGAAAAATATGAATACAATCCTATGATAGAGAAAATATTAAGGAATAAAAATGGGGTCATTGAAGGGATTTATATGGATGAGTCAAAGCAATGAACAATTCAATGTTTTAACAGTGGTTATGTTAATGAGAGAGTACATTATAAGACAATAATAAGGGAATATGGTTTCACCTAAAGTGTATGTGTATAACATGTATTCTATTACCATCTGTTGATAAAATTCACATTGAGATCACATCAGATATTGTACATATTATTTTAAATTTAATTTTTTTAATTTGTACACAATATGCATATCTCAATTCCAATTTGGGAAGTTTCTTAAATATATGCGACCAATTATAAATCAATATTTCTTCCTATGATAAAATAAGGCTCTAACAGATTTGATTCTAATTAAATGAAACGGCACACAATTTTATCCATAGTCTACCACCATACATTACCGTAAGGAATTATTTAGTAAAAAATTATCTAAATTGGATGTTTCATATCTATAAATACATAGATATTATCATTTATAATTTGAATTTCAATAAAATTATCAATGAATTTATATATAAAAAAGGGGTGGTATTTAAGGAAAAAATTAATAGATACCTTATTTTTCTATAGATATGTAGTTAATAGTCCAAAAATACTATAAGGGTTTAACATTATTTAAAAGGATAATCATTCACCCGGTCATTTGAGGAACACTCATTAGAATATCATCAAATTAGATAGAATATCTATTAATGGAGAAGAAATGTAATGAATTAAAATGAACAAGAAAGTTTGGAAAACAATTTTTATTCTTTATGGTAGATATATATGGATGGATTATATTGTAAATTTTTTTGTTGGTGAAGAATATGGATAATATGCGACCACACACCAACCCAAAGTGATATATATTTATGATGAATAATGTCCAAATTATAATATGATAACTATCTTCTAGTGGTGTTTCACAAAAAAAAAATAATTGATGGGAAACTACAAAGAGCTCTATGGTTCCCAAAATAACAATGCCTTTCTCTATAGGTTAAAACTAACACATTTGAATATTCTTTATCCACATTCATAAAAACTACTATATCATCACAGATATAACTCAATGATGATTCAAATGATTAAAGATCATCCAAAATAAATTTGGAATTCCATATCTTTAAATTCAAATCCATATTAAAGATAGACCAATATAATTTATTTTTTTTATATTGAAGCGATACTATATTGATAATTCAAGGAATGGTACTAATGAAATATAGAAATAGTGGAATTTTATTTTGAAAATTTTAAAAAATCGATATGGTTGAACAAAGATGGATGATATATAAGCCAAAAGGGAAGGATATTGAAAAAATAAAAAAACATTTATAGTAGCTTTCCTTACAAACAAAGAAACAAACAATAAATTTTTTGTAGATACTGAGGAAATATAAAATAAATTAAAAAATTAGTGGTTTTCCTATACATGATACTGAAACCATATATAAATATTTTTTTTGTGAGTAATTGAAGAAAACTCCCATAACAGTTTTTTTATGCAATATAAGGTATGAAATAAGAGGAAACCTATGGAATTGGACATAATAAGACCCACAATGGTATGTTTCGATATGGTCCAATGGTTGTAATTAAAAAAATTACCATGGTGTCTATTTTATTGTTTTTAGATATAGATCCAGAATCCCACTAGATTATTTCTCTGATCTAGGAGTGAGTGTGAATATAATTAAATACATTACATTTATGATAATTAATTGGGTATTTAGATGTTTAAATGAGTATCTTCAACTGGTAATAATAGCGGTGATACATTTATAAGCATTACATGAATATTGAATTGTTAATGTTAACAAATTTAGCGCTTATACAAATTTCTTTTTGATGTAAATGTCTTGAGAGAGGACACCAATAATTTAAAAAGAATTATATCTAACATATGGAAAATCCCTAATCAATATATGATGTAGGGATATGTAACATCCTCTTATAGAGTCTACTTGACAAAATCTAAATTTTGTTTCACTACTTGACCTTAGGCACATAACTGAAAATGTTAGGGGCTTATGAATAAAAACATAGCTCTAGGAAGGTATATAGGATAGTTTAAAACCATTTTAACCATATATATATATATATATATCACAAATTTATTAATCATTTTTTTATCCCTAATGTTATATAGAATTAATTATAAAAAAAATCTGGTAAAAATGAAAAATTTCTGATGGAATACAAAGAATACTTCCCATTAAGCCTATCATAAAAAAAATAAAAAATAATACACTAAAAATATATTTCCATTGGGAGATTCCTATCCCCCTAATCTCTTAATAACACTGAGTTGTACTACTCTCCTATGAAAAAACATGATCTAGGGCCCTATTTATTAAATGGTTCTAGTAATGGAATTTTAAAGTAGCTCAGGTACTAAAGTGTATGGAATCTCGTGTTGGGTGTGAGTAAAACTCATTAAGGAACCAAAAACTACATACCTAAAATAAATAGTTTATATAAAGTGTTTTTATAATCGGTAAAAAAATCAATACATATCAAACCATTTAGTATATTATAAATTAAAAAATATAAAATCATCTGGTCTAGGGTTAATCATAAACATGGGAATTGTACAGAACTTCTAATTCCAGTTCCAGGGTGTCTTTGATCTCATTTAATACACCTTTCTTATAATCTCCTGACCATTGGAAATATAGTCATCCATGGTTCGAACTAACACATAGGGGGTAATATACCCATCTTTAGTGAACTTCAGCCATCATATAGTTGTGTCAGCCTAAAGTTTAATAAAAATCATGGGTTCCCATATGGGAAATCATCATCCTCTATTAACTATAATCACTACATACCATAAGGATTTTTTTCACCCTAGGATAACCAAAATCACTATATCCCCTAGGGTTCATTTTTACCTAATGTTAAAAATAATCAATATTTCTCCCAATGTCCATATTCACCCATGGTCATCCATTGTAGGCACACTGACCCATGTACAAGAAACTAAGATATATTAAAAATTAATATTAAAAAATTAATCTGGGGAGTACATCCGTTATAATTAAAAAAAAATCCAACCCCATATCTCAAACCATTTCAAAACAACCATATTCATTCCATGGATGAAAACCATACAAATCCATTTCTATTTAAAATACACATTTTAATTATATTTCAAAAATAAAAATGTGGAATATGATTCCTATATTACCAAACCATTTACTTAACCACATTTTACATTTCAATTTTTATAAATAAAATACTAACTTATTAACAATTTAAAAATACCATTTCAAATGACATATCAAAATTTAATGGTTTGAATTTTCATCATTATGACTATTCCACTATAAATACCTCACATTGTAATTTTCCATCAATTACATTTACTCTACTTCAATATAAAAGTATAAATCTATATCATCTTATTGAATGTTTTAAAATTCACTTTCACAACCACCAATTGAATTGTTTTTTGTCCTTAACCAAATTAATGATGGTTAGAAAATTATTATCATAAATAATATTTTTATAGTTGGTTAAAAATAGATAAATTTTTTTTAAACCTACATTTTTTAACTATGAGAATACAAATTTAGATGGGATAGTATATAGGGACAACCAAATATTTTTTTAAAAATCTTCTCACAACTTATTAATGGTTATTGGTCTTCCAAGGCTTACCATGACAGGTCTATTGTAATAAAAAATTAGGCTGAAAACATGGGATCCTATATCAATCAGAAAAACTAAAATTAATTAATTATAACATCAATAATTAATTAATTAAAAAACCTACTCAAGATAGTACAAGATATCTCACAAACCCTTAGTCATCAATAAAAACATTACCCCACTTGTATCCACCCACCCTCGGTTCACCCTTGAACATACAATGATGAAAATTACCAATCAATGACACCATATCATTTTGTAACATAATATTAAATTTTTCAAATAATTATGAAAAACTAAAACAATGAATAACCTTTGTGAAAAACTGATATATTATGTTCCAATGGTGCCTTAACATTCCATCATCACTAGCTTCATGGAGGCCCTTAGAAATTTGAATGAATAAACCATTCTGTGATTGCATCCATAATGAAATCCTAGGGAAAATAAATAGACATTGAAAATTGAAAAGGATGAATCATAGCCAAAAGATTTATGAAATCACTGTAGATTTCTTGAAAACACAATGAGAAATGGCTCAATGAAAGGAGTGAAAAATTAGAGAAAGAGGGACAAACCCACAATTCTGTTTTTCCTAAATATAGAATAATGAAATAGATTCCCTTTAAAACCCATAGTGGGAAATGTCTAAAATCATTTTTTAAAATTGATATTGGCAGGATGATCACCCATATAAATAGTTGTTGCTACTTTCAAACACCACATTGAGGCTATGACAACCCTTCTTTTGTTACAAACTGAAATATGATTTATTACATAAAACTTCACTTAATACCACAAAGAATATTGAGAGGATTAGTGTATATAGGGATTAGTATCATTACATAAAAACATTAATGAATAAATACAACATCTTTATTGAAATCTTCCTTTACATGGCCACTAAATTCCTTTGTACTTTGAATTGCATGGGATAACCTGAGGACATGCATAAGAAAAGGGTGAGCTATAAAGCCCAGTAAGGGAGTACACATGTAATAACATGAGGATTAAAATAAATGTTAGAAAATAGGCATATTAATAGAGCATAAGAAAAAATGAACATAAAGGCATGATAAATCATGATAATCATATCATGGAAATGGTGCAACAACACTAAACATGGAATTATCATGAGCCATGTCTCATTGCACATGGAGCATGAGTAAATTCTCATTGCACAAAAAGCATGAGTAAACCCTCATTGCACTTGAATTAGCATGAGTCAACACTCATTGCACATGACGTATCATGATACCATACTTTACCTAATGCATTGGAGGGCTATAGGGGCACACCCTTCTTAAACATTTCATTTCATGCAAAAGTGTGCCACATGGATCATAAAACATGGATTCATAATACATAAGCATTTATTCCACGATAATGGAATGTGGAATTCATACATGAAACTTTACAATCAATATATAAATGTTCATAATGGTGAATAAACTTGATAGAGAAATGGGCATCGTATTCACTACACAATTACATTGGCTTAGAAAATCGGTGCGATTTCGGCAGCGTAAAGGTGTGACATAATAATTCATAAAAATGGTTGATGAAAGAGAAAGGGGGATTATCATGATATTTACATGTAATTGAAAGTAAGGAGGTCATAAATATACATTTCTCAAAAAAATTAATGGAATTTAGACTCGTGATACAAAAGTATTGCTTGAATGTAAAAGAGGAGAGAGAAGTTCCTTTTGGAATTTCGGCATAGTAATGATTGTACATGGGAAGAATTTAATGGGAGAGAAAGGGTCTCCCATAATTCAAACATAAAGAGGGTAGTATGAGGGAGGTGTGAAACCATACCCCAATATTCATAATTCAAATTAAAAGGGTGAAAAAACTTAACGAAAATTGGTCAAAAATGATATAGGAAGAAAAACCCTTACTTGGAAGTGTGCTTCCAAAGGCTAGAGAGAGGATTGTGAGAGGCTTCTTGGGAGCTTGGGGCACATTGGGAGGATTCTAGAGAGAGTAGGGTAGAGATTGGAGGAACCAGAAAGGCTTTGAGTGAGGAGGAAGTGAGATCTTGTGTGGGTTTATATAAGAAATGTGAGAGAATTCTTTATTATTTAGGTTTAGGACCCCTTATTTTAAATTAATCCAATCCACAAACCATCCCATGGTTTTTGCCAATGGTTTTTGGAAAATGGAAGAGGAAAAAATTATTTTATAAGTCCAAAGCCCTAAATTCTTAAAATAATGAGGGTTTTTATGTAGAGGTGAGTCACACTCCCATGGAAATTAATTTAAAAAGACAAGATGTTTAATAAGTCTTGAGGGGTCCATTAATGCTTTGAAAAGTAATCCAAATAAACCCAAAATCAAATTATTTTAATTTTAAAACATATATTTGACGAACATAAAGATTATAGTATTTTATTAAATCACTATTGGGTCATTATGATGTCATAAAACACATTATATATTTAAACTGTATTTAATTTTTACTCAAAAATTTGACTATCTTAAAAAATTATTAAAAATTAACTGCTGGATATTTTTAATGTCCTGATTCCAAAAAAAACATCTATTTTATCTAAATAATTTTATAATTATTTTTATTTAAACTTTTAAAATAAAAACCAATATTTATCTAAAATTCATGGGTTTTGACAAAAAATGGCATTCAAACCTTAATAAAAATTATAATTGCATTCATACAACTATATGATCATTTATATATAATTAAATTAATCTAATAATAATAATAATAATAATATTTTATTATTTATTTCAAAAATCCCTTAATTTAATAAAATTGATTTCATAATTAAATAATAACTAAAAACACCATTTGTACTTTAAAAACAATTTACAATGTTTTAATAATGATAAGGAATTATATTCATTATTATATAAAAAATAATGCACATGAACATAGTAATATCGATTAGTTACATAACCCCTTAAAATTGCCGCATAAGACCTAAGGGTATGGTGTGAGATGGTGACAGACTCTTGGGGTGGCTCAGATAACATCGCTCGAGTGGTAATTTCTATCAACTTCCAATTTTCCCATAGACGGTCCCATTCGAGCTTAACATGATGAAGCTTAGCTTGGGATTGGTCAAGAGAGAAGCCCAAGGATTCCACCTCTTTTCTGAGCTCCAACAAATGGGCTTCGTATGGAGCAATTCTACTAGATGAGGCCATTTTTTTCTAATTAAATTTGGATTGGTTAAGGCCCTATATTTATACTAATCATGTGATAACTATTCAATGACTATATTAAGAACTGTAAAAATTCATAACATAAAACAAATGATGTTTAAATTTTATATAAACATAAAGATACATTTAATTAGATCAAGATGGATTTCCATTAATGAAACTTTGGGTCGTTACAATATTCCCCCCAAAAGAAATTTTTCGCTCAAAATTTTTCATTTCCCACACTAAAATAGATGTGGGTAACTCAGCTTCATTACTTCATTTGATTCCCAAGTCGTTTCATCAAACATGTGGCTTCTCCACAACAACTTGACAAGGGGAATTGTCTTATTTCATAGAACTTTTTCTCTATGATCTAAGATCATTACTGGTTTCTCTTCATAAGAAAGATCATCTTCCAATTGTACCACCTCAGAAGAGAGTACCTGTAAAGGGTCCAGTATGTACTTCCATATGAAGGATACATGAAAGACATCATGTACATTGGATATAGTAGGTGGTTGTTCTAGTCAATAATCCACAGCCTTGACACGATCAAAAATCTCAAAGGGGCCGATGTATCTTGGACTTGACATCCCTTTCTTTCCAAACCTCATAACCTTCTTCCACGGAGATAAGCATAGAAAAACCATGTCCCCAACATTAAACTCAGGGTCTCATTGACGATTATCTGCATAACAATTCTGTCGACTCTGGGATGCCTTGATATGCTGCTTAATGGTTTTCACCTTCTCCACCAATTCCTCGACCATTTCTGGTCCAAGCAGCTTACTTTCATCAACCTCATCCCAACATGCCGGTGTTCTGCACCTTTTCCCATACATGGCTTCATATGGTGCCATTTGGATGCTCGAGTGGAAACTGTTATTATAAGAGAACTCAACCAGAGGAAGATGTTGATCTCATCCCCCTTTAAATTCCATTGAGCATGCTCTCAACATATCCTCATGTGTTTGGATAGTTCGCTCAAATTGGGCATCAGTTTGATGATGATAGGCCTTACTGAAGTTCAGTTCAGTATTCAGAGCATATTGAAGACTCTTCCAAAACATAGAGGTGAATCTTGGATCCCGGTCAGACACAATAAATAGTGGTACTCCATGCATCCTTACCACTTCCTTGATATATATCCATGCAAGTTGATCCAATGTGAAATCTTCTCTAATAACAATGAAGTGTGCAGTATTTTTAAGATGATCCACAACTACCCATATTGCATTGTTGCCTTTGGATGTCCTCAGAAGTCTGGTGAGAAAGTCCATGGAGATGTTTTCCCATTTCCATTCTGGTATGGGCAATGGTTGCATCATCCCCATAGACTTCTGCCTCTCTGCCTTCACATACTGACACACCAGGCACTTCGATGTATATTCAGCAATCTCCTTCTTCATATTATCCCACCAAATTTTTCCTCGAAGATCTCGATACATCTTTGTGCTCCCTGGGTGAATAGAGAAATTTGAACTATGTGCATCGTCCAAAAGTTCCTTCTTCAGCTCCGGACTTGATTGAACACATAGTCTTTTCCCAAACTGCACAATTCCTTCCTCATTAACATTAAACTCCGAGGATTTCCCTTTTTTGATAGCTTCCACTTTTTCATTAATTCCCACATCATCCTTTTGATCATCCTTTAACCTTTCCATAAGAGATGGTTGAGAAATCATTTGTGGAAGGATTTATGATGTTCACTGCTCTATGATTCCCATGTCCATATTCATCATGTCTAAGAAGATTGGATCCTTCTCAATTCTCATCATTGATAGAATCGTTGGATCCTTTCTACTTAGGGCATCTGCCACCTTGTTCTCTTTCCTAGGGTGGTAATGGATTGAAGAGTCAGAATCCTTGATAAGCTCTATCCATCTTCTCTGGCGCATATTAAGCTCTTTTCTGTGTGAATATATATTTAAGACTCTTGTGGTCAGTATATATCTCAAATTTCTCCCCATAATGATAATGCTGCCATATTTTCAAGGCAAAGATCACTGCTTCCAACTTCATATCATGTGTTTGATAGTTTTTATCATGGAATTTCAACTTCCTTAAGGCATAGGATATCACTTTATCATTCTGCATTAGCACACAGCCTAATCCCTTCTTTGAAGCATCACTGAATACCACAAAAAGTTCCCCACTTGTGGGTAAAGTGAGCATGGGTGCAGTGATAAGCCTCCTTTCATCTCCGTGAAGCTTTCTTCTCATTCATCAGTCCATGAAAACTTTACTCCCTTTCGAGTTAGCTTGGTAAGAGGGTTGGACAATCATGAGAAATTTCTCACAAATCGTCGATAATATCCTGAAAACCCTATGAAGTTACGGATATCTGTTACCAATGTTGGCCTTCGTCATCCCTCAATTGCATCTGTTTTGGAGGGACCCATAGATATCACATTTCTTATGATGATATGGCCCAATAATTAATCATTCATAAACCATAACTATCAGTTGTTGTACATTTCATAGATCTTCTCCTTGCGCAAAGTCTCCTGTACAGTTCTTAAATGCTCCTCATGATCCTCCTTGGTTTTGGAGTATATTAGAATATCATCTATAAAGACTACCAAAAGTTTTTCTAGGTAATCTCTAAAGACTCTATTCATTATGTCCATGAAGATTTCTTGAGCATTAGTGAGTCCTAAAGGCATTACTATGAATTCATAGTGCCCATATCTTGTGAAAAAAGCATTCTTGGGGATATCTTCCTTCTTCACCCTTACTTGATAATATCCTGACCGTAAGTCCACCTTGTATAAGTATTGTCCTCTATGAAGATAATCGAAAAAGTCATCAATTCTTGGAAAAGGATACTTGTTATTTATCATGGTTTTGTTAATATCACGATAATCGAGGCAAAGCCTCATTGACCCATCCTTATTCTTGATGAATAGGACTGATGCACCCCATGGTGAAGCACTTGGGAATATAAACCCTTTATCCAGATTCTCCTTTAGATGTTTTTTTCAGCTCTTCAAGCTCTACAACAGATATTCTATATGGTGTCTTGGATATTGGTAAATCCCTGGGTATAAGTTCAATTGTGAATTCAACATCTCTTCTAAGAAGGAAGAATAGGCAGTTTCTCGGGAAACACTTCATCTAATTCCCTCACAATAGGAATTTCCTCAAACATGGTTTCTTCCTTAGACTCAATCATCTGAGCCAGATACATATGCTCATAGGGTAGTAATATCCATGCTTGAGATGATGGAGCAAAAAGAGATTCATCTTCCTCCATACACTTGTAAATAATTGGGGGTCGATTCTCCATATGTAGTGTGATTTCCCTCTCCCGAAAATTTATGTTGGCTCTATATAAGGAAATCCAACCCATCCCAAAAATTACATCGAATTACACCAGAGGGAGTATGACGAGGTTCGCCGAGTAATTCATTCCATAGATTATAACAGGGGAGGACTTATATTCATCGGATGCAAAGATTTCCCCATTTTCTGAACTCACCGACATCTTCACTTCCATGATTTGTGGTGGTGCTTGGATTATTCTACTAAACATTTGAGATATAAACGAATGCGTAGAACCTGAATCAAAAATAGGTTTGCTATTATTCAATGAATAACTAGCGTACCTATCACCACTTTGTTTTCAGGGTTCACTTCGGAAGAATGATGGAAAAATCTCTTCCTTGCTCCCTTGGAAGTAGTTGGTTAACCTCGAAAACCCTTGGATTAAGGGAACTGATTTGAAAAATGACATGGTTCTTTGCATTTGTAGCATTGAACAATGCGTTGAGGTTCGAACAGAGCATTCCTCTCCTCTGTCGCAGCCACGGGTCTTTCTTGCCGACAGTTAACAGTTAGGTTCCCTTCCCTTCCACACCTGAAGCATTTCTTCATCACCTTATAGAAATTTTTTAGGGTTCTTATTTACGCACTTTTGGGAAGTGGGGTGTTATATCTTGTTAGCACCGTTGGATTTATCCATCGGAACACCAGAATTGAATTCTACCTTATGAATCTTGTCCCCATGATACCCCTGTGATTCTCTAATCTCTATTTCGTCCTTAAGGGCACATCAGACAATTTCCTCATAGGTGTCGATGTCACGGATCACTAATGCATTCCACAAGCTAGGCTTCAGCTGAACAAAGAAGCAGTCAACCTTGCTTTCGGTGGTAACGACAATGTCAGAAGTGTATCATGCAAGCCTTGTGATGTTTTCCTCATAATCTTCAATAGATTCTTTATATTGTTTCTTGAGGTAAATGAAGTCCCTTTCTATCTTAAGCCAGAGGGTGCGCGGAAAATACTTATTTAAAAACATCTTCTAAAAATACTTCCATTCCAACACCTCGATCTACTCCTGAGGCTTCATATTTTTTTATCAATGTCCACCATTGATTAGCTTCACCCTCCATACGATAAGCTGATATAATAACCTTCTCTTGTTCATAACATTGAAGGATTGATAAGATGTTTTCAATGGGGTTGATCCATTGTTCAGAGATTGTGGGATGAGATGATCCACTAAAAATAGGAGGCCTTTGTCTCATGAAGCTCTCGACAGTGAATTTTTCTTTCTAGGGGGGGGGGGGGGGGTTGAACGTTCCTCTTGACCTATGATTCTATTCAAAACTTGAGTTAGTTGAGAGAGAAGCATGACAAAGTTCGTGATTCCAGCTCCCATTGTATTGGGCATCTCATTAGTACAGTCATCACATTGATCTTCACAACGGCTATTAGCCTGAGTCCTCCTATTACCGGCCATTGGCTGGAATAAATGTAAAGTCAGTGGTAACACATAAAGGGTAATCCAATGAAAAAAGTTGATGACTTATAAATAATCTTTTATTTCTTTTACTCATGTGTCTATAGGCTTCAATCTAGGCTTTTCATGATCTACTTTCTAACATATATTCTTAGGGGCATTTTTTTAATTCCATTAATAAGGATTCATACTAAGATTGTGAATTTATCAAAACATATCTCCTGGGAGTGTCATAACCAAGAGTTTAGCAAGGCTTGTTGTCATGCACCAGTTCTCATTAGAGTCTTTCTCAAAGCGGTGTTTTCGGGTTTTACCCCTACGATATATCTGTACCAGAGCCACCTTTACCTACCCCTATCTAGACATGGATTTATTTGTTTGATAAACCACTTACTCAGTACTTACTAAAACATAGGGATGTTTTTGTTATAAATACTCTTGTCTCTATGGCTTTTCTACGGTTTTCTAATCCTAATCCAAAAAATAACAAATCCTATCCTCTGATACCATCTATGACAACCCTGCTTTTGTTACAAACATAAACATGATTTATTACATAAAACATCACTTGATACAACAAATAAGATCTAGAGGTTTAGTGTCTTTGTGGCTTAGGATCATTACATAAAAACATTAAACATGAAATAAAACATCTTTATTGAAAACTTCCTTTACATGACCACTAAATTCTATTGTACTTACCATTGCATGGGATAACCTGAGGACATGCATAAGAAAAGGGTGATCTATAAAGCCTAGTAAGGGAGTACACATGGAATAACATGAGGAGTACAATACATGTTATACAATAGGAATATCAATAGAGTATAAGAAAAACATGAACATAAAGGCCTGATAAAGCATGATAATCATAACATGGAATTAGCATGAGCCAAGGCTCATTGCACATGGAGAATGAGTAAATCCTCATTGCACATAAAGCACGAGTAAACGCCCATTGCAGTTGAATTAGAATGAGTCAACACTACATTTACATGACTTATCATGATACAATACTATACCCAATGCATTGGAGTGCTATAAGGGCGCACCCTTCTAAAACATTTCATTTCATTCAAAAGTGTGCCACCTGGATAATAAAACATGGATTCATAAAACATAAACATTTATTCCATGATAAAGAAATGTGGAATTAATACCTGAAACTTTACAATCAATAAGTAAATGTTCATAACATTTAATACCCTTGATGGAGAAATGAGCATGGTATTCACTACACAATGACATTGGCTTAGAAAATCGGTGCGATTACGGCAGCGGAACGGTGTGCCATAAGAATTCATAAAACTGTTTGTAGAGAGAGATAGGGGGATCCTCATTATATTTACATGAAATGTACAGTACAAAGTTCATAAGGATACATGTCCCAATAATTTTAATGGAATTTAGATTCATGATACACATGTATTGCTTGAATGTTATAGAGGAGAGAGAAGTTCCTTTCGGAATTCTGGCATTGTAACGAGAGCACATGAGAGGCATTTAATGAGAGTGAAAGGGTCTCCCATCATTCAATAATAAATAGGGAAGTATGAGGGAGGTGAAAAACCATACCCAAATATTCATAATTGAAATTAAAATGGAAAAAACAACTTAAATGTTTTTTGACAAAAATGAAAAAGGAAGAAAAACCCTTACTTGGAAGTGTGCTTCCAAAGACTACAGAGAGGCTTGTGGGAGGCTTTTTTGGAGTTTGGGGCACCTTGGGAGGATTATAGAGAGATTAGGGAATAGGTTGGACGAACTCCAAAGGCTTTGAGTAAGGAGGAAGTGGTAGCTTGGGTGTGTTTATATATGAACGGTGAGGGAATTCATTATTACATAGGTTTGGGACCCCTTATATTAAATTAATCAAAACCACAAACCAACCCATGTTTTTTAAGCATGGTTTTGGGCAAAGGGAAGAGGAAAAAATGATTCTATAAAGCCAATGTCCGATCTTCTTAAAATGAAGAGGTTGCTTATGTGGAGGTGAGTCACACTCCCATTAAAATTAATTTAAAAAAACAAGATGTTTAATAAGTCTTGAGGGGTCCATTAATGATTTGAAAATTAAGCCAAATAAACCCAAAATCACATTATTTTAATGATAAAAAATATATTGGCTGAAAAGTAAGATTATAGTATTTTATTACTTCACTATTGGGTCATTTTGATTTCATAAAACACATTATATATTTAAATGGTATTAAATTTTTACTCAAAAATTTGACTATCTCAGAAAATTATGAAAAACACACCATTGGATAATTTTGACGTCCTGATTCCAAAAATATCATTTATTTTATCTAAATAATTTTCTAAATATGTTAATTTTCTCTTTTGAAATAAAAACCGACATTTATCGAAAATTCACGGGTTTTGACAAAAATGGCTTTCAAACCGTAATAAAAATAATAATTGAATTCATACAATTATATGATCATTTATATATAATAATATTAATCTAATAATAATAATAATATTTTATTATTTAATTCAAAAATCCATTAATTTAATAAAATAGATTTCTTAATTAAATAATAAATTAAAACACCATTTTTACTTTAAAACTATTTACATTGTATCAATAATGACAAGAAATTTTATTCATTATTATATACAAAACATTGCAATGAACATAGTACTATAGATTAGTTACATAACCCCTTAAAACAGCCACATAAGACATAAGGGTAAGGTGTGAGATGGTGATGTACTCTTAGGGTGGCTTGGATAACATCGCTCGAGTGGTAATTTCTATCAACTACCACTTTTCCCATAGACAGTCCCATTCGAGCTTGACATGATGAAGCTCAGCTTGGGCTTGGTCAAGAGCGAATCCCAAGGATGCCACCTCTTTTTTTATCTCATACAAATGGGCTTCGTATGGAGCAATTCTACTGGATGAGGCCATCACTTCTTTTGTCTGAGTAAATTTGGATTCGTTAAGGCCCTAAATTTATACTAATCATGTGATCACTGTTGAATGGCTATATTAGAAACGGTAAATATTCTTAACATAAAACCAATGAAGTTGACATTTTATATAAAAATAAAGAGAAATTTAATTAGATGAAGAAGGATTTCCATTAATGAAACTTTTGGTCATTACAGAAGTAGATGTTTTATACTAGTTCATCAGTGGTCTATTATAGCCTTTTTTATAGGAGTAACCTCTATCACACCCAAGCATTCTTGAGTCACCCTCATTGACTCCAAAACCCTATTCCTAACCAAAATCACATCCTTTATGGTGTTCCTTTCCTTATATCCATCATCTAGACCTCAGTAAAAAAATTCTAATATAGTACATAAAAATTTTACATTCCATTGAATTCCAAGACCACCATACCAAAGGGAATAATTATAAACCCCCACCAAAACACCTCTCATACTAAATAAGTTTTTGTTGTACATACTGTTGAATGAACTAAACTATGTGGTTCATCCACGATGAGACAAACTATTAAATAATATCTCGACTTAAAAAATCCTTCCCATGTGAAACAATTAATTTAGAGTGCTTAGGACACAAATACAAAATTAAAAACACATAACCCTTACCGAAACATCGATATGGATATTGATGGATCATAATGTATATATGGATTAAATAATACAATATGGGGGTGAATTCTATGTTTAAAAATGTTTCATTTTTATCCAAAAATGAATTTAGATTTAAATAATTTAATCTTAATTTAATTCAAAATACAGCTTTATATATTTAAACATTAATCAGATAGGGTCATACGTCCTATTATAAAATTATTGTAATCTGATTGATTATGATAATGTAATCCACATGTCATAATTTAGAATATTCATATTCTCAGTTGGAATGATTTAAATAGAGTGATCATTTAAAGCATCCTAATCATTGTGGTTATGATGATCACAGTAAAAAAAATAATGATTCAATCATAAAGTATGTTGAATAATATTGAGTAATTAAAATGTTTGTAATCACGAGAATTGTAATTATAAATATCGTAATCAGAGTATTTTAAAAATTTATCTTAATCATTTTTTATGCGAGAAACAAAATATGATATAAAAAAGAATATATAAAATAATTCACATTAAATTATAATGTTAAAAAAATGTAAAAGAATACAATTCATATTACTAAAAGAGAATGCTATCCAATAACCATGGATAGAGGTCCCTTGATTAATACATTCTTTCATGAATGCCTTACCCAAACTAGAGTAGTCGCTCGATACGATGACCATCTTCTAAAATTGTATGCCCACAAGCCCATGATTAATAAGGTAATTGGAACATCTTTATTCCGAGCCTTTGAATTAATTGATCCAAAATTTATTGGCACAATTGTCTTCTTATTCATGGAATCCAGCGATCGTAATCACCATTGATTTGTGTCACACTAGGAAAACATAACTATTGAAAGTCACAATTATGTAGAGTGATCAGTTCACAACATGATTTCAGATTCTTCCACAAAAAGAAAATATCTGAAAGAGCTCTCATAGGATGTCTCGAATTCATCACAAGTTCTAAGATCATCTAAATAACCTAATATATATAGGTCTTGGATCTAATGACCATATTTTCCTCCAACGGTCTGATTTCATCCTGGTAATTTGGAGGGACTTAGACAACTGACCCTCCAATGGTTATCTTATAACTAAAACAATGAAATTGTTTTATAATATATATCAAAACTAATAAAATTTATTAAATATTGGTTTCCTGAAACAATAATTTTGGAAGAAAAATAATTTATGTGTTCTGATAAATACCAAATGTGAACATTAAATGAATATAATGATTTTTTTATGATTGTAAATATTATTTAACATGTCATAATGATAGTACACGCTGTGAATGAATAAAGTAACAATCACAATGATGGATGATAACTGTATTATGTGAGTAAGATGTAAATAATATCTAGGGTTTTATTGATAATCATATCTAGGGTTTTATTATCATAATCATATGAGAAATTAGAACGAGGAAAAGAGACATGAAAATCATTAAAGTGATTAAATATAGGAACTCATTTGAAAATAGATTTTGGGATTTCCAAAATAAAAAAGTAAACAAAAGTAAAAAAGTCTTTGGACTCAACATTCTACTCTTTTTTGGAAAGCACAAGCCACAATTCAAAACAAAATGAAAATTAAAAACCTTACTAGATTTTTTATTATGATGTGAACAATTATACATATCTCCAATTGAGTTTTTAAAACTCTTATTACTATGATTTGAATATAAATACCATCACCCATAAGATAGTAAAGTCTTTAAGGATCATATTATATGAAAACACCTCCTACTAAAATCATTCATTATTTAATTATAATTATAACTTTATACATATATTGATTACATTATCCCCCTATATAACACGTTATCCCTTTTTTTATTTACAAAAAGGAATAGGGAAGAACATATAATTCATGAAAAGGAGTAGATAAAAAACATTTTAATAAATATATTATTTGATTGGGTAAAAAATTATTAATGAAAATTGAAGAAAAAAATGTAAAACATTCAATCAAATGTATATATATGATATAAAAATTCATTGAAATATTTTTAAAAAATAATTGTTACAGAGTCCAAAAATATTCTTTTCTTTTTATATTACATATAATTATCCTTCTTCATAAGATCAAGAATAGAAGTATTCATTTTCTTGAATTCTTTTATGTCATCCATGTGCATATCAAGAGACTCCTTTTGAGACCAAATGTTCTTTTATAGATTTAAAAATGATTGATCATGATTAATAATCACATCTTCTAGTATTTGATACTTTTCTTTTAAGACCAGAATATATTCTTTATGAGCCTAATAATTTTATTCCTGAAATCTGGTTACCATTCGTATATTTTAAACTCTGGTGGATGGAAAAATTATTTTGATTCTGGAAATCAAATAACTTATTCATGAGTACCTTGAGCTATGTAATTTTTAGAGAGTGATATTTATCTTTGACAAAAAAATTAATTGATCTTCATAGGATGAGAATGTTATAAATATCTCATTATTTGTAAAAAAAATCACCTTTCGAGTATTTCACTTACCATCTTATTGAAGGCTACTAATAGTTCTACCACGAACATTCAAACATATTCAATTGTATTATCTTCTATATCAAATCTTTTATCAACATTATCACACCATTTAAAAACATTAATGAAAGCCATTTTTTTCTTTAAAAAATTATAGAAGTACATCGAAATAATCTTCAATACATATAAAATTGTCTTTCACAACATTGAATTCATCAAATCTATCATTATGACTGTCAAAAATCATATCCATAATTCCATCAAATTTTGGAAAATATTGAATGTCTTTATCTAGTCTTTTCAGTTATTTCTCAATTTATTTCATTCTTTTGATTGATGTTGTTCTATTTAATTTGTATCATCTTGGAAATACGGAAGCTCACCATAAAGAGATCTAACATCCATATCCTATAGGAATTGATTTTTATTTTCCGTAGACTTTGTTTCCAATTATTTATCAGAAATATGGATCAATTTATCAATTATGATATTTTGCAGAACTTGTTTTGATAATCGAATTCCTAGGTAAAAAATTAAATAAACATCATTAGATTCCATGAGAATTATCATTGAAAGAGGAATTTTACTACGAACAACTTCTTTTTTATTTTAATTCTATTCCTCTTCATTGTGTTCTTTTCTTCTGCATTTTTGTCTTGTTTTTCACCATTATCTTCATCTTATTCAACTTATTCATCAAATTTTCGTAGATCATTGTCTTTAACTTATTCTGGAATTTTCTTTTGATCTTATCTATTGGATATGATTTTACCACAACCATTTCTTTTACTTTTCCTTTATCTCTTCCAGTAAAAAAATGATCTTTGATCATCATTTTGTTTTAAAGGAAAAACCCATTCTGGATTTTTCGATTCTCTTTAATAGTATATTTTTATTAATTACTTCATCATTTTTCATCATCATTCTCTTTTTCTTTTCATCCACCTGGATGATTTCCTAGGTATGAAATTTTTCTGTAATAGTCTCAGCTAGGTCAATACTGAATTGGGAGTCACCTTATTTCCTCTCTACTTTTTCTTCCTCCAATCAGTAGCAACATCATCTTTTAAATTTCATTAATTCTTTGACATTGTTATAATCGTATTGATATTTTCTCTTCTGCGTAGAAACAATCGGTATAGATTGTTTAAAACCTATTAACTTCATATAGCTTCTTATTTGGATTGTTTAGCCTCATCATCCTTAGAAAATTTCTTTATTTATAAATAATAATGTATTCTCATCTTTTGGATTGTATCACCACTAATAAAGGGGACATTTAAACTCTTATATTCCTACATACTTTCTTCATTACATAGCATCATGAATTTGACAATAAATTTTTTTTATAATTAAATGAAACAAAATCTATTATGATATTATAGAATCAGGCTTCAATTTTTTGATCATAAAAAAGATGAATCCCATCAGATTGATGTTTTTAATTATGAAAAAATAGTTGATTAGAAATATACTAGAAACCTTGATAGTTTCCTCTCACCCGTAGAAGTAAAAATACTTTCATCCATATATCTATATGAATATTGTTTGATGAATGATGATACGATTCCCTTTTTCCACCATGAATCTCAAAATGATATTCCTATTCTCTTTTCTTATTAAAAGTTCCATATTTTTTTGAGAAATTATAGGAAGGTTATAGAGAATCTTCTTCATAAGGTATTCCATCAAAACATTCAACTGCTTTTATAGACAAGGTGTATTATTTTTCAGATATTGATAATGAATGTTTAGAAACAACATAAATTTTCATGGTCTCGAAAAAATATAAAACATCATCGACATGAACAAGATCCTGACATGTTTTGGGGTCTTCAATACAAATTTACTCTCATCCTTGATAATTAATAATTTTTTTAAGAATTAACATATTTCCCATTAAATTATTTTTTAACTGACCTATCTCATTGGAAATTCATGAAAGGGAAGTAATTTAGTGTCATCTCTTTCTAAATCATGTCCTTGGGAGAAGATGAAGTGGAATATGACATGAATATGGAATCATTCTATGAATAAGAAAACTATTTACATTATCCATTTGATGAGAACCATCGATTTAATGCATAATAGTGATAACTTATTTGTGATAGGGTAGGGGTACGTCATATAAGAGAAAGAAATATGATCATTGATCTTCTATGGCATAGATATTTTCAAGGTTATCCATGGGTTGAAATAATTTGAACTGTTGATGTTTTTTAGAAAGATTATAATATTCAAGAATAATTTGATAATGATTTTAAAGGAAAATAAAATTTATACAAATAATAATTAATTAAAATAGTATATTGTGTCAAATTAAACCGTATAGAATATCAAGGTAAATTTTTTGGTTTCATATAAATTATTCACAAATAAAATTACAAGGAGAGGAAAACAAATTTTTTACCAATATTTTGATTATTAAAATTTGGGTATGAAGAAAAATTATAAAAAAATGATTACGAAAAAGTTTGTAATGGAAATATCTTATTACAAAATTTATTTGGACAATATAAATAATTTAAATTATGAATCATTTTTCTTATGAATATAATTTATTTACCAAAAAATAGTTTATTAGACATATGTATTACCCCTTTCAAAATGGTGTATCTTAATGTATCAATATGATTTAAACAATAGATAGTTGTGAATGACTCCATTAATGTGTTAATACCTAAATTCTATTTAATGTTTTCAAATCAATTTAAAGGTAATGTTTTTGTAAAAAAATCATCATGTTGTTCTTACATTACAATAAATTATAAATTATAACTATTTTTAGTTTGTGATCCTTAAGGATGTGATGCCTAATATCTATTTATTTTTCACATGAGTGATGGGAATTGATTTTAATTAGATATATTGTATATTTATTTTCACATCGTATTTTAGTTTTAGTAAAATGCATGCCATAATTAGTGAGTTTTTTTTCATCCAAAAAACATGAGAACAACAATATCTAGAAGCCACAAATTTAGCTTTAGTAATGGAATGTATTAATGAATTTTTTTATTACTATTTGAAAAAACTAAAAAATTATATAATACATGAAAAGTTATATATTTACTTTTTCAATCCATTCTACAACCACCAAATTTAGAATACAAAAAAAATTCAATTCCAAATAATTTCAAGAAGAGTAAAAAAAGTATCAAATCCATAGTTTCTTTTCCAATAATGATAATATATTTTAATATATTTTAAATGAAATTCCTTTGGATTTTCATAAAACCTTTCAAATTATCATACTAAAACATTATGTATAGACAACTAGATTTTACGTTTAATAAGATTTCTATCATCCTTATAAAAGATGTTTGATTTAAAAGATTTCTAAATTCATTAATTTTAGGAGTATTTGATGTGTTGATTAGAGAACTAATACATTTATTATTGTCATGTAAATAATTTTTAAGAAGATCTTTAATATACTTATTTTGGTATATGTAAGTCCCTTCTAGTTATTGATAAATTTTAAGAATATAAGTAATGTTTACTCACCCATCATAATAAGTTCATTCTCAGAATTAAAAATGATTGTAATGTATTTAGTTTATGATTGTTGAGATGATCTAAATATAATGTCATGATCCTAATTTTGAATGATCAAAAAAAAATCATTTTATATAATTTTGTATAAGTAGTTCTCATAACAAAATTGTATTGATGAAAAAATAATTCTAATATATTATAGTAGGCTCTAGGGGATTGTTTAAGAATATATTATGATTTCAAAATATTATAAACGTATTCCTCATTTTTTATATCATCAAAACTAGGAGGTTGTTTAATTAAAAAACCTCTTGAACATATCAATTATCAAAACTATTCTTCTCATCCATTTGACATTTTTTGTTTTTAATGAATTATGAAATAGTTAATAGTATCAAAATAGATTCATTTCTAGCTACTAGAACATTGGTTTCTTCATAATATATTCCATATTGTAGATTATAACCTTTATAAACTAGTATTTCCATATTTCTACAGATTATTCTACTTTCATCACATTTGTTTCGTAAGATTTATTTTACTCCAATTATAGAAGTTTCATTATTTCATTCATCCGTGGTACAAACTCTATTTCTTTTGAATTCAATTAGTTTATCTTGCATTTATTTAAACCTATCATCATCACCTAAAGTATCATTAGTAATTTTCGGTTCAAAAAGTGAAATAAATTGAAAATGTTCTACTTATTTTGTTAATTATCTTCTTGTCCTTATTATTTGATTTACATCACTAATGATTCTATCAATGGGAATATTATTATGAAAAAAAATCCTTGGGGTTCATCAAAACATGTTCATCACGATAAGATAGAAAGTTTTCCATAGTGAATATCTTATAAAACATTTCATGAGATTTTTTAATATTTGAAGAGTATTCTTTCAATGTTTGAAAGTCAGTTTTGGAATATAGAGAAGAAGTTGAATGTTGGGATTCATTAAAAATTAATTGATCAATATCATCAAATTTAATAATTAATTTTCCCTCAATAGATAAATTATTTTTATAAAAAACTCTATAAGAATTATAATTATTGGAATATCCTAAGAAGACACCTTCATCGTATTGGAGTGATAATTTATATAAATTATATTTTGAAATAAAAATTAATAATTCTAATCTAGATAAATTGAAGTATAAATCATTTGTCTTTGGTTCTATCCATAACTGATATAGATTTTTATTACGAAATGATATAATTGAAACTCGATTTATAGTATAATAATCAGTACACACAACTTCAACTGAAAAATGTTTTCCAATATAATATTCACTCAACATTGTTCTTGTTATCTATTGAGGAATATGTTTTTTATATCAACAAACCCATTTTTTCTAGGAGTTCAAGTTGCTGAAAAGTTATGTGTATTGCCTTTATTAATACAAAATGTTTTAAAATCAGAATTTATAAATTCATCACGATGATCACTATGAATAGTAATCAATGGAAATTTTATCACGTTTTTTACATTAGCTACAACGGGTTTAAAATAACAATAGGCTTCAAATTTAATTGCTAGAAAATAGACCCATGTATATGTAGTGTAGTTATCAACTACAAAAAATACATAATACATTCCTCTTATAATTACAGTTTGTATAGGACTGAATAAGTCCATGTTCACCAAATATAAACCCTCATAAGATTAATATTCACTAATTGATTTAAATAATGAATTATGTTTCATTCCATATTGATAAGGATAACAGAATATTGAAGAATCAAATATATATTCTAGTAGATCATGAAAAGTTATTTTTATAGAAAATTTATATATGTTTCTAAGATTATAATGGCCTAACCTTCTATTCCATAACCAAGATTTATCTTCTATTTCAATAATACAGTGTAATTATTGGCTCTTACAGTCTTTTATGTTTGGTAAATAAGCATTCCAAAACTGATTGGTAGAAAGAATGAATTCATCTCTGGGATTGTGTACAATACATTTATCATTCGTAAAATGTAAAAGATAAACCTCATTACATAATTGAGTTTTTCTTATATGTTTTGTCTTAAAATCATATACTAGAAAAAATATAAATCATAACATTTCAAAGAAGAATAAAATTATCTATACAAACAATCATTCCTTTAGAATTTTCTCCTTAGGTATATCTTCCACCATTCAATACAATAATATTTTAAAATATGTCTTTGTTACCAATCATATACTGAATTCATCCACTATCCATGTACCATATGATTTTGTTGTTGTAAATTCTTTTTTTTTTCATGAAAATAAAATAATTATACATTTGGAATCCAAATTTCATGGATGTGAAAATGTTAGAGAGTAAAATTTTTGGAACCCATTTTAGTTTTAATAAATGGGATTTGTGGAATATGAAATATTTTCATTAATTTAAGGAAAACTTTTCTTCCCAATGACCTAATCATTGATAATTTATAAAAAATGGGGCATTTTTCATGAAAACTGTTTTTTCTACTAAAAAAACTTTTGAATGAGTATAACGTAGTCTAATACTATTACTTTGTGGACATATTTTTTTATAAATTTTTTAAAACCCTTCCTTACTAGTGGTAATTTTTTTCAAAAGTTTCATTAAATAAAATATTTCAAACATTAGACGTATAACATAATACTTATACACATTTTATTATATTTCGAAGTGAGTTTTGAATAAAAAAAATTTTCATTGAAATAAGTTCTTCATTATCCTTTACAAAATTAGATTCCTTGGGGTTTTAGTAATAAAATTAAATTAAAATTAAAATTTTTCTTGATCTTTGGAAAGCTAAGATACTTATTTTTCTAAAACATGTATTTTAGGATTTTATTTCTCATGTTTCACACTAATATTACCATTTTAATTTTTATTTAATATAAAAATTCTAGAAACCTCATTACATGATGGTAAATAATTATCTTCATTAGAGTAATTATATTCATCCGAAGAAATATATCAATTCTTATCAGGATCATTTTTATTTGAAGACTTATTAGTCAATGATTTTGTAGTGTGTACATTTTCCATGAAAGATTGATTTTCAAAATGTATTCTACAAAGAACACTGATATGGGATATATTCCATGTGTATTCTAGTCGTAGAACATGTCACATTTTAGGGGGAAGGTTGTACCCAAGAAGATGAGAAATGGATAGAGACAACGCAGAAGAGCTTTTAGTAGCTTGAGATGCCTCCTAGGCAGAGGGTCAAGCTAGCGATGTAAATGCTAAGAAGAATAGTGAAGCATTTTTGGGATGTTCAGGTTTAGGGTCACATACACGAAGGAAAAGCATGGAAGGACTTTGATGATAGGGTTTTCGACCACATTTACCTAGATACACTGTGGTAAAAGAGAGCATTGGAGTAATGAGACCTCAGAAGGGAGACATGTCCATCATGAACTATGGATCTACATTCAATTAGTTGACATGTATTAAAATTGGTTTGGTATGTGATAACATGGAATCGGTTAGGCACATAGAGGATAGATTATGACATGCCATTCATATTTAGTAAATATCATCAAACTAGGATTATTCTCAAATGCGGTTAATTAAGATATCATAGCTGAGAGAAATGGGAAAGAGAGGTCTCACATAGGCCGATTAATGACACCATGTACTTGTTCAGATAGTAGGAGGTAAGGAATAGATGAGTTCTAGAATGCCAATAATGCCTAGGACACTACAGGACCAACTCGGGGAGGCTCATCAATGGATTACTTTTAGTGTGGGCAATAAGAGAATGTCCTGACATAGTGTGACAGGCCTACAATGTATTGCCTATCATGTGGAGAGTTCAGTCATCATTAGAGGTTTTGTAGGAATCCTTCTCAAACAGTCAGCGGGCTAAGACCAGGACAGTCAGTTTCATCTATAGTTGATTTAGTATCAGTTTCATTCGAGGGTAGCCAAATTTCAAATGCACGTGGAGGACATGGCAGAGACTGTGTGACCCAGCCGAGGGGCTAGTGGCCGGTGATTGGTGCACTACCATGGGGAGGAAAGGCTTCAGGTAGCTATGTGTCTGGACAAGTGCATGTTGTCGAGCTACTAATGGTTGATAAGGCTAGTGAACTAACAATGGTTAAAGGTACACTACAATGGTGGCCATGACTTCATTTTTTTTCTTTTTGGCACGACCTGTTGAGGAATGTCCATTTTGAGTTCATGAGATATAGAGAACCAATGTGGACTGACTAGAAGGTGGTCAGTGGGATTGAAAACAATTATGGTGTGTGATATTTATATATATTTGTGACATGCATAGAATCAAAATCATTGAGGACTTGAGGTATCATAGGAATCGAGATATCGAGGATATGTGTTACTTATTGTGTAAGGAACAATGTTTTAATTGGGAGTCCATGGATGTAGGACCTCATGGAGTTGTACAAAAATGTAGTGTGGGATGCATTTCGGAGACAAAAACAACATTGGAGCACAGATTTGGTGTAAGGGTGGTGATGAATCATTAGAGGACCATGGGTCTAGGAAATAGGACATTGGACCTTTCCTTGGTTTGAGTTTTTTTGGTTGAGACAGAGTTAAGAAATTAATAAGGTGAGGTGTACCTTGTGTAATTTATTCAAAACCATTATGTCCGGGGTAATATGGGTCACTAGGAATGATATGGGTATGTTCAGTTCCATCATTACATTTCTTTTGCCAGCTTGGGGATGAGCTATGCTAATGCGAGGAGTTTGTAAGAACACTGGTTTTTGGAATGGATCAAAATCCCTACCCTATTTGAAATTTTCAATTGTTTTGGGAAAACTAAAAAAATATGGGAAGTTATGAAAATTTCCTAATTAAACATCATGTACTCCAATGATAATGTCATGTGTGGGTTAGGAATGTACTATCTCTGGGATAACCATGTACATGTTGTGTGGTTATCGTGTTGGAATTTCCTACCATATGGCATGTAGTGTCACTTGACAGACTGTGTATCTTCCTTCTTTGTTCCAGCAGAATCTTAGTCATGTTTTGACATGTATGGAACGTCCAGGACATGTGGATACCTTCATATAAGTCATAGTATATACAAGGCTACAACATGACATATAGTTTTTCATATGTGACACGGGATTTTATTTTATTCACTTATATGGGAGGGCATCATGTTTAATTTCATAAAACATATTCTTCCCCAATTTTATAACAGCTCTGTTCTGAAATCTAAAAAAACATTCCATACCCTAGAATCATCATCCGACATTCGTTCTTCAATCCATTAGTGGCTACAGGATTGCATTAGGAATGCTAAACTTATGCTCCCTCATTAATTCTAGTTTTGTTTCCTCACACACCATAGTTTCCATATAAATATAATTTTCCTTATTTGATATAAATGTAGATATATGTAGATCATCTTCGAATGGGAGAAAGATATCCTACATTCTTACATCTACGAGTTTCCGATAGGTTATCCATATATTGTTTTTTGTTTTTTAGGTATTTGGGGGTTTCACATTTTTAGAAAAATATCGAGTATCTAGTGAAAACCAGTATACATTATATTAAATTTATTGTATTCCTTATGGGATGTCATTGAGAATTCTCATATCCTTATGATTGAGCAATGTTGGATTAGAGACCGCTTCTCTATTGGGGAATTTTGGCCTGGGTGCCATAATGGTTATAATTGAATTGTTGTGAATTAAATTACGGAGTTTGAATTGTTTTTCATGATTAAATTAAATCTTACCTAGTGAAATTCAACTATTTTGTTTTTTTTACATGTTCATAGTTTTTCTTTTGATTATATATACGTGATGTACAATATTGCGTATACTAAAACCTTCATGTTATGTTGTGCATGGACTGGGTATTGTTGAGTGATGCTCATAATAGGTTAGGCTTGGCCTGGATTACATTGGGTGGTTTTCACCACAGTATTGGGAATCATGGACGTCATTATGATGTTGTGTGACTATCAGGTAAGGTATTTCCTGGGTTACATGTATGGTGAGGTAATCAGACATGGGTAATAGAGTCCTAGGGACAAAAGGTGTCATAGATGTTGTAGCTTGGGATGTTACTTTGGTGATTACTACTCTCCCTGAACATTGAGTACAGTGTACACATGTAGACTCCGTAATGAGGTGGTTTTGACCACTCATTGGGTAGAGTCCCTAGATAGATGTAGTTTGGTACAATTATATTGGGGGTTCTTACATAGGAAGTCGTGTGGAGGGTGAGGTTCCTTCAAGGGATACTGTTTAGGCTATCGGGTTGGGGGGAAAAGGTTTATAGTGATATTAAGGAAAAAACTGCTATCCCTACAGTTACTGATTTGAGGGCAGACATCACTCTCCTGAGGGTTACTTATTTGAGTTCAGACATCGTTGTCCATAGGAAATGTTGGTCCTCCAGTTGTTGTGCCATGGGTAGGCGTGGGATTTTGATCAAGGTTACTACTATTAGGGAGTTCCTTCAAGACGTCTTTACTTGAGACACAAAGTGTCAGGGGGTACATAGTGTTGGGTCATATGATAGAGATTACGACATTAGCTAGAGATAGTGACCCTACTTGGTGGCCATCGAGCACGAGTGGAGTTTATGTTCATCTATGCATTATATTGTTTACTATATTCCTAATAAATGAATGCCTAATTAAACACTTATACTAGGTATGTAGCATTGGTTGTTATACTACTAAGATTCATCTCACTCCCATCATGGTCCCATCAGGACGCATGATAACATTATGAATTTACGTGTAGGTAAGAGAACAGCTTCAGGAGATGGATTGTATAAGATGTTCCATGTAGATGGTATGAACCATGAGGTCATGCCTAGATAGAGTTTACATAGTTTGGATTCCCTTCTTGAATCAGCATGGTTACCATGATTATTGTTTCTACTGTTTTGTATCTATTATTTTCAATTTATATATGTACATGCTATAGATTCACGTCTTTTCGGTATAAGTTATTATTACAAGTGGTTTCAGTATGTTATTGTGTTTACTTTCCACTAATGTTGTTTATATATTGTTTTTACTATTTATTGATATTGGTTATGATTCTGCTCTATGGGGCTGGTTAGAGTATGCTAATTCCTTATTGCTACTTCATGTTTTATTATTACTCTATGTCCGGTACAATTATTTTTTTCTGAGGTGGAATAACCTCCCCACTATACCTATCCATACCATCGCTACTAGTCGACAGCCTTTGCTGTTCAGGGAGGTAGACCTAAGGCAGAAACACTTGACCAGATAGCACTCTTTAGGTGGCTCTTTGGGTCTGGAACATTACAATGGGATCCAAATTCAGTAGAAAAAATGTGGGTGTGGTTTCCCTTTTAATAAATATTACTAGAGTCTCACTCCTCCTCTATTATAAAAGGAATCCACTCCACGCACTTCCTCATAACTATAAATCAACTTATGGTAAGCCAGGATCTACCCAAATATCCCCCCATCATCAAGATATTAATTCATAGAGATTCTATTGTGAATAATTCCTTTCATGTATCCCTTTGTTGCATTCGAAAATAAGATTTCTTGATTAAGAGGTAAGGCACTCCCTTAAAGTCCTTAATTTTATTTTTAATATCCACTAGCTAAAATATTATTTTTAAAATCATTTATAATTGTAAAATTATTTTAAATATACAATGATATTTTTTCTATGGTTTCTAACTACACATACACAAATTTCCATCAAATGGGTATCGAACATATTGTTTATTTATATGGTGAATGAAAACATCGCTAAATGATGATTGCTCATTTTTCTTTTACCACCTCTCATGGTGGATATTATACTGTACCCTGTATATATATTGTTTAAATAATTTAATTATTATGACATTGGGATTCTGAAATTGTTATACAACATATATCTTTAAAATTTAAATTTTTTGTTAATATGATAATTTCATTTCAGGAAGTGTGGATGACTTCCTCCTCAAAGTGATTTGATCTTTTCATACATAACATGGAACATATTAAGTTAGGGTTAAGTGAATATATATGATATATTTGATATAATAATGATTATTTAATTAAAATATATTATATATTTATATACATATGATTATTTTTTATCTTCCATTCAACATGAAAATTAAATAGAAATAACATTCATGTGTACATATTTTCTACTGTCTTCATGAATGATGTATTCTATTAAATACTTCAATATTCTATGTATTATTATAGTACAAATATACAAAATATAATTTATATTTATATCATGGTTTATATTCTAGCATTCATGATATAAATATAACAACCATAGAAATAAAAAATTAAGAATCTTGTGAAAAAAACAACGATAGTATTAGAAGAAGTGAAATAGTATCAACGAATTATCAACAAGTAGGTAATCAAAAGTCATCATCAAACTATATAAGGTATTATAAGTATATATATGCTTTTATTATAGATGTATATAAATTTATATTTACTATTCTGGATTTTATAATGAGTATGATGATAATCATGACTCAAATTAAGGAAATTTCATCTCACTACATATTTTTGTGAGATTGATGCCATATTCACAGCTCATTTATTTTATGTGCTGAATAATCTTCACATTAATGAATTCTATAACTATTTTGAAAATACATATGGATATTTATAGAACCATTTTTGGATCTTTATATCATTTTTTAGGGATCAATAGTTAGGAAATCAGTAATTTAATTTTTCAATCAATTCTATTTCTTTGAGATAGAAGCTAATTTATTCACATATAATTTTACATGAGATGTATGTACAGAAATTTTCATGTAATAAAATAAATATCCTAAATTTTTTGAATTTTATAGTGTCATTTAATTTCATTTTCATACACATGTAATATGTTTCAATGTTACCAAGTTATAATATTTTATTGAAATAATCTCATTACATATAATGGTTTTATGACCATGCTTTATTTGATGAAATATTATCAAGTTATATGAGTTTACCTCTGTATTTGATTGATAATTTTTTTTCATTCAAAACAATAACTTCTAAAAGGATTTAAAAAATACACTATTACTCATCTATGATCATTAAAAGTTATTTTTACAATTTTTTTTCCTTTTTAATCAAAAAGGTTTTTGAAAATGAATATTCTTATTTTTTCAGTCAGGGAATATTTTAACACTTTTTATGGTTTTAATAGAATGATTGGTGTATTTGGGTTTATACACCATTATGAATAACATTCCCTTAAAGATTACTTTATAAAATAAAAAAGTTATTTTATTTATAAAAATCCTAATATTCTATAAATTTATTGTTTTAATGTATTTTCAAAGAAATATGTTTTCATGATATTTCATTTCTATCTTCAAGGAATTTTTTTTTTCAAAATATGTTTTCAGGATTTATTTAAAAGTTTAATTCTCAGAAAATTGGGATTCAAATGTTATTTTTTTTCAAATATGATTGAATATTTTCCTGAAGATTACTTTAAAATATCATTCAAAATTATTTCCCATATATGATAACATCTATTGAAACTACTCATGGATTTCATTAAAATATTCTAAGGGTTCAATTCATATTCATTCATTTCATTCTTTATGAATTATTTCATAGAGTTCAGGAAATATATTTCTCTTTCATCGGTTATATGTTTATGAAAAACTTATTTTATTTCACGGTTTATATTTTTTATAAAATTATTATGAAACATGTATCTCTTTACCAAAGAAATTATATGATTACATGTTTATGAAACCCATTTCGTTTCAGGGGTTATGATATTATTGTTTATTAATTCATCCACATGTATGTAATATTTCATTATGAGATGGGTGGGGCCTATATCTACATCCAATACTTTGGGTATTGATTTATATCTCATAATATAAATTAATATGTTCATGGGAGTGGGCCTTGACTAATAATATTTCATTGGGGGTGGACCATGACTTCTAGGACGGTATAAGGGGTGGACAAATGCTAATAATATGGCCATGGGTTTGAACCTTGAATAGATAGATGGTATGGGGATTGAACTCATACTACTAATATGGTCTTTGATGTGATGCATTGGGTACTTTTGAAATAATACTATATAAGTATTTGAATTCAAAAATTTCCCGTTTCATTCATATATAATTCTTTAAAATATTATTTTCTTTATTTCTTCATGATTCATGTCTTATTAACTTTCTGGATTTATTCCATGATTACTGTTTATGTAGCTTGATATACATGGAATGATATTATATTTCATTGATAATGTTATTCAATACTTATCTTCGTGATTATGAAAAAATTTCTGCCTTATTTACCCATATAAAAAATGTATTCCCACCCCTATTTTTGTTTTCATTTCCAAATTATGGGTACATATATTATTATTGATGTGCTTAAGATGGGAATTAGTCTATATAAACATAATGGGAGATAATTTATATCTTTTATATACAAGTTCAATTTTTTTATGTTTCCAAATGTAAGGACAAATACGGTCTTCATACATCTTTTTAAAAAATGATATAAGTGTTACAAAAATATGATTTAATTTATATGTAATTCAATAATGGGTTATTATATATGGAATCAAAGAGAAAATTTATTTAAACATTGGAAAATAATATGGGAATACTTCAGTGGCATCCCAATTTATATTTATAAGGGTGTATGTAGGGTTTTAGGTACTGATATATTTAAGGATTATTTGACGTTTAAGATAATGTACTGTAATTTGGGTAAAGGATAGTGTCAATGGTTTATTAGAAATAAATCCCCTTAAAGATTCTAAAAGTGGACATGGATCTAGCATATATGTACTCAAACATGATGTTCCATTTATATCCCAGGTAATCTGGAAAATGAGAATTGGCTTTCTAGCCCACTTGATTTGACACTACTAGGAGATATGATTTTGGAATTCACAAAATTCTTCAGGAACCATCATAAAGCATTAAAATATATGTTGGATATGAGTATTCTTGGATGAACCTAGGGAATTATAGATTAAAAAATGAATAATTATTAAGATATATTAAAAGAAATTATTTCCATCAATATATGATTTTCTTCAATAATAATTAATGATAAAGTTATTTTTTGGATTTTCTAAATAGCGGGAAATATAAGGAACATGATTAAAATTGAATGTGATGGATGATTTTCTAATTATAGGTCATATGTGATGATCAGAGGAGTGACATATGTTTTTATCATTCTTAATGAGTAATTATGGAACACGATTAACAAAATGTACCTTAAACAACTCTCATACTCTCCAAATAATAGAAATATGGAGTTCACTGTGAGTTTGGGTAATATAGACCACAGAGGAAGGATGATTTGGTTTGGTTAGTGTCAATAAATAGGAACAAATCACTTAAGTTAATGTATTCGTGGAACAAGAATATGCTTTGATTGTAGAAAATAATGAGATGAAAAAATTGACTGTATGAGGGAAAAGAAGAGTTAGGTTAACATAAAGTATGCTATTATTCACCTCCCTAAGTAATCATAAAATGTTATGTGTTTTATGTGTAGAATAAAGGTTCATTATGAAACTAAATTCCCCAAGAGGAATTATCCTAAATATTATATACAAGACAGTTCATGTAATGGTTTATATTTTAGATGATAAAGATAATATAGATGAAATGTGAAAAGAAAAGAGGTATTTTGAAATAGGATGATGTGTCCTTATTAATGTCATAAGGATGAAGTTGAATAATAAAAGTATTTAGGTATTTGTATTCTAGAATTATGTGATCTGAAAGGTAAAATATATAAGGATTGTAATATTTAGGATTCTTCACATGATTTACATGAATACATTGAATGGATCTAATGAAATAGAAAAGAGATTTAATTGCATGGGTATGTCCATGGAAAACACATTATTAATGTAAATATAACTGTTAATATGTTCCTTCTATTAGGATAATGTTGTTAGGATAAAGATATGTTCAATATATGTAAATTAAATGGTACTGATACCTTGTAACTAATTAGTTACATATTTAAAAATAGTTTATTCTATCATTGATTAATTTCAAAATATATTGGATTTAGGTTATATATATATATTAATCTATGGAATAGAAAATCATGCATGTTTTCTACATGTTTTTTTAAATTATGTTTATTACCATGATTCAAGAGACAATATGATGAGGGTATTCACATGTTTTTAATGAGATATCGAAGAGATGATTTGTGATATATAGTGGGATCAATGATAATTTTATATCTTGAATTTCATTATACAGAATTTTATTTTCATCATTATGAAGGGTTATAAGGAGAACCATTAATGAAAAGTTTAATTTATACTATAGAGGAACTAATTAGCCATTGAATTCATTTTTAAAAACATTGTTAAAATAATATTTTCTGATTAACAATATTTCAATGATATCCATATTACTTATTTTGTAAATTATATTAGCATGGTTTTACAAAAGGGCATATTGTATGTTGATTGAAAACCAATCGTTTTTTACTAGGACATTGGACATAAACCCATGGCCGATGGATGATAAAAGTTTCACTCCTACAACTAACCTATTTTATATCCATGTTATTTTATAATTATTATTTTTTGAATAATTATTACTTATAAACCAATAGTGTAACTTTTGATTTTTACATATTACTATATTAACAAAATTTCTTTTGATGAATTGTTAAAGAAAAATATTTATACATTTAATTCATTTATCTAATATAAGATCTTATAAAAATCAGATTTAGCACTTCACTGATCAATGTTGATTTTTGGACATGCATTATATGTAGTAAGAGATGAATTAGAAATAGATAAAATTAAAAACATATATGAAATATATCATGTAAGTATATTTCAATAAATTCATGGTAAATAAAATAATTACTAAACATTAGGATAAATTTCAATAGAAAATATTTTATCCTAATACATTTATTTTTTTTGAACTGATGGAATTCTTTATCATCACAAATTTATGACATTGAGGCCCCCAAATTTTCTTAGATCATTAAATTGATTGTGAATAAAGACCTCAATCAGTCCCTATAAATATTTTCTCTTTTCCTCTATGTACAGTCATCACTCACAACCATGTTCTCTTATATTGAACCCTAGTTATATTTTACATTGTGTAACTGTTATGGTAACAAAATCCCATTTTAAAGAAACATTTGGTATTTATTTTTACGATGTTAGTTTCTCGGAAAGGAATTATCATGTATGAAATTTTTTTTAACCAATATGGTTTGGAATGGTGAAATTAATTTTAAGGGTGGTAATGAGAATAACCAATAGATTTTGTGAAATATTTATTTTTTGAATTAATTTAATCTTTTTGATATTTTTTATTTATTACAGCACAAAATAGACATATTTCATATATAATAAAGAACTATGTTTGGCATGATTATTAAAAAATTACATGTTAATAATTAACTATACACAATATAATGTTTATATATCTCTATATATGACACTCAGTTAAGCTAACACATTATCCATGACTGACCTTCCTCAATGGAATGTATAATACACAAGACCGAGTGTTACAGAACAATTATATACTTTTAGAAAAAAGATTAATAATTAAATTAATTCGAATTAGTGATTAATTATAATCTACCATATACTTTATATATTCTTGGAATTTTTTATATTAATCCAATAGATTTTATAAGCATGTGATAAGAATAAAACATTTTTAATCCATAAAACACAATGTTTTTATTAATGTAAATTCACCACCTTTTATTCGAGAACCCGTTTAATTTTTTTTTTAAAATTTTATAAATTTAATATGTCAAAAGAAAATCATTTTTTAAATATAAACATACAAAATTTATTTGGAATAATTGTTGATATTCTTTTATGAAGATTTGTTTTATTAATGAACATCAAAAGATACTTTTTATTTAACTAAAAACATATTTTACATCTAATTTATTTATAAGGTAAAATTATATTTTTATTTGATTTTAAATATTAATTAGAATAAATTTTTATAACTAAATCTAAATTATTTTATTGAATTCAATTTCATTTTTAATATGACTATAAAATCATAGAAAACCCTTGAATATGTTTACTTTAAACCCAAAAATTCCAACTCTACTAGGGGATTAAATATAAAATAATTATTTCCACTTATGTGAATGGAATTTTTCTAAATGGGTACCATATTTTGAATTATAATATTATATAAATACTTTTATTATCCAAATGTTTTTAAAATAAAAAAATTAATGAAATTAATTTTAACTAGTTAAAGTGATTAAGGCTAAAATAAGTTTAATAAAGGAACAAACCATAACCATAATGACAAAAATAACCTATAAGCTTGTCCAAAATCAATATTTTTGACATATTTTGACCCTATCCTCCATTTTATTTACGTTTTACCCTTATTGTTTCTTTATGTAAAAAACAATTTTTTTGGGATTTCCCCTTTCAAAATATTATAAGTGTGCCACTCCTTCTGCATTATAAAAGGCCTCCTCTCCTCCCACTTCCTCATACCTCTAAAGAAAAATAATTTCGTCCAATATCATCAAAAATAAATCTCCATCATCATTAATTTCCTCCTTGAATCCTCCCATGGGAAAAAAATACTTCCACAGAATCCCTTTGGTGAAAATGAAAAAGATATTACCTAATTAAGAGGTAAATCCATCCCACAAACACCATTCTTTTATTCTATTTTTCCACTCAAAAAATAATTATTATAAAATTATTTTTTATAAAAAAGTATCATAAATATAGCATGATGTCTTTAATTAATGGTTTTCTACTTAAACATACACACGCTTCTATTTAATTTTTAATGAACATACTATTTTTGTAAATAGAGAATTATGGCCTCTCTAAATGACAATTAATCATTTTACAATTACCTCATATCATGGTAGAAATTATAATCTGTATACAATTTATATTTTCATATATTATATTTATTACAAATTTAAATCTTTTTAATTATGTTATAAATCATATCTTTATACTATCTATTTAGTGTTAATATGATAATTTCGTTTGAGGAATTGGAGTCTATAGGACCCTCAATGTAATGGGATCCATTCATGAACTAATTGGAATGTATTAAAGTTGGGTGGAGGTAATATATATGACAAATATGATATAATAACTCAACTATAAAAATTATATATATACATATATGTCTTTTAATTTCTTTCTCCCAACATGAAAATTTACAAGAAATAGCGTTCATTCGTACATACAACATACCATCTCCATCAAAGATATATTATGTTTCATTATTGTATATTATATGCATTATTATAATACTAATATAATTAATATAAATTATTTTTAAATCATGGTATAAATTATATTAATCATTTAATAAATATAAGAACAAAATGTATAAAAAATTAAGACACATGCGAAAAAAAGAACATATTACCCAATGTGAGACCTTAAACTATAATTTTTAAGTAGGGGGTAATTTGATTCCATGTTCAAATTGTATATGAAATTAAAATAAAGAATATGGTTCATTGATAGTTTTATAATAAATTTATATTTACTATACAAGATAATAGAATGAGTGCAACGATAGTCAATACACAAGGTAAGATAATGTCATCTCACTCGTTATTTCTGTGAGGTAAATTCCTTATTCCCCACACAATTCATTGGTGTCATTTATATACTTCTCATTAATGTATTATGTGACTCTTATACTTAATTATTTTTCCATTTAAATAACCATTTTATGATATTTCTACCAAGTGGTTTATGTTTCAAAAGTTACCAAATCAGTAATGTAATCTTTGTCTCAATTATCCTTCATTGAGACACATACCATGTTATAAAACTATATTTTTATATGAGGTATAAATAATAACTTTGTAATGTTATATCATGAATCTTATTAACTTAATGATTTTTAATGTTCATGTGATTTTATTTTCCTACTTGGGGTGTATGGTTCAATATTACTATATTATAAGTTTTTATTGAAATAATTTCATCGCTTCTCGATATTGTTGATGACTATACATTATTTGATAAAATATTATAATCCATATCTCAAGAAAACTCTTATATTTTATTCATATATGTCTATTCATGATATATTCATTTATTTGTATAATTTTTCCGCACATTGATCATTATTAAAGTTATGATTTTTTTAATAATGCTTGACATTACCTCTCTCTTCAGTTTGAAATATATCTTCATTAAACACCTTATCTTTTAAAAGGTTTCCAAAAATAATAAATGATTATCAAATGATAAATATGAGAAAATTTTTACCATGTTAGGAATTTTTTTAAAATGGTATTTTAATATGTAACCATATTATTTTTTACGACCAAAACACATTTCTAAACATTTTATGGTGTGAAAGGAATATTCACAGAGATCGGGTTTATCTATTTTCATGACCAATATTCCCTTGAATCACCCATTTCATGATTAAAATTCTATTTTATTTTTAAAAAAATTCCAAAAATTCTATAAATTTATTTTTTCAATGTATTTTCATACATTTTCAATATATTTTATATGTTTTCAAGGAAAATATTATCAAAATAGTTTCAAATATCGTTTCTATGTTTTCATTTAAACTGATTATAAAAATTATTTCAATATTTATTTATATGATTTATTCCAAAAAAATGTTTTTCAAAATTTCTTGTATTTTTAAAAAAACTTTTTCAATGATGAAAGAATATGAAATTGAAGAAATGTTTTTTAAAATATATTTTAGATTTATTTCCTATCTAAGATAATATATATTGATTCCATTGAAGAATTTTCTAGAAATGATCTTATGGTTCCATTCATATTATTTCTCATAATTTTTTATTCTCTGTTTCTTGATCTATATGAAATTCATTTCAATTTCATTGTTCATATGTTTATAAATTTTGTTTTTCAATCATGGGTTAGTTTTTTTATAAAGTGATTTTGAATCATTTAACATTTTACATAGGTTATGACATGATTACAGGTATATGATACCCATCTCATTTCTTGGGTTATGAAGTGATTTTTTACGTTTATGTGTCTCATGTATGTATGATTTCATTATGAGATGGGTGGAAACTATATATACATCTAATATAATGTGTAAAGATTTATATCTCATGAGATATGAAAAGAAGGTCATGGGAGTGAACCATGACCACTTTGGTGGCCGTGTGAGTGAACCATGAGTACCAACATGCTATTCAGAATGATATTATGCTACTAATATGGCTATTGGATTGAACATTGACTACCAACCTAGTATGGTGATTGAACCCATATTACTAAGATGGTCTTGTAGGTGATGTCATGGATACTATGGATATCTTATTAAAATATTGTGTGTATGAAACAATTATATATTTTATTTCTCTATCATGATTTCATGGATTATAAAATTTATATCCTTATGATTTGTGTCTTATGAACTTCCATTATCTATTCCATGATAATTTTTTATGATATTTGATATGTAGGTAATGATCTTATATTTTCATGATATTGTTCCCATGCCCTTATTCTCATCATTATGCATACATGTATCCCTTATTTTCCCATTCGGAGAATCTAATCTCACCACTTTTTATGTTTACATTCACAGGTTATGTTGATATGTATTATATTTTATGTGTCTAATAAGGGTTCTAGTCATGATGAACCTAGTGGGAGACAATATATCTCATTTATGTAACACAATTTATTTTTCCTTGCTTTCAAATTCACAAGACTAATACTGTATTTAGGAATATATTTGTATAATGTTTATAGTATTCCATAAAAGTGAAGTATTTTCTATGTATGTCAAGAGTGGTTCCATATAATTTTATTAGAAAAATGAGAGTCACTATCGTGAACCAGTCACTACTACACTCTCCCCCACAAAACCTTTCATAAATTTGTCCTCAAGAACCACAATGAATTTTTATAGAATAAAAATGTATTTCATATCTCAATCCATGTTCATATCAAACTAGGAAAGAATTCTATTTAAGTTACATTTGGATATGTTATGTCTCCACTCGTGATTTATTTTTACAAAAACCCCTTATTTATGAGAACATAAAACATTTCATCCAAGTGTATAGGAAGCTAATCTTAGAATAATTTCCATATAATTTCAATAAATCCTTACCCCATGCATTGTTTTCACTTATTCAAAACATCACAAGTTGTAGGAATAGACAACGTCTGCTACCATGAATTAAATCACAATGAATCCCTTGTGTGCTATCATAATATCCATTCACTAGAACCAAATTCATGACACTGAGATTATTCATTCACCCATCTAGGATAATATTTCTAATTAAATATATTTCAATTCCCATTAATACCATTATCACTAAACCTAATGGGTTAAATATATTCTCACCAAATAGGCCGCCTAAAAGCTACCCGAAGTCAGAGATCATCTTCTAATACCACTAAAAATTATATATATTTCATGGCATATCTATCTGACCCCAATCACTCGAGGAAATACTATATATGATATTCTAATTCACACATGATGTGATTTTTCTCATGATCACAATGAAAAGAATTTCATTGAAGAACCAAATATTTACATAAAATCCCTGTGATTTTTTGATCTCATAGACATATATAGCCACATACCAATACCATATCAGATCTGAAATTCATTAACTACAATATGAACATGTTCCAAACACATTAACAAAAAAGGGACATACACTAAAATAGACATACTCTTTTGAGACAGTTTTGAAACCACAGTGCTACTAGACATGTTGTTTATTCATTTGAAAGACACTATGGAACTACAAAACCAACATGGTATAAATGATATCACCTCATGTATATGCATATCACCTAGATTCTCCAACCCAAGCTTCTAAAAAAAAGGAAAAAAACTTTAGGCCTACCACATAATAATATTCCCACACATGAAATCTGTACATTGTCCCACTAGGGTCTATTCAATGTATATGTTTTCGATGACTCCCACGAATCCTAAAAAGTAATGAATCACGATTTTCACAACCCATGGGTATAGAAAATGGTTCCCATCAAATAAAACACCCAGTATCAACATGAATAATTCCCCACTATACGGTCTCAACCATGAGATTTCAAATATGTTCCCATCTCTGAAAACTCAAGGAAACCCATGGTAACAACATGTACAAATAGTTAGTCATGATTCCTATTAAAAACATAGGGCTTTTATTTTTGAACTAGACACCCATATGGTAACCGATTATGGTGAACCAACAATAATGGAACTGGTACTTCCAAGAGCCATAAATAAACCATCATAGGGGCCACAACTAGTATTTTCATCTTAGATGACTCATTTCAAGAAGCTATAGCAATATAGTGGGTATATTTTCTCTATCAGTCCATGATATATGTGAAGAAAACATTATAGGTTTTCATTGTAATATTAATTAACAAATATTACACCAAAATCTCCCAAATGGGTTATCTCTATGACAGTAACGACCCATACAACTCTCTCAAGGTATCTACTCATCACTTTCAAAATGTATCATACCACCATCTTCATTATATGATACATAAGTCATGTAACCTAAATAAAACAAGAATACATGTTGGAAGAACAAACCATAATTCCACCATGAGCATATTTAAGAAACTGTTTTGGGTAAATTACTAACACTATAAATAGTTTTCCCTTAGTCATGATAGAAAAACACATAGAAAAATACTGATATCACATGGATCCTATACTCATCATCATGATGAATACAACCCATATTTCCTCTATAATCTATTTTCCAAAACATATTATCAGCCACTATCCATATTAGACAAGTTCTCAAACCAAAAATCCTTAAATTATAAATATCATGCATCCCTATGAATCTATCAATGAACAAATCAAAATAACCATAATATAATAAGACAGGAACATCAATCCAATACTTTTGGTAATTATAAAATCTAACTGAAAATGAATTTTTTTTGGAAAAACTATTATAGGTTTCATCATAACATTCAGTGAATTTATATGTCTCCCAACTAAAAAATTAAAAATTGAAGAAAAATATAATAAAATCTATGATAAAACATTATTACATACTACTATAGAGTCCACATAACTGGTTCTTTTTTATGGTTCTCTATATTACCTCAGGTACCCCTCCCCAAACACCAAGGGAGTAAGACTTGATGTCATATTATACCAATGTTATATGGGGAGTCTATATCTCTTATAATATATTTTTCTGTATTATATATACAAATTACCAAAAATAATTCATAAATATGAAAATTTATCACAGAACCCAGAAAAATAAATAAAAATTAAAAATATGTAGTGAAAATAATAATTACATATGTCAAAAAACATACTTTTCACTAGGTTGGTCGTGTAAAAATATATAATAAAATAAATTGATTATCTACTATCAATATGAGTAATTCTATAACCCAAAAATCTATATAACATCGATTTTTAAGGCATGGACATGAAAAAAATATCACATGACTCTTCTTTGAACCCCTGTTATTAATAGTATATAAAAGATTATCTGGAACCCATGTGAAATGGAATCTCAGGCAGGGTGTGATTATAACTCATATTGTCATCACCAATGTTGTACCAAATGTAAAAATTCTATAAACATTTCCTGATGATGTAATCAACTAAAACATAAAAATATAACCAATGTAAATATTTGAAATAGAAAACAAAAACAAACACAAAACTAGAGGGACAAGTTCACCTCATTAGTAGTTCATATACGATTATTATAGTAATGATGTGTCTCAGAGTAAGTCTTGTACACCATTCCTATAATCTCCCAATAAGGAATAATATTCATATCCCTGGTCCAAACTGTAAGATCCTAGTTTTTGGAAGGCATATTTTTGTTATGATTTGGTTAAATCCACTGTTTCAGGTTTCAAGGGATGTCTTCTGAAAGTATGAGAGGACTTGAGGATGTTTCAGGGGTTTGGGGCACATAAAAAAGGGAAACTGGGCAAGATAGGCCAGGGCACATGGCCTGCGCATGGCCAGGGAAAACTGTGCGGCCTGCCTAGGTACATCGTGAAACCCTTCTCCTTCGGGTAGTATCATGCGCATGGTTTCCCCACAGTTTTTCAAACCGTATGGATAAACCGTGCAACCACTTAATTTTGGTAAAAAATTACATGTTTTCCACTCTGGGATTTTAAACCCCAACTGTGGATTTCTTCTCCATTTTTCCTTCTTCTCCCTTGGAATATAAAAAATCGCACAAGAGCTCCAAGAGATCGCTCTCCCTCATTTATAAGGTGTTTTTGGTGTCGTTGGTTGTGAATCGAAGCTCCGGGTAAGGTTAATCCCATCCTTTCGAATCTTTTTGGTTTAGGGTTGGTATCATCTATCCCTTTTGTTCTGAATCTCTAAAAAACTATCTATTGGGTGGGTTTTAGGTTGATTCTCCAATTGAAGGTCGTATCAAGGTCTATGGACTCAAGTGAGAGTGAGTTCAACAGCGATTTCAAGTATGGTGGTCTACAAACTATATCCTATGGTTATTTGTGTATTTGTGCCCGTTTAGTTGTGTTCTTGTTTTCCCTCAGTTATGTTTTGAATAACCATGGAATGTTTGGTAATAATAGTGTTTGAAATGGCAAATGGAATCCCTCATGATCCATGTGGGATGTGTTGGGATGGAATTGAACTAATTTACGGACATCCACAGGATGTGATGTCTTTTCCCAGGGTTAGGGATTGTTATTAAACAAGTGACCTCGTTGTAGTGAATTGTGGAGCCATTAATAAACCTGTTGGCATGAATGGTAAAATCATTGAAATGATGAATGGGTTAAATAGGTTAATGTGTGAACTGATTGAAGACCATAATGGGATGGATTATGGGTCTAGTGTTGAATGATTAGTGAGTTAGGCATAACATATGGAAATTTGTTGAATGGTTAAATGATGTGAAATGGTAATGTGTTCATGGGTTAAGACATGATGTGGATTCCCATGTGAGGTGTTCTAAATAGTTTTTTCTAAAGGGAAATGGTTTGGAAGGTTGATGGTTACTTATATATATAAGCATGTTCACATGGATTGGTAAAGTGGGGTATGACTTGAGGATCTAAGCCCATGGGTTGAGCTAATACCGAGGTCCTAAACTCTACGCTAAATGCATGAGTAAGGAAAGGGGACTGAGGGTCTATTCTCCTAATGGTTTCATCCACCCAGACTGAGGCTTCATGGTTAGGATATAGTTGCTGTGAGGGGCTTAGTCCTAGTGAGATAGGATAACAATGTATTAACCCTCTTATGTGTGATTTTTGGCCTTAGACCCATGAAACATAATGTGTGGATTAAACCATGGAAATGATATGAGATTGTAAGTGATGATATTTGTTGTGTAATGAATGGTAATGGAAGTGGTAATGGCTTTGGCTCACAATTTGTCAAATAGAACCTAAATTAATTAGTTGGAAATTATCATTCATTTTTCCTTTTTCATGACCTACCTATTTATAATAAATGTTTTGTAGACACCGTTGGTGGTGGCCTAATAAGTTGTACTCACACGCTGCTCAGGCTGTCATTGGGTACCCAAGTAGACTTTATGTTTTCAGGTCAAGAGAAGGGCAATGGTCCTTTCTAGATAGATAAGTGGACATGGGTAGCAAATTGTGGAGGATCCAGACTTGGAGTCGGGACCATTTGGGTGATTTTGGCCGTTGTCCTTATTTTGGGCATTTGTTCAATTTTTCACTTGTAGTATGACATGGCATATTTTGTTGTTGGAAATGGTTTTTATACATGTTCCATGTTTATTTATTATTGTTTCCACTATTGGTTTATTTCTGTTGTGGCTTACTCGGATAAAAGAGGGGTATAGTCTCCCACTTGACCACATAGACCCCCACTGCTAGTCGGTAGCCTTTGGTGTACGAGGAGGAGAGCTTATGGTCATGTAACCGCCAGGCTCGGGGAACAGGTTTAGTGGCTTCTAGGTCAGGGATGTTACAGTGTCGTTTGAGAGGAGGTCATTATTCTACTTTTACGAGGTCCTGTTACTTGGGATTGGTAGCCAAGGGTTAAGATGTGTCAGGCTTTGGTAATGAGCTCGTTCATGGGAGTATATAACCCATGTACTGGGGAAACCCATCTCACCATGGGTGGGAATGGTGGTTATTGGTTATGTGTTGTTACAGTAGATGATATTTCACTATTTGGTGATTCACATGTGGTTTGATGTGACTGTTTTATATATTTTGATTATGGCCTTAAAGACATGCGGATTTTTATTCATGCATCATTTTATGCACCTAAAGAGATTGGTGACTTGCATTGTGTTATGCACACACACACGGGGAGGATATCTGAGGAAGGAAGGTAGGGTGCATTATGCATTTCATGAAAAAAAGAAATAATTAGAAGAATGAAATAAAAGAAGTGGGAAAAGGATGTTTAATGAAACATAAGGGTTTTAAAGCGAAGTGGAAAATGTTTTTAAAAAATTTTTGTGAGTTTTGTGGTAGTGCATGGTTATTTAACCCATGTGGACCATGTCCAATAGGAGGTATGGTCGGGGTGGTGGATTTTAGGTGATAATGTTTTCAAACTAGTATATGAAAATAGGGTTGTTTTAGCTAGTAAAGTGTTTTTTGAGGAAGACGTGAAACTTTTATGGTTTGTGTGATAAATCTCGTGTTTGAAAATGTAGAGAGATGCCACCACGATGTTGATTTCCAATTGGGAAATGAGAGGATGTTGCTAAGAACACTCCTCTAGTAGAAGAGAACGAAAATGAGGTGATCAATGAATGTAGAGATGACCAGTTCCAAGAGAACTGGTATTCCCATATGAAGATGATGGATCAGGACCCCAGGAGGGTTGCACCAAGAATGTTTGAGCTGACCAGGGAGTTCCAGATGTATCACCCTCTGACCTTCACCGGAGAGGGTATGCCAGAGGTAGCGGAGTTCTGGTTAGAGTTTGTCCAGATGATACTGGATCATCTGGAGACCTATAATAAAAGCGAGTAAAGCTGGTCGTTAAATATTGTGGGGCCGATTACGGTGTTAGTGGGACATTTAGGATCAGATCGAGCTGGCTAAGGGAATGTCAAGGAAGGTTTTTCAGGTAATGTTTCAGGAGCATTCTTATCCAGAGACTTTGATGAAGGAGTGGGTTCCAGAGTTTATGAGCCTAACTCAGTGATCACTATCAGTGATGGACTATGCTAGTTGCTTCACTGATTTGAGACGCTTAGTCCGAGTGTTAGAATAAGATGAGGTAGTGGTAAAAAAGTGTTTTCTGGATGTGAAGAGACATGTGATAAGGTATCATGTAAACATCTTACACTTGAAGAGGTTCGTAGAGTTAGTAGATCAGGCATTTATCTCGGAAGGAAATTTTAAGGGAGATTCAGGTAGTGGGATTGTGGTGCAAGTCGGGCAGAAGAGTATTGCAGCTACTGAGGGTCGGAAGCGATGCCATGAGATCTCACATCATAGAGAAAGTTTTCAAAGTGACTGGAAGAGAGGGTCTGCATCTCGGAGTGGCAATTAGGTGTTCTACTATCAGTGCGGTAGGCTGGGGCATATGTGTGGTCAGGGTCGTAGACCTCCAGTTGAGTATCATTCGTGCATAAGGATGGGACATATGAAGAAGTTCTGGATGAATCCTCAGAAGGTGGGAGAGTCTGATGGTGGAAGGCAGGTACCAGATACTATATGGGGGTCAGTGGCCCCGTATCAGGCAGGAAGTTGGAGCTCCAAGGGCCGTACTAGTGGGACCGGTGGATGTTAAACTCCAGGGAATGATAGATCAGGCTACAAGGGCAGCGTGGCGCATGGTGTTTAGGCTGGAGACAATAGTTGAGCGGCATGTCAGGTTCATGCAGTTTAGTTTTCACCTGTTGATGGTGAGGCTGGACCATCAATTGTTTGAGGTATGATCCATGTAGATTCTATGTTTGATGGTGCATTGTTTGACACAGGTGCCTCAAAATCTTTTTTTCCTCAACTAGTGGTAGATATGGGATTACATATGGAGGGGATGTGTGGAGTTATGTCAATTGACACCCTGTTGGGAGTTCGGGTGGAGGAAATCAAGCAATGCAAGGGATGTTCCTTGGAAGTAGGTGGGTATCATTTTATGTGGGACTTTTCCATTCTCGAGATGTCAGGTTTTGACCTAATCGTGGGAATGGATTGGATGGTGTTTTATTGGGAACACATAGACTGTTATCATCGCAGAGTATCGTTCAGGTATCATGAGTGTGACACTTATGTCCACTGTGGCGAATGGGATATTCGAGCAGGGCGTGCAGGGCCATTTTGTCAAAATATTAGTGGACTCACGGCTCAGGTAGAATGTCTCTTTCATGATGATGATGAGGGAGGGTCACAAACTAATTTCCCTCTTGTTGTGGATCTGTTTTAGTTTGTGTTTCCTAAGGATTTCTTGGGGTTACCACCCGAGAGGGATGTTGAGTTCACGATCGAGTTGCTGTTGGGAGCGGAGCCAGTTTATATTCTACCTTATAGAATGGCACCAAAAGAACTCTAGAAACTGAAGGTTCATCTTGAGGAGTTGGAGAGTAAGGGGTTTATCCTTCCTAGTATGTCTATTGGGGGATCTCCCGCACTTTTTGGAAAGAAGGCCGATGGGTCATTGAGGTTGTGTGTTGACTATCAGATGTTGAATCAGATGAAGGTGAAAGATCAACTCCCTATACCTAGAATTGAAGAACCGTTTGATCATTTGAGAGGTGCATCAGTGTTTTCTATGATTAATCTGAGGTCAAGTTATCCCTGTATGAGGGGGAGGTCTTCTGACGTACTGTAGACAACTTTTCAGAGTCGTTACGGGTTGTTTGAGTTTGTGGTAATGCCTTGCTTCTTGACCAATGCACCGGTTGTGTTTATTGCATTAATGAACCGGATCATTCATCCCTATCTAGATCAGTTAGTGGTTTTCTTTATTGACAATATCTTAGGGTACTCTAAAACTGACGGCGATCATTCCCATCATCTTGACATCATCTTGGGTACACTAAGAGAGAATTGGCTATGCGCCAAGCTATAAAAGTGTCATTTCTGGATAGGTGAGGTGAATTTTCTGGGTAACATCATCTTGGAGGTAAGTGTGACAGTGGATCCAGAGAAAGTGTAGACAGTCGTATCTTGAGAGTATCATACGAGTGTTTAAGATGTTCGGAGTTTTCTGGGTTTGGTCGGGTATTATTGATGGTTAATTCAGTACTTCTCTCGCTTGTCAGCACCACTCTCGGGCTTGACGAAGAAAGGAATCAGGTTTGAGGGGATTGAGGATTGTGATAATGACTTTCAAGAGTTTAAGAAGTGGTTAAATACCACATAAATTTTGATCTTACGTAAATCAGGTGGGAAGTACATAGTGTTTTGTGATGCATCCGGAGTCAGACATGTGGCTGTGTTGATGCAGGATGAGCGGTTTATGGCTTATGGGTCGAGTTAGTTGAGACATCATGAGTGGAACTATCCTACTCATGACCTTGAGTTGGCTGCATTTGTGTACACCTTGAAGTGCTGGAGGCACTATCTTTTTGGGGAATGGTTTACAGTGTTTACCAACCATAAGAGCCTAAAGTACAAATTCTCACAGTGGGATCTGAATCTTCGGCAGTGAAGATGGGTTGAATATCTCCAGTCATTTGAAATTGAATTTGTGTACATTCCAGGAAAGGGAAATAGTGTCACTGATTATTTGATCAGGAAGGTTTAGAATCCATTGGTTTAGGAGTCCAACACTGAGTGGAAGGTGATGGCTTTGTTTATAGAGATGCACATGAAGGTGCAGGAAGAGAATGGTGAGGTCACTCTTACTTCCTTAAAAATGTATTCGACGCTTTTGAGTTTAGTTAAGGAAGGTCATCATGATGGTCCTGAGTGTTTGATCATGAATGAAAAAGCTTAAAGTTGGGGAGCTACCTTCTAGGTGGGCCGTCGGCATGGATGGTGTTGTATGTGTTCGTGATTCTGTGTTGTGACACAATGTGTGCGGGGAGAGTTGATGTGTGAGCTCCATGCATCAATGTGTGCATTGTATCCTAGTTGGACCAAGATGTACTGTGATATCCGAAGGTAGTTTTGGTGGCCTGTAATGAAGAAGGGAGTTGTCGGCTTTGTGGCCTGGTGCCTTACCTGTCAGCATGTGAAGGCTGAGCATCAACACCCAGGTGGTTTGTTGCATCCATTTCCCATTCCAGAACATAAGTGGGATGATGTTACAGTGGATTTTTTGTGGCTCTTCCGAGGATGCTGTGGAAGAATAATTAAATCTGGGTGTTTGTGGATTAGTTAGTGAAATTGACTCATTTCTTACCGATATAGGAGATCTTTACAGTCGACCAGTTGGGTGAGCTGTATGTTTGTAGATAGTATGGTTGCATGGTGTTCCACGAACCATAATTTCAGAATGACATCCACGTTTCATGTCACGTTTCTTGAAAGGGTTACATAAGGCACATGGTAAGTAGGTGTTTTTTAGTACGAATTTCCACCAACAGACGTACGGGTAGTCAGATCATACGATCCAAGTGTTGGAGAACATTTTTAGAGCTTGTGTCTTGGACTTTGGTGGTTCTTGGGAGAGGCATCTATCATTAGTTGAGTTTTCCTAAAACAATAGTTTTTAGGCTATGATTCAGCTGGCAGCATTTGAGGTACTCTTCAAGAGGCCATGTAGATCTCAGTTGTGTTGGCTGGAGGCCGGTGAATCTGAGTTGTTGGGGCCAAGTCTCATGGAGGAGACTTCAGAGAGAGTTAAGTTGATCAGGAAGTGAATGGATATGGCTCAAAGTAGGCATAAGTCATATACACATTAGAGGCATAGACCTCTTGTGTTTGGGGTGGGTGATAAAGTGTTCTTTTGGGTGTCACCACGATTGGGTCACCATCATATTTGGAAGCTGGGTAAGTTGGCACCCAGATATTTGGGACCTTTTAAGAATGTGGAGAAGATCAGACTAGTGGATTACCAATTTTCTCTTCCATAAGGGTATTGTGGGATGCATGATGTGTTTCATGTGTCGTAGATTTGACGGTATCTCCCTGACCCATATCACATGGTTGACATAGAGGATGTGGAACTTGAGGCAGATTCATCTTTTGAGGAGCATCATGATTGTGTGGAGGATCGTAGTGAAAATGTCTTGCGGGGAAAGGTTTTTCCATTAGTGCGAGTACTATGGATGCATTGAAAATTTCAAGAAGAAGCTTGGGAGTGAGAATCAGATATTTGGGCTCAGCGGCCTGAACTCTTCACTTCGGTGGAGCTATGGGGCTTGGGATCTCGGCCCGTGGACAAGCCTTTATAATGTGGGGTGATTGTGAGATCCCAGTTTTTGAAAGGCATGTTTTGGTTATGTTTAGGTTGAATCCCTTGTTTCGGGTTTCAAGGGATGACTTCTGAAAGTATGAGAAGCCTAGGGGATGTTTAAGGGTTCGGGGAACAGTTGAAAGGAATACTGGGCAAGACAGGCCAGGGCTGATGGCCTGCACACAGTGAGGGAAAACCGTGCGGCCTGCCCAGGTGAACCATGCAACCATTCTCCTCTGGGCAGTAGCATGTGCACAGTTTGCACACGGATTGTCTAACCATGCAGCTAAACCATGAGACCAATTAAAGAGGAGAAGAATTACAAGTTTTCCACTCTAGGCGTTTAAACCCCAACTTAGGATTTCCTCTCCATTCGTCCTTCTTCTCACTTGGAACGGACCAAATCGACCAGGAGTTCCAAGAGATCAATAACCATCATTTATAAGAAATTTTTCGTGCCGTTGGATGTAGATCGAAGATCTGGGTAATGATAATCCCATCCTTGCTTCTCTTTTTGGATTAGAGATTGTATCTTCTCTCCCACTTGTTTTGATGTTCTAAAACCCTATCTTTTGGGTGTGTTTTAGGTTGAAGCTCCAAAGGTTGGTCGGATCGAGGTCTAAGGACTTGATTGATAGTGTGTTCAACAGCGGTTTCGAGGTAGGTGGTCTACAAGTTATATGCCATGGTTATTTGTGTATTTGTGCATTTTTAGTTATGTTATTGTTTTCCCTAGGTTATGTTTTGAATAACCTTTTCATGTTTGGTAATAAGGATGTTTGAAATGGAAAATAGTAACCCTCACGATCCCTGTGGAATGTGCAGGGATGGAATTGACTTAATTTAGGTCCATCCATGGGATGTGCCAGCTTTTCCCGGGTTTAGGGATTGTTATTTAACAATTGAACTTGTTTTAGTGATTAATGGAGCCCTTGATAAACATGTTAGCGTGAGTGGTTAAAACATGAAAATGATGAATGGGTTAAATGGGTTAATGTGTAAAGTGATTAAATACCATAATGGGATGTATAATGGGTCTATTGTTGAATGCTTCATGAGTTAGGCATAACACATTGGAATTTGGTGAATGGTTAAGTGATATGAAATGGTAATGTGTTAATGGGTTAAGGCATGATGTGGATTCACATGTGAGGTGTTGTGAATAGTTTTTGCCTAAGGGAAATGGTTTGGATGTTTGATTGTTACTTTTATATATAAGAATGTGTGCATGGCTTGGTAGTGGGATGTATGACTTGAGGATCTACGCCCAAGGGTTGAGCTAAAAATGAGGTTCAAAACTCTACCCTAAATGTATGGGTTTGGAAAGGGGACTGAGGTTCTATTCTCCAAACGGTTGCATCCACCCGGACTAAGGCTTCAACGTGAGGATATGGTTGCTTTGAGTGGGTTAGTCCTAGTGAGATAGGATAACAATGTGTTCACCCTCTTGTGTGTGATTGTCGGCCTTAGACCCATGTAACATAATGTATGTGATTAATCCATTGAAATGAGATGAGATGGTGAGTGAAGATATTTTATGTGTAATGAATGGTAATGGTAGTGGAAACGACATTGGATCAGTATTTGGCTAATGGAACCTAAATTAAATAGTTGTCAATTGTCATTCATATTTCCTTTTTTTGCATTACCTGTTTATACTGGATGTTTTTTAGACACCGTTGGTCGTGGCCTATTGAGTTGTACTCACACACTACTCGGGCCGCTGTTGGGTACCCAAGCAGACATAATGTTTACAAGTCAGGAGAAGGTCAAGTGTCCTTTCTAGATAGTTGAGTAGACATGGGTAGCACTTGGTGGAGGATCCATACATGGAGTCGAGACCATTTTGGGGATTTTGATCATTGTCCTTATTTTGTTCTTTTGTTCACTTTTGTACTTGTAGTATGACATGGAATATTTTATTGTTGGAAATGGTTTTTATACATTTTCCTTGTTTAATGATTATTTTTTCCGCTATTAGTTTATTTTTTTGTGGCTTACCTTGATTAAAAAAGGGTATAGTCTCCCACTTGACCACACAGACCCCTGCTGCTAGTCGGCAGCCTTTGGCGTATTGGGAGGTGCACTTGAGGTCATGTAACTGCCCGGCTCGGAGCACCAGTTTAGTTGCTTCCGGGTTGGGGACATTACAATGTTTTATCAGAGGAGGTATTTATTCTCCTTCTCTGAGGTCTTTTTATTTGGGATTGGTATCCAAGGGTTAAGACGTGTCGGGCTTTGGTAATGAGCTCTTTCTTGGGATTAGCTAACCCATGTACATGGGAAACCCAAGTCACCCTGTGTGAGAATTGTTGTTCTTGGTTGTGTGCTTTTACTGTTGATGATATTTCACTGTTGGGTGATTCACATGTGGTGTGATGTGAATTTTTAATGATATTTCACTTGTGGCCTTAACGGCATGAGGATTTTCATTCATGCATCATTGTAGGAACTTAGGGAGATATGTGACATGCATTGTGTTATGCACATGCACGGGATGGGTGTGTGAGGCAGGAAGGTAGCATGTATTACACATTTAATGAAACCAAGAAATAATGAGAAGAATGAAATGAAACAAGTGGGTAAAGGATGTTTAATGAATCATATGGTTTTGAAACGATGTGGAAAAATTTTTGTAAAACATTTTGTGAGTTTGATGGTCGTGAATGGTTGTTTACCCCATGTGGACTGTGGCCCATAGTAGGGATGGTCGAGGTGGTGTATTTGAGGTGATAATGTTGTTAAATTAGAATATGAAAATGGGTTCTTGTAGCTAGTAAAGAAATTTTGAAGAAGTGATGAATGTTTTATTGTTTGTGTGATAAATCTCATGTTTGGAAATATAGAGAGATGCCACCATGATGTCAATTGCTAGTTGGGAAACGAGAGGCTGTTGCTGAGAACACTCCTTTCGAAGAAGAGAAACAAAATGTGGTGATCAATGAAGGTAGAGAAGACTAGTTATGAGAGAACATGGCTTCCGTTATGTAGATGATGGATCAGGACCCAGGGAGGGTTGCACCGAGTATGTTTGAGCTGACCATGGAGTTCTAGCGACAGCACCATCCGACCTTCACCAGAGAGGGTGGGCCAGAGGCAGACGAGTTCAAGTTATAGTCTATCCAGTAGATACTGGATCATCAGAAGACCCCTGTTGAAAAGCGAGTAAAACATGCTGTTTACATGTTGCAGGGCCAGGCAAGGAGTTCGTGGAAGGTTTTTCAGGAAATGTTTCTAGAGAATTTTTATCGAGAGACTTTGAGGCAGGAGCGGGCTACAGAGTTTATGAGCCTGACTCAGGGATCACTATCGATGATGGACAATGCTAGTCGCTTCACTGATTTGAGATGCTTTGTCCCAGTGTTAGCAGGGGATGAGGCAGTGGTTCAAATGAATTTCTAGGATGGGCTGGGACACTAGATCAGGTCTCATGTAAACATCTTCCGCATGAAGAGGTTCACAGAGGTAGTAGATCAGGCATTGATCTTGGAAGGAAAACTGAAGGGAGCTTCAGGTAGTGGGCTTGTGGTGCCAGTGGGGTAGACGAGTAGTGCAGCTACCATGGGTCGGAAGCAATGCCTGATAGATCACAACATGGCAGATGTGTGAAAAGTGGCTGGAGGAGAGGGTCATCCTCTAATAGTGGAAATCAGGTGTTCTTCTATCAATGCGGTAGGCTGGGCATATGCATGTTCAGTGTCCTCGACCTCAAGTTGAGTGCCGTTCGTGCGGTAGGATGGGACATGTGCATATATTCTGCAGGAAACCTCAATAGGTGGGTGAGTATGATGGTGGAAGGTTGGTACAAGATATGGGGAAGGGATCAGTTTCCCAGTATCAGGGAGGCAGTTGGATTTCCATAGGTCGTACTGGCAGGGGCGGTGGATGTGGAACTCCATGGAAAGATCACTCACGTCAGCAGGGCAGTGTGGCGCGGGGTGTTCAGGCTGGAGCCCAGGGTAAAGGGGAAAGTCAACTTCAGGCAGTTCTATTTCCACTTGGTGATGGGGAGGCGGGACCATCAACTGTTCTAGGTATGACCCTTGTAGCTTCTACATTTTCTAGTGTGTTGTTTTACACAGGTTCCACACACTCTTTTGTTTCATCTCAACTTGTGTTAGTGCTAGGTTTACCTGTGGAGGGGGTGTGTGGATTAATGTCAATTGACATCCTGTTTGGAGTGCGGGATGTGGATATCAAGAAGTGTAAGGGATGTGCATTGGATGTTGGTGGGAATCATTTTCTGTGGGACTTGATTGTTCTTAAGAAGTCAGTTTTTGACCTAATCTTGGGAATAGATTGGTTGGTGTTGTATCAGGAACACATCGACTGTTATCGTCGCAGAGTATTGTTCCTATCACATGAGGGTGACACTTATGTCCACTGTGAAGAATGGGATATTTGAGCAGGGCGTAAGGGGCCGTTTTGTCAAAAGATGAGTAGAATCACGACTCAAGTGGCATGTCTCATGCTTGATGATGATGAGGGAGGTGAATGAGCTAATTTTCCTCCTGTTGTGGATTAGTTTCAGGACATGTATCTTGATGATTTCTCGGGGTTACCACTCGAGAGGGATGTAGATTCCAGGATTGAGTTGCTGCTGGGAGCGGAGCCATTTTATATTCTATCATACCGAATAGCACTGACAAAGCTACAGGAACTGAATTTTCAGGTTGAGGAGTTGGAGCGTAATGGGTTTAAAACAATGATACTACACAAAATGAACTACATAAAGATACATATATTATATTGGATCTTAATGAATTAGAATGGGTAAGTCCCTATCCACATTTTGAAGGATGTGAAATTCAATTGCACAAAAATTTAATTGAAATTTTTCAATCATTAACCAAATAAAACAATGATAAAAAACTAAAAAAACCAAACATTAATTTTTTACTAGATGAATTAGAGTCAAGATAGCTCCACCACACCATGGTAAAACTCATATAAAATAAAATAAATTGTGTTGGGGTAATGGGATAACCTGCCAAATTTTTTAGAAGATTCTAATTTGTTCTTGACAATGTAGCTTTCAAAATAAAACTAAGGACCGTCCAGGATTATTAAAACCCTCACTGACCACTAAGGCACCTTTGTTAAAAAAACCCTAAAATTAGATAATTATAAAATTTATAATAAACTAATTAATCCACATCAATATTTTAATAAATTCCAATAACTCACCTAGGCATATTCATCTATTGTTTCTTCATAAAATGAGGTGTAGGAAAATCCTTAGACACACCCAAACCTCAATAAATACAAATAATAAAATAATGAATCATAATAATGTTGAAATATAATATTAAATTGGATTAAACCTATGGAAAAACCAAGAAAACTATTTATCATGTCGAAAAAATTGATCAATTGTTTCAAGATAGTGTCTAAGGATTCTCTCTTAACGTGATTCAGTTATCACCCTTGAGAATCGATTGATTCTTCCATGATGATGTACAATAACTAAGGAAAAAAAATGTTATAGAAGATAAAACTAAGAAAATATGTAGATGGATGTAATGGGAGTAAACAGAGTTAATAGATAACCTTTTATTGACTAGATGTACCAACAAAAATACCCCAAAGAAATTGGAGAATATAGAGGTGAAGTGTAAGAGACTCCCTAGTCTTCACGAAAAACATTTGGGAATAGAAGAACTAACAGTCAAAATCCTTAGAGGGGATTGTAAAATTGACAATTAATGGGATAGAAATGAGATAGTTGATTCCACTAACTATTCAATGGAATGTGGCAGTAGATGTTGTTATTTCTAGACCCCAACTAATAGCTAGTGGTTTGTACAATTAAGTTTGTGGTAAAGCATATCATAGATGGTGTATCCTCATCATTCATACCTTTGCTATCCCAATCACAAAACGTAGACTCGTGAACACTCTTCCAAGAAAAAACACTTCATTTTTGTAGTTAAATACCTCATATCCCTCTTCAAAACTGCGATTTAAAAATTTTCTCATCCTATATATAAAAATTAAAAATTTCCTTGAATTAAAACCTGAATTTATGTATTTGAATAATTAAAGAGAGTTAAGAAGAAATGGTTTTGTTGAGAAATAAAATTTATCATTTTATGAAGAAATGAAAAGGCATATAAAAATGTATATGATTTGGATAAAGATATTTATATATTGTTAGAAAATTATATTATAAAAATTTAATGGACTAATGTATCTTATTGAAAGTGGAATTAAGAAGAAAAAATGAATGAATAAATGTATCAATAAAGATGAGGGTTATGAGAAAAAATGTTAAAAATTTTATTTTCTATAAAAACCTATTGATAATATAACTTGTTTTACACTCTATGGATTTAATTTTTTTTATCATGACTGAAAAAAAGAAAATTTATTTTCCCTATATAATTTAGGAAAACCATTTTTCAGAATATAGTGATGTTGAACTCAAAATATAGGTGGATACATATCTATAATGTTGAAAATTGCTATGTACGTCCCTTAATCTATATTAGGTAACATCCTTCCATCCCTAATCTACTCTCTTAATAGAGATAATATTATTCTTAAGAAGAATAATAAATTTTCTTTGTCTATGAAATTGGAGTATTTTATTTATCATATTTTAAGAGATTTAAAGATAATAAAATTATTTTTGGGATATATTTTATAAAGAATATAATCCTTATATATTTTTTGTGATGATTATGAAGGCCTTGTGCTGTAACATGTTTTTAAATTTTTATGTACATTATCGTAAATTTTAAGGGAATATAAAAAGAAATTCATGAGTAATATGGGGTAGAATGTTTATTGAGTTATATAATTACTTCACTATATTATATTTCCGAAAAAGTTTATTTAATATAGGAATTATATTCCCAAACAAAATGCTCTTTCACTTTTTATCAATGATTCAAGTATCCAATGAGTAACCTTGAATTCATATTATATTTATATATTTTAAATATTAATAATGATTATGCATGGGATGAATGTTTGGAGAAAAATAAAAGTATATTAATTTTATGAATAGGGATTTATGAATGCTTAATGATTTACAAATATAAGGTTCCTTTTCTTGTTCCATGATTTGAATCTTTGATATTCTAGATTATAATTTCATATTATAAATTCTTCGATAAGAGATTATACATTATATTTTGTTCCCTGTATTGAGAGATTTTGAGTATATGTTTTCATATTCATTATAATATACATTTCAAGAGATATTCATGTTATTTTTAAATACAGTATAACATGGATTGGTATTTTTTGATTTTTTTTTAAATTGACATTTAAATTGATTGCAGCTTCCAATTTTTTCAATATTCATTAACTAAAAACTACCTTGTAAATTATCCTTATGTTATCAGATATACACCATTAATTCCCTTGTATTGAGAGGGCCAAATTAAAAAAACAATGTTTCCCATTTGTATACTCTTAATATTTTTAAAGATATTAATTGTAATTATTATTATTGAATAGTAATCATTAGTGGATTAGGATAGTATGAAGTTTGGATAAGTTTTTAGGTGTTCAATTTTTTATTGGTAGGGGTATATTATTTTCTCATTATACATTATTATAACCAAAAATCAATTTTTTTAAAAATAAATATGACTATAAATATAATTGAAAATACAATGAAACAATTTATAAAAAATTGGATGTTGTTCTGTCTTGGTAAACATAGCGATTTTATGAAAAATAATTATGTTATAAAAGTTATAATAAATTTCATCATGGGATCATGTTGGTTTGGGAAAGGTATGAAATATTTTAACTAACCAAAATAATGAAAATATATTAAAAAATATAACATATATATAATGGCATGTCATTAATTATATCTCACGATTAATGGATGTTACTTTGTGTTTCGAGGAAGTCTTGGTCATTATTAGCCTTTATAGATAATTTCATTAAATTATATCTTTATATAATGAATTATGATTTAGTATAAAATATTCGTTTGGGCCTTAACATTTTTCGTAAATGTACCAACATGATAAAAACCTCAAATTCTAATAAACATAAATATAATTCCCACATGAATAATTTTGATATTGTTTCCTATAACATGCAAATTTGATGACCTAAGAATTTTTATTATAAGGAGTATTTATTAGAGGTATATGAATGGGTATAGTAATTTTTTTACAATAATTAATGTGGGAAAAAATAAATGGGTATCAAATCAAAAAATTGTATGGTTAGTAATAAAATATTAATAATCACGAATGAAAATTAAAATAAACATCAAAAATATGAAATGTGAAAAGTGAAATTCATAAAAAACATAGTTTAAAAAAAATCTAATGGAAGAAATATTTTTATGAAAATATTTAATATTTGGAACATGGATGACAATAATATAATTATTTTTACTTCAAGATTTAACTATTAGTACATTGTCTTCCAAAGCGATTAATTTTCTGACACATTTTTAAAGACAATCATAGTCTTTGTGTGGGGTTATTGGATGCTAAATTTTTATTAGGATTAATTACTAATATAAATACATTATTTTTAAAAATTAAGGGTTTATATTTCCAATATATATATTTTTTCATATAATTTATTTCTTATATTATTATTAAATTAATCTTAAGAAAATAAAAAATGGTTTAATTTTTTTTTGTAAATTTTCATAAAAAGAAAAACTAATTATTTTGTAGGTATTTTATTTTTTATCCACTTTCTAGGGAAACTCACTGATTTTAAAAGTCACATGTATTCTATGTTGTAAATCCATGATCAATATTTAAAAAGTGCAGGTCAACACAAGCAAGAATAAAAAAGGATCACCTTGTGAATGTAAGTGATGTTCAAATGGGGGTGAAATAAGATCAAAAGGGATAATTAATATAGGTTGGTACAATATTCGAATTATGAGTTGTGTATGCTTTATCTAATTAAAAAATAATATAATATTATACCATGAGAATATGATGGGTGGGTTATTGATGTCTAAGAGAAATTTTTTTTAGACATAATAGTGTCATTTTTTTCAAATTATTGTATCTACCTCCTCTCACATGAATAACTAGCACATTATATCACCAATGACTAACCTTTTCTACATCAAAACACTATGTATAACCCAGACTATTATAAATAGAATTCCGTTTTTTCATAACATTTCTCATCATGAAACAAGGTTATAGAATAAACATGGTTGACTTTTTTTAATTAAATATTATTGGATAAAAAATACTTTTATGATTCATTACCATTTATAATATAGGTATTTAATAATTATTAAGTGACTTGTATAAATATAGTGTTTTTAAAAATAAAATTTCTATAGACAAAGGAAGTGATAGCCTCAACCAATATGATCTTACCCTATAACACACATTTATCATTGATTATATGTCAGATAGCATTTTTGGGATTCTCACTTGACCAAACCCAAGATGAGGTATGATAAAATAAGCCTGAGTGAAACCGTTTATAGGATATGTTAAAGAACATAAAGATCACAGCCCAAACCATGTTCGCAGAACTGCCCCATAAATGTCCCACTATCACACAACATATTATTAGTGTGTTTTTTGGTGTATTAGATGTATATGTAGAAGACCCATGAAATATTAATATGTACATTTTTTTTATAATAATAAAAATATTTTCATCCTATTATTCATACATTGTAAATGATACTTATTTTGATACAATAAATCCAAAATTATATTTATTCTTAATATTCAAATTAAACAAACGAACTAATGAATAATGGATTTTTGAGATAAATAATATTATAATATTTTCAAATAATTTTAAGCATAAATAAATTTTTATATAATTTTTATAAAGTGACATGTAATTTTTTTTGTCGTATTAAAATTTTTATGTTAAAAAACAAGCATTTCCTATTAATTTTTGAATTTAAAATAAAATAAAAAAACATATTTATAAAATTATTTATATAAAATGAATATTATTTTTTAAATGGGAACATAAAAATTATCCAATAGTAATTTTTTCATAATTTCATGAGATAGTTGATTTTTTTTTTCAAAAAGTAAATATTTGTATAAATATACATTTTATTTTATGAAACAATAATGAGCTGAAATAGAAGTAATAGTTTATATAAATGGTATCCCTGAAATAATATATGATTTAACTTAAATATAACATGATTTTTATTTTATTTTATTCAATTTTTATATCCATTTTGGAACTTCCAAAACATATAATATATTTTCTGGTTTTAAAATATATTCATTTAGACTGTGAATAACATTCCCATAATAAATGGAATTATTCAAATAATTTATACCCTTGGCCATATAATATAACTATAACAAAACCATTTTGGAATAAATAGTGGAAATAAAACACGGGAAGGTATCTAGTTGGTGATATTTTATTAGGTGGTGTCCAAAACCTAAATAATAAAGATATCCCCCCATTTTTCCCTATAAACCCACCTATAATACCATTTCTATTTACTCAAACTCCTACATTCACAATAATACTATTTATTCAACACTCTAGAGTCCTCAAAAGGTTCTCCCAAGCTTTCAATAATCCCCTTCCAATCTTTTGAAGTCACACAATCATGTAAGGTAACAGCCACTAATTATTTCAACTCAAGAACCTTTTGTTGAATTTCTCATCCTAATTACAATTTTTATGATTTCATTTAATTATAAACAAACCATTGTATCCAATTTATGTAATATTAATTATGTATAGTTTATTTACTCACATTTTCACATTCATAAAATCTATAACTATTCTGAAATTCTTGAAGGGATTCCTATATTATGATTTCAATTCAAACACCTCTTTTTTATTATGTCTATTAATTTACATTTTTATTTTTTGTGATAAGTTATTACATATTACCCATAAATTAATTTTAATTTTTAAATGATGTTATCCCCTTTAACTCTCATTAATACTCTAATGATCCATTCAGTACACATGTTACCATGCTGTAATATAGTTTGGACTCTTTTCTATATTAATGTTTCATCAAAAAGTTATTCCTTAAATTTCAAAATTTTAATATAGTGATATGTTTATATAGGTCCCAATTATTACCTATTTTATGTCTATGTAGTGATATAACTAATTATCTCTCATAAATTTTTTTTTATGATTCTTTAAGTGATGTTGTTATACTTCATAAATTTCACCATACTTTTCCTAGCCCGAACAATTGTTTAGCGAATACCATACCTATATTTATATCAATGTTATTCACCTTTATGAGCATATACATTTTTTTGGTACTTACACATATTTATTCTACATTCCATAATCATGGTATAAGTTATGATGATGAATGAATCCATGTTTTATGATCTATGTGGCACACATAATAATGAGAATGAAATGAATACGATGGGTGCGCCCAAATAGTGATATAATACATTGGGTAATATTTTGGTGTCATGATACATCACATTGGGAATATGAGTGAACCTAATTCCTTTATGGGACATTTCAACCATGATTTCTTGTTTTTTATCCTTGACCTTTGTTTTTTCTATGTTTTATGTTGTTACCACATTTCCCATGTTATGATTATCATGTTACATCATTCCATATTATTCATTTTCCTTTTATTCCCTATTGATATGACTATTTTATATCATGAATTTCTTATTCCATGTTTATACAATTAGTAGGATTTCTATTTCACCCGTTTCTCATGTATGTTCTATGTTATCCCATTACTTCTATGTTGGAAGGTGTATTTTGAGCATGTAAAAGATGTTTCTAAAAAAGATGTTATATTCACTATTTTATGATATTATATAATGTACATAATTTACAATGAAAATATAATTGTAAATCATCTACATTGTATTTAATTTATACTTATTTAATAAATAAGGTATTAAGGTGATATAATAAGTGAGGTTTTTACAGTTGGTATTAGAGAAAAATTATAGAAATTTTTGGGAATATGATTAATAAAATCTAACTAAAGACCTTATGGAAAGACTATGTATAATAAAACATCCATAAAATTTGGTTAGTATTTTTTATGTCGTTTATTATTAAAATACAACCATTTTTTGATAATACAAGTGTGTGTGGTTCTGTCATGGATTTACTTTCGAGTAACAGCTCAGAAAATGTGTTTTGGGAAAAACTTGGGGTAACCTAGTATAAGACAAATGGTCTTACTATGCACTTGGTTTGATACTCCTTGGGCATATGATTTGGTAAATTCATAATATCATTGTGAACAATTATTATATGTAAAAACAATTCTCCATATAATATTTGATTGGAAATAGACAATGGATATCATATATTGAAGCCAATAGATTCATAAGTTAATTAAATGAATGTAATTTCTATGTTATCCATTTAATTTCAACGGATCCCTCTTAATTTTTTTAATATTTTAAATATATTGATCCCTTATATTCCATTTATTATAGATAATTTTCAAAATAGGATGAATCTAGTAAATAATCAATGTGATGGAGAATGTGATGAATTTCCAAAATTATGCCCAACAAAATTGTAGAAGGAATCAAAAAAACTATGATAACACACTCTCAATTGCCTTAGATTTTGAATATAATACTATATCAAAAGTGGTAACAAATACCACACAATGATAACAAGAAAAAATCGAGAGCTTTATCTAAAAATTATTTCTTACTTTTAATGGATCATGGAACATTTAATCATGGAAAATGGATCAACTCCATTGAGAATACCATCTATATCCATGAATGTTTTCAAAAATATATAGTTATATCCTTTTTTTATTGTGTGGAGGGAAAAGTTGATCAGTGGTGGTCTTTGATCCAGATTACAGAGCCTATGTAAGAGATCAATGCAATTGAGTTAAAGGAATTCTGAAAAAAATATTTTTGATAAATATTTTCCTTTAAAACTCTGACATAAATTGGAAAGTGATTTGTGTTTACTAATAAAAAAATGTTGAATCAATTAGGTCATGTATTGTAAAATTAACAATAATTTAATGATATGCCTCTAGATTTTTCTTTACCCCCAAATTCAAGGTTGACAGCCTCTATGGTGGGATGATTCTTAGATTTCCAAAGACCATGAGATCTGTGACTTTGATATCATTGATGAGAAATTCTGATTTCCCATCAAATTGAAAATGTAGATTAGAGAATCTAAATGAAATCACAAAGAAAATAAGTTTAAAGTGGAATTTAATTCTTGTGGTTAGATGGTGAGATCAAATGGTTCCATAGAATTTTAGAATCCCACTTGTCAATGTTCTACGAAGTAGCACCTTAGAAATTACATAATGATAAAGAAGAAATTATTTATTTGTGCGAAAGAGGTAACATTATCTAGAAATAAATATTATGGTAAACCCACTAATCTGAATGAGGAATGGACAGATCTATTAAACCCCCAACTCATTGTTAATTTCATCAACTACAAGGAACCAAGTTACATTTCAAATAAATTCTATATACCATGGTTTTTCAGAGATAGTCAACAAATTCCCAAGAATAAAGGGATATCTTTTTCTATCACTACAATTGATGTGGAGACCTATAATGATGTGTTGTCAGATACATTAGTTATTCATTAATTAATAGAAAACTTACTTTTTTATTATTTTTATATGAATTCCATCACATAACAAAATATTAGTAGACTTATTCAAAAGACTACAAAAAATCATGGAATTACATATACCGATGAAAAGAAAAAATGGGGAAATTATTGCAACCCTATTATATAACCCCCCACCTGTCCAAAGTTTTTGCGATGAAATTATTTTATAAACCTTTTCATACTTCCATATGGGGAATTTGACACAATTCTGGGCATGTATTGGTTTTCACTATATAGATAAAACCTTAATTTCTACGAGAAAGAAATCAATCTCTATATTAAAAATTAGCTTCCTATTCATTACAAGTTCAAGGAGGATGATAAATCTTTGGAAACACCTTCATCTCAAACATTGGTATTACTTACTTATAAGAATGTGTATCTCTATTTAATTATTGATTATAGGTAATTAACCATTATTGAATCTATTACTATTGTTATAGAATACACTAATGTATTCTCGAATGAATTTATTATTCTTACTACAAGGTGAGAGGATGAATTTTTAGTTCATCTTATACCTAAAGAATTTCTATTATCCAAGAATCTGTATAAAATGGATTTTATGGAACATTGGAAGATGAAGAAACAACTAACTAAGATTCTATGTAAGGTATTCTTACACCCAAAATCATCACCATGGGGTTTACCATTCCTTATTATCAAGTCGATGGATGGTTCAATGCACCTTTTCATTTATTTACATGACAACAACTAGATCACAATAAATAATATGTATCCTCTTCCACATAATTAAGAGTAGTTTTATCACCTATATGGAGAACTATACTTCTCCATAGTTCTTTTATCAAGATGTTATCAATTTCAATGTAATGAAAGAATATATCCCCATGATATCTCTTAGAACATGGTATGGCCACTAATAGTTGAAATTGATTCTATTAAGAATCATTATTTCTCCATCATTCCTAACGAACTTGTTGAATAATGACTTAAGAAATTAACTTGAAAATTTGTTGTAGTCTATATTGATGATATTCAAATATAATAAAAAAGTAAGGAGGATAATGATTAGAATCTGTTCCCTATGTTAAATGCCCTATGATAGGATATGCTTTATTCCAGGTATAGAAAATTTTATTTCTGGTTTAAAAAAGTTGATTTATTATACCTTGTCATCCAAATCAAGGGGATATCTTTGGAACCTTTTAAGATGGAAGAAATTTAATTATGGAAGAGGCCAATATATGTGACAAATATTTGTAGTTTCCTTTGGTTATCATGTTTTTATTACTAATTTGAGAGAAATTTATCATGATTCTAAAAAACTATTAGCATGATAACTCTAAAGGGATTCATGTTTACATGAAATAATTAATGTGTAGAGAGATTAATGGCGTTAAAATGGAGTCTCATAACTATGAATGTGCTAACAATACCCAAAATTTGGTAACTGTTCATTGTATTAACTAATGAAAAGAAGAAGTGATTGAAATGTTTGATAATGCTAGATGAAAAATTCATATCCTATGCATTATGGATATTGAAATTTCTTGAGAAAAACAATCCCATGAATGATGTGGAGTTAGTATCTATGATCATTGCATTGAAAATCTGGATGCATTGTCTCTATGGGGAGAAGTGTGTGATAAATATGAATCACAGAAGCCTCAAGTAATTATTCACACAGAAAGAGTTGAATATGTACCAGTGAATATGGTCAGAGATGATCATGGATTAGGACTACTCAATTCACCACCATATTCATAATGTTAAAAATGTGGCTGATGCGCTATGTAGAATGTTTGCGGCATCTTTATAAATGATGAGATTTGAGAAGAATATAATCCTCATAGGCCTAAAAAGGATGGATATGAGAATCATAATTGTAGTGAAATAATAAATCTCTTCAAAAATAATTCCTAACCATTCTATTTTGGAAAGGATAAAGAATTCACAATGAAATAATGTTGAAATTCATACTAATTTGGTATCCTTGAGAAAGCAGATATCCTTAGACTTTAAAATTTACGAAGAATTAGTTGTGAGATATGGTTCAATGCTATGTTTTCCCTCAAATCCTATGTAAAAGTGGGTACTATTGGATGACACGTATAGTTCAACATTTTTTATTCACCTAAGAATAATAAATATGTATCAAGATCTCTGTGAACACTATTTGTAGGACAATATAAAGGATGAGATAACTGAATATATATATCAAAGTGCCTGGTAATCTAGCATGTGGATGTTCAACGGAAGAAGCCTAAAGGGATTTTGCAACTATTACCCATACAAATATTAAAATGTGAATAGATCACCATGTACATTGTTATTAGACATCCAAAGTAATTTATTAGGAATAATTCAAAATGGGTTTCTATATATATTATTAAAAAAGATCACTTTATAGAAATTTTATTGGACTTATCATTTAAACAATTTCATGGTTTGACATCAGAGAAGTGGTAAGTCTGCTTGGTGTATCAATATCGATTGTATCTGATTGAGATCTGAGATACACCTCTATGTTCTGGAAAAGTCTCCAATATGCTCTAAACATGGATCTTAACTTTAGTATGGTATATAATCCTCAAACTGAAGACCAATATGAGAGTACTATTATGACATAGGAAAACATGTTAATACAATGTTCTATGAATTAAAATATATATTGGGACCAATATCTACATCTGGTCAGGTTCTGATACAAAAATCGTTCCTACTCTGGAATCCAAGTTTCACCCTTTGATGCCCTTAATGGGAAGAGGTGAATAACACCTACATCATTGGATAAATTTTTGGAATAAAAACTTCTTAGTTTCTAAAATCGATGAGGTAGTGTTGTAAAAGGGTAAGGCCATATTGGAGAACATGAAGGATTCTTAGAGATGACATAAGATCTTTACTACAAATTATCAATGAGACCTACTATTTGATGTTGATGACATAATATTCCTTTATATATATCTAAAAGAGAAATTGTTGAGATTTGGGAAGAAGTGAAAGTATAGATGAAGATACATCATCCCCTTTAACATCCTTGACCACGTTGGAGTGGTGAACAATCCACTAGAACTCCCACCAAACCAATCACAAGTATAATAGGCATTACATGCATCCCACTTAAGTAAGTACATACGAGTCCCAAGACATGTACTCAATGTAGAGGTGGTACTGATGGAGAATGACGATTTATATTTGGATTATTTGGTAATGATATTATATCATAGATTAAAATTTATAAGAAATTAGACAATGATCCTTGTCAAAGTGTTATGGATAAAAAAATTATAAAGAAGAAATGTGGGATCTAGAGGAGGTGATATAGTAGAGTTATCCTCGTCTATTTTAGTTGGGGGTTAATAAAATGTCTGGGGTGACAATTATTAAAGGTGAAATATTTTAATCATTGAAAATTTTATAGTTAAAATTCCACTATTTTATTTATTTAAATGTTTCATTATGAGATATGGTTATAGAAAACACATGAACATGTTTTTTTATATCCTATAGTATTTAATTTAAAATTAAGATAATTATAGTTTATGGTATAGTAGATGAATAATGATTACATTATTAATATAAACATAAGGTTTTAAAAAATCCAATTCACATAGATAACGGAATTGATGTCCTCAACCATTAGGATCATACCATGTGAAGACCATTTATTGAAGCTTACATGTGATATGTAATTTTTCTATTTTCCCTTTACCATGCCCAAGATGAGATCCAACCACATAACTGTGAGATAAAATATTCATTGGAGAAGTTCAAACACATCGATATCATGACCCAACCATGTTCCCTGAAATGCCCAATAAAAGTCCTTGCATAACGCACATTAATCTAAGTGAGATTTCTAGTATATTAAAGGTATATGTATCAAGACACTAGAAATATTAAATATTTTTTACAAAATGGGGAATATATTTTCATCCAATTATTTTTTATTTGTAAAAGATTATTAATTTGATACAATAAAACAAAAATTGGATTTCCTATTGATATGCAAATTCCAGTAATGAATTCATCAATTACATTATTTTTTAATTTAAATCTATTTTAATATTATTTAATAATATTTATCATATATAAATTATTATATATTTTTTATAAAGGTAAAAGAAATTTTAATAACATATTGAAAATAGTTATTGTCAAAAAAATCCCAACATTTCATAACAATGGTTGATATTATTTTAAAAGTTAAAAATCATATATTTATAAAATTATTTATATAAAATGAATTTTATTTCTAGAATGATAATATTTAAATTATCCAATAGTGAATTTTTCGTAATTTTATGAGACAGTAAAATTTTCAGGTATAAACTAAATATCATATAATTCAACATTGTGTTTTATGAAATCCTAATAAACCATGAATTAAATTAGAATTACTGTAAATGTAATCAATGAGAAAATATATGTATTACCATTAATAAAATATGATTTTTCGATTATTTAATTTATTTTGAAAATCCGTCATGAATCTTCCAAAAGTTATAATATTTTTTGACATTTTGAAATCCGTTCATTAAGAGTGTGTCACACCTACACATAAGAAAAAAAATATAATAATTATTTAGACCATTTTCCTCCTTAAATAATTATTACTAATCCCATTTTGAATAAACCATGGAATAAATCATTGGATGGTTTGTGGTTTTGGATATTTTATTATGTAGAGTCCAAAACCTAAATAATAAAGAGATCCCGCTATTTTCATATATAAACCCAACAAGTCTCCCATTCCACTTTACTCATTCTACATGGTGCATGACAATACTCTTCCGTCCACCATTTCTAGTCATTATAATATGCCTCCAATCTCTAAAGAAGCATATCTTAGACATTTCATTTCTCACACTAAAGTAAGGGACTTTCCTCTCTATCTTTCAATTCATGAACATTCCTTAGAGTTTTTATCCATAAATGAAATGGATTATGATTGAATTATTGATTAACATTCCCTACTATACAATCGATTTTTTTATTGAGGTACCACTTTTTCTCTCTCATTTTTACCTTCATCTAAATCATAACTATTCTGAAATTTTTTATGGTGTTTCTCTCTTCTCATTTCCATTCAAATACATCTTTTCTATTATGTTTATTAATTTACTTTTTTTTGGATATTCCATCCATATTTAACTTATAGTCAATATAATCAATATATAATGAGATAACACTTAAACTCTAATTAATATTCTCATGATCCTTCATGTACAGCCATTAACATGTCGTAATATTTTTTGGATACTTTTCATTGTTGATGTTTCTTGAATAATGTATGTCTTCAATTTCAAATTTATAATATATGGATTTTTTATATATACCTAATACTTTACATTTAAAATATATATTATTATTTAATACATTATCTATTTTTAACCAATTTTTATTATTGTTTAGGCAATGTATTTATGCATCCAAAATTTTACAAGGATTTTTATATGCCAAAACAGTTGTGTAGTGAATACCATACACATTTTTCTATCAAGGATATTCAAATTTATAAAAATATTATTATTTATTGGGGACATATACATATATATATTAAACACTCCGTAATCATGTATTGAATTATTATTATGAATGAATACATTTTTTATTATCTATATGGCATTGCTTAGAATGAGAATGAAATGTATTTGATGGGTGTGCCCATATAGCAGTCCAATGCATTGGGTAACGATTTGTATCATGATATGAAATTTTGGTATACGTAGTGAACCTAATTAAATTATAAGAAGTTTTACACAATGATATACTGGTAGTTTTGTATGTGACCAATTTTTATTAGGTTTTTTAAGTTGTTTCCACATTTCAAATGTTAAGATTATCATGTCTCATTCCTTATTATTCATAATCCTTTTCTTGCTCATTGATATGCCTATTGTCTACCATGTACCACATATTCCATATTTATTCCTTTATTAGTATTGATATCTAATCCCTTTATTATGTATTCCCTTATTTTTGTACATATATTTTTATGTTTAAAGTCATATTTTGATCCTGTTAGAAATGTCTTCAATAAAAAAGTTGTATTCCCTATTTAGGTTGTTATGTAATGAACCTAGTTCCCAATGACACTATACATATTGATAATATAGGTTTTATTAAGTGTATAATTATTTAATTAATGATGTAGTAATGTGAAATAAGGAGTAGGGTTGATATGAACTAATATTACTTGGTCCATACCTGTAGAAATCGATTGGTAATTAATGAAGCGTTATAAATCCAAGAAGAATAATAGAATTACATAGAAGCATCATTTCATCCTCTATGTAAAATAATAAATTCATTTAGACCTCAAGGTGATCTATTTTAAAAATATGGTGTACTATATTAATGATATAGGAGTTTATTACCGATAACATTTATCCTTCCATTAACAGTATATCCTTATAATCAAATTCTGATTTGAGTGGTGGCTTCACATCAAGAAAGGGTGTTTAGAATATAGAATCTATAAATTTATGAAGTCATAGATGATTTTGATATATTAATGAAATGAATACAATACACAACACTAAATTCTTAAATAATGAATAAATCATGAATAATTGAGTACTTTTTCAAGGTATGAATGTGATACATAGCCTGAACAATAAGGATTCATACTAGAAGCATTGAAAATGGAACATATCATGTACTAAATAGTAGTATATGTGGTGAATGTATAGATACAACAGATTATAGATTTTTTTGACATTTCCTACTGAATTAAATTTCATATATTTTTGCGAAAAATATGATGAAAATATAACCAAAAGTTTAATTCTTATATTTAGGAACAATATAGATGATATAAGGTAATTGGGATATAATATATATAATTTGAAGAAAATATTAAAATTATTCCCAAGAGATTTCAAATATACATGACATGAATTGATTGTATATAAATAAAGAATTTAATTATAAATTATATTACGTATTATACATTTAATTGGATCTGAATTCTAGATAATAAAGCCTAAAATTTAGAGTATCATTTTCTCAGATCATTATGGTTGAGGGTTTAATTTATTTTCACACTACATAATGGAAAGGTTGATGATCCATGTCTCTATAGTTATATACATCTAATAAAGAAGTAGTGTTTTTAGGGTGTAATTAATTTTTTGGATTATTCAAATAATGATTCAATGTATAATATTATTTATTATACATATTCCATGATTATTATTTGTTACCATTAAGTTAGGGTTAAGGGGCTTTTTTACACTTTATATAGTTACTTATAAAACATACATGACTATTGTGATTAAAATTGGATTTTGTTCATCAATTCCTTTAAAAATTATTTTTACATGACCACAGAAATGGTGGGGATTTTAAAAAAGAGACTGATTTTCAATTACAAGGTAATACATAGGCTAATTTCTGATAACAACATGGATGTATTATACAAATTTTAACTTCACTAAAGATTGAGTTTGTATTGATTATTTTTTATATACCTTTTACAGAATTGAAATGATACTTATATGTTTACTTTTACTTTATTTTCAATCAAACCCAGTAGTAAAATGGATCATAAAATTTTCAATTGAACAACCATATGCATTTTAAAAACCTTAATTATTTAGTTTGAATTTAATGTATTTAAAATTTGAACTGAATTTCTGGATGATCAAAAGACACCCATTAGTCATCAAACGATTTTAATAATGACTAATAATTGATTAGTTTGTTATTTTTATGTACTAGATGTAATATAATTCATGTTATTTTCCAAATAATGGTTTACATTATATCATAATAATTTATTATTTTTGTGATACATTGTTATAGGGTTTATCATAGTTTATTTTGGATTATGGTTTTACATGATACACTCTACTAAAAATTATTTTATTTAATGAAATACAAATAACAAAATATTGGGGTTATAGATTATAAACGTACATTAATTAGTTTATCCATAATTTTAATTCTTCCTAGTTATTGTCACGACCTGCCTTCACCAAAAGGAGGGAAGGGTCAGCAGATTGCCAGGCCCTTCCTTCTTTAAGTTGAAGGAGAGATAATGACCCCCGAAACCCACCTTTAATAGGTCCCGGAGTGGCGACTAGCACCAAGGATATAGAAAATTATCACAAATGGAAGGCATCACCCTTTATATTTTATAGGATCGAGAGATAAGGAGAAGAAATCCCAACAACACCAAGGTAGAAAGAAAAGTAAAGCCAAAAGTAAACCATTCCCACATGCATGTTTCAATAGTAAAAGCCATAAAGTCAAAAAGGTGACTACAAGGTAAGTACCAATGGGAAAAGAAAAACAACAACTGCAACTGCTCCAAAAGTCTGAGCTAGTAAGGTCCTGCGTGATCCCTGAAGTCCTCCTGGAAACCTGAAAGTTGTTTTATATACGTAGGGTGAGCATACAAGTACACTCAGTAGGGAAAACCAAAGACTCTTGTGCACAAGTGGGGGAACATGCTAATGTCCCATGATAAAAGAGTAAACCAAACACCTAACAAGGCAAACTATCCAACCCAGGCCTCACCAAGGCTCACTCCCCAAATAACGCAAGTTAAGTAATGTATATAATAAGAGCACATCGATGTTTGGGTACCCCACGCCACTTTCGCACTGGTTATTGAGACATCTTACGCATTGCACCAATCCCGCCATTCTCACCGCAATTCCAATGCCACACCCGCCTGCACACACCTGGGCCATAACCACACGCAGTCCCACTGCTGAAATCCCACCCGCACACACCTGGGCCTCAACCGCACGCAGTCCCACTGCTGAAATCCCACCCACACACACCTGGTCCACAACTGTCACATATAACCATGCCTGCAAACACCTAGGCCAGAACAACCACCACCACTCCCGAAGGCACCTGGGCTAAAGGAACCACTTCCACGACCGAAGACACCTGGGCCTCATCCCAAAGACGCTTGGGAAACCACCTGCCGCACACACCTGACCGACCACCACACAACCCCGCCCGAAGGTTCTTGGGCTAATAATGGACCTCAGGCCATCACAGCCTTCCCGAAGATACTTGGGCTATCCGGGAAAGGGTGCAGAAAAGGAGCTAATAACCAGCCACTAAGAATAGTGTTGGGAAAAACACCCTCCCCCATGAAATGGGGGTGTTCGGCACTAAGTGCATAACTTGGGTGGGGCGCGAATAAGAAACACAAAGCTACAGATATATATATGTATGCCACAAGCAATCACCCAAATCTAGGTTTTTTTAACCGGCCTGCAGAACATAGAACCACTATATCCAAGTCACAGGTCATGACTCTCGCCATGAAAACCAATCATCCCATTATCGGTTCATGTTTAGTAATGATGTTTGAGTTTAAGCACTACTGGGAAACTAGTAGGCATAGGCACTAGTCTAGAAAAAGTAAACAAACAAGCAACAACCAAAACATCCACACCTGGTTCTCAACAACATAGAATTCCACCCCAATTTGTGATATGAACAAGTAAGCACCTGGATTTAAAAATCACACATCCACCAACTACCACCAGCAGAACAAGCAGGGCCTTGCATGTATTTTGAGATGTAAATGACTTAACACACTCCATGATTCAAATTCCCGTGTGTTCTAACAGGGAGTTATCACAGAAGGGTTGATCCTGGTGCTTCCAATTTATTCAGCCGAATATACGTGATTAACCGAATCACTTTTCATTGCAGGAGTTTACAACCACAAACAAGCCATTTAAAACATCAGCATGGTTTATCAGTTCACAAACAACGACCACCAATGGCCTCGATTTTCAAGAGGCATAAGCCAGCACAACTCAACAATATGGTCATAGAAGAAACATCATCAAAGTATAAGACAAAATAAAAAATCAAATCCCCCTCTCCTTTCTTTATAGAATTCATTCTTTATCTTTAAATAGGTCTGGTTTACCCAATTCTACAGGATCAAAAGCACGCCCACCCCGCACGATACACAAAAGAGTGACACAAAGGAGAAATTCCCTACTTGTTGATAGATGATCAACATTTAGGCCGGGGGCACGGAACTTTACGGATAACGAAGCGGCGGGCCCGATGCACCAGAAGCTGTTTGTGAAAAGCCACGATCCAGGAAGAGAGAAACCACGGATAACCCTCAGATTATAAGAGCTGGGGATGGTTGGGGTGAAAACACGAAACCACATAAGGTGCGGGGGTTGTGGCTTGACCACACGGCTTCACTCGTCATAAAAGGGGGTCGGGTGGTTTAAGCCAACTCATTAATTGATGAAGTATTTAATTAAAACTCTTATGGGCATTACGGGTCTCAAAAACATGCTTAACGAGTCAGAATAGGGTTTAAAACCCTATTTACGCAAAGGAGCGCTACTGGATACTACTTGACAAGGCTGGGTGATGCCGATTGGTCTCATCGATCGGTCTCACCAATCAGTCTCGCCGATCGGTGTCACTGATCGGTCTCACCGAGACGCCACTCCTTTAGGACCCAAATTTTGGCAAAGGGAATGACCAAGAGAGTCTGGGTCATTACATCAGATACGTCTCAAACTATTCTCGTCCTCGAGAATTTATACAACCCAGAAGGAAAGGGCGGGTCTGAACAACCACCCCAAAAGATACCTCTCAATAGTGTACCTCATCGTTAACTAAGAACACTTCTTGCCACGTTCTTGGGTATTCTGTCACGACCCAAGCAACATACCATGCCAAACTACCTAGGCATGTGGGTTGGGGAGTCTCCTCCCACATGTCAAGATATTATCCTCTTTGGGCGGTACTGACTTGCCCGCACAGGTTTAATCGCATCCATCTTAATGCGTCTTTATTAGGTGTTGGGTTTTCTCCTTCCCCAAAGCCGGGGCTTTTTACACACAAACAGAGGAAAGAAAACCAGCACAACAGGTACAACAAGGAACAACACTCAAAACAACTCCTGGTTCTGGGTACACATCTGTGCATCCCTCTCCCACGTACTCTCCTCAAGCCCACCATGTATCCACAACACACGAACCAAGGGGATGGTTCAACCACGAAGCACCTTTTCTTTGCGATCCTCGATCAGCCCTGGTCTCTCCACAAAGGTCATGTCTTCCTCGACGTCCAGCTCGCCCCAATCAAGGACGTGTGAATCTTCGTGCATATACCAATGGAGCTGGGACACATGAAAGACATCATGTATCCTTAGTAGCAGCGGTGACAATGCTAGCTGGTAAGCCACTTCGCTGACCCACCACAACACTTGGAAGGGTCCGATGAATCTGGGAGAAAGCTTACTCCCTTTTCTGAACCTCTGCTGCCCACGCTAAGGGGAGACCTTCAAGGACACTGGGTCTCCAACCTCAAACTCCAAGGGCCTCCTCCTGGTATAAGCATATGACTTCTGTCGGTCCTGGGCAGCCTTCATCCTTTCCTGTATGAGCTGAACCTTCTCTGTCGTGTTCTGCACCACCTCCGGACCAAGGATGCATGCCTCTCCTACTTCGGTCCAACACACAGGCGAATGACATGACCTCCCATACAAAGCATCAAATTGGGCCATGCCAATGGTATAGTGGTAGATATTATTGTAGGAAAACTCTACCAGAGGCAAGTATTGCACCCATGACCCTTTTGAGTCTAGAACACATGCTCACAACATATCCTCCAAGGTCTGGATGGTGCACTCTATTTTTCCATCTGTCTGGGGATGGAATGTAGTGCTAAGGCGTAACTGGGTGCCAAACGCATGCTTCAATCCTCTCCAGACCTGCGAGGTAAACCATTCATCCCTATCCAAGACTATAGACTTCGGAACTCCATGCAACCACATCACCTCATCCACGTACTTTCGTGCCAAAGCATCCACAACACTCAACTCCCTGATCGCCAGAAAGTGAGCCGATTTCGTCAACCTGTCCACTACCACCCAAATGGCATCATACCCCTCTTGGACGTTGGGTAGTCCTGTGACGAAATCCATTGAGATGTCATCCAACATCCACTTGGGGACATCTAGAGGCTGTAGTAGGCCTCATGGAACTCGGTGTTCAGCCATCACTTATTGACTCACTAAGCACATGGCCAAAAACTCTGCCACTGCTCGCTTAACCCCGAGCCACCAAAACTACCTCTTCAAACCCCAGTACATCTTGGAAACTTATGGGTGTACCACCAGGGGTGAGTTGTGGAACTCACTGAGAACCCTACCGCGCATCTCTGCCGGAACAATCAACTTTTTCTGGAAAAGCATCCGGTTCTGACCATCCTCTGTCCATCCTTCCGGAGCATTTCTCTGGTCAACTTGGTCACGCATCACTTCTCACTCTAGGTCTCCCCACTGAGACTCTTCCACCTGATGAAACATGGATGATTGCACTGTTATCTGATACAGGCAGCCTCTGCCGCTATCCATCTTCGCATCCAGGTGCAAGGCGGCCAACTCCTCCATTGCCTTCCAGGGATCCGCCAACTCTCGGACCGCATCCTTCTGCGTCCTCCTGCTCAAGGCATCGGCCACCACATTGCCTTTTCCCTCAGTATAAGAGATATCCATGTCGTAATACTGGAGGAACTCCACCCATCTCCACTGTCACAAGTTTATGTCCCGCTAGGAGAAGATATACCTCAAGCTTTTGAGATCCGTGAAGACCAAAAAGCGTTCCCTGATGAGGTAGTGCCGCCATTTCTTTTGCACCAAAACGTCCGCTACAAGCTCTAGGTCGTGGGTGGCATAATTACGCTCATGGGAACGCAGCTGACTGGACCCATAAGAGATCACCCCTTGTCGCTGCATCAACATGCACCCTAGTCCTTGTCCTGAGGCATCACAGAATACCTCATAAGCCGCCCCTTCTTCTGGTAATCTCATCACTGGGGCACTGAACAACTTCTCCTTCAGATAGCTGAAGGCTGACAGGCACTGCTCACTCCATACGAAAGCCTGGTCCTTCTTGGTCAGGGCCGTTGAAGGGGATTCTACTCGGGAGAATATTGGTACGATCCTCCAATAGTAACCCTCCAGCCCGAGGAAATATCAGACTTCTTCCACATTCTTCGGTGCTGCCCAAGAAACAACTGCCTCAACCTTTGATGGGTCGACCGCTACCCCTTGCTCAGACACTACATGCCCGAGGAAGTGCACTTCTCGTGTCCCAAACTTTCATTTTGGAAAATTCTCATAGAGTTGGAGCTGTCGGAGGACCTCCATAACTATCCTCAAGTGCCCTGCATGGTCCTCTTTTGATCTAGAGTCGACCAGGATGTCATCGATGAACACCACCACGAACCGATCTAGGTACTCCCGGTAGATGGATTTCATAAGCCCCATGAACACAGCTGGGGCGTTCGTAGCACCGAAGGGCATGACTACGAACTCGAAGTGTCCATACCTGCCCAATAACGCTGTCTTGGGGACGTCTCCCTCTTTCACCCTCAGATGGTGGTACCCAGACCGCAGGTCGATCTTTGAGAACCATCCTGCCCCTTTCACCTGGTCGAAAATATCATCTATCCTTGGAAGAGGGTAGCGATTCTTAACCGTCACCTGATTCAGCCTCCTGTTGTCTATGAACATCCTTAGACCACCATCTACCTTCTTTGCGAACAAGACCGGAGCACCCCACAGTGATGCACTCAGATGAACATAACCCCTCTTCAAAAGATCATCAATCTATATCCGCAACTCCTGTAGCTCCGATGGTGCCATCTGGCAAGGAGCCATTGAGATTGGATGAACACCGGGCTAGAGGTCTATCCCGAACTCAATATCACGTCGAGGGGGTTGAGTTATCACATCCTCATGAAATATGTCCATAAACTCACGGATGATCTATGTCAATTCCACCATTTCAGCATCAACTGATTCCACTGTCAACTTGGTCAACAAGTAGAGGAGAGGTTCCACTCTCCCATCTCCCTTCGGACTGCTCCTCTCGCCGGTGAAGGTAACACGCTGGACGTCCAAGTCTGAGAACACCACCCTTCTACAGAAATAGTTGATGACGACACACATAGAAAATAGCCAGTTGATGGCTAGGATGACATCGTATGGCTGAATCTGTAGCAGAAGAAGATCCCTAACTGACTGATGTGGCCCTATCATCAATCTGCATCCCCGAAAAACGAACAACAAGTTGGTCTGACCCCCAACTGGTGTGATCAACACCAGGGGCACTGGAAGTCTCTCGGCATCTAGACCCAAGGCACGGGCTAGACTGGGTGAAACGAAGGAGTGCGAAGCTCTGGAATCGAACAAAGAATAAGCAAGAGTGCTAAACAGAATTATCGTACCTCGAACAACCTCTGGCCCTGCTGGGACTGCTGCCTCTGCAGTGTGAAACTGTCCACGCCCAGCTCCCCTACCCCTCGGCTGTCAGCCACCTCCCCGACCACGCCCTGGTCGAGGTCCCTGTGGAGCGCCCTGATGTCGGCCTCCTCCTATGTATGCCCTCGGAGGAGCGGGAGCTCACTGTCCCAGCTGCTGCTACTGCTAGAAAGGTCTGGCTGGAAGCTGCTGCTGGGGCGGGTGCTGGGGATGACTTCCACTACTGTACTGCACCCAGTCCAGGAACTGACTCCAGAGATGCCCAGTGCTCCCACAGATGAAGCACCATGGTCCTGGGCCCGTAGGAAAAGGGCGAGGGCCGGGGGATCGAAACTGAAACTGATGCGGCCTGCTCCCTGTGGGTCGGAACCTAGAGGGTCCTGACGCTGGAGGCCTGGTGTGGATGGCCTTCCCATTCGATGGTCCCAACTGGATCCCCACTCGCGACAATCCTCCTAGAGCATGCATCCTCTCCACCACTTTGGCCTTCTTCTGGAACTCCAAGTACGTCGGCAGGGTAATGGGAGTAACAACATTCTAGAGGGAGGGTCGGAGCGCCTCCTCTAGACGACTTCCTCGAGACTCCTCGTTGGGAAAGAGGTCTGGAGAAAAATGTAGGAGGTCCTTGAACTTGATCCTTAGCTCCCTCATGGACATACTCCAATGCTGGAGGGAGAGTTGTTCCTGCCTCATTTTTTCCTTCATCGTCGAGGAGAGGAATTCCACCTGGAACTCCCTCTCCAAGTCCTCCCAAGCCACCTCAGACTCCCTCCTCTCCCCCAGGTAAAGCGTCCAACACTGATGCGCCGCTCCCCTCATCTGGATGACGGCCAGAGGAACCCAGTACTCGGTCAGGGCCCGAATCAGGCTGAAGGCTATAACTAGCTCCTCTAGCCAGCCTTCCGTCTTCATATCGAAGGTGCTGCCCTCATACTTCTTGAGGGCCTGCCGCTGGAAGGCTCGAAGAGTATTCTGCCACTGGTCATCTTCTTCCTCTCGATCAGCTCTCTGCCAATCGGCCAAAGTAGTCTCAGGGGCCTCGATTGCCTGTACCACACATGGTCACCTTACAGGTTCCATAGCTGCAAGGTAAACAAGGAATGCCTAAGCCCATGTAGTGCAGAATATCGTTCTTAAAACTTCTTAAAATTTTACTTATTCTTAACTCCCAAGACTTCCCAAAAACACAAGAACACAAGTCATAATGATGCATGTACCTTTCCTAGGGTCTCTACCCTGCAATCAGTGTGGCCTCACTTGGTCGTTCGGTAGGTCTAGAGTCCTTACAACGGATCACAGGGGGCCCTACAATCCCGTGTCCTAGCCGGTCTTCCCTGGCCTAATTCACGCTCCAAGGTCACCCAACACCATTGCCTTACCACCCCATGAAATCCTCACAGTGCCTAACTCCAGACTCCATCCTATCTCTCAACCATCTCCTCTGATACCATTCTGTCACGACCCGCCTTCACCAAAAGGAGGGAAGGGTCAGCAGATTGCCAGGCCCTTCCTTCATTATGTTGAAGGAGAGATAATGACCCCTGAAACCCGCCTTCAATAGGTCCTGGAGTGGGGACTATCCCCAAGGGTATAGAAAATTTCACAAATGGAAGGCATTGCCCTTTTTATTTTATAGGATCGAGAGATAAGGAGAAGAAAACATAACAACACCAAGGTAGAAAGAAATGTAAAGACAAAAGTAAACCATTCCCACATGCATGTTTCAAAAGTAAAAGAGATAAAGTGAAAAAGGTGAATACAGGGTAAGTACAAAAGGGAAAAGAAAAACAACAACTGCAACTGCTCCAAATGTCCGAGCTAGTAAGGTCCTGCGTGATCCCCGATGTCCTCCTGAAACCTGAATGCAGTTATCTATATGTAGGTGGAGCATACAAGTACACTCAGTAGGGAAAAACAGAGACACTCGTGCACAAGTGGGGGAACGTGCTAAAGTCCCGTGAGAAAAGAGTAAACCAAACACCTAACAAGGAAAACTATCCATCCCAGGCCTCACCAAGGCTCACTCCCCAAATAATGCAAGTCAAGTAATATATATAATAAGAGCACATCGATGTTTGGGTACCCCGCGCCACTTTCCCACTGGTTATTGAGACATCCTACGCATCGGACCAATCCCGCCATTCTCACCTCAGTCCCACTGCCACACCCGCCCGCACAAACCTGGGTCATAACCACACATAGTCCCACTACCGAAATCCCACCGGCACACACCTGGGCCTCAACCGCACGTAGTCCCACTGCTGAAATCCCACCTGCACGCTCCTGGGCCACAACTGTCACATGTAACCATGCCTGCAAACACCTAGGCCAGAACAACCACCACCACGCCCGAAGACACCTGGGCTAAAGGATCCACTGCCACGCCCGAAGACACCTGGGCCTCATCCCGAAGATTCTTGGGAAACCACCTGCCGCACACACATAGCCAACCACCACACCACCCCGCCTGAAGGTTCGTGGGCTAATAATGGACCTCAGGCCATCACAGCCTGCCCGAAGATACTTGGGCTATCCGGGAAAGGGAGCAGAAAAGGAGCTAATAACCATCCACTAAGAATAGTGTTGGGAAAAACACCCTCCCCCATGAAATGGGGGTGTTCGACACTAAGTTCTCATCTTGGGTGGGGAGCGAATAAGAAACACAAAGCTACAGATATATATATGTATGTAACAAGAACTCACCCAAAGCTAGGTTTTTCTAACCGGCCTACGGAACACAGTACCACTATATCTGAGTTACAAGTCACGACTCTTGCCAACAAAACCAATCATCCCATTCTTGTTTCATGTTCAGTAATAATGTTTGAGTTTAATCACTACTCGTCAACTAGTAGGCATAGGGAGAAGTCCAGAAAAAGTAAACAAACAAGCAACAACCAAAACATCCACACCTGGTTCTCAACAACAGAGAATTCCACCCCAATTTGTGATATGAACAATTAACCACCCAGATTTAAAAATCACACAACCACTGAGGGTATAAAAGAGCAGGGGATCCCGTCCCCTCCCACATCTCCAGCAATCGGCCCGAAGGGAAAACAACCAACTACCACCAGCAGCACAAGCAGGGAATTGCATGTATTTTCAGATTCAAACGACTTAACACACTCCATGATTCAAATTCCCGTGTGTTCCTACCGGGAGTTATCACAGAAGGGTTGATCCTGGTGCTTCCAATTTATTCAGCTGAATATACGTGATTAACCGATTCACTTTTCACAACAAGAGTTTACAACCACAAACAAGCCATTTAAAACATCAGCAGGGTTTATCAGTGCACAAACAACGACCACCAACGGCCTCGATTTTCAAGAGGCATAAGCCAGCACAACTCAACAAGATGGTCATAGAAGAAAAAACATCAAAGTATAAGTCAACATAAAAAATCACAGCCCCCCTCTCCTTTCTTTATAGAATTCATTCTTTATCTTTTAATTAGGTCTGGTTAACCCAATTCTACAGGATCAAAATCACGCCCACCCCGCATGATACACAAAAGATAGAGACGAAGGAGAAATTCCCTACTTGTTGATATATGATCGACGTTTAGGCCGGGGGCGAGGAACTTTAAGTATAATGAAGTGGCGGTCCCGATGCACCAGAAGATGTTTGTGAAAAACCATGATCCATGAAAAGAGAAACCACGGCTAACCCTCGGTTTATAAGATCCGGTGACGGTTGGGGTGAAAATGCGAAACCGCGTAAGGTTCGGGGGTTGTGGTTGACCATGCGGCTCCACTCGTCATAAAAGGGGGTCAGGTGGTTTAAGCCGACTCATGAATTGATGATGTATTTAATTAAAACTCGTATGGGCATTACGGGTCATAAAAACATGCTTAACGAGTCAGAATAGGGTTTAAAACCCTATTTACGCAAAGGAGCGCTACTGGAAATAACTTGACAAGGCTGAGTGATGCCGATCGGTCTCGCGGATCAGTCTCATCGAGACACAACTTCTTTAGGACCCGGATTTTGGCAAAGGGAAGGACCAAGAGAGTCTGGGTCATCACATCAGATACCTCGTAAACTATTCTCATCCTCGAGAATTTAAACAACCTAGAAGGAATGGGCGGGTCTGAACAACCACCCCAAAAGATACCTCTCAAGAGTGAACCTCATCATTAACTAAGAACACTTCCTGCCACATTATTGGGTATTCTGTCATGACCCAAGCAACATACCATGCCAAACTGTTCGGGAAAGTGGGTTGGGGAGTCTCCTCCCCCATGTTAAGATATTATCCACTTTGGGCGGCACTGACTCGCTCGCACGGGTTTAATCGCATCCATCTTAATGCGTCATGATTTGGGGTCGGGTTCTCTCCTTCCCCAAAACCGGGGCTTTTTTACACACAAACAGAGTAATGAAAACCAGCACAATAGGTACAACAAGGAACAAAACTGAAAACCACTCCGAGTACTGGGTACACATCTATGCTTCCCTCTCCCACGTACTCTCCTCAAGCCCACCATTCCTCCACAACACACAAACCAAGGGGATGGTTCGCCCGCAAAGCACATTTTCATTGCGATCCACGATCACCACTGGTCTCTCCACAAAGTTCATGTCTTCCTCGACGTCTAACTCGCCCCAATCAAGGATGTGTGAATCATCGTGCAGATACCGATGGAGCTGGGACAGATGAAAGATATCATGTATCCTTAGTAGCGGCGGTGGCAACGCTAGCTGGTAAGAAACTTCGCCGACCCGCCGCAACACTTGGAAGGGTCCGATGAATCTGGGAGAAAGCTTACTCCCTTTGCCAAACCTCCACTGCCCACACCGAGGGGAGACCTTCAAGAACACGTGGTCTCCAACCTCAAACTCCAAGGGTCTCCTCCTGGTATCAGCATATGACTTCTGTCGGTCCTAGGCTGCCTTCATCCTTTGCCGTACGAGCTGAACGTTCTCTGTCATGTTATGCACCACCTCCGGACCAAGGATGCCTGCCTCTCCTACTTCGGTCCAACACACAGGCGAACGGTATGGCCTCCCATACAAAGCATCAAATGGGGACCATGCCAATGGTAGAGTGGTAGATATTATTGTAGGAAAACTCTACCAGATTCCAGTACTACACCCATGACCCTCCTTAGTCCATAACACAAGCTCGCATCATATCCTCCAAGGTCTGGATGGTGCGCTCTGTTTGTCCATCTGTCTGGGGATGGAAAGCAGTGCTAAGGCATAACTGGGTGCCAAACGCATGCTGCAATCCTCTCCAGACCCGTGAGGTAAACCATGCATCCCAATCCGAGACTATAGACCTTGGAACTCCATGCAACCACACCACCTCATCCACGTACTTTCATGCCAAAGCATCCACAACACTCGACTCCTTGATCGCCAGAAAGTGAGCCGATTTCGTCAACCTGTCCACTACCACCCAGATGGCGTCGTACCCCCCATGGACCTTGGGTAGTCCCATGATGAAATACATTGAGATGTCATCCCACTTCCACTCGGGGACATCTAGAGGCTGTATTAGGCCGCCTGGAACTCGGTTTTCAGCCTTCATTTGCTGACACACTAAGCACATGGCCAGAAACTCTACCACCGCTCACTTAACCCCGGGCAACCAAAAATGCCTCTTCAAACCCTGGTACATCTTGGAAACACCTGGGTGTACCGCCAGGGGTGAGTTGTGGAACTCACTGAGAACCTTTTCGCGCATCACCTCCGGAATAAAAAACTTTTTCTGGAAAAGCATCCGGTTCTGACCATCCTTCTGGAGCATTTCTATGGTCAACTTGGTCACGCATCACTTCTCACTCTAGGTCTCCCCACTGAGACTCGTCCACATGCTGAAACCAAGATGACTGCACTATTATCTGATATAGGAAGCCTCTGCCACTATCCATCTTCACATCCAGGTGCAAGGTGGCCAACTCCTCCATTGCCTTCCAGGCGTCCACCGCCTCTCGGACCGCATCCTTCTACGTCCTCCTGCTCAAGGAATCGACCACCACATTGCCTTTTCCCTCAGTATAAGAGATATTGAAGTCATAATCTTGGAGGAACTTTACCCATCTCCGCTGTCGCAAGTTTAAGTCCCACTGGGAGAAGATATACCTCATGCTTTTGTGATCTGTGAAGACCACAAAGCGTTCCCTGATGAGGTAGTGCTGCCATAACTTTAGCGCAAAAACGACCGCTACAAGCTCTAAGTCATGGGTGGCGTAATTACGCTCATGGGAACGGAGCTTCCTGGACCCATAAGAGATCACCCCTTGTCGCTGCATCAACACGCACCCTAGGCCCTATCCTGAAGCATCACAGAACACCTCATAAGCCGCACCTTATTATAGTAATCTCAGCACTGGGGCACTGACCAACTTTTCCTTCAGATAGTTGAATGGTGACCGGCACTGCTCAATCCATACGAAAGCCTGGTCCTTCTTGGTCAGGGCCATCAAAGGGGCTGCTACTCGGGAGAAGTTGGGTACAAACCTCCGATAATAACCCGCCAGCCCAAGGGAACATCGAACTTCAGCCATATTCTTTTGTGCTGCCCATGAAACAACTGCCTCAACCTTTGATGGGTCGACCGCTACCCCCTGCTCAGACACTACATGCCCGAGGAAGTTCACTTCTCGTGTCCAGAACATTCATTTTGACAACTTCCCATAGATTTGGTGATGTCAAAGGACCTCCAAAACTATCCTCAAGTCCCCTGCATGGTCCTCTTCTGATCTAGAGTAGACCAGGATGTCGTCGACGAACACAACCACGAACCGATCCAGGTACTCCCGAAAGATGGAGTTCATAATCCCCATGAGCACAGTCGGGGTGTTCGTAGCAACAAAGGACATGACTACGAACTCGAAGTGTCCATACCTGCACCAGAATAATCTCTTCGGGACGTCGCCCTCTTTCACCCTCAACTGGTGGTACCCAGACCGCAGGTCGATCTTTGAGAACCATCCTGCCCCTTTCAGCTGGTCAAAAAGATCATCTATCCATAGATGAGGGTAGAGATTCTTAACTGTCACCTGATTTAGCCTCCTGTAGTCTATGCACAACCTTAGAACACCATCTCCCTTCTTTGTGAACAAGACCGGAGCACACCACGGTGATGAACTCAGATGAACATAACCCCTCTTCATCAGATCGTCAATCTGTATCCGCAACTCCCGTAGCCCCGAAGGTGCCATCCGGTAAGGAGCCACCGAGATTGGACAAGTGTTGGGCTGTAGGTCTATCCTGAACTTAATATCAGGTTGAGGGGGTTGAGTTATCACCTCCTCAGGAAAGATTTCCATAAAATCACAGACTATCTCTGGCACTTCCACCATTTCACCATCAACTGATTCCACTGTCAACTCAGTCAACAAGGAGAGGAGAGGTTCCTCTCTCCCGTCTCCCTTCGGACTGCTCCGCTCCCCGGTGAAGGTAACACGCCGGCCATCCAAGTCCGAGAACACCACCCCTCTACGGAAACAGTTGATGACAGCACACATAGAAAATAGCCAGTCGATGCCTATGATGACATCATATGGCTGAATCTGTAGCAGAAGAAGATCCCAGACCAACTGATGTGGCCCTATCATCAGTCCGAATCCCCGAAAAACAAACAACACGTCAGTCTGACCCCCAACTTGTGTGCTCAACACCAGGGGCACTGGAAGTCTTTCGGTATCTAGACCCAAGGCACAGGCTAGACTGGGTGCAACGAAGGAGTGCAAAGCTCCGGTATCGAACAATGAATAAGAAAGAGTGCTAAACTGACTGATCGTACCTCGATCAACCTCTGGACCTGCTGGGAATGCTTCCTCTACAGCGTGCAACAGTCCACGCCCAGCTCCCCTGCCCCTCAGCTGTCAGCCACCACCCCGACCACGCCCTGGTCGAGGTCCCAGTGGAGCACCCTGAGGTCGGCCTCCTCCTACGTCTGCCCTCGGAGGAGCGGGAGCTTGCTGTCCCTACAGCTGCTGCTGCAGGAAAATTCTGGCTGGAAGCTGCTACTGGGGTGGGTGCTGGGGCTGACTGCCACTACTGTACTGCACCTGGTCCGGGAACTGACTCCGGAGATGCCCAGGGCTCCCACAGATGATGCACCATGGTCCCGGGCCCGTAGGAAAAGAGCGAGGGTCATGGGATCGAAACTGAAACTGCTGCGGCCTGCTCCCTGCGGGTCAGAACCTGGAGGGTCCTGACGCTGGAGGCCTGGTGCTGACGGCCATCCCCTTCGATGGTCCCAGTTAGATCCCCTCTCGTGACACTCCTCCTAGAGCATGCATCCTCTCCACCACTTCGGCCTTCTTCTGGACCTCCAATTACATCGGTTGGGTAAAGGGAGTAACAACATACTAGAGGTAGGGTCGGAGCGCCTCCTCTAGACGTCTTGCCCGAGACTCCTCGTCAGGAAAGTGGTCTGGAGAAAAACGTAGGAGGTCCTTGAACTTGATCCCTAGATCCCTCACGGACATACTCCCCTGCTAGAGGGAGAGTAGTTCCTGCCTCTTTTATGCCTTCATCGTCGAGGACAGGAATTCCACCTGGAACTCCCTCTCGAAGTCCACCCAAGCCACCTCAGACTCCCTCCTCTCCCCCAGGTAAATCATCCACCACTAACGCGCCGCTCCCCTCATCTGGCAGACGGCCAGAGGAACCCAGTACTCGGTCGGGGCCCGAATCAGGCTGAAGGCTATAACCAGCTCCTCTAGCCAGCCTTCTGCCTTCATATCGGAGGTGATGCCCTCATACTTCTTGAGGGCCTGTCACTGGAAGGCTCAAAGAGTCTTCTGCCACTGGTCTTCTTCTTCCTCTCTATCAACTCTCTGCCGATCGACCAAAGTAGTATCAGGGGCCTTGATCGCCTGTACCACACGTGGTAGCCTTCCAGGTGCCATAGCTTCAAGGTAAACAAAGAATGCCTAAGCCCAAGTAGTGCAGAATGTCGTTCTTAAAAATTCTTAAAATTTCACTTATTCTTAACTCCCAAGACATCCCAGAAACACAAGAACACAAGTAATTATGATGCATGTACCTTTCCTAGGGTCTCTACCCTGCAAAGGAGCGCTACTGGAAACAACTTGACAAGGCCGGGTGACGTCGATCGGTCTGGCTGATTGGTCTCACCGATCAGTCTTTCCGATCGGTCTCACCGAGACACCACTCTTTTAGGACCCCGATTTTGGCAAAGGGAAGGACCAAGAGAGTTTGGGTCATCACAGTTATAAAAAAAGAGCATTATGTTAGATAGCGTATATGAAACAGAACGTCGAGTTTAAACAAGCCATGAAATATTATAATATTAATATGACCATTATAAACTATATATTGAAAAGATGGGAATGAGTATGAAGATAAAAAATATTATATATATATATATATCCTAAAAAATTAATTTCTTATTATTGATTTAATAATTCGTATTCAATTTTTTGTTGTAATTTTTGGATTCCAAGTTAAATTTCCTTGATATTTTTTAAATTCATTTTGTGATAGAATATAATTTTTAATTTCCTACCGATTTAGAAATTTAATGATGAAAAATTGTTTCCATATTTTCAATTTGGATGCCAAATTTTTGTTATTTGGTTCATTTTATTTTTTTAATTTTTTATAGTAATCATTTAAATAATTCTCCCTGTAATAAGGGTAAATCATGTTATTAATGATAAAAATAATATAACATTATCTACAATAGAATCCAAAAAAATTCAAAATAATATTGGATGAGTTTAGTTCATTAATATCTATCAACATTCAAATCATATATCATATTGGTAGAAAATATCAATAATATTGTCCTAAATTATATTTTTTAAGTGATGAAGTAAAGAATATCACCTTCTAGGTTATAATGTCTTTAATATTAATTTCCATGGAGACATAATTATTTGTAATTCAAAATGGTAACATAAAATATGAAGGAATTTAATATAATTTTAAATTATTTTTAGTTTTTTAGAAAATAATTATCTTAATTAATTATTCAATGATGACACATTATTTAATCAAATAACAAGATAATTATAATAAATTATACAAAAAATATAAAAAGTAATATTATTTTAATTGTTAATTATATTTTGTGAATTTTTAGGTAAATTTAACATGTTTATGTTTTTATGAAAGTATTATTATAGAATTTATTTTCAGTCATGTTTTTTTCAATGTCAAATCAAATAAATAGTTCAAAAAACAACATTAATTATATTTTATAATGAATAAAAATTTATTTAATATAACTAAAAAATAATTTCTTCACCCATGAGATTGTGATATTTTAGTAAATATAAACATTTTTCTATTTATTGGATAATTTTCATTTAAAAATAAATATTTTCACACACAAACAAAAAAATGGTGGTAATCATCATAAGGGTTAAAATTGGGATATAAAATAATAATAATGGGGAAAAAGTCCTGTAAAATAGGTCTAATATTTATTTTACTTGAGTATTCAAACCCAAACTCATTTTATACTCTGATCATTTATTCTTTTATCCAAATTATCATGAAATGTAATTTAAATTAAAATAAATCATCAAAAAAATTCAATGAATTCTCCAACCCATATTAAAAAATAGAACCTCATCTCCTCTTCTATCCACACATCAAGATCCATTTAGTACAAGAAATAACTATAAAAATAACTAAAATAAATTCCTCCCCATATTCCAAAGGTCATATTTCATCCAATATTTGAGAGATTAAATTGTTAAACAATGGAAGTTGTCTTTAGAAGAGGTATATGTTGTTACCAAAAGTTTTAGATTTTTTATTCTTCCTACATAAGATCATATATAAAAAATTTGAAATAAAAAAAGTTTTTATCACTCAGATACTAAGAAATTTTATTGTGAATTTTACAACATGAATTTTTCAAATCTTCTGTAAAATGTGATTCAAAAGCATCATTTGCATGTTTCATGGACTACCACTTTATAAACTAATGTAATTAATTTTCTATGTCGTTATCTCATAACTATTTATAATGATTGATTTAGTTTATATATATGATAGTCATTAAATAATTAAAAATAATTTTAGGAAATATATCACCAAATTTAGAATCATTACATCCATGGAAAATGATAATGACATTCATGTGTACATGATGATTTCCACATCTACGAAGATATGTGATACATTATTTATATCCGCATAAGATTGACTCTATAAAAAAATATACATAAATTAATCTTTTTATATTAGACACAAAATAATAATTATAGGAAGATAAAATTACACTTACCATATATCTGTCATTATCATAGAAAATGGAAATTTTACAGATGTGTATGTATGTACTAGCATATATATAATTGTAAGATAGTTGTTTTTTTAAAATTAAATTAATCTTTATTTTTATTAATGTAAAATATATATATGAAAATGAAATTATTTCATCATTATTATTCCATTTAAGAATAAATATTAATCACCTCATCATTGTCAAACATCTTAATTCATTTAAGAATATCATCAAAATGTATGATGTGAATTTAAATAATTATTGAATTTTATTTAACATGGTGCTGAATAAAATAAATGGAATAAAAAACACGGAATAGATCATAGGAATCTAAATAGTTAACATAATTTTATTATTTGAGATGATAAGGAATGTTGAAGACTATTCTGAATCAAGGTAGCATATAGTATAACATAAAAACTCATATTAAATGTTTTAATGAATTATTTAATAAATAATTTTCATCCTTATTCCTATTATTATAAATACTTATTATATTTATTTATAATGAAATAATTAAATTATATAGGAAAATTTATTTTATTATATTTTTAAATAAGAATTTAAAATTTAAATATTTAATAATCATTATTTTTACAAAAGGGCCCAAAAGATGTGTTATTTTTACTTATATATCATCCATGGTTTCATATACGCTATAACATTTTTTTTGGATTTCATTATATTATTTTGATATATTCAATTAAAACCATATTTAAATTTTTTATTCGTATTTAGGTATTGAAAATAGATTTATATAACAAAATGATATTTTGATATCTTATAGAATTTATCATAATGGTTTAAAAGACTTTTTAAAAATTTACTGATGAAATAGTGAAACAATTATATGTTTTATTCATAATATTACACATTAGAATTGTATCTTATGAATATATGAGTCTGATATATTTAATACTATTCGTGAACCTTGTTATTATTAACTAATGATTTGGGTAATGTTCCTTTCCTTCAAAACCATAAATGATGGAGTTAAAATGTTTTTTCTCTTACGGATTTAGCAAGCCTATGGTTTTTTATGACATGATTTTATAAAAATTATAAATTTGGTTATCTACATTTCTTAAAAGAGTTGGTATTTTTTTCTATGGGTTTCAATATTGTATTTGAATAAATTGTGTAATTCCCATTAAAATATTATTTATTTAATACATATAAATAATATGATGATATATGTGAATAATTTATGTCTTTTTAGGGTTTTCACATAAATAATGGATTTTCTTTAATTTTATGTCTCATTCTTTGATTATTTTTCTCACTCAATAACTTAATTATTTTCTATATTTTTTATGGATAAGTATAAATAAAAACGATATTAATATTAATTACATGATAAATTATAATGAAAGTATAACAATTATTTTTTAAAGGAACATTATTATAAGAAAAATGTATACTAGTTAAATATGTCAACATTGTTATATAAGTATTTTTATGTATTATTTACGACCTAATTATCTAAAAATCTAAATCTAATGATATGTTGGAATGTAATAAAATGTATTCTTGATTAATAACTAAAAAATAAATAATGTTTAATTTTTGGGTTCTTACTATTGATATCAATGGAATAATATTGATAACATTAGACGTTAATTGATACTAGAACTTAAGTTAAATGATATATATGGCCACAATATGTAGTATGTTATAGATAATAGTAGAAATTAAATTGGATAAATACCAATATAAATAATCGGTTATATAAATATTTATTTGGATTATAATAATATACAATTTATATGGTGTTTCTATTACACATAATGAATATTTTCCTTTTAATCATTAATTTCATGTTAATGTGATGTTTTTTTGTAGATTATGGATTATTTTTCTAAAGTAATAAAATTGATATTTTTGTATCCTTTAATAAACTTCTATATGATTTAATTGTAATTGTTTTTTAAAATTAATTTTCTAATTATTTTGACAACTTTATGACTATTTAAATCATATACAAGAAATTATTGGACATCTCTATCTATTTTCCATTTATTCAAAAAAAATTATAGCTCTTGATAAAATTTTCATTTAATTTATAAAGGAAATACTTATATTTCTCTCATACAGGTAAATTAAATAATTAACAATATCTCTTTTATTATACATGCTGGGAATCCTTCCTGATGAAAAATGTAATATAAAAAATATTGATGTAACGGTTTAGGGTATGAATTATTTTATTATTGTCAGAATATCAAACATAATTCAGTTTATATTAAAAAACAATTAATACATATTTCATATATTTTATTTATTAGAATTATTTTTTAATTAATATCTAGATAAAGCATACATAAATGTATGTTATGTTTATTGAATGATGGATGTGATTATGTATCAAGATTTCATATTTTTATGTAATGTTATTTTATCAGTGATATTTTAATATTTTGTAAATATTATGAGAATCATTAAGCACCTAATGATTATTCTAGAAAAGATTTTTTTATTCATTTAAAACATATTTCTTATTGAATATATACCATTGAAAAATGATTAATTGAAAAAGTGATAATCTTAGGATATATTCATTTAAGGAAAAGTTAGAATTAGATTAATAAAAATTTTGGGAAATATGTGCTTAATGTTAAGGAAATATTATTCAAATAATATTTATTTAATTTCAAGGAATATATTTTTTTAAATAAAAACATATATTTTAAAAAGTTATTTATTACATAATGATATTTTTAGGATATTTATTATATATTTGGGAATGATATATGAATTATATTTATAGAGTTTTAGTAAAATTAAAACCATTTACCTGGTGAAAACTCCTTGCTTTAGGGAAGTTCGTAGGGCTTGAATAGCAACTAAAGGGGTGGAAAATGTGTAACTCTTTTCAATTTCATATGTGATTAACGAATTCACATGAATTATAATTAAATAATTAATTTTTAGATAAATTATTATTTGATTTAAGTAATATATGTGTTATCTTAACGATACCAATGGGATTCTAATATTTATTTATTGATTAAGTTATTTATGTTATATTAGAAGAAGTTAACTATTTTTTAAACATTATATGATTATTATAAATGGAAATATTTATGGATTTGTCGGGATTTTATTTGAGGATAAATTGATAAATTATATTTTTTAAATATTATGATTTAATTCTTCTTTATGGTAATTTATGTCATTACTTAAATTTGTATCAAATCATATAGATTATATAATTATTTACCATCATTTTTAGAAATAGAAATCAAGAGTTTTATGTTATTTATAAATGGATGTAAAATTTATCATTGAAGAATTTAAAATGAATTCATTATAATTTTTTCATTCTAATTCATAGATATTTTGATGAATATTATTGATAGTTATTTAAGGAAAGACTTGAATTAATGATTTAATGATATTTTTTAATATTATTCATATATATATATATATATTGTCTTCATGTGGATGTTTATTAATTTTGGGAATTAAATTAATTTTTTAAAAAAAATTATAGTTTAAAAAAATTTCTAATAATTTGATGAATATATTTTTATCCATAGTTTGAATTTTATGATCAATATTGGATTATTATGGTGCATTATGCATATAATAATAATCTTTAATACTCAAGATTTCGAGAAAAATATGAGATCGTGGTATAAATTTATTAAATGATGATATTATACATATAAAGTCGGAATATTCTCATTATGTTATTCGTATATATGGTAAAATAATTCCCCCATATCAGGGAAAGGGATATTGAGAAAACAACATTCTATTATATTTATTTCTGATGAATCGATGGTCTTTTTCACAACTTATTGGTGATGGTTTTATTATAAATAACATTTCATGATCCTTCGCATTCTTATGGTTAATGTTCTTTTTATCTCTTCTTCTCCATTTAAAAATTGTAATGGCTACATTTTCATATTTTCACATACCATTAATGTCCTCACATTTGAAAAATTATTGTGTGTTATTTTATGTTATCATCAATGTTCCCATTTTACTTATTTCATGTGGATGTTTTATACACCCATTTTATGATGTGTGATTTCATAACTAGTATTTTAGAATTTAAAATTTTTATTTTATTAGCTCATGGAAAAATTATTATGATGAATTTTATTAATGGATGGAGAATGTAACACCCAATCATTTCAAATGAGGAACATTAATTTTGATATCATATATGACTGGAAAAATAAAACATAAATGATCCCCCAAATATTATTATTTAGTTGAGAAAATTATAAAGTAGCATTTGAATTAATGGATATTACTATGAATATACACATTATGTAATATATATATCTTTTCCTGACAATAAAAATGTATTAATTAATTCATATAAAATAATCATTCAGTTTTTTAGTAAATTAATTTTATGTTTCAAAAATGAGTTTCTATTAGAATTTTTTTTGATTTTTTTATAAAATATTATATTTATTTTATGATAAATTATTGAAATAGTATAATGAAAATTGGATTCTGTATTTTTAATCCATTTGTATAAATTTCTAATATAGGCTACTTTTATTTTTTTCAATACGAATTGTAACCATAGTAAATAAATATCCCCATGAAAAGGGTAAATCGAGTAATTAAGGTAATAAATAATAACATAAGGACAAAAAATGACTATTAAAGAGTTATTGTTTTAATTAGATCATTTCAATTCATATATATACATATATATTATGAGAATATTGAAACTTTGAGAAATAGTACTTTTATTTGGATCTTTATAATATTATGAAAATGATAACAACCAAAATTTCACCTGGATAATTTTAATATCAATAATATATTTTGAAATGGATAATTAAAAATTATGTTTTTTATAAATGGTTACATTAAATTTAATTCATTTTTTATGGTAAATTACATCAATTTTTTTCTATTATAATTACATTAAATTCTTATTTCACAATTACACAATATTTATTCTACTCATAAAAAATAAAAAAATTATACTAAAAATATTAAACATAATATACAGTCAATGGAATATTCTATTACAAAAATATTTATTTAAATGTAATGTGTTAGTGATTTATTAGGTTCTAAAATCCCATTTTATTTGTGTCATGTTCTTTTCAATGTAAAATAAACAAAATTGTTCCAAAATGACAATACAGATATATTATAATAAATAAAAATTATTTTAAAATTTATAAAAAAATAATTTTTTCCATGTAATTAGTATATTTCTGTAAATATTATATATTTTTCATTTACTATTTAATTCTTCATTTATAGTAATTATCTTTTTCAATGAAGACTAAAAAACCTTATTATCACGGTAATCATCCAAAGTCTTAATTGAGGGTTAAATAAAGAATATTAGGGTCAAAACATAACCTAAACATGGAATCTTGTTATAATACAATAATATTTTTACTAATAACAACATTATACTCAAATTAAACCATTTATTTCACTTTTATCATGATATTTAATTTATATTAATTTAATGTGTTATTATTCTCTAAGAATGCGTCTCCGCTCAAAAAAAGTGTACCCTATATCCAATACTCTAAACACATAAAGATCTATTTATATTACACAATCCAACCCCAAATCCATTAAATACCTCATATGTAATTTTCTAGAGGTCCTATAAATAAATTAATGCAATATTTATTGGGTTAAGGTGTTAGCACAAGGATGTTGTCCGAAGAAGAGGTATTGATTTTTGTATAATATATTAGAGTTTATTATTCATATACACCATCAAAATATTTCTAAAAATTATAAGTTAATTAAACCATTATATTATATATGAAATTATTTTTACATTTTAATGTATTTATATATATCCAAGTATTCTACCATCAAATGGGAAACAAAACTGATGTCCATGTGTACTATGGATTTCCTACTTGAAAACTAATAAAAATTCACATCCATCCCCATATATCTGAGATGTTTATAAAGATTTATTTTTTTATTTATCATATATTCATTTCATAATTATCATTCTTTAAATAAAATATATCACATAATTTTGTAAACCTTAATCAATTGAAAAATGATTCACTATTTTTCCATATGTGAGGATTACCACCTCTATGAAGCAATGTGATTAATTTTTAAAAACCAAATCACAAGGATTCTATATGGAAGTGTATTTTTCATAAATTTTATGATATTTATAATCTGGTAGATTTTTTTTCAAATAAAAAATAAAACATACAAGCTTTCGATTATGGTATTTGAAAAATTGAAATGTTGCTCATGCATACGTATGAACTACCTCTTTTATAATTATAATATTGTTAACTTTATATAATTATATTTCATGGTTGGTTTTAAAGTTAAAAATGATGTGTATAATTTATAATTATTAAATTATAAATATTATTATAATTTCATAATGACCTTTTGTCTATAGTCATCCTTCCAAAGTCATTTTAAAATATTATCAAGGTGCCTGGAATATATTTAAATGATTAATTATTTCTATATAACATTGTTATAAATTAAATTAGAGTAATAATATACATTATAAATATACAAATGAAAAAAAAGTTATCATATGATTAATATTTAGAAAGATAAAGTCTGCATGTGATGATTCACACTTGATTTATGGGATGTTTCAATGAATAATATGATAAATTATTATCTTCCATGTATATATTATTATATAACTTCGTCATTTTTATTTATATGTAAATATATGAGTTATAAATGAAATTTTATGTAAAAAATTACATGACATTTAATGTTTTAAAATGTGAATAATTTTCAGAATTGTTTTCAAATAATTAAAAATTAAATGTTTTATTTTAAGGTCTATTACATCAGTGATATTCCCTTCCACATCAAACATTATTTTTTGGGGTTATAAATAAGTTTTTTTTATTTTATATAAGAAAAAATGACTTTCATATTTTTAATATTTTTTTTATTAAATTATTTTTTAAAATATATGAGAATCTTTATTTATGAATATTCTTTCAAAATGGTTTAAAATAGTTTTTCAATGGTTTTATGGTGAAAACTATGAAAAAGAAATTTCTATTCGAAATATGGTACTTGCTAATTATATATGTTTATTTATGAGCCTAATATAGTTTATAAGATGGGTTATCCCAATTATATCTCTCTAATGAATTTGGAAGTTTGCCTTATCTCATATTAAAAAAACATGGTGTTTAGCCTAGGTGGTTTCTCTTGAAGATTTATTAGGGCTCCAATAATTTTTTAATGTTTTTAATAATGGTTATGAATATGATTATATATGTTGACAAAATGTATTTTTATATTCATTTTATTTGTTCTAATGATCTTAATTATGATAATTTTTTTGTTTTTATTGAAAATATTATTTATTTAAAACATTCCATTAATATCATAAATATGTGAAATTTTGCAGATTTTATCAATTTTTAGGGATTATTATATTTCATTACCACTATCTCCCATAAATGTTTTTTATCCAAATCACATGTTATGAAATGCATCTCACATGGTGCATGGATGGGTAGAAATATAGGTATTTTTTAGATGAATGTCAATAGGATATGCTACGAAATTGAAAAATATTCTATTTAAAAGTTTTATTTGGAAGGTAAAATTTATTCTACATTGAAGTGTCCAATTTAAAATATATGGGTTTTTATGTAATACTTGTAGACTAATTATATAAAAATATAACATCTATGGATCCTAAATAATGAAATAAAATGGATTGTTGTTTAAAAATAATGATTATTAAATTTCATATATAAATTTCCTTACTGTCAAAATTTTTATTATAACCCTCTAATAAATTTGGGGTTTTATGTTTCTATGATAGTACTCTTTCAAGATATAATTTAAAATAATATATAAACTAAAATATATTATGAAATAAAACAATACACATATTTTCTATTTATAATGGACATTCACTAATATTGGGATTCTGCCCAATTATTTGAGTCAAATAACCCACAAGATAACATATTAAGTGAAATATAATTAATATAATTTTCATTACAGATAAAAATTTATAATTGATCCAATAAATGATCATAGGTTGACTTGAGGTATAAAATGTGGTTCACTGACAAATAAATTTATATGTGCTCTATATATGGATATCTATTCCATGCTGAGTATCACTTATAATTTCCAAAACAAATAACAAAATGATTTACATGATGGGAAATCCTATAAAATTCTATCTGAAAGTGGTTATTGTCATGGGATGAAATCATCATAAAAACTAGGAACATTGATTGATATGTTTTCAACAAAACATTTCCGTGTTGATTTGAATAACATTAAAAACATTTCATATATAAAAAAGTGTGCAGAACCAAAATTAAAAAAGTAATTTTTGATCATATGGGATAATTATTTTCAAACACATATCTGGTTTTTCATGAACCACATTAGCAGTTTTGTTAAAAAATCCCTTTTTATTGGGATTATGTGGTATCTAAAATTGAATATCATATTTCACACTTTTTATGGTAAACTTACACGAATAATAACCATAATATTAATCATTGAGTTTTTAGTGTTTGGTAGGGTCCTCTAAAAATGATTTATCAGATTCAATTTAATTAATTTTTGTCATCATATCTACTAATCAATCACATTCTTGAGGATCTTCTCATTCAAAATTGATTCATTAATCTTGTACATCGATTAATATTACACTATACATTATCATGCATTTTTACAGGAAGGATAGTGGATTTCCATTCATATATATGTTGTATCATATAAAAAACAATGAAACTCCATTATCCTCTTATTTATTGCATTAAAATGATTAACATTGTTTATGTTGTTAAAAAAACCACGAGATATTATTTTATAAAATATCAGAGGTCTATTTATTCCAGTGTCTATTTCATTTGGTTTCCCAAGTTAAATGTTGTGTGATTATTCCTAAAATCATTTTTTACTTGGTCCAATAATACAAAAGGCCTCTTTGTGTATTGATGTAATCAATGTAAGAAATTATATCATAAAAAATCAATCCTAACATTTCATAACCTATAATACAATTTTTGAATCATACGTTATATCCTTTTTAATTATGGAACTATATCTCCCTCTTGGAATAACATAAAGTTATTTATAATTCGTCCTTTATTAACCAAATATAACCGACCAAAAGTTATCAAAATATTTTATAACATTTTCTATACCCAATAATAATAGATATCAATTCCACTATAATTGAATATAAAAAGTTTCCTTCATAACATGAACTACACAACAATCAATATTATTATTTAAAAAATTTCCCAAAATTATATATTATCATTTTAAAAAGGAAACATGAATTTTTTTGTCACAAAATCACTCTTTAACTCCAATTGTTATGTATATAACTAAACTTATAATTCAAAAATTTGTTATCCCATAGTACATGTATACATATTTATTTCCAATGAAATTATTATTCCTACAGAAATGGGTTATCTAAACCATAGGCATGTATTATTCCTATGATACAATAATAGTCCCTTAAAAGATCATTATTCTCTTCAAAATGAAATCACGTAACACTTAAGAATCGTTATTTATTCATTTGAAAATATAATAAAACAAAATACAATCAACCCATAATCTTATCCATAACTCTTAAATATCCATCCCTCAGTAAATCATAAATAATAAATTTATGTAATCACACCCCTAATATAATGTAGTTGGCCACAGACCCATATAATCGGATCCGAGTCTATAGAAATTTTATTTACATTAATGTTTTGATACCAACTTATGGATACTAAATGTAACAATCCATTCTATCAATATCACAATCAATCACTAAGTCATTTATATAACTAATTACATTATGCTGAAAATATTTTTAGAGAGTTAGTAAAATACATTTTATGATAATACCCATGTATTTCAAAAAATATGGGAATATTTATCTCTATATAATGAAATACTTATAATAATGTACATATTCCACATCACCGATACTATTGTCAAAAAATGGTTCCCTTATCTAAATATCATAGATAATATCAATCCTTATAACCAATGTTAATAGAAACAAACATAGGCGTAATTTAATTGATCAATAAGTGTAGAAATTAACATTAACAATCTATGTTCATTTGTGAGAATTAAATGATCAAAATTTTCAAACATAATAAATTATATAGAAAAATATTTTGAGATTTATATCCAATCAAAACAATATCATTATCTATAATTCCTAGTTTATGTCATTCACATACGATATGGTATTAGTCATAACTGAACAATCTACTCTAAGACGTTATTGTATAAAATAGCAATTATAACATTCAATAAAATTGTGATAGTTATAAAATCATAAATAATAATTTCCTTTTTTAAATATTCCTACCAAGACCATAATTTTATAGTGGATAGAGGTACATAGTTTAATTGTTTATCTCCCTATTCAATTTAAAAAATTGTAAATAGTGTACCTTATTAGATTAAATTCACTCTATAATCAATTACATGTTATCTAAATAGATATAAAAATTTACACATTTCACTTTGGGCATATAATATAACCACCCATTGCATTATTATAAACCATAAATTTATTCTCTATAAGAACATAATATAATTTATCATTCATTCATAAATGAAATAACTAATGGAAATAGTGGGGTCCATTTTTGTTTCACTAAAATTCCATCATAATATATCCCTTGAAATGAGGATTATATTAGAACAAATTTAATATAGTTTATTAAAAAATAAATTATTTTGAAAATTTTTAAATGAATATTGAATATATTGGGTTTCCAAATATTTTCCTATGTTATCATAAATTTTATTCACAGATTAAAAAAATTAAACAATATTATAGACATATATAATTATATTCTTACATATTTGTCACTTCTTTAGAGATATCTCTAAACACATAGATAAGATAATGGAAATGAATATTTTTAAAATATTTTTTTATTATTTATATGGCTCAGCTTTAAAATTTATATTATAAATATCATCATAAATTATTTTATTGAAGTCTCAAATTGACATCTAAATATTATTTTAAATAAATGATCTAATAATGGTATATTAAATAGAATCCTTGAATTGATAAAACAAAGTATATTACATGATTAAAATATTCATAACATAGTTTAAAATCTTATTAGTATTTTAAAAATATGTCTTATTATTTTGATCATCAATAAATAAAATAAAAAATTATTTGAATAACAGGAAACGTTATTAAATTTAAAAATAATTTAAAATGTAACCCAAGATAAATAATGTAAATTTATATAATGGTCTAAAAATAAATTCATGAAAAAATTGTTAAAAAAATATTATTATTATTTTAAGAAGATATCCGTAATTAATATATATATATATACCATTTAAAAAAATTTAACGAGATCATAAAATAAACATGAACTTGTTAGAGAATTATTCTCATAAAAATAGATAGATAATGATAAATCCAATTAAATGAATTCATTTGGATGATATTTTTTAAAAAAATTGATAAAATTATTAACTAGTTAAAAACCATTAAATAACCTGAGGATAAGAATTATAGATTTATTTTATAATATAAATAAAAAAAATCATTAATGGGAAATTCAATATATATAATCATGGTTGATTAAGAGATTATAAAATAAAACCTTATTGATTTAGTCATTCTTTTGTAAATCCATTTAATGTGGAAACATAAAATGGATCATAAAATACCATAAAATGTTGGAAGGAAATAATTAAATATTCAATGAGGATTCATACAACTCATTTAAAGAAAAATGTTCTCCTGTGATGATACAATCCTCAAAGAAGAATATTTCTTATAAGTAACCCCTAATTAATTTGTAACAATTGAAACAAAATCAATTTAATGTGATAAAAAAATTAAATTTTAATAAAATTAAAAAAATAACATTACTACATTTCAAACTCTTATACTTAAACCATATAATGTAAATCAGGATTCCCAATATTCCACATATATCAAATTATTGATGTCTATAAAAAACCATGCATCTTGTGCAAATTTTTAATCAAACCTATTAAATAGAGTATTTTATTTATATTTTTATACAATGAAATGTATGTGATGCAATATAAAAATATTACAACTCTATTTTAATACCAAAGAGAAAAATGTGTTAAATTTCAAGTGTATCATAAAAAAGAAAAATGGAGATAACAAACCCTTATCTAAAACATTCTCATTATTAGATGAAATATTTCAATATTTCACTTAAATATAGATTTGATAAATATATATATATATGAAACATATATATATATCTCTTACTTCATACGATTCACTAGTAATTTTTTATTACTCATTTTTTTAATAGTTCATTATTAAAATAAATATTTTTATGTGAACTATTTAGTTGTGCAGGCATGTTCCAACTCTGGAATTCCATTCCTTGAGCATTGGTCATGGTTTTATCAAATAAATAATGTTCTTAAATTTTTATTGTAATTTTTGATATCTTATTAGTTCCCCATGGTCATCTCATGGAATATATAGGGATTAATTTCAGGGATATATTTAAAATATTTTTTTATACATTTCACTTCTATTGAATGATTAGATTTTATAAGTGACTAAATTAATATATATATATATATATATATCACTTAAAAAAAACATCTCAAATTATTTTTTAAACAAAATATTACCATTAAAAACAAAAAATGATCAATCATGTCTAAATCATTATAACATCATTCATGTTTGTCATAAATTTAATCAAAATAACATATTCTTTTAAAAAAATGTAAAATTAAGGAAATTTTATTTCTTAAGGATTATACCAAATTTAGATAATATTATCTATTATAAAAATTTATTTTTGATTGATACAATTCCTGACTTGGTATTTAATTGTCATATAGAATAATAATAATAAAGATTGGGTTTTTTACATTGAGAGGAGGAATTTAATTATGAAACAATTCATGGAAATGAGAGCTTTATGAATTAATTTATGGACCAGAATATAAATATCCAAGGGGACTAAACATATGGAAATGAATATCAAAGTTAATGATGATGAGTATAATGTTTTTGTATAATTGAAGGGATGTATGAGGGATTTTTTATATGAGATGAGAGTTTTACTTTTTTAAATAAATTTATCATTGAATAAAATAAATTAAACCTTCAAATAAAATTGAACATAATTTAAATAAATTATTATGATAATAAATGGTATGTATATAATATCATTATAGAATTAATTTTATATAATATTCCCATATATTCGTTTTGGATTTATACATTAATATATCTTATTTAAATAATTTTTTCTCTTTTACCAGGTTAACATATTACAATTTATATAAATGAATTCATCCTTGATTATTAAATAAAAAAATTCATATACCAAATATTAACATTATATTATAGGATTCAATTCCAGGATGTGGTAAAAAATAATTTTTATGAAAGTACTCCTTACACAAAAAAATATTATATATAAAAAACCTATTTAAATATTTAAATTGAATTTTCACCAAAATAATGTATACTAATTATTATCATGATATATGTAGTTTTATTGAATCAAAAGAATATTTTCATGATTTTTAATTAAATATAAATTCATATACGTCATTTTAATTACATTATTAAATGAAATGGACAAAATTGTTTCTTAATTTGAATATAATAAAAGTTAATTACTAAAAAGTAATATATAGACTTCTAAATAAAACATATTAATTTTTAGTTCATTATAATACTTATTAACTTCATTTATGGTTAATGAAATGGATTCATATAATTTTATGTCAAGCTCATATCATATCAATGTCATAAATGATACAATATTAATAAAAATATTATTTTTATAATTCAGAAAAAATCAAACATTTCATAAAAAGAACATCAATTATATATAATTTCATTTACAAATTATTAACCCATAGTGAGGCTAATTATTAGAAATTAAAATTTTAATATTAAAAAAGTTATCTTCGAAATAAACACACTAAATATAATGATATTATATTTTTAAATAAAATGTAATTTTAATCATTAAAATATCATAAAATAATTTCATATATATTAATAATTAAAACATTTTTAATAATTTAGTTTATAAATATATATATATATATATATAATGAAAAAAATCAGCTATCATATTTTTTTATGATGAATCGTGATAAAATAAAGATGTCTTTATAAAATAAGTATTTTAAATGTATCAAATGAAAACATTAAATAATTTTATTCACATATAATTAAATATTTAAACATTAATAACTAAATATTATTTATTAATAATTATTAAAACATATATAATAACTCATAAAAAATATTAATATGTAAAAATTAAAAATAAATAATCTTTTTATAAATAAATTTCAATTAATGTTTTTAACTTGAGTCTTTTTAAGTCATGTAATTTTCATAGTGAAGATTTACATGAAATTTTCCAAATTTATGAATGTTGTACATAAATTATAATAATTTATATCATAGTTCATTTTAGTTCAATGTTAAATAGATATAAGATAATATAACATACAATTATTTATTTAAAACATAGTTAAAAACATCATTATATTGTCAATATTGTGTTTGAATATATATATAGATTCATCAATATAATAATGTTTCTTTTAAAACTTATTATATTGAATAAAGAATCATTGGGACCAATTATTTTTTAAAATATCAAAGTAAATAGGTGAATGATAGATCTGGTATTTATCATATTATAATAAAATCATAATTGAGGAAAACAAACAAAAATTACAAGCATTGAGTCCCTAATATTGTTGTACGATGACATTCAATTTTTAAAGAGAAAAAATATATTGTTTGGGGGAAGGTGATTACTAAAAAGTAATATATTTTATGATGAAAATAATTTATTTATAAAATTTCCCCTCATAGAGTTTATTATTTTATTTTTTATAGATTTATTAAAAAAAATAACTTATAATCTTATAATCTACAAATCTCAAAAAAAAATTTATATATTATTTGTGGTGGATTTTGTTAGATTTCATGGATCACCATGGTCAACTTTATTATATAATGATTCTAAATTTACATTTTAAATATTGACATTTTTTAAATTTTCATTTAGTAATATTTTTTGATTTTTTTTAAATATTGCCTCACCAGATGGATGGATAAACTGAGTGGAAAAGTATTACCATGCCAAAAACAAAATTACAATGCATATAAGACATTAGTGGTTAATGGGATGAGAATTTACATATAATGAATTTTTTAGGGAAAATTTATTTTCTTCGTATATGGATAGTTATTTACCAAACAATATATGATTGAAAGATTCATTCAACCTTATGTTGGGTTTATATTATGAAATCATGTATTATTTGGATGGAAATGGTTAGGTGTGCAGTGTTGGATGTGCATATACTCGAAAATCATATGTACACTACACATAGTAGAAATAAATACGGTAATGATCAATGGAATATACCATTAGAGTATATCATTTTTGATCAAGGGTAACAATTCATATTTTATTGTTCCAAAATATGATTATTAAAAATGTTTTAAATTTATTAATTTCAATAATTAATAAGAAAGATAATTATTCATAATATAGAATAAGTATGAGATTAATCTCATGGAAGCAATTACAATAGATAAGTTCAATATTAAAAAAAATTAAATATATTATATCCATAAGACGAAATAGTATTATTATAATAAAAATTATCAAATATGATTTATAAAAAGAACATCTGAAAACATAAATTCAGATGGAATTTCTATTTCATTTTTTTTTCTAAAATATGAAATATCATTTAATCATGAATTTCATTGAATTGATTAGTTACAATATTCCCACGTAAATTTTCATCAGTATAGTAAAATATACTAATAATATATTAATCAAGTGAATTATATTTACTCACATACTATATAATAATTTAAATTAAATCATAACTATTTTGTAGAGGAAAATTAAAACATACATTTCTTATTTTTATTCATTCTATTTTCAATGATTTCATTTATTAATAATTATATGATCTCATTTTTTGAGGTACTTTCCTTTTATTTTATTTTATCAATTTATCCTTTATTAGAGAAAATGAAATAAATTCCTAGGATAAATGTTTTTTTAATAAATGTAATCCATGTATAAATTGGTTAAGTGATAATAATGGGGTTGTGATGAGTTGAGTGGATTTAAAGATTAAATGCGATGAAAACTCAAATATAGAACATTTACACATTGTATAAAAGGATTAAACATCATGTAATTGTTCAAAAGATTCAAAAAATAAATATAAGGTGGGGTATTTTTCAATGAAAACAATTAAAAATAATTACCCAATGTGTAAACTAATTACACATTGGGTAATCTTATGGAATACAATTTTAAATTGCCTATACAACTCATTTTTTCTTAGAAACCACTTGATATCATCTTATCTTGACCAAGGGAGTCTCTCAATGAAATTATGCAGTTCAAAAACCCCTTCCAGATGTCCCATTCATGCGATCAATCCCTGGTAGGTCTTCATGGTTGGATTTATTGTTTCTATTCCTTCTTTTACAACCTGTTGTTGTGAAATCCATTGGAAAATTGTGCTTTTTTTATCATCTTCAATCGTGATCTCAAAAATGATTTATAAACATCATCATCTTTCTAGATGGGTTTTCCATTGGTAATTTTGGATTAATAATTAGTTAAAGATTGGTGTTATTCCAATCAAATCTCATAGTCATTAATTTTGTATAAATGTATTAAATTAATGATTTTCTAGGGTTGATTAGAAATTGGAGTTCCCAAGATGAATTAATTAGAGTTATCAATTAATTTATTGGAAAATTGGAGGATTTTATTGAATAAAAGATTCTAGGATTTGGGGATAATTAATTGTGAAATTCATTAAGATAAATTAGTGTTATTTAGTTATGACAATTAATTATAGAATTAAGTAAATGATATTGAAATTGTTGAGTTGAAATAATTAATTTAATAATTATTTTTGTGATATTGGAATGGTTGAGTTAATATAATTAATTGTTGGATTTATTATCGGATACTTAAATGGTTTCCCTACAATAATTATTGGTAGAATTAATTATGTGATATTCAAATCCTATCAATTACATAAATAATTGTAGAATAAGTTATGTGATATTTAAATGGCTTCCTCATGATAATTAATTGTAGAATTAGTTATGGGATATTTAAATGGTTTTTTTGAGGCTTGTAATTTATAAATTATTTAATGGATTAGACATAATTAATTTTTTAGGGAATTAATTAAGGGTATTTATTTGGAAATGTAATAGTTAAAATAGTAATGATATTGAGGCTGATAATTAATTGATGAAATACTTAGATTTCAATGAATTTGAACATGGAAATTTAATTGATAAGTACAAATGGTGACATGGTAAATGTATATATAATAAATAGAATGTGAACATCGTCATTTAATTGAGAAGTATAAATTGTACCATGGTCATAAAAACTGTTAGTAAAAGAATAGGAACATTAGAATTTAGTTAATAAGTATAAATGGTACCATGGTCATTATACTTGTTATTGAATGAATGGTAACATAGTCTTCCTAATGAGAATTGTAAATGGTAAAATGGTAATTATACATGTGCCTGAAGGAATAGTAACATGGTCATTCTATTAAGAAGTAATTATTATAACATGGAAATCTTACATATGAATTTAATCATTGTAATGTGGGAAATAAAGTAAGGAATTAAATATTTGGTAAAATGTTTAATATGTGTTATGACCTCACTTATGAATACTTTAGAAAATGGGATGAGCTAAAGCTGTAATTGAGATATGATGTCACCTTGAAATACTTCTGACTCTATCATGAGATGAAGTAGGAATAATTTTATGATATTAACAGGGAATGCTTAAGGATCTCACAGGAGTAGAATCTAGTATTGAGGTACAAGTATCCTTAGTAACCCTAGAGTTATGTGGTTAAATATAGATGAATTGTGTAATCTGATCAAATATTAATTATACTATGTAATTTATTTATTTAAACAACTATATACTTTATTATTTCACTTGATTTGTTTTACACATAATTGGTGGGGGCCTACATATTTGGAAACATTCCCTACATGGGCTACCTTGTTGGTACCTAAAAAGGCCTTTTGTTTTCTAGATAGGTTACGGCAAAAGTCCATGAGATAGATTATTGATTTGGGGTAGAGCATGGATATAGGAACCAGACATGGTTTAAGACTTTCATGGGAGTCATTTGTGTCATTATTTTCAATTGAAATTAGAAACATGACACATAATTTAACATTAAATGTTTATATTTTAATTTTATATGGTATTTCTTTCATTGTCTGAGATGGGGTATTGTTATTATTATTTTTCTTGATTATATATTATTCTACTATTGTTTATTATTATCCTCGGTTTTTTTTTCTATTAAATGAGGGAATATTCACCCAATGATTTACATACCATACACTCACTACTAGTTGGAAGCCTCTAGAATATGGGGAGGTGTGCTTCAAGTCAGGTGGGGAATCATCTCGGGGCACAAGTGTGTGGAACCCAGGTTATGATGTTAAAAAGTGGAATAATAAGCCCAAATATCATTTCTTCTTGTTATGTATTACTATTTTGGAAAGGTAGAAAAGATAATAGGAAGAGTCAAGCATTGGTAATGATATATTTTATTGGTTTTTCAAACCAATTAATTAGGAAAAAGAAAATTTCTCTGGGTGGGATTTTTATATTTTAATTAGCTATTATAGTTTAATATTTTTCTACTTTTTGGGATGGACTTCTTTTCTGATGTGAAAATTGTTTTTGACATTTTATTTATGTTTAGGAATTTAATGTGCAATTGAAATAGAAGAAGAGATGATTTTGTATACATAACTCTTGGAACATAGTGTTACTCTGTCATGAATCATTTTATTCATGAATGATAAAATGGGTTGTGGTTAATTTCATTAACAAGAACTCTTTTCCATTCTTAATATATTTAAATAAAAATGGTTGATAACATGAAATTTAAAAATTATTGAAAAATGATTCTACATGTGATGAAATTGGTTTCTAATATGAAAATGTGATCAATGAGAATGAGAATACCATTTTATAAAGAAGACATTGGTGTATTATGGTTCAAAATTATTTTATCACTTAAGTTTTGATATTGTGGTGAGATTTGGTGAAAAAGACTTTTTGAAACATTTCATAATTTCCCACTAACATTAATGTGAAAATATGTGTTTTGAATACTTATTCTATGGTTAATGTTAGGAAATGTATATATTATTATTATATGATGATGCTTGTTGAGGGGATGAATGGGGGGAACGATTAGGAATGATCCTCCTGTTATGGAACCTAAGGCACTGACATTGTTTAGTGGGGAAGAATATGAGCAATTCTGGGGTAACATTTCTTACATCATGAAAATTATGGAATGATACACATGGTAGGATTAGAGGAGAATGTCTGGCCTAAATGTTGATTTATAGTTACAACAACCTTGTATATTTACTATAGTGTGTGGACTATAGAGAGCCAAATGTTTTCATGATTCCATCATGATGATATGTGAACATTTGGAGACTCTTTCTAAGAGGAGGATCAAGATGGTTAATTATATTTTATAAGGATCAGAAAATCACTATTATGATGTTCATGTGTAGAGTGGAAAAACTGATAGAATGTTGTGGAATGACATCATAGATATGTTCTTGCATCACTTCTATCAAGGGACACTGAGGTGGGATAAAGAATTCGAGTTCATATGGATGAATTTTGGGATCATGACCATGATAGAATATTTTTGACACTTTAAAAATGTGAAAATGTTTTCTTAATTGTTGAAAGGGTATGAGAAGTACATAGAGAAACACATTTAGGATGGATTTAGTGTGACATTCAGTCCCATTTAAACCAAATTCGGTTAAATAAGTATTTAGAAATGGTGGAACATACTATCACAGCTGAGGGGAAACATAAAAAGGATTCCATTGCTGGATAGATTGTTTCTACATGATGATCATATGGTATGAATTATGATATCAGGAAGTGTAGGTATGAGAGTATTAACCTGGGAAATGAAAAATAATGTGGCTAGAGTAAAAGTTCCATAACACAAGTTTTTAATGGAGTGGGTTTTCATCCATGTGGTAGGTTAAATCTCTATCGTTGACATTGTATCTGGCCACCTATAGTGACCTGATAAAGCAGCATGATGTTATTCCTAATGAAGTTCTTCATAAGACATCAAAACATTGTTAGTGAGGGTGTAGCTAGGGAAAGTCCGAATTTGAGAATGGGATCTTCTATAGTATATCATATTGTCTATCAGAGTAATATTGTCTAAGGTAGTCTAGTCATAAGATATAAATATTCTGGCCAAAATCACCCATATTAGTAGAGTAAAGATTCTTTGGGTAGTTAGATGGCATCATAAAGGATAAGGGGTGGATAGTTTCATGTGGTAAAGATTACATTTTTGGATTGATATCTAAGAACATCAACTATGATAGGTATTATTGAGTTAGATTTTGGATTATCTAGTTCCAGATTTTATACTGGTGCCTCTCATTCCATTATATTTGGAAAGACATGTTAGTTGTTTTAGCCTAGTGGTGGAATTTATAATAAGTGTAATGACTATAGATATATCACTGGGATCATGATCTAGAGACATAATTTTTTTCAAGGGGTGTTATCAAGATATTCAGAAGTATTGTTTTTTGTGGGATCTCAATATTCTTGATATGTTTGTATTTGACCATGTTATGGGCATGGAATAACTATCCTCATATATATCCGACATTTTTTATAATAGGAGAGTGAGTTTTAAGTCTCTTAAGAGTGATCTATATTCACCATCGGTTGTGAGCTAACTAGGAAAGATGATCATGTCCAATCACTTAGCAACTAGTAGATCTCACAACCTAGGATTCTAGTCTCATACTGAATATGGAGTTCTGAAACCAGATATCTTTCCATCATTGGTGTAACAGTTTTAGTATTTCCTTACAGATGACTTTGGAAGGATTCCACCTTTGAAAGATTTTCAATTTTCCATTTGACACATAATAGGGGATGATCCACTATCTATTACACCTTATAGAATGGTACAGATAGAGATTCAAGAGCACAAGAATATGCTGGTAGAGATGGTGGATAAATGGTTTATCCGTTGCAGTACATATCCATGGTTATCAACTATTGTTTTTTTAAAAACACCGACATGAGATTTCACTTTTCTGTCCATTACAGATTTTTGAAAAGAATTACTATGATGAACTGGAATCCTATTCCATGTATCGATGATCTATTTCAAACATCTTTTGCAGTTTGTGTGTTCTCAATGACCAACTTGACATCAGGGTATAATCAACTAAGAGTTTTAACTTCAGATATACTGAGGGATACATTTTGAATCAATGTATGGTCTATATGAGTTCATTGTAATTACATCTATATTGATGAATTAACCAACAATGTTTATGAAAATGATGAACTAAATCATACATATCTACCTAGATTAGGTTGTGGTGGTGTTTGTTGACATCTTCATTGTGTATTCTATGAATCATGAGGATCATGTCAAACATCTGGATATTTCCTTGAGTACCCTGAGAGAGTATCATTTATATTCGAAGATAAAAAATTGTATGTTTTTTTTGACTTTGTGTGGTTGTTATGACAGGTCATCTTAGATTGAGGTCTGGCAGTGTACCCATAAAAGGTTCATGTTGTCATTTATTTGGAACATCCCATGATTTTTTTTTGTTATCCATAGAATTATTGGATTAGATAGATATTAAAAGAGATTAATCCAATACTATTTCTATTTGTTAGGTAATCTTTTAGTATTGACAAAAAGAGATAAATTTATAATGGGTTGAATAATATATGAATGCATTCAAGTTGTTTTTAGAAAATCGTGACATTTGTATTGATCATGATCCTTCCAGGGTCAGGTGAGAAGTATTCAGTGTATAAGAATTCATCAATAACCAGACATAGAGATATGTTGATTTAGGGATATCTAGTTTGGTGTATGGGTCTCAGAACCTAATTCAACATGAATGGAACAACCATATGCCAGACCTCAAACATGCTTCACTTCATAATGGTTTGAACTATAGGTTGTATTATTCATTGTGTGAGATGTTAATAGTTATTAAAAATTAAAATATGGTAAGGTATATCTTTTCACAGTGATATTTGAATCTATGGTATCATAGTTTGGATGAGTATATGATGTTATTTTATTTGGAGCTAGGATAATCTCATAGGAATGGAAATAGTGTAGCCAACACTTTATCCATGAAAACTAAAACTCATATGGTTTAGTATTCTATTGATGAGTGTAAGATGATAATATTTATGGATGAGATATTTGTTGTGGTTTACGAAAGTCAAGATAAAATGGATCGTGTGTCTGTTTCAGTGGAGTCAACTCTTTTGAGCCCAATTAGGGACATGAAGTATGAAGATCTGAGGTGTTTTCCCTTGAGGAAAAAACATAAAGATGTGGAGACGCCTTCCAATAGTACCATTGATGAGGATTGGATCATCTACACCAGAAAAAGAGAGGTTGTGTCTACAATCATGCATAAATAGTTGATGTGACAATTTTCTTCCTTTATGTGGGATATACAAAAAGGTTTTACAAAAATTTACAGTGAACTATGATGAAAAACTTGCTGGGAGGGAATGAAAAAGTTAATTGCAGAGATTATGACATGATGCTACACTTGTCAATTGTAGGAGAAAGAATATCAATAAATAGGAGGTTTTCTACAGCCATTTCCCATTATAGAATATAAGTTGAATGATATGAAAATTGACTTTTGGTAGGTATTATAAATACACAATAGAAGAATCTCATTATCCAGATTATTGAAGATATACTAACAAAAGAATCATATTTATTGTTTCTATGGGAGTCCAACAAAGTAGACCAGCTTAGTGTTTTGTATGTTCAAAAGATAGTAAGTCTATTTGGTGTGCCTAGGACTATAGTTTCATAACATGAATAGTGTTTCACCACACTACAATAGAAGGGATTTATTAAATAGCATAGTAAATAGGTATTATTGAGTGCTAGCTTTTACCCACAAACCAATTGGTAGTCAGGTCATACAATATAGGTGCTTGAGGATATTCTGCAAGCATGTGTGCTTGACATTAGAGGGTTATGGGAGAAACATATAGATTAAGTGGATATATTCCAAATAAAAAATTATCTATATACAATTTAGATTAAATCATATTAATTTATTTATAGTATGACATAAAGATCACTAGTATTCTTGATGGAGGCCGTGAGTCAAAGTTGTTGAGACATAGTCTCGAGTAGAAGACATTCGACCATGTTCATTTAATTCAGAAACATATGGTTATGGCTTAAAATTTATATATTTCATATGTTGACTACTATCAATGACCTCTAGAGTTTCCAAAGGGAGAAATTGTATTATTTTGGGTGACTCTTAGGTTGGGTCACCTCCGGATACTGATGAAGGGTAAGTTGGCACCCTGTTTTGTTCGACCATTTGAGATAGTGGAGAGAATCATGCCACTGTTATACTAATTCGAACTTCCCACAAAATATAATTATATGCATGAGTTTTTCCCTGTATCAAAATTTAGTTATTATCAACCTAATACTTATCATGTGTTCAATGTAGAGTATTTTGATATTGAGAGAGATGCATACTTTGAGGAGCATGTTATCTGTGTGTGGGATCGTATTGAGAAATAGTTGCAATGGAAGAATATGTTGGTCGTTCATGTATTTTGGAAACATGGGAATATATATAAGAATAATTCGCAAAGGAAATTAGTTATAATGACTATGTGGAATAATATTTTTTAACTTAGAAAAATAGAGATTCATAGAAGTGCAGCTCAATGATGAGTTGTTACAAGGTGGGCAGGTTGAAAAACCCATCTTTTTCTGGTACTTTTCCTTCAGTGTTATTTTCTCGTTAAAAAATTTGTTGGATAAAATGAACTAATGTATGTGGTTGAATGATATTTTGGGAATTAATGGATTCCAGTTATAAATGGGTTATGTGTTAAAATTGGGTTTGTAATGACTTAATGGGATTTAATAGGAAAAAGGCTTGAAAACTCAAATATTGAGTATTTACACATTGGGTAAAGATATTACACAACAACTAATTGTTGATGGGTTTAATAAAATAATTTTTAGTTGATGGAATTTGTATACAAAACCATTAAAAATAATTACTCAATGTGCAACCAAATTACCCACCGTGTAATCTCCCTACCTATAGGTTTACGGTGGTTGTGTGTCATATTTTTGTTGTAAAATAGCTAAATTATTATCTTACTGACATTGGAAAACTGTTTTGGTGATTTTGGAGTTCCAAAACCCCTTAGGGACATCCCATTCAAGTGATAAATTCATTTTAAGTCTTCAAGGATGGATTTATTATTTCTCTTCCTTTTCTCCAAACCAATATGGTGAAATTCCTTGGGAAATTTTGTTCTTCATTTGGATCTTGACCAATCATGATCCTAGAACCACTTTTAAAACATCTTTATCATTCCTCATGGGAATTTTTCATTAGAAATATCGTTGGATCTTTAGTTACTGGTAGGTGGTCTATGATTCAAATCATATAGCCAGAATTGTTTTTATATGTATGAAATTGTAGATTTTCATGGGTTTCATTGAAATTAGAGTTGCTAAGTTGAATTTATTAATGTGACCAATTAATTAATTCTTCCTTTTGCAGATTTGATTGAATACTGAATTCTATTATTTTGGGATAATTAATAGTGAAATTAATAATGATTTATTAGGGTTATTGTGTTGAGAAAATTAAATACAGAATTAAAAATGTGATATTGAAATGTATGAGTTGAGATAATTATTTGTTGAATTAATTATGTGATATTAAAATGGTTATGTAGAGATTTCTCATTTAATAATTAATTATGTGATACTGAAATGGTTGCCTCAAGATATTTACTTTTATAATTATTTATATGATATTGAAATAGTTTCCTTGGAGTAATTAATTATAGAATTTATTTTGTGATATTGAAATGGTTTCTTTGACAAAATTTATTGTAGAATTAATATTTGAGAATGAAATTGTTTCATTGAGTGTTGTAATTAGTAAATTAATAAATGGTTTAGGCATAATTATTTATTTTTGTAATTAATTAATGGTATTTATGTAAAAATAAAATTCTTGATTTGTTAATGAAATTGATGCGGATAATTAATTTAAAAATAAAATATTTGTGAAATAATTTGAATATGGTCATTCAATTGTGAATTAAATATAGTAAAACTATCATTGTACTTATGAGTAAATGAAAATGAACATGGCCATTCAATTGAGAAGTATAAATGTTAACATGGTCATTATTCTTGTGAGTAAAGGAATGGAAACATGGACATTCAATATAGAATTATAAATAGTAACATAGAAATTATACATGCGTGAAAAGGAATTGTAACATAGTTATTCAAATTATAAATAGTAACATGGTCATTATACTTACGAGTAAAACATTATTAACAAAATTATTATATAAATAAGTATCTATGGTAACATTTTCATCTTACATGTGAATTTAATCATTGTTATGTGGTAAATCAAGTATTGTATTAATGATTTGGTAAAATGTGTACTATTATTTATGACCACCGAAGATAATATATCTGAATCTGGCTTGGGAAAAAGTATGAATTGATATATGATATCACGTTTGAATATTTTGAACATTGGCATGAGTTGAAGATGGTATTAATATATGATATTATCGGTGACCTCTTATGGATATTGAATGAGATGATGCAGGTAATGAGGAACAGGTATCCTTGGGATCCCAAGAGTTAAATGATCATATAAACTCTAATTTTATATTGTGATAACTATTTAATTATGATTTTTTATTTTCTCTTTATATATCTAAATACATTATTATTTTATTGGATGAATTTTAGACACCATTAGTGGTGGCCTAATGAGTTTTACTCACACCATACTAACTATGCCTGATCGTTACATGAATAGACAATGTCTTTTCTATATAGGTTAATGGAAAAGGACATGTGTTAGATTTCTTCTTGAGGATGGGGCTTAGATGAGGGAATTAGATGTTTTTCACTACCATATTGGGAGTTGTTTATGTATTTATTTTTAGTTAAATTAGGACACTTGAAACTAACATTAGCATGGAGTGTTACTATTTCATTGGGATATTGTATTTTCTGATTTTTTTACTTGGGATATTGTTATTGTTAGTGATTATATCATCTTAATCTATTTTTTATTACATTTTATGTTGTATTAATATAATAAAATATCATATAGTCGCCCCATGATTCACTCACCATACCATTTATTCCCATTAGAAACCTCTAAAATACAAGGATGTTCTCTTAATGTCATCTAGTGAACTATCTCGGGGTATATGTGCATTGAACACAGGACGAGATGCTACAATTACAATATTGGTCAAAAATTAAATATGGAATATTTCACTCTCTCTATTTATTAACTCATATATATATATTATTATTTTATTTTACATATTTCTTAAATATATTAAAAAATAATTATTAATCTTTGTGATTATTAATATCAACTCTATATATTATGTTTTGAGGTAGTTTAAATACATGTTCTAAAATATTTTCCAAGGACCATGAGTGGTTAATATTAATCCTCAAATATTTACTTGAGACATCTCATTTCACAATTAAATATCAATATATATCATGTAAATGGTTCATGGAATCATATAATGTCTTTAGTTAGTAATTTATATGATATAGATTTGTTTTTTATTTAAATAGTTCTATACACTATTGTAATATTTAATGGTCTTACATATTTATTATTATTATTATTATTCATTATTTTAATAGATCTTATATTAAAATTAATTTTCATGAAAATTGATTATATTTTTATTATTTTCTGTTTATACTTGTGTTTTGTGAGTATTATTATCTTTAGTGTATGATAGTTATTATTCTAATTTTATTATATTCACATTACATATATTTTTTTTTATTTGGATTTTCTGTTTCATGTGGTGGGACATATTATCCAATTTTTTTCCTCGTACATAATGACCAATTGTTATTTACTGAGTCTTTATAATTTCCATACCCTTCCCCATGGATGATCTACTATTGAATATTTTTATGAATTCCTATATTCATTATATTACTTACTCATCTCCCCATATATCATTTTTTTCAATTTCATTCATTCCTTTATTGGTTATATGTCCATTTTATGGGATAACAATTAATAATTAACCAATTCAAGGAAAAAACAATGAATATCATGAGACTTTTATTTATATTTTGAATATGATTTATTTGTGACTATTATGAACCTCATTTATTATTATGAAACATACTTATAGTTGGTTAGTAATAAAATAACAATTCCAGAAATTGAAAAATTACTTCAAAATTATTATTTAATATTTATATTTATATTTTTCATGTTTCCATATGATTTAATTTATTTTTTTAATAAATCATTACTGAATTAATTTCCTCTTATATTAACAATTTGGTTTATTTTATAATTTCACCATTCATTAGATTTACATTTAATATGACTGGATATTCCCTATCTTGGTTTTGTGGTGTTTTCAAGGATAAATACTAATTGTATGTATTATGTGATCTCATTATGATTTTAATGATGATTATTTTAATTTTAAAATTTTTTGTTGGAATATAAATATCAATTTTGTTGTTTAATTTTAAAGGATTTATTTATCAATACTATGCATACTTTACAAATAAATATATATTTGGAATGATTATTTAATTGTGGTAAATTTAAGGAAAATTTAGTTTATAATTGTTGTGATTATTTTTATTTCATAAATATATAAATGAATTGTATTATAATTGTCATGATTTATTTGGAATTACAAATTATTTTTATTAAGAAAAACTTTTAATAAATAATTAAAAGGATCTATTTTTGGATTTTCCTAGATTTTTTAATCACCATTCATTCCAATATATTAATGAATATATTGAAATTTATTATTTATAATATAAATGGGATATTATTATTGTTATTATAATTATTCAATGTAAAAGGTGTTTATGGAAGAAAACATATCGACTTGAAAAGATATTTCAATTTTAATATGGGCAATGAAACATCATGGAAGTACATATACTTCTTGAAATGTGATTAATATTCTTCCATTGATTTTAATGTTGTCCTTAAATCCAATAAAAATTATCTAGTTGATTTAGAACTATCCTACTAGTTTTACTTGGGAATACTGATGTATGGATTCTTTCATCCTAACTTTTTGAAGAACTTTCATAATATGAGATGACATAGGGATTTAGGGTTGATCTCTATTGAGACATGGTCAATATATTATTTTTCATCATACCAATAAAATGGATAACTTTAAAAGTCATCGTGATATCATATATTGTGTCATTCATATAAATTTAACAATGGTTGAAAAAATGACTTGCATTACGGGTCAACTATTAAATGTTTTTATTAATATTTCATTTCATATTTATTGAACACGTCATCATGGATATTTAATAATCTATTTTTAGTATTTTAAAATGTTTTTAAATAGAAATTTTTATATAATAACTATACACATATGCATACCTCTATAAAATTGATTTGTAGAATGAGAATATATAGATTCTTGAGAACCCCTAGTTAATCAGTTAACAATGGTTTAATGATGATAATTTTTTAAACATGAGATATAAAATAATAAATAGGTGTTTTGCATCAAATTTTATAATATAAATTTCATCATTAATATGTAGTGAGATTAAATGACCACAAGATCATTGAATTTTAAACTATTTTTGACAATTTTAATGAGGGGATTATAATATAAAATTTAAATAACTAATAATACCTTATATTTCAGGTGTTGAGCGTAGTTTTATAGAGGGAGCATCAGTATAAGAATTAGAAATTATGGATCATGCGGTGTAGGTTAGATATTCATTTTGACCACATCCAATGTGAAATACATCATTTTTCGGTGTTTCTAGTTGAATCAAATACCTCTATAGCTTGTTTTTTAGGATGTGTAGTTTGATTAAATTTATTTCCTTGGGAAAAAATGGCATGACTAAAATATCTAGATATATAGGTAATATTCTCCACAAAAACATGATATTGATGATTTTAATTCTAATAGTTTCATTGTAGATGTGATTATTCTATGATATTTTATAATATAAAAATAAATTATATGTTTTTGGAATCTATTTTTAAAAAAATTAAAAAATATGTTTCTAATTTTAGGTACATATTACCTATAACTAAATATAATAGTCATGGTGCACACATAATCTATATTCTAGATGTACATTATGAAAAGTGAATCTGATTGAATTAATTTGTGGTTCTGGTATTTGTTTCGTATATATGGATTTATGATAATCATTCCTAATTTATGCCACATTTTTGTGAAAAAATAATATTGTTAAATTTATTTTGGGATCATAGGTATTGTTAACACAAAATAATCCATTTGATAAAAATAATCATTCAATGTCGCAAATATCCTTATGTCGCATGTATTATTTCATTAAAATATCGCTTATCATCCCATTATTTATATTTATATATTTTCATATTAATTGTTAAATGGAACAATATTTTTAATGTTTGTGTCATAGTAACAACATGCCCAATTATGTTGTTTTGTAATATAACATATTCCATATATTTTATATTCGATACTGTTATAGTACTACCACATTTGTATTTTAACAACATATTCTTAAAGAATAATATCAATATATTTCTGGGAATTTTCCCTATAAAAATATATCAATCATTTTTTAAATCATATTTTGAATAAAGTGGTATATAAAATGATGATCATTAATTAAAAAAATGTTTTTACTATATTTGATATGAATGGATTTTAATTTCACATTTGGGTAATTTTTATTTATAAGAGTAATTATTTATTAGATGTTGTTTATATTCCAAATAATTATTTGTAACTTACCAAAATTTTTTAGAATTATATTTTGTAGAGAATAAGAAAATCATATTTAAAAATAGATCACATAATATGTTTTTCTCATCACACAGAGGTAAGGGGTCGATAAAATTAATTGGGTTAAAAAATGTAAATTTTAATTTATATGATTTTTATGATATCCATAATGTTGAAAAAAAATTAATTGAAAATTTAATGATATTTTAATGGTAAAAGAGGATTCTATTTATGAATTATTACTTTAGGTGAACAAAATATTTTACGTTATTAGATTCTACCATGAAATTATTGAAAATTCAATGGGGTTATGTAGATGAAATGGAAGAAATTTATTTAATTTATAAATAAAGTCAAATACATAATGGGATGAAAAACATCCTTGAAAACATGACATTTTTTTATATTTAAGAAAATTAATAAACTGTATGAGAACTCACATCATATAAAACCGAATGATTTCATCACTAAATAAAAATATACCAGTGATCCCTCTACTAAAAATGAAGGGACCATAGAAGAATAGATAAATGATTAAGAGATACTAGAGGAATTCTAATTAATAATGAAAAATTAGGTATTCATATTATAAAATAGGATCCACTAATAAGATATTTACAACATCCATTACTTTTCAAAAATGATATTACATTTAAATATAATAATAGTATTTAAGTAAAAAAATACTCCAGAATAGTATCACTTTAGTGAATTTTCAATCAAGCAAACATAAATAACTGATTCCCAAAACATCTACATTAATTCAAACTAATTAATTTAAAAATATAACCCTTTTTATAAGATTATACATAATAAATATTTCCATATCATTTGAAAAATTAAAATAAGAAATGTGTGAGCTCATATTCTTTTTGATGGGAATGATTGAAGATAAGATAAGAATAATGGACAATGAACATGAAAATAACTATTCAAATTTTTACACCTCGTATTAATGATCATGATATTGAGACATATAATAAATAAATCTTATTAAGAAGATAATAAAATTTAAAAAAATTATGATCATAAATCATGGGATATAACATATGAAATATAATTTTGGCATACACATAAGTATAAAAATTTATTTTCATATTATACAAGTCTCACTTGAAGGACCATTAGAGTAAAAAAAGATGCTTACAAAACTGATTTCACTACTTGTTCAAATATTATATTACTATAATACGTTAATTTCCTATTCTATTCCTATCTATTTCAGGAGATAAAATTCATTTTCCAAAGCATTGTATGGATATATAGGTCCCTACCCTCACATAATGAAATCCGTACATTTATGGCCCACAAGAGAAAAATTCATTTATTATACCATTATCCATGAAAAGAAATGGGATTCAAAAAGTCCATTAAATTATAATATAATACAACCATATGAATAAAATGGATAGTTTCATTGAAAAATATCCCCAATAAATAATATTTATCATCAAATAGTATTGTCATAAATGTAAAATAACATTGAGGAATTAGATAAAATAAATTCATGTAAAAAATATCATTTCCAATTTTGAAATATTTTCATTTCATTTGACACCATAAAATTTTAAAAGAAAAAGTATAATATGAAAATAATATTTTAATATTTTATGGTACGATTTATGGAATTAATATCTAAAAAAATAAAAAAAATATACATTCATTAAATATATGTTAAAATAATAAATTATTACTTTTTCCCAACCATTCACAAATTTCCTAGTTTAGAAAACAGAAAAATAAATTAAAAATATTTAAAAAAAAAATTCCCTCATGATTAAAAATGAAATTAAAAAATTTAATATTGATATTAAAAATATTTTGGAAAATATTTTTAGGAAAAATTGAAAATGAAGTTAACTATTCTACAATATATACTAACATATAATCAATCCATAAAAAAATAAAATTGTGAAATAAAACCTTACCACAAGATAATCATTTGACTCAAACAAATCATGAAAAAAATAAAATTAAATGGATATTTTATAACCATAATATACTGAATAGAAATCATCAAATAATTAATAGAATGTTTATACACTATACAAAAAAATTTGTTTTATTTAAGACATGTGTCCCACATTACAATTTTTGAGACCAAAATCCATCACATGAGGCCTCGTTTCTTTCAGACACATATAAAACTAATGTTTAATGGTTTATGTAATTTTATTAATTTATAATAGAACCATATTAAAATATTTTATATTTTATATGGTTCTATTATATCATCTTAAGACCCATTTGAAATTAATATTTCATTATTTCCCTTCTCTCAAGTGTTAACTGCTTCATTTTCCACGGCATGTTTTGTCATATAAGTCTCAATTATTTTGAATAGGATATTATTATGTAATATAAATAATTATATTAAGGTAATATATATCATATTTACTCATTATAGATATTCATATAATCATTCCTTAATGGTGTACGTGGAAAATTAATCACCCTGCATCGTGGATACGAAAGGTCGTACGTACACACAAGTGATGGTATCATTACCTTAATCTTGAAATGGTAAGAAAGAAAATTATATATTAATTTAAAAATTAAATATAATATAATAATTTATATATATTTATTATTTAATATATTATACTACTCAAAAGAATGTGGTACGGAAAAATTGAACATGCCATTGTGTGGGGATGGTAAGTCGTATGTACTAAGACATTGTGATTTTATATTTCGTATAGTTGATAAAATATAGAATATGGTTATCTCATAACAAAAATAACATATAAGAATATAGTTTATACTAAATATAATAATTTATACTTTTAAAAACAAGTGGAATTATTATAATAATAAAAAATCTTGATTGAGAAGTTAAATATAAATTACTTTTCTTTGGATAACTTATTTTAAATCACATATTAGGGATACTAGGGTTGGTATTTTGGTAATAAAAAACCTATAAAATATGTCTTAAGAATTTTGGAAGTGAATTTTTTATTTTATGGTTGATAATTAAGGCCCAATTTGATGTGAATAAGTTAGGGATGATGTGCCATTTTATAATTGAGGTGAGGGGAAATTTTTGAATTTCATGAAATATTAATTTATAATAAATTTAATATCAATAATAATTAATCCAAAACGAATTTTATTGAAAAGTAATATGAGATACGTTTTTCATATCATCATATATTATTTTTAATAACAGTTTTTTATTATTTTAAACCTAACCATTTGGATGAACCCATAGTTATGCTATTCCAATTTTAACTAAGATAATTAAAACTTAAAAATAAAAGTAATATTTATTTATGTATTTGATGTCAATGAAATAATAAATTAACAATTAATAAAACTTAAGACTGTTTTATATATTTCATAGTTTTCAAAATTTTTTATTCACTTATTTAGTAATTTATTATTTTTATTAAATATAATTAGTTAAAATTTTGAAAATAATCATTGTGATGAATTTTAAAATCTCAAGAAAACATGTTAGCTTCAGAAAAATATTTTACAATGTCTGTAAGAGGTACTTATAATTTATAAATTTTTATTCTTATTAATTTTATTAAATTATATTTATTTTAATATTTATAATAACATTTATTTAAATTTTTTATTAAAAATAAATAAAAAATTTGCATTTTGTAATTATTTAATACACATATTTTTTCACAAAAAATAAAATATAAAATACCAATATGATGATAAATATTCAAGATTTAATAATAATATTTATAGTATAATTAAACATTTGGGTTACACTATATTAAAAATTTTAAATTATTTCAAACATGAATGTTAAATCATTGGATTCTTATTAAATAAAATATTATAAATATCCTAATTCCATATAAGTGTCCTAGAATGTAAAGAATAAATTTATATAATTGAAATATATTTGTTAAGTTAAAAAATTTCTTTTATACTCTTTTAGAACATAAAATATTTCATATGTGAAAACATAAGGGATATATAACACAAATAAAGTGACATTTTATGATTATATTTGTTTTAAATATTAAGTCAATTGCATGGAAAATTTTCTATTAATAATCTTAATTTCGAAACATATGTTTCTCGGGTCAAGTTTTTTCATTTAATAAACTTTTGTTCGTTGTTTAGGTCGTTCTGTAGACCTTATTAGTTAATTTTTATCCTAAGTTACTCAATTTAACTTTTACCGTGGTAACTATATTTACACAGATTTCAATTCATATTAAAAAATAATAAAATGGTCGATTTAACTAAATTTTTTCCTTATGAATCAAAATATTGAATCAACTTTATAAAAATAAAAAACAAAGAAGTTATTAAATTTAATTTTAAATAAAACCTGAAAAATTCAATGATTTTTTTTTCGAAAATAAATGTTCTTTTCAACAGAAAATGGAAATACGGTAAATAAATGTCTGAAGTTATTTACCAAAAATTGGTTATTTTAAATTATAATTAACTTAATAAAAACTAATTAAAAATATAATTTAAAGATATAGCGAATATTAATGAAAATTCTATTTTTCATAAAAATTAGAATTTTAATTATACTGTAGAAAATAAATATATTTAGAAATATAAATTTAATATTACTTTGATAAAATAAAGTAAAAAAAAATTAATTATTTTTTTAATTAAATTTTATATAACATCTAAACATTATTATTCATTTCATTAGAATAAGGGAAACTCATTTTTGAAGCATTAAGTGATTATGTGATTATTTTATAAGAACTTCGCCATAACATAACATTCACTAAGATAATTTAATTATTTTCATTAATTACTAATTCATACTTATTCAAAATAATTTAATTTCTAGGTAATAAAAATACAATATGGTTGTTTTTTTAAACTCATTGTAGCATTAAATGAAAAAAATTGAATAATTAAAATTATAGAAGTATTTATTAAATTAATAAGGAGTTATATTATACCCACCTTAAATGGAATTTCTCTATTAAAAATAATTACATGAATTCATATATATATGAATACCTCTACCTCATTACAAACTGAGTCCCCTAGGTATCTTCCTCAAGTTGTCCGTTCATCAACAAAACATTAACCAAGAATGTGGTCCAATTTGGTATAATTTTTTCTCCATGAGGCATAATCGTTATTTTTTGTTATTTATAAGAAAACCATTTCTCAAGTTGTTTTAATTCTATGTTTTATACATGTGAAAAAGTAGGTATGTAATTACTAAGGAGAGATACATGGAACACATCACTAAATTATGAGAGATTCAATATATGAACTAATCTCTAAGACAACATCCCAACACGATCATGAATTTTTAATGAACTATTATATCTAGGAATTACCTTTACATTATTTACAAATATAATGACTCCCTTCTAGGGGATATTCTTAGAAATAAATTTACTCCCACATAAAACATTAGTTTTTTCCTTCAATTTTCAACATAACATTATGTTTGACTCCAACATTCCATTGTGTGATGTTGAATTGATCTAACCGTATCTATAACTTCGTTAAGTAATTATGCACCACTATATTTATTTCACATATTGAGTTATGGAATTTTGGTGTTCTAATATACTTATAATAGAGTACTTAATATGGATCCATATGAATTTTTTTTAATGTTATTATTGTGGAAAATTCTACTAATGGTAGGTGTTCATTTAAACATCCTTTTAAATGCATATGTAATTATATCAACATGTATGTCAGAGTTTTCATTTTCATCTTATATATAAATTCAGTATTAATATTATATGTAGTGATAAAACATAACTATATATCTAGAGCCTATTAACTACTACTCTTGAACATCGAATTAAAACTAGGATCCATGTTATATATAGTATAAAGTGGTACTCCAAGTAATCTTATTAAATCACTAATATATATTCTAGAAATATGATCATGGGAACCATAATCTTTGATGGTAATTATGTGTACAGACTTGATAAGGATATCAACTATAACCTAGATATAAATATGTTTCATAGATATTTTGGGATCTTCGATGACAAAATACATGGTGATGTTTTTCAATTTTCATTATGTAGTGGGTAATTTTTATAACATCCCCTTAAAAATTTGACTCCAATATATAAAATTATGTCAAAATAGAAAAAAAAAATAATACTATGCAATATATATCTTCATTCCATCCCACAAGAAACACTCTTTCAGGTCTCTATACATTTTGGTGCTTCCAGGATGAATAAATAATAATGAAATATGAACATCATCTAACAGCTCAAAATTTAATTATAGTATTGGTGGGATAAAAACACACATCATTAACCCTATTAATCCATAAATCTAAAATTTGATCTTAGAAACATTTCTCACTTTCTTTTGTAACTCTATATGTTCCTTCTATTCCCTCATTGTCTTAACATTAATATATGGTTGAACATTCATTTGAGCTGTATAATATTTACCCCTTTCATTGAAAATTTATATATACATGCTTTAAAAATCCATAAATTTGGGATTTCTTATTATCCTCATCATTGATAGGATAGTATGGTCTTTTAGACTGAAATGATCTACCACAATGATATTTTTTCATGGGTATCAATGCATTTAGCAGTTGTAATCGTTATTCAACCTCAACCATCTACTTTGTCACATATGCAGTTAATTTGTATGAAAATATATACTTTAATCTTGTATGATCAATATATATGTTACCTCATTCTACCTTAATTTATTTCCTCAATTAATTTAATACATAAATTACCACATCTAACTCAAACTCATTAGTTGGATAATTTTTCTCAGGGATTTTCAATTGTCATGATTCACAACCTACCACCATATCATGTATCATAAGAAAAAATCTCATCCCCTTATATGATGCATCACTATAGATCACAATACACTCTACACTAAATGGTATTGTGACCATAGGGGCATTAACTAACCTTATTTTTAGATCCATGAAATCTATTCACATTCCACTATTCATATGAAATTAACTCTATTATGTGTCAACATGATGAGTCGACATGATAATCATGATAAATAATTCAAATACAATATAGAATTTCCATCCAAACCAACAAAACATCATATCTTATTTTCTTTTTTCAGTCCCTGAAAACGTTCAATAACATATATTTTTGATGGATCCACATATTACCCCACTCTTTAGATCACGTGACATGAAGATGAAACTTTATCTCTCAAAAATTCACACTTTGTAATTGTTTCATAATGATTATCCTTTCATTGGGTCTTCAGTACAATATTCATGTTATATTTATATTATTCTATTCTCTAGGAGTATACCAGAATATCATCAACAATGAGTACCAAAAAATGATAAAGATAGTCTCTATATACTCTATTATTAAAATCCATGATGATAGTAGTTATATTATTAATACAAAATGGGAACACTAAAAATTCATCATGTCTATACATTATACAAAATTTCATCTTTGGTATATCATACATATTTTCCCTTAACTCATGATATATAGAATGTATATAAACCTTTGAAATGTATTGATTTCTGTGTTATTTTTTAAATAACTCATCAATATAGGGTAGAATGTATTTTTTTATAATGGTCTTAGAATGTTGCTGCTAATAAATGTAGAGAATAATTCATACATATTTATTATTTATAAATGGAATAATGGAACCCATGGTGATGAAATAGAGAATATAAATATCATTTCAAAATTATTTTTTGTTTTCATCATAAATTTGTATACCTCAATTAGTATCATTGTATAAGGATCCTTACAAATTGACATAGAACCCAATATGAGTTCTAAAAAAATAAACATAATTTTTTGATAGAAACCCTATAAATTATTATAGAATGACATAAATAAAAAACACGTATAATATGTGTATCTATAATGGAGATTTTATCCCCAACCATATGAGAAAAATAACATTCATTTATAGGAATTGAGACAAAAATGTATGGAATTAATCTCCATTGAAAGATCATATTCATCCTAACATCCATAGATGATAATATATTCATTTGGAATATGAATTTTTTCTTTTTATTCTCACCAAAATCTATGAGATACATTTAGGAAAATCCAATCCATTCCAAGAATATCATGTAATTCAAATAATGAAAGGATCACATGATTTTCAGGCAGAAAATTCCAAAAAACTTCAACTTGAGAAACATTAAATAAATTTGATGCATCCTTTGTGCAATTTTGAGTTTTAACAGCTATCTAAAAATATAATTTTTTAAGAAATATGAATATACCCTAAGAAATTTATTTAGAAATATAATATTGGGTTGATTCATAATCCAACAAACGTTGTTTCTTTAAGTATGGATGGTAAGTGTACCTTTCACAACTTCACTACCATACTCCATATCACTAGTAGTAATATGATTTTATTTTACTTTTCCATTCTCCATAAGAGGTTTCTAATATCAATCATCATTGATAAGCCTAGTATTTGGCCTTGGGGTTCTATATTTCCTATTTTCTTTCCACATTAATCCTTAAAGTGTGGGAGGTCCATTATGTGAATCCTTCTCATTTTTCACAACAATAGTGATCTTTTTTACTATCACATTGATATTCCATTTCCAAATTAAATTGTATCCCATAATTTAAAAAATTAATAGTCACCTTAATAAAATTTTATTCATGGTTCTTTCTACACATTGACCACATAATAAATCTGATCTTCTTTTCACTATGATTTTTATATTTTCAATTGATTTTCATTTTTATCTTCTTATCAAGCCCATAAACATGATGGGTGACTCAAATATCCATATCAAGAATTGATAGAACATAAATAAACCTATAAATTCCTATTTATAACCTTTATGAAAATTCCCTTTAGATTCTTGGTATTAGTCCACACAAGTATTGATCAAACTAACGTTATGGTTAGATGATTATTCAAGAAGAATACCTTGAATTTCTTGTAAAAACATATATGTAGGTACCAATGGATTCATCATAATTTTTTTAAACTCAATAAATTCATTCTCTATCTTTATATAAATAATAAAAGGAATTATATTTTTTGAAAATAACTTTTTGAACTTTTCAAGTTCAATAAATTCTATTTCAACTCGATACTTTATACTCTCGAGGAGTGTTCATCAGTGATCTTCATCATCATCTAAAAGATAAATATTTAACATTTAAATCTCATGTTTTTATCATTAGAGAACCAAAAACATATTTAATATGGAACTGTCCCATTTTTCATCCACTTGTAGACTAGAAGACCCACTAAAAGAATGTAGACGTTTCCTTTTAAAGGGCTCCAAATAATGATTTTCATTCTATAGTTCATTTGGAAATACCAAAATTATTTATATAGTGAGAATATTTTGAAATCATAGAAGTAATATTTTTTTATAATAAACCCCATAACATTCAGTTTCACAAGAGTACAATCATTTATTAACCATCCCATTCATCATTAATGTTGTCCCATCAAGTTTCATCCATTAATAAAAACAAAAAATAATGGTGTGTGAAAAACTAATCATATTTGTATGACAATAAAATTTTAGAAAAGTGAATATAAAATATCAATTTAAGACACCTTCTATTCTATACGATGGGATTTATCATTACTCCCAAAACACTTAGACAATATCGTATACATATTTGTATCCTTTGGGTTTATACTAATGTTTTCCAATCTTTTGTTCCCTTAGTTAACTAAACATTTCTCTTATTCATAATATAATAGACAATAATTTTCACTGATATATATTAAATATAAATTGAATAATATTAATTTCATCACATAACAAACCCATTTCATGAACATTATAGGTTCAGTGTCTTTTGAAACATGGAAAAAATGGATTCTTAAAACATCAACACACTCTCCCACATAATAATTCACTAAAAGGACCATTTTTGATAAATAATAATTAATAACATTATTGACATATAACAGAATATAAACATAATAAATTGGTGATATCATATTCTTATAGAATGATATCATTGAAGATAACGTATGCATAATTTCATAGGAACCTGAAAATATGCTATGAAAATTTTATCATAGATGTCATGGATCATGATATTGAGTCTTGATAGAAAATCATATATGTTCATAAGACATGAAGTATAAAATAACTATAAAACATAATTATTAGGATTATAATAAAATACATTGTATTGTGATAGACTTTTAATCATATAAAATAGTTTTCAAAATATAAAAGGCTTGCATCCAAGGCTATCATTGTGGAAAATATCAATTACTGAAGTGATTTCACTTCTAGTTCTAGTCTGGTATTACTAAATTAGGTTTGAATCCCATTTGAGTGATTTATATACCATGAGATATAAATCATTACCTAATTCATTTGGAGGATATATAGGTCCCACTCATACCATAATCTAAACCATATGTATGTATTTCACAAGATCCTAATTCATTTATCATTTCAAACCCCATAAAAATAAATGGGATTCATAAACATCATTTCATTATAACATAAGCCATATATAGAATTAATTGTAATATTATCCATGTAAAATATCATAAAAAACAAATTTATGATAAAAAAACTTTTAAAATAAATGGAATTTTTTTGAGAGATCACTTGAAAGTAATTCCTCATGAAAATAGCATTTCTTCTTTAATTTTCTTTCTTTTCAAAAAACACCATTAAATTTAAAAATAAAATTAATTTATTATTAAATGACCTTATAATATTTTAAGATATGTTCCATGAATTTATTTATTTGTGATATAAAAATATTCCTTCCATGTCTTATAAGTTAAAAAAAATTATCTTTATACTTTTTATGATGTTTTCAAAAAGTATGTCATTAGGAAAATGAGAAAAATATTCCATTTTAAACCATTCATTATAGATTCACAAATTTTTAAAAATTAAATTAAATTTTTTTCTAATAATTGATAAATATTTTTTGAAATTATTTTTATGTAACATGGACATGGAATATAAATATTCCTTAATACATACTGACAAATAGACAATCCTAAATAATAATGAAACTATGAAATTAACTCGTACAATGTTATAATTAGTTTAATCATATTAATAATCAATGAAATAAAATTTATGGATATATATAAATATCATAATATTAAGAATAAGTAACATAAAAAATCTTGGGTTGTATATACCCAACACATAATAAAAAAGTATCATGTACTTCATAAGACCTGCAAAAATAAAAGTCAGAAAAAATCATATTCCATTGGTATGATATATGTACCTAACACTATAAATTATATAATGTAAAAAATTTATTTATAATACACATATTTTCATTCCAAAGGAACTTTTCATTCTATAATTCTATAAAATTAAGACATAGATCGTACATATCAACCAACAAGCATAAGAAGTGGATTTAACTAATACAATTTTAATTTTTTCATTATAAAATTCTTTTTGATAAATATAAAAAATATTTTCATGAAAGGTATTCACAACATTCATATTGGATTCTCATATTCTCATAAAAATCCCTAAAATAGGTGAAAAACATTTTAACACAAGGGATAAGAACCAAAATCTTAGTATGTGATATAAAAAACAGAAGAGAACCCTCTAATACATAAATACATATAAGAATATTTTATAATATTCATAATGATGTACTCCTAACACAATACTTATCATATAGTAACATTGTGATACATGTTATTTAATTAAAACAAATAAAGAATAAATAAACATAAAGGTAACATGGGGAATAATATACATAATATTGTAATACTCATGGCTACATTATGATCAATAACTGTCATGGATACCTTCCAATGAAACCCTCATGACTACCTTATTGTGTAACCATTGTCACTACATTTAGAGTAACCAAAAATTTGGCCTCCAATATTAACATTCCCAATGCCTTAGTGGAGATATATGTTTGAAAATTCATCATAAAAAACAAAGGAACCATAATATAATCATAATATAATAATAAATTTAGAAAAAAACAAACCTTTAAATTTTATAATAATATGAGCTTAAAGGATAATTTAAAAAAATTCCCTTAATATTATCGTATAATTGATGTGATAATTAATAGAATGAATAGAATATGTGTATACACTATATATCCCCATAATAAAACATAATAAATTAAAAATTAATTATATACATAAACTTATTATAACCATATTAATTAAGTAAAATGTTAACCCAAGGAATGGATTTTGGGTTAAGAATTCCCTTACCTTAGGATAGCATTACAACAAACATGTTAAAAAAATTTATAATGGTTTTCAAGAGACTTATATATTTACATCACAAAGCCATATTCATATTTTTTAACATATATTATATTCTGATAACATCTTTCCAATCATTTATTAATAATTATTTTATTTTTTATTTTTTGTATGCATTTATTTAAGGGTTTACATTGTTGGATTATTATTGATTTTCTTGTAGAAAGGGTGTAAATATACATAATTGAAATTCAATTTTATTAATAAAAATCTATATTATTAAATGGATTAATATAATTTTTCAGATATATGGTATGAGTATGAATCATTAGAGAAATCAATAGTGATGAACCTTATTTTATTTTAGTAGATTTTGATCACTATGAACAACATATGTTTTATTAATTCATATTAAGTATAGAAAATGGTTCCAATACATACTATAAAATAATATATGTATTATAAAAAATAATTTAACCATATTAATGGTTTTATGACCATCCTCTAAGGCTTTAATGAAAATTGAAAACACATCGTCCATAATGTCTGTCAATCTACACATCACATTTTTTTTATCATATAATAAAAGAGAGAGGATAAGAATTATGATGATGAATTTTTTAATAAATAAAATAAAATTATAGTTTATATAAAATAAAAGAGTATTCATGACTCTTTTATATGGGGGTGAAAAGAGTATAATAAAAGTAAACATATTTAAAATAAAATAAAATAAAATGAAAGTGGATATTTACCTCTTGAAACATCATCTGTGAGAACCTTCTTCAAGCCCATGGTTTTTTGACATTTTGGTGAAACTAGTAGGTCTTGGAAACTGGGAATTGGCTTGGTAAGTGAATTGAATATAAATTAAGAAATATAAAAGGCTTTAATGTGTGAGAATATGAGGTGGAGAGGGATGATATTTATTGTGTAAGAGAGGGATGTTTTCTCTATATTATATTTCTTAGTTTATTAATTTCACTCAATTATATGAACATTTTGATAATTATAATCAACCATATTAAAATAATTAAGGTATATGTGATACTATGGTTGATATATCATTTGTAAAATCTTGGATCTAGGTGCCACTAAATGGTACCCTATACCTAGTTGGACACATGGTCTCAAGTGCATTTCCCTAGACGCTGGAGGCTGCAGACTAGAAAAGAGGGCCTTGGGTGTGATAGTGGAGAAATTATTCCATCTTTGGTATTGTATAACATATAAAAATACAATAACAATACAGTAGTGGAAGTAGTAAACAATATACTACAAAAAAATATTGTGAAATTCTGAGAGATAAATATCTAAGTCTCAAACCATACAAATGATATTGCATTATGATTTATGTTCTAAGAAAGTATCGAAAAAAGGATACATTATAATTAGATAAACATATACTACAAGTATGGAAACAAAAAAACACAGAAGTATCGCAAGCCTTAGCTTGGTCCCATGCTCTTCAACTCCTAAGTAGAAATCAAGTACTTGTATAAGGATTTTTTCCATTGTCTAAAAATGTAATAAAATAAACTATCTGGGACATAAATTTTTACCGAAATATGGTGTGATAAAAATCCAAGTAGTCAACCATCAAAGATATATGCATAATAGTCAGTTAATATATGAAATATCAATAAGATAAAAATAGTAACATGGAATTCGTAATTTAAACTATAAATTTATTCTGTTTATTTGGAAGTAAATTTTCATTTATATATAACTATCTTGATATCCTTCCTTTTCTGTCCAATCCCCTATATATTAGCAGACATAGAAGATGTCATAGAAGATCATCTCAATAAATAATTGAAGACTGAATATGAGATTCTTCTTTTTCTTGTAAGACACGTCATAAGTCATTCCATTTCATTTAACATGTTCTGTGAACTTAAAAAATGTCTCAAAGTTTGGCCTAGGCCGATCGAACCCCCACCCCTATACCAAAGTAACAGTCAACTCATGAAAAACCCATTTCTCATTTATGCATATTTGAATTTCATCATTTAATCATTCGTTCAGTTTCCAATAAGTCACATCCTTTGTATCCCTCAATGGATCCAAGGTTCACCTATCATTTATAAATAAGACTCAGTGAGATCGAACACCAAAACTCTATCTAGCTCATTGACATTAAGTAATAATCCTTTCGAGTCCGTCTATTTCTTTTTAACTGAGTAAATAGTTTACCAAATGTAAAAAATGTATAATTAGTCACATGAGACCGACCATATATTTTAACTGAGACTATGGCTCTCTCTTTTCTGATTAACTCTTTTAATCATTTATCATTTAATTTCTGAAGAAACACATGTAAATTAAACTATAACATGGATTTAAACATAATAAATCACTTGGGAAATTCACATAGCAGCTACCACATGAATATTAAAATATTGAATTGGTTTAATTATAAAAACTCACATGGGCATTTCAAATAAAAGTATATCATTCTAGTCAACCCCAAAAGGGAATAAATTAACAAGATTCAAAGGCATTCATTCCAAATATCTATCCATGGTAAAATCACCCATGGGGTGTCCCTAAATTAAATAGTCAGAAATCACATGCTTCAATTTCATATAATCAAATACCTAAATATATGTTGGTATCAATAGGTTTCAATTAAAGTGAAAAACAATAACCAAAAGTGTTCTCGAACCATATTGGCCCATATAATCAACTTTAAATTTAATGAATGCCATCATGCCACCTAATTAGATGTCTTATAACTGATATTATCCGATGTTGGCCCTTAAATCTTCCTATAAAAACTTAGATTTAGGAAAAGAGGTAAGCCATTCAACCTTAAAATAAATATATCAATAGATAAAATCCCCAAGAATGTATCTAGAAGAATAAATCCCTTACTAATCATGTTCTATCATGTCCAACGACACTTGAATCCGGTCCCGGATGATGATACAGGGGAATGAAATGATCACGTAACTCCTTGTTCGTCACTTAGTGGATCTTCTATCTAAAATAAATGAAAACAAGGATGCTGCCCATTTTATGCCAAAATTTAGGACTACATTTTTTGTGTGTTCATATAAACGGAATGTATATCATTTTTTTTTTCATATATTTTCCGACCAACTTTACACGTCACACACTGATCTTCTAACATGACAACACGACATGAAATGGAAGTACATGGTGTGTAGTGGATTTTTCTTCTCTCCCTGTCTAACAAAATCACACACCATGTATCCCTATTCTACATAACCATTCTATGTGGAGTCTAGCTGGGATTACACAATGTGTGTTACTAGAAAATAACATTTTACCAGTTTTCCATGTTTTCTAAAAACTATATTGAAGGTAAAAGGAGAAATTTGTACCTTATAAGAAGAACGGGGTTCCTAAAAACATCCCCCATTAATGAAATTTGTCCCCAAATTTCCCCTCTAATGGTAGTGAATGAAAAACTAAGAATAACTCTGGACATTATGATCATACGTTGGCCTCCCTCTCCTATGTCTCATCTTGAACACAATTGTGCCACCATATCAACTGCACCAAATAAACAGACCGGCCATAGAGAACCATCATACTAAAATACACAATATGGATAGGATTCTCATCAAAAGACTCATCTTCCTATAGCTTAACCTCCTTGTGCTAGAAATCTAGAGACAGTCTGGGTGATAGTAGCATAAATGAAAAATGTGGAAGGCAACATCCATATCATTGTACTTCTAAGGTAACAAAAACTGATAGAAACCAACCCAACTCTCTCCAAGATATCAAACAACCCGACATATAACTTTGAAAGATTCCCCTATCTTTTGATCCTCTAGTGTCTGATCCTTGGTGTAACACGTAGGAAAACATGATATCTGACCTCCAAAACTAGATGTCATATTCGTTGATTGACATATGATTTCTGACATGAATGTGCTGTAGTCATCCACTTCCAAATCAAATGAACCAGCTCAGTTGTCTCCTGGATGGGATGATTTCTGATCATATGTGCCTATTCTTCCTTCATTATACAAGGGGGTGATCAGAATGTCCTACCATACAAATATTCAAAGAAAACCATCTGAATATTAGCTTGGACATTATTATTATAGGGTAACTCAACTAGGGTAATGTGTCTCTCCCATGAACCCCCAAAATCGTGGAAACATGCCTTCAACATGTCCTCCAGCACCTGAATCATGTGCTTTGACTAGCCATCTGTTTGAGGGTGGTATGTTGTGCTCAAAATCACCTGTGTTCCTAGTTCCCTCTGAAGCCCTTTATAGAAATGTGGCATTAATCGGGCATCCCAGTCTAAAACGATTGAGTGTCGTACCCCATGAAAACATATAACATATCGGATGTACAATATTCCCACCACAAAAACACAAAAGGTCTTCTTGATCAGTATAAATGTCAATCGTTCATGATTCTATCAACAACAACCCATACTATATCATTCCCTCAATGAGATCTCAGTAAACCCGTCACGAAATCCATCCCAAAATCATCCCATCTCCACTCAAGAATGGGTTTTTACTTTAAAATTCAATCTGGTCGTTGATGTTCCATCATCACCTACTAACCAGAGGAACACCTCATAAAAAAACATGATACTTCTCACTTTATTCCCAGCTACCAGTAATAACGGTGAAATTCACATTACATCTTGGTTACTCCTGGATACACTGCCCAAGATGAAGCCTGAAATTCCAACATCATCTCCTCATGTATAGCCCATGTTACCCATGCACCTCCATGAACATATAGAACATCATCCTCACATATCGTCTGTCTAGAAGGTGGGTCCTCACTAGCCACACTCGACCATAGAACTAGGCCATTGTAATCAAATAGGTGCCTCATACAAAAAATGTCCAGTAGGGTATATATAACATCCAAGGATGAAAGATAAGTTTGTCCCTGAATATTGTGCACCTATATATATATCTCAAATAACACATCCATAAGATGCCACTCCCTACTATTATCCCAAACTACCAGTAATCTAGGTCCTCCTACACAAGGAATCGGCCACCGCAATGAATTTACTAGGAAAGTAAGAAATATCAATATCAATGGACATTTATTACTCTACACACCTCCTCTCTCTCAAGTTCATGTAAATCCATGTAAAGATACTCTTGAGGCTTTGTGGTTAGTGTATATCACAAAATTCTCTCCCAAAATTTTATGTCTCCAACAATGTAAGGTATGGAAAACTACTGATAGCTTGAGATTGAGGGTCGGGTAGTTTCTCTCATGTGGACTGAACAATTGAGGCTCGTACTTAATGGCACAATCCCATTTCAGAAGCACTAATCCCATCCTAACACCAGCTGCATCACAATAGGTAGTTTAAATCCTGCCCGGATTAGGCAATCTCAGTATCATAACTAATGTTAAATGTCCCTTCAAATCATGAAAGACTGTGTCATATGAATCTGACCATTGAAACCTCACAACATTCTATGTAAATATTGTCATCGGAACTGGTAAGTGTGAGAAGTCCTGTATAAAACACTTGTAGTAACCTAATATCCCCAGGAAACATTGTGCCTCAAAAAAATTATTCAGATTCACCTAGGTATCAACTTCTCTTGCCTTATCTTGGTCCACTAATAATATATTCTCTGAGATAAAGTTACCTAGGAATCAAATCTGATCCATCCAAATCAGTCATTTTTCAAGCATAATATATAATTGATTCTCCCAAAGTATATTCCAAATGATCTCAAGGTGTTTGGAATGGTCCTAATGATTTTGATAATACACCATGATATCATCCATGAAAACCACCACAAATGAATCTTGATAAGGATGGAACACTCGGTTCATAAGCGCAATAAAAAATATCATCACGTCCAGGAGGAAAAATGACATAACCCAGTATTCATAAAGTCTGTACCTGCTATGAATGGTTGTAAAATGTATGTTTGCTGGTCAGACATGTACATGGGGACATCATGACCTCAATACAGTCTTCTAGAACAATCAATATTCTTGTAGTAGATCAAAAATGTCATCAATCTGGGGTCAGGGTTATCAATTTTTAACCATCAACTGTTTCAGTTCTCAATAGTCCATCCAATTTTTGAGAGTAATGTATGCCTTATTTGTGAAAAGGACTAGTGAACCCCAATGTGATGTACATGGTAGGATAAAACCCCTAGCTTCCATATCTTCTAACTATCTCCTACGATCTTGCAACTCCATCATAGCCATCTTGTATGAAAAAATTGTTACCGATGCAGCTCCAGGAAGTAGCTGGATAGTAAACTACACCTTTATAATCGGAGGTAAGCGTGAGATATCTTCTAGGAAAACATCCATGAAATGATCATCAACTAGATTAAATTTTTCCAGACATGTTCCTTTATCATCCAAATATAAAATCAAAATCTGGGATGTCATCCCACCCATCCCATAATGCTCGGGTCCATCTCTGCTCGCTTGGTCGTCCCATTCACCCTTTATTGAAAATACCCACCCTCTAGTGAAGTAAAACTCACCCTGCAATGAATGAAATCAATGAAGGCTTGATAAAATACCATACAGTCCATTGAAAGGATTAAATCTAACCCGGTCACCTCTATGAAGTAGATATCCAAAATGAAATGGAATCCACCAATCTCAAGGGGCACTACTTTCACATATGCACACATACCATTCTAATCACCAACAGAGTGTCTAGCGTCATAACATTATCATAAGTATAATCCTAAAACCCAAGGCTCTACATAATGGGAACATATGTAATACATTCAGAAGATCCAATATCATAAAGTGTATATGCTAAAACAGAGGCAACTAGAATAGTATGTCTCAGAGTAGAGGGTCCGAGGACCTACTCCTAATGGGTCTACCACACTGTAAATGTGTGGCCTATATCATGGCCCTATGATGCTATCTGGCTACCCTGAGCTAATCTGCCATGTTTTCTATATTACCCATGGGTATGGATACCATGGCCACAACCACCACATAATCCTGATGCATTCCGGTTCCCCAAATGATGAGAATATATTGTAAAATCTAGTGAATGTGGATTCTTTTCACACCCTCTCTAACTATTTTTTGGTGGAAATGTCTTGTAGAATCAATTCTAATGGCCCAAATTGCCACATTCGTGGCACCCAACTAGGTATATTGAGAGTTGTGGTTTGGTATTACCAATTGTTCCACAATAATAGAACCTCACCATGATACTAGATTATATGTCATGACAGCTTGTATACCCACAAGAAAATTACATACGACATTTTCTTCTATTGGCTAAGACAATACTAGATGTTGGTTCTAAACCACCATGGTATGCACCACTAGCATCCTGTAGATTGCACTCAATGATTAGAGCATGATTCAAAATGTAATGTACTTAAGGAAACCATAAATGTTCACCTGATCTCGGATGTCATATCGAAGATCATCTTCAAAGAGCGTAGCTCTCAACACCTCATCACCCATCAGTACGAGTGTGAATTGCTGAATCACTATAAAGAGGCCAGAATAGATTATCACTAACATAGTACCCTACGTTAGATTCATGAACTCCTATGATAGATTATCCCTATGTGTCTTATGAAAGAAGTGGTCACAGAAGACTATTAAGAAGTATCCTCATGCCATGTCCTCATGGTGTTCTGTCAGCGTGATAACATCCCCACCACATTTTTGAACAATCTCGTATAAAATAAGTTGTGATATTGACTTTCCTCTTAGGATGTGTCTCAAGATGCTCAATGATAGTCAACACTAATTCTACACATTATTCCATAGAATGTGGTCCATCATGCCCTAAAAAAGTAGGCAGATACTATTACTAGAATATAAGCATCATCTCTAACATAGGTGTGGCAGCCTTCAGTTATCCCTAGTTGGTCTGCATGAACATCATAAAAGCTTCTCGAAATTGTGCTTTTACACCTGAATCTGGTATAATGGCATGTTCCGAAGCTGAAACAACTAGGGGATCCATCAGTAGCCCATGGACCACTATTCCGGGAGTGTTCTTATTACAACTCTCCTGGTGCACATCTCGTGGTTGTCATGGCGACATGAATCTACAAATTCAAGCACACACACCATAGTACCGACTTAACAAAAAAGTAAACTATTACTCATAAGTGAAAGGAAGGAATATATTAAGGAAAACACTCAGGTATTTTAAAGTAGAAGTTTACAATGGGTATTACCCGTTACACTGTGTGTCCTCCTCAAACTTTTTATGGTCGTTTACTTCACCCCAACATGGATATATTGCACACCAGGTATATGGTGTGTTCCCCAATAGACATGGTGTTTACATGAGATTCCTTCCTGCCCAGGTAATTCTACACACCTAGAACTACACGTTTTTAATGGTGTAAGACTACACAGAGTGTCCACACTTGACACAACATATACAACTATGTTTTTATCCACCCATGTTGTAAGTCACACGATCAAATATACTGTTAACTTATATACAGAGTATACTATAAAATACAAGGCATCTTCTACTAAATGTTTTACAACCCGTGTTTTGATTCACATGGTCTTTTTATATGGTTAACTATTACATGGTGTGTTTTATCTAACTCATAGAATGTTCTTCGAAAGGTTTCACATCACTGTGTATCTGATGAAATGGTCAATCACACGGTTTAAGAACTACCTGGTGTGTACATTGGGTACAAGGTGGGTTCTACTTAAATGCTTGAACACCTTATTCTCTGTACCAAATGATCACACAATGTGTTAATATTGACTTCATTCCGTGTATTCTAGGGTTTTCAGGATATAACCAACAAATTTCCAGGATAACCAATGTTCTGTAGAAACAAAACTAGCGTGATAGCAAATTCTGATATGTGAGGGCCCATAATCCCCATGAATTAATGTTTAGCACCCAAGCAGAACATATCATAGTATAAATATAGATAAAAATATGAATCATGACCCACTAAATTATGGTCCAAGAGGGCCCATAGACCACAAGAACCAATTTTTGGTGTCCATTAAATATAAACAGTACCATGTACCAATACACCTATCAGAATAGTATGCATATATATCAAATCATATATCACAACAACATGTGATAACTAATGCATCCTAGATGGAATGGCATAATTCATGGAATGTGATTTTAACAACTGTATATAGTATGCATGAGATGACACACCCTCATCTCATGTCATTGCAACTGATATAGAGAACACAATTACATCAATAATAATATTAGAAATCTAGTGGATTACCCAAATGTGAAATCAAATCAATTATAATATCTCAAAATATAAATATCACAACTCACTTAGAGGTATTTTTGATTTTCCCTATTTGCGGGGTAGCTACTCATGAGCTCAGCTAATAATCAATTACAAATTTCTTTATATCCTAGCATATAAGATACAAATAGTAATACGAAACAGTTAATAAACCCTTTTGTACCTCTTTGTAATGTCCTAGATCCATGTGACACTAAATGTTGTCTTATACCCAGTTGGCCACACGGCCTCATGTGCATTTCCACAAATGCCAGAGGCTGTGGACTAGTAGTAATGGACTTTGGTGTGATAGTGGGGGAAACTATGCCATCATTACCAGAGTATAACATATCATAATTCAATAACAATATAGTATCATAAATAGTAAAAAAAATAGGAATAAAACCAAATAGTGGAAGTCTGTTAGATAAATATCCATGTCTAAAACCATACAATTTGTAATGAAGCATGTCATATGTTCAAATAATGTATCCAAAATAGGGTACTCTATAATCATATACAAATACAATACAAAAAAAAATAAACCAAAATAAAACTCAAAAGCATCACAAGCCTCAGTTGGGTCTTCTGTTATCCAGCTCCAAAACAGCAATCATATACCTATATAAGGGAGATTTCCCTAGTATAGACTAGCAATCATATAATATTTTTGGGACCAAAAGCATGAACTGAACATGGTATGAAATTAATCCCAATAGGTAACAACCAAAGATCTATGCCTAATAGTCAGTCAATATATGAAACAATAGAAAGGGAAAGACAGTAACTGAGAAGTGCTCACGTAATCTATCCATTAATTTAGATTATGTTTTTTAGAAGTTTGGTTTTATTTAAGTAAAACTATCTTGAGATCTGAAATTAGCCTACCAACCCCCCATATAGAAATAAAAAAATTGGATGTCTCTGAAGGTCACCTAGATAAATATGTGAAGACTGAATCCAAGCATGTGCTTTGTCTTGGAGCACGCGTCATTAGTCATTCCATTTCATTTAACATGTTCTATAAAAATTACAAAGGTCTTAATCTATGGCTTAGGCCCATCAACCCCCTCCCCCATAACAATGTAACTGTAAACTTGTGACATAACCATTTCTCATTTAAGCATATTATATTTTCATCATTTAATAATTTGGTCAATTTTTAATAGAGCCCATCCAAGGTATCCCTCAATGAATCCAAGGTCCACCCGACATTTATAAAGAAGACTCAGTTATCCCGACCACCAAAACGGTGGATCTCTCACGACCTTTAAGTAATAAACCTTTTGAGTATATCCATTTCCTTTTAAATGATATAATGGTTCACCCAAGGTAAACAAGGTGTAATTATTCACATGATCCTTACCCTAATTTTTAACAAATACCATGGATCTCCCATGGATAATTACCTCTTTTAATCATTTATTATTTGTGAAAAACATGTGAATTAAACAGTCACATAGCTATAAACATATCAACTCAAATGGGCAATTCATATAGCGCCCACCACATAAAAATTAAACGATTGCATGGTTTTAATAATAACAACTCACGTAGGCATTTCAAATAACATTATATCATTCTAATCAACCTCCATTAAATGAAATCGTTCACAAGACTCAAATACATTCTTACCAATTGTAAAACCATGGGAAACACACCCATTTGGTGTCCCTAAATCAAACAATCAGAAATCACATGCATCAATTTCATATAATCAAATACCTAAACATCATTTGGTATCAACAGTTTTCAATTATAGAGAAAAACAATACCCAAAAAACATATCCATCCATTTTGGAATATATAATCAACATGAAATTTAAAAAAATTCACAAGCCCCCAACTTCGATGATGAATAACTAATATTATCTCAGGCTAGACCATGAATCCTCCAAGAGCAGCATTGATCAAAGAAGAAATGTAAATCATTCCACCTTAAAATAACTCTAGCCAGATACAAAATCAGCTAGAAGAGATATAGAAAAAGAAATACCATATTGATCGGGTTCTAACATGACTGACAACACTTGAATCGGGTCTCGGACAATGAAATGGGAGAAAGAAATGATTTTGTGTCTCCTTGTTCTCCACCTAGTGGCTCCACATTCCAAAAGAAGAGAAAAAGTTGCTAACAACCATTTTAAGAAAAAAAAAATTTAGTACATGATGGGTATGATGATATACACGGTGTGTATATCATTTTACTATTCATTAACTCACCAACCTACTTTAGGCATCTTCCACCAACCTTGAAAGCATGACTACCAGGCAAGTACTCGGTAGTACATGATATGTAGTGTCTTTTTCTTCTCTACTCTATTAATAAAATCCCACAATGTGTATCCCCATCCTATATGGCCAGAATACACGCTATGTATATAGGATTACATGACATGTGCTATTAGAACATAAATTTTTTCTACTTTTCCTTTTTTTAAACAACTCAATATAAAATAAAAATAAGAAATATGTACATCAAAAGAAGAACTGTCATCGTAGATTAGTCATGACTCACAGAATAATTTAAATTTATTTATAATGTATATATTTCATAAATTACCATATTTCACTATTCAGTGAAAAGGCAAGTATTTAAAAAAATACCAATAATTTACCACTACCATTTTGTAACACGTAGAATTAAAAATGGATAATCCATTTTTGAAAAATAATTTTCCAAATAAGATAAATTTAGAGTTTTATTAAATTTATAATTTGATCGGAAAATAAAAATTTTAAAATTATAACTGATTTTTAACACTTTGAAGAAGTAATTGAATTATCATTAAGTTATTTTATAATAATGAGAAGAAAAAATAATAATTTATAATTCATTTTATGAAAATACATTTTCTTTTAAATCATTATATTAATTAAGAAATTGAAATTAAATATTTACTACTTAAAAAAATAGAAACACTTAATATATCACTTACAAAACAATAAATAACTTATTTCATGATATAAATATATCCCGAAAACACTTGTATGATATATAAATTTTATTTATATTCTCAAAGGTGAGATAAAAAAAATTTATTGTGAAGAATTACTATTCCTATGGTCATTTTCTTGTTCCTAATTTCAAGTTACCATTTTATGAGTACAAATTCATTTTTTTTTTAAATGTGAAAATTTTCATTATTAATTTATAAGGAAATAAAATATATAATTCAATTATTAAATCAAATAATTTTGTATATTCCAAGGATGTTACATTATATCCACCTTCTTGAAATTGCATCTACACAATTTTTATTTACATTTTAAAAAAGTGAGTGTTCCTTTACCTTGTAGCATTTTCAGAGTATCATGTTACTTCTTCAACAATGTGGTTTATCTGTAGAACCTTATCTTGGTGAATTTTCATATTCCACATTAAATTCTCTCTATAATCAAGAATATGAAAAGAGTTTTCTTTATTATAATGTTTCTCTTCTAACTGAACTTCTTCATGGATCAAAACATGAGAGGGATATGGAAAATACCATCTCATCGTTGAACCATAAAAAACATTATGTACCTTGGATAATATCGGAAGAAAATTAAAAAGGAAGGTGACTTTTCACCATTATATATTATTTTATAAGGTCTAATAAACTATGGAATATGATTTCTTCTCTTACCAAAGTGGCAACCAATTTCTATTTTGATATTTTAATGAAAATAAGATCACCTACCTCTAAAGATATGTCATTCCTACAATTATCTGCAAAACATTTTTTCCTTCTCTATGCAATCCAAATGTGTTTCTAGATCATTTTCACATTCTATTCCACATCAAATACTAATTCGGATCCAATCTACTTCTTTTCATTGAATTCATCCTAAAATATTAGATTTTAAATCTACTTCATATAAATTATTTCAAAGGTTCCTTCTATATACTAGAATAAAAACACCTATTATATGAAAAAAAACAAAATAAATATGATAATCCAAAAATCCTTTGAATTCTATTGAACAAACTAAAAAATAACCCCCCATTTATGAATTATTAGCTCAGCCTTTCTATCAGATTGAGGATGAATAACATTGTTGAATTTTCACTCTGGTTCCTATTACTACTAATGACCTTTCAAAAAGTTGTAAGGGAACTTGGGATCAAGGTTAGATATACTGGAATGAGGAACTCCTTGTATCCTGAAAATCACTTTGAGGCACAACAATGAAATAGTTTCTAATGAAATAGTATCTCAAATTGGTTGTAAATGTGTAGATTTAGCCAGTTATTCAATAATGACCCAAACTAAATTGTTACCACAAGAAGTCTTTGGTAGTCCCACCATGAATTTCATAGATATATTTTCGCATTTCCAATCCATTACATGAAATGGTCAAGGAATCACCCATGGTATTTATTACTCAACATTAACCTGTTAACACATTAATCATTTCATAGTAAAATCAGAAATATATAATTTCATTCCATCCCATAAGTTATACAGCAAATGGGCTCAGTAAATCATAATACATCCACGATTAACTGATAACATAGAACAATGAGCATCACATAATTATTTTTTCTTCAATTATGAATCAAATGGAACACATATCTCCTTCCAAATCATTAAAAATAGTTTTATCAATATTATATTTTGGAAACAACCCATTTTAACCAATTCTACCTTTTTTGTCACTCACTTTCTTCCTTTTATTCATTCTTAATTCCTTTTGATAGATATAACTATACTAAAAACTGAAAAATTAGAGGAATTTCCTAAACATCCCTTCTAAGAGAAAAATAGAACAAATAATTAATCAGGGGGTCATTTCCAAATATAACATGGTTAAGGATATATGTGGTTTTTTATCAAGTAATCTTCCACTATGTTTCTTTTTCCAATATGGTAATTGATCGTATAGCCATAAAACATTATCAACTCAAAACATCTTTTCTACCATTTAATTAATTATTTATTAGTGAATGTATACTTCAGACTACTATGGTCAGTATATATTTTATATTTGGATATGTATATGTAACACCCCAGGTAAATAAAGAATATGACATTTTCATATTTATCCATATTAGTGAATAAAGTTTTAATATGAATTTAAAGGGGACTCTATGCTCGATGGCGTACCCAACACGCAACAACGAGTTTCTTGGGAATCTTACATTGCACTCTAATAATAAAATAATATTATTTTAAATGGTAGTTAACATGTAGCCGTTGTAATGGCGGGAATGGATAGAAATAACTAAAATATGATTATATATGTTTTTAAATATTTTTACATTTATACAATAAAAGATAAATGCTTAAAATACAGAAAGAATTCAATTTTTGGCGTATATGTCCTAGTTTTCACTAAAGGTTCACTTGTCGCCTTTTGATGGCGAACTGTCATTAAATATAGTTTTGATCACTCTTATACATTCTTTTGGACCAAATAAAACTCTTATTAAGAATCGGGACATCAAATTTTACTTTGTGTAATTTTTTGGTATCTTTCCAATAAAGTTCATTTTTTTAATGAATAGTGTAAAATGTTGTGTTTTAATTCAAAACCTCTTTTTAATCTAATTTATTTATATGATTAGATAATATTTTGAATTTGTTTTAACGTTAAATTACAAAATATTTTTACCATTAAATCCAATAGTGGTCGTTGAAATTATTTTCACTTTGAAATCAGACTTAAACTAGTGTCAATCTTTTTATACTTATTGTTTCATAAAAACACGCTATTTGTCATGACAGAGGGAATTAATTACTAAATTAATTAATGTGCCTTATATGTTTTGAATTTTGTAAAACGGACTTCATTTTTGAATTCATAATATCAAATATAGCTTAGGGTGAATTTTTGGGATTTTTCTAAAAAAACTTCAATTTTTGATGAATAGTGAAACCACTAAGAGGTACTTAAAAAAACTGATTTTTCCGTTTAAATGGAATTTTGCCATATTTGTGTTTTGAATTTCAAAAATCCGACATACATGGTTGTCATTAAGAAGTAAAATGTGGTTCAATGGGATAAAAATAATTTTTTGGTGAATAGTAACTTATTAAGTTTTTAATCGCGATTAGTGGTAATTAGTGTAGTTTAAGGTAAAAATGATATTATAAGAACGTGAAAACACCATGACACTTGTCCTACACCTATTGGGTGAGTCATGGCCGACCAAGACAAGCCATTGGCCAACTTTGGGACCCCATGGAGCCACTTTAGTTGGAAAATGACAATAATATATTTTTATTTAATGTTAAAATTAAAAATGACACAAACATGATATGTTTTACTAAAACAATTTTTATGTGGGGTTATACAAGTCATAATTTTTATTATAAATAATCATTGGAAATATAATAAGATTTCCTACATCATAGTAATTTTTTTATAATTTTTAGACATTAAATAAATTAAATTATTTATGAAATCATAATGATGCAGTGATGACATCATTATTTAATGATTAAAATAAAATGGAAAGATAATGTAAAATCTATGAACTACACATGTCCAAAACTTATTGGATGGGTGGATTTCGAACCTTTATAACCTTATACACGGATTATATCAATGTGGGACCTTTTAAAACAGAAACACATTTTCAAATAAAGTAATATTTCCTTACTTTCCAAAAGTACCCCTCCTCTCCTCTTATAAAAGGCCCCCACCTCTACCACTTTTCACAGACTCCTCAAGCCTTTGGCTCAGCCAAACCCTACCCATTTACTCTCTCCACATCCCTCTCCTCATCCTAGAGGATTCCCTTTGGACATAATCCTTTCAAAGGAAGCCTTTAGGCTCAAATCAAAAGGAGTTACACTTTTAATGATAATTCATTCTCTAATGTTCATTTGTTTTATTTTGATTCTCCAACCCCATAAACTCTTTTTATTTACTTCTTTTGTAACAACAACAGTATCTTTAATATACAAGGATGTTTTTATAAGATTTATTCCACCTACACTCTCACACAACTACATCAAATGGTTAAAGAACATACGGTTTCCGTGGATGGAGAAATTCTGCCTCCCGGAACGATGATTGTTCAATACTCATTTAACACCTTCAAAGGTGGCCATTATGATGTCACTATTTCTATATATGATATATAATATCTTTATGTTTTACTTATTCTTCTGTATTTTTCATTTTTGTCTTACCTTTATGGCTTCCATTATGGGTATACACGATATCTTCATTTTAGGAAGTGCGGACTACCGCCCCCTTAAAGTGATGTGATTCGTTAATGCCATACGTGGGACGTATAAAGGATGGATTTAATGTTATTATATATGATGTTATACTAGAATTATTATATACCTATATATCATTATTATTTCTTTCCATTAAAGTATTAGATATAAATGAAAGTAGCGTTCATGCGTACGTACGGCTTACCGTCTCCATGAACGGTGCATTTCATTTCTTATCCCCAAATGTAATGTACAATAATAAGTACATGTACATAATGGATATATATGATGAATGATATATCTAAATGATGAATATAATTCTGTAATTAAAATATACATACCTTTCATTTAGTTTTAATTCCATTAATATGACAAAGAAATGAAAGTAGCGTTCATGCGTACGTACGGCTTACCGTCTCCATGAACGGTGCATTTCATTTCTTACCTCTAAATGAATATGTAATATTATAAATACATGTATATTCTGGATATATATGATATATATGATATCCAAATCAGGAATTTCATTCTGGATATAAAGAACCTTTGACCACACGAACAACATGTAATTGTAAGATGTCCACTTTCGACTTAAGAACCAAATATCGGAAAAACAAATATTATTAACTTAAATGATTACAAAATGTTTATGACATGGTAATAAGTGATATAAAAGGAATAATGAGCTTGAAAAAGGTTTTTAAGGAAGTAGAAATTAACTCAAGTTTATTATTCAGGAGATTAAAGAACGATCGACTCAAGTCGAACCCGAGGAAAGGGATCCTACTCCTCTCTTTCTTTTCAAGTACACACTTTTATGTCATTCCTTTTAAAGATCATCTTTCTTGTTATTGGGATGATCTTTTATATTAAAATTACTGTAATTTTTATGTTCATGTGATGACAGACCCTATTCTCTCTCATCAATCCATTTTGGAAGTTTTGAGTGGCGCCGTTAGGCTGCCAAACTTTCGTAAGAGATCTAACCTCTCTCTTTCTTTTTAAGTACTCACCTTTATGTCACTTCTTTTAAACTCATCTTTGTAATGTTGGGGGATGTTCTTTTACATTCCTCTTGCTGTAAATTTTTTTGTAATGTGATGAGATACCCTATTTGATGTCATCAATCCAAATTCGGACGTTTTATGTGGCGTTGTTAGGCTGCCGAGTTTTCGTAAGGGATTTTTAATCTCACTTTTATTCCCATGATATTTATGCTACATTTGCCACAAGTTCAATTGAGTGGTGTATGTACTGCCCATTATTCTACTCATTGTGTAATATACTTTTGTTTATGAGTATTTACATCAATGATCTATTGTCCTTCTTTCATGGGGTGTATGTTTTGAAAGATACCCAAGTCGGTAAGGGAACCTTTCACCCCCCTCTTTTTTAAAAGACTTCTGTTATTGGGTCTTTTAATTTACATATTTTTATGTTGGGATATGTTCTCATATATCCTTATTGATGTAAATTTTATGTCCAAGTGATGAGATACACTTTTTATCTCTCATCAACTCATTTTTATGTGACGACGTTAGGCTGTCAAGGGAACTTCTTAACCCAATTTCGATTTCTTTGGGTTCAACATGTAGTTATTGAATATGTCATCCTTTGAATATGTGTGATTGACCTTTTATTGTTTTACACTTAATATACACTTATATTGGGTGTATTTATATTTGTCACACATATTTTTGAGATTGATTTGTCCTTAATTTAACGATACCTTCTTTATAAGGGATTTCATCACATTTGACATTTCTATTGAGGGTTCATTGTTGTTATGCACCAATTCACTCTTATATGGTGTATATACTGTCCTTTGGAGTATTATATCATGAATTCATTTATTCTCATGATATTATAAAGTTCTGACTAAATGTTATTCCTCAATTATTGTATTCAAGTGTCTCTAATTTTGGTAAAACCCCTTTTAACCAAAATATAGTTTTAAATGTTTTAATTATTTTTTTCTTATTAATATCCATGTTTTCAAAATGGTTTTAAGGATTTATTTATATGGATATTAATGGTTTAAAATTTTAAGCTTCAAGGTGGTATGGGACACTTTGATTCAAAAATCACTTTATTAAATGTTTTAAATGGTTTTGGAAATGGTTTCTTTTTGAAATGGATTCATTATTTCAATATACTAAAATCTTATATTGTGATTGAAATTTGGAAATGTTATGTTTCCTTTATGCATGTTTTATGTGATACATTTATGTTATGGTTCTTGGGCATTGTTATGAAAACGGGTGGTTCCGTGATAATCTAAGGGCGGGTGAGCCCGATATAGCTCTCCAATGCATTGGGTAACACGAAGGAGTGAAACGTTAAGGTTTTCTCCGAAGAGATTTAGGGAATATACTCTGATGGGTATTCCAAATGTAACTAAGAGGGTTACTCCCTATGTAAGAATGTTATGAATGCCTCAAGTTACCTTTATGTCTTATGTTTTCTATGATTTATTCATGGTTTGATGAAGTATGTTAAAGTGCATATGTTTTATGGGTAAAGTATGATTTCATTATTATGTATATATGAACTCATGTTTCCTTTCCATATTTTTATAACCCTTACTGATCTTTTTATACTCATCCCAAGTTTTTGAAATGTTTTTTACAGGTCGTGGGAAAGGTACATGATGTGATGATAGTGTCAAGGATGTGTCAAGAAAGAATCCTTGTTATATTTTAAATATGTTTCTGTTGATGGGAATAATGAATACTATCTTTTATGTAACCACTTTGTCTAAATGTGGAATGTAATGAAAGATTCATGATCTAATTCTCTAAAACTCTAAACATGAAAAGATCCTCAATGTGTAATCTTGTAATAACTCAAGATTAAGTAAGGTTTAAGGGTGGGGCCTTATAGTTGGTATCAAAGGTCGGTTTAGATAACTTCAGAGGTTATGTTATTATTTAAGCATAAGTGACATTACCATAACAGTTAGGATTTCAGAAAGTGTCCTAGTTTTAGATAAAGTGAATGAGTAAGTGTATCTTAGTGTTTACCTTCCTCATTAGTACATGATGATTTTGTTGATATACTCACACTGACATTTCTGTTTTTAGTGAATGGATGGATCTAGAAGGCACCAAAGTGACAATTGGTTTGAAGGAAACGGTGGTGGTTCTCTAATTAAAAGACTCGATGAAATGGGTTATTCAATGAGGAATCTCATGGCTGTTCTAAACAAACTATCAAGGATTCATGATCAACCACTTCAACCTTGGTGAGTTCTCTAATGCATCATGTACGAGATGGACTACTTGATGTGGAAATTCAGGTAATAATTATTAAGGTAACCATTATGGTTTATATGATCCTTACTTTTTACGTAATTATGGGTTACTATATGATATGATGGAAAATGAAGGGCATGAGATAAACTTGAGGTTAAAATATGTTATGATTATTCTTGAAGATTTTATCTCATTTTGGGAATGTTTTAAGAATTATATAGTTTTGGAAAAAGGACAACACGCAGACCGTGTGACAACCCGTCGCGTCGGACAAAGCTATGGGAATCGAACCCACAACCAAAGTGCGACTGGTATTTATCGCCTACCACTGGACTACGTGAAGTCCCTGGTTAGTTTGACTGATTCTTTTTAGTTATATGATTTTATGAATTAAGAGTAAGTTGATTTTGGGTTATTTATGAAAATGATTAACCTATCATAGAGGATATGTGATTAGGTTAATTACTTTTCAATACGAGACTTTAGGAGCAACTGATGTTGTTTGGAGATAAATGTTACGATTTAACTTGGAAGACTATGTGACTAAATCATTCAAATATTTGGGTTTAAATCTTATATTGGTTTAATTTGAAGAATTTTATGGACAAATTTTTTATCGGATGATCCTTGTTGAACTTTGGGTTTTGTTTGACAAATTTTGGAGATTAAGAGTAGATTTTCTTTTTATAAAGGGTTATCCTTTTCTAGATTATCTGATCTTGTACTTGCCTGTTTGGTTTTGGTTAATGTATAAAGACATGGGAAGTATATAGTTCTCTGTTGTGGATTAGGTGATTCTCTAGAAGTTGATTATAGTACTCTTAATGCGAACAAGTCTCCCTAAATACTTGTCTTTTGGAAAAAAAATATGAGTTTGATTACGGAATCTAGTAAAAGTTGAAAGTCAACATGATAAGTGATTATGTTTCCTTATGAATAAAATACCTCAATAAAAGTAACTTAAAACAAAAATGTTGTCTATTAACTTTTCCTACTGGGGAACCCAACACCGTTTAACCCATCACATGTTTGTGACTTTCTTATTGTTAACTTTCTCCTAAACATGTTTTCTATCACTCTCCATCAGAACATGACCCTATGTTTTCTCCTCCATGTCCATGTTTTCCTACATGGAGTCCTTGTATGGGTTAACTCGGGTGACCTCTGTACTTATCTTTCTTTATTTTAAAGTGATTTTTTTACGACTCTTGTTCCGATGTGGGACTTTCAAGGATGTTTCCAAGCTCAATTTTTTAAAATTTCGAGGACGCAATTCCCAAAAGGGGGGAAGGATGTAACACCCCAAGTAAATAAAGAATATGACATTTTCATATTTATCCATATTTGTGAATAAAGTATTAATATGACTTTAAAGGGGACTCTATGCTCGATGGCGTACCCAACACGCAACAACAAGTTTCTTGGGAATCTTACGTTGCACTCTAATAATAAAATAATATTATTTTAATTGGTAGTTAACATGTAGCCGTTGTAATGGCGGGAATGGATAGAAATAACTAAAATATTATTATATATATTTTTAAATGTTTTTACATTTATACAATAAAAGACAAATGCTTAAAATACGGAATGAATTCAATTTTAGGCGTATATGCCCTAGTTTTCACTAAAGGTTCACTTGTCGCCTTTTGATGGAGAACTATCATTAAATATAGTTTTGATCACTCTTATACATTCTTTTGGACCAAATAAAACTCTTATTAAGAATCGGGACATCAAATTTTACTTTGTGTAATTTTTTGGTATCTTTCCAATAATGTTCATTTTTTTTAATGAATAGTGAAAAATGTTGTGTTTTAATTCAAAACCTCTTTTTAATCTAATTTATTTATTTGATTAGATAATTTTTTGAATTGGTTTTAAAGTGAAATTAGAAAATATTTTTACCATTAAATCCAATAGTGGTCGTTGGAATTAATTTCACTTTGAAATCGGACTTAAACTTGTGTCAATCTTTTGATACTTATTGTTTCATAAAAACACGCGATTTGTCATGACAGCGGGAATTAATTATTAAATTAATTAATGTGACTTATATGTTTTGAATTTTGTAAAACGGACTTCATTTTTGAATTTAGAATATCAAATATAGCTTAGGGTGAATTTTTGGGATTTTTCTAAAAAACTTCAATTTTTGATGAATAGTGAAACCACTAAGTGGTACTTATAAAAACTGATTTTTCCATTTAAATGGAATTTTGCCATCTTTTTGTTTTGAATTTAAAAAATCCGACATACATGGTTGTCATTAAGAAGTAAAATTTGGTTCAATGGGATAAAAATAATTTTTTGGTGAATAGTAACTTATTAAGTTTTTAATCACGATTAGTGGTAATTAGTGTAGTTTAAGGTAAAAATGATATTATAAGAATGGGAAAACACCATGAAACTTGTCCTACACCTATTGGGTGAGTCATGGCCGACCATGAAAATCCATGGGCTAACTTTGGGACCCCATGGATCCACTTTAGTTGGAAAATGACAATAATATATTTTTATTTAATGTTAAAATTAAAAATGACACAAACATGATATGTTTTACTAAAACAATTTTTACGTGGGGTTATACAAGTCATATTTTTTATTATAAATATTAATTGGAAAGATAAAAAGATTTCCTACATCATAGTAATTTTTTTATAATTTTTAGACATTAAATAAATTAAATTATTTATGAAATCATAATGATGCAGTGAAGACATCATTATTTAACGATTAAAATAAAATGGAAAAATAATGTAAAATCTATGAATTACACATGTCCAAAACTTATTGTATGGGTGGATTTAGAACCTTTATAACCTTATCCACGAATTATATCAATGTGGGACCTTTTAAAACCGAAACAAATTTTCAAATAAAGTAATATTTCCTTACTTTCCAAAAGTGCCCCTCCTCTCCTCTTATAAAAGGCCCCGACCTCTACCTCTTTTCACACACTCCTCAATCCTTTGGCTCGGACAACCCCTTCCCATTTACTCTCTACACATCCCTCTCCTAATTCTAGAGGATTCCCTTTGGGCTTAATCCTTTCAAAGGATGCCTTTAGGCGCAAATCAAAAGAGGTTACACTTTTAAAGGTAATTCATTCTCCCATGTTCATTTGTTTTATTTTGATTCTCCAACCCCATAAACTCTTTTTATTTACTTCTTTTCTAACAACAACAGTATCTTTAATATACAAGGATGTTGTTATAAGATTTATTCGACCTACACTCTCACACAAATACATCAAATGGTTAAAGAACATACGGTTTCCGTGGATGGTGAAATTCTGCCTCCCGAAACGATGATTGTTCAATACTCATTTAACACCTTCAAAGGTGGTCATTATGTTGTCACTATTTTTATATATGATATATAATATGTTTATGTTTTACTTATGCTTCTGTATTTTTCATTTTTGTCTTACCTTTATGGCTTCCATTATGGGTATACGCGATATCTTCATTTTAGGAAGTGTGGACTACCGCCCCCTCAAAGTGATGTGATTCGTTAAAGACATACGTGGGACGTATAAAGGATGGATTTAATGTTATTATATATGATGTTATACTGGAATTATTATATACCTCTATATCATTATTATTTCTTTCCATTAAAGTATGAGATAGAAATGAAAGTAGCGTTCATGCGTACGTACGGCTTACCGTCTCCATGAACGGTGCATTTCATTTCTTATCCCCAAATGTAATGTACTATTATAAGTACATTTATATAATGTATATATATGATGAATGATATATCTAAATGATGAATTTAATTCTGTAATTAAAATATACAAACCTCTCATTTAGTTTTAATTCCATTAATATGACAAAGAAATGAAAGTAGCGTTCATGTCTACGTACGGCTTACCGTCTCCATGAACGGTGCATTTCATTTCTTACCTCTAAATGATTATGTAATATTATAAATACATGTATATGCTGGATATATATGATATATATGATATCCAAATCAGGAATGTCATTCTGGATATAAAGAACCTTTGACCACACGAACAACATGTAATTGTAAGAAGTCCACTTTCGAGTTAAGAACCAAATATCGGAAAAACAAATATTATTAACTTAAATTATTACATAATGTTTATGACATGGTAATAAGTGATATAAAAGGAATAATTAACTTGAAAAAAGTTCTTAATGAAGTATAAATTAACTCAAGTTTATTATTCAGGAGATTAAAGAACGATCGAGTCAAGTCGGACCCGAGGTAAGGGATCCTACTCCTCTCTTTCTTTTCAAGTACACACTTTTATGTCATTCCTTTTAAAGCTCATATTTCTTGTTATTGGGATGATATTTTATATTAAAATTACTTTAATTTTTATGTTCATGTGATGAGAGACCCTATTCTCTCTCATCAATCCATTTTGGAAGTTTTGAGTGGCGCCGTTAGGCTGCCGAACTTTCGTAAGAGATCTAACCTCTCTCTTTCTTTTTAAGTACTCTCCTTTATGTCACTTCTTTTAAACTCATCTTTGTAATGTTGGGGGATGTTCTTTTACGTTCCTCTTTCTGTAAATTTTACTGTAATGTGATGAGATACCCTATTTTATCTCATCAATCCAAATTCGGAAGTTTTATGTGGCGTCGTTAGGCTGCCGAGTTTTCGTAAGGGATTTTTAATCTCACATTTATTCCCATGAGATTTATGCTACATTTGCCACAAATTCCATTGAGTGGTGTATGTACTTCCCATTATTCTACTCTTTGTGTAATATACTTTCGATTTTGAGTATTTACATCATTGATCTATTGTCCTTCTTTCATGGGGTGTATGTTTTGAATGATACCCAAGTCGGTAAGGGAACCTTTCACCCTCCTCTTTTTTAAAAGACTTATTTTATTGTTTCTTTTAATTTACATATTTTTATGTTGGGATATGTTCTCATATATCCTTATTGATGTAAATTTTATGTCCAAGTGATGAGATACACTTTTTATCTCTCATCAACTCATTTTGATGTGACGCCGTTAGGCTGTCAAGGGAACTTCTTAACCCAATTTCGATTTCTTTGGGTTCAACATGTAGTTATTGAATATGTCATCCTTTGAATATGTGTGAATGACCTTTTATTGTTTTACACTTAATATACACTTATATTGGGTGTATTTATATTTGTCACACATATTTTTGAGATTGATTTGTCCTTAAATTAAAGATACCTTCTTTATAAGGGATTTCCTCACATTTGACATTTCTATTGAGGGTTCATTTTTGTTATACACCAATTCACTCTTATATGGTGTATATACTGTCCTTTGGAGTATTATATAATGAATTCATTTATTCTCATGATATTATAAATTTCTGACTAAATTTTATTCCTCAATTATTGTATTCAAGTGTCTCTAATTTTGGTAAAACCCCTTTTAACCAAAATATAGTTTTAAATGTTTTAATTATTTTTTTCTTATTAATATCCATGTTTTCAAAATGGTTTTAAGGATTTATTTATATGGATATTAAAGGTTTACAATTTTAAGCTTCAAGGTGGTATGGGACACTTTGATTCAAAAATCACTTTATTAAATGTTTTAAATGGTTTTGGAAATGGTTTCTTTTTTAAAATGGATTCATTATTTCAATATACTAAAATATTATATTGTGATTGAAATTTGGAAATGTTATGTTTCCTTTATGCATGTTTTATGTGATACATTTATGTTATGGTTCTTGGGCATCGTTATGAAAATGGGTGGTTCCGTGATAAACTAAGGGCGGGTGAGCCCGATATAGCTCTCCAATGCATTGGGTAACGCGAAGGAGGGAAACATTAAGGTTTTCTCCGAAGAGATTTAGGGAATATACTGTGATGGGTATTCCAAATGTAACCAAGAGGGTTACTCCCTATGTAAGAATGTTATGAATGCCTCAAGTTACCTTTATGTCTTATGTTTTCTATGATTTATACATGGTTTGATGAGTTATGTTAAAGTGAATATGTTTTATGGGTAAAGTATGATTTCATTATTATGTATATATGAACTCATGTTTCTTTTCCATATTTTTATAACCCTTACTGAACTTTTTATGCTCATCCCAAGTTTTTGAAATGTTTTTCACAGTTCATGGGAAAGGTACATGATGTGATGATAGTGTCAAGGATGTGTCAAGAAAGAATCCGTGTTATATTTTAAATATGTTTCCGTTGATGGGAAGAATGAATACTATCTTTTATGTAACCACTTTGTCTAAATATGGAATGTAATGAAAGTTTCATGATCTAATACTCTAAAACTCTAAACCTGAAAAGATCCTCAATATGTAATCTTGTAATAACTTAAGATTAAGTAAGGTTTAAGGCTGGGGCCTTATAGTATAATTGATGCCTACATATTTTCAATGTCAAAACAACATATACTAATTTTGAATCATGTGTGGGATAAATTATTTCATATAGATTTTTTTTATTTGAATAATATGAAATTTCCCTATCATTGTGCATCAAAAACAACCATGACCCTTTAATGAAGCATCCTTTTAGATATAAAATTCACCAGTTTTTTAGGATATGTAAAATACTAACACATTAACCAACTTCTTATTCAGTTCTAGAAAAAAACATCACATTCCACTCTCCCAATAAATTTAACCCCTTTTCATGATAACTTATTTACCAAAATAGATAAATGAGCACAGTTATTAAAAACTCATTGGTAATAACATACTAATAAAAGAAAACAACAAATCTCTATAACATTTTTAGGTTTTCTCTATTCAAGAACCATATTTGTGATGGCATGATCAATTGTTAATCCATCCTTATTTATAATTTTCCTAAGAAAAGAAATATGTTGTAATTTGAAATCAAATTAGATAAATTATCTATATAAATTCCTTTTTTAGTGTATGCATGAAAATACATTATTTTTTTCATGATCCTTATAAATTTTTGAATAAACTAAATATCTCATCAACATAAATAGTAAAAAAATATTTAGATATTAATGGAGTATACTGTTAATAAGATCCATGAATACAAGAGGTGAATTTTTCAAACTATATGGAATAAAAAACTCAAGATTATCATATATCATATAAAAAGTTGTTTATTGGATGTCATACTCTTTCACCATTAGTATATGGTACCCATATCTCAACTCAATATTGGAAAAATAAGGACCACCCTTGAGCTGATCAAAAAAGTCATCGATATGAGGAAAATGATACTTATTCATAAAAATAATGTTTTTCAAAACTATATAATCATTTCATTGATTAATGGAACCATAATTATGTTTATTGAACAATGTAGGATCACTGCATGGTGAAGTACTTGGATGAATGAATCTGTTGTCATGGAACTCCTATAACTGATTTTCTCATTCAAGAAGATCCACTTTAGCCATTCGATAAAGGGAATTTAAATTTATCCTAGCTCCTGGAAACAAGTTAATAGTAAATTAATTTTCCTAATCATGTATAACACTTGGAAAATACTCTGAAAAAAATCATGGAATTTTTTTACCTTGACAATATCAATAATTTAATCAGAATTGAGGTTTAAAAAATATGAGAATGATATATTTTATTTCCATATTTTTATAGTTTCTCCACTTCCTGATATTTTAGTAATTGTATGGGTTCATTCTAGCATAAAAAATAAATATTTTTCTAGAAAAAATGTTCTTTATATGTAATATCAATCTTATTATGATAAAAAGAAATTCAATCTATACCCAGAAAAAAGTAAATCTATTATATGGGAAAAATAGTATGGTTTTGCGGGTAATGTCTTTCCACCATCAACAATAATAACATTCCTATAATTATTTTTAATATAATATTTCCCCTCGGTGTTTTATCCATATGTTATGGCCTCATTTATTGATGTAAAATTTATAATTTACCAACAAAATTCTATGTAATAAAGGAATGTGTAAAACCCATATCAAACTATAAATTATAAAATTCTTAGTAAACAAACAATGTAATTGATACCACTTCATTGGATAGCCAAAAATATTTTTATGTAGTCCCAAAGGACTACATTAAACCGTAATATCTATAATCTAGTATCTTTCCATCAATTAGATAATTCTTTGGGAATGAATTTTCATAATAAAACATCTCACCATGTTTAAAATGCATTACTGTCATCTTAACTGAATTTATCATATGTTAATTTTTATTACAATATCTGGCCATATGTCTAATCCTGCCACATCAAAAACCCTCTGTAATTTGGTTAATTCCTTCCACAGGGTGCTTTGTACCATACTATTCACACCCTGAAAATTATACTTTCTTACCATCAAATTTCATTCATTGATTTTTACCCATTTCATGACATATAGACATTATCTTTAACTTGTGTTCAATGTACACATGATCATTAGAAAACCACATTTCTACCCTCTCTTTAGATAAAAAATTTTCTTATAACATTTGAATTCATGAGATTCTAATTGAATTTGATATCTTGAGTTCAAACCCGAGTAAAAAACAATTCATTTCATAATGAATATCCTGAAGAAGATTTGGAGTTTACCATTCCAATTGAGTGAATTTTTCTTCAAACAAGACCACTGAATTTTACTCATTTTCATTCATTTTATGGAATTTATTTTTCATCATATGTAGAACCACCTTAGGAAAGTATTTTTCATGGAACAAATTCTCAAATGCATCACATTCCATGGATTCAATCTCAACACTACCCCTGATGTTATTGATCATTTATCATAATTGGTTAGCTTCACCTTCAAAATGTTAAATGGATAGAGTAAATATTATATAATCGGAACACCCCATAACAACGAATATCTTTTCAAGGTATTTTATCAATTTTTAAACCATGACTAGGTGAAAAGATCCACTAAAATCATGAATCTATTTCATTATAAATTGATCCACTATCACCATTTTTCATTATGGTAGATCTAGTGGTTCTATTATAAGTATTCCATCATAATTTATATCATTTATCAACTGATCTATTACTTTCACAAACTATTTGGTTCAAATTCACACTATACTATGATGCAGATTCAAACAAATGTGGTTATTATATGTATTCAAACAAAAGTTGTTCTTATAATTATTCACATATCGTTTGGTTCTAATGGATTCATTTAAATCATTTTTCAACTGAGACTTAAATTCATAGGATGTGTCAAATTTGTTTATTTAGGTGAGTTTTGATCACTACAAACCACTTTTGTTTAATTAATTAATATTATTTACAAAAACTATTTCAAGAGAATAATATAAAATATAATATATATAGAAAAATATTATTTAACCATATTTCTGTTTTCATAACCATCCTATAAGGTGGAAATGGAAATTTAAAACACATCATCCACGATGTTGGTAAATTGACACATGATGGATAATGTTTTTATTTATAGAATAAAAGGGAGAGCATAGTCATTATGATGATTAAATTTTACATAAACATGATATCATTTATGTATATATAACATATAGTAGTTTTCATTCCTCATGTATAATATTTGTTGAATAGAGTATAAGAAAAGAAATATAATGAAAAATAAAATAAAATTAAATAAAAGAGGATTTTTATCTATTTAATCATCCTCATTAAAAACATTCTTAAGGACCTTGATTTTCTCCATTGGTGAGAATATAAGGTGTTTGATAGGGATAAAAGGTTTGTGAAGGTAATTGGACATTAATTAAGTATGATACTTAGCTTTGATGGGTGAGTATAAGAAATGGGGAGGGGTGGTACTTATAGTGGAGGAGAGGGGTGTTTTTTTCATTATAATTTTAACACCCCAAGTAAATAAAGAAAATGAAATTTTTATATTTATCCCTATTTTTGAATAAAATTTAATTAATAATTTAAAGGGAATGCTATGCTCGATGGCTTACCCAATACACAACAACAAGTTACATTGAAATCCTACGTTGCACTCAAATAATAAATTAATTTTATTTTAAATGATAGTTAACACCTAGCTGTTATAATGACGGGAATGAACAGAACTAACTAAAAAATGATTATATATGTTTGTAAAATATTTTTACTTTTTAAAATAAATGTTAGAGGATTAAAAAATGCGAATGAATCCAATTTTAAGCGTAACCATTCTAATATTCTTTAAACGGGTGATTAACCACCTTTTGATGGCGAACCTCCTTTAAATCCAATTTTTTAAAGTTTTATGTGTTATATTGGACAAAATAAAATTCTACTTTAGAATACGGACATCAAAATTTACTTTGTGTAATGTTTTCGTATTTTTCCGATAAAGTTCATTTTTAATGAATAGTGAAAATGTTGTATTTTAATTCAAAAACTTTTTTTAATATAATTTATTTATATGATTATATTATCTTTTGAATTGGTTTTAAAGTGAAATTAGAATATATTTTTTCCATTTAATCCAATAGTGGTCATTGAAATAAATTTCAGTTTGAAATTGGACTTAAACTAGAGTCAATCATTTGATATATATTATTTCATAAAAACAAGCTATTTGTTCTGACAGCGGGAATTAAATATTAAATTAATTAATGTAACTTATATGTTTTGAATTTTTTAAAATATACATCATTTTTGAATTCGGAATATCAAATATAGCTTAGGGTAAATTTTTGGTATTTTTCTGAAAAACTCCAATTTTTGATGAATAGTGAAACCACTAAGTGGTAGTTTAAAAACTGTTTTTTTGTTTAAATGAATCTTTACAACTTTTGTGGTTTGAATTTCAAAAATACGACATACATGGTTTTCGTTAGGATGTAAAATGTGGTTCAATGGGATTAAAATATATTTTTGGTGAATAGTAACTTTTAAGTTTTTAATCTCGATTAGAGGTAATTAGTGTAATTTAAGGTAAAAATAATGTTTTAATATTATGAAATGACCTTGAAACTTGTCCTAACCCTATTGGATGAGTCATGGCCGACCATGTAAACCCATGGGTCGATTTCTGAGACCCCATGGATCCACTTGGGTAAGATAATGACATTAATGCCTTTTATTTAATGTAAAAGTAAAAATGACTCAAACATATATTGTTTTACATAAAAAACATTTATATGGGGTTATAAATGTCAGATATATGACTATAAATAAACATTGGAAAGATAAAAATATTTCAGACATCATAGTATTTTTTTTATAATTTTTAGACATTAAATAAATTAAATTATTTATGACATCATGATGATGCAACGATTACCTCATTATTTAACGATTTAAATAAAATAAAATGATAATGTAAATTCTATGACCTAAATGTGTAAAAATCCTATTGGATGGGTGTATTTCATACTATTATCACTTTATCCTTGAAATACATCATTGTGGGACCTTTTAAATCCGAAACACATTTGAGAATGAAGTAACATTTTATACCATTCCAAGAGTGCCCCTCCTCTCATCTTATAAAAGGCCCTCACCTCTACCTCCTTACCCACAACTCTAAAGCCTTTGGCTAGGCCAAGATCTGATCATTTTGTCCCTCCAAATCCCTATCCTCATCCTAGAAGCCTTACCTAAGGCAAGAAGCTCTTCAAGAAACCGTTTTGGTTCAAACCAAATGGAGTTACCCGATTTTAAGATAATGTCATCACTTGTGTTCTTTTTTATTATTTTGCTTCTCCAACCCCCAAAACTCTTTTTATTAATTTATTTTGTAACAACTCCAGTATATTAAACAAACTAGGATGTTGTTATAAGAAGTATTAGAGCTACAATTACACACACCTATATTTAATGGTTAAAGAACATACAGTTTCTGTGGATGGTAAATTTCTGCCTCCCGAAACGATGTTTGTTCAATATTCTTTTAACACATTCAATGGTGGCCATTAAGATTTCAATATATTTATATTTGATATATAATATATTTATTCTTTCCTTAAGATTATGTATTTTACATTTATGGAATACCTTTATTTTTTCCATTATGGGTAAACGCGATATCTTCATTTTAGGAAGTGCGAACTACCACCCACTCAATGTGATTTGATTCGTTAATACCATATGTGGTACGTATAAAAGATAGATATATAAATATTACATGTGGTACCATAATGGAATTATAATACTATTATTTATCATAATGTTTTAATTCCAATAAATATGAAATATAAATGGAATTAGCGTTCATGCATACGTACGACTTACAGTCTCCATGAACGGTGCATTTCATTTCTTACCTATAAATGTTATGTAATATTATAAATGAATGTATATGATGGATATATATTATATATATGATATATAAATAATTAATATAATTCTGGGTATAATGGATATATTACCCCAAGAAAAAAATTATAATTTTAAAGAGTTTATTTTGGACTCAAGTAGCAATGATCGAGAAAATGACCATTATTAACTTAAATAATTAAATAGTGTCCATAACATGGTAATAAGTTATATGAAAGGAATAATGAAACTGAAAAAGGTTCTTAAGAAATAATAAATTAATTCAAGTTTATTATTCAGGAGGTTAAAGAATGATGGAGTCATGTCGGACCCGATGTAAGGGATCCTACCCCTCTCTTGGTTTTTAAGTACACTCTTCGATGTAAATTTTTTTATGCTCATCTTTCTTATGATTGGGATATTCTTTGACGTTACTCTTACTTTAATTTTTATGTTCATATGATGAGAGACCCTACTTTCTCTCATCAATCAATTTTGGATGTTTTGAGTGGCACCGTTAGGCTGCCGATTTTTCGTAAGAGATCCAACCTCTCTCTTTCTTTTTAAGTACTCACCTTTCTGTCACTTCTTTTAAGCTACTATTTGTTATGTTGGGAGATGTTATTTTATATTCATATTGAAGTAAATTTTATGTTAATATGATGAGATACCCTATTTGATCTCATCAATCCTTTTTTGGATGTTTGAAGTGGTGTCATTAGGCTGCCGAGTTTTCGTAAGGTATTTTTCATCTCACTTTTATTCCCGTAAGATTTATTCTACATTTTCCATCATTTAGGTTGAGTGGTATATATACTGCCCATTATTCTACTCTTTTTTTAATATAATATCCATTATGAGTATTTATAACAATGTTGTATTATCTTTCTTTTATGGTGTGTATGATTCGAAAGATACCCATGTCGGTAAGGGAACCATTCACCCTCCTCTTTTTAAAAGACTTATTTTGCTGAGTCATTTAATTAACATATTGTACTATTGGGATATGTTATTCTATATCATTATCGATGTGAATTTTATTTCCAAGTGATAAGATACCCTTTTTATCTCTCATCAACTCATTTTCTGAAGTTTGAAGTGACGCCGTTAGGCTATCAAATATTTATAAGGGAACTTCTTAACACAATTTTCATTCTTTGGTATAAACTTGTACTCCTTTAATATGTTGTTCTATGAATATGTGTGAATGACCTCGGATTGTTTTTCACATAATATCCACTTATATTTGGTGTATTCATTAACAACACATAATTATGTAATTGATTTATCCATAATCCAAGGATATCATCTTTGTATGGGACTTCATCTCAATCTCCATTCATTGAGGCATATATTGTTTTATACAGAACATTCTTTTATACATTGTGTAAACCCCTTTGAATTTTACTCTTATTCAAAAGGAATATTTTTTTTATACGAAGCATTTTACTAAACGAAAAAAGGAATGTTTTTTTTTTCGTACGTATGCGGCGGCAACGACTTCTCCGCCGTCGTGACCATTATTAGAGTTTTGGCTTCCTCTACAATCCTTAAATTTTTTCAAATGAAAAATAAATACCATGTTTTAATTTTCATTAATTTTTCTATTGAAAATTGTTTTCATAAATTTTTATATCAATGTGTTGTATTGATATCTTGTGATTGAAAAGAGGAAATGATATGTTTCCTTTATCCATGTTTTATGTAATACAATTATGTTGTGGTTTTTGGGAATTGTTATGAAGATGGGTGGTTCCGTGATAAACTAAGGGTGGGTGAGCCTGATATAGCTCTCCAATGCATTGGGTAACACGAAGGGGTTAAACCTTAAGGTTTCTCCGAAGAGATTTAGGGAATATACTGTGATGGGTATTCCAAACGTAACCAAGAAGGTAACTCCCTATTTAAGAATGTTATGAATGCCTCAAGTTACCTTTATGCCTTATGATTTCTGTGATTTATTCATGATTTAATGAGGTATATTAAAATTCTTTGTTTTATGAGAAAATTATTATTTCATACATGAACTAATGTTTTCATTTCATACTTTTATATCCCTTACTAAGCTTTTTATGCTCATCCCAGGTTTCTGAAATGTTTTTTACAGTTCAATGGAATGGTGCATGATATGATGATAGTTTGAAGGAAGTGTCAAGAAATAATCCATGTTTTATTTTAAATATGTTTTTGTTGATGAGAAAAAAATGAATACTATCTTTTATGTAACCACTTTGTTTAAATGTAGACTGTAATTCATGATTTATGATCTAATTCTCTAAAACTCTAAAACTGAAAAGATCCTCAATGTGAATATTTAATTTAATTCAATAATAAGTAATGTTTAAGGTCAGGGCCTTATAGTTGGTATCAGAGGTCGGTTTATAAAACTTTAGGGATTATGAGTTTTTGTTAGACACATGGTTAGTCCCTATATCTATACTTTCAGTTAAATCCTTGTTTTATAACTTTTTTTTTTCAGGTCATGAAAAGTCAGTTACGAATGGAAGGTGGAGGATCTCAATTAAAATTCTTATCTTTTCCTCATTACATGCTTGCAATAATTATTGTCAAGTCATGTTCGGATGATGGTGAAACTTTTTCTAGCATACAACTCACCTGCATGCAGTTGTTTGAGATATAAAAGACCTCCAATATACCTTGTTATCAGCGTGGATCATGGGTTGTGTTTAGACAAATACTATTTTAACAATATTCTCATATTTTCAAGAAAGGTAAATATTATCAAGGTATTTTCAAATATTTTACCTTATCACATGAATTTGAAGAATATTATGATTTTAAAAATGGTGCTGAGGAAAGAGACCCTTGAAAAACCTATTTATATTTTCTTTTATAATATTGTCTCTCAGCACATACATATTATATTTTAAAAGGACCAATATTAGAAATTTTCAACTCAAATTCTATACGACAATTTTATAGAAATCAGGTTTTATCAGATGTTTTTCAATTTTATGTCATACATGATTATTTTCCAAAACTATTTTTCTGTGAACACCCATATGACCCATGTTGTACAAGGATTATTTGGATGGAGGAACAAAATGATTTTGAAGGATCTCTAAAAAATTTTTTTAATGCATGGTACTTCTACCTACGTGAACAAGATGACGATGAAACCGAGTGGATTCCATGAACAAGATATGTTGTTATTATTTTTGGGAATCATTTTATTTTATAGTGGTGGAATAAGACTTCAAGAATTAAGAAGTTAAGATCATAATGAATATGGATGAAAATGAGAGGTATAAGGGAACTATTGAGGTTATAACATGTTAGGGTTATTTTTGGAGTTTTATAAAAGGGACAACACGCCGACCGTGTGACAACCCGTCGCGTCAGACAAAGCTGCAAGAATCGAACCCACAACCAATGTGAAACTGGTATTTATCGCCTACCACTGGACTACGTGAAGTCCCTAGTAAGGTTGACTAATTCTTTTAAGTTAGATGATTTTAGGAATCAAGAGTATGTTCATTTTGGGTTATTTATGGAAATGATTAAACTATCATGGAGGATATGTGATTAGGTTAATTACTTTTCAATATGATAATTTAAGAGAAACTGATGTTATTTGGATATAAAATTTAATTTGTACCTTAGATGAATATGTGATTAAATCCTTCAAATATTTGGGATTCAATCATCGTTTGGTTTTCATTGAAGAATTTTATGGACAATTGATTATAGAATGGTCTTAGTTGAACATTGAGTTTTTTTGGACAAATTTTGGAGATTAAGAATAGATTTTATTTTTATAATGGGTTGTCCTTTTGTGTATTATCTAATATCATACTAACAATATTGGTTTTGGTTTTTGTCTAAAGACATGCGAAATATATAGGTCTCTTATGTGGATTAGGTGATTCTACATATGTTGATTATAGTACTCTTAATGTGAACAAGTCTTCCTAAATACTCGTCTTTTGGAGAAAATATGAGTTTGATTAAGGAATCTAGTAAAAGTTGAAAGTCTACTTGACAAGTAAGTATGTTTCATTAAGTTCAGAATAAATCCCTTAATGAAAATTAATATAAAACAAAAATGTTTTCTATTAACATTTTCTACTGGGGAATCGGATACCATTTTACCAATCACAAGTTTGTGATTTTCTTATGGTTAAATTTCTTCTAGACATGTTTACTATCACTCTCCCTCAGAACACGACCCTTTGATTTTTCTTTTATATCCATGTTTTCATAAATGGAAACCTATTATGGGTTAACTAGGGTGACCTTTGTACTTCTCTTTCTTTCTTTTAAAGTGATTGTTTTACCAACTCTTGTTCCGATGTGGGACTTTCAATGATGTTTTCGAGCCCAATTTTAAAATTGCGAGTACGCAATTCCCAAAAGTGGGGAGGGATGTAACACCCAAATTAAATAAAGAATATGACATTTTTATATTTATCCCTATTTGTGAATAAAATGTTAATATTAATTAAATGGGAATGCTATACTCGATGGCTTACCCAATATACAACAACATGTTCCTTTGAAATCTTACGTTGCACTCTAAAAATAAAATAATTTTATTTTAAATGATAGTTAAAACCTAACTGTTGTAATGACAGGAATGAAAAAAAATGACTAAAAAATGATTATATATGTTTGTAAAATATTTTTAATTTTTACAATAAATTTTAGTGGATTAAAAAATGCGAATGAATCCAATTTTAAGCATAAACATTCTAATATTCTTTAAAGGGTCGATTCACCACCTTTTGATGGAGAACCTCTTTTAAATCCACTTTTTGACAATTTTATGTGTTATATTTGAGAAAATAAATTTCTTCTTTAGAATCGGGACATCAAAATTTACTTGGTGTAAAGTTTTGGTATTTTTCCGATAAATTTAATTTTTTTAATGAATAGTGACTAATGTTGTATTTTAATTCAAAACCTCTTTTTAATCTAATTTATTTATATGATTATATTACCTCATTATTTAACGATTTAAATAAAATGTAAAGATAATGTAAAATCTAAGACCTAAACATGTAATAAACCTATTAGATGGGTGGATTTCATACTATTATCACCGTATCCTTGAAATACATCAATTTGGGACCCTTAAAATCCAAAAACACATTTGAAAATGAAGTAACATTTTATACCTTTCCAAGAGTGCCCCTCCTCTCCTCTTATAAAAGGCCCTCACCTCTACCTCCTTACCCACACCTATAAAGCATTTGGATCGGCCAATATCTAATCATTTTGTCTCTCCACATCCATCTCCTCATCCTATAAGCATTACATTAGGCAGGAAGCTCTTCAAGAAACCCTTTTGGTTCAAACCAAAGGGAGTTACCTGATTTTAAGGTAATGTCTTCACTTGTGCTCTTGTGTTTTATTTTGCTTCTCCAACACATTAAATCTTTTTATTAATTTATTTTGCAACAACTCCAGTATATTCAATATACTAGTATGATTTTATAAGAAGGATTTGAGCTACACTTACACACACCTATATCTAATGGTTAAAGAACATACTGTTTCTGTGGATAGTGAATTTCTGCCTCATGAAACGATGATTGTTCAATATTCTTTTAACACATTAAAAGGTGGACATTAATATGTCACAATATTTATATATGATATATAATATGGGTATGTTTTCCTTAAGCTTCTTTATTTTTTATTTATGGCATACCATTATGGTTTCCATTATGGGTAAACGCGATATCTTCATTTTAGGAAGTGAGGACTACCGCCCCCTCAAAGTGATTTGATTTGTTAATACCATATGTGGTATGTATAAAGGATTGATTTAATGATATTACATATTATACCATACTGGAATTATAATAATATTATGTATAATTATGTTTTAATTCCATTAAATATGAAATAGAAATGGAAGTAGCTTTCATGCGTACATACGACTTACCGTCTCCATGAAAGGTGCATTTCGTTTTTTACCTCTAAATGTTATGTAATATTATAAATTCATGTATATAATGCATATATATGATATATATGATATATATATATAATTAATATAATTCTGGATATAATGGATATTTTACCCCATTAACCAACATGTAATTATAAAGAGTTTATTTTTGACTCAAGTAGCAATGATCGACAAAATGACCATTATTAACTTAAATATTTACATAGAGTTAATAAAATGGTAATAAGTGATATAAAAGGAATAATAAACTTTAAAAAGGTTTTTAAGCAAGTAGAAATTAACTCATGTTTATTATTCATGAGGTTAAAGAATGATCGAGTTCAGTCAGACCCGAGGTAAGGGATCCTACCCCTCTCTTTCTTTTTAAGTACACTATTTTATGTCATTCCTTTTAAGCTCATCTTTCTTATGATTGGGATGTAATTTTATATTAATCTTACTTTACCTTTTATTTTCATTTGATGAGTGACCCTACTTTCTTTCATCAATCAATTTTGGATGTTTTTAGTGGCACAGTTAGACTGCTGAATTTTCATAAGAGATCCAACCTCTCTCTTTATTTTTAAGTACTCTCCTTTATGTCACTTCTTTTAACATCCTCTTTGTTTTTTTGGGGGATGTTCTATTATATTACTCTTGATGTAAATTTTATGGAAATATTATGAGATACCCTATTTGATATCATCAATCCTTTTTTGGATGTTTTATGTGGCGTCGTTAGCTATTGAGTTTTCGTAAGGAATTTTTCATCTCACTTTTATTCCCGTGAGATTTATGCTACATTTTCCACCATTTCAGTTGAGCGGTATATATACTACACATTATTCTACCCTTTGTGTAATATACTTTCATTTATTAGTATTTACATCAATGTTGTATTGTCTTTCTTTCATGGGGTGTATGTTTCGAATGATACCCAAGTCGATAAGGGAACCTTTCACCCTCCTCTTCTTAAAAGACATATTTTGTTGGGTATTTTAATTTAGATATTTTAATGTTGGGATATGTTCTTCTATATCCTTATTGATGTGAATTGTATGTCCAAGTAATGATATTCCCTTTTTATCTCTCATCATGTCATTTTCGGATGTTTGAAGTGACGCAGTTAGGCTGTCGAAGTTTTGCAAGGGAATTTCTTAACCCAATTTTTATTCTCTGGGATTAACTTGTTCTCCCTAAATATGTCGTTCTATGTATATGTTTGAATGACCTCTGATATTAATTTACACTTAATATCCACTTATATTTTGTGTATTCGTTTGTCACACATAATTACGTAATAGATTTATCCTTAATCCAAGGATACAATCTTTGTATGGGACTTCGTCTCAATCTCTATTTATTGAGACATATTTTGTTTTATACAAAAAATTCTTTTATACGGTGTATAAACCCCTTTTACTTTTATGCTTATTCAAAAGGAATCTTTTTTTATACGAAGCGTTTTACTAAACGAAAAAAGGAATATTTTTTTGCCGTACGTATGTGGTGACAACGACTTCTCTGCCGCCATGACCATTATTAGAGTTTCGGCTTCCTCTACAGGACATAAAATATTTTGAATGAAAAATAAATACCATGTTTTATATTTCTTTTATTTTGGTATTGAAAATGGTTTTAATAATGTTTTTATATCAATGTGTTGTATTAATATCTTGTATTGAAATGTGGAAATGTTATGTTTCTTTTATGCATGTTTTATGTGATATGATTATGTTATGGTTCTTGGGAATTGTTATGAAGAAGGGGGGTTCTGTGATAAACTAAGGAGGGGTGAGCCCGATATACCTCTCCAATGCATTGGGTAACGTGAAGGGGTAAAATGTTAAGGTTTCTCCGAAGAAATTTAGGGAATATATTGTGATGGGTATTCAAAATGTAACCAAGAGGGTTACTCCCTACGTAAGAATGTTTTGAATGCCTCAAGTTACCTTTATGCCTTATAATTTCTATGATTTATTCATAATTTGATGAGTTATATTAAAATGCTTATGTTTTATGAGTAAAGTATGATTTCATACACGGACTAATGTTTTCTTTTCTTAATTTTATATCCCTTACTGAGCTTTTTATGCTCTTCCCATGTTTTTGAAATGTTTTTCACAGGTCAAGGGAAAGGTGCATGATATGATGATAGTGTCAATAAAGTGTCAAGAAAAAATCCATTTTTTAATTTAAATATGTTTCCGTTGATGGGAAAAAATGAATACAATCTTTTATGTAACAACTTTGTTTCAATGTGGAATGTAATTCATGATTTATGATCTAATTCTCTAAAATTCTAAACCTGAAAAGATCCTCAATGTGAAGTATTCATTTAATTCAATAATAATCATTGTTTAAGGTCGGGGCCATATCATAATATTCATCGGTTTATTTATTTAGGTAAATAATATGAATAGGGTTATCATTATCATAAAATATTTTAAAATAATTAAGGGATTTATTGATTATGGTTCTTCTATAATTTATGACTCATGGTATACTGTATTTATCATAAAATGTATATATATCGTAAATTACCATATTTTACTATTCACAAAATCTTCAATTATTTTTTAAAAATCCCAAAAAATTTAATGATACCATTTTATCACATGTATAATTCAAATGAATTAAATATATTTTTTAAAAATAATTTTATAAATATGTTAAATATAATTTTTTAATGAATAATTTATTAAAAAATTTCCAATTTCAACATTATAAATAATTTTATTGCACATTGAAAATTTAATTAACATCTCCAAAAATAATCTTATTATCATAAGACAAGAAGATCGTAATTTATTAATATATTTCATAAATCTAAATTTTCTTTTAAATATGTAAATTAAATGAAAATTTATTATTATATATTTGTGACTTACATTAAACACATAATTTATCATTTCGAAAAAATTTATTTACTTATTTCATGAAAAAAATATATCCTAACTACACTTATAAAATAATGAAATTATCTTTATACTCTCATAGGTGGTTTACGATTCTGTTTTCCAAAATTACTATTCATTATTGTCATTTTACTATTTCTATGGTCATGTTACCTTTTAATCCTTATAAATTCCATAATTTTTATAAATATCAAATATTTTTTTTATAGTTACTGAAGTTCCTAGATCAGTGTGAATCACTGAGAGGGGTAGGGGGTGAATCAGTGATCCTCTAAAACTTTTTACTAATTGATTCCTTAATCAATTAAACCTCTATGGCTGGTTAAAGCCTCGATCCACTATTCTTGTATCTCTCACCTTTCCACGAATGACGCAGTAAATGTAAAGGCACTGGACACAAGGATTTAAAAGGTTCGGCACCAAAGGCCTACGTCCTTGCCATGTTGGTTATACGCCCCAACATGGTTTCTCCCATTATAATCTGTTAGTATTACAATGGTCGATACAGCATCCCACTGTATCTCTCCTGAGTCCCACAGGAGGGTCTTTATACTGCGTCCCACAGTGTTACCAGAGTCCCACTGGCCTGCTCCAGAATCCCACTGAAGACTTCTTCCACCCTGAGTCTCACAGGGGGCTTCTCCTGGCTCCTCGAGTCACACGAGTAGCTCTTCTTCTCTTTAAGCTCTTCAAGTATCTTCAGCAGTCTGGGATAAAGACGGCTGGCCTTGCTCTGTACCTCTGATCACTTGAGTTGATCAGGTCTTCTCGTCTTGCTCAGTATTTATCTCCTTCTTCTCAGGATGACCTGGCTTCTCTCCAACTACTGAATACTCAGACAACTGATATCTTTAATGTAACGACCCAATCTTTTTGAGTAGTATATTAACTTACTCTTAATGATTTATTAAGATGTTAATGGTTAATGCAGAAAGAGGAGTTGATGGCTTCATCCAGTAGACTCAACCCTTACGAAGCCCACTTATCAGAGCTTGGGAAGGAGGTAGCATCTGTGGGCTTCGCTTTGGACCAAGCCCAAGCCGAGCTCCAGCGTGTCAAGCTTGAACAAAAACGCTTGCAGGAGAAGTTCAAGTTAGTGGAGATTGCTACTAGGGCAATGTTATCTGAGACTCCCTCAGATTCTCTCACCATAGCACACCTTACACTTAGGTCTTATGCCAGTGTTATAAGGGGCTATGTGATGAGACCCTAGTTTCCTTGTGTAATCCTTTCGGGTGAATAAATTGAGATTTCTTCCTTTAGTGATGTTTGTGAAATTTCAAATGTCTAGATAATTTTAGAATTTATTTTATTGATGAATTTTGAAAAAGGGATATTTTGAAATATATATGTAAACCCTAAATAACTAATGATGTGTAATGATTTTCAAAAAATGGTCTTCTACAAAAGTGTTCAGTAAGGAATTTGGAGTCTAATAAGATCAACTTAATTTTTGATGAATAGTAAATTATGAATAGTGATTTTACGCTTAGGATTAGTAATGTGACCAAATGGATTAGTAATTTCACTCAAAGAAAGTTTTAATATAATTTAGACACCTAGATTAAGTAATGTGATTCAATAAAATGGTTAAATAACGGTTTCATAAATTATTATTCAACTATTAGTTTTTTCAGATGAATAGTGTTTTTTAATTAAAAATTTAATTAAAAATAATTAGAAAATTATTTTTATAAAAAGGACTTTATTTTTGAACTCAGATCATCGATATTATGGTAAGGTAATTTTTGGGGATTTTTCTGAAAAAAGTGAATTTTCGATGAATAGTGTTTTTATTTAAAAATTAAATTAAAAATATTTAGAAAATTATTTTTATAAAATGGATTTCATTTTTGAAATCAGAGCATTGATATTTGGTTAAGGTGAAATTTTGGGGTTATTCTGAGAAAGTTGAATTTTCAGTGAATAGTAAAAATACAGTTTTAGGGTTTCGGTATGTTTAATGACATCATAATGGTGTCATGATGATTTCATGAGATCTTTTGAGGGCTGGCCGGCCAAGGGTGATGAATTTTTGTTTTGGGGGCCCCATGTGGCCTAACTCCATGATAAATTCCAAGGGAGAGCACATGGGTTTGAGAAAAGCACATGTGAGGTGTCCCTTGGCCATTAATGCTTTGTCCCCTAACTTTCCCTATAAATACCCACCCTTTCCTCCCTTAGTTTTCACTCCCAACTCTCCCCCAAAGAAGTTCTGGTCTTCTTACCTCCAAATATTCCTCCCAAGGAGCCCCCAAGCCCTCAAGGTCCAATCCTTTGAGTTTCAAGAGTCACATTTTAAGGTAAGGGATCCGACCCCTCTCTTTCTTTTCATGTAATCTCTTTTATGTCATTCCTTTTATGCTCCATGTTTTTATGTGAGAGGATGTTCTTTTATATTCCTCTTACTTCCCTTTCATGTTTATATGATTATAGATCCCCTCTTACTCTCATCATTTCGTTTTATGAAAGTTTATGTGACGCCGTTAGGCTGCCGAATTTTTAACAGATCCTTTCACCCATCTCATATTTAAAGTTCGATTTTCATATCAAGTCTTTCAAGTTCTTTTTTTCATTATGTTGGGGTATTATCTCTATATCTATCATACTGATCTCTTATGATCATATGATGAGAGACCCTATTTGACCTTGCCAATTCATTTTTATTGATGTTTAAGTGACGCCGTTAGGCTGCCGAATTTTCATAAGAGAAATCTAATTTTTTTGTCTTCCTTTCATGTTTTTCATTTCAAATGGTATGTCCTTCAAATTTCGTTAACATGTCCATATATCCTTCTCTTTCTATCCCCTACTGTTTTATGGATCATTTATGAGTGGGTGACCTATGTCCCCTCTCTTTTCAATGTTTCCTAAAACCTTGTAACATAGCCGTTATGCTGCTGAATTTTTGTCTCAAAATGCCTCTCTCTTTTCTCAAAAATTATTTTATTTTATAAAGTGAATACACAAAGCTCTTATTTCTACAAGGTTATTGACATATATATCAAAATTTTCAATTTTAAATTCTGGGATTTACATACATGAGACCCACTTTCCCTTTCCGTGGGTTTAAAGTGACGTAAAGATCATGTCTTTAAAGCAGTTTTTAAAACGTTATGATTATGAAATGAAACCCATTTATTTTATGTTATATGGGTTATTTATGAAATGTTTGATGATGATATATGTGGCTCACATGTTAATAAAGGCAAATTTAAGGGTGCGCCCTGATAGCGCTCCAATGCATTGGGTAATGATGTAACCACTAGAGATTACAATTTTCACGATACCTTGGTGAATAACCTTGGTAATTTTCAAATGACACCTTGGGGATGGACCTTGGTGATATGTTCATGATTTTCTATGTTAAATGATGTAGCCACATCTTCAAGTTATGAAAAATTTTATTTTTATTATGAAATGCCTCATGATTTCTTTCTCATGCCTTAAAGTTCTTTTCATGTCCTTATTGAAGTATCTCAAGTTCACATGTAAAATGTTCCTCTTGTTTCCCTTACTGGGCCTTCTGCTCACCCTTTCTTTTGATTTATGTCCCCAGGTTATGAGATGCAGTAATGAACCTAGAATGAACTTAAGGAGACGCCTTGCAAGTGTTTAAGAAGAATGTTTTTTGTTTTTTTATGTATTATGATCCTTGTTTCCAAGACACTAAACCTTAACGATCCTCAGATTTGTGTAATGTAATGAAAGTTATTGTTATAAAATGGCGGGATGCTATATTTGGTATCAAAGGATGGTTTAGTTATTTGTGGAAATTAGGATATAAAAACTTTAGGAAGAACCCTATAGAAAAGTTTAAATATAGGAAAACTTCCTGGTATTTTGGTAAGTATTGAGTAAGTGGTCTATCAAACAAATACATCCCTGTCTGGATACGAGCAGGTAGAGGTGGCTCTTGCACAGATGTACATAGGGGTAAAACCCGAAAACACCGCTTTGAGCTAGACTCAAACGGGAACAGGTGCACGATAACGGGCCTTGCTGCACTCTTGGTTACGACACTCCCGGGGGATATGTTTGGTTAATCACAAGCATTTTATGAATCATTATGAAGGAATTATGGAGAAGTATAATTGTCTAAGCACGAAGTCTTAGTTAAAAGATTCATAAATGAAATAAGTTTCTCACTAAGGTTTTATTCTTTTAGAAAATGGCGGGCAATAGGAGGAACCGTGCCGATGGTGACTGCAATGCACCATGTGGTGACGGCCCTCCGATGGAAGCCGGAATGGAAACATTCATGCGAATGATGAACCAACTGACTCAAGTTATGAGTAATAACTTGAATCAAGCTGAGAGGCCGACCTCACCATGAAGGGAACAACTTTCTGTTGAGTCTTTCATGCCTCAACGACCACCAACATTCATTGGATCTACTGACCCATTGGTTGCGGAACAATGGATAAGCTCCATTGAAAAGATCTTTTCTGTACTTCATTGTTCGGAACAAGAAAAAGTCACCCTTGCTGTTTACCGCCTAGAGGGAGAAGCTGATCAGTGGTGGTCACTGATCAAAAACACGAATCCACGAGGAGAGATGGAAGCTATGGAGTGGGAAGAATTTCGGGGGATTTTCTTTAACAAGTATTTCCCTCATTCCATGAGGACGAAAATGGAGAAAGAGTTTCTCGAGCTGAAGCAGAAGGAGAACGAATCTGTCGGAAGCTATGAGATGAACTTCACAAGGCTTTCCCATTATACCTCAAGCTTTGTCATGGACCCTAATGGGAAGGTTGATAGATTCTTTGGCGGACTACGACCACATCTGCGGAAGAATCTAGCCAACAGGGACTACGATAGCTATGAAGAAATAGTTCGAAGTGCTATGAAAGTTGAACTAGAGTTTGGGGAGACACAGTGGTCTCACAAATCTAATGAGAAGAAGAGAACTCTAGAACCAAGCCGGGGAAGAAGTTTTGATCAGGAAAGAGGTGGAAAGCATATGCAACATGCCACATGCAATAAATGTGGGAAGAAGCATCCGGGGAACTGCTTGATCGGAAGTGGCAACTGCTATAGGTTTGGAAAAGAAGGCCATATTTCTCGGAATTGTCATGGTGATGTGAAGCCTCAACTTCCCAACACTAACGACAGAGGAAAGATAGTTCTGGCCCTACCCGAAGTCACATGCTTCAAGTGTGGACAGCTTGGGCACTTTGCTAATCAATGTCCAAATCCGAGGGCGGTGGAGCGGAATCACCATCAACCTCAGCAGAGTCCAAGGGAGCAAGGTCGTGCTTTCGCTATCACAACAACTAAAGTTGAAGTTCTGAATGATGTGGTAGCAGGTACTCTTGTTGTCCTCTCAAAACTAGCAAGTGCTTTATTTGATTCTGGTTCTACGGATTCCTTTATTTCTTCCAAGTTTGCAAAGAATATAGAATCAATCCCTGAATTGCTTGAGGTAGAGTTGTCAGTAAAGACTCCATGTGGGATTATCCATGCATCAATAGTGTTTAGAGACTCTAGTGTTTACTTTGGTGAGCACAATCTTATCACAAATCTAGTAGTCATCCCCATGATGGAATTCGACGTTATACTAGGGATGGACTGGCTCTCAAAGTATAATGCTAAGATCAAATGCAGAAGTAAGGAAATATCAGTAGTCTTGAATGAACGACCTACAGTTATCTTCTGAGGAGAGATATCCCGAACTGATCCCTATCTAGAAGCACCTCCTATAGCTGTCTTTATGGAGTTAATCGGTGATGATGAAGAAGGGAAAGGGAGCATACAAATTGAAGATGTTCCGATTGTTCAGGAATACATGGATGTATTTCTTGAGGAGTTACCTGGACCTCCCCCAGAAAGAGAGGTAGAGTTCTCCATTGAACTCGTACCTGGGTCTCAACCGATATCAAAGACTCCGTATAGAATGGAAAATGTGGAGCTAGAGGAGCTAAAGAAACAACTCCAAGACTTGTTGGAGAAGGGGTTTATTTGACCAAGTGTGTCTCCTTGGGGAGCACCGGTTCTCTTTGTGAAGAATAAGGATGGATCAATGCAACTATGCATTGATTATAGAGAACTGAACGGGATCACAGTGAAGAACAGATACCCTCTTCCAAGAATTGATGATTTATTTGACCAACTTCATGGGGCTCAATTCTTCTCTAAGATTGACCTTCGATCTGGTTATCATCAACTGAGGGTGAAGAAGGAAGATATTCCAAAGATTGCCTTCCGATCAAGATATGGGCATTATGAGTTTACTGTTATGCCCTTCGGCTTGACTAATGCTCCTGCTATTTTCATGGATTTGATGAATAGAGTCTTTAAGGACTACCTTGATAACTTTTGTGGTAGTTTTTATTGATGATATTTTGATATATTCAAAAAGTCGTGAGGATCATGAAAATCATCTGATGGTTATTTTGAAAACTCTACGGAAGGAGAGGCTCTTTGGGAAGTTCAGCAAGTGTGAGTTTTGGTTACAACAAGTGGCTTTCTTGGGGCACATCGTAACCAATGAAGGAATCTCGGTTGACCCTGCAAAGACAATGGTTGTGGAGGAGTGGCCTCAACCCACAACAGTAACTGAGATTTGTAGTTTCCTTGGTTTAGCGGGATATTATAGGAGGTTTGTGAAAAACTTTTCACGGCTTTCTAGTCCACTAACAAAGTTGACTCGAAAAGGGGTTAAGTTCATCTGGACAAAGGAATGCGAGGAAAGTTTCCAAGAGCTGAAGAAGAGATTGGTTACTGCACCTGTATTAACAGTACCCTCTATCGGAGAAGGATTCGTTATTTTTAGCGATGCATCTCTGAAAGGGCATGGGTGTGTCCTCATGCAAAATGACAAAGTAATTGCTTATGCATCTCGACAGTTGAAGATTCATGAGCAGAATTATCCTACGCATGATCTAGAGCTGGCGGCAGTTGTTTTTGCTCTAAAGATATGGAGGCACTATCTTTATGGGGAGAAATGTGATATATACACTGACCACCAAAGTCTAAAGTATATTTTCACACAGAAAGAATTGAACATAAGAAAAAGGAGATGGTTGGAGCTTATTGAAGACTATGATTGTTCAATTCATTATCACCCTGGAAGAGCAAACAAAGTCGCGGATGCGTTAAGCAGGAAAGATCCTGTTGTTCTGGCAACAATGAGGATCCTGGGAGACCCCTTGATTAAAGATCTAGTAAAACTGGACATGGGAATTATAAGGAAAGGGACATCATCAACCCTATCCCAAATGATTTCTCAACCTTCATTACTAGAGAAGATCAAGAAGGCTCAAAAAGAAGATCCTTTGCTGCAGGAGAAGTTCGAGGCTGTAAAGGATGGGAAGTTCCCTGATTTCAATATTGATCAAGAAGGTGTATTGAAATTTCGTACAAGACTATGTGTTCCATCTATTCCGTAGATAAAGAAAGAACTGATGGATGAAGCTCATAGCTCTACTTTCTCTATACATCTGGGACGCACTAAGATGTATAGAGACCTTCGTGATCATTATTGGTGGGATAACATGAAGAGGGAGATTGCCGATTACACTACAAGGTGCCTGGTGTGTCAGCAAGTAAAGGCAGAAAGACAACTTCCTATGGGGGTATTACAACCGCTACCCATACCAGTATGGAAGTGGGATAATATCACCATGGACTTTGTAACTGGTCTCCCAAAAACATCCAAAGGAAACAATGCGATATGGGTTGTTGTAGACCGTCTCACCAAGACAGCCCATTTTATCTCTATTCGGGAAGATTTCTCTCTGGATCAGCTTGCCAAGATATACGTGAAGGAAGTGGTAAGGCTGCATGGGGTACCACTATCCATCGTATCTGATCGTGACCCAAGATTCACATCAAAATTCTGGAGAAGTCTTCAGCATGCTCTGAATACTGAATTGAATTTTAGTACATCCTATCATCCTCAAACTGATGGCCAATCTGAAAGGACTATTCAGACACTCGAAGACATGTTGAGATTATGCTCAATGGAATTTAAAGGTGGATGGGATCAACACCTCCCATTAGTGGAGTTCCCCTATAACAACAGCTTCCATGCGAGTATTCAAATGGAACCCTATGAAGCTCTGTATGGAAAGCGGTGTAGAACTCCTACTTGTTGGGATGAAACTGGTGAGAGGAAGCTTCTTGGGCCTGATCTTGTGCAAGAAATGACAGAACAAGTTCATGCCATCCAACAACACATAAAATCTGGTCAGAGTCGGCCGAAGAGCTATGCTGACAATCGACGAAGAGACTTGGAGTTTGGTGTTGGTGACAATGTCTTCCTTCGAATTTCTCCATGGAAGAGAGTCTTGCGGTTTGGGAAGAAAGGGAAGCTCATCCCTAGGTACATTGGCCCCTATGAAATCCTTGATCGCATAGGAGCAGTGACCTATCGTCTAGCACTTCCACCGAACCTAGCTCAAGTTCATGATGTCTTCAATGTATCTCTCTTGAGGAAGTACATACCCAACCCTTCGCATGTACTGAACCCAGAGGTGGTACAACTTGAACATGACCTCTCTTATGAGGAGCAGCCAGTGGAGATCTTAGACCGTAGAGACAAGGTTCTACGAAACAAGACTACCCACCTTGTGAAAGTGTTGTGGAGGAATCATAAGTACGAAGAAGCGACATGGGAGCCCGAGGAAACGATGAAGCAAAAGTACCCTTACCTTTTCGACTAGGCCTCAAGTGTAAATTTCGGGGATGAAATTTCTTAAGGGGGGAAGAATGTAATGACCCAATATTTTTGAGTAGTATATTAACTTACTCTTAATGATTTATTAAGATGTTAATGGTTAATGCAGAAAGAGGAGTTGATGGCTTCATCCAGTAGACTCAACCCTTACGAAGCCCACTTATCAGAGCTAGGGAAGGAGGTAGCATATGTGGGCTTCGCTTTGGACCAAGCCCAAGCCGAGCTCCAGCGTGTCAAGATTGAACGAAAACTCTTGCAGGAGAAGTTCAAGTTAGTGGAGATTGCTACTAGGGCAATGTTATCTGAGACTCCCTCATATTCTCTCACCATAGCACACCTTACACTTAGGTCTTATGCGAGTGTTATAAGGGGCTATGTGATGAGACCCTAGTTTCCTTGTGTAATCCTTTCGGGTGAATAAATTGAGATTTCTTCCTTTAGTGATGTTTGTGAAATTTAAAATGTCTAGATAATTTTAGAATGTATTTTATTGATGAATTTTGAAAAAGGGATATTTGGAAATATTTATGTAAACCCTAAATAACTAATGATGTGTAATGATTTTCAAAAAATGGTCTTCTACAAAAGTGTTCACTAAGGAATTTGGAGTCTAATAAGATCAACTTAATTTTTGATGAATAGTAAATTATGAATAGTGATTTTACCCTTAGGATTAGTAATGTGACCAAATGGATTAGTAATTTCACTCAAAGAAGGTTTTAATATAATTTAGACACCTAGATTAAGTAATGTGATTCAATAAAATGGTTAAATAACGGTTTCATAAATTATTATTCAAGTATTAGTTTTTTTGGATGAATAGTGTTTTGTAATTAAAAATTTAATTAAAAATAATTAGAAAAATATTTTTATAAAAAGGACTTTATTTTTGAACTCAGAGCATCGATATTATGTTAAGGTAATTTTTGGGGATTTTTCTGAAAAAAGTGAATTTTCGATGAATAGTGTTTTTTTTAAATTAAATTAAAAATATTTAGAAAATTATTTTTATAAAATGGATTTCATTTTTGAAATCAGAGCATTGATATTTGGTTAAGGTGAAATTTTGGGGTTATTCTGAGAAAGTTGAATTTTCAGTGAATAGTAAAAATACAGTTTTAGGGTTTCGGTATGTTTAATGACATCATAATGGTGTCATGATGATGTCATGAGATCTTTTGAGGGTTGGCCAGCCAAGGGTGATGAATTTTTGTTTTGGGGGCCCCATGTGGCCTAACTCCATGATAAATTCCAAGGGAGAGCACATGGGTTTGAGAAAAGCACATGTGAGGTGTCCCTTGGCCATTAATGCTTTGTCCCCTCACTTTCCCTATAAATACCCACCCTTTCCTCCCTTAGTTTTCACTCCCAACTCTCCCCCAACGAATTTCTGGTCTTCTTACCTTCCAAAGAGTCCTCCCAAGGTGCCCCCAAGCCCTCAAGGTCCAATCCTTTGACTTTCAAGAGTCACATTTTAAGGTAAGGGATCCGACCCCTCTCTTTCTTTTCATGTAATCTCTTTTATGTCATTCCTTTTATGCTCCATGTTTTTATGTGAGAGGATGTTCTTTTATATTCCTCTTACTACCCTTTCATGTTTATATTATGAGAGATCCCCTCTTACTCTCATCATTTCGTTTTATGAAAGTTTAAGTGACGCCGTTAGGCTGCCGAATTTTTAAGGGATCCTTTCACCCTTCTCAATTTTCAAGTTCGATTTTCATATCAAGTCTTTCAAGTTCTTTTTTTCATTATGTTGGGTTATGATCTCTATATCTATCATACTGATCTCTTATGATCATATGATGAGAGACCCTTTTTGACCTTTCCAATTCATTTTAATTGAAGTTTAAGTGACGCCGTTAGGCTGCCGAATTTTCATAAAGGAAATCTAATTTTTTTGTCTTCCTTCCATGTTTTTCATTTCAAATGGTATGTACTTCAAATTTCGTTACCATGTCCATATATCCTTCTCTTTCTGTCCCCTTCTGTTTTATGGATCATTTATGAGTGGGTGACCCATGTCCCCTCTCTTTTCAATGTTTTCTAAAACCTTATAACATAGCCGTTATGCTGCAGAATTTTTCTCCCAAAATGCCTCTCTCTTTTCTCAAAAATTATTTTATGTTATAAAGTGAATACACAGAGCTCTTATTTCTACAATGGTATTCACATATATATCAAAATTTTCAATTTTGAATTCTGGGATTTACATACATGAGACCCACTTTCCCTTTCCGTGGGTTTAAAGTGACGTAAAGATCATGTCTTTAAAGCAGTTTTTAAAACGTTACGATTATGAAATGAAACCCATTTATTTTATGTTATATGGGTTATTTATGAAATGTTTGATGATGATATATGTGGCTCACAAGTTAATAAAGGCAAATTTAAGGGTGCGCCCTGATAGCCCTCCAATGCATTGGGTAATGATGTAACCACTAGAGATTACAATTATCACGATACCTTGGTGAATAACCTTGGTAATTTTCAAATGACACCTTGGGGATGGACCTTGGTGATATGTTCATGATTGTCTATGATAAATGATGTAGCCACATCTTCAAGTTATGAAAAATTTTATTTTTATTATGAAATGACTCATGATTTCTTTCTCATGCCTTAAAGTTCTTTTCATGTCCTTATTGAAGTATCTCAAGTTCACATGTAAAATGCTCCTCTTGTTTCCCTTACTGGGCCTTCTGCTCACCCTTTCTATTGATGTATGTCCCCAGGTTATGAGATGCAGTAATGAACCTAGAATGAACTTAAGGAGACGCCTTGCAAGTGTTTAAGAAGAATGTTTTATGTTTTTTTTATGTATTATGATCCTTGTTTCCAAGACACTAAACGTTAACGATCCTCATATTTGTGTAATGTAATGAATGGTTTTGTTATAAAATGGAGGGATGCTATATTTAACTTCAGTCTGGTCCAGTCTCACATCAGAACAACTTCATGCACTGAGTGCATGGCATCTCTGCATCCTCATGCACTGATATTATGGATTCTCAAAATTCTTCAAGAACTCCTGGTCATGGACTCCTCAGATGCACACAAGCTGATTTGGCTTTGTTCACGTGTGCACGTGCATGCATGTAAGCATGCACTCCCTTTCTTCTCTTCTTGGTGCAGTAAACCCTCAGAGGGTGTAGTCACTTTTAAGCACACACCTTCTCCACAATCATCACACACTATATTCAAATTGTTCACACACTTAGAAGTGTGTTTTACTTTAGTGTGGAACTTCTTCTTCTTCTTCTAATGTGTATACACTTTTAGTGCACACACTAGGCTTCGTCCTTCTTGTTTTGTTTGCACACACATTTTCTTTGTTCAATTTGCAAACACAAGAGACTTGGCCTCTCCTTCTTGCACACCCCCAAGGGCTACGGCCTCTTCTTCAATTTGCACATAAAAGTGCCAAAGGGTTTCTTCCTTGTTGCACACACACACTCAAGGTATGTTCTTCACTTTGCATACACAAGGTTCAAGCCTTCCTATTCTTCTTGCACACACACTTAGTGTAGTGGCCCTCCTCTTCTTTTGCGTACACTCAAGGCTACAGCCTCTTGGTTCATTTTCACATAAACCACCTGTAGGTGTGTTCTTTCAATTTTCACACACTCCAAATTAAACCTCGGCCTTCTTTCTACACTTAGCACACAAGGCACTAAGGCCTCGGGTCTTCTTTTCCACTTGGCACACACACACTGCCTTCTTCTGTTTTTGCACACACTGCCCGAACTCCTTGGGTGCAAGGAAGCTGTGCAAGTCTCGGGTGCAACAGGTGCAAGGCACGCAAGGCCTCGGGTGGCCACTGCCGCGCAAGTGCTTACAGCGCAGGGGACCGCGGTGCACAGAGGGAGTGCGCAAGGTCGTGCTGCCCAACCTCTCCTTCCTGTCGTGCAAAGAGGTAGCACGCAGGGGACTCTTCACCTCCTTCTTCTTGTCGCACAAAGGAGTTGCACGCAAGGAACACCTTCAAAGCCTCGGGTGGCTTCGGGACAACAGCCGCGCAAGTGTGCACGGGGCTTTTACTTCGCGAGGCACAAGGGCTTCGCAGGACTTCTCTCTTCAGAGGATCAGCAAACCACTACGAGGGCAAGGCCTCTGTTTATATAGGCGAGAGATGCCTCTGTCCATCCGCGTGTTAAATCTTGAATCACCGAAGATTTAGGATCTTCAAAATCTTTCCAAATTTTTGCGTTTTCTCTTCGGTGCACGCGGGTTCTTTTATTTTTTATTCCTCATCGTGCATGCGACTTAGAACGCATGCACGACCTCTGTTTTTGGCACAAACATTGCACAGCAATAATCCTCATGGCCTCGGCACTTCGTTTTCCTTCGGCCGAACTCCGAAATCTCTCCTTTGTTGCATGCAAACCAATATTTAAGCATGGATGTATTCGTTTCATCCAGACGAACTCCATGAATACTTCAGCTCGAACTATGGTGGCTGGGAACTCAAAAACATTGCTCGGAGGCGCCTCTGGTTCATGGCGAGGTCGCGGGTGGCACGGGTGAGCTCAAGGTTTAGGACGGACGGGGAGCCATCGGATCAGGCGATCAGATAATCTCGGGCAACCTGGATCAGAACGGGAATGGCGCGATGCATCGGGCGGCCGAGATCTGCCGCGCGATCACTCGGACGGCCAGGATTCGCTCCTGGAAATTTTTCCGCGTCCCACATCGAAACGCCTCGCGGAATTTCTGCGGTTTATCAACCAGCTGCTCCCAGAGACGGCCAGTTGAATCTCCTCCCCTCTCGGTGTCGCCCCGCACCGAGTTCTTCTGCGGGCACGCTCTGCGCCCACTCCTGCCTCTCGGGCGCGCGACTGGCGCCCACTATGCACACACGGGCGCGCTCTGCGCCCACCATGTGCTCCTCCGGGCATTCCCCTGGCGCCTACGCTGCGTCCTGCGGGTGCGCCCCTACCTCAGGGATGCTGCCTTGGCCTTGAGGGTTCCCCACGGGCGTGGTGACCTTGAGTCCCACAAGGGCCCTGGGTGATGACCCTCGGCTGACCTCCTTGGTGGATCTCTTTTTTCTTAAGTATTGAACAAAAACTTTGTTTAAAAACAAAGTATGCTCAACATGACAACTGCCACCTTCCAAGTCATTCTTCCTCTTCCTATTCTTCTCTTATCTTCTTCTTAAGAATTCCTCCTTCATCCTCAACATCTATTTATCACTTAGGATATGGAATTCTCAAGGATTACATGATCAATCGAACTCTTGAATCACATAAATTCTTCAATAAACTTCATTGATCTAATCAGAGATCAAGTTGTATCTTCTTCATGTTCCCATGCACTAAGTGATAGTGCATGGACTTTATTAATCCACTTCATCCACTTAGAGATTGTGGATGGATCATCTTCAACTCCTCATGCATTGTCAATACAATGCATGGTCTACTAACATTGTTGTAACATTGTATCCACTTGTTACAAGTTCTTGTATCCACTTGATACAAGTTCTTTGAACTTTAAGAACAGCACAACAATCGTCTTATTTTCATAGAGAATGTTTCAACCACAACATCCTATGTCACTTAGTGAATCTCCTAAGTGACATGCATCTTAGTACCATGGCCATTCTCCTTTCCTCACCAACACCATCACATCCTTTGTCATTCACATATTGACTCTCCTTGACATCCATTCATTCTTTGACATCTTCTGATCAACAACATAACTTACTGACAACAAATGCAACACAGTGCACTTCAATCTCCCCCTTTGTATTTGTTGTCAATACACTTCTTCAGCACATATGAATGGGTCAATATGTGTGCCAATATTTTCTCCCCCTTATTGGCAATCAAATGCAAAGGTGTGGTGTGGTTCTCTTCCAAATATCACTTCCTCCCTTTGAAAAGTACTTTCTTGAAAAACACTGAGAGAGGGATGATGTCACATGTTCTCTTTAGCAAAAAACCTTTAGTAAATCAACTCTAAGTCTACTTGGGCTAACCCGGTGTTGAAAACAAGAGTGATGTAACCAAGGTACTCAATGCTGTCCAACATTCACTGTACATGTGAGATCATGCTTTAGGGGTTTGAAATTTTTCAGATATATCAATGAATTGCTAAATCCTGCACATACTTCACCAAACACATCAGAAAGTTCAGGTGCAAAGATAAAGCTCCCCCTTTCATTCATTTGTCTTCAATAAATACTCCCCCTTAATTGTCATGATGAATACAATTAAGAAACAAGGGATGAAAGTATGATTGGAATACCTTCACTTTTCTCAAGATGGTGTTAATCTAAGAATCCCATCTTCTTCAGATTGGCTCCCCCTCAAGGGGTGCACTCCATTCTGTCCAAACCACTCTCCAGATGAGAATGAACATCATCTTCAATTCCCTGAAATGTTAGCACATGTAAATACAAGTGATTAGGGAATAAGATGGAACCTCCTTGGTTCATCAATGTGAACAGCAAGGTTGAGAAGATTCTCTCAACCGAGATGTCCCATTTTCACCATTCTTCACACTTGCACATTTGATCTTCAATGATGTTGGTGCTGGTGTGGATCTCAATACATCTTCATGTGAAATCTTTTGTTTCCTTTTTGCCTTAGCAATTTCCAGTGCTTCATCTTCAGCTCTTTATAGTTCTCTGGCAAGTTGGAACTGATTAGGCCATATGACTAACAAGTCATTTGGAAGTGAGGCCTCAGTTTTGGAAGTTTCACATGGTTCCTTTGATGCCATCAAGCTACCTCTCTTAGGCAACTGGTTTTCAATCAATCCCTTCTGCTTCTTCTGGATTGATTGTCCTTTTGAGTCCAGTCTGCTTCTATTGATTTTCATGGCTTGTTTACAAAGATCCATGGTATGCCCTTTCTTTCCACAGTAGAAGCATTTCTTCCTAGTGGTCCTTCTGAATGCATCACCCTTCTTGGATTTAGACTCCAAGGTCTTCTTTCCTTTTTCAAAATATTCTTGGGAGCATCTTCCACATTCTTATGCTTGCTTCCCAAGGATTATTTTTGAGCCAGGTTCTGTGATCTTTTCTTCTTTTGAGCTCTGGATACAGTTGGAGATTGACATGTATCTTTTTGACCACTTTTTCAATCATCCCAGATGTTGTCAAGTAATCCAAATCTATTTGCAGTAAACAGATGTCTCTGGACCTGTGGATGCTGCTTCTTTTCTTCTGGCTTGATCCCCCTTGGCATGGGCTTCCTTTGTGCTTTGACATTCAGTGGATTGTACCAGCAATCCTTTGCACAGTGCCCATACTTATTACAACACAAACACTGACCCACAAATCTTGACCTCTTCAGTCCTTCTGATTGTTGGGTACTTTTCTTGACTTGTTGTGTTGTTTCAGGAGATCATTCTTTCTTCATTGTCTTCATCCATACTTGTTTGGAATCATTCTTCCATCCTTCACTTTTTGTGGAAACACAATTAGAAGCATTAGTACAAGATGGGATGGATGGTACCTTCATTTTAGAAGATGTTGCCCTTTCATTAGAGGATGTCTTTCTTTTAGAATCATCCTTCTCAAAGCATACTTGAGTGGCAACATTTCTCCTTTCAGCTGACTGGGAGGCTTTGGCTTTGGGTGATTGCTGATTATTCAATATCACCTCCAGTTCTAAGCATTTCATATTGAGGGAGTTCTTCTCATCCTCAATAGTTCTTAGCCTTCCTTCCCATTTCTCTTCCAGCTGCTTTATCTGGTCTTCATGCACCTTATTCATTTCAAGCAATGAGTTGTCAAGCTCCTTCACCGTTTTTACTTTGTCTTCAAGTGGAGCATCTTTAACAACCATTGATACTCTGTGTAATTTTTCAAGTGCACAGAAAACTTCTTTGACCATTACTTTAAAGAATTCTTTCTCAGAAAGGCTTCTTTGCAATTCTTCAGCAGTGTCTTCATATCTTTCATTGCAAAGAGAAACGGTTTCATCTTTAGCCTTCACCAGATTTCTGAGAGTGTTGGTTATGCCAACCCTTTTTGCCAATTGATCTTCCATTGCATTGGCTTCTTCTTCTAGCTGTAATTTTTCTTCTTGAAGATCAAGGATGCCTGTATTTATACACATTGCCACTTCCTTGGGGACCATCTTCTGAAGATATTCTATTTCACTTTGAAGATCTTTCATTGTTCCATCTTCATCACAGCTAGGATAGGCTTTCTTCATCTTCTTGGCCTATTTCTTCTTTCTATTTTTCTGAGTCTTGGCAGATATCTCCATTTGAGGCTGGTCGCTCATTTCCTCAAATCTGCACTTCATAAAGACTCCCTTGGATCTTTTAGAGGTAACCTCCCTTTGATACCAATTGAAGTGCCCAGATCAGTGTGAATCACTGAGAGGGGGAGGGGGTGAATCAGTGATCCTCTAAAACTTTTTACTAATTGATTCCTTAATCAATTAAACCTCTATGGCTGGTTAAAGCCTCGATCCACTCTTCTTGTATCTCTCACCTTTCCACGAATGATGCAGTAAATGTAAAGGCACTGGACACAAGGATTTACAAGGTTCGGCACCAAAGGCCTACGTCCTTGCCATGTTGGTTATATGCCCCAACATGGTTTCTCCCATTATAATCTGTTAGTATTATAATGGTCGATAGAGCATCCCACTGTATCTCTCCTGAGTCCCACAGGAGGGTCTTTATACTGCGTCCCACAGTGTTACCAGAGTCCCACTGGCCTGCTCCATAATCCCACTAAAGACTTCTTCCACCCTGAGTCTCACAGGGGGCTTCTCCTGGCTCCTCGAGTCACACGAGTAGCTCTTCTTCTCTTTAAGCTCTTCAAGTATCTTCAGCAGTCTGGGATAAAGACTGCTGGCCTTGCTCTGTACCTCTGATCACTTGAGTTGATCAGGTCTTCTCATCTTGCTCAGGATTTATCTCCTTCTTCTCAAGATGACCTGGCTTCTCTCCAACTACTGAATACTCAGACAACTGATATCTTTAACTTCAGTCTAGTCCAGTCTCACATCAGAACAACTTCATGCACTGAGTGCATGGAATCTCTGCATCCTCATGCACTGATTGCATGGCTTCTCAAAATTCTTCAAGAACACCTGGTCTTGGACTCCTCGGATGCACACAAGCTGATTTGGCTTTGTTCACGTGTGCACGTGCATGCATGTAGGCATGCACTCCCTTTCTTCTCTTCTTGGTGCAGTAAACCCTCAGAGGGTGTAGTCACTTTTAAGCACACACCTTCTCCACAATCTTCACACACTATATTCAAATTGTTCACAAACTTAGAAGTGTGTTTTACTTTAGTGTGGAACTTCTTCTTCTTCTTCTAATGAGTATACAATTTTAGTGCACACACTAGGCTTCGGCCTTCTTGTTTTGTTTGCACACACATTTTCTTTGTTGAATTTGCAAACACAAGAGACTTGGCCTCTCCTTCTTGCACACCCCCAAGGGCTACGGCCTCTTCTTCAATTTTCACATACAAGTGCCAAAGGGTGTCTTCTTTGTTGCACACACACACTCAAGGTATGTTCTTCACTTTGCATACACAAGGATCAAGCCTTCCTATTCTTCTTGCACACACACTTATTGTAGTGGCCCTCCTCTTCTTTTGCGTACACTCAAGGCTACAGCCTCTTGGTTCATTTTCACATAAACCACCCGTAGGTGTGTTCTTTCAATTTTCACACACTCCAAATTAAACATCGGACTTCTTTCTTCACTTAGCACACAAGGCACTAAGGCCTCGGGTCTTCTTTTCCACTTGGCACACACACACTACCTTCTTCTGTTTTTGCACACACAGCCCGAACTCCTTGGGTGCAAGGAAGCCGTGCAAGTCTCGTGTGCAACCGGTGCAAGGCACGCAAGGCCTCGGGTGGCCACTGTCGTGCAAGTGCTTACCGCGCAGGGGACCACGGCACACAGAGGTAGCGCGCAAGGTCGCGCTGCCCAACCTCTCCTTCCTGTCGCGCAAAGGGGTAGCGCGCAGGGGACTCTTCACCTCCTTCTTCTTGTCGCGCAAAGGAGTTGCACGCAAGGAACACCTTCAAAGCCTCGGGTGGCTTCGGGACAATAGCTGCGCAAGTGTGTGCGGGGATTTTACTTCGCGAGGCACAAGGGCTTCGCGGGACTACTCTCTTCAGAGGATCATCAAACCACTACGAGGGCAAGGCCTCTGTTTATATAGGCGAGAGATGCCTCTGTCCATCCGCCTGTTAAATCTTGAATCACCGAAGATTTCGGATCTTCAAAATATTTCCAAATTTTTGCGTTTTCTCTTCGGCGCATGCGGGTTATTTTATTTCTTATTCCTCCTCGTGCATGCGACTTAGAACGCATGCACGGCCTCTGTTTTTGGCACAAACCATGCACAGCAATAATCCTCATGGCCTCGGCACTTCGTTTGCCTTCGGCCGAACTCCGAAATCTCTCCTTTGTTGCATGCAAATCAATATTTAAGCATAGATGTATTCGTTTCATCCAAACGAACTCCATGAATACTTAAGCTCGAACTATGGTGGCTGGGAACTCAAAAACATTGCTCGGAGGCGCCTTTGGTTCATGGCGAGGTCGTGGGTGGCACGGGCGAGCTCAAGGTTGAGGACGGACGGGGAGCCGTCGGATCAGGCGATCAGATAATCTCGGACGGCCTGGATCAGAACGGGAATGGCGCGATGCATCGGGCGGCCGAGATCTGCCGCGCGATCACTCGGACGGCCAGGATTCGCTCCTGGAAATTTTTCCGCATCCCACATCGAAACGCCTCGCGGAATTTCCGCGGTTTATCAACCAACCGCTCCCAGAGATGGCCAGTTGAATCTCCTCCCCTCTCGGTGCCGCCCCGCACCGAGTTCTTCTGCGGGTGCGCTCTGCGCCCACCATTCGCTCCTCCGGGCGTGCCCCTGGCGCCTACACTGCGTCCTGCGGGTGCGCCCCTGCCTCAGGGTTGCTGACTTGGCCTTGAGGGTTCCCCACGGGCGTGGGGACCTTGAGTCCCACAAGAGCCCTGGGTGATGACCCTCGGCTGGCCTCCTTGGTGGCTCTCTTTTTTCTTAAGTATTGAAAAAACACTTTGTTTAAAAACAAAGTAAGCTCAACATGCCAAGTTCCACCTTACAAGTCATTCTTCCTCTTCCTATTCTTCTCTTATCTTCTTCTTAAGAATTCCTCCATTCATCCTCAACATCTATTTATCACTTAGGATATGGAATTCTCAAGGATTACTTCATCAATCGAACTCTTGAATCACATAAATTCTTCAATAAACTTTATTGATCTAATCAGAGATCAAGTTGGATCTTCTTCATGTTCACATGCACTAAGTGATAGAGCATGGACTTCATTAATCCACTTCATCCACTTAGAGATTGTGGATGGATCATCTTCAACACCTCATGCATTGTCAATACAATGCATGGTCTTCTAACATTGTTGTAACATTGTATCCACTTGATAAAAGTTCTTGTATCCACTTGATATAAGTTCTTTGAACTTTAAGAACAGCACAACAATCGTCTGATTTTCATAGAGAATGTTTCAACAACAAAATCCTATGTCACTTTGTGAATCTCCTAAGTGAAATGCATCTTAGTACCATGGCCATTCTCCTTTCCTCACCAACACCATCACATCCTTTGTCATTCACATATTGACTCTCCTTGACATACATTCATTCTTTGACATCTTCTGATCAACAACATACCTTATTGACAACAAATGCAACACAGTGCACTTCAATCTCCCCCTTTGTATTTGTTGTCAATACACTTCTTCAGCACATATGAATGGGTCAATATGTGTGCCAATATTTTCTCCCCCTTATTGGCAATCAAATGAAAAGTTGTGGTGTGGTTCTCTTCAAAATATCACTTCCTCCCTTTGAAAGGTATTTTCATGAAAAACAATGAGAAAGGGATGATGTCACATGTTCTCTTTAGCAAAGAACCTTTAGTAAATCAACTCTAAGTCTACTTGGAATAACCCGGTGTAGAAAACAAGAGTGATGTAACCAAGGTACTCAATGTTGTCCAACATTCACTGTACATGTGAGATCATGCTTCAGGGGTTTGAAATTTTTCAGATATATCAATGAATTGGTAAATCCTGCACATACTTCACCAAACACATCAGAAAGTTCAGGTGCAAAGATAAAGCTCCCCCTTTCATTCATTTGTCTTCAATCAATACTCCCCCTTAATTGTCATGATGAATACAATTAAGAAACAAGGGATGAAAGTATGATTGGAATACCTTCACTTTTCTCAAGATGGTATTAATCTAAGAATCCCATCTTCTTCAGATTGGCTCCCCCTCAAGGGGTGCACTCCATTCTGTCCAAACCACTCTCCAGATATGAATGATCATCATCTTCAATTCCCTGAAATGTTAGCACATGTAAATAAAAGTGATTAGGGAATAAGATGGAACCTCCTTGGTTCATCAATGTGAACAGCAAGGTTGAGAAGATTCTCTCAACCGAGATGTACCATTTTCACCATTCTTCACACTTGCACATTTGATCTTCAATGATGTTGGTGCTGGTGTGGATCTCAATACATCTTCATGTGAAATATTTTTTTTCCTTTTTGCCTTATCAATTTCCAGTGCTTCATCTTCAGCTCTTTGTAGTTCTCTGGCAAGTTGCAACTGATTAGGCCATATGACTAACAAGTCATTTTGAAGTGAGGCCTCAGTTTTGGAAGTTTCACATGGTTCCTTTGATGCTGTCAAGCTACCTCTCTTAGGCAACTGGTTTTCAATCAATCCATTGTGCTTCTTCTAGATTGATTGTCCTTTTGAGTCCAGTCTGCTTCTATTGATTTCCATGGCTTGTTTACAAGGATCCATGGTATGCCTTTTCTTTCCATAGTAGAAGCATTTCTTCCTGGTGGTCCTTCTGAATGCATCACCCTTCTTGGATTTAGACTCCAAGGACTTCTTTTCCTTTTTCAAAATCTTCTTGGGAGAATCTTCCACATTCTTATGCTTGCTTCCCAAGGATTATTTCTGAGCCAGGTTCTGTGATTTTTTCTTCTTTTGAGCTCTGGATACAGTTGGAGATTGGCATGTATCTTTTTGACCACTTTTGCAATCATCCCAGATGTTGTCAAGTAATCCAAATCTATTTGCAGTAAACAGATGTCTCTGGACCTGTGGATGCTGCTTCTTTTCTTCTGGCTTGCTCCCCCTTGGCATGGGCTTCCATTGTGCTTTGACATTCAGTGGATTGTACCAACAATCCTTTGCACAATGCCCATAGTTATTACAACACCAACACTGACCCACAAATCTTGACCTCTTCATTCCTTCTGATTGTTGGGTACTTTTCTTAACTTGCTGTGTTGTTTCAGGAGAGCATTCTTTCTTCATTGTCTTCATCCATACTTGTTTGGAATCATTCTTCCATCCTGCACTTTTTGTGGAAACACAATTAGAAGCATTAGTACAAGATGGGATGGATGGTACCTTCCTTTTAGAAGATGTTGCCCTTTCATTAGAGGATGTCTTTCTTTTAGAATCATCCTTCTCAAAGCATAATTGAGTAGCAACATTTCTCCTTTCAGCTGACTGGGAGGCTTTGGCTTTGGGTGATTGCTGATTGTTCAATATCACCTCCAGTTCTAAGCATTTCATATTGAGGGAGTTCTTCTCATCCTCAATAGTTCTTAGCCTTCCTTCCCATTTCTTTTACAGCTGCTTTATCTGGTCTTCATGCACCTTATTCATTTCAAGCAATGAGTTGTCAAGCTCCTTCACCCTTTTTACTTTGTCTTCAAGTTGAGCATCTTTAACAACCATTGATACTCTGTGTAATTTTTCAAGTGCACAGAAAACTTCTTTGACCATTACTTTAAAGAATTCTTTCTCAGAAAGGCTTCTTTGCAATTCTTCAGTAGTGTCTTCATATCTTTCATCGCAAAGAGAAACAGTTTCATCTTTATCCTTCACCAGCTTTCTAAGAGTGTTGGTTATGCCATCCCTTTTTTCAAATTGATCTTCCATTGCATTGTCTTCTTCTTCTAGCTGTAATTTTTCTTCTTGAAGATCAAGGATGCCTGTAGTTATACACATTGCCACTTCCTTGGGGACTGTCTTCTGAAGATATTCGATTGCACTTTGAAGATATTTCATTGTTCCAACTTCATCACAGCTAGGACAGGATTTCTTCATCTTCTTGTCCTGTTTCTTCTTTCTATTTTTCTGAGTCTTGGCAGATATCTCCATTTGAGGCTGGTCGTTCATTTCCTCAAATCTGCACTTCATAAAGACTCCCTTGGATCTTTTAGAGGTAACCTCCCTCTGATACCAATTGAAGTTCCCAAATCAGTGTGAATCACTGAGAAGGGGAGGGGGTGAATCAGTGATCCTCTAAAACTTTTTACTAATTGATTCCTTAATCAATTAAACCTCTATGGCTGGTTAAAGCCTCGATCCACTCTTCTTGTATCTCTCACCTTTCCACGAATGATGCAGTAAATGTAAAGGCACTGGACACAAGGATTTACAAGGTTCGGCACCAAAGGCCTACGTCCTTGCCATGTTGATTATATGCCCCAACATGGTTTCTCCCATTATAATCTGCTAGTATTACAATGGTCGATACAGCATCCCACTGTATCTCTCCTGATTCCCACAGGAGGGTCTTTATACTGCGTCCCACAGTGTTACCAGAGTCCCACTGGCCTGCTCCAGAATCCCACTGAAGACTTCTTCCACCCTGAGTCTCACAGGGTGCTTCTCCTGGCTCCTCGAGTCACACGAGTAGCTCTTCTTCTCTTTAAGCTCTTCAAGTATCTTCAGCCGTCTGGGATAAAGACTGTTGGCCTTGCTCTGTACCTCTGATCACTTGAGTTGATCAGGTCTTCTCGTCTTGCTCAGGATTTATCTCCTTCTTCTCATGATGACCTGGCTTCTCTCCAACTACTGAATACTCAGACAACTGATATCATTAACTTCAGTCTGGTCCAGTCTCACATCAGAACAACTTCATGCCCTGAGTGCATGGCATCTCTGCATCCTCATGCACTGATTGCATGGCTTCTCAAAATTCTTCAAGAACTCCGGGTCTTGGACTCCTCAGATGCACACAAGCTGATTTGGCTTTGTTCACGTGTGCACGTGCATGCATGTAATCATGCACTCCCTTTCTTCTCTTCCTGGTGCAGTAAACCCTCAGAGGGTGTAGTCACTTTTAAGCACACACCTTATCCACAATCTTCACACACTATATTCAAATTGTTCACACACTTAGAAGTGTGCTTTAGTGTGTAACTTCTTTTTCTTCTTCTAATGTGTATACACTTTTAGTGCACACACTAGGCTTCGGCCTTCTTGTTTTGTTTGCACACACATTTTCTTTGTTCAATTTGAAAACACAAGAGACTTGGCCTCTCCTTCTTGCACACCCCCAAGGGATACAACCTCTTCTTCAATTTTCACATACAAGTGCCAAAGGGTGTCTTCCTTGTTGCACACACACACTCAAGGTATGTTCTTCACTTTGCATACACAAGGTTCAAGCCTTCCTATTCTTCTTGCACACACACTTAGGGTAGTGGCCCTCCACTTCTTTTGCGTACACTCATGGCTATAGCCTCTTGGTTCATTTTCAAATAAACCACCCGTTGGTGTGTTCTTTCAATTTTCACACACTCCAAATTTAACCTCGGCCTTCTTTCTTCACATAGCACACAAGGCACTAAGGCCTCGGGTCTTCTTTTCCACTTGGCACACACACACTGCCTTCTTCTGTTTTTGCACACAGAGCCCAAACTCCTTGGGTGCAAGGAAGCCGTGCAAGTCTCGGGTGCAACTGGTGCAAGGCACGCAAGGCCTCGGGTGGCCACTGCCGCCCAAGTGCTTACCGCGCAGGGGACCGCGATGCACAGAGGGAGCGCGCAAGGTCGCGCTGCCCAACCTCTCCTTCCTGTCGCACAAAGAGGTAGCGCGCAGGGGACTCTTCACGTCCTTCTTCTTGTCACGCAATGGAGTTGAACGCAAGGAACACCTTCAAAGCCTCGGGTGGCTTCGGGACAACAGCCGCGCAAGTGTGTGTGGGGATTTTACTTCGCCAGGCACAAGGCCTTCGCCCGACTTATCTCTTCAGAGGATCAGCAAACCACTACGAGGGCAAGGCCTCTGTTTATATAGGCGAGAGATGCCTCTGTCCATCCGCGTGTTAAATCTTGAATCACCGAAGATTTCAGATCTTCAAAATCTTTCCAAATTTTTGCGTTTTCTCTTCGGTGCACGCGGGTTCTTTTATTTTTTATTCCTCCTCTTGCATGCAACTTTGAACGCATGCACAACCTCTGTTTTTGGCACAAACCATGCACAGCAATAATCCTCATGGCCTCGGCACTTCGTTTGCCTTCGACCGAACTCCGAAATCTCTCCTTTGTTGCATGCAAACCAATATTTAAGCATGGATGTATTCGTTTCATCCAGACGAACTCCATGAATACTTCAGCTCGAACTATGGTGGCTGGGAACTCAAAAAACATTGCTCGGAGGCGCCTCTGGTTCATGGAGAGGTCGCGAGTGGCACGGGCGAGCTCAAGGTTGAGGACGGATGGGGAGCCGTCGGATTAGGCGATCAGATAATCTCGGACGGCCTGGATCAGAACGGGAATGGCGCGATGCATCGGGCGGCCGAGATCTGCCGCGCGATCACTCGGACGGCCAGGATTCGCTCCTGGAAATTTTTCCACATCCCACATCGAAACGCCTCATGGAATTTCCACAGTTTATCAACCAGCCGCTCCCAGAGACGGCCAGTTGAATCTCCTCCCCTCTCGATGCCGCCCCGCACCGAGTTCTTCTGCGGGCGCGCTCTGCGCCCACTCCTGCCTCTCGGGCGCGCGACTGGCGCCCACTATGCACACACGGGCGCGCTCTGCGCCTACGCTGCATCCTGCGGGTGCGCCCCTGCCTCAGGGTTGCTGCCTTGGCCTTGAGGGTTCCCCACGAGCATGGTGACCTTGAGTCCCACAAGAGCCTTGGGTGATGACCCTCGGCTGTCCTCCTTGGTGGCTCTCTTTTTTCTTAAGTATTGAACAAACACTTTGTTTAAAAACAAAGTAAGCTCAACATGCCAAGTGTCACCTTCCAAGTCATTCTTCCTCTTCCTATTCTTCTCTAATCTTCTTCTTAAGAATTCCTCCATTCATCCTCAACATCTATTTATCACTTAGGATATGGAATTCTCAAGGATTACTTCATCAATCGAACTATTGAATCACATAAATTCTTCAATAAACTTCATTGATCTAATCAGAGATCAAGTTGGATCTTCTTCATGTTCACATGCACTATGTGATAGTGCATGGACTTCATTAATCCACTTCATCCACTTAGAGATTGTGGATGGATCATCTTCAACTCCTCATGCATTGTCAATACAATGCATGGTCTTCTAACATTGTTGTAACATTGTATCCACTTGATACAAGTTCTTTGAACTTTAAGAACAGCACAACAATCGTCTAATTTTTATGGAGAATGTTTCAACCACAACATCCTATGTCACTTAGTGAATCTCCTATGTGACATGCATCTTAGTACCATGGCCATTCTCATTTCCTCACCAACACCATCACATCCTTTGTCATTCACATATTGACTCTCCTTGACATCCATTCATTCTTTGACATCTTCTGATCAACAACATACCTTATTGACAACAAATGCAACACAGTGCACTTCAGTTATATAAATAATTTAAATATTTATTTCTTGAATAAGACCAATATAAATTACATGTACCAGGGTTATTACATCTGATTTTAGTCATGTGTATCTGAACCTCCTATATAATGTTTAAAAAAATTATTATTAATTTATACCAATACTATATTTATATATATTATATTATATATAATCTTAATATACCAACTTATTAATTATTTTATTATAATATTTTATTATTACCCTTTTCTCATGTGTTAATGGATTCATTTTCTTATGAATGTTTTGTGGTATATATCCATGTTCATGTGCATAAGATATTTTTACGTCATCTCATGAATTATGTTAATGTAATATATGTCATATTTAGTAATTATATAATTTTATATAATAATTCATTAATTAAGAACGTGTAACATAAATCACATCCCATCGTGCATATGTGTATCATAGATACGTTGGAGCGATGGTACCAATCGATTTTGGGGAAATGGTAAGAAAGAGGATGATATATTAATTTATAGAATTAATATAATGTAATAATTATTATATATATATATATTATTTTCATATTTATACCCATCCAAATAATGTGGGATTAAAAATAGATTAAAGCACGACGTAGAGATGGTAAGACCTAGATTTGCACATGTGGTGCCTTTTAATTTCATATGATGGATAAAAGGTATAATTTTGTTGTTACATAATCATAATAACAAATAAAAATATATTTTATTTTGTATTTACTTTTATAGACTAAATAAAAAAATTAATAGGTTGTAGAAGAAAAAATAAAATTGGATGTGTCTGTATATATGTTTATCTCTTCTTTGACGAACGTCCTTTAGGTGTCTTCTTAGGGACACTAGGGTTGGTATTTTGAGAAGAAAATAAATGCTATAATGGGTTTGGGGAATTGTAGAATAAAAATTTATGTTCATAGTCAATCATAAAGGATTAATGTGATAATATGAAGTGAGGGAAGAATTGCACTTTTATAATTGAGGTGAGTGACACTTTTGGAATTTCATGATATATTTATTTATTATAATTTTAATGTCAATAAAAATACCTCCAAAATTTAAAATTTTCAAATATATGATTATGTAAGCTTTTAATATCATCAACCAACAAATTATAGATGAGTTTTTATATTATTTTAGACATTATCATATTTATTAACCATTATTTAACCAATTATAATTTTAACTAAGGTAATCGAAATTCAATATTAAAATTTTGTAATTTGCACTTTTGTGATGTAATTTAAATAGTAAATGAATAATTTTTTATAAATTAGTCCGTTATATAATTGTTATTAATTTTTAAATATGATTTAAAATTCTGAAATTATTTAATAGTATATTAATTTTTTAAAATATCATTACTGTCAATTTTTACAATATTCATTAATCAAAATTTAAAAATATCTAAATTAAAAGTTAACTTTAAACAAATCTTTATTTATATCCCTATGTTTTCAAATTTTTATAATAAATTATTTATGACATTAATTATAAAAATTAAAATTTATTTAATTATTTTTTATAACAGTTATTTGACATTTTCCATAAAATTAGTTACAAAATCTGAACATTATGTATATTTAATTTGATATGTTGTTCACTAAAGAATAAAAAAATATACCATGGGGAAGATAGATATTATCTATTATATAATGATACATAAATTCAAATATATATATTTTTTAAAATTGTATTTAAAATGATATAGTATTTAAAACATGAATGTGAAATCATTGTATTTTTATTTAATATTTATTAAAAATATCGTAATATCATCAATGTGGCCCAAAAATTCAAAAATAAATTTATATCATGGAAATATGTTTATTAAGATAAATAATTACATTTAGATTCATTCATTACATGCTAGTTTCCCCATGTGGTCAAATAAGATATTTTTAAGACGGATAATGTAGAATTTTTTTGGATTTCAGTGAATTTAATATTATTTTAGTCATTTTCCGGGAAAAGTGTCCATTAATGAAAATAATTTTGACCTTTATTTTTAAAATGGTAAAATAATCATAATCCCATGAAATTTTTTTCTATTACGGTCTTTTTATATTGCCGATTATTATATTTTACCAAAAATTACCCAATTTATCCTTTTACATCTTAACAATATTTACCTATGTTACTATTCATATTGACCAAAAAAATGGGCATATTGGGTAAATTTTGACCTTATTAACCCTTATATTTACTCATGTTTTATAAATTTAAAAAAATTAGAATTTAATCTCAAATAAAAGTGCTAAAACACTTTGACAAATAGTTTGGGAAAAAATTCACTTTTTAATATAAAAAATTTATATGGTAAATTCATGTAAAAAATAAATTACAAAAATAATAATTCTATTATTTATAACTATAATTAACTAATTAAAATATATTTTAATAATTTTTTTCCTTATAATGACTGTTTTAGAAAATATAGTTTTCAATAAATTCTATATTTTTACTATGGTATGATTAATATTCAATTGTGTATTCATATGAGTCCCATTGATTTGATTACTAGCATCAGATAATATAGAATAAGTGTTCAAATTTAGAATCTATAGCTTGTTGCTATTACATCCACCTGTAATGCTATCTGGATAGGCTGAAATGCTTCCATATTCGAAAACATGACTTCCCCTATCACGGCGATTCATTACATATCCATCATGTCATATATGATATTATAAAAAGTTACAAAGTATCACCTTAATAGATCTTAATTCAATTCATCTAATAGGCATATCTGGTACACTAAAGAGTACATTAATGATAAAAAAGATATGTTGGATTCCTCCAAATCTTCTACAAGTTTCATTTCTTCATCAAGGGTTCCTTCAATCATTTTATTAAAATCGAAATTTCTCATCAAGATAATTTTTGGGAAATTATATATGCTATACATCATGTTTTTTATAATAATTGTAATTTATTATTGATTGGATCTAATTCATATATTTCAATCCATGTTGTTATGTTGAGTACACAGAAGACACCATAGAGAATTCTAGCCCATTAAAATTGGTGTCTCAACCACGATATAAATATCATCATAATATACACAAATTATAATATATAAGATAATTTAATGTTTGGTGCACTATTAAATAGAAAAATCATTCAAATTTCAACCATGTGGTATTTTTGGGATCTTTAGTACAACGTGCCTTTCATAGAGGATGACATGAAAGTATTGTTTCATTCATTTTCATGTAAATCACCATTTTTTTCTTAACTGTGTTATTTTATTTTTACATTTTATATCTTGTCGTTCCAGTCTATTTAGAACACATATTTTTATAGTATTATTTTCAATCTTCCATAAAAATTTTTTTGTTATAAATAATTAATTTTTAAGATAATTTTGTCAATATGAATTGAAAAATAATGTTCATTTTTTCAAATACATTATCTATAAAATCAAATAATTAATATTCATTAATAAAAGAAGAATAAATCTTTTTTGATGAGAATAAATATTTGAAGAGTAAATTGATTTAGTGTTTATTTCCTATGGACCCAATAATACATTAATATTGAGTTATATCATTATTATTATTTCATAAATTATTTTCTCATTTTAATTTCATCCAATTTAATGGTTAGGTTATATTAATAGTATTGTAGTCTATTTAAACTCTTGATTTCATGCGTCACAAGCAATTAAATAATTTAAATTAGTGATATATTTATAAAAATATTATTGTATTAAAGTAATTTTCCACTCATATATTGGAATTTATCACTTACAAAATATATTTATACCTAAAATATAAAAGTGATTATTGATATGGAAGTAGATTTTTTGACAATTAAGGATGATATAAACTAGATCTATAATGAAATACATAAGATTAAATATATTACCATAAAAATAATAGTTCATTGAATGTGGATATATATTATCTTGGGGGAATGTTTGTATTGTGAATACCATTAATAAAACTCACATATATTTTTAAAATTATATTATCGATGTTTCTAAATATTTAAAATTAAATTAAATTAATATTCAAACCCAAAAAAACTAGTAATCTACCTTATAGTGACTAAAATTATATCAGGGCCACTCATACATGGAATAAAAAATAGAATGAATGAAATATAATGGGAAATTTTTTGATTACATCACCGACTATGGAGAAGATTTGACCACCCCATGGATTTAAAAATAAATTTAGTATATAATGTAATTCATGGAACACTAGTTCCTTTCGAAAGAATACCTTCATATAAAAATTATTTAAAAAAGATAGTTATAACCTATCCATTATACATAGTCATATTAACAGTAATAACTATTATTAAATTTTGTTTATAATTATTTCACATTAGTGAAACATATTTATAAAAAATATATATAATTTTGGTTAAAATAAATGTCATATTTGAATTTGGAAGGACTAAATTTGTTTACTGTTAATATTTATTACTTTTTTGATAAGTTTCATTTTTTGATTAATAGTGAAAAATATAGCATTATAGTTAAAACAGGTGTTTTTTGTTAAAATAATTATTATAATAATAATTTATTCATAAAGATTCAATATATCAATTATAAATTAATTAATAAAATTTAAATTATTGGAATCACTTTTTATATTGATATTAGATATAAAATCTTATTTAACCATTGGAGGCTATTTTTACCGACCTTCTAGCAACACTAGCAGGATTAGCATTAAGAATAATTTTTTCACTTATGTGAAATGAATGTCAAAAAGTTGGCATAAACATTTGTGATTATTATGACATTTATAATCTTATAGGATCAACATAATAATTTGGTGAACATTAACATAATCCTTTCAAATGGTAATGTTATTTTTTAATAGTAATATGACCCTTATGAATAGTATATTTTCCAAATGCATAGTAACATCACTTATGAATGTATGAAGAAAATTTATCCACCTTATAAATGAAATTATGATATAATTTTATCATAGTATATAAAAATTAATATTTTATAAAAATTATCAATTAAGTGTTTGTATTTTTATGATGAATAAATATTTAATTACAATTTTATAATTAAAAAATGGATTTAAATGATAATTCATTTTCATAAAATTTATTCATATGCCAATATTTTGTTGTCGAATTATTTAACAATAATTTAATGAGACCTCGGTTAATGTTTATGGGTATTATAAAATTAGATATAATTTTATAATTTGTAATGTTCAAGTAAATTATGATTTAAATGAAAAATTAAATATATCATATTTAAAAAATTATTTTCAAGATATAGATATAATTTTAAAACTATACAAGTAAACAAATGTTTATGGTGAATTTTTAATATTTTTCTAAAATTCCTGAATTTTTGGGAATAGTAAAATATGGTAATTTATGATAAATGCAAAATTCCGGAATTATAGAGTCATGGATCATGTTTGGTTGTGTAAGAAACACTGGATATAACTAATATGAAATAATTATTTTATTTAGTCACAATAATCAAGATTATATCTTTCCTTGAGAAAATTAATAAAATAATGAATGAAATAATTAGAAATCACTCATCACCTCTACTAGAAAAACTTCACCACACTCCTCTCTTACTCACGTCACTAAGCCATAAAACTTGTAAAAATTCTTCCAAAATATACTTCCCTATACTCTTCTCCATTCCTAATAGCATGTGATATTTTCAAAATACAAAAACCCCTTTCCCTGTGGAGGTTCTCAAAGAGGAAAATTCAAGAGCTAAATCTTCTTCCTTTTTCTTTTAATTTCACTTCAATTTGTTTTATTTTATTATCCTATCCTCACCTCCTCTATCAAAATGATTTGGTTAACTCTATTATTATATATATTATAATTATACCATCTTAATGGAGTATCCAAATTCAATATCCTTACTCTCTCCCTCTTTTGGTTTGAAAACAAAAACATAATTTGGGAGGTGCTGATTTACAACCTTCACGAATGATGAACATTCGTTTGTCAATTTATCCATAAAATATAATCATAATACCATTTTAATGGTTGAACTAGATTATAAAATATTTATTATAACTTATGTAATTTTTTTGAACCATTATATATATATGATATTAAAGAATATAACAAAATTATTTCATTATGATTGAAAAAATGCTAAAATCAAGGTAAATGATTTTCATTAACAATTTATCTAATGATTCACCCTCATACATGGGATCAAAATAATACATAACACAAACTAAAATTCTTATATTTCATTAATAATATGTAATTCAAATTACTGAGAGTTTTACCTATTTTACATGACCTCCATTACTTATAATTTGAGCAACTCATAAGGAAAATCAAGTAAGTGAACACTCCGGGACAATATAAATCAATCTTATAACTTATCAAAAAGTTATAAATAAACTTAATAAAATTATAATAAACTATATAATTTTCTAATAGTTTCTTAAATATATTATTAATGAGTCTAAATTTCCTTTTTTATGACCTTAAGGTCAACTATAGAGCTCATTTGAATATAACGTAAGGGTTTTCTCATCTCACTGCATTTTTTTGATATATTCCTTATTCACCACTATTTCACGTGTATGATGTATGTATACATTAAAATATTTTATATTTCTAAGAATCTAATTATTTTCATTGTATTCAATTTATAATTTTTTGATTATTAATGTTGGGTCATTATATATGATATATTACAGACTGATAACGGATTCTACCTGATACCCCATTTTCCTTCGGGTTACTCTTCCTCAACATTTACTCAAATGTAATTCTTATTTTTTTTTTAAATTTCATCTAAAAATTATTCATTAGTTCCAATGAAATATTTACATATCAGTTTTTATCTTTCTTTATAAAGTTATACATGTTTTATAATGGTTCCCTTCTCAATTATTTTTGATAAACAACCCTGATTCAAGGGAATTTCCCAAAGGATACCCATATTAAAGTCTACTATGTAATATTTTATAAGAAATAATTATTTTTATAAAATCATTAAATTATATCACTAAAAACAATCTGGTTTCATTTATGGTTTTATAAATACATACATTCCATTCCACCTTAAAATTTCTTCAATATATTCTATAATCCTCACTAAAATGTATTATTTCTGAAGTTTTTTATAATGTCAATTTATATAATTTAACTTAATTGGGAAATAATTTATTCTTGAAATATAATTTCTATGTCCTTATATTTTCTATTCTAGTATATACATTTTTACAATCAAATTTTTTTACAAATAGATATGATGTTCTAAAATATCTCATCCTACTAAAGAAAAATGGGTTTTCACCTCAAACATTTACTTCTGTGAGATATATGCCTTGGTCCCTGCTTATTCATCGTGTGTGGTGTATGTAATTCCCTATTATAATTCATATCAATAGTCTCTTTGTTATCATTTATATTCTAGTGGATTATTATTTTCATGTTTCAAAGTGGTATGGGAAACTGTGTAATGTTTTTAGATTGTATCCTCATTAATTTTTCAATTGTCTCATTTAAAAGTATCATCAACTATTCCTACATTAATTTTTTAATATTGTTCTTAATTAAGTTTCATCTCTTATTATACCATCTACCTTATTTCATTATTATGTTCTGAGCATTTGAACTATGGATGTTTTATTTTATTCCACTCATAGTGTGTTATTAAACTATTAACATTTTTTATGCTTTTTTCAATATTAATATGTATGTTTTTTATGTTTAACCAATTTATATGAGTAATGTATTGGAATTAGTAAGTGATGGGTGGGGACCTATATATCCCCTTGATGGTTTTAAAAATCTCATGAGACAAAATGAAATTGTGTATTTTCAGAGGCCTTATGATAGTATTTTAAGACTTCTTGGACGAGACCTCGACAATATGTTTATGATTTTCCATGTTATTCATTTCCTTCAATATAATACAAATAATTGACATTCCATGTGATTATTAGACTAGTAGAATATTCATAGTTATATTTTATTATTACATTATTCATTCATATTTTATTCCTTCCATATTATTCTCATGAATAGATTTTAATTGAATGTGTACTTTTATTTATTAACTATCCCTTATTACTTATGATTCTTCTCTACAATTTACACTTACTGAGCACTTTAATTAAAAACATTATTCTGTTTTATTTTTATGATGATGTGATGAGGAATTTTATAACGAATTGGAGGGATAATTTAAGAGTTACATATATTTCTATTGTAATATCTATATTTTTTACCTTTCAAATTTGTCATAAAAAACATATGTTTGTATCATGTTTTGGAAATCTACTAAACTAGTCGGTCCATTGAGATAAAAATTTCTTGTTATTATTTCAATGTAATTTAATATTACACTAGCTTTTGTAATATATGGTCATGGAATTATACTTTGTATAAAATTATGATTTAGTATAATCCTAGGAAATTGGATTCAGAAAATGTATATTTGGGATCAAAACCATAAGATGGACTTTGAGTATAAGGACACATGAAAATCCTAGTTTTTTTGGTAAGGTAGAAATTATGTGGATCATCCATGAAATAAATATCTTTCTAGATACTAAAAGTGGGCATGGTTTTAGAAGATATGTACATAGATAAAACAACTCCAACAAGGTGTCTTAGGCTTGACTGAGGGTAACCTGGTATATGATAATGGGCCTTATTACACACTTAGTTTGACTCCCCCAAGGGATATTCTTATGATAATTCAAATTATCATTAAAAAAAATTATTATGGATTTTAATTTATAATGAAAATGAATAAACTAGGTTAACACGAATTTTTTTATGTTGAAAATAAGGTTACATGTCAATATATAAATGATTATACATCTTTCTCAATATGGATATTGTTACTCACACTTTTCATTCTGGTTTTAGTAAATGTATTGAAACTATAGAAGTCATGTTAATGTTGAACATGATAGAAAACATGGTGTTGATGAGAAACCCAAGGGGATGTCACTAAGAGTGAAATATATTGTATTCATGCCTAATTAGTTTTTCCCAAATATTATTAACAACATTTACCTTAATAAACTCCCAAACGCACCCAAGAAGAGAAGAATATAGTTTTTTAAGAGATATAGTGTTAGAGAATAGGGAGAAACGAATTATTAATTCCCATAATGTAAGAAATGTTGAAGGAGACACCCTATAAAGTGTCTCAATGGAATGTAGAAATTCATTATGTGTGGGAAAGAATTATAGAAAGAAAATAATTGTAGTGGAAAAATGAAGAGTACAAAAGAATGAAAAAAATGACAATAAGAATCCAGTTATCGTAATTTTCCATAAATATTGTGGAATTAGTCAATACATGAGTCAATTCACTATTCTATAGGATAATATCTAGTCCAGGTAAGGCTCTATGTTGAAATAAATGTAGGATAAATTTATGTAATGAGGGTGTATTGAAAATCATAGTTATGTAAATCTTTAGTGATTGGCCTTGTTTAAGGGACATTATTCATACTTATTTCAAAAAATATATGGTTTTAGAAAAAGGATAACCCAAATTTCATGTGACAACCCATTATATCTGATAAGGTTGTAGGGTTTCATCCCACAACCGAAGGGAGACAAGAGCACAATGCCAACCACTAGTCTACTTGATGTCTTTTTTGTCATGAACTTTAATTTAAAGAATATAATAGATAAATTTAATTTTGGATTTATAGATATTTTTTTATCATATAGATAGCCACTGTATTATAAAATGTTTTGTAGATTAAGTGATTAATGTTATTTCAGAAGACGTTCACAATTTTAGGAATCCAATATGATTGTTGAAAATAGAATATTTTATTAGAATAAATTTTGAATTGTATTTTGGAGTCAAATATTATTGTGGACATAGGGTGATCCAAGTTATTTATTTAAATGGATAAAATATCATGGATGTTATTTGATATGAGAAATTAAATTTCTGTTATAAGGCATTAAGAGTTATTGAAGTGATTTGGAATACTATTTGAAAAAATCTTTATGATTTTGGGGTCATAGTCTAGAATACATTTTTTTGATGAATGATAGTAATATTCATTATGACATATGTTGAACTTTGAGTTTTACAGATTAATTTTTTCCATTAAAATAGGAATTATTTGATCTTATCATAATCATTTTGGATTATGTTAATGTATAAAGAAAAGAAGAATATATAATTATACTATTATGGGGTTACTGATACATTTACGTTGATTTTAATTCGTAAGGAATAAAAAATAATCTTGAACATTCATTTCCATGTATAACGAATGATGTGAAAATCAATAAAAAAAGAAAAAGGTTGATGTTATACTTTTTTACATGGAATGTATCATGTATGTTTCATTTCCCATCTACTAATCTATATCATAAAGAAATCTGTTGACCCGAAGAATATTTTTGAAACAAAAACATTATCATTTATCTTACATACTAAAATATGAGTGGTATTTTAAACTATCAGATCATTTATATTTTTTTATGTTTAAATTTCTAATGAACAAGTCGTTTATCACTCTACATAAGAATATGATGGTTATATTTGTATTAAATGTCTATATATTTTAATTTCAACTAATGTTAACCCATTTAATGTGTAGTTATGTGGTAAGCTATGAATTTAACTTTCTTTATTATTAAGAGGATGTTTTATTAACACTATTTATGATTCTAGTTTCCCATAATGGAATTTTCAAGTATCATCCTTTGATTTTTAAAGTGCAACTTCAAATTGCGAGGACAAAATTTATTTTATGGGAGAATGTTGCACCCCAATATTTTAAATAAATTTAATATATAATTTAATGAATGAAATATTGATTATTTATGAATAAACACTTTGTTATAATAATTATTTAAAAAATGTAGTTTTAACCAAGCTATTAAAGAGATTAATAAATATACTAATAACTACTATAAAATTTTATTTATTATGATTTCCCATAAATTAAACATATTTATATTGTAATATTAAATTTTTGGTAAAATAAACACGATTTATGAATTTGTAATTTATAAATAAATTTAAGGTTATTATTTAGTATCTTACTGAGATGTTTTGTTTTTGATGAATAGTGAAAAATACTCTACTGTAGTTAAAACAGGTGTTTTTAGTATAAATAATTATAATAATATAAATTTATTCTTAATGGAAAATAAATCAATTATAAATATTTTAATCCAATTTATATCACTATAATCATTTTTTTGTATTTAAATTAGATATATAATGTATTGAACTTATCAGCATTCCTTTTTCCCGCCTTCATGCGACACTTTTCGGATTAGCATTAAACATAATTTTTCCACTTATATCAATTAAATTTATAGAAATAGACATAAAATGTAACATACCAAGTAAGTATTGAATAATATATATTCTTATATTTGTCTATTTATGTATTAGATAGTGTTTTAGAGGCTTAAAATGAGAATAAATCTAATCTTAATCATGGAATACACTAATATTTTTAAAAGATTGTTCTACTGCCTTTTATTTGAAAACCATTCATAAATGAAACATTTGACAATTTTATTATCTCTATTTTTCAAAATAAACATAATATTTATGATTGGGACATTTAAATTTCTTTTGGATAAATTTTTGGTATTTTTCTATCAATGTTCATTTTTAATGAATAGTGAAAAATACTGCATTTTACATAAAAACTGCTTTTTCATCTAATTTAATTATATGGGTAGATTAACTTTTTAATTGATCATAAAGTTTTATTAGAATATATTTTTACCCTTTAATCCAATGGTGGTCATTAAAATTAATTTCACTTTGGAACTGGTCATAAACAAGTGCCAAACTTATAATAGATATTGTTTCAAAAATATCCGATATTTGTTTTGACAACAACAACTATTTTTAAATTAATTATTGAAATTTTGCTGTTTGGAATTTGGTAAAATGGATTACATATTTTTAATTTTATGTTCAAAATTATGTAATTAAAATTCTTTTCTTTTTGGACATTATTAACAGTAACGATGGTAATTATCTTTAATTATTGTGACTAATTAGTAATCAGGTAGATTAGGATAATAAAATATTATCATAATAATAAAAAATGACCCCAACATGGGTACTAATGCTACTTTTTGTGTCATTTCTGACCATGATATGTTTTATTCCATCTTAGGAACCCCATGGAATCACTTTAGGGTGAAAGTGACACTTTATCATTTTATTATTAAAGAAATGAGAATATCACTAAAGAATGTATCACCCAAGTAAAACATTTCTAGTTTTGTCTACATAAATGATATCATGGACTATAAATAGTAATTGAAAATCTAAAAATATTTCCTACATCATATAATTTTTTTATTATTTTTAGACATTAAATAAATTAAATTATTTATGACATCATGATGATGCAACGATTACCTCATTAATGAACGATTTAAATAAAAGGAAAAGATAATGTAAAATATAAGACTTACACTATTCAAAGACCTATTTAATTAGTATATTTCGAACCCTTATCACCTTATCCTCGAAATATATCAATGTGGGACCTTTAAAATCCGAAAATTATTTTAATATAAAGAAACATTTTATAACTTTCCATGAGTGCCCCTCCTCTCCTTTTATTAAAGGCCCCCACCTCTACCTCTTACCCACACTTCTCAAGCAATTGGCTCAGCCAAAATCTTCTCATTTTATCTATGATCATCGCTCTGTTCATCCTAGAATCCTTACCTTAGGCAGAAAGCTCTTCAAGAAAACCTTTTAGTTGAAACCAAGAGGAGTTACCTGATTTAAAGGAAATGACTTCTCTAATGTTCTTCTGTTTTATATTGCTTCTTCAACCCCCTAAAATCTTTTTATTTCTTTATTTTGTAACAAAAACAGTATCTTAAATATACTAGTATGTTTTTATGAAAAGTATTCAAGCTACACTTACACACACCTTTATCTAATGGTTAGAGAGCATACTGTTTCCGTGGATGGAAAATTTCTCCCTCACGAAAAAATGATTGTTCAAAATTCCTCTAACACCTTCAAAGGTTTCCATTAATATGTCACTATATTTATATATGATATATAATATTTTTATGTTTTACTTATGATTTTGTATTTTTCATTTATGGCATACCTTTATGGTTTCTATTATGGGAAAACGCGATATCTTCATTTTAGGATGTGCGGACTACCGCCCCCACAAAATGATTTGATTTGTTAATGCCATATGTGGGACGTATAACGGATGGAGTTAATGATATTATTTTATATATTATACTATAATTATAATATATCTTTATTTCATTATGATTCCATTCCATAAAATACGAAATAGAAATGAAAGTAGTGTTCATGCGTACATACGACATACCGTCTCCATGAATGGTGCATTTAATTTCTTACCTCTAAATGTTATATAATACTATAAATTCATGTATATACTAGATATATATGATATATAAGATATCGGAATAATGAATATAATTCTGGATATAATGGATACATGAACAACTTGTAATTATAAAGTGTTTATTTTTGACTCAAGTACCAATGATCGACAAAACGACCATTTTTAAATTAAATAATTACATAGTGTTCATAAGATGGTAATAAGTGATATAAAAGAATAATTAATTTGAAAAAGTTACTTAAGAAAGTATAAATTAACTCATGTTTATTATTCAGGAGGTTAAAGAACGATCGAGTCAAGTCGGACCCGAGTTAAGGGACTTTGTCTCAATCTCCATTCATTGAGGCATATATTTTTTTATACACATCTTTATTTTATATGGTGTCTAAACCCCATTGAATTTTATTTCTATTCAAAAGGAATATTTTCTATATGAAGTGTTTTACTAAATGACAAACAGAATGTTTTTTTGTCGTATGTAGCCAGTGACAACGACTTCCCCACTGCTGTCACCAATATTTGAGTTTCAGATTCCTCTACAAGCCACAACTTTTGATTAAAATGAAAAATAAATACCATGATTTACTTTTCTTTTATTTTGGTATTGAAAATGTTTTTCATAATGTTTTTATTATATCAATGTGTTGTATTAATATCTTGTGATTGAAATATGGAAATGTTATGTTTCCTTTATGCATGTTTTATATGATATGATTATGTTATGGTTCTTGGGCATTATTATGATGACTGGTGTTTCTGTGATAAACTAAGGGAGGGTGAGCCCGATATAGATCTCAAATGCATTGGGTAATGCGAAGGGGTTAAACATTAATGATTCTCCAAAGAGATTTATGGAATATACTATGATGGGTATTCCAAACATAACTGTGAGGGTTTATCCCTACGCAAGAATGTTATGAACGCCTCAAGTTAACTTTATGTCTTATGATTTCTATGATTTATTCATGATTTGATGAGGTATATTAAAAGGAATATGTTTTATGAGTAATGTTTGATTTCATACATGGACTAATGTTTTCATTTCGTACTTTTATGTCCCTTACTGAGGTTTTTATGCTCATCCCATGTTTTTAAAATGTTTTTCACAGGTCAATGGAAACGTACATGATGTGATTATAGTGTTAAGGAAGTGTCAAGAAAGAATTAAATGTTTTATTTTAAATATGTTTTCGTTTATAGGAAAAATGAATACCATCTCTTATGTAACCTCTTTGTTTAAATGTGTAATGTAATGCATGATTTATGATCTAATTCTCTAAAACTCTACACCTGAAAAGATCCTCAATGTGTAATCTTGTAATAATTCAAGATTAAGTAATGCTTAATGTTGTGGCCTTATAGTTGTTATCAGAGGTTGGTTTAGATAACATTAGGAGTTATAATTCTATTAAATGATTATCCAAAAATATTTTTTTATGGTCTAATTGAAATTGTATAGCATTTAAAGATTACCATGTTGCTTCATCTAAGACATTTTTGTTCAGAATGGTTTTCTTGCAGGGAAATCAAGGAATCCCTGATAAGAAGGCATACAGAAGGAAATGACCTTTCGAATCAACATCTTCAGATGGTCGAAATTGGAACTGAACAGTTTGTTGCAGTAATGGCATAGTTTACTCAAGCAATAAATGGTGGTGGTATCCATGCACGAGATCAGCCAGATCAACCGCAGAGGTACATGTCAGTGGTTGAACATTTCATGAGGCGACATCCCCCATCATTCAGAGGATCATCTGACCCTGTGCAAGCTGAAGGGTGTTTTAAAGCACTGGAGATGATTTTCGATGTCATGGGGTGTTCAGAAAATCAAAAGGTTAGTCTTGCAATTTACCGTTTGGTGGGTGAAGCAGATCAGTGGTGGTCGATGGTTAAAAATATCAGGGACACTGATGAGATTGATGCTCTCAACTGATATGAATTCAAAGGTATGTTTCTTGAGAAGTATTTTCCTAAGGCTATTTGACTGATGATGAAAAAAAATTCTGGGAATTGAGGTAAAAGGACTGCTCAGTGGCTACTTATGAAGAGAGGTTCACTCGATTGGCAAGGTATGCTCAAAATTTTATCTAGGACCTTGATAGTAAAATCAATCATTTTACTCAGTATTAAAGACAAAATATAGAAAGGTATTGACTTCTTGGGAGTTCAAAAGTTATGAAAATCTTGTTCGATGTCCTGAGAAGGTGGAAATGGAGTTTTCCGATGATCAAGTGTTCTATAAGAACCAACAGAAGAAGAGACTGAGGTGTCAGGAGAAAGGGAAGAATTCTTCAAAAAGGTCTGATGCTAAGAAAACTATGTTTCCAATTTGTGATAAATATGGTAAAAGTCTTTCTGGGGAAATATCTCTTAAATACTGGAAAGTGCTACCGATGTGGTAAGATGGGACATAAGGCTCATGATTTCATTGAAAAAGATCAAGGTGATGGTAATACCAAATTTGATATACAATTAGTGAATTATTTCAAGTGCAATGATATGGGTCGTTATGAAAACAAGTGTCTGACTAAGAGCTCGAGTGATGGGAGGCAGTTAGACTACAAGCCGAAAGGGGTGGTGAAATCCTTTGCAACTACTTCAGCAGATGTTGGCCATCAAATGAAGTGGTATCAGGTAATTTGTTTGTTTTTTCAGATTATTCCAGTGTGTTGTTTGATTCATGGTCTACATATTATTTCATATCTGAAAACGTTTCTAGTAAAATGGAAATACCATCTCAAGAAATGACTACTGAACTTGTGGTAAAAACACCTGGGGGAAATGCTGAGGAAAAAATAATTTATAAGAATCTTCATATTCTTATCCGTGGAAAGAACCTACTTGCAAACCTTATTATTTTACCTCTATTAGAGTTTTATGTTTTCCTGGGTATGGATTGGCGTATCATGCTAAGATTTACTGAAGAGCTAAAGAAGTTTCATTTCAAAAAGACTTTCAGTTTGTGTACAAGAATAAACCCTTACTATTGATAACATAACAAGACACTGCGAAACTTGTAAAAGATGGAAATGAATGTTACCCTGCACATATTGTTGGAAACAAGGAAAACTATTCAGATTAATGATGTGCTAGTGGTAAATGAGTGTACTGATGTTTTTCCTGATGAGTTTCTTGGAATAATACTAGATCGGGAATTTGAGTTCACTGTTGACATAGTTCCTGATGCTAAGCCAAATTTTAAAACCCCGTTATCGAATGGCTCAAATTGAACTTTTAGAGTTAAAGGAGCAATTGCAAGATTTTTTAGAGAAAGGGTTCATTCGACCTAGCACATCACCATGGGGTTCTCCTATTTTATTTGTTAAAAAAAGATGGTTCAAGGAGTCTTTGCATTTATTATAGATCCTTTAATAACATCACTGTTAAGAACAAATATCCATTTCCTTATATCGATGATTTTTTTGATCAGATCTAGGGAGCTAAGAATTTTTCAATGATTGACCTGAGATTGGGGTACTATCAGTTGAAGGTAAAGGAAGAAGATATTCTAAATACTGTGTTTCTTATAAGATATGGCCATTATGAATTTGTAGTTATACCTTTTGGTCTAACCAATGAACCATCTGTATTCATGGACCTTATGAATAGTATTTTTCATGAGTTCTTGGATAAGATTGTTGTGGTTTTCATTGATGATATTTTGTTGTTTTCTAAAAGTAAATAGGAGCATGAAATATATTTAAGGGTTATTTTTCAAACCTTAAAATTAAATAAATTTTACTGGAAATTAAGAAAGTGTGAGTTTTGGTTTCAAAAAAATTTCATTCCTTGGTCATATTGTTTCTAAAGATGGAATAACTGTTGATCCTTAAAAAAACCTTTTTGAAGAATGACCAAGACCCACAAATGTAACTGAGATTCGTAGATTCCTTGGATTTGGAGGCTATTACCGATGGTTTGTTAGAAATTTTTCCCAGTTATCTTGTCCAGTGACTAAGCTAACTCGGAAGGGTGTTAAGTTTATCTAGAAAAAAGAATGTGATGATTGTTGTTAGGAACTGAAAAAAAGATTGTTGAATGCTCTATTTTTTGCACTACCTTATTGGAATGGGGAGTTTGTTATCTACAGTGATGCTTCATTAAAAGGACTTTGTTGCACCCTAATCCATAATGATCAGGTAATTTCTTATTTCTTCACGTCAGTTGAAAAATCATGAGGTAAATTACTCTACACATGATTCGAATTATCCACTGTTGTTTTCTCTTTAAAAATCTGGAGGCATCATTTTTATGGTGTAAAGCTTGAATTTTATATTTATCACAATAGTTTAACGTATATATTCACTCAGAGCGAATTGAACATGAGAAAGAGGAGATGGTTGGAATTAATCAAGGATTATGATTGTATAATTCATTACCATCTGTGAAAAACAAATAATGTGGTTGATGATTTGAGTCGAAAAAGTAATGCTACATTAACAATGTTTCTTTGGGAATGTGATCCTTTGGTTAAGGATTTTATGAACTTTTGCATAGAAGTTGTTGGTGCAGGATGCCCTTCTTTTTTGTTTCAGGTATCAGTGAAATCATCTCTATCAGATAGAATTAATTAGCACAGAAGCAAGATAGTGAGTTATAGAAAAGGGTAGAGCTAGTTCAGAATGGTAAGTTTCTTGAATTCAACCTTGATAATGATTGTGTTTTGAGATTAGGAAAGAGATTTTGTGTGCCGTGTGATTCACAGTTGAATATGGAGTTGTTATTTGAAACTCATAGTTCTCTGTTTTCAGTTCTTCTAGGCAGTACTAAGATGTATAGAGATTTTAGGGACTACTACTTTTGGGACGAAATGAAAAGAGATATTGATGATTTTACTGTGAAGTGTTTGACATGTCAATAGGTTAAAGTAGAGCGAAAGTTACCGAAGAGGATGCTTAAGCCTTTACCGTTGCCAGAGTAGAAATGGGAGAATATATCCATGGACTTCATTGTGGGATTGCTGATAACACCTCAAGGTAATAATGCAATCTGGGTTATTGTTGATCGCTTGACTAAATCTGCTTATTTCCTTGCTATATGAGATACTTTTTCCCTAGATCATCTTTCCCATTTGTATCTTAAAGAGATAGTCAGGTTACATGGACTTCCTCTCTCTATTGTATCTGATCCTGATCCCAGGTTTACATATAACTTTTGGAAGGGACTTTAGAAGTCATTGGGTACTGAATTAAATTTTAGTAAAACTTTTCATCCCAAATCAGATGGGCAGTCTGAACAAACAAGTCAGTCTTTGGAGGATATTTTGTGTGCGTGTTTGATGGATTATCAAGGATGTTGGGACCAACATCTTTCTTTGGATGATTTTTCTTATAATAACAGTTTTCATTCTAGTTTACAGATGGCACCATTTGAGACATTATATGTGAAGTAGTGTCGATCTCCCTCTTTTTGGAATGAAGTATGTGAAAGGAAGTTGATGTGACTGGAATTGGTAGAAGAGTTGGCAGAAAATGTTCAGCTGATACAGTGACACATGATAATAGCACAGAGCAGGTAGAAGATTTATGCAGACTATAAGAGGAAGAATCTATCTTTTGAGGTAGGTGATCATGTTTTTATAAAAGTATCTCCATCTAAAAGTGTGATGCGATTTGGTATGAAAGGAAAGATGAGTCCATGGTTCATGAACCATATTAAATTCTGGAGTGATTTGGATCAGTTACCTACCTAGTGTCTTTACCTCCAATTTTATCTTAGATAGACAATGTTTTTCTTGTTTCAATGTTAAGGAAGTACATTCCAGATAAATCTCATGTTTTGAGTCGAGAGGTAGTCTAGCTGGAAGATAATCTATCTTATGGGGAACAACCGGTCCAAATTCTTGACCATAGGAAGAAAGTGTTGAGAAATAAGGTGATTCATCATGTAAAGGTTTTGTGGAAAAACCACATGATTGAAGAGGCAACATGAGATTCTGAAAATGCAATGAGGGATAAATACCCCAACTTATTCAATAAGTAAATAAATTACGAGGATGCAATTTTCTAAAGGGGGGAAGGATGTAACATTGCAAGAATGTAATGAATAATAGATATTCTTATCTATTCCTATTTATGAATTATATAGTGTTTTAGAGGCTTAAAATGAGAATAAATCCAATCTTAAGCATGGAATACACTAATATTATTAAAAGATTGTTTTGCTGCCTTTTAAAGGAAAACCATTTTTAAATCAAACTTTTGACAATTTTATAAGCTCTATTTTTCAAAATAAACTTATTATTTATTATTGGGACATTTAATTTTACCTTGGGTTAATTTTTGGTATTTTTCTGACAATGTTCATTTTTAAATGAATAGTAAAAAATACTGCATTTTACATCAAAACTGCTTTTTCATTTAATTTAATTATATTGTTAGATTATCTTATTAATTGGTATTAAAGTGTAATTAGAATATATTATTACCATTTAATCTAATGGTGGTCATTATAATTAATTTCACTTTGAAATTGGGTATAAAGAAGTGCCAAACTTTTCATAGATATTGTTTCAAAAAAACTCTCTATTTATTTTGACAATGGGGATTATTTTTAAATTAATTATTGCAATTTCTATGTTTGGAATTTGGTAAAATAGATTACATATTTTTAATAATAAGGTCAAAATTATTTAATTAAGACTCTCTAGCTTTTGAACAATATGAATAGTAACAATGGTAATTATCTTTAATTATCGTGATTAGTAAGTAATCGGGTAGTTAAGGATAATAAAATGATATCATAATAATAAAAAATGATCCCAACATGTGTTCTAATGATACTGGTTATGTCATGGACGACCATGGGATACCTTGTGCCAAACATAGGGACCCCATGTAATCACATTTTGTTGAAATAATAATAGCATAAGAAATAATAATAACATAAGAAATAATAATAGCATAAGAAATAATAATATTTACCCATTCCATGAATGTTGGGTTTCCCTTGTATGTGGTTTAGCTACTCACAGACACAGGATCATTATCAAATTTCAATGTCTTAGTCCTCTATTTAACCCAAACATAGGGACCCCATGGAATCACATTTTTTTGAATGTGACACTTTATTCGTGGAAAGAACCTACTTGAAAAACTTATTGTTCTACCTCTATTAGAGTTTGATGTTATCCTGGTTATGGATTGGCTCTCTGTTTACCATGATAAGATTGACTGTAGAGCTAAATAAGTTTCTATTCGGAAAGGCTTTCAGTTTGTGTACAAGAATGAACCCTTACTGTTGATAACATATCAAGAGGATGTGAAACTTGTAAAAAATGGAAATGAATGTTACCTTGCACATATTGTTTAAAACAAAGGAACTATTCAGATTAATGATGTGCCAGTGGTAAATCAGTATCCTGATGTTTTTCTTGATGATTTGCCTTGAATAATACCGGATCGGGAAGTTGAATTAACTGTTGACTTAGTTCCTGATTCTAATCCAATTACAAAACCCCCTTATCAAATGGCCCAAATTGAACTTTTAGAGTTGACGGGGCAATTGAAAGATTTATTAGTGAAATGTATCATTCGACCTAGCACATCAATATGGGGTGCTCTTGATTTATTTGTTAAAAATCATGATGGTTCAATGAGACGTTGCATTGATTATAGAGCCGTTAATAACATCACTTTTAAGAATAAATATCGTTTTCCTCATATCGATAATTTTTTTGATTTGCTCCATGAAGCTCAGTATTTTTCAAAGATTGACCTGAGATCGTGGTATCGTCAGTTGAAGGTAAAGGAAGCAGATATTCTGAAGGCTGCATTTTGTATAAGATATGGACATTATGAATTTTTAGTTATTCCTTTTGGGCTAACCAATGCACTTTCTATATTCATGGATATTATGAATAGAATTTTCTATGAGTTATTGGATAAGATTGTGGTTGTTTTCATTGATGATATTTTGGTGTTTTCTAAAAGTAAAGAGGATCATGAAAGAAATTTTAGGGTTATCTTGAAAACCTTAAATGAAAATAAATTGTATGGGAAATTCAGCAAGTGTGAGTTTTGGCTACAAAAAATTTCTTTCCTTGGTCATATTATTTCTAAAGATAGAATAACTGTTGATCCTGCAAAAAAAAGGTTGTTGAAGAATGGACAAGACCCACAAATGTAACTGAGATTCGTAGCTTCCTTGTTTTGGCAGGCTGTTACTGAAGGTTTGTTAGAAATTATCCCGGTTATCTAGTCCAATGACTAAGCTAACTCAGAAGGGTGTTATGTTTATTTGGACAAAAGAATGTGATGATTGTTTTCAGGAATTGAAAATAAGATTGTTGAATGCTCCAGTTTTGGCACTACCTTCCAGGAATGGTGAGTCTATTATCTATAGTGATGCACCAATGAAGGGACATAGTTGCGTCCTAATGCAGACTGATCATGTAATTACTTATGCTTCATGTTAGTTGAAAACTCATGAGGTAAATTACGCTACACATGATTTGGAATTAGATACGGTTGTTTTAGATTGGAAAATTTAGAGGCATCATTTGTATGGTGTAAAGTGTTAAATATATACTGATCACAAATGTTTAAAGTATATATTCACTCAAAAAGAATTGAACATGAGATGGAGGAGATGTCTAGAATTAATCAAGGATTTTGATTGTAAAATTTATTACCATCCGGGAAAAGGAAATAATGTGGTTGATTCTTTGAGTCAAAAAAGAAATGCTTCATTAACAATGTTGCATTTGGAATGTGATCCTTTGGTTAAGGATTTGATGAACTTTGGCATAGAAGTTATTGACATAGAATTTTATTTTGTTTTGTTTCTGGTATCAGTGAAATATTCTCTATCAGACAGAATTAAGCAAGCACAGAAGCAAGACAATGATTTGTAGAAAAAGGTATAACTAGTTTAGAAGGGTATGTTGGCTGAATTCAACATTGATAATGACTGTTTTTTGAGATTTGGGAAGAGAATATGTGTTCCTTGTGATTCACAATTGATGAGTGAGTTGTTATGTGAAGCTCATAGTTCTCCGTTTTCTGTTCATCCAGGCATTACTAAGATGTATAGAGATTTTTGGGAGTATTAATGATGCGACCGAATGAAAAGAGATATTGCTTATTTTACTATGATGTAGTTGACTTGTCAATAAGTTAAAGCAGAGTGGCAGTTACTGAAAGGGATGCTTCAACCTTTACCAACGCCAGAGTGGAAATGGAAGAATATATCCATGGACTTTTTGTGGGATTGTTGAAGACACCTCGAGGTAATAATGAAATATGGGTTATTGTTGATCGCTTGACTAAATCTTCTCATTTCCTTTCTACATGAGATAAATTTTCCCTAAGTAAACATTCTTGTTTGTATCGTAAAGAGATAGTCATGTTTCATGGAGTTCCCATCTCCATTATATTTGATCATGACCCCAGGTTTAATTCAAACTTTTTGAAAGGCCTTCAGAAGTCGTTGGGTATTGAATTAAATTTTAGTACAACTTTTCATCCTCAATCAGATGGGTAGTCAAAACGAACAATTCAGACATTAGAGGAAATGCTATGTGCTTGTTCAATGGATTATCAGGGAATTTGGGGCCAGCATCTTTCTTTGGTTGATTTTTCTTATAATAACAGTTTGTATTCCAGTATACAGATGGAACCATTTGAGGCATTACATGGGAAGCAGTGTCAAACACCAGATTTTTGGGATGAACTGTCTGAAAGGAAGTTGAAGGGACCAGAATTGGTAGAAGAGTTGGTTGAAAGAAGTTTATCTAATACAGAAACCCATGAAAACAGCTCAGAGCAGGCAGAAAAGTTATGCGGACAACAGGAGGAAGGATCTTTCTTTTGAGGTAGGTGATCATGATTTTCTCAAAGTATCCCCATGGAAAAGTGTGATGTGATTTGGTAATAAAGGAAAACTAAGTCCAAGGTTCATTGGACCATATGTAATTCTAGAGTTATTTGGATCAGTTCCATACCGAGTGGCTTTACCTCCGATTTTATCTCAGGTACATAATGTTTTTCATGTTTCAATGTTAAGGATGTTCATGCCAGATCCATCTCATGTTTTGAGTCCATAGGTTGTTCAGCTGGAAGAGAATCTATCATATGTGGAATAACTGGTCCAGATTATTGACCAAAGGGAGCAAGTGTTGCCGAATATGGTTATTCATTAACTATAGGTTTTGTGGAAAAACCACACAAGTGAAGAGGCAACATGGGAATATGAAAATGCAATGAGGGATAAATACCCCCACTTATTCGGTAAGTAAATAAATTGTGGGGATGCAATTTTCTAAATGGGGAAGGATTTAGCATCCCATGTAAGTAATTAATAATATATATTATTATATATCTCTATTTATGAAATAGATAGTGTTTTAGAGGATTAAAATGAGAATAAATCCAATCTTAAGCATGGAATACACTAATAATTTTAAAAGATTGTTTTACTTCCTTTTTATGGAAAACCATTTTTAAATAAAACTTTTGAAAATTTTATAAGCTCTATTTTTCAAACCAAACTTAATATTTATGATTGGGAAATTGGAAATAACTTTGGATAAATTTTTGGTATTTTTGTGACAATGTTCATTTTTTAATGAATAGTTATAAATACCGCATTTTACATCAAAACTGCTTTTTCAACTAATTTAATTATATGGATAGATTATTTTTGCAATTGGTTTTAAAGTGTAATTAGAATATATTTTTACTATTTCATCCAATGGTGGTCATTATAATTAAATTCACTTTGGAATTGGTCATAAACAAGTTCCAAACTTTTCATAGATATTGTTTAAAAAAACAAGCTACTTTTTTGACTATGGGAATTATTTTTAAATTAACTATTTCAATTTCTGTGTTTGTAATTTTGTAAAATAGATTCCATATTTGGAATCAGAAGGTCCAGATTATGTAATTAAGATTCTTTTTTTTGGACAATATGAATAGTAACGACATTAATTATCTTTAATTATCGTGATTAATTAGTAATCAGGTAGTTAAGGATAATAAAATAATATCATAATAATAAAAAAACCCCAAAATCATCCCTACATCTACTGGTTGTGTCATGGACGACCATGGGATACCTTGTGGAAAACTTAGGGACACCATGGAATCACTTTTGGGTGAAAGTGACACATTATCATTTTATTTTTTAAGAAAGGAGAATATCACTAAAGAATGTATCACCTATTTAAAACATTTTTAGTTTTGTCTAAATAACTGATCTCTTGTACTATAAATATTAATTGGAAATATAATAAGATTTATTATATCATATTATTTTTTTATAATTTTTAGACATTAAATAAATAAAATTATTTATGACATCATGATGATTCACTGATTCCCTCATTAATGAACGATTTAAATAAAATGAAATGATAATGTAAAATCAAAGACTTACACTTCTCAAAGACCTATTGGATGAGTATATTTATAACCCTTATCAGTTTATCCTAGAAATATATCAATGTGGGACCTTAAATATCCGAAACTCATTTGAATATAAAGTAACATTTTATAACTTTCCAAGAGTGCCCCTTCTCTCCTCTTATAAAAGTCCCCACCTCTACCTCTTTGTCCAGACTTCTCAAGCCATTGGATTGGCCAAACTCTACTCATTTTATCTGTCCAAATCCCTCTCTTCATTCGAGAAGCCTTACCTTAGACAAAATGCTCTTCAAGAAACCCTTTTGGTTCAAACCAAGAGGAGTTACTCGATTTAAAGGAAAAGACTTCTCTAATGTTCATTTCTTTTATTTTGCTTCTCCAACCCCCTAAACTCTTTTTAGTACATTATTTGGTAACAAAACCAGTATCTTCAATATACTAGGATGTTTTTATTAGATGTATTCGAGCTACACATACACACACCTTCATCTAATGGTTAAAGAGAATACTGTTCCCGTGGATGGCGAATTTCTGCCTCACGAAACAATGATTGTTCAATATTCTTCTAACACCTTCAAAGGTGGACATTAAGATGTCACTATAGTTATAAATGATATAAAATATTTTTATGTTGTACTTATGATTTTGTATTTTTCATTTATGGCATACCTTTATGGTTTCCATTATGGGTGAAAATGATATCTTCATTTTAGGAAGTGCGGACTACCACCCCCTCAATTTGGTTTGATTCGTTAATGCCATATGTTGGACGTATAAAGGGTGGAGTTAATGATATTATATATGATATTATACTGTAATTATAATATACCTTTATGTCATTATGATTCCATTCTATAAAATATGAAATAGAAATGAAAGTAGCGTTCATGCGTACGCACGTCTTACTGTCTCCATTAATGGGGCATTTCATTTCATACCTCTAAATGTTATGTAATATTATAAATGCTTGTATATACAGGATATATATGATATATATGATATCTACATCATGAATATAATTCTGGATATAATGGATACATGAAAAACTTGTAATTATAAAGAGTTTATTTTTTACTCAAGTACCAATGATCGACAAAATGACCACTATTAACATAAATAATTACATAGTGTTTATAACATGGTAATAAGTGATATAAAATGAATAATGAACTTGATAAAGGTTCTTAAGAAAGTTGAAATTAAATCATTTTTATTATTCAGGATGTTAAAGAACGATCGAGTCAAGTCGCACCTAAGATAAGGGACTTCGCCTCAATCTCCTTCCATTGAGGAATATTTTTCTTTATACACATCTTTCTTTTATACGGTGTATAAACCCCTTTGACTATTATGTCTATTAAAAAAGAATCCTTTTCATATGAAGCGTTTTAATAAATGAAAAAAGGAATGTTATTATTGTCGTATGTATGCGGCGACAATAACTTCTCCACCACCGTGACCATTATTAGAGTTTCAGCTTCTTCTATAATCCATAACTATTTTTTAAAATGAAAAATAAATACCAAGTTTTACTTTTATTTTATTTTGGTATTGAAAACGGTTTTCATAATGTTTTATTATGTCAATGTGTTGTATTGATATCTTGTGATTAAAATGTCAAAATGTTATGTTTCCATTATGCATGTTTTATGTCATACGATTATGTTATGGTTCTTAGGCATTGTTATGAAGATGGGTGGTTCTGTGATAAAGTTAGGGCGGGTGAGCCCGATAAATCTCTCCAATGCATTGGGTAACACAAATGGGTTAAACATTAAGGATTATCTGAAGAGATTTAGGGAATATACTGTGATGGTTATTCCAAATGTAACCATGAGGGTTACTCCCTACGTAAGAATGTTATGAATGCCTCAAGTTACTTTTATGTCTTATGATTTCTATTATTTATTCAGGATATTATGAGGTATGTTAAAATGCCTATGCTTTATCTGTAAAATATGATTTCATATATGGACTAATGTTTTCATTTCGTACTTTTATATCCCTTACTGAGCTTTTAATGTTCTTCCCATGTTTTTAAAATGTTTTTCCCAGGTCAAGGGAACGGTACCTGATGTGATTATAATGTCAAGGAAGTGTCAAGAAATAATTCCACGTCTTATTTTAAATATGTTTCCATTGATGGGAAAAATGAATAATATCTTTTATGTAACCACATTGTTTAAATGTGGAATGTAATACACGATTTATGATCTAATTCTCAAAAACTCTAAACCTAAAAAGATCCTAAATTTGTAATCTTATAATAACTCAATATTAATTAATGTTTAAGGTTGGGGCCTATATACACATTTGTGATCAGTAAGACATTTTAAATTTGATAGGATCAACACATTGTTTGGTGAATTGTAACATAACCCTTTGGAATAGTAATTTAATTTTTTGAATAAAATTATATCCCTTATGAGTTATAGATCAACCAAATGAATATTAACCTTAATCATGAATGTATAAAAAAAATTATGCACCTTATGAATTAATTTATTATATAATTATATCATAGTATTTAAAAATGAATATTTTAAAAAAATATAATTACGTTTTTATTATTACTATGGGTAATAAATTTTTAATTACACATTTATAAATAATAAATTGAATTAAAAGATAATTAACATTTATAAAATATTTTCATACATAAATTTTTTTTATGATTTAAATATAATTAAATGAGTCATTAGTTAATTTTTCAGGGTCTTATAAATTTACTTATAATTTAAAAATTTATTTTGAAGTAAATAGAGATTTTAATGAAAACATATTTTATTGTATAGAGAATATTATTTTCAAATAATGTTGTTCATTTTTAAATTCTATATGTCCACAAATATTTAGATTAAAATTTTTCTATTTTTCTAAAATAATTGATTTTTTATGAATTGTAAGATATGATAAATTGCGATAATTGCAAAAAACCTGAATTATAGAGTAATGGGTTGTGTTTGGAAAATGTAAACACCATTTCTTCAAACACACATTCACTAGTTACTTTATTTACTAAAAAAGCATTGTTTCTTATCTTGATAAATGTAAATGAATAATGAATTAAATAATGAGAAATCACCCCTCTCTTCCACTATAAAAATGACAATCACCACCTCTTCTCCTCACACCTCAATGACATGAATCATTAAGAAATTATACCCATATAATCTTCTCTATTATATAACCCACATATATGATCTATTCATATTTCCAAAAGACTTAAAACCCTTTCCTTAATGAGGTTCTCAAGGTGGATAATTCAAGTGGTAAGTCATAATTTTTTTATATTAATTTCATTTCAATTTATTTTATTTTATTATCCTATCCTCACCTCCTCTATCAAAATGATCATCATAACTCCAATATCATCCATATACTAAAATTTTATATTGTTAATGTATGATCTATCATAAAGCTTCTTAGTCTAACTCTCTTTTATTCTAAAAACCAAATCATCGACCCAGAGGTGCCGATTTACAAGCTTTATAGATGAAGAACTTTTGTTCTTCAATTTCTCCTTCAAGGCTAGTGATGATACCATCTTTATGATTGAAAAATATTGAAAAATATTTAATATATCTTATGTAATGTTCAAGAACAATTATGTATATATATTATTCGATAATATACCAAAACTAATTCGTTGTGTTCAAAAAATTGAAAAAATCAAATTAAATGAATATATTTAACAAGCTATCTAATGATTCATCCTCAAACATGAAAAAAATAAGACATAATACCAATTACATTTATTATTTTTAAATAATAATATTTAATACTAATTCTAGATAGTAATACCCATTTTTCATTAACTCCATTACTTATAATCAAGCGAACTGATAATGAAGAGAAAGTAAACGAAAACTCTTGAATGACAGAATTAGATCATATAACTTATCAAAAAGTACATAAATGAATTTAATAAAATTATACTAAAATATAAAAATGTCCAATAGGTTCTTAATTAAATTATTAATGATTATAATGTAATATTGTAGGACCTTAATTTCATGTAGATGACTCATTCATTCATAAGGTAAGGGTTTTCTTATCTCACATCCATTTTTGTAAGATATTTCTTATTCACTACTATTTTTTTATAATTTCAATGTATCTTATCTTTAATATAGTTATATTTAAGGTATTATATTTTTTATAATTTGATTATTTATTTTGGTAATATGATTCAATTGATTACAAACTGAAAATGGATTCTACCTGAACACCCATTTTTTCAATAGGTTACTCTTACTCTATTTTTACTCAAATGTAATGCTTATTTGTTAATGTTTATTTCTTATAAATATTGTTTATATTTTAAAAAAAATATTATATCAAGATCATATCATCCTTATTTTTTGGGGATATATATGTTATAAAAGAGTTCCCTTCTCAATAATTCTCAATAAACAATCCTGATTCTAGGGAATTTATTGAATTATTACCTATTTTCATGTGAATGTATAATCTGTCATAATCCAAAATTATTATACTAAAATAAAAAAATTCATGAAATGTATATTTTTTCATTTATGGTTGTATGAAAACATAATTTCTATTCCACTTTAAAATATCTACAATATTTTCCTTTAATCATACTAAACTATTTTATTTTGAATGTTTTTTTAAACTCATTTTATATGATTTAAATTTAATGGGACACCATTTATTCCTTAAATATAATTTCTATTACCTTACATTTTAGTTTTTTATATACATGTTTACAATCTGATGTGATGACAAATAAAAATGATTTTCCAAAATAATTCATCATTCCTACGTTAAAATTGGTTTTTCCCATCTTGATTTTACTTACATGAGATATATGACTAGTTAACCACTTTGTATTTGTCAGTTGTAGTATTATGCTACATTAATCAGGTTAGCTTTCCATCTTTCTATGTTCCCTTTTTGATTCATGTCCTTAGAAGTTGTTTTCTGGACATTCTACCGAATTTAGAAAAGGTACACACCATGTAGGGTTTAAATGTCTATTTTCACCCTGAGGTGACAGGTTTCTTCACATAACTTACCTAGTGTGGACTACACATCATGACCCAGGGGTACATATCATATCCTGGTCCGTTCCAATTTTAAATTGATGTGTTTATGAGTTTCGCTCAGTGTATTCTATCCAGAATTCCTTGATCACTAACTAGAACTATCCCTAAGTGGTTTTCATAGGAACCTCTCCTTCTAGATCGATTTGGTCATCTTTGGATATTCATTTTTCTTATGGTAAATGTCTCAAAGAAAGTGTTATTTCTAGTTCGTTATTTTGGTTTATCACGATAATTCCCTAGATTTTCATTATCAAATCTGTTGATCTAAGATGGATGTTTCTACATTATTTCATCAAGATCTGTTATGAGGTCTTGTTTAGAAGGACATTTCATCATTGGTTGTGGTGCATCAGTTATTATTCCTTTAGTTATATGGGTTTCCACTCTTTTTTTGGACAATAAATTTTATATGTGAATCAATCCTATAATGTTTGGGTATGAATCTTGATCCTTCTTTTCCATTGATGGTTTCCATTGGTGGTGGGTTTAATTTCGAGCTTGTATGACATGAACATTAATGTATGTGGTTCCATCTATAGACTATGATAATAAACCTTCTTGTTTTCTATTTCGAAATTTTTAATTAATTGATTTATAAAATTAGCAATATTATTGTGTGGCTTGAAAAAGATATTTGAATAAAAAATGGTTTTCTAAAGAGTTTGACATAAGGATTATACATGGTTTTGAATGGTTAATTCATTGAAATAAAAATTTTCAATGAGAACATGGGTTACCTTGGGTACATAGGTGGAAGGTTTATATTGAAGTCATCGTCAATTTATTTTTGATTTTCAAGGAGGTTTTCCTGGGTGAATCCCTCTATTTCCTATGAAAATTATTCTAGAGGACCGATATTTTCATTTTGGGTGGTTTAAACATTCATTACTACTCTTATTCATAGGCTCATTGTTCTAGTATTTTATTTTTGCACTGGATTATTATGGCATGAGTTGTCTACTACCTAGAACTATAGTATTCCTTTTTGTGTGATACATGTGCTTCTATTTTTCACTTCATAGCTTTCTGAGTTAGCCTTGATATGAATTTATTGTGGAAAATGTTATGGAAAATATACATTGAAAATATTATACCTACTTTTTGCATAAAAAATGTAAATTTTTACCTTGTTTTCTATAAATCTATATTACTGTGTACAATTCCATGTTTTATATTAAATTATACAGATAGTATTTGTTATACATAGACTTGTTATGGAACAGTTTGGTGGGATCCTACTTAGCATGTTAGCTGACACCCTGTGCACTGCTATGGTGGTATGTAGACCTTTCTTGTCTTTTTGTGCAAGGAATGGAAAGGTGCCATTGTATGGCAGTGGGGTTCATGTCATCTATGATGGGTAGCTAGTGGTGAGATGGTTGTAGTTCATCTATGACATAAGGGGAGATATTTTTCGGTTTTGAGTCCCTTGTAGTTGGACTTTTCATTTGGAGTTTTTAGCTACTGCCTCAGTGGTACTATTTCATCTTTTTTCCTTATAGTTATGGCTTATATCTTGTTAGTCTTACCCTGTTCCATTATTTCCCTATAGATGAATTCCATGTGGTTGTTCAGGTTTGTCCAAATCATTCCCTCAGTTTTTTTGTTCGATGTATGGGTGATTGTTTCCAGCCTGTGTTGATCTGGAATGCCCTTCCAATATTTGAAGGATCAGGTCAAGTGCAGGGCTAGAGGGAAACCGTGGTCAGTTTGATACATTTTCATATTAGAGGTGGTATATTCTCAAGAATCATTATTTGGGATGTCTATTACCCTAAAGATAGGATTGTCCTAACATGAGAGTTATGTTTTGATGAGAGCATAGAAATAACATGACGTAACAAGACTGATGTTACCGTGGGATGCGGGGATATCTGTCTCTAGTGTAGGTTTATTTTTTTCAAATAATATTTTTTTCTAATAGTATTTAAATTATGAACGAACATTAGTTCTATTTCTGTTCATTATAATGTTTTGGTATATTGTAGTATGCCTCCAAGACATCTTCCATAGGTTCCCCAGGAAGGTGCAGCTAATGAACCTCATGGAAATCCACATATGGATTAGAATTTAATTGAGGGTTTCTTTCAAGAAGTCTTTCCTATCGATTATGATGTTCCATGAGTTTATAACCTACTGGTTGAAGTAAAACCAGAAGGTGGAGAAGAAAAATATCAATCCCAGGAGTTCTTGCATGAGAAGTCATTGCCCATTAAAGGGAAGACTGAACTTCAAGAGGTGGAGGATTGGATGTATAGAATTGATCAAATAATCAACTTCCTAGAGACACCTAAGAATATAAAGTTGATGTTTACAAAATTTAGACTAGAGGTTTTCGAAAAGCATTTGCGGGAATCTATGGTTGATCAAGACAGACATGTGGTTTTGGAATGAAAGGGTTCCATAAACCTATTCTTTTAGCATCTTTTTTCAGATCCATTGGTTTTGGAAATATAACTCGTGATCAAGTCATTGTAGTAGAGAGATAGAGTTCAGAGTTAGCCTACACCAACCAATTCTCAATGTATGTATATTTTTCTCTAGACGTGGAAAGGAATAACCTGATAAACGTGCAGACTTACTGGCAGGGATTCCGATCGGACATTATATCATAGGTGTTCATATAGAAGCTATCTACTTATATATAGACAGTGGATAGAGAAATTATAGTTGGTAAGGGCATGGAAGGAAAATTCGGATTTACCTCCGATTTACATCCAAATGGTGATGGATTTAGTGGTGTGCTTGGTAAGAAGGGGAAGTGGAAGGACCATCACAAGAGTGGTGGAGGTGGGTCTTTGCAGTGAGCCTCCTCCACAAAGTTCATTGTAGCTGGTTATGCACCTCTGACTTGATACTAGTGTCGCAAGGGGTGTCACACACGACATTCTCATCTTATGCCCGTGAAAATGTGCAATATTTGTGGATGTGGTGGTCATCTACCATGTTTTAGTTAGGCTATGAATAATCATACATATGGTTAGGGTTTTTCATCTCCAATGGCTACTGTGGTGTAGTCAAAAGCCTCAAAATCTATAGGGTCTTCACACTTGACGTTCTCATCTTATGCCCATGAAAATCTGCAACAGTTGTTGATGTGGTGGTCGTCTACCATGTTTCAGTCAGGCTAAGAATATTCCACTTTGTGGTTAGGGTTCTTCGGCTCCAAAGGCTACTATTGTGTATTAATATGCTTCAAAGACTATAGGGATCCATACACATGACTCATTAGTGAAGCATTTATATGTAGTAAATAAGTGTCCTATGGAAGTTGATGTATGTCTGGAAACATATATAGTTATGCTCCATCATACATCATTATTAGCTATTTCATTGTTTGATACTAGGGCCTTCCTCTCATTTATATCAGATCAATTTTTCGATATCCTTAAACATCCAAAATGGCTTAAATCCAATACAATATAGTTAGTGAAACCTCTTGTCAAGAGGAAAGATCATGGGTTCTAGTTTACATTTTATTCATTCATAATAGTCAGGACAGAGTTTGTTTGGGAATTTCTCATTCTTGAAAAGGATCAGTTTGATGTCATGATCTGTCTGGATTTTCTTGTCTCTCATTATGATGTGGTTGATTGTTATCATTATCATGTTTGGTTTCATGCAACCAATGTGAACTGTTGTGTGTTTCAAGGGGTTTGGGATTAGAGATCATGCCCTGCAAGGCCTTCCCACCCAGAGAATGGGAGACTGTTTTCTTCCATTATAGTTGAGACCAATGGCATTTCATTTGTTGGTGATCATCATGAAGTGGTCTAAGACATTGCTAGTTTTTTCCAAGATGATTTATATAGTCTTCCTCTAGAAAGAGGTAAAGTTTACCATTGACTTAGTGCTGAGAACAAAACCAATATCGATTCCTTATTACTATATGGCACCTGAGGAGTTGAATGAACTCATGATTGAGTTGGATAACCTGTTAGAGAAGGGTTTTGTTCACTCTAGTGTTTCACCTTGGTCCAAACATATGATCATTTCCAAGAAATCATATGGTTCACATTCGATGTGTGTAGACTATTGGGCGTTAAATGAGGAAACTGTTTAGAATAAATATCATTTTTACTTGTGGATGATTTATTTGACCAGTTGAATGGAGCTAAGTATTTTTCAAGGATTTATCTTCATTTGGGTTATCTTTAGCTCATATTTTGGGATTTTATATACAAAAGATAGCATCAAAAAGTAGGGATATTAGTCATGAATATCTAATGATTCCTTTCGATCTGACTAAAAATACAATAGTTTTTATATTCATGATAAATCAGATATTCTGCCAATATTTTGACACATTTTTGGTACTTTTTATGAATGATATTAGGTTTTATTCAATTGAAGATATTGAGAATGAGAACCATTAGAGTTTGGTTTTGGAGATTTTAAGAAATCAGCATCAGTATGGAAATATTTCGAAATATAGTTTCTGGATTTTAAAACAGATGTTCTTGGAACACATAATTTTTTCACATGGATTTTTAGTTGATTTGGATAACATAAAAGTTTTTTTTCCTGTAAGGAAAAACAGATTTCCTTTGACATATGAAGCATCAATGGTCTTGTTGGATACTACCAAAATTTCATAAAGGATTTATCTAAGCTAACCTCACCTTTGACTGCACTTAAAAAAAAGTAGTTAAATTCTCAAGGGATGATAAGGGTTATTCTTCCTTCGATGAACGTAAATGACTTATGATATAGGAACCTCTTTGTATCTTACATGAGCCTAGAAAGGCGTACATAGTGTTATGTGGGGCTTATGGTTCTTTTTTATTATGTGTTTGGGTGAAGTATAATCATGTGGTGGCTTACAAATCTCGTAAACTCTATACATTTGATAATAAACACCACACTCATGATTTAAATCTTGCAGAGGAGACACATGTTCTTAAGTGCATACAACACTATATCAATGGGAAGAAGATCATGGGTTTATCGGATCATAAGAGTCTGAGATACATCTTTTCCCAGAAGGACCTGAATTTACAAATAGAGAAGATTTGTATTATACAATAAGTCATTTGAATTCAACATTAACTACACTCTGGGAAAAGGGAATGTAGTTTCATATGCATTATGTAGGAAGGTACCATCACAGGATGTTCTGGAATCAATGGTGGAGCAGAATCTTATGGGGATTTTCACTCAGATACACTTGTACACACAGGGGGATGTGTCAAGTATGGCTTTGACTAGTCATTAGATTTCATCATATTTCCTAGAATCTATCTTGAAAATTCAACAACAATGTGATTTGTTTCGAAAGATTTAAGAAAACTATTATGGTGGGGAGACTGTTTCTGGGTGGTATCATTCATCAGATATCATACATCACTTAGGGAAGTGAGTTTTCATCCCAACACTTATGATATGTTTATTCATGTTTTATTATCATATCTTATCATGTTCCATTTATGCAGGTTCTACAAAGATGTATTAGTACATGATAAGACATTTCTGGTGGCCAGGTATGAAGCATGACAATGCAGATTTTGTGTCCCGTTGTTACACCTGCCAACGGATAAAGGCAGATCACATGAAACCTTTTTGTATAATTCTGCCTCTTCCTGTTATAGTTTCAATGTGGGAAAATGTTTCTATGGATGCTGTTGTTGGGTTTCCATAGACACAGTGAGGGAGAAGTGATATCTTGGTGGTTGTTGATTGGTGGATGAAGTCTAGTCATTTCATTTTGATTAACAAAACCACTAAAGAGGAAGATATGGGTAAGCTATATGATCCATAGATCGTGATGTAACATGGGAGTACTTCTAATTTTATTTCAGATAGGGATCCTAGGTTTACTTCAAGGATCTGTAGGAGTCTTCAAGAGGAAATGGGGAATTTATTCATGATGATAACTTCTTACCATACTTATACAGATGGCTAGATGGATCTTGTAATTCAAATCCTCGAAGAAATGCTTTGCTTCTGCGTCTTGGAATTTAGTGGTTCATGAAATAGACTTATGTGAATATTTGAGTTTCTTTATAGCAACTGTTACTAGTCATCAACAAGAATTGGTCTTTTTATGCATTTTAGGGTCTCCAATGTATATCACCTCTTTATTAAGTAAAGGTGGGAGAAGTAGATTTCTTTGGACCAAATATGGTTCAGAAGTCATCAGCAATGATTAATGAAGTACAATGATGATTGGTAACACCGCCTAGTCTACAGAAATCATATGCAGATCGGTAGCATCGTCCATTAGAGTTTTCTATTGTTGAATGGGTTTTCATGAATGTTTCTCTCTGGTCAGGTTACCTCCAACTTGGAAAATATGGAAAGTTGGCTTTGAGAGACGTTAGACCATTTGAGATCACTAAACTGCATGGTAATGATTCTAATCTGTTCACATTGTCTTCTCAATTGATGGGAACTCATGATGTTTTCCACATATCTCAGCCTAGGAATTATCACCCTAATCCTGATCGTGTTCTATGTTGGGAAATAATTGAGTTAGTTCCAGATGCTTTTGATTTGGAGAACCCAGTTTAGATCAGTGACTCTCAAGAGAAATTCTTACATGGGAAGTCGATTTCATTGGTCAGATTTCTATGGAAGAAGAATCAGATTTTTATGAGTCTTGGGAATGTGATTTGTTGATTAGGGAGAAATGGCCCCATATCAATCCAGAGCTTACATATTCCAAATAACTTCATGGGATGTGAATTATTTATGGTAGAGATTTTGTAACATCCCATTAGCTAAATCATGTTAGATTTCCCTCTTTCTAAGTTCCCTTATTAATTCAATTCCATATATGTTTTTTCTATACTTTTTATAGGTTTTTTAGAAGGTACACGCCGTGTAACAAATGTAGACATCATGTACATATTTCTAGGAACTGGTACATCTTTTGTACCTATGGTAAACATTGTGTAGGGATTAAATGTTTGTTTTCAACTTGAGTTGATGGGTGTTTGACAAAAACTCTTTAGAGTGGAATATAGGTCATGAAAAAGGAGTACACATAATGACCTAGATCATTCCCAAGTGAAATTAATTCATTTAGCAGCTTCAGTCAGTCTATTATTTCAATAACTCTTGGCTCTAAAACCAGAACTCTCCCTAGGAAATTTTATGAACCTAATCTCTTTCAGAATAGATCTGATCAGCTTGGGATCTTTGTTGCAACTATTTGGCATCTTTGTTGGATAGTGTTCCTTCCAATTCATCATTATATTTGATTACGATAGAATCCTATATTTTCATTTTCGAAACCATTATTCTAAGATTAAATTTTCTTCTTGGTTTCTTCTTGATTCATTCTGAGATCTGGTTCTGATAGTCACTTCCTTCATTGGTTTTGCTAAGGAAGGCATTGGTCTTCGAGGTATATAAGTTTTCTATTTTTCACCTACCTCTTTTTTTAGATTTAAACCAATCCTATGATTGCTGGGATTGATTATAGGGACTTTGTTTTCATCATTGGTTTTTTTTGTTTGTGGATTCCATTGAGGGTTTGTGTGACATAAACATTATGTTTTGTTGCTCCATCTCTATCCTATTATAATTAAAATGAGTATTTTTCATTGAAAATTTCATTATAAATTGATTTGTGAAATTTTCATGATTATTGTGTCTGACGAAAAATGTTTTCAAATAAAAAATGGTTTTCCCTAGATTTTAATAAACAGATTATAAATTATTTTTAATTATTTTCAAGGCAATTAAATTGGTAGTCACACCAAGAATATTGGTTACTTGGGTACATAAGTGAAATAGTTATATTGATTCCATCATTCATTGATTTTTAATTACCTAGGAGGTTGGTATTGGGTACTTACTGAATTTTCTAGTCCCATTGTTCTTAGGGACCGATATTGACACTTTGGGGGGTTTACTCATGGGGTATTCCTCTACTTGGTAGGACTATTATTATAGCATCGGATTTGTGCACCTGATTCTTATGGTACTAGAAGTATTCTACCTAGAACTATATTATTCCTTTGTGTGTGATATATATGCTTCTTTTTTATCCAGATTGAATTTATGAGTTTTCCTTGATATGAATTTCTAGTGCAAAATGTTATGGAAAGTATGCTTTGAAACTGTTATAACTACTTTTGACTATAACAATGGAAAAAAGAGAAATTTTTACCTTGTTTTTTATAAAACATCTTTACTTCTTACCATGGTATGTTTTGTCTTATCATAAGGTTACAATATTTTTAATATAGGGACTTATTATGGAGAACTGGGTGGGATCCTACTGAGCCTATTTTTTCACAATGTGCGCACTACTTCAGTGGAGCATAGACATTTACATGTCTCCCAGTGTAAGGAAAGGCAAGGCAGCACAGTGAGGCAGAAGGGATATTTTTTAGATGGTATGGGTAGCTATTGGTGATATGGTTAGATTTTTTCTATTCCATCATTAGATTATCTATTTGGGTTTGATTTCATGGTAGTTGGACTTTTATTTTGTATTTTTTATCTACTATGTTAGTTTTTCTGTTTCCATTGATTTCCTTATAGTTATGGATTATATTTGGTTAATATTGTTCAATTATTTCTTTTATCTATAAGTGTATTCCATGCGGTGGTTCGGGTTCGGAAAAATTGTTCCTTCTATTTTTTCATTCGATTCCCGGGTGCTTGTCACTAGCACATGGGGATCGGGAACTCCCTTTGGGTATGTGATAGATCAGGTTAGGTGTTGGGTTTGATGGAAACCTGAGTCGTTTCATTACATTAGTGGTGTATGTATGGAACTTTTATATATCATATAAAGAGTCTCATTATTATCATGATATTCTAATGTATATTGATTTGAATTTTTCAATATGGTATGGGACACACTAGAATGTTTGAAGATTTTTTCCTCTTGAATTTTTCAATGGTCTCCTTTAAACGTTTCATCAACTATTTCATCCTTCATGGTTGAATATTTTCCTTCATTATGGCTGATATCTTATGATACCATCTAACATATGTTTTTTATGGGTTTATGATCAGTTTGATTATGGATGTGCTATTTGATAACATTCATGGTTAATGATTAATGGATTCAAATTTAGTATGATTTTTTTCAATGTGAATGTTTAAGTTTTTTATGGTTCAACCATTTTATATGAGGAATGTATTAAACTTTTTATATGATGTGAGGGTCCCACTATTGCCCTTGATGCATTTGTAGGTCTCATGAGACAATAGAGAATTCAGTAGGATGAGGCCATACCATAGTACTTTCAGACGTCTTGGCCATGACCTTAATGGTATGTTAAAGATGATCCATATTATGCATTACATCGTTAATTGATAGTTCATATGATTATTAAAATATTATTATATCAATGGTAATTATTTATTGTGAAATAATTCATTTATCTTTTATTTTGTCCATTATATCCTCATGATTATGTTTTAATGTCAAGAGTTTATTTAATTATTCACCATGCCTTATTACTTATGATTATACAATACTATTCACCCTTACAAAATGCTTGATGTCGCTCCTATATTATTATTTTTTTCCTAGAAGATGTGAAGATAAATTTTGGAATGACTTGCAGGGATAATCTATGAATAATGGATGTTTCTAATGCCATATTTATACAATTTTTAATATCCATTTTTAAAGTAAAACTTATATTGGTGTCTACGTTTCAAAAAAACTAAAATATTTGGTCATTTAATATATGAATTTCTTCAAATAATTCCAATGTAATAAAATAATGCACCCTCTCCAGGAAACTAGGGCTATGGTGTTACAATGACACACTTTTTTAAATCGTGTGGTGGAATTCATAATTTAAAAAATAGTATTATTGATGTAGAAACATGTATCAATGATATAAAAAATATCATTGTTGAAGGATTAAATCTTATAAATTTAAAATATGAGAATTAATTAATATATTTTAATATATTTATAAGATCAATAAAAATATTTTTAGTAACAATATTTTAATGGATAAATCATTTTCATTGAATATAGTTGTTTTTATTGAGTAATTAATGAAACAAAAGTCCATGACTACTATTATTTTTTCTCTATCATAAATTTAAATATAGGACATTGAAAATGGTGAAGTTAACCTAATGTTTCTAATTCATAACATAGTCTACATTCAAAAGATAAATAATAATTTCATAATTATTTTAATTTTTTTGATGAATATTTTGGAATGTGTGATAAACAAATACACACAACCAACATGTATATCATATTGATACAAAATATTTGAATAGGATTAATACCTACAAATGTATCTCATGGAAGACTGATCATGGAAAATAATTAGTTATTGAGGTGTATTATATAATGATGAATTGTAGAAATAATTTGATAAACAATATTGGTTGTTCATTACAAATAACTAGTAAGATTAAAATGCAGAATGGTATCCCAAATATTGGTGGAGAAGCTATAAATTTTGGATTTTATAGACCACATGATATCAAACGAATTATATGATAAATAATTTTAAGGAAGAATATTGAATCAAATAACACAGTCAACAATTATAGAATAAGGAATAATTTCTTGATTTTCCATTAGAAATTATATAATAGAAATGGTATTGTACTTCATAATAATTTGTGTGTCATATAATGTTTATTAGATGGAACAATTATCCAAAACTAATAATAAAATAATGAAATATTATTTTAAATTTCGAATTACATATGTTCGTGTTCTAAGAGATTTAATAAAGATAATATATTATGATATAGGAAAAGTAATCATTTATTTAAAAATATTATTCCTTAAATTTTGATAGTCAATAATTTTTGGAATATACTATATAGTAATCATAAAATAACGAATACATATCACCCATGTTTGTAAGTTAAGATGGTGAAAAAAATTCATATGATGTTGTATTTTATAAAAATGGCACTTGTTGACTCAAATGATTAAGATTTAATGTGAATGATGAGAACCAATTTAAATCATTATTTCACTACATATAATTATTAGTTCACTTATATTACTTATCTTATCTTTTTTTTTTGTAAATCACAAACACATGATATGTTTAGGAATTTCTTGAGGAAGGTGAAAAATAAAAAAACATGTTCTTTCAATATAATTTTGTCAAAAATTAGATCTAACTAAAAAATTAATATTTTATGGATTATATTAATTTTTTTAATAATCAATGAATAAAATGCACCATACAAAAACTAAAATTATTGATTAATTAAGAAAAATTATAGTTTTTTAGGTTCATGGGATGAAACATATTTAATAATATTGAATCCATTATCTATATTTCTAATAAATGAGGGAATATTTGTTATCTACATCTTCATTTAGTTCATAAATAGAATAAATTTAGTGAACATTCCATTTCTAAAATGATTTGGATAAACAATTTACGAATATAAAAGTATTTTTCATCAGTTTTCATATCAAGATAAATGAATGCAATTTGAAAATTATTGATGAGAGGGTCGAAAAGAAAATATCAAGTTAATATACATCATATAGAATAATTAATTACATATTTTAATAATAATTTAAACATTAAAATTAATATATTTTATAATAATATCCACGGTAATTAAAATATAAGAAATATTCATTGTTAATAATGATACTATAGAAGCTATTAGAGATTATAATGGACCTAAAGCAGGATATTCTGATACAAAAGAAGGTTTTTTAAAATAAATTAGATGTTTTAGAATATAAATTTTTATTGAAGGATTAGAAAAATAAGGATCTATTTATTAAATAAATACATAATAATATTCAATCAAAATAACAATATAGATAGATACAATTTCTATTTTTTAAAGGTATGATTATTTCAAATCACACTATCTATAACTTATTTTTTACACCAAAAAGTATTCAATTGGTTCTTTAACATGAGAAATAGCTTATTGAGATTGAATAAATGATTATTCAGCTAAAAAAATAATGAATATTTATAAATAGAGACAAGTCTCAAAATCCAAACATATTTACGAAAATATTATATTATTGAAATAAATTCAGTGAAAAGGGAGAATTAGAATGGAATATATATCATCTAGTTGGTAAGTTATACACTCAAATTTATAGTATATATTTTTATATAAATAATTTAATTTAAAATTTTCATATAGTTAAAAAATTAGGAATTATGTCATAAAATAACCCAGGATACCACTGAACCAAAGAACATGGTCATGTATATAGAATGTCCGAAGGTGTTTATATTCACATAGGAATGGGTAAACTTATTATGATTATCTTTTGTCCTACATGTAAATCCATGAACCTTTTTTAATATATTGTTTTCACTTATACAATTCCTTTTTCCATATGGATATTGTTTCTCATATATTCCATGATTGGATGTTTCTTTTCAATTATTTATTTTTATGTATTTCATGTTTTTAGTTGGTGGGATAACTCACCATATAATTACGAGAAGATATTCTTATTTATAAAAGAAAATATTTTATCCATTGGGTATTAAAAATTCAATTCAATATTTCAATTAACCAGCTATGGAGACAAGTTAAATTGTATCCAAGTTTGGTTAATTAATATAATGTTCTAAAATAGACCATAATTCTTTTTCAAATTATATTATTTCAATTTTCATTGAGAAAACCTAATATAGTTATAATCATTGAATATGTTGGATGTTTTATACTAAACAATTATGGCTATTATTATTTTAGGTGTAAAAATTAATTATATAATCAGATGAATGTTTCAACAACGTAGGTAATGTCAATATAAATGTTTTTAGGATTTATAATAATTTATTTACTAGAATTTTTTTATTGGTACCCGTTGTAAGAATATTTAGTCATTTTTTTAAAAAATTGGAAAATAATTTATTTATAAAAAAAATTACATACATCATGTGGTTATATATAAAATTTAAATTTCAATGTTATGGAATATTAATTATTAAAAATGTTATTAATTTTTGAATTATACATGTAAAAATTATCTTAGAATGAATTTTTTGTATTTTTTATGTAAATAGAAATTTTTAGAGAATAATGAACATATTAGTTTTTGTAAAACAATCATTTAATTTAATTATGTATAGTAATTTAAAAGTACCACATGATCTAAAAGTTTTATATGTATTCAATAATTATATATTATCAAATTAATTACATAGGATCATATTTATACCTAATTTTGGTATATGATCATTGTTGGGATCAAAAATACTTATCTCTAAAAACTCATTTTCTATTTTCTTTTCTATTTTAATGTAAACATAATTTCTTACACTACTATAAATTTAATCATGAAAAATTGATTCCATATTTTGAATCATAAGTTCAAATTTTGAAATATAATTTGATTTGATTTTTTGTCTTTAAAAAAAGTAACCATAGTAAATATTTTTCACCTTAGTAAGGAAAATAGGGATATATGGGTAAAAATATATCAAAAAGACTAAAAATAACAGTAAGACATCACTTAAATCTAATGGATGTTCTTTTCACAACCATACTAATGTATTTTTTTAATCTATAATATATTTTCCTCATTCTGTGAAATTGAAATATATATTATTTTCTGTAAATATAAATTAAAAATTTTCACACTATTTCTTTTAATAACAATATTATATTGTGAAATGGATAAAAAAATTTGTTGTGTTATAAATCATTCATTAAAATATATTTTATTTTGTTTATGAAATGTTAAATTAATATAAAAAAAATCCTAAAGAAATATTGATAATAAATTTTTATGAAACGTGGAGACATTAATTGTGAAAATAGTAAAAAAAATCCAAAAAAAAATATTAAAAACATAAAAAGTGATATTATTTTTGTGAATATTAACATAATATTAATTTTATAAATAAAAATAAAATATTTTATAGTTTTTTTGTATTCGATTTTAATTTAATATTTTAATTTTTTGCTTATGGAAAATTAAAAAAAATATTTTTAAAAAAAATGTTTATAATATTTTAAAATAATACTTATCAATTAAATGGTGAATAATATTTTTAGAAACCTATATTTATAAAATTGAATTTTATAGGGTTTTATGTATCAATAATTGTAAATTTATAGGTTGTTGGTTATTTAATATTATCTTTTGTGTCAACTAAATAGTACAAAACACAAATATCATTGTAATTAACAAAAGTCTTAACATGGGGTTAAAATAATGTGATAATGGAAAAAACATAATTTTAAATTGTCCAAATTTTATTTTCTGATAGTAATTTGATCTATCCTGATAAAATAATCAAATTATATCAATTTATAGAAATATTTATTTTAAAAATATTTTATATTAATTTAATACTCTAAGAAATTCCAAATTTTCTCTTCCACTATCTTTTAAAAGGGGCCCTCCTATACTCAGTTCCTCAAACATTTTTATCACTGTAGTGCATATGATTTCTACCCTATTACATTAATAACATACATCTAAAAATAATGTACGTTTTATTTTGGAAAAAATATCCTCTTTTGAGTGATTTTATTTGGTCATTGGAGGATGTCAAAAGAAGAGTTATATCTACCAGGCGAACGATTTAGTTTTATTTATTCATCTAAATCATCAGATATTCAACTAAATTAATAACTTAAAAAAATTAATATTTCATATTTTTATATGTTATTATTAATGGAACAACCTATATCAATTTAATATTTTAACCAATGTGTAATTAAGCTGACGTATATGTGTGTAACAAACAATTCCACCCAGAGCTGATAAAATTTGATTTACATCACCTACTACAATGGAAGGTAATATTTATGGATTTAATTTTTATATATTATATATTTTTTATAAACATAAATATTTAATGATAATTTATAATCTATTATATTACCACTAAATCCATTTAAATATGATTATATCGTTGATGTGTATATGTGGATTACATCCTCCACATAGAAATTTGTTTCTTATTCCATAACCACAACACATTGATACTTTGAATTTGTGTGTTTAATGAAAACATACTATATATGTGATTAAAAATATTTTTTTAACGATAAAATATTCATACTCTATTTTCATAATGATAATTAAAAAAGGAAAATTTTATTCATGTATACAAAAGGTCTACAATCAATATGATTGAGATACTCATCAATTATCCATAACATCTATAGGCGTTTTTTTTATATTTGAGGTATACAAGTGAAAATTAATTGATGAATATTAATTCTAGATATTATTTAATAATCAACACTTTCACCATATTCAACCTATCGAATTCATATTCTATTTGGGAGCAGAATTTCATTAAAATAATGAACATGAATTTACATGAAAATGTAATTTAATACAAAATGGAAATAAGTAAATAGAACTTAAAAACTAAAAAATATTATTAATAAAGTAAAAAAGTTAATGTAATTTTATTATTCATAATGATAATGAATGAATTTCATGACTCATACTAGAGAAAAGGGAAAATTACCGTAAAACTCATTTTTATTTTTTCAATGAATTGTTTTCTAAATATTCATCTACAATTTATATATTAATAAAATTATTTCTATTTATTTATCTAAATAGACATAAATGAGTTAAAAATGAAATATAATGTCTTTTTTTAAATTCATTAAAACGTTGTTAACAAAATTATTTTTAAATAATGTTTTCACATTCATTACCATTGAAAAATATAATTTCTTATTTTAATTTAAGTAGCATCAATGGATATTGAATCTACTGAAATAGTAATTTGATGTTTTTTTCCATCATTATCTTCATTTCATCTTCAAATACATACCTTTTTTCAATTTGTTTTATAAAATTTAGATTTTATATTTGGATTATAAAGGAAACTAATGAATCAATATCCATAAATGATTTTCATATAGTTTATCTGGAATTTTTCACGGGTCTTATGATGAAATAGTTTAAGATTAAAATTCATTATTCATGATATGGACCTTTTTCATTATATAATATGATGAGTGATATGATAAAAAAATACCATGTTAGAGCCCGGTATAGATCTCTATTGAAGTGGTTTTTCTTATATCATCAAATTAAAGGAGGTATTTTACTGGGTAGTTTTCTCCTATTGATTTGGATAGTTCCCACTATTTATTTTTTGAGTTTAACATATTTTCTTAATATAATGATCTATGTTATCGAAAATGGATTTTATTTGATCAATATGTGTTTCAAAAGATATAGTTTCGTAAAGAGTGTGTTTTCATCATGTGGATATAATTTCATACATTCAATTGATGAATAAGATAATAATGGTAACCATTTTATGGGTAACCATTTTTTTATTGGACTACAAAATTTATTTATTATATTTCCCTTATAAAGATTATTTTTTCTATCTTATGTTTTTAAATGTTTTTTATTTGGATGAATGATGAGTAAGAATAAATAATATGTATAGTATAAATTTATAATGAATTGTCAATAAAAGTGAATGTGTTTTATTTTAAAAGTGTATTTTTTGGAAAAAAATGTATACTCATTAGATGTGACCACTTTTTAATATATAGATTTTCTTATATTAGAGTTGTGAACAAATTCATTAAAACTATATAACCAAAAAATCTTTTAGAATTCAGGAAACATTATTCAAGTAGAAAGAAACTAGATTATACAATTATTATCAATCGGTCCCGATATATGGTATCAGAGAAATGTCTTGGATAAATCTAGAGGTAAATATGATTCATATGAGGAATGTAGACGTTTTTTAAATAATAATGTGGATGAATAAGTCAATATAAATGATAATTTTTTTTGTAAAAATGCATATTTTTTTGTTTTTCATTACTATTTCATCCATATTTGGAATAAGGCCGATGGATTAGACTATGGAATATATTAACCTAATGGTAAATACTCTGAAATATTTAGATTATATATTATCCAAATCATCACCTGGTTATAATTATTGGGACTATGATAACAAACATAATCAGAATTTATCATGGGATATTATAGGCTTCATTCACATGTTTCTAATAGATCATTATGAATGATATTATCATAAGGTTGTGTAACTGAATGGCAACCTGGGTTATCCTATGATAAATCTAAGGTGTTACAGATTAATTGGAATCGTATCATAGAGTAATAGATTGAAAATTTTTATATATGTTAACTCTGATTTACATATTGTAGTTATTTTTTATTGACATGAAAATTTATTCCATCAGGGTAAAATATCTTCTACAATATGGAAAGATGATAATAAAACATATACATCATTTCCATACAATAGGATACACTTGTAATGATAACTAAAAAATCTTGTTCATGTCCCATGACAACTTTTTTATAACATAAACATGTAATAAAAAGACATTATAATACATACTAATCTTCATCTATTCAGTGATATCATGATAGACCACTGTATTAATTTTAATATGTTTTAAAAATAAAATTTCTAATCATACTCAATATTTCAAAATATTATATCGGATATTATCATGTTTTAAAATTTTCATAACCCTGAAAAAATGATATCATTCCTCTATTTGGATGAAATATAGGGTGATTTTCGAGTAGCATATATACATTTCCAGTATTATCTAAATTTTTTAATTATCATAGGTTCTCATCCGTGGACAGAAAATTTTTCTCTAACCATATCCTTTGATATTATGTAAAATATGATAAGGATTTTATTTTAAAAAATTATTCCAAACTGATGTTTATTTAAATATTTTGATCTAGGTCCATACCCATTTTAAATGAGATTTAACAACTATTCATGGATAATATAATCGAACCAATAAACAATGGTATTGAAATTTTTTGTAATAATATGGAATCCACATATATTATAATGGGACTTAAATTTTTTAAATTTCATTATTAATGAAAATTAATAAATATTTTAATGGAAGGAATTATTTTATATCGTTTCCATAAATTTTAATTTGGAATCATGATTGAATTGGTTCATTTTTCATATTATAGAATGGTATCAATAAGTAATAAAATTAAAAGTCATGGTTAATGATTTGATATTGAATATGAATAAAGGATGTGTATATTTGATATGTTTTTAGAATTATTTTGTAAACTCTATCATCATATACATAATATTAGATGAATTTTATAATAGTTTACATTTAAATACAAATTAAGGATAGAAAATATTAGTGTATTTTTAGGACTAGGTACTTATTTAGAAAACATGAAACTAAAATATAAAATATTCATATCAATCACTGTAATGAGATCCTAAATCCCTTTGAGATACAATAACTTCATAGGATAATCTTGGGAATACATGGACAAAATGGATGAGTTAAAAATGCAATTAAGTGAATAAAATTGGAAAAGGAGAATAACACATGATTCATAATCCATAACATAATAACATAAATACTATGGCTCGTGATTACACATATATAGGAACAAAATATATAACATGGAATCATATGATCATGGAAATATATTAATGTGGGAGAAATATTTATATTAAATCAAATATTAGTCAAGGCTAACTACCATGAAAATATCACATGGTGGACATAGTCCCACAATGATTTTCGTTTACTCCCTAATCACATACATAATGTCTCATGAGACTAAAGCATTACCAAATGTATTGGAGCAGTATTTGGGTTCAACAATCATAACATGAACATTAATATGTGTTCAAAATAATGATATTGATGATTTGGTACAATCATAAGTGTTACTAATAGAGGGAAATTTTCTTCATAATCTTTTCATATGGAAAACCCACAGAGCGTATAATAATGGTGTACGTGAAAATGAGATTTAAATTATTCTAATAAATTCTTAAAAAAATAAAATCAAAGATCATGAATAATGAAATCCAGTTGAAATGAAATCATTATATAAGTGGATAGGTAACTTTAGAAATGTGACAACTATTCATAGATTATGGGAAAGTAATGAAGTGTCATTAAAGATATTAAAGGAATAATTATTTCCATAAAACTAGAAATGAACCAAAAATGAGTTATAAAATGAGTTATTTTTTTTAAAAAATATTAACATATCTATGGATTGTACATGAAAATGGATAAGAAGTAGTGATGTTCCCTTTAATTGGGTTTTTTTCATGATGAATTGAGAAAAAACATTTATAAAACCTGTATTTACCATTAAATAAAAATTAATTGAGATAGATATATATTTATAGAACATATATATTGAATATGGAATAATTATATGTCATGTAAAAAAGATATAAATTGATGAAAATGGTGAAAATGTGTTTAGGAAAGGAAATATGGTTGTTTTGGGTGATCCTTTACATTATATATAAATGTGTTATACACTTACACATGATGTCTGGGATAGTTAAATTATATTCTTTAATTACAAAATTTATAATATTTTCTATTAAAACTGTAATTAATATTAATTTTTTATGTCCAAATTTTACATCATGATGAGTAGTAAAGATTACTTTTTCCATTATGTGGGTGTACGATTAAGGGTTTTATAGTCGGTTCACATGGTAAAAAGTGTGGAATTTTTTGTAAGATAGAAATAATACTCTGGATGTGAAGTTAAATGGAATTAATTAACTTCTGAAATTATAAATTTTCAAATATATAATTTTTTACTTATCATGGTGTTGTTTCTTTGAGAAAAAAATTATCTTTAGGAGATTAATTCATTTAGGTTGTTTTACCATCTATCATGAACTAATTTCATTTAATTTAATCTTATTTTTTACATTAAATACCTAAAATGAAATTTGGTATAATAATTTTTTAAAATATAATTCAATTGTAATAATAGTGTTATGACCTTCATTGTACATAGTAATGGAAAACTAAAACTCATTATCAATAGATTTGGTTTGCTAAAATTATATGTAAAATGGTTTCATTTATGTGAATAATAGGATATGAGAAAAGGGTTGTATATAAGTTATTTTTATATAAATATGAACTTTTAGTATATATATGATACTATTTTCAATATTCTAGAATATATTCAACCGTAAATAATAATTTCAAATAAGAAAATAAAATAAAATATGTAGTTTAGGAACGTTTTCCCTTTAAATATCACCTCCTCAAATGACCACACAAAGAATTTAAATAGGGAATTTGGTGATACAATTTGGAAATGGACATGGGGATAGTTTCTAAGAGATTATTTAACAGTTATTTGAAGTTCTTCAAGTCTTAGAAGGAATGGGGAGAAAAGGTGGTGAGGGGTGGTATTTATAGGGGGAATTGAGGTGGTTTTGAATATTATATTCATTATTATATTATTTTGGCTCAATAATATCAAATGTGTTGATTCAAGGGACTATATATATTAAATTGGTCATTTTAGTTAAAACTAATGGTTTTTTACATCATTCATGACTAAAAAATCTTATATTTGTCTCATAATGTTAAATATAAAAAACTACTAGATTACACTTTTCAAAAAAACAATTCAACTATTTTAGGAAAAATAGAAAAATTAAAAAATAACCATTTTTTGATGTGTATATTTCAAAAATAGAATCCAATTTTTAAAAATTATTTTTTAAAAAAATATGAAATTTATTTTAAGATATTATCTTAATTTTTTCAATATAATTTAATTTTAATATTATTTACAATATTATGACACATTTAAAAATTAATTACGGTCTCATAAAATGATCATACAAATATAATACAACATAATACTAATTTTCAATCATCATAAAAAAATATTATTTTATTTAAATATGTTAATTATAAAATTTCTAATGAAATGGTTCTATTTTACCAAAAAATCAGTAGTAAAATTTTAATTTTCCACAATTTATTTACTAAAATCCTATTGTAAATATATAATATTGTTATAGAATAATTAGGTTAAGTACACTATGTAGAGGTGGTTCAAAGTATGATATATTAAAAAAACATCCCTATGAATCTTCTTTCATTTGTTAAACAAAATATTATTCTCTACCACTCCCCTAATAATGTATGAACATAAAGGCATGCATACGTGAGACATAAAAATTTTACATGGTTCGCCCTCAATGAGATATATCCATGGAGTATATAATGAAAATGATTTGGTATACCAAATATGTTAATGATCACATCCAAAATAAGACTTGGGCTTGATAACATTGATACCTATGATCACTTCCCTTTCAACGTTCTGACTATGATTTTTTATCCCCATTGTTTACAACCAGTCATAATTTCAATTCTCACTAGTCTTTAAACTAAAGTGTTCTCACTTCTCAACAAGAAGAATATCTTAAATTTTCTATATCACATCATAATTTTTTCACTTATATATGAGTGTTCTGTGATGTCGATTTTTCACCCAATATTTGAAATCCCCATTTCCATGTACTATTTGGTTTCAGAAATATCTTGTAAATTAGTTGTATTACCATTATGAACATCCTTTCACCCTTCGCTAACTATCATGAATCTTCTGAGAAAAACATTGAACAGCATGGAATGAGTGATTTAGGTAAAACCTTTTAATCATGTCCTTCCTCTATATAATAAATGGATGATACCTCATGAAACCTGGAAGCTTCACGAGATGCCTTTTTTCTATAGATGGCACGTAATTTTCAATCTGGCTTCCCTTATAATATAATGCCTTAATGTAATACTCCATCCTAGACCTCTTTCTCATTCATTGAATTATCTCTCATGAACCCCAATTTTCTTTGTGTAATATCTCCCTTAGGAACAAATTCCTTAGGAAAATTGTTCCTTCCCAAACCATAATATTCTCTAATTAATATTGTCTATAATAATTATCTAACTATGTTTCATTAAATAGGAAAATATATCCATGAAATCTGATAATTATAATTTCTAAAAAGTCTGATGTGGTATAGGCTTCACCAAAAAATTTCTATGTGGTATGTATAGCTTCATTATCTATTCTAGTGGAAAAAGTAATCCTCAAAAACCCTTTTATTGTAGAGTTAAATAAGAAACTCCAGGAAACAATTATGATCATCTAAGAAATGGCATGCCTCCTGTGAAAGAAGAACCCCCCCTCCAAAAAACCAATATTTCTATATGATTCACATAGAGTGCTTCATAGTTTCAATAACACATATTCTTTTGGGAAGGTGTAATTTAATTCCTACTTCCACAAAATGAAGACTCCATTAATGGTTCTTTATAACTCATTTGTGGCCCACATAGTATAGTTGTTCAAATTTGTGGTCTACAAATATGGTAATTTAGATTTTTCTGCATTCACAATCACTACAAAAAACATTTAGATGAAACCATGAGGAATTGTTTCCCAAAAATATCTCCCTATGAGCTTGATGAAATCACATGAGAACATTTATTAGAAATAAAAAATTAACTCAACACAGTCTCTAAGACATTATGATCCATTATCAGCATGAAAAAAGGAGTAACATTCAATGTTCAATATAATATATCTTCATTTCCACACAATTCAACTACTTTCATAAAAACCCATATCTATCATGATATATCCCGTTAGATTGAACATATTATAAACAACATATTTTAAACACCCCTATTAACATCTCCCCTATAAGGATTAATTAATTTTATTCTCCTTTTATATCGATAACGTCCCCTATATAAAATGATCCCAAATGTCACTCCATTATAGATTGTTATTTGGTAAATAAAACACATATGTACATTAGGGAAAACAAATCATACCTCAAGGATATTGGGTCCCTCATCGACACATTTTCAAGTGCATGGAGTCGACTAATCTTCATGAGCCAGTCGATGATGCTCAAATGCTTATTTGGGTAAGGCAGTTGTCAGAATTTCTAAAACCTGTAGATATGTAAGCACATAATCCAACTTTACAATACCATTACAATCCTTCTAATTCATTAATTATAATTTATTTCTATTTTAGTTTCCTCAAGTGATGGATTTTATTTTTTTCTATAATACATAGCTATGGAATTATTATAATATATTCCTATTAGAGACTTCACTAAAACTAAAATATCATAATGTTAATGTTTCATTCAAAATAACTTTATAAAATCATTAGTGGATAAAATATATTCATCTTATTTGATTCTCAATGAAATGAAATATTTTTTCATTATTATACAAAAAATAACCAATCCACTAAGATATATTTCACTACATGATGTTGCTATTCTATCATATATTTAATTGGCCCAATGTGCATCGGTATTTCCTAATGACTCTTACTGATACTTATTATTGTATCAAAAACCAAATTCCACAATTCCTATAATATAGAGAAGTATTATTTTCACTAAAATCATGTTTGTTTACTTGGTATTTTTTGATATATTTTTTCTAGTAATGACGCTTCAAAAATTCATGTCATTTCATTATCATGTATAATATACTGTTGGTGATGTTCCTATATTCTATGACATTAACTGCATTGGATTCATCATCTTGTTATAGTTTCATAATAGTATCCATAAAAGATGGAATCTCATTGAACTTATTAATTAGAAATATTAGCATGACATCAAATGAAATATATATATATATATATATATAAATGAATGTTTCATTGTATCTTTGGGTCACCTATAAACCCAAGAAAACAACATTTCACCAATCAATGTTTTTTCAAATTTCCTTTTCATGAATTCTGTATACTTTTCTCACTGTTACTCATCTGATCCACCAAATATTATTTAATTTCCCTAAAATACCACCATGGTAATTTATTAAATTCATGTTGACATATATATTGTAATAAAAACAACCATAAAATACTACACTCATTAAAAAATTGTCTTAATATTGAATATCATGTTTATTGTAGTTGTATCAACCCATATAGAACCCTTCTCTACTAGAAAAAAAAATTATCATATTAATGAATGAGAAAACCATAATTATGATCAATATAAACATCTTAATCTAAATTACTATTCATAAATTTTTTCCTTATTTCCAACTCTAAAACATAAAACATGTGTTTCACTAATATGGATATCAATAGTTTGTTTATCTCTTTCCCCACAATAGTTGAAAATGTTTCATAAACATCAAAATCCAGAATATAGATGTGCCTTATGGCCAATAATCATTATTTTTTTCAAATAGTGTGGAATATTCATTCATGTCATTGCAAAATACACACCTAGAACTGATGCAAGTCTTACTTCTTCATTTCAAAAAATATCCCATGTTTTGTTCATCTTAATTTGATCAAGCTCTTAATTCATATACTAAACCCATTTCCCATCTCTAGTCACATCATAAAAACTTTTATTCTCAACCAGAGAAATGAAAGGTTTCTATTTTAATGACATCATTCTTATTGTTTTTACTATTACTTCCTCCTCACAAATAATGTTAGGATATTCAATGTCATATCTACTCTTTGGTTTTCATGTAGATAATGATGTGAATTCCTCCAACTCACCATTAGTATATTCTTATGGATTAGTATTTTCAAGTAAAACTCCCCTTGTCGAGCAGACCACCTTATAAATGTTTATAGGGAACTGTTCATTGTACTATTTCAGATTTTTTTCACTGTCAACTATAGTGACATAATTTCTTTAAAATATCTTTTCCGGCCACTTTTGGATACAATATTATTATTTTCTTGTTATTATATATTTATGAAATACCCCCTCATATCCTTATTATTTAAATTTATTTTTATTAAATTTTTTGAGAGAAAAATACCATCTTCCAAAACAGAAAAACCATTTGAACAATTTCATCTTCCCATTCCACAACACATATATTGTATTTTCTTCTATCATAGTTCATGTAGCATATGTAGACCTATGTTAAGACTACTTCTTTCAAGAATTTCACTAACTAGTCCTTTTCCATAATATTTGTTCTAGGCATGCTTATCATGACATTATTTCCCCTCTCAACCACTCTTTTATGTTTTGGAGTTATCACTAGTGAATCACTATGCATTATCCTGTGTTTCTTGAGATAATATTTCACATTACTATTATTGAATATTGTATTATTATAAGTATGAAACATTAGAATCTTCTTTCTAGGCATTGTTTCATATACATTCTGATACTATTTTATGTAACTGAAGACCCAATACTTTTTTATATAAAAAAAACCCATCCATCCTTCTAATATAACATATGAAAATATTAAAAATTCCTAATATAGTCTATGTATCTTTGAATAAATATTCATGCACCAATTAAATAACTCTGCATTACATTTTTTTTCATTTTCCTTATATTCCATTCAAATAATTTTTCTTCATTTACATGAATCACATGATTGAGTAAGATCATGTGTTATCAAAGATGGATCTCAAGATGTATCAAATTTTTCCATATCTTCTAGTGATTGGTTCCATAGATGGTTATGTTGTATTTTCCATAACTTTTTTTCTTCTACTTTGTTAAAAAAGAACATATCTTCTTCATATATTACGAGGTAGAGACCCCCCCTCATTATATTTCCATGTATATCAATTATACCATAATTTAATTTGATAATACACATAATTTTAGTAAATATTATATAATGATCCATGTCACATTATTGAATGAGAATAATCATGGTGTGATTGATACCAATAACAACTAAGACATCATCATGTCTCATTTATTTTCCCCGAAATTTAGATTTTCAAGAGCCAATAATCATAAGAACATTATAATTACAAAATATGACAACACCTCAATTGTCATATTTTATTCCCATAACGAGATACTAATTACCTTTTAATGGGTTTTTCATCCATAACAAAGGATCCATACCCCCCAATGATTAAATTATTTACCAGAAATCCTTGAAAAAACTACTTGTTCAACTCTTTTATTTCGATTAATTTTTTCTCACATCAAACACTACATAGATTGAAAATATTGATTTTCCTTATAGTATGATGTGGAATATTAAACTTGTTGAGATGTATTCTATTATTCATTTTCATCTTATTTGATGATACATTTATCAAATACATATGAAAAAATTCAGTCGTCTTCGACACATTTCTATCCATTATTGATGAGAAATATCTTTCCAAGTGTTTGAATCATCTACACCTGAAATAGTTTTCATTTAATGAATTACTTGAATATTTATCTATGTATAGATACCACTGTATGCATTTCTCCCTTCAGTATCTCTAGGTTATGGAATAGGCATTTTGTGAGAGTCTCATCCTTCCATAACAATAACAACTGATATTGTGTGCATTCCAATGATTCCTTACTATACTATTAGTTTTCCCTTGGGTTCATTGAATCTTGTGGTTCTAATACATTTCCAAAAAAATCATAAATATATGTTGATGGTTCTTCTAGTATAAATTTATCCTTTATTGATTCTTTTATAAATTATTCCCTATAAAAGCTTTATCATTTTAATTATATCATTGATTCTTTTCTACCTCAGCACGATGCTCAACCGCTGCCTTTCCTATCACTTAAAAGATCAAATTTACCTATTTAATATTGGGATTTAATATTTTTTCTCGACCTGTAACATTTTATTCACAGTACTAAAATTTCCTATTAAATTTCATAATACATTTTCATTGATCTATTACATTTAAATTTAAAAATTTGATCATATTTTTCAGTTCCTCATCATTGAGCATATTATCACCAACCATTTCAATGTCCTTTGGAATAAAACAATTAATGTTTTAAATTCATTCAACCAGCATGGGGTTCTCTTCTTTTAGATGTTTCATATATTTTTCTTTACCAAAAACCACTATATTGGATTCCATTTTTTTACACTCCCAACATAAATCTCATAAAGAGAGTCTACCAATTCATAATGAATATTAACTCCTAATTTAAATTCTTCTAGACCATTGTAATATTCTCCCATTTTCTAAGAGCTACTAAAAGTATCCATGATATAATATTCTCCATGATCAATATAGTTCACCATATGTATAACAATATTTTCTTCAAAACTATTATCTTTTTGGAAAAGTATATTTTTATTTTCAATGAAATTTCATTTAAATGATTTCATACATTTCATAGAGGTTATTGAATTATTCATGGTAATTCCACTTTATACTCATCATATATTTAAAATTATTTAGGTACCTTGATTTAAGATGTCCAACCATTCCACATACTAATCATATAAGTGGGATTTTCAATTGAAATTTCCTTTTTCTCTATATTAGTTTTATAAAAGGAATGAAATCTCCTCACCTTTCTCTATTTATTCATGTCAATATTCGTTTATGAGCTTCCTCATGGATTTTTATGCCACCAATTTGGAATTATCTTCTTACGTAGAGCAGTTACCATAATTCCTAATATTATATGAAACTATAGTACAAGGAGAGATATCCAACATCATATCCTTATGATATTTATCTTGTAATATAGATACATTTGGATGGAATTGAGGTCTATGTCTTCAAATGATTCTATGGAGAATATTTACATATTTTATTATTTATCGAAGACCATGTTTGTATTCCACAATAATATTCACCTGGTGAAATACTGAATCAACATACTCATCAGGGATGATTTTTGAGATCCTCGTACTTTCTCCATAGAACGTTCTGTTTTTCTTCTCTAACATTTGAGCCACCCTCATAAATGTTTTGAAACATTTCTTGCATAACATCTAATGACCTTCACGAATTCACCTTCATATATATTTTATTAGATAGGGGTCATCTAAAATCATTGATTCCATTGGTATTAGTATCCAATTCACTTCATTAATCTTCTAATAGATAAATACTTTTTATACTGGATGATATTTTCTGAATAGATGGTATAATGATATCCCTTCATAAAAACTATAACTAGTTCTGCATTGGATTCTTGCATAATTTAAGTTGTTTACCATCGAATATAATAATAAATTTTTTACTGAAACCCTTAATTTAATCCCCCATGATTGATTCACTAATATTATCCTTTTTATTTAATTCCAATTGGTATCCCAACTAGGTAAAATAATCTAAAATGAGGGTGAATCTATGTATGATATATTAAAATGACTTCCACGTCGAAACATGTTTCATTTAAAAACAAATAATTTTTTCATCCTTTTCTTTAAAAATGTATGAATACAAATGAAATAAATCATTAGATATAAAATATCTACATGGATCCCTCTCACTAGGCCACATCAAAGGAGTATATAATATAAATGTGTCAATTAACCAAATATAGTAAGCATTACTAAAAAAATATGTTTTGGGCTACATCACTTCTATTCTCAGGATGATGACCCCTTACATTGTTTGAAGGTGACTCACTATACCTCCCAGTTTACAAAAACTCACAATTTTGAAAGCTAAATACTCTATCAACAGAAGGGTTCTCATAGCTCCTCTATAATATTCTCCTTTTTTGTTGAAGAACCTCATAATTTTTTCACACTTATATGAGTTTTCCATAAAGTCTTATATTAACATAGTAGATGAAATAAACATTTTTAAATAATTTTACTTTGTGTAAATTTCATTTTAGAATTGTTTTAGTCCAATTATGAACATCATTTCACCCTTCAAGAATTGTCTTACATCTTTGGGGAACAACCTTTCACCGCATTGTGAGAGAGCTTCATGGAAAATCTTTATTTCTAAAAAAAATATTATTCATATATGGTTGATTCCTCATGATGAAATAAATATTCTAGAACTCCCTTCATTTTCCAGATGATATGTGCTTCACGATCTTCCTACTCTTCAGTGATTATTCTTTTAGGGAATCGTCCCCCAAGAACAAATTTATCATTTATATAATTCTACCACAACAAAACAATTTCTACTTTAAAAAATTGATCCCTCATTTACCACTTATTTCACAAAATTATCCCCTCATGAATCACTTCATAATTTTTTAAATTCTTCTATAAATTACATTTTCAATAGAATTTATCTCTACTCAAGTGACCTCATTAGGTGTATTTATATTGGTAAATAGATTTGAAAATCTGGGTAATCATAATTATGGAGAACTCTCTTGATGTAAATTCTTTCCCAAGAACATTAAATGTGGTCTACATTATGTTATCTCGCGTTATTATTACATAACATTCCATTACAATTTAAAAATAGTGCATCTTTAATGTCTAGTGACTTTTAAATGAAGAACAATAAAACATGAAAACAGAAAATTGTCTTTAAAATAATTTCTATAATCTTCTTAAAATGTTAATATTATTTTCAATTACTGCATCTCATAACCTGGAGACATACATCAAAGGAAAGGGTGAGTAGAAGGCCTAGTAGGTGTAAACCAGGGAATCTTTTTACTTGTGATATCAATAAGAACATGATGAAAAACCTAAAGACGTGATACATGGAAGTAGTGGCATTTCATATTGAAAATAAAATGAAAAATAACATGAATATGTGGCTACAACTTTTAATTTAGACATTCATGAACCTATCACCATGGTTTATACCCAAGGATTTATAAAAATTACCAAGGTTATTCACCAAGGTATTGTGAAACTTATCATCTCTAGAGATTAAATTAATTACCCAATGCATTAAAGAGCTATCAGGGTGCACCAACAATATGAATTTATTTTAATGTGATCCACATAGATCATAATAAAACAATTTATAAGTAACTCCATGGGAGTAAAAGTAAGGGGTATCACATCAAAATCGGGATGTTTAAAAAGTCCTTAGAAACACGATCTGTATGTATTTTATAACCTTTGGAAAAGAAATGAGGGTTTATTGTATGTAAATTCCTGAATAAAATTAATAAGTTTTTTGATTTTATGAATACATTTTGAAATGTAAATATATTTGGTTATTCAGATAAATAAAACAATATAATTTCTTGAGAAAAATATAGAGATATTTTGAGACAAATATTCTACAGCATAACAGCTACATAACATGGTTTTAGAAAACAATAAAATGAGAAGGGACAAGACATCCCATAAATAAATGAATCATTTACATTATAGGTATAGAAGTAAAATCAATAATATCATGGTGTGCAATTACATACCATATCAAAAAGGAATCATGAAAGAAAAGAGAAAATGTGATTACTTTTACGAAAATTTGGTTGCCTTCCAGTGTCACTTAAAAATATAGAAAATACATTCATGAGAGAATAAATGGTCAATCATAATTTTTACATGAAATTGATGGTATTGTGAATATATAAGAACATACCCCCACATATGAAGATGGAAACTGGAAGAAAAAACAAAAACTAAATGACGACTGAAAGTGGAGGGTGGAAAGTTTCCCTACCGTGAAGAGTAACTTCGAAAGCCTGACGGTTGGGACCATGGAGGGAATTTGAGAAAATTAGGAGGACTTATTTAGGGATAAAAATACTATAACTTCTTTGAAGAGGATTTTTGAATTAATTTAATGATGTAATGTCTTTGAATTTATATGAAAATTGAATGAATATTTAATTAATTTTCAAGAGACACCTCATCGATTGTATTTTCAAAACTGTGGGCTTGCCCATGGTATCTTCCCATGGTATTGGCCACATGAGGAACCACATAGTATATCTTACTATTCAAAAATCTACTATAATGATTACATCATTATTATATAATTGTTAAATCATTATTAATGACATTAAACACCCATAATTTAGAATGGTATCTTAAATATTTTCGAAAAAAAACTTTTTATTAAAATATAACTAATTCACCTTATCCTAATATCAAATCTATATATTAAAAAATGAACTCCATTTTATTAAAATATTTTTCAAAATATTTTTAATTTATTTCTTAAAAAAACTAATTATTTATTTCAAAAAAAAACTAAAAAAATATATTTTTTTGTTATAGCATGAAAATGTAAACAAGGTGACATAAAATAATTGAATAACCATAACACAATAAAATAAAAATTTATTATTAAATTTTATACATGTAAAATTTCATTTTAAATTATTAAATTAATTATAAAATTGTAAATAAATTATTTATTACATATAAAAATACCAAAACATATATTATGATCGTTTTTTCAATTTCTAGACCTCTAAATTGAATTTATATAATAATGAGAGAAGTATCTATTTTTTGGCCAATTAACTGTTCAATACTATTTAATACTATTCATAAGGGTATGTTACTATTCATACATTGCTATTAACAAAAAATTATGTTGATCTTATTAGACTCTATATTTCATACCGATCACAAACAGAGTAGAGAATTTTCAAAAATAATTTTAAATTACTAATTATTTAAATTTTACATAAATATTTCAAAATACCCTTTCCTCAAATTTTTTTTTGTAATATGCAACTAAAACTATATCCCACATTTATCCGAATACATAAAATTCACCAATAGTTTCATAATAATAAATAACAATTTTATTTATACAAAAGGTTTACATATGTAACTAAGGTAGTGTTAGATAACACCATGTAACACCGATATAGGACCTATGTGTAAGGTGTGCTATGGTGATAGAATCTCGAGGCGGCTTAGAAAACATTTCTCAATTGGGTATTTCTATCAGCATGAAATTCTATCTTAGTTAATTATGTTCAACCTTTACATTTTGAAGCACATCTTTGGCATGGTCTTGTAAAAATCCCAGTGATTCAACCTCTTTCCTAAGCTCTAACAAATGGGATTTATATTACATGGGTCTATTGGATGAAGCCATTGACTCCTCTTTCTATCTTAATTAACAAATATCACATGTATTTATAATAAATTATTGTAACATTAAGATTTTAACTTCTAATAGTCATATTGACCAACAGTCAAATAACAATTGAAACCCAATGGTATGACTTCATTAATTAAAGGATACAGTTTTGTGGAGTATAAAATGAAATAACCCACAAATTTAGGAAAAAAATATTATTCAAAATTTTAGATTGTTAAATTCTTACCCCATAAAAAATTTCTTCAACATAATTTTAACTCGTACCCTATAAAAAAAAGGTGAAAGTACTGTTTCCTCACACACACCTCTGGTTCCCATGTGGATTCTTCGAATTTTTTGTTCCTCCCGAACAACTTAACAAGGTGGGTATTCTTATTTTGTAGAAACATGTCTCTATGGTCCAATATCTCCATTAGCTTCTCCTCATAAGAGATGTCATGTCCCAGTTTTACCACCTCTAGATTTAGTACATGTGAAGGGCCAGGTATATACATCCTCAAGAGAAATACGTGACAGACATCTTGAACTTGTGCTAGATTGGGAGGAAGTGCAAGATGATAGGCCACTGCTCCTAGGTGACCAATGATTTCATAGGGGCCAATGTACCTAGGGATGAGTTTCCCTTTCTTCTCAAACCGCATGACTCACATAATAGTTGAAATTAAAAAAATACTTTGTCACAAACATCAAAATCCAAGTCAATTTGATGGTAGCCAGCGTAGCTATTTTGCAGACTCTGAGAAACATTAATGTGTTGCAGGATGGCATTGACTTTTTATGTAATCTCTTACAATAGATTAGGCACAAGAATAATTTTCTCAATAGATTCACACGAACAAGAAGGAGTTCTATATCATTTACCATATAGATATTCATAGGGTGCCATTTGAATTCTTTAGTGGAAGTTGTTGTGTTTAGATAAATCAACTAAAGTGAGATGTTGATCCCATCCACCATTAAATTTCATTGAGAATTTTCTCTACAAATCCTCAAGTGTCTGAATAGTCCTATAAGAATTTCCATCCGTTTTGGGGTGATAAGTCATACTAAAATTCAATTTGGTGCTCAGAGTATTTGAAGACTTCTCCAGAATATTGATGTGAACATTGGATCACGATCAGATACAATAAAAAGTGGAACTCCTTGCAGCATTACCACTTCTTTCACCAAAATTATGACAATTAGATCAAGAGATAAATCTTCCCAAATAGAGATAAAATTGGTAGTCTTGGTGAGATGGCCCACAATAACCCATATTTCATTATTTTCTTTAGAATTTATCAGAAGACTAGTGAGGAAGTCCATAGTTATATTTTTCCACTTCCATGTTGGTATGGGTAGTGGTTTCAATAACCCATTATGAATTTGTCACTCTGACTTCACTTTCATACATACTAGGCACCATAATGTTTAGTCATCTATCTCCCTTTTCATAATATCCCACAAATAATTATTAAGATGGGCCCTATACATTTTGGTTTATGTAGGATGTATAGGGAAAGTAGATATTTAAGCTTTATCCATCATCTCCTTCTTTATTTCAAGAATATATGGAACACATATTCTTGTATGAAATTTAATTACACTATCTTGATCAATATTTAAGTTAGGAAACTTCCCATCCTTCATAGCCTCACACTTCTTATGTATCAAAGGATTTTATTTCTGATATTTCATGATCTTCTCTATTAATGGCGCTTGAGAAATCATTTGGGTTAGGTTTGTTAAGTCAAAAGTCTTATTTTGACTTCTATATCATGTTTTGGAAATCAAAAATGAATTCTATCATATTTAGGAAATTACATTTGCCTTCTATCATGTTTATCGTATCTTACCATACTGACTCTGTCAATCGTATCATACTGACTCTGTCAATCATACCATACTGACTCTGTCAATCATATCGTACAGACTCTGTCAATCGTACCATATTGACTCTGTCAATCGTATCGTACTGACTCTGTCAATCTTACCATACTAGCTCTGTCAATCATATCGTATTGACTCTTCTATTCAGATGTTCATTATTTGTTTTGGTACTTAGTCAAAAACACTCATTGCATATGAATCGTACTCATGTTTTCTTCATTTCTTTATATCTCTTGTCCTAACAAAATTATGTCGTTGAGTTAGTTACAAACTAATCAAAAGGATGTCATGATTTATGTTTCAATATGACCGTTGGAGGCAATATGACCGCTGGAACCCGAGGCCTATAAATAGGAGGTCATTTGAAGCTGAGAGAACAACGATGAAAAAAGAGAACGAATGAAGAGACTCTGTGAACTTCCAAGATTCTAGAGAAAGACACTGTGACTTCTCTCATTTGCCTTGTGCGTCCGATCATCGTATTGAGGGATTTCAAGTAATTGAATGACAGAGGTTCCGATTACCTACAAAATCAAAGGCTACCGGGGATAGGCAGACTGACGTGCCGATCATCATATCGAGGGCTGCCGGGGATAGGCAGACAGACGTGCTGATCATCGTATCAAGGGCTTCCGGGGATAGGCAGACAGATGTGCCGATCATCGTATCGAGGCCTCACCAAGGTGTTGGTGAGACAGACCTTTCATCCTAGGTGAAAGGATAACCCTTCTCTTTGGGTTAAAAGAATTTTAATACTTTTACATTTCCGTTGTTACTTGTATTAGAAAGGGATTTTTATTGTTTCCTTTCTTCTTTACATATTCAATTGTAATTTTTTCAATTACAATCATTCAATTACATTTTGTATTGATTGATTTTATATGCTTTAAGGTAGAATCATTCATCTTTGTATTACTCTGATTATTGTGTTCACCTTGAATACAATTGTTTTACATTACATTAGTATTACAATACATCATACCTTTTATATTAAATACAATTTTGGGTATTTGTATATGTATTAGTTTAAGATCATTTAAAATAATCCCTTAATTTCTAAAACTCATAGGTTTTTAAACCTACAATTCACCCCACCTCTTGTATTGTTCCATCTAATAGATATACATATCTTTATATTCGATCCAGCAATTGGTATCAGAGGAGATTTTCCACTGATTTGTATTACTAGCTATATTTCTTTCATATTATTATCTTGAAATACTTACTACACTAACGTGTGGAGTGGAAAAGTTTTTGGTGTCATAGATGGAAGGAATGAATATTGGGTCAATAGACAATCTGAATCCTTCTAGACCACCAATCTTTGATGGGAATGATTATGAGTATTGGAGAGATTGTATGAACACTTTCGTTATCAATACTGGTGTATACAACTTTATAATGCTTACCGGAGGTTACAAAATTCCTAAAAAAGAAGTTAGTACATTCACCAACCAAGAGAAGCAAGAATATCAACTGAATTACAAGGTACGCAATACTTTATTATGCTCTATGACCAGGAATATATGTAGTCAGATATCTTCATGTGAAGTAGCCAACTGTATTTGGAAGAAATTAGAAGTCACTCATTTTGGTACATCCAAGGTTATAGAAACAAGGAGAGCAATGCTTCGAGCAGAGTATCATGGATTTTTTTCCTTATGGAGAGCCTGTATGTAATGTACAACAAAGGTTTATGACAATTGTCAACAGCTTACAATCTATGGGAGAAAAAGGTCTTGATGATGAAGCTCTTGTTGACAAGATTATAGATATAATGCCAAATGAATGGGAGTAAAAAAGAACAGCTATTGATGAAAATAGAAAAGTTTCCCAGATTACTCTTCATGAACTCTTTTGAAGTCTTCTACAGCATGAGACAAGAATGAAGAGAGATGTTGATTTCAATAAGAAGAAGAATGGTAATGGAAGTGTAGCCTTTTCATCTAAAGCTAAAACACATGAAAGGCTTACAAGGTCTAAATCCAAGAAAGTTGTTATATCTGATTCAAGTGATTGTAATCTTTCAGATAATGAGTTAGCCAATATTTCTCGAAGGATGAACAAGATCGTGGGAAATAAATATTTTCAATATAGATTCAAAAAAGAAAGACAGGAATGATAGGAAAGATTCAGAGGTAACTTGTTATGAATGCAAGAAAGCAGGACATATAAGGCCCGATTTTCCTTTACTAAAGAGGACAGATAGAAAGGAGAAACACTCGGAAAGAAACAAGAAAATTTTTTTTAAGACAAAAAAAGTCTTAAAAGAAAATGATACGTGGAGTGCAAGTGGTAGTGATTCCTCAGATGATTCTTCAGAATATGAGACATCAGGACAAAAGAATATCGAACTCTTAGCCATATTACCAATTGAAGATCATTGTCTCATGGATAAGGTACATAATGATGAAGCTATTACAAATGTCTCTTTGAATGAAAATTATTCTAATAATAGATATTATGAATCATCAAATGATGAATCTTCATCATCAGAAGATGATACTTTACCTTCTTTTGAAGAAGTCTCTAGATTTTCTATGTTACTTGAAAATGAAAATTCTAAACTCAAAAAGAGATTTGAAAAAGCAAATTCTATAATTTCAATCTTGACTAAAGAAGTATCAGATCATTCTAAAGATCTGGATGTGAAAACTTCTGACATTGAAAGTATTTTAAAAACCCTTGAGAAAGTTAAATCTGATAAGGATAAACTTTCTAAGGATCTTGAAACTTTAAAGAAAAATATTTTAGAGCCTAACTCTAGTTCAAGTTCAAATGTTTTGGAAAATAAGAATTTGGTTTTAAAACTAAAGTCAGAGATTTTATCTTTGAAAAATGATTGTCAAACATTACTCATGGAAAAGAAAACTTTGATAGAATGTATACTCAAATTAGACCTTTGAGAAATCGTTCTGGTCTTGGTTATACTTATTCTAAACCTGTTTTCAGCAATAACTATTTTGTTCCTCAAAAAACCATTTTCTGTTCTAAGTGTCAATGTGGTGGAAACTGGAGAAGAGATTGTTCTCTTAACAAAACTCAATCTTTAGGATTTCATAAAGCTCATTTTGCAAAAAAAATGTGGATTCCTAAAATTCTTTTATCTAACTCTTCTGGATCCAAACAAGTTTGGATTCCGAAAAACTAATTGTTTCTTTTTCAGAATGAAAAAAAGTGTACCAATAAGAATATTTGGTACATGGATAGTGGTTGTTCTCGACACATGACTGGAAGCAAAGATCTCTTTGAAAAGGTTATCAAAACAAAAGGTGGAAAAGTTAACTTCAGAGATAATGCTCAAGGAATGATTGTTGGTATAGGTAATATTGTTTTTCTTGGAAAAGTTCTTATCTCAAATGTTTTGTTTGTTAGAGGCCTTAGGCACAATCTCATCAGCATAAGTCAATTATGTGATGAAGGTTACCTTGTGAATTTTAGAAACGATAAGTGTCTTGTTCACAATTACAAGGATGAGTTCATTCTATCTACCCATAGGCAAGAGAATGTTTACACTATTAACTTATAAGACCTTAAGAACCAAAACTTACCTTGCTTATGTGCAATAGAAGACCAATCGTGGTTATGGCATAGGAGACTCGGACACTGTAATATGAGAAACCTAAGTAAACTCTCAAAGAAAGGACTTGTAAAAGGGCTACAAGATCTTAGATATAATTATTCAAAAGTCTGTGATCCTTGTCAATTTTGCAAGCAACATAAAACTAGCTTTAAATCAATTAATGAAGTTTCAACTTCTAATGCATTACAGTTAGTGCATATGGATCTTTTTGGTCCGTCACAATCTGGAAGCATTGGAGGCAAATACTATGTATTTGTTTTAGTTGATGACTTTACTAGATTTACATGGGTTTACATTCTCACAAAGAAATCTGAAGCCTTTTTCTATTTCAAAACGTTTATAGCCCAAGTTAAAAATGAGAAAAACCTTCCATTGAAAACTATTCATAGAGATCATGGTGGTGAATTTCAAAATTCAGATTTTAAATCCTTCTGTAGTAAGAAAGGTATTACTCACAATTTCTTAGTTCCAAGAACTCCTCAGCAAAATGGTGTTGTTGAAAGAAGAAATCACATTCTTCAGGAAATGACTAGAACCATGTTGAGTGAATACTCAATTGCTAAGCACTTTTGGGCTGAAGCTGTTAGTACTTCCTGTTATACTATAAATCGCGTTTTAACTAGACAATTTCTTAATAAAACCCCTTATGAGTTATGGACTAGCCGAAAACCTAAAGTTTCATACTTCAAAGTTTTTGAATGCAATGCATTCATTCTGAATACAAATGATAATCTACATAAATTTGCACCAAAATCTGATGAAGGAATCTTTCTAGGCAATTCTACAACCTCTAAGGCTTATAGAGTTTTCAATAAAAACACTTGTACTGTTGAGGAAACAGTACATGTAAAATTTTATGAAACTGATCCTTTTGTTTTCAACCAACCCAATCCTAAAGCTTCAGATGTGTTTTCTAAAAATGTTTATCAACCTTTATTAGAAGAGCATTCTGATAAGGAAAATGTTCAAGAAAGTATTCCTGAAACATTTACAACAGAATATTTTCTACCATATGTTGATGAACAGCTTTTATAAAACTCAAATCAATTGTTTCTTAGGAATCATCCCAGTGATAACATCATTGGTGATATAAATAAACCTGTAAGGACCAGAAATTCCTTAAGAAATGAAATAGAAAATCATGTTTTTCTTTCCCAATTTGAACATAAAAGTCCAAGTGAGGCCTTAGGTGATGATATTGGATCAATGAAATGCAAGATGAGCTAAATGAATTTGAAAGGAATCAAGTCTGGACTTTAGTTGAAAGAACTAAAGAAACAACTTTGATTGGTGTAAAATGGGTTTTCAGAAACAAATGTGATGAAAATGGAATCATTGTAAGAAATAAATCAAGACTTGATGCTAAAGTATATAATCAACAAGAGGGAATAGACTATGAAGAAACATATGCTCCTATATCTAGACTTGAATCTATTCGTATTCTATTAGCCTTCGCAGCATATTTCAATTTCAAACTATTTCAAATGGATGTCAAATGTGCTTTTCTAAATGGTTTTGTTCAAGAATAATTTTTTGTCGAACAACCTCCTGATTTTCAAGACCCAAAACATTCTGATCATGTTTTTAAACTTACCGAGGCTCTATATGGTCTTAAACAAGCCCCTAGAGCATGGTATGATAGACTTACAGGTTTTCTTTTACAAAAAAATCATACAAAAGGTACAGATGATCCAACCCTTTTTATAAAAATGGAAAAAAAAATGTTTTGATTGTCCAAATCTATGTTGATGACATCATATTTGGATCAACTCAGAAATCTTCAACTGATTATTTTGCAAACTTAATGAAATCGGAGTTTGAAATGAGTATGATGGGTGAGTTAAAATTCTTTCTAGGTTTTCAATTCTCTCAAAAACCAGAAGGAACTTATATATCTCAACATAAGTATATAAAAGATTTACTAAAAAATTATGGATTTGACAAAACTAAAAGTATTAGCACTCCAATTGGTACCTCAAATTCTCTTAATCTTGATGAAACTGGGAAACCAGTAGATCAATAAAAATTTTGAGGTATGATAGGGTGTTTTCTATACTTGATAGCTATTCGACCAGATGTTTTTTGTATGCTTATATGAAATATATAAATCTAATCCAAAAGAGTCTCATTTAAATGCCATAAAGAGAATCTTTCGGTATTTAAAAGACACTATGGATTTAGGACTTTTCTACTCTTCTGGAAATGATTTTGTTTTAAAAAGTTTTTCAGATGATGACTTTGGTGGTTGTAGAATGGATAGAAAAAGTACATCTAGAACATGTTATTTCTTAAGAGATTCTCTGGTTTCCTGGTCCTGCAAGAAACAACACTCAGTAGCACTATCCACTGCTGAAGATGAATATGTAGCAGCTGGAAGTTGTTGTGCTCAAGTATTGTTGATGCAGCACACACTCACTGACTATGGATTGAGTTTCTCCAAAAATCAAATTCTTTGTGATAATACAAGTTCCATAGCTCTTATTAAAAACCAAGCACATCACTCATGTGCAAAACACATAGATGTTAGGCATCACTTTCTTAGGGATCACACACAAAAAGGAGATATTGTTTTACAATTCATCGGAACGCATGAACAACTTGCTGACATTTTTACAAAACCTTTACCTTCCGATAGATTTGAATATATAAAATAGAATCTAGGAATGATTACATTAAAATAATCATTCATATCTACTTCATGTTTTACATCTCTCCTAATAGTAAGAAACTCCTCTTAGAAAGGGGTAGGACATTTCATTCTATGTCTTTATGTTTCTTTTTATCTTATGATCTTTAACTATTTACTCTCTCAATATTTGTATCTTTTTCTGTTTATCGTATGGACAATTTTATCGTATCAATCTTTTTTCCCTTCTGTTTATCATATTGATAATTTTATCGTATCATTATTTTTTCCCTTCTGTTTATCGTATTGACAGTTTTATAGATTCTTTTCCATATTATCGACCGATGATGGTATTGAAATTCTTTTCCATCGTATCGACCGATGATGGTATTGAAATTCTTTTCCATCGTATCGACCGATGATGGTATTGAAATTCTTTTCCATCGTATCAATCAATCAATAGTATTGTATCGACCGATGACGGTATTGAATTTATTTTCCATCGTATCAATGAATCATAAGTATTGTATCGACCGATAATGGTATTGAATTTCTTTTCCATCGTATCAATCAATCAATAGTAATGTATCGACCGATGATGGTATCAATATTGTTTTCCATCGTACTGTTAGTTTATGGTAACAAGATTGTTTTCCATAGTACGGTCAGTTCATAGTAATGTCTTTGTTTTCCATCAGCATGATAATGTTTTTTTTTCTTACGATTGTATTTTCTTTTGATTTTTATCAAAACAAACAATTACCTTATGTTCTCCGACAGATATTTTTTTACATTTTTTTTCTTCTTTGTTTTAATCCTAACCATTGATCTAGTTTTCTCTAATCTTGACCATAGAAGATCAATGGTCATCCTTTTTCGACCGTAGAAGATCAACAGTCACCCCTTTATCGCCTATATATAGCCCCCCTCCCCTCCCCAAACCCACATTGAATTTTTAGGATTTCAGGAGAAGCTCTGTTCCACCAGCTATAAATCATCGTACGATCTTCTAAATCAGCATCACCTTTAGGTCTCAATCCTCTGCCAATACTCCCACTGAAATGTCTTCAAAGACTTTTACAGAGAAAGACTTTAACAGAGAACGGTTAGTATCTCGAGATTTTTTCGATACGTACGATTCTACAATCAGGAGGATCATTTTGTTTCAAGGATGGGAACATCTGTGTGTTGAAAAGCCTGATTCTCAAGATCCGGTTCTTTTTGATGATGTTTGTCAGTTTTATAAAACCGTTTCTTTCGACAAAGACATGACTATAAACTTTTCTATGTACGATATTAAATTGTCTATGTCTGTAAAACAAGCGGAAAATTTTCTGAATGTTTCTGTAGAAGGGGATTCTTTATGTCCATCACACAAACTACCAGAGGAAGTTGGTACGTTTAATAGAGAAAGTTCTGAAAAGACATTGTTTGTTATTAATGAAGAAAAAAGAAAAGTGTCTCATCTTTCTCCGGACAATCGTTTTGTCACATTATGGATGCAAGGTTTTCTTATCCCAAGGAAAGGGGATAGAGAAACTCTGAAAGTTTCTGATATCTTTATGCTTGACTATCTTGTGAATATGGGAAAAGTAAATCTCATGGGGTATGTTTTTGAAACCATTATGAATGTCAAGACAGAAGGGATTAAGTCCCAGATGATTATGTATCCAGCAATCCTTACGAAGTTCATTCTTGAAAGTATGAAGTTTTATAACATTTCTTTGAAAGTAAACCCCATGGATTTGAATCCCTCATGGATTAGTAAGATTACGATGAAAAAGCTGAATGTTTTTTTTTATCCGAATTCAAAAAAATTTGTCAGAGATGTTGAAGCTGAATTAGCTCAGAATCAATCGGCACCTATGCTATCCAAAGACATTCAATCTACCGGTGTTACTCAAAAGTCTGATCCGCAAACTAGTTCAAAGACAAAGAAGAAGCCATGGTACAGTAAGGAGGATGTAGCCAAATGGAGAAAGGATAAGGAACAGAGAAAGGAAGGTGATACGAAGTTTGGCCTTGATCCTGCTGAGGCTTTTGCAGAAAGAGTAAGGGTAGAAGAAACCCTTCAGGCTGAAAATAATAAGAAGGTTGTTTTAAAAAGAAAGGCTCAGGGCTTTGATGTCTCTAAAGTCTTGAAAGAGGTTGAGGATGCTAGTGCCCAACTAACAGAAGAAGTACACAAAGAGCCCATCGTACAGAGTTTCCCTGAGAAAGGAAAACAAAAACAAATGATGGAAGATATAGAAGAAGTGGAAGAAGAAGAAGGAGACTTTATTTTATAATTTCTTCAAAGTTCAAATAAGAGTAGAGAGTAATTGGTTCAATAGCTGAGTGAAGGTGTTCAACAAACTCCTCATGCCGATCAAGCTCGATCTCCGGACAGAATGTCATCTCAAGAAAATCAAGGTGCTCAATCTTCTCATTCTGATAAAGTTGTTGTCATTAGTGACAAAGTGGAAGAAGAAAGAAAGTAGAAAGAAAAACCAAAAGGGAAACAGCCAGTTGTTGACTCAAGAAGATCGTAGGAACTAGCATCGTATGATGAAGATACTGATTCAGAGCATACAATATCTCTCAAGAAGAGTGATTACATTGTTCATGTTTTAAGAAGGGTTGAGAAGGCTATTCCTTATTTCCCGAGGCTGGAAGGGAAGATTGATTTTATTACTGACAATCAATAGAATAAGTTTGTCTCTATAAAAGAATTGAGGAAGAAAGTTTTGTCAGTAGAAGCATATTTGAAAGTTCTATCAGAATGCTCGGTTGCTCATAAGAAGGCATGCAATAAGATGACCAAGTGGTCGTACAAAACAGAGAGCTCAATCAATGATCATGAAATAGAAATTGAAGATATAAGAAGGTTATCAAATAAGCATTCAATTTCTTTCAACAAGCTTGATAGAGAAATGGTTGAAAGGTTGAATCTTTTGTCTTCTCAAAGAGCCGATGTTCCTTCAATAAAGGATTTTCAAGAAAGAATGAATGTTTTTCAATCTGAATTCTCGATGGTTTCATCTTTCAAAGATGAAATTGTTTTTCTAAAGAATCAAAATTCTGTGTTATCCAAAGATAACAAGAATTTGCAAAACAGAATCGATACCCTTGAAGAAGTAATCAGAGTCCAGGATGAGACTATCAGAAATCAAGATCAGATTTTTGCGGACCAACAAGAGCTTCTCAGAACCCAGGGTAAATCAATTTCTGAAGACAAGAAGGAGATCAAGAAGATGAATGTTGTTCTTCATGAGCATATAAAGAAGGAGAAGGAAAGAGAAAACAAATGATTGTTGTATTGGTTTTCCTTTGGAACTTGTCTTTGTTTTGTAATGACTTTCATGATCCTTTTCTTTTATCCATTGTCTTGTATTGCTTTACTAACTCTTTCAGAAAATTCAAGATTACTCCTTTCTTTTTGTAAATCACAAAGGGGGAGAATTTTTACAAAGGGGAGAATGTTTTATAAAGGGGAAGAATGCTTTACAACACTCTTATGGAAAATCTACGAATACAATCCTTAGGAAAGTCCATACCTAAGGGGGAGTTACTTGTATTCAATTTCTTATTCAGAAGAGTTTTCAATAACCCAGGGGGAGATAAGTATTTCTTGTTACATTTACTTTGTGTGTTGTGCTTTCCAAAAAGGGGGAGATTGTTAAGTCAAAAGCCTTATTTTGACTTCTATATCATGTTTTGGAAATCACAAATGCATTCTATAATATTTTGGAAATTACATTTGTCTTCTATCATGTTTATCATATCGTACCATACTGACTCTGTCAATCGTATCATACTGACTCTGTCAATCGTACCATACTGACTCTGTCAATCGTATCGTACTGACTCTGTCAATCATACCATACTGACTCAATCAATCATATCGTACTGACTCTGTCAATCGTACCATACTAACTCTGTCAATCGTATCGTATTGACTCTGCTATTCAGATGTTCATTATTTGTTTTGGTACTTAGTCAAAAACACTCATTGCATATGAATCATACTCATGTTTTTTCATTTCTTTATATCTCTTCTCTTAACAAAATGATGTCATTGAGTTAGTTACAAACTAATCAAAACGATGTCGTTCTTTCTGTTTCAATATGACCGTTGGAGGCAATATGACCGTTGGAACCCGAGGCCTATAAATAGGAGGTCATTTGAAGTTGAGAGAACAACGATAAAAAAAGAGAACGAATGAAGAGACTCTATGAACAACCAAGATTCTAGAGATTGACAATGTGACTTCTCTCATCTGCCTTGTGCGTCCGATCATTGTATTGAGGGCTTTCAAGTAATTGAAAGACAGAGGTGCCGATTACCTACAAAATCGAGGGCTGTCGAGGATAGGCAGACAGACGCGCCGATCATCGTATCGAGGGCTGCCGGGGATAGGCAGACAGACATGCCGATCATCGTATCGAGGGCTCACCAAGGTGTTGGTGAGACAGACCTTTTATCCTAGGTGAAAGGATAACCCTCTCTTTGGGTTATAAGAATTGTAATACTTTTACATTTCCGCTGTTACTTGTGTTAGAAAGGGATTTGTATTGTTTCATTTCTTCTTTACATATTCAATTGTAATTTTTTCAATTACAATCATTCAATTACATTTTGTATTGATTGATTCTATACGCTATAAGGTAGAATCATTCATCTTTGTATTACTCTGATTATTTTGTTCACCTTGAATACAATTGTTTTACATTACATTAGTATTACAATACATCATACCTTTTATATTCAATACAATTGTGGGTATTCGTATTTGTATTAGTTTGAGATCATTTAAACTAATCCCTTAATTGCTAAAACTCATAGGTTTTTAAACCTACAATTCACCCCCCTCTTGTATTGTTCCATCCAATAGATATACATATCTTTATATTCGATCCAACAAGGGTTTATGATGTCCCTTCTTTTATAATTCACATGTCTAGCTTATCTAGGTCATTTATCAAAGGAAATATTTAAATATTCATCATGGAATGAACAATAGGATATTTCCTACGTAAAGCATCAACAACATCATTTTCTCTTACTGGATGATAATGAATTGAATAATCCAAGTCTATAAGAAGTTCCAATCTTATTCTCTATCTCATGTAAAATACCTTTTCTGTGAAAATATAAATAAAATTTTGATGGTCTGTGTTTATACCACATTTCTCGACATAAAGATAGTTCCTCCATATCTTCATAGAAAAAACAATACCATCCATCTCCAGATCATGTGTTTGATAGTTCAACTCATTAGTCTTAAACTATTGAGTGTCATAAGAAATTAATTTTTCATTTTGCATGAGGACACACCCAAGATCTTTCATAGATTCATCCCTAAAAATAGTAAATATTTCTCCACTTTAGGTCAATGTTAACATAAGTGAAATAAACAATCTCTTCTTCAAATCTTGTAAAAGTTCCTCACACTTATTTTCCCAGATTAACTTGACCCATTTTCATATTAACATGGTTAATGGATAATAAATTCATGAAATTTTTTTCAAAATCCTTCTATAATATCCTACTAATTCATGGAAAATATTAATCTTAGTTATTATTGTAGAATGAGGCCACTCCTCTATAAATTTTTTCTTTGCAGGTTCAATTGTGGTTCCATAATTGATAACAATGAGCCCCATGATAGCAACTTTTTATAACCAGAACTCACATTTTTTGAACATCCCAAAAATCATCTCCATAAATAGTGTTTTTAAAATAATCCTTTGATGATCCTCATTCTCATAAAAACATTTGGAATATATTATAATATCATAATGAAAACTACCACAACATTATCTAGGTAGTACTTAAAGACTCCATTAATCAAATACATAAAAGTATAATGGGAATTAGTTAGTCTGAATGGCATAAAAACTAACTCATAATGCCCATATCTTGATCGGAAGATATTTTATTGGAATATCTTCTTTCATCACCCTCAATTTATGACATCCAGATTAAAGATCAATATTAGTGAAGAATTGAGCAACACAAAGTTGGTCAAATAAGTCATCTTTTCTTGTAAGAGGGTATTTTTTCTTCACTGAGATATTGTTATGTTCTCTCTAATTAATGCATATTCACATCGATCCATCCTTCTTCTTTATAAAGAGAACAAGTGAACTCGAAGGAGAAACACTCGGTTAGAGAAAACCCTTCTCCAAAAGTTCATGGATTTGTTTTTTTCACTCCTCCAGCTTCACATTTAACATCATATATGGGGTATTTGATATCAGGTGCAATACAGGTATGAGTTCAATAAAGAACTCTAAATATCTTTCTGGGGGAGGTCTATGTAACTCCTTAGGAAATATGCCAACATATTCCTAGATGATGGGTACATTTTTATCCTTAATCCCTAATTTCCTTCTTCTTATTCAATGGTAAAATCCAAAAAGAAGGATATAAGAGGTTCTTCTAGAAAAGATAAGGTTGATATATCTATCATTGGAAGATAATAGTGGGTTTTTCATTTAAGACAACTGAGATTTATTTTCTTTTTAATTTGATCATAGCATTATACATTGAGATTCAGTCCATCCCTACTATATTGTCGAATTTCAGCATGGTAATGACTGCTAGATTTTCGATAATATTTTGCTAAATAAATTAAATACTAGTGTTTCTAAGCACTGAAAATCCATGGATAATCCAACTATTATTATTCACACATAACTCTACTTTTATCAAATTGGGTTTGATTCCAAATTCTTTTCAAACTTGGTGGAAATAATAGAATGCGATGAAAAAGAATAAAACAATGTAATTTGTAGCATTGAGTGAAAAATGAGAGTACCTACCACCAAATAATTTGGAGCTTCAATACTAGATTTTCGGATAGTAATAGCATGACCTTGCTCCCTTGGCCTTCACTGAGGTAGATGGTGGTTCCCCTCAACTGCCCTCGGATTTGGACTGTGATTGGAAATGTTCCCATGCTGTCCACACATATAGCATTAGAACGCAGGTGGGGCCTATACTATCTTTCCCTTTTCATTAGTGTTGAGAAGTTATGGCATCACTAGAAAATGACAATTATATGAAATGTGGAAATATCTACCACACATGTAGCACTTCCCACTCCCGAGTAGGCGGTTCCCGGAATGTTTCTTCCCTCATTTATTACATGTGTGATGTTGTTCATTCTTGCCTCTTCTTCCCTGATCGAATCTCATACCTAATATTGGATCCATCAATATTTTCTTTTCATTGGATTTATGATACCATTTCATCTCACCAAACTCTAGTTCGACTATCATCACACTTCGCATGATCTCCTCATAGCTATCATAATCTTGGTTGGCTATATTCTTGAGTAGATAAGGTCTCAGTTCACCGAAGAATCAACCAACCTTACCATTTGTCTCCATGAAAAAGATAGAGGTGCATCATGAACGCCTTGTGAAGTTCAACTCATAGCATCCCATAGATTCATTCTCCTTCTGTTTCAGCAAAAGAAACTCCTTATCTGTTCTTGTTCTCATCCATCGAGGGAAATACATGTTGAAGAATATCCCTTTGAACACTTCTAACTCTATAGCTTCAACCATAACTCTTGGCCTCATGTTTTTAATCATCTCCCACCACTGATCAGCTTCTCTCACTATGTGATAGAGTGCCAGGGTGACCTTCCCTTACTTTGAATAGTAGAGCATAGAAAATATCATCTCAAAAGATCTGATCCACTGTTCAGCAATCAATGGGTCAGTCGATACACAGAAGGTTGGTGGTCGGTGAATCATAAAAGACATTATATAATATTGTTCCCTTCACAATGATATTGTTCTCTCAGCTTGATTCTTGTTATTTCCCATAACATGAGTGAGTTAGTTCATCATTCGCATCAAATTTTCCAATTCGGAGTCCATTGGAGGGCCATCATGTCATGGTCCATTGCGGTCACCATTTGAACTTTTCCTCCTATTGGTCCCCATTTTATAAATGAATAAAAACATAGTGATAATATTATTTCATTTGTGAATCTTTTAACTATAAAGTATTTTATTTCTTAAAATATCATTCTTTAAACAATTAAATTTATCAGTAATTACATCAGAATGATTCAAATAAGCTTATGATTAACAAAACATATCCCCAAGGAGTGTCATAACCAAGAGTTCAGAAAGACCCGTTTTTGTGTACAAGGATACCCTAGGTCAAGCCTGAAACTCCTTGTCAGAGTTATCACTCCTAGGTACATCTATACTAGAGCCTCCTCTACCTTCTCGTATAAAGACATAAATGAATTTTTATGATAAACATCATACTCAATACTCACCAAAATACCAGTTGGTACAATAATATTTATAATTTTTTATAGGGTTCTTCCTAATGTTTTCATAGCCAAATTTCAATAAATAATTAATCATTACTTTGATACAAACTATGGAATTCTGCCTTATAATTACATTATTGTACATTACATTATACAAACAAAAGATCTTTAAAGTCTAATGTCATGGAAATTAGAAACAATAAAACATTAATACATAAAACAAATTTGAAATATCATTGAAAGTATCATAAAAAATTTCATCCTATGTACAATTACTGCATATCATAACCTGGAGACATATATCAAAGGAATGGGTGAGCAGAAGGCCTAGTAAGGGTAAAGAAGTGAATCAATTTAATTGTGATATCAATAAGAACATGATGAAAAACATAATGCCACATGAAATGGAAGTAGAGGAATTTTATAATGAAAATAACATCAACCATAACATGAATATGTTTTTAAAATATTTAATTTATACATTGGTGAACATATCACCAAGGTTCTTCCCCAAGGTTTCATTAAAATTACAAATTTTATACTCCAAGGTAGTATGAAACTTGTCATCTCTAGATATTAAATTATTTATACAATTCATTGGAGAACTATTAGGGGACACCCCTAATATGTATTTATTTTCATGTCAGACACATATATCATAATCAAATATTTCATAAATAACCCATAAAGTGTAAATGTAATGGGTTTCATTTCAAAATCTTGACGTTTTTAATGTTCTTAGAAACATGATAGTTATTTATTTTATAACCTTTTGAAAATAAAATATGGTTCCTTGTATGACCATTAAAAAATAAAATATATCATTTTTATATCTGGATGATTACCTATAGAAGTACATATATATATGGATATTCAGATAAATAAAACTAGAGAATTTCTTGAGAAAGAGAGAGATATATTTTGTGTAACACCCCGAGCTTCCATGATACACTTCTCATTCAATAGTGCAATAGATTGCATTGTACGAAACTTTGAGTTCTAACACACCGCGACTAATCGAAGTAGCCGTTATGAATAGTAATACCCACTTTTTAAAATTATAGAAATTTTATATTTCAAAATGGACTTCATTTTTGTGTTTGTAATATCAAAATTATCCTAAGTTAAATTTTTTGTAATTTTCTGACGACTTCCATTTTTTTATGAATAGTGAAAAATACTAAAAAACAACTTTTTTAATAGAAATAATTTATAGTGATAAATTATACTATTGAGTTGTTTTAGAGTATAATTATAATATATTTTTACCATTTTATCCAATGGTGGTCATTAGAATTAATTTCACTTTGAAATTGGACATAAACAATTGTCAATCTTTTGATATAAACTGTTTCTTAAAAAAACGCTATTTGTTGTGACAGCGGGAATTAATTATAAAATTAATTAATGCAACATATAAGTTTGGAATATTTTAAAATATACATCATTTTTTAATTTGGAATATCAATTATAGCTTAGGGTGAAATTTTGGCATTGTTCTGAAAAACTTCAATTTTTGATGAATAGTGAAACCACTAAGTGGTACTTATAAAAACGGATTTTTCGTTTAAATGAAATTTTACCATTCTGTGTTTTTAATTTCAAAAATCTGACATACATGGTACTCATTACGAATTAAAATGTGGTTCAATGAGATTAAAATAATTTTTGGTGAATAGTAACTTTTAATTTCTTAATCGCGATTAGAGGTAATTAGTGTAGTTTAAGGTAAAAATAATGTTTTAATAATATGAGATGAGCTTGACACATGTCATAACCTAATTGGATGTGTCATTTCCGACCAAGACAATCCATGGGTCAACTTGGGGAACCCATGGAGCCACCTTAGTTGGAAAATGACATAAATACCTTTTATTTAATGTTAAAGTAAAAAATGACACAAACATGAAATGTTTTACTAAAACAATTTTTACATGGGGTTATACAAGTCATATTTTTGACTATAAATATTCATTTTAAATCTAAAAATATTTCCTAAATCATAGTATTTTTTTATTATTAGACATTTGTTTCGCACGGAATCCGGGGATGACCTCCTGGACGGGAGATTCAAACATTCCGATCAGTTTCAAAGAGGTTTGTTCGTAGAACCGAAAACATCCAATGATTCCATATCCGTTTGGACCTACTTTCCAAATGCAGGCGCCCATTATCTTGTGGACTAATGAGGCTTAGGAATTTTCATTGGTCGAGAGGATGGGAGGTCGGACTCATTACACCTTTTTGAGGGGAATTATTGTCTACTCCGGGACTCTCTTTATAGATTTAAGTTATGTTCGTGAATCCTTATTACATTACCAATTATAAAATATGCTTTCCTTTAGTTTTAACAATCAATGATTAAATATGAAAAGAAATTTAGAGAATCTTTTATTTGTATTCGAGGTTCTTCATCAATAGAGAATCATCTATATTTGTTTAGAGATTCTTGGTCAATGGTATCCTTCAAATCTTTTATATAAAAAGTCTCTTGGTCATTTTATGATGACCAGGCTGGTTTTAAAGCCACTCAGTGGGGCACTTGAAGTTTATCGTCATTCAGAAGGACAGAGATTATCTCAAAGTTGGGATCGAACCCATAAATGGGCTACCTACGTATCCTTTGTTTTGGAAAAGGAATCAGAACCCACGTAGTTCGAGTAATGGAGTATGATGTTTATGATTTATGGCTCAAAGATGAATGTCATAATTACTTTTACACTCTAAGCTCACGTGAGTCATGCTCGGTGTGAGAAACAAGAGGTATTGGTAAAATGGTGCCAAAAGAAAAAGGATCCAAGAAAAAGAAATCCAAGGATACCCGGCCCAGACGTCCTACCACTTGTCCAAAACCTGAGAAGAGAGGAGCTCCTGGCACATTATGGCCAACTCTAGAAGCAGGAGAGTTTGAAAAATGGGGCTATGAAGTGAATCAAAGAATCCCAAAGAAAACTCGTCTGGCGGGTTTCTTGGCAATGTGGCTCAGTGTTTATCTCTTGCCGGTCAGGGATTCGAAGGGAGGCGTTAGGCCAGGGACCTTCGTCATTGCGGCCAAGTTGGCTGATGGAAAAATGGTTGGGTTAGCTACCTCCATTTTAGCAAAGATTCACAGGAGTTTACTTCACGTCTTCCAGGGAAAATATCCTTTAAGAATAGTGGGACCATTCCAGGTTTTGTGGGGATGGATCGCCACTCACTTCAGGACTTACAATGTACAGAATGGATTACAAATTCCTGGAAGCTCTTTCAGACCGTCGGTGCAAGCATTCTCTGGAATTGCTCCATTAGATGTTAATGGTTATGACATGAAAGTAAGACTAAGCATGTATAAGGAATTCAACTTCTTTCCTTATGGAAGTCCGCCATCCGGGCGGTTTGTTGATGATGGGAAGGCCCATTTGGATTTGAGGTCATACATGCTAGCTTGCAGGGATGGCGTGTTAGTAGCCAGGATTGATGGAGAAATCATATGCGAGGCCTATGCTCCATATAGATTTGCACGCCAATTCAAATGTTTGCAACAGATTGTTGTATACCCTCCAGTACATGTCAGGTTAGAGCAACATCCGATGGTTGCTCGACAATTATGGTTGCTGACATCAAGAGAGAAGACTGGGGCAGTATTTGATCTACCAGTTGAAAAAGCGGCACATTATCTGACTACATTTTATGCCGAACACTGGATAGCATCATACCCTAAAGGGATATTGAATCACCCAGTATATCAAGTGGGAAAGAGGAAGAGGACTGTAGAGAAAGAAACTCTTCCTCATGAAGGTGACGCTTCTCCACCTGAAATAGGTTCAACAGACTCCTCTTCTAGAACTGATTCATCGGATAATCACGATGGGGATGATGAGGCACAACCGGCAGCAAAGCGGTTTCGTGCCCGATATAATCCTCCGGCCAGAGTTAAAAGACCCACTCCATCAGCTCCTAGTGAGTTATTTGATTGTAATAACTTCAATCACTACTACATTATAAAGTAATAAGTCTTAATTTCTTATTCTCTATCTGTAGTTGCAGGAGTCGGGAAGAAATTAAAATCAAAAATTGTAGGACCTTCCTCACAGCCTTTATATCTAAGACCAGAGGCTGTTCAGCTATGGCAGATCTTATACTGTGATACTGAGACCGCCTGGCTGGATTTGTGTGAGGGCCTACAACTTCCTGGAAATCGGATATCTTCTAGCTTCTAAAGACCTTCAATACGGAGATAACCCCAATGAAGTGCGAGCTTACATCAGAGAGCTGGAAATGCTCATATATGCCACTGATAATTCGGTTCCTATCACCAGGCAGGTGAAGGAAATGATTGATCATGGCACCACTGAGGGGGCTGGTGGTTCTGGAGATGAGGAATGGTAAGAGTACGTGGCTCCTGAAGATGTAAGTTTTCTTTCCTTATTTTCTTTGCAACTTGATTTCAGTTGAAGATTTGTTACTTAAGGAAGTTATTTTTTTCATCTTGCAGCTTGAAAAGAAAGGAACAGGGGTTCCTTCGCCACAATATAGCCCTGGTGGTACTGCTATCGGGGCTGCTGCTGATTCTCCTCGTGAACCAGGCGAGATATCTCCAGGCCAGCAGGCAATGAATGAGGCACTGGACATAGCCTTCCATTCGCCAATCCAAGTGCCAATAAGACAGATTACTGATACTCCGAAAAACAAAAGAATCCAAGGAAATGAAGGAGAAAATCCATAGCTAAACGTTTCATTAGCAGTGGTAAGTCCTTCGAACAATCATGAGTTTATTCCCATAATCATATGGTTACTCATATTTCCGAGGATTGCAGGGGATTCTTCAATTTCTCCCTTGAGGGAAGGGACTGATCCTTCTTCAAAGGTCATGGAGGGTGCTGTAGAACAATCACAGACTCAGGATGACTTGGTTGCTCCTAGAGAAGAGCTACCATCCATTCCCAGTATCCCTCCTATCACTAAAGATGTTGTCCAGGGTCAGGGGTTGCAGGACATAAGTCGGCAAGAAGACGTAGAAAATGCTCCCACTGGTGAGACTAATCAAGATTCTGAAGTATCATTGGATGAAATGATGAATCAAGGAATGACTTTTGAATAATTTTATAATCATGTTGAGTTTTCATGTGATTTAGAAGGCCTTGGGCGTGAGTGTTACCCTTCGCCCAAATTTTTCTTTAAAAAATATACTTCTAACCATGATGTAAAATAATATGCAGTTTCTTCCGTAGAAGCCGCTGAACTGCCAATGCCCGAAGAGGGTGTGGACACTGATGTCAACCCTATCATTGCAGAAACATTAGCTCAAGTAGAGCTAAATCCAATAAACTCTCCTGAGACTCATCTTGAAAATCCTGTTGAAACTGGGAAAGATAGGGAGAAGTATTCTCAGGTTGTTGAACCACCATTGGGTAATGGATAACAATATTTGTGATTGTACTTTATTCGCAAGACAATCCATTCTTTTGTTATCCTTTGAAGCTGACTAAACCTTTCAATTAATCATGCAGGACCATCAACTGCAATGACTAGATCCGAAGATGAGGCCTCAGCCTCTGCCCCAACGGGAATTGAAAGTGAAGAAGCACAAGTCAGGGGGGAAAGAGCAGGACAAGGCACCTCCCTAAGTGCGCTAATTCCAGATTACATACCCCCTTCTGACGATGATATTGAATCAGATCCAGATATGCTTAAAGCATTCAGCTTTTCACGACGTAAGGCATGGAATAACATATGGAACATCATATCAGGGGTTCCTTTAGAAGAGCTACCATCAAAAATTTCCCGATTGTCATCCCAATTTGTTATAACGGGACTTGGTGGTTTTGGGTATGAAAAGATCCATGCTGCGGTGAAACAGATCATTTTCAGGAGGGAGCAAATGCAGACAAGTCACGAAGATTTGACCAGAGTGAAATTGTCAGTCAACATAGGCGAATTTGAGGCTGCGATATCCCAGGATGAAGCTGATTATGTTGTCAAGATGAAGGATCTGAAGCAAAAATCAAAGAAAAGGTCGTCCAGCAGGTGCAAATCCAGCAACAGTTAGATGCTGTTACTGGGGAACTTGATCAGCTTAATAAATCATTGGATGAAACTCATATGAATGGCATGAAAGCCATTGCAGATGCTAAGAAGGCACTTTAGCAAGCTGAAAAGAGTGAAGCTGGTCAAGTGCACGAGCTTCAAGTAACTGTTGATAAAGCTCAGGATGCTATACATCAAATGAAGACTTATGTTGACAATCTTCTGTAATTCTTGAAAAGGAGAAGAGATTCCAGTCTGTGGATGTCCTTCTAACTCTTGTGTATCAATGAAAAACACTTTTGTCTTCAATCATTTGTACTTGCATTCTTCCATTACCTGCTTCAAATTTACTTAAGCCAATGGGCTTAGTAATCATAGTTTGATTTTTACTAGGATTATTACGAATAACCCTACAAACTTTGAATCTTTTAACTGCTCAATATTACTTAAATCATACAACAACAAAAATGTATATTTAGTGAGCTGGAACTTGACTTTTATTCAGAGTTCCTTTTTCTTTTGTGTGGGCAGTTTAAAGTCATGCACGCCGGACATAAAGGGGCTAATGTTTAAGGTCAAAATAGCTTTGACCGAAATGGATTAAAATGGATTCAATTCCTTGACAATTTATCTGAAAAACATATTACCATACTCAAGTATGAGGGAGAAAAAAAATGTAAACTATGGCTTAAGAATATTTGAATCTGAGGAATGATATGAAAAAAGAGCTAAAAGGCATTAGAAGAAGTAGTTTCCAAGAATGAAGTTACTATTATTTAACAAAACCCGTTAGGGGGTTGAAATATGCAGGTCCACCTATGGGCATTGGCTGCATAGTCAAATAAAATAGCATCTTTTGGCTGACAAGTCTGTTATGTGGACTGTTTATGCAAGGCCACCTATGGGAACGTGCTGCATAGTCAGGTAAAAGAACTCCCAAAAATTTACTTTCCTAGTGCTAAAAGCCAGTTAAAGTTTATGGAGATTCAAATTTTCTAAAGCATAGAGTTTGTTGAATGGAAAGAGGTACTTGAATATGGAGAAGATATTTCAAAATAAGAATATCGAAGAACTGGATGAATATCACTCCTACGAAGGTCTGACCCAAACATAGGGAAGAAGAATAAACCATAGATTTGAATACTTTCAGATCATGAAAATGGATATGGGACAAATATGTTAAGGATGACTATTTTTTTTGTAGATCTCTACATATTGTTGTTTTAAGACAGATAAGGACAAAAGAGGCATTCTTCCCAAGAATGAAGTTACCATTATTTAACAAACCCGTTATGGGGATGAAACATGCAGGGCCACCTATGGGCATTGGATGCATGGTGAAATAAATAGCATCTTTTGGCTGACAAGTCTGTTATGTGGATTGTTTACGCAAGGCCACCTATGGGCACGTGCTGTATAGTCAGGCAAAAGAATTCTCAAAAGTTTGACATTTTTGTGACTAGAAGTCATGAAAAGGGTTATGAAGATCTGAAAATATTTAAGGTTGGGATTATAATACATAAAGATGGGTATTTTCCAATGTATATAGAGATACATAGGTCAATGAAAACCATAATCATGTTGTGGCTGGGTCCTGAATTGAAATTTTGGACTTCACTACGTATCTCATAAGAATAAGAATCAAGCCATACGTAGTTCTTGAAATGCAGTTTAACGTCGTGCAGGACGAAAGTATGAGTGATCTTAGTTTAGGGTCATGGAATTCGGACAATAATAATGAATACACAGTGTGTGTTTTCATGAGGACTTTTCTGCCAAGGGACTGAAAGTGAAATTTGGGATTAGGCCCAAAAGACTTGGGACTGGATTCGAGGGACACTCGAATGTTCCTACGTATCCCATAAGGATGGGAATCAAGTCCACGTAGTTCTAGAATTACCCTTTTTACAAATTTGGTTCGTACGTGTGAAGGGTGAAAGGGGACTTTAGTGCAATGATGGTTTTACCTGAAATAAAAAGTTTAGGCATTACCATGTATGCATGTAGTCTTTTGAAAATGAAACATGATTTAAAAAATCAATGTCAATAATGGTTCCTTCTCAAATGAGGAAATCAAAGAATATTGTAGTTTATTGTCGTATCGGACAAAAGTGTTGTATAGTTTAACGTCATATAACAAGGACGAAATTGAATCAATGTAATGATATTGATTCCATGGGGGTTTCGCAAATCAACATCATATGAGGTTGTGGTGAACCGATGTGAAGAGATTGTTTTTGGGCTTGAACCTTGGGAGGTTGCCTACATACCTAGCCTGGAGGGCGAGGATCAAAGTCCGTGTAGTTCAATTAAAGAATGAATTAATGATTAAGTTGTTCTTGGGGACAATGATCTAAATAAAAAATAATGTTGGGACTTACACATGGTTAGTGGCCCAAAGGGAATGTTATGGTTGATGTTCGCTCTAAGCTCACGTGAGTCATACTCGGTGTGAGAAACAAGAGGTAATAACAACCTTAACGATGCACAGTTTAATGTCATGTAGGACATAAAAAAGGGACTATGCAGTTTAAAGTCTTGCAGTTAGGACTATTGGTGCTGCACAGTTTAGTGTCATGTAGTAGGGACAAAATACAGTTTAATGTCATGTAGGACATATCAAGGACTTTCTGTACAGTTTAGCGTCATGTAGTTAGGACGATGGGGATAAAATAGTTTAACGTCATATTGGACGAAAGGGGAATTGTGTAGTTTTAATGTCATGCAATAAGGACAAAAAGAGTGTACCATTTTAACGTCATGTCGGACGAAAGTGCGAATAGTTTAAGGTCATATGCATGGACCGTGAATGGTGCAGTTTAATGTCATACTGGACCTTTGAGATTATATAGTTTAACGTATTTTCGGACGTGAGGGACTTTTATACAGCTTAGTGTCATGTAGTTTAGGATGTCACAGTTTAACGTCTTGCTGGACATAAGGGATTTGCAAAATAGTTTATGGTCATATATATGGACCAGGGATGATGCAGTTTAAGGTCATGCTGGACGGTTTAGGGAACATTTTCACAGTTTAATGTCGTGTGGGACGATGGACCATTGTTGTACAGTTTAAAGTCATGTAGCTAGGACTAAGGTGAACCAATTTGAGGATATCAATTCTGGGGACTTTTTTACAGTTTAACGTCATGCTGGACGTTGGAAGTGCCACACAGTTTAATGTCATGTTTCTAGGACACAATATAGTTTAATGTCATCTCGGACAATTTAAGGTGACACAGTTTAACGTCATGTTGGACAAAGTTTCAGTTTAAGGTCATACTGGACCATCACTGTATGAACCAATTGTAAGAGTCTTGGTTCTGGGAACAATATTTTATGTTTATACAAAATACTTCTTCAGAAATCTGGCATTAGTTGGAGTCGTGATGTGTTCTCCATCCATTGAGATCAGAGAATACGCTCCATTGGAGTAGACCTTATGTATTGAATAAGGTTCTTCCCATTTTGGTACAAGCTTGGGAGGCTTCTTTCCTGGTATCATTGGTGCTCTGAGAACCAATACCAATTCTCCTCGAATGAATGAACAAAGACGCACTTTTTTGTTAAAAACTCGTGCTATCCGATTCCGATAGATTTCCAAGTGGTGCAAAGTGCACAATCTTTTCTCATCTAACTGTTCCAATTCATTCAACCGCTTTTGGGATTGCTCATCTGTTGATAACTGATCACAAATGGATATTCTGAGTGAGGGCAATTGAACTTCAATTGGCAAGACTGCTTCTGTTCCATATACTAATGAATATGGAGTAGACCGCGTTGCATTGCGAGTGGTAGTCTGATAAGCCCATAAAGCATGAAAGAGTTTATCAGGCCATGACCTCTTATCTTTATCCACCATCTTTTGCAGTATATTTGAAAGAGTCTTGTTGAAGGCCTCTATCTATCCATTAGCCGCTGCATGATATCGAGATGAATGGTTGGACTTAATGTTGTATTCTTGATACAATTTCTTTACCTCAGAAGAACAGAAGTTGGTGCCGTTGTCTGTCAATATGGTATGAGGGACACCAAATCTAGTAATGATGTTAGACTTGATGAAGCTAACAATGCATTTAGAACTGACTTCTTTGAGAGGTACTGCCTCTGCCCATTTGGAAAAGAAATCAGTAGCAGTAAGAATGTACTTAAACTGCTTGGCCGTAGCTGAAGGGTAAGGTCCCACCACATCCATTCCCCATGTGAAAAATGGCCATGAGTATTTAGCTGTATGAAGCAACTCTGGAGGTTGATGAATGAAGTTGGCAAATACTTGGCATGAATGACACTTCTTTGTGAAATTAACACAATCTTGTATCATTGAAGGCCAAAAGTATCCAAGCCTTCGAATTTGATCAGACAATCTATGTCCAGACTGGTGGGCACCACAGACTCCTGCATGCACTTCTTTTATGACAGCCATTGTCTCTTCACCATCAATACATCTGAAGAGAACTCCATCAAAACCACGTTTGTAGAGAATTTTCTCGAGGTGGTTTGGACTATCATAAAGAGTAAAATTGACCACACGTCACCAAATTTGTTCTTTCTCGGCTCTATCAGGTGGAAGTGTTCCATTTTGAAGGTATTCCTTGATAGGTGACATCCATCCTGTAGTATGACCATACGGTTCAGGAATGGAACTAATTTCATTAATTTCCTCTGTTCTGACTTGAACATAAGGTGAAATTACAGGACGATGGGCAATACCGATGGTTGTCTCGTCCCGATTTGGATCTGCTAAAGTTGTGGCTATATTAGCCAGTGCATCAGCTTGAGCATTTTGTGATCTTGGGACATAAGAAAATTTCGGTTCTGAAGGGAATTCTGACATTAAATCTCTGACATAATCATACAAAGAGATTAATTCTTCTTTTCTGATGGCATAATCCCCATTGACTTGTTTGATTACCAGGTCTGAATCACATTTCACCTTTAAGTGATTCGCTTGTTCTTGAAGCGCTAACTCCAAGCCTGCAATGAGAGATTGGTATTCAGCTTCATTATTGGTACCACCTTCCCACAACAAAAAGGAATAAGGTAACACTGCCTTATCTGGAGAAATGAGCACAATTCCTAAACCAACTTTGTTGAATTTAGGATTTTCCATTTTCTTCCCTGTTGGACTTCTAGAAGCACCATCAAAATACATTTCCCATGTTTGAGGACTCTATTGAATAGAGAAAACTTCCTCATCAGGGAGTTCGATATCTAAATACGTGTCTTCCACTGAAGGATGATCAGCCAGGAAATCAGCCAGAGCTTGGCCTTTAATTGCCTTTTGAGACACATACTGGATGTCGAACTGCTGTAGAATAACCTCCCACCTTGCCAAATGTCCTGTAAGCATTGGACGACTAAGGATGAATTTGAGTGGATTATTACGAGATACCAATTGGACCTCGTGATGCTGCAGGTAGTGTCTCAGTTTCTGAACTGCAAAGATTAATGCTAGGCAACACTTTTCAATACTCGAATACCGGGTTTCTGTTTCAAGCATAGTTCTACTGAGATAGTAGAGACTATTTTCATTCCCAGCATCATTCTTTTGAGCGAGAAAGGCACCCAATGATCGCTCTAAAGCTATCACATAGAGGATAAGAGGCCTACCCTCAACAGGTTGCATGAGTACTGGTGGACTCAAGAGGTATTTCTTGAGAACATCAAATGCTTCTTGACATTCTTCAGTCCACTGGTAAGTGACTCCTTTCTTCAATAATTTGGTAAAGGGTAAACTTTTGCATGCCAAATTGGCGATAAAATGCCGAATATAGGCTATGTGTCCTTGAAGTCCTCTTAATTCTTTCAAATTCTGAGGAGGTGACATACCAAGGATTGATTTGGTCTTCTCAGGATCGACTTCAATACCACGATGGCGTACAACAAAGCCGAGGAATTTTCCGGAGGTTACCCCAAAAGCACATTTTAAGGGGTTCATCTTCAAATTATGTTGTCGAAGCTTGTGGAATACGACTTCCAAATCAGCCAAGTGATCAAAACGTTGTTTGGATTTAACCACCAGATCATCTACATAGAATTCAACAAATTTCCCTAGAAAAGGTTTGAAGATACGATGCATGGCGCGTTGATATGTTGCACCTGCATTCTTTAAACCAAAGGGCATCACCCGGTAACAAAACACACCTTGAGGAGCTCTGAAGTCTGTATATTCCTCATCTTCTGGGGCCATTCGGATCTGATTATATCCAGAATATCCATCCATGAAAGAAAGTACTTCATAGCCAGCCTTCGCATCAATTAAGAGTTCTGTAATCGGAACTGGGAAATCATCTTTAGGACAATACCGATTAAGATCTCTGAAATCGATGCAAACCCTAATTTGACCGTTCTTCTTCTTTACAGGGACAATATTAGACAACCACTTGGGATATTGAACTTCTTTGATGAAGTTAGCTTTGATAAGCTTATCTACTTCAGCCTCGATTTTGGAAGCATAGGTTGGGTGTGTTCTTCTCGCGGCTTGCTTGAATCCTCGATGTTCTTTTGGCAAACCCAAATGATGGGTGGCAACATCAGGATCAAGGCCAGGCATCTCTGTATAATTCCAAGCAAAAATATCTTTATTTTGCTTTAGAAAAGAAATATACTTCTCTTGTTCTTCAAGGGTCATGGCCATACTAATTAAAGTGGGGCGTGGATCTTTCTCTATACCCAGATTTACTTCTCTGAGTTCATCTACAGTGGTAGAGATACCCTCTTCAAATGCTGGAGGAGCATCTCTAAGATCTTCCTCTTCCTCTTCATCATGTGTTATTTCTTCCGTTTCTACTTGCAAAGTAGATGAAAAAACGAAATTCTCATGATCATAAGAGATGTCAAAATTTTCACATTTTGAAGAAGAAGCTTCCATTTCCGACCCTATTGATGAAAAAGGGTCTTCTTTGGGAAATAAAGAGGAGATGATGGATTGAGAATCGACATCAATATTCACCTCTGGTGTTTCTATAACTTCTTCTGGCCTGATTAGCGAAGTATAGACTTGTTGGATTTCAGCAGACGAAATAAAAACGTCACCACTTATGCTCTCATCACTGCTTGGTAAGTTACCAATTTCTCCCATGTTGTCTGGCTCGATTGCCGTAATTGACATTATGGATCTTTCCATAAGAGTATTTTGATTTGGGCCTATTTTGTCAATTTGACTGATAGGTAACACATAATCTGTACTCACATGTGAAAATGGATTTATTGGAATTTTTTCCAAACCATATGGAGCATTAACTTTGGTAATTTCCTTCATTGTAGATTTTTCTCTTCCCTTCATGTGATAAAATTCTGCCTCAATGTATTGAGACTCACATGTCTTGAACGGGGACTTCTCAGCATACAATGTTCCAACTTGACCATCGAAATAGTATTTGAGACATTGATGGTATGATGACGGAATAGCTGCATGCTGATGTAGCCAGGGTCTTCCAAACAAGATATTGAAAGCCGAGTCTTGATCAACAATCATGAAATCCGAATTGGAAACAAGATCTCCAAACTGAGTTCTGAGCGTAACTTCTCCCAGTGGTTCTTGTTCATTTTTATCATATCCTTGTAACATCATGGTATAAGGAGATAAATCAGATTCTGTGAGGCCCAATCGACGAAGTGTGTGAATGGGCATGAGGATGACTCCTGAACCATTGTCAATAAAAGCTCTTCGAACATCTATACCATTGACTTTGCCAGATAAGTACAAAGGTTTTATGTGCCCATGCACAACATCATCTTCATCTTTATCAGTAAAAGATATCACTGCATGGCATTCTACAGGATTATTCTCTATGTGATAAATTTCAGCAGCAGCAATTTCAGCTTCAAACTCCTGAGGACTTGACAAAGCTTCGATGAGTGCTTCCCGAAGATCTCTTGATAGATTCAAAGCATCCAAAATTTATAATTTGGCTGGTACTTGGGCCAAGTGTTTCAATATATCATACTTTTGATCTAGAGGTCTGCGTTTCCCAATAGGAATATGCGGTTTAGCAGGTACCTTGGAAGCAGATGCTTTGGAAGCTGATGCATCTTGTATTGATGTTGGCAACATCTTTGGTTTTGGAAAATTAGACTGATTAGATCCATTTACTTGCAGAGATAAAGAAGATGGAAGCTTTAATCGGTCTTCCAAAATAACTGTGCCGAAGCTGAGTTGGCCATTGGCAGAAGAACTTGCTTGTTCTTTTTGAGCTCGTTGAAGGGCTCTACCACGAGTTTCTGCTGCATATACAGTGCTAGCAGGGGTAGAATTAGAGTAGTTGCTTCAGAAAGATCCACGTCTTCCCCTATATCCTGAACCTCTAGAACTTCCTCGGGTTCCCTTATTTGATACAGGGAATTCAGGCTCATTAAGACTAGAATATGAATCTGTTAATTGAATCATATTAACAAAACCAAATATTAACTCTTCGTCTGATAAAGACTTTGCCTGGTTAGCCTGTTTAGGCTGTGCCGTTTGGTGGGATGGTGCCCGTGGCTCTGAAGTAGATGGCATGAAATCTGCCAGAGTCAAAGATAATTTAGGCCTGATGCATACTCATCTTCTCCTGATTCCTCTTTCTTCTTTGAATTGTGCTGCCCTTTTGAGGATTTGTCTTTTGATGGAGGCTTTACTGCAGCTTTTGTAGGAGACACAATTGGCTTCTTCAATTGTGTTCGCAAAATGGAATGGGTCCGATTGATTGTCTTTCTGACCATCCAATCATCATATTTTTTCGCAGTTTTTCTTTTGACTTCCTGCCACTCGCCTCCTTCTTCTGGATCTGTAGCGGTAATACATGCTACATGAGCTGAAGAACCCTTCAATTTGACTTGTCCCAAGTCGACCATCTTTTGCAGGAGGTCTTTAAAGACAAAACACTCCTGGATGGGATGCCCCAACATTTGATGAAAGGGACAATAATTGGGACGGTCTTCATCTCCTTCCTTGTTTGGCCTCTTCGGCACTGGTAATTGAACCAAATTATTTTCCAGAGCTGAAATGAAGTAACCAAGAACTTTCTCACATCGGAAAGAGTATGTTTTACTCTTCATATCCTCAAATTGTTTTCGTCGTTGATCTTTTTGATCATTTGGACGAAACAGCCTTTGTTGTTGGCGTTCAGGAGGTAGAGCCCTTCGAGAAGATGAAGGTTTTGAAGTAGAAATAGGTACAGCTGCCTGTTTAAGCATAACTGTAGCAGTTTCTGCTTTACCCATTCTTCTTCCTGGAGCTGATGGAATTACACGAGATTTAACCTTAGCCTGTATAAGGGAATCTTCAATCTGTTGAGCGATTGAAGTAAGGTCTCGAAACCCTCCTGTGTATTTCACAGGGATCAATGGCGTGCGCAATTCGTCACGCAAATTTTCCACACAGATTGGCAATAATTCCTCCTGAGGGAGTGATAAACTCAAGGAATACGTTAATCCCTTCCAACGAGCAATGAAATCAGAGACTCTTTCATTCTCACTTTGCTTGCAGTTTGTAATATCGAAAACTGTCGTTTTTGGCAAAGTTGAGCTAAACTGAAGAAGGAATTTTTGACGAAGATCCTCCCATCCGATGACTGACCGGTATTTCAAGATTGTATACCAGACAAAAGCTGGTCCTTGTAAGGTTCGCACGAAGCATCTGAGTTTCACTACTTCTTGCTGCTCTGGAGTTCCCATCATAGGATCACAACAAGACACGTAATGCGTCAAATGTTGTTCAGGGTCGCCTGATCCATTGAAAGTAGGGAAAATAGGGTTTCCCAAACTGGATGGAGGAGAAATTGATTCTACCCATTCAGGGTAAACTTTCTTTTCAGGTTGAACTTGCGCCCGTTTCCCTTCCATAGTTTCTAACCGAGCTGTTAATGACTCAATCGTAGTTATTAACTTTTGAGAAACGTCAGGTTGAACTTGGTTTTGGGTAGGTGCAATGAATGGAGCTTGGATAGACGTGGTGGTTGGTGCTGCAACTGATGGTAGTGCTGCCAACCGTTGTTGCGTTTGACCCGTAGGATTAGACCTCTGTGGGTGTACTGACAAAGGAGGATATTCTTGATCCATCTCAGTAGTTACAACAAATTCCTTCGGCTGTTGGACTTCAGCATTCTTAAGAAGAAGACTACTCTGAAGTAGTTCTGCATTCAACCTTCTTAATTCTTTCATTTCTTCTTCCTGTTGTGCAAACCTTTGCTCTAATGAGAGCGATTGACCTCCTTCAGAGGAAGGGTGAGAAGTAACCTGATTCTTTCCTTTCCCCTTATTGGATCCTTTTTGGAGAGGGGGAAGTGGGTTACTTGAAGGAATACCCAGATTTTGGGTAAGACTTTGATTATGTGTGCGCACACCTTCTTCATTTAGGTCTGTGTGCGCGACTTCTTGAGCAAGAACCTCTTCGTCTGATCCCTGTAATTGAGCCTCATCTGGTGAATCAGCAGCAACGACATTGATGACATTAATGGATGCATATTGCATGGAATCCTTTCTATCATCATTTCTGTGATATTGTCTCCTTCTATGTCCATGATGAGACATGGCATTCCGTTGACTTGATCCCTCAGGAATTTCTTGGAGAACCGTCACTTGGAGAGAATCTCCTGACAGCTTGGCTCTTCATTCCTCTTGAGGCTTATTCCCTAATCGAGAGAATACTGACTTTCTCTGAGGGAGGGATTGAAGATTTGAAAAAGTCCCCAGTCCGGTGGACTGGGGGTGTTCCTGTTGCTTCCGCTCAACTCCTCGAATCCCATTCGTTGACTCTGAGGGTTGGGTTAGAGAAGTCCCCAGTCTGGCAAGCTGGGGTGTCTATTGACATTCTATGTCTGAGATCTTCTTGAAATCTCTCTTGATCTTGCGAATCTTAGTTCGGAAATTAGCTGGATGTATTAACCTGTATCCACTTTTATCACCTGGTTCAACAGACCGTTGGATGATTTCTGAAACTTCTGTCATTTGATGACGTGTTTTCTCCAGACGAGAGGCTTGTGCAATATTCTCGCCTGCTTTATGTAGGATAAATTCAACAATTTGTTCTCTATATACTTGATTTTGAGAGGAACTAGTTGAAGCTTGTTCTTGAGAAAGCTTTTGATTATGAATAAATCCCATTGACAGTGGCCGGCCATGGGCAATAACATTGCATGAGACCATTTTCGGCGGGCTTAGCTGACCGGAAAGCGCTGTGAAATGTAGTGCTCCGTGAACACCCCATCCTCTGATATGAACATTAGATGGATCATTGGAAATTAACTGACACAATCTTCTTAGTGCGCCAAGGCATGAACGTTGAAGGGTTCTCTGTTGCTTTTCAGCCTTCGGATACCGAGAGACTGATAGAGATGCCAAATCAATCTGGCGTTGTAACCCTTATATTATCTTAAGATGATTTTAATATTCATCGTAAGATAATACCTTCTTCTTTAATTGACAAAGAGTTTTCCATATGTTGAGACGAATATCATGGATTCCATCATCCGTCAACATCTTTGGAATGTCGTACTGGGAATCAGCCAAAGGCCAAAACATGACTAGTACTTCTCCTTTTGCCAGTTTTTTCCTCATGTTCAGCATTTCCTCTTTATCAATAAATGAAGATTCTTCTACCTGTTTGGACCAGAGTTGGTGTTTCCTTGTTGCTTCATCGGATTCAACAAGATTGGTAGAGAAATCACTATTCATGCTGGAAGATGAATGACCCAGGGAAGGTTCGGAGAATAACCTGAACCCCAGGCTATCTTCTGATAGAGAAAGAGTTTCACCTGCCGATAGTAAAGCATCAGACATGACTGGTTTTACGTTTGAAAGTGCCTCGAGATAGGAGGGATTTCTCGTCACTACATTGCCTTCTGAAAAATTTTCGAGACAACGTGAATCACTACTGCGGAGAGGACTTTCGCAGAGAAGTTCATCACCATGAGGAGGACCATCATGATGGGTTACAAAAAAAGATGAAATCTCTTGCTCCTTGGACTTATGACCACACAGAGGGTTCCTGTGGCTCTCATCTGAAGAAGAAACTTCAAGATTGACCGAATTTTCATGAAGCAAGTCTTCATGAGGAAGTGTCTGTTGAAGACCTTCAGAATTAATGTTCCCGTTATTGGGAACTGAGGGAGTAGAATCTTGAATTCCGACAGATAAATGTCTGAGAGCTTCAAGAACTCCAGCATCGAGCAATGCTTGGCTACAGATTGGCCTTTGATCTCCTGACTGTGCTGGGCAGATTTTTTTCTTAGATGCCTTCTTACTCTCTTTAGAAACCACTTGATGACGAAAGTGATTGCTCTGAGCAGGTTAATGTGCCTGATCAGGAAAGATGGTCAGGTTAGGCTGACGATCATCGCTCAAATCAGGTGTATGTGCCTGACTTGGTTGTCCGTATGATATGGGGGAGTATGCCCCATAACCCTCTTGGACTGGAACAGATGTGTGTGTCTGTTCCGGAGTGAATTGTTGATGTGTCACTCCACTGCTAGGGATAGATTTATGTGTCTGTCCCTGAGATGATGCTGAAGATGTTATGATATCCTGGAAAGCATCCAGAATATGAGCAGGAATTTGCTTCTGCTATTTTACCATTGAAAAAATATGCTTGGTGACTTCAGCCGCCGGAACGGGAATATACGTCCATTCCGAGTTTGGAGTAGGTGTATGTGCCTGATCCTGTCCTCCTTTTCTTGTCAGTGAATCCTGACAATACTCAAGTGTGGACGCAGAGAGTTTAGTCTGCCTCCTGTTTGTCGTCGGGACTTTCCGACTGACTTCTCTGTGCGCTACCAAGTGAGAATGTTGGTAGGCTTGATTAGTATTAGCAGGTGTATGTGCCTGCTGATTACACTTCGCCAAACGCGGTTGACGAGATCCATCATATGTAGTCAGACGAGCCTGCTGACTAACTGGTGATGTATAAGCAGGTGTATGTTCCTGCCTATGGTACTCAACCGGAATTGCCTGGCGGGATCGGCTTGATGCTGCCAGACGAGTCTGCTGGATAGCTGAATTAAAAAGGGCAGGTGTGTATGCCTGCTCGTTGTTTGCCACCAAGTTAGGTTGGTGGACTTCTCCGGAGATGGCAGGGATGACAACCTGCCTATTGTTAACCGGATTCCGTCTCTGGCGGTTCATCTTGCCTGCTCGGGTTCGAGGAACCTGAGCTGAATGCCTGGAGTCGGTACCCTCATCATGTTGAGGGCGCACTACTGCACGAGTCTGGCGGCGATTGTTGATGGAAGCCCTCGGGAAGGACTCCTGTCTTTTTGAATTAAGGCCCCGAGGGGCCTGCTCATTCACTTCCTCGGAGTAAGGGAGTGAATGGAAATTACGTTCCGGGGATAACGACCCGAAACGATTGGAGACAATAGTCAGCACCGCCTGCTTCTTGATTGCTGGCCGCCGTTGTCTAGACAACCAGGTAGAATTGTTAACTTGGAGGGCTTGACGAGCGGCCTCCAGAGTTGGGATAGTGCCGTTGCGACGGTACTCCTTAACCAGTGCATTAGAAACACAGCGTTGGAGATGCTGAGTTGGTGATGTCATCCTCAGAGCGGATGACGTTCCAGCAGGAGTAGTAGCATTGGTTTTCACAGCAGCAGACCTCACAGTAGAGGTGTTCACAGCAGCAGTATTCACAGGGGTGAATTTAAGGAAATCCATTTTTGTAGAAGATCTTGAGAAAAGAGTGCCTGTTCCATGTAACAGACATAATTAAGATGAATCCGGCCACTGCATCTTTTGGATGAGCATATGTCAATGATTGCCTTGTTGGCCCATGGGGCCTAACAAATAAGAAGAACATCACTTTCACTTGGTTAAGGATTCACGTCGGGTTCACCATTTTTGTTTCGCACGGAATCCGGGGATGACCTCCTGGACGTGAGATTCAAATATTCCGATCGGTTTCTAACGGGTTTGTTCGTAGAACCGGAAACATCCAATGATTCCATATCCGTTTGGACCTACTTTCCAAAGGCAGGCGCCCATTATCTTGTGGACAAATGAGGCTTAGGAATTTGCATTGGTCGAGAGGATGGGAGGTCGGACTCATCACACCTTTTTGAGGGGAATTATTGTCTACTCCGGGACTCTCTTTATAGATTTAAGTTATGTTCGTGAATCCTTATTACATTACCAAGTATAAAATATGCTTTCCTTTAGTTTTAACAATCAATGATTAAATATGCAAAGAAATTTAGAGAATCTTTTATATGTATTCGAGGTTCTTCATCAATAGAGAATCATCTATATTTGTTTAGAGATTCTTGGTCAATGGTATCCTTCAAAACATTTATATAAAAAGTCTCTTGGTCATTTTATGATGACCAGGCTGGTTTTAAAGCCACTTAGTGGGGCACTTGAAGTTTATCGTCATTCAGAAGGACAGAGATTATCTCAATGTTGGGATCGAACCCATAAATGGGCTACCTACGTATCCTTTGTTTTGGAAAAGGAATCAGAACCCACGTAGTTCGAGTAATGGAGTATGATGTTTATGATTGATGGCTCAAAGATGAATGTCATAATTACTTTTACACTCTAAGCTCACGTGAGTCATGCTCGGTGTGAGAAACAAGAGGTATTGGTAAAATTTAGACAATTGTGCCATGAAAGATGCAATCATAGAATTTGTTTGGGGCTTATGTATGGATGACTGCCCAGATAGATGAAGGTTTAGGATTTACTTTTAGGGAGAAAATCCATGAACATGGTCCATAAAGATATATGTGCTTCATGGAGATTTGAATACTCTAATCTTGGGGCTTACTCCTAAGGAGGATGCCCAAGTTAGGAGGGGACCTATGATTGGGTTTTACTCCTAAAAATGGAAACCCTAATCAAAGGTAAATTATGACTGGTTAAGAGAAATTTAAGGGGACTTGGGGCTTACTCCTAAAAAAGAAGCCCAAGGTTATGACTGAGTCTTATTCCTGAAAAGGAGACCCAGGTTAGGGATTAAGGTTTGGGGCTTACTCCTGAGGAGGATGCCCAAGGTTTGAGGTTGGGGCTTATTCTTAAGAAAGATGCCCAAGATTAGAGGACTTGATTGGGGCTTACTCCTGAGGAGGATGCCCAGATTAAAGGTTTTATAACTGGGGATTATTCCTAAAAAGGAGACCCAGGTTAAGGATTCTCTCATCTTAAAGGATGAGGTTGAATGAATGAAATCTAAATCTTTGGTGATATAAAGAAGTTTAAATCACTAGGTTTTGAGAGATATTTCACAGAATTCCTTTCAGACAAGGATGTCAAATCAAGAAATCATGCCATATATGGATTTGAAGAGTATCTTGAAGACTGAATCTTGAATAGGAAAGGTGAAATGGCTTAAGAGGGGTAAAATGGGCAAGATGGGCACCCAAAAAGATAGGGGTGCGTAAGTCTTGAAAGGCGCGCAAGTCCTGCGGCGGCGTGCAAGTATTGGTCGCGCAAGTATACTTGCGCGACATGAGGGGTACTTGCGTGATTTTCAACCAGCACTAAAATGCTTGAGCGACTCTTTATTAAACCCTTTACAATCCTCTTGAGGTTCTTCCAGAGAAGGGACGCGCAAGTTATATTGAAGGAATTAATCTGGCATGCAAGTGTTTGATAAGTTTCAACACTTAGGCCTTCCTTCTTCTCTTTAGATCTTCCATTCTAATTAAAAAATTACCTTAGAAGTGTTCTGGAAGCTTTGAGAAGAGACTTGGGCGTCGGGAGCTTCAATCCGAGTTTCTGGAAAAAGATCCTCTCGAATGGGGGGCCCACAGGGTCTATTTATAGGCAAAAGAAGACCCAGGGTGGTTACCGGGCGGTTACCAATTAGGTCGCGCAAGTAACTTGCGCGGCAGTGGTATAACTTGCGCGGCAGATTTGCTGTTGATCCTTTGTTCATGCCTTTGTCGATTTTTGATGTTTTCTTCAAAGGATGAATCACTTTCAGCTGAGATATTCCCTTTTCCGATCTTTAGATTCTTTGAGGAAAGGAGTGTCAACAACATTAAATAAATTAAATTATTTATGACATCATGATGATGCAGCGATGACCTCATTATTTAACGATTTAAATAAAGTGGAAAGATAATGTAATATCTAAGAACTAAACATGTCCAAAACCTATTGGATGAGTAGATTTCGAACCCTTATCACCTTATACTCGAATTATATAAGTGTGTGACCTCTAAAATCCGAAACTCATTTTATAATAAAGTGACTTTTCTTTACTTTCCAAGAGTGCCCATCCTCTCCACTTATAAAAGGCCCCCACCACTCCCACCTTATTCACACTTTCAAGCCATTTGTCTCGTCCAACCACTTCCCAAATACACTCCCAACATCCCCCTCTTACTCCTAGAAGCCTCAATTTGGGCAGAACTCTCAAATCATAAAGAGTTACCCGATTTTTAGGTAATGACTTCTCTGATGTTGTTTTGTTTTATTTTCCTTCTCCAACCCCATAAACTCTTTTTATTCATTTCTTTTGTAATAAAACTAGTGTCCTCAATATAGTAGGATGTTGTTATAAAAATGATTCGAGCTACACTTACACACACATACATCTAATGGTTAAAGAACATACGGTTTCTGTGGATGGCGAATTTCTGCCTCACGAAATAATGATTGTTCAACACTCATAAAACACCTTCAAAGGTGGCCATTAAGATGTCACTATATTTATATATGATATATAATATGTTTATGTTTTCCTTATGCTTCTGTATTTCTCATTTATGGCATACTTTATGATTTCCATTATGGGTAAACGTGATAATTACATTTTAGGAAGTGCGGACTACCGCCCCCTCAAAGTGATGTAATCGTTAATGCCATATGTGGGATGTATAAAGGATGGAGTAAATAATATTATATATGATATTATACTGGAACTATATTATACCTTTATATAATTATGATTTCCGTCCATTAAATACGAAATAGAAATGAATGTAGCGTTCATGCGTACGCACGGCTTACCGTCTCCATGAACGGTGCATTTCATTTCTTACCTCTAAATGTTACGTAATATTATGAATGAATGTATATAAGGGATATATATGATATATATTACATCTAAATCATTAATATAATTCTGGAGATATTGGATATTCTACCACATAAACAACTTGTAATTATAAGAAGTTTATTGTTGACTCAAGTACCAAAAATCTACAAAACGACTGTTATTAACTTAAATAATTACATAATGTTCATAACATTGTAATAAGTGATATAAAAAGGATAATTAAATTGAAAATGGTTTTTAATAAGGTAGATATTAACTCTAGTTTATTATTCAGGTGGTTAAAGAACGGTTGAGTCAAGTCAGACACGAGGTAATGGAACTTCTTAACCCAATTTCTATTCTTTGGGTTAATCTCCTACTTTCAAATTATGTCATGATATTACTATGTCTTATTTTGTATTTTTACTTTCTTTATGTGTACCTATAGTGAATACACATAATATATCTATTATATTTTAAAAATGATATTTGTAAGGACTTCGTCTCAATCTCCTTTCATTGAGGCATATTTGGTTTTATACACAAATTTCTTTTATATGGTGTATAAACCCCTTTGACTTTTACGTTTATTCAAAAGGAATCTTTTTTATACGAAGTGTTTACTAAACGACAAAATGGAATGTTTTTGTCGTATGTATGCGGCGACAATGACTTCTCCGCCGCCATGACCACTATTTGAGTTTCCGCTTCCTCTACAAGCCATACTTTTTTTCAATGAAAAATCAATACCATGTTTTACTTTTATTTTATTTTGGTATTGAAAATGGTTTTGAAAGCGTTTTTATTATATCAATGTGTTTTATTGATATATTGGGATTGAAATGTGGAAATGTTATGTTTCCTTTATGCATGTTTTATGTGATATGATTATGTTATGGTTTATGATATGTTTAAACCTATTCATATGAGGAATGCGTTGGACTTAATAAGTGACGGGTGGAGCCCGCAATAGCTCCTTGATGCATCGGCAGGTCTCTTGAGACAAACAAGTGTCTTGGAATGAGGCCTTGACAAAATCTTATTTGTGGACTTGGCACGAGGCCTTGGCTATGTGGTTATGATAGTCAGGAATTATGCATTCCATCATTATGAAAGTGGTTATTTATATTGCATGTGATTATTCGTCCAGTATAATATCCATGTGAAGAAGTGAATGACATTATCTCATTTTACATTTTTCATATTATGTTCATGTTTAAAAGGCTTTTGTTTTAGTTATACATTCCCTTAAATGTTTATGTTTTTTGATGAAAGCTTCCGCTATATTGTTATCCTTACTGAGCATCTGAGCTCACCCCTTTCAATGTTTTAATTTTTCCAGGATGTGAAGAAGTATATTATGAATGACCTGCAAGGATAATATAAGGGGATATGAAGAGAATATGTTGTAGTTTTGTTTTACTTTATGATTTAATGTAAGACTTATGAATGTATATAGTGTTTCCAAGGATACTAAACTAATCGTTCTTTCGAGACTTGATCTATTGTGATCATGCCAATGTTACAAAGTAATGCACCGACTCTGGGTGGCTGGGGTCGGGGCGTTACAGTTGGTATCAGAGGAAGTTTAGTACTAACCTTGGAAGCTAGATTTAGATAAACTCTGATTAGAGCACATAGCCCGAAGATAGACTTTGAAGATTAGTATAGAAGAACTTCCTAGAATTTTGGTATTATAGATATTTTGTGAGTTTTCCGAGCAATACATCCCTGTCTGGATACGAGCAAGTAGAGGTGGCTCTAGCACAGATGTACCTAGGGGTAAAACCCGAAAACACCACTTTGCGCTAGACTCGAACGGGAACTGGTGCATGACAACGGGCCTTTCTACACTCTTGGTTACGACACTCCTGGGGGATATGCTTAGGATAATTCAAATATTCTTTACAAACCACTATGAAGGGTTATGAGTATATACTTCCTAAAATAAAACATTTTTTTATGATTATGGATTATATCCATAAATAGTTCAATTTATTATAAGTGTTTTCAAGTTTTTTATTATGTATTTCGATTCATAAACTAACCTAGTTTATGGAATTGTATAGAAATGGCACCCAGTAGAGTGAATGTGAACTCCATCAATACGTATGATCCAAAGAGTAAGAAGGATCATATATTTCTTCGTATTAAGCCAACATTTAGAAGTGAAATATTCTCCCATGTGTTATCAACATATGAAGAAATAGTATCATGTGTTAATAAGATAAGTAGATAATTCTCTGAGTCTTATGGATTTTAAGGGATGAAAGAGAAGAAAAGGATGGAATAGAGAATGAAGGATAAAGGGATGAGGGAAATGAAGAATTTTCCAATATGTGATAACTGTGGGAAGAAACACCTTGGAATTTTCCTGAAGGGAATTGGAGTTTTTTATAAGTATGGAGAAAAGGGACACCAAGTGCGTGACTGCAAGGGTAAGAAAAAGTTTTCAAATGTACAATGCTTCATCTGCAAGGAGTGGGGACACTACGCAAACCAATGTTCAAATCATCAGAGTATGCCCCAAATGATGTTATTGGATAATAATCAAGTTATGATACGACCACAGATGAGGAGGAATGATTAGAGTTCTTATGTTGTTATTAAAGAATTTTGTAATTTGAGTGTTGTATCAATGATGTACTGGTTATAATAATTATGGAGTATATAAGGATTGTACTACTGTACTATTTCATCTAGGACTTGAGATTGTGTGGAACCAAGAAAAGTGACTCCACAGTAGGTTAAATTTTTGCAAAATATATGGTTGAGAGAAAGATAAACCATAATATGGTTCTGATACCGAGATAGTGATTTTGGAATAAGGCATGATTGATTCGGATAAATTATGTTGGATAGTCTTAACATCCATGAGACTGATTAATGATTTGTATACATTTTTGGATAGAAGGAGTATATCTAGTATTCTATAAGTAATAAGGGATCATGAATGTAATCAATAAGGATTTATGGTAATTCAGTATGTTGCAGTTTTTTAAAAGAATACATGACGAAGGTGTTCACATGTTGTTACGCAGAAAAAAAGGAGCTTCATTATGTTTACCTTCCTCATAAAATGTGGACTGTGAGTTGGACAGAAGTATTTTGGATAACTATAAAGGTTGTAATGGATTATATTTTACATTGGATACTATTATTAAGGTTATTTTTGGATATTTATAAAAAGGAAAACATGCAGACCGAGTGACAACCCGTCGCTTCGGACAAAGCTGTGGGAATCGAACCCACAACCATAGTGAGATTGGGATTAATCGCCTACCACTGGACTATGTGAAGTCCCTGGTTATTACAAAATAGTTTTTCTAATCTAAATGGTATGTGTTAATATTTAGAACCTTATACAATTAGGATAAATAGAATATTTTTGAGTTCTATTACCTTTTAGAGTGAAAGATGGGTTTTTGGTAAAAATTTATTAAAGAATGAAACTCTACATGACAAGTATGTATATTACCTTACGTTCTTAGTAAATCTCCTAAATAAATTCTTTAACTTTATAAAAGGTAACTTAAAACAAAAACTTTGCCGGTTAACTTTTCCAACTGGGGATTCAATGACCGTTTAACCAATCACAAGTTTGTGATTTTCTTATTGTTAAGTTTCTCCTAATCTAGTTTTCTACAACTCTCCATCAGACCTTGATGGTTTGTTTTTCTTAAATATCCATATTTTCATAGAATCCTAGTATGGGCTATCTCGGGTGACCTTTGTACTTATCTTTCTTTCTTTTAAAGTTATATTTTTATTAACCTTATTTCCAATGTGGGTTTTCTACAAAGGTATTTTCTTTTTTTAACCTTTTATTTTCCAAGAAAAATTTCATATTTCGAGGATGCAATTTATTGAAGTATGGGAGAATGTAACACCCCGAGCTTCCACGATAAACTTCTCATTCAATAATGCAATATCTTTCATTGTATGAAACTTAAAGTTCTAACACACCACGACTAATCAATGTAGCCGTTATGAATAGTAACACCCACTTTTTAAAATTATAGAAATTTTATATTTCAAAATGGACTTCATTTTTTTATTCATAATATAGAAATTATCCTAAGTTAATTTTTTTGTAATTTTCTGAGAACTTCCATTTTTTTATGAATAGTGAAAAATACTTAAAAACAAATTTTTTAATCAAAATAATTTATAGTGAAAAATTATAATATTTAGTTTTATTAGAGTATAATAAGTATATATTTTTACTATTTTATCCAATGGTTGTCATTAGAATTAATTTCACTTTGAAATTGGACATAAACAATTTTTAATCTTTTGGTATAAATTGTTTCTTAAAAAACGCTATTTGTTGTGACAGCGGGAATTAATTATAAAATTAATTAATGCAACTTATATGTTTGGAATTTTTTTAAATTTAAATCATTTTTGAATTCGTAATATCAATTATATCTTAGGGTGAAATTTTGGCATTGTTCTGAAAAACTTTAATTTTTGATGAATAGTGAAACCACTAAGTGGTACTTATAAAAACTGATTGTTCATTTAAATGAAATTTTACCATTCTGTGTTTTGAATTTAAAAAATCTGACATACATGGTTGTCATTAAGAAGTAAAATGTGGTTCAATGAGATTAAAATAATTTTTTGTGAATAGTAACTTTTATGTTCTTAATCGCGATTAGAGGTAATTAGTGTAGTTTAAGTTAAAAATAATGTTTTAATAATATGAGATGAGCTTGACACATGTCCTACCCTCATTTAATGTGTCATTTCCGACCCATACAATCCATGGGTCAACTTGGGGACCCCATGGAGCCACTTTAGTTGGAAAATGACATAAATACCATTTATTTAATGTTAAAGTAAAAAATGACACAAACATGAAATGTTTTACTAAAACAATTTTTACATGGGGTTATACAAGTCATATTTTTTACTATAAATTTTCATTGGAAATTTAAAAATATTTCCTACATCATAGTATTTTTTTTATAATTTTTAGACATTAAATAAATTAAATTATTTATGACATCATGATGATGCAGCGATGACCTCATTATTTAACGATTTAAATAAAGTGGAAAGATAATGTAATATCTAAGACCTACATATGTCCAAAACCTATTGTATGAGTAGATTTAGAACCCTTATCACCTTATCCTCTAATTATATAAGTTTGGGACCTCTAAAATCCGAAACTCAATTTCTAATAAAGTGACTTTTCTTTACTTTCCAAGAGTACCCCTCCTCTCCACTTATAAAAGGCCCCCACCACTCCCACATTATTCACACATTCAAGCCATTTAGATCGACCAACCTCTGCCTAAATACTCTCCCAACTTTCCCCTATTACTCCTAGAATCCTCACTTTGTGCAGAACTCTTCCCAAGGAAGCCTTTGGCTCAAATCAAAAAGAGTTACCCGATTTTTAGGTAATGTCTTCTCTAATGTTGTTTTGTTTTATTTTGCTTCTCCAACCCCATAAAATCGTTTTATTCATTTATTTTGAAACAACACCAGTATCCTCAATATACTAGTATGTGGTTATAAGAAGGATTCGAGCTACCCTTACACACACCTACATCAAATGGTTAAAGACCATACGGTTTTTGTGGATGGAGAATTTCAGCCTCATGAAACGATGATTGTTAAACACTCATAAAACATCTTCAACGGTGGCCATTTAGATGTAACTATATTTATATATGATATATAATATGTTTATGGTTTCCTTATTCTTCTGTATTTCTCATTTATGGCATACTTTGTGATTACCATTATGGGTAAACGCGATAACTTCATTTTAGGAATTGCAGACTACCGCCCCCTCAAAGTGATGTGAATCGTTAATGCCATATGTGGGATGTATAAAGGATGGAGTAAATGATATTATATATGATATTATACTGGAACTATATTATACCTTTATATAATTATGATTTCATTCCATTAAATATGAAATAGAAATGAAAGTAGCGTTCATGCATACGTACGGCTTACCTTCTCCATGAACGGTGCATTTCATTTCATACCTCTAAATGTTACGTAATATTATGAATGAATGTATATAGTGGATATATATGATATATATGACATCTAAATCATGAATATAATTCTGGAGATAATGGATATTCTACCACATAAACAACTTGTAATTATAAGAAGTTTATTGTTGACTCAAGTACCAAAAATCGACAAAACCACTGTTATTAACTTAAATAATTACATAATGTTCATTACATTGTTATAAGTGATATAAAAAGGATAATGAAATTTAAAATGGTTCTTAATAAGGTAGATATTAACTCTAGTTTATTATTCAGGAGGTTAAAGAACGTTTGAGTCAAGTCAGACACGAGGTAAGGGAACTTCTTCACCCAATTTCTATTCTTTGGGTTAATCTCCTACTTTCAAATTATGTCATGATATTATTATGTATTATTTTGTATTTTTACTTTATTTATGTGTACCTATAGTGAATACACATAATATATGTATTTTATTTTAAAAATTATCTTTGTATGGACTTCGTCTCAATCTCCTCTCATTGAGGCATATTTGGTTTTATACACAAATTTCTTTTATACGGTGTATAAACCCCTTTGACTTTTACATTTAATCAAAAGGAATCTTTTTTATACGAAGTGTTTAATAAACGACAAAAGGGAATGTTTTTTTCATACATATGAGGCGACAATGAATTCTTCGCCGCCGTGACCACTATTTGAGTTTCGGCTTCCTCTACAAGCCATACTTTTTTTTAATGAAAAATAAATACCATGTTTTACCTTTCTTTTATTTTGTTATTGAAAATGGTTTTGAAAGCATTTTTATTATATAAATGTGTTGTTTTGATATCTTGTGATTGAAAAGTGGAAATGTTATGTTTCATTTATGCATGTTTTATGTGATTCGATTATGTTATGGTTTATGATATGTTTAAACATATTCATATGAGGAATGCATTGGACTTAATAAGTGACGGGTGGATCCCGCTATAGCTCCTCGATGCATCGGCAGGTCTAATGAGACAAACTAGTGTCTTGGAACGAGGCCTTGACAAAATCTTATTTGTGGTCTTGGCACGAGGCCTTGGCTACGTGGTTATGATAATCTGGAATTATGCATTCCATAATTATGAAAGTGGTTATTTAAATTGCATGTGATTATTCGACCAGTAGAATATCCATGTGAAGAAGTGAATGGAATTATCTCATTTTACTTTTTCCATATTAGGTTCAAGTTTAAAAGGCTTTTGTTTTAGTTCTACATTGACTTAAATGTTTATGTTTTTTTATGAATGCTTCCGCTATATTGTTATCCTTACTGAGCATCTGAGCTCACCCCTTTCAATGTTTTAATTTTTCCAGGATGTGAAGAAGTATATTATGAATGACCTGCAGGGATAATATAAGGGGATATTAAGAGAAGATGTTGTAGTTTTGTTTTTCTTTATGATGTAATGTAAGACTTATGAATGTATCTAGTGTTTACAAGGCTACTAAACTAATCGGTCTTTCGAGACTTGATATTTTGTGATCATTCCAATGTTACGAAGTAATGCACCGACTCTGGGTAGCTGGGGTCAGGGCGTTACATTTTGAGACCGAAAATTTTGTACCATAATAGCAATATAACACGGTTTTAGAAAACTATAAAAAAGAGGGGAAAATGTTCTTCCATCAATAAATAAATAATTTATTGAAAAGGTATTGAATAAAAATAAATATGATTATGGCGTTGAATGAATTACCACAGGATGAGGAAACTTGATATAAAAGAGAAAATGTAATTTTTTAAGAAAATTTCTCAACCTCAGGACGTCACGTAAAAATTCTGAAAAAAAATTGAGGAGAGAAAAAATGATCTCTCATAATTTGGTCATGAAATAGATAGTAATAATAATATATAAAAACATACCACCCATAAAATAATATGGAAACATGAATACAAAACATAAAATAATTCCTGACTAAAAGAGGAGGGTGAAGGTTTCCTTACCGTGAAGTGTAACTTCGAAAGCATGATGGTTGGGACCTTGGGAGGCATGAGGGAGCCTTGGGAGGAATCATTGGGAGGTAAAAGGACTATAGATTTGTTGAGGAGTATTTTGGAATGAAATTAATGACCTAATTTCTTGGTATTTAAAGGAAAATTGAGTGAATATTTGATTACATTTCAATGGACACCTCATCTAATGTATTTTCCAAACCGTCGGCTAGCCCATGTAATTTTCCCATGGTATTGAGAACATTGGATAGCTAATAGCATATCAAAATATTCACATGTCGACAAGAATGATTAAATCATTAATAAATCATTATTAATTCATTAATGAGGTCATTAAACACCCAAAACTCCAAACTGTATTTTCACTATTCACCAAAAAAACAAAACATAATATAAAAATCTCATAAATTCACCTTAACCGAATATCGATGGTATTAATTCATAAATGAAATCCATTTTATGAAAGCAACTTTTTAAATATTTTTAATTCATTTTTTTAATTAAATTTATTTATTAATTAAACTACTATAAAACTATAACATATTTTTTAATACCTTGAAAACATAAACAATGTCCCATAAAATTATTGTATAACCATCAAAAAATAAAATAACAATTGATGATTAAATTTTATTAAAAAATATATTCATTTTAAATTATTAAATTAATTATAAAATTTTATATAAATTATTTATGACATACAAAACTACCAAAACATATACTATGATAGTTTTTTCGATTTTATGATGTCCAAATATTATTTATACATTCATTGGAATAGTTTCTATTTTTTTGGATCATTTACTATTCATTAATATTTAGAACTATTCATTAGGGTACTTACTATTAATGAATTACTATTCACTAAAAATTAATTTGATCTTATTAGAATCTAAATTCCATACATATCACAATTGTAGATGACCATTTATTGAAAATAATTTCCCATTATTAATTTTTTAATGTTTACATAAATATTTCAAAGTACCCTTTTTTCAAAAATTCATTAGTAATATAGAACTATACATTCTTACAAAATTTATCCAGATATTTGAAATTCACCAACATTTTTAAAATAGTAAATAACAATTTTATATTTAAATAAGATTTACACAAGTTACTAAGGTCACCTTACATATCCCCTTTTAACGTTGACATAAGACCTAAGTGTATGGTGTGTTATGGTGATAGAATATTGGGGTGGCTCTGAAAACATTGCCTAAGTGGTGATTTAAATCAGCTTGAACTACTCCCTTAATTGACTGTGATGACTATTAAATGTTGAATCTTAGCTTGGGCTTGGTCCTGAGCAAATCCCAGTGATGAGACCTCCTTCCCACGCATTGAAAGATGGGCTTTTTATGGCCTGAGTATACTGGATAAGGCCATTGACACCTCATTCTATATTAATTAAATAGGATCACTTATATTTATAAACAAGAATTGTAACATTACGATTTTAGCTTCCAATGGTCATATTGACCAACATTAATATAATAGTCGACACCAAATTATATCACTTCATTTATTAATGGACATAGTTTTGTGGAGTATAAAAGGAAATAAGACACAAATTCTGGAAACATATATTTTTCAAAATTTTGGGCCGTTAAATACATTGAATATTTTACCATTGTGATAGTTGATTTCATCCTAAAATGAAAACACGTGGTGGGTCCCTTAAATTACAACCTCCATTCACAAAGGATAATCTTTTGAAAAATGATGATCCTCTATGGAATGACTATCCTTATATAAAATGATTTCTCAAGGCTGTTTTCATAGCACACATCATGGTTCAATTGGAATCAATTACATTGATGAAGGATTAATTCAAAACCTTTATCTCTAAAATCATGACTCCCTTCGATGTTTTGTGTAAATTCTTTTTTTATCATAGCACATTTGTGCTACTATATGGTCCTTAAACTCCATACTTCGGGTTCAATGATCTGCTTTCTATGAAATAATTTTCAATAAATTATTATCTTCTATATATAAAATTACAAATGAGTGACCCAATGTTTTTTGTATACATTGGGAACATTCACCACCTTAAAATCATCTCCATCCAAAACACAAACCATACTAAAACATGGTCATATTGCTTTGTGAACTAACATTGACACCCAAAACAATAGTGACATTACCTTGTTGTATTATTCCAAATATATTTTAATTTTATTGGATACCTATATATAATTTTACACTTCCATGTTTGTGTTTACTATTATATAGGTCAAATTACTTTTCATAACAATCAGATTACTACGGATAGGTTTATATTCCAACAGTTGTATTTGTAACCATTATATGGGTTCCCAAATTCTATATAATAAATATAATTATATTAAATCATCAATAAATTATATTTTCTCTCAAATTTATATAAAAATTTCTCTTAAAATAGATATTTTATTGTTAACATTAATTTTTTACTAAAACTGCTTTTTTTGTGAGTGTGGTGATTCTGGTGGATGGAGCATATCAAAAGTACTATCTTCTTATTCCCTATTTCTCTATTTATTATTTGTGTATAATATTAGGAATTATTATTTGATTATTTTTTAAATAATTTATAATTATCCATTAATGAGAATAATGTATTATTAATTTCACTATTATATATGTTCATTATACTATATAAAATAATTATAGGAAGGAAAATTACATTGATTTAATTTTGGGTTTCTAGAGTCTCCACCCATATGAAATTTCTACATTGAAATTTTATTTTACATAATATGGTAAAAATATTTGAGTGTATTACCCCTTTATAAATGCTTTTGGTTCCCATGTAACTTAATCCTTTTTATGCTTCCTCTATAGTACTTTATCATGGTGAGTAGTCTTTTATGTGTAAAACTATATGTCATCATTCCAAGATCTTTAAATGCTTACCCTTATAAGAGTTATCATTTTCAAAATATACCATATCTAAGATATCATTTCACAAATATGCTATATCTGAATTTATTAAACCCTAAGGGTAATGATATGTACATCCTCATGATAGATACGTAGAGTACATAATTTTTATGATTTTTTTTGGATATTCTAGTAAATACACCAAAACACTAATGTGATTATTAATCTCAAATATACTGATGTAATTAGATATTAGTTTTCACATCTTCTAGGATATCATGATTCTCATCCCTAGAGATATGTTGAGGAATAAATTATCTACATCCTAAAATCGTAGATCTCCTTTATGATTTGTTGAATACATCTTCTACCAAAATTTGGGAGTTCCATATCTACTTCTAAATGGTATTCTCTTTTTAATCTATTTCCTCAACCCTTTTAGTTCCAAACAAGATAAGTTCACCAAAATAATATTATTATGCAGGTGTTCTACATTTTTTCCATATTGGTGTTTGTATAGTTCTATTTGGTTACATTATTGGATACTATTATTGTAAGATATATCATCTGGAAGAAGTTGTTTGTCCCATTCTCCTTCAATGTCCATCTTGAATTCACCTAACACATTTTCTAATGAATAAATACTCTTCACAGAATAGTGATTATTCTGATGATGCTAAGATATACTAATGTTCTTCATATTTTTAGGTTATTTTGGAGATCTTTCTTCGACGTGGATTTCAATATCAGATCTTGATCAAATAAAATTAATATTTGTTCTCCATTTAGTGTCACCACATCCTTGATGTATATCCATGAATTTATATGTAGTGATGGATCTCATCCATTTGTAATAAAGTTATTTATCATAGTATGATGATCCACAACAACCCATATGTAATTATATCATCTAGATGTCTTTATAAGTCTAGTGATAAATTCCATGTTGATGTTTTATCATTTCCATGTAAGTAAGAGTATTGGATTTATCATCCCCTTAGCATTTTAATCATTCTTGCTTCACTTACTAGAATACCAGTCACCCTTAATTATTTTCATCTATGATCTTATTCATACTTCCCCACATACATTTATATTGTATATATTAATGCATATTTTTATCTATGGGTGTATGGTGAAGGTTTATACATGTGAATCATTAAAAATCACATTCTTCATCATAATATTTGATTGTAAACGTATTCATGACCCAAATAACTAAACTAATTCCTCCTCCATTTCGAACTCTATGTATTTCCATTTCATATTGCTTCCAAATTTTTCTAAATGTCCTCATCATCTGGATAAGCATCCATTATCTTCTCTTAGGGGGATAGTTGTGAATCAAATTGAGATATAAATGATTAAGTTCCTTCCATTGTTATTTCCATGTCAACCATTTCAACAAACATGATTATTGTATCCAAATCGATTATCTTCAGTGATAAAATTATGTGATCTGTTCTACCAAAATGAGCATCCAAGTAATTTACATTATCAAGATGGTAGTGGATTGATTAATAATAATACTTTATGATCCCTTAAAATCACCCATTTAACATATTATTATCATTATGTTTGAATATATATCTCATGTTCTTGTGATAATTATATATCTCACACTTCTTCACATACGAAAAATGCTACAAGATTTTCAATGTTGATACCATATCCCCCAACTCCATCTTATGTGTGGGATTTTATTTCATAGGAACATTCATCATCCTTTATGCATATGATACCAGATAATAATTTTCACTATTTCAAATCCTAGTAAATTCTTTGATGAATCATTGTATATCACGAACATTTCCCCACTTGAGGGAAGTGTAGGTCATGGTGAATTAATAAGCCTCCTTTTTAAAATCATTGAATTTGTCTTCAAATTCAAATTTACACAAAAAAACAATTTACTTCATAATGTGTAATCTTTGTTAGTGGGTTTGAAAATCATGATTAGATCCCTAAAAACATTAGTAATACCAACCTATTTAAAGCAAACTTTGGATATCCATCACATATACTAGCCAATGACACACCTCAATGGGATTTTTCTTATAAGGGCCCACATATTTGACCATTATGGTGATAAAATTCCCCAAGAATGATACTTATTAAATATATAACTCACATTTTATATACATTTTATATAGTTTATCCCTTCAAAAATTATTCAACACAGTATTGAAATGCTACTAATGATCCATCTTTCTCATTTTATATGTCATAATATTATCTAAAAAGGATACCTAAAAATTGTTGAGGTAATCTATAATGAAACTATTCATTTGTTTCTTAATATTTTATAGATCATTAATGATCGCATAGGGAATCAATAGAAATTTGTAATTTTCAATGTTCATTCTAAAGGAATTTGTTGGAAAATCAGTCTTCATCACCTTTAATTTTTGACATTATGATTTAAAATACACCATAGAAAAATACATGGCCCCATTTAGTTTATCGATTAAATCCTCTATTTTTGGAAGTGTACATTGTCATTTATCATGATTTCATTGAGAACATGATAATTAATGAAAATGTCCATTGATCCATCCATCTTTTTGATGAAGATGATAGGTGCACCACAAAGTGAAGCACTCGGGTGTATAAAACACATTTCTAGAGACTCTTATAGTAGGTTATTCAATTTATCCAACATAATAGTTGACAACTTATATGTTATATTTGATATGGATAGAGATCATGGTATATGATCATTTGAGACAGAGTCTCTTAGTCATGTGGATTCTTGGGTAATTCGTCAAGGAATTCATAAGTGTATTCCCTCACAATGGGCATATATTCAAGATTGATCTTCTCATTTGCCTCAAATGTTTTTTTAGTTTTGATTTTGTATAATATAATTGTATCAATGAATGAGAGATGGATTAAAAAGTATATTCATCCTCCTACATATATTTTTTTAGTATTTTCGGATTCTTGGAGATGTAAAGTGTGAACTCCCTCTTTGGAAAAATGATTTTCTCATCATATAAGGAATTTAAATCCATTGCCAATATAGCATCAAACTCTACCAAGAGAAGTAATAAAATAATTCATGGGAGTTATCTCGCATAATCATTTATTGGATAGTATTCATATACATTATATGCAATATTTTATCTTTACACTTTTTTCAATGATAACTCTACCTACATATTTAGTGATTGTGTTTGAATAGTTTTACTAAACATTAATGATTTGAAGGAATGTGTAAGACTAGAATCAAAATTTACATTTTCTATTATTTAATGAATAAGAATCAGACATTTTAAAAAACCAATTTCAATATCCACAATATTGATTTAGATAGAATAGGTTCATCCATGATTCCATGGATGTTGTTATCATTGATAGTCTTTGACCACCCGTAGCTTACTGAATTTTCTCACATAAAGGAAATGTAACTTGATGTTTAAAAATTTTGTTATAGAACGAGTGTTAATTTGTAACATCCTTTTATATTATTAATTAGTGGGATTATTTATATCCCATATATGATGATATGTATGATACCCCAGTTTTCAATATTTTAGGCGTATCCTTGTCCTCTTTGAATTTTTCATGTATTCTTCTCCAACCACTTTTTACATATAGGTTGTTTTATTTTCACTCATCATGGTGATATATATATTTTTAATCCCATATTAAGCTCTTTTTTTAATAGTTTTTCTCTATACACATGATACAATTGATAAAATCAAATATCTATCTAAAGCATAATATAATAATTGACAGACTCCTCAAAACTGTCAAAACCAAAAATCAGAAAGAAGTTTTTTTAGAATTTTATTAAATCCAATAAAAATATGAAATCCTTTTTTCATTTAGTGTTAATAAATAATAATAAGTATTATCACGAAATCCATGTGATTTGTTACTTCATATTCCCAAATTGAATCATCTTCCGTCTACTTTAGTCAATTTAAGTCCTTCTAAATTTGAAAATTTAGAAATTATACTTTATGTTCATTATACTTTTACTCCACTTGATATCTTCCCTATCAAAATATTTACCATCAATATGAAATAATTATTATCTAGGAAATATAGTATAAAGATTTTCTTCTCAATTATGATAATCCTTTATTCCATGGTGATGTGACACGATAATACACTAATGATATGAGTAAATTGTCACATGGTGGATTATAATGAGACATGATCATTATTAAGAGAAGGATGATGTTCCATAAATCATAAGTAATTATTCATCACATAAGCTAGTTGGACCATTACTCTCATGATGTTCTGATTTCTCATTCATATTAGGTTTGGAATCTCATTAGGGTGACCATCACAATTTCAATCACAATCATTTTTAGCATGGGTTCTCATATTTTCAAAAACTAAATATAAAAAAGTTGGGAAAAAATACATAAATAATTAGTATATAAAATGAAAATCATGAACATATAAGGGTGCATTTATAAGTTAATATTATATCCAGACATTTGAATCCCAAGTATTAAATCTAGGATATCAATTATAACGTAATTATACATGGGGTTATTAATAAAACTTTCTAGTGCTGGTCCCTAAAAATAACTAGAATGCACTATGATTCCTACTATAGAGACCATAGAATTTTACACATATTATTAAATGTTTTGGAGCATAGATTTCTATAAAATAGAAATCAATCATAAAAAATAACACGGTCCTTGAAAACATGGTAAATAATTAGAAACCATGAAACTAGGACAAAAAATATTTACATAACATTGAAAATGAACTCCTAAAACCCTTTGAACTCCTACAACAATATAGGATAACATGGGTAATACATAGATAAAATATCTTAGTAAGAGAATAAACATAAAAAAGAAGTATATCACATGATCGAGAAGGCATAATATGATAACATAAAAGGAATGGAACATGAATAAACTTATAGAGTCATGTAATTTAGAACATTAAATCATATGATCATTCCTATATAATAATGTGTAGAAATATATATCCTGAACGAAACATGATTCATTGATAAATTCTAAGAAGATATTAAATTCTAGTCAATGTCCCATAATGGATAAGGTTTACTCCCTAATCCAATACATAACATCTCATGAAACTAATATATTACAAAATCTAATGTATAATTATCTTGGAACACCCATCATGACAAGTAAATTCATATATGTGACACATAACATAATCATACATATGGGAAAATGATAATGGTTTCCCATTGAATGAAATGGTTTTCCTAATCATTTCATAAATAAAACACAATGAGTATATCGTAATGGTATCAATGAAAGAAGAAATTATTATTTCCAAATAAACATGAATGAAACTAAATTGATTTTCTTGACAAAATGATTGAATTTATAGACAAATTTGTGACATAAAAATCTATTGGAGTGTACCTGAAAATGGATATGAGGAAAATAATTTCTTTTAATTGGGTTTTCTAGTCCAAAGGATAAGAAGGGAAAAATTTAAAAACATGTATTCCCTATCAATGAATGATGAATTGATATCGATAATTATGTTTGGTACATATATACAAAATATGGTATAATTATATAATAAAAATTAAGATAAAAAATGAGTGAAATAAAGGTAATATATTGCCCAAATGAAATATGGAGGTTTTGTGGAGATCTCTTTACTTATGTCTAACTATGTTATGACCATGCAATTAATGTCTGAGATAGTGTAATTAGATTAATAAATTACATAATTCAAAAACTATGAAATAAAAATTATATTTATTAAAAAATCACTATGATCAATTATGGAAATCTTTGTGAGTTTTAACCATTAATTTCATTATTCTTGGGGAATTTATTTAATGGTTTCATAGTAATTTCACATGTTTATAATTATGGATGTTATGTTAAAATGGAAATAAAACACCCTAAGTTCAATGAAATGATATTAATTCATTTATTAATGTTTAAAGAAGCCAATATTTCATTTTTTATATAATGGGGATGGTTCTTTGAGTAAAAAAACATCATTATGTCGTTAGTTCATTTAGAAGGTTTTACAGACCATCAGGAACTAGTTCCATTAAAATTCATATTATATCAATGTTTATTTTCTAGAATGTGAAATATGTTTAAAAAACATATTAAAATCTGATTTTAATTTAATAATTTTTTTCTAACCATCCTTGAATGCGATAATTGAAAATAAAAACTCATCGTCCATAGATACCATTAACTGTCTTAATCAGCAAAATTAAATTTATTTATTTGACTATGATCAATGTGAAAATGACTAGATATAATATATTAAATTATAAATATATCATTATATAATTTTTATAAAATATGAATTTTTATTTTATGATAGATGACAGAGTCATGGATAAGGTGGAAGATGAAATTTAATTAAAAGTTGTCTTTTAAGAATGTTACCTCATGATTCTCACCTCATTAAATGACCCCTCCGGGAACATGGATTTTTTATTATTTTTGAGACAAAAATAACATGATATATGTACAGTCAGTTGAAGAAGGTTTGGATAATATATTACATTCTTAAGGTATTTTAGTGTTTGGGGAGACAAGGCATTGAGTTTTCATATTTATAATTGGTGGAGAAGTGTGTTTTTCATAATTATATTCATTAGTTTACTATTTAGTCTCTAGACAATCAAACAATTAATTGTGTTGAATATATTCATTAAAGGGTTCATTAATGTTCTAATTATTTGTTTCATACATCATATGTGTCAAAAAAATCATGTAATTAGATTATAATGTCAGTTTCTTTAAATTATCGCATTTCACTTTTCACCTAGAAAATCAACTATTTTAGGAAAATACCAAAAATTCACTATAAAAAATTATATAAATTTATATTTAAAAAATACAATCCATTTTATAAAAAATATTTTCTAAATATGAGATATATAATTTTTAATAGATTTTTCATTTATTCAAAATAATACTGATTTTAATTATATATTTTATTTTATATCCATTTAAAAAATTACTTATATTCACTTTATATTAACATATAATTATAATAAAACATAATATTTATATTAGAATCCATTTTTTTGAAATATATATTCTTTTGAATAATTATACTAATTATGAAATTATAAATAAAATTATTGTATTTTATAAAAATAAGAAAACCTAATTGGTCATTTTTAAATCGTTTATTACATGTAACATTTTAAAAATATAAAATATTCCCATTGATAATATACCAAAATACTATTTTTCATTTACTAGGGGGTTGTTACTATTCTAATGGAATATTACAATTTTGATTTTCAATATTACTATTCTCACGGTCCGGTTATTATTCCAACAGTCAAAATTATAATGGTCATATAGGCTCACTACTTAATTTAAAATCCACTAATTTCATTAAGACATCATTAAATTATAATTTATATCATGTTTATAAATAAAATTATATTAAGAATGAATATATTATTATAATCATTACCTATTTTTCTACAACATTTTTCATGAGTGTGGTCATTCATGTGGATATAGAAGATCCAAATTCTCCTATTCTTATTTTCATATATTCTATTTGTTATTATGCTATTATATTTGGATTTATTAATACTTTATTTTAGGAATATTGTATCATTCTTCATTTATGAGAATAATTTTTTGCTGGTTTCGTTATTTGATGTATATTTTTTATACCACATGACATAATTATAAGAAGGAAAATTCGATTTATAATGTAATGGGTCATTATAATTATTTTGTGGAAACATTTTATTAATAATATATTTGAATATTATTAATTTCATGTGGATCATGAAACACCCAATTATTAATCATTTTATGGTTTTAATTTCAATATTTGGAAACATATGATGGATTGAATCGATACAATTAAATAGTGTTTTAGTTGACATATCATAATTTACGAACAAATGAATGGGGGGTAAATAATCCTTTCTGTAAATATATTTTTGTTGATAATATTTAATTATTATTATTCAATTCATGAGAATAAAATAAGATATATATATAAAAATATAAGTTAAATAGAGTTCTTATGAGTAATGTTATTTCAGATTATGTTAATCATACATTTTTAGTGTTATAAGATAATGATGACTTATTAATATGTTTATAAAATATTTTTTTCTATATAAAATGGATTTAAATTAATATAGTTTACTAAAAAGGGATAATGTATAGGTCGATAGACAACATTTTATATCCATCAAGGCTACAAGGCATAAAACAATAACTGAAGGGTGAAAGGATGAAATTACTATCACTAGAATATATAATTACCTTGTTGGTATGAAATAAATGTTTACATAAATTATATTATAGATAAATATTATATCAATTGTGCGAATCATCCATTTCTATTAACTAATTAATTGGAAATTTCTATGATAATGATAAATATTATATAAGTAAATAACTTGATATTTTATTTTACAAATAAACATTTTATTATATATCAGAAGAATAAATTAAATTAATGTAAATTTATGGTGATTTAGGTTATTTAAGGAAATAATTTTCATATTTTAGAAATTATATGGTTATAAAAAATATCATTATTATATCCATAATGACACATTCTTAGAAATTATATCTTATAGTGACTTTATTTCAGAATTCACTTTTTAAAATTATCAATGATCATTAATTTTTTTTAGAGTTACATGATATTTCATGCCTACAAAATTATATATATTACAAAGTGGAAACATTTATTATGTATCCATGTTTCCCGAAAAAACCAATCATTAAAAAAGATACATGTTTTCTTTTCCTGTCACATATTAATAATTTTGATTTTAACCTCATCCTTTTCCATTATAATGCTAAAAAACCTATGAAAACATAATTTAAATTTGTATGAGTACAAAAATATCATTATTGAAAAAAATAATGAAATAAATTGTTAGTCCATGTATACCTATAAAAATTTTCATTTTCAAAATAATCTTTTATACTAAAATTAAAATTTACTTACACAATAAATCACATTCTCTACCAAAAAAATTATAAAACATTTCATATGAAAAAAGATAGTAAAAAACAAGACCCATAATTTTTATTTGTAATCAAGAAAACATATAAATAAAAATTTTCAATGTTATACTTTTCACAAATAAAAAGTAACATATTAATTTAATTAAATGTAACATCAATATCATATCTTGATAAATCAGAATATTTCTGTATAATTCCAGATGATGTATTTAGGAGAAATGTTCATATCATGGGACATCATTTCCATATAACTCAAAAAATCACTCTTAAAAATAGAAAAACTATATAGTTTACTTCAATACCCAGTGAATTATATTGCTATCATAGACCCAATAGTCCTTGGTGTATTATAGAATCACCCATACTTGGTTAAAAACTGAACAACTCATACACGGTAAATAATGGATCTCCCCAACTATGATTTATAATATAACCACCCTTCACCATAAACAAATACTAGGAAGTATAACATAATCATAAAATAGATAATCTATCATTTATATAATTACACTCTTTTAAATACACTTTTATCACAAATGAATACATTTCTATATATTGATATATCAAGTCTTTTGTAATAGCCTTTTAAAAAATTTACCATAATACTAAGAAATATGGATTTTATTTAATATTATATATGAAGTCATTAAAGTAAGAAAAAATAATATAAAAATACATTTAGATAAAAAAATAACCTTACAACATTAGAAAATATAAGAAATAGACCATTGAGCATCACACCTAATCTTCATAGAACTATAAGGGATTAAATAATCGATTCCCACATCCATTAAACTCACATTTCAAAATCTACAAATAATTAGGCTCATTAAAATCTCCATGGATACATATTTTAGGGAGATACCACAACCAAAATATGATGATTATGGGTCCATAACATTTCCCTAGAATTACGGACCACACCACCACCTCAATTGAAAACCAAGGAACACGATGCATCAGTTTTCAGTTTGTGCCATAATGAATGCAGACTCTAATGAAGACAAATTCTATAAGGAATTCCAAAAAAGTGGGAATAATACATACATCTGCAATGTGTTCTACCATTGAGATATTCTTTCTGATTAATTTCTTATCTTTCCTTGTTTGATGTTAGATTTTTTGTTTTGATCACTACAGTCTTACACATGCTGACACCTCCTTCAAAATGGTTGTTACTCCTTACTGTCCATAAATACTATCACCCAACTATCAATTCTATATATTCTTTTATCATATCTGAACCAGCATGTTATACTTCTTGGAACCAGCTTTTTTGGAATTATGTTCTCATATTTTCATGCTAATTGATACCTGTGAAATCGATAATGAAATTCCATATCATACAGTCCCATTAACCATCAAAAAACAAATGATCTAATCTTTACTCCTACTATATGTTGTAACACGTACATATAAATTATAAGATGAATCTAGTGGTAATGACCAGGAATTTCCATGTAAAATTTTTTATTAAATGGAAATTTTACAGGTCTGCAAAATCTGACGGTGCATGATTATGAGGACCAGAGAACCTAGAATGTTCTGTTGAAGTTTTTGTTCAGATTATGTTAACGTGAAAAAGCAGTTTTCCGGAAAAAGTACAATTACAAAAAAAAGGTAACTCAGATCAGAAATCTGAGGGCACCATTTCAACCAAGTTGGTAGGCTTAACCTTGGTGCGACATAAAATTAGTTAGTGTGGGCCTCCTGTGAAAAAAAAATCCAAAAATGGCATAATTGTAAATAAAATGATTAAATAAATTATCTTTTTATGAAATTCTTATAACTCAAAAATGGTAACTCGGATTAAAAATTTGAGACCGCCGATGAACATGTGAGTTTTTCATTTCTTTAAAAAGATACTAACTTTAGTTGGCACGGGCCACTAGGGAAAGTTAGTTTTTGGCCGCAAATAAAATAATTAATTGACCATTATTTTTTTGTAAAATTCTTAACATCAAAATTGTAACTCTAATTGAAAATCTAAGAGTACCATTGGGTTAGTTGGGGAACGTTTCACCTAGGTAGTGACAAACCTCAACTGGCGCGAGTCTGGGGTGACTAATGTTACTTTTCTGAACATTTTTTTGGGTACGTTCAGTAAACGTGCGAGCATCATTTTGTTACATTTGAACCGATGCTCAGAATTGATATACAAGGGCACCGATGAACTCGGAATGCTGATATTATCTGAAGGATAAATTCACCTCGATGGTAGTTGGTTGAGAATAAATTTTAGTTTTTGTCTTTTAATAAAATAAAATAAAAAAATAATGTGTACAAAACATTATTTGGTTTTAAGCTGCCATGTGAGTGGTTGTTGGTTAAAACCTCTACATGGGAGTTGGAGGTGAGACCACCGCACCCTAGCCCCCAATTAGAGGTTATGGTGGTGGGGCCCTCATGATCATAACATCTCATGAGAGGTTATGACGTGGGGACCACACGAGGCTTAACCCCCCAACTAATGGGGGGGGAGAGGAAACCTCACAACCACCCTCAATTAATTTTATGTGTCAACATAAATGTCATTACTGTCAAATTAATTTTATGTGTAAATGTGAAATTAAATTCTATGTGTCAAAATAAAATTAAATATGTCAATTAATTTTTTGTGTCAACATAAAATTAATTACTGGAAATAAATTTAATCTGCCAATTCTCTTTAATTCGCTTGACCCATGTTTGTTCAAATTAAGTATCCGCATCATTAGAATTTTTTAAGGTTCCTAATAAATGAACTGTCATAAATTCCACGATGGTTACATACCTATCCCCCTCTCTTATATATAAGAAGCTTGGGTGGAGGATTAGGGATGGCTTCTCCAAGAGAAGAAGTGCTGGTAAAGAGACACGATGCCCAAAACATATAGAATTCTTATTCCACCACGAAGAACGTGAAGAACATCTGTGATGTTTTCTTCTTCGACTTCTTTCCTCAAATCCTACCAATGGGGTGCATTATCAATGAGCCAATGAAGCTCGAGATTTCAGATGTGCAGCGAATGCGACGATTAAAGACTGGAAAATCAAAGGTAGGGGTTTACTTTTCACTAACTATGATATTTATATATGTTCTTCATTTCTATCAAAAACGAAGAATGAGGAATTTTTGTGCTTCATACATACGAACCAATTTCAACCACACTAAATGAATAGGGTGTGGGTGAAACCAACATGGCCATAGCCCTCTGTTGTTCTTTTTTTGATGACTCCACGACGACATGGAAATGAGGCGACGACGAGAAAGACGGTGAACTGAGGCCGCACTACCTGTGGCCTCCATGAATCACCTCACATAGATCCCCAAGAAGAACACTGTCGCGCTCCCATAGCTATCCTCGTGCGCTACCCACGTGCCCTGCTACCCTTATGGCACACTGCTCGGCACCGCCACGGCCTACCCGGCACCCCTATAGTGGCCTGCCGACCTGCCCGACTCCCCCCGACGCCCCGCCTTCACTTCCCAGCGCCCCCCTACACCCTCCCCCCCCCCCCCCGTGGTGCCTCTCGTTCCTACCCGACACCCCCTGGCGCACTACCCGCACCCTGACCGGTGCACAATCTGCCTGGCTGGCCCCTATCGACGGCCAACCCGGTGCCCTCGGGCCCTACCCGATGCGTGGATTTCTTGCCATGCCTCTGTCACGCCTTTCCCGATGCCCTACCTGGTACCCCCCTTAGCCTACCCACGCCCCACGCGGTTTTCTTGCTGGCCTCCTGAATGCCAACCTCGCGAGCCAAGCCCATCATGGCACTGGCCGAACCAACCCCATCTTTGAGCTCGAGCTGCCAATGTGGACGCATTCGGGCCGAACCTCCCTCACAGTCCACTTAGGGCGGGCCCAGTGGACCAGACACAACTTAGCAAGCTGACACGCCCAACGGTCTGGGTCACTCCCATCGGGTCTGTCCAGGTTGGCCCAGACCGGGATGGCCCAGACTTGGTGGGGTCGAGTCGGTTCGACCGGGTCGGACCAGACCCAGGACCACTACCGACCCTTAGCTTACCTTTGGTGATATATTTGGCACCAGATGTTTGTTTAACAAAATTTCAGTGGTGCTGGTAATCTCGATGACATACAGTCCCATTAGGAATACCCCACTATAGTTCAGGGTATATTTGAGATACAGTCATGTTGGTTCATACACGTATCCAACCGGGCCCATGAGACTAAAAGGGTAGTAACTAAAAGACTGGGTGTTATATTGACGTGATGTCCATTGTGTTCAGACCCCTATGATGTGGTAGTCCATTGAGATACTTCTACACAAAACTACATGACAGTTGGAGGATCGACCTATTGCTCATGGAGTGGATCCTCCTAGAGACGATCGTAATGGGAATGGAGACCTAGTAGCTGGTAGTGAGGTGGAGGATGGAGATAGATCATAAAAAGGTCAGCGCTCAGTGATCCTGTGTGGGTCAGTGCATACAAATCCAATGTTGGTCAGATCTTCTGTGAGTCAGTGCTTAGTGATCCTGTGTGGGTCAGCGCATACCGATCCTGTGTGGGTCATATCCTGTGTGGGTCATTGCAGGGGTTAGTGCCTATCGATCCTGTGTGGGTTAGACACTGTATAGTCAGAAGTAGTGCATCTTAACAGAATAAGATGATATAGTTTCGCGACTAACAATATGTAATTTTATACTTCACCATCCATGGTTTCGATAATAAAAATCCTAGTTTGAGCTGAGTCAATGACTTTTCCATTTTCCTCATGATTGAGATGGGTTACTAAATAACTTAGGTATATGTATGGGCATATACCTATATAAGGGTTATCTTTTGAATTCATACTATTTGGTTATCCTTGATGAATTTTGTGAGACCTTGAGGGTCTCGGGATCCCTACTAAGTATCTTTATACTAACCCCTGCACGAGCTATGATCACACCGCATTGTGTTGAATGTAGATGGCAGACAATGCTGATGGAGGCTGAGAGCACCCTGACTAGATATTACCCAGAGGTGGACCATACAACTACTTAGTACACATAGGAGTATGACGGACGTGGAGTGCTGAGGTGGCCATCTACAACTACCCATAAGGTAGGAACCCTCGAGGATGATCCAGAAGCTATACAATACCTTTTTGTTGATTTAACCTTATTCAGATATACATGTTTTTAGTTTTATTTACTTTAGTTGTACTGTTTATTTACTGTAGGGTTGGTATTTCCAGACCCTTTTACTTTCCATCACTTCTTCTGTATACAGTTTTGCATCCAGTTTTGAACACTTTTGTGTGTTTTTACTTTTTATAAGGTCAATTCCTTCTCAGCTTTGGGATTTTCACCTTTAGTGCTAGTTTCCAACCCCTGGCCTATGGAAGGTGGGTTTGGGGTAGTCCCGACATGGGCCCCGAGGACTGTCCAAGACAAATTGGTATCAGATTAGTCGGTTCTACCGCAGAACATAGAACTCTGATATTTATTTTCTGTATGCAATATTGTTAAGGGTACTGAGTGTGGTTATTAGTTTAGGGAGTCCAGTGATTTTTTGGAGGCCGACATATCCATAAACCAAGACCCTTAATACTGATTTCCAACTCAGTTCACGAAACCACTATTTGCGTGTATGTTTTCAAAAGTTTTCATGATGTCAGCTCACCTAGGTCAGCTCACCAGGTATAATCTTTTGACCATGTCGCATCTTTTCAGGATGCCTCCACACAGATAGGCATTTGTAGTTTCAAGAGAGTACTCGATGACGGCCCACCGAGCAACGAGACTCCAGTGATGGTCCCTCTTTCTATGTTGGAACCATAGGGTGGTGTACCAGCAGCACCATCACTCGTTGGGTAGTAGATGCCACCATCCACACTAGTGGACGGTGCACGCTGACTGACCACATAGCACAAGTTCCAGTGGGAGAGGAATCCAAGGTTTTGAGTTGAGACTAATTCCCAGACAATAGAGGACTAGATGGAGGTGATTTCAAGAGTTTTCTTCCTTTTTGAGACACTAGTAGAGAAAATGGAGGTCTTAGATACTATTATTTTTCAATGGGTGACCATGAGTATGGTCTTCTTAGTGACGAAGTTTCAGTAAGTGGACTATTTTCCATGATGGTACCTTCGGGCAGTGTGCCAACTATCTGTCTAAGGTGATCCCAATGCACAGATAGCTGAGGACTGGATTGAGGAGGGGGCTAAGAGTTCACTAAAGCTTCTATAGTTTTGGCAGGACAACATGTGGGTAGCTGAGTATTCATCGAGGCGTATGGATTATTTCTGCTACACAATGATTATGATATGATCAATGCTTTAGAGCTTGGACCTCTGGTTGAGGTGTGCATAACGACATTTGAACAAACACTTTTAACTCTATGCATTCCTAATTATGTTTGGGTGCTAGAGATAATCCATGGGGTCGAATATTCATTGGCTGAGTAGATATAGCCAGTGAATGCTAGTAGTGGGAAAGTAGGAAACATGTGCCAGTCTCAGAGACTTAGGTGTGTAAGAAGTTTTTGAAATAGGATGTGATAGATACAGATAAATCTGCATGGTAGGTGATGTGGAAACAAAGATAGGAGAGCAGCATGAGGTGGTGTAAATTTTGACATGTTACAACCACCCGACATTGTTGTCCCTGCCAGGGTGAGGGAGCTGGAGGGAAGGGGAAGAGAGTAGCTACATGCAGTCAAGGAGTGTGACCCAAGAGCTCTAGTAATTATTCGAGGTATGGTCTGTGTCTTCTACTAGTTGTCATATCAGTAGACATAGGTACTTATCATTCATTCCTCCCATAAATCTTTTCCAAGACGTAGGGTTTTCTGTAAAAAAAATTACTTGACCCTCTTGTTTGGAGATACCATAGGAAGAAGACTCAATAAATCACACTTATGCCAATGGTGTGATCTGAACCATGAGGTGAGTGTCTCGGTTGGAACCTCTTGGTGGCAGCATCGAGGCCATACGACGTTAGTTTGGGTATGAACTGGGCAACAATAGTTCATAGACAGATTGACTGTATTAGGCAAAGAGGTTGTGGTTTATCTACAACATTGAGTAGGGGTTATCCTTGGTCGATGAAATGGAAATGTTAGAAACACATGTTAAAATCATTCATAGGAGGGTGGAGCCGATCACTCTTGATTTAGACAACCTTACCATGTTGGCAATAGGAGTTTTGAGTTTCCAGTTCCAAAAAAGAGAGACAGACCATGGGGACTTCTTTTTCAAAGTTGTTTCCAGGATTAACCCCAAAAGGGGTAGGGACATCTGCTTTGTATGGATACTGTAGAAGGATCATACCATACTTCTCCAGAGTTGCAACAACACTATCACCTTTGACAAAGAAGGGGTAACGCTTCGTGTGGTCATAGAGATTCCAACAACATTTTCAGGAGCTGAGGCAGAGGCTTACTAGTGCCCTCCATATTGAGGCTTCTAGAGGAAGGTGTAGGGTAATTAGTTTATTATGACTCATTAGTGACCGAACACAGATGTGTCCTGATGCAGGAGCAATCTGTGATTTCTTATGGTTCTTGGCAGATGAGACAAGACAAGCAGAACTACTCTACCCATGACCTGGAGTTAGAAATAGTGGTCTTCACCTTGAAGATGTGGCAGCACTATCTTATAAGAAAACGTTTTACCATGTACTATGATCAAAAGAGTCTCAAGTATATCATCTCTTAGAAGGACCTAATCCTGGGATAGTGGTGATGGCTTGAGTTCCTCCAGGACTATGACTTCGAGATAGTCTATAGTCTTAGAAAGAGGAATGTTCTTAGGGATGCGTTCAGCAGGAGGACTGGTATACAGCTTCTAGGAGAGGTGATAGAGTAGCCAGATTCTTTACAGATATCCTTTGTGGATAGTGATGGAACAACCTTTCTATAATCTCTTACATTCACCACTCCGCTTTTTCTGTGAGTCAGGGAGGAACAGCGTGGAGATGCTTACTGCGAGACGCGACGTGCTCAGATATCCACAAGGCAGGCACCAGATGGATTTTCTGATGTTGTGGAGAATTTCATCCTCTTCCAAGGATGTACCTTGGTACTAGTGTCACTTTAGTAGGATGTGATGACGCAGTTCCACACATCCCCTCTAGCGGTACATCCTGGAGTGGTGCGGATGTACCAGGACCTTCGACGACAGCACTGGTGGACATGTATGAAGAAGTCAGCAGTGTTGTTTTCCTCTTGAAGCCTAACTTGACAGCAAGTGAAGGTAGAGCATCACGTACAAGCCATCTTGGTTCATCCATTAGAGGTTCCAATGTGGAAGAGGGATGAGATATCCATGGACTTCGTGATGGGTCCTCCACATATGTTAAGGGGAGATGACTTTATTTGGGTGATCATAGGCCGACTCACCATGTCGGCCCACTTCCTTCAGACAATAGATGGTAAGAGATACCACAGAGAAGGAGCGGGTCATGAAGGAGAGGATGAAGATTGTACAGAGTAGACATAAGTCATATGGTGATAGGAGATAGAGACCTCTGCAGTTCGATGATGGCGACCATGTCTTTCTACGGGTCTCACCTCAAAGAGGTCTACAAAGTTTTGGATGAGGAGGAAAGTTACCTGTGAGATTCATCTGACCTTTTCATGTCCTCAACAAGGTTGGCAAGGTGGAATACCGCTTAGATCTTACACCTCATTTGCATAGGTTGCATGACGTCTTCCACGTATCCCAACGAGAAGATATGTGCACGACCCTTCCCACATTATTGACCTTGGTGAGATGGGTGTTGATTATGGGGTAAATTTGATGGATTTTCCTATAGAGATTGATTATCGACATGAGTGGGTCATTCATGGACAGTTTATACCTCTGGTACGTATTCGTTGGCCTCATGGGAACGTCAAGGAAGGCTCATGGGAGCTGGAGGCTTAGATTCGTGCTCAGTACCCCACTTGTTTCCTTAGTGGTGAGTTGTGGCTTACGAGGACTGAGAGCCCTAAGGTGGGGAGAATGTAGAGACCCATAATTTTCATATATATTTTTTAATTAAATGTGAATTTTACAGTTTTGATAAATATGACAGCGTGCGATTCCGAGGACCAGAGTTCCTGGAATGATCCGTCGAAGATTTTTTTATGCTTATGTTAACGCGCATAAGTTGTTTTCCAAAAAAATTGGAATAACTATTAAATAGTGACTCAGATCAGAAATCGGAGGTCACTGTTGCAATCAAGATGGTGGGTTTACCCTTGGCGCGACTTAAGATTAGTTGGTGTTGGAATCTTGTGAGAAAACCCAAAAATGGAATAATTGTCAATAAAATAATTAAATATATTATTTTGTTTTTAAAATTCTTATAACTCACAAATGGTAACTCGGATTAAAAATCTGAGACAGCTACTGAACTCATTAGTGTATGCTTTCTTGTTAAAGATACTAACTTTGGCAGGCATCACCACCAGAGAATGTTTGTTTTTGGATGCAAATAAAATAATTAATTGACATTTTTTTGTAAAATTCATAACTTCTAAACAGTAACTCAGATAAAGAATTTGAGTGTACCATTGGGTTTTTTGAGGCCTTTTCCAGCTAGGCGGAGCCTAACCTCAACCGGAGTAAGTCGAGGGTGATTGATAATAATTTTCTGAAATTTTTTCAGGTACGTTCAGTAAACGTGCCAGCTGCGTTTTGTAACTTTTCAACTGGTGATCAGAATTGATATCTAAGGGCGCCATTGAACTCATAATGTCGGTATTTTTTTAAGGACGCATTCACATCGATAGTTGTTGGCTAAAAATAAAAGTTAGTTTTTGGATTTTTATAAAATATAATAATAAAATAAAGTGCAAAATACTTTATTTTGTTTTAAGCTCCCATGTGAGGACCACGCGAGGCTTAACCCCCCAATTAATTTGGAGGGAGAGGAAACCACATGACCTCCCTCAATTATGTTTAGGAATCAACATAAAATTAATTACTGTCAAATTAATTTTATGTGTCAACGTGAAATTAAATTCTATGTGTCAATATAAAATTAAAGCTATCAATTAATTTTTTTTGTCAACATAAAACTAATTTGCGGTCAATTATGCTTATGAGCCAACACTTTTTAATTCTCTTAATCCCTTTTTTTAAATTAAGTAATCACATCATTGGAATTTAGGAAGGTTCATAATAAATGAACCGTCAAAAATTCCATGATGGATACATACCTCTTCCACTCTCTTATATATGGGGTTCTTGGGAGGAGGAGTTGGGGTGGCTTCACCAAGCGACGAAGTGCTGGTAAAGTGACGTGACACCCAACACTTAGAGTATTACACTTCATCCCTTCGACTTTCATCCTCAAATCCTTCCGACGGGGAGCATCGTCAATGAGTCGACGTAGCTTGAGATTTTAGACGTGCGGTGGAAGTGATGATCAAAGACTAGAAAATCAATGGTAGGGGTTTACTTTTGACTAAGTGTTATCTTTACCTATTTTCTTCCTTTCTCTAAAAAATGAAGAACGAGGAATTGTTGTGCTTCATACTTACGAACCAATTGCTACCACCCTAAACACAGAGGGTTCCGGCCAAACCAACATCGCCTGACCCCTCCGTTGTTCTTTTTGTGATGACTCCACGATGGAATGTCAATGAGGCAATGACGAAGACAATTTAGAACATAGGCTGCACTACCCGCGACCTCCAAGAATCGCACTGCACTGATGCCCTGGGCTAAACACCGTCACGCTACCCATGGCTTGCCCCGGGCACTGCCTGTGCGCCCCGATGCCACTCTGGCCTGCTGCCCGGCTCTTCCACAACCTACCTGGTACCCCCGATGCGCCCTGTTGCCCTTCCCAGTGCCACCTGGTGACCTGCCCATGCTTCTCAGCACCCTCTTGGGGTGCCTTGACTCCCTACCCGATGCCTCCCGGTGTGTAGCCCGCACCCCAGCGCGCTACCCGCGTCTTGCCCGGCGCATGGTCCTCCAGATCCGCCACTATCAGCAGCCTGCTCGGTGCCCCTATGCCCTGCCTGGTGCACGTCCTGCCTACCCGGCCCCTGCCGCGGCCTACCCTGCGCCCTGCCCGGTACCCCTATGGCCTTCCTACCCAGCCCCTACCGCAGCCTGCTCGGCACCATTCCCGGAACACCCACAGCCTACCCGGTGTCCATCCAGCATGCCTGCGCCTCGCACGGCCTGCCTGCTATCCTCCGGGCTTCCAACCTACCGATCTACAACCCTCGCGGCACTGGCCGAACCAGCCACGACCTTCGGGCTAAGCTTCCTACGTGGCAACATCTGGGCTGAACATCCCCCGCAATCCGCTGGGCCTAGCCTAGCAGACTAGGCCAAACATAGCAGGCTGACACGCCCAACGGTCTAGGTCAGACCCAGACTGGGTTGCCCCAGACTCGATGGGGCGGGGTCGGTCCCATCGGGTTGGATCGGACCCAGGCCCACTACCGACCCATTACTTACTTTGGCCATATCTTTGGCACCGAATTTCTATTTGACAAACTATCAGTGGCACTGGTTATCTCGATGAGAGATGATCCCTTTGAGAATACCCCTATGGAGTTCTTGGTATAGTTGAGATACAATCAGGTTGGTTCGTACATGATTCCAACTGGGCCCCGGGGACTAAATGGCAAGTAACTGACAGACTGAGCATCCGATTGACGCACCATCAATTGCGTTGAGACCCCTATGATGTGGGTGTCCGTTGAGATACATCTACACACAACTACATGATAATTGGAGTATCGAGATATAGCTCATGGATCAGATCCTTCTGAAGAAGAGCATGCAGAGAATAGAGACTTAGTAGATGGCAGTGAGGCGGAGGTTGGAGATAGATTATATAGATTTCAGTGCTCTGTGATCCTAAATGGGTTAGTGCATACTAATCCTATGTGGGTCAGATCTAGTGTGGGTCAGCACTCAACGATCATGTTTGGGTCAGCGCATATCGATCATGTGTGGGTCATATCCAGTGTGGGTTATTTTCTGGGGTTAGTACCTATCGATCTAGTGTGGGTCAGACTCTGTATGCTCAGAATTAGTTCCTCTTGACAGAATAAGATGATATAGCTTCGTGAATAATCATTTGTACTTATATACTTCACCAGCAATGGTTTCGATAATGAAAATACTGCTTTGAACTGACTCAATGACTTTCTTGTTTTCATCATGATTGAGATGGGTTACAAAATAACTTTGGTATATGTATGTGCATATACCTAATTAAGGGTTACCCATTGAATTCATAAAATTTAGTTATCCTTGTTGGATTTTGTGAGACCATGAGGGTCTCGGGGCCCAACTGCGTATCGTTATAATCACCTCTACACGGGATATGCTCGCCCCTCATTGAGTTGGATACAGATGACGGACTACGCTGACAGAGGCCGAGAGCACCGGGACTAGACAGTACCCATAGGTGGACCAGACGACTAGTCGGTACACAGAGGAGTCTGATGGATATGGAGTGCTGAGGTGTCCATCTGTACCTACCCATCAGGTAGGAACACCGGAGGACGATCCAGGAGCTGTAATTTACCTTTTAGCTTTTTGACCCTTATTCGGTTGTACTTGTTTTCAGTTGTATTTACTTTAGTTGTACCTATTCATTACTGTTGGGATTTTATTTTCAGCTCCTTATACTTTCCAAGAATTCTTCTGTATAAAATACTGCTTTTTTTTTCTTCCATTTGTGTACTATTTTGTGTGTGTTTACTTTTTATAAAGGAAATTACTTCTCAACATTGGGATTTGCGCCTTTTGTGCTATTCTCCATCCTCTGGCCTGTAGAAGGCGTGATTGGGGTAGTCACGACACAGGCCCCAAGGATGGGTCATGACACTAGTTCATTTAATATTCTAATCAGTGGGTATATATATTTTTTTAATTATGTATACAGTAATGTTAAACTTTCTAGGTGCATTCATATGTTGAATAAAATCGTCATAAGGATCTTGTTGGATAGATGATTTTGTCATTCAATGATTATCATTCATTGTTGATGTTCCTGAATAGGATTCTATAAAAACACAATTATTTTTATTAATGTTTTTATCTATTAGATCAATTAATTTACATATCATTTTTTCTAGAACACATTTAATGAAATCTAATGGTTTACTCAACTACTTAATGGAGATATTAGTTTTTGCACAACCCAGAAAACAAATCATGGTGCGAACCCACTTACAGTTCTAGAATGAAATATCTACCATCCACACTATCCATCAAGCATGGTACTTGAGAGTTGAGTAGTGGGAATAAATCATAGGACAAATAGAACCTGACACACCCCCACTACCCTCATACACAAACCCCCATTTTTCTTCTTATGAGTTTTCTACCATAAATCATGTCCCATGAAAGCGTTGAATGCATGCCATGAAATGTGTCAAATATATTCATCTTATTAATACCTCCAACCTATGTGGATATTTTATTTATCATCCAAGAATACCAATGATACGTTTCAACATCATTTTCATCCTAGATAATAGATGATAGGACCCTATCAATATTATATATAGTTTCTTTACTTACTCTAAGCACTGATAGGTTATGGATCAGAATTGATGAGAGCACCCTATAAACTAGTGTTATTATCCTAAAAATGTTAAATATTGATTCATAAATTTCTTTAAAAGACTTGTATTAATCTCAAAAATCTATTCTGTGTGACTTATATGCATCCTTCATGAGAAAATAGGGGTCCCTAAGTAAACCAATGGTAGAATCCTCTATGGAACACTCATACTAATACACAACCTACTTATCCTAATGTCCATGAATCAAGGTGATACATACCTACAACTATCTAATCAATTGATTACTTGTACACTCCATTTTAAATAGTTTTCAAGAACCCCATACAAATCCTTGATCGATCTATTCCAAGAATTCATGAAAAAAAATCGCATTATCTTTGAACATTATATGGGAGATGCTGCTGGAGATAGCCCTAAAGTGATAGGGAAGAGTGTTTCTACAAGAGATACTATTATTAATATTCCTAATAAGAACATGTTCACATAGAATAATGATATTCGAGGATAGGGTATCATCATTATATTACCCATTCATTGCTTTAAAAATCCATAGTTCTTTCCCAGGAAAAAGATAGCCAACCAATAAGAACTCAACCATCTAAAATTGAGATAAACATCCCATGAGAATAAAAAAATCAATATAAAAACCAAAATGATGTAGTTCAATTAAATTTGGTTATAATATTTATCCAATTCACGATTAACTAACTCTTTAGATCCAATAACCCTAATGTAGATGTTATTAACCAGTTCATTGATGAATTTTGTTTATATTGGATGTTTTGATGATATTTACATCATATGTACAAAATGACTTTGGTATGATGGATATGGAAAAATAGGCCATTATTACATAATATCCAGAATAATAATCCTTAAATATATATTACTCTTGTACATTTATTATTATTTTATGTATAATCATGGAATATTTTTATGTCAAAAGAACAATGTCACAATCATGATGATGGTAGGTCATACGTATGGATGATTAGTGCTTCCATTTTAAATGGTCATAATAGAAATATGTTCAATATTATTTTACCATTTGATAATGATAATTATCTCATAAATATAAATTTACATATTTGAACATACTTATATATGTAATCCATGTTATGTGGTTATGAAAGAGTAATCAAATTACTTCCTGAATGCGGTAGTCCACATGTATGAACGAACGATGTAATAATTTTTTAGTGAATGGAAGGGTTATAAATGAAATGAAATATTATGATTATATAATAAAAAATATTTCATAAATATAATATTTAAACATTATTTATATCTTTATTACCATCCATGATAGATGGTTATTGAAAAAGAGTTACATTGTTTTGTCAGACGATAGTCCTACCTATACATGAGTGGCAGTTTAATTTCCCACACCGTGAAAGAGTATTTGGATATATGTTATGCAAATATAAAAATATAATATTAATATATAAATTATATTTTTTTTGGTTTAATAATATTTAAAAAATGTTTAAGAATAAATAAAAAAATACATGTTGTTAAAAACTACACCACTTCTTCGGAAGGACTCCTTTTTTCAGTATATGAATCCCTTTAATGTTGGTATTTTTATGAAAAAAACACCACTATGTAAAATGGTTTGAAAAAATATGGGTATTTGGGAATGAATTTTCCAATCCAAATAGATTATTATGTGGGATGAAATGAGATTATGTTTTTTTGTTTTTATATGAGAGTGAAGGTGCACTTTTGAAATTTCATATAATTAAAAATAATATAAATATATTTTTATATTAAAATGAATTAAAATTTGTTATATTATAATATATTATGAGAAGGATTTGATATACTCTCACCATGTAATTTATGTTCATGTATTTACTTTCTTGTTGTTAAAAACTACACCTCTTCTTCGGAAGGACTACTTTTCTCAGTACATTAATCCCCATAATGTTGGTATATTTATGAAAAAAACACCACCATATAAAATTGTAAGAAAAAATAGGGGTATTTGGGAAGTAATTTTCCAATCCAAATAGATTAATATGCGGGATGAAATGAGATTAATGTTTTTTGTTTTTATATGAGAGTGAAGGTGCACTTTTGGAATTTCCTAAAATTAAAATAATATAAATATATTTTTATATTGAAATGAATTAAAATTTATTATATTATAATATATTATGAGTATGAGTTGATATACTCTCAAAAAGTTATTTATGTTCATGTATTTACTTTCTTGTTACCGTTATCCTTTGATTTTAACACCTCACTAACCCTTTTAACAGTTTCCATGATATGGTTTTTTAATCGTTGAGGGACTTGATAGTTATTATAAATAAAAATACATCCCATAAATAGACCATGTAGTATATGTGAAACTATATAATAATAATGTGTATTAATATTGGTTTTCTATAATTTTACGTCATTTAGTAAAGTACATGTTTTATTAAAGATCAATAATATTAATTGTAGAACTATACATTTATTTCGACATTATAAACAACTAGACAATGATGTAATTGGAATAAAAAAACTTTAATGATACCTAAGTTGTATTATATACCATAAAATTCCTTGTATTACACTAATTATTTCAAAATTTGTTACATTTAATATTTCAAATATAATATAATTTTTTTCCATTAATTGAATAATTACTACGTTAGCGTTGAGTAATTGTATAAGGTATGTATTTAATAAATTAAAAATAAATCTAAACTACCATGATGAAGATAAATCATTTTTATTTTTAAATATTATTTTTCACAAAATATATCATCTATTTATCTCGTGGTTAATAATAATATAGTTTATAAAAAATAATTGGATATTTTTTTATGTTTTGTTATATAAAATATTTTAAATGTCATAATCACATCAAATAAAAATATCAGGTCATATAATGGAATAATATAATATTATTTAAAATATAATACCATATAATTAAATTCAATCATGTTTAAGGGTCAATTTCTAGTCATTGTCATATTATTTCTTTCCCTTCATTAACTGATTTTCCCTCTACTGTTGTCAAACAAATTTTATAATTATTATTGATAATCAAAATAATTAAATGGAACCTATTTATCATAATGGGTATATCTAATTAATAATTTAAAATCATTTTATCATGATATAAAATATAGAAGTGGTAGACTTCAATATTAACATTAAGACAACAAATTTGTTGAAAAATATTTTTTCAAGAAAATCACATTATATAGTATAAAATGATATTATAATTATTTAAATTATAAAATTCATCTAAAATCATCATTTTGATTATTATTAACTAAAATTTACTAATTAAAATTTACAATTAATCCAGAATATAATTCTATATTAAAATAATCAAAAATATAAATTTTTTTTTAAATAATAATAATCAAAATTCATTGAAAAAAAGGTCACTCCAGAATATTAGGAAAAGTTTATCCTAATATAAATTTTATGTTATAAATTCATAAAAAAGACTCATTTATTCAATATAAATTTCTAAAAATATATTGTTATTATACTAGAAAAATTACTATATGAAATGTGTTTAATAAAACTATTTCATTTTAGATCTTAAAAATTACTTAATGTTTATATAATGAAAATAATAGTCTATCTCATCAAAAATAATAAGCTAGAGAATTTTTGATTATATTCATACCTCTGTTGATTCTTTCTTCACCCCTTTTTTATAGTGTGTCCATGAAATTTTATTTAGTCATCAAAAAAGTGTGGATATTATTCCCTCTATACATATTCATATTCCTATGTTTCTAATTCAACAATTTGATTTCTCCACAAAGCCTTTACCTAGTGAATAACCTTGTTCCAAAAAAAATTATCTTCATGGTCAGGAATATAAAATGGTTGTTCATATTAGAAATATTTTATTCGAACTAAACTAATTCTAGGATCAAAACTGGAGATCAGTTTTACAAATATTTTCATAACATTAATTCATGAAAAATGTTATATTCCAGGGATAAAATCGAAGAAAAGTCTTCTAGATTAGAACCTGGTTTAACATTAATGATTCATTCATATGATCTATATAACCATAGACACAAAATCCCCATTTTTCTGAAATTCATACCACTTTTACTTAGATATAACATAATAAAATCCTAATCTCCTACATAAAATGAATGATCTTTCCTCTATTTATTCACAAAAATTTTATATCTTCATTATTCTATCATTGTATGTTACTAAATTTACATTGTGTTATCCAACATTTCCTTGACCAATTCTACAATCATAAAATTTTGTTCTACCCATTCATCCTAAAAGGATGGAGTTTTAACATTATTGCGATATAGTTCCACAAAAGCGACATCAATATAATAAAAAAAACTATTATTATAAGAAAACTAAAAAAAATATGTCGATAACAACATCCCTGGTAATCCATTAAAAAAGGGAAAAGAATATATTATATATTCTAAATCATTCACTCACACTATCTTTCATATTTGGGATGAAAAGAAAAACTAAAATTTAATTTAGTGCCCAATAAAATCTGAAAACCTTTAAAAAAAGTAGAAGTGAACATGGTGTAATAGTCATATACAATAGAGGGGGTAATTTCTTATTAATTTACTATATTCATGAGATAAACTAAAAATTTTTAAACCAAAGACAATGTATCTTGAGTTATTGTAATATAAAATTAACTCTTTAATATATCCCTATTTATCCAAAATTATTATTAACTCAAGATTACTTTAGAACACTCTTTTCAAAATATCCATAAATAAAACATATGTGTTAGAAAACCCAAATAAAATCATACCATCATCAATTCATTATTTTTCTAATTGTTTTTTAAATTTCATTCACCTTATTCCCAAACTTTCACACATTTGAATTCCTTACCAAATGACATATGGTCGTACAAATGGTTACATTTACCCCATATATCAAAATATAAAAAAATTATTTTCTTACAAAATAAATTATATGAAGAATTATTCCACATTTCCTACTATCCAGCCTCTTTCTTCAACTATTTATAAAAAAAATACCTGATCATCAAAAAACTCTAATATGAACTTCTTAGCACAACATGTTTTTTCATCATATCATTCCAATTTAGGGAAATATAGTTATTTTTTACCTCTTGGTTTAAATATAGATTGTAAATTTCTAATATAATTATAAAGATTTTTGATTAAATTTGGTTAAAAAATTTCATATATAGTGACTTATTATTCATATGTGGCCACTTAATTATCCCCATTCCTACTCAATTAAAGAAAAATATATTTCATCCAGTGTTGAATAGACTTAGGAAAATATTTCTCATGGAATAAATTATTATTTTTATAGCATTCTATATCATTAATATCTTCCCATTCAATATTATTATTAACCAATTAAGAACAATATATGGAAGGAGTAAACATCCAATTCTCTAAAAAATACATGAATTTCAATATCTTCCCCAAATATTTATGTAAACATTTAGATAACATTGAATAATAAGATCCACTAAATTCTAAAGGTTTTGTCTCAAAAAATGTTCCATTTGAATTATGTTCCTTTTTGGTAGATCTAGTTTCTCTCTATAATGGATACGACTCCCATTTATAGCTTCCATAATCTAATTCATCACTATAAATAACTATTTCATTCAAATTCAAAACATTCTGCATTACTAATTTGTTATTATACCATCTCATTTATTCCATTATACTTTATTATTCCTACATTATCTATGTATAACCCTTAAAAATTAAAATAGTAGAGATGATAAAATGAGGTATTCCTAAAATTATTTATCCTTACATCTTAATAACAAATTATAGACTTATAATAGTATTCTATTGACATTATCCAAACGCCTAATGTTTTCTAATCCATTTATGGATTCCAATTTTATTAATACATCCTTATACATTATATATTACAATAACATCCACCTAGAATTCAATTTTTCACATAATTAATAATATTTTAGGATTAGTGATTAAATGTTGTATGTTAAAACTCTTACATAAACCCCCAAATTTAAAAACATTAAAACAGCCATTTAGTATAAATTTATCCATAAAAAATTAAAAATGTTAAATTATCTTCTACCTTGAAATATAATCTCAATTTTTATCTTGACCTCATTCTTGGCCTACTCATCCATAAAACCCTTTAATTTTTTTTAATATTTTAGGATCACAAAAATCTTAGCGGTCGATATAAAAACAACTTTTGTAACTATTATTCCCTGAAAAATTATAGAAAATTTCTACTTTAAAATAATATTTTGGGATCAAAATAGAAAATTTCTAGCCAAAAAATATCCTTCTCTTACAAAATATTTTTGAAAAAAAATTCATATGAAATATTATACAGAATATAAAAGTCATATAAGATTCATTTGAAATATGATAAATCATAAAAATATTTAAAATATTTCTCTTTTCAACATAACATGGTAAAAAAAATCTTTTATTTATTTTTTATAATATATTACCTTCTTAAATTAAAAAAAAATAAGTTAAAACCCCATAGAAATCATACATATAAGATATAGGTAACATTTTCTAATAATTTTGAATCAATATTAATATCACTATTAAAAATGTAATAATCATACGGTTATCATCAATACCCAATGCATGGGAATTGTATCATAGGCCCACTCATCATTGGTTTTTCACAGAACCACCCAACCTTATTCTGTAATGAAACCAATATTCATTAATATATAATTGAAACATATATACATAGTTTATTTAATAACAAACCATCGTCATAATGAGTTCCCAATAATCTTAGCATAATCATAAAACATAGAATAATTTTTTTTCATCATTACACTCTTCAAAATATTCTATTCATTCATATAGAATCATGTCTAGATATTGAAATATCAATTCAATTTGAATTGAGTATTGTAAATGATCAATATATATGGAAATTTGTATCTTATTAGAAGAAAATATGAAATCATATACAGGATTAAAAATAATAAAATTAATGTTATTGTGATCGGAGAAATAAATTTCTATAAATATGTTAAAATATTACATTCCTTTTTTCTTTTTGTAAGGAAATTCAAAACATTCAATAAAATGATTTCATTTTAAAACCTTTCAAATAATGATAGAATAGAAATTATATGTCCATTATGATTATTTTATGTCTAAATAATGACATCCATAAAATAATTTAAAATATTCATGTATAGAATGAAAGGTTTTTTGAATGAAACATTAAAATTGATTTTGAAATGAATGTATTCTAACATGATTCAAAATTATCAATTATGTAATTTATAATCCATTATAAAAAACTTATGTTAATTAATTATTTTATATTGACACTTTCCTAGTTTATTATTCATTTCATTTTATCTCAAACACTAATATAAAAAATACCGAACTAATATATTTTACACTATATATTTTCACAATATTCTCCATATTTTTCAAAAATAACATTTGTAGGTCAGATATGGTTAGAGAGGTAATTATTACATCGCATCTTGATTAATAATCAAGATATAAATTTATTTATACTTTATTTAATTTTTTGATACCCATAATGAAATATTTTTAAGACTATTAACTATGTTAAAATCACAAAGATGATATATATTATGTATAATGTCTAACATTTCCATTTTTCGGTGATCATTATATAAATATTTTAAGTATTATATATTTATAGAGTGATATTTTTCTAATAAATATAATATTTATTTGTTGTACATATCAATATATGTCATTACTGTTATGTGGTAATGACAAACAAATCGCATCAACTCATGGAGGTTGTTGTTAACATGTAGGCATAAACAATGGTATCATTTTTCAGTGAATTTAATGAAATTAAATTTAATTATATATTATCATTACTGAATGAAACATGTTTCCTAATTATAAAATATAAAAAATAATTACTACATTATGACTATTTGGGACAAATTGTTATGGATAAATAATTACATTATTATAACTAGTTGGGTATAAGTAAGATGTGTGTTTTATTATTATACAAGGGTTTAATATTATATATATGAGTTAAAAGAAGAAATAAAATGAAAACATGCTATAAAAATAATACATATTCATTGGATAGTATATTATAATTAATACCTCAATCCCTCTAAGGATGATATTATACCAGAAAAATACTTATATAATGATTGGAGGGAATCCAGGAAGTGATTTTGGATGTTATTTTTTGAACATAATTAACTATAATGTGCAATGAAATAAGAAAAAGAGCTACACATTTATTAGATATAGGAGGGGATCATTTTTGGATTTAATAAAATATTAAATGGAAGTAAAATAATTTTTATATTAAAATGGATCAAAACTAATAATATTCAATGACAACATGTTTTTGAATAAAATAATTTAAAAAATAAAATATTTACCCCATTTGAAAATTACATTAGTCATATTTTTTTTAACAAATCATTAACCCAATCCTACAATTAACACAACAAAATTTCTTTTACCACTTGATTATCTATATAGTTAATATAAAATACCAAAAGGATGAAAATGAAAATTATTTTAATTTTCTAAACTATATACACATCAATTGTTTAATTATAAAAGTTTTCATAATATAAAATCATTTAATAAAATATCTCTTTTAGGAAATATAATCCATTTTATTTATAAAACTACACAATTACATAGACATTATCGACACCAAACAAAATATGTAATTATATAATGACATTAAATATACTTAATAGGTTATATTTTTCTAAAAAATTTGAGGATCATTTGTTTCATCTCATTTTTTCTAAATGAGGAATTCTGATTTCATAAGGATTAGTACTATAGTATAACGTTGGGTGATGAGGATGTTGGTTTGGTTTATATATTATTTATCATATGAAGCATCCCTATTTCATAAGGGGTAAATATACTATTAAATGTCATGTGATAACGAAAAATGTTGGGTTCATCTGAAATTTATTATATGAGACATCCCTATTTCATAAATGTTCATGTTTACAGTTTTACATATTGGGATAAATTCATTGGGATTTTTAGTTTAATTTCATCGAATTAGGACTGTGTCTGCTAAATGTTTTAGTCTATATAGCATAAATATATGGGAAATTTCATTTTTATGATCATTTATCTTTTGACAAATGGGTAGCTTCTAGTTTACGATCATAGATCGTGGACTTTTTGGCGTGGGAGTATTTAGGAGGATTTTGAGGAAAGAAAGAGTTATATTCCAACATGAATGGATTAACAAGGAGGCCCTCCATGAAAAAAACATGACAAACTATTCCCTGGATGACAAATAGTTCTAGAACCAATGTATGAGATCTAGGAATCACTATATAAATCATGGGAATGGGAATTATGCCACATGTAGTTTTGGAATGTGGTGTAGTGGAATTTCAAGGAATGTTCGAAAATCCTCTCATGCGAGGATATGATAAAAAAGATAAGGGGTATTGGCCTTTAAAAACAGTAGGGGAGAACATTACATTGTGAATAATTAGATTAGGATTCTAAATTCATATAGTTTAAGTATGTAATCATTCAAAAACTAGTATATCCTATGATTATATGATTCCATAGTGTTGAATATGATTTATAACATGACGTGAAGGATCCAAGGTGTCTTTTCACCCAGATTAGAAATCCTATAATATGTTTCACACTATTTATTGTTGTATGGAATTGACTAGAGGAGACCCCAATATAGGTTGTTCTTGAGGATTCATCTATTGAAAATGGTACTGAGAAGCACCATGTATTCCATGGATGTGGAAATCAATCCATAGGTAGTTATAAGACATTGTGTAGAAAAAAACTGACATTGGAGGGGTGGTGTCCTCTCTATGGAGGAAACTGAATCATCATGTACTTCTAAGATGAGGCATCCAATATTTAAATTTCACAACAATATATTTAAACACAAATTATAAATGTCATGTGTGGGGTTTAAGTAATGAGATTCCATCATTCTTCATCTTGTCGGGTCATAAGGGAATCTAAAACCACAAATGGATCAAGGATTATGATTTTAGATTATACTAAAAGTGGAGGAACAAAGATAATTATGATAGATTGTGTCATAGGTATTGGTTTTTTCTAATAATATTTTTGGTAGTTTATGAGGTTATATTGTATATGCATCACTATATATCTCTTGGGAACATGAATAAAGTAACATGTTGTTATTGAGATGTTGTATGATAGATGAAAAATAAAAAAGATAGGTGTTTCCATCATCTATGATGAGGATGGGACACATTTTCAATAGTTATGACGTGCATATGGTTGTTGGTAGTGTAGTGTAATGTTCTGGATGTAAGGAGGAACGAGAATTTGGAAAATTGATTACATTCATGATTCATGGGCTAGTGGAGGGGATTTTAGAAAAATTAATGCAACATGAATGATGTAAAACCTAACATGAAGGAGGGGGTAATGCAATCCCATGTTACATGTAATGTTCATAAAAGAACTAAAAATAGTTTAATTTGACAATTCATAAATTGTGAATGTTACCGAAAGCCAAATATTTGTGAAATTATTTTATCCACCCAAATAGGGGAAGGGTTTTTGATGAATTGGTGACTCGACCCAAATAAAAGAAGTCTAATAAACACTATGTATGCTATGTTAATGGGAAACATGACATGCTTACTTTTGGAATGATCTAATTATATAAGTATTATTCAAGAAGTTGGATGATATCCTATATAATGAGGGAGTTGAGGAATCACACTAATTTCATGTGGAATTATGGGTTTATAAAATAGTGTTAGGTGATATTTAATCATCATGGGATAAGAATGTCCATCTATATAGATTAATGTAATACAACATAGACTATGTATAATAATAGTTTAATGTCATAGAGATCAAACATTATGTGTTGCATATTGTCTTTTTTATAATGATTGATCCAAATGTTCTTCATGAGATGTACTACATAAGAAACAATACATAGGTGGGAGTTATGATAAGACCTCTATCTGTGAATATTAAATAGTATAATCCATTGGAATATAGATTATGTATAATATATGGTGCTTCCCATTATAGATCCAAAATCAGATATTTTTATTCCTGGTATCATCGGTGTTATGAGATCCCATACAATGTCACCTTGGTGGATAGATCAGAGTGGGGCCATATTGTTGAACAATATCTATATAGTATTATGCTTTATCTGTATGTTATGAAAGTCGCAGATATTTTTTTCTTTAATATATTACAACACATCAATATGAACTTCTAACCTTCTGTTTGGTGGCTCTTGGTCTTAATAAACAATTTATATTGACATCAATAGAACCTTGATGTGTAATAATAACTATATTCCATACAATAGGGAATATGGGGTAACCCACATTGAATTTTTAGTTGTATTCAAAGAGCCCCAAGTAGAATTAAGGGACCAATTAGAACAACTATTTTATTATCAGATACTACTTCTATCAATATTTTTTAGAGGTTCTTATTGAATGCCTCAATCTTCAATTCAGCATCGTGAATATTGGTGTTGTTGTATGTGAGATTATTATGATGAAATATAATTTTATGAATGATTTTGGAGTAGGTGAACTTATTAATGAATTATTTTTGTAATTCATTGAGGTGGACCACTTCTATCCAATTGGAAAAGATGATATTCTTGGTCATATGGAACCAGAACATTCATGTTTTTACTGGATGTTATGTCCCAAAAACGTCGAGTCCCCACATTGAAAAGGGAAATGAGGACACAATTGTGTAGAGAATCTGAAAAAATTTTATTATAATGCTATTATGGATTTGAAACACATCAAAACTCTTGGGGAACTAAATAAATACATGAAACAAGGTAGAATAGAAGTGACCCAACCTCTAAATTTGATGGGTGAACATCAATAATTCTTGATGGGAACCATAAGATTCATTATTTATCTTATTCAAGATTTATGTTATATCATATTCATTGATTCATATAAGGATAAATCCATTAAACCCATTCCATTATAGTGTCTTCTCATAATTTTTCCCACTCTGGACTGTAAATTGTGACGTGTGCTAGTGGAATCATTCATGCATGACTTTGTCTGGTCAGAGAATGTGATACGAAAAGTAACTAATGAAATTAGACATCAATTTAAGCTATTTACCACCTATGGTGGATGTGTGTTCCGTAGAAATGACATATCAGAATCCATTTTATATACCTATTTTCCCACCAAATAAAGTGGTTGTGGTGATGACCCTCTTATGTGTGGCACGAATGACATGATCAACCTACTTTGGTTCTATAGGTGATTCAACAAAAAATTATAATACATTTTAAGTGAAATTATGTTATCACATAACATGGGTGAATTTAGGTAATAATGGGAATTGGGACATCAGATGATAGGTACATCCCAATAGGGGAATTAGTAGTGGATTTTTGATAATAGATTCACTGTTGATCTACTTAATGACTAACACAGAGTCTCCCTTACCATGTAAACTGGGGGAATCAATCTCAAGGGTCAAAATGAGTCCAATAATTAAAGATGGACACACTACCTCATTTTGGGTTTACCAATCCGTAAATATGAAATCATATTGTCAGTGTACCTGTGCTTTAGTGATAAAAATGATCCCTTAGCCTACCATGTTATTCTTTTTGTGTTTTATCCTTCTACTAGTCGGGCTGTAGGAGGAACAATTGGGGTGAGTCTTCTGATATGGTCTTCCATGATCCAACGATATAATTTAATCATACATAAAATTTAGATCTACTGAATCTTTTTTTGGGTAAGGATTTCTAATGAGGACATCCTCTAATGCCTAGTATCTGGCATGCTTTTGTGTTAAGAACCTAATGTCGAAATATTGGAGGATTAATGCCTACTGCTCTAATCCACCTATATCCATGGTGTGATTGATGATATATATTAGCGGTTCCAATCATGAAACATGTTTTATCATTAGATGTTGACAAAATAGGCCTCTTCATCACTAGAAAGACCAATGTTAGGTAACTATTCTCATTGTGGGGGTATATAGTCTATGTTCTCAGAAGCATGTGGATAATATAGAATAAGTTTTTATTTTTCCCATCATTGTGTTTATGGGATAGAAGAGCACTGAGTGGACATAACAATGTTTTCACATAGAGGTCCAAAGTATTCCATGATATTGGTGGAATATAAACTGATCTTTTTATAAGGTTCTTCATGATATCTTCAATGGGAGTTTTAAACTCCTATTAAAACTACAAAATGGTTCCTTTTTTTATGATCCTCATGATTGGATTAAAATTACAATCTAGATTTTAAATATTTTCTAGTATGTTGGCGATGTTTTCCTAGAGGAATTGAATTTCCTAGATATTTATTAGTGGGTTAATTTTACTGATATCCTTTATTTTCAATTGGTTGATTTTGATTCCTTAGTATCCTATAATAACACTAATATATTATCTTGTAGTAATCCAATATGTGAATTCTATAAGAATCAAAATCAAGTGTAACTAGTAGATGAATCAATGCAAATTCATTGGGTCCATGAGATGGTAACAACTACTTTGGGACTCCATAAATGTGGTATAATTATCAACACAAATGATTATCTAGATCTCATTTTACCCATAATATACATCCATAAGGTGGAAGGGACTAGAACCAAGTAGTATGATCAATAAATATATCGATCACTATAAGTGGGAAATTATCTTGTGGAAAATGGTGGAAGAGGTCTAGAATGTTATTAGATACACTGATATTTCATTTCTTCTTCCTAACAGTGACATAATTTACTATCCCACCTGGGGTACTTGACTTCCCATAAAATGTAGGCATTTTTTATGATTTTCAATTTCATCCTCAACCATTGCATCAAGAGATGGGTTAATATATATTGAAGTATGTTTGAACCCATGATGACACAATATGAGGCCAAGATGATGATCATAAGCCTAATTTTGTAGCCATCACATCTCTTCATAGCACTAGTATATTGTTTCAAATTGCATTTTTATGAAATCTGTACACTGTTACTACTCCTCTAGGGAAATGATCCGGTTGATCAGCATCTACCTTAGAATGTACTCATTACTAATGATCAACCGTTTCAACTCATAAATTGTAGTGGATTAAACCTATTCAAATTTAGGAAAGATACTTCCCAATATTCTTCATAATTAGAGATATGAGGATAAGAAGTTGGAATCTTCACTTCAAAAAAAGTGGACTGATAGAGGAGGATCAATGTTTGTTCTAGAAGATAAAGAATTCTTGATGAGGGGTTCCTACTGTACATAGACTATGGATTCAAAATCATATGAGCTGATTCCATTCAATTTATAGTTTTTATTTCAACTCTTGATGTCGATTCAATTGTTATGAGTTATCCTTTGTCAATTCCACCAAAATTTCTAGATCATACAAGAATTCTGTAGATCAGTATCCATGGGAGGAACATATATGTACTTCATATGGGTAGTGTCTTCTATTATCAACTAAAAGTTTCCATTTTATGAGTATGAGGTAATATTTTAGATTTACATTTTATTAGATATAGAAAATCAACCCCCAAGGTTTATTATCATGGGCTTTAACAAATGAATCGGTATGAAATTTTCATTATTTTAAAACTATACATGGAACAACTATAGTAAATGCAATATCATTTGTTGGAGTTTATGATATCAACCATTTCATTAAAGAATATCTTAATTTACCATTTATATTAACCATGATCTAGATGAAATCCTTCACATGGTTCAAAGGGGTCATATAGCCTTAGTGTAAAAATACTCGACCATCAAGGGAGTATGGGAGGAACCAGTGATATAAACCCGAGAGTTATTCATGGAAATGAATCTTGGTTCTTCCCTGAATCACATAATATGTAAAATGATATGAGACAAACTAAAAATTAATTCAAGATCTCATACCTTAGAATTTATCCTGCGACAAAATTTGTCCATGTGGCTTCTATGCACTCTTTTTATACCATAGAATTTTCTAGTTGAGGGATTCAAATCTAATTCTATATGTTCAAGATTATGGAGTGTCTATGTTGGAATGATGTTGTTCCAAAATCTATTATCTAGTAGGTTGTAATATATTTCCTTGTTTTTAAATAAACCTATGATATACAATAGGAATATTCCCTTATAAATGGTGGTTCCCTCATCTTCTCTATTAAATAATATAACGAATCAATATTCCTCTTCTCTATCTCCACTTCATAGCCATACCAAGTTGTAGATTCTTCAACCTTGAACTAAATGGTGAAATACAAGCCTTTGTTAAGTGATTAACTCATTTACATTTATAGGTATAGATCCTCAAGGATTAAAGGAATCACATGTATTATGTTGAGGTGATTTTTATCATAAATATTTATATGAAGGGGCATATTTTTTCCAATGGAGGGTTATTCCTTTCAATAGGTCAAATAAAATTACATTATTTTATCCAATATGACATATATAGTACATGTGATATTATGTTTTGGTCTAGCTATGATTCTATAAAAAACTAATAAATTAGTGCAAGTGGGTTGAGGTCATCCCGTATAATCTATTACTATTCATCAAAGACCTAAAATGTTTTGAATATGATATGATGGAAGTGGTGAGATAGGCTTAGAAAACATTATAATGTTTTCACATTAATATCAGGTCACATGAAATACACTAGGCATGATTGGTTTTCATAAAAAGTCATAGTCATCGTACTTATATGTATTATGGATAGGAATATTTTCCCAAATGATAGATTCTTTACTATCACATTCTTGGTTAGTGGATACGTGTTTCACTTCTACTAGAATGTCTCCCAACATGTATAGCTGATCAACCAATTAGTCTATATCTAATCATTAAATACAAATCATACATATATCGTGTTAAAAATGATCTTCAAATATGTTAAATGTTGGGTGAAACCATTGAGTTCATCCACATATTGAATCATAAATTTTGGAAACATATGGATACATTTTATTTGATGAAGATGGAATTTTGTGGGACCTATGAATCCATGATGGAATCGTTCATGTTTCATTTTTGTGTGAATGGTATCCTTGTACCTAGTCCCTAATAAGGGGAATACTATCTAATTAAGGAGGTTGTGCAGGGAAATATTTTTTATTCTTGGGTTTTTAGGTGATCTTGTACTTGGAGAGGCCCATCTGGGGAAAGGGATGACGGGTTCATCAGCTCAGGATCCTCTCCATACCCTGTGATTCATATATCAACATTCATGGGTCTCCTCATAAGTTACGTAAGGGGAAATGGGTGAGAATAGTTTTCCAATCCACTACAAGTCATCTTCCATACACTAATCCTTCATAAGAGAACTCTTTAAATCCACTCAAGCCATTTAAGGAGATAAGGGTAGTGAGTATCTCATTCTTTGTATTCTCTATGCACATAAGAATACATTGTTCCTTGGAAAACTACAAGATGTGTGAATATGTGTGTTCCATTATCCATGAAACAATGTTAGCAACTCTCTCATCTGACCTATTATTTCTTTTAAACAGACTAATGACACATGTCTAGTATGAGGTGGAGGTAAAAAGGTTGAAAAAATATCTCTGGAGATCCTCCTAACCAGCTAGGAACCCTATGGGAAGCTAAATATACTAGATAAATGTGGGTACTTCCGATGTGAGGATGAATCATTAAAGGTTAATATCTTCCTTTTATTTTGGAGTCCCCAACATTTGGCTAAACCATCAGAAAAATTAAAAAAAAGATTCTATAGTAGGTTACCCATCAGATTAAATGGGTTTAAGTCATGAATATCAATGTTTGGGGTTTCTCAAACAGTGTCCTCCCATGTAGGGTACATTTTTTCTTTAGGTTTTGTTATTTGGTCCTATATCAAGAGCATTGATAAAGGAAAAAAACAAAACTATCATGTCATCATGGTCGAGTATTATGTCCACCAATGGGTTCATAGGCTATGTGACTCAAGAAGAAGCATAGCCAGAATCTTGATAAGGATAATTATAATTGTCAAGAAATTTGGAGACTCATACCTCAATCATTTTTTGTATCCCCTATCTTATACTCTATCGGAATACAACATGACACCATATTAAAATAGGATCTTCTAACATACAAGGACTGGGTACTCTACTGTATGAGATATGGGTCATTAATGGTGTGGTTAGGTTCTAGGAACTACTCATCAATTAACACAACTATGATCCATTTAGACTCCTTGAGCTCTTTTTATGAATCGTGATCCTATTCTTGAGGTACATGTTTCTTTATTTTCCTTTTTCCTTAAGTGTTTTTGAGAAAATAAGGAAAATCGGAAGAAATCCCAAATTTTGTGGGTGAACACTATGACTTTTCTACACGCCGTGTATTTTGGCCATGTGGAATGAGTACACAGGGCGTGTCGGCATGTCGGAAATGAAGGATGTAATAACCGACTACATGTCGTGTATTAGTTATTTACACGTAGTGTAATCAATCGGCATGTGAATAGTAAGGAAGAGGAAGTAGCTGCCAGCGGAGTGATAGAACATTCCATGTAATCAAGAATACACACCGTGTACTCATTTCTATGGGTGAACAGTGCTGCGGTGGAAAGAAGCCACTATAGGAATAGTTAAAAAATGAGAAGTACATGACATACAGTTTGTTTTTTTTTCACATAAAACGGGTAGTATCCTCCTCTATTCACAGAGAAAGCTTAGAACACCGGAGGAGAGAATGAGAAACAGATGGATCATGGATGATCTCCTGACCGCACACCGGGAAACTAATTTCTATGCCATTGATCTCCTTGGAACAACACGAGTAAATCTTCCTTCTCTTAGATCCTTTCATACCAATTCTTTACTAAGGGAATTGTATTTTAGTTTGAATGGGATTATGTTTATCTATGATCTGCTCCGTTCTCATTTGTTTTGGGAGGTGTCGTTCATGTATACCAATCAGAGATGATCGTGGTATGTAGTCTGGTGTTTATTTCCATCATCTGAGTTGATTTTTTGTACCATTGTGCAATGAACCCATGTTTTTTGGTGTCGTATGGATGATGAATTTTCCAATATATATTTATTATTGCATATATAATCTATTGATAAAATTAAAACTATTGTATTGGATCATTGTTGGAACCATGGCCGCCCCATGGGTGTGTTCCTCTATATAGCCTTTTGGCCACAATTCCTAAGGGTATTCCTAGATTAAATTGTGCATTGCATTTTCTTGAGAGAAATTTTATATAAATGATTGTTTATGCTTTTGGCTCAGCCCGATTCCATTAGCCCAAGGGAAGTGTTCAATTAGCCTGAGGGAAGTTTTTTCGTAGCTAGAGGGCGGTGTTTGGTCAGCCTGAGGATATCCATTGTTTATTCCTGTGGGAAGTAGTCTTTGTACCTGAGGGAAATATCATGTATTCCTGAGGGCAATGACTGTTATGCCTGGGGGAAATCACCTACGGGTAATGGGTTCTATTACGTGAGGTTAAGGATAGTATGTCAGAGGACACGACTATTTAAAATATTCACTGTGGTGTTTTTATATGTGGTACCTGTCAATAAAAATCTCAAGCTTGGAGTTGATAAGTAATAATTAAAATGGATAGGAAACTGGTAGTGATAGTTACTTTTGAGTACATAATAGTATACTACATTTACTTATGAACAATGCTGTTTCACATTTTTCACTAACAGTTGGGCACGAGCCTTTTTTGGGCGCCTAATGGGATTTATTTATCACACCCTGTTCAGGTCATGTCTTCGGCCCAAACAGACTATATTATTATAGGTTTCGACCGGGGTAAGGGTCCCTATACTGGTAAACAATTGTATTAGAGGAGTAGGAGAGAATGGGATCGAGCTAAGGCTTACAATGCTACCATGTTTTGTTTACTCTCCTTTATTTTGATTGGTTGTACCTTGTACTTGAGTTGTATTATATTGTATTGTAGTGTATCCTGCTCTAGCTGTGTTCATAGAATAAGACACATGCTGCATCTTTATATTTACGACTGTTGGTTCTATATACCACAGTTGTTTATTTCTAGTTCATATTGTTTACTACTTCCGCTATTGTATGTTTATATATTTCTTTTCCACTATGCTACTCTTTGAAATATGAGGGCATAGTTTCCCCACTATCAAACCTAGTCCCTCACTGCTAGTCAGTAGAATCTAGAATTTAGGGAAATGCACTTGAGGTCATGTGACCAACAAGGTTCAGGGAACACGTTGAGTTGAACCTGGATCTGGGACATTACAAAGAGGTATCCGAGGTGTTCATTTCTTTGACTTACTATTTGGAATCTTAGTTAGGGATATGACGGGTATGTAAATTGGTAATTAATTGTTCCTGGAAGTAGATAACCCCTATACAGGCGAAAAAACCAATTTACCTCGTGTTTCAATTTTTCAAATTTTGAAAAGTTGATAGTTGAATGGATTTTCACCGTTTTGTGACACACATGTGATTGTGTTGTTTATATGTTATACTTGGGTTTTATTTAGTTGCAACCTGATGTGATGAGGGTATTCCATCTCTTGAATCAATTAGGAACATGCTAGAAATCACATGCCATGAAAAGTTCTATACCATGTAGGTGAATTAGAAATTTCATGTTGCTGTGATAGTTTCCGTGTTACAAAAGCATGGTGTTGTGATAGATGATTTGATAAATACCTTCTAATTGATAGGGTATTATTGTGGGAGATGTTTAAATGAATGAACGCCAAACTTTGGTTTTTGTGGAATATGGGCCCTCAATAACTAGAATTTGGGGTATCAATGATGAGTTTACATTTTTATAACATGTGGAATATGCCAAGCATTGATTTTTTGAGAGTATGGGCCCTCATGGATCATAATTTTGCACATAGATGTTTGATTCAACGTTTTTCTGGTTTCTGGAGTAGTATCTGAGGCTTATTGACAGGAAAACCTAGGATAAACGCAGTGTAGCCCATTGGACACATGCCGTGTGTTCTTCTATTTGGGAAGAAATGGTAAATTATTAAGTACATGCCATGTAGTATCTTACCGTGTCATAGACCATGTGGGCAGGGACACGGGGTAGGGAATGGCATGGGAAAACACAACATGTACTATTCATACGCATTGTGTAGTGTTGACCAGGTGTCCTCTCGTGTAACTAACAACATGGATGGTGGAACCATAAAACAAAAACTCCATGTCGACCTTGAACACGCCATGTATTCTGACCCATGGACCCTTCTATATCACGAACAACATAGTTCAGTGTTATCTCTCCAAGTACACGCCACGACCTCTTGGAAAATGTTGTTTAGTGTCAGCCACGTAGTCGGCCGTGTAGAGAGCAACACAGGTCGGTCTGGGGATTCTTTGAACATGTTGTGTCATTTAGAAACATGTTGTGTCGTGTGACCTGGGTACATAGGCCGTGTGACGAAAATGACAGGCCAGTGAAATCATGTTAGGATGACGCCGTGTGCCAGTGGGACACGCCGTGTAGTCTTGTTTTAGGATATCAGTGTGGCTTAGATGTGTAGAAGGGATCGAGTATTGAAGTGGGATTCAAGTACATGTCATGTATTAGGAGGACATAATGTGTGTTAGGGGTGTTACATGGAAAGTTTAATATGGGGTACACACCCATGTGGATGGCTTGTGAGAACACGCCGTGTAGTATTTATAGACATCGTGTAGTCAAGTTTTGAAAATCTTGAATTCTTTATTTCTCATTTTCCCTTCTTGGCCTCCTCATTTTCAGTCTTTAATAATCTTGATCTAATTTGTGCTTTGACCTTGTAGAGTCATGCCACCAAGACGACCACCAGATGTTCTTCAGGAGGGCAGCAACAATTTTACATCTGAGATTATGGGCCATGGGATACCAGTAGATCCTACAGAAGTGCCAGATGCGGTGCCAGCAGTTATACCGGACACGGGCACAGAGGCACAGTTCTGCGAAGGCATCATGAGTTTCATGCAGACCTTCCAGGGAGCACCGAAGGCTGCCATATCTATGTCAGAGAAGACTCATATCTTTTAGTAGTGGGAATCACATGCGTTTGCAGGGGAAGGCAGACCACAGGCTGTAGAGTCTTGGCTGGATTTGAAGCAGACAATATTATAGCATATGGAGACGACGACTGAGTGGAGGGTCAAGCTCGCTACATCCATCTGGAGATTTCGCCTTATGTGGCCTGGTCATATGCTACCAATGTGGTAAAGAGGGGCACAAGAGACCTCAGAGTCCACGAGACATATTGGAGTGCCAAGCATGCTTCAAGATGTGTCATATATAGTTATTTTACAGGGCATTTCTACAAGTAGATAGTGAGAGGTGTTCGGTGCAGACTCTGCTTGCGGGGGTAGGGCCAGTTACTTTTTATCAGTCAGGGAATTGGGATACATCGGGACGTACAAGAAGATATGGTGGGAGTGGACATGGTAGTGAGACACCAGTATATCAAAGAAAGTAGGGAGGGTCACTTAAGGGTAGCCAGGCTATGTCGCAGGGCTACGACACTGGGTAGTCATATGAAATACAACAAACCGAGCAGGATCAGGATCCCAAAACTTCTACTATCAAAGGTAATATTTTAGTTTCTTTTGTTTTATCTTCTGTACTTTTTGATACGAGTGCTACACATAACATTATATCTGTACCCATTGGGGAGAGTCTTGGCCTCTGTGTTTCTTCTTTTTCTGATGTTAGGATGCTAGACACTCCATTTTGAACTAGAACAGCTAGTGTGTGTCAGTGCGTGGAGTTCCCCCTTGAGGTTGGTGGGTGTCACTCTCTCTAGGACCTCTATGCCTTAAATATGACAACTTATGATTTCATTCTTAGGATGCACTGGTCGATAACCTTTCGAGTATTTCTAAATTGCTCACGTCGTAGGGTGAGTTTCACATCACCACTAGGCGGAGAGTTTCTATACAAGGGAAAATGGGATGTTCAGGCAGGCCGAGTTAGACCCAAGCATCGTTACTGAGGTGGGGTGATAGCCTCGATTGTGGGATTGTATCTGGATGACTAGGGAAGTTGTCAGAAGGATTTCCCACCAATGTTTGATCGTTTCATGGATGTCTTCCAGGACAATTTTTCAAGTCTACCTCCAAAGCGAGAGGTGGATTTCTCTATTGAAATTTTGCCAGGAGCGGCACCGGTGTCCATTCCGCCTTATAGGATAACTACACCTAAGTTGAAAGAGCTCAAGGGGCAGTTAGAGGAGTTGCAGGAAAAGGTTTTTATCCAACCCAGTACTTCTCCTTGGGGTTCCCCAGTCCTCTTTAGGATGAATTCAAATTGTACCATCAGACTCTGTGTGGATTATAGGATGCTGACCCAGCTCACGATCATGAAATGATATCCCTTATCAAGGACTGATGATCTTTTTGATCAACTTTGAGGAGGATGAGTGTTCTTGAAGATTGAAATGTGATCCGGATAACATCAGTTGCACGTTATATCATTAGATATACCACTTACAGCTATTCACAGTAGATATGGTATATTTGAGTACATGGCTAGGCTGTTTGGACTCACGAACGCGCCAGCTGTTTTCATGACTCTGATGAATCATGTGTTCTATCCCTACTTGGATTATTTTGTGGCAGTATTTTTGGGCGACATCTTGGTATACACTCACACTCTACATGACCATGCCATCCATCTTGAAATCATACTCATTACAATAAGAGAGCATCATTTATATGCTAAGCTCTCAATGTGCCAATTTTGGATGGACCAGTTTCACTTAGTAGGTCATATTACCTGAGAGGTTGGAATTGTAGTAGACCCAAAGAATGTAAGATTAGTAGTTTCCAAGTATCAGCCTAAGAACATGTTTGAGATACAAAGTTTCATAGAGTTGGTTATTTACTACATGCTCTTTATAGAGGACTTCTCCCTATTTGAAGTGCCGTTTTCATATTTGACTAAGAAGTGTGTGATGTTCGTTTGGTCAGAAGAATGCGAGACCACATTTCAGGAGATGAAGGGGAGGCTAACATCAGCACCATTCCTAATACATCCAGACCAAGGCATGAGCAATACAGTTTACAATGATTCATCTAGTATTGGGATGAGAGCAGAGTTGATGTAGGACGATCGAGTAGTTGCGTACGGGTCTCGGCAGTTGAGGGCACATGAAAGAAATTACCTGATGCATGACCTCAAATTGGATGCAGTTGTTCATATGTTGTGCTATTGGAGACTTTATCTTTTGGGAGATCATTTTGTGGTTTTCACGGACCAAAAAAGTATCAAATATATATTTACCTAGCATGACATAATCCTGAGAAAATAAAAGTGGGTCAAATACCTTCAGTCCTTCGACTTTGATTTTGCCGATACACCTGGTAAGGGGAATGCATTAGCTGATGCACTGAGTAGGAAGACTCAGACACAGGCAGTGTCGGAGTCCATTGGCGAGTGGAAGAATATGGATTTGTTCTATGATATGTATTTGGAGGTGTACGATAGTATTTGGAAAACCTATAATTCTTCTTTACTTGTGACTTCTACCGTCCTGGATAGAGTGAGGATGAGACAACTATCAGATTCAGAAGGCATTTTTTTACACTAGTTGGTGGATGTTGAGGTCCCTCCTCCAAGATAGACGATAGGTGATGATGAGGTACTACATTTCAATGTACAAGTGTGGGTTCTAGGGGATATACATGAGGAGATGATAAGGGAGTTTCATGCTTCAGCTTGGGCTATGAATCCCGGAGTTAGAAAAATGTACTATGACTTGAGACATTAGTATTAGTGGTTGGGTATGAAGAGAGAGGTAGCTGGTTTTGTTACGAGATGTTCCACCTGTTAACAGGTGAAGGTGGAGAATCAGAGGCCTGCGAGACTATTACTGCATTTATCTATTCTAGAATGGAAATTTTATTATGTCGCGATTGATTTCGTGAACGAGTTGTTGAGGTCACCTCTAGGCAATGACGTCATGTGGGTTGTTTTGGATAGACTCACAAAGATAGTTCACTTTTTTTTCTGATCAAGGAGACCTTTGGTGTTAACGTCCTCATGAAGTTGTATATATGATAGATAGTGTGTCTTCATGGGGTCCCACGTTCTACCATTTCAGATAGGGATGCCCACATTATGTATCTTTTCTGGAATAATGTTCCGAGGGTATTGGGTACATAGGTGCTTCTGAGCACATAATTCCACCCTTAAACCGATGGCCAGTTAGAGCGTAAGATACAGGTTCTTAAAAAATGCTGAACGCATGAATCCTAGACTTTGGGGGCTCTTGGGTGAAGAATACACCCCTAGTCAAATTTTCCTATAGTAATACTTTTCATGAAACTATTGATATGGAACCTTACAAGGATTTATATAGTAGGCCATGCTGATCACCTTTGTGCTAGATGAAGGCAGGTGAGGCAGCTTTACTGGGACCAGGTATCATGCAGGAAACTTTAGGGAAGGTGCGGTTAATACAGAAGCAGATGGCTACTGCACAGTCTCATCAGAAATCTTACGCTAATTGCCGCAGACGACCCTTAGAGGTTGTGGTCAGGGATCAGATTTTCTTGCATGTTTCATCGGGGTTGGAGCACAGGATGATCATGAGACATGGTAAACATTCAACGAGGTATGTGGGTCCGTTTGAGATTCTGGATATGGTCAGGTTGGTGGCCTATTTGTTGCAGTTACTACATAGATACCCGGCCATGCACGACGTCTTCCATGTATCTCAGCTATACTGTTATCATTCTGACTCATCTCACATTTTTCAGCACTAGAAGGTTGAGCTTCAGGACGATGCACCCATTGAAGAGCATCTGATTCGTATTGTTGATAGAAGCATGAAGATTCTCTAAGGCCGGTCAGTTCCTCTCGTTCGGGTGCTACGGCAGCATGGCCGAGTGCAGGATGAAACATGGGAGCGGGAGACCAATGTATGTACTCAGGGGCCGGAATAGTTCATAACTTTATCTTCACCACCCTTGGAAGGGCTATTCGGGGATGAATTTCTTTAAGGGGGGATGTTTCTAAGAACCTGGTTCTTATTCTTGAGGTACGAGTTTATTTTTTTCCTTTTTTCTATAATTGTTTATGAGTGAATAAGGGAAATGGGGGAAAATCCAAACCTTTGTGGGTACACACCTTGTAATTTTACGCACACTATGTATTATGGCCATGTGGGATGAGTACACCAGGCGTGTAGGCCTATCCGCCATAAAAGATATAAAAACATACTAAACGACATGTATTAGGTATTTACAGTTCGTGTAATTAGTTGTTTGGTGAACAGTACAGTGGTGGAAGTATCTACCATCAGAGCGATAGTACATGTCCTGTAATTAAAAATACACATAATGTAATCATGTCAACGAGTGAACAGTGATGTGGTGGAAAGAAGCCTCCAGATGAACAGTTAAAAAATGAGATGTACACGCTTTATAGTTTGTTTTCTTCTCTTAAAACGGGTAGTACACTCCTCTATTCACAGAGGATGCTTAGAACACTAGAGGAGAGCGAGAGAGATGACAAGGTATTGTAGGATCTCCCAACCGCACACAGGGAACTCGATTCTTATGTCGTCGATCTCCTTGGAACTGCATGGGTAAGCACTTCCTTATCCTAGATCCTTCTTTACCAATTCATTCCAGAGGGAATGTTATTTGAGTCTGAATGGGATTATGTTCATCTCATATCTGCTCTGTTATCATTTGTTTCGGGATTAGTTGTTCACAAATACTGATTGAGATGATTGAGGTAGGTGGTCTGCTGTTTATTTCCAACTGTTGAGTTGATTTTGTCTACCATTGTGCTATGAACCCATGTTTTGGGGGTCGTATAACTGAGGATTTTGATGAAAGATATTTATAATTGCATAGATAATCTTTTAATAATATTTAGACTATTTTTTGGGATTATTGCTTGGATCCAGAGCCACCCCAGGGGTGTGTTCCTCAGTTTAACAGTTTGGCAAAGATACCCAAGGGTTTTCCATGATTATATTGTGAATTTAAATTTTTTTATAGAATGTATTTATAAATGATTATTAGGTATTGGGCTCGACACGGTTCTTTTATCATGGGGACAATGTTCTATTAGCCTTATGGTAGTGTTTTCTTAGCCTGAGGGTGGTGTTTGGTAAGCCTAAGGGTAAAATTTATTTATTCTTGTGCCCAGTAGTCTCCAAGCCGGAGGGAAATATCACGTATGCCAGAGGGAAATGATCTTCATGCCTAAAAAAATCACATGTAGTTATTGGATTCTGTTACCTGAGGGAAGGATAGTATGTCTGAGGGCACGACAATTTAGAATATTCACTGTGGTTTTTTTCTATGTGGTACCTGCCAAGACGAAGCACAATCCTGGAGGGGATAAGTAATAATTAAAAAGGAAATGAATATGGTATTTATAGAAACTTTTGAGTACTTACTAGTTTACTGCATTTACTTTTTCACACTATTATTGCACATTTTTCACTAACAGTTGGGAACGGGCATTTGGTGGTTGTCTACTGAGATTTATTTCTCACACCCTATTTGGGTCATGTATTCGGCCAAAAAATACTATATTGGTTTAGGTTTTTATTTGGGAAAGGGTCCCTATCAAGGTACATGATTGTATGAGAGGAATCGGAGAGAATGGTATTGAGCTTAGGCTAGCGATGCTATTTCGTTTTATTTACTCTACATTGTTTGGTTTGGATGTACATTGTACATGCATTTTATTTCATTATATTGCAGTGCATCCTAATCTGGGGGATTTTAATGAATTAGAAACATGTTGTATCTTTATATATATGACTACTGGTTCTTTTTACTATTGTTGTTCATTTCTAGTTCATATTTTATACTACTTACACTATTTCATGTTTATATATTTCTTTTCTGATGTGCTACACTTTGACAAATGAGGGCATAGTTTCCCCACTATCAGACCTGGGATCTCACTTCTAGTCGGTAGCCTCTGGAATTTGGGGAAATGCGATTGAGGTCATGTGACCAACTGGGTTCGGGGCACCCATTTAGAGGCACCCGAATCCAGGACATTACACTGTTAAATGATTTCATTTATCCTTGGGTAAGACTCAGATTTCAGTGCAACCTCATGTGGGTTTGTGATCCCAGATTCCCCTACATTTATTTGTGTTCTGAAGAGTAGTTAGTAATGTATCATTGAGGAGATTCCTGAAGCCCATTTCATATCTGTACTAAAGAGTGAGATCATCAGGTAACGGGTATTCTGGGTACTCTCTCCACACATTAGGAGGTTTTTAAATGTCATGACCAAAATAAAAGACCTGTTTCCCTAATCCACGGGTAGGTCTATTGTGACCATATTTAATATAGTGGTAGTTTGAGGGGAGAATTCCTTATTAATAAATGTCCTATATTGAAACTGTTCTCAATACAATAAGATATTTCTAAAATTTAGGGAATCATACTACCCAAAAACATTGAAATGAATTTATATTGATAACTCTTATATAACTCAATAAATCACATCGAGGTTCTTAAATCATGTTTGATTTGCAATATTCAAGAATATATATGTCTTATGATTTTGAGATATGATGTGAATTTTGATCTCAAAATTATTACACTACTATTTGAAAATATTAAGTTTCTTATGGATCCTTGTGTAGGTCAGTTGATATTCCTAGAGTTAGTATAATGTTTCCAAGATAATAAATAGAAAACAAACTTCATGGTCCCAATTGAGGGACTCTAGGATGAATAATTATGTAACATCATGGGGGAATAATATAACTAATATATGGTATTTGACATTAATATCCTTCATGTCCTCATTCCCACTTCTATGGGAATGGACCTTCTCTTGTTCATCCTAAGAACTAATTAGCACAAGATATGATAAGGGTATTAGAACCTATGATGACTATATTTTTGACTTATCGAATATATGATTGGTTGCTTCACTAGTTAAATATCAACCGAATGAGGGAATTTTTCTTCTATGTGGATCCAAAATAAATACCATATCCATGTTGGATGAGGTATTTATCACTTCCCATTATGTGAGGGTGGTAACATTCCATGAGACTCAGTGGAGTGCTCTCAATCATCTACGAGAACCAATGCAGAACTTAACAATAATCTAACTCTTTTCCTAGATGTAAAGATGCATAAAAATTTTGGTTATGGTGATTGTTTCACTATGAGTTCTTTGAATGCGACCAGAACATCCTACAAATAGAAGTATCTATGGAGGGATTTATGGATCTTAAGGATCTCAAATTTTGGGATCATAAGCATAAATTTTCATAATTCTACATAATACACTAGAAGGGAGGGTGAAGGTTCCCTAATTTATTCATCGATTACATTTGAATCTAATAGGTCTATAATGGAATAATTCTTCCTTGGTTATGCCTCTCATGGAATTGGATTTTACAAAAAAAAGTAATGTTGACAATTTCTCAAGATTCCCCTATGTATGTGTCTGCATGCTCCACATGAAAGACCCTTACAACATGTGATGTCCCCCCTTCCCTAAGTTGGTTCTTCAGATTAGGCCATTTTATTAGCAATGGAATGACCTGCATACTAATTAGTGGTTTTTTTGGGATGACTTCTTCATATGTTGGTGACTATGTGGGTATGACCACCATATTGATTGATGGAAATGAGGGGAGGACAATATAATTTGTATTCCTCACAACTAGATGGAATATAATAGATACTAATGGAACTAGTGACTAAGAGAGTCAACCTTGTCTGCCTTTGATGTGTCTTGTGCTACAATACTTGGTCTTAGAAAACGGATCCTCATTCACCTATTTTAGAGAAGTGATCAAATTCACTGGTTGTAGATGGTTTTAGTGGATCTTTGATAGATTACACTTATTGGGAAATGTACTGTGACTTCCCTGGGCATTAGTGTTGGGTGTTTTGGACCTATTAAAAAAATCATGGATAGAGACAAACCACTCAAAAACTAGTTAGATCGGTTGGTGTTGGTTCCGATGAGGCCTAGTAGAAACCCTCCTCAAAATATTCCATGTGATGGTCATTGCATGCATGTATAAAACATCCACCACCTCCTCAACATTGGGGAGTGACCTAGTAATGTTCTCTGGGTATATGAACTTGAAGTAGTTTTCCATTTGAATGGGGGACGGTTTCCCCCTCCATGGACCTCGAGGGTAGTGGTGTATGCAAGGTGTTGATACCTCGGGGTCTTGTCGGGTCATATCCCTTTTGTAAATGATCCCTTCATAATCATACATGCATATAAGGGTTTATATCACCCTTTTATAAATGATATTGGATGGTGAAATGGGGTGCTTATTCCCAATAGCTGAAGTCATTGTGGCTAGTAATGTAATGAAATATGGTTGTGGGATTTTCACATCAACTTTTACACTTCCCCTTTACCTTCTAGTATTATATCGATGATTTTCGGTAGCATACGTCTCAAAAAGTGTGTGGATTTCAAAATTAGTACTTCTAATTTGATGTTGATTCCTAATGCCCTAATGTTATCCATTCTTATTGAAGTAGAGAAGGATTCCACATTATGGAAGTCAAAATTTATTGATTCCCATTTTTATCTACCCAATGTCACATGTGATTTTCATGTTGGGAACATAGATTTCTGGGTGGTACTTGGTGAGAAATATCTCAATCCTGTGACATGAAAATGTGATGGTGTCCCAAATACTACTATTACCCATGGTTTAAAGGGAAGAGTTTCATATCTGGTTCATGATTTTTTATATGATTCATTCACCAAGGCCATTCTATCTCACATGCTTCACGTTTACAACCATTCCCACATTCCAATGGTGGATAACTTACATCACATTAATTCCAAATTTCTATTTTTTCATGTGCATATTTCCATTAATTTTATTTCATATGATTTTGTGTGATTACTTTACAAACATATTTTAATAATATATCAAATTATGTTATTTGGAATTTTTTGATTCTTATCACATTGGAAGGATTAGATATTTATCTATTCATTATTTGTTAATGCGTATGTTTGAAAATGCTCTAAAAATTCAATGAAGTTGCTACTGTGGTTTTAGAAACTCTACATTTTACTTTCTGAAAACATTTCTGTATTTATTTTATTGAAACATTTCCATTTATCATATTTTCATGATACCTTATTATTTGGAAGGATAACATGATTATCATGATTTAATTATTTTACATCAATGTCTAAAAAGATCTTTTATAAAGACTTTTAATTTCATTAATTTATGTTATGCTATTTTGTAGTAGCAGTTTTTCCCGAAATGTTTTTCATCTATTTTATTGATGATTTTAGGATTTGTAGATGTTGGTATTAATTTATTATTTTTTATTTTTAAATATAATAAGTTTTTCTACAAATAAATAGTTTTGACAAAAGTCAGAATATGTTTTTGATATCCCTTAAAAATTCGTTAAAATTTGTCAAAATATTCCGTCCAAAATTTTCACGAAAGTATGGTTTACTGTTTTTTCACAAAAGTATGGTTTAATATTCATAATTTACTTTAATTTACTATTAAAACCCTACTTTACATTACTATTCATACCCTATATCATTTCATAATGTATGGTTTGGAAACCATATGTTATTGTTCATCATACCCGACGTTACATTACTATTCATAACCTACGTTACATTATCGTTCATTTCACAATGTATGGTTATGAAACCAAACATTACTATTCATAATCCCTATTCTACGTTACTGTTCATTTTAAAAATTTTAGTTTTCCAACCATATTTTATTGTTTATACCATACGTTACATTACTGTTCATACCCTAAGTTGCTGTTCATTCTGAAATTACTGTTTATTCAATGCAATTTTTTAAAAATTGTTTTTCTGCATTTATATAGATTATTTTTAATGATTTTTTAAAAACATTTCATTACATATAAGGTTCATATTCAAAGATTTTTTATTATTTTTGGAGCTGTTTTTACAAAGGAAAATTAATAATTTTTTGTCATCGCCTTTTGCAAATAAATTTGGACTTTTCAAAAAACTTAAATTCAAATGTTTGAATTTTATATTTAGAATATGCTTCTAGTTTTCAAGAACTATTTTGAATTTTATGAACACATTTTTAATTTATTAAATATACTATTTTAAATATTTCAATGCTTTAATTATTCTTGAGATTTTATTGGAAGACTTACTAAAAATATTTTGAATTATTTTATTAGATATTTATTCTAATGGAATAAAGAAGCAACAATGCTGTTATTTTAATTGAGTAATTTATGCGAGCTCTTGATAAAATTAATTTTGAATATCCCATGGAAGTGAAGATACTTCCCGGATATATATTATCTATATATATCATTATCTATTGTAGGTAAAATATACCATTAAAATAAAAAAAGAGAATGTGTTGTGGACTTTGAACTTGCTATGCATTTGCAATGTCCTATAACACTCTACATCACCACCTGGTCGTTATCTCAAGTGCAAAATTAATTCTGCATCGACTACAACTGCATTGACGAGACGTGTTGAAATAAATCATAAAAACTAGTACCTCTTATTTAATTTTTATCTTCCCATTCATATAGTTCTTAGTCTGTAAGACTGCTTCCCATCTCTCACATGCACACTATTTTTCAGTTTATTATTTTCCACACAAAAGCATTATTTGTTATTCTTATTCCTTGGGTTGTGACTCTTGGATATTAAAGTACGGATCAGAGGGTTTTGACTCCCTATTTATAATGTTAGGAATATTTTGTTTCTGACTCCTAGTATCTAAATTCAGGTTGTATGGGTTGTGACTCTCCATACAGAAGTCAGTGTTGTGGTTATTCCTCCAATAGAAAAGGATTTTTAATTGGGTTATGATTCCCCTTTTAAAATCATTTTTTGTGCACACGTATTTCTCATCGCGAAGAGAAGCATAACAGTAGAGTAGGCCCACATTATACTAAACTACTATAAAAAAATCCTTTCATTATTTACTTATTTCACTACTAATTAACCTTAATAATTAAGATTCTTAATTAACTAAATTAATCATTTAATATGATTTAAATTTTTTATCTGGTCTATTCACCCCCCTCTTGACCATCTTCCATTACCCTATCTGACCAAAAAATTAGTTTCAACGGATAAAAGTATTAAGAATAGTTTTCTCTCTATCTTTATATTTCCTTATACCAAAGATCGGTACCATTGGTTGTTCAATAAGAAATTTATCTAACCATTTTTTATTTTGAGTCTTCATTTTTATTTTTTGTTCTAACCTATTTCTAGACCTCATAGTCTAAGGATAAATATCTTATATGATGGCAGTATTGACCCCGAATTATGCTTTGGTTCTTTATAAGACACCACATTTTTATGAAAATGAAAATGGCTACTCTAGGTCCCGAACAGAGGCATTCCTCATATAGTTGTGCATCGAGCATTATTCTATCATGTAAAAACAATACACACTGACTGAAGCTAATCTAGATACTCTTATAGGAATTGATGCTACTAGATATGTCATAAATTACAATGTTTTTAATATGTTATGTTTTTCTATTAACAGATGTGTTATTAGCCATGTGTCTGTAAGGAAGACAACTCATTATATTTGGATGATTCTGAAAGTTACTCACCATGGCTCTTAAAAATGGATTTAAAGCATGCTTGGAATTATTCGTGATGAGTATCAGGACATCAAGATGGGTGAAGATGAAATTGTAAACCAAATTTTCCATATATTCACAAGCATTGTGAATGGAATGAATTCTCTTGGAGAAGCTCTAGAAAATCTTGATCTTGTTGAAAGAGTCCTACGAGAATTACCAATGAAATGAAATCCAAATAAATTTACCATTGATGAAATCAATAATATCAAAGTGAACACACGTGATAAATTGATTGGATAACTACTGCAATATGAACTGGAACTGAAGAACATAGATGATGAGGAGACAACAAAAATAAAAGGATTATCTTTTAGGTCTGTAAATATTATTTATAATTATTATTCTGATTCGATCTATAGGATATTGAAAAGGAAGACATGGATTAGATTTTAACTGAAGTTTAGAAGAGAATGAGAAACCAATGATTCAAAACTAGTTTAGTAGAAACCCTCAAAGATAAAAATATAAGAGAGATAAGAAAGGTGATACAAATTACAATGTATCAAATGTAACTTTTTATGAGTTTAGTTAGAAAGGTTATATCAAACCCGATTTCCCTATACTAAAGAATAAAGAAAAATACAAAAAGGAATGAAAAAAGGGATTAACAACCAGTTGGAGTTGTACTGAATTATCTGATTTTAGTGAAAAACCAGGAAATGAAAAAGAATCTACTATCTTTTGTTTCATGGAATCACTAGATATGCTTGGTAATAATAGTTATTATTCTGAATGTTCTGGTTCTAAATATGAATCTAAAATCCCCAATGATTTTTAATTAAATAAATAAATTTAAAGATTAATATATGATATTTTCAAAGTTACTGATTTATATAATAAACATAAGGAAGATAATAATTAAAATTATTTCTAAAAATATATTAATTTTATAGGAAAATAAAATTTTAACAAACACTACTTCTGATTCTCATTCAATAGTTTATGATAATTTGAAAACTACATAATATTTTAATGAGAAATAAAAAAAAGTTAAATGTCTTAAACAAACTTTATCTAATTTTATTCAAGGTTGTGAAAAATATAATGAGATGATGTCTTTGATTAAACTAATAAAAATAAATATTATTTTGGTAATGATAGATGATTACCTCAAATTTATGAATCATATTTAAATAAAATTAAAAATGGATTTACTTCAACTATTTCTTGTTTTAAATGTGGCATAAATGGTCACTATGCAAATGACTGCTCACATAGATATTAAAAATATGTGGTATTTACAAAAGCTAATATTTCTAAATCCTTTTTTTCGAGAGAACCTTACAATACATGTTTAAATTATCTATGGGTACCTAAAAATTGTATTACTAATCCTATTGAACCAAAAGTAGCTTGCGTACTAAAATTATCAATTAAATTTTTTTTGTAGGAAAAATGCTTCGGATGTCTCAATAATGACATATGCTTAATGGACAGCGGATGATCTAGGCATATGACTAGAGACCCGTAAAATTTAACATCATAAAACACATGTGATAGAGTCACTGTTAATTTTGGAGCCAATTCCAATTGCAAAGTAAAAGGTTTCGGGAAAGTTGGTATTTTTATTTCCACATTTCCTTCAAAATAATTATTTGATGATGAATCAAAAAATAATTTAATTATTATATAACAATTATGTGATTCCATAATAGAAGTTAAATCACACAATTATAAATGTTTAGTTATTAAAAATGAATCATTATTATTTTATGCTAATTGAAAAGATAATATTTATAATATTGATTTTGCTTAACTAACTGTTCAACATGAATAGTGTTTGAAGGTTGTACAGAATGAACACATCCTATGGAACCCATGTTTAGGTCATGTTAATTTCAAAATGTATCATATGATCTGAAATCATGAGAATGTTTTACTGATTCCTTCTTTTTAAAAATAACAACTTTATGTTTGAGACACATGAATGAAAGGGAAGCAACAGAAAATATCTTTTAGACCAATCAATCAGATAAATAATAATAATCCTTTACAGTTAGTACATATTGATTTATTTTGTCCAAATCACATTTCTAGTCTTGATAGAATAAAATATACTTTAATTATTGTAGATGATTACAATATATTTATTTGGGTATATTTTCTAGCTAATAAAAATTAATCGTTATCTAAATTCACTATTTATTGCAAATTAGTTAAAAATGAAAAAGGTTTTATGATTATATTTATTTTTAGTGATAAATGAGGTGAATTTCCTAATTTTGATTAAGAAAAATTCTGTGAAAGGAATGGTTATTTTCATAATTTCTCTTCTCCTAGAACTCCGCAACAAAATGTTGTTGTAGAACATAAAAATAGAACTCTTTTTGAAATGGATCGAACTATGTTAAATGAATGTAATCTGCATAGATATTTTTGGGCTGAGGATGTTTTTTCCATATGTTATATTTCAAATAGAATTATTATTATACGTTTTCTAAAGAAATACCTTTATGAATTATTCAAAAAAAATCTTAAAATTGGTTATTTAATTGTTTTTGGCAGTATTGTGTTTATTTTAAAATCATTAGATGATTTAGATAAATTTGATACTAAAAGTGATGAAGGTATTTTTTTGGTTTATTCTAATAATAGAAAATATTATAGAGTTTATAACAAAGGAACTCTGGTTATTGAATAATCAGTTCATGTTATGATTTATATAAATAATGATGAAATAAATTCTGATTTTAATGTTATTGATGATGAGTTTAGATATTTAAATTTTTGTGATGATATTCCACAAGATAAGAATGAATTATTTTAGGTGAGTATACTCCTTCTCAACCTGATACAAGATCATGGGAGATTCACAAAATCATCTTGTTGAAAATGTAATTGGCAATGTTAATTCTGGTTTCAAAACAGGAAATTCTATTTTAAATTATTGTGCAAATTCTGATTTTTTTCTGATTTTGTTCTTGTTGTTATTAATGATGCTTTAAATGATGAAAATTGGACCATTTCTATGCAAGATTAATTTATTCTATTTATTAGAATTAATATTTTTACATTAGTATAATTTCATGAAGGTAAGTGGGTAATCGGAATTAAGTGGATATCTATAATCAAACATGATGAATCTGGACAGATTGTCAAAAACAAAGCCTTACATGTTGCTCAAGGATACTCTCAAAAAGAAGTAATAGACTTTGAAGATAAATTTTCACCTGTTTTCATGTTAATGGAAATTTGATTTTTTTGGCATTTACATGTCTTCAAGGTTTTAAATTATATCAAATGGATGTAAAAAGAGCGTTCTTAAATGGTATTATTACTAATGAAGTTAATGTTTCTCAACCCCATGGTTTCGAAAACGAAAAATTTCCGAACCATGTTTTTAAATTATACAAAGCATTATATGGTCTCAAACAAGCACCTCATGCGTGGTTTGAAACACTTTATTTTAATTAAAAAGTGGTTTCAAGAAAGGAAATGTTGATCCAACTCTTTTTATTAAAAGATCATCTGAAGATATTTTTATTGTTCCAATCCATGTTGATGATATACTTTTTTGACTGTCTAGTGAAACACATTGTATTGATTCTTCATTTTTTATGTTCACTAAATTTGGCATGAGTTTAATAAGAGAATTAAAGATCTTTCTTGGACATCAAATTTCTAAAAGGAAAGATGGAATTTTTCTAAATCAAGCTATGTATGACCAAGATTTAGTCAAACTATTTGGTCTTGATTCCTATAAATCCATGAAAACACCTATGGGTGATAATTTTAAATTAGGTTGTGATGCATCAGGTAAATTAGTTAATATTATACTTTATAGAGGTATTATAGGTATCATGATTTATTTAACTCCATCAAGAACTTATATCATTTTTTGTGTTTTTTATGTGCTATATTTGATGTGGATCCTAATTAAAGTCATATTAAAGCTGAAAAAAGAATAATTAGATATGTTAAAGTAAATGATGATACAATTCTATTTTATAAAAATATAACTATTTTGATTTAACATCTTACTCTGATTCTGATTTTAGGGGCTATAGAATTGACAGAAAATACACATAAGGTACGTGTCATTTTCTGGGAAAATATTTCATTTCACGGTCATCTAAGAATAAAATATCGGTGGATTTATCAACTGTAGAATCTGATTATATCTCTGCTGCTAGTATTTCTGCTCAAAGTATATAGATTAAGAAAACCTTATGTGATTTTGGTGGTTATCTTGATAAAATAGCTATTTATTATGATAATACATCTTCAATTTATATTTCAAAAAACCCATACAATATTCTAGAACAAAACATAATGATCTTAGATTTAATTTTATTCATGATCATGTTAATAAGGGTGATATTGTTTTAGAATTTATCCCTTCTTCCAATCAGATTGAAGATATTTTTACAAATCCTATAAACACTACCCAGTTTGAGAAAATTTAATTTTCTCTTGGTATATTGGAATTATAAATTTTATTTGCAGCATTTTTTTAGGGGGAGAATGTTTTCAATTTCATTATTTATAAAAGGGGAAGAAGTTTTTGGGAGAAGTTTTGGGGAGAAATAATTTGTATTTAATCATTTTAAAAATTCATTTATTGTTTAAATATTTTGGTTTTGTAATCAAACAAAAAGGGAGAGACTGTTTGTGACTGTGCATATTTCCTTTAATTTGATTTCATATGATTTTGTCTGATTACTTTTCTTTTATATTTTAATAATATCTTAATATATTTTATTTTGGTTTTTTTGATTCATATAATGTTGTAAATATAAGTTATTTATCTATACTTTATTAGTTAATGAGTAATTTTTAAAATGCACCAAAAAATAAGTGATGTTGCTAATATGGTTTTTGAAACTCTACATTTCACTATTTTTAAACATTTCTGTATTTATATTACTGAAACTATTATATTTAATGGATATGTATGAAACCAGATTATATGGAAAGATAACAAGTTTATCTTGATTTCATTATTTTACATCAAAGTCTAAAAATATACTTTAATTAGTCTTTTAATTACTTAAAGTTGTGCTATTCTGTTTTGTTGTAGCAGTTATTCCAGAATTGTTTTTATTCTATTTTTTAATGATTTTATGATCTATAGTTGTCAGTTTTAATTGAATATATTTTAGTTATAAAGATAAAAAGATTTTCTACAAGTAATTATTTTTTCTTATGTCTGAATCTGCTTTTAAGCTCCCTTAAATATTTGTCGAATTTGTTAAAATATTATGTCTAGATATTTCACTAATGTATAGTTTACTATTTTTTTCATGAAAGTATGGTTTACTGGTTTTTTTCACAAATGTACGGTTTACTGTTTGTTTCATTAATGTATGGTTTACTATTCATACATTACGTTACTTTACTATTTATACCCTACGTTACGTTACTGTTCATACCCAACGTTATGTTATTGTTCATTTCACAAAGTATGGTGTGGCAACCCTAGGCTACTGTTCATCATACCCTATGTTACATTACTATTCATACCCTATGTTACATTAATGTTCGTATCACAATGTATGGATTGGAAATAATACATTATTGTTCATCATCCCTATGTTACGTTACTTTTCATTTCACAATATGTGGTTTGGCAACCATATGTTACTATTTATACAAAACATTATGTTACAGTTCATACCATATGTTATGTTACTATTCATTCCCTATGTTATTGTTCATTCTGAATATACTATTCATTCATAAGTTTCTGTTATTTTCAAAGTTACTGTTCATTCTAGGCAATTTTTAAAAAATTGATTTTCTGCATATATATGGATTATTTATTTAACAGTTTTTTTTTAAATTATCATTATTATAAGGTTCATAAGAAAATTGTTTTTAATAATTTTTGAGCTATATTTAGAATGAAAAATTAATAATATTTTTCTTAACGTCTTTTGCCAAAAAAAATTCATGTTTCAATATTGTTTAAATTCAAATGTTTGTATTTAATTTTTAGTATGTGATGATTGTTTTCATAAACAATTTGGAATTTGTATAAAACATTTTTAATGGATTTAAAATGCTGTTTTAAATTATTCAATTATTTTATTATTCTCGATATCTCATCGGAATACGTATTCAAAATGTTTTGAATTATTTTATTAGATATTTATTCTACTGGAATAAAGATGCAACAGTGCTACTATTATCATGGAGATATTAATGGGAGATCATGACTCAATTGATTTTGAATATCAAAAGAAAGAGGAGTTGTTGTACCTAATATATATTCTCTCTATATGTCATTCTCTCCTATTGGTAAAAAATACGGTTATAATAAAAAAGATAAAGGGCTATAAACATTGAACATGTTATTCATTTTCAACTTCATGTGACACTCTGCTTCACCACCTGATTGTTCTCTAAAGTGCTGAATTAATTATTATTCAACTAAAATTGCATTGACGAGATGTTCTGATCTAAATCATAAAAAATAGTACCTATGCATTAATTTTTATCATCTATTTCATCTGGTTATGACTATGTAACATTTCATCCCATCTCCCACAGACACTCTATGTTTCTGTTTCTAATTTTTCGCACAGAAAGATTATTTGTTATTCATTTTCATTGGGTTATGACTCCATGTTTCTAAAATCAGGATCTTAGGGTTGTGACTACCTATATTTAATGTTAGGAAAATTTGGGTTGTGGCTCCCAGTATTTAATTCCAGGTTGTAAGGGTTGTGACTCCCCCACACAATAGTCAGTGTCGTGATTATACCTCTACTAGAAAAAGATTTTGTAATTGTGTAAAGATTTCCCTTTCAAATCATTTTTTTGTACACACATATCTCTTGCTGAGTATATAGGTATAAGAGTATATTAGGCCCACTTTGATCCAAACTACTATAAAAACATCCTTGTGTTATTTACATTTTTTTCTTCTAATTAACCTTAATAATTAACTTTGATAATTATTTTAATCAATCATTTCATTTGATTAAAATTTTCAATCCAGTCTATTCACCCTCCCTCTAGACCATCTGTTGTTACCTTATCTGACCTAACTATTTGAAATCCTTGATTGAAATGATATGATAATATGTTGGTTTATTTTTAAATGGATATCAACTTAGTTATTTTCACATAGTCTAGGTGACCCTCATTGATTTAATTAAAGTTTATGAAAATCAGTTCCAATTCCATCTCAAGGTGATCTTTAGTAAATAATATCACTTCTATCTTGTTATGGAAAAAATATTCAGTTATAGAAAGTAGTAATGTTGGTAACACTAAAAATGGATGTATTATAGGTAGGTTTCATCCTAGTAATTAATTATTATTTTCTAAGGGAATCTCTTGTTTGATTCATCTTATATAGGGAACCCAAGGAATAATTATTTGATCACGAGGCACGTTTCTCCATGGATGTAATTATTTTGAGTAGTTTTATCTTTGGAATCCCATGCTTATTGTATGGTATTGGTTTTCTAGATCAAATCAGTAGATTAATTTCCTTTTCATTTGGGTTGGTCATAGGTTTATTGTCATTTGGTTATGGATAGTGGGGTGGGTATCAATGGGTATGATTTAACACATTAATTATGGAGTGTTTCACCACAAGAGGGAAGATTTTACATTGTGATGTGATAGAGTATATACACTAATGGGGAAAATTTCACACTATGATGGTGTAGTGTGACCCCATTGGAAGAATATTTCATATTAGGTTGTGACATAATGTGTCCCCATAAGGTGGAATATATCACATTGGAATATGATAGAGTGTTTCCCCATAATTTTCATTATATCACACTTAGATGGACTATTGTTCCCCCAAAGGTGGGTGATTTAACACTGAGATGTTTTGTAGTGTGTTCCCTAAGGGGGGATATTTGACACTGGGATGGTGGAGTGTGTACCCCTAAGGGTGAAGATTTCTCACATGGATAGTGGATTGCAACAAATAATGAGAGATGATTTCACACTTGGATGGATAAGTGATTCCCCCATGGTAGAATATTTCACACATGTATGGGGGAGTGTGTCCCCCCAAGGGGGAGGAGTTTACATAAGGAATATTTGTTGGATTGAACCTCATGGATTCATCATTTGAACTATGTCCATAAATTTTGAGCAAATCCAACATAAATTGATTTGGTAGTTCAATGAAGTGTGACATGACCAGTCCAATCATATTATCATGTTTTAGTAAGTAACCTCATGTTGTGGAAAGATCACTCTAAAGGGATTAGGTGGGGATTACTTATATAATCTTTAAGGATGATGTAAGGAGTATTGATGATGTGTTTTGGAGATATGAATGGAATCTTACAAAGGGATATAGAAGAAGGGTGATATCCAATGGAGGGGGACCGATGGGTGATTTATATAGGTTTACATCTTTGTTAATGGGTGGGGTGGAACCCCATAATTATTGTACATGGGGAATATTGTGTTCATAAAATGGGTAGGGCAAAATTTTATTATCTTGTATTGAAGACATTTCTAGGAAATTCAATTTCATATGATGATGACACAGAGTTAAAAAAATAACATCATATTTCTCAATAAAGTATGATACATAAACCCATAGGGGGTCAATGTCAAGATTATAGGGACATCTGAAAAAATGACTTATTATCTACATATGAATGTTCTTTCCCTTAGTGATTCTACCTTTAGGGCTTACATATCTACTTCTCATTCCCCTTGTAGTAGGGAATAATTAAATACAACCTTGTAGGAGTATAAATTAGGAGGATTTATGTTAGGGTACATATTATTATGAGAAAAATGAAATATGGTACCTATGATTTGGGAAAAAAATTATCATAATGGTAAAGGATGTGCTCGAAGCATATGAGATGTTGATTGAGGGGCCATAGTTTTTTTTGTGAAATGTTATTATATTGTGATAAAATAGTGTTTAATGAGTGGTAGACTCTATCAAAAGTCAAAAACAAGGATTATGGAGTCATTGGTGATAAATATTTGGTGTTGCGTTCAAATTGGGGTAGCGTAAAGGGTGCTTCTCTAACATGAACCTGATCAACATTAAGCTTTGTTGTGCAAGAATATCTCAAATCCATGCCATGAGATATTGGGATCCATTAAAGGTTGTTTTCTCAAGATATGTACCTTTGCGGGTGCATCATATTCTATTATTTTTTATTTTATTAAAGTGGGTTTTGTTTATGTGAAAGCCTCACATCACATTCTGGATCATTGTATTGATGTTTTTGGGTGTGGTACTATTAATTTTTTAAATAATTTTTTTATTTAATGGGTCATAAATATACAATGGAACTTGTTTGTGAACATTCCATCACATTTGTTATGTTTCATAACGAGACTACATGTGTAGTTTGACATTTCGCTTCATGAGTAATTGTATTATTACACAACTGTTTTACAAAAAAAATATTTCATTTTGAATGATCATGCCTTGGGCATCACTTTAGGCTATGGGAGAACATACAATAATTTTATATCATGTGTCACCTTTGGTGAAGAATTAATTTTCTAGGGGAATATCTTATTGTGTTCATCACACCCAATTTGTACCCAAACTTCTCCTGGGATTTGGAATGTTCCCTTTGGGTGGGTCTAATTCTAAGTTAATCCTAAACTATCCTTTCAGGATGCGAGACTCGTTTTTAGGGCCAACAGTCATACAAAGATGTGGAACCAAATCATTGAAATTCTAAACATATTTATGTTTGTATTTAAATTTTTCTATGATGTTTGGGATTTAGAGAGGATAATTAGGAATTAAATCGATTGTCCATTATTTCATTTTCCCACTTTGAAGAACATTTAAAATTTATCTAAATGGAATGATTTTCTATTTACTATTTCATGAATGATATATTATATATCAAAAAATTTGATCATATAATTATTAATGGTTTGAATATTTGGTCATTAGTTATAATCTAATTGATTAGAACCTGTATAGTTTATATAATGATGTATTTTCATTACTTGTTCATTGTAAATTGATTATTGAATCATAGAGAACGTTATGTAATTGAATATAAAGTTATAATAAACCCAATAAAGAATTTAAAAGGATTCATGTTCGTTGATTGACTGATTGATTGATCAATTTATTATTTAGCAATAGATTTTATTGAATTGAATTATTTCATATAAAATTTGTGATGCATACTTATTAAGAAAATGTTTTGGATATAGAGGAATTATTTGTAAGACTTGTTTAGGAACTTACAACAGGGTTCCTAATTAAAATTTTTCTATGATATTTAGAATAATTTAAATTAAAAGATATATAAACATATATAACTAAATTTATATATTATTTTATTTTTATGATAATTTTATTTTTTTAGTTATCATTTAAAAATTGGTTTCTATATGATTATATATTTTTAAAGATAATTGATTAAATATATTTATTTGTTATTTAATAAATATATTTAAAATTTAAAAATATTTAATGATTTTAATGGGTATTTCTTAATGATGTTTATTTATTATATTTTGGTAATGATACATTATGAATTGGGTGTGAAAGAATTGATTTAATCATGTTATGATGTGTTGGAAACATATGTTTTCCGTCTATTTTGACATATATGTGGTATGGTATGTTACTTTTGTTCATTTTATCACAATTTTTTTAGGTGATAGGGTCACGTAAAATAGAATGGACACAATGTAAATTTATAATTTAGTAATAAATCTGGTAAAATAGTTTGAATTTTTACCAATATAAGAGAACTATTAGGTAAGAGGTCATTATACTACATTATGGATATTTTTTAAAATATATAAAATTATATTAAACTTATTTAATTATTAATGAACATATCAATGAGAAAATATTTTGAATTGTTTTATTCTTACATTACATTGTATGACATAATGATATATATATATAAATATATTTCTATGATTTTGTTCATTGATGGCTACATTGACATAACTATTTATATAATAAGATATTTAAATTGTATTTTTCAATAAAAAATTCATTAATTTTTTTTGAATTTATTTCACAAAAGAAATAAATTTGATGTGATTTTTTTACAAAGACTTATTAATTTAAAGTGTTTTATATTTTTATCTCTGATGTTTTTATTTATGAAATTTTTATTTTTTCTTTATAAATGTGATTTTTATTTTTTAGATTTATATTAAAATAATATCTATGAATGTACATGGTTTTTAATTTTATATGTATAAATATAATAGTGTGGTGTGGATTTAAATGTTTTTATAAATATCACATTTAGCATATATATTAGAATTTTTTTTCTTTTTAATCATGGGATTGTATTTTTTATTCATAAACATAATTTCTAGAGTGCTTTATTGTTGTTTTCATGTGTATAAGTTGTTTTTTGTTCATATATAATTAATATGATGATCATATCTCTTTAGAATAAGAATTTATAGATCCTCTAATATGATTATTTTAAATATAAAAAACTATTTTTTATAGGAGGTTTAGTTAGATATAAAATGGATAATGTTTTTTATGTGCATAAAAAGGGAAATAAAATATATTTCTACATTATTATTATTTTTATACTGATTTAAAAAAATATGGGTATATATGTTCATATATATAGCTATTATTTTTAATGATACTGTTAGTAGTATTTATTAATTTAATTTCCATTAAGTTATATTGGAGATGTTTTAATTAGCATAAAAATTCATTCAATCCGTCATGACATAACCCTAGTCGGGGACCAAGTCTTAACTACACTAAGATTTCCAAACTAAGAGACTAATTTTTCATGACCTAGCCCAATCCGGGGCACGATCCATAACTACCCTAATCGAAATTTTATAGGCTAGGTAGTAGAATCTATCCCTAAATGAATAACAAACTCAGGGAGGACATATATTATGTACTTGTACGCACACACACACCCATTCTTATACACCTTTCCATCAAGATAGATTTGTGTTCGCATAAATGTAATTAGGAAAAGGAATCCACAACATAGTTATGAATTCATCACTTATCTCCTCCCCAAATCCTCTGGATGTACGATTTAGTTAGATACATCCCACGCATCAGCTTTGGTTGGATTTTGGGTGAATATTTTTTTAAATAAAAAATTATTTTCTGAGTTCTCATTCAATTTTACATGATGTATAATGGTTTTTCAATATATATATTATAAAACTGTGATAATTTAATGCAATGATTTTTTAATGTAGTCTATATATTTTTTTAAATGAATCATTATATATTTTAACTATTAAATAATTTCATGTAAAATGGTATGGGTTTTCTAATGAACCATTTGAATGAATTTTGTTTAAATAAAATGAAATTATGTCAAAACTGCTTTTAATATTTATATGTTTGAATATATTGATTTATGTTAATTTTATTCTCGGAAAAAATACATTTAAAAAAAACAATAACTAATCAGGTTTTAGTTTGAGGAGTAATAAAATCACTATTTTATGTGTGTATATTGAATAAGGGTAATATATCATTATTTAATTAAATATCATTATATATATATTTATGTTATAGCTGTTTATAATTTTGAACTGATTATTTTTATATAATGATATAATACATTATTTATGAATTTATTTCTGCAAATGATTTCTATTGTGAATATTGACATTTAGTTCTGGGTTGGTTTATGATTACATGTATTCAAATAAAATTTCTCTATGAATTGTGATTATATGATGATAAAATATGTTGTATATTTTAGGGCAATGATAAATGCAAATCTTTATTAAAATGGTTTATATGTTTTTCATTAGACAAAATATTGATGTTATGTATTAGTATGATGAATTTTTATGTTTATAAGAATTTGAAATATTTACTTCTTGACTATTTATATACATTATGATCATCAATGCCATGAAATTAGTGAATATCATGGAAATATATTTTCAAAAGTTAAATAAGTTATCTAAAAATTAACATTTTAGTGTTTATAAAATTATAGGATACTTTGGTGTTGGAAGTATGGAACATGGTTATCAAATGTCCATTTAAAGCCTATATATGAAATACTAAAATAAAGACGATGGGGATTGATTGGTTTTAATAAAATGAGTCCAATAAAATGTGCCCTAGAGAGTTTTAATAGTTTTGTTATGAGGTTATGAGAAACATCTTAGAGGATATTCATTCAATAAATATTAGGTGTAAATTAAAAACCAACATTAATCGGTGTCTTGGAGTATTTTATTGCTTTGTAAGATAACAAATCTATGAAATCATAATGAAATATAGAACTATTACCTGAAATTGAATTTTTTTCTATATACCTTGTTAAAAATATTTAGTGAATAATTTAAAAAATGGGTTTCATATTAGAATATAAAATATTCCATTCTTTCTGCTAAATTCACAAGTTTGTAGTGGAATTTATAATTAAATATATGGAATTTATTTCATATTAAAACGTGTGATTAAATATTTATCCAGAGATATTTTATCTAAATAATATTCTAATTGTTTTTAATCTTGCAAAATCAATTGTTTTTTGGCTACCTTCAAATCTATTATTTGATTATAGAACATAAAAATCTATTTTATGATGAATTTTTAAAGTAAATAAAATGTGATGGTAGATTTAAATTTAATAGTTTCCTATATTATAAGTAAAATAATTATTTTTTGGAATACATACATGAGAATGGATTTGTATAATTGGTATTAATCATGAACCAATACGGGAGGCAATCCAACCTAACACCTTAAAAAGTCCAATACAAGGCACTAAGGGAGTTCCCAATCACTACTGACATGAGACTATTGTCGAGCAACAAAAAAACTATAGGGGAATATTTTATAGCACAAAATTGATGATCTAATAACTAAATATGGAATTCATCAAGACCAATAATAAATTGAAATGGATAAATATACTAACCAATCAAGATAACACAAATTATGAAAAAATAAAAACTGAATAAAAAGCCAAAACCAAACCAGGAAACATAATTTCTATGTTACCTCTTTTTTACCACTAACCACAAGTCTAAACTGATTTAATGGAAAACTGAATGAGAATACTGAACCAGTAAAACATCTTGGGTTTACCAATAGCACATGGTACTAGTACGGTTTGAGATTAAAAAAATCAGTAGGCATTCAACAAAATATACATGCACTTCCATTCCTAAAATAGTCTAGAAAAAAAAGTTTTAAATATATTAAGAAAATTGGTTTTTAATGATTTTAGAAAACCAAAAAAATATTTTCACAAATTGACTTTTTTAAAACAACACACATAACTTTTTCTTTTAAAAAATGGTTTCACTTTTCAAAACCCAGTTCAAAACCCAAATGTAATTATAAACCCATACAAAATATTATAAAAAAAATTTGTCATAAGAAAAGAATCAAAAAATAGGAATAAACTAGAATATCTAATAAATAATAAGAAGAAAAATAAAAACATATCATATTGATGGATAATAATTGGATTTTATAAAACATCTCAAGAAGAAATCCCTAGACCTACTCTTTTTGGAATCAGCTACTAGTGTATGGTGAATATCTATAGATAATGACTAACTAGGTAATCTAAACTAGACCATTTTCGTGAGTTTCCCACGAGGCCTCTCAACAAATATAGGGGTACCAACCCTTCTAATCAGGGTCAACAACCCACCATGACTCAGTACTGTAAAAGGAGAAAAATAGTCCCACAATAAATGTACTAAGTGAAAATAGAAAATAAAATTAACTCTATATATTCTTTTGAATAAACCACTAGAGGGGAATTCATCCCATGATATTGTGGTTTCCATATATAATCCAATACAAATAGTGTTCTGGTGCACGATTCATTTTTCTCATAAGAACAATCACCCACACATAAATCTCACATGGAAACCACCATTTTAATTAATCAAAACCCAATTCCATATAATTTTAAAATACCAATCGGGTCTTCATGCTACCCAAAATTTCAATCCATTTTCTAAAACATGTCACGATTCCTGTAGGACCGTCATTTCACAAAAAAATCAAATAAATTTTCAAAATGTTATCAAACACCAAACGGGCCTTAACATCAAATCAATTAATAGTCGACTATTCCAATGAACTACAACGTACAAACCGAGCTTTTAAAATATCTAATCCAATACATTTACAAAACCATTTCAAAATTTAATATATAACACCCTAATATTATTATGAGATATATTTGGTTTAATTTCTTGGGTGTCTTGTGTTGTATGTTACACTAAGATAATAGAGAAAAACATAAATATTTTATTTGCTTGTTGTATACACAACTCTTTTCATGTATTGTATTACACCCAAGTTCGTGTTCTTTTGATTGATTATTTCATGTAAGACCGAGTTTAAGTGAACAACATAATATTATTATGTTACCTTATAACATATCCATTATAATGGAAGTTATTAAAAGTATTATTTTAATTATTAAAAAATTATTTATTCATGTATATATAATTAATTATTTTGAGAGGAATTAATTATAAATGAAAATAAAACAAATTTTTAACATAAAGAAATGTTTTTCAAAAATTTTGATTAAATGAAAATAAGTGAGTTTATAAAATAATAAAAAACACTTGATCAATTTTCTTAATGAAATATATAAGTTTTATATATTTAATATAATGTTTAAAATATATATTATATGTTATCTAGACATCATATATTAAAAATTAAATTTTTCATAAAAAATAAGTATTTAAAAATAACTACATTTCTGCCACATTTTGATGGAACACCCATTTTAAATATATTTTTTTTGGAAATTTTTTATATTATATATGAAAAAATATACTTTTTCATTGAAATGGGAGCATCATATTTTACTTTTTATTAATTTATGGTATTTTTCTATAAATATTCAAGATTTTATGATTAATAAAAATATAATGCATCTTAATTAAGATGTGATTTTTTGTAAAATTTTATATAGTTTTAAATTATATATTTGATTATATTTATAGTATAATTATATTAGAATTTTATCATTTTATGTAATTTTTTTCATTGGAAATAATTTTGTGTGGAATTTACTTTGAAAAACATTTAAATCATCAGTACGTTTTTACTTTTAAAACTTGTTTTATCATTTCTTATATGGGGATTAATTTTATATTAATTTCTGAAACATCTAGGGTTATAATTTTGAAAAGAAAATCATAATTTTAATCAATGATTCCAAATTTGGTAAATATATTCTTTTTATTTTTTTTCATTATGAGTTGTAACTTTCGTAATTTTTATTAGAACAATTAAATGTCATATTAGGTCATTAATTTTATGAATAATGTTATAAAATTTCCCTAAAAATGTCCTAATATCATTCTTTTATTGTGTATTTCTACATAAATCATTTTTGGTAAAAATGGTATCCTTTGGATGACAATCGAATGAGAATAAGAAATTTAATATAATTTCTTTAATGATATGTTAAATATATCTTACACATTTTTTTAAAAATATCTTATTTTGAATAATGTAATACAAAATATATATTTTACTATAAATATTAATTTTAGATATAATTTTTTTTCATTATCATTGAAATTTATTTTTAATTTTTAAGAAATAATAAATTACCTCAATTTTTTATACAATGAATATGAAATTTTTTTAATTGATTAAAAATCAATAAAATAATATTAATTAAAGTGACAATGATGAATAAAAGTCCCAAAAACGTGACCAACACATATTTGTAGCATATATATCGACCATAATCATCAATATTTCTAGTTATTAACTATTTGTATCCTTCTGGAAATGATTGTGACCCATAAAATATTTTACACAAAGTGACATCAATGTGGTCACATTAATGTTTTAAAAAATTTATCATTTTTAATTTAGGATTTTCCTAAATATATTTAGGACTATAATATTCATCTAAAATCTAGAAGTGGTATCTTCATCAGGGAATGTTTTTTAAATTTTACCATAAAAATAATTATATAAAACATTTTAAGTAATCATTTTATTAAATGAAATATGAAATTAATGTTATTCAAAATATTAAAAGTTGTATAATTTGGGATAGTTAATATATCCAACTAATTTTATATTTTAACTTCACCTATTAGATATATAATAAAATATTTTGTTCTAGGAAAAAATCTTATCATTATATTTTTAAAAATCCAGGAAATGAATACTTTCAAAATTGACACTATAGATATTTGGTCAAAATAATGATTTACTATATATTTTAAAAATAATAATACATTTTTTAAAAATATAAAATAATTATTATATTGTCTAAAATGTTCTAAAATATTAATTTATGGTTGAATTAACATCTAATAAGTAAAAATATACAATTTTAATATTATATAGTATGTTTACCATAGTTAAAATTAAAATAGAATAATTACTGGTTAAATAAAATGATAATGTTAAAATTAATATAAAAACACATCTAAAATTTATTAGTTTGTGATATTAAATATTATATTATAACACATTAATAAATATGATATTTTTTTGTTTTTTTTTTGTTTAAATTTATAATAAATTAATATTTTTGGAGATTCCAAAAGTCCTCCTCACCTTAATAATAAAAGAGCACCTCATACCTCACATATTCTATTCACATTGGGAATTCAATATCAGTCATAACCTACCAATTATAATTACAAATATCCCAATCCAAATTATATCATTTTTTCTTCTAAAAAGACCAACACTAGTGTCCCTATGAGGAGATCTAGAGGTGTCTTGTCGAAGAAGAGGTATTCTCATTTACCGACTCTCTAGGTTATTTCTTCTTGAACATCCAATTACTATGTTTTTTAAAATATAAAAAAATATAAATCGTTTAAAATAGATTCTAAAATGTTATAGTGACTTTGGAAGAACCATATTCTACCTTCTACTCATCCTATAAATAATGACATCACCACGCGTGTGTATGTATAGCCTAACGTCTCCACACCGTGGTGTAATATGGTTTTCACAATCCCATTACCTGGATGGGTATAATGATTTAATTTATAACAATACAAATTATTTTAACAAGTTTTTTATTTTTGACCAATATATATACCATCCACTTCCATAACATTTCATAATTAATAGAATGATATCATCCCTCATGAGTACGTAAGGCCTACCATCTCTATGATGTGATGTGATTCATTATCAATGAAATAATTTGAATAAATATTATATAAATACATAAAATAAATAAATAATATATATATTACATTATAATTATTTTCAAATTGATATAAATGAAACCCATTAAGGATAACTGGGATTTATATGACAAAACTTGTAGTAAATAATGCTCGAAAGAAGAGTAATAATGAGATATTATTAAACGAGTGATAATATGATCTTATATGATATCATAAATATAAATATGCTTCAGGAATAAGTTAACTGAATTATTTAATATATTTTATATTGTTGGACTCCATATGTATTAATCATGTTTTAATGATCACAAATCTTATTAATGATCATTAATCTCATCAATGATCACAAATCTTATTCAACATATTTTACTCTTAAATTATATCCAATCATCTGTATTTATGTTTCAAGTTCACTCATGCTTTATATTGGTTATGCTCAATCCATTTAATGCATATTACTGTTTAAGTATGAATACTGATTTTTCGTATGTACAAGCCACTGTGACGCCTGACACAGTAGGCATGACACCGTGAGCAAGACACTATGAGCAAGACACTGTGAGAAAGACACCATAAGAAAGACACCGTTAGCAAGACATTGTGAGCAAGACACTATGAGAAAGACACCATGAGAAAGACACTGTGAACAAGACACAGTGACACTCAGACCTTGACATGCAAACATCGTGTGAAGGAGACACCATTTGCATAACATATTGTGACATCATTTCTTAAACTCACTAGTGCAGAAATCGTTTTTTACGTCACCATTTTTTACATCAGTTATATATAACCGACGTAACAATGTGGCGAGTAGATTTTTCACGTCGGTTATTTTAATAACCGACGTTACAAATCGCGCCTATAGGGTTTTTACGTCGGTTATCAAATAACTGACGTAAAAAACCAATGCGCGGGGGGTTTTTGACGTCGTTTACTTTGTAACCGGCGTAAAAAACCCGATATCGACGCGTTTTTTACGTCGGTTATCAAATAACCGACGTAAAAAACCAAATTGCGGTGTGTTTTACGTCGGTTATTTTATAACCGACGTAAAAACCCCCCGGGGGGCTTTGGTTTTTTACGTCGGTTATTAGATAACCGACATAAAAAACGCGTCAATATCGGGTTTTTCTACGTCGGTTATTTTATAACCGACGTACAAAACGCGTAGATATCGGGTTTTTTTACTTCGGTTATTTGTAATCCGACGTAAAAAACCAAAGCCCCGGGGGTTTTTTACATCGGTTTCCAAATAACCGACGTAAAAAAACCCAATATCTACACGTTTTTTACGTCGGTTATAAAATAACCGACGTAAAAAACCAAAGCGGGGGAGCCTTTTTACGTCTTTTTTTAGATAACCGATGTAAAAAAGCTAAAAAATAGTTTATAAGGTCGGTTATTATATAACCGACGTTATAAAGCATTTAAAAAAATTAAAGCCTGTGTTCTGTCATTTACGTTTTTTTCGATTGACAGTTGTCAGCTCGTCTCTCTCTCGCGCGGTAAACCGTAATCGGCTCGTCGATCGCCAGCATTACACTCATTTTGGCTTCATTGTTTATCTTCTTCACTTCTCTCGGATCTATCATCTCAACTCGCGACATTCAAGTAAGCCTTCCACGAATTTATTTCGTTCGTTTTTGTTTCGATTCTTGATGTGCTTTTCGTTCGTTTTTGAATCTCATGGAATTATTTTTATTGCAAATGGTTATTATGTTCATTCAACTCGCAACATTCAACTCGCAAATGATTATTAAAACATTGTGGATTAGCTTCAGCAAAATCTGAAAAATAATGGGTGGTACTGTAACGTTCCATTCTTCCAGCAACATTATCATTTCCTACTTAGCTGGAATGTGTCTTTCTGGATGAAGATTGGTAGTACTTATTTTCTTAAAATCATATTTTCAATATGATTGTCCAGAAAATTATTTTCATGAATGAAATTGGACCAGGTTAAATCGGTAATACCTATCGTTAAAATTTCATTCAACATTCTTACATCACAATATTTTTTCAAAAAATTATGATTTTTAGAACTCCTAGATCAGAAAACCATCATCTGTTTTCATCTGCATTCATAAAAGTATCAATTCATACCTATTACAATCAAATATTTCATTCTAGACTCATGGTGAGTCTGATAATACAATTCTTCATTCAGTCATCTCCAAAAAATGATGGACCTTTTCATGCAAAGTGTATCTCATTTCTTGAATACGATGGTATGTCCGATTTTCAACAAAACCAAGTTAGGTGATTTCTTTTATTATTAATAATTCATAAAAAAATTATAATACCTAAATATTATTATCATCCTTTTCTGATTTTTCATTATAAAAAAGGTAAAGGGTACTTTCTTTTCATTCTCAAGTTAAATTATATTTTTTATAAAGGTCTTTTCTATCTAGGTAGGAATAATTTAATGATAATTAGATTGAATTAGGTATATTATCTTATCTTACCATCCAAACAAATTTTTATGTATTAATAATTATTATGTTTTGTAAATACAATTATGACCCCCATTTCATTTTTGTTAGTTAATTGATCTACGAAAGTGTTATAAATGATTTGATGATCACGATTCCACCATATATATGGTTAGTCATTATGTGACATTTGGGTCCATAATATCCTTCTAATGCATTCGACAATGCATTATATATCATAGATCAATATGGGATACAGATGGTTATACCATGTCCAATGTGTTATGTGATGTGCCTGGTAAGAAATATTATAATAAATTATAGGAAAGCTGATTAACATATCCCAATATGAGGTGAATGAAACTATGTTTTCCCTTGACATATGTTATGACTTATATGATTATGTTTGTGCCACAATCTTATGTTATTCCACATACCAATGTTGTGATCTTGTGAATAAGGTTTTTTAAATCATGTTCCAACTATCATATAAATCTTGTCTTATGTTATTCTAAAATTGTTATACTTGGACTCAGGTTTTATGATCTATGATTATATAGAACTGTTTCACTTATCTTTTTGATAATGTGCTTTGTGTATGCTCTTATACCCCCATGGATATCTTTTTATGAGATTAGATATTATATTTATATATATCATGTTTACCCATAATGAGTGTCATAAATCCAAACTTTTATTATTTTCATTCCCTAAGTTATAAAAATAAGTATTAAGTAGGATGATTCAAAAATTTAATCTGTGAGATGAGTTGATTTGTGTGTGAAACCCAGGCCAAACACATATGTATTTTTTTTATTGGTATTACATATATATAGTTCGACATATATTTTTTTTACATTACCATGATATTAACATTACTTTTTCTAAAGAAATATTAATGTCCTTAGATTATATATCGGATCAAAAGGATATAGTAATTCTAATATATAATCAGAATGATCAGATAATATGACAATATTATTAAACATAAAACAAATGGTCTATATTCATATTTTTAACATGCCACATACGATGTATAGCTATTTGGTGTTGGGTACTTATGAAAACTACTACTACATTCAAGATTTGTTTTATATTTTAAATTGTTTTACATTCAAATTATGATTTTTTTCATATAAACATGTTTTGTATTATATTAAAAATATATATTTTTTGTTGATATTTGTTATAGGTAATAATGAGTCGATGTTGGATTACGGCACATCGAATGAGCAATGAGTTTGAGGAAGGTGTTGATGTCTTTTTGGAATTTGAAAAACGAAATGTTCCAAGTAGTGACATTTTTTTCTGTCCATGCCTGAAATGTTTGAATATGAAGAAGTTGAAAAGTAGAGAGATAAAAGATCATCTGATATGTCATGGTTTTAATCTGAGTTACAACCCTTGGATTTGGCATGGTGAAACTGGACGGAATGTCACTGATGATGATGATTCGAAAGATGGTAACTCCGATGGAATTGAAGAAATGATTCGCGATATTGTAGCAGAACAAATTGAGATAGAACCGACAGTTGCACGTCTATATGGTGATGCTGAAAAACCATTATATCCCGGTTGTACAGATTTTACGGTTTTGTCGGCGGTGTTAAGATTGATTAACCTAAAGGCGAATCATGGATGGAGTGATAGAATTTTTATAGAGCTGCTACAATTGATGAAAGACATTCTTCCAAAAGATAACGATCTTCCAGATTCACATTACAAAGCCAAGAAAATATTATGCCCGATGGGATTGGGATACAAGAAAATACATGCCTGTCAGAATGACTACATTATATATAGGAAGGAATATGAATTTCTGTCAGAGTGTCCAAAATGTGGGACATCACGGTATAAGGTGAAAGAAAAATCACAGGGTGATGTAGAGATTACAAAGCTCCCTTCAAAGGTATTTTGGTATCTTCCTATAATTAATCGTTTCAAACGTTTATTTTCTAATTCACATGATGCAAAAAGGTTAAGATGGCATGCTGAAGAGTAGGTATGTGATGGAAAAATACGTCATCCAGCTGATTTTCCACAATGGAAGAAAATTGATGCGTAGTATTCTACATTTGGAAATGAAATAAGAAATCTCAGACTAGGGTTGTGCACAGAAGGAATGAATCCATACCGAACACTCAGTAGCACACATAGTTCCTGGCCTGTTTTATTGGTAATTTACAACCTCTCTCCTGAAGTTTGTATGAAGCGCAAATATGTCATGTTGAGTAAATGATCTCTGGTCCAAAGAAACCCGATAATGATATTGATGTTTACTTGTCACCATTGATTGATGATTTGAAACTGTTATGGGCTGATGGTATTAGGGTGTATGATACTTATAAAATGGAATATTTTCAACTACATGAAGTGCTTCTATTCACTATAAATGACTTCCCAGCGTATGGAAATTTGTCTGGATACAGTGTTAAAGGGCATAAAGCATGTCCAATTTGCGAACAACAGACGTCCTATTGTCAATTGCATCATGGGAGGAAAACAGTGTACATGGGTCATCGAAAGTTTTTGCCTATGGAAAACCCTTATAGAAGACTAAAAAAGGCATTTAATGGCTCACAAGAATTTGATACTGCTCCAAAACCTTTATCCCATGATCTGTATTTGGAGAGGGTGAAAAACCTTGACGTGACATTGGGAAAGACACAGAAATCTGGTAATTATAGACATATTTGGAAGAAAAGGTCAATATTTTTTGAGCTACCATATTGGAGGTATCATGAAGTTAAACATAATATTGATGTCATGCACGTGGAGAAGAATATCTGTGATTCTTTGATTGGAACATTGTTAGACATTAAAGGAAAGACTAAAGATGGGTTGAATGTAAGATTAGACTTACTATCAATGGGAATACGTTTGGAGTTAGCTCCCACTCCTAAAGGAAGACGAACATTTCTTCCCCCGGCCTGTCATACATTATTTAAGAGGGAGAAAATTAGCTTTTGTCAGTGTCTTCATGATACCAAAGTGTCTCAATGTTATTCTTCTAATGTAAAAAATTTTGTCTCAATGAAGGACTTGAAGTTGATAGGTATGAAATCACATGATTGTCACGTCATGATGCAACAAATTCTAACAGTTTCATTGCGTGGAATATTGCCCATTCGTGTCAGAAAGACTATAATGAAGTTGTGTTATTTTTTCAATTCAATTTGTAACAAGGTGATTGATTTGAATGCTTTGAATATTTTGGAAAAGGATGCAATTTTAATACTTTGTCAATTGGAAATGTATTTTCCTCCAAATTTTTTTGATATAATGGTTCATTTAATGATTCATCTGGTTCGAGAAATAAAGCTTTGTGGACCTGTATATCTTCGCTGGATGTATCCTTTTGAAAGGTATATGAAAATATTAAATGGGTATGTTAAAAATCTATATCGACCTGAAGCCTCCATTATTGAAAAGTATATTTCTGAGGAGGTAGCAGAGTTTTGTATGAGCTACTTGGCTGCGTCGCAACACATAGGTTTGCCTCTATCTCGCCATGAACGAGTTAATAATGAGGGCAAGGGGGTTCGCTGCTTGAAAGTCAAATCATTGTCAGCTGAACAGATGAAGAAGATAGAATCATACATCTTGAAGAACATAGCTGATGATCAACCATATATCACATTTCACATTAATGAGTTGAAACAATGTCATCCAAAGAAGAATGAAATGTGGATTTTGAATGATCACAACAAAACTTTTTTGTCATGGATTAAAAAGACTTTGCTGGGTAGATCAGATGTATCAGAGACATTAAAATGGATAGTGGGTGGTCCATGTTTAAATGTGATACCATTGTTTGGTTATGACATTAATGGTTATACATTTCATACAAAAGCTCAGGAAAACAGAAGTGCAGTTCAGAATAGTGGTGTATTGGTGTTTGTAGAAGCAATTCATTTTTCGAGTGCTAAGGACAAAATCCCAATTTCTGCATCAAATGCATAATATGGAGTGATTGAAGACATATGGGAGGTTGATTACTTTAAAATTAAAGTTCCCGTTTTTAAATGTAAATGGTTTAACGGTAACAACAGTGTCAGACACGATGAATTTGGAATGACACTTGTTAATCTGAATAGATTGGAAGAAACAGCTGATTCTTTTATAATGGCAACACATGAAAAACAAATTTTTTATGTAGTAGATCTATCAGATATGCAGTGGGCTGTTGTTTTACAAGGGAAAAAACAATATGTTGGTGAGGATGAACTTGATGAATATGCTAATTTATGTGAGATCCCTACTTCAATGGAAATATTAACAGAACATAATGACGATCATGTTGAGGACATAGTTCGTGCCATAAGGAACGATCACGACGAAGGAATTTGGGAAAACAATCCATCTGTACATTCCTAAAATTACTGGTAACATATGTTTATTTCTTGTTTACATTTATTTTTTCCATAAATGTTAGATATTGTAAGTTTTTTATTTATTAAAAAATGTTTTAAAATAAAATAAGTATATGTTATTGTTTGTTTTAAGTTTGTTTAGTTTACTTTATCATGTTTATTGTTGTACCCCTCTCTCTTAGATTTTAATGATCACAATCACTCTCATCGTGTTCTAACTTGTTTTCCAGTGTTTTGATGCTAGGAAAAAGGTTGGCCAGGAGTTGGCCCAAGAAGGCTGAAAGTGGACTCTATAAGTATACCGGCCAACCGGAGGATTCCCACCGGCCAACCGGTATGGGCACCGGCCAACCGGTTCTTGCCCACTGGCCAGCCGGAGGACCCATGCAGTAGGCTTGCCCACTTCTTGGTGACACCGGCCAACCGGTAGATGACCACCGGCCAGCCGGTATGGGCACCGGCCAACCGGTTCTTGCCCACTGGCCAGCCGGAGGACCCAGGTTTACCATTTTTTCCATTTTTTACCATCTTGACCATCTTGACCATCTTGACCATCGTGGCCATCTTTACCATTGTTTAACATGCATACCATATTACCAATGTTTACTATTATGTAACCTAGTACACTTTTCTATTTTCTGATTACAGTAGTATTAAAATATTTGAATTTGTATATTTGTGAACTAACGTTTGTTTTTTTGATTTGAAGGATAATGACATATCATTCAGATGATCAACCACATGATTCTGGGGAGGGGAATATTGCTGGTCTTACCTCTGGTGATGAACATTCACATGCTCCTATTACGAAAAAGAGTTCAAAGGTTGGTAAACGTGGTTGCACACATTTACCAAAATTATCACTTGCCCGTACGCAGGATGAGAGGATAGTAGTTGAGTTTGATGATGATGATATTCCTAGAGGTCCGAATGCCAAAGATTTTAAGAGTTTTGTTGCAACTCAGGCTAAGACCAAAGTAAGCATTCTGTATGATGACTGGAGAGGTGTGGATAAAGCGATTATCTCTCAGTTGTGGGAGACGATTTTGGTAAGATCTTTTGTCATCGTTTGAGCATTCTTTTAATGTTTCTGGTATATATAATATGTTTAACCTCTTCTTTATCAGATGACATTTGATATTCCTGACACTGGAAGAGTCAGGAAGAAATGTTTATCGTTGGCTGCCAGGAGATGGAGGGATTTCAAATCAACCCTCACATCTGATTTCATTTATGGTCATAGGAGTCATGACAATTCATGTCATATATATCCTTTTATAGATGAAGACACATGGAGACGGTTTTTTGAAAGTAGAAAAAAAGAGTCATTTCTGGTAAGGGAAATGTAAACTTTTATATACTTTCTTATATAAATGATTTTATTAATGTTTTGTTAATGATATCTTATTCTTAAATTACAGCAAACAAGGAAAGCTCATCAGGAGATCCAATCTAAAAATGTATACCCTCATAGTTTATCTCGGGGAGGGTATACATTATTGGAAGAAAAAATGATAGCGGAAAAATTTCAACAACTAAGAGCTGAGTCTTCAAGCTCTGGAGAGGTGGCCCCTCCATCCCCTCCATCTAGACATGAAAAATTAAAGAGAGCTCAGAAGGGAAAAAAGGGAAATATCTTTCGGAAGAATCGAGAATCGTAGCTGAGAGGATTGTAAGATATCGATTTAATTTATTTAAGTTAACTTTTTTCTTCATATAAGTTTCAATCATTACAGAAATGTTCAATTAATTAATACAGGACTCTCTTGAGGAGCAATGTTCAGAGGGGACATTTATAGCTACTGGGAGGGAAGATATTTTATTTGCAGCATTGGGAAGGCCCGAACATCCTGGTCGTGTAAGAGGATATCCGACAGGTGTATCGGTAAGAAAAGTGTTTCCACGTTCGTCAACTTCTAACATTGAGGGGGTTTATAAAAAAAATAGAATCCTTGGAGGCTGAAGTTCAAAATAATAATGCGACGATGGAAGACAAGATTAGAGATTCGGTGCAGTCTATGTTTGCAGAAATGCAAAGACAATTTCAGACTGCATCTCCCACTTCTCCACCTCCCCCTGCAGACCCCATTATTTATCCTCCACCTCAGCCAGTAGCTCCCACTCCCCCACCTCAGCCTGCGGACCCCATTCTTTATCCTACGCCTCCGCCGTAGCTTCCTACATATTGCGAGTTGTATGTTGATGATTCTCAACGTCATATAGTAGCATACGGGTTGGTATATTGTATAGGAGATATAGTTCATCATCAACAATTAGAGGTAGAGAATCAGAGGGTCACTGTACAGGATATTATAGATAGATTAGCTAGGGTACCAATACCTACAGATGAGGTGGTGACAGTTGGACAGAGTATCGACCATTTTTTAGTTTGGCCATCTAGACTTATTCGACTCATTACCATATAGGTATGAATCTTATATCTTTTATTTTATTTTTTTTATTAAAGTTGTTTTATCATTTTAAAACTACTATAATTCTCAAAATTTTTTCACAGGAATACTTCAAAGGTAAAGAAATATTGTATAGACAACAACAAAGACAACAGGCTATGACATCAGATACAGATTCCAGTGGTCTTGGTAGATTGTCAAGATATTCACATTTGTTGTTGAGTTTTTATGAGTTTCCAATGGAATCTCATGTTTGTGGACATGAAATAAGTGTGGGGATTACAAAATCTGATATCATGGAGCTTGTTACTGGAGATAAGTTGGGCATCAACGTGGTGCAAATTTTTTCCATGTAAGTGTTAACACCTTTTCCCTGCGTTATATTTATTAAAAATGTATACTTATATATGTTTTCTAATAGGTATCTTTATAAAATTTGTGAGTGGAATGAACTGACAGAAGTATATGGATTCATGGACCCGCAATTGATTTCCCCTGAAGCGTGTGCATTGACTGAGGAACAAAGAATTGTTTATATTGCTGAAATATTTGAAAAGAATATAATCCAACAATGTTGGATGATTCCTTTTTGTGAGAGGTATGAAACATATTTCTCTCAAAGAGTTAATTATCTTTTAACATAAAAATCCACTAACATTAAATTTCCATTTATCAGTAATCATTGGATGTTAGGGATTTTTTGCCCAAGGGAGAAATCTTTTTATTGGATATGCTCTGTTCCTGGTGATGTGCGGGAAAGTTTTAAGAATATAGTGGAAAAGTAAGTTTCAATTTCTCAATAGTTTTGTATATTATAATGAATTTTAAATTTACCTCATTCGTATTATTTTCTAACAGTGCATGGGTCTACTTTTGAAAAAACACAAAGAAAAGAAATGCAAAGATCAAATATGTAAATGCGAAGGTAAATTTCCATTTATAATTTGTACTTTTTGATTTATTACATAAAAATAATATATTGAATTTACACTCATTCAAAACAGAATTGTCATGAACAACAAGGCCTCATCGAATGCGGATATAATATGTTAAGATTTATGTATGAAATAATAACAACTGGGACAGTTGTGAATTTTGACCTGGTACGATTTCCTCTTAAACTTTGCTATAATATTTCAATTTGATTTATTCATTATACATGTTAACTATCTTCTTTTTTATTTGTAGCTTTTTGATGACCCTCAACCATATACTGTTGAAGACATCAAACACGTACAAGTGGAGTGGTAAAATTATTTTACAGGTTTGATTGAATTTTAGTTGTTTGTAATGTAAAATGTAATTTTGAATATTGTCGTTTTAATTGTGTATTTGGTAGTTGTTTAGTTTTGATTTAGTTTTTTTTAAGTTGACATTGTAAGTTTTGAATGTTATATAAGTGAATGTTTAATTTTGCTCTACTTCTTGTTTTGGTCTACTTTTGATGGTTTTTCTGGTATGGATTTGGGTCTGTGGGGGAGGGGTTCCAAGGGTGTGGGGGTGTGTTCAGTGGGGTTGGGGGTGTCCATCGGTCTGGGAGGGCTGTCCGGTGGGGTGGGGGGACAGTCCTGGGGGGTGGCAGGGATGTCCAGGGGTGTGGGAAGCTGGTCCAGGGCTGTGGGAGTGCTGTCCAGGGGTGGGGGGGTTGTCCATGGGTGTGGTGGGGGCTGTCAAGTGGGGTGAGGGGATGAGGAGGTGTTGTTCAGGCGGGTGGGGGGTTGTCGAGGGGTGTTTGGGGGTTTCCGGGGGTCAGGGGCAGTCCAGGAGTGTGGTAGGGGCTCCAATGGGGTGGGGGAGGGTTGTCCAAGGGGTATACATGAGGGTGGGAGCTCCAATGGGGTGGGGGAGGGCTGTCCAGGGGGTATACATGAGGGTGAGGGCTCCAACGGGGTGGGGGAGGGCTGTCCATGGGGTATAAATGAGGGTGGATGCTGTCTAGTGGGTAAGTTTTATATGTTATCTATGTACATGCTTAATTTCTATGTACTTCTGTTTTTGTGGTACGATTCCTTGATTTGTTTTCTGGTTGATTCTGGTGGAGAGAAGATCATTGCATTCTATTTAAAAAAAATTGGGTTTATCACGTATGTTATTTAATAACCGACGTGATAAAATTCTTAGAAAATAGTTTATCACGTCGGTTATTTAATAACCGATGTGATAAAAGGCCTGGAGAATGGTTTATCACGTCGGTTATTTAATAACTGACGTGATAAAGTGCCTGGAGAATGGTTTAGCACGTCGGTTATTCAATAACCGACGTGCTAAACGGCCTAGACAATGGTTTATCACGTCAGTTATTGAATAACCGACATGATAAACCCCCCTCCCCCGGTTTTTCACGTCGGTTCTTATAGAACGGATGTGAAAAACCGCCCTCACTTTAGTTTATCACGTCGGTTCTATATGAACCGACGTGATATACCCACACGCCCCTGTTTATCACGTCGGTTGTTTAAGAACAGATGTGATAAACCATTGTCCAGGCCGTTTATCACGTCGGTTCTAAAATAACCGACGTCATAAACCATTCTCCAGGCCCTTTATCACGTCGGTTCTAAAATAACTGACGTGATAAACCATTCTCCAGGCCCTTTATCACATCGGTTCTAAAATAACCGACGTGATAAACATTGCTATTTTAGGTTTTTGACGTTGGTTTTTAAATAACCGACGTCAAAAACCTTATTTATAACATCACATGTATTAACGTCGGCTAGAAACCGACGTAAAAAATTAAAAATAACCGACATAAAAAATGTTTTCTGCACTAGTGACTATTTTTTCTTCTTTTAATTTAATGTTTAACAGTCTTATTTGATGCCTTTACTGCACTGACATAATTAATGTTTCTTTATAGACATAGTACAAGGTACGAGGTATGAAACACAAAGAAACTCTCGTCGAAAACACATGCATTCGAAGAGAAAGAGTGGAGAGTGCCCAAAAACTATAGAGAACGATACTGAAAAGAAAACAAGCTTGTGAGCATGACCACGAAGAAAATTTAGCAAGATTTTAAAATAAATAATTTTCATGAGCATGCAATCTGACTCTCTTTTAAAACATACGAAGTACAATGGAATCCAGAGAACATCTCTATATTATCAAAGCTCTTGGAGAACACAAGTTGAATCACGACACTCTATTTTTTAAGACAAAAGCCATAGAAGGATTTAGAAGAATTTTTTATTCATCAAATTTAGTCCAGAGATTCACTACAAATCACCAGATCTTTCTAAAATCATATCTAATCTCTTTTAGTGATCCTTTTACTTACCTTTTGAGCAGTGTGTGTACTCTATATATGCCACACACACACATAGACTCATGTGCTAAGTTGAAGGATTTCTAAATCCTTACACCAAACTCATTATACTTTTGTTTACCCATGAAAACTATTGAAGAGGTCCATGTGGGGCTTGTTTATTGTTTTTATCTACCCAAAAAACTATATAAGAGGTCCCAGTGTGACATGGATATTATGTGTACTATTGTTAACCCTGATCCAGGGTGTGGATCAATGTTTATTTATATAAACTACTGGGTGGGAGTTGATCACCACGTGGAGTGGATTAGGTCTCGACTAGAGACCGAACCACTTGTTTTATATCTGTTGTGCTATGAAAATTTAGTCGTCATTATTTTAATACTTTACTGCATAATTCAGAAAACTCTAATTTCACATTGATATTTATCCTTGGAAAGAAGTTATAATTGATTTTCATGAGTATGATAACTTCAAAAGTAATATTAATAACACATATTTATATTACTGAGAATTAATCAGTCTTATAAGAAGTTGTTTAAATAGTCAAACTCTTATAACAGAATAACATTGATTAACTGGGCAGTATCTATTTTTCGGAAATCCATTTCATTTCAAAAAATATATTTGTAAAAGAAATTATTTTTGTTACTCAATTCACCCCTTCCCTCTTGAGTAAACTACTCCGACCAATATTTGGTATCAAAGGTTGCTTTTTTATGACTATGTGTACTCTTACTCAAATTTGATTGTAGTTGTAATTTAACAATCTGTAAATTTCTGTTAATTCTAAATTTCTATCTCTTCTAATGTAATTTTTTAGTATAGATAATAAATTGGAAGGTGCTACAACCAATATTCCACCATTCATTAATGGAACCAATTATGCTCAATGGTAAATTAAAATTAAAATCCATCTAGAGAGTATGCTATTTTAAATTTATTCATCAATTATAGATGAATAAAAAATCTCTTTGACTGATAGAATTACATGGGATGAACCTACAAAACATTCTTACATTAAAAATTGCAAAGCCTTGATTTCCTTGTACTGTTCCTTAAGAGATGAATAATTGAATAAGATTTTTACTTGTCAAACTTCCCATGAAATTTGGGATACCATGTCTATCTCCCATGATGGAACATCTAGTGTAAAATAAATGAGACTTAATACTTATACTTTAAAATATGATAATTTTAAAATAAAACATGATGAGCCTATTTAATACATGTATCTCAAGTTTAATGAGATTTTCAACACAATGATTTCTCTTAGAAGAGAAGTCACTGCCAAAGAACAGATCCTGAGATCCTTAGATATCTACCTGAAAGATGGAGGGGAACCTCTATCTCTATTAGATAATCATGCTACATCAGCAAGATACCTGTAAAAGAACTCATTGGAAACTGATGATGTATGAGGAAGAGTTAAAATTCATAAAAAAATAGGAGGATGAACCAAAGAGGAAATCTATATCATTCAAGACCACCTTCTTGAAGCACAAAGGAAAGGGGAAACTGGAAGATTCAATATAAAGTTCCACCTATGAACAATCATCACCTGAAAGTGATGAGGAGATGGCTCAACTGGCCAGAAGATTCAAACCATTTTACAAATAGAAGGACTTTTTCAGAAATCCTAAAAAAAGGGAAAGTATGATCAAATAGGAAACTGGAAAAAGGAATTGAAAAGAAGTGGAAAAATGATGAAATTTTATGCTATGAATGCATGCACAAAGGACATATAAAGGCTGACTGTCCAAAGATCATGTATTAGAATAAGTATGAGGATAAGGAAAAGATGTACAAAAAGGTAATTAAGGACACATGGAGTGCCTCTAAGGATAGTTCAAGAGACTCAGAGGCATCACATGATGAACATGCTAACAATTCCAATATGTATTTTATGATAAACACATCTGATGTAACATTGAAATCTTCTATACATAATTCATACTACTCTGAATATGAAAGTGTCTTTGAAAATACAAATAATAAAGAAATATTTATATACTTCACATTCTTGAAGAGAAACCCAATGAATTAAATGATAAATATAAATCATTGAAGAAACAACATGCTCTCACAAGAAATGATAATTCTGAACATACTACTAAAAAATAGAAAAATACTCAACTGCTCAAAGAAAACAGTGAATTAAAAATGTCTAATGAGCAATTAAAAAGTGATTAGAAAAATTTACCAATGGGAAAAATACCCTTACCCAAATTCTAGGAAAACAAATCGCCCATAAATATAACACTGGAATTGGTTATAAACCTGGTAAAAGAAGTCTTGGTAGAATGAATTTTATTTCCAATTCTAGGACATATGGTTTTGTTCTATGTTATGGACACAACTCAACTAGCTCAAGTCATCATACATACTCTACTGTATAATTTTTTTGTGGACCGATTACAATTTATTTTATAAAAACTTTACATAATGCTTATAGGAACCCTGTGAGACAAATATGGGTTCCAAAAGCACTTATTTCAAATGTTACTAGACCCAAACAAGTATAGGTACCAAAATCTGTCCATGCTTAATCACATTACATGAAAGCTACTTAAAGTGATCCTAAAAGAATCTATGGTACTTGTACAGTGGGTGTTCATGGAACATGATAGGAGACTACTCATTATTCAAGAATTAAATAAAATTAGATGGATGATATGTCACATTTGGTTACAATTCCAAATGGAAAATTATTGTCTTAGGCCAGATTGGTAACTCAGATTCGATTTTAGTTTTTAAATTACTCTTTGTAAATAGATTAAAATATAATATACTTCGTATCTCTCAAATATGGGATGACATATATCATGTTAAATTTGAAAATGATACCTGTAATGACTTTAATTCTAAATATGAATTAGTATTTTCTACATCAAGGAATGAGAAATTTTATTCTGTTAATTTAGTTTCCTTATATTCTAAAATTTTATCATGCTTATGTGTATTTCATAAAGAATGTTGGATCTAGAATATGAGACTATGACAGAGTAATGTTCACTCTCTTAGAAAGAATTCTAGAAAATGCCTAGTTAAATGCATACCCAAACATGAGTTTCCAAAGGAAAAAGTGTGTAATACTTGTCAAAAGGGGAAAAACACAAAATATATTTCAAATCAAAGAATTATATTTCTACTTCTAAACCTCTCAAATTGGTTCCATGGATTTATTTGGACCATCTCGAGTTTCTAGATTAAATAGGAAGCACTATTTTTATGTTCTGGTAGATTATTTTTCTAGATATACTTCGTCCTTTTTCATGGCTCACAAAAGTGTGCCTACTCTTATTTTAATAAGTATTCCATGTCTGTAGAAAATTCAAATTGCCTTAAATTTAAGTCCTTAAGAATTGATCATGGCCATGAGTTTTAAAATCAAGAGTTTGAATCACTTAGCTCAAAAATGGTTATAGTCATAATTTCATTACCTCTAGAACACTTCAACAAAATGGTGTTGTAGAATGAAGATATAGAACCCTGCAAGAAATTTCTAGAACATTGCTCAGTGAATATGACATACCTATTTACTTTTGGGATGAAGCTATTTTTACAGCATGCTATATAATCAATAGTGTCTTGATTAGAAAAATTCTCAAAAGGACCTTATATTGACTCTGGAACAATAGGAAGCCTATGTTTAATTAAATTAATGTTTTTGGTTGCAAAGTCTTTTAATCTCATCACTACGGATAATCTTGACAAATTTTAATCCAAAGGTGATGATGAAATTTTCCTAGGTGATTCAATATTAAGTAATGCTTATTGAGTATTCAATAAGATAACTAAATGTGTGGATGAATCTAATTCATATCATGTTTGATGAAATAGATCCACAAGATCCTAGAACCATCCTTGAAAATCTAGAGTATGATGTATCAAATCTAAACATCAACTCAAAATCCTCAAATTACTCTATGAAAGAATCTGTGAAAACATCAAATTCTAGAAATTCTCTATAATCGAGTTATAATGAACCAGAATCTGTTAATAAACCTGAAATCACAAGTCCCTCTTTTTCTATAATGGTTAGAACCCATAAAAACAATCCCTTAGATGATGTTGTAGGAGACAAAGAGAACTGAACATAAACTAGATATTCTCCTACAAATCAGGTTGAACATAAAGCATTCTTGTCACAACGTGAACCTAAAAACATCGATGATTCCATCGATGATGAATTTTGTGTAATGGATAAAGAAGAAGAACTTAATTAGTTTGAAAGAAATAATGTTTTGAAACTTGTTGAAAAACCCAAGGACACTTTCATCATAGGCACTAAATGTGTGTTTAGAAATAAGGTAAATGAAGCTAGAAATATTGTTAGGAATAAGGCTATATTTGATTCACAAGGCTACATTCAGGAAGAAGGAATTGACTTGGAGGAGACATTTTTTTTCTGTAGCCAAATGTGAAGCAATCATAATCCTTTTTTCCTATACTGCACATCTAAATTTCAAACTATATCAAATGGATTTAAAGAGTGCATTCTCAAATGTGTATATAGATGAGGATGTCTTTTTTGAACAACCCCATGTATTTAAAAATCCTCATTTACCCAATCATATTTTCACACAATCAAAAGCTTTAGATGGTTTAAAATAACCTCCAAGAGCATGGTATGACATATTGAGTATTTTTTTTTATTTCCAAAGGTTTTTCAAAAGTAATAGCTGATCCTACCCTCATTATAAAACAAATTTCTATTGATGTTTTAGTTGTTCAAATCTATGTAGATGATATTATTTTTAGATCTATGAAAAATTAATCATGTTTTGATTTTTCTAAAATGATGAAAAACAAATTTTAAATGAATTTAATGGGTGAGCTAAAATTCTATCATGGATTTCAAATCTTTCAAAATAATGATTGAATTGTTTTAAATCAATGTAAATACACTAAATATCTTCTAAAACGTTTTGTATTGGATAGAACTAAAACTAGTGACACTTTCATGAGTACCACCTGTAAGTTGGATCTTGACAAAGATATAAAATCTGTTGATCAAACCAATTACAGAATGATGATAGGAAGATTACTTTACTTAACCACTAGTCGTCAGGTCATTATGTTTATTGTGTGTATGTGTGCTCGTTTTCATGAAAATCCTAAATAATCTCATTCAAATATTGTAAATAGAATTTTCAATACCTCAAGCGTACACCCAATCTAGGACTGTTATGTCTATAAGGACAATCAATGGAACTAGTTAGTTATTCTGATGTTCACTTCAGTGTCTATAAGTTAGATAGAAAGGGAACCTCTAGAACATGTCACCATTTAGGCCAGTCACTAGTATCACGGTGTAGTAAGAAATAGAATTATGTTTCATTATCTACTGCATAGGCGGAATATATAGCTGCTAACAGTTTTTGTGCACAAATTTTGTGGATAAAACACACATTACTAGACTATGGATATGAATTCAGACATGTACCAATAAATTGTAACAACACAAGTGCTATTAACATATCAAAAAACTCATGTTTCACAATCTAGGACAAACAATACTGATGTAAGACATCACTTTTTGAGAGATCATTTTAAAAAATGTGATATCACCTTGGAATTCATTGGTACTGGATACTAACTTGATGATATATTAACTAAACCATTAAATTCTGAGAGAATAGACTACATAATAAATGATATTGGAAAGATAAATCTCAAATAGATATCTTAATTGTCTTACTATTCAATATTTTATAATGTTTTACTTTACTGTTTCATGATTATGGTTTCTCTATTATTGTCTATCATGTTTATGGTCTCACCATTAGCACTTTGTACTTACAGTCTGTCATTTAATATCTCACTGTAATGCGCACCGTGACGTTCACTCACCATCTCACCATTATGTTCACTCACTATCTCACCGTAATGACCACTTACTGTCACACAGTGATGACCGATCACTGTCTCCCCATAACAAAAATTCACTGTCTCACCGTGAAAATTCTTTATGATTTCTTTAAACCCATATCATGTTAATTATTATTTCACCTATTTTACTTTATCGAGTTTTTATCTTTGTGATGTTTGACATTGCCAAATGATAAAACTAATAGATTTACTCAGTTCTTTACTTGGCAATTCTCTTAATCACTAGTTTTGAACACTTTCAACCTTGTAAATATCTCTCTCTCTCTTAACGTTTGTTTAATTCCATGATTGAAGCGACCATCTTCATCAACACTAGAGAAGATCAACTCAAAGAAAAAAAAGATATCAACTAAACTGACGCCCGAAGGACCATTGAATCCGAACCTAGTAAATCAAAGTTTCATTCCTGTGAATGAAATATTCCAAAAATGACTTTGGTCTAGAAAATATCTACACTTAAATGTGTTAAAGGAACAGGGCTGGTTAGAATAGTTCTTAAGGGAAAACAGACCTATCTATCTGCGGTTAATAGCTCAGTTCTACCAATACGCACAATTTTATTTTGACTTTGGTGAAAGCTATGATGTGAGGAGCTAGATTAATGGCCAAATATGCTCCTTCCCATCATGGTTATGGGATGAATGCATTGGGATACCTCATGAAGGAATTCGTGATGATTATAAAAGAGAACCTCCACCTACAACAAATTTATTTGACCTTGAAGATGCTCTAAAAACCCTAACCGGAAATGGAACCAAGAGAAGGGCCATAGCTGCTGATCATGATTTAGAAAAAATATTGTTGTTAATGTTTGTTAAAAATGTGGTTATTCCAAGGAAAGGTGACTTTTATTTATTAATGTATTAAAATGTGTTCTTGATTCATCTTATTAATAATGGGTATATAATTAACATGTGCAAGTATATCATTCAGCATATGTTTGAATTGATCAAGGATACATCCAAATATACCTCTCTGATCTACTATTAATGGATATCATCCATGATTGTTCCAAAAGAGTAGTTGGACCTAATGAATAAGTGCTTATGGACTGTGAGTACTGTATCTCTAAATCCATCATCAAGAGAGTGAAGATAAACAGTAATCCTTGGAAAAAGGAGTGGGTGGAACCCAATGATAATGTTTATGAAAAGTTAAATCCTTTGGATTATCCATCAAGCCCAAAAGACATTTTTGATCCTGGTTTGGAAACAGATGAAATTGGTGAGTATTCAGAAGAAGAGGAAGAAGAAGCTTAAGTACCTCATAGGGAAGTAGTTATTGTTGAAGAAGAAAGGACTATTATTCCTCCTGTTGTTCATGAAGATGATGTTCCTACCCCTATTAAAGATGTAAATCTATAAATCCAACCTGAGGCTGAAAAATAATTAGTGGTCCTAGAATCGAAGAAGCAAGCCATGGAAGATCCTATTCTAGAAGAACTCTCTATTATGGAAGAAGAAAATCTGGATGAACTCCCTGGTGTACAAAAGTAATTATAGAAGAACTCCCTATTATGAAGAAGCAAATTTGGAAGAACTCTATGAGGCATGACCTATTCCTAAAATAATTCCCTCCACTAAAGAGAGGATAGAGATATCCTTTCAGTTGGCTAGACATGAGATGAATGAGGAACTTAGAGATGAACATGTGGACTTTGACCAAGCTCCTCAGCCTCTAAATCATGATTAGGAAGAACCTATTGAGGTGGAGGAAACCCAAAATCTTGAGACTGATAAAGCATCACATCCGGCTGAGCCCAGCTATGTGGCCACTACATACAAATTCCCTATCTTCTATGATGTGAGTGAGTCTCAAGAGGTCACTACAAATGGGCTTGATCTCTCCTTACTATTTTAGTTGAATTCAGTTTCTAACTTTGCCCCTAAGAATGTACCAGAACATGATCCTACCCTTATACCAACTCCTGCACCTGAACCTTTACCTGAACAACAGTCTCTTGTTAGTATGGTGGATTTGAAGGATGTTGAAGATACTATTCTATCTGGAGTTGAGAATCTTATGAACTCCCAAGCTCGTTTTGTGAAAAATCTGAGTGAGAGAGATGCCTCACTTATGTTGGAGAAGATCATTTGGCAGATACAACCCAAAATGCTCCATGAGATTCAAGAAGTTCGAGTTGAGAATATGTTGCTGGTTAATAAAGTTACAACCCTCAGAAACAAGGCTGATGATATGCAGAAAGAGCTGCATTCAAGATAAAAACTATTGCTGCTTCTCCAGAACCTACTGTTTCTCATATTTCGTGACATGTTGTGTCTTAGATTCACCCTTAATTATTATCCTTTGAAGAAAAGATTGCAGAAAAGAACAAACAGTTGTTGAAGGAAATGAGAGAGCGTGTGGTGAACCTGAATAAACTCATAGATGAGTACAATGGTTGTCTTAAAAAGGAATTGAATCAGCTAAAATCTCTGACCACTACTATCAAAGCCTCTAATAACTTGGGTGAATCCTCTACACCTTCTCTTTGTAGTACATTGATCAGATATATAATCAAAGAAGAGCTACAGACTGCTATCAGTGGATTCAATGTGACTTGTTTATCTGAATTTGTCAAGAACAGAGATATAGTTCTTGACCTTGTGCAAATTCATTCCTATATTGCAAATGATGCCTAGCAGGAGATCTCTAAGAAATTGGATTTCTATTTCAACTGAATTTTCTCCAAGACTTATATGACCAACCACATCAAATACCTTGTAGAGAATCTGTGAATTCCTCATGTAACTCATGCCTTCAAAAACAATGTCCATAAGCTAACTCAGTTTACCAGATTGTTTGAAAAGTTCATGGAAAACAAAGATGACATTGAAAAAACCATGCAATATGGTGGAGAAATTATTGCAGACTTCATCAAACTCTTGAGACCTAATCTTCATGTCTAGAGTACAACAATTGTTGCTCTAGCAGCTACACCTCTCAGACCTGGACTACCTACATTCACCTCTTCCTTAGCCTCAACTGCCATGTCTGTTGGCCATGAACTCAGTCAGGTCCAGCATGTCATTCTTGATCATAAAATGCCTCGATCTTCTACTGCTCCTACCTTGGCTCCCTCAGTCTTTGAAGGTCTCCCTTTACCTTCACTATCTACCACGTCTCTTCCTTCTTCTACATCAACCACTTCCCCTATGTCTTCCTCTTCTGCTACTGATAAAGGAAAAGAGAAGCCCAATCCCTCTAGAAGACTCGTGCAGACTACTTTTTGATGGGGATTTCATTCATTTTTGTCTTTCTGTTTTATTTTGTACTGAATTGTTTAGTATTAATTGACTGTGCACCTTTTACCCTCTCTTATTTCCACCTTATAATAATCCCAGAAGAGGGAGAAGTTTATGAATAATGTTTTTATATGTTATTTTCTCTATACTTGCATCAAATTTACACTTTAACTGTACTTGATTTTGATCATCAAAACGGGGGAGATTGTTGGACTCCTCATTTATTAATCATGTTTTAATGATCAAAAATCTAATTAACGATCACAAATATCATCAATGATCATAAATATTATTCAACCTAGTTAACTCCAGAATTATATCCAATCATGTGTATTTATGATTCATGTTCACTCATGCTTTATAATGGTTAAGCTCAATCCATTTAATGATTACTACTGTTTATGTCTGAATACTGATTTTTGGAAATGTACAAGACACCGTGACACATGACACAGTAAGAAAGACACCGTGAGAAAGACACCGTGGGCAAGACAACGTGATAAAGACACCGTAAAAAAGACATCTTAAACAAGACATTTTGATACTCAGACCGTGACACTCAGATGCCGTGTGACGGAGAAACCGTTTGAATAACATACTATGACTCTATTTCTTAAAATAGTTTTTCATCTTTTAATTTAATGTTTAATGGTCATATTTGATGCCTTTAATGAACTAAAATATATAATTATTCTCTGTAGACATAGTATGAGGTACGAGGTATGAAACACATGGAACATGTCGGCTAAAACACATGCATTCTAAGATAAAGAGTGGAGAGTGTCCAATAACCATAGATCATGATACTGAATATAAAAAAAATATGTGAGCACGACCACAAAGAAGCCTTTGAATGATTTTCAAAGAAATAATTTTCACATGCATGAAATCTAAATCTCATGAAAAACATACAATGTACACTGGAATCTAGAGAACATCTTCACATTATCAAAGCTCATGGAGAACACAAGCTGAATTATGACACTCTTTTTTTCAAGAAAAATACCCGAGAAGGAGTTAAAAGCATTTCTTCTTATTCAAAGAAGTACAGATCCACACTTCAAATCACTAGATCTTTCTAAAATAATATCTACTATCTTTTAGTTATTCTTTGACTTACCTTTTGAGAAATGTGTGTACTCTGTATATTATACACACACACACACACTGAATTCTGTGGTAAACTAAAGGATTTATAAATCCTTACACCAAACTTCTTATAATTTTGATTACCCACGACAACTGTAGAAGAGGTCCTTGTGCGTCCTGGTTATTGTTTTTGTCTACCCACAAAAACTGTGGAAGAGGTCCCTGTGTGACCTGGATAGTCTGCGTACAGTTGTTAACCCCGATCCAGGGTGTGTATCAATTTTTATTAATATAAACTACTTAGTGGTAGGTGATCACCATGTGGAGTGGATTAGGTCTTGTCTTGAGACTGAACCACTTGTTTTATATCCACTGTGCTATTAAAATTTAGTCTTCTCTGTTTTACTACTTTACTGCATAATCCAGAAAAACTCAAATTTCACTTTGATAGTTACCCTCGGAAATAAGTTTTAAATGATTTTTCTTCGTAGGATAACTTAAAAAGTAATATTAATAACACATATTATGATTACTGATAATTAATAAATCTTCTAAGAATTTGTTTATACAGTCATACTCTTATAACAGTATAACCTTGATCAACTGGGTTGTATCTATTTTGGGGAAAAGAATATCCTTTAAAACAATATATTTGTATCCAAAATTTTTATAGTTACTCAATTCACCCCTCTCCTCATGAGTAAACTACTCCGACAAAAATATATAATATTCGAATACACACAAAGGAATTTAAACCTTTGTCAAGGGATAATTTCACAATATCCTTATTATTTTATATTGTTTATACGAAAGTATTTTATATGGTATATTTCTCAACCATGTCCATGTAACATAAAAATTCAGTCAAAAATTTTCATTCCATTTTTCTAAAATTTTAAATAAAATTGTAACCATTTTTTGGTTTTTATTAAGCAATTTGAATGTAATATTTTATTTTTCCCTATGAGGTAGTTTTTGACATATCTAGCCAAAGTAGAGGATGAATATTTTTTAACATAGATTACATGAATTCATTTTCACACTTTCATTAAAACTTATTTTATTGAACCATGAATTGAAATATTAGAATTTAATTTTCATGGAAAATTTTAAATTTTAAATTTTTGAGGTATTTCTGGTAAAAACATATTCATTGAAAAAAGGATTATTTCTTCATTAGTTTTTTTACGAGATATCCAAAATTATTTTCTATCTAACAAATCTTTAATTTTTTTTACATATATTTTATTGGGGACAATATTATATGGATCCATTATTTTTCTTTTAATAAATAGTTTATGATTATGATTGAGTGATATTTATCAAATCCATTTATCCTAATGGGTTATATTATGATTCATTAATGTTTATAAAATCTATTTCATTCCATCGGTTTTGATGTAATGAATGATCTATATTATTATAGAACACATATATCTAGTATGCATATTGGCTTGGTTGGGACTAATATCTCAGTCCAATTCATTGCGTATATATTTATATCTCATAAGATATATAGGACTTGAATGGGAAATAATCATGGTTCATTAATATAAGGATGGAATGTGACATGATAATGGTTTAGAAATACATGGCTAAGATGGTATAAAACCTGGTTCAGTAATACAGGGTCAGAACGTGGAGTGACCTTGGTTCAGAAATGTAATTTTTCCAACATGTTGGTCATGGAAATGAGGCTTATCTAATGTAGAAATTATTTTCGATTTTTATTTTTTTCCATGGTTCTATATTTTATTCCAATTATATTTTCTCATGGCACTTGTTCTTTTCATATTTATGCCTTATAAAATTCATTGATAATTTTAGAACTATTTGTGATAAGTGGTATGATTTGGAAAAGTAGTATTCATGTTTTTATCTTCTTATGTTAATATTTTTTTATGTTTTCCTTTTTTACCCTTATTGACTATATGATCACACCCTATTGATATAGTTTAATTTCATGGAATATAAAAACAATTTGGAAGGAAAACTAGAGAGGAATTTCTTTAAGGTAGATATTGAAGATCTATCACCAAATTAGAAAAAAAATTATACATTGTTAAAGTCACTAAAATAATTTGGTCTTATGGATTATATTTTTGTAATGTATTATGTATTCCAAAAAAGTAATATAATATTCATAATCTTCAGGCTTTGGTCATTAGTATTGGTATCAGATAGTATGTTTACTTGACCTTCGGTAACTATGAAAAGAATATAATCATAAGATCTTGAGAGATATTTCGATTAATTTTCCTAGTGTTGACCATAAGGATATGTATAATTATAGGTAAAATTCATAGAATTTTGGTAACGATCATGAATAAATTAGAATTACACCTATGATATCCTGGATTGAAAAATTATATGTAATATCCCTTAATTATTTATGTTTCATCAATGAATGGTAATTATTTCACTTTTAATTATGATCTTAGTTAATATCTAGAACTAGATAAAAAAATAATTAACATTTAATGTTTTCAATGGTGAATTGATGAGAATTATATTTCATAAGTGGAAATCTCAAGAAAAGAATAAATAATGTGGTATTAGTATTGGTTTTACAATATAGGATAAAGAGACCACAAATGATATGTGAAAGGTATGGGATAATATAAATATATTTTTAACCATAAAAATAAGAATTTTGATTATGTTACTATTGATAAACCTTAATAAATGATATCCAATTCATATTCTTTGAATGGAAAAAATAATGAAGCCCGATTAATGGGTTAATAATAAATTTGGATGATTTATGTGTATATGTTTTGTAATTCAAGGATTATGTACCGGTATTTTTGGGAGAAGTTTTTAATTAATTAATGAAATGGATATTTTTAATAGTGATGAAGAATAAGAAATATATTTAAGGGAAATGAATTTTTGTTATTAATATAAGGAATCCCATAATGTTTTCAATTTATGGAGAAATTTGAATTTATTATAGATAAGGATATGTTGTATATGATTAATTGGATGATACAATTTATGGATTGGTTGACATGTGGGTTATGATATCATGGATGATGATAATAACTTTTGGGAAATAAGTAATAAATCTAATAAACATTGTAATAAGGAAAAAATGCATGTTTTAAATATGTATTTATAGCTATTTCCTGATTTTTGATGTATTATAAGGTTATATAATTATGGAAGGTTTATGTTACAGTTCAAAAGATGTTTGTCATTTTAGATTATAATCTCACTATAGGTGGATTGATTCATATATTATAACACGTTAAAACATTTTTGTTTTAAAGTATGATAACTGGATTATCAATATATTGATGGATATCATGATTTTTTAGTATTTTAAAAATTCCAAATTCAACATCATTTTAGGGAATAATAGATGAAGTGAAATTTGATCAAAGAATGGAAAATGGTGAGATTGTACAAAAATCAAGTAAGTATGACTTCTCATTAAAATTCATTAATTTTAAATTGGATTAGGATATATAAAGCTTGTATTATATTAATAATTTTGATTATATTAATTAACCCTTTCATACTTATTACTATATGTTTTTATTTTTAACATTATCTAGTTCACCCAATTTCTTCTGATCAATGCTCTTTATCAATCTCTTTGATTATTTACACTTTTCGTCCATGCCCAAATACTCACGTATATTCTCCAACATAGAAATATAGTTATTAGTTACATTGTGTAATTGTTATGTTTCTAAAATTATTTTTTAAAAGGTTTTTTTTAATGAGTTATTAGAATGTGGGATTATATGAAAGAAACATTAATGTATTAACCCTTTTATATCTGAAAGGAATTTTTATGTAAAAATCTTTTTAAGGCGCGAGAATGTAACAGCTTGAAATTTTATTGAGATAGATTTGTTTAAATTATTTGATTTTTTGTTGTATGATATACCAATATAAATAAACTCTATACACAACTCCAAATTAGCATGAAGAACACAGAACAAATGGTTGTCTTGTGTTACACACAAGTTCATGTTTTTTTGAAAGATTTCATTTCATGCATGACCGAGGTTAAGATAAAAACTAAATATTATTATATTACCTGATAACCTAGAAATTATAATGAAAATAATGAATATTATCATTTGAATTATTAAAATATTCATTACAAATTTATATATAATTAATTCATCGGTGATAAATTAATTTTAAATCAAAATAGACCCCGTTTAAAATAAAAGGAAATGTTTATTTGAAAATATATTTAAATAAAAATAAGCGTGTTTATAAAATAATAAAATCACTCATGGTGGATTTTATTAATGAATAATATATAAAAAATATATTTATTATAATTTTAAAATTACTCTTCTATGATATCTCAACATGATATAAGAACAAAAAAAATTTCTAGATAAATTAATTTTTTTCAGAAAATTTAGTTTTTCACATTATGATAAAATGACCATTTTAAATACAATTTTAAAAAAAATATCTATTAGATTTGAGAAAATAAACTTACTAATTTAATTCAGAGTATCAAATTTTAATATTGTTTAATTGTTTATGTTTTTTGGATAAATTTAACATTTTGATGAATATTAAAAAAATAATACATATTAATTTAAAAATTCATTATAGTAATATTTATTTATTTTATTAAATTATATATTTGACTAGTTATAATGTATAAATAGAATATAATTTTATCATTTAATATAATTTAGGTCATTGGAATTAATTTTACAATGAATTTAGATGGAAAAATATTTAAATCTTATGCATGTTTAAACTTTCAAAACTTGTTTTCTCATTTAAAAAAATTGATTAATTTTATTTTAATTACATAAATATGTGACCTTTAATCAGTAAAAAATGATTCCATAATTGAAATCAGAGGGTCCATGTTATGTAAATAGGTTTCTTTTAGTTTTTTGACATTATGAATAGTAACATTCGTAATACTTATTAAAACATTAAAAAGGTATATCGTGTAATTAAAGGTGAAAATTAATATTATTAAATTACCTTAAAACACATTCTAATATAATTTTATGAGTTTTTTTCATCCTAAATAAATTTGGTTTAAATGGTATTCTTTGGAATCCCCTGGAATGAGATTAAGAAATTGAATATATTTTATTTAATTAAATGATAAATATCTCTTACTCAAATTTCAAAAAATATATAATTTTCTATTCAGGGATATAATGAATATAAACATGACTTTAAAAAAACATTTTAAAGATAATATGTGATTATTTATCATGCTAATTTATTTTAAATTTTTAGGATTTAAACAATTCCCTAAATATCTTATACAAAAATGATGTGGAAATTATTAACAAATGAAAAATAAGTAAAATAAATTAAATTAATATGATAATGCCCATTAAAATATAAAAACAGTTGAGAAAATTTAATTGGGAAAGTATATATAGACAATAATAATCCAAGGTTTGAGTAATTATCCATTTTGATCAATATGGAAAAGATTATGAAACATTTAATATTTTATTAAATTTGTTGTCAAAGTTGTCACAATTATGTTATAATAAATATAGTAATTTTAATATATGATTTTCCATAATATATATTCGACTAAAAATATTACTATTAATTATTGATGATTTATATTCTTCATGGAATTATATTTTAAATTTTTACCAAAAAATAATTATATTAAATAATTACACATTAATAATGTATCAATTATTTTATTAATGGTAATATAAAATTAATGTTATTAAAAAAAATTATAATTTTGGATAATTAATATGTCCAATTAATTTTCTATATTACATGGTCTAAAAAGAGATATAATAATTTTTTAGGATGAAATCTTATCATGATATTTTTAAAAATCGATGTAATGAATAGTATAAAACTTATAATATTGATATGTTTGTATAAATAATGTTTTATTAAGTTATTTACAAATAATTAGGTATTTTTTAAAATATAAAAAATTATTTCATGGTCTAAAATGTTCCAAATTTTTCATTTGTGGTTTAAATTACATCAGATAAGTAAAAAAAATACACTATTGTAATATTGGAAAAAAATTACCATAGTAAAAACTAGCATAGAATAACTAAGGGTTTATTGTAATTATAAGGTCTAAATTGATAGAATAAATTGCCTAAAATTTATTTATTGACGATATTAGATCCTAATATCATATCATATTAAAAAATATGACATTTCATAGGTTTTATGGATGTGGTTTTATTTAATAATAAATTAATATTTTTAGAGATTCAAAAAGTGTCAATCACTTGAATTATAAAAGGTCACATCCTACCTCACTTATTTAATACACCTTGAGAATTAAATATCGATAATCCATAACCATTTCTATTATAAATGTCCCTATCCAAATTCTAGAGGTTATTTTCTTCGCAATATATGAACTCTAGGGTCTCTAATAGAAGATTTAGAGGGATCTCATCAAAGAAGATGTATTCTCCTTTATAGACTCTCTTGGAAGATAAGTGCATCTTATATATAATATTCCCATGTTTTATCCACTATAAAATATAAAATTAAGATTAAAAAATATTATATAGTATTATTATGATTATATAAAAACTATATTCTACCTTTTACCCATCCATCAAAAAATTAAATCATCATGCGTGCATATGTAAGACCTACCATCTCCATGAAGTGGTGTAATCTATTTTTCATCACCACATTACTTGGATGGGTATAATGATATATGTAATAACTATAAATTATTATTATAATAGGATATTGATTCTGGATCAATATGTATACCTTCCAAATCCAAACCAATTCATAGTTAATGGAATGATATCATCGGTCGTGCGTACATAGGACCTACCGTGTCCACGATGTGATGCAATTCATTCACTATGATATCATTAAAATAAAGATTTTATAATGTATATAATGAATAAATATAATATATATTAAATTATATCATTTTATAAATGATATAAATTAATCCATGGAGAATAATTAGGAGATATATGACAAATCATGACCCAAAAAATTCTTAATAGAATAGTAATAATGATATATTACTGAACCGGTGATAATGTGATCAAATATGATATCAAAAAAATAAATATTGTTTTGGGATATGTTAATAAAATTATTTAATCCATTATAAAATATATTCAAATTTTTTTGAAGGAATTCAAACCTAAGGTGAGAAAATATTCTTCTATCTCATTATTATCCATGATCAAATATATCTAATTTTATAATGGGTTATATTTATCCTCCAATTCGATGTTATATAAAAATTTATTGAAAAATATTTATACCAATCTTCAATAAATTTTTAATGCTGATTTTCCCCATTTTTATGTTATTAATAACTAGTTTTAATGGAATATTTTTTCATTGTCCCTATGAGGTACATTTCTTAATATATACAAAAAAAATAAGAAGGAAATTTTTTTTAACTTTTACAGCAAGAACATATTTTAACACTTTCATAACACCTTATTTCCTTGAATTATTCATTAAAATATTAAAGGATTGTTTCTAAAAAAACTGTTTTATTTTATAATTCTCTGGCATTTCATGTAATGAAAATCTTTTCAAAGTAGAAAGGATATTTTTTAAAAGAAATGTTTTAAAGATATATCTTAAAATAATTCTCCATATATGATAACATTATATTATGTTACTTATGTTTTTCTGGGGATATGATTCATTGTTTCAGTTATCATTCTTTTTATGAATGGTTTAATTTTATGATGAAATGATATTTATGAAACCCATTTCTTTTCGTGGGTTATATTATGATTTAATTATGATTATTAAATGCATTTAATTCCATGAGTTTTTTTTGTGATGAATGATAAGTGTTCTTATGGAATAAATATATTTGGTTTTAATTATGTTATGGGTGGTAATTATATATTCCTCCAATGTATTAGGTAAATATTTATATCTCATTAGATATAAAAGACTGAAAATGGAAAAAATCTTTGTTTATTTATATATTTCTTGAATGTGAAAAGACCCCGAATTAGTAATATATGACGGAAACTATAAGTAAACCTGGTTTAGTAATACATGGATGGAACGAGGAGTGAACATAGTTCATTATAGAACTTCATCCACTATAATGGTAGTAGGGATAAGTCTTTGATAAAATGTAATTGATTTTCTATTTTTAAGTGTTCTCCACAATTCCATGTCTTATTCCAATGTTATTTTATCATGGCTTGTGTTCATTTATGATTTATACCTTATGAATGACCAAGATTTATTTCATGAATATATGTGATATGTGGAATTATTTTTAAAATTTACATTCATGTTTTAACATTATTATGTTCATGTTTTTTTGGTATTTTTCTTATTTACACATAATAAGCATTTGATCTCACTATTTTCATTTTTTTATTTTCCCCAGGATATAATGAATGGTTTTAAGTATGAAAAGTAACGGGAAAGATCATTATTGGATATGTTTAAGATCTTTCAACACATTAGAATAATCTTTTCCATATTTCCAAATTCCCTAAACTCATATGGTCTTCGGGCATTTATATGTGTAATATATTAAGTATTCTATAAAAGTAATATAATATTCATGTACATAAATAAAGAATCATTAGAATATATTAATGACGTCATAAAATAAAAAATTCCAAATGGGCCACTACATTTGAAATCAAAAAGCATTTCCAATCTATGTGAAAACATAAAAAGAAAAGAAAAGATTCAAATGGACCATCATGACAATTATTCACAAAAACATATAATGAAATTACATATGGTAAAAGCATTAAGACATTTCAAGTAACATCTAAATTAACTCAATGTACCACGGATTTTGGAAACAAATTTCACAACACATTCAATATTCATAAAACCCATTAGGAAACACAATAAGAAAATCACACATGAGATGTAACAAAATCTGCAGAAAATATATATTTCATATCAACACACAAACCAATAATATTTTAAAAATATTCTTTTAACTATTTACACAATTCATTAAACTCATTTAAGAAAATAAATGTGGATGTTCATGTTAACAAATACACATTATTTAGAAACCAAAATTCATCAATATTGTACCTCATATCAATTTTTTATGAAACACCACTTTCCATTAATACAACATTGCAGACTAAAAATAATAATCACACCATTAATGTCACCAATTTTCACAAAAAAACAAAATTTACAAACCAATCACAATTTTAAATCATAACCAAAGAAAACACAACCCAAGGAATAAAATTTTACATTAAATTATAAATTAACAATTCCTCAAAACCCATATATGAATTTAAATATAGGTATAATTAAAGAAATACTTTGAAAAATTTTATTACCCACTTTCCATTATGAAAAAACCATACCAAACTAGGGAAACACTTCAAAAGCTTTAAAATATTATAAATTTTTTATAAATAGTCATGTAAAAAATATAATGTGCCAAAAATGAAATAGATATAAATGCCTACTTTAATGGCATTTTAATGTGATGAAACTATTGGAGAAAGGAAAAATGAACCTCATTGGAAATCCTCACACCTTAATATCAATGAATTCAAACCACACATCACCCATAACCCTTAGGATTTGACTAACAGGAATAACCCTCCAAGGGAAACCAACAAATGAAGAGAGAAGAAACAGGAGAAGAGGAAGTCACCAAGAAATCAAAGAAACGTACTTGGGAACCACAGAAAAAATTCAATATAGGATGGAGGGAAAGAGATAAGGATCATGGACACCCCCATGTTGCATCTAGGTCCAATGGGGGAGAAAAATAGAATATTGGGGTTAAAATATATGAGTGGAATATATGAATTTCAAGCATTTAATAACCAGGAAAACTCATATGGATTTTCCACATGGTATGACGAACCATACACCAACTATTTTCACCCTACTATAGAAGAAAACATATCACATAGACTGGGCACTATGTTTCCTAAATCGTGATCCAACTATAAAAATCACCAATTTCTAAAACTATAAAACCCCTCATGTATTAACTAAAATGTTGCTTCTGACAGTACGCAAGCAGTAAACCTAGCACATACCCCTATAGTAATCTACGTGGTTTAATATATGAAAATACATTGTTTATGACAAACCATGAATGTCAAAGTATGCAAGAATAAAATGAATTTAAAATATCCTCTACCAAAACATGTTGAATAGGTAACCCTAAAATTTTTCATACAAACCATCCCCATGATAAAAAAACACCTTGTTCTTCCAAAATTAAAAATAAATCAAACAGGGAACTCAAGCCAAACATAATCCAAAATATCTAATTCCATGAAAATAATAAATTAAATGAAATCTTATGGTCAAGAAGTGAAAAATATCCAACAAAAAAACACTTTCTACCCCAATAAGGCCTCTCTACCATAAGAGGAAATTTTATAACAATTAAAATGAGCTGGTATGAAATGAATAAATGGTCCATAGTGTGACATTTAACTCCACAAGACACACCCAACCATTTATAGTGTTAAAAACAACATTATGAATAATAAGAAAACATGATATAGTTCTACCTATCATATGAACTTATCTAACACGAACAACATTGAAAATCCAATAATAGTGGCTCCATCATGGGAAACCTAGAACGAACTAACCGAAAAGTTTCCGCATAAGCTAAAAAACTCTACTGTAGGAGAAGGGAACGTAATATGAACCAATCCAAAACATAAATGAAATGGAAAAAAGGACACAATCACTAAAACTGGGAAGTCTCAACCTAAACCAAAAACCTCCAAAAATAAGAGGGAATCCCATAGGTGGAACTCGAACCCAATAGTGAAAAAAACCATAGTTCCTCAACTCCCAGAAACTCAAACAACTCTAAAGAAAGCATCGATGGAAAATTTAACATGTCTGCAAAATGATATGAGTATACAATAAGGATCAAATAATTTAAGACTCACATATATAATTTTTCGAAGACTAAAATTACAAAAATTAAAAAACCACTAAACATATTACAATAAATGAGAACTCACAATGAAAAGAGAAAATTATTGCAGAGAAAATTAATCATCTCCACTCAAACACCATAGAAAATAACTGGGCCAGTGTTCCCCAGGTTCCATGAAATTACTAACTGTATAAAAATATTCAGTATGTATCCAATGATTGAATCCCATATTTCTTAATTCATATACTACCCCACATCATGGAGCTAGAATCCTTTGGTCAAAAAAATCAATTATGACCATGTTTCATGATGAATTTCTCTATATTAACAAAATTGATACATTTATTACAATATATCAGAAGATTATGAAAAGACTACTTCAAATTATCAAACCATTTAGAGTTAAAGCACATAAATGATTGGTTAGATGAGTCAAATGTCAAATTCAATGAAGGAGATTACTAAAAAATAGGTTCTTATAGAACACACCACTAACAAGGTGGGGGACAATCAAAAGTGCCAACTCTAGAAAACCACACCCCATTGATGAAATCGTAAAAGAACAACTAATCCACCAATTTATTCAACTGAGATTTATTATATTAAAGGGATCACTCTATGATATTTGGATAAAGACCGAGAATGAAGATAGGATCTTCCACCTAATCCTATGAGGTTATACCTAAATGAAATGTAACCAAATTCTTGAAATGATCAATATAAGCATTCATTTACTTTTTTCCTTATTGTACATCACAAAACTCAATCAATTTATTACCCTTCACCACATTGGATGTGAACCATCATATGAAAGCGGTCTTATACACATCAAAAGACATCCCAAAATGAAATGATGATAAATCAATCACCTTCCACTAATCCAGTCTCATACCTTAAAATAAATCCAACACTAAACACATTTTAATATTTTATGTATTCTAAAATGATTTTAAGACACTCTAAACAAGATTAATCAATTCTATTGACTCTAAAAGACCTCAATCAACATGAAATATCGTTAGAAACTAAGAAGAACTCACCTCCACTACATCAATCAGAGTGTGGGAAGGGTCGAAGACCTGAAGAGACACTACAACCCTATGGGAACATTCTCTATGGAATATTTTGAGTAGAGTTAAACCACATAACCAAAATATAAATCTCTTAAAAATCAACCAATATAACACCTCAAGCCAAAAAAACATTCCCAAAAGACAAACATTAGAAATAAGAAAAAAATTCACTTCTGTTATATGCTATTTTATTCTGATTTCTGAAATCAGATTCTTCCCAGGCCACATTAAAAATCCCAAAACCCATTTTACAAATTGAAATAAATCATCAAATTCCATTGTTACTTCAAAAACAATTCTAAAAATTATTTTCCCTTTTAAAAATTATCATTCCCAAAAACACTTTCATTTAAAAACCCATCTCACACCATCCAAATAAAACACAACTCATGCCAAACCATCGAAATATGGATCTATGGGTCATGCATAACCTGGTGTTATGGTTAGTGTTCCATTTCCAAATTATTTATTATAAACTAACAAGACCTCTAATCATGCCCTCATGCTCCATATGGATCACTAGTTGTTGTGAGATCCCATCGTGACACTAAGTGACCTCTATTTTAATTACGTATGTACAAAAATATATATATAATGGACTCAAATCCTTAACTTCCCTAGGATACTCATGGTTCAGAATGAGAAAGGTTTTAGGACATCCTTCTCGTACCAACCTATCATTTCATGAAAGTTCTAATCTCTGATCTACCTAACACCCTAAAATAAAAAGGTCCTACATTGATTCCATATTTTCATGAACCAAGATAAGATTCCATCAAACTCATTCCTAGAAAAGTCTCAAAGGGGGTTAATGATCCCAACGGGCTGGAGAATACTTTCATGCAACAATTAAAATGATGGGTAGAGTAGATAACTCAATAGGGGGTGAATTGAGTATCTATCAAAATATTTTCTAGAATTGGTTCATTGAAAAATATCACCATATTAAAATATAATCAAAGTCAGTTTGTAGTGAATTTATAAATGTCCTAGAAGTTTAATAAATTTCATATAATATTGATTAGTTATTAGTATTACCAATCTAATGATTAGTCAAAATTTTGAAAATAATCTACTGATTCAAAAATGATATATACACTTAATAAACTACCTATAAAATTTCAATTTAGTTTTATTTGATATTATATAAACACATTTTAGATTAAACTAATAGAAAAATACACAGAACAAAAATTAGAGGTTCAGTCTCAAGCTGAGACTTAGTCCTCACCACTAGGGGATCACCTACAACCATGTTGTTTAATTTAATAAATATTATTATCTATAACCTAGATCAGGGTTTACAACAGCTCACAAGGTTTTCTAGGTCACACCTAACCTCTACCTTAGTTTTTAATGGGAAAACAACAACAAAATAACACTTTAACTCTTTCATTATTATACATGGAATAAAATAATAAAATATATGAGTTTATGGATGTCAAGTATCCTTTAATTAAACACAAGAGACTGTGTGTTTGTGCGAGAGACAGATACACACACTGCTCGAAAATGTATACAAAAAGAACACAAAAGTTATATAGATGTAGAATATATTTTAGAAGTCTCTATGAGTTATGCATTGAAGCTCATGACAATATTGAAGTATTGGAAATGATATAAGAGTCCTTTTATGGATGTTTGTTTTATAATAAGGTTCTGTAGCTCTATTACTCTAGCTTCCTAGTGTGAAAAGTTCACCACTTCGCTGTTATAATATTTATAGAAATTCAAAAGATTCAATCCTATCTTAGTGATATCCTTATATACTCCAGCTTTGAGTTTTTGAGATTTTGAAGACAACATCGAATATTGTCAGAGATTGAAGTTCTTATTCAATTTTTTTTACTTTTCATCACATTTTCATGATATTTCTCAGTATATTCAAGTTTTAGCTTGTAGCCATTTTATAATTCAAGGTTCCGCAAGCAGGAAGATCTCCCAACATGAAATTGCCTCGAATTGTATACGGATAGTCCTACAAACAACATTAAATAATTTCAGACACATTTATTTTTCTAGATAAGACCATTAGAAATAAATTTGAGTTCATAAATTAAATCCCATATTTATGATAATATGCGATTCATAAGTATTGGTGACTCATTTTCATCGGTCTATCATCATCGTTCTGTTAGCATAAGTCTATCAGCATCATTCTGTAAGCATTGGTCTATCAGCTTTGGTCTGTTAGCATCAGTATATCATCATTGGTAACTTCAAGTATTGTTGATTTATTTCCTTCTGTATCGGTGAATCAGTGTATCAGTGAGTTGTTTGTGCTCTTGATGTGTCAGCATCGAGGAGTTTTTCATTGGTGACTCATCCATCAGTAACTCATCCATCAGTGAATCATCAATAGGCGACTCATCCATCAGTGAGTCAATCATTAGTGTGTCACCAATCAGTGAGTCGATCAACAGCATGTTTCCCATTAGTGAGTCCTTCTGACCAATTGGTTACAGCTACTGTATGAATATATAAAGTGTTTATCTCACACAAAACACTATGTGATTATGTGATATTCATGAACGTATGAATACATACACTCTATAAAAAATATTGAATCATGAATATAAAATGATTATATATATATTTAAATGAATAGTACATTATTACATAAATTTTTTACTGCAATATATTCAATGAGATGGTCATGTTTATTTATTACTTGATATAAGAGTTAATAGGATATGTAGATTAACATGATTTGTGATTTTAAAATACACTATATCATAGAGGGTACAAAAATATCCCCCTTTTTGATAATCACAAATTATTTCATACATGTGATGTTAAGGAATAATATTTAATTAACATAGAATTCCACACTAAATGTGATCGTTCAATATAACTAAGGGTTTCCCTTGTTTGTGCTTTTAAAATAGACATCCCCCTCAGTTATTGGATTAGATAAAATATATGTAAATATATTATGTTGAGTATATCTTAGGTGTCGTATTCTATAGTTTCTCCCCCTGAAATGAATAATGTATACCTACACCTTTCTCAGCCTTTTGGGATTAGAAAATAGGTTACGATAAGGATAATGAAGAAAGAGAAATTACATAATGAAAATGAAGTACATAGTCAAAACAAAAGGGATTTTCATTATGGTTTAAGAGAGTATAATCAAAAAATGAAAAAAGAACAAATCCATATAATATAAATAATACACCACTAAGTGTTGGGACTTTGAGATGCTTTGCCTTTACCTGAAGTATCTGATGTAGGATCAGTTGGTGTTTGTTTGGCTGTAGGTAGAGGTGGTCTGAGGATAACACCAGGCAAGGCAGCGCTGGTAGGAAAGTTTTCTTCAAGGAATGGTCTCCATTATTACAACACATGGCTGTGAGGTCTCTCAGTAATGAGTGGTCGAATCTGAGAAAGGGTCTGAGAGACAGTCATCTAAGCAGGAGGCTGAGAGGTTCTTCCAATGGAAGTAGTTGGAGGAAGCAAAATTTCATTAGCTTAAACATGTAGGTATGTATTGAGGTGAATTATGAAATCTTTAATGATTTCACCACCATTTTTCATATCCTTTTCAAAATCATCGTTATTATCCAGGAATTTATCTAGCAGAGTAAACACCTTCAATTGTGCCACTTTCTTCATGAAGGCTTCTATTACTAGAGGAATCTTGAGATTTTTGGCCATGTATTTCAACTCTTTGACATGATCAAATTTGGTTTAAGCATTGAAAAAATACCTATAAACATTCTCTCAAATTTTCATCTAAGTTTCAGAGGCCTAATTTTTGCACTACCTCACCATATTATAAAAAAGATAGGTATTTCTATGTACATTTTCTATATTTTCTTTGTCTTAATCACTCTAATGATTCTTGATTTATTCTCTCATCACATCCTTTAGAGACTCTAAATTAGAAACAACACCTCTCCCACCTCTAGAAGTAGATGTACTGGTGATCATATTTCCAGGATGCTCTTTCAACTCCATCAAATCTATACTTAGTAGAAGTTTCACTACATTCCTATGTACTTACATCACACCACTAAATGAGGTTTTGAAATTAGTGGAAAAATTATTTAACTCATTGCTCATCTTCCTTACTTATTATCTCCGAAATGTATTATTTTTAATGATTGTTTCAACTATGGTAATGATATTAAGTTCATTATTCTGGATCATTATCCTAGAAATTTTTAATAAATTAGAAACTGAAATACTTATGGAAGTTGAGGCATCACTTTTGGTTCCGATTAGGGCTGTCACTGACTAAAAAATAACAGCTTTGAGTTGCTCTAAATAAAAATAAGTTACATAGTCACTAGGCCCATGTTGTGATACTAGCTAAACAACATGAGGTGAAACCGGTGAAGTAGGTGCAATAGGGTTGACTTCAGCTTGAACATGAGTAGCATGATGAGTTGTTTTTATCTCCACATATCTATTGTATTACAAACCAAATAGAATGTATCTTACATCTTAATTCCAATCATGAGTAGAGGTCCAGTATTATGTCTCTACATTTTATATCCTAACTCTTCATTATTCATTATTAGGAAAAATATCATCATATTATTCATATTCATCATATCCTCTTTCCAAAATAACATATTTGGGCATAAGTACCAATTGATCATGTGGTTCAAAATCTTCTCCAACCACATCAGCTTCTCCAGGAACTTCCTCAATCTGAGGAAACTGTGAAAAATGTCCCTCAACCTATTACTCTTGGTGACTAGCCATAATTTAATTCAACTTCTTAACGAATTGATGATTTTCAACATCAAGATAGTCAAGCCAGTTTTCATTACAGTCATCTCCATGATCTTCAACCTCTTGTTCAACAGGATCAGCACCATACTTTCCATAATCTCCAACATTAGTTTCATTTACAGATTCCTTTTTGGATATGTAATCTACTTGTTGACCCTATTTCAAAGAATCACTATCATGATAATCCTTTATCTCATCATCATCATCATCATCATCGGACTCCTCATCTGACTTACTTATATAGCCTTCCAAACTAATGACTTATGTCTCTTCCTCTTCCTTGTTTCCTAACAATGGTTCCCTAGAGGGTAGATCCACAGGTGGACTAGAAGGTCCATAAAAAATGTCCTTCAAAAATTTAGAAATATTAGGATCACTCATTTCATCAATAATAGATCCTACTTCCATTGGAAACTCAACCATAGCTTCCTCCTTTGAATAGAAAACATTCTCTCCTGGTTTTAAACCTGTATCAACTTGATCATTTGGTCTGTTAGGATGGTCAATCAGATTGTAATCATAATTTATTCTTTCTTCATATACTACCCGTAATTTCTTCCAAGGGTTCTAGAATATCATAATTCATCTTGAAAATATTTTTCTGAAGGAAGAAACTACTGCAATCACTAACCATTTCATTTATATCCTACACACAAACCTCATTCTTTAGCATTGTAGAGATCATTCTATTATAGTATAAACATGTTTCTTTCCTGGAGGCTTTCATCATATTAGAAATATGTACCATTATGTAATTACAAAGAATCACTTGTACCCCACACTTCAATAGGTAAATTAGGAATACATGTTGATACTTCACAGTAGAGAAATCTCCCTTCATTTGGAAGATTGGATGTCAAATAAACTTAAAAAGTAATCATGCATCTCCATCCAACTCAGTGGCAGTAGCTCTACTTGATTCTTCACTATTAGTCTGGTCTTTCAGAGCATCCTCATATGAAAAAAATTAGACAAAGGAAGAATATTACCATGATAATCAGTATACACACCTTCATGAGCCATTTCTTAGCATTTATCCCATTACATTGATTACAAATTTATCTCTTTTCACTTAACTGTGGACTTCTTCCATGCTTATTTAGCTCTTTCTAGGGATATCTTTAAGTGAGATGAAACTCATGCACATTATGGGGATAAAATGGCCTTTCATTGTTCGAGAACCAGCTCGCCATTCTTGAGATTCTATCACCCTTAGAAAAATGTGACTTACATGAGAGAATCCATTACGAAAATACTTTGTTCCCGGCTTTAACAACTTTCCTTCCCATTCATGGATTTTCAATACCACTGGACACACTCTTCTAACACTTTAATTATAGAGATTCAATCCTCTTGTACATTTTATGCTTTGTCCTTTCCATTTCATGGGTTAGAATTTGAGGGGAGTCGAAAGGTTTTATGTAGAGAAGTAGAGTTTCAGAGAGCATAAGGATCAAAGGAATATAGGAAGGTGAAAGGTTAAGATGAATTGAATATATTATATTATTTTTGGATTGTAAATTTTAAATTAAAAAACTGAAAATAGGTAAAAATAACACAAAATGGTGTCGTTTTATTCAAAATATTGAGAATGAAAAAGGGTCCTTGAAGGCATCAGTTTTATAGGATCAGTTTTACCAGATCAGTTTCTCTGATTGGTTTCACCGATCTCATTCAGCTGACCAGTTTCACTGATTGGTTTCACCGACTAGTTTCACATAATTAATTTCACTAGTCTATTTCACCTGATTGTTTTCACTAACTAACAAATACTTCATAATGAAAAAGTGGTCGGACCGGACTTTAGTGATTTAACATTCCTATTTCATTTCTCATATAGTTCATTCACTCAGTGTTTAAGGGTTTAGTGAATATTTCACCATTTTGATGCTCAATACCAATAAACTAATGAGTTATAAGACCTTTTTGATAGTGATCTTTCAAAAAGTTATATATCACATGAATATTTTTTTTGTTCTGGAATGAGAAATTATATTTTTTGAAACGTTTTTAGCACTAGTATTGTCATATTTTATTGGGATATGTCTAAACTAAAATCCATAGTCTAATAAGGTGTGTTTCATCTACAAAATTTATGAATAGAAAATGTCAGTAGCAATGTACACTACATCAAGAGTGGATAATGCAAATGAATTTTCATTCTTACTACACCATGATATTATAGACTTTTCCAAATTGTGACATGTTCTAGAGGTAATATTTCTATCTAACTTACATCCATCAATGTCATCATCTGTATAACTATCAAAATCATAAGGTTTTCTTCTATTGTAGAAAAATCATAAATTAGTTGTATAATTGAGGTATTTGAAAAATATTTATAAAAAGTTTAAATTTATCTCTTTAGTGTTTGATTGAAATATTTCACACATACACACATAAATAATAATTTCTGGCCTATAAGAAGTTATGTTCAACAAGCCCCCAAACATTCATCTAAAAGTTGTTTGGTCAACATATTTCCCATTTTCATCAAGATCTAACTTACAGGTAGAACACATAGGGTTCTAAGTACTCTTATTTCTATCAAGGCTGTACATTTTAAAAAGATAATTAATGTACTTACTTTTATTTAAAATAATACCTTATTTATTTTGAAATATTTTAAATCCCCAAAAATATATAAGTTAACCCATAAAACTCATTTCAAACTCACTTTGCATGATTTTTTAAAATTAATTACACAAATAATTTTTAGAAAATCCCAAGATAATATCATCTACATATATTTGGTATATTAAAAATTATTTTGAAATTATTTTGATAAAAAAAAGTAAGATCAACAACTTCTTTTGAAAAAATTTTAGAAATAATGAAATTACATAATATATAATACCATGATCTTGGAGCTTGTTTTAAACCATATATAGATTTTGACAATTTGAAAACTTTATTTTTAAAATGAGGATTTATAAATAATGGGGGTTGTTCAATAAAAACATCCTCAAATATGTAACCATTTAAGAATGCACTTTTCACATCAATTTGATAATCTTTAAGGTCCAAGTGTGCAACATAGGAAATAAAGATTCTAATATCTTCAAGGATAGCTACCAGCGCAAAGGTCACTTCATAATCAATTCCTTATTCATGATAATATCCATTTGCAACCAACCATGCTTTCTTTCTAAATATATTTATGGTTTAATCAATATTATTCCTAAATACTCATTTGGTTCCTTTGTTCAATGTATCATTTTGCCTATATACATGTTTCTAAAATTCATTTATTTCATATGGGTTAAGTTCTTCTAGCATATCCATTACCTAGAATTTATCATTGATTGCATCGTTGATATTTTTTGGTTCAATATGTGACTAGAATTCTAGATTTTCATATTAGTTTCTCAAAGAAGCTCTAGTTTGTGTTCCTCTATCTAAATCTCCATGAAGTGTATATATGGATGGTTTTTTAAGGATCCTAGTTGATCTATCAAAGGTAGGAGTAGTTATTTTGGGTTCAACATTAGGTTGTGGTTCAATATATTTAGAATCTGGATAATTTCCATTAATTAAGGATTTCATAGATTCCTTTATAGGATGATTTGATGTTTTATCATTAATTTCCAGATTGGAAATATCCTATAAAAATTTAATTGTGGGGTTTTAGGATCATGTGGACATTTTTCATCAACCTTGACATGTATAGATTTCTCCACACATTGGGTTTTTTTTATTATAGACTCTATAGTCATTTCCAAATATATAATAACCAAGGATTATTCCATCATCACTTTTGGAGGCATGTTATTCTACATTGTCTTTAGTGTTCAGAATATAAACTCTATATCCAAACACTTTAAATTAACATACATTGGGTTTACAATTTTTCCACAACTCATAAGGGGGTTTCTTAAGGATGGGTCTGATTTTGAATCCTTTTATTATGTAATAAGCTGTATCAACAACTTCAACACAGAAATAAATCAGCTGGTCATATTCATTAAACATAATTTGGACAATTTCTTATGTGGTTCTATTTCTTATTTCTACCACACCATTTTGTGGTGGTGACCTAGGGGCAGAGAAGTTGTGACTTTAGCTAATTTTTAAGAAAAAATAATAAATGTCTTGATTTTCAAACTCATGGAAATGTTCCCTTCATAATTATTTAATCTTATGTTCACTAATATTTTCTACTGTCCCACCATACTTGGTAATGTGAGATAAAGATTCACTCATGTAAGCTTGGAAAAACGTCTAGGTATATCCAGAAAATTCATCTACATGTACATAAACATAGTGTATCCCATTGAGACATGAGACTCTAGATGGTCCAAACAAATCCATGTGAAATTACACAGGAGGTGGAGTAGTAGTTACTTTTTTCTTTGGTTTGAAAGAGATTTAATGTTTCTTTACTTTTTGACAGGGATTGCAGACCTTTTTGTCTAGAAACAATAATTTGGATTGGTCATTGAGTAAACCTTTTCTAGATAACCTCTTTAGAAAGTGTATGTTGCAATGTCCATGAATTCTATGCTGGACCCAGCAATCTTTTTGAGAGAAACATAAACAAGAATCATTTTAAGAGGCTAGTGTGTGTTTATTTTTATCATATAGATTATCATCTCTATGAGCAGTTGATACTAAGTTATTATTGGAATAAATATCATGGAATGAATCATTTTTAAATTTAACATTAAATCCATCATCACATAATTGAGATATTCATATTAGGTTATTCATTAGCCAGTCAACATAATGTTCTTTGAAAATTGAAATAGAGTTAGGGTTACCAATATAGCCTAGTCCGATGATTTTTCCTTTAACATTGTCACCATTTTGGACATGTCCTCCATCAATTTTGATAATAATTTTGAATCTTATAAATTACTCTTCCATATGTCTTGAACACCCACTATCCATGAACTGCAATTCTTTTAAGAATCTCTTGAGGCAGTTTAGCTAAAAATAGTACGCCCAATAAACGATTTTAGTACCCATAATATTCTAGGTCCACATTAATTAATGATATGATATTTATGAACCCATAATTTTCATATCGGATTCCTATTTTCATAATATAGAATATTTGAAAAATATAGTTTGGTTTTGAGGAATTGGATGTATTAATAGAATTCTGGGAACATGAACATGTATTAAAATTCCAGTTTTTGAAGAAAGAAGCTGATTTTCAATATTTTGTTATAAAATGTATTTTGGATAAATTTCATTAACCTATTTGATATCCTATAACCGAACTATACTTAGGAGATATTGTTTCATCAAAAATATTGTAAGGTTGTTTTTCCCCTTGGTAATCATTTCTAAGTCCTTATTTAATTCCTCATTGGACATATTTGTTTGCTTGAAAAATTGAGAATTTTTCTTTTTTTTATTTGTATGTTATGATTTAACTGTTATATTAAGAGCATGTAATTTCATTAAATATTTATACATATCTTTTAACTCATTACATGTTTCTTCTGGAATGTTGCAATAATAATATAATTCATCATTTTTCATATTCTCAAAATAACATTCATGTTTAAAGTAATAGAAATATTATATAAGAGAGTCTAAGGTTACCTCATTTGTGTATGTCATAAAACACATGTTATCCATATTAACTTTCTCATCACAAGAAGAAGAAAATTCACTGGAGCTATCCTCAGAGGAACTCTAGGTGGCCTTCATTTCATTCTTATACTTTTTATCCTTATTATTGTACTTATTTATGTATTTGATCATTGGATAGTCAGATTTAACAGGTCCATTCCTTTTACATTCATATAAAATTTTCTCTTCTGACTTATCATTTTTCTTCCAATCCTTTTTCCAATTGCCCTTGTTATAATACATCCCTTTGAAATTGGGGTTTATGAAAAAAAAATCTATTTTTTATAAAATTTTATGAATATTATGGCCAGATGGGCCATTTCTTCATCACTATATAAAGGTGATTCTTCACTACTAGAGCTTTCAACAGCAGGTTAAACATTATCTGTGCCTTTAATTTTAGATTTAGAAGTCTTGAAGGCTATAAACTTTCATTTTGGTTCATCCCCTTCTTGATTTACTATTAATTCCCCTTCATACATCATGAATTTTGCAACCAATTCTTCCACTATAATATTTTCAATATCACATGATTCCTTAATGGACACACATGTCCCTCACCATCTCTCTAGAAAGAATCACAAAATCCTTATATTATTCACTTTGGCTATAACTTCTCTTCCTAAATAAATCAGGGTATTCTTAATTTCATTAAACCTCAAATACATATTAGAAATAGACTCATCATGCTTCATTAAGATGTTGTCATATTTAATTGTATAAGTATTTAATCTCATTTATTTAACATTAGATGTTTCTTCATGAGAGATAGAAAAAGTTTCCCAAATCTCGTTTACAGTTTTACATGAAGAAATATTATTAAACTCTTTATCTCCTAGTGCATAGTATAAAGAATTCATCGATTTAAAGTTATTTTTATAAGAAGTCATTCTAAGTTCATCCCATGTGATTCTAGACGTTTTAGGAATTGCATATTTACTTTCAGTAATAGTCTATATTTCAAATCCCATACTTTATAGTGGTATTTTTATTTTAATCTTCCATTGAGAATAGTTGGTTCCATTGAAAAACTAAGGTCTATTAGTAACATCTCTGTATTATCCATTATCCGTGATAAAAACTTTAAAATAATTTCCAATGATAATAATTTTGAAATAACAGAAATTTTATGATATTTAAATAACAAATACAATCACAGTTGAAATGATTTGATGACTAACAATAATTTTTACTACCTCTAATAACAAATGTTTTTTGGATTAAATGACTCAGGAGGGGGGTGAATTGAGTATCTATAAAAATTTCTGTAAAAATTGTTTCCATGAAAAATATTTCCCATTTAAAATATAAATAATGTTATTTTTAATTAATTTATAAAAGTCATGAATGTTCAATTAATTTCTCAAAAGATTGATTAGTTCTCGGCTTTACCAATATAATGATTAGTAATTTTTTTGAAACTAATCTAATGATTCAAAATAGTTATAAACACTTGTTAAACTAACAATAAAAGTAAAATTTAGTCTTATTGGATATTCAATAAACATTTACAATATTAAACTAAAAGACAAAAACACAGTGGATAAAAACATGTGGTTCAGTCAAATGCTGAGAATTAGTACACTCCACTCGGAGATCACCTACCTTCAAGAAGTTTAATTTAATAAACAGCCTGATCCACACCTTGGATCAAGGTTTATAATAACACATAAGGCTGTCCAGGTCACACTTGTCCTCAGCCACAACTATTTGGGGGAATAACAACCAATAGGTCACACTTGACCTCATCCACTATTCTACATTGGATATAAGAATAAAATGAATGAGTTTAAGGATATCAAGTATCCTTTAATTCAGAACAAGAGATAGTATTTGAGTGTTGGACAGATACACACACGGATCATAAAATATTACAAAAATAACACAACAGATATATATATATATATATATATATATTATTTTATATGGCTCTGTGAGTTTTGCTGTGAATCTATTGATTATATTGAAGTAGTGGAAATGATATTCGAGTCTTTTTTGGATGTTGGTTTTAGAACTGAGTATCACAGCTCTTGTACTATAGATTCCTGGTGTGAAAAGTTCATCTCTTAACTATTAAGATGTTTTGAGAAATTCCACATATTATTTCTTATCTTATTGATCTCCTTATATACTCCATCTTAATGATCTTGATATTTTGAATATATCTTCAAAAGTTGTAAGAGATTTCTGTTCTTCTCCATTTTTTTATCTTTTCATCACATTTTCCCAATCATTCACTGTAATTTTAATCCTATTATATATCAAGGTCTAGCTAGCACGAAGATCTCACCACAAGCATCTACATCATGTGGTCAATGAATAGTCCTATCGATAATATTAAATAATGTCAGGCACAATAATTTTTCTAAATATTTCTATTATAAATAATTTGTCATTAATAAATTATAAATTGTTTTTATGACTATTAGTGAGTCATAAGTATCAATGACTCATTTTCATTGGTCTATCATTATTGGTTTGTTAGCATCTATCTATCAGCATTGGGCTGTAAACATTGGTTTTTCAGCTCTGGTCTGTAAGCATTGGTCTATCAGCATCGATGACATCGAGTATCAGATAGTTATTTCCATCGGCATCAGTGACTCAGTGTATCAGTGAGTCATTTTTGCTATCGGTCTATCGACATCGGTAAGTCGTTCATCAGTGACTCTTACATTGGTGACTCATCCATCGATGACTCTTCCATGTTTAACTCATCCATCGGTGACTCTTCCATCGATGACCCGTACCTTAGTGAGTAAATCATCGGCGAATCATCCATCACTAAGTCGATCATTAGCATGTCATCCATCAGTGAGTCAATCATCAGTGTGTTTTCCATTGATGTGTCCTTCTGACCTATCGGTACCATAGACTCTGAAAAAAATTATAAACGTGTCTATCTTCCATATAAAACTACCTGATTAATTGAAATTTATGAATGCATGAATATATACACATTGTTAAACATATTGGAAAATTAATATACAATGTTTATCGATTTATTGAAATGTATTATATAATACTACATAATTGATTTACATAGAGATATTAAATGACCTGATCAAGATTATTTATTACATGAAATAAGAAGTAATAGAATCTATAGATTAACATGATTTGGGACTATGAAAACCACTATATCATAGAGGGTGCAACAAAAAATCCAGTGTGGAATTATTTATTCCCAAATAAAAATGATCAAACAACCACATAGGGTACAAAACAAAACCATGAATTATTAAACATCAATAAATAAACAAAACAAACAAAAATCAAAAAATTATAAACCAACATAGACTGAATATAAAACTAAAAATAAAACACAAAACATAATATTCAAGTGATCTCTTTGTCACAAACTACCTTATGACCAACCTAATCTAATGGAAAAACCAACCATAAACCAGAACTCTAAAAATCGCTCAGTCCAACTGACACCGAGTGGCATAAGTATGGTGTGAGGATAAACATCTCAATAAGTAAACACCAAAAACTGCATTCAATTCCTTTCATGAAAATTCCTACCCAAACTAGTTTGAAATAAATTTTGAAAATAATATTTTAATCATTTTAAACAACTAATCACAACATTCCCCAAATTCAATTCTTCATAACAACATTTGTAGATTTCCCTTTTAAAAAATGATCTCACATCCCAAAACCTACTTGAAAACCAAAATCTAGTTAAAATTTCATAAGATATTTTCTAAGGGAAACTCTGTTGATAATCATATAAATAAACAATCTGGCACAAACTATCATGGATAATAACTAAAAATCCACATCATAAAAACATATCAAATAAATTGATTGTCATTGTCATTTCCTAAACAGCTTCTGATGTAGTCCTTTGATATACTCAATTCTGACTCAAAATCCATCTTATCTTTAAGCTCCACAGTAAATAACCAATTGGAATAACTAAGCTATCCAATCCATAGGCATGTTACACCTAGCCTCTCAGAAAATCCAAGGGTACCAACCCATCTAATCTGGGTTAAGAAGAAACCATCAATGAACCCTTTAGATGATTCCCAAGAAACCCATGATAGAACGTACTATGTTAAACATGGTATAGAAAATATAACCCACAATTAATTCATGAATGAGGCCCTAGATTGGATCTCATACCAAATTCTATTGGTTTTAAAAAATAAATCACAACCAATAATATTTGTATGCATTGTCCACTAAAGGTGACCCCATCCCAAGTTCTAGTGGTATCCAACATAATGAAAAAATCACTTACCTAAATAGAAATCCATTTATTTATCATTAATGTTCATACACAAATAAAGATCACTTGGAAATGACCATTTTCATAATCAAAACCAATTTTCAAATTTTTTTAAAATACCAAATTTGTCCTCAATATAACAATGTTTTCAAAACCTTTTCCAAAACATGTCAATATTACAACCATAAAATCATACCACCTAACCATTAAAATCAATTTTATAACCATTAGGAAACACCAATCGGGCCATCACCTCACATCACAAAAAAGTGAACATCCTAAAGGAACCACAATGTACCAACCAATACTTTATCATTTCCAATCCAGTAAATTTACAAAACTATTTCCATGGTCAATATATAGTACCACTTACTTTTGAAAATTCGAAATATACCTTAAAATTTAAAATTCAAAAACATTTCCAAGCTATGGGAAAATATGAAACAATAAAAAATGTTCAAAATGGTCCATCATACCAATTTTTCCCCAAAACATATCTTGAAATACCAAATGGGTCAGGCTTTGGAAAACACAATTGAATCCATATATAAATTCACTCAAAGAACTATGGCCTTTAAGAAACTCATATCATAAAACATTCTCGATTGACATAATACATTAAGAAAAACAACAAGAACATAACACATGAAATCTAACCATATTTTTAGGAAAATTATCCTTAAAATCAACATGCAAAACAACAAAATTTATTAAAATGCTCTTCTAACCATTTTTACAATTCATATCACATTTATGAATCAAAACAAGAAGTTCAAATCCAAAGAAACACTATTTTGTGTATAAAACAACATTATTCATTTTTGAACATCAATTTCATTTTCAATGAACAACACATTACATTAAACAAATAAAATAGACCACACATAATTGTCACAATAAAAGAGTCACTAATTTTCATATACAATACCCAACTCACAACCCAACCACAGCTTTTAATGTTAATTGAGGTGAACACCACCCAAAGTATATTATTTAACTTTAAATAAATAATTAACATTTAATTAATCAGCTTGTGCACTTGTAAATAGAGTCATAATATAATAAACCTTTTGAAACCCAATTCTTACCCATTTTCCAAAAATAAGACACGATACCAAACCATGAAAACACATCACAAGAATGAAGAAGACATTAATAAATTATTTATAAATACCCATGAATATAATGGATTGTTCGGTAAATGAAATGGAAATAAACACCTACCTCAATGATGCGTGAAAGTTAAAAAAATACGAAGAATGATTAATCCACCATATGAAAAAAAATCCACACATCCTATCATCAATGAAATACATCCCCATTTCATCCCTAATCATTTTGGTGAGGATAATAGGAAAACACCACCATGAGAATCCAATAAACCATGACCAAGAAAATATGAGAGAAGAGGAAATTGAACAAAAACTCAAATAGACATACCTATAAGATGCATAAATGGGGGACGAAGGCAAAAAAAGAGGATCTTGGATTCCCCCATGGTATGACATAGTAGAATGTGGGTGGGAAATACAAAATTTCGGTTAAAATAGAAGAGGGATATGAGTAATCTCAAATTTTAAATGACTTCGGACACTCGTGTGGTTTAGACACTCCATTTTACAAACCATGCACCAACTGTGTGACCCTACTAGGGAAGAGCAAACCCCACACACGTAGGAAACTTATATTACCAATACATCTTCCAAACATGAAAAAAGAACCTATCCAGACAATATAACACCCCACACGCTTGCCACAAGTTTTCTATAAAACCTGGAAATGTCATACACCTGGGAATAGACACTTACAACAAATTGGATGGTTTACATCTAGGCACCGCATTGTTTAGACCAAACCATGCTCAAACCATGCAAGAAGAAAATGAAATGTGAACATCATCTTCCATATCAAGCCACATAGTTAACATTAAAATCGACATACAAACTATGAAGAGACAAAAACTCACCAGACCATCCAAAATTAGAGAATTCCACCCAGGAACTGAACCTTCACTCCAAAAAAATCCAATTAAAAGAAGAGAATATAATAAATTAAATTATGTGTTCGGGGTGTAAAATTAATCCAAATTATTTTTAATGCTATAATAAATGAAATAAATATGTTTTTTAGTAATTTTTTTTGCAATTGGTGTCATTTGTCCTTAATATAAAATATGATTTTTAAATAATAAAATATAATCAGACTTTTCATGGCCCAAAAGTGATATTGTAGGGAAAATTCTTATATCCAATATTAATAATTGTAAATAAAATTTTCTGATAAATTAGTTTTGGGTGATTATGTTGAAATACGTTAAATTTATGAGATATTTACTTTCATCTATATGGTACTAGACAAAATGATTATCATTAATGCATAGTAAATTTTGAGTAAATAAAAAATTAATATTAAATGGTTTCATTCACTATTTATTTTTCATGATATGGATGTATACTTCATATTGAATCTCAATAACCGAATTTTGAAAAGATACATTACATGATAACCTTCTACCATTGCTAAATTTCATACCCATGACTATTGATGTAATCATATTCTGGTTTCATATTTTTTTGATCATTTCTATTATTATTTTCAAACTAATAATGGATAATTACTCTTAAATGAATTGGATTATTTTTTGTTGAGATTTATTGATTTGTTGTATTTCCATACCTAAAATAGATATGTGATATTGTTATATATGTTTTATGTGATCTATTTGATGTTATCATCCTTATTTGTGAACGTGGTGTGAAATTTCTATCAATAATATAATCTAATAATCAATTATTTGAGAATGTATGAGTAGTTTATAATTTATTAATAAAAAATAGAATGTTTTGTAAGGGATAATTTTCAAACACTATGATGGAGTGTGAATCAGTGGTGGATTTCCAAAAAATAACATTTCCATGTTTTCATATATCAATACTCCCAATTTTTTCGATTTTTCATCCATCAATAGATGATTCGATATAAAAATATAGGTATTATTAGATGTGAGATATAGAATCTTCACAATATAGGGTTGACAAGGTTTGGAACAAATTTCTTTACTAGTGAGGTTATTTCCAAAGTGTATAGAAGCTATTATCAAATTTTACCTAACAAAATCTTGTTATAAACACTAAATGAAGAAATATATGTTGTAGGTATAACATCCAAATATTTTATGAAATTTATTATTTAAAATTAATTTAAATTAATTAATATATTTTGTTAAAATAAATACATAGTTTACCTTCCATGACACACAACAATAATATTATCTTTAATATCATGAATCATTGAATCCCTTTTATAACTTATATTGTATGTAAGTCTTAACCATACTGGTCAATAATTTACTATTAATATCAGCTATTTAACGTTATACCCATCACATAAAAATTTTGATTGCTAGATTGATTATTATAAACATAGTAATAAAATCATAGGTAACAAATGTTTATCAAAGGAATTAATTGGTTACTAATTTATTAGAAATGAATATAGACACCAGTTGAAAATATAGGATGTGTTCTTAGAAAAACACTTTTTATGACATGAATGGAATTTAATCAAAATAAAAAAGTTCATCACTATTAGTGAAAGATATTTTTAAAATGTATATAATATATATTTAAGAAAATGTTTTGAAATTCATCCAATATTTAGATATAGTTAAGATAAAAAAAAATCCTATTTTAAGAATAAAAAGAACTATGTTTTTGAAGGGAAATTTTACCTCCTTTTAATGGAACATATATTTTAAATATCTTTTTTGTAAAATTTATAATTTATAATTTAAAAAATAAATTTTTTTAGAAATATAATTTTCTAAATTTAAATTGGATAATTTTTTGTATTTTTCTTTTTTGTATCTTGTTTTTATGAATTTTTAAAAACATAAAATTTTAATTTAAAAATGATATTTTCTATAATTTATGTATATAGATAAATAATATTTTCATTTTGGTTTAATGTTTTATTAGTTAAATTGTAAATTAATAAACCCAATTTATGTCACTTAAATTAATTTCACCTAAAAATTGGATATAAATATATGTCAATCTTTTTAACTTTTCTTATCAAAAAACAATTTTCTCATCCCATGTACGTGGTTAATTTAATATTAATTTATTACACTAATATGATTATAATTTGAAAAAAAATTGATTCAATATTTGAATAATAAAAATTTCTAATTTCTAATAATTTAATATTACATTTAAATAAAATTAGTTAATGTAATTAAAATTAATAACATCAATTTAGGTAAAAATGTGTTAACCTAGTGGTTAAACATTAATCATAAGTGAAAAAATGACCTAGAAACATGTCTAAAACCCAATTTGTGGACTTATTTACACTCTCACCACATTTGGATTAATTTTATTGATTTACTGGGAAACTAATCCCTAAAATGTACCTCTATAACATGTTATGTTAAGAAAAATAAAAAAAATTGAGTATTCCTTACTTCAACAGTTATAAAGATTTGGAGTGGGGAAGAAACTGCATCAGGTTGGTTATGATTATTATTTTTATAGATAAATGAGTTATTGTTATCATAATAATTTATAATTTATTTTCAGTAATTATTTAATTGTAATAAATTCTTATAAAAGGCCAACATGTGAATTAATAATTAATAATTAAATAAAATAAATGATATTTTATTAAATGATTTAAAATTACTAATAATATTTTTTTATGCCATGTGTGTTTATATGTTAGTTAAAATATTATATAGACCAGGTAGGGGAAAATTTATCTGTTATAATGAATATTCTGACCCATAAATAATAAAATAATTGTTTTAACTAGTAGGGTTAAAGTAGCGTTTTTGTGCCTTAAATGTATTTCTATTAAAATTAATATCAAACACATAGGGGATAATAATTTTATTAATTATATATGATATTTCATAATTACTGGGTATAAATAATATAATATTTATCATTCTAATTTATCCATAATTAATGAATTATATTTATTAAATAACATGTTAACAAAATGAAAAAAACTATTTGACTAAGAAAAAAAATAATAAAAACTATTTTCTCATTGTGTTTTGTGAGTTTATAAAGGCCATAAATTAAAATTACTCCATAATTTTTCTATTTTGGATATATATTAGCTAAGAAAGACCCCCCCCCCCCAAATATTATTTACCTTTTGGTATTTACAAAAATGTCACTCCCTCTCCTCTATAAAAAGACACTCATCGTCCCCCTATCTTAACACCTTTCAAAACCATTTGTATCTTCCATACCCTAAATAAATATGCTCAAAAACTCCCTCATACCATCCATGAATCCTCAAATTATTATTAATGGTATCTAAGGAAATCCCTAGCTGTTAACCAAAATGTGTCACCCAATAATTGGAAACATTATCCAGTGATTAGTTTTGTATTATTATTCCAAAAAACACTTCAATTATTCTTATTCTTTGAGAATATAATAAAATTATAATCCTTTCTATATTAATAATTTGTTACACTATGGATGATAAATACACCTAAAAAAATTCCTTCCAATGGGTAATGAAATTACCATCCATGTATGCTGAACTACCGACTCAGGAAACATTGTCATTAATTTTTCTTCCACCTCTCATTTATAGGAATTATGATGGAAACCCTATTTTTCTTTTATATATATTATATTTATGTTGAAATAATTCTTCTAAAATGTTTATATGACAGACATATTTATGCTTTTTATCTTTTGTATATATTATAACATTGATGGAAAACCTGTGGGGAACCATCTAATCACAATGATGTGTTACGTTCAACATTACATGGAAAGTATTATAAATGGGTTTATTAAAAAATAGTACTTAAATAAATATCTATATTTATGTCAAAATTCACTTTAATGTAAATATAATTTATCATTTTCTTTATTACCCATTCACAAAATGAAAAAGTGATAACATCATTCATGGATGTGTTGAATACCTCTCCCTTTATGTGACGTGATTCCATTTACATCACAAGAATTATATATAATAATATAAGGTTAAATAATATGGTGTATATGATATAATTTCTATGAACTTAGTTTTCACACTATAATGGATCCTTCAAATTTTAGTATAAATCATTACTTTGGACCTAATATGGACGCTAAATGAGTTACCAAAGGTTTCAAGGGTGTTTCGGGAATTTTTGGAGGCCACAACCCATTTTTTCGGAAAACATGCCATGTCGCATAGTTGGCACTTGATTTGGATAGCCGTGTAGATGGAAATTTCTTGAGATAACCAAATAGTATGGTTTATGCATGACCATGTGGCTGAAATGTGTGAGTTTTTCTTCTTCCCAGGAAACTTTGAATTGTTTTCACATTATATGTCGAACTGTGTTGAAAAACAATGGACATGATATATTTCGGTGTAAATTTTCCATTTTACCCTTAACGAACTAAATTAGTCTCCTCCATTATCCTAATCTAAGATCCAGTGAGATTAACCCATTTTTCTCTCATTTTGGATCTCTTTGAAATCATAATATTTGGATTGAAATATCTCCTTCAACTTGGATCCGATTGAGCTTCTGTTGTCACATGGGAAATGCAATGGTAAGTAATCATGTCATTTTAATCAGTTCTTCTTCTCAAATTCACTCGACCAAGTTATTGAGGTGTGAGAATGTTTCCTATTTTCTCATATATTATCAAGTATAATTTGAAATAGAGTTTTATATGGGAGGATAAAAATTGTACAACCCTATGTTTGGTATTTTATAACTCTTCCAACAATTCATTGATTTTAGAATTGTTGTGTGGGGCCAGTAGATTTCATCAGGTGTCATTTATTGTATTTATATGTCATTCTTATAATCCTTATATCTGTATGATTATTCTCATTCTATATATGTGATTAGTTGTTTTTTACTCTAACATCTCCATAAATCCCAATTATGATGAATGGAAAGTACCGTGTTACATCCACTTGAACCACCTACGGTATGTTCATAAATTGATAATTAAATTTCAAATGAAAATTGTTAAGTATAATAACTATTTGACTTGAACGAATTAAATTTGAATGAATTATAAGTTTCCTGTATATAAAACACATTACCTTGTTGATATAAGGTATTACAATGAACATTAAGTATTCAATACGACTTAAAATTGCTTTATTAAATGTTTTAGGCTACGTGACTGTATCACACTAATAAAAAGCAAGAATTGGACTAAATGGACTTATTAATTGATTATTAATTGATTAAAATGTGAATGACACTTGATTTTATCACACTAATTAAAGGAAAGGATTGAAATAAATGAAATATGACCTCTCTTGAGATCTAATATAGTACTTGTGTTTCCTGATCTATTTCTTCGATGGGGACCTATGAAAGTAGTTCATTTACCAACTCATGTGTATCTTTGGAATTAACATCATTAAAGTCAATATTGCACCCACAAATATTTTTGAGGATGTGCTCCCCCTTAAAAAACTAATTGTACAAATACATTGACTTTATTATATGTGGGGTTGCTTACGTAGTATCCCATTGTTTCCTTGTGATACCCTATAAATATACACTTCGTGAACAAGGGTGCAAGTTTATTTCCTAAGAAATCCTTATCAAACACCTCACATACCAATACATATGTATTTGAAAAAATGGGGTTCATTCCACTACATACATTAAAGGTAAGAACATTTTCCTCTTCAATTGGGACTAAATTTAATATGAATTCCATAGCTAGTAATTCATATCACAAAACAGATAAAGGAATATCTGCATGACTCATCATCAACCTTACCATTTACAACATGGTATGGTTCCACCTTTCTCATATACCATCCATTGTGGTATATAAGGTTGAGTGTGTTGAGAGAGAATCCTAAACTCTCGTATAATTTTGATGAACACTTGGGTAAGATATTATCCATCTCGATCCAATCAAAGATTCATTATCTAATTCTTAAGAAGATTCATTACTTCATTCTTGAATTACTTAAATTTATCAAAGGAATCGGACTTATACCTCAATAAGTAGTTATATCCATATCTTCTCAAGTCATCAATCAATGTTTTAAAGTATGAATATCCACCTCTAGATTCTTGTAGAAATGGTCCACACAAATCAGCGTGTTTCAATCCTAGATGCTCTGTGTACCGTTCACCATTTCCAAAAAATGGTTATTTGGTCATTTTTCCATGTAAACGCTAATAAAAATATGGCCTTTACACATTCTAGAAAAGATTATTTACTGCGCTAAAAAATCTCTGTTAATCAAGCTGAGGATAAAGGGGTACCTTTTATCAGAGCATGGAAAATCACTAAAAAAGGCCCATTTTATAAGCGCTTTTTTAGCCCTCCTGAAAGGTACCTTTTATAAGGTCTTTTTTATCACTAATTAAAGTTGAAAAAATATTAAAAAAGTAAAAATTTATTTTTTGCTTTTTCGGGGGTCATAAACAGCGCTTGAAGCACCTCTTTAACAGTTTCCACCATGCATTATAGTCCATGCACACCCCCGGCCAGCTCCACATAGACCAAACCCCCTTTAATAGCGCTTGGTAATTCCCCACACATGCATGCACGATGTGCCCCCCCAGGTTTCGAACTCAAGACCTCTTCCCTGCGCGCCTAAGACATTACAACTCCATCATATTGCTATGCTTTTCTTTTATTAACATATTAAGTTATTTATATAGATAATTAGTTATATTTACTCATATATTAATATATATGTATATATAGTTATATTAATATTTATATATCAGTATATTAATATATATATATATATACTTTCATATATATATATATATTTATTCATATTAAAATATAAAATTATTTAATTATATTAATATATATATATATATCTGTATATTAATATATATTTATACCTATATATATATCTATATATTTATAATTTTTTATCTATATATTTATATGTATATTAATATATATTAATATATATTTATATGATTAGTTTTAAATACATTTATAAAATATGTTTTCTTATGTCAGTTTTTATAAATAAATAAATACATACATACATATATACGACACACACACAAAGATATATATTATATGTATATTTTTAGGTATAATTATACATATTTATATATATTTACAAATATTATATATTAATATGTTTATAAAAAAAGTTTACGAAATGGAGTCTCAAGAAACCTAACAAATCACAAAGTCACTGAAAAAGACATAAATTATTCTCCGGATGTCTATTTCAGCATTGTAGATAGTCGAACTAAATTTCATGGAACAAAATATGATAACACTAGTTCTAGAGTCCAAATAGAAAAACATATCAAATGTTATGACCATTTTAATAAAAATTTGACAGGGGTCCGGACACAGAAATATTTTTTTGGAGGCCTTCTGGTTGTTTTCGGGATTTTCCGGTCGAAAACGTGGCTAAGACCATGTCTCAGGAAACCTCATATGTAGATCCATTTTCTTCATTTGATTTGATATGTGGTATAGCCTAAATAGAAGCCTAGAGTGAATGTTATTTCTGTACGAAATTGGACTTTTTTTGGAGTGTTATAACTGATATATCTTTTTTTCCTCATATCACATAATAGTTTTGAAAAGACATGGTCATCAATGGTTTGATGAGATTCGATTTTAATGGTCATGGAACTCAAACCAACAACTGGAGTAGATTTTATGCATGCTTTAGTGATTTGTTAGTTTCTTAGGTTTTTAGGAGATACAAGAGCTGCAAAATTTCAAACAACAATAACTTCTTCTACGAGTGTCTGTTTGGTCTCTAACACATATCAAATCAATGAATCCTAAAATTTACACAGTCCGGTGATAAATAAAACCCCTTATCAAATACTTTGATGATAAAAATGGACAAAAAAACTTTTTAATGTACATAGGTTTAGCTTTGGGGGAACGTTTTTCAATAACTTCTGATACGGGTGTCTGTTTTGCCTCAAACACATATCAAATGGAATCTTAAAACTAGAATTAAACTATGGTGACCATTTTAACACCTTCTAATATTCTTCTAGGAATTAAAATGTCCTTAATCCCTACTAACTTTTATAATTTCTACTCTGGGTTGTCCATTTTTGGTCTATGACAAATCAAATCCATATAAAACGTATTTTATAAAATATTTATTATATATATATCAATATAAACAAAAATATATATAAATATATTATTTTTTATGAATTTTTTTTGAAATATAAACATTTATAAGTGCTAGGAAAATGCACGCAGATAAAACCCATCTTTATCAGTGCTAATAAAAAATGCGCTAATAAAGGGTCACTTTTAACAGTGTTTTTTCAGTGCTGTTAAAAGTTACCTTTAATAGCGCTTTTTTAGTGCTGATAAAGGCCCCCCTTAATCGGCACATTTGTAGATTTGATGAAGGGGGGCACTACAGAAACCCAGTTTTGTGGTAGTGAAACAAGAGTTACCTCTATCATGTGGTTTTAGCTAAGAATAGTTTAAATAGACATAATGACTTCAATTTTTTCAAATGCTTCTCATTTACATGATGAAGATGGTGATTATACAATTTTGTGTTATATGAGCCATGTAAACATGATTAATTATAAATTTCCAACACATGTACTTCAATATTTAATACATATTTACCATAATTTAAATGTATCAAACCATAACATATGTTGTCCTAATAAAAGAAACTACTTTTATTTACTAAAATTAAATTAAACTAATCTGTATCAAATCATGGTACATAAAATATGTTTTTGGTAATTGTGGGTAAATAATAACAATCATGTAGAACAAAAATCATTAAATTTGGAAATTAAAGGAGGTTGTCACCAATGGAAAGGGTAGCAAGACTCACACCATTGGTTTGTCATGGATCAACCTCTCCTTAGGCACATTTTTTAAATATACTTGGTTCATATATTTGAATATAGATATAGGGAACACATGTTGTATCTAATATCCAATGTGTATAAATGGAAATATTTCGCATGAAAATAAATTTACCTTTCGTTTCCCCTTTCCTCTAGTTATAGTTCTACTTCATGTTCCCTAACTTTCCTCATGAAAAACATACATCCCCCTTTTCCTTAACCAACCTTTATATCCACTTCTTCTTATTGATACTATGATTAGGGGATTTAAACTAATTTTAATTCTTATATCTCTTTACTTGTCATTCATCCTCCTATCCACATTTAGAATTATTGTTTTTCATATCCCATATCCTTATCAACATGGTGAATCAAGGTTAAAAGTTTCAATAGGCTATTCTCATTATTTCTCATATTATAATTCATAAATAACTAGTGAAGGCCTTGGTCAGTGATGAATGTATGAGATCTGTATGAAACTCAACATAGAATTCAATCCCTAAGATGACCAATGCACACTGTATCAAATAATCCTGAATATATGAGGCCTAGTTAGTACATACTCTCTAAGAATAGACACGAACAAAGTGTTGGAGATCGCATACCTCTCTTGTCTTGCATTCTGTAGATACATATCCAAAAGGTGAGACTTCATGTTATAAGCATCAATTTATTCGTGTTTCTTAATGATCACAGTAGACATGGATGATAGCATACAACATTAAACATAGGTAGAAAATATTCTGATGATTCTTATATAAAGGGATATCTTCATTAGTTGCCTCATTTCCAAGCACATCTATTAATGGTTCTTCCAGCACATGCAATTTCTTTCAGGATAAAGGATGGCATGTAAGATTCTTTTCCACTCTTAGAAATTAATGTCAGTGATATGGTTTTCCTACTCGAGTATAGATCACAGTGATATTTTTTATGTCATTTTTATGTCATTTATTCAAATAATATGAGCATATTTCATTACATTATCTTGATAAATAAGACACATAAATAAATAAATAGTTTTTAGTCTCCAACTATATTATCAAAACCTAATATTCCTCACCATTGGCTTCAAAATATCATATTTTTGTGCATTAATGTGGTAATGATCCATATTTCCTTTCACATTGCCCCAAATTTGGCTCGTCAATCAACTTGAAATCTTTTTTGGTCATCATTCCAAATTCCAAATTCATGAACTCAGAGTTCCTTGATCTTTTTAGTGGAATCCCCAATCATGAAATCCTTTAATTGAATTTCCTCAACCTTTGGCTCCTAGTTACTACAATTCCTACATTAGTAGTCAAACCATAATATAATCCAAGTTAATTACACCAAAAAATTATAAATACTTGATAATTGAAAGCACCCCAATATTGGTTGTTTAATCACATTTAACAATGGTAAAATTGTAACCAATGAAATGAATGGCTATACAGATGAAATATTTTATTGGGAGATTTAATCCTTTATGAATAAATTTATAATTAAAGTCTTTTCACATGGCTGTTAATATTGAGTCGCATATTCCTTAGTGATAATCTATGTCTTGATAATATTTATGCATAAGAATATTTATTTTAGATCTGTCTTGCATGCTTGTTAATTAATTAATTATGTGATCACAATAAAACATTCGAAATGAATAACCATGAAACAGAAAGAATTAAAATAAAGGGAACAATCACGATCTTATTGTAATTGTTAGTTTATATAGTAATTCATAAACAAACCTCGGACCTATGGGAGGAAAACATTGAACCATTGGGTAACAGTTTTTCCCTGTAAGTTGGTTCTAGATGATATGATCCGAGCGTGTGTCCTTAATTTCGTTGGTTCTTGGGAAAAGAATAACACTACTATTGAGTTCACCTATAATAACATCATTCATGATGAATTACATATTGCTCTATCTGATGCCTTTTATAGATGGTTTTGACATTCACCCCTGTGTGGGATAAAGGCAGGTGAGTCATCCCTAATATTTTATCTTCTCATTCAGGATACATCAAATTAGTTTAAGCTGATCATAAAGTGTATCAATACTTCTTAGCCCAAAGGGAAATTTTATACTGATCTCTATCGGTGAACTCTTTAGTTAGAGATCTGGAATAATTTTTTCCTTTAGTTATCACCAAGGGTAGTGCATAGATGGTTAGGAAAATAAAATTTATCACCTTGTTACGTAAGGCCATTTGATAATCTAGAGATAGTCTGGTTGGTAACCTATCTGTTTCTATTACCTCAGATGTACCATTCCATGCTATACATATTACACATCTCACTGCTTTTCTAGTATCAATATTATTCCTCTCATACTTATGATTTTGATGATCTTGAGTTATATGGGGATTCAACCTTTGAGAATTATTCAGTATCCATTGTTGACCAGAGCACGATGACTCTCTGAGGCCGGCTTGTCCCTCTAGTGTGGGTTAAATAGAATAATGGTCTTGTACATGATGAGACATGGGATATGGGAGCCAAAATACATAATCATTTCCTAGAATTGTTCTCAGATAGTGTTTCTTCACCCTTGAAAAGTGATCTTAGGGATGAGTTCATTTAATGGGGGAATAATGTAAAAACTTGGTTTTTTACTAACGTATGAATCCTTCAAATTTCACTCTAAATCTTTACTTTTGACCTAATATAGATTAATAATGAGTTAAAAAAGGTATCAATGGTGTTTGGGAAAATTTTGGAGCTATGAACCCATATTTGTTTGGGAAAACTGGCAATATTGCACGGTTGGCACATGGTTGGCACGAGGTTTGGCTACCTGTGCAGATTGAAATTTCCAGAAATTACAAAATCACATGGTTTGCGCATGACTGTGAGGCCTAACCATGTGAGTTTCCATTCTTCCTAGGTAACTAGTCATGGTTTTCTTGTGTTTTTTAAACCATTCAGACAAACTACGTACACTCGATTATTCTGGGTAAATTTCCCTTTTTACCCTTAACGATCTTATTATGATCGCTTCTTCCTCCTAATATTTGAACCAACAGTATTAACCTATTTTTATCTCTTTTTGGATCTCATTGATGTCATAATATATGGATAGAAATATCTCCTTCATCGGGGATCTAACTGAGATTTTATTCATCACATTGGACGTGGAATAGTGAGTACTAGAGTCCTTTTAAACACTTCCTCCTCTCTCTTTTCCTCGACTGAGTTATCAATGTGTGAGTGTTTATCCACTTTAATCTGATCTAATCAATTATAAGATGAATTAGAGGATGATATCAGTGGATAAGGTCCATAAAACTATAATATGGGTGATCTATAACTCATCCCTCAAGTTCGTTGATTTTGGATTTGGTGTGTGGGCCCCATTGATTTAATTAGGTGCCATTTACTGAACTAATATATCATGATTATAATCATTATAACTATATAATTATGGCCTTTTAATTTATTTGATTAGTTTTTTGTGGTTATTCCCACAGCTCTGTCCATACCATGTTGGAGGATATTCCGTAGTTGAGTTTTTAGTGATTTGAAACTTTTGAACCATTGATTCTATGTGCTTGATTTCCACCAAAGTAATTGTAGGCTTACCTATCATAATTTTTTGTTTTATAATATAATGGGTAATGGAGAGTAGAATGACACTTCTACTTGAACCACCAATGATAAGTGCATCAATTGACAATTAAATGTGAAAAGGATGTTCGAAAGTATACTAAGTATATGACATGACCAGATTAAATATTAATGAATAATATGATGAATTTCATTAGAAACCCTTACCATGTTGATAGAAGGTAGTAGAGTGAAAATTATTTATTGAATATTCCCTGAAAATTGTTTTAATAATGGTTTCATGCTACTTTAACTTACCAAATTAATGAAATGCAACGATAGTACCAAATGGACATATTGATTAATTATGACTTGACTAAAAGGTTGTATGCTACATGACCTTATCACACTAGTGAATGAAAAGGTTTGACCCAAATGAAATATTTCCTGCCTTAAATATAAAATTAGATTGTCTTGACTCGACCTCTCCATGAACACTTGGTAACCCCATTCAGATTCAAGGATACACTTGCTTAGGTTGAGACCCACTGAGATCCCGATCCTTGTCTATTAATTGTATGCCCAGTATGACACCATAGTATCACTTCAATATTATTATAGTATGCCTTGAATACTATCCTTGGATACAACATTGACATGTAGGTACACTGGTTTATTCCCATTGGTCCTAGTCATTTCATATCCTAGTTTTACCCTGTATTAACTCTATGGAATCAGAAGGCATCTCATTGTAGAATGTCTTGGAATTTTCTCCTTCGATTACACTCATACCCTTATCCATGCTATAGAAATTACTATGTTTGTGACCCTTGTGGTCTATGTTCCCTTGGTTATTACCTTGGGAATTTATTATTATATGTCATTACAGGTTTTCTTGTCATAACATGGAACCTTGAATATTATTAACTTGTGACTTATTTATAAAAAAGTAATAATCAATTAATGGAGTGGTTTTGTTCAGACACCAGTTGAGGACTGAAGAAGGTACATGGGTATATATTTACATTTTACATCCCTACATTATATATGAATTCTTGAACACTGTTACATTTACATTAATCATGACATATGTTATAGATAATGTTGGTGGTGGCCTATTTAGATTTCTCCCACACCCTCTCCGAATGTTGTTTGCTATCCAGATTATATTAAATTGTTGCAGGTGTTGACAAAGGGAACCATACAGCTTTAAAATTTGATTACATACTTTTTAGTATGGATATTGATAGTAGATGACCGAATATGAACTCAATATTCTTAGGATATTATTTTATTTCCTTTATACTTATGTTTAATATGTTATGCCTTCTATCTTGTATCCATGTTTTCCAGTTTTCTAGTGACATGGAATTTCATCAGTTATTGAATGTTATTCTATTAGTTTCAGTTATTGTTACTATTATCTGTATTTTCTTATGTTCCATCTATTTACATATATTGATTTTATTATTTACATTTATTTATATTTATTTGTTGCACTACACTTTAGTAATGAGGGAGTAGCCTCCCCAATGATACATCATAGTCCCTCACTACTAGTTGACCACATCTAGCATTTGGGAAGATTCTCTTGAATCCATGATGCCTAATTGACTTGGGGAACCCATTATGTGGAATATTGGTCTTGGACATCTCAAAATTATCATTCTGTAATGATAAATGTTGCTTAATTTCTTTTTATAAGGATCATTGAAAAATGGGAATCTTACTCATGCATATATTCGACCTACCTTCTTCATGATTGTAATGTTGGTTTGTTTTTCATAACAATTATTCGAGGATTATTTTTATAGAATAATTGATGTATAAATATGTTAATTATTTCATGATTATTATTTTTTCATTTGTTAATTTAGTGACCTCTTTGACCTTATTCGACCATCAAAAGTCTTTTTTGACACATAAATCAAATACGGTCAAAACACTCGAAATAAATATTATTTTTTATTTTTAAATTTAATATATAGTAATAATTGAAATTAAATTAATATTTAATTTTAAAAATGATATATTAAAATTAGATAATTAACATATTTTTATTATTTTGGCTATTTAAGACACACTTGACAAGGCAGACTCAACGTTAGTGATTCTTGTCTTACATTTACATTCATGATGCATACATCATAATCATAACTTATTTATTATTGTGTGGTGTATGTACTACCCATTTGGATATATTATATCATGAATTATTTTATCTTCATGGTATCTAAAATATATATTTTAATATTAGTAATTTTTTGGTTTCTTATTTAGATGTTATTATAATTGTAAGTGGATTTCTAGTCTCACTTTTATTTCTTCTAGACATATTACATATTAACCTAATTTTATGGTTAATACACTAGACATGAAATTATTTTATGATTATTAAACATAAATTTATTAGGATTCAAATATATATTTGAGTATCTATATATTATGGGGTTTATGGTTTTGAAGTTACCAATGCAGTAATGCTCTTTTTTTTAAAAATTTCATTCTTTGATACATTGTTTATATTACACAACTATATTTTTTTATAATGTGTATACACATAACATTTTTCAATATATATCATAAATATCATCATTATCATGATATTATATGTTTATACGAATGTTATTATTTTATGGGGCTTATGATTTTGATATTTTAATGTTGAATGGGACACTTTTCAATGTTTAAGGATTCTTTTCCTTATGGATGTTTTTAATGATATTATAAGGATATTTCCATTTATCAACATCAAAAGCCCTTATTGTTAATTATCATCAATTGTACATAATATATAATGATACCATCATCATTCATTTTTCAGAAGGAATTTTTTTCTAAGAGTATGTCATGAAACCCATTTCATTTCCACTAGTAGATTATGTCCTAAACAAGTTATTGTAATAATTATTAGTTTTCTATGGGTTAATTTTGAATAAAATAGATTTTATAAGAACATGTTTTCCTTTCATAGGTTAACCATCTATAGAATATAATAAGGGTTTTTTTAATGATTTTATATAAATTATCTATATATTCAAATCATGGAAATTATAAATGATGGGTGTGCCTAGATATCACCATGTGAGACTTTTATTGATTATACAATGGGTGATCCCTGATATAACTCTGATGCATTGGGATCACTAGATAAGGATGTATGACATATTGGTTACTAAATTTTTAGGGGTTATGTAGGGGTTCGATAAGGGTTCAATGAGATGATGTAACAAGATAATAATATATTTTATCTTTTATTTATATGGGTTTGTAATGTTTCTAATGACCTAGATTTGTATCAGATGGATCATTATTATTTAATCTATTGACTCATTCCATTTCTGTGTTTTCATATTTTTTGGTCTGAGTATTTATCAGTATGAATTATTTTATGATTCTCTCATGCACATTGATTATATCATCAAATCATTATCCACTTGTTTTCTCATTAATGATATATAATTGTTAATGCATCTATTTAACCTTATAAGGAATATGGTATCACACTTCTTAAGATTCATTTTATATAGTATTTAATTAATATTTTATAATTATATATGTGAATAACAGATTTCAGATGGGTGATGTCGATTACCTCTTGTGAAATAAGAAAAAAATAAATAAGGGAGATGTACTTTTGATTAATTTTGTGTCCAAGTTAATATGTATTGTTTATATATGATTTTTTCCTAATAATATAAAACTCTAAGAAAGATTGTTCATATAATTTAAAAATAATCCAAGTTTTAATTTTTTTTGTTTTATGATATAGATAAAACTGTTTGGTCACAACTATAAACTAAAATATCATAAATTAAAAGTTATGGATTTTAGCAAAGGATATGGGAGTGTGGATTCATAGCTATAATATATGGCATCAATGGATTTTTTTGTTAAATTTAGGGATTATGATGTTTTCATTTGAGGTTCTCATAAGAGTTTTGAATACAATTTTAGGTATATAATCTTAAGGATGATAAGAACATAAAAGTATTAGATGACATGTTGAGGTATTAAGTGATGAGATCTTAAAGTATTTTTAGTAGATGTTTTTTTGGATGATGTATTTTTATCCAATAAAATAAAAAATAATTTTTTTAGGGGAGGACTATTTTTAATGTTTATAGAAAAATGGAAAATCCATATGCTCAATGAAAACATGTCCCATTCGGCATAAGGGTGGGGAAGGAACCAATTACAGAAGGATGATAAGGGCTTATCGCACAACCACTATAATAAATGATGTCATGGATACCACGAAATTTTTTAATTAGTAAATATTCAAAATATTTATTCAATATATGTGATTCTATTTGAGGAAAAATGTTTGATTTGTTCTGCATGAATACACTATTAAATACTTCTATACTTTCAGTTTTTAAATTTTTTTACTAAAGTTAGAATAATTATAAGGATAGTTATTTATGAAATAATTTATTTTCAACATTGGGTATTACTATTGAATTTATAAAATTAGTGTATCATTTTATGATATAATAAATTCAAGAATCATCTTATTATAGTGTATCCATATTAATTTTGGCTAATGTCTAATGTCAGGAAGACTATATTGATTTTCTCTTTTATGGTTATGTGTCCTATTAATGATTATATTAGTTCATTATGAAATAATAATTCATCTTGAATACCTATTGTTTGGAAAAAATATATATTCTATTTTTATGTAATTTTATTAAAGGTAAAAATTCTAAACATATTGTAATTGTATTTCTTTTTTCTATTTTTCTCGGTCTAGATGGTATGAGTATTCTTTAACTCTAGGAATATAATATTGAAACAGTTGTTTTATCAAAGTAAATATAATTTTGATTAACTGATTTTATTTTTTATCCTCGTAGATTTTTGTTTTTAAGGCCCTTGACATTCCATTGATCATTTATGTGTTTAGGATAAATTTCCATAATCAATATGTATAATTATATATGCTTTTCATCATTTCACAACTATACCCCCCATTTTGGATCCTAGATATGCATAACATATGGTGACCTCTAGGACTCACACATTCCCTTTTTTGAGATGATATTTTATTAATAAATTGTATGATTTTGGTTTCAATAACGGAATTATATAAATGATTATCAATTGATAAACATGAGTAATTCCAAGGGGGAAATTCAATTTTAAGGTGTGTAGGTTATAACATCTTAATATTTTATGGACTATATTCTTCTAAATTGATATAATTTATTCAAAAAATTTTCTTACATAAATGAAATAGATTATATTAAATCACATGCAACTCCGAAATTATCATTCATTGTACACAACGTCGTGTCCTATTGATAACTTAAGATAAATGCAAGGTTGAGTCTTACAAGACATCAATGTACTATAATAATATTTATCTAACTTTATTTTAATCACATAACCATTGAAATAGTTAGAATGAATAATATTAAATAATTAATAAATTCAATGTCTAAATATGTATATAAAAAAATTCAATGGTCAATAATTAATTGTAAATAAAAATAAATCCCACCTAAATATAAAGGATTTGTATTTTTTATGAAAATTGTTTTGACCAGAATTTAATTTTATGTTACTAAATTAAATTATTATCAATTAGTTAATTAAATTAACTAATTTTATATGTTTTATATTTTATAATATGATTTTATATTCATCTAATATTTTTTATTGATGTAAGATAAGAATAAATGAAATTTAAAGTATAAAAAGATGTATATTTTCTAAGGGAAGTTTTACCACCTTTTAATGAATCACCTATTTTAAGTATAATTTTATGTAATTTTATACTATCTATTTTATAGAATATGATTCTTTCTAAAAATAATATTATTAAAATATACTTTTATTTATTTTTAAAAATTTTCTGAAAATTTTCTTGTCTTGATAAATAGTGAAAAATATTGAATTTTAATTCAAAACTTTTTTTTCATCTAATTTATTTTTATAGTTAAATTATGATTTTAATTATATTTAATATATTATTATTTATATTTCATTTATGAAAATCCAATTTTTATCATATAAATTATTTAAACATTGAAATTCAATATAAAAACATGTCATATTTCGGATCTGTTCTCATTGTAACCAGTTTTCTCATCTAGTATGGGGGATTAATTTTAAAATAATTTCTTCTATATGTGTTATTTGAATTTGCAATAATGTATTCCTTATTTGTAATCATATTAATTTATAATTTTTTAAATGTTATAATTTTTTTCAATAATAATATTAGTTCAAGTAAATAATATTAATAAAAACAATTAAGGAAAAAATTAGTATACATAGTGGTTGCACATTAATCTTAAGTGGAATAGTGAAAAAGAAACATGGACCAAACCCAATTTCTAGACATAGTTATAACCTCAAAAAAATGGGACCAATTATTTAAGGTTATTCATATATTATTCCCTTAAGGAGACGTATATAATAAGTGAAGTGGGGAAAAAGAACAAAAAGGAAATTGTATTTCCTTTATTAGTTATACCAATTTTGAGTAGGGAATAAGCTACATAGGTTTGGTCATAACAAATATTTAGTACTGTAAATGAGTTAATTATATCATAAAAATTTATATTAAATTTTTATAGATGATATAATTCCATTAAATTCTTAATAAATGCCAATGCATAGATTATTTAGTTAATTATAAAATATATGAAATGATTTGTAATTAAATGATTTAAATTAACTAAAACATTTAAGATCATAAATTTTATTTTCAATTTATAATAAATATATAATATTTTCTATTTATGGGAAATTTTATATTTTATAATGATCATATTGACCCATAAATAGTAAAAAAATCATTGTTATCACATTTAGAGTTAGAGAAATGTTTTTGTGCATTACATATGTTTCTATAAAATTTAATATACATCATATATCTTTATTTTATTTTATAAATTATAATTAATACTTTATAATTATTGGGATCATATTTTTTAATAATTATCACTTTAATTTAGTCTTAATTTTTATATTAAATTGGGTAGAAAAAAAATTTCATAAGATGAAAAAATGAAACTAAACGATTAATGAACATAAAGGTATAAATTATTTTCATTTTTGGTGGTGTGAATGTTTTTCATGAACATAATTACCTATTAATCCATTTTTCAATTTTTAACCTCATGAGGTATGAGAGACCCCTAATAGTTTTATCATTTGGTAATTTATAAGAATGAGACTCCCTATCCACTATAAAAATACACTCACCCCCTTACACCTCTTAATCATTTTGGATCATAAGCCCCCTTCCTAAATATTTTATCAAAATATCCCCTCTCATCCATGAAGCCTCAATTTTTGAATAAATAAATCCCATGATGTCTAATAGTGTAATCCAAAAAGAGGTGCCCACAAAAATAGGTACTATTTTTTAATAATCACTATGGTTTCCTTTATTTCTAAAAACATTATTCTTATTACTTAATTATATAATAAAATATTTATCCTATATATTGTGATAAATTTTTATGTTATGGATTATACCGACAATTATACGCACGTCAATTAAAAGGGTGATGAAAATAATTTTTATGTACGTTGAACAACGGCCTCCCAAAATAATGTCTTTCATTTTCTCCTGCATCACCTCTCCTTATTGTGAACTATTATGGACACAATATTTTTATATAATATATATGATATTTATGTACTCTTAATATTTCTATTATTTTTATATAACACATAAATTTATGTTTCCTAATTCTTCTAAATATGATAACATCAAATATGGACATGAGGATTATTGCCTTCTCCAATCGATGGGACACATTCACACAACACATGGAATGTATTAATGAAAGGTTTAAGTATAAATATGCGAAATAAATAAAATACTTATTAAATTCATAAAAAAATTCAATTTATGGAATAATAATATATAACATTCTTTATTACCCTTTCATACATTAAAAATGTGATAAAAACATTCATGGATGTGTGGACTATCGGCTCCTTGACACGATTTGATTCATTTTCATCATTTAAATTCTTTATATAAGTATATATGATAAAATAACATGGTACATAATATATAATTATCATTATTTAATGATGATTTTTTCTTTCATTCTTTCCATAATGATCATTGAAAAAATTGTAACATTACTCAAGCGTACGTGCGACCTACCATCACATGGATTATAATATTGGTTCATTTTTCATAACCATAACTCATGATTTATTATAAAATAGAAATATATATTTCAATATGATAATTATTTTATGACTTATATTCATGATATGTTTATATAATGACCAATTTTACCTTATTCAACCAACAAAAGTCATTTTTGAGACATAAACTGAATAGGATCAGAACATATGACATGAACATAATTTTTTTTAGAAGTTTTATAAAAAAATGTGAATATTGAAATTTATTTAATAAACAAAATTAATGTGTTTCTAAAGAAGATATATAATCAAAATAAGTTTATTTTCCATGAATAGAAACACACATGTGATATGATAGGCTCATTGTAAGGGATTCTTGTCCAACATTTACTATCAAGCAGCCAACATCCTTACCGACACTTATTTATTTTTTGTGGTGTGTATGATGACCAATTTAATGTATTTTATTATGAATTATTTTATCATCATTCTTTCCAAATGGTTTATTTATTTATTTAGATATCACTTCTGTTGTTATTGGACATCTAATATCACTTTTATTTCTACGAGACTTATTCCATATTCACCAGTTATTTTTGTTTTGTGATAAATATTCTACCCATGATTGTATTTTACGATTATCATGCTTATGTTTATGGGGTTTTATATATCCATTTGAGTATATTTTATTCATTTGTCTTATGGTTTTTAATTTACAAAACCCATAATGGTATTTTTTAATAACATTCTATCATTGAGAAATTGGATTTATTATATACATATACTATAGTAATATGTTTATATACATATACTTTGACATGATATATTAGGAATATCCTTATGATCATGATATTATATGTGAAATTTATTTTTATTACCTCATCAGTCTTATGATTCAATAGTTTTTACATGTTACAGGACTCATTGTATTGTTCAATATTTATTTTCCTCATGAATGTTGTTAATGATCATTTAAGGTTATTTTCATTCATCAATGTTAACCACCCTTGTAGCTACATATCCTCCACATGGTATATTTTTCTTTATAATATTCTCATTTATAATTTTCATGGATTATTTTTATTCAAATTTATTATTATGAAACTTTTTTCTTTTACATGGGTTCATTATATCATAAAGAGATCGATGTATAACTCATTTATTTTCTCCATTGTTAATCATGTTTCATAGATATTATATTGAATCCAATTTCCTTTTCATTAGTTAATCATGTTATAAAAATAATAATTTATTTAATTAGTTTTCATGAATTATCTATGTATTCTGTTCTTGTAAATAATATATGATGGGTGAAACAACATATGGGTGAGTGATACCATTATAACTTACATGATGGGTATACATAGGTAGATATCTGATGCATTGGGTACTCAAAAGATGGAAGTCAACATTATTATTTATTAAATTTTTAGTGGTTCTATAACGGTTCAATAAGATTATATTCCAAGATACCAATATTTTTATCATTTCATTATTTTGTTTTATAATGATTTTAATAAATGAGAATGATATCACTAGGATCATGATTATTAAATCTAATTCCTCTTTACATTTTCGTATTTTCTTATTTTATGGTCTATATATTTATTATTATGACATCTTTTTTGATTCACTCAAGCACATTGATTATGTCATCATATCCTTATTCACTCTTATTCTCATTGATGACATTTAATTTTTATTCATTATGTTTACCTTTACTGATTATTTGAGATCATGATTATTATATTTTATTTTCCCCATTTTTTTAAAGAATTATATTGAATTATTTTTTTTCTATATGTGATTTCACACGGATGATGTTTATAACCTGTTGTGAAATAAGAAATTATGGGTTAAATGGAAGAAATGTATTTTTGACAAATTATGAGTAAAATTTGACACATTTAGATTATGTAAGAGTTCCTTTGTAACTATCTAAAACTATAATCCTAAAATTTCCTTGAGTTTTTACATGATTAATATTTTCCTTTTTATTCATTATGGTTTAGGTGAGAATTTTGGGTCACAATTATTAGCATTAAATACAGAAATGTAATGATATTGATATCATCACTGGATCCGAAAGGTAGGTTTTTAGACAATTATAGAAAGAATATTTTATTGTTATATTTTAATATTTTCACTCAAAAATACATGGATAATAAATATTAAGAAATAATTCAACTTGAATTTTAATTCCTTCTTAAATATATTTTATGTTCCAATGATATATAGACTGCCATTGCAGACATGCACTCCCCTTATGCCTGAGTTGGATGAGTATCCCTCTTTGACATTTATTAAATTTACACTATGTTAATTACATAACAAATTTCATTGAAAAGTGGATGAAAATACTAATTTAATATTTCATTTGTAATTTACATTATCAACAATGATAATATTTTTAAATGTGTTTGATCTCCTCATCATTCTCCAAGTTATATCTTTAATGAATCTCGAGACAATTCCATCTAGTAGAAGAATACAGTTTCCATGATTCATTAATAAATGATATATAATAGGATATTGAATATTTCTAAATTCTAGTCAATCTAGTATATATTTTGTAGACCACCATGATTTGTTTTGGACAATCCTATATAAAAAATTATTAATATATTACCTTATCTCTACCTAGTTTTCACCAGATTTTTTACTCTTCATAATCACCTCCAATAGAACCATGGATTATACATTATATAAAAAAATATATTTTTATCTATAAATCAATAACAATAATAGATGTGTCTCTTTTTCTTTATGGAATAGAAAAAAAGTAATTACAAATCACCATGTTTTCTAAAACACATGCTTTTGACTAGGAGTCTTTTGGTAAATCTAATGAGTCTCACCTAAATTAACTTGATAATCTTATGTTTTTTATCTTAGTACGTAGAATTTTCATTCTCTAAAAGTACTAATTAATTGAATTTTTATAATAAGGAATAATTCATATGAAATATTTCTTCCCAAAATAGGTAGTGAAATGACCACTTATACCAAATTCCATATAGTTTCTCCACTATCATAACCCATGACACTCAAAAAACACTTTCATGAAACCAAATCCATCTCAAAATTAAGATGAAACCTATGATTAAATAAAAAATCCTAAATTTTATATAAATGTGTCATGGATGGATTAATTGAATCCTTCTTGTTTCTCAAAACAATGAATTGAACATTTGTGTACAACATGATATTACACATGTTATTGGTAAATCATCATATTTTTTATAAATCCATTTTAAAAAATTTATTTCCTTATTCAATGTTATGATAGGTGATAATGCATAGGGAGTATCAAAATTAAAATTACAACCCTTTCACTCAATTTTAAGCCTCCACTCATATTTATTTCTATTCTATATTCTAAAATTAATTCAAATATTTCTCATAATTCAATATTACACAGTCAATTTTATTAATTAACATAAATCCTTAATATTAATAAAAAATCAACTATCATTTAAATGATAAGAATGTAAGATTTAAAGCTACATTAAAATAACGGTGATATCTTCAGAATATTATATGCATTATGTAAATAAATAACATTTATACATATAGTATTTTTTTGGGGATACGAACATCATAGCATACATATAATCTACATACAAATCCATTCTATGTGATCGGGACATAACCCCATCCTATTTGATAGTGACTATGATAACTCTAATATAAAAAAGTATTCTGGATACAAAAATAGATACATTTTCATTCACTATAAGACAATAGATCCAACACATGTTCTTTATATGTATGTGTGAAATAGGGATAAATTCCATATGAATCAAAGATGGTTTTACCTCTTGAGAATAAATTCCAAATTTATTACAAAACAAATATTATGGTTAAATTTTTATCTTATCATAGGGAACCGTTACACGTGGTAGACCAAGAAAAAGGAATCCTTTAGTAGAAAATATATTAATCGAGTGACCATGGAAGCATATGAAACCAAAATTATATGTTTATTCATATAAATGAATAATTTATTAAACAAATAAAATTATATATAAATCTTTAAAATAAAATAATCATTTCACATAATTATTTTTTTCAAAACAGTGAGTAAGGATAAAAATCTAAAACTCGATATGGGAATGCAATCGTAAAGAAGATAAATAATTTCCCCTTGTACCAATGAAATCATTCCATAGTACAATCCAAAATGTTTTATATCATCTTGAAAAAACATTTATGATGTTAACTCAATTCCAATGTGCATCGTCCCTGATATAAATAATATATTCCTTTAACTATGATATATAAAATGTAGCATGTATTTTTCTTAAAGTAACACATGTATTATGAGAGTACATCATACATCATGGAAATAAGCTTCCTATATCAATTAGTATCTTATAAAACCCAGTTCAAAATTAAAGGGATCCCAAACCCACTACCCCACATCTCATTCATAACCACAAAAATTAACCATAGTTGTTGATACCAATTGATATAACCTGATTATAACACACATATATCTTGCATAAATAAGTAATTTTTCTACAAAAAAATCACACAATAACACATAACCTAAAGGTTTGGTATTTTGGTGATTATATATGAAAATAACATATTTTATATCTATATGAACAATATTCTAAATCTCAATCTAGTATAAACCATTTTAGTTATTAAATATATTACATAAATCTTCAAATCATGAGGAATGGAAGCTTAATAAAGTGGGGAGAAAATGTTCTTAGTAATGGTATTAATTATATTTCACAATAAAATATAACAATGTACTGTAACATGATAGTATGGATTTCATAAAATAAACAAACGGTACAGACATAGCTGTAGAGAATCATAAAAATAAATGTATATATCAAAAATCATATTTCAGGGAATAATGTTTTTGACGTAACATAATAAAATGGTGATATGTTTATGGAATCATGTTCCAAAAATCATGAAAACATAGTATTTTCTTAAAAATGTTCAATGTACATATGAATAGTATATAATAACATTATGGTAATAGCTATCCTCAATCCTTTGAACTTAGATGATGGGGAACTTAGCTACATGGAATCTTGTCCATGCATTAACATGCTAATACAGAAACATACAATATTTTCATTGATTACAATTTTAAATATAACTAATTGCAATCATGTCGACTGGTATGACTTGGAACATTTTTACCCAAAAAAAAATTCATGAACTAACTTATGGAAAAATCTTCCAAATACCAATACCCACATATACTTATGAAAATAATTACACTCATTTCAATAAAAACAGATAATTATAAAAATATATTCCCAAAATCATGTCCTCACAAAAATTTCTAATCATAGCTACATATAATCATGTCCTAGAACCAACTTAGGTGCATGATTACATGTAATTGCCTCTATGAACATAAATGTGAACATAGCTACACACAACCATGTCCATACACAAATGTCAGAACGTTGATTCTTGAATCCATACCCTTAAATGAAATGATTTTCTAATGACATATAAAACATTACAACATTCAACATAGGTATATATCATACTAACCATTCTGATATTGATATTAGATACATATACATTCCACTAGAAAAAAAATATTTTATTTATTAATTCGTGTGAATAAAATGTGTTTTATGGAATATATGATTATGTAATTATTATATGAAATATATTAGAATAGCATGTAAGGTAGAATTAGAAAATATCATTCTTTAATTATAAAATATAATTTTATGATATATAAATAGATAAAACATCTCTTTGAAGGGGGTTATAAATTTTCCTTGGAAAATAATATGAAATATATTTTACTTCTAAAATAATATTTCAAAATATGTTTTAAAAAAAATGAAATTTTAGAATTATTTTTAAAAAAAATTAAAAAATGGAAAGGTATATTTTTATATAAAATTTTGTAATAATATGTTTAATTGATTTCATTATGAAAACATTTAACAAAGATATTCCTTAAAAAATTTAGTAAGGTATGTTAATATTTGATGGAAAAGGCCACCTAAAAAAATTAAAACAATATTCATTTCGAAAATAAAGATAATTAATTTGAAAATACCTTCTAAAATTATATAATTTTATATAAGTAAATTAAAACTTTAATTGATATAGAAACTAATGAGAATGATTCCAGTCCAAAGAGAAGAGATAGTGACACCATTTGGTCAAAATGTGAACCAAAAAGTGGTCAATTTTTAGGAAGACATGTAAATCCTATGAATAAAAATAGGAGAATGAAACATATAGAGTTTCTAAGAGAATTAATAAATAATACCTAATAATATATTTCTAGTCACCAATTTTCTTGATTTCAAATTGGGCTTTTAAAATAAACACTTATAGATCTTGTAGTTTTTAAATAAAGAAAACCTGAAATAGAGAAACATTTTCAGAATACTAAATCCCTATATTTGAATATAAATTAAGATGAAATTCATATATCGGATTTATATAAACCATTAAAAATAAGAAATGTGGTAAATATGAATCATATTTTCCTGAAAGAAACATTGAGCGGAAAACCCCATAACATTACCCTCGAATTTTACAAAACTTAATTAAACTATTATATAATAGAGCTAACCATATTTATAAATTATTTATCCAAGATATTAATTATTATTATCGTATATTATCATTAATTTCATTCATTTATTAAACAAATAGACGTTAGTTATTATTTATTATCATCAAAGGATGTTTGTAATTTTGACTGTTTCCATCCAGTTTTGTATTATAGATATTTATTCTCATACTTTTATACTAATATCACAATTAAATTATTATAATGTTTTATATGAAAAATGTTCTTAGGTGATTTATTTTTAACATTTTTATTTAATCAAACATATTGGAACGCTTTACCATAACTATATCTAAGAATAGTTTTTTTGGGTAATTTATTGAAACAAAATGTGTAGTTTCATAATGATAATTCATTTCATTCCTCAATAATGTACTATATTAATAAAATATATTGATATTTAACTTCAAATGTGACTATTATTAATATTATTAAACTTATTGATGATGAAAATGTTTTTATAGAATATTTCTTGTAGGTCATTGAACTGATGACAAAAATAACAGTATATATTTATAAAAAAGAAATAATATAGAGTTATCTAATGGTAATATCATTTTTTAAATGTAATTATGAAGATAATAAATAATAATTAATATAGGGAATGATGTTTTGAAAGAGTAAAGATGAAAAAGTTACTACAAGGAATGAGGAATAACTCATTACATATTTTCACTAAATTACTCCAACTCTTATACTCCACAATCAAAAAAAATAATTATTAATCTTTCATGGATCCAAAATCCACTAAACATCAATGAATGGTTAGAGTGATAGAAAATTGGAAAGAAGAATTTTTTTTGAAGTAATAGTAAGGATAAAAAGACATACATTCCTCTATATCTTGATAAAAAACAATCTTCAAAATATATAATTGATACAATCTAAGTGAAACAATGGAAAAAATATTTGCATCTTATATCATTTACATAATCTTGTTGTAACATCTATAAAATCCTATCATAGACCCAAAATAGACTGTTTAGTTTTTTAGAGGAGTAACTAAATAGATATTTATTTTAAAATACATAGGAAAATTTATCCATAATTATACCACACTAAACTGATTCCTATAATTCTGAAAGGATATAATCAATATCATAATTTAAAAAATGTATTATAATAATGGTGTGAGATAAAAATATAATAATGAAAAAAACTCATTAAATATTAAAAAAAATTAATATCATAATAATATAGTAAACCAAGAAATGAGAATAAATATGTTACTAAAAATAACATAGAGTCATTAATTTATTTCACAATAAAACATAGAAGGGAAAGTAATCATCAAATAACAAACAAGTAACATTAACTAATACTATGAGATAATATATATATATATATATATTATATAGTGAATGATAATTATAATTTTACATTCAAATTTTAATTTCAAGGAGACATATCATAATAAGAAATTATTTTATATCCATAAGCATGTCTAAAATCACATTCATGAGTCTCTCACTTACACCCCCACTTACAAACATTTAAAATCATGTATTTGACTACTTGTCAAAATTGAGATTAAATTATCACACTCATTATTGTGAATAATATTAATATTTTCTAAAATTTCCCATTCTTTTCTCCCATAAAACAATCATGATATAGACTAATATAAACAATGTTTTTAATATTTTTAACATACATGATTCACTTTTCACAGTCATTGTTTTGAACAAGAGTAATCTTGTCATTCAATAATTTTTTTACTCTAGGAGTCACTTCTCACACTATTTATTGATAGAAAACAAAACCACACTTGTTGATGAATTTTTAATTATATATAATATTTTATCCAATGTATTATGGGGATATATAGGAGCCAATCCATTAATTTAGAATCCAAGAACCCACACTCATAGATCCGGTGTTGATAACATACCTTCATATTTCTGAATTTGATACCAATAATTGATAACCAATTCTTTCTACCCAAAACATAAAACTCCAAAAATAAATATTTTATTCTTCCAAAGTACCTATATATTTTAAATTCAAAATTACGTCATAAATTTATCCTACAATTATCATCACATATAAAAACATTCTACACTGAAATCATATAACATCGTTATTTAAAAACATAGAGAACGTAAATATAAGAAGGGTGATATAAAATTATTAGCATGGGAAAATGTAGGAATTAACAATTGAATAGAATTTGTGGGGGTAAGATGAGTATAAAGATACATTGACATTTTAATATATAATGAGAAAAATATAATGGAATTCATACCCACTAATACCTAGGTAATCATTCATGATTAATGGTATAAGGATTTAAAAAAGTAATTATTCATTGAAATCAATAATAATGAGCCATATGATGTTAATATTGTAAAAAAGAATAATTTAAATCCCATAAATATTCACCCATAAGATTCATAAATTCATTAAATAAAATCTCATTAACATAACATTTAATATCGTAATATTTTCCTAATATAAAATAAAATCCAGAAATAAATAATATATGTTTCATGGAAAATGATATTCTATATTACCCATAAAAATTGAATAACCATACGATCTGATTCCATACACAATTTATTAGAGGGCTTTCATAGACCCAATCATCATCAGCTTATAAAAAATCCTCTATTACATAGATAATAATATAACCACAAACCTTGTGATTATAATGGAAAAACCATTAATTATTTACCATCATGAATAATCATTTATAAAAAATAAATAAATCTTTTAATTCATTAAAAAACTCAAAAAATCACTCAATATTTATTTTATAACCAGATTATCTCAGGGAAAATAAATGGGTTCCATGAAAATTTCCATTAAAAATCATAATCCATAAGTTTAAATAATGATGATGATATGAAGAAAAAATATTCATACTATATTATATATAAATTTAATGTTTTACCATGTTTTTGAATAAAAATATCCGTAAAAATACTTCTGAAAACATTCTTTAGTAAAATTATTTTTTCACAGTGAAAATATATCTAAAAACCCAACATGTGAAAATATATTTTCAAAATAATTTTCCTATAAAATATCCATGGGAAAAAGTAATGTAAAAGAAAAAAAATTAATGGTCTTGACCGTTATAAAAACATTTCATGTTTAAAAAAATAACAATTAAACAAAATTTTCAGACATTCTGAAAAAGGGAATTAAAAGTGACCTAGTATGAAAACATTAAGAAACAACCTATTAAAAACATTCAAAAAATAGCTATATATAATTTAAAATTCAATTTAGAAAAATAAATATCTTTATTTGAATCATTTTAGAAAGCATGAATATGGTATATAATGATTCTAAATATAAAAGAATATATATGATCAGTAACACATAAAACTAATATTGTTGATTATTATTTATTAATAACGGGAAAATGGAAACGAATATTGTAAACCAAATTCATGATGAAAGTATAATAAAATAAATTTTGTTTAATAAAATATTATATTATTATTTCCATAAAATAAACCTTGAATATAAATAATCTCTAAATGAAATGAGTTTATAACTGAAAGAAATATCCATGTTGGTAACCATTAAATAAAATTCCCTATACCAGAATAAATTCTAATTAAATGTAATTTTTCTGGAAAAAAGGGTGATTTTATAACAAATATAATGTGGATGTAAATACACCTCATAAAATAATTTTAGTGAATATCATAATCATATGGCCCAATGGGTCACATTTTGAGACAAATTACACTTACAATGATCAGTGAAATTAATTGAGAGTTTGTAAATAAGGAGATTATGTGTAAGTTATTTAAACCCAAAAAATAAAAAATACGTAATAATGATATTTACATATAAATTCACTAATAATATTGTGATAATAGAGTCAATGAAGATATATTTTAATTAAATTGAAGGAATCTTGGTTAACAAACCCTTTAACATAAGGAAACATTCATCTTATATCCCCTTGGATTAAAAAATTAAAAAAATGTAAAATATCACATCATATGATAAAGAACTGATATCACAAGTAAAATGGGTAGTATATATACCATATAAATTAACTTTGGTTCATAAATATAAGTCATTCCTCAATGAAATGAAATTGAGATGAAATCCCTTACCTAGAGTCTGAAATTTCATTTTATGTCCACTAATTAATATATAATAGATTTAAATATATTATTTATTCATTTCATAAAAAGTTGTAGTTTAATCGATTTATCATTTAAAAATTCAAGCATTTATTACTATAAAATATTTAATTACATAATTATTTTAGTTTGTGTGATGTAATTCGATAACATTAGATCCGTAATTTCAGAACAGATGTGGTGTGTTGAAAATTGTCAAACTATTTCATTTTACCATTATCAATTCAATAATAAACATTAAATAATTATAAGTTTTAATCATCAATTATAGTTTTAGAACCCATCATAAAGGATCTTTTGGAAAAAAGGAAAATGTTATAATCCTGAAGATGGTAATTCACACATACACATTAATAATGTTATCATTTTTTGATGATAATTATGAAAATAATTAAGGAATTATTTTAACATTAAATAATTTTAAATATGATAAAAAACAATATTAATTATTTAAAAATACATATGTATAACTTACATGTTTTTTTTGATTAAAAATTATGTAGATCACTTTTTTGAGGTGGTAGTCCACATGTACGGATGAACAATGTTGTCAATTTTTAGTCTACGTAAAATTAAGAAAGTATATGATACATTATATATTAATTGTAACATCCCATGTAAATAAAGAATAAATCATTTTCATATTTATTAATATTTGAGAATTAAATATTAATTTTACTTTAAAGGGGTTTCTATGTTCAATAGCGTACCTGATATGAAACAAAGAGTTTCTTTGAAATCTTACATTGCACACTAGTATTAAAATAATGTTATTTTAAATGGTAGTTAACACGTAGCCGTTGTATTGGCGGGAATGAATAGAAAAAACTAAAATATGATTATATATGTTTGTTAAAGGGTTTTACATTTTTCCAATAAAAGTTAAAGGCCTAAAATAAGAAAATAATTCAATTTTAGGCATAAATACTCTAATATTCACTAAAGGTCGACTTATCGCCTTTTCATGGCGGACCTTATATAAATACAGTTTTGGTCACTCTTATACATTCTATTGTACCAAATAAAATTCATCTTTATAATCGGGACATCAAAATTTACTTTGTGTAAATTTTTGGTATTTTTCTGATAAAGTTCATTTTTTAATGAATAGTGAAAAATGTGGTATTTTAATTCAAAGACACTTTTTAATATAATTTATTTATATGATTATATTATCTTTTTTAATTGATTTTAGACAAAAATTAGAATATATTTTTACCATTTAATCCAATAGTGGACGTTGGAATTAATTTCACTTTGAAATTGGACTTAAACTAGTGTCAATCTATTGATACTTATTGTTTCATAAAACACGCTATTTTCTCTGACAGCAGAATTAATTATTGAATTAATTAATGAAACTTATATGTTTTTAATTTTTTAAAATAGACATAATTTTTTAATTCAGAATATCAAATATAGCTTCGGGTGAATTTTTGGTATTTTTCTGAAAATCATCAATTTTTGATGAATAGTGAAACCACTAAGTGGTACTTAAAAAAAATTGATTTTTTATTTAAATGAAATTTTACCACCTATGTGTTTTGAATTTCAAAAATCCGACATACATGGTTATCATTATGAAGTAAAATGTGGTTACAACAAATTTCTTTCCTTGGTCACATTGTTTCAAAAAATGGCATAAGTGTTGATCCTGCTAAAACAAAAGATGTTGAAGAATGGCCAAGACCCAAAAATGTAACTGAGATCCATAGTTTCCTTGGTTTGGCAGGTTACTACCGAAGTTTTGTTGAAACATTTTCAAGGTTATCAAGTCAAATGACTAAGATAACTCGGAAGGGTGTTAAATTTACCCGGAAAATAGAATGTGATGATTGTTTTCATGAGTTGAAAAGAAGATTAGTCAATGGTCCATTTTTTTCACTTCCATCCAAGAATGGTGAGTTTTTTATCTACTGTGATGATTCATTGAGTGGACTAGGCTGTGTCCTTATGCAGAATGATCAGGTAATTGCTTATGTTTCACGACAGTTGAAAACTAATGAGGTAAATTACACTACACATGATTTGGAATTAGCTGATGTTGTTTTTGCTTTAAAAATTTGGAGGCATCAATTGTATGGAGTAAAGTGTGAAAAATATACTGATCACAAAAGTTTAAAGTATATATTCCTTCAGAAAGAGTTGAACATGAGATAGTGGAGATGGCTGGAATTAATCAAGGATTATGATTGTACAATTCATTACGATCCAGGAAAAGCAAATAAAGTGGTTGATGCTTTGAGTTGAAAAAGCAATGGTTCATTAGAAATGTTGCATTTGGAACGTGATCCATTGGTTAAGGATTTGATGAAATTTGGCATGGAAGTTGTTTGTGTAGGATGTCCTTCTGTTTTGTTTCAGGTATCAGTGAAATCTTCTCTATCAGACAGAATCAAGCAAGTACAGAAGCAAGATAGTGAGTTGCAGAAAAAGGTAGAGCTGGTTCAGAAGGGAATGTTGCCTGAATTCAACATTGATAATGATTGTGTTTTGATATTTGGTAAGGGATTGTGTGTGCCGTGTGATTCACTATTTAAGGGGGAGTTGTTATATGAAGCTCATAGTTCTCTATATTCAGTTCCTCCTAGAAGTACCAAGATGTACAAGGATCTACTGGAGTATTACTGGTGGGATGGAATGAAAAGAGATATTTCTGATTTTACTATGACGTGTTTGACTTTTCAGCAGGATAAAGAAGAGCGGTAGTTACCAAAAGGGATGTTTCAGCCTTTACTAGTGCCATAGTGGAAATGGGAAAATATATCCATGGACTTTGTTGTGGGATTACCGAAGACATCTAGAGGTAATAATGCAATCTGGGTTATAATTGATCGATTGACTAAATCTGCTCATTTCCTTCCTATCCATGATACCTTATATCTAGATAAAATTTCTCGATTGTATCTTAAAGAGATCTTCATGTTTCATGGATTAACCCAATCCTGGTATATGATCATGATCCCATGTTTACTTATAACTTTTGGAAAGGCCTTCATAATTCGTTGGGAACTGAATTAAATTTTAGTACAACTTTTCATCCTCAGTCAGATGGGAAGTCAGAACGAACAATTCAGACCTTGGAGGATATGCTGCGTGCCTGCTCTACAGATTATCAAGGAATTGGGGAGAAACATATTTATTTGGTTGAGTTTTCATATAATAACAGTTTTCATTTCAGTATACAGATGGCTCTGTTTGATGGATTATATGGGAAGCAGTGTCGAACTCCAGCTTTTTGGGATGAAGTAGGTGAAAGGATGCTGGTGAGTCCATAATTGGTAGAATAGATGGTAGAAAAAGTTCATTTGATTTACAAACACATGAGAATAGCTCAGAGCAGACAGAAAAGTTATGCGGATAACCGGAGGAAGGATCTGTCTTTTGAGGTAGGTGATCATGTTTTTCTCCATGTTTCACCGTGGAAAAGTGTGATGCGATTTGGTAAGAAAGGAAAGCTGAGTCCAAGGTTCATTGGACCATATGAAATATTGGATAGAGTTGGATCAGTTGCATACCGAGTGGCTTTACCTCTGAGTTTATCTCAGGTACACAACGTTTTTCATGTTTTGATGTTGAGAAAGTATATGCCAGATCCATCTCATGTTTTGAGCCCAGAGGTAGTTCAATTTGAAGAGAATCTCTCTTATGAAGAACAACCAGTCCAGATTCTTGACCGAAGAGAGCATGTGTTGCGAAATAAGCTAATTCATTAGGTAAAGGTTTTGTGAAAAAACCATATGGTTGAAGAGGAAACATTGGAATCTGAAAATGCTATGAGGGATAAAAACCCACACTTATTTTGATAAGTGAATAAAATTGTGAGGACTCAATTCCCAAAAGGGGGTAAGGATGTAACATCCCATATAAATAAAGAATAAATAATTTTTAAATTTATTAATAATTGCGGATTAAATATTAATTTTACTTTAAAGGGGTTTCTATGTTCGATAGCGTACCCGATATGCAACAATGTGTTTCTTTGAAATCTTACATTGCACATAAGTAATAAAATAATATTATTTTAAATGGTAGTTAACAGGTAGTCGTTGTATTGGCAGGAATGAATAGAAACAACTAAAATTTGATTATATATTTTTTTAAATGGTTTTACATTTTTCCAATAATAGATAAAGGCTTAAAATATGAAAATAATTCAATTTTAGGCATAGATACTCTAATATTCACTAAAGGTCGACTTATCGCCTTTTCATGGAAAACCTTATATAAATATAGTTTTGGTCAAACTTATAAATTAAATTGGACCAAATAAAATTCTTCTTTATAATCGGGACATCAAAATTTACTTTGTGTAAATTTTTGGTATTTTTCCGATAATGTTCAATTTTTAATGAATAGTGAAAAATGTTGTATTTTAATTCAAACCCACTTTTTGATCTTATTTATTTATATAATTACATTATCTTTTGAATTGGTTTTAGAGTGAAATTAGAATATATTTTTACCATTTTATACAATATTGGTCGTTAAAATTAATTTCACTTTGAAATTGGACTAAAAATAGTGTCAATCTTTTGATACTTATTATTTCATAAAAACACGCTATTTTCTCTGATAGCAGAAGTTAATTATTGAATTAATTAATGCAACATATATGTTTTGAATTTTTTAAAATTAACATCATTATTTAATTCGGAATATCAAATATAACATACGGTGAATTTTTTGTATATTTCTGAAAACATCAATTGTTGATGAATTGTGAAACCACTAAGTGGTACTTAAAAACACTGATTTTCATTTAAATAAAAATTTAGCACCTCTGTGTTTTGAATTTCAAAATTCTAACATACATGGTTGTCATTAAGAAGTAAAATGTGGTTCAATGGGATTAAAATAATTTTTTGCTGAATAGTTACTTTTATGTTTATTAATTGCGAGTAGAGCTAATTAGTGTAGTTTAAGGTAAAAATAATGTTTTAATAACATGAAATGAACTTTACACATGTCCTACCATTATTGTATGTGACATGGCTGACCAATAAAATCCATGGGTATACTTGGGGACCCCATGGAGCCACTTTGGATGGAAAATGACATTAATATCTTTTTATTTATTGTTAAAGTAAAAAAGACACAAACATGAGTTGTTTTAGTAATAAAATTTTTAAATGGGGATATACAAGTCAGATTTTTGGCTATAAATAGTAATTGGAAATATAAAACGATTTCCTACATCATAGTACTTTCTTATAATTTTTAGACATTAAATAAATTAAATTATAGATGGCACCATGAAGATGCAGCGATTACCTCATTATTTAACGATTTAAATAAAATGATAAGATAATGTATAATCTATGCCCTAAAATTGTCAAAAACATAATGGATGGGTATATTTAGAACCCATATCACCTTATCCTTGAATTATATATATGTGGGACCTTTTAAATCCTAAATACATTTTAAAATAAAGTAACATTTCTTTACTATCCAAGAGTGCCCCTCCTCTCCTCTTATAAAAGGCCCACACCACTATCACCTTACCAACACCTCTCAAGCCTTTGGATCGGCCAAGCCCTGCCCATTTTGTCTCTCCACATCCCTCTTTTACTCCTAGAATCCTCTCCTTGGGCATAAGTATTCCCAATTAAGCCTTTGAGCTCAAATCAAAGAGAGTTTCCCGATTTTAAGGTAATGTCTTCACTTGTGTTCTTTTGTTTTATTTTGCTTCTCCAACCCCTTAAACTATTTTTATTAATTTATTTTGTAACAACTCCATTATCTTCAATATACTATGATGTTTTTATAAGAATCATTTGAGCTACACTTACACACACATACATCTAATGGTAAAATAACGTACTGTTTTTGTGGATGGTGAATTTCTGCCTCACGAAACGATGATTGTTCAATATTCTTCTAACTCCTTTAAAGGTGGCCATTAAGATGTCACTATATTTATATAAGATAGATAATATGTTTTTGTTTTACATAAGGTTCTGTATTTTTCATTTATGGCATACTTTTATGGTTTCTATTATCGGTAAACGCGATATCCTTATTTTAGGAAGTGCAGACTACCTCCCCCTAAAAGTGATTTGATTCGTTAATGCCATACGTGGGATGTATAAAGGATGGATTTAATAATATTATATATGATATTATACTTGAATTATAATATACCTTTTTATAATTATGATTTCACTCCATTAAAGTATGAGATAGAAATGAAAGTAGCATTCATGCATACGTACGGCTTACCGTCTCCATGTACGGTGCATTTAATTTCTTATCCCCAAATGTAATGTACTATTATAAGTAAATATATATAATGGATATATATGATTTATGTTACATATAAATGATAAATATAAACTTCTAATTAAAATATACATATCTCTCATTTAATTTTAATTTCATTAATATGACATAGAAATGAATGTAGCATTCATGCGTACGTACGGCTTACCGTCTCCATGAATGGTGCATTTCATTTCATAACTCTAAATGATTATGTAATATTATAAATACATGTTTATGATGGATATATATGATATATATTATATAAACATCATGAATATCATTCTGGATATAATGAACATTTGACCACACGAACAACATGTAATTGTAAGAAGTCCACTTTCGACTTAAGGACCAAATATCGACAAAACAAACAATATTAACTTAAATGATTACATAATGTTTATGACATGGAAATAAGTTATATAAATGGAATAATTAAATTGAAAAATGTTCTTAATCAAATAGAAATTAACTCAAGTTTATTATTCAGCATGTTAAAGAACGATCGTGTCAGGTCGGACACGAGGTAAGGGAACTTCTTAACCCAATTTCCATTCTTTGGGTTAATCTCATACTTCCAAATTATTTCAGGATATTATTATGTACTATCTTGTATTTGTACTCACATTATGTCTAATTATTGTGAATACACATAATAGATCTATTTTCTTTAAAACAATTATCTTTATATGGGACTTCGTCTAAATCTCCTTGCATTGAGCCATATTTCGTTTTATACACAAATTTCTTTTATACGATGCATAAACCCCATTGAATTTTACTTTTATACAAAATGAATCTTTTTTCTACGAAGAATTTTACAGAATGACAAAAAGGAATTTTTCTTTTAATATACGTGGTGAAAACGAACTTTTCCACCACAGTGAGGATTATTTGGTCATTAGCTTCCTCAACATGTCGTAATGTTTTTAAAATGAAATAAATACCATATAATCTTTTATGTATTTTGGTATTGAAAATAGTTTTTATAATGGATTTGTTATGTCAATATATTTAAGTGATATATTGTGATCAAAGTATGGTAATCTTTTCTTTCCATTATATTTGTTTTATGTCTTATGATTTTATAATGATACATGGACATTTGACGGGTGGTTACGTGATAAACCATATGATGGGTGGTGCCGTGAATACCAGGAAGGGTGGTTACTTTATAACCTCCAATGCATTGGTTATGGAATTTAGCCATATAGATATTCCATTAAGTGATTTGTGTGGAAGTCGACCGTATGGTTATTCCATTTTAGTATGTTTATGTCCCAAGATACATTTATATGTTATGTGTTCTTTATATGGGTTTTATGGTAATATTTTGGTTACAAAAGGGTAAGTAATGATATTTTATTTTGTGAAGAGTTTTTACTACTTCTTAAAGGGGAAAGGTATTACTTCGATAAAGTATACATGGTTTACTTTTTGTTTAGAAAAACTACTAGTTTTCATTCTTTGTCTATCCCTTACTGAGCTTTTTATGCTCACCCCAAGTTTTTTTTGAAATGTTCTTCACAGGACATAATGTGGAATAGTGTCAAGTATGGGATCAAGGGAAATCCATTCTATCTAAAACATGGAACTAGACATGTTTCTTTATAAGAGTTTTTATTTTATGGAAATTTAGTACAAGTGACTTCTTTGTAATCTTTTGAGTTGAAATAGTTATGTCCTAATTCTCTAAAACTCTAAACCTGAAAAGATCCTCAATCTGAATTATTCATTTAATTCAATATTAAGTAAGGTTTTAGGCTGGGGTGTTATATTAATAATGGTAATTTAGTCATATACATCTATATAAGAATAAATATCATCATTATAACCATTCATGAGAGGTGGCTATGGAAAAAAATACTTTGGTTCGTGAGGTAGTATCCCACCATACACATAAACGATGAATTTCATTCCCATTTGATAGAAATTATAAAATTTTACAAGATATAACTTTAACATAGTAAAAAATAACTTCATGGGAGATATTTATTTTATAATATGATAATGGATGATGAATTTTTTAGGGATGTGGTTTATAAAATATTAAAAATATTTAGTTGTGTATTAAGAATCTTCATCAATCAATGTCCTTTTATTTGCAACCATATGTCCTTTAGACCATATATTGTAACACCCTGAGATTTTATGAAAAATATTATTTTAATTTCATTAATGTTTTGTGTTGTATTCTACACCAAGATTACCTTGCGGTATACGCAACACCGTATTAGCTTGCAGTATACGCAACACTATTCTTGGACCGTGTTACACACAATTTTGATAATAGTTATTCTACGCAACATTGAGTATATATATATATATATTAAATGTATAAATGAAATATGGTTGGATTCTGTTATACGAAACAATGAAGGATTCTTTCACAACACGCAACCCTGATTTGGCTTGCATTACACGCAATCGCGACCTTCCTCGATAGCGTGTGTTGTACACAATACCGGGTTTTAATAAACAATGTTATATTATTATAATATTGTCATGAACTAGCTGTTATGAATAGTATTAACTAAATTTTGAATTTTATAACATTATTATTCATCTTACACATTTCTAGAACATGGTATAAGAACAAAATAAATTTTTCGGGTAAAATAAGTATTTTTAAAAAAATGCAGTTTTACCGCCTTTTGATGGCGCACCCACTTTAAATATAGTTTTTGACATGTTTATATGTTCAATTTGACAAAATAATATTCTTCTTTTGAATCAGGATATAAAAATTTACATTAGATAAAGTTTTGATATTTTTCCGATAACTTTCATATTTTAATGAATAGTAAAAACACGCTATATTTTAATTAAAAACAACTTTTTTTCGTCGTAATATCTTATGTGGTTAAATTATAATATTGAATGTTTTTAAAGTATAAATAGAATATATTTTTACCATTAAATATAATGTATGTCATTAGTATTGATTTTACCTTGAATTCGTAGGTTAAATCAATTCAATCTTTTGCAATGTTTTAAACAAAAACCCGTTTTTATTCGACAACGGGATTAATTTTAATTTAATTTCTGCAACTTCTGTGTTTTGAATTTTAAAAAATGGATTCCATATTTGGAATCAGTGGGTCCAAATTATATTAATAAGCTACTTTTTATTTTTGGGAATTATGAATAGTAACTACGGTAAATTTTATTTACCATAGTTAAAGGTAAATCGGGTAATTAAGGGTAAATATAATATTTTAAAATTACCCTAACAAATATAAAAATCCTATTGGATGACTAAAAGTCGACCCATATCACCTAAGGGTCGGATTAGAATCATTTAATGGACATTTGTCCATGAAAATAACTTAATTATTATTAAAACCAAAGAAAGTGACAACATGTCACTCTCTTAAATCTTATAAGTATATTAATTTTAATTTAGTGATAAACTTCATGAAACATAGAACATGAATAGTCTTCAGAAAGATAATGAAATTATCTACATCATATAAATTTATTTATAATTTTTAGGGATTAAATAATTATCATTAATTATGACACAATAGTGATGCAGAAATAGTTTATCTAGTGAAAAATCAAGAATATTGTTTTTATTAAACACATAGTGACCATAAAATTCACAAATACCTAACCAAAACTTATTGTACATGTAAATTTAAATCATAAGCATCCAATGGTAGAATATTTGACCATTTGGAGCCTTCTAAAAGCGATTATGACACTTATATTATTTTATTTTAAATGATTCCAAAGTTGTCACCTTCATAATTTAATAAATATAACAATTTAAATATTGTGATTTTAAGATGATAAATTCGAGTAAAAGTATTATTGTGAAAGATAATGTATTTATCTTCATCATAGGATTTTATTTTAAATTTTTATACAACAAATAAGTATATTAAATAATTATACAAAAATGATGTAGTAATTATTTTATTAAGAGATAAACCAAATAAATGGTTTTAAAAATAATAAAATAAACATTATATGAACTATTTAATGTGATACACTAATTTTATAGATACATATGACCTTTTATTAATATATTAAAGCTTTTAGTTCGAACATATCGTCTGTATATATTTTATTTAAATTCAAATAAATGAATAGTGTCAAAATTGACACTATTGTTATTTTACAAAAATAACATATTATAAAATTGTTTAAAAATCACAAAAATATTTAAAAATTATAAATTTATATTTATATGGTCTATAATGTTATAAAGTAAACAATTATGGAAAATTCACAACAAATAAGTAATTATTTGTTATAATTTAAAATTTAGAATTTTATTACCACAAATAAACTTAAATAGATTAAATAAGGATAAATTAAAATGATAAGGTTTAAAATAAGATCCAAACATGTCTAAATTTGATTGGTTGATGATATTACAACCCTATCTCATCTAATATTCGAATATGAGTCATTTTTGGAGGTTTTTATGTGGGGTTAGATTTATAATAAATTAATATTTTTAAGAATTCCTAAGGTGCCCCTCTCCTCCCCTATAAAAGGACACCTCCTCCCCCTCCTCCTCACACCAATTTGAGCTCTCAAGCTCGGCCAACCCCTGCCAAAATCTCTTCTCCACTTCCCTAGAAACATCCTAGAGGTTCTGGTCTTCCTCAAAGACCAATTTTAGTGCCCTAAGAGGAGGTCTCAAAGAGGCGCTTCAAAGAAGAGGTAATTACCGTTACCAATTCTTTCATGTTTATTTCTTCTTCCACTTCTTCTTATTAGGTTGTTTCATTAAGAAGTAATAACATCAGTATCACTCGTATACTGATATGTTATTATAAGTATGAAACAACCCTATTTCACCATCTATCCATCCTACGGAAAAATAAATCACCGCGCGTGCGTACGTACGGAATACCGTCTCCACGCCATGGTGTAATCTATTTTCCGCCACCACCTTAATTGGATGGTTATAATGGTGTAATGAGTAACTATATATGATTATTATAAATTGATATTGATACATAAATAGTATACAAACACTTCAACACAATTCCACGACCATGGGAACGATATCATCGCTCGTGCGTACGTACGGACTACCGTCTCCACGACGCGATGAGATTCATTCTCAATGATTATCCATTCATGAATGATTATAAAGTATATATAATAAGTACTAATGAAATATATGACATAATAATGATACTGGATTTATGTATATTTATATGTATGTCATCTAATTCCATTCAATTCAATAAGGAAACGGAAACAGCGTTCATGCGTACGTACGGACTACCGTCTCCATGAACGGTGTATTTCATTCCATTATCAATATATTATATATATATGTATATTCTGAATATATATTATATATAAATCATGTTTTACATTCTGGATGTAAGTAATCATGATCCAAGTAATCATATTAATAATTACAAGTTAAAAAGACGAACGACAAATAAGACGATTTTACCCAAAATGCTACTTTAACATGAATTTACAAAAGACCGGGTAATATAAAGCCATAAGAGAACCATATATGATATCATAACAATGAATATGATTCTGTAATAAGTCAATAACATTATGTAAATCATTATACAGGAGGTTCGGACACGTACAAAGCAAGTCGGACCTAAGGTAAGGGATAAATTTTCAATCTCATTTTTATCCGAGATTGCTTATACTTAAGTATTTACTGGGGTTACGTTTAACATCCATGACCATGTTTTCTAAAAATGTTTTTATAAAATGTTTACCATTCTTCCATGAATGTTTAAAGTCATTTTTACCCTTTATTGACTTTTTACCACATTGTATGAATGGAATCTTTCCTTTGGTTACCATATAAGGTGCTTTTTTGACTTTTCCGAAAAAAGTACGAGGAGAATGTTATTTTTAACTTATACGGCTTGAAAGGATTTTTTTACGGTTTCATAACACCTCATTTTAATGAAGCTTCCTCTACAGGATTTCATGATTATTTTCAACAAAACCCTTATCTTTTAAAATTGCTTGGAATTTTGTGAAAAGAAAATGATTTTAAAGAAGAAAGGATATTTTCCTCAAGAATTCATTTCGAGTGTTTTTCTCAAAACTATTTTCCATCTAAGATGACATTATTTGATATGTATGTTTCAAGTAAAATGTCTCTATGATTTAAATGATTTCAATATTCTTATGATTGAATGATATCAATTGTTTATGGATTATGATGGCATGATGTTTAAGATTCCCATTTTTATTACATGGGTTATGAAATGATGTATGATTTATGATTTTGTGGCACACATAAGAATGGTATCATTATGAGATGGGTGGGACCTATATCTCCATCCAATGCATTGGGTAAAGATTTTATATCTCATGAGATAGACATGGCTGAAATGGTAGGTTATACCGGTTCAGTGAAACAGGACTGAAACGAGGGTTACTCGATTCAGAAAGGGACTTTGTCCACTAAGATAGTCTTGGCAATGAGTCTTGACTAACAAGAAATGATTTTCTATGATTATGTGTGTATGCCACAAAGTTTCATGTTTTAAGTTATGATTATTGGGATTACATTTCACTTCTATGATTTATCCCATGTTATGATATTATGAGCTCTTTTGCAGGTTAAGATTTCCAAAAGCTATGTTCTTATATGATATGATTGATATTTCTTTTGTTTACCCTTACTGAGCATTTGAGCTCACCCTTTTATGTTTTTTTTCGCCAGGATATAAAGAATGGTTTTAGGTAAAAAAAAGGGAAGATCTTTATGGGAGATGTTGAAGATCTTTCACCACGATTAGAAGATTACGTTCCGAGTTTCCAAAGACACTAAACTATTACGATCCTTGTGTGTGTGTTTTAGTTATGTACTCAGTATTCCGCAAAATTAATGTAATGTCCATGTACGTCAAGCTTCGGGTCTCTACAGTTGGTATCAGAGGAAAGGTTTAGTCAACCTTTGGAAACTAGGATGCGAAAATATTAGTGAGATCCCTAGAGATATTTCTAATGTATGTCTAGGGATGTCCCTAAGGATAAGTATATGTATAGGATATAGTACTAGAACTATGGTAACGATCTTAGAATTTAACCTACGATGTTAGATATTGAAGTTACTCTCCCTTTATTATGATTTTTGCCCCTCACACTATTCTTTTTGGGTTTTAGAAAATGGCTGGAAACAAGATGATTCACGATAATGGAGAATATGATGGACAATGGAATGATATTCTTTATGAGCAACAAAATGAAATGGGATTTGGAAGTCCAAACTTCATTATCATGCCGAATCAGCAATCTCATAATATGATCAATAAAGTAAAATTTGGTAAGTTTCCTGACTCGGCTAATAAGAGAAAGATGGAGTTTCATGATGACCATAGAGGAAAGAAAGTTCAATTTCCCCTATGTAAATCATGTGGGAAGAGGCATCAAGGAGAATGTTTCAAGGGAACTGGAAGATGCTTTGGGTGTGGAAAAGAAGGACACAAAGCAAGTAAGTGCAAAGGAAAAGGTTCAGTTAACACCATGGATGAGGATAATGGTATTGCTACGACATCAAAAATGGTTAAGTGTTTTAAATGTGGAATGTATGGGCATTATGCAAACCAATGCCCTAAGGGAAAGACTCATGAAGAGAATCAGTATGGTTGTATGGGTAGTATTTATGTGGATGCTGATGAAGAGACTACAAATGATATGTGATGTGAAGGAATTGTTGAAGCTCGGTTAATGGTTTAAGAATGTAGGGAAATGATTACATGTTTATAATGTGTAATGTTGTATAAGAAATCTCATGGTACTATGGAATAAAGAGACATCTAAGGATTGTTACATTATTGTCTTTCCTTGAGTTTTAAAAGTGTTTTATTAATGTTATCAGTATCCAGGAAAGGTTATTCAGATATTTTTAGAATGCAGATGATATGGGCATAATGAAGGGATAAGGAGAAAATTAAATGTTTAATAGTATTCATGAGCTTATGATTAAAATAAGGACTAAGTGATATCATGGTTTGAGTATATAGAATTTTGAGGATTTTGGTATGTGGAAAGTGTTAACTTTTAACTGCATTCATGTTTTCACTAAGGTATTCAAGAGAATACATGATTAAGGCCTTTGAATGTTTGGAATGTAACCAACAAGACATATCTTATGATATATGGGGATCAACTATGGTATTAAATCTCTGGTAATCGTTTTCACTATATTATGAGAGTGGACTGCAGTATTATGGATAAGCCTAAAGATTAGAATGGATTATGTTGGACATAAGTTAGTATTGGTTAAGGATAGAAGATTTTCGATATTATTGATGGGATGTTATAGTAAAATAGCTTTAGAAAAAGGACAACCTGCAGGATGGGCGATAGCCCATCGCTTCGGACAAGGCTGTGGGAATCGAACCCACAACCGAAGTGCGACTGGCCTTTATCGCCTACCACTGGCCTACAGGAAGTCCCTGTTTAGTAGAAACTAGTTTTATTATATTAAGTTGTATGACATATGATATATAAGTCCATTTTAGGAACCATATATGATTAATCTCACTATAGATCGACTTATGTATATAATTTCTTGCTAACCTTTTGTTTCAGATAGATGGAATGACCCGTCATTCTATCACATGATCTGCTAACACTTCACGAATAACAAATTCAACTTCATTTATTTAAGAGATGAAGTGGAAATTGTTAAAGGCACGAACAACAGTGAGATTGTACCAAAATATAGTAAGTATTTATTCTAATGGGACACGATCTTGAAAACCAAAAATGTTGTCCTAGTGATCTTATATCTGATGAATCTGATGGTACCCTAGATCATCACAAATTTATGGCTTTGTGATTATTGGCTTTTTCATAGCCATGTCCTCTACCACTATCCATCAGAACATGATGGTTAGATTTTTCTTCCATATCCATATTTTCAACTATGTGGAAACCCAGTGATTAGTTTATTTGGGTAATCGTTAAGTTTCATACTTTTGTTTTAAAATATTGGTTTTGGTATTATTTTTTTACGATGTGGGTTTCTATTAAAGAAACTTTCGAATAGTAAACCATTTATAACCCCGACGAATTTCGAGGGCGAAATTCATTTTAAGGGGGGTAGAATGTAACACCCTGAGATTTTATGAAAAATATTATTTTAATTTCATTAATGTCTTGTGTTGTATTCTACACCAAGATTACCTTGCGCTATACGCAACACCGTATTAGCTTGCAGTATACGCAACACTATTCTTGGACCATGTTACACACAATTTTGATAATAGTTATTCTACGCAACATTGAGTATATATATATATATTAAATGTATAAATGAAATATGGTTGGATTCTGTTATACGAAACAATGAAGGATTCTTTCACAACACGCAACCCTGACATGGCTTGCATTACACGCAATCGTGACCTTCCTCGATAGCGTGTGTTGTACACAATACCGGGTTTTAATAAACAATGTTATATTATTATAATATTGTCATGAACTAGCTGTTATGAATAGTATTAACTAAATTTTGAATTTTATAACATTATTATTCATCTTACACATTTCTAGAACATGGTATAAGAACAAAATAAATTTTTCGGGTAAAATAAGTATTTTTCAAAAAATGCAGTTTTACCGCCTTTTGATGGCACACCCACTTTAAATATAGTTTTTGACATGTTTATATGTTCAATTTGACAAAATAATATTCTTCTTTTGAATCAGGATATAAAAATTTACATTAGATAAAGTTTTGATATTTTTCCGATAACTTTCATATTTTAATGAATAGTAAAAACACGCTATATTTTAATTAAAAACAACTTTTTTTCATCGTAATATCTTATGTGGTTAAATTATAATATTGAATGTTTTTAAAGTATAAATAGAATATATTTTTACCATTAAATATAATGTATGTCATTAGCATTGATTTTACCTTGAATTCGTAGGTTAAATCAATTCAATCTTTTGCAATGTTTTAAACAAAAACCCGTTTTTATTCGACAACGGGATTAATTTTAATTTAATTTCTGCAACTTCTGTGTTTTGAATTTTAAAAAATGGATTCCATATTTGGAATCAGTGGGTCCAAATTATGTTAATAAGGTACTTTTTATTTTTGGGAATTATGAATAGTAACTACGGTAAATTTTATTTACCATAGTTAAAGGTAAATCGGGTAATTAAGGGTAAATATAATATTTTAAAATTACCCTAACAAATATCAAAATCCTATTGGATGACTAAAAGTAGACCCATATCACCTAAGGGTCGGATTAGAATCATTTAATGGACATTTGTCCATGAAAATAACTTATTATTAAAACCAAAGAAAGTGACAACATGTCACTCTCTTAAATCTTATAAGTATATTAATTTTAATTTAGTGATAAACTTCATGAAACATCGAACATGAATAGTCTCCAGAAAGCTAATGAAATTATCTACATTATATAAATTTATTTATAATTTTTAGGGATTAAATAATTATCATTAATTATGACACAATAGTGATGCAGAAATTGTTTATCTAGTGAAAAATCAAGAATATTGTTTTTATTAAACTCATAGTGACCATAAAATTCACAAATACCTAACCAAAACTTATTTTACATGTAAATGTAAATCATAATCATCCAATGGTCGAATATTTGACCATTTGGAGCCTTATAAAAGCGATTATGACACTTATATTATTTTATTTTAAATGATTCCAAAGATGTCACCTTCATAATTTAATAAATATAACAATTTAAATATTGTGATTTTAAGATGATAAATTCGAGTAAAAGTATTATTGTGAAAGGTAATGTATTTATCTTCATCATAGAATTTTATTTTAAATTTTTATACAACAAATAAGTATATTAAATAATTATACAAAAATGATGTAGTAATTATTGTATTAAGAGATAAACCAAATAAATGGTTTTAAAAATAATAAAATAAACATTATATGAACTATTTAATGTGATACACTAATTTTATAGATACATATGACCTTTTATTAATATATTAAAGCTTTTAGTTTGAACATATCTTCTGTATATATTTTATTTAAATTCAAATAAATGAATAGTGTCAAAATTGACACTATTGTTATTTTACAAAAATAACATATTATAAAATTGTTTACAAATCACAAAAATATTTAAAAATTATAAATTTATATTTATATGGTCTATAATGTTATAAAGTAAACAATTATGGAAAATTCACAACAAATAAGTAATTATTTGTTATAATTTAAAATTTAGAATTTTATTACCACAAATAAACTTAAATAGATTAAATAAGGATAAATTAAAATGATAAGGTTTAAAATAAGAACCAAACATGTCTAAATTTGATTGGTTGATGATATTACAACCCTATCTCATCTAATATTCGAATATGAGTCATTTTTGGAGGTTTTTAAGTGGGGTTAGATTTATTATAAATTAATATTTTTAAGAATTCTTAAGGTGCCCCTCTCCTCCCCTATAAAAGGACACCTCCTCCCCCTCCTCCTCACACCAATTTGAGCTCTCAAGCTCGGCCAACCCCTGCAAAAATCTCTTCTACACTTCCCTAGAAACATCCTAGAGGTTATGGTCTTCCTCAAAGACCAATTTTAGTGCCCTAAGAGGAGGTCTCAAAGAGGCGCTTCAAAGAAGAGGTAATTACCGTTACCAATTCTTTCATCTTTATTTCTTCTTCCACTTATTCTTATTAGGTTGTTTCATTATGAAGTAATAACATCAGTATCACTCATATACTGATATGTTATTATAAGTATGAAACAACCCTATTTCACCATCTATCCATCCTACGGAAAAAGAAATCATCGCGCGTGCGTACGTACGGAATACCGTCTCCACGCCGTGGTGTAATCTATTTTCTGCCACCACCTTAATTGGATGGGTATAATGGTGTAATGAGTAACTATATATGATTATTATAAATTGATATTGATACATAAATAGTATACAAACACTTCAACACAATTCCACCACCATGGGAACGATATCATCGCTCGTGCATACGTACGGACTACCGTCTCCACGACGCGATGAGATTCATTCTCAATGATTATCCATTCATGAATGATTATAAAGTATATATAATAAGTACTAATTAAATATATGACATAATAATGATACTGGATTTATGTATATTTATATGTATGTCATCTAATTCCATTCAATTCAATAAGAAAACGGAAACAGCGTTCATGCGTACGTACGGACTACCGTCTCCATGAACGGTGTATTTCATTCCATTATCAATATATTATATATATATGTATATTCTGAATATATATTATATATAAATCATGTTTTACATTCTGGATATAATTAATCATGATCCAAGTAATCATATTAATAATTACAAGTTAAAAAGACGAACGACAAATAAGACGATTTTACCCGAAATGCTACTTTAACATGAATTTACAAAAGACCGGGTAATATAAAGCCATAAGAGAACCATATATGATATCATAACAATGAATATGATTCTGTAATAAGTCAATAACATTATGTAAATCATTATACAGGAGGTTCGGACACGTACAAAGCAAGTCAGACCTAAGGTAAGGGATAAATTTTCAATCTCATTTTTATCCGAGATTGCTTATACTTAAGTATTTACTGGGGTTACGTTTAACATCCATGACCATGTTTTCTAAAAATGTTTTTATAAAATGTTTAGCATTCTTCCATGAATGTTTAAAGTTATTTTTACCCTTTATTGACTTTTTACCACATTTTATGAATGGAATCTTTCCTTTGGTTACCATATAAGGTGCTTTTTTGACTTTTCCAAAAAAAGTACGAGGAGAATGTTATTTTTAACTTATACGGCGTGAAAGGATTTTTTTACAGTTTCATAACACCTCATTTTAAAGAAGCTTCCTCTACAATATTTCATGATTATTTTCAACAAAACCCTTATCTTTTAAAATTGCATGGAATTTTGTGAAAAGAAAATGATTTTAAAGAAGAAAGGATATTTTCCTCAAGAATTCATTTCGAGTGTTTTTCTCAAAACTATTTTCCATCTAAGATGACATTATTTGATATGTATGTTTCAAGTAAAATGTCTCTATGATTTAAATGATTTCAATATTCTTATGATTGAATGATATCAATTGTTTATGGATTATGATGGCATGATGTTTAAGATTCCCATTTTTATTACATGGGTTATGCAATGATGTATGATTTATGATTTTATGGCACACATAAGAATGGTATCATTATGAGATGGGTGGGACCTATATCTCCCTCCAATGCATTGGGTAAAGATTTTATATCTCATGAGATAGACATGGCTGAAATGGTAGGTTATACCGGTTCAGTGAAACAGGACTGAAACGAGGGTTACTCGATTCAGAAAGGGACTTTGTCCACTAAGATAGTCTTGGCAATGAGTCTTGACTAACAAGAAATGATTTTCTATGATTATGTGTGTATGCCACAAAGTTTCGTGTTTTAAGTTATGATTATTGGGATTACATTTCACTTCTATGATTTATCCCATGTTATGATATTATGAGCTCTTTTGCAGGTTAAGATTTCCAAAAGCTATGTTCTTATATGATATGATTGATATTTCTTTTGTTTATCCTTACTGAGCATTTAAGCTCACCCTTTTATGTTTTTTTTTCGCCAGGATATAAAGAATGGTTTTAGGTAAAAAAAAGGGAAGATCTTTATGGGAGATGTTGAAGATCTTTCACCACGATTAGAAGATTACGTTCCGAGTTTCCAAAGACACTAAACTATTACGATCCTTGTGTGTGTGTTTTAGTTATGTACTAAGTATTCTGCAAAATTAATGTAATGTCCATGTACGTCAGGCTTCGGGTCTCTACATATATATTACCAAAAATAAGACTTGTAAAAATATCAAGGGTTTTTATTAAGGGAATTCGATAGTTATATGACAAACCATGAGTCTTTGTTAGAGTGAATAAATGTGATAATCAGGTTCTATTTTATAAGATGGGTCCGGGACACTAGAAAATCATTATATATAAAATTAATATAAATTAATATTTAATTCAAAATGGACCCTAATTGATATTTTATATGCTATGAGGATGAGAAGTCAACATAATGTCATCCAATAAATGTTTTTTGTGTTTATGTCGCTTTTTTACACTTTTCTTATTATTTTTACTCTTCTATACCCATTCTATCAATTATGGGTAAATTAATGTTTTTTTACAATCAGGGGGTTAATGTAGGCACTAAAAAAAGATAAAAATCCAATAAATTTATGATGGTATATTTAATAAACCATAACCAGTTAAATTGGAATAAAATAATATTTTTACTAAGTATATATTATTTAATGAACTATTTTTTATTACAAAATTATATTCCATATGATTATGAAACTATTAATTTAATTTGTAGTTTAAAACAGTAATAAATTTATATTATTAGTGTGAAATAAATAATAAACCTTTCCATTAAGTCTATTATATCTAAAAAATGTTTAATAAATAAACATACTCAAATAAATTTATTTGTATGGATTTCAAAATCCTTTTCTTGATTTTTTATTATATCAACCAGAAATGTGTCAATGTATCATTAGTATTTAATGAAATAAATTCTCTATGAAAATTAAAAATAAATTACCATGAATAAAAATAATAATTTATCTGAATTTTAAATACTTATAACATATCATATCCATTTATTATTTATATTTAAAAAATTAAAATATAACAAAATCAAATGTATGATATTTTTTCCATTTCTTTGTGTTAATTAATATAAAGGTTCAAAATCATGTTAAAATATTAAAAAGGTCCTATATTTTTTATTTATATTCTAATTAATGATACTCACACATTAAAATTTAGAAGAGTGATAGGGTCATTTTTTAGTCTATATCGAATATCTTTTAACTTAAATTACCTAATTTACCTTCTACCACGACAAGGAAATTTTTACAGTTACTATTCATAATGTCTTAAAATAAAATGGCCTTATTTACCAACTATAGGCCACCAAATTCTCAGTATGGTATACAATTTTTAGGATTCAATTTTTAGAGTTTCAATAAATTACTTTTAATAAGAATTCATGAAATGTAATGAAAGTCATTTTTTGTAAAAAAAATGTGTTTTGAAGAAAAAAAATTAAATTTTTCAAAAATAATGTTTATTGATGATAAAAATGATGTTAAATAGATTATATATAAATTAATTATATTTATGTTACATTTAAGTTAAATTAAAATCATAATTTCACTTATTAATGAATCCAATATGACGATATTTTAAAAACAATAATTTTCACCATTTGATCAATAATCATTCTTTTCATAAAAATATCGAAACTTCACCAAATTATAATTTTTATATTAGTATTTCAAAAAATATATACATTATATCAGATAAAATTTCTTTAATTTCATAAAATTTATTATAATTATTTTCTCATGAAAAGTAATAAAATAAATTTTTTAATAAAATATATTATTAAAGAAGAAAATGGCCTTAATAAAAATTCAATTCTCATTTACTATGAATTATTCAAAAAAAATATTGGGTTGGATCTTTAAATGTATTTCCAAAATATGTTAATCCTATTAACACACTTCAATTTAAAATCTTGTTTAGATCTTTTGTATAATACAATTTTGTGATATTTTTAAGCTTAATATTTTATATTATATATGCCACTGAATATAGTATTTGTTTTAAATTACTAGAATATTAAATTCTACCCACATTCAATAAATTATTTCCTATAAATTTAATATTATTTCATTGTAATTAATGTTTTGAAATTTTTAATTTCATTGAGGAAACCTATATGATCTCAGCCTTTTCTAGGGTCACCTCAAATGCATTTTTAGGTATTTTTTGATGTTATTAAGTACCTTTGTTTTGGAGGTGTTCCTTGGGGTGTTTTTGGTGAACTTTCAAGTAAAAATTAAGGACACTAGGCTATGCACAGTTTGCACATGCTTTGATAAACTATGTTATTAAACTGTGATGTACAAGAAAAAATGGAAAGAGAGGTCCACACAGTTTTCACATAGTTTTACCTACCATGTGGCCAAACTATGAATCCTATGAAAACCTAGTTATATAGGACTCTCGGGTTGCTGACCAATTTTCACTAACAATGAGCCGCTACCCATGAAACCATGCATTTAGATTAAATTATCTGAAAATCCTTTCAATAAATCTCCAGAATCCCCGAGACTCCCCTATTTTGACCATGTCATGGGCTCGAAAAATTCTAGTTCACCATAGAATCATCCGAAGGGAATCCATGTTGATTCAAACATTGTTATTTGAGATAAAAATCATATATTAAAGCTATGCCTTCTTCCCTATATGTTGATTTCGTCCCGTTACATCTATCACTCTTTCCCCTATCTTTCCATGAACATTTCATAGAATATCTCCACTGTTTCCATGGATATAAACCTATGAGTTCAGATCTAGATCTATGATTGTGGATCTAGATATAGATTTTAATGATCTAGATACCTTTGATTTTCATATCGGATTAGGGATATATATATATACCCAAATCTTGATTGATGACGTTGTGCCGCTTGGATTTTGGGGATTTTCATTGGATAACATCTATTAATAAACTGAGGTATGTGATCTAAATAGAACAACCATAGTCATGAATTTGATATGTTAATGTGAGTTTATTAATTTTCTAGAGTTCCATGATGATTTATTTCATAAATTTGAGTAATTAGGAATGTTGAATTGAATTGTGATTGCTTTGGGCATTAATTTATAATTGAATCATGGTACTAATGAAGACGACTATACCAAATAGATATTTTTTTGGAGATCAGTTATGGGTTGAGATATTTCTATTAATATATCTAATTGATTATGTTAAGATAATTATTTGTGGGAAAATAATTATGAAATGGTGTATGGCTATTTAATATAATTAATTGTGATAATTAATTATGTGAGATGATGTCTGCTGAAGATAATTAATTGTGAGAATTAATTATGAAAAGTTGAGATTTTATATGGATAATTAATTATGAAGAATTAATAATGGAATGAGAATTTTTTTATTGATTAATTAATTAAGTAATTAATTGACGGGTCATTTTCATAGTTAATTTTTTTTAAGTAATGGCCTCTGAAGAGTTTTACTTATCACTCGATTAATAATGGAATAATGTTGATAATTCTTGGGAATTAAATAATGATTAAATGTATGAGATTTTTTTGGTTCTAGACTTGGAATCTAATAATATTAGAAGTTTGTACATTGATATGTCATTACACCCCAATAGTTATTCAAGCATGAGATTATGGGGTTCTAGGCATGAATACCTACACCGAATGTGATGTGAAGTGTTATGAATGGTGACCTACACTGAATGAGATTTTCAGTTCGTTACATGATGTTCAACACCAAATGAATGATAATAACAATTGATGATTCAAATGGAAAACATGAATTGAAACTGGGAATATAATTTAGAGTAAAGATTTAATGATAATTTGATAACTATTTAATTATGAATTGTATTTTTTATCATGGGACTGCATACACTAACATTTTATTGGACATGATTTAGACACCATTGGTGGGTTCCTATAGAGATTTACACACAACATATAAAGGCCACCTGATCGGTACCCAATCATACATTGTTGTATTAGGATAGAATAATGTCAAGGCCCCAGGATAGGTTGTTTTTTGGTATTAGAGCATGGGAGAGGGAACCAAATGTGGTTCAGGTCCAACATGAGAGTCTTTGTGACATTACATTTAGTAACATTGTAAACACTTGACACTTGCATTATCATGTCATGTTTGAAATTCTAGTTGAGTATTGTATTATCTTGATTTACTATCATATGAAGTGGTATTATTTAGGTCATTTATACTCTTCCGCACTTGGATATTGTAGTTTCCATCCATTGGTGTTGTGATTCTAATAAAAGAGGGTACAGTCTCATAAATACAGACTTACCCGACCCTCCCGACAAGCCGGAACCCTCTGGCATATGGGGAGGTATTCTTGAGGGCCTATGGAAAATTTCTTTAGGGCATCATTTAGTGGCACTAGGGTCAGGATATCACAAAGTGGTATTAGAGGTTTTTTATTTTCTTTCTTCTTCGTTTGTCTTACTTTTTTAGGAAAGGTAGATAGATGTATAATAAGACTCAGGTCTTGGTAATGAGTTTTTTGAAGGGAGTTGGAAACCCATGTACGGGGAAAACTGATTTCTTGGGTGGGGTTGTTATGATTGTTTTTTGTTAGAGATGGTTATTATGTCACCATAGGTGATGTACTTGTGGTGTGAGGTGATATTTGTTTTGAAATTTATTTAATTTTAATTAGTTTCCTAAAAATTCATGATACTTGAGTATGCATGTATCATTCTAGGAACTCATGGTTGTTGTGTCACTCATCATTATAGGTACTCATGGAAATCCGGTTATGGGTATATTGTTGAACATGAATAGTTTTTCCTTGTTGTGAGATTTAAATAATGATGAAAAATGGGAATAAATGGGTGTATAATGAGAAATTTGTTTGATTAAATGTGTTTGATTAATTAATTAATTGTTGGACTAAATATTTGAGATAATGTAATTTATTAATGGTTGAATTAATTAATGATAATTTATGTACACTTGTTAACAAATAACTAAGAGTTGGATGGTTAAGGGTAGTGTTAAGGGCATAGTGCTGACCTTGTGGAAGGAAAAACATGGAATGGAAATGTTGAAAATTGTTTTGTTAGTTTATTCTCTTATGTAAATGATATAATGTTTCATTTTTAGGCCTAATAAATATGTTTATATTTATATAGTTATGCCTTCATGACGCCTATTGAGGGAGATACAGAGGGGTATAGCCCAGAACGAACATCCTGATTAGGAACATGAGGCACCATTGGTGAATGCTGGGGAGGAAGGGGAATAGTTTAGTGATAACATTGGACATTCCATGAAATTCATGGAGAGAGACCCAGGGTGGGTTTTGAAAAGCATGTCTGAGTTCAGAAGGTAGATTCAGCTGTAACGCCCTTCTACTTTTACTAGATATATTGGACATCAGGAAGCTGAATTTTCGACTGAATCCATAGAGATGATACATGGACATTTGGAGACTCCTGTTGGGAGGAGGGTCATGTGGGTTTCTTATATGATATGGGATTCATTGAAGCACTTATGGGACATTCACTTATGATCTGTACAAACTAATGATATGTTCTTGAAGGATATTCTAGAGAAGTTCTTGGAGCCCTTATTTTTATATAAGTTGAGGCAATAAAAGGCTTTAGAGATTATGCATCCGACCCAAGGAATAATGTTCATAATGAATTGTGAAGAACATTTCATAGATTAATAGTTTATTTCCCCAGCATTGATGGTAGATGAGGCCTCTTATTCAAAACTATTTCTGGATAGACTTAGGTGTGAAATTAAGTCCAAGGAAAATATATTCAGGATAAATAAATTCTCTTAATTGGTTAATCAATATATCTTTTCAGAAGGGAACCTAATGTATTCATCCAGTGAATGAAAGGTAGTTATCACTCGCTGATCTGGGGGTGTTTATTATAAGTGCAAGAAGAACTGTTTTGAGATCCTTAGTTAGGATAGTGGAAATATAGGTGGAAAGCCAGGTGGAATAGTTTCACAAGATCTTAGTCATGTTATTTTCCACCAGTGCGGTAGGCGGGGACACTATTATACCCATTTTCCTCAACCATCTGTGGAGTGTTGGTTTTGTGTCAAGATGGGGAACAGATATAAGTTCTGTAGGAAGTGGCAACAAGATGGTGCTGAGAGAGAAGCTTCTAAGAGTCAGATTGTGGTAAGGGTGTCTTCTACACCATATAGGTATGGCATCTGGAGTTATACATGAATAGGCGGTAGAGGTAGTGTATGTGGTGATACAGGGTATGAGCGACCATATCATTAGAGTGGTTCCACTCACAGGAGTCAAACAACACCGTAGAGAAGAGTGGTGAAACATATATATGTAGTGCATCCTATACTTATGGAGAGCGAGGTTGGTCCATTGATAGTGATAGGTATAATACCAGTTGCATATACTTTATTTATTTCTTTGTTTTATACAAGTTCCTCTCATTCAATTATATATTCAAATCTTGTTAATGTCAAGATATTAGAAGTGAAGTCCGTGAGTGAGGTAATGAATATAGATACACCATTGGGAACATGATCTTGGGATATCTATTTAGGAACGGAATGTACTCTAGAGATTAGAGAGTACCATTTTTCATTGGGATATTTATGTCCAAGATATAATAGGATTCAACATGATTTTTGGTATGGTATGGTTAGTCACATACCAAGCCCATATAGATTTTTATCACAGCAGTGTGACATTTGTATTCCCATAGAGTGACCAGTATGTTCATCATGGAGAATGTGATAACCAAGCAGTATGAGCTAGGCCAATTACTCAACAACTGGGAGAGATCACAGCCCAAGATTCTTGTCTTTTACTGGGATATGGGAGTGATAGGGCAAATGTCCTTCCACCAGTAGTAAAACAATTTAAAGATGCCTTTCCTGAAGACTTTTTTGGTCTTCCACCTGAGAGGGATATGGAATTCACTATTGATCTCATGTTGGGGGTTGATCCAGTATTTATTCCACCATACATAATGACCTTAATTGAGCATCAAGAGAACCCAACCTAGTTGGAAGTGTTAGAATATAAATGGTTTATCTATCTATGTACGCCGCCATGGGGGTCAACTATTTTGTTTGAAAAGAAGGATGGCAGTAGTTTAAACTTGTGTGTCAATTACTGAAAGTTGAATTAAATGACTGTGAAGAACTGATATCCACTTATATGTTTTGATGATCTGTTTGACCAGCAGAAGGGGGAGTATGTGTTCTAAGAGATCGATTTGAGATTAGGGTATCATCGGGTAAGAGTTCAGTATAGTTATATACCAAGAACATCATTCAAATGATGGTATGGAATTTTATGAGTTTATTGTAATGATGTTAGGGTTGACAAATGCTCTAGAAGAAATCATGGACACGATGAACCTGATCTTTCTTAGGTACATAGATCAGTTTGAGGTGGTGTTTTTGGACGGCATCTTGGTGTTATCTAATACTCAAGAAGATCATGCACAACATTGTGACATAATCCTAGATACACTAAGAGAGCATTGGTTATATTCCTAGCTATCAAAATTCCAGTTTTTGTTTTATGGGGTAGTCTTTTGGGGCACATCATCTTGGAATATGGTGTGGAAGTGGACGCAAAAAAATATAAGGCAGTGGTTTCTTGTGAGAATCCCAAAAATATTCTTGACATCAAAATATTTTTAGGATTAACTGGATTTTAAAGGAGGTTTGTAACGCCCCGACACCAGCTACCCAGAGTCGGTGAATTACTTCGTAACATTGGCATGATCACAAAAGATCAAGTCTCGAAAGACCGATTAGTTTAGTAGCCTTGGAAACACTAGATACATTCATAAACATTACATTACATCAAAAAAATGAAAACTACAATAACATGGTCTCCCTAGTCCACACTCATATCCTTACTGACTATTCTTGCATGTCAGTCATAATACACTTCTTCACATCCTAAGAAAAATAAAACATTGAAAGGGGTGAGCTCAAATTCTCAGTAAGGATAACAATATAGCGGAAACTTTCATAAGAAAACATAAGCATTTAAGGCAATGTATAACTAAAACAAAAGCCTTATTGAACTTGAACTTCAGCATAATATGGCAAAAGTAAAATAAAATAATGCCAATACTTACTCACATGGATATTCTACTAGACAAATAATCATGTGAAATATCAATAACGACTTTCATAATGAGGGAATGTATAATGGAAGACATTCTAAAACATTTTTTCAAGGCCTCAGCCAAGACGTCTAAAATGATTAAGGCCTCTACCAAAACCATAAATCAAATTGGGAAAGGGCATCGGCCAATTCCACGTCTAGTTGTCTCATGAGACCTACCGATGCATCGAGGAGCTATAGCGGGCTCCACCTGTCACTTATTAAGTCCAATACATTCCCCATATGAATAGGTTTAAACATTACATAAATATTCGTATTAAAACTAGCATACGAAATGTCAACAATTTCTTCATAAACAATGTATGGTATAAATATAACACATCCGTAGTCAAATGTTTCACAAAATGCTCAATGGATGTTTTGTATCATAAATCAATTTCAAATAAACTTAAAACCCATCAAAGGATGTTGACATGGATGAAATCAAAGCTATTTGAGAGAAATATCTCTCTTTTTTGAAATCATTTAAAAGTCCCATAATTATAAAATAATACATTTACTTTGAAAATATTATTATAAGCTTGTAAGGGAAGCTTCGACGAAGTTATAATGGCGGAAAATAGCCGCACCCGCCGTATAAGTTAAAAAAACATTCTTACCTTAAATTTGTCAAAAAGGTCAAAAAGTACATTGTTTGGAAAACGACGGTAAGATTCCTTTCAAAAACATATAAGGGTATAAATGACTTTAACCCATTTTCCATTTAATAGTAAAAATGTTTTGAAAGACATTTTTAAGAAACATGGATGTGGATGATAACGAGGTCCCAGTAGATAATTATGTATAAACAACCTTGGATAATGAAGAGGTTGTGATGTAAACCCTTACCTTGTACTTTTCTTTCGTTGGGGTAGGTTAACCTCCTTTATAATGGGGAAATAATTTTTATTAAATTATACAAGAATCATATACATTCATATGATAACATATATGATCTTTTAACATTGCTTTGTTAACAATATCTTAGATTTATCGTTTTTTCGGGTGTTAACTTACTCGTTTCCTTTTATATGTTTTGTTACGTAAGTCATGTTTTTCATGGATAGGTTGTATCTTATTCATATCCAGAATGATATCATGTCCTTAAACATTATTTTTAAATCATCAAATGATAATTATACTTGAATGGATACGACGGAGAACGAATCTCATCGCATTCGTGGAGACGGTAGTCCGTACGTACGCACGAGCGACAATATCATTATTTTGATATTAAAATAATATATAATTGGATAGTATATCATATATACAGAATCATTATAATGTTATATTTATTATTTACATGAATTACATATCATTATTATACCCATCTAAATAATAATATATTGAATAACAATTACACCACGACATGGAGACAGTAAGCCGTACGTACGCACGTATGGTGACATGTCATTCAAATGATGGTTAGAGTACTGAATATGGTTATTCCATATTTATAATAACATAAAATTATATAGAAGATACTGGAGTTATAATTTTATAATTGAAATAATAAAAAAAGAGGGAGTGGATGAAGAAAGAAACATGAAAGAGGGTGATGAAAATGTTACCTCTTCTTCGGGTTCTTCCTTTTGATTTGATCAAAAGGGATCTTTAGGATGGCTTTCTGACTAAAGTAAAGCTTCTAGGATTAAGGGAGAGAAGTTGGTAGAGTATTTGGTCAGAGGGTGGCTGAACCAAAAGGCTTGAAAGTATGAATAAGGTGGTAGAGGTGGGGCCATTTATAAGAGGAGAGGAGGGGCTCTTTTGGAAAGATTGAAATGTTACATTATTATACAATGATTTTCGGATTCTAAAGGTCCCACAGTTATATAATTCGTGGATAAGGTGATAAGTGTTCGAAATATACCCACCCAATAGTCTTTGGACAAGTGTAAGCCTTGGATTTTACATTATCTTTTCATTTTATTAAAATCGTTAAATAATGAGGTCATCACTGCATCATAATAATGTCATAAATAATTTAATTTATATAATGTCTAAAATTTATAAAACAAATACTATGATGTAGGAAATATTTTTAGCTTTCTAATGAATATTTATAGTCAAAATTTGGACTTTTTAACACCACTTAAAAACTTTTTTAGTAAAACAACTCATGTTTGTGTCAATTTAATTTTAACATTAAATAAATATATATTAATGTCATTTTCCAACAAAAGTGGCTCCACGGGGTCCCCAAGTTGACCCAAGGGTTTTCTTGGCCGGCCATGACTCATCCAATAGGAGTAGGACAAGTGTCAAGCTCATCTCATATTATTAAAACATTATTTTTACCTTAAACTACACTAATTACCTCTAATCGCGATTAAGAACTTAAAAGTTACTATTCACCAAAAAAATTTAATCTCATTGAACCACATTTTACTTATTAATGACAACCATGTATGTCGGATTTTTGAAAATCAAATCACAAAAGTGGTAATATTTCATTTTAACGAAAAATCAGTTTTTAACAACCACTTAGTGGTTTCACTATTCATCAAAAATTGAAGTTTTTCAGAATAAGGCCAAAATTTCACCCTAAGCTATAATTGATATTCCAAATTCAAAAATGATGTCTATTTTAAAAAATTCCAAGCATATGAGTTGCATAAGTTAATTTTATAATTAATTCCCGCTGTTACAAAAAATAGCATGTTTTTAAGAAACAATTTATATCAAAAGATGGCAATTGTTTATGTCCAATTTCAATGTTAAATTAATTCTAATGAACACCATTGGATAAAATTGTAAAAATATATTCTAATTATACATTAAAACCAATAAATAGTATAATTTATCACTATAAATTATTTTGATAAAAAATGTTGTTTTTAAGTATTTTTCACTATTCAGAAAAAATTTGAAGTTCTCAGAAAAATACAAAAAATTCAACATAGGATAATTTAGATATTCGAAATCCAAAAATGAAGTCCATTTTGAAATATAAAATTTCTATAATTTTAAAAAGTGGTTATTACTATTCATAACGGCTACTTTGATTAGTTGCAGTGTGTTAGAACTCGAAGTTGCGTACAATGCAAGCTATTGCATTATTGTGGAAGCTCGGGGTGTTACATTCTCCCCTCCTTAAATAAATTGCATCCTCACAATTTGAAATTTTTCTTTGAAAATAAAAGGTTGAATATAGAAAATACCTTTGTGGAAAACCCACATCGGAAATAAGGTTAATTAAATCTAGCCTTAATAAGAGGGAAAGGGAAATAAAAAAGTCACCACCCAATTATGACCTCGATTAGGAGAACATTGGTGGAAATTAGAGACATATAATTGGAGGAAAAACGTAAATATTTGTAGAGAGTGATTGAGGTCATCAATCACAATCAACTGTCAAATTCAGGGCCTCAAAGCCTTCAATCTATGTTGATTAAAAATATCATCAGTTCAACAAGACATAAGGTATTAGGATAACACATTTTTTTGTTTTAATATCCCTTTACTAAAGTTTAAGAATTAATTTATTCATTGAATAAGAGATAGGTATATTTAAATTTATGCTTGACAATTAGAGTTTCAACCTTCACTCAAAAAGATAATAGAACTCAAAAATATTATACTTATCCTAATTGTATAAGGTTCTAAATGTTAACACATACCATTTAGATTATTAAATTATTTTCTAATAACCAGGGACTTCATGTATGCTAGTGGTAGGAATTAAAGGCCTCTCACACTATGATTGTGGGTTCGATTCCTGCAGCTTTGTCCGACGCGACGGGTTATGCCCCACCCTGTAGGTTGTCCATTTCCTAAAACTATAGTATCATAATATTCCTAAAATAATCTTCATAAATTTTTTAACCTTAAACAATACTATCCAAAGATCAACTTAATCCACTCCAACCTTTATAGATATCCAAAATACCTCTTTCCAGAATTTCTCTAAAAGGTTTCTTAATTCCAAAATCAATTTATCAGATTCCCCAAACAAAGTGAAGTTTCTCTTATTGTCACATACTAAAATATAATTACCTTCATCATATTAAAACCTTACTGAAATCAACAAGTACTGCAGTACAATCCTAATATATATATCAAATTATTCTAATAACCAGGATATAATCCATGAGTCCAAAAGCACCAATACATTAATTATTCCGCTTCAACTATAGTAACAGCATAAGATTGTCCTTGATCCCTTGTCCTTTTCTGAGGTAAGTTTTTTCCTGACGCTTAGGACATTCATTTGCATAATTCCCCATTTCCCTACAATTGTAGCATTCAACATTGATAGCCTCTTTCTTTCCCTTGCAATCACGCGCCTGGTGACCCTTTTCTCCACATTTATAACAAACTCCCATTCCTTTTAGGCAAGTACCAGGGTGATTCTTCCCAAAATTATCACATAATGGAAAATCCTTCTTTCCCTTTTCCCTTTATCTGTCTCTTGTTCCACCGTTCTCTTCTTCTCTTGCTTTACTTTGTTGTCATAAGACATAGAGAATTCATTTTCTATCTTGATAGAACACGAGACAATATCTTCGTATGACGAGAAGGTTTGTGAGACTAATGATCGATGGAGAAATGGTTTCAACCCATCAAAGAAACGATCAATCTTACTTATTGGGTTACGTATATAATCTGCAGCATGCCTCGCTAACCTTGTAAAGTTGGCCTCATACTTTGCGACATTCTCATCCTCCTTTTGTCTTAGACTCAAAAATTGTCTTTCCATATCTGCTCGATGGTCACGAGGATAGTATTTTTCTAGGAAAAGCTCTTTGAACTCCCTCCATTCCATATTCAATACGTCGTCATCTTCTTTTGTATTTTGAATCAATGACCACCATTGATCGGCATCTCTAGTGAGGCGGTAAACTACCATGGCAACCTTCTCCCTTTCGCTACTCCCCAAGGCATGGAATATTTTCTCTAAGGAGTTTATCCATTGCTCAGCTACTAATGGATTTGTACCCCAATTAAATGTTGGTGGTTGTTGCCTCATGAAGCGGTCTAACATTGATTCTCCACATTGCGGATCAGGGTGCTCCATACGAGTAAGGTTATTATTCATAACCTGAGTGAGTTGTCCCATTATGGTAATAAGTTGATCAGCACCAGTTGTATCTCCAGATCCACAATAATTATCTTGTGCAGGAGGGCAATCCCTACACGGAGTGCGTGCATTGATACGGTTTCCATTCCTTCCACTAGGCGCCATTTCTAAATAATGGCATAAACTAGATTAGTTTATGAAATAAAATACATAATTCCATATTTGTAAAACACTTTACATAAATTGAACTATTTATGGATGTAATCTATAAAAAATTTTCTTTGAGGAAGTATATACTCATAACCCATCATAGTGGTTTATAATGAAAATGATAATTATCCAAAGAATATCCCCCGGGAGTGTCGTAACCAATAGTGCAGCAAGGCCGGTTGTTGTGCACCAGTTCCCGTTCAAGTCTAGGTCAAAGCGGTGTTTTCGGGATTTACTCCTAGGTACATCTGTTCCAGAGCTGCCTCTACCTGCTCGTATCCAGACAGGGATGTATTGCTCGGAAAACTTACAACAACTCTACAATACCAAAATTCTAGGAAGTTCTTCTATACTAATCCTCAAAGTCTATCTTTGCGCTATGTGATCTAATCAGAGTTTATCTAAATCTAGCTTCCACGGTTAGTACTAAACTGCCTCTGATACCAACTGTAACGCCCCGACCCCAGCTACCCAGAGTCGGTGCATTACTTCGTAACATTGGCATGATCATAAAATATCAAGTCTCGAAAGACCGATTAGTTTAGTAGCCTTGGAAACACTAGATACATTCATAAACATTACATTACATCATAAAAATGAAAACTACAATAACATGGTCTCCCTAGTCCACATTCATATCCTCACTGACTATTCTTGCAAGTCAGTCATAATACACTTAATCACATCTTGGGAAAAATAAAACATTGAAAGGGGTGAGCTCAAATGCTCCGTAAGGATAACAATATAGTGGAAACTTTCATAAGAAAACATAAGCATTTAAGGCAATGTATAACTAAAACAAAAGCCTTATTTAACTTGAACTTCAGAATAATATGGAAAATGTAAAATAAAATAATGCCATTACTTACTCACATGGATATTCTACTAGACGAATAATCACGTGAAATATCAATAACCACTTTCTTAATGAGGGAATGTATAATGCCAGACATTCTCAAACATTTTGTCAAGGCCTCGGCCAAGACGTCTAAAATGATTAAGCCTCGGCGAAAACCCTAAATCAAATTGGGAAAGGGTCTCGGCCAATTCCATGTCTAGTTGTCTCATGAGACCTACCGATGCATCGAGGAGCTATAGAGGGCTCCACCCGTCACTTATTATGTCTAATACATTCACCATATAAATAGGTTTAAACATAACATAAATATTCGTATTAAAACTAGCATACGAAATGACAACAGTTTCTTCATAAACTATGGATGGTATAAAAATAACACATCCACAGTCAAATGTTTCATAAAATGCTCAATGGATGTTTTGTATCATAAATCAATTTCAAATAAACTTAAAACCCATCAAAGGATGTTGACATGGATGAAATCTAAGCTATTTGAGAGAAATATCTTTTTTTTTTGAAATAATTTAAAAGTCCCATAATTATAAAATAATACATTTAATTTGAAAATATTATTATAAGCTTGTAAGGGAAGCTTCAACGAAGTTATAATGGCGGAAAATAGCCGCACCCGCCGTATAAGTTAAAAAAACATTCTTACCTTAAATTTGTCAAAAAGGTCAAAAATTACATTGTTTGGAAAATAACGGTATGATTCCTTTCAAAACCGTATAAGGGTATAAATGACATTAACCCATTTTCCATTTAATAGTAAATTTTTTTGAAAGACATTTTTAAGAAACATGGATGTGGATGATAACGAGGTCCCAGTAGATAATTATGTATAAACAACCTTGGATAATGAAGAGGTTGTGAAGTAAACCCTTACCTTGTACTTTTCCATGGTTGGGGTAGGTTAACCTCCTATATAATGGTGAAATAATTGTTATTAAATTATACACGAATCATATACATTCATATGATATCATATATGATCTTTTAACATTGCCTTGTTAACAATATCTTAGATTTATCATTGTTTCGGGTGTTAACTTACTCGTTTTCTTTTATATGTTTTGTTACGTAAGTCATGTTTTTCATGGATAGGTTGTATCTTATTCATATCCAGAATGATATCATGTCCTTAAACATTATTTTTAAATCATCAAATGATAATTATTCTTCAATGGATATGACAGAGAATGAATCTCATCGCGTTTGTGGAGACGGTAGTCCGTACGTACGCACGGGCGACAATATCATTATTTTGATATTAAAATAATATATAATTGGATAGTATATCATATATACAGAATCATTATCATGTTATATTTATTATTTACATGAATTACATATCATTATTATACCCATCTAAATAATAATATATTGAATAACAATTACACCACGACGTGGAGACGGTAAGCCGTACGTACGCACGTATGGTGACATGTCATTCAAATGATGGGTAGAATACTGAATATGGTTGTTCCATATTTATAATAACATCACAGTATATAGAAGATACTGGAGTTATAATTTTAGAATTGAAATAATAAACAAAGAGGGAGTGGAAGAAGACAGAAACATGAAAGAGGGTGATGAAAATGTAACCTCTTCTTCGGGTTCTTCCTTTTTTATTTGATCAAAAGGACTCCATAGGATGGCTTTCTTACTAAAATAACGCTTCTAGGATGAAGGGAGCGAAGTTGGGAGAGTATTTGGGCAGAGTTTGGCCGAACCAAAAGGCTTGAATGTGTGAATAAGGTGGTATAGGTGGGGGCCTTTTATAAGAGGAGAGGAGGGGCTCTTTTGGAAAGATTGAAATGTTATATTATTATACAATGATTTTAGGATTTTAAAGGTCCCAAACATATATAATTCGTGGCTAAGGTGATAAGGGTTCTAAATATACCCATCCAATAGTCTTTGGACAAGTGTAATTCTTGGATTTTACAATATCTTTTCATTTTATTAAAATCGTTAAATAATGAGGTCATCGCTAAATCATAATGATGTCATAAATAATTAATTTATTTATTGTCTACAAATTATAATAAAAATACTATTATGTTGGAAATCTTTTTATCTTTCTAATTATTATTTATAGTCAAAATTTGGACTTGTGTAACCCCACTTAAATACTATTTTTGTAAAACAACTCATGTTTGTGTCAATTTAATTTTAACATTAAATAAATATATATTAATGTCATTTTCCAACTAATGTGGCTCCATGGGGTCCCCATGTTGACCCATGGGTTGTATTGGTCGGCCATGACTCATCCAATAGGATTAGGACAAGTTTCAAGCTCATCTCATATTATTAAAACATTATTTTTACCTTAAACTACACTAATTACCTCTAATCGCGATTAAGAACTTAAAAGTTACTATTCACCAAAAATTTATTTTAATATCATTGAACCACATTTTACTTCTTAATGAAAACCATGTATGTTGGATTTTTGAAAATCATATCACAGAAGTGGTAATATTTCATTTTAACGAAAAATCAGTTTTTAACAACCACTTAGTGGTTTCACTATTCATCAAAAATTGAAGTTTTTCAGAATAAGGCCAAAATTTCACCCTAAGCTATAATTGATATTCCGAATTCAAAAATGATGTCTATTTTAAAAAATTCCAAACATATGAGTTGCATTAATTAATTTTATAATTAATTCCCGCTGTTACAAAAAATAGCATGTTTTTTAGAAACAATTTATATCAAAAGATTGGCAATTGTTTATGTCCAATTTCAATGTTAAATTAATTATAATGAACACCATTGGATAAAATGGTAAAAATATATTCTAATTGTACTTTAAAACCAATAAATAGTATAATTTATCACTATAAATTATTTTGATTAAAAAAGTTGTTTTAAATTATTTTTCACTATTCATAAAAAATTAGAAGTTCTCAGAAAAATACAAAAAATTCAACATAGGCTAATTTCGATATTCGAAATCCAAAAATGAAGTAAATTTTGAAATATAAAATTTCTATAATTTTAAAAATTGGTTATTACTATTCATAACAGCTACTTTGATTAGTTGAGGTGTGTTAGAACTCGAAGTTTCGTATAATGCAAGCTATTACATTATTGTGGAAGCTCGGGGTGTTACAAGGTTCAACAATGAATTTTCAGGATTGGAAACACAAAATTCAATTTTGAATGACAAATGAATAAATTATGATTGGACGGATGGAATAAAGAATGCATCAAGGAGTTGAATAGGTTCTTGACATCATTACTTCTTTTGATCTTACCTCAGTCAAGTGAGGAGTACATGGTGTATTGTGATGATTATGGGATTGGGCTAAGAGGTGTGTTGATACAAGGGGATCGAGTCATTGCTTATGAGTCTCAGCAGTTGAGGGCACATGAATAGAATTACACCACACATGAACTCAAGTTGGAAGTATTTTTTATGCTCTTATGTGTTCAAGAAGAAATATTTTGGATTAAGATTTTAACATTTTTATGGATCACAAAATATTGAATTCTATCTTCTGACAGTGCCAGTTCAATATTCGGCCATGAAGAATGGTAGAGTACATGAAGACCGTTGATTTTGAACTGGAATATACAACCGAAACAAGGAATTATGTGGCTGACTCCATAAGGAGGGAAACTTAAACTCATTTGGTATATGAGTTGACTATGGAGTTGAAGATGATGAATATGTTGGTAGAAATGCATGTGGTATTTTAGGAGAGTCAGGGGAGGATGACTATAGTTTCTTTTATAGTAGATTTTACACACATGAGACAGATCATGGATAAGAAATATGAAGATCTGAAGAGTATAGACTTAATAGAGAGCCTTGAAAGTTTGGAAATACCTTTAGGATGGATAATAGATGAGGAGGAGATCATCTATTTAAAAAATCGGGATATTGTGCCTATGAGAGTGTGAGAGGAACTCATGTAAGAATTCCATTCCTTAAAGTGGGCATTACATCCTATGGTGTAAAAACTATACCACGACCTACGAAAATAGTTTTTGTGGAACGTCATGAAAAAAGAGATAGTTGGGATCATAATAGGAGGATTCACCTATCAATTGTTGAATAAAGAGTATCAACCACAAAGATTCCAATTTTAGTCATTCCCTATTCCAAAATTAAAGTGGATTGACATGACTATGGATTTCATAGTAGGAGTTCCAAATATTCTTATGAAGAACAATGCTATTTGGGTTATTGTGGACAGACTAACGAATGTAGATCATTTCTTCTTATCAAAGAAACCTTTATATTAGAAAATTTGAGAGAATTGTATGTATGATTGATAGTTTGTTTGCATGGGGTGCCATAGAAAATAGTTTCGTATTATAATCAGAATATTACCTCTCATTTCAGTCAGAGTTTATAGAATGTTCATGGTACATTGGTTTTGTTAAGTACGACACTGCACCCATAGAAAGATAGGCAGTCATAGTATACCATACAACTATTAGATGATATGTTGGGAGAGGTCTGCACAGTTTGAAAAAATGTGTGGCCAAAATGTGCGACCATGAAAAACCAGATAGAGTGTTCTAAATTTTTTTTCCTCTATTTTTCATAATTTTGTGGCCCTACCCAAGAAACCATGTTCAGTGGTTAAATTATTCCAAAATTATTTAAAAAATCATCCCGAAACATGGAGAATCCCATATTTCAACCTTGGCTAGTTTTGGAAAATTCTAGGTGTTTCCAATTCCTTCCGGAAGTATTCCAATGTTATTAGAACGTCATTCTTCGTGATCAAAATCCCAAATTGAAGATTTTATCTCTTCTTGGTAAGTGCATTTCATCCCATTAATTCTCTTGTTCCTTCCCCAATATATCCATGTCCTTTTAATTGAATATCTCCACCTTTTTCATTGATCTAATCCTATTTTGGAGATCCAAATCTAGGATTGTGGATCTAGATCAAGATATTCAGGATCTTTATGCCTTCGATGTTAATTTTGGTTTATGAATTTAGATCTAAATCTTGATCGACAATGTTGTGCCACATGGATTTTTTGGATTTTATTTGGGAAAAAATCTATCAATAAACTAATTTTGGTTGTCTAAATCGAACTTCCATAGTCTGGAATTTGATATGTGAATGTCAGTTTATGTATTTTCTAGATTCCCATGATGATTAATTTACAAAATTGATGTAATCAGGAATTTGGAATTGGCTTGTGATTACCATGGTTATTAATTGATAATTTAATCATGGAACAAACTAAGTGGTTTTTTTCCAAAAGTATTGTTTTTGAGGTTGGTTATGGGTAGAGATATTGTAATTGAGATATCAAATTGATTCGGTTAATATTTTTAATTGGGGGAAACTAATTATGAAATGATGTTTGGATATGAAAGATAATTAATTATGATAATTAATGATGTATCATGATGTTGATAGAATATATTTCATTTTTAGAATTAATAATGGAAAGTTTATGTTTGATATGGATAATTAATTGTGAAGATTTAATTATGGAAATCCAAATTTTTTGATTGATTAATTAATTAATGAATTAATTATTGGGTTAAATGCTTAGTTAATTGTTGAGTTAATTAATGTCCATTTAAATGTTTATCTAATAATTGTATTAGTAATAGAATAACGTGATTAATTCATATTAATTAATGAATAATTGAATGGATTATATTTTTTTGTTCTATACATGGTTTTATAGACTGATTAAAAGTTGAGACTTGGACAAGGAATTTCTCACAAATTGTTATCAAAGTATGAGATTATGGGTTTATAGGCTTGATGAATTACACCGAATGAGATATGGAGTGTTAGGCTTGGAAACCTACATTTAAAGAGATATTGGGATCTTCACAAGATCTTCAACACCAAGCTAATGATAATAATAAATGACGATTCAAATGGAATACATGAATTGAAACTGGGCCTAATATGCATAGTAATGATTAAATGAAAATGTGATAACTATTTAATTATGCATTGTATTTTTTCTCCATAATACTGCATATAATATCTTTTAATAGGACTTGTTTTAGACATCATTTTTGGTGGTGAAATGAGTGGTACTCACACCCTATTTGGGCAGCCTGATTGGCACCCGAGTAGACATTGTTGTTTCAGGATAGGATAAGGAAAGGCCCTGGGATAGGATGATGTTTGGGATTGGAGCATGGGAGATGGAAGTGGACATGGATCTGGACCCACTTGGTGGTCATTGTAACTTAAATTTCAATTCAATTATATATACGTGACACATCCATTGTCATAGCATGTTTTACCTTCTAGTTGAGTATTTTATTTTCCTGTTTGACTATCATATGACATGATATTACTCTGGTCATTTATACACTTTTCAAATTGGATATTGTTTTTTTCATCCATTGTTCTTTTGATTCTGATAAAATAAGGCATTACCTCCCCAACACCAACTTACCAGACCCTCACTACTAGTCGTCACCATCTTGCATATGAGGAGGCACGCTTGAGGTCATGTCGTCAAGCAGATCAGGGAAACATTTAGTGGAAAACAGTTCGGGACATCATAAAACCATCATCATAATTTTTTATAATAAAAAATTATTTGTAATAGAGGGAAATTTTAATATGTTTGTCATCTCAAAAAGCATATAGTTTTGTATCCAAATAGAAAAGAAATTTGTGGAAATTGGAAATATAGACATGGCTGAAATGTATAATTTCAAGTAATGACGGGTTGTGACATCGATCATTAATCATAATAAATTAGATGATTATGAGAAAGTCAACAAACACAAAACAAAACTCCATTGATTTGTTAAAAAGCCTAATGAAAAATCATAAATGTAGATATTTAAATTTTTTCATTTCATGAACCTTTTCATAGTGTTCAGGATTTTAATTAAAATATAGTCAAATAATATATGGAAATAAACTTGCATTATTATTATGTTTTTTCCTTTATTCAATTTTCATATAATATTATCATGTTCTCCAATGTCTGAGTGTTTAAGATGATTTTTTATGCATGAATTACTAAAATACATATACACATGAAAATATAATTCATAGAAATCGAAAAAAGTTATTTCTCTTATATTAAAACATTATCCAAAACCAAAGAATTTTTCACCATGTAGGATAATTACCAAAATGAAAAACTGCAAATAATGAAATATAGTAATTATCTTTGAAGACTAAAAAATATCACCCAATTATCATCATAAAGCGACAAAAAAATAAATTACCATAAATTTCTTAAAAAAATATGCAATGTGAATGAAACATATAAATCACAATGATTTGATCACCAATTCAACCAAGATAAATTCTAAAATTTTCTCCAAATAATATTATTCAATCATAATAACATATAATCTAAAAGTTATATTTTTTAATCATATAATCTCAAAAATATGGTAATCATTTTCATAAATTACCTAAATAACCATAACAACACATTTTGATAATATATTATTCTAAAATATAATTCATCCTTGACTCAAAAAATAATACAGCATGTTAATCCAAATCGACACATATACTATAACAAAATAAAATGGCACCCAAAAACTTATCATCCTTATCTATAATGTAATAAAAAAAATTTAATGTCCCCAAAATTACATGTATTTTTTTCATATATATTGGAATTTTAATAGTCCGCGAAAATTAATGGCGCATGATTCTGAGGCCCGATGTGTCCAGAAAGAATTTATGAACTTTTTTTAGGTACGTTCAGTAAACGTACGAGAGGGTTTTTGCACTTTTGAACCTGTTCTCACTATTCATATCTGAGAACACTATTAAACTCAAAGCACTGATATTCACTTAAGGATACCTTCACCTCGACAGCATTAGGATTATGGTTAAAGATAGTTTTTCACTATTTTGTGGATGACGCGAAAAATAAAAATATTATCATTTTTTTTGAAACCTCTCTACATGGGTTATGGATGTGGGTACCACCCAAACTAAAACCCTGAATTTCAATTCAATGGTGGGGACCACCCGACTCCATTAACCTCCCTATTTAATTTTGGGAAGTCTCTTGAACTTCCTCCACTTTAATTGTGCCATCTTCCATTAATTAATTAAATCCAACATTAATTGTGCCAATAATTTAAAAAATAACAACAATATTTTATTTGGGTTGGCTCCTCAATTTGGCATAGAATAAATCATTGGTGGAAGGGATGAATTGAGAGATAATTGTAGAAACTCACCTCCAATTAAAAAAGCATCATCTACAAAACAGAACGAGGAAGCGACCTCGAGCCCCGATTGGAAGAACCTTGCGGAGGAAACGAACGCCGACATCGTTGATGACAACAAACTGATTTCTGTCTTTCCCACATCATCAATCCGCAATGAAACATTCTAGTTAAGGATTGTTGTTTTGAATTTCCCTTTTTCCATTCCTGACAATTATTCATGATTCAATAAATATTTCAACTGCTTGCAACCGCCCTAACGGGGAGGGTACAGGCCAAACGACCATGGCTCGACTCCTCCACAAAATAATTATGGTTCTTGGTATGTTCTTCACGATGGAGGGGGATAGTATCCAACACTGGTGGGTCTTGGGAATGGTAGCTAGCAACACAGCTGGCTGCGAAGATGGCGGGGGTGAGACAGTGATGCCGGTGAAGAGCTGAGGCTCGTCGTCCATGGCGGTGGACAGAGGGTGGCCGATATTCAGCTGACTGCGGAGGGGAGGCACATGACACGTTGCTAATAGAACAAGCGGTTGTGGCCAGCCTAGACATGTGCTACTTGGAGACCGAACGACTTCATCCATTTGGAGTTTTTGAGTAGGGGGCACACAACTCCCAGCCCACCCCCACATGCGGCCAGGATGGGCCTCCCAGCATGGGTCGGGCCACCCGGTGAGGGTCGGGCTGCCAAGCGCGGTCCGATCCAGACACATTAGGTTGGGCCGGACCTAGTGGGCTAGGATTGATCTAATAGGGCTGGGTCAACCCGAACCAGGCCGTGTCATCCCAGGACGTGCCAGGCCGGGTCGGAACAGACCCGGTCTAGTTTCGATTGATTCCACACTTTCGGCCATATCAGGAGCTACAGTCATCCGTTTGATAAACCGTCTATGGGGCCGAAAACCTTGGAGTGAGACAGTCCTTTTGGTATACCCAACTCGATTTTTGGTTAATTTTGGGGTAGAGTTGGGTTGGATTGAGCACAAATCCAACTGGGCCCTCTGGACTAAAAGTCTAATAACTCATTGAGGGGGCATCCTATTGACACACCGTCAGTTGTTTTGAGACCCCTATTACGTGGAGGTCCTTTGGGATAATTATTCATGGGACTTAGTGGATGTTGGAGTATCAACCTATGGATTGAGGAGCGTACCATCCCGAAATCATGAGAGCTTAGTGCGGGAACCCTATAGCTATCTATTACATGATAAAGGGATCCTTCGTGGGTCAATATTTTAGGATCCCACAAGGATACTCTCTAGGAATATGTGTGGGACTACTCATGGATCCTGAGTGGGTCTGATGTACAAGGATCCAGTGTGTGTTTGATGATGTACTAGGATACAATGGGGGTCTTCTGTACAAGAATCATGTGTGGGTCTGATCATGTACTAGGATCCTATGTAGGTCTGATTTACTAGGATCCCTTGCAGGTCTGATGATGTACTGGGATCCTATGTGGGTATGCCTCCTCACTAAGTTATTAATTTGGTAGTTTAATATAATCATATATACTTATGTACATAAGTTATACCTAGTGTGAGCTGCGTCCTTACCTTTGTGGTGTTCTTGAATGTGGTGTACCTGAGTGGTACTTACCGTCATGGTGTTATATTTGTGGTATTTTTTAGTGCGGGGTTCTTGTGTGGTGCTTAGATTCATGGTAATCTTTCCTTCATGGAACAATTGTACTTTGACTAAGGAGTTTGGCCTTATGATTCCTCATGAATGAGATGGGTAATATTTGGTTACTTAGGTATACATATGGGCATATACCTATGTAGGGTTTTCACTGGTTTACATGATTTATGGTTTATCGTTTGTGCATTATGTGAGACCTTTAGTGTCTTAGGATCCCAATTGAGTATCGTTATACTCACCCCTGCATGGGATTTTCTCACACCATGTCATGTTTTGTGCAGACAACGGATAATGAGGATCGAGGATGAGGGTACTAGGACTGGACGATGCCCAGTGGTGGATAATAAGACATGTTGTTATGCAGAGGAGACATGATTACAAGTAGTGTTAAGGAGGATATTCGTACCTACCTTTTAGGTTGTAACCTCAGAGGACGACCCAATAACTTTCTTTCTCTTTCCTCAGTTGTATTGTATTTTCGGTTGTATTTGTACCTTTACATTTGGGCTTGTGTTTCGGCCCATGTTACTTTTAGCACACTATGTTATATACATTTTATTGGTGTTCATATCTTGCAGTGTGCTTGGTGGGCATGTGTTTATATGTAATAAAGGAAATGTTATCCCAGTTTTAGAGAATATGCCTTTCAGTGCTCGTCTCCAGCACCTGGCCTATTGAAGTCATGCTTGGGGTAGTCACAGAACGGGCCTTGGGGGATGGTTTGTGACAAATTGGTAAGATAAGGAGGCTCTACCATAGAAAATTTGATTGTGAACATTTAATGGAAACAGTGTTAAGTGTAGTGAGTGTGGTTATTAGTTAAGGGAATTCAGTGTGTGTGCGGCAGCCAATGTATCCATACCCCAGGACCCTGAATTCTAATTTATGACTCAGTACCTAAAAACATGGATTGTGTGTGTGTTTTGAAATGTTTTCTTTTTGAACTCTTTGAGTCAGCTCACCAGGTATAACTTATTTACCATGGTGCACCTGTTTCTTTCCAGGATGCCTCCACACAAACATCCAGCTAGGGTTCTAGGTCTAGTATGCACTAATATCCCATCGAGCGACGAGTCTTAAGTGTAGGGACCTCTTACTATAAAGGCACCAATAGAGGCAGTAGTGGTACCATTACCCATTTGGCCACTCATGCCAGCAGCCCCTATATTAGAGGGTGCACGCAACTAGGATGCATTTCGTGAGTTCCAGCACTAGAGGACACCTAGGGTTAGGGGAGAGATAGACACACAGGTATTTGATGATTGGGTGGAGGCCATGGTGTGAGTCTTCTGACTGGTAGGGATACTAGCTGATCTCATGGTTATCCTTTCTGCCAATCTTCTATAGGTAGCAGCATGCAGATTATAACGATCGATGCTCCAGGTTCACGATGAGGTGACACTTTTCTGGGAAGAATTTGAGAGCCTTTTTTTGGTATATTTTTTCCCAAAGAACCTTTGCGCAGTGCACATTCAAGAGATTTTGTTGAGTCAATCAGCTTTTCTGTATGACTTTTCTATTCCATCATAATTGGGGAGATTGTTGACTTATTAAGGTTACCTTATTACTTTACAATTCCTTCTTGTTTTGAAAATCACAAAAACCTTATGTCAAGGAAAATCACATTTTTCTCTGTGTTACAATTCTATAAGGAAAAATATCTTTTCCAAGGAAATTTATTCTTATCATGTTTTCATTGTACATATCAAAATTTTTCTAGGTGTAAAATTCAGTTTGAATCCAAAACCTCAAAATCTTGTTAATACCTTTATATGAAGCATTGTCTTTTAGAATCTGAATTCTCAAAATTCTAGTTATGAACTTTTTATGATCTAACTCTAAATTCCGATTATGAATTCTGGATATGAACTCTTCTAAGTTCTCACTCCAAATTCTAAATACGAATTCTAGTTACAAACCATCTGAGTTCAATATTCATATTTTGAATCAAAATTTGGGTTAGGAAATCTTTTGAGATCTGATTCGGAATTCTGAATACAAATTCTGGATACGATCTTCTCTATGTTCTGACTCTGAGTTCTCCAAATTCAGACTCCGAACTCATCTCAGTTCTGACTCTGAGTTCTTTAAATTCATACTCTGATCTCTTATGAGTTCTGACTCTGAATTCTCATGAACCCTGACTTCTAACTTTTTGAGTTTCGGTTCTAAATTTTTATGAATCTAGATACCGAATTTCCTTGATAATCAGACTTTTTAATTCTATATATTTCAGTTTCTGAATTCCTAGAAAACTGAATCTGAATATCCTTGTATTATAGACTCTGAATTCAATTTTTGGTTAGAATCTGAACATTCATTTTCTTACATTCAGAATATCAGATTTTAGTTATGCTCACACATATTTTGTAATAAAATGATTTCATTATTTTAGTTACTCACTAACCATTGTTTGACATACATGTGTATGGGTCCCTCCGAAAATCAAGAAAAAATATGACCGTTGGAAGATGGAGCTGACTGTTGAAGGCATGCCTATAAATAGGATATCAATTGACAGAGCTAATGATTTTTTGAATTTTTGAAGCTCAGAACTTTCATATGTGATTTCTAGAGAGAGTGGATATTATAAACTCTCAGGTTTCATGCAGAAAGTTGGAAGAGCTTGTTCAAACTTTTCTACTTGCAGACTAGCTTAGTATAGAGGTGAAATTTCCTTGAAATCAGAGACATCGGGTTGTGAAGTCAGAGGTGCAGATTTCATTACAAATCAAAGGCTTGTAGGTATAGCAAGACAGATACCGATCTTCGGATTGAGGGATTACCTGGGTTTGGGTATGACAGACTTTCTTGAAAGTATAAATGAAGGGATATTTTATCCAGGACTGTTGGATGCCCTTCTCTTTGGGATAAAAGAGTTACTACATGTCACCTGTAGTATTTATATTTTGTTTTCTACTGTATTTTTAGTTGTTGGGGAAATTATAATATTAATATACTAAATTAGACTTGTACACTGATTATATGAGATTCTATATGCTTTAATGTAGAATCTTAGTTATAGTAAACTTTTGATAAGTTTCATTTCTGGAATCACTTTTATGGAATCAAGCAAGTTATTAGAGCATAGAGGTGATGTGAATATTGGTTATTCAAAATGTCCTTGGGGATTTTTAATGTATACAATTCACCCCCTACTGATTTTGAGAATCTCATCATTACATATTCGATACTACAATTGATATCATAGTTTGGAAACCTCATATCCTGTACCAATCCTATAATTGGTATCAGATAAGGTCACATTTTAATAAATCTCCCGATTATATCCAAAAGAAAATTATTCTTATTATTACATTCGAAATTGAATTTTAGGATTCAAACTTTTTTCGAATCAGTTATTGGGACTCATATAGTTTAGTTTCATTTTTTCTTATAGGTACCCTTGTTCTATATTTTTCTTTCTTAGGAAAATTCTCCATATTTACGATCTTTTTCTATTAACATGTTTTTGTTGAATGATTTTTCTATAAGATGGCAGGACTCATTGTTTGTTCCATACACAATCTCAATCCAACTAGACCACCTATCTTTGAAGGATATGATTATGAATACTGGAGAGATCGTATGAAGACATACATTATCAATACTAGTGTTGATAATTCTGTTATGGTTACTAAAGGATATAAAATACCTCACAAAGATGTTAGTACCTTTAATAATCATGAAAAGCATGAATATAAAATGAATAATAAGGTACACAATACATTTATTTTCTCCATGATTAGAAATATATATAGCCAAAATTCAGCTAGTGAAACAGCAAATTTTTTTTGGAAGAAACATGAATTTACTCACTTTGAAGCATCCACTGTAATTGAAACTAGAAGAGCTATGCTTAGAGCTGAATATTGTGGTTTAAACTATCCATAGGAAGAACCCATGTGAAAGGTGCAACAAATATTCATGACTATTGTGAATAGTTTAAAATCCATGGGTGAGAAAGGATTAGATATTGAATCCCTTGTTGATAAGATCATAGGAATCATGCCCAATAAATGGGAATCCAAGAGGACTGTTATTGATGACAACATAAAGGTTACTCTGATTTCCACAGATGAACTGTTTGTAATTCTTATTCAGTATGAGACTAGAATAATGAGAGATTCTGATAATGTAAAGAAGAAAAATGGAAATGGAAGTATTTCATTTACTACCACATCAAATCATCTGAAAGCTAAGACTAATGAGAGAGTTACTAGATCAAAATCTAAGAAAGTTGTTATCTAATCTGAATGTAGTGGAAGTGAATCCTTAGAGAATGAATTAGAAAACCTTGCTTGAAGGATAAACAAGATTGTTGGAGAGATGAACTTTCAATCCAGTTACAAGAAGAAAGAATGGAAAGACACAAAAGATTCAGAAGATATATGTTAGGAATGCAAGAGAGCTGGACACAAAAGACCTGATTGTCCTATGCCTAAGAGAAAAGAAAGAAAGGAAAAGCATTCAGAGAGAAATAGAAATAAGTATTACAAGGTTAAAGCTAATAATTTAATGAAATCTAATGACACCTAGAGTGAGAGATATGGTGACTCTTTTTATGAATCTTCAAATTATGAATCTTCTAGAAAGAAGAATATTTGTCTAATAGCCAGACTACCTATTAACAATCATATGCTTAATGGCTTAGGTAGGAAATGCGAAATCAATGACCAATGTTTCTTTGAATGCTAATAATAGTAAATACTGTAACTCTTAGGCTGAATAATCTTTTTCTAATAAGATAATACTTTATCTTCCTATGAAGACGTTTCTACATTTTTCAAACTTCACGAGATTGAGAATTCAAAATTCATGAGAAAACCTGCTAAGGAAAAATCTAGGAATTCTATTCTTTCTAAGTAAATATCATATCATTATAAAGATCTTGATAAGATAAATTTAATTTTTAAAGTATTTCAAAAAATCTTAAGGAAATATGTTATGAGAAGAATAACCTTTCTAAAGATCTAGAAAACACAATTTCTTTGAAAAATGTTTTTAGAGCCTAGCTGTAGTTCAAAATTAAATTTTTTTAAATCCATAAACATTGTTATCAAACTCAAATCCAAAATATTTTCCTTGAAGAAGTTTTTTTCAAACATTTTTTTAGGTAAGGATATTTTTTATAAAATGCATTCTCAAATCCGACTTCAAATGAATAGTTCTTCTTTTGTTTATACAAGTTCTATACCAATTTTTAGTAACAATTACATTGATCCTCAAAGTTCCCCATTCCGTAGTAAGTGTCACTATGTTGGACACTAGGAATTTTTTTTTCTTAAAAAAAACCCATTCTTTAAGATTTCATAAAGCCTATTTTTCTAAAAAGTTGTGGGTGCCTAAAATTTTCATTCTAATAATTCCGGTTCAAAGAAATTTTGAATTTCAGAAACCTATCTTTTTTTTATTTTCAGGAAAATTGAGATGGGACAAACAACAATACAAGGTACATGGATAGTGGATGTTCCCAGTATATGACTGGAAATACAAAATATTTTCAAAAGATTATCATGATGAATGGATGAAAATTAACTTTCAGAGATAATGCTTAGAGAGAAATTTTTTGTATAGGTAACATCATTATTCTAGAAAAAATATTCATTTAAAATGATTTATTTGTTAAGGGTCTTAAGAATAACATAATTAGCAGAAGTCAATTATGTGATAAAGGTTACGTTGTGAATTTTAGGAATGACATGTGATTAGTACAGAATTTTAAGTAAGAGTTAATTATTTGCACCCATAGGCAAGAGAATATTTACACACTAAACATAGAAGACCTTAGGAGCCAAGATCTACCATGACTTAGTGCAATGGAAGGTCATTCATGGTTGTGGCAAAGTAGGTTAGGACACTGTAACCTTAGGAAGTTATGAAAACATTGTATGAAATTTATTTTTAAGGATATACCAGAGCATATATTTGATTCTTCAAAACTTTGTGACCCTTGTCAATATGGAAGGAAACATTAATCAAGTTTTAAATTAGTTGGTGAAGTCTCAACTACTGATGCATTACAGTTAGTGCATATGGATCTCTTCGGTCCTACAAAAACTGGAAGCACTAAGGAAATGTATTATGTATTTGTCTTGGATGATGATTACACAAGATTTTCGTGGGTCTACTTTCTAGGAAAGAAGTCTGAATACTTTTATTATTTCAAAAGGTTTAGATCCCAAATTAATAATGAGAAAAGCCTTACATTGAATACAATTCATAGTGTTCATGAAGGGGAATTTAAAAATTATGATTTAGAAACTTTTTGTAGTTGAAAAGGAATTAATCATAACTTATTAGCACCCAGGACACCACTACAAAATGGTGTTGTTGGAATAAGAAATAGAATTATTCAAGAGTTAACTAGAACCTTGTTGAGTTAGTATTTTTAGCCAAATATTTTTGGCCTAAAGCTGTATGTACTGTTATTAATACTATAAATCGAGGTTTAATTAGACCATTTCTTAATAAAACTCCTTATGAGATATGTAATGGTAGAAAAAATAGACATTCCTACTTCTAGGTTTTTGGTTTCAAGGTATTCATTCTGAATACTATAGATAATCTTCATAAATTCACATCAAAATCTGATGAAGGTATTTTCATAGGCTAATCCACAACTATTAAGGCCAATATAGTTTTCAAACAAACACTTGTACTTTTGAAGAGATAGTACATGTGAAATTTGATGAAACTGATCCTTTTGTTTTTAAACAACCCCAGGAAACATCCTCGGATGTGTTCTAAAAAACTGATTATCAACCATTGAAAAAAGATCCTTCTTTCAAGGAAAATGTCTAAGAAGGTACATATGAAAAATTAACCCCAGAAGATTTCCTACCTCAGGTTGATGAACAAGTTTTAAAAAATCCAAATCAGTTGTTTCTAATGAATCATCCCACTGATAGTATCATTGGTGATGTAAATCAACATGTAAGGACTAGACGTTCCTTAAGAAATGAATTAGGACATCTAGCATTCCTTTCCCAATTAGAACCAAAAAGCATTGATGAAGCATTAGGTGATGATTATTGGATTAAATCTATGCAAGATGAATTGATGAATTCAAAATAAATAAAGTCTAGAAATTGGTTGAAGGACCTCAGAAAATTTTTGTTATTGGAATAAAATGGGTCTTTAGAAAAAAGTGTGATAAAAATGGAATCATTATAATAAATAGATCTAGATTAGATGCTAAAGGATATAATCATCAAGAAGGTATATACTATGAAGAAACCTATACTCCAGTAGCTGGACTTGAATCTATTTTTATTTTACATTCTTTTCCAGCATTCATTAATTTTAAACTTTCTCAAATGGATGTGAAATGTTACTTCCTTAATGGTTTTGTTCATGAGGTAATTTTTGATAAACAACCTCCTGGTTTTGATGATACAAAACATCCTGATCACGTTATTAGACTTACCAAAGCATTGTCTGGACTTAAAAATCCCCTCATTCTAGGTAAGATATACTTACAAGATTTTTGCTTCAAAATAACTATGTTACGGGAAATTTAGATCCAACCGTTTTTATAAATAAAGATAATAAATTTTTTTTGATTGTTGAAATTTATATCGTTGAAATATTATTTGGTTCAACCCACCAATATTTAACTGATTCTTTTGTGGATCTAATGAATTCTGAGTTTGAAAAGAGTATGATGGGAAAGTTAACATTTTTCCTTGGTTTTAAAATCTCTTAAAAACCAAAAGGAATATATATATATCATCATAAGTATATTAAAGATCTTATTAAATAGTATGGATATAACAACACTAACAGTATAAGTACTTCCATTGGTACCTCAAACACACATGATCTTGATGATGATGGGAAACGTGTAGATCAAACGTCTTTTAGAGGTATGATAGGAAGTTTATTTTACTTGATAGATATTCTTACAGAATTAATGTTTTTAGTATGCTTATGTGCAAGATATCAATCAAATCCTAAGGAATGTCATTTAAAGGTAATGAAAATAAAATTTTTCTATTTAATGGGAACCATGGATTTAGGACTCTTTTATTCTTCTAGAAATGAATTTTTTTTGAAAAGTTTTTTGGATGTTGACTTTAGAGGATGTAGAATGGATAGGAAGAGTAAACCCGAAACTTGTCATTTCATATGAGATTCATTATTTTCTTGGTCATGAAAAATGAAACACTCATTAGAACATTCCACTACTAAATCTAAATATGTAGCAGTTGAAAGTTGTTGTGCTCAAGTGTTGTGGATGCAACACACACTCACAGACTATTGTACAAGATTTACCAAAAAAAATATTCTTTGTGATAATACATGTGCCATTTCCCTTAGTAAAAATCATGCACAACACTCTTGTTCAAATCACATAGATATTAGGAATCTCTTTCTTAGGGATCAAACACAAAAAGGAGATATCATCATTCAATTTATCGGAATGAAAAATCACCTAGCTTATATTTTAAAAAAATCTTTACCCACCGATAGATTTGAATACATTAAATAGAAGTTAGGAATGATAAATGTAAGGTAATCCTTCTCAATAAAATCTTGTTGAATAAATGACTTTATAGTAATAACCTTCTTTTCATAGGGGGGTACATTTTATTATTAGTTTTTAAAAAATTTAGTTTTGAATTATTTTTTCTTAGTATGTTTTTTTTCATATTTTTTATAATGATGTTTTTCATATATTTTGTAATGATGTTTTCCATATTTTTCATAATGAAGTTTTTTATATTTTTCGTAATGATTCTTTTCATATTTTTTGTAATAAAGTTTTTCATATTTCCCGTAATGATATTTTTCATATTTTTTGTAATGAAGGATTTCATATTTTTCGTAATGATGTTTGTTATATTTTTCGTAATTAAATTTTTCATAGGTTTCGTAATGAAGTTTTTCATATATTTCCTAATGATGTTTTTCATATTTTTCATAATGAAGTATTTCATATTTTTCATAATGATGTTAGATGCTAGATGCTCTAGAGAAATACGAAATTTATTATAAAAAATATGAAAAATTTATTTCTCTTAATGACATTTTTCATATTTTCGTAATGAAGTTTTTCATATATTTCCTAGATGCTAGATGCTCTAGCATAGCATGAATCAAAAAACAGAATCTATATCCATGGTGATGGATACATGTTAAAAGGTTGAGGATAAACACATGAATTTTCTTATTAGCTATGAAGGCCATAGAAAAACAAGCAAGAAAATGACCAGCTGGTCGAATAAGATAATTGAATATTTGATAGTGTTTGATAAATTTCAAGAATATTTCAAGGATTATTTTTATACTGAAGACTCCAAAATCAAGTATCATACAAATATATTTCTAGAAAAGCTAAATATTGAGAAGAATACTCGGATTCATGATTTCAAATATCTTAATATGAAGTTGAATTATGTTGTCCAAATTTGGAAAATAGAGTGGGAAATACTGATCGGGATTGAAGAAAATCTAGTGATGAAAAATAACTTGCTAAATACTTTGGTAGAGGCTCTGAAGGCTCAGGATGATAAGATCAAAGCCTTAGAAAAGGAAGAAGAGGAGTATCACAAAGAGCTAAAGAAATTGAAAACCATCATGAAGAAGCTGATACCCAAGGAAAAAGAATAAAAATACATCCAAATCCGATCTTTTGGTGTATCATTTATTCCCCATAAAAAATCATCCAATCTTAATGATGCTATGATTTCTTGTTTTATTTGGATGTTTGTACAAATATTTTAGGTACCATATTTTGTTTTCATTCCCCCAAACACTTTTTGAAAATCACATAGGGGGAGAAGGAAAAATAATTCTATGTAAAAGAAAAAATATCCCTAAGTAAGGGGGATTATATCAAAGGGGGATTTCTCATTACAGAATATTTCCATATTCCAATGAAAAATATCATTTTGTTAATCTAGAATATGTTCCTTAGTGTTCCAAAGCCTAATGGAGAGCTAGTCGTATTCATCATTCCTAATGTTAAAAGGGAGATAAATTTTATTTTCAAAGATTATAATTTTTTAAATTTTTTTATTATTTTTCATAAGGATTTTTTTGCTTTCCAGAATGGGGGATATTGTTAAGTCAATAAGGTTTTTCTTATTTCTTTTACATTCCTTCATACATGGGGAGATTGTTGAGTCATTAAGGATTTTTATGACATCACAATTCCTTCTTGTTTTTAAATTCTCAAACACCTTATCTCAAGGAAATTCACTTTTTACCCAGTGTATTACCTCTATAAGGAAAAATTTCTTTCCCATATAAATTTATTCATATCATGTTTTCACTGCTAATATCATAATTTTTTTAATCGTAAAATTCATTTTGAAACCAAAACCATAGAATCTTATAAATACCTTGATATTAAGCATTTTGTTTTAGAATCCGAAATCCCAGAATTCTGGTTACGAAATATTCTAAGTTTCAACTCTGAATTTTGATACGAATTCTGGTTACGAACTCTTCAAAGTTCTCACTCCAAATTCTATATACGAATTCTGGTTATGAACTTTCTGAGCTCTAACTCTAAATTCTATCTCATAATTCTGGTTACGAACTCTTCTGAGATCTGACTATGAATTCTGAATACAAATTATGGAAATGAAATTCGCTAAGTTCTAGATCCATGTTCTCTGAATTTAGATTCTTAACTCTTCTAAGTTCTTAATCCGAATTCTCTTAATTCAGACTCTGAACTCTTATGTGTTATGACTCCAAATTCTCCTGAACCCAGACTTCGAACGTTGTGAGTTCAGGTTTTGAATTCTTATGAATTAAGATTCCAAATTTCCTTGAAATTCAGACCCCAAAAATCTATAAATTTTAGGATCCTAATTTCAAGAAAATTTTATCTGAATATCCTTGTATTAAAGACTCTGAACATTCATTTTATTACTTTCGGAATATAAGATTTTAGTTATGCTCACACATATTTTGATATAAAATGATGTCGTTCTTTCAGTAACTCAATAACCATTTTTTTGTGACATGTGTACAGGTCCCTCTGAAATTCAAGAAAAAGTATGACCGTTGGAGGAGGGAGCTGACCATTGATGTTGTGCCTATAAATAGGACCTCATTTGAAAGAGCTCATGACTTTTCTAATTTTGGATGCTCAGAACTATCATAAGTGATTTATAAAGAGATAGGATCTTATAAACTCTCAGGATTCATGCAAAAAGTTGGAATATCATGATCAAAATTTGCTTCATGCATACTTTCTTAGTGCAGAGGTGCGATTTCCTTGAAAACATAGACTTTGGGTTATAAAGTCTTAGGTGATTATTTCTGTACAAATCGAGGTCTTGTGGAGATACCAACACAGAAAACGATCATCAGATATAGAGCTTACATGGGTTTGGGTAAGACGGACGTTTTGAAAGTATAAATCAAGTGACCTTTTATCTAGGGTTGTTGGATACCCTTCTCTTCAGGATAAAATAGTTTCTACTTGTCGCTTGTAGTATTTCTTTTTTGTTTTCCACTGTATTTTTAGTTTTTGAGGAATGTATAATCTTCTTATACTTCCTTAGACTTTTAGTCTAATTATATAGGATTCTACATGCTTTAAGGTAGAATCTTTGTTGTTGTAAACTATTGTTATGTTTCATTTCCAGAATCAAGCAAGTTATTAGAGCTCAGAGGTGTTGTGAATTTTGGTTATATAAAACATCCTTAGGTATTTTTAAAGAATAAAATTCACCGGCTCTTGTATTTGAGCATCCCATATTTACGTATTCAATCCTGCAATTGGTATCAATGTTTGGTAACCTCATATCTTGTACCAATCCTGCATATTCTTCATTTGCAGTAAGGCTTCTTAATTGTGGCTTAGTACTGAGTGAGGTTCACTAACCTCTCACACTACTCCACTGATATAGTTCATGACCCATTATTTCGGTCTTGAGGTTTTTATAACGGAATTAGGCAGGAGATTTGGGCTTTGATGATTTCTCTCTACATCTCGATGTAGGTAGGGGTGTTAGAGTGAGCCCTCTTAGTGGAGGGTTTTATTGAAGAGGAGTCGCCAGAAGAGAGATCCACCACCATTTTTCATGTAGAGGATTCTTATACAACTAGAATCAGACATATATCATAGAGGTCCAAGAGGACCAGACCTACAGGAGGATGACCACAAGATTCAGGGTCAGCTGTGTAGGGCACCAGAGAGAAATACATACATGCAAGGAAAATGCAGTGATACATTGCGGTGGGAAGAGGATCATGGCTCAAGACTACCTGACCCGCCATACAAATGATCGGTAGATGTTTGAAGAACCACCCAAGAAGAGATAGAGGTTCGACTGGGGAAGTTTGTAGGGAGCAGGTGGACATGGGAGAGGAGATGGTTATGCAGCTAGTGGTGGGTGACAATTCAAGATTTTACCACCACCACCACTGGGTGGTCATCCTCAGCCACATGTAGTAGGTGGAAATGGGTGAGCTTAGCACTAGGTTTTTGGGGCCTATGACCATGGTTCTCTAGAGATGATACGAAGTATGATATATGTCTACTCCACCATATATGTATTACTAATAGACACATGTTCCAGTCATTATTTTATTTCCACTTCCCTGGTTTGGAGATTAGAGATTCAAACAGAGCAGTTGGATCGATCTTTGCGGCTAGAGACTCTTGTGGGAACAGATTTGATGATTACACACAAGTTCTGGCAGTGTGAGCTTACTCTAGGAGGTGAGTGCTTCGGTTGGTATCTCCAAGTTGTGGCATGGAGGCCTTACCATTTCATCTTGGGTATTTACTAGTTATCTATAGTCCAGGCTCATATTGACTGTATTAGGCACAATGTGTGGTGTGTCTGCATGGATGGGACCAGGTTTACCTTCACTGGTGAGAAGGGAGCATTTGCAGCACCAGATGGACTTACCCAGAGGAGAGCATCCATTCACTCATCAGTTGGCTAGACTTACCCTCAGAGCGGTTGATATGGGGACTCTGAGCTATCCTATAGTGGTGGAATAGTACACAGATGTCTTCCATGATGATGTTTAGTGTCTACCTCATCCCAGAGAGGTGAAATTTTAAATTTACTTGAACCTCATGCCTACACTGATATCTACACTAGCATTTTGTATGGATCTCGCGGTGCTTCGAGAGCTATGGGTACAGCAGGAGGACATACAGGGGAATTGATTCATTCGGCCCAGTGCATCTCCTTGGGAAGCCTTGATATTGTTTGCCAAGAATGTGGATGGGATATTGAGACATTATGTCGATTATCGGCACCTGAACCAGGTGACCGTGATGAACAAGTACCCACTTCCGAAGATTGACGGCATCGCCGATCATCTGTAGGGAGCATATTGGTTCTCGAAGATAAACCACAGATCAGGCTATCACCAGCTCAGAGTGTAAGACGAGGAAGTGCTGAAGATGACTCTCAAATGTCTTTACAACCATTATAAGTTCTTGGTAATGTTGTTCGACGTAACCAACACTCCAGTAATGATCATGGGACTCATGAACTAGATCTTCCAGCCATACCTTGACCGCATTCTATTAGTCTTAATTGACAACATTCTGGTCTACTTGGCTACTGAGGAGGAGCATGCATGTCATTTCAAGATAGTTCTGGACACACTTTTAGAGCAGCAGCTATACAGTATGATCTCGAAGTTCCAGTTCTTGATCCGACGGGTTCACTTTCTAGGACATGTCATCTCAGAGGCTGGATTTGCAAGGGATCCAGTGATGATTGAGGTGGTACATTCTTGGGAGCCACCTAGAAGTGTGATGTAGGTACATAGTTTCTTGGGTTTGGTTGGATACTACCAGAGGATTTTTTAAATTTCCCCCAAATTGCAGCACCATTATCAGTGTTGACTATGAATGGGAAACCCTTCTTCTGGTATGAGAGATTTCTGTGGAGTTTTAGGAGCTGAGTCAGAGGCTAACTAATACCCCCTTCTTGAGGATTCCGGAGGATGGTGTAGGGTACGTAGACTTCTGCACCACATCAAGGACCAGGTTTGGATTTGTCCTGATGTAGAAGCAAGTAGTGATTCTCTTATGGTTTTTGATAGCTGAGATAGCATGAAAAAACTATGCTACACATGACTTGGATTTAGCAGCAGTGGTCTTCCTCGTGAAGATGTGGTGCAATTACATGATGGGTGAGAGTTTTATAATATGAAAAATGTCATTAAGAGAAATAAAGTTTTCATATTTTTTATAATAAATTTCGTATTTCTCTAGCATAGCATGAATCAAAAAACAGAATGTATATCCATGGTGATGGATACATGTTAAAAGGTTGAGGATAAACACATGAATTTTCTTATTAGCTATGAAGGCCATAGAAAAACATGCAAGAAAATGACCAGCTGGTCGAATAAGATAATTGAATATTTGATAGTGTTTGATAAATTTCAAGAAGATTTGAAGGATTATTTTTATACTGAAGACTCCAAAATCAAGTATCATACAAATATATTTCTAGAAAAGCTAAATATTGAGAAGAATACTCGGATTCATGATTTCAAATATCTTAATATGAAGTTGAATTATGTTGTCCAAATTTGGAAAATAGAGTGGGATATACTGATCGGGATTGAAGAAAATCTAGTGATGAAAGATGACTTGCTAAATACTTTGGTAGAGGCTCTGAAGGCTCAGGATGATAAGATCAAAGCCTTAGAAAAGGAAGAAGAGGAGGATCACAAAGAGCTAAAGAAATTGAAAACCATCATGAAGAAGCTGATACCCAAGGAAAAAGAATAAAAATACATCCAAATCCGATCTTTTGTTGTATCATTTATTCCCCATAAAAAATCATCCAATCTTAATGATACTATGATTGCTTGTTTTATTTGGATGTTTGTACAAATATTTTAGGTACCATATTTTTTTCCATTCCCTCAAACACTTTTTGAAAATCACATAGGGGGAGAAGGAAAAATAATTCTATGTAAAAGAAAAAATATCCCTAAGTAAGGGGGATTATATCAAAGGGGGATTTCTCATTACAGAATATTTCCATATTCCAATGAAAAATATCATTTTGTTAATCTAGAATATGTTCCTTAGTGTTCCAAAGCCTAATGGAGAGCTAGTCGTATTCATCTTTCCTAATATTAAAAGGGAGATAAATTTTATTTTCAAAGATTATAATTTTTTAAATATTTTTATAATTTTTCATAAGGATGTTTTTTCTTTCCAGAATGGGGGATATTGTTAAGTCAATAAGGTTTTTCTTATTCCTTTTACATTCCTTCATACATGGGGAGATTTTTGAGTCATTAAGGATTTTTATGACATCACAATTCCTTCTTGTTTTGAAATTCTCAAACACCTTATCTCAAGGAAATTCACTTTTTACCCAGTGTATTACCTCTATAAGGAAAAATTTCCTTCCCATATAAATTTATTCATATCATGTTTTCACTACTAATATCATAATTTTTTTAATCGTAAAATACATTTTGAAACCAAAACCATAGAATCTTATAAATACCTTGATATTAAGCATTTTGTTTTAGAATCCGAAATCCCAGAATTCTGGTTACGAAATATTCTAAGTTTCAACTCTGAATTTTGATACGAATTCTGGTTACGAACTCTTCAAAGTTCTCACTCCAAATTCTATATACGAATTCTGGTTATGAACTTTCTAAGCTCTAACTCTAAATTCTATCTCATAATTCTGGTAACGAACTCTTCTGAGATCTGACTATGAATTCTGAATACAAATTATGGAAATGAAATTCGCTAAGTTCTAGATCCATGTTCTCTGAATTTAGATTCTTAAATCTTCTAAGTTCTTACTCCGACTTCTCTGAATTCAGACTCTGAACTCTTCTGTGTTATGACTCCAAATTCTCCTGAACCCAGACTTCGAACGTTGTGAGTTCAGGTTTTGAATTCTTATGAATTAAGATTCCAAATTTCCTTGAAATTCAGACCCCAAAAATCTATAAATTTTAGGTTCCTAATTTCAAGAAAATTGTAAATGAATATCCTTGTATTAAAGACTCTGAACATTCATTTTATTACTTTCGGAATATAAGATTTTAGTTATGATCACACATATTTTGATATAAAATGATGTCTCTCTTTCAGTAACTCAATAACCATTTTTTTTGTGACATGTGTACAGGTCCCTCTGAAATTCAAGAAAAAGTATGACCGTTGGAGGAGGGAGCTGACCATTGATGTTGTGCCTATAAATAGGACCTCATTTGAAAGAGCTCATGACTTTTGTAATTTTGGATGCTCAGAACTATCATAAGTGATTTATAAAGAGATAGGATCTTATAAACTCTCAGGATTCATGCAAAAAGCTGGAATATCATGATCAAAATTTGCTTCATGCATACTTTCTTAGTGCAGAGGTGCGATTTCCTTGAAAACATAGACTTTGGGTTATAATGTCTTAGGTGCTTATTTCTGTACAAATCGAGGTCTTGTGGAGATACCAACACAGATAACGATCATCAGATATAGAGCTTACATGGGTTTGGGTAAGACGGACATTTTGAAAGTATAAATCAAGTGACCTTTTATCTAGGGTTGTTGGATACCCTTCTCTTCAGGATAAAATAGTTTCTACTTGTCGCTTGTAGTATTTCTTTTTTGTTTTCCACTGTATTTTTAGTTTTTGAGGAATGTATAATCTTCTTATACTTCCTTAGACTTTTACTCTAATTATATAGGATTATACATGCTTTAAGGTAGAATCTTTGTTGTTGTAAACTATTGTTATGTTTCATTTCCAGAATCAAGCAAGTTATTAGAGCTCAGAGGTGTTGTGAATTTTGGTTATAGAAAACATCCTTAGGTATTTTTTAAGAATAAAATTCACCGGCTCTTGTATTTGAGCATCTCATATTTACGTATTCAATCCTGCAATTGGTATCAATGTTTGGTAACCTCATATCTTGTACCAATCCTGCATATTCTTCATTTGCAGTAGGGCTTCTTAATTGTGGCTTAGTACTGAGTGAGGTTCACTAACCTCTCACACTACTCCACTGATATAGTTCATGACCCATTATTTCGGTCTTGAGGTTTTTATAACGGAATTAGGCAGGAGATTTGGGCTTTGATGATTTCTCTCTACATCTCGATGTAGGTAGGGGTGTTAGAGTGAGCCCTCTTAGTGGAGGGTTTTATTGAAGAGGAGTCACCAGAAGAGAGATCCACCACCATTTTTCATGTAGAGGATTCTTATACAACTAGAATCAGACATATATCATAGAGGTCCAAGAGGACCAGACCTACAGGAGGATGACCACAAGATTCAGGGTCAGCTGTGTAGGGCACGAGAGAGAAATACATACATGCAAGGAAAATGCAGTGATACATTGCGGTGGGCAGGGGATCATGGCTCAAGACTACCTGAACCGCCATACAAATGATCGGCAGATGGTTGAAGAACCACCCAAGAAGAGATAGAGGTTCGACTGGGGAAGTCTGTAGGGAGCAGGTGGACATGGGAGAGGAGATGGTTATGCAGCTAGTGGTGGGTGACAATTCAAGATTTTACCACCACCACCACAGGGTGGTCAACCTCAGCCACAGGTAGTAGGTGGACATGGGTGAGCTTAGCACTAGGTTTTTGGGGCCTATGACCATGGTGCTCTGGAGATGATACGAAGTATGATATATGTCTACTCCACCATATATGTATTACTAATAGACACATGTTCCAGTCATTATTTTATTTCCACTTCCCTGGTTTGGAGATTAGAGATTCAAACAGAGCAGTTGGATCGATCTTTGCGGCTAGAGACTCTTATGGGAACAGATTTGATGATTACACACAAGTTCTGGCAGTGTGAGCTTACTCTAGGAGGTGAGTGCTTCGGTTGGTATCTCCAAGTTGTGGCATGGAGGCCTTACCATTTCATCTTGGGTATTTACTAGTTATCTATAGTCCAGGCTCAGATTGACTGTATTAGGAACAATGTGTGGTGTGTCTACATGGATGGGACCAGGTTTACCTTCACTGGTGAGAAGGGAGCATTTGCAGCACCAGATGGACTTACCCAGAGGAGAGCATCCATTCACTCATCAGTTGGCTAGACTTACCCTCAGAGCGGTTGATATGGGGACTCTGAGCTATCCTGTAGTGGTGGAATAGTACACAGATGTCTTCCATGATGATGTTTAGTGTCTACCTCATCCCAGAGAGGTGAAATTTTAAATTTACTTGAACCTCATGCAGACACTGATATCTACACTGGCATTTTGTATGGATCTCGCGGTGCTTCGAGAGCTATGGGTACAGCAGGAGGACATACAGGGGAATTGATTCATTCGGCCCAGTGCATCTCCTTGGGAAGCCTTGATATTGTTTGCCAAGAATGTGGATGGGATATTGAGACATTATGTCGATTATCGGCACCTGAACCAGGTGACCGTGAAGAACAAGTACCCACTTCCGAAGATTGACTGCATCACCGATCATCTGAAGGGAGCATATTGGTTCTCGAAGATAAACCACAGATCAGGCTATCACCATCTCAGAGTGTAAGGCGAGGAAGTGCTGAAGATGACTCTCAAATGTCTTTACAACCATTATAAGTTCTTGGTAATGTTGTTCGACGTAACCAACACTCTAGTAATGATCATGGGACTCATGAACTAGATCTTCCAGCCATACCTTGACCGCATTCTATTAGTCTTAATTGACAACATTCTGGTCTACTTGGCTACTGAGGAGGAGCATGCATGTCATTTCAAGATAGTTCTGGACACACTTTTAGAGCAGCAGCTATACAGTACGATCTCGAAGTTCCAGTTCTTGATCCGACAGGTTCACTTTCTAGGACATGTCATCTCAGAGGCTGGATTTGCAATGGATCCAGTGATGATTGAGGTGGTACATTCTTGGGAGCCACCTAGAAGTGTGATGTAGGTACAGAGTTTCTTGGGTTTGGTTGGATACTACCGGAGGTTTTTTTTTAAATTTCCCCCAAATTGCAGCACCATTATCAGTGTTGACTATGAAAGGGAAACCCTTCTTCTGGTATGAGAGATTTTAGTGGAGTTTTTAGGAGCTGAGTCAGAGGCTAACTACTACCCCCATCTTGAGGATTCCGGAGGAGGGTGTAGGGTACGTAGACTACTGAACCACATCAAGGACCAGGTTTGGATTTGTCCTGATGTAGAAGCAAGTAGTGATTCTCTTATGGTTTTTGATAGCTGAGATAGCATGAAAAAACTATGCTACACATGACTTGGATTTAGCAGTAGTGGTCTTCCTCTTGAAGATGTGGTGCAATTACATGATGGGTGAGAGTTTTATAATATACTCGAATCACAAGAGTCTCAGGAATATAATCTCAAAAAAGAACCTGATCCTGAGAAAATGATGTTGGCTTAAGTTACTCTAGGACTATCACTTCATGGTAGTCTATACTTCTGATAAGGAGTACATAGTAGTAGATGCACTATGTAAATGATCTGTTATACTGCTCCTAGGTGATGTTATGGTGAAGCTGGCCGCTTTGAGAATATCATTTGTGGATCGAGATGGAGCAGTTTTTCTTTAGTCTCATACAATCACTCCCCTATTTTTCAGTGAGTTAGGGATGCGCAACATGGGGACATAGACTGTGTGGCTCGATGTGCTCAGATACCCACAGGACATGCACCTGATAGATTTTCTAAAGGTGGGGAGCAAGTCATCAACTTCATAGGACATAACATGGTTGTAATGTTGCTTTGGTAGGAAGTGTTGAGGGAGTTCCACAATTCCCCAATAGAGGTACATCCTGGAGTGGAGAAGATGTACCAGGACCTCTGACGATAGCACACGTGGTCGGGAATGAAGAAATTAGTATAACAGTTTGTCTCTTAGTGCCTCATTTGTCAGTAAGTAAAGGCAGAGCATTAGGTACCAGTGGGATTAGTTCTGCATTTAGATGTCCCATAGTGGATACGAGACAGTATATCCATAGACATTGTGATTGACTTCCACATAAATCCAGAGGTCATGATTATATCTGGGTGATCTTCTACCGACTCACCATGTCGGCCCACTTCCTACCGACCAGAGAACAGGGATCAGTGGAGAGATTGGGATGCTCTTATTTGTATGAGATTGTGTGGGTACATGAATAACCCATGATGATTATCTTAAATATTGATACACAATTCACTTCTTGGGTATGGAAGAATTTTTAATATTCTTTTGGGATGCTACTGCATTTGAGTACCATCTTCCACCCTTAGACAAGATGGCCAGAATGTGTGGACAATTTAGACCCTCAAGGACATGTTGAGTGCTTGCATCCTTGACTTAAGTAGTAGATAGAAGGATAACTTTCCTATAGCAGAGTTTTCATACCTTAAAATTTATGACTCCACCATTAGGGATTCACCTTTTGAGGATTTTTACAGCCGACCTTGCAGATTGCCTTTGTGCTAGCTATTCTAGGGGAGTCAGCACTAATGGGACCAGATATAGTACAAGCTACAACATAGAAGGTACATATCATCCTAGAGAGGATGAAAGCGTCATAGAGCATGTAGAAGACTTATGCCGATAGGAGATGAGGACCTCGTATGTTCGACGGTGGTGACCACATCTTTCTACAGGTCTCACCCTAGTGAGGTTTGGGGAGAATAGGCTGGGGCAGCAAGTTATCTTCGAGATTAATTAGATGTTTTTTGGTCCTCAGCAAAGTTGGCAAGGTGTCTTAACATTTATCACTTCCACCTCAGTTGCACTGGGTTTATGAAATCATCCACATATCCCAGATGAGGAGATACATGAATGACCCTTCCCAAGTCATCGATGACAGCGATCTGGACATAGATGATGGGGAGACATTTACGGAGGATCCGGTAGAGATTGAGGATCGACATGAGCGAGTCCTTCATGGGCGGTCGATACCTCAGGTACGCATTCGATGTCTGCACAGTAACCCTTAGGAGAAAACATGGGACTGGGAGGATAAGATTTGTGCTCAGTACCCCCACTTGTTTTCCTAGTTTTTGTGATGTGGCTTTTAGGGATTCAATACCCAAAGGTGAGGAAAATGTAATGACCTGGAAATTCCATGTAATTTTTTTTCAATTATATTAGAATTTTACGAGTCCATGAAAATTGATGGAGCATGGTTCTGATTCACGGTGTTCCTGGAATCAATTTATTAGCTTTTTTTAGGTATGTTCAGTAAATGTACGATCGAATTTTTGAAACTTTTTAACTAGTGGTCGAAATTGAAATCTGAGGACCTCATTTAACTCTCAGAATCAGTATTCAGTTAAATATGGCTTCACCTCAACTGCAGTAGGTCGAGGGTGAATGATTGTTTTTCAATTTTTAATGGAAGAAAATAAAAATAAAAATATTTATCATTTTTATTTTTAATACATCTCTACATGGGTTATGGAGGTGGGGACCACCCGAAATAAAACCCCTAATTGGAATACAATGGTGGGGACCACCCAAAGCCCATAAATGCCTTCATTATGTGGGGAAGTATATTGAACTTCCTCCAAATTAATTGTTCCACCTTACATTAATTAATTAATGCGATCTTTAATTCTTCCAACAATTTAAAAATTGACAAATATATTTTATTTGGGTTGTCTTCTCATTTTTTCTTGGGAGATATCATTGGTGAAAGAAAGGAATTGAGGGAACATTGGAGAAACTCATCTCCAATGAAGAACATGCCATCTCCATTGAAGAACGAGGAACCTACCTCGATCCCCGTTTGGAATCTCCTTTTGGAGGCAACGAACACCGGCGTGTTTGACTACAATGAACTCCCTTACATCCTTCCCGCATCATCGATATCCAATAGAGCCTTCGAGGTAGGGATTTTTGTTTTGAATTTCACCTTCCAGGTTCTTGACAATTCTTTTTGAATCAAGAAATATTTTGACTACTTTTTACATCCATAACGTGCAGGATACGTTCCAAACTAAAATGGCCCAACTCCTTTGCAAAATCATTGTGTTTCTTGATATGTTCTTCACAATAGAGGAGAATGGTATCCAACTATAACAGCCCGAGATTTTATGAAAAATATTCTTTTTAATTTTATTAATGTCTTGTCTTGTACGCTACACCAAAAGGATCTTGCACAACATGCATCATTGACTTGCCTTGCATTACACGCAATCGCAACCTTCCTCGATAGCGTGTGTAGTACGCAATACTGAGTTTCACGAAACAACGGTATGCTATTAAAATATTATTAAAATTAGCTGTTATGAATAGTAATAACCAATTTTTAAATTTTAGAAATTTTAGCTCTCAAAATGGACTTCATTTTTGGATTCGGAGTATCGAATTTAGCCTAAGGTGAAATTTTGGTACTTTTCGGATAACTTTCATATTCTGATGAATAGTGAAAATTACTAAATTATAATTAAAAACAACTTTTTTAATCGAAATAATTAATAGTGATAAATTATTAATTTGAGTGGTTTTAAAGTATATTTAGAATATATTTTAACAATTTAATGCAATGTTGGTCATTGGTTGTAATTTCACATTTAAACCAGACATAATCAAGTGTCAATCTTTTGATAGATATTGTTTCTTAAAAACACGCTATTTGTTTTAACAGCGGGATTTAATTATAAAATTAATTAATGCAACATCTATGTTATGAATTTGGTAAAATAGACTTCATTTTTGAATTCGGAATATGAAATATAGCTTAGGATGAAATTTTGGCATTGTTCTGAAAAACATCATTTTTTGATGAATAGTGAAACTACTAAATGGTAGTTAAAAAACTGAATTTTTCATAAAACATAATTTTACCGCTTCTGTGAATGGAATTTCAAAAATCAGAGAGACACGGTTGATGTCAGTAAGTAAAATGTGGTTCAATGAGATGAAAATAATTTTTGGTGAATAGTAACTTTTTACTTATATTTACCACGGTTAAAAGTAAATAGGGTAATTAAGGGTAAAAATGATATTAATATTACCCTAACACATATCCTAATCCTATTGGACAAGTGTATCTCGACCAAAAACAACCTTACGTTTAAAATATTATCATTTAGGCCCACTTGGATTAGATTAGGACATTTATTATTATTTAATTCAAAGAAGAGTTAAAAGAGTTAAAATCAAAGTTTATTTACTAAAAAAATTTTAATATAGGGTTATACATAAGATAAATTCGATTGTAAATATTCATTAAAAATCTAAAAAGATTTACTACATAATGGTATTTTAATTTTAATTTTTAGACATCAAATAAGTTTATTTATTTATGACACAAAGATGATGCAGTAATTATCTTATTAATGAAATATTGACATAATTGATATTATAAATACCAAAATAAATGTAATTTAAGACTTTTTATGAATTAAAATAATTTTCAAGGTTACTATGATATATTAGTATTGATTTAATGAACTTGGTTCGAACATATAATTCTGTTATGACTTTCACAAAAATCATATATCAAATAGTGTCAAAATTAACACAAAATAGTTTTTAAAACAAATATTATATTATTAATTGTTATTTTATTCCTAAAAATCTATGGTTCGGCCAAATTACTTAGATACGGATATATATATTAATAATAAACAATTTGGGATTCGTTTGGCATGTTATAGAAAGTGTATTAACCATATAGTGTAAGAAAAAAAAGACAGTAAAAGTTAAATTATTTAACTTAAAGTTAAATCTAATTGATATGGTTAAAATAATAACCTAAACTTGTCTAAATCTTATTGGTTAATAGGATTTCGACCCATCCCCACTTTATCTTCGAAATAAGACCCTTTGGAACCATTATAAACCGATTTTGACTTTAATATAAAATAATATTTTGAGATATTCCTAAGGTTCCCCTCTCCTCCCTTATAAAAGGGCACCTCCTCCCTTTCTTCCTCACACAACTTTGAGCCTTCAAGCTCGGCCAACCCCTGACAAAATCCCTTCTCCACTTCCCTAGTATCATCCTAGAGGTCCTGGTCTTCTTCAAAGACCATCCTTAGTTCTTTAAGTTGAGGCTAAGAAAAGGCGTGTCAAAAAGAGGTAATATCCATGACCGATCTTTTTCAATTTCTTTCATATTCAACTTCTTCTTATTTAGTTGTTTCATGATAAATTAATAACATAAGTATTTCTTATATACTGATATGTTATTATAAATATGAAACAAATCTAATTAACCTTCTATCCATCCTACAGAAAAAGGAAATCACCGCGCGTGCGTACGTACGGAATACCGTCTCCACGCCGTGGGGTAATCTAGTTTCCACCACCACCTTACTTGTATGGGTATAAAGGTGTAATGAGTAACTATATATTATTATTATAAAGTTATATTGATACTTAAATAGTATACATACACTTCAACACAATTCCATGACCATGGGAACGATATCATCGCTCGTGCGTACGTACGGACTACCGTCTCCACGACGCAATGAGATTCATTCTCAATGATTAACCATTAATGAATGATTATAAAGTATATATAATAAGTACTAATGAAATATATCACCTAATAATGATACTGGAATTATTTATATTTACATGTATGTCATCTACTTAATTCCATTCAATTCAATAAGGAAACGAAAACAGCGTTCATGCGTACGTACGGACTACCATCTCCATGAACGGTGTATTTCTTTCCATTTACTGATTTATTATATATGTATATTAAGAATATATATATAAATCATGTTTTATATTCTGGAATTAAGTAATCATGATCTATGTAATCATATGAATAATTACAAGTTAAAAACACGAACAAAAAATGAGACGATTTTACCCAAAACGCTACTTTAACATGAATTTACAAAAGAATGGGTAATATAAAGTCATAAGTGGACCATATATGATATAATAACAATGAATATGATTCTGTAATAAATCAATAACATGATGTAAATAATTATACAGGAGGTTCGGACACTTACAAATCAAGTCAGACCTAAGGTAAGGGAAATATCACAATCCCATTTTTATCCGAGATTGTTTATTCGTAAGAATTTATTGGGGTGTATTTTATCATCCACATACATGTTCCCTCAATATTTAATATTGTTTCCATCAACTTACAATAGTTTAAATCCAATTTTACCCTTCGGTGAGTTTTTAGTAAAAGAAATGAAAGGAATCTTTTGTCGTTTTTCGTACGAGGTACTTTTTGACTTTTCCGACAAAAGTATGAAGAATGTTTTTTTAACTTATACGGCATGAATGGATTTTTAAAAAATTATTACCAAGAAACTTCCTTTACAAGTTTTCAAGTTTATTTTTAATCAACTTCTTTTATTTTAAAGTCGTATGACATGTTATGAAAGGAAAAATGTTTTTGAAGTAGAAAGGATATTTTACTCTAGAATGGAGTTCAAGTATTTTATCAAAATTATTTTCCATCTAAGATAATAAAAGGGTTCTGTTTTTATCCCTATTATTAAATTGGTTTGATTATGTTGTGATGGAAATATTTTTATGAATTCCTTTATCTTATATGAATTGTTTTATGATGTCATGATGTTTAAGAATCCCATTTTTATTACATGGGTTACGCTATGATTATGTGGCACACATAAGAAAGGATTCATTATAAGATGGGTGGGACCTATATCTCCCTCCAATGCATTGGGTAAAGATTTTATATCTCATGAGATAGACATGGCTGAAATGGTAGGTTATACCAGTTCAGTGAAACAAGACTGAAACGAGGGTTACTCGATTCAGAAAGGGACTTTTTCCACTAAGATAGGCTTGGCAATGAGTCTTGACTAACAAGAAATGATTCTCTATGATTATGTGTGTATTCCACAAAGTTTAATGTTTTAAGTTATGATTATTGGGACTTCATTTCACTACTATGATTTATCCCATGTTATGAAATTATGCTCTCTTTTGCAGGTTCAGATTTCCAAAAGTTATGTTCTTATGAATATGATGTGATTGATTTTTCTTTTGTATACCGTTACTGAGCATTTGAGCTCACCCTTTTATGTTTTCTTTTCCCCACAGTATAAAGAACGGTTTTAGGAAAAAAAGGGAAGATCTTTATGGGAGATATTGAAGATTTTTCACCACGATTAGAAGATTACGTTCCGAGTTTCCAAAGACACTAAACTATTACGATCCTTGTGTGTGTGCTTTTGTTATGAACTAAGTATTCCGCAAATGTAATGTAATGTTCTTTTACGTTAAGGTTAGGGTCTCTACAGTTGGTATCAGAGGAAAGGTTTAGTCATCCTTTGAAAACTACGATGTGAGAACTTTAGTGAGATCCCTAGAGATATTTCTAAGGTATGTCTAGGGATGTCCCTAAGGTTAAGTATACGTATAGGTTATAGTACTAGAATTACGCTAACGATCATAGAATTAAACCTAAGATGTTAGATATTGAAGGTAATCCCCCTTTATTATGTTTTTTTCCCTAGCATGATTTTTTCCTCTCACACTATTCTTTTTGGATTTTAGACGATGGCTGGAACCCGAAAGAACCGTGTTGATCAATGTAATGGACAATGCAATGATTTCCCTCCTGAACAAACAAATGTTATGGGAGATGGAGTGAAAAATCTTATTGCTATCCTTACACAAGCTATGAATCATTATGGACTTCCAAAAGAGCAGAGAAAGGAACAGTACTCTATTGAGTCCTTCATGAGGCAACGTCCACCTTCTTTCAGTGGGACTTCCGATCCACTTGTTGCTGAACAAAGGATCAGTACCACTGAAAAGATATTTTCAGTTCTTCAATGTTCTGAACATGATAAAGTCATCTTAGCAGTATATCGTTTGGAAGGTGAAGCTGATCAATGGTGGAATCTTATCAAGAATACGAGGCCAAGAGATGAAATTGAGTCCATGGAATGGGACGAGTTCAAGAACATGTTTTTCAGTAAGTACTTCCCTCATATTCTTCGAACAAAGATGGAGAAGGAGTTTCTTGAACTAAAGCAAAAGGATGATGAATCTGTTGGTATATATGAAGCGAATTTTACAAGACTTGAAAGGTATGCATCTGGCATTATCATCCAACCTGAAAGTAATGTTGATCGATTTTTCTGTGGCATAAAACCAAGTCTTCGAAGGGCATTAGCTATAAGAGACTTCAGTAGCTATGAAGAAATTGTGCGTTGTGCTATTAAGGTAGAAATGGAATTTGGTGTTACATATCCATCTCATGGTTTTGACAAGAAATGAAAGATGGAGTTCAAGCAGAAATCTCAGAATAATGGTGAAAAGAAGATGAATGTTTCCTTATGCAGAAAGTGTGGAAAAAAGCATGGTGGAGATTGTCTTAAAGGGACTAGAAAATGTTTTAAGTGTGTAAAAGAAGGTCATCAAGCAGCTAAGTGTCAAAGTAATGGAAAAAGGGTTTCTAATAATGTGAATAAAGCAAACACTACAGAGAACGCACCACCAACACTTCAATGCATGAAGTGCAAGGAAATGGGGCATTATGCTAATAAATTCCCTAATCCAAGGGTTAGTGATGATCAACATGAGAAACCACTGAAGGCAAAGGAAAAAGGGAAGTCACATGCGATCACTATTGGTGATGTTGAATATGACAACGATGTGGTGGATTGATTAAGTGTTTATGTAATGGGATTCCAAAATAATATTGTATCATAGAGTATTGGAATATTTATGTATTGGTCTAATGTGGTATTCAAAGTAATTGAGATATTTTTGGAAATAAGATGATATGCGCATAATGAAGGGAAAACAAGAAAACAAAATGTTTAATAGTATTCATGTGCTCATGATTGATATAAGGACTAAGTGATATCATGGTTTGAGTATATAGAATTTTGAGGATTTTGGTATGTGGAAAGTGTTAACTTTTAACTGCATTCATGTTTTCACTAAGGTATTCAAGAGAATACATGATTAAGGACTTTGAATGTTTGGAATGTGACCAACAAAACATATCATATGATATATGGGGATCGATGATGGTGTTAAATCTTTGGTAATCGTTTTCACTGTGTTATGAGAGTGGACTACAATATTATGGATAAGCCTAAAGATTGGAATGGATTATGTTGGATATAAGTTAGTATTGTTTAAGGATAGAAGTTTTCTCGATATTATTGATGGGATTTTATAGTAATATAGTTTTAGAAAAAGGACAACCTGCAGGACGGGAGACAGCCCATCGCGTCGGACAAGGCTGTGGAAATCGAACCCACAACCGAAGTGCGACTGGCCTTTATCGCCTACCACTGGCCTACAGGAAGTCCATGTTTAGTAGAAACTAGTTTTATTATATTATGTTGTATGACATATGATGTATAAGTCCATTTTAGGAACCACATATGATTAATCTCACTATAGATCGACTTATGTATATAACTTTTGCTGGCCTTTAGTTTGAGACAGATGGAATGACCTGTCATTCTATCACATGATCTGCTAACACTTCACGAATAAAAAAATCAACTTCATTTATTTAAGAGATGAAGTGGAAATTTTTCAAGGCACGAACAACAATGAGATTGTACCAAAATAATGTAATTATTTATTCTAATTAAAATTCTTCAACTTTAGGGAAACGATCTTGAAAACCAAAAATGTTGTCCTAGTGCTCTTATATCTGATTAATCAGATGGTACCTTAGATCGTCACAAATTTATGTCTTTGTGATTTCTAGCTTTCCCATAGCAATGTTCTCTACCAATCTCCATCAGAACAGGATGGTTAGATTTCTCTTCCATATCCATATTTTCACCTATGTGGAAACCCAGTGATTAGTTTATTTGGGTAACTGTTACGTTTCATACTTTTTTTTTAAAGATTGGTTTTGAAATTCCTTTTTACGATGTGGGTTTCTATTAAAGAAACATTCGAATAGTAAACCATTTATAACCCCGATGAATTTCGAGGGCGAAATTCATTTTAATGGGGGTCGAATGTAACAGCCCGAGATTTTCTGAAAAATATTCTTTTTAATTTTATTAATGTCTTGTGTTGTACGCTACACCAAAAGGAGCTTGCACAACACGCATCTTTGACTTTCCTTGCATTACACGCAATCACAACCTTCCTCGATAGCGTGTGTAGTACGCAATACTGAGTTTCACGAAACAACGGTATGCTATTAAAATATTATTAAAACTAGCCGTTATGAATAGTAATAATCACTTTTTAATTTTTTTAAATTTTAGATCTCAAAATGGACTTCATTTTTGGATTCGGAGTATCGAATTTAGCCTAAGGTGAAATTTTGGTACTTTTCAGATAACTTTCATATTCTGATGAATAGTGAAAATTACTAAATTATAATTAAAAACAACTTTTTTAATCGAAATAATTAATAGTGATAAATTATTAATTTGAGTGGTTTTATAGTATATTTATAATATATTTTTACAATTTAATACAATGTTGGTCATTGGTTGTAATTTCACATTTAAACCAGACATAATCAAGTGTTAATCTTTTGATAGATATTGTTTCTTAAAAACACGCTATTTGTTTTAACAGCGGGATTTAATTATAAAATTAATTAATGAAACTTCTATGTTATGAATTTGGTAAAATAGACTTCATTTTTGAATTCGTAACATGAAATATAGCTTAGGATGAAATTTTGGCATTGTTCTGAAAAACATCAATTTTTGATGAATAGTGAAACTACTAAGTGGTAGTTAAAAAACTGAATTTTTCATAAAACTTAATTTTACCGCTTCTGTGAATGGAATTTAAAAAATCCGAGAGACACAGTTGATTTCAGTAAGTAAAATGTGGTTCAATGAGATGAAAATAATTTTTGGTGAATAGTAACTTTTTACTTTTATTTACCAAGGTTAAAAGTAAATAGGGTAATTAAGGGTAAAAATGATATTAATATAACCCTAAAACATGTCCTAATCCTATTGGACAAGTGTATATCGACCAAAAACAACTTTAAGTTTAAAATATTATCATTTAGTCCCACTTGGATTAGATTAGGACATTTATTATTATTTAATTCGAAGAAGTGTTGAAAGAGTTAAAATCAAAGTTTATTTACTAAAATTTTTTTTCATATAGGGTTATACATAAGATAAATTCGATTATAAATCTTCATTAGAAATAAAAAAAGATTTACTACATAATGGTATTTTATTTTTTATTTTTAGACATCATATAAGTTAATTTATTTATGACACAAAGATGATGCAGTAATTATCTTATTAATGAAATATTGACATAATGGATATTATAAATACCAAAATAAATGTAATTTAAGACTTTTTATGAATTCCACTAATTTTCTAGGTTACTATGATATATTAGTATTGATTTAATCAACTTGGTTCGAACATATAATTCTGTTATGAGTTTCACAAAAATCATATATCAAATAGTGTCAAAATTGACACAAAATAGTTTTTAAATCAAATATTATATTATTAATTGTTATTTTATTCCTAAAAATCTATGTTTCGGCCAAATGACTTATATAGGGATATATATATTAATAATAAACAATTTGGGGTTCGTTTGGAATGTTATAGTAAGGGTATTAACCATATAGTGTAAGAAAAAAAAAGACACGGTAAAAGTTAAATTATTTAATTTAAAGTTAAATCTAATTGATAAGGTTACAATAATAACCTAAACTTGTCTAAATCCTATTGGTTGATAGGATTTCGACCCATTCCCACTTTATCTTCGAAATAAGACCATTTGGAACCATTATAAACCGATTTTGACTTTAATATAAAATAATATTTTGAGATAATCCTAAGGTGCCCCTCTCCTCCCTTATAAAAGGGCACCTCCTCCCTCTCTTCCTCACACAACATTGAGCCTTCAAGCTCGTCCAACCCTGAAAAAATACCTTCTCCACTTCCCTAGTATCATACTAGAGGTCCTGGTCTTCTTCAAAGACCATCCTTAGTTCATTAAGTGGAGGCTAAGAAAAGGCACGTCAAAAAGAGGTAATATCCATTACCGATATTTTTCAATTTCTTTCTTCTTCAACTTCTTCTTCATTAGTTGTTTCATGATAAAGTAATAAAATCAGTATTTCTTATATACTGATATGTTATTATAAATGTGAAACAACTCTAATTAACCTTCTATCCATCCTACGGAAAAATGAAATCACCGCGCGTGCGTACGTACGGAATACCGTCTCCACGCCGTGGTGTAATCTATTTTCCGCCACCACCATAATTGGATGGGTATAAAGGTGTAAGGAGTAACTATATATGATTATTATAAATTTATATTGATACTTAAATAGTATACATACACTTCAACACAATTCCACGACCATGGGAACGATATCATCGCTCGTGCGTACGTACGGACTACTGTCTCCACGACGCGATGAGATTCATTCTCAATGATTAACCATTAATGAATTATTATAAAGTATATATAATAAATACTAATGAAATATATGACCTAATAATGATACTGGAATTATTTATATTTATATGTATTTCATCTACTTAATTCCATTCAATTCAATAAGGAAACGAAAACAGCGTTCATGCGTACGTACGGACTACCGTCTCTATGAACGGTGTATTTCTTTCCATTTACAGATTTATTATATATGTATATTATGAATATATATATATAAATAATGTTTTATATTATGGAATTAAGTAATCATGATCTATGTAATCATATGAATAATTACAAGTTAAAAACACGAACGACAAATGAGATGATTTTACCCAAAACGCTACTTTAACATGAATTTACAAAAGAACGGGTAATATAAAGTCATATGTGGACCATATATGATATAATAACAATGAATATGATTCTATAATAAGTCAATAACATGATTTAAATCATTATACAGGATGTTCGGACACTTTCAAAGCAAGTCGGACCTAAGGTAAGAGAAATATCATAATCTCATTTTTATCCGAGATTGTTTATTCATAAGAATTTATTGGGGTGTATTTTATCATCCACATCGATGTTCCCTCAATATTTAATATTGTTTCCATCCAATTACAATAGTTTGAATATGATGTGATTGATTTTTCTTGTGTATACCCTTACTGAGCATTTGAGATCACCCTTTTATGTTTCCTTTTACCCAGGATATAAATAAAGGTTTTAGGTAAAAAAAGGGATGATCTTTATGGGAGATATTGAAGATCTTTCACCATGATTAGAAGATTACATTCCGAGTTTCCAAAGACACTAAACTATTACGATCCTTGTGTGTGTGCTTTTGTTATGTACTAAGTATTCCGCAAATGTAATGTAATGTTCATGTACGTTAAGATTAGGGTCTCTACACCAACACTGGTGGGGTTCGGGTACGGTGGTCGGCAACACGGTCGGTCGTGAAGATGGAAGCCGGTCGACCGCACCACCAGAGAAGAGTCGCACCCGTCGGTCATGGCAGTGGACAGAGGACATCCTCTGTACATCTAACCAAGGATGGGCGAGGCATGACATGCCACCGTCAGAGAAATGACCACGTCCTGCCCGGCTGCAGAGGATGGTGGAGGGCGGCCAACATTCGTCTGGCCGCGGAGCGGCGGCACATGACACACCTCCATGAGGATCCACGTACGACCGTTTCAGCTGGACAAGCTGGACTGAGTAGGTCCCGTAGAGTGTCCCGCGTGCAGGCTGGTGACTAGACATCTTCGGTTGTTCGGTTTTTTAGAGTGGGCGGCACGCGCCCCTCCCCCCTCCCCCACAAGTAGCAAGGCCAGGCCGGACCAAGTGGGTCAGGCCGGACCCAGGGGGTTGGGTCTGATCCAGTAGGGTCGGTTCGACTCGAACAGGGTTGGGTCCGATAGGGTCAGAGCAGACCCATACCATTTTCGACCCATTCCACAGTTTCAGCCATATCTTGATCTACAAGCGTCACTTTGATGAACCGTCTATGGAACCAGAAACCTTTAAACGAGATGGTACTTTTGGTATACCCCACTTAATTTTTGGATAATGTTGGGTTATGGTCTTGTTGGAACAAGCATGAATCCAATCGGGCCCTCAGAACTAATAGGCTAATAACTCACAGACCGGGCGTCCGGTTGATGCACCGTCTATTGGGTTGACACCCCTATTACATGGTAGTAATTTTGGATACATATTTGTGGGACTTCGTGGTAGTTGGAGTATCTAACTGTGGCTTGAAGAGAGTACCGTCACAAAATCATACGAGCTTAGTGTGGGAACTCTATTGTCATGTGTAACATGACAAAGGTATCCTTCGTGGGTCTGCATTTTTGGATCCTACATGGATCCTCTCTAAGAATCCAAGTGGTTATACACATGTATCTCGGGTGGGTCTGATGTACTAGGATCATTTGTGTGTCTGATGATGTACTAGGATCCTGTGTCGGTCGGTTGTACTAAGATCTTGTGTGGGTTTGATGATATACTAGGATCCTGTGTGGGTGTGCTATACTAGGATCTTGTTTGGGTCTGATGATGTACTAGGATCCTACGTGGGTCTGCCACTTTATAGAGTAAGATCAATCAGTTTATACATCTAATATTCTATACTTCTTTATATAAGATATACCTTGTGTAAGATGAGTCCTTACCATGGTGGTATTCTTCTGTGTGGTGTACCTGAGTAGAACTTACCTTTGTGGTGTTACCTTTTTGTTATTCTTCTATATGGAATACATGTGTGGTACTTAACTTCTTAATAATATTTCTATCACAACCATGAATTTTTTTTAAATTCATTACTCATTTAAATTCTATTCCGGATTTGTTTTGGGGGTTTACCACTCATTTTGGTGAAAATGGTGGGTTTTGAAAATTCGGGCCAAACCGTGAGCCCAAATCCATATTTAAAAACAAATTTTGATTCTTCTATAACTCCTTCAATTTTTAATATTTTACACTCATTCCACTTCCCAATTGGCATAACCTAATATATTAAAATCACCATATCCCTTTGAACCACATAGAGATCCCAAATCATTATGGATTTGGGTTTTTAATTAAGGTAATGGGCCTGCCCATAATCCCATTTCCTACTTTAAAATATTGTTTGAAAATTTCAATATCTCATTCGTTTTTTACTGTTTTTTGGTGATTAAACCTCACACGTGAATCCAAAAACCATAGCCTCACCCCATGTATCACGATTTCTTCTTTGGAGCTCATATACCCCACAGATTTGGATGATATTTCTAAATCTTCCTCATATCGACCAGATTTGATGAGGTAAAATGAATCTTTCATAACTCCTTCAATTTTCATCCTTTTCCCCCCATTTCAGTTCCCACATGACCTAATATTACTCTTTCTGACCTCCATACCATTTTTGGGTACTTGGAGATTCATATATTGGTGCATTGGGGATGATTTCGTCAAGATAGTTCAAGTAAGGGAATTCCTTCTTGGTTCTTTCCATCCTCTTTTAGTTTTTATTCCTCTTTGTTTAATTTACTCATGTCCAGAAGTTGGTGTTAGATCCTAAGGTCGTATTTGGTATCTTTTGGGTCAATTTTTGGTGGTCTAGGTCTGGATTTATATTCCTTGTGGTGCGGTGGTGGTACGCTTAATGTTTCGCACCATGTTTGGAAGGTTTCGACTCAAAAGGTAGGTGATTCCATGTGTAGCCATTTTATGATGAGTTATCTTGTTTGGTTTAATAATTTAGTATGTTTATAATCTGTTTTTTGTGGTGTGAAAACTGTTTTTGAAGAATTTGGTTAAACATTTAATTTTTAGTTGTATTTTAGCTTGATTTTTTGTACTTTTCATGTGTTACTCTTGGGGTAATGTTTGGGTTTAGTGTATAACATATGAAAGTGATTTATTAATCATGAAAGGGGCTTGGAATTCTGTTTTGGTAATTCCTTATTATCATGTGGGCCTTGAAAAGTGGTTTTGGATTGAGTTTAAGGTGTAAAACTATGATGTACTTCTTGAAGGTGATTTATGAAAACATGTGTTTTTCATGTGTATCACTGTGGTATTATTTGATGTATTTTTTATAAAACTTGGGGAATGGTTTAATAATTGTTTTATGGCTGAATATTATGTTTTTATTGTTATTGGTATGGTTTTGGTTTTGAATGAGGGGTTTGAAATGGGTTTACTGTGCAAAAAATGGTTATACCTCTTGAGTTTGTTTTATAAAAATTAAAAATGATTTATTTGGTTAAACAATATTGGGAAAGGGTGTATATGTACTGTTTGGGTGTGTGTGTTCACCTAATGTGTGTTTTTAATGGTAAAGTGGTGATTTTAGATGTCAAATATTTTTAGAATGTTTTATAAATTGCGGAAATGTTTTACTAAATTGTGTTTTGTGTGCGAAACATGGGTATGGGATGTTTCGTGTGAGTTTATTGATAAAATTAATTATGAAGGTGAGAAGGGTATTATGTGACATGTGTGTGGGCGGTTATATGAGTTGAATATCTTTTAATGGTTTTATAAAATAATCTAAAGGATTTGTGGTAGTGTTAAAGAAATGTGAAAAGTGTTGTAGGCAATTTTGGTGTGAGTTTGATTTCAAAATGCATTTCAACAAAAAGTGGAATTATTGACTTGTGTGATGTACATGGGGCTGTTTGATTAATGTGTGATGTGGAAGTGATATTTGCATGTGAAAACTATACTTCTTGTATTGTTGAAATTGTTTGAGCACAAAGGGAAAACCTGGGATCTAGGTGGGTGGACGTGTACTAGTATGCCAGTGAATCTGTGGGGTTTGGCCTCAGTTTTACTTAGAAAGATTGACGCTTACAACTCTAATAAACTATGATGATGATGATTGGGGACCAATAGGTTGTGGGTATGGTCCCTACTATTGGCTCTTGCACGAGAACGAATATTTTTTATGGTTACTCTCACTGAGATGCGAGGTACCAGGGACCCACAGCTAGCTAGTGCCTAGGGGTTATTTCTTATTACTTGTGATCATTAGATCCTTTGTACATACCATTGGTATACGTTATTGTTGGCTAGAGGATTGAGTATCTTTCTTATTTATATTAAAATTTTTGGTCCTTTAATATTATCCCACATGAAAATTGTTTTCATTTATTATTGCATCCTTTAGAAAATTGTAACTAGCATTTCTTATTTAAAAAACTTGCAATGCTTTTTGTCATGAAATGTTTTTCACATGGAATCTATTTGAGGTGGTATCCTAATGGGATTTCTATCACACCCTACTTACACCTTTTGGTGTAATTAGACTTTCATATTTTATGTCACAGGTTTGGGTACAAGTTTTATGCCATTGGTTCAGGTTTTTAGCTGTCCATTGGGATGCAGTGTCATGGAGATGGCTTAAGGGAGGTGCCTCTTTCCATGTGGAGGTTCTTGGGCTGTCCTTATTTGGTTTTGTACCTTTTTAATGGTCTTTAAACATAGTTTTAACTTATGTATTTCAGTTCTAAAATTTTTGTAAAAGATGGTTTTAGTTGAAAAATCCAGATTTTTTTATTGAGTTTCTTTGTTGTTTAAAGCATATAAAATCGGGTAAATCATTCCCAATTATCATGATATGATACCCGGGCACTTGTTCCAGCCCGTGGGGATCGGGAACGCCAATCAGACCTTGTCACGGGCCGGGTTTGGTGCCAGTTTTTGTGGCGATCAGATTCAGTTCATGACAAAATGGTATCAGAGGATGTTTTGGTTAACTCTTTGGGTCACGTTATTTAGGGAATAATTGGGATAGTATAAAGTTAGAATTTTAGGGACTTAGTAGTTTGATTATGGGTAGTGTGCCTGATCAGCACACCTCATGATAGGATTCGAGTCACCACGGGATGTTCGGATTTATCTAATTCCTTTGGTTTTCTTGGTTTGATGATGATTAGGGGAAATGAAAAGGGAGTAGGGTTAATGGTCACAGTGAGCTTGCCAGGCCTGGCAAGCCATGTGAAGCTGGGTATATTCCCTAGAAAACTCTCTGTGTTAGTGAAGTGATTGGAATATGGCCGCCAACCATATTTCCATGTCACCCACTGAAACTAGTTTCCTCTTGCATTGTTTTGTGCTTTAGTTTTGAAATCTTGGCACTTTGGTTTTCATGTGACTTGGTATTAATAAGCATAAAGTTTTTATGAAATGATTTTAAAATAAATAGGGAATGGTTTGGTTTATGAAATAGAGGAACTGAATTTTCATAATTGTTTTGAAATGTAAAATGGTGTGCTTACACCTCTTTGAAAGCAGGAACTATATTGAAGTTTGTTATGAAAAGTGTTTCCAATAGAGTTTTCTAAACAATCAGAGTGTGTTTTAATGAGATGAGATGTTTTGAAATTGATGTGAATATCTTCAAAGTGAGTTCTTTTCTAAATGTTTGTGTCTTTCTGAAAATTTTTGTAAGATGTGATTTGGGATTTTGATCTCGTTGTTAGCGGTTCTAAGAAAAAAGGATGTTTTGGTTGATCGTTTTGTTTTGAAAAGTTGAAAGAATTTTTGTTTTAACCTTTGGTATTTTTGTGAGCAACCACATGAAAGGGGTTATATGTGAATATGGATGGTTGATGACATGACTGGATGTGTGTACAGATAGATATTAGGAGGGTGCCCGGTGTGGCACAGAAACAAGCATGTGTAAGGCCCATGGGGTACCATTGGTGGATGCACTGACTGCTGAACCATTTGTTTTCAAAGAAATGTTTTTAAAGAGAAACATGAAGACTTGAATAATTGTATGGAATTTTTTATATTATGTGTTTTTGGAAAATTTTGATGTTGTGGGATGTTTTGAGTCCAAGAACCCCTCCTGTTTGAACTGTGTTTTGGGTTTGGGTTTGGTCAGTAAGTTGTGTTATAGGGACAATTAGTGGTCTCCTTTGAAAAATGTTTTGGGATGCCTTTATGAAGGTTCCATTATGTGTTTGGATCCGGTTTGTGGTATATCTTGACTAATGGACCATCTTGGTTGGGTCCTTGGATTCAATCGTTGGATAAGGTACACCCCCATTAATGGTTAGTGCACAACTGAAGTGCAACCAGGATTATTTCTCTATTTGAAGACCCTCCAGTTGATCAATATAAGGAATATTTTTCATGAGATTCTTTAATTGAGTCTACACCCATTCCTTTTTTTTATTTTTAGATCCTCTTGTACGAGGAGAGTGATTGTGGAAGGTTGAAAGAGACCATAGTTTCTTATGCTTCCTGATTCGTCAAAGGTGGATGTAGTCTAGGGTTGTTAGTGTGGATGAGTGTCTCGATGGTGTCTAATCGGGACTTTGGGGTTCTTCAAAGTTTCTTTGAAGCATGAGTTCATGTTGAACCACAAGTATGGGAAATATGGTCACTATATGATATTGTGGCCACTTTCTAGTTTTGTGTGTTGTTTGGGGATGTTTTCTAAGGTCACTCTCCATGCATTGTTTATATTAGTCGTAATGGCCATGTTCGGTGATGCCTTATGATGTCATGTGCTCGATTGACCATATAAGTGAAAGTCGTGAAATCCTCCGAGAGTCTATGTTGTGTTGGGTGATTTTCTCCCTTGGAAAAAATTCAAAATCTTCCATTTTAGAGGAAGGTGAGTGTAGGTGTTCTTTACTTCTATTGTTTCTCACCTGAAGAAACAAGGTGTGATGTGTGTGCATCTTCTTAGACCTTGATTCAGTGAAATATCGGGATATGGTAAACTGAGTATTGAATTTTTTATGTCTAGAAAAATTATCTTGGGTTGCAGTGTAGTTGTTTGTGGCACCGAATGAAGTATTCTCATTCAGTGGGTTTCTGAAGACTAACTGCAAGGCCGAAGATGCTTCAATCATTTGAGCTCCAACCATAGGTCTCAGAGTGAAGCTGGATCATAGTCAGGGGAAACCATAGGTTCATTTAAACCCATGTTCTATGTCTTATCCTAAATATGAAAGGTATGATGAGTTTAGACATCTGGTATCCTTATAATTCTTCTTTTTTTCATGTTTGGTGGAAATAGATGAAGGGACTTGTACCCATGACATCACCCAATGACATTCCCTCCCCCTTTGGTGTCCATTGAGTCATTAGAGAATGGTTGGAAATTTGGCTAGACATGCTGAGCACATGGTTTGTGAATGATTAAGAGAGATTATGTGCCTGGAAGCCATGCAGGAAGATTGATCAGCACCGTTAGTTCACGGTTTCACAAACTGTGCGGACTAACCAAGCGACCTTCCCAAATCTAGAAATGTTTTGGGTCTTTCTATGCCGGCTCATGCTGGTCGATTAAGATGGTTGGTTCATATGGTGGGGAGAACAACTATAATTCTCATGTATGTTACTTAGGGAATTTTTAATGGAATTATACCCTAGGTACTAGGGATTCTGTTCAGGCCTCCCCCTATTAGTGTCCTGATTCTATCTCGGGAAAAATTATAGTTGTCTCTTATGGTTGGGGAGCCCATTTGTGTATCCTTGTACTAGTAACTCACTTTTTTACATGGTATTGGATTGGATGTGGGAAGTCTCTTTTGGAGCTATATAACCAAATAAATCTTCCTTGGGTAAACATTGGGATTGGAGAGTTCCCAATGGTTTAGTTATATCAAGGTAAGTGTAACCTTGTTCGATGTTCTTGTTTGTTTGGTTAAATTGATTGAGCCTTGTTGAGATAGTGATTGAGGAGATTTATTTTAGGATAAATCCTGAATGTGCTTGAAAAATTTAGTAAAGAGTTTTATGTTTTTTTTGTGAAGTATTCCTTCCTTAATTGATCACTGGAGGTGTTTTGGCCTATGGGGGCGAAGCTTAGCAAAGAAGTCCATTTCTGCCTTTCTGTTAGGTTTGGTTTTTGCTTTTTCTGTGAAGTGTCTTTCATAGGGAAGAAAGTTTTATGGTGGGGAGAATTGTCACACCCATGAATTCTTTAAATTCATTACTAAATTAATTTCCATTCCAGATTTGTTTTGGGGGTTTACGACTCATTTTGGTGAAAATGGTGGGTTTTGAAAATTTAGGCCAAACCGTGATCCCAAATCCAGATTTAAAAACAAATTTTGATTCTTCTATAACTCCTTCAATTTTTACTATTTTACACACATTAAACTTTCCAATTGGCATACCCTAATATATTAAAATCACCATATCCCTTTGAGCCACTTAGAAATCACAAATCATGATGGATTTGGGTTTTTAATTAAGGTAATGGGCCTACCCGTAAGCCCATTTCCTGCTTTAAAATATTCTTTTAAATTTTAAATATCTCATTTGTTTTTTATTATTTTTCGGTTATTCAACCTCCCAGTAAAATCCAAAGACCTCAGCCTCACCCCCTGTATCGCAATTTCCTCTTTCAAGCTCATATACCCCGCGGATTTGGACGATATTTCTAAATCATTCTCAAATCGACCAGATTTGATGAGGTAAAATGAATCTTTCATAACTCCATCAATTTTCATCCCTTTCTCCCCATTTCTATCCCCACTTTACCTAATATGACTCCTTTGGTCCTCGATATCAGTTTTGGGTACTTGGATATTCATATATTAGTGCATTGGGGCTGATTTCTTCAAGATATTTCAAATAGGGAATTCGTTCTTGGTTCTTTCCATCCTCTTTTAGTTTTTATTCCTCTTTATTGAATTTCCTCATGTCCAGAAGTTGGGGATAGATCCTAAGGTCTTATTTGGTATCTTTTGGGTCAATATTTGGTGGTCTAGGTCTGGATTTATATTCCTTGTGGTGTGGCGGTGGTACGCTTAATGTTTCGCACCAAGTTTTGAGGGTTTCGACTCAAAAAGTAGGTGATTCCATGTGTAGCCATTTTATGATGAGTTAGCTTGTTTGGTTTATTAATTTATTATTTTTATAATCTGTTTTGTGATGTGTGAAAACTTTTTTTGATGAATTTGGTTAAACATTTAATTTTTAGTTTTATTTTAGCTTGAAATTTGGTACTTTTCATGTGTGACTCTTGGGGTAATGTTTGGGTTTAGTTCATAACATATGAAAGTGATTTATTAGTGTTGAAAGGGGCTTCAAATTCTGGTTTGGTAATCCTTATTATCATATGAGACTTGAAAAGAGGTTTTTGATTGAGTTTAAGGTGTAAAATTGTGTTGTACTTCTTGAAGGTGATTTATGAAAACGTGTGTTTTTTATGTGTATCTTTGTGGTATTATTTGATGTATTTGTTATAACACTTGGGGGATGGTTTATTAATTGTTTTAGGGCTTAAAATTCTGTTTTTTATTGTTATTGGTATGATTTTGGTTATTAATGAGGGGTTTGAAATGGGTTTAGTGTGCAAACAATGGTTATACCTCTTGGGATTGTTTTATAAAAATTGAAAATGTTTTATTTGGTTAAACAAAGTTGGGAAAGGGTGTATATGTACTGTTTGGGTGAGTGTGTTCACCTAATGTGGTTTTTTAAATGGTAAAGTGGTGATTTTAGATGTCAAACATTTTTAGAATGTTTTATAAATTTCCGAAATGTTTTACAAAATTGTGTTTTGTGTGCGTAACACGGGTGTGGGATGTTTCGTGTGAGTTTATTGATAAAATGAATTGTGAAGGTGAGAAGGGTATTATGTGACATGTTTGTGGGCGGTTATGTGAGTTGAATATCTTGTAATGGTTTTATAAAATCAACTAAAGGATTTGTGGTAGTTTTAATGAAATGTGAAAAGTGTTCTAGGCAATTTTGGTTTGAGTTTGATTTCAAAATGCATTTGAATGAAAAGTGGAATTTTTGACTTGTGTGATGTACATGGGGCTGTTTGTTTAATGTGTGATGTGGAAGGTATATTTTCATGTGAAAACTATACTTCTTCTATTGTTGAACTTGTTTGAGCACAAAGGGAAAACCCGAGTATCTAGGTGGATGGACATGTACTAGTATGCTAGTGAATCCGTGGGGTTTGGCCTCAGTTTCACTTAGCAAGATTGGCACTTGAAACTCTAACTAAACTATGATGACGATGATTGGGGACTAATAGGTTATGTGTATGATCCCTACTAGTGGCTCGTGCATGAGAACCGATATTTTATGTGGTTACTCTCACTGAGATACGAGGTACTTGGGACCCACAACTAGTTAGTTCCTAGGGGTTATTTCCTATAACTTGTGCTCATTAGATCCTTTGTACTTAACGTCTGTATATGATATTTTTGGCTGGAAAATTCAGTATCCTTCTTATTTATTTTAAAATTTTTGTTCCTTTAAAATTATCCCACATGAAAACTGTTATAATTTAGTATTGTATCCTTTAGAAAATTGTAACTAGCATATCTTATTTACAAAACTTGCAATACTTTTTTTCATGAAATGTTTATCACATGGAGTCTCTTTGAGGTGGTATCCTACTGGGATTTATCTAACACCATACTTACACCTTTTTGTGTTATTATACTTTCTTATTTTATGTCACAGGTTTGGGTACAAGTTTTATGCCATTGGTTCAAGTTTTTAGCTGTCCATTGGGATACAATGTCGTGGAGATAGCTTGAGGGCGGTGCCTCTTTCCATGTAGAGGTTCTTGGGATGTCCTTATTTGGTATTGTACCTTTTTAATGGGTTTTAAACATAGTTTTAACTTATGTATTTCAGTTCTTAAATTATTGTAAAAGACGGTTTTAGTTGAAAAATCCAGATTTTTTTTTGAGTTTGTTTGTTGTTTAATGTTTATAAAATCAGGTAAATCGTTCCCAATTATCATGATATGATACTCGGTACTTGTTCCAGCCCATGGTGATCATGAACGCCATTTGGGCCATGTCACGGGTAGGGTTTGGTTCCAGTTTTGGTGGTGATCAGATTCAGTTCATGACAATTTCCTTCATGAAATAGAGGTAATTTGGCTACAGAGTTGGGCTATGTGATTCCTCATGAATGAGAGTTGGTAATATTTGATAACTTAGGTATATTTATAGGCATATACATAAGTAGGGTGGTCACTATTTTACATGCTTTTTGGTTTATTATTTGTGAATTTATTTAGACTGTGATGGTCTCAGGGTCCATACTAAGTATCATTATACTCAGCTCTGTATAAGCATCACTCACACCATGTCATGTTTGGTGAAGACGATGGAAAACGCTGATCGAGGTTGAGGGTACCATGACTGGATGGCGCCCGGATGTAGACCATACGACATGTTAGTATGCAGAGAAGATGGGTGAAAGTGGAGTGCCGAGGAGGGGATCTGTACCTACCATTCAGGAAGGAACCTCAAAGGATTACCCAGTAGTTGTCTTTCTCTTTTTCCAATTATATTGTATTTTTAGTTCTACTTTTACCTTTACTATTTGTTTTGTATTCCAACCCCACTTACTTTCAAGACTCTTTTTTCTATACAGTTTAATTTTGTTCATATCTTGCAGTTTTCATGGTTTCATGTGTTTATAGGTTATTAAGTCAATGCCTTCTCAGTTTTAGGGAATACACCTTTCGGTTCTAGTTGCCAGCCCTTGGCCTATGGAAGTCGGGCTTGGGGTAGTCATGGCATGGGCATTGGGGGATGGGTCATGACAAAATTAAACATAATTAAGGTTGAATAAAATGATCTATAATTGTATGAATAAGAAATCACAATTGAATGTCACCATCGAGAGTAAGGAGTTAATAATGGTACGATGACATAGTAATTAAGAATAGTCATAAAAATGGATTTCATACAAACCAATACCAGTATCATCATTTTTGAAAATTTCGATAAAGATTTAACATTTTTATGATTAATTGGAATCAATAATCATGAGTCATATGATGTAAATATTGGTAAAAGGAATCATTAAAACCCAAAATATTTTTACCCATATGATGTAAAAACAATTTAAAAATAAAATTCAATATATAACATTATAAAATCAAAAGATTTTCATTAAATACCATTGAAATGGTAGATAAATTGTCTATGTGACATGGGACATAATTATTGGAATCTATTTTACAAATGGAATTACCATAATGTTGACATCCATACACAATTCATTGTCATTTTATCATTGACTCAGAAATATTTAGATTGTAATATAACTTTCAATCATGGGTTAATAATGTAGCCACACATCCTTTGCCTATAATGGACCCACCCATTATAATAAACAATTTATAAAAACCCAAACATAAATAAATTACATTTATCATTCACATAATCATAAAACTCATAGAAACATCCATTATTCCATTCATTATATGGTTAAACCATTGAAAAAGAAAAGGTTACACGGAGATATCTTTTAAAAAAATAATAATCCATCTAGAGAAATAATGATGATGGGATAATCAAAAAACAAATCCCTATGTAGTATAAGTAACATCATGGTTTTTAGGATATAGTGAAAATAAATTCTAATAAAAGACCATTAAAATAATTCTTTAGTAAAATAACCTTTTACTTTGAGAATTACATTTTAAACACAAGAAAATTAGTAATATATTGTAAATATTAATTACTTAGAAAGAAACCAAAAAATCATATAATGTAAAATTGTAAAAAAATTACATAGTATTCGGATATTATGTTCACGATGTAATGGTTAAAAATACTAATTAATTTTGAATATTCAAAAAAAGTGATTTCATATAAACCCAATTAGAAAAAGTTCATTAAATTCAATTCATATTAATTTAAAATGAATTAAAATATAATTTAAAATTTCTTTATGAAATAATTTTATTGAATAGTATATTTTTTTAAAAAAATTATAAATCATGAACAAGGATGTGAATGAATCCTGACCAAAAATAATATTCACAATCAGTAGCACTTGGAACCACATTCATGATGTTTATTTTACAATAATTGGGGAAATGGGAAAGTCATGTGAACCAAATCCATGAATAAAAAAATATTATTTTTTCAATAAAATAATATTGTATGATTTTTCAAAAATAATAATTTAACATAAGAAATATCTTATGGAACCATGATTTTAACATAAATCCATTTATACATTCATATAGATTCAATCATAATCCTAATGAAATAATAATATCTATTGAACCATTATTTATTATGAAGATAATTACATTATTGTTTTAAAATGTCAATATTTTTAGTATATACACCTCAAAATGGATGATGAGTTCATATAATTAACATATGTCCCATGGAAAGGTAATTTGAGTTGAATAACCCTTACAAAGATCATTTCTTCGAATTTAGAGTTCATGAATGGGTATGATGTGTGTGGAAAATTAAAATCCAAAAGAAATAAATTGTATACTTAATAAAAAAATATAGATAAATTTATAAAGAATCATTTCATAACATTGGTATCGAAGACGAGTTATTACTTAATCGATTAATATAGGATTAAGAAACCATTTACCACTTGGTAACATTCAGGTAACATCCCCATGTGTTAAATAATTCAATATTAAAAATAAAATACCCTCAATAGTGAAGGATTCATTGTATAACATGTCAAAGGTAATATAAATAAACTATATAACATATATGAGGTTAATTTCAATAAAATATGCCTCAATGAATGGAAATTTTGATGAAATAAATTACCATGATTCCAGACCTTCCCTTTATGTCCTTTAGCTCATGTATAATAAAAATATTTCAATTATTGAAAAGTTTATGAAAAAATTATTTGCTTTTTAGTTTATCATTTATTAATTTTTATCAATTATTAATATTTCATATTTAATTACTATGTCAGTTAATTCTACATAATGTACTTTGAGAATATTAAGTTCATAATTTCAACCCAACTACAATGTGTTGACCATGGTTAAAAGTGTTAATGTTTACTTAAAATCTATAATATTTATAATGAAATAATTATAATTTTTATAAACCAATTATATTTTCAAAACAAAACATTAATTAAGGTAATAAAAAATGATATATGTTAAAATCACTAGGATGGTATGTTGTACATACAAATGAGTAATGTTTTCAATTCTTATTGATCATTATAAAAAGAAGGTAATTATTATTTTAAATTTAAATAGTGATAATTATATCAAAAAGTATATATTATTTATTTAATATAAATTATAAATATCTTCCAAAAAAATTTGTGATGGTATAATAATAAAATAAATTTTTTGAGGGGGAAGTCCACACATACACACGAATAAAGATATCATTTTCAGTGTATGTAAAAGTAATAAATTATTTCATATATTATATTTTAAGAATTATAATTTTTTCATTAAAATAATACATATTTAAACAATAATTTCATATTTAAATCCTTCCTTGATGGGTTGTTAGGGAAAATGAATTTCATCGGTTCTTGATGTGGTAGTCCTTCGTACACAGGATTGGTGAATTCCTTCCCCATTTGATCATTGGTGGAGAAAAATTTGAGATTATTTAATTAACATAAAAAAATTATTATATTTTTGATATATAATCTAATATTTAATCATGTATCAAAAATATTTGAATGTAGTGTTATATGACATAAAACAAAAAAAAAATTGTTAAATGATATACCCCTTCTACTAACAACTTTCTTGTTTACAACTTAAGACAACTAATATGAGTATTATATGAACAATAAATTCTATAGAAAATGGAGAGGGGTTTTATTTAGGTATTTGGGTAGGTATTAGATAAAATAAATAAATTTTTTATGTTTTAAGAAAATATAAAAGAGTTTCCATTTTATAATTGAAGGGAGAGACAATCATTATATTTACTAAAATATTAAATTAATAAAATTAATAATTATTTCCTACAGAATAAAAACCAATAATTTTGTAACCCATGATGTGTATTAGCCTAAACCATCTCATATATATAATTTTGGAAAAGTTTTGATACATTTTTGGTCATTATCATTTTCCTTTAACAATTCATTAATCTTTTGGAAATTATGATTAAGGGTTTAATATAGATACTATAAAATGATTAAAGGACCATAAGTGAACCATGGTTGTTTATATAAAACCATATCCCATTAAAAATTATTTAAATTATATTTTTAGTAATTTTAAATCATATAATAAAAAAGAAATTATTAAAAAAATAAATATATATATATATTGGAACTATTAATTTATTTGTTTATTAAAACTACAATAAAAACATGGAATTAGAATCCAATGAATTTAAACCACTATATTATGTAATTTATATATATATATATATCCTAACATTGAAACACAGTCAAATTATATTATTTTAAGTGTAATAAAAATCATTTTATATATTTTTAACCAAATTCACAACGTCTTTTTCAGTACAACATAAGTATTTGAGGAAATTCATTCTTCACTACAAATTAATAACTAATTATCATGATGAAGAAAATAAATTTATGTTTCAAATTTATATTTATAATAAAACAAATCCTATATTTATATCTATGTAAAAAAGTAAATAGAATAAAACAAAGATAATAAAATTTTTGAATTTTCATTATATAAAATAATACTAATAGTCAAAAAAAAATATAAATAGAAAAGGACATTTATTTATGTATTTAAATTTGATGGACAAGATATATTTATACAGTAAAATTTTAAGAATTATAAGTGTAATTTTTTAGTCTATAAAAAAAATATTTTTATCTGTAATTCAGAATTTACCCATTACCATGGTAAAAACATTATTGAAGTTAATATTCATAACGTCCAAAACTAAAAGGACTTATTTTAAAAATTTGGACCCCCATATTATAAATGTGGACTCCAATTTTATTTATTTCATTTATAAAAGATGAATAAATTTATTTTATTAAATATTCATAAAATAAAAGAAAAATGGTTCTTAAAAAATATGTTTTGATCCCAAAAATGATCTTATAAACAAATAATGTATAATTATTATTAAAGATAATTTAATTAAATCTTATCAATTTAAATTAATATTAGGATACTTTTAGATAAAATAAAGATCATAATTAGACTTTTTATAGAAAAATATAATAGTTTTTAAACAATCATTATTTTTCAATATGTAATGAAATATCCATATTTTGGAATAATATAGAAAATTTAACCGTATAAAAGATTTATAGGATAATTTATAAAATTATTTCAATTTTATAATATAAAAATTAATAAAATTTCAGGAATTTAATTTAAATTATTTTCTCACAAAAAGTATTAAGAATTTTTTTTTAAAAAAATATTTTTCTTGAATAAAATGGATTTTAAATAATTATGTTGTGATTTCCTATGAATTTATCAGTACATTTATTATGGTTATGATATTTATATGAATTAGTATTTAATATAATTCATACCCACATATTTTAGGGCTATGTAATAATAGTCATATAACAATATTTTGTTGTTCATTTAAGAATGATGTTTTTTATCTTTTCTCATATGAAACAAATATTTCTGTTAAAATAACAGGTTTTTACAATTAATATTTATACATAAGTTTTCCAATTTAAAACAATCCTTCATCACATTATAAAAGAAGTTAGGAATAAAATCTAATTTTCATAAAATTTTAATATGATATCACATATATTAAATACCATACTATAAATGGATAATAAATAGAATATAAGATTAGAGTGGTAGTATTATTGAATGGAAAATTGTGATGGTTACTTGGAAAAAATTATTCCAGTAGAATTAAAATGGTTGTATTGGGATTAAAAACATATTGATTTTTAATGAATACTTACAATCATGAATCACCCGGAACATTATTAGCCATAGTTCGACAAACATATATTTTCTCAAAGCATGATTCTTGGATAGATATAAATAAACAAAAGATTCCATCATCGGATCATGTTTATGCTCTAAAATAAATGATACCTATTGAATTATTATGAACCATTAACATAGTATTTTAAATAGAAATACCACTCTCAAATTCTTGTTTTAAAATTAGAATGCAGTTCCTCTTATTGGGTAATTTAACCCACACAATTCTTTATTATTATTTTACTACACTATTAATGAATTTATTTATGTATAACCAAAAAAATTAAATATGAGTTTTCTAATTTATTAGTTATTACTCTTTTTTAGGTTCTAACATTCGTGTATATGAACTAGCTATGAATGGTGTTGTCAGCAGTAAAATGTTCTATAATCACTGTACTGTAATCTCAAACGTTGATTTTGATTAGCTCAATAATCTTAAAAAATCATTTATAAATCCTTCACATTGGACCCTTATTTGGATGATATCTACTACACCTACTACTAAATTTATTTTTTATTCATAGTACAAGAGGTATTAGCCGAGTAAAAAGGATAGAATAAGAACTATGGGGGAATGAAATTATAGAGACTAAGAGAGTCATGTACCCCACTAACCTCAGTTACCCCTAGTCGGTGCATTATTAAATAACATTGGAATCATATAAATAATCATGTCTCAAAAGACCAGTCAGTTTAATATACTTGGAAGTAATAGAAACATATATAAGTTTTTCATTACATCATGAAATAAATAAAAACAACATTTTGTCTCCATATAACACACACATATCCCATAGCTTATCACTATAGGTCATTCATAATATACATATTCAAATCCTGGAAAAATTAAAACATTAAATTTAGTGAGCTCATATGATGATTAAAGATACAAATATAGCTAAAACATTCATTAATATGCATAAAAATTTAAGGCAATATATAAGAATAAAACACAAGCCTTTCAAACATCTACATTAACATAATATGGAAATGGTAAATCAAATAATGTCATTTACTTATTTTCATGTATATTATACTAGTCAAATAATCACATGTAATATCAATAGATAATTTCATAAAGATGGAATGCATAATGCCAGAAATCATAAACACATAGTCAAGGCCTAGTTCCAAGACTGAAAATAATATTTTGTCAAGGAATTTTTCCAAGACACTAGATTGTCACATGGGAGCTATGGATGAATCGAGGAACTATAGCGGCTCCCCCTATAACATAAAAATTCCAATGCATTTCTCAAAGAAATTATTGAAACATAACATAAGCATTATTATTAAAACTAGTATATGAAATGGTAATACATTAACTATTACCCATGAATTGTATAAAAATAAAATATCTATAGTCAGAAATATCACAAAACCTTCAATACAATATAAAATATGGTGTAGTAATAAATAAAATTCAAACAGGTGTAAAATCTATCAAAATATGTTGACAAAGATGAAATAAAATCAATTTGAGAGAAATATCTCTTTCTATTTTAAAATCATTTAAAAGTCACACAATTAATAGGAACAAAAAATATTTTGAAAATACTCTTATAAGATTTTAACTGAAGATTCAAAGGTTTTATAATAGTGGAAAATAGCTGCACCTGTCGTATAAGTTAAAAATATATTCTAATCTTAATATTTCTAAAAGGTAATAAACTACCTTTCCTGGAAGACAACGGAAAGATTCCTTTCCAAAAAAACCAAAAATGGATTAAAATAATTTTAATAATATTCTAGTAATTGGTAAAAACGTTTTGTAATATATTTTTTGAAACAACAATTTGGATTATAAAGAGGTCCCAGTAGATACTCACGTATAAAAAATCTCAGATAATAAAGAGATTATACAAATGACCCTTACCTAGTATTAATACATAGTTGAGGGTTATTTAACCTCTCTTATAATGGTTATTTAATTATTATTAAATTATAAAACAACCCACATACATAAATAAGATATTATATATGATCTTCTAATATTTCTTTGGTAATAATATTTCAGTAGTATCATACATTCAACTGTTAACTGATTCATTTGCTTTATCTGTTTTGTTACAAAATTCATGTTTGTTATGAATAGGAAATATTTGATTCATATTCAGAAAGATATCAATTTATTTAAATATTATTTTTAATCAATTATTATTATTATTCATGAACGGTTACAATGGGGAATGAAATTTTATCACGTTGCGGAGACGGTAGGTCATACGTACGCACAAGCGACATTATCATTCTATTGATGTGGAAATAATATGTATTTGGATTTTATATTATATATACATAATCATTAGCATGTTTAATTTATTATTTATATCAATTATAATCATTATTATATCCATCCAAATAAAGAAACGTTTAATAACATACCACACCACAACGTAGAGAAGGTAAGCCATACATAGCCACATATAGTGACTATTTCCGTCATTAGATGGATAGAATAATGAATTTGGTTGTACCATATTTATAATGAAATCATAGTTTTTAGATGGTGCAGGAGTTATTATTTTGGTATAGAAACAACAAACTATGCAGAGGTGGAAGAAGAAAAGAACATAAAAGAGGTGATAAAATAATTACCTATTCTTTGGGTGTTTCCTTTTGATTTGACAAATATGGATTCATAAGTTGGATTTATCATAAAATTAAGGACACTAGGATGAATTGAGGCTAGTTGGGAGGAGATCTGACTAGATTTTGGCAGATCCAAATTGCTTTAGTGTTCTGAAATTAATAGAAGGGTAGGTATCCTATTATAAGAGAGGTGAGGGTCACTTTAGATAAATGTTTGAAATTTTATTTTATTATAAAATAATTTTTGGTTTCTAATGGCCCCAAATGGGTATATATCAAGGAAAATGTGGTTATGGGTCTAAAACATCTAAAAAAATTGGTTTTAGACCTGTTTAGGTCACTGTATTAACCTTATCTTTTAGTTTTATGTCTTAGTTAACTAGTTTAATTTTTACCATGTCTTCCTGTGTTATTAAAATAAATGGTTAACAAACATAAATTAAAATTCCAATAGAACCCTACATGGTTTATTACTGACATATCTATTCTAATATAGGTCTTACGGCCAAGCCCTAGATTTCTAGAAAAAATAAATCATTTAATAATATAGTATTTCTTTAAAAAATTGATTTATGTCAATTTTAAAACTATTTAGTATTTGGTTTTTTTGAATACCATAATAATTTTATCACATTTAAAACAAATTATGTAATAAATCCTAAAATGTAATATTAACCTATAAAATTCATCCAATTCCTCAAAAGTATCACTTTACAGTTATTTTAATAACTATAATATCAATTATTTTAACCCTTCATTAATAAGGTAATTAATGCATCATCAAGGTGTTGTAAATATAGTTAATTATTTAATGTCTAAAAATTATAAATAAAATACCATGATCTAGGAAATCATTTTATATTTCTAATGAATTTTTAATGTTTAAATTATCTTATATACATCCTTATATTATAAATAAAATTATCCAACAGAATTATAACATGTTTTACATTAATTATAATATCATTTTTATCTTTAATTACCCTGTTTACATTTAACTGTGGTAAATAAAATTCAAACGTTACTATTCACAAAAAAAAATTCAACTTTTTGAACCACATTTTACTTACTAATTACAACCGTGTGCCTGGGATTTTTGATATTTAATTCAGAGAAGTGCTAAAATTACGTTTAATGCTAATTTTTCAAATGTGCCTAGATGGTGGGTAAAAGACGTTTAAAAGATCTATAAAATTTTATATATCTAATTTTTTTATAAAATGAATCTAATGAATTACACTAAACTAATATAGGTATTATGTATCTTTATTTACATTAAATTAAATTTAAATAAAAATAATAATTATTTAAATAATAGTCTGCTTTAAACAAAAACGTGTTGTTTTTCACTATTCATCAAAAATTGAATTTTTTCAGAACAATACCAAAAATTCTTCCTAATATTAGTTTTATATTCCAAATCAAAAAATAAATTCCATTTTGAAAAATAAATTGTATAAATTTTCCTAGTGTGGATATTACTATTCATAAATGCATTTAAAATGGCTAGTTTGATTTCTTGTGGTGTGCTAGAACTCAATGTTGCATTAATTGAAAGCAATTACATTAATCAATGGGTAATGTATAGTGGATTATTGGGGTGTTACATTCTCCTATCCTTCAAATAATTTTGTCCTTGAAATTTCTAGAATATTACTTCATAAATATATTTGGGTGGTTCTTCATCAAAAGTTCCTCATATTCCCACGTTGCCTCTTCTATCTTATGGTTCACCAAATAAATTCTACCAAATGAGTTACCCTATTCCTCAATACTTTTTCTTTGGTATCAAGAATTCTGATAGCCTCTTCGTAATAAGAATGATCGAGTTTCAATTCTATCATTTTAAAGGTGAGTACATGGGTTGGGTCAGACTTGTATTTTCTCAATAGTGATACACAGAACACATCATGAACTTTGAAAAGACATGGTGGCATTGAAAAATAATAATATACAACATCAATTCATTCTACAATTTCATTGGACTTATGTAACTCCCTAACCCCAGTAACCCAGATTATGTGCACTATTACATAACATTTTCCTGATCACAAAAGATCAAATTTCGAAAGACCGATTAGTTTTGTAGCCTTTGAAACACTAGATACATTCATATTGTTTACATTACATCATAAAGTTCAAAAAACAACAACATCCTGTCTCCACACTCATATCCCATTATATTATCCCTATAGGTCATTCAAAAAATACTTTTTCACATCCTGGAAAAAATAAACCATAGAAAGGGGTCAGCTCAATTGCCAAGTAAAGAAAACAATATTGCGGAAGCTTTCATAAATAAGTATAAACATTTAACACATTTTATAACTAAAAAAAAATCCTATTGAACTTGAACTTCAGCATAATATGGAAATGATAAAATGAAATAATTCCATTTACTTATTCACATGGATATTCTACTAGTCGAATAATCACAAGAAATATCGATAAACACTTTCATAATGATGTAATGCATAATTCCAGACTATCATAACCACATAGTCAAGGCCTTGTGCCAATAATACAAATAAGATTCTGTAAAGACCATGTGCCAAGACACTAGTTTGTCTCATGAGACCTACCGATGCATCGAGGAGCTATAGTGGTCTCCACCCATCACTAATTAAGTCTAATGCATTCCTCATTTGAAAAAGTTTAAACATAACATAAACATTCATATTAAAACTAGCACACGAAATGTCAATACTTTATACATAAACCATAAATGGTATAAAATTAACACATCCACAGTCAAAAATATCAGAAAACCATCAATACAATAAACATCAAATAAACTTAAATTCCATCAAAGGATATTGACATAATTGGAATCAAAACAATTTGAGAGAAATATCTCTTTATTTGAAATCATTTAAAAGTCGCATAATTATAAAAGAAAATAATTACTTTGAAAATATTCATATAATCTATTAATGGAATATTCGATGATTTTATAATGGAAAAAAATATCCACACCTGCCATATAAGTTAAAAAAATACATTCATAAATTAATTCTGTCGAAAAGGTTAAAAAGGACCTTTTTTTGGAAAATGATAGAAATATTCCTTTATAAACATATTATAAAAAGTCAACAACGGTATAAATGTCTTTAACCCATAGTATATACAATAGTAAGAATGTTTTGAAATACATTTTTATGAATCATGCATGTGGATGATAAAGATGTCTCAGTAGATAATTACGTATAAACAAACTCAGATAATGAAGAGATAGTAAAATAAACCCATACCATGTACTTTTCCATGGTTGATGGTAGTTTAAACTTATTTATAATGGTGTAATAATTGTTATTATATTATTTTATAATCATATACATTAATATGATATCATACGTGATCTTTTAACATTATTTTGTTAATAATATCTTAGTATTATCGTCATTTCGAGTGTTAACTTACATGTTTTCTTTTATACGTTTTGTTACAAAAGTCGTGTTTTTTATAGATAGGTTGTATCTTATTAATTTACAGAATGATATTAAGTAATTAAACATTATTTTTCATCATAAAATGAGAATTAGACTTGAATGGATACGATGGGGAATGAATATCATCGCGTTCGTGGAGATGGTAGTCCGTACGTACACACGAGTGAGAATATCATTCTTTTGATATTAAAATAATATATAATTGGATGGTATATCATATATACAGAATAATTATCATGTTATATTTATTATATAAATGATTTACACCTGATTATTATACCCACCCAAATAATAATTCATTGAATAACAATTACCCCACGACGTGGAGACGGTAAGCCGTACGTACGCACGTATGGTGACATGTCATCCAAAGGATGGATAGAATATTGAATATGGTCGTACCATATTTATAATAACATCACAGTATATAGAAGATACTGGATTTATTATTTTGGAATGGAAATAACAAATAAATAGTAAGTTGATGAAAAAGGAACATGAAAGTGGGTGGTGAAAACATTACCTCTTCTTCGGGTTCTTCCTTTTGATTTGACCAAAAGGGCTCCCTAAGTTGAATTTATGACTAAAGTAAGTCCTTCAAGTTGATTTGAGGAAATGTGAGAGGTTATTTGGGAAGGTTTTGGCCAATAATAAAGACATTTATGATGTGAAATAGAGAGAAGGGGGAGTTTCCTTTTATAACAGGGGTGAGGGGCACCTTTGGGAAAGCTAGAAATATTATTTTATAATAACTTCATATTCTGTTTTTAATGGCTCCAATGTGGATTATTTAAAATTTATGGTGGGGATGTGTCAAAATAATTTCAACCAATAGATGTTAGATAGGTTTTGGTCACTATATTAACCTTATAATTTATATTTAACTCTTAGTAAAATATTTTGACATTTACCATGTCTCTTTGTATTATATAATTATATAGTTAATAAACATACTATATACCTCCATGTGACCTCCAATTGGTCCATTAATGAAACACCTATCATTATATAGGTCCTTTGGACGATCATTAGATTTTTAGAAATAGAATATCAATTAATAATATAATATTTGTTTTAAAAAGTCTTTTTTGTCAATTTTGACACTATTGGGTATTTTGTTTTTTTATAATTTCATAACAGCATTATTACGTCAAATAAATTATATATCCAATCATAATATGTCATGTTAACCGTTAAAATTAGTGTAATTGATAAAAATTCTCAAATTTAATTTATTTTGATACTTATAATATCAATTATTTTAATATTTCATTAATTAGGTAATTAATGAATCACCATTGTGTCATAAATAAATTAAATTATATAATGTCTAAAAATTATAATTAAAATACCATTATATAGGAAATCATTTTTTATTTCTAATGAATATTTATAATTGTATTTTTCTTATGTATAACACTATATTAAAAATATTTTTGTAATTAATCATTGATTTTAACTCTTTTAACTGTTCTTTGAATTAAATAATAATAAATGTCCTCATCTATTCCAAGTGGCCCTAAATGATAATATTTTATTCCTAAGGTTGTTTTTGGTCAAGATAAATTTTTTCAATATAATTAGGAGATGTGTTGGGGTAATATTAATATCATTGTTACCCTTAATTGTTCTATTTACTTTTAACCGTGGTAAATAAAAGTAAAAAATCACTATTCACCAAAAATTATTTTTATCTTATTAAACCACATTTTAATCCTTCATATTAACCTAGTTTCTCATATTTTAGAAATTTCACTCACTGAAGTGGAAAAATTATGTTTTATGTGAATTTCCAAATTCCACGTGGAGGTGGGTAAAAGACGGTAAAAAGTTCCATAAATTTTTTATATATATAAAATTATTCAAAACTAACTCCAATGAATTAAATTGAACATATATAGGTATTATAAATCTATTTTAACCTTAATTAAAATTTAATAAAATAAATAATTATTTAAATAAAAATTAAATTTTAAACATAACTCATTGTTTTTTCACTATTCGTTAAAAATTGAATGTTTTTAGAAAAATACAAAAAATTCACCCAAAGCTAATTTTGATATTATGAATCCAAAAATGAAGTCCATATTGAATGATAAAATTTATAAAAATTCAAAAAGTGGGTATTACTATTCATAACAGCTAGTTTGATTGGTTGTGGTGTGTTTTAGAACTTGAAATTACGTACAACACATGCTACTATATTACTCAAAGAGAAGCATACAGTGGAAGCCTTGGGTGTTACATTCTCCCCTACTTCAAATAATTTCACCATTGAAGTTTCTAGAATACTACCACATGAATAGACTCAGGTGGTTCTTCATCATAAGTTCCTCGGGTTCCCACATTGCCTCTTTCATCTTATAGTTTCTCCATAGAACTTTTACCAGACGAGTCGTCCGATTTCTCAGAACTTGTTTTCTAGTATCATGAATCCTGACGGGCTCTTCACAATAAGACGGATCAGGTTCTAGTTGTAATTCCTCGTATGTAAGTACATGTGTTGGGTCAGGCATGTATTTCTTCAATAGTGATACGTGGAACACATCATGAACTTTGGAGAGACTTGGGGGAATTTCCAAATAGTACGCTACAACCCCAATTCATTCTAGAATTTCAAAAGGTCCTATGTACCTGGGACTCAATTTACCTTTCTTACCAAACCTTATAACTCCCTTCCATGGATATACCTTCAAGAAAACATGATCTCCTACATGAAATTCCTAATCCTTTCTTTGGTTGTCAGCATAGCTCTTATGCCTACTTTGAACTTCATTGATGTGGTTTTGGATTACCTCCACTAGTTCTGGGCCTACGAGTTTTCTTTCACCAACATCATCCCTACAGGTTGGTGTTCAACATCTCTTTTCGTATAACACATCATTTAGTTCCATCTAAATACTCGAATGTAAGATATTGTTATAGGAAAATTCTACCAGAGGTAAATATTGATCCCACATACCCTGAAAGTCAAGTGAGCAATATCTCAACATGTTTTATAAGGTTTGAATAGTCTGTTCTGATTGTCCATCGGTTTGAAGGTGGTAGGCAATGCTCAAACGATGTTCAGTATCCAAGGCCTTCTTAAGACTCTTCCAGAATCATGAAGTAAAACAGGGATCAAGATCAGAAAAAATTGATAGGGGTACTCCATGAAGTCTCACAACATCATTAATATATATCCTCGCTAGACATTCAAGTGGTACATCATCCCTTATAGCACAACAATGTGATGTCATGGTATGATGATCAATAATGACCCATATTGCATCGTTCCTTCTAGGAGTATTTGGTAGTCTCCTGACAAATTCCATCGTCATATTATCCCATTTCCAATTAGGTATGAGAATAGGTTTCATGACTCCTCCAAGATGTTGCCTTCTAGCTCTCACTTATTGACAAACCATACATATTGACACAAAATCAGAAATCTTCAACTTTATGATTTCCCACCAAAAATGTTCCTTAAAATCTCAATATATTTTGGTGCTCCCAGAGTGTATAGAGAAATTCAAGATGTGAGCATAATCTAACAATTCCCTTTTTAAATCAGGTATATCAGGAACACAATGTCTCCTCCCAAATTTCAAAATTTCATCTTCATATACAAAGTCACTCAATCTCCCATCATTCACATCTTTAATCATATTTTTAAACTCATCATCATCGGTCTGAGAACTCTTTATCCTTTCCAGTAAATATGGTTTGGAAACCATTTGAACAAGTATTTATGTTTCACCTTCCATGGTGATTCCCATATCCATCTTTACTGGATCCATGAATATATGATCCTTTTCAACAATCATTTTTTTCAAAACTCCATGATCCTTTCTGCTCAAAGTATCATACACCTTATTTTCCTTCCCTGGGTGGTAGTGTATCGTGCAATCATAATCCTTGAGTAGTTCAAGCAATCTCCATTTCCTCATGTTGAGTTCTCTCTCGGATAAAATATACTTCAAACTCTTGTGATCGATATATATCTCACATTTTTCTCCATAGAGATAATGTCTCCATATTATCAATGCAATGATTACAACTACTAACTCAAGATCATCAGTAGGATAGTTTTGCTCCTGAATTTTCATCTATCGTTATGTATAGGAAATAACCCTATCATTCTGCATAAGGACACAACCAATCCCTTTTTTGATTCATCACTATAAATAACGAACCCATCATTCCCCGATGGTAGAGTCAATATAAGATCATTTAATAATCTACTCTTATGTTCTTCAAAACATTCTTCACACTCTTTTTTTAAAACAAATTTAAACCCTTTACGTGTGAGCTTTGTTAATGGGTTAGCCAATTGGGCAAAGTTCTGGACAAAACGCCGATAATAACTTTCTAATCCAATAAAACTGCATACCTTGGTCATACTCATTGGTGTTGGCCATTCATGGATTCCTCTTGTCTTAGAATGATCAATGGAGATTCCATCCTTGGAGACAATATGGCAATGAAATGTGATCTCTTGATGCCAGAATTCATACTAGCTAAACTTCCCTTATAATTCATGTCTTCTAAGAGTATTCATGATAATGCGCAAGTGATTTTCATGATCTTGATATATTTTTAATTATACAAATATATCATCAATAAATACCACCAAACAATCACTGTGATATTCCATGAAAACTCTATTCATTAGATCCATGAATACAGAGGGTTCATTAGTCAATCCAAAAGGCATTAGTGTAAACTTGTAATTCCCATACCTAGTTAGAAATTCTATCTCCAGAATGTCTTCCTTCTTCACAACCAACTGATGGTATCCAGATCGATGGAAAATCTATGAAATGTATTTACCTCCATGCAGTTGGTCAAATAAATCATCAATATGAGGTAGGGGATACTTTTTCATTATTGTTATAGATTTGATTTCCCTGTAGTCGATACATGACCACATAGATACATCTTTCTTCTTAACAAAAAGTATAGGATATCCCCATGGATAAACACTAGGTAAAATAAATCCCTTGTTACTCAATTCCTCTTGTTGTTTCTTTAGATCAACTAATTCCACAATGGCCATTCTAGAAGGGGTCTTTGATATAGGCCTTGAACCAGAAATTAAATCAATGGAAAACTCAATTTCTCGTTCAGGAGGATGTCCAGGTAAATATTCCGGACACACATCTACATATTCTTTCACAATAGGTACATACTATAGGATCGAAATAATGATGTAGATACTCAATATACAAGAGGGGGGGGGGTGAATTGTACATTTTAAAAATTCCTTTGGAACATTTAAAGTTTGTTAAAAATAACTATGTTTTCCTCAAGAAAAGGAAAGTGCTAAGTTTAACCATGTTAAACTAAGAAAATTCACAACACCTCTAACACCGAATGAAAACATGGAAGGAGATTCTGAAAGTAGGATCCAGAAATATGGTTCCAGAAATTGAAACTTAACAAGAGATTACAATATGAGATTCTACCTTAAAGCGTATAGAATCTAAATGAAACAGAGTACAAATAAGGAAGTATATGAAATTTATACTTTCCTTACAAAACAATATGAAGTAGAAAATAAACAAGTAGTAGAACTACAAGTAACAAGATATAATTCTTTTAACCCAAAGGGAAGGGTATCCAACAACCTTGGATAAACGTCCCTTGATTTATACTTTCAAGAAAGACTGTCTTACCCACACCAGGGTAAGCCCTCGATACGATGATCAGAATCTATGTCTTGCTATCCTCGCAAGCCCTCAACTTCAAGGTAGTTGGAAACCTCTGTCTTTCTCAGCAAAGAAGCCCTTGAACTTCAAGGCAGTCGAAACCTCTATCTTCCTATCCCCAGAAGTCCTCGAATGTAATCACCAACATTCGGAGTCGCACGAAGCTTTGAGAGTTAATAAGATCCTCTCTCTCTAGAATTCACTTCAACAACATGTATGCACAATGTCAATCAAAGTTGTTATGAGCTCTTTCAAATGAGCTCTTATTTATAGGCAAATTTCCAATGGTCAACTCCCTCTTCCAACGGTCATATTTTTACATTAAATTCGGAGGGACCTGTACACATGTAACTTAGCCAACGGTTAGTTTATAACAGAATAGACGACATTGTTTTATAACAAAATAAATGAAACAGAATGTACAACATTTTTTTTAAAATCTTACTCAAATTTTCGGAATGAAAAATTCGGAGTGAAGGTTCGGAGTGTAAGGAAAATAATTTTCAGAGTCTAAATATATTCAGAGTGTATAAAACAAAGATGATTATATTCTGTTTAATAGTTGAATTTGGAATGAGAATTCGGAATGAGAATTCATCATCAGAATTCGTAATGAGAATTCCTCATCAGAATTCATAATGAGAATTCGTCATCTGAATTCGTAATGAGAATTCCTCATTATAATTCGTAATGAGAATTGGTCATCAGAATTCTAAATGAGAATTCATCATTAGAATTCGTAATGATAATTCCTTATCAGAATTCGTAATGAGAATTCATAATCAGAATTCATAATGAGAATTCATCATTAGAATTCGTAATGAGAATACGTTGTTGAACTTCATAAGGTTTCGTATCCTGAATCTGGAATCGAACTTAATCAAAGTTCATATCCGGAGTTCGGAATGGAACTCTATCACAGTTATCATCTGGATTTCGGAGTGAAACTTTATTATAGTTCTTATCCAGAATATCGATCCTAATACAGAATACTTCATATCAATGTTTAAAACAATTATGAGAAAATAGAAATGAATCTGAATCTCATTCTTAAGAATGATCTGGATGAAAATATGATAAGGATAACTTTTCTTACAAAAGTGATTTTCCTTATAAAATAAATTTTCCTAAAGATAATGTGTTTTTGATTTTCAAAATAAGAAGGAATGGAAAAGTAATAGGGAAAACCTTATTGACTCAAAAATCTCCCCCTTTTTGGAAAGCACAAACATCCTTATGAAAAATAAATTCTAAGAAGAAAGAAAAACATTAAGGCTTATCTCCCTTGCTTTAAGGATATTTATGAATATGACTAACTCCCCCTTAGGCTTTGAAACACTATGGATCGTATTCTAGATTTCTGAAATGACTTTTTATTACAAAAAATAATGTCTTCTTTAATGAAAAACTCCCCCTTAGATAAACTATTATTAGAGATTGTTTTCTTTCTCACCCTTTGTTAAGATTTTTTCCCTTTCATTAGAGTTCTTTTACTTCCCCCCCCCCCCCCATTTTGATTTTCAAAAAGAATACAAGGTAATGGAAAAATATAACAATGTACCTGAAAGATTAGTAGTAACAACAAAAAGAAACGAGAAAGCACAAATTTTTCATTATGTTTGAAAAGCTCAACAACAAGGAAATTTAGATACAACAAAAGATCAGATCTGTCTATTTTGGATATTTTTCCATCTCCATGAGACCCTTAAGAACAGTCTTTATTTTCTTCATGTCATTGTGGTCTTCTTCGGATTGCTTCTTTAAGACCACAATTCTTGCACTTTGAGCTTCAATATTTTCTTCCTGGGCTTGAAGCTTTTCTTCCCGAGCTTTAATATTTTCTTCCTGAGCCTTCAATTTCTCTTCAAACTCAATCCGATGATCCGTTTAAAACATCCAGTTTTGAGAAATAGAATTCATCTTCCCATTCAGATCTATGACTTGTTGAATCTGGAAGTTCTTTTCATCTGTCAGCTTTTCTTCAAAGGATGAAGTAAGCTCATTTATCTTCCCATCTTCTATCTCAAATGCATCCTTCACATTGTCATGGAATTCATCAAAGAGTCTCATCTCTTCCACAGTCTTCCTCGACCAATTTGTCATCCTCTTGCCAGATATTCTATGGGCTTCATAGCAGCCAAAGAAAGTTTTGAACTAAGCCTCTATTTGCACACACATGTCCATAACCATAGATACGAAGTCTGTTTTCTGATTCAAAGCATGTTGGAGCATCTGGAATCTCGAATCAATACTTGAGAAAGTTGGAATAGTACCCAGCAACTTCTTTAATGACAGAACAACAAAGTCATGCCCCAACGAAGATGACTCCGAATCCGAAACTTTTCTTGGAGAATCTTCTTATTCAATATGCTCAACCTTCTTCTTAGAAGGGTCACCAACTTCCCTTTTCTTTACTACCATAGAGCATGGAGTATCAATAATAAGTTGCTTTCCCTTTTCCTATTTTAGAATGGAGTCATGTTCCGGAGTTCTCTTCTCACTATCAGAAACTTGGACAACATTGTCTTCCTCATCAGGAACTTTCTGAGCACCAACATCTACGTTATCCATTTGAAAAATGTCATGTAGAAGTTTTTCTTCCTCTGCATGATAGGATACTTCTTCTTCTCCTTTATCCTCATCCATTGCTGGAGTGACTTGCTTCGATGATTCAGCTTCTGAAGTTCGGAGCGACAAATGTTCCGAAGGTGTCCCCTTATAGTCATCTACTTGCTTCAACACATCTCCAGTTTCACCACTTCCTTTAGCAACAGCTTCTTGTTCTTCCACTTGCTCAATCTTCTCTACTTATTCAACAGGATTAGCTACTGCCTCTTTCGGAGCAATAAAGTCCCTTCATGGAGTCTCAGGTAGAGATTCTAAAGAAAATGTTCTCAGAACAAGAATATTTGCTGAAACTATATCATTGAACTTCAATGAAGCCTGAGCTACCTCAGCCTCAGACATCTTTATCTTGAGATTCTTTTCTTTCATGTGTTTTTCTTTCTCATCCGCAGTTCTTTCCTTTAAGGCCTTAGCCTCCGCAGGATCCAAGCCAAACTGAGGCTCCCCTTGCACCCTCTTCTCTTTGATCTCCCTCCATTTAGCAACTACCTCATCAAGATAGGCTTTCTTCTTCTTTGGTTTTGGAGGTGAGGAATGAAATTCCTTAGACTTAGGATTCTCTTCTTCTACTTCAATTTCTTTCAAATTTCACTTCCTTACTGGCTTAGAGGATTCTGGATCAGCAACATTCGGAACCGCTTCTCCTTGAGCAGGTAGATCAATAAACTGTCCAGACTCCTTGTCAAAGGCTACATCCATTCTTTTCAGTGTACCATCACTCAACAGCATAATCATGGAAACTCTTGGCTTAGACTTGCAAGCCTCCTTGAAAGACTCAAGGAACCGAACTATCAACTTGAAGAGGATTGTTGGGTACATTATGATCTGGGATCTCAGATTTCCTTTCTTAACATTATCAAGAGTAATGAAAATGTGCTTCATCATGTTAAACTTCCTCAGATTTATCAGAAAATCTAGGATGTAGATATCACTCTTCTTTAAGCTATCATTGTCACCCTTCTTCGGTATCATAAGACCTTGTACCCATAACTCTAGAATTCAGAAATTCGTAGATAAACTAGCAATCTTCGGAGCCTTGTCATCTTCCAGTCCGATAGTTTCTAAAGCTTCTTCCTTGTCGAAGCTACCCTTTGAATCCAGCAACACATGAGATATAAATTCAGATTCACCTTCATTATTCCGCCCTACCAAGCTAGCTAACTTGGAATATGAAAGCTTATAAGTCTTTCCATAAGAATTAAAACACAACTTCTCCCTTCCATATTCCTTAAGAAAAGAAACTGTCTCATAGAATTCGATAAGCAAATCTGAATACACTTCATCTTGATTCCCATGTTTTGACACCGCAACATCTTCCCAACCATTATGCTTGATATTAATTGAAATAAGAGAGACATACTTGTTTTCTAAATCATGATGGACCATCCTCTCTCTATATACTAACCACTTCGAAATCGGCTTAGAAGAAGACATGTCTTGAGAAGATGCTTCTACAGAAAATCGGATTTGAAGACATCTGAGAAGTTTGGAACGGAGAAAGCTGAAGTTCGGAACAGTCTTAAAATAGAGAGGCAGAGCTTTGAGACGCTGGAGCTTGAAAACCAATGTGGGAAAACTATTTGGGGTCCCCATTATATAGGCAACGAGAAAACAGTTCATCTTCCACGGTTGATTGAACGGTTGTGACAAGATGAGATCAGATCTGACGGTTGAAAACTAATTCTCAAGAAAACTTGAATCTGATCATTTGAGGTTTTTATTAAAACCAAGATTTAAGAAAATTATAATCCGAAAAAAATAAGAAAATGCCAGCAAGTAATGTATGATTAAAAAAACTTGAGTAAGGAAATCATACCTCTCGGATTATCTTAGGAAAATTATTCATAATTGGTAACATTAAAAAAAACTTTACTACTAAAAGACAAAGTTCATAAAACTCACTACAAAAAACAAACTCTGTATGGAAAACTCAGTACGAAAACATTCATTACAAAATTTTGAAAATGAGAAATTCATTATGAATGATTCGGAACAAAAATCCGGTTATGAAAATACTAGTACGAAATTTTCCATTCCAGATGTTTTCAATATGAAAATTTCCATTTCAGATGATTTCTAAACTAAAATATCCATTCTGGAAGATTTTTGTTTTGGAAATTCCGATTCTGGAATTTTAGTTCCGAAAAGTTTGAAAAACTAACCAAAAAATTTTAGTTACTCTAACAATCAAGTGTACTCCCCCTATGGAAAGGAGTTTGTTGTTGTAAGGAGACATTTTCAATAGAAAGTTAATTAAGAAGGATTAACTTATAGTTATCCTTCCTAACTTCTGTTTAATGTATTCAAATCTATCATAGGGCAAGGATTTTGTGAAAATATCATCAAGTTGATCTTGTGTTCCGATATACTAAAAAATAATATATCCTTTATGTGTGTGATCCCTAAGAAACTGATGCCTAATATCTATATGCTTTACATGAGAGTGATGTGCAGGGTTCTTAATAAGGGAAATGACACTTGTGTTATCACACAGAATTTGAGTTTTAGTAAAACTCAATCCATAGTCTATGAGTGTGTGTTGAATCCACAACACTTGAGCACAACAACTTCCAGTTGCTATATATTCAACTTCAGCAGTGGAGAGTTCTACAAAATGTTACTTCTTGCAGGGCCAAGAAACTAATGAATCTCCTATGAAATGACAAGTTCCAGATGTACTTTTTCTATCCATTCTACATCCACCAAATTCAGTATCAGAATAGATTTTTAGAAAAAAATCATTTCTAGATGTATAAAATAATCCTAGATCCATGGTTCCCTTAAGGTTGAGAAAAATTCTTTTTACTGCCTTTATGTGAGATTCCTTAGGATTGGATTGATATCTTGCACATAAGCATACTGAGAACATTATGTCTGGTCGACTAGCTATCAAGTAAAGTAAAATTCCTATCATACCTCTAAAAGATGTTTGATCTACTGGTTTCCTAGCTTCATCAAGATCTAAAGAGTTGGTGGTACCAATAGGAGTACTTATACTCTTAGTATTGTCATAAACATACTTTTTGATAAGATCTTTAATATACTTATGTTGAGGTATGTAGTTTCCTTCTAGTTTTTGAGAAATTTGAAAACCATGAAAAAAAGTTAACTCACCCATCATACTCATTTCAAACTCAGAATTCATTAGACTTGCAAAGGAGTCAGTTAATGATTACTGAGTTGAACCAAATATGATGTCATCAATATAAATTTGAACAATCAAAACATTTTTCTTATCTTTCATTATAAAAAGGGTTGGATCTGCATTTCCCTTAACATAGTTATTTTGAAGCAAAAATCTAGTGAGTCTGTCATACCAGGCTCGTGGGGCTTGTTAAGACCATACAAAGCTTTGGTAAATCTAAACACATGATCAGGATGTTTTGTATCTTCAAATCTAGGAGGTAGTTCAACAAAAACTTCCCTTGAACATAACCGTTAAGAAAAGCCCATTTCACATCCATTTGAAAAAGTTTAAAATTAAAGAACAGTGCAAAGGCAAGTAGAATACGAATAGATTCAAGTCTTGATACTGGAGCATAGGTTTCTTCATAGTCTATTCCTTCTTACTGATTATAACCTTTAGCAACAAGTCTATCTTTATTTCATACTATGACTCCATTTTCATCACATTTATTTCTGAAAACCCATTTTACTCCAATAACAGACGTCTCCGTAGGACTTTCAACCAAGGTCCAGACTTTATTCCTTTCAAATTCATTTAGTTCATCTTGATTTTCTTTGATCCAATCATCATCACCTAGAGCTTCATCAGTGAATTTAGGTTCCAATTGGGAATGAAATGCTAGATGTTCTATTTCATTTATTAAGGAACTTCTAGTCCATAGAGGTTGATTTACATCACCAATGATACTATCACTGGGATGAATCTTTAGAAACACCTGATTTGGGTTTTGAATAGCCTGTTGATCAACATAGGGTAGAAAGTATTCTGGGGTAAATGTTTCAGAAGTATCTTCTTGAACAATTTCCTTATCAGAAGGTACTTCTATCAAAGGTTGACAATCAGTTTTTGATAACACATCTGAGGATGTAGGTTGGGATGGTTTAAAAACAAAAGGACCAGACTCATCAAATTTTACATGTACTATTTCTTCAACAGTACAAGTATTTTTATTAAAAACTCTATAAGCCTTAGAGGTTGTGGAATAGCCTAAGAAAATACCTTCTTCAGATTTTGGTGCGAATTAATGTAGATTATCTTTAGTATTCAGAATGAATACTTTGCAGCCAAAAACCTTGAAGTATGATAGTCTTGGTTTTCTACCATTCCATAACTCATAAGGAGTTTTATTAAGAAACGGTCTAATCAAAACTCGATTTATAGTATAACAAGCAGTACTTACAGTTTCAGCCCAGAAATTTCTAGCAATAGAATATTCACTCAACATGTTTCTAGTTATTTTTTGAATGATTCTATTTCTTCTTTCAACTACACCATTCTTATTGAGGAGTTCTAGGTGCTAAAAAATTGTGAGTAATACCTTTTCTTCTATAAAAAGTTTCAAAATCTGAATTTTGAAATTCTCCTCCCTGATCACTATGAATAGTTTTCAATGGAAGGTTTTTCTCATTTTTAACATGAGCTCTAAAACTTTTGAAATTAGAAAAAGCTTCAGACTTCTTTATTAGAAAATAGACCCAAGTAAATCTAGTGTAATCATCAATTAGAACAAACACAATGTATTTGCTTCCCATACTTCTAGTTTCTGTTAGACTAAAAAGATCCATGTGCACTAACTGTAATGCATCAGTTGTTGAGACTTCACTGATTGATTTAAAACTAGATTAATGTTGCTTTCCATATTGAAAAGGATCACAAACTTTAGATGAATCAAATCTAATCTCCGGTAGATCCTTAACTAGTTTCTTCATAGAGAGTTTACCTAAGTTTCCAAGGTTACCGTGACCTAGTCTTCTATTCCATAACCAGGAATGATATTCCATTGCACTTAGGAAAAGTAATTCTTGACTAATAAGGTCTTCTAGGTTCAAAGTGTAAACATTCTCTTGCCTATTGGCTGAGAGAATAAATTCTTCCTTGGAATTGTGAACTAAGAACTTATCATTCCTAAAATTCACAATGTAACCCTCATCACATAACTAACATATGCTAATGAGCTTGTGCTTAAGACCATTAACAAAAAGAACATTTGAAGTCAAAGTTTTACCAAGAAAAACTATTTTACCAATACCAACAATCTCACCCTTAGCATTATCTCTGAAAGTTACCTTTCCTCCTTTCATTTTGATAATCTTTTCAAAATAGATTTTGTTACTAGTAATGTGACGGGAACATCCACTATCCATGTACCATGTGTTGTTGCTGGTACTCTCTTTATTTTCCTGAAATCAAGAAGAAAAATTAGAATTTTGGAATCCAAACTTGTTTGGAACCGAGATTTTCAGACAATAAAATTTTAGGTACCCACATCTTCTTAGAGAAATAAGCTTTGTGAAATCCTAGAGATTGGGTTTTGTTTAAGGAACAATTCTTTGCCCAGTGACCACCACATTGACACATGGTACAAAATGGTATTCTTTGAGGAACAAAATAATTGTTACTAAAAATTGGTTTTTAATGGGTATAACCAAATCCAGATTTATTTCTTAAAGGTCGTATTTGGGAATACATTTTATCAAAATTTTCCTTACCATGGGTAAAGTATGATAAACACTTCTTTAAGGAAAAAATTTCGGACTTGAGTTTTATAACCTAGTTTTTATCCTCAAAATCATTAGTTTTAGAACTAGAGCTTGGCTCGAAAACATTTTTCTTAGAAATTAAATTTTCTAACTCTTTAGAAAGTTGATTCTTCTCAGAACATACTTCCTCAAGATTTTTTGATATAATTTCAAAATCAGCATTTTTCTTATCATGATCTTTATAAAGATCTGATATCTCTTTCGTAAGAATAGAATTCCTAGAGTTTTCCTTATCATGTTTTTTATTGAGTTTGGAATTCTCAATTTCAAGAAGTTCATCAAACCTAGAGACTTATTCATAAGTAGGTAAAGTATTTTCTTCATCAGAAGAGGATTCTTCATCAGAAGAGTTTTAATACTTACAATCATTGGAATTTAATGAAATATTGATCAATGATTCAGCATTTTGTACCTTAGCCATAGAACAATGATTATCAATAGGTAATATAGCTATAAGACCAAGATTCTTCTATCCTTAAGATTAATAATCAGAAAATTCATCTAAAGAGTCACCACCACTGGCACTCCTGGTGTCATTAACTTTAAAAACTTTCTTAGCTTTGGCTTTATAATACTTCTTTCTATTCCTATCTTAATGCCTTTCTTTCCTTTCTTTCTTTTTGAGCAATGGGCAATCTGGTCTAATGTGTCCAACTCTCTTGCATTCATAATAAGTAACTTCTCCATCTTTCTTTTCTTTCCTGTCCTTTTTCTTATACTTGGATTGGAAATTTCTTTGGCTATCTATCTTGTTCATACATCGAGCAAGATTTTCTAACTCATTTTCAGAGACTTCACTCTCACTAATTCGGACAGGAAAATAACATTCTTAGACTTGGATCTGCTTACTCTCTTAGGAGTCTTAGCATTCATCTGATTTGATGTTGTTTTAAAAGAAACAGTACCATTCACATTTTTCTTCTTGATGTTGACAGCATCTCTCTTCATTCTTGTCTCATGTAGTAGAAGAGTTCCAAATAACTCATCAAGAGAAATTTGAGTGACCTTCATGTTCTCATCTATAGCTGTTCTTTTGGATTCCCACTCATTGGGCATAATATCAATTATTTTGTCCACAAGAACTTCATTATCGAAACCTTTCTCTCCCATAGACTGTAAGCTGTTAACAATGGTCATAAATCTCTATTGAACTTTACAGATTGGTTCACCATAAGGAAAGTTGAAGTCATGATATTCATCTCTAAGCATAGCTCTCCTAGTCCCAATCACTTTATAAGTCCCAAAGTGTGTAACCTCTAACTTCTTCCAGATACAATTAGATGATTCACAAGAAGAAATTTGGCTATATATATATCTAGTCATTGAAAACCGTAATGTATTGTGTACCTTATAATTGAGTTGATATTCTAGCTTTTCCGGGTTAGTGAATGTTCTAACTTCCTTGTCAAGAATTTTATAATCACCAGTAATCATAAAAAAGTTATCCAATCTAGTATTGATAACAAAAGTATTCATTTGATCTATCCAGTATTCATAGTCATTACCATCAAATATTGGTGGTCTTGTAGGATTTATATTATCAATTGAACCAACATTAATTCCTGCCATACTAGACCAACCTTTGGCACAAAAACTTGTTAGTAGAAAAAGTTCGTAATAACAATGTTCAGAATGAGAAAGTTTGGAATGGAAAAATTTGGAATAAGAAAATGAGCAAGAAAAAATTATTCGTAAGTATAATTATTTCAGAAACCTCCTCTTATACCAATTGTAGGATCGAAATAATGATGTAGATGCTCAATATACAAGAGGGGGGGGGGGGAATTGTACACATTAAAAATTCCATTGGAACTTTTAATGTTTGTTACAAATAACTATGTTTTCCTCAAGCAAACGAAAGGGCTAAGTTTAACAAAGTTAAACTAAGTAAATTCATAACACCTATAACACCAAAAGAAAACTTGGAAAGAGATTCTGAAAGTAGGTTCCGGAAATATGGTTCCGGAAATTGAAACTTAACAAAAGATTACAATATGAGATTCTACCTTAAAGCGTATAGAATCTAAATGAAACAGAGTAAAAATAAGGAAGTATAAGAAATTTATACATTTCTTACAAAAAAATATGCATCGGAAAATAAACAAGTAGTAGAACTACAAGTAACAAGATATAATTATTTTAACCCAAAGAGAAGGGTATCCAACAACCTTGGATAAAGGTCCCTTGATTTATACTTTAAAGCAAGTCTGTCTTACCCACACCAGGGTAAGCCCTCGATACGAAGATCAGAATCTCTATCTTGCTATCCCCGCAAGCCCTCAACATCAAGGTAGTTGGAAACCTCTGTCTTCCTTAGCAAGGAAGCCCTCGAACTTCAAGGTTGTCGGCACCTCTGTCTTCCTATCCCTGGAAGTCCTCGAATGTAATCACCAACAGTCAGAGTTTCACGAAGCATTGAGAGTTAATAAGAGACTCTCTCTCTAGAAATCACTTCAACAGCATGTATGCACAATGTCAATCAAAGTTTTTATGAGCTATTTCAAATGAGCTCCTATTTATAGGCAAATTTCCAACAGTCAACTCCCTCTTCCAACGGTCATATTTTCCATGAAATTCGGAGGGACCCGTACACGTGTATCTTAGACAAAGGTTAGTTTATAATAGAATAGATGAAATCGTTTTATAACAAAATAAGTGAAACAGAATGTAAGACATTGTTTTTAAAATCTAAATCAAAAGTTCGGAATGAAAAATTCGGATTGAAGGTTCAGAGTGTAAGGAAAATAATTTTTGGAGTCTAAATATATTCAGAGTGTATAAAACAAAGATGATCAGATTCTGTTTAATAGTTGAATTCGAAATGATTATTCAGAATGATAATTCATCATCAGAATTCATAATGAGAATTCCTCATCAGAATTCGTAATGAGAATTTGTCATCAGAATTCATAATGAGAATTCCTCATCAGAATTCGTAATGAGAATTCGTCATCAGAATTCATAATGAGAATTCATCATCAAAATTCGTAATGATAATTCCTCATCAGAATTTATAATGAGAATTTTTCATCAGAATTCGTAATGAGAATGCATCATTAAAATTTGTAAAGATAATTCGTTGTCGAACTTCATAAGGTTTCGTATCCTGAATCTGGAATTGAACTTAATCAGAGTTCGTATCCAGAGTTCGGAATGGAACTCAATCACAATTCCCATCTGGATTTCGGAGGGAAACATTATTACAGTTCTTATCCAGAATTCAGATCCTAAAACAGAATACTTCATATCAAAGTTTAAAACAATTCTGAGAAAATAGAATTGAATTCGAATATCATTCTTAAGAAAAATCTGGATGAAAATATGATAAGGATAATTTTTCTTACAAAAGCGATTTTCCTTATAAAAGCAATTTTCCTAAACATAAGGTGTTTTTGATTTTCAAAACAAGAAGGAATGGAGAAGTCATAAGTACAACCTTATTGACTCAATACATAACCTATTTTAACATTCCTTTATTCACCCACAGTTATTTCATTCTCTTCCTCTCCAATAATTGAATTAAGTTGAGCTACTGGGGCTGGATCTAGGAAAAAACTAGTTGGTGATGATTCTTCTCTAAAGATAAGGTGTTCCCTATCATCATCATCAAAAATATTAACCTCATTCATATTATAATAAATCATAGCATCATGGTCCAAAAGAGAATCTGTACCGAGGATTATATCAAATTAAATCCTGGGTGTAATGATGAGATAATTAGATAAATTACATTTATGTGCTCTAATGGGAATGGATCCACAGAACTTGGAAGAAATGATACATTCTTTAGGAGTTTTAACTGAAAACTACCTTGTTAAATCAAATTAGAAATATCTAATTTTATTAGAAAACTTGGAAGATATGAAAAAATGGAATGATCTAGAATAAAATAAAGCATTAGTTAAACTTGTGGAAACCATTAAATTACCTACCACCACGTCATTTGGAGATTCTACCTCAGAAGTAGTGATAGCATATGTTTGGCCTTGATTCCTAGGCCTTTTCTGAGATAAGATCCCCTGATGCTTTGGATTTTTTTTTTATAATGTCCCATATCCCTATAATTGTAGCATTTAACATCAGTAGCTTCTTTCTTCCCCTTGAAATCACGAGCTTAGTGGCCTTTTGCACCAAAGTTGTAACAGACACCCATTCCTTTTAAGAAAGTGCCGGGGTGTTTTCTTCCCACATATAATGTGTGATGGATATTCAAATTTTCCATTATTCTCCCTATTTCCATTTCCAGAGTGATCAAAAGATCTCTTCATCTCTTGCTTTTATTAAAAGTCATAAGACTTAGAGAATTCTTTTTGTCTCTTGATAGCACACAATACAATATCTTCATACGACGAGAAGGATTGTGACAATAATGCTCGACAAAGAAATGTTTTTAACACATAAAAGAAACAATAAATCTTAATTATGGGGTTCCATATATAATCTCCAGCATACCTTGCTAACCTTGTAAAGTTAGCCTTATAATTTGTGACATTCTCATCCTCCTTTTTCCTCAGACTTAGAAATTTTCCTTCCATATCAGCTCAATGGTCACGAGGAAATTATTTTTATAAGAAACTATCATTGAACTCCCTCCATTCCATATTTGATACTTCATCATCTATGTTCGTTTTTTGAATCAATTACCACCGTTGATCAGCATCTCCAGTGGGGCGGTAAACTGCCATGATAACATTTTCCCTTTGACTACTCCCCAAGGTATGGAATACTTTCCCTATGTAATTTGTCCATTTCTCAGCTACTAAGGGATTTTTACTCCCTTTGAATGTCGGTGGTTGTTGCCTCATGAAGCGATCTAACATTGATCCTCGAAGTTGTGAATCAGGGTGATCTATACGGGTAAGGTTATTATTCATTACCTAAGTGAGTTGTCCCAGTATGGTGATTAGCTGATCAGCACCAGTTGCATCACCAGCTCCACTATAATTATGTTGAGAAGGAGAGAAATCCCTACATGGAGTGTGTGTACTGATACAGTTTCAATTTCTTCAACTGGGCACATTTCTAAACTATGGCATAAACTAGATCAGTTTATGAATCAAAATACATAATTCCATACTATTAAAACAGTTAACATAAATTGAAATATTTATAGATATAATCCATAATCATAAAAAAAATTCATTGAGGAAGTATATACTCATACACCCATCATAATAGGTTATTATGAAAATGAGAATTATCCTATGCATATACCCAGAGACTATCGTAACCAAGAGTGAAGTAAGGCCCATTGTCATGCAACTGTTCCCGTTCAAGTCTTGCTCAAAGAAGTGTTTTCGGGTTTTACCCCTATGTACATCTGTTCCAGAGCTGTCTCTATGTGATCGTATCTAGACAGGGATTTATTACTTGGAAAACTCAAAAAATCACTACAATACCAAAATTCTAGGAAGTTCTTCTATACTAAGCCTGAAGATCCATCTTTGGTCTATGTGCTCTAATCAGATTTTATCTAACTCTAGCTTCCAAGGATTGTACTAAACATCCTCTAATACCAACTGTAATGTCCCAACCCCAGTTACCCAGAGTGAGTGAATTAATACAGAACATTGGCATGATCACAAAATATCAAATCTCAAAAGACCTATTAGTTTAGTATCCTTGGAAACACTAGATACATTCATAAAGGTTACATTACATCATAATGTGAAAACTACAACAACATATTCTCTCCACTCTCATATCCCATTATATTATCCCATCTGGTCATTCATAAAATACTTCTTCACATCTTGGGAAAAATAAAACATAGAAAGGGGTGAGGACAAATTCCCAGTAAGGATAACAATATAGTAGAAACATTCATAAATAAACATAAACATTTCAGGAAATGTATAACTAAGACCAAAGCCTTTTAAACATAATCATTAACATAATATGGAAAATATAAAATGAAATAATTTCATTTACTTATTCACATGTATATTATAATAGTCGTATAATCACATGCAATATCAATAACCACATTTTTTTAAAGGAAAAGTCCTGGAATATTATTCAAAAAAGAGAAGTCAAGAGAAATACAAAGAACGGAGTGAAAACAAAAAGTACTTAGTTCCCCTTATCACAGTAGCCATGTTTTTCCTCAACTTTTCCCCTATGATACGATCTTTCTCCCTCATATCAATCCAAATATTGGAGCTGATACATCCTCGACCTCTTCCTCTACCATAGGCTTCATGGACCTCCTTAGATTGTTGTAGAAGAGTTCCTATATCTTCATCAGAGCTATCCTCTTGAGCCTCTTCCATCCTCTTCATTTGTTCTTTCTTTTCTATTTTCTTTTGGATTTGGGTTCTAGCATGCAGTCATTCATCATCATTGTCCTTCTTCCTCGGATCTTCTTTTCCTAATGTTTCATGCACACAAACAGATTCTTGCAGAATAGATTCCACTATTTCTTTACTCACCTTCACATCATTATTTTTCTTCAGTTTTTCTGTGGTTCCATCCAGGACAGATGACTCCATTTGTAAATTCATAATGTATTAGTAACCATTTTAGCCTTCCCATGGTGTGAGTCAGGAGAATCATAGAAAATATTTGTGGGGGATTTCAAAACAGGAGCAGCCATATGATGAGCACTACTCTGGATAGTATTCTTGTCCAGAACAGTCAAAATAGGAGACCGATCATCAATTTATTCAGGGACAAGTTTAATAGCACAAAGATCATTTTTAGATTCATCGGAAATTTTTTCAACAAATTCAGTCAGAGAATGACCTGGTGGAGAAGAAACCTGTATAGAATCCTTAACTAGACCAGCCAAAGTAGACTGATCTGGATTCCTAGAACCAGATGCAACACCGATTGAAAATTGGTGGAGAAATGCAGGTTCAGAAGCATGTGCATTCACTTTATCAGAATTGGCATTTTGATGTTTGTCCACAGTGGCCACATTATCAGAATAGAGAGATTGCAAGGCTGAAAGCCCATATTGTCCTTCTTCCATAACGTCAGCCCAAGAATTTTTGGGAGTTGGCATTATGGAGCTATTTTGAACAATCAAATCAGAGGATTTCTGGGGTTAAATAGCCCTTTTTTATTCATGCAACATGTTTTTCAGATTGGGGCATGATTTAGCCTCATGAACCTTCATAGAGCAATTTGAACAAATAAGACTCTTTCTACTGTTAGTGATGTTATTCCCTAGAACTTTACAATCCAAACAATATCTAGGTAGGTTTTCATACTCAATTCTCAAATTTATTTCTTCCTCATCAGTAGATAAACAGATCTTAACCATTAAAGGAGATGAAAGATCCACCTCAACTAAACATCTAGAAAAATTCCCATATCTATCCAATTCTGTTTCATTATCCATTCTAATGAGAACTTTTATAGCTAGAGAAATTTCTTAAAGTATCCTAGGGTTCCATAGGATTCAGTTTAAACCAAAAAACTTAACCCAGACTTGTGCAACAGTATTACCCATCTTTTAAGGGTTGAAGGATCTATCCCACTCACGAATTTGCAAAGCCCCAAGCTTGAATAAGATGGATCAAAATCCCCAGGCTCTTAATTTTAAATCTTCTGAAGGAAAAATAAAATGGTAGAAGCCCTTACCGAGAGAGATGCAGTTCCAGGTATCAAAACCCCAGATATCAACTATTCGTGATTTGAGATAGTCTAACTTCCAGGGTTGCGATCACTTCGGCAGGATCAGCCTGGCAATGATAGAGTGATCCCCCAACATCAATCTCTTAGCTACTGGAGCAGCGTCAGCTTTGACATTCACAATTGAACCCTTCTTCTTAATCCCTGCATATGAATCCTTGAAATGGGAAAACGAAAGATTATTCTGACCAACTACAACTGGTTGTTTCTTGCGAATATCACGCTCTGGTTCCTTAATCGCTTCCACCAAAGTGAACCGATTTGAAGTCACCTCAAGTGCATGCTTCTGTTGCGGAGGATTGAATGCATCAGGGGTTTTGAAAACCAGCTCGCGTCTCACAGATCTAATCTCCCAAGAAGGATCGAAGCTTTCCATAGCCGAAAGGATCATACATTAGATGAACAAGAGCAAGATTAAATATCACAATGTCGAGATTTTAGGGTTTGCGAGGTTAGAGAAACGCCTGTTGAGAGCTCTCCCCATACTCATCCTCTTTATTTATCATCAATATCCACAATCATAATGATGAAATTCATAATGGCAGACTATCATAACCACATAGTCAAGGCCTTGTGCCAAGACTACAAATAAGATTTTGTCAAGGCCTTGTGCTAAGATAGCAGTTTGTCTCATGAGACCTACCGATGCATCAAGGAGCTATAGCGGGTTCCACCCGTCACTTATTAAGTATAATGCATTCCTCATATGACCAGGTTTAAACATTACATAAACATTCGTATTAAAACTAGTATATGAAATGTGAATTCATTATCCATAAACCATGAATGGTATAAATATAACACATCTATAGTAAAAAAATACCACAAAACCTTGAATACCATAAACGTCAACAAAACATAAAATCCATCAAAGAATTTTGACATATATGAAATCAAAACTATTTGAGAGAAATATCTCTTTTTGAAATCATTAAAAAGTCATGTAATTATAAAACAAAACATTTAATTTGAAAATATTATTATAATCTTGTAAGGGAAGCTTCTACAATTTTATAATGGAGGAAAATATCTGCACCCACCGTATAAGTTAAAAAAGACTTTCTTACCTTAATTTTTTCAAAAAGGTTAAAAAGAACATTGCTTGGAAAAGGATAGAAAGATTCCTTTATAAACTTCTTATAAAAAGTCAACAAGGGTATAAATGACTTTAAACCATAGTAGATAAAATAGTTAGAATGATTTGAAATAATGTTTTAAGAAACATGGATGTGGATGATAATGAGATCCTAGCAGATAATTACGTATAAACATACTTGGATAATAAAGATATTGTGAAATAAACATCCATTTTTGAGGGTAGTTGATCCTCATTTATAATTGTGAAATAATTGTTAATAAATTAAACAAGAATCATATACATTTATATGATATCATATATTATCTTTTAACATTGCTTTGTTAATAATATCTTAGTATTATAGTCATTTCGGGTGTTAACTTACTCGTTTTCTTTTATACATTTTCTTAAATAATCCATGTTTGTTATGGATAGGTTGTATATTATTTATATCCAAAATGATACCATGTCCTTAAAAATTATTTTTAATCATCAAATAAGAATTATACTTGAATGGATACGATGGGGAATAAATCTCATCGCGTTCGTGGAGACTGTAGGCCGTACATACACATGAGCGACAATATCATTCTTTTGATAATAAAATAATATATAATTGGATGGCATATCATACATAAAAGATAATAATCATGTTATATTAATAATATAAATTAATTACAAATCATTGTTGTACCCATCTAAATAATAATGTATCGAGTAACAATTACACCATGATGTGGAGACGGTAAGCTGTACGTATGCACGTATGCTGACATTTCATCCAATGGATTGATAGAATACAGAATATGGTTGTACCATATTTATAATAAATCACAGTATATTGAAGATACTGGATTCGTTATTTTATAATGGAAATAACAACGAAATAATAAGTGGAAGAAAAAGGAACTTGAAAGAGGGTGGTGAAAACATCACCTCTTCTTCGGGTTCTGATTTTGATATGATCCAAAGGGATCCTTAAGATAGCTTTCTGTCTAAAATAAGGCCTTTAGGATGAAGTGAGGGATGTGGAGAGGATATTTGGTCAGATTTTGGCTGAGTTGAATGGCTTTTAAGGTGTGAATTAGAGAGAATGGTGAGTTACCATTTATTAGAGGGGTGAGAGGCACCTTTGGAAATGCTAGAAATACTATTTTTTAATAAATTTATATTCGGTTTCTAATGGCTCCAAAGTGGATTATTTTAAGGTTATGGAGGGTATGTATTGAAATCCTTTCATCCAATAGACTTTATATTGTTTTGGGATACTATATTAACCTTGTCATTTATATTTAATTCTTAGTTAAATGGTTTTACATTTATCGTGTCTCTTTGTATTTTTATATTATATAACTAATAAACTTACTATATACCTCCAAGATACCCCATGTGGTCAATTAATGATACACATATCAATATATAATTCCTTTTGCTGAGCCTTAGATTTTTAGGAATATAATATCAATTAATAATATAATATTTGTTTTAAAAACACATTAATGTCAATTTTGACACTATTGGGTATTTTCTTTTTGATAATTTCATAAAAGCATTATAACATAGAAAAAAAATAACATAACCACTCCTAATATGTCATTTTAACCTATAAAATTAGTAGAATACATAAAATGTCTGGAATTACATTTATTTTAATATTTATAATATCAATCATTTTTATATTTCATTAATTAGGTAATTACTACATCACCATTGTGTCATAAATAAATTAAATTTTTTAATCTCTTGAAATTATAAATAAAATACCATTATGTATGAAATATTTTTATATTTCTAATTAAAATTTATAATTGAATTAATCTTATATATTACACTATATTAAAAATGTTTTAGTAATTAAACATCGATTTTAACTCTTTTAGCAGTTTTTTTGAATTAAATAATAATAAATGTCCTAATCTAATCCAAATGGACCTAAATTATATTTTTTTATTCCTAAGGTAGTTTTTGGTCGAGATTCACTTGTCCAATTGGATTAGGACATGTTTTAGGGTAATATTAATATCATGTTTACCCTTAATTACCATATTTACTTTTAATCGTGGTAAATAAAAGTTAAAAATTACTTTTCTCCAAAAAATATTTTTATCTTATTGAACCAAATTTTACTCATTTATATTAATAGTGTCTCTCATATTTTTAAAATTCCACTTATAGAAGCTGTAAAATTATGTTTTATGTGAATTTCCAAATTCTCATTTGAGGTGGGTAAAAGACGGTGAAAAGTTCCATAAAATTTTTATATATCTAAAATTATTCTAAACTAACTGAAAATAATTACATTGAAAATATATAGGTATTATGAATATGTTTTAAAATTAAATAAATTTAAATAAAAATTCAGTTTTAAACTATAACTACTGTTTTTTCACTATTCATCAAATATTGAATGCTTTCAGAGAAAATACAAAAAATTCACCCTAAGAAAATTTTGATATTTCGAATCTAGAAATGATGTCCATTTTGAAAGAAAAAATTTATAAAATAACAAAAAGTGTGTATTGCTATTCATAACGGCTAGTTTGATTGGTTGTGGTATGTGTTAGAACTCGAAGTTACGTATAACACACGCTACTCTATTATTCAATGAGAAGTGTACCATGGAAGATTGGAGTGTTACATCTGATGTACATGGGACTCAAATTACACTTCTTACTAAATCATATAACACCCTTAAATAAGTATACTTTCTAGAAAACAAGATCTCTGGATTGAAATTCCAAATCCTTCTTTCAGTTATCAACATAGATCTTTGTCGAAATTTGAGATTCTTTGATGGGGATTTGGAAAATCTTCACATTTTTTAGTGTTTCCTCAACATGTTCTGGGCTATGAGTTTTTATTCACCATCCATATCCTAACAAGTCGGTGTGAGACATCTCTTTCCATATAAAGCTTCATATGGTTTCATATGAAAACATGAATAGAAGCTATTGTTATAGGAAAATTCTACCATAGGTAAATATTGATCCCATACACCTTGAAAGTCAAATGGGAAAGATCTCGAAATGTCTTCTATGAATTTAATAGTCTGTTCTAATTCTCTTCCATTTTGAGGGTGGTAGGATGTTCTCAAACAAAGATCAGTCTCTAGGTGATTCTGAATAGTTTTCCAGAACCTCAAAATAAAATGGAGATCACTATCAGAAACAATTGACAGGGGTACACCATAAAGTCCAAAAACATCATTAATATATAGTCTTGCAGAGTGTTCAAGTTGTAAATCTTCACTTATAGTATAAAAGTTTTCTAACATAGTAAGATGATCAATAATAACCCATATTTCACTATTCCTTCTAGGAGTCTTTAGTATCCCCTAACAGATTCCATTCTAATATCATCCCATTTCTACTATAATATGGGAAGTGGTTGAATGACTCCTCTAGGATATTGTCTTCATGATTTGACCTATTGACATACCATACATCTTTACACATAATCAGAAATATAAATTTGTTTTCCCGCAAAAAATGTTCCTTCAAATATCTATACATCATAGTGCTATCAGGGTGTATAATGGAATTGGAGCTATGAGCATCATCCAACAATTCCCTTTTTAAATCAGGTATATCAGGAACACGAATCCTTTTCCCAAATTTCATAATTCCATCATCATATATGATGTTTATCAATCTACCATCTTTTCACACCATTAATTTTCATTTGAAACTCTTCTTTATCCGTCTGAGAACTTTTTATCCTTTCTAGTAAATATGTTTTGGCAACTATTTAAAAAATTATTGATGTTTCACCTTCAATGAATATTCCCATATCCCTCATTACTAGATCACAGAACATAGGATCCCTTTCAACTTTCATCTTGTTCAGAACTCCATGATCATTTCTGCTCAAATCATCTTCCACCTTATTTTCCTTTCTTGGGTGGTATTGTTTAATGAAATCAAAATCCTTTATTAGTTCAACCCATCAACTTTTCCTCATGTTGAGTTCATTCTAAGAGAAAATATAATTAAAACTCTTGTTATCGATATATTTCTCATATTATTCATCATATAGAAATTGTCTCCATATCTTCAAAGAAAAGATTATATCTTCTAATTCCAAATTATGAGTAACATAGTTTTGTTCATGAATTTTTAGCTGCCGTGATGCATAGGGAATAACTCTATCATTCTGTATAAGTGCACAACCAAGTCCTTTATTTGAAGCATCTCTATAAATAAAAAATCCATCTTTCCTAGATGGTAGAGTCCAGATAGGATCATTGAACAATCATCTATTAAATTATTCAAAAAATTCTTTACAGTCGTATGTCCAAACAAATTTAACCACCTTACGTGTGAGCGTGGTTAATGGGTTAGCCAATCGGGAAAAAATCTATGTGAAACGCGGATAATAACCTTCTAAACCAATAAAAATGTGTACCTCATTTATACTCATCGATGCAGGACATTCAAGAATTGCTCTTGTATAAGAATAATCAATATAAAAACCATCCTTAGAGACAACATGGGCATAAAAAAACATTGTAAAGCCATAATTCACACTTGACAAACATCCTATATAACTCATTTCATCTAAGAGTGTTTAGAATATTTCTCTTGTGATTTTCATGGACTCTGTTGCTTTCGGATTATACCAATATATCATCCAAAAATAATAGTACAATGTCATCAAGGTATTCCATGAACACAATATTTATTAGATCCATGAAAACATAGGGTGAATTAGTTTGTCCAAAAGGAATTACTATAAACATGTATGCCTGTACTTGGTTCAAAATGATATCTTTGGAATGTTTTCTATTTTCACGCTCAACTGATGGTATCCAAATCGAAGGTCAATATTTGAAAAATAATGAGATCCATTAAGTTGATCAAATATAAAATAAATGCAAGGTAGGGGATACATGTTCATTATTGTTATAGAATTGATCTCCCTGTAGTCAATGCACAACCTCATAGATCCATCTATCTTCGAAACAAAAAGAGTAGGCTCTCCCCATAGAGTAATAGTAGGGATAATAAATCCCTTATTTATCAATTCATATAATTTTTTATATAGTTACACTAATTACACTATGGCCATTCTATAAGGAGTCTTCGATATGGGCCTTGAACCATGAATTAAATCAATGGAAAAATGAATTTTTCGTTTGGGAAAATTACATGGTAAATCCTCTGGAAAGAATTCAACATATTCTTGTACAATAGTTATATCCTCTATTTTAGCACTAAATTCTTCACCCAATGTTATTTCACTCTCATCATCACCAATAATTGATTTTAGTAGAGCTATTGGGGGTGGATCTAGAAAAGTATCAGATGGTAACATTTCTACTCCAAAGTTAAGGTACTCATTATCATCATCAAAAATTGAAACCTCCTTCTTATAATAATAAATTTTCAAATCATGATCTGAAAGCCTATTCATTCTAAGGATTATATCAAATTCCATCTTGTGTATGATAATGAGATTAGCTGAAAAATCATGTTTATATGCCATAATGGGAACTGATTCACAAAACATTGTTACAATGATACTTCCCTTAAGAGTTTTGACTGGAAACTCCCTTGTTAAATAAAATTGGATGTATCTAAATTTCATGTAAATCATAGAGGATATAAATGAATTGAATGATCTTGAATCAAATAAATCATTCTCTATATTTAAGGAAATTATTAATGTACCTTCCACCATGTCATCCAGAACATCTACCTCTAAAGTTGTGATCACATAATCTTGGAATTTCTCTATATGAATTTTCTGAGATATGTTTCATTAGCACTTAGGAAATTTGTTTTCATAATTCTCCAATTCTCTATAATTTTATAATTCAACATCGAAAGCCTCTTTCTTTCCCTTGCATTCATGAGATTGGTGGCCTTTTCACCACACTTATAACAGACACTCATTCCCTTCAGGAATGTACTAGGGCGTTTCTTCCCACATTTACTATAGGATGGAATTTCAACATTTCCCTTATTCTCCTTATTTTCATTTCTAGATTGTTTAACATATATCTTCTTCTATTTCTTAGCTTTTAAGTCATATGATTTAAGAAATACCTTTTTATTCTTGATATCACATTCGACTATATCTTCATACGATGAGAAGGATTGTGAGACTAATGCTCGATGGATAAATGATTTTAAACCATCAACAAATCAATCAATATTACTCCTTGGATTATATATATAATTTCTTGTATTCCTTGCTAACCATGTAATGTTAGCCTTATACATTGTGACATTCTCATCCTCCTTTTTCCTCAGACATAGAAGTTTCATTTCCATATCATCTCGATGGTCATGAGGAAATTATTTTTTTAAGAAAATAACTTCAAAATCCCTCCATTCTATATTTTATACCTCTTCATCCTCCATGGGTTTTTGAATTAATGACCACCATAGGCATTCATCTCCTGTTAGGCGATAAACTACCATGACAACTTTTTCCTTTTCCCTAATCCGCAAGGCATGAAATATTTGTTCTAAATAACTTATCAATTTCTTAGATACAAATGTATTTGTAGTCCCATTTATTGTAATTTGTTGTTGTATCATGAAGAAATTTAAAATTGATCCTCCAAATTTTGGATCATAGTTCTCTATACAGGAAAGGATATTATTCATATCCTGGGTGATTTTTACTAGTGTGGTTATATGTTGATTAGCACCAGTTGCATCACCACCTCCACTATAATTACTGTGTGTAGGAGGAAAGTCCATACATAGATTAAGTGCATTGATAATGTTTCTATTCCTTCCATTAGGTTCCTTTTCTATACAATTCAATGCCCTATATTAGATTATAAATCACATTACATAATTCCAAACTTGTATAACATTTAGCATAAATTGAACAGTATATAGATATAATACTTAATCATAAAAATGATTTACTCGAGGAATTATTTACTCATTAATACTTCATTAATGTTTTTAAATTAAATTTCAATTATCCTAAGAATATCCCCTCGGAGTGTCGTAACCAAGAGTTCTACAAGGCCCATTTTCATGTGTCAGGTTTCCCAGGGTCAACTCCAAAACTACTTGTTGGAGATTTCACTCCTAGGTATATTTGTTCCAGATCCTCCTCTACCTACTAATATCCAAACAGGGACGTATTTCTGGGATAATTCACAAAATATTTTCATTACCAAAATTTTATGATGTTATTCTATACTAATCATCAATGTCTATCATAGGATAATCTTCTCTAATCAGAGTTTTTCTAAATCTAGTTTCCATTTGTTCTACTAAACATCCTCTGATACCATCAATAACACCGCAACCTGAGGTACCTAGATTCGATGAAATATTCCATAACATTGACATGATAAAAGTAATCATATCCTGAAAACCGATCAGTTTATTATCATTGGAAGTTCATGATACATAAATGAGTTTTACATTACATAATGAAATAAAGAAAAAAACATTGTTTCTCCACATTACACACTCATATACCTTAGTCTATCCATATAGGTCATTCATAATCAACTTCTTCACTTCCAGGGAAAATTAAACATTAGAAACAGTTGATCTCAGATTCTCATTGGGGATAAGAATATAGCGGATAATGTTACAAATAATCATAAACATTTAAGGAAATGTATAAGACTAAAACAAAAGACTTTTAAATATAAACATCATCATAATAAGGAAAATATAAATCAAATAATCCCATTTTATTATTCACACGGATATTCTACATGTCGAATAATCACATGTAATATCAATATCTATTTTCATAATGATGGAATGAATAATAGCAAGCATCATAACTAGATAGTAAAGGCCTCGTTCCAAGACTGAAAATAAATTTTTGTAGGGCCTTATGCTGAGACACTATTTTTTCTAATGATACCTTCCTGTGCATCGTGGATCTATAGCGGGCTCCACCCGTCCCTTACTATGTCCAATTCATTTATCATATAAAATGGTTGAAGCATAACATACATATTTATATTAAATCTAGCTAACGAAATGTTAAAGATTTAACTATAAACCGTGAATGGTATATAAAAAACACTTCCATATTCAAACATATCACAAAATCATCAATACAATGTGGAATATTGTATTATAACTAATCAAATTCAAACAAGTGTAAAATACACCAAAGGATATTAACATAGATAAAATCAAAAGTAATTGAGAAAAATATATCATTAAATTTTTAAATCATTTAAGTGTTACATTATTATAAATGAAAACTTTTATATTTAAATTAATCCTATAACATTGTAAGGGAATCTTTAGAGGTTTTATAATGGTGGAAAATAAATTCACCTGTTGTATAAGTTAAAAAACATTCTTACATTAATTTGTCGAAAAGGTCATAAAGTACCATATTTGGAAAAAAACGAAAAGATTCCTTTCAAAACATTTCATAAAATGTCATACAGGGGAATAAGTTTCTATAAACCATATTATAGGAAATAGTAAAAAAATTTGAAATGTATTTTTAGAAAACACGGATGTGGATGATAAAGAGGTCCTAGTAGATACTCACGTATTAACAACCATGGATAATAAAGAGATTGTAATGTTAACCCTTACCATGTAGTATTTATTAGTCGGGTGCCAGTTAACCTTCATTATAATGGTTATGTAATTTTTATTATATTATAACAGAATCCACATACAAAAATATGATATCATATATGATCTCCTAATATTGATTTGTTAAAAATATTTCAGTAGTATCATTGCTTCAGGTGATAACTAATTCTTTTTCCTTTACATGTTTGGTTTTGTAAGATGTGTTTCTTATGGATTGAAAATATTTGATTCATATCAATAATGATATCATGTTCTTTAAACATTATGTTTAATCCTAAAATTATAATTATTCTATAATTGTTATGATGGGGAATGAAATTTCTTCGCGTCGTGGAGATGGTAGGAAGTATGTATGCACGAGCGACAATATCATTCTATTGATGGTGAAATAATATGTAGTTGTATGGTATTTTATATATAATGTATTATTTACAAGATATATTTCTTATTTACATCAATTATACACATTATTATACCCATCCAAATAATGAAGAATTGAATAACAAACTACACCACGACGTGGAGACAGTAAGGCGTACGTATACACGTATGGTGACATTGTCATTTATAAGACTTATAGAATAATGAATATGGATGTTACATATTTATTATAACTTCACAGTATGTAGTATGTGCTTTATATATTATTTTGGTATGGATAAAAATAAATATGAGGTTGAAGAAGAAAATAACATGAAAGAGGTGATGAAATAATTACCTCTTCTTCTGGTCTTTCCATTTGATTGAAAAAAAGGCTTCATAGGTTGAATTTATAATCAAAGTAAGGGCTATAAGTTGTTCTGAGAGTTGTTGGATGGAGAATTGAGCAGGGTTTGGTGGTGTGAAATGTATTTGAAGGTTTGAAATTAAGATAAAGGAATCTAACGTTTTATAATAGAGGTTATGATCACTTTTGGAAAAGCATGACATATTGTATTATTATAATATCAATTTCGGTTTCTAATGATTGAAAATGGGTATATTTATAAGATGAGGTGGGTGCTACTCTAAAACCTCTAAATAATAGGTTTTAGACAAGTTTATTTCACCATATTATCCAAATATTTTAGTTTTAACTCTTTGTTAAATTGTTTTACTTTTACATTTTCTTCTAGTATTATTATAATAAATTGTTAATAAAATTACTTAAAAAATACAATAGATCCACAAGTGGTTAATTGTTGACATATATAACCTTATTTACATCCTTTGTCTGAATCTCACATTTTTAAGAATATTAAATCATTTAATAATATAGTAATTGTTTTAAAAATTCCATAATGTCAATTTTGACACTTTTAGCATTTTGTTTTTGTTAATGTAATAACAACACTGTCTCCTAAAAACTATTAAATCAACCATAACATGACATATTAATCTATAAAATTTTTGGAATGAAAATAATGTTTCAATTTAAATTTACATTAATGTTTATAATATCGATTATTTTTACCTTTAATTAATAAAGTAATTATTTCACCATCACTATGTTAAAAATAAATTTAATTATTTAATGTCTAAAATTTTTAAATAAAATAACATGATGTAGGAAATATTTTTACATTTATAATTAATATTTATAGTCTAAATTATCTTATGTATAACCAATATTAAAAATGGTTTAGTTATTAAAATTTGAATTTAACGCTTTTAACTCTTCTTTAAATAAAATAACAATAAATGTCTTCATCTATTCTAAGTTGATCAAAAAGGATGATATTTTCCTCCTATAGTTTATTACATTTGAAATAAAATTATCCAATAGAATTAATAGATGCATTAGGGTAATTATAATATCATTTTTATCTTAAATTACCCAGTTTACTTGTAACCGTGGTAAATAAAATTTAAAAGTTACTATTTCCCGTAAATTATTTTCATCTTATTGAACCACATATTACTTATTAATTTTAATCGTGTCTCTCAGATTTTTTAAATTTAATTCATAGAAGTTGTAAAATTACATTTTTTTTATATTTTTCAAATGTTTCTAGATGGTGGTAAAAAAAGTTAAAATGCTCAATAAATTTTTATCTATCTAATATTTTATAAAATGACTCTAATGAATTAAATTAGACTAATCTAGGTATTATGTATCTATTTTAACATTAAAATATATATAAATAAAAACTATTATTATTTAAATAAAAATTGGTTTCAAACCATTACATGTTTATTTTCATTATTCGTAAAAAATTGAATGTTTTTAGTAAAATAATCAATATTCACCATAACATAAAGTATGATATTTCAAATCTCTAAATGAAGTCCATTTGGAAAAATAAAATTTATAATACTTCAAAAGGGGCTATTAATCTTCATAACTTCTTTTAAAATGGCTTGTTTTATTTGTTGTGGTGTGCTAGAACTCGATGTTGTGTACATCACAAGCTATTGTATTATTCGACAGGAAACTTACCATGGAATATTTTAGTGTTACATATCCCATCAAGAAAGAAATACACCGTAAACTGGTAATGAATCCATGAAAGATAAACAACTGACCATCTTCTATTTAGGGAACCTGGACTCTATGAATTCTTTAACATTATTACCTTATCACCATATGGGAATAATTTACACACCATTTCATGTAAGCCTCTTTCACATAAAGATATATTATGCTAAAATCCATATGTTGGTAAATTTCTTTTACTATGTAATGGATTAAAATACATAAAATTTGATTTTTGATCAATTTGAGATTTATATTCCATGATTTGAATCCCTAAAAGATCTTTCTTAGCATGCAGTTGAAGAGTCCCTCTCTCCCAATCTGAAAATTATTTTCAATATTTTGGTTGATGAGGTTCTTCACTCTATCTACTTCGACTGAAATGGGATATTTCATAATGGTACTACTATTTTTATTCAATTTCCACTGTCATGAATTCTATACTCGGTTAATTAATCCATCTTAGTTCCAATTTGTATTATGGAAATATTAATCATGATATCCATTTTATATGGATATATGGTTTTTATGGAAACTATAAACCATTGGTTGGTACTTTTTCTATTTTTTGTATCCATCAGTTTAAACTCATATAAATGTCAACAGAGATGGTGTGTTAGAAGGGAAACCAAGCCCTTTGGGATATAGAGCAATATTTTTATGATCATGGGGGGAAATATTCTTGGATCCTTCTATGGTCCTTGTTTTTTAGCCTCTTCTCTTGAAGAAAAAATTCATGTTATCATACAATTAATATCATTTTCACATTCTAAAGGATGAAAAACTGATGTTTAGATTGGTATTAAATTACTATCAGTCAAGAGATTAGAAATGGTATGTTGCGTCTATAATAGGGACGCACATCTAGATAGATGTAATAGATGGCCATAATTATGGGTACCAATTTTATCATCACTCACATTTACTAGGAAACCAATTATGTGGCAGATGGTCTTTCCAACAATGGGATTGATTCTAAACTCACATGGTTAGATGAGGTTAAAATGGTCTTTTTCCACTTATTTGAGGGTATTAAAATAATATTTCCCTCTTTAGACTCTTATAATGTTATAATTTCTATATATCTTAGACCTTGGACATTATGGTAGTGGGTCCATTTAAAAAATATATAATAATCTTAAATGATTATATCATTTTTACATTTATATAGTGATTCATGAAAAATAATATATACGGAAGTAAATTTTTTAGAGGTAATGAAAATAATTGGGATGAAACAATATTTTTGTTTATATAAAATATTTTGAACATTATTATATGATAATATGTTTTTAGATATTTTTATAGTCATTTTGAAACATTGAAGTGATAACATTTAAAATGTTTTTCATTAAAAATATACCTAATTGAATATATTTAAAAAATAAATAAAGACTAAATCATTGAAATGTGGCATGGAAGAATAAAAAAAATTACATAGAAGGAAAAATATTTTGATATAATAATATAATTTTTTTTGAATTGCTAATCATAAGAATAATTAATAAGAAATTCATTTGGAATTGAGATATGGAAAACATGAAAGTCATGTGAGATATAATACAATATGTTACAAAATTTAGTATATAACATTGTTAGTATGGGAAAGTATGTACATGGTATAAAATGAACATTCATGTGATTGGAATAATTAATAAAAACATGATTTTATTGAAAAGGGAATAAAAAGTCAATGAATATGTATTATATGAGGAAATGTAATTCATATTAAAATATATCTGAAAATAGGCATAGTCGAATTAGAAGGTAGAACATATCTATCACAATCTAAACTGAATACCCAAGAACCCGAATACCTGAATTGGCAATGAAAAATCCCAAAGGGATTTGGATATCCCCTCGGGTTTGTGACTTTCACCTGGAATCATACAAGATAAAATATAGAATGAATTTCTCCCAAAACAAGAAAATGTATATATGATTTACAAGGAATAACGCTCAACAATCCAATTGGAGAATGTAATGTAATTATAATTAGTAATAAAACAACAATGTTTTAAATCATCAAACTACTCTGAAGAGAGAAACATATACTAATTTTATAGTAACAACCCATAGTCCTAAGTAGAAATACCAACCACACCTCTATGTGGCGTTTTTCCATTGATCTACCCAATATATGAAATTATAAAAAATCACATAGTAAATAGAATGGTGTGGGATATAAATCCATGTAGGTTTTCAATATGTATTCAACAATCGACAGTCAAATAATAAATAGGATATACTATTTATTGAAATAAAACTGGGAATTGGATTTTGATTTCCTATATTAATCCAACACATGAATGAATTAAAAATATGGAATATATATAAAAGAAACATTCCAATACGATTAAATGAAAAAGTTATATAAAAACTTAAATAAATTAGATATCCTGAAATAAAGTTCCATAAATTAATGTCATGTATATCAAATCAAACAATAGCACCCCCAACATAATGAAATATTAAATCCCCTACAACATAATGGAAAATTAAATCCACTCTCACATAAGGGAAAATTACATCCACTCCAAAATAAGGGTTCATTACATCCACTCAAAATTAAGGAAATGATAGATCAAAAAACAAGAAAATTATTCATTTCAAAAATATGATTAAAATATAATTTACCAACATCAATTTCAATCATTCATTTAATATTTATAAACTAAATAATTGTTTTCATTCATTTCATGAAATTACAAATCACTTTTATTTTTATATGATTTTCTCAATACTTATATCAATTTATTTCATTGAAACAATTTCAAATAATGCCTTTATTTTTCCTAAATCCACAAAAAAATCCAATTACATTGAAATTGTTGTTTTTAGTTAGTTTACATACCTATTTCAAATAAATAATAATCTCCTTAGAATTACACGATTTTAAATTATTTTAAAAAATATTTCAATTTAATCATGTAATTCTAGGTTTCAATTATATGTAAAAGGCTTATAGAACCACCAACTGTTAATAAATGATCAAGAATCAACAAAACTGTGTGACCACCATTTTATATTGATGGGAAAATATATCTATATGTTAATAATAGAATCAATATACAATGGAAATGTTTTTAAAACCAACCATAAGAAGATTATATAACACTGTCAAAGTAGGATTGAATGATAAATATGTATAGAACACATGATTTGAGATCATTTACACAGAAAAAATTGAATGACAACTACAATGTTCTATCGGACAAGGAATGGTTTTAGAGGATAAAAATAACCTATTGAGAGCATTAGAAACAAAGGAAAACATATTATATTCAAGAATGTAGGTTAATATCAAAAACTATATGGTTTTTTATTTTTAACTATGTTATCAGACTAAAGAAACATAGCCTCATGGTTTCCCAGAGAGGTTTACTGGGATAGAAAAACTATGCACCCTAACTATCAACACCCTTAGGAATCACTTTCTAAGTAAAATGCATTCATCTAGGTGGGAACACTTTTATGGAAACTATTTACCAACCATTCATTCCACTAATATTTATAGATTCACTTTTTTTACCAGGGGACTCACAGTTTTGGGAAACCATGCACCAACCATGCACAGACCAAAAAGCATTCACGGTTTTCCAAATTTTACCCAATACAACTGGAGAAAAAACCCTAAAATAAAATGATAAAAATTTGGATGGATGAGTATTATAAAACATGTTATGAGATGTTAAATTATCTCCATCATAAAAATATAATTTCCCCATATAGATTACAAACAATAATACATATAAAATAGATGATCCCGTAGATATTTCATATATGTCCCATGGTCCGACATATCATGTTAATTAGAACCATTCATAAAACATAGGCCAAATTAATAATCCTACCATGAAGTACTATTATCTTTAAATAAATAATCCTATTTGTATTCTAAATCATTGATAAATCAGGATTAACTTAAAGATCCTCCCATATCAATACATAAGATGGGTTAGAAAGATATTTTTGAAGCTAAGATAGAAGAAAAACTTTTTATATTAATGAAAACAGATGTGTATGTTCTAAACGGTAAAACAATCCCCCAAATCAAATACCTCAAATGATCTCACAAAATTTTTACAAAGCTTCACATAACTCTTCAGTCATCAATGAACCAAATGGGATGAAACTCTCAATAACTCCGGATCACCAACTAAGAACTCCAATAATAATCCATAACGATCAACATGATAATTATTCTGGCTATATACTATCAACATTCTGTAATGAACCATATGGATCTTCTCAGTCATCTATTTGAAAAAATTTGGTCTATCTAAAGAAGCTTCTCTAGTCTCCAAAAAACACATGGGAGATTTACACAACCTTCCATAAATGTTATCTAAATGATCCACTCTAATTTAAATATTGTATATATTTTAATAATATAAATAAATCATTACTAAAAATTCTTTCAAATACCCAAAAAAGTCATGAACATAATTACAAGGCATTTCTATAAGAATCTGTATAGCCCTCCCATTCTGGCCATTTGTTTATGTAAGGAATTTCATACTCTAATGAACTTGAGATCGTGTTGCCACCTCAAGTCCTTTACAATAAAATAAGTGTATAACCTGGATCTCTATCTAAGTATTCAGTTTATATAGATACATCAAAATTAATATTCTAAATCACATATAGATTATCCAAATCTTCAACATTGAATGTATAACAAATGTATATCATGTGTGATAATTTCATTATCCAATTACATTCATGGTGATTTCTTCATCCAATGGGTATAAGGAAAACCAACCAAAATATTTTATATAAATATCATTCAAATTCCATGTATGATGAGGTTTTTTTATAAATTTAAACAAGAAGGTCTCTTATACATTTCCTTGACCTTCTTGAATGAAAAAACATGAAAAAATGTTAGTGAAGTCCATTTTCATACATGTTGCTTTCTTCATCCAATGGGTATAAGGAAAACCACCCAAAATATTTATATAAATCTCATTTAACTTCCATGTCCAATTTGGTTTTTAATAAATTTAAACCAGAAGGTCTCGGATTCTTTTCCTCGACCTTCTTTAATGAAAAAACATGAAATAATGTTAGTGACATCCCTTATCATACATGGCCACCATAATCTTTATCCCATGTCATTGAATATCTTTGTGGTTCCTCGATTGACAAACCACTTTGAATTAGGGAAATACCATCTTACATATCACTAGAAGGATACAACATACTAGTACTAGACAGATAAGATACCCTATGTAGGGAATGGACACACAACAAATGAATACTGACAAAAATAACATTTTAATCTTTTTTCTAGAATCCTAAATCAAACTATGGAAAATGTGTCATCATTTTATACTCGTACAATGATTGTTTCATGGCTTGGGTCTGATGATTACAACTTAATTAATCAGCGATGACATTTTACTTCGTTAGGGTATAGGTAATTTAAAAATCACAAAAATCACTTTTTTATGGAGCACATCTTTTAAAGGATCAAATATTATTTAGATTAGATATAACTCATGAATTAGTGGTCGTAATACTGGGTAAATCTTTATATGAAAATGTAATACAACCAACATATATGTGCACGAATCAGAAGAGTGAGTTCACAGTCATAGTTCCAATAATTTCTATCAATTTTTTGCAAGGTTTAGATATCCATAGGTTAACAAATGATCATTTTATATAAGAACACAACGCAAAACAAAACCTAATACATCACAGAAAACCGTATCTCCCTACTCAAACATTGGATGATTGAACATCGGTGTATAAGTAAAATAGTGGTTTCATTTTAATAGAACAACACTAAAATTTATCATTCCATTTGAAATACCCTCCAATTCAACTGAGAGAATTCATCGATGGATCCATCTTTGATAAGTAATTTAGAAACCTGTTAAAATACCTAGCTAGACCACAAATAATATGAATATAGAATACATTTCATGTTTTCTCCTAATAAATAACTACATTTTTCTTCTTAGGATCAACTCAGATACTATACTATGAGACCACATGTCCCATGAACATCCCATCTCAAATCCCAAAATCACATTTCAATATATTAGCATAAAATATTTCATTTATCAACTTTCTAAAACTGCCCTTATATGAAATAAATGTTCCTAGTTGGAACTTATTGTAAACCAAAATGTCATCCACAAATACCACCATAACGTATTAAGATACTCATGGATGAATCTCTTCATCAAATCCATAAAAACTAAGTTAAAAATTATTATACCCATTTTCATGACAAGACACTCGTAATGGAAAATCATGATTTGGATAGATCTTTTATAAATGCGGATTTATTTTATTCTCAACTGTTGATTAGAATATATAATATCATTCATTAGGAACAACTTTCCATCTTTCAAAAAGTAAAAATTATCATCTGTAAATGAAAAAATAAACATTTCCTTCATCCTAACTAATTTAAGTTTCTAGTAGCCATAAAACAGGAGACGGTTTTATTATATATTTCTGAAAAGCCAAAAGGTACAACCCAAGGTGAAACACCATAGTCTTTAATGAATTTCCATAATATATTTTCCCAATGAGATATAAAATATATCAATTTTTCAAGTTCCATTTGGTAAAGAGAAATAAATTATAGTTGAGTTTCAGGTAAAAGATCGAAATAAAATTATACCACTCATACTAGTCAAAAACTAGAAAAATAATAATGGAATAAATTATGAGGCCTAATGAATTCTGTTGGAAGACCATAACTCAAGGGCAGAAAATTTGGATCAAAAGATAACCCTGATATTACTTTCAATAAATCAATAAAATAATTATTATATCTACAAAACCTTTGGTCCTACATTCACTAAATGATGTGAGACAGAATATCATTTGATGTAAAGGGGACCCTTTGAGGGTAGTAATCAATTTTGGACGTATTAGTTTCAAGACAATCCATCCTGAAAATGGTATCTAGAGGTTTAATCTCAAGAACTAGATAATCCCTTGTAATATTGATCTCTAATAACGAGATGTCATGTTAATGACAATGGAGACCATTTTTTCTCTTCGTTCCAAGGGGTGTAATAATATAAATCACATAAGAAAAAACAATGGTAGTAAGATTTAGAAGCTTCATAATGTGAGTAAAAAACTTTAATGAGATGAAAAAGTATAAAATAAATCATTTTCTAATGATAATGTTATAGTGATGGTACCTCTCAAAGTTGTTGGACCCATATCATCTACCTCTGGATACACTCCCACTATGTAAAGAAGTTTAATTCTAGATGGTTATGGACGAAACTCCATTGATCTCGAAACATATTATTACACCACTATAATTTTTGTTTTTAATGATCACAAGACACTACGTAGAGAAGAAATTAATTGGAAGCATTTATATAGGTTTCCTAAAATACAACATGAATTGTGGATCCTTTTCACCTCAATACAAACACATCTTAAAATACAAACCTTTCCACAGGTTGTGTAAATAAAATGTCCTATTCTAGAATTCATAGAAGTTTAATAGGATTATTATTTTTTAAAATCACCATGAGTCTAATCATGAATTATATTTCCCTTAAAGGAACTCAATGAATCTCTATTACGAGACAAATCAACTCCAATCAACCTAGAATTTCTGGTCAGTTCATGTACAACCATCAATTCCCTCTCTCAAATGGCATCATATGAATTTGGCATTAACATGAAGGCCTAAGATTATATATCATGTAAATAAATAATCTCAAATGGTCAATTAATTAACATCACATTCATTTTTTATGTGAAAACTCTAAAATACCAAAAAAAAGGGTTTTAGATACTCCTTCAGAGTCCAGTCATCGTATTTGAGTTTAAATAACTCTGTAGACTCATCTAACACAATATGTTCTAAATTTTACTGGTCAGTATAAATTACAGTAAATCCTTTCAACTATATTACATTTTTATTCTTCAGAGTTACCCTTAAATCCTAACATCTCCTATTAGGTCCCTCGAGATTAATGATTGAATAATTAACCTAAATTAAATAATGAATTTCAATGAATTCAAATATAATTTATATTATTAAAAAAAATCATTAGTGTCTTAAAGGTCATTAAATATTTTGATAAATGATGAATTTTAATGAAAATATAAGGAGAATGATTTTTTGATTCACCCCTATGAAGTTCAACATCAACATTGTGAATGAGAATTGGTATAGGTTCTTTTCAAAGATCTTGGACAACATTAATAACAATCTCAACTAGATTCAGGTCCAAATATGTGTTTCATATTTTATTTCACTTTCATACTGCTCCCTGGGACTATTCAAATGCCTTCTTAGAAGAATAATTTTACAAAAAATCAATAAACAACAAATAGTACATCAGAAGACTGGTCAGATCATCAACTCAAATAAGAACTATTGGTAAATCAATCCCATCAGAGAAAGAAACAAGTGTAGGATTTCAACCTATCCAAATAAGAATTACTGAAATGACTGGTATTAGACAATTTTATTCTTCAATGTGACTTTACCAAAAAACTCTTGGTTACTGAATTCTCATTTGGTTGAGTTTTTTTAAAAAAAATTACTTTTAAATACCCCTATGTCTCAAAAATACATACAAATTACATACTAACATCAAGGAAATATCATTAACATGCACATTTTATACCACTTCAAAAAAAGCCTAAATATATAGCTACCAGGATATATGATCCATCATTGAAATATCGTTAATGGAGTTCCCAATCTCCATAGGATTGATACTAGCACTACGAATCATACATGATAATAGTTGGAATGAATTTTACAAAAAATAGTAAAACATAATATATTACCATCTTAATATCCTCAACACTCCCAATGAAGAATTTAATATAAAAAATTCATGTAATTCAAACCAATGTTGTACATCATTAATTTGATCAACATAAAGAAAACATCCCAAGATGACAATAAAAATGCATAGTCTAAAGGATCAGGAATATCTACCACCTCCAAGTGGCACTTTCCCTTTTAAATGACGTGGCATAAGAAAATCTTAAAATTCCTAATTTAAAGGGTAGGATATTATATATAAATCCCAAAAGTGGATCACCAATTATTTCAAAATTGATAAAAAAGAACCAGATATGCTATCAATATAAATTAAACTACTCACATAATTAAATTTTCATATTTTAATCCATAATATTTTATCATAAAAAATATATCTAATATATCAAAAAAATAATTAAACCATATTAAAGGATCATTTTATTGAAAATATTTTATATAAGTAATTTGTAATGAATAAAACTATTCTATAATTCAAACAAATGTTTATCAAATGAAAAAACTACACCCCCCCCCCCAACTTAAGAAAAAATTACATCCACATTCACTTAAGGGAAAATTACATCGACTCCAAAATATTTGATAATTACATTGACTACCACTTAATGGAATGTTACATTTTAAATGTTTTAAATCAAAAAATTTCAAAACAATTAAAATATAATCTCCCCTCATTGATTTATTAGAAGGATTTTCCATTTCAAAATCAAAACATATATTTTAATCATTTCCACCCATTTAAAATCACTATTCAATTTAAAGAAATTATTCTTCATCAAACATCAATTCATTTCAAAAATGTAATTTACAAATAAAGATATCATTTTTCAAAGATCCTCCCCACAATTTCAATTCCATTGAATTAGGTGGTTTTCATCAATTTCATACCCTTTTTAAATGAAGAATCAAATGACCATAATTAAAATTTATAAAAAAAATTATAAAATCATTTTAATTTTATCTAGAAATTTATTATTTAAATTATAGCTAAAAGTATTATGAAACCACATAACATTAATAAATGATAAAGAATCAACCCCCACAATAGAAAACACAAAATAGATAGAATGAAAAGTTGATCTAGAATTCAAACCTTGAATAAAGATCCAAAAAAATGGATTTTTGATCAACTAATAACATGTGGATATTAAACTCTTTAAGTAATAGTGAAATATAGACTGAGAGAGAACAAATGAGAGGATATTCACTTAACTTAAGGATAAATAACTTGATCGACCACAATTATATCCACCGAAGAACACGTTTGGTGGTGTTAAAATCATTAATTTTAATCCTTCATAGAAAGGGATAATGCACTGGGATAAAGAGGTTAGAAAAGGATATAAATATGGGGTTCAAAATTTTAAAACAAATTTTTAGAATAATAACCCTATAGGCATTGTTTCTTAGTGGGGGACATATGGTTAGAAAACCAATGCATGCTAACTGTGCACCCCGTCAGAAATCATATTCCATGGAAAACAGTTTCCCCTAGGTGGGTGCATGTTTTTTGGAAACTATATAACAACCATTAATTCCCCCACTATCCAAGGATACATGGTTTTCACATGGGGAACATGGTTTGGAAATATCGTGTGTCAACTGTTCATAGACCAACAAGATATCATGATTTTCCAAATTTCACCTTAAACGACCGAAGACAAACCATTCAAAATAATGAAAAAAATATTTTTTTAACGGTAACTAAAAACAAGTAATAGTATATTAAAATATCAAATTTTTTTTCTGAGTCTCATGGAGAATAATCATGGATCAGTGAATACAAATTGTTTCCCTAAAAACCCTCACATTTAATCATGTTTAGTCATACTTTTTTTGACCTCTTATATAAAAAATAACTTAATTACCTATTTTATAAACTTATTAATACATTAAATAATTTATAAACATCATATATTTTCATTTATTTGAATCATTTTTTCATCTAGAGTTCATTTAATGCTTCAGATCTTATTTTCTTTGATTATGTGTTATTTTCTAGATTCTAAATTAATGTTTTTATTCTTGTTTACTTTTTCATATTTTTTCATTATAATATCATTATATGTACTATAATAGATATCATAAATTAGTTTAATTTTTTAGTAATGTTTCTGGAAGTCAAAGTGGGTTTCAAGCTTTCCATTGTAATTCTCAAAGAACAAATGTGGTGGTAAAATAATATTATGTGAAATTTTAATAAAGAAATTCCAATATCATAAACGAAAAATTATCTTTAATATAATGTATAATAATATTAAAAGTAATTTCAATATATTCACTAAGAAATATATTTATTATATTGTATAAAATATTAGTTAAATTGATCCAAACAAGAACTAGTTATACTCTTTGTGGATGTTTATTTAATAAATTTATTATTTAGAATAATATAACTACTAAATAAGGGAAATTATTTTATGATTTTGTATTTAGAAGGTTTTGAATTATAATTTTAGTGTTATTTATATGGAAACACATATATTTAAAACAAAATGCGCAACATTAATAGATCTGGTAGTCCACATGTACTCATAGGTGATGTGTTTGTTTACATTAAAAAAGGGGAAGATAAGGAAGAAATTATAAATTATTAATTTCAATAATTAATTAAATAAAAAAATTTACCATTTAATTTACCATTTATTAATATCCATTTAAGGTGTCTTCAAAAGCAATGCATTCCATTCAAATAAGAAATAGTCCTCACATATGAATGGATGAAATTGTGGTTTTTTTCATAAGGATAAAGTGGTAAAATAGATATTGAGTAATTTTTTATTATTTTAGTAAAATTTTAGATTAACAAAAAAACATATTTCATTATAGTATTAAGGATCTTGTAGAATTTATGGATTTATAAAGAGAGTGAAATTAATATAAATGAAACATGATTGATTATGATTCTATAACTTCATTGAAAATTTCATTTGTATAATGGATTATAGATCTTCATAGTTTCATTATGAGAAACTCTAAAACATGGATAACAGTTTTGGTGGTTCATTTAGGAATATATTTTAAAAACATAATAGTACTTGTGTGTGAGGAAAAATGTGTATTTGTGCCACATTTTATATGTAAAGAGAGTGGATTTTTTCAAAAAATATATAAGTAAGATTCTATTTACAGTGGACAAATAGCTCCAGTAATATAAAATAATTTATTTATGGAATGGTTAATGTTAATTAATAATTATAAATTCATTTAAAAAAAAGATTTATGACGTTTTTATATTTAACAATTATATTTTTTATTGTTTCAATTTTATACCATGGAAAATAATTTTTATATTAGTAGAGTACTTTTAATAATAAAAATAAAAAAATGTCAATAATACATAGTTCATACCCACTAATTCTAATCATTATGTAATTTTTTTATGAAAATTTATGTAGTTGGAAAAAATTATTTATAATATTATCACATATAAATCCATAAAAAACAATTGTATAATATTTTTATTTTTTTATATAATGTTGTAATTATAAAAAAATTATTGGTGTTTTAAATTTCAATACCACTAATTAATTATTAAATGAAGCTAATCTGTGTTTCAAAATAAGACAAAATAGATGTCAACTTCATTCAAACATCGATAAAAGAATAAGACCAAAAATAAAATTTATTATAGTAAAATATTAATTATGTGTCTATCATTTTAACAAATCATTCTATAAATTTAAAATATTTTTTACGGTATATATTTTTATTTTAAAATATATATTTTTTATATTAATAGTTATTCATAATATTCCCAATAATTCTCATATTTTTACAATGTCATAAATGTGAAAAAATTTAAAAAAAATTGGATTTTTTTTCTATTATACATAAATTGAAACATTTTAGATAAATATCAAAAATTTATCATTGGATAATTTTTTATTGATTAATTCAAATATTATTTTGATTTTGTAAAAATAAAATTCTAAAATTTAAAAAATTATATTTAAATTCAAAATAAAAATTATAAAGGAAAACTTTTTTTTGATAAATGTGGTTTTTAAGTGTTCCTAATATTATTTCATATCAATTTATAATTTAAATAAAACCTATATATTATTTATTAAATAATTATATTTTAAAAGTGTTAAATTTTATTTGTCATGGTTAATGATTCAATGATTTATTAAAATAGTAATTTTAAATTTAGGTTTTAATTTTTTAAAATTAAATTATATTAATTATATACGTGCTAATTATAAAAATTTTATTAGTAATATATTTTCATTTAATAGAGAATTTGTTAATATAGTAATTTTAATAATAATATTTTTCTAATTTTTCTCACTTAGTTTTTATTCAGTTTTCCATGTGGATAGATTTTTGAAAAATTTTAATAATTTAATAACAAACATATTCACCAATAATAGGGTGTTACATTCAACCCGTTTGAATAAATTGAATCCTTACACTTTTACTCATCACTGTATAATGAATATATATTAGGATATCTAAAATATAAAGAATAATGATCTAATAATGTCTATATATATATTAAAATTAGAAAATTAATAACCATAATTTTCCTTTATAATATGTTAATTCAAATGTTTATTTTTTTAGTAATAAGTATTTATAAGCATTCTTTGTTATTATATACCATAACATCTATAGTAGAATTATATTTTATTGTATGATCGTAGACTTTTATAACTAAAAGATGATCAGAGTATGGTTTGAGATATAAAAATTCATTTCTTTGTTTTGATAATCAATATTGATATCGGGAGGATATATGCAATAAAATTGTAAAATCAAATTAAAATCCATCTAAAGGATTGATAATAAGGGTTTATATGAATCATAATCCCACAAACATTAATGGAGATTAAAATATCTTTGAAATAATAATGATTCCACCATGTTTTTTTATTTATAATTCCATAGTTATTATTTAGTGAAAACATATGCACAAAAAACATTTGATATAATTATATGAAGAATATTTCTACCAAAAATAACATATTAATAACTGTATACTTCAATAGTAGTTTTTTCATATATATTTTTCCCTTACTATACTCTGTGAGGGTTTTAGAGCTTATTTTCATCTAAAATTTACATTATTTGTGCACTAGTTTACATAGTTCCCAAATTTTTCTTATCTAAAAAACAAAACTATTAGTGGTAATATCTGAAAAACATTAATTACCCCAAAATGATAGAAAAACTATTAATTTTTTATTATAATCATCATGCATGATTCCATTACTTTGTATAAATAAAGACTATTACAATTTTTTGTCACATTCCAATGGGTGCCTCTATTCACATATATTACTTGAAAGAAATTGAATATTATTTCCATTCACCATATTCATCATCAGAACATACATGAAAATCCATTATTTTTTCTATTTTTTTGAATCTTATATTTTTTCATTTTTTTAATAATAATTTTTGACTATTAATTTAGAAAAAAATGAGTTATAACTCAAACAATAATAACATTGGTTTTCTCATTGCGATAATCTCTATACAGTTTATGGATTACACTATTTTCCGGGATTCTATAAGATTTATCCATTATTAAAACAAAAAGGGAAAAATGATAATGATGAAAAATTAACATCAAATGTGAATTATCATAATTTATCTCATGAAAATCTAATCCTTTAAATTTATTTCGAATATAAAGCATCACATTAGTTTTTTATTTTATCCTAAATCACTATAACATAATTCTATGTTTATTTATGTTGATTTATATTTAGGGTCCTTTACCCAATTAACAAGCATAATAAATACATTATATTCTATCATAAATGAAATATAATTTATCAACCAATATCTCACGTGATTGACTATCATCATGTTTAGTCTTCAAAACAGTCATCGTGAACTGAATGATGATTGAGTTGATACTAAATCTGAATTTTTCAAGGTGATTTCCCCTCATTTGATCTATACCAAAGTAGAAAAAACATTATTTAATCCAGATAGAGATGTAATTTCATGAAAATAATTAAATATGCGCTTTATTAAAAACATCATGATTCCTTCCTATATATAGACTTATCTTAATAATTTTCAATAATGTTCATTAATAAAACTCCCTATTAAAATTAGATTATCCTAAAAAATATTTATACCCTAATAAATAATTAATGGTAAGGAAAAAACGTGGAATACCACATGAACAATGTTTAGGGCTAACTTTCTGCTCGTGAGAAGGGTGTTCCTAGACCCCATTGTATAGAAACAAATACCTGGGAAAAATATAAACTCACGTGGAAATGGTCTTTCAACCTTTTAACAAAATGATTATAATATCATTAAAATACCATCATATCATAAAATGAGTTATATAAAAGTGATGGAAATAATAAAGGAAACATTGGTTGGATAATACTGCCAATGTATGATAAAAATGATAAAAAAACTAAAAAAATAATATCTTGTTGGGTGAGTGAGGCAATGTCAAACACACCATAACTAAACCTTGAACCTATAGATACAAAAATATATGTTGCATTAAAAAACTTATAATCTATTAATATATAAGATTAGTATAAAATCCTAGTTGATTTACACCTCACAACCTAAGGAATAAAACATTAATAAATAATACATATCTTGTGGGTATGAAAATAAGTATACAGAACTAGTATTTTTTTATTATACCAAATAATATCATTATAAAAAAATTTCTTTCTAAGAAAAAAATTTCACAAAACCAATGCATTTTTCACAAAATAAAACCATGTTATATTTTCTTAAAAAAATCATAAATTATATTTTAAATCAATTTAAATGGAAGATTTAGAAAAATAGGATAACATTTCACTAAACACCTAATAAGTCATATCATAAAAAATATAAATAAATCATCTTTTTTGATAACTAAGGTGTTAAAGATAAAATATCTATAATAGATTCAAATTTGACTTAAATGAATCCATTTCTGAATTTTTTAGATCAATCTACGCATCCATTGAACTCATCCAAATCATCGGGTCATACCCTATCATATCATAATTGAGGGGAAAATACGTTATTTATTTTATATTTCATCTAATGAAACTTTCCATGTCCTAATTATAATAACATTCACATGTTTAGAATGATATCTATATAGAGACCCAATTCTTCCAATATAATAAAAATATATGTGATCTTTTGAAAAAAAATTCATTCCATAAATCATATCATATAATATTGACTAAAAACAATGAAATATTCTTACTCACACATATGATCTCTTATATAATAATTCTTCCCACTATTGATAATATAAATTTATTTCAATTAAAATTTTCATCCTAAAAAATAGACAAATCATTATATAAATTCATGAATCCATTGTTTCCATTACACATAAAGGGGCATTCCTTAGGGGTTTTCTATTTTCAAAAAATTGTATTATTTACTAACTATACCTTCAAAAATTTCACTTGGATTATATACCCGTTCAAAACTAATAAATTTCATTTATAAAACCAATTATAAATCACTACACATTAATAAATTATCAACTTTAAAGTATTATTTAAAAAATAATACTATTCACCCAACATGTGTAAAACTGTAAATCCTTTTTTAGTTTGGAAATCAACATCATAAACATATCGTAGAATAATTTCATGAGACAGAAACCCATATCAAATTTCCAAAACAAGATCATTGCCTTTTAAAACATTTTCACATAATATCATGTCAAAATACAGCTTTTCCACTTAATAAAATGATTATTAAATTATCAAAAACAGATATTTCGATATGATGTATGTAAAAGATGATGAACGATTTGGAAATTGAAGTTGAATGAACACACTAATACATTTAATTTCATTGGGAGATGATTGGGATGCCCATTAATGATAAAACATAATGTCAATTTCCAAAATTAATATATGAGATGGTGAGTGGAAGTACTTAGAGAAATGTGAATAAGATCCCTAGAAACACAAAAAATTGTTAGAAAATATAGATCCAATGAATATCCTTTGGTACAATAAACATTAATATAACAGAAAATGATGAAGACTATGATCTAATACCATGAAGTAGAAAGGCTTGAACAGAAAAAACAACTATGATGAATGACATTTATATCCACTATTGTTTGAGGATGGGTATGATTAAATTAACTAATTAGAGATAATAAAATCCAATTTGTTGATTTCATATTTATGGTGAACGAATTGGAAATGACATAGAAATTTATCGAATTGTTTCATAAAATCTTAGAACATATCTCACATCCAGCCACATAAGCAGCTTCCCAGTGGCCACAACCCACTTGCATGTGAATCCTTGAAAATTACATAGGTACACATAAGGCCACCTGCTGGTTGGTGGATCTCATAGACAAGATGCTGGTTTTCTTATATGAAACCCACACTTACAATATTCTATCAACTAGATGAATGGTCTCACTAGTGAGACTATGAATTCATATGTGGAAATAGCTACTACAAGAACAAATCTAGGTGGTCGGTGTCCTTATCGTCAATACATTAAACTAAAAATTTATTCTCTTGGTATATGGTTTGGTATAAAGATGAAAAAGAGCATGAGATACACTAGAATATCAAATATCATCTAAATAAAGATAGAAATAAAATAAAAAATTGAAAAATGATAAATAGAATGATAAAAGATGGATATTAACATTATTCCCACATTAAGCCTTTATGAAACTAGAAGCTTATCTGAAATTGGTAAAGCATGATGTGAGAGGAAAACTGTATCTCAAGATAATAGATTTCCCATAATACATCAAAATAACTAAAATAATATTGTGGATCCAAATATTCACCTCTATTATCTTGTAAGAAAAATTGATTACATTAGAAACATAAGATAAAATAACATCACTGTATACCATCTCTATGATCACAGTCTAAAAAATGTGATATCAAAATAAAAAAAGTAAATAATTCAAGTAAATAATAACAATTATCCATCTCAATTTCATCAATTAACTAGTCTTTATTAACTAGATGATAGTCCAGATGCCACTCAAGCATCCCAAATAATGAATAACCAAACCATCAAACTCTAATGAAAAAGTTAAAGTACTACGGAAAAAAAATCACTAAATTAATATACCCTAAAATATCACCATTTCATGTGAATCCCAATAAATGTCATGAATGAGGATAATATATTATAATTTTAAAATTTAATGATGAATCAAACCCCTAGAGGAGCTATATTTTCTATCCTAAGATCATGTGTTGGAAACTCAAGGTTGTATTTATATATAACCGATTTATGTTAGTTACAATAAAAAATATCATTATTAACACAACCTCATAGTTATAGAAACACTTATTTTGTATTTACTATATGTGTTAAATGATTATAATCATTGGCCAAATATAGAGACCACATCACTCTAACAGAATATAAGATCAAAAAATAATGATGCATAAGAAATTCCTATGTAAATAAAATACCTAAGTGAGTTTCAAATGTAGAATAAATGAAATTTCATACACATGGGTCATATATGTTGACAAAACACATATAATATATAAATTACACTCATCACAAAAAATTTGATGAAATCACATTAATCCATATATTTTTATCCTAGTAATACTCAAAAAACCATATTTGAGATTCTATGAAAGAGTGTAGTGTTATGGATTAGGGAAACTATAGGTCCATATTCCATTCCATTCAGAAAAAATGAAATCAATTCCAATGGATGAAAAATGACATCCTTTATATAAGATAAATTCAATAAACATGTTCTTCCCACCATACTCTAGTTCAATGTTTATGGATGTAACATTATTATCTTCATGATTCCAAAAATTCCACAGTACCCTTTGGGGATGAATTCCCCAAACTATGTTAATATGTAGATATAACATGACCAAACCTTTACCGTTGACCTCAATGACCACAATAATGAAATTAATTTGGAATATTTATGTATTTATATTTTATATAACCCAAAATTGATAAAATGTAGTAAAAAAGGATCTACTATCTAGGGGGATCAAGGGATAGTAAACATGGTTATATTTTAAATTGACCAACGACAAGGGAAAACATGGAATTAATCATTGTTCCCATATAAGAGATTTCATCATAACACCATGGAAAAGGTTAAACTACTAAAACCTCTTTAGCTCTTTCCTATCCAGTTTTATGCAAAAAGAAACCACACCAAGAATTATTTGGAATTGTCCAAATCGAGAAGGAACATATCTTATAATAGATTTAGTCGAATTACTTCCAAAAATAACAATACATAAGAAAATAATCCATGGATTGTTGAGGAAAACATGATACCAACTCAATAAAACATTGATCATAAACTATCATTGTTTTATCTCTTTATTATGTGAAATAAAAACAAATCCATTTAGTACCATCAATGAGTTGGTAATGGATTATTCAATGAATTGTTCATTGAAAGGTTCCATTGGATGGTTCTTATATATATTATCCTAGGTAGTAGACATCCTCCTTATCCAAACTACACTCATGAGATTTGAATTCATAAACATGTCCTTTAGAGATTCTAAAAGACCTATCTCAGTGAATATATCCTCAATATTCTTCATCTATGTTGTTATTTTTTTAGATGACCTTTATTCAAATATTTTAGGAGTAATAATGATTTAGAAACCTAATTCATAATCCAAATATATTGTTATTTTAGGGAGGAAAGAGTGCACATATTTTGGAATTGGAAGAACAACAATCCCAAGAGAATTTTCATCAACCGATGAATATATTATAACTGAATATCAGTGTACTATAAAATACTATAACAAAAATTTCTACAATTCATGACTCAAATGAAAAAACAAAATGTAGAAATTTAAAATTACATAAAATTATTAAAAATTTGATATCTAATAATAATAAAATTTCAAAATAAGAAAACCATGTGTTTTTTTCGTTTTTAATGAAATTTCACCTCATTGTCCTATGATATTATTTTTCAAAATTCCATTTAAAAATGAATTTTCTATCTATAAATGTACATTAAAACCCACAATAAAAAATTTACAAAAAAATTATTTTCTCTGAAATTTTTTTGGAACAAATGTTTCAAAAATATATCTAAAATGAAATATTTAAAAGGCTCTAATTATACTTTATTGACACCACATAAATGTGTTAGTAACTATTTTAACTCTTACAATTCAAAAAAAATCCTCAACTTTTTTCAAAAAAACATCATAATTTTTTAATTTTGAAAATTCTAGAAATATTGGAAACATGAAAAATAAAATTCAATCACATCAAAAATCCCAATAAGTTTCCATCTATTTTAAATATACCATATGGTTTTAATTTTAACATGTATACTCAAAAAAACCAATCCAATAGTCATTTATTCAAGAAATATAAACGAAATCAGAATGATCCACAAAAATATAAACGGTAAAATGAAACACAACACAAGATAGAAAAAATATAAAAAATTTAATGAAATATCAACTATTCATGATTCTAAAACAAGATTTGGTTGCCTATTAAACAATCATGTGATTTATATTAGGTATCATCTAGAGAAAGATACACTTAGTACACATTAGTTTCCAAAATGTGCATGGTAAGAGTATTGTATATGATTTCCATTGAAAACACACTGTAAAACATTGAGCGTATCTATAAAGAAATTGAAATTTCAACACCACATGAGACACTAAAAAATATAAAAAATGTCACAAAATCATTTTAGGAACATTCAAAAACTCTATAGGAACTATTCTAAAAAAATAGTGAACCTATTTTTATCTCATATTAGTGATAATCAAGAACCCTCCTATAGCCTGCTACATGAATTGCAATAGTCCTGTATCCAAACTACAAAATATAAAGTATCTTTAAGTCAAAACCTACTTGATTCAATTTATAATGACTTTTCATAAAATAGAACTAAAATGGGCATCTGAGTTGTCTCACTAATGACTCGAATGTAATCATGGATCCACACTTGGTGGAAACTACAACATGGTAATCAAAAGAACACATGTAGGAATTATTTCTCCTAAAAACCATAAAAATAGAATATTAGAGTTTGATGATAAGTTGATCATTGAATAAAATAATATATTTAATAGTAAATGAAACAAAGGAAGAAAAACATATGGGATATCAAATCGAAATAACAATACAAATAATAAGAATAAAAAATATAACACAAATCCAACACCTCTATTAGTCGGTGTTACAATTCAACATGCACCTTAATTATAGATTAATCACTAATATACAAGATTATCCATTGTTCTGAGTAACCTATTAAACCATTAATATATTTTCATGATGTAATAAACCAAAAGTACTCTACATGTAGACCTAAATCATAATCCTTTTAAATATAATCGATGTCATTCAGGTCTTAAAATAAGTATAAATACATATTTTACTTTTTTAATCAATAAATAATTTAGTAATATTATTTTCTAAAAAATTACGATTTTCAAAAAAACAAGGATTTTAAAAAATAAAACAAAATTTTATTTTCTTATATAAAATAATTTATAAATTTTATTTTATAATTGTTTTTAAGACTCCCCATATAAAATGGGTTAACATATCAAAAATCACCAAAATTAATCATACCATTGAAAATATTCATAAATATTTATTATGAATAAATATATTTTTTAAGGGAACTAATCAAGAATAGACTTAAAATGTTCTCTAATAAGGAACAATACATTCATTATAATAAAATAAACTTATCAATAACCCTACCCAAAATCTAGAACCTAATCTATCATGTCCTTACCAAGGGTAAAATACACTAGAATTATCTGTGTCCCACCAATGGTTATTAGAAAAATTCTGATTCTAGGCTAGTGTACATGTGTACGTAGACTTAAAACTAAAAACCCAATTCACCTCATTACTTTTAAAAGTGGTTGATAATTTTGAATCATTATCATACCATATATCAAAACATGTAAACATGTTGGAAAAAAATACAATTGTCTTATATAGTGATTTGATCTCAATCATAGGTTCCCTCCACTTTATTTATTACTATAGTTAAATTCAATTCAATTATTAACCCTTAAAAAGGTACACCTCATTACATTTATTCAAGCATTAATCGTTTCCATTACTCAAAAAGATTGAGGTATATTGTTTTTTACACTCTCCAATAAAACTATTGAAGTGAAAACTAAGACTTTTCAAATTTCACATAGTTTTTCGATCCATTGAAAATGAATCTAGTTCATTTATAAAACAATTTATAAATCTTTAAACATTAGTAAAAAAAATTTCAGCATCATTTCATAAAGGGATTGAAAAAAACTGAGACATAAAAGGAGACAATCTTTTACATTATTTGGAAAAAAAATAATCATAAACAACTCACAGATATATATTTGGATCCAAAAATGCATATTCAGAGAATAACCAATTAAAATGTTTTTTACATCATATTATATCAAATTTCATTTTTTAAACTTTTTTAAAAATATCATCAAATCTTATGTATTTTATATAACTACTATATATAATCATAAAACAATTGGGATATTGAAAAATCATGTTTAAAGAATAAGAAATAATATATTTAATTGTTAATGGGGATTAATGTGTCACCTACCACAGAAAACTTGAAATATCAATATCCATATAAATTTTATGATCCATTGTGAGGAATAAATCAATGAACTAATAATTAGATTTATAGAGACATAAAAGAATAAAGAAAATATGGATCTAATTAATTTCCATGGCTATGATATATGTTGGGAATGATGAGAATGATTAATAAGAATATCATTCAATGAAGAAATGATAATCACATAGCTTTTGGAAACAATAAGGTTGAATGTCACTTAGATCCCCAATGAATTAAGGATTGAGAAGAGAAAATTTCCCACTATGTGGACACCCCAAATCCAGTAAACCAGTTTCAATGTATTATTAATTACATTTGTATGAAAATAAGGGATTTTACCTGACATAAATTATTGCTTTTTTATTTTTTAAGTAATATATACATAAATGATTCCCATTTTACATTGTAAAAAACACATAGAGAAAAAAGTTCATGTATCCTTGATATTTTTCACAATATCATTCTTCATATTATGTGATGAAGAAAAATAATAAAGGGTATTCTTTGATTCTCAGTATGGGTAACATATAATGGAAAAAATCATGACTACATAATGAAAAATCAATTTGGAAAGAACCATCCATTTCTAATATAACTGGATTATGATGAATAATAATATAAGATTAAATGATGATCAAATAATGACATAAAATATAATCACATGCTCTTAAAAATTATCCATTTATATTATAACTATTTGAATAATCATATGGATATTAGGAATTGATTTCATAATGATGGAATTCATAATTATATTCAAATTAAAATAATTATCATTTCCATTTGAAAATACATCAAATAATAATGGATATGGAATCAACCAAATAAAAAAACAATATAATCCCTAATGATGAGTTACTGGGATATATAATTTCAAGACCTTACCTTAACTAAATATCACTTATTAATTCATCATATATATATATAATAAAACATAATTTTTTGAAATAATTTTGAGAAACATTCTGAGTAGGAAGTAATACTACATGTAATGTCGACACTTCCCCAAAAAAATATTTCTAAAAAACCAAAGAAAAATTAAGGATGTTATCATTAAAACATATCCCAACGATAGTATAATAAAAAAAAGGGTTGTTGAAATTGAGTAATAGAAATTAAATTAATGTAGCTTTAAAAAATTTATTATGAAATATGGTATTTTCAAATTAATATTCAATTTAATAAAATAAAGTAACAAATTATTTAAAAATAACCCTATAAAATTTTAATAGAATATCCAAACCATTGAACATATAATATTGTGGGCAATTCATTCCATTATTAGTACACTAAAATAATCATTCATTTCAATTTTTGCTTAAAAAGTAAATAAAATCATTTTTAAAATTACTAGATTATACATTTGAATAATTTTTTTAATTTGGATATGTGTAACTGTGACCGTAAAAGTTATAGTATAATATTGAATGCATTCTTGAAGGCTATTTATTGAAAATATAGAAATAGGAGAATGAAATTACTGACTTAATTGAAATAAATGTTCTCTCCTTAAAAATTTTATTTTTAGACTATTGAGTATATAAAGAGTGAAATATAAAAATAATACTATAGTTTAGGTTTAATATATAAATATCATATAATCACCTCATCAAATTCTTAAATATAATTCATCCTAAAAATGAATAAATAACAAATGAAACACTTACCGCAATGTAACATTTTAATCGTAACCCCCATGAATGAAATAACCTCCAAAGAAACCAGAAATAACATGACTACAATGTGAATCAGGATATATCATATCAATGTAGAATTATATATTTCATGTTAATGAATTTTTTTTCAAATAATTCATATGTCTCACAAAAGAAAAATTGAGTTGGTAAACCCTTGTATCAATCAGAACTTAATTCAAAATTCTTTTATCGTCATATATAATATGTTTATAATTATTATAGTTTTATTAGAGATCCAGTTAAAAACATATAATTTCACATATGATTTTATTATAAAATTTCAAAACAAATTTATTAATAATTATTTATTAAAATCAACATATCATTGAGTCAATTGTATTATTTTTCATGGATGTTTCTATTCTTTAGTTCTTCTCCATATAATTTTATCAACATTCCAAAATATATATAATTTTAATCATTATTTAAATATAATATTATTTTATAAGTATGTATGTTTAATTTCATTCAATAAAGTAACTAATAGAAAATTTAATTACACAATTCATAGAGATGATAATCCATACATATGAATGAATGTCGTCTCCATTTTTCGATGGATGGAAAGATATTAACATAAATAATAATTTATATTACCAGAATAATTATAATATCATAGATAAAATATATATATTTTTTAAATAAATTGTTATAATAATCCATTTAACGTGACGAAGTAAAATGAATTTCACACCTATATAGAGATGGTAATTCGTATTTATACACATCATATTATAAGAAATTATATAGGATTAAAAAAGGTGGATAATGGTTGTCACATCATCACAATAAAAATTATTTATATTTAATATACATTATTCAGTATATAATATTGGATGGCACAGATTAATAGAAATTATAGGTAGAAGTAAAATTTTAAACCCTCAGTTTCAAGTTATATTACATCATTAAGAAACCACTTTTGGATTAAAAATTAATCCTTGAAGTAATGAAAATTATAAAATCAATAAGATCTAAGATATGTTTATTTAATATTTGAATGTAATATATTTAGGATTATCTAGGCTAGAAGGCCCAAACGTTTTGAGGATGTAAGGAGAACTGGTTCCCTTCTATAATTGATGGCATTATAACTCATGGAATTTCGTAACATATTCAATTAATATAAATTACTTTTATAATTAAGTGACTCAAAAATGAAATTTCAATTATAGGATGATGATTAAAAATAATATCATTTAATATAATTTATACATGTGTATGTCAGGATTTATCACTTATTTCTTATCTTTAACTATCATTCATCTTTCAGAAAATTACCCCAATTTTCAACCATATCATATTCCCTCGGCCTAGAATAGTATTTTTCTAAATTTAAAATCATTTTAAAAAATATTATTTCTTATAAAATAACATTAATATACTTTTTTATTTACTCATTTAAATTGACAAGAATGTTATCCAAATATTTTTTAACTATAATATAATTTTTTTAAAATATAAATAACATGTTTTATTAATAATAGAAGATATTTTACCATAATAATTCATCCATATTATATTACTTTGGTAATTTTAAAAATTTATAATTTACTAAATAATGTATTTTCATTTCATACAATTTTTTAGTAATTATTCAATCAGAAAAATTAAAAATAATTTCCAATATTAAAATATATTAAAATATATTTTAAATATAAATTTTGAACAGAAAATATCAATTTTTTTATCTTATGAATTATATTTCATGATATTATAGAAAAGGGATAGATATTTTGTACAAATTTTTTTCATAAAACAATATAAACTTTATAATAAAAAAATAAAAACACTAGACATTTAAAAAATTGTATAGGAAACAAAAATATCATATCATCCAATATGATAAAACAATTTATAGAAACTAAAAATTCTTGTACTATATTTTTAACTGTAATTTATATGTTTTACTCTAACAAAGGTGATAGTTATTTCATAAGTATATAATTTATAAGGGAAAAAAATATAAAGGATCTATTTAATAAAAGTTATAACCCTTACACCAAGTAAGGTTTTAACATATTTATAAATAAAAAAACAAATGTAACATAATTTATGATAAATTTATTCCTTAAAATTTTCTACAAAATTTGTTTTCTAGAAAATAATATTCCATAATAATATAAGTTTTTACAAGAAAATGAATATTTAATTTAATTCCAATGACGTTAATTATAATATTCACATTAAAAATTAACAATTTTCACTTACCATTCATTAAAATGTTAGTCTTTTGAGATAATTATGATACAATATCTCTATGATAATTACAAAATGATGATTTAAAAAATTAATTTCTTTTTTTCAAATAAATTTCTTACAATTGGAACAAATTAATTATATTATTTAATCAATTTTTTATTATGATAAATATATTTATTAAATCATATAAAATCATTACAAAAATGTACATACTTTATCTAAATCTATTATATATATTCTTTAAAAAGTGTTCATTTTTATTTATTCCGTTAATTTAAATCATATATTGTAGTGGTACACAATATTATGATTTATTTATACTTAGAGAAGTGTGTACCATGGGTAGTTGATGAAGAAAAATTTAGATAAAGAGAAATATATAATAAAACATAAAGGTGTTATATTCAACCACAGTTAAATTAATTCCCCCGTAATAAATTATCACATTCATTAAAAATTCAAACATTGTACAGAACTCACATCATACATGGGATAATAAAGAAATTGAAAAGGGAATGTTAGACACATAAAAATTACATAAAATTACATAAAATGTCACATATACATGTATCGAAATAAGGATAAAACTAACAAAAATATAAAATATATACATGGTGTAGATTACTAATTTTTTCCACTAATACAGTGAAAAATGTGACATGTTTAGTGGAATGCTAATTTCCATAAAATTAAAAGCAGTGAGGTTTTAAAATGGACACCAATTAATTAGTAATAAATGTGATATTATAACACTTTTATTTCAAGATACCTTTCCTATAGAAGAGTAATTACACTACCACCTTTATTGTAAACATAATTAAATAGACAAACATTATAAGAAAAATGCAATCCTCTATTCAATTACTTTTATAATATCATCATTTTTCACAATTTTTTGGTTTTCAATATGTATATAACATGCTTGAAACATTACAATAAACTTATAATAGGTCAAACAATTTACAATATAATACCTTTTTATTCCTATTATCCTTACTCAACAAAAATTCTTTATAAAAATATAAGATAATAGCTAAAATGAATAAATATTCATATGTATAAATGATCTATTAATATCATGATTCAAACTATAAAAATTATATTTTATCATAGGTCATTCCAGAAATAAATAAACATATATCACAAAAAAATTATATAACTACAACATTAATGAATATTTTAACCTGATAGATTATATCATACTATTCACCTTTAATCTATAGAAACATTATTGAATTATTCAAAAATAATCATTTATGTTAAACCTACTTGTTATATATACCTAAACCAAAAAAATGAATCCAAAAATATCATTAATCACCTAAAAATCAAAAAATGTAAAAAACATTTAATCATAAAATTTTCTTCAAATTATAAATATAATTATTTTCATTCGAATATATTAGTGAAAATATATATATTACTAACCCTGGAATCACATAAACAAGTTGTTGGAGTTTAACCATTGTCATCCTTTGGTTATGGGTTCAATCCTGGAGGCATATTTGGATATGATTAGTTTTCACCCATCATATGGTTTGTATTATTCCTTAATATATATCATTATAATTTACATAATACTACAAAAAATATAACGAACATCCGCAAATAATATAGTTATTATAAAATAACATTATAACCACTATGTATTTCGATAAAACCTATTTTCTTTACAAAATTAAATAATATTAATGGACTATAATTAAATTACAACTATCATCATATTAATAATAAAGGTTATCAACAAAATTAAACTTATTTCCACAAAATATAAAATCATAATTCCATTAATTACCTTCTCATTAATATATATACTAAAAAAATAACGTGTTCCAAAATAGGTCTCAAAAAATATCCTCAATCCTGTATAACTCCCATAACATAAAACCTCAACAGTGGAATCAATTTCTTTAAACTTTTGATAATCATTAGATGTATAGACACAAGAAATATTAGTTTTATACCTTGTCACTATGGAATATCTTGGTTTCAGTACATTTTATTCACCCATATATCAAATAGGACATAAAGATAATGTGAATTAACACAATATTATTTATATGGAGAGTCACATTCAGTGCATATTAAGGTCAAACATGAAATTCCATAGAGTGATATTCAAGATATATTCCAATAACAACTATTACAGCTATTGCACTTAGATGTATCTATAAAAAACAACACCAACATATAGTATTTATGTATGGTTTTATTTCAAGGAAAACCAATAATATGTATCTTAACAAAACATTTGGATGGTATTATATATGATTATTTGTCCCCAATATATATCATATATTTATTTTCTCTAAAATAAGTTTTCTTAAATCTGTATCCCCTAGTATCTACTATAGACTCTCAAAATATGAGTTATAACAATAAAAAACTCTAATAAAAAGATTAGGTTCCTTCTCTTTTACATTAGTATAATATATAAGTGTTTTCACCATATAATATCATTCAGTATTTAATTCATGAATATTAATATATATACATGATTCCCATATTACTTTTCAAATGAAATTACATAAAAAAACATTCATGTATAATTAAAACTATTCATTATATCGTTCTTTATATCTAGGGGAAAAGAAAACATATAATGAGGGACCTCATATTCTTAATAAGGGTTACATATAGTATTATGTATCTTTATTAAATAAGGAATAATCTATATGGATAGGTAAATAACTGAAACCAAATTCAATTTAATCAATAAGTTGAGAATGAATAATAATATGGAAGCAATATATAATGATCAAATAATTCCTTATAAATAATCATATAACATAAATATTATCAATGTATTTCATAAGAATTTAAATAATCTCATTGTCATCAACAAATAATTTCATTATGTTGTAATTAAAATATTTTATATCATAAACATAATGTGGAGGCCTCATGCATTAAAATATTAAATAAATAGGTATTTCTTCATCCAAGACCCCAAATAGTGTTGTCTCCTAAAAAATATTAACGCATTGAGGGGTTACATAATATTAATCACTAATTTTAGATTAATATGTTCAATGCATTGATTACATAAATATAAAATAAAATGTAATCAAAATCCCTGAATAATAATTAAATAGTTTTCATAGGAAGAACTAGTAGATTGAATATGAAAATATTCTCTGTTGAACTGATCATAAACTGTCTAGGTAAAAAATAAGGAGGACAATATTATAACAAATCGCTAGTTTAATATTATTAAAATAAAGGATTGTTTTTACTTATTAATAGAAATATCATAAAATGATCATTAAAATACATTTAAGGAAAACAATATTTTCATTTTGAAATTTATGTTTAGAAATGATAATTTTCCATAATGTTTCGAAACAAAAGTACATTAAAATGAACCTTAGAAATATGTATATGAAGAATCAAATAATTGACAGGTCATGATGGATGGAAATGTTTTCCATAATGAGTACATTAAAATAAATATACTCTATATATTTCAGATATTTATGTAAAATATTACCTCATACATAAAATTAATGAAAGATTCCATTGACGATTTTTTTACAATAAAAATTCCATAAAAATATATTTACAAATTAAATTTGAAATATTAGAAAAATTATCCAAAAAATTATTGAAAATATAGATAAGGATGAAACAGATCCCTGAATGAATGAAAAATAATTTCGGTTTTCCATAAAAAAACATTTATTATTAGGATTATTTAAATATAAAAAAATTAATTGAAATTTTTTTATTTAAACAAATAAAAAAATAAAAGAAAATATGTTTGGTTTATGACATAAGGGGTATATAATTCCCTCTGTAGTAACTTTTACATAAATAATCCTATGTAAGCATGAGATATTAAAAAAAATCTTGACTTCTTCATAAATTTTGAATCAAAAACCCCATTAATGAAATAATCTAGAATTTAAGATTAGAAAACATGATTATATATATATTAATTACATATAATATCAAAGTGTAAGAATATACACCTAATTAATGAAAAGGTGGTGAATATGTCATATGTATCATGAAAACAAAAGTGTGCTAAAAAACCTTACTTAAAAAATGATATTCATTGAAAGAACTCTAACAAACTATATAATTAACTTAATTTTATTTTAAATCTATATATAAAAATACTTATAATAATATATGTGATCAACTTATAAAACTATAACACCTATTTATTAATAATTTTTGTATTATAATCATCGTATCAAAGTGTTAACTTATTCATTTTTCATTAATGTTTCTTTTCTAATGTTCATATACATATAAATTTATCATTTTAACAACAAATAATGAAAATTAGAATGAAATAAATATCATATATACTATTTATATATATATATTCAACTATAAAATTTTGATATATAAAAAATAATTTAATCTTTCATGGAGAGGGTAGATTATACATATGCATTAACTCTATTTCCATTTTTTGATAGATGGAATGAAAGAATGTAAAATAATAATTAACCTCTATAGTGTCATAATAATATCCAAAATAAAATATATATTTATTAAATCTATTATTATAATCATACATTTATAGTGGTGATATGAAATTAATTACACGACTATTTGGGAATGATAAGTCCTCTGTATGCAGAGTGATGTTTTTGTTTACTGTAGGATGGAAATAACATAGATAATTTTTTTTGAGACATCATAGAAAAATGAAATTATATTTAATATACTTAATTAATTATATTATAGTAGAAAAAATTAATTTCAGGTGGTTATAAAAAATTACAGTCTCAAATTCTAAATTATTTTTTAACTCTTCATTGAAACACATCACATAGTTTACCCATTAATCCTCACAAGACCATATTTTGGAAAGAATCGAAGTTAAAGGAATTTTTAAACTAGTATATGTAGTGATTATAGAATATTTTAAAGATATATAAGGCTCAAAATGTTTTGTTAATATTTGAGAATATGATTCATTTTATATGTTAGGGGAGGGGCTCTCAATGACGTAATTACTGTATTAAATTAATTAAAAATTAATAATTTTACTCAAATTTTTCATATTTAAAATTTATGATATGGAAAAGTTGAAATTTTTTATTCCCCAAAAATATGTAGATACTTTTAATTGATTTTTATCAAATATATTTCAGTACTAACAATTGTTAATTTTTTTTGTAAATTATCACAATATCAATTATTTATCATATTTAATGGTCTATAATATGACCAGAAAAGAAAAATTTGGCTATAAATGGTACATGACTTATATTTTAAATAATTCCCCATTAAATTTAACTAAAAAAATATTTTTCCTAATTTTTTAATAATTTAAAAATTCCTAAAAAATATCATTAATGTCAATTTTGAACTATTAATTTAATTTCAATTTAATGTAATCAAGATAGTTATGAAATTAGAATATAAAGCATAAAAAATCGGTAATATGTAATTTAATCTAAAATTTTTGTTGAACACAATAATTCTTCTATATTTCTACAATTTTAATATTTATAATTTACATTAATATACTATTATATTATATTAATTCAATAAATAATGTGTCTACATTTCATTCCAATTTACATAATATATTCAATCACTAAAATTTTGATATATATAACCATTATATTGAACATAAATTATCTATATAATAAATATTTTTATTGGAAATTATCCACGTTATAAAATTACGTAAAAAATCAATTGATATTTAGGTAAATAATAAGACATTTAATATTTATTATTTTCATAAAATAATATTAAGGGTGTACTCAAAGAAATATAGTCCCAACTGGATGTACATTTGAATCATGGATGACTGTCGATAAACATCACTTAAAAAGGATAATGTAACGTGTTAGTGAAATTTGACAATCTTATCCCAAAGTATTAAGCTAATTTGATATGTTTTCCCATTACTGACACAACAAATACTTCTCAAGGATATCATTCATCATGAAAAAAATTAAATAGGACCTATTAATAAAATTTTATCTTGTTATTTCTAAATATGAAATTCATTTTTCACGATTCAATTCATAGAGGTAGAAATTTAAATATCAAACTAATCCATCAAAATTCTACAATTGTTTTTAAAAACAAATTGATTTATAAATTTGTTTTTGTCAAAATACAGTACAGAATTATTTTCCATGACAATAATTATAATATTAATAAAATAAATGTTATAATTTTAGGTTTCAATCCTCTCAATAATATATATAAACTTTTAAATTTCTTGATGGAAAATACATTCTTTAATAATAATCTGTATTTTTCCATATTTTTCAAAAAAATTGCAAAATTATAAAAAATTAACCGTAAGATATATTTATATATTCCATGATAATATGAAAATTAAAATTTATTTTTAAAATAATTAGTTTTAAATATGTAAAATTTAATTTTATTATTTCATCACGTAATCCAACAAAACCATTTCAGTGTAAAATGTATTAGAAAGGAATAAAATGAATTTAAAAAATATTTACATGATTCATCTAACTCATATACATATTTTTAAAATGTTATTATTCATATTAATTCAAAAAATCTAGTAGATATTTTATAATAAAAAACAATATTATTGTTCATTTAGTTTCGATGCTATGTGTATTAGTAGAAATCAACAAAGTAAAATTTCTTTAAAGAAAAATAAATCATAAAATCATGGGGTGGTATATAATGAGAGATCTCAAAATTATACTTTTATATTCATATTTTGAATATAATTAATGGGAAATAAATCATATTTTTTATCCACATTATCAAAAGAATTACCTACTATGTCATGCATCCAATAATTACACTAGCTACCCAATGGCCACCATGGGATTCCCAATGGTGTCTGACATATTTCCTAGCTAATTAGAATGACAAAAAATTGGTCATTGGTCTTCGTCTAGGATATAATCCACTCAAACATTCCACAAAAGTGTTGGTGGGTTTCACAGGGTAGTCGTATGAATTCATGTTGGAAAATACCTACTCCCTTCACCAAACTAGTTGGTTGGTGTTCTTCATCATCAAAATTGTGGAATACCTAAAGCTCATCAAAAAAATATATTCATGCCTACATTTACAGGAAAAAAAATCCCAACACCGTAAATCAATATAAAAACAAAAAAAGCTAAACACAAAATAAGAATATGAAAATGAAAATGCACAAGGACATTGATAAATTTGGGTTCTTAAACTAACTATGGTCCCCCAGACTCGAACTCAAGTATCTAGTGAAAAAAATAATTTCACACATAAATTATGTGATAAACCAGAGGTTATCAAAGATAAAAAGATACTAAATTTTCATTATTCTACTAATTTAAACATTATATCTCACAAATCATCTCACTATATAATGAAACTAATATTTAGTGGATTTGAAGAAATGATATATAATCAACTTATTTTGAAATATGTTTTCCCATTTTTCTATTATTTATAAATAATAGAATCCCTAAATGATTCCCCATACTTTTTACTCATCATTACAATCATGGGAAAACTTAAATAAAAAAGGTACTCACTCAAAATCTCAACAAGGGAAAAGTTCATCAACATGTCATCAATTGGTTAAATAATAAGTGCATTATAAAACATGAATAGAGAATAAATATAATTTTAAATATAAAATGGAACAATATGATATGTTCTTATTTCATCGTATAATGAAATGAAATATTAGATGCACATCGTTGTAAAATAGAATATGATATTTATATAATATAATTGTTACATATATATTTATAAGAGGATTATGACATAAAATGTGGAATATCATGGAAACGAGAAATAACAATGAACTATGGTACAACTATAAGATAAAGAAACATCACTATAATGAGTCACTCACTCACACCAATTCCTATGAACAAACTTTAATAACTTTTTTAATCTGTTTCTCCTGTGTGAGCCACTTCCCTTACTCGGGCGTGACTAAAATCCGAGTCATATATATCAATACCTTTTACATTCATAAGAAAATTCATGCACTCACAATTGAAAAAAAGAATAATCATGTTCATTGATAAATTTAAAAATTATGAGTATCATATTTCCCTCTTTAATGTGAATATCCCTAATAATGTTTGTGAATATAATTCTCATTTGTGAGTCACTTCACGCAAACATTATAATGTGAAAACAAAGATACATACATCTATATACTGGAATTAGTTCCCTAGAAAAGTGTTCTATATACATTATTGTAACATGTATTAATTTTTTTAAATATTATAAAACACTTTATCTAATTATTGTTCTTTTTATATGTATCATTGTATGTGCTAATGCCCTATGAGTAGTTGTCACCCTTAATAGTCACAGATGTTCCTCGATATGATGAATACAGATATGTTCCATGATAGTATTGTTAAATATAACATATATAGATGAGTGAAATCATTTATGGGATGAGAATGAATTAGTAAATCAGGGGTGGAGTTTCATGAGACTTTTAGGAACCTTATCACAGTTTATGTCCTTAGTAATATCTTTTGAAGCATATTATAATAAGGAGACATGCCAATAGGTTGTCCCCATTTATCTGTTTCTTTGTATGATCCTATATTTATATGTGTCTATTGATCCTTAGTTTTTAATATTATTATTACTGATTATTATTAGTCATGTACTCTGATGTTTTGAGTAAAAATATTAAAAATATAGTTCTTTATGAAGTAGGATACATTATTTGTATCACTAGGATTATTTAATTATTGAATAATTCTAGAATGGATTTTCCCCTATGTGTTCTTGAAGGACATTTTATATCACATTCCCTTTGATTTAGAAGATATAGCCTCAATAAATCAATTTCCTTGGTGTTCTATATGAATTTTCAATTTCTAGAATGAAATGATAAAGAGACATCAAGAACATAGGATAAGGGATATTGTATGAAAATATCATGATTATTGATATTGTGATAAATGGATTACAATACACAATAAGAATATGTATGATTTATTTTTTATTTGTAATAATATATTCTTTCTCTATGGTTTTCTTTGAATGAGATTGTACAATAACAATGGAATCTAGGCTACATTGCCTAATTATGCTAAAAATGAGGCGAATAGGGTCCCATAATATGTTCATCTAGAGTGAAATTTATGTAATATATTATTATTTATAAAATAACACGTTGAATAAATATTAGTTCCACACATGGGTTAATGATTTTTATTATTTTCATGATAACATATATATAATAACATATTATTTCACTGAATATTATACGATTTTAATTTTTAATATATATATATATATAAATTTATATTATATATATTTAATATAATATATATCTATTTATTGGGGAATAATAAAGTGAAATTTGTTTATTAAACAAATAGTCATTATTCAAGGCCCAATAAATATTATAACGTAATAGTTGACCAATATAAATTGTTCGATGTGAAATAATATATATTTAATATCATTAGAATAAATAATACATAATTTTACTCTCATGATTATATCATGTTAATAAAAAATAATAATATTATTGTTGTGGAAGAAATAGAGTTCAACATGGAACTAATAAATATTAAAGGTAAATCAAACAATATTATTTTTCTAACCCTATTGGTATATATATGAAACAATGTTATTTTTGTAAGATAGAAAAATAATTTTATGTTGTGCACAATGACATCGTGAGATAATCCTCTCAATCCCTGGATAGAACAATCTCCTTGAAATATCTCTTGAATGCAGAGAAATTTTCCCTAACATTTCACTCTAGAGTTAATAAAGAGAACAAGGAGAATCTGTCACGAACCAACCCGGGTCGACCCCGAACCGGTCACCCGAATCGGTCCGCGACATGGCCCGAGAGGCGTTCCCGATCCCCACGGGCTGGCAACTATTGTCGGGCATCAAAAGTAAACAGGTGGGAATGATTTGGCCCAAATGAAAAATAAACGAAACAGCGGAAAAAAAAACAGAACAAAAAAATTAATAAAGACAGAGCAAGCAACACCACTACTAACCTGACCACGATCCAAACTCCAGGTGACCCCATGGTTCACTCCCCAATACCACAACCAACATCTCTCAAGGCGAACAACTGAATCTGGAACCTGCAAAAGAACTAAAAACAAGAAAACACTATCGGCGTGAGTATTAAAACTTAGTAGGTAGGCCCGACTAATTCTATTCCCAATGCACATACCAATAAATAAAGAATCTACCAACTTCAAGTTTGCACTACATTATAGAAAATATGGGTTTTCACACACACACGCTTTCCATCTTGAAAACAAGTAACAATCCATTGCCCTTTTTAATTTAGAACAAGTTTAATGTTGAAAGAAACATGTGAATTGAATTTTAAAACATTTTGCGAACAATTAGAAAACCAAACTTTAGTTGTTAGTCAAAAATAAAATCACGCACAACACACAATAAGGGAAATGAAAAAAAATGGCACACAAGGGTCGGCATCCAAACTCGACCTCTCAATCGTCACCATATACGAATAAACACTAAAAGAGACATGGGTCGAACCTAAGAGATTGTGAACAATCTAGAACGTACTATACATCTGACTCATCCTGAAGGCATGCCCTAACTCAATGACTTCATAACGACCTAACGCCCGGCATAGCCCTACATGGCCTAACCGAGAGGCCCAATCCCCATAGCAGCAATAACTCAGTATTCCCCTGCTATGGGGCCACTAGCCAGTGCGTGATCTAAACTAGTGCACCAATCGTTCTCAGATAATTCACTCAATATGCCAGGTTCCCATGTCAACACATATAATAAAAGAGGAGTGCATCCCTAATGTAAAACTACTCAAGATGCACAAGCATCACATACTCCGCTCACCAAATAAACAAACACAAAAGATCACTCCAAAGAGACTTTTCAAAACATTAATTTCATTAAAAGTACCAAATGGGCCTCATGTACTTGATCAATACCAAATCAATTCCAAAAGAAGGATCAGACGTCGTCACATTTAAAACCAGAAAACACATTTAAAATCTCATTTAGGTAGACCAAATCACCATTTTAATTCTGAAGCGCAAACATAAGGGCCAAAGGGGAATTTTCAATATTGCGCAACAGCTAATCATGAAAAAAAAAGCTTTCGGTATGATGCAGAGAAAGAAGCATTTCCAATTCCAATAGTATAACTACTATAGAAATAATAATATTTAAATACTACATCCAATTTGATGAAAATTAAATAAATGACAAGAAATAAGTAAATTCTAAATTCAAAGGCAAGTGCAGTGGGAACCTACCTCAACTTGCCGCTCGATCGCGACGACAGAACTCGCTTCGCACTTGTGCATAATCACACGCAACCTGATAATCGCAGTGTCTCAGACTTTCGCTGACGACGCACTGCAACAACCACATGACATTTAAAACCGGAAACCTTTACCCAAATCAAACAAGATAAATTTCCATCCTTAATAATTATTTAATAAAACAAAAAAAACTTTAACAAATAATTTTTTTTAAAAGAAAAAATACTGCTTCACACCCTAGACCAACCCAAACGCTTCTACATGACCATACGCACACCTTGCCATCTTAGGAACACAAAATTCACTTCGCATGCAATAAAGTTAAACCACCCGCACAGTTAAAAACACCATTTCTATAAAAAAAACACCAGAAAAATTCTCAAACCATTTCAAAATAGGTCGCACGACTTTAAATGCCAAAGACTTATTAAAAGTTCATTCTTCCTAAACACAACCATACAAAAAGTCAAAACACCAATTGCACCCTTTTTGCACATCAAAACACACTAAACCTCAGGTAAAATTCAACTCACCAAACTAACGAATTAATAAGTTAACCGCGCAACTAAAAAGAATCACTAGTAGTTAACTAGAAATAAGACTTCAGCAAAAAGAAGACACATACTATGAACAGGCTACTAAAAAAAATCAACTAAAAATCAACCCTCAAAGAAAACCAATTTCGCACGACACAAATTAATTAAATAAAACTCTAAATTAATTAAACTTGAAAATTAATTAATCAATTTATAATTAAACATGGAACCACCTACCTCGGTGTAGACCAACATCACGATTTGGCACGAAACTCCCGTAGCACGACAATCGCACTACGAGCAACCTCAATTTTACTCTAATTAAAACATTTTAACCAGAAACATCAATATTGACCCCAAAAAAACAAGACATTGCATAATTTCATCAATAATTATAACAAAAACAACATAAATTCTAATCGCACAAAACCGAAAATATATGAGATTACCCAATCGGAGTGAAAAGCACTTGCACCGATGTTGCGGATAGCCAACCGAGCAAAAGAAAGACCACCAGGGGTGCGCGGCGCTGGAAAAAGTGGTTTCGACGGAACTTCGGCCGGACTAACAAGGGTATGCGGCCGATGGAGGGGGTTGTTGGGCCTTCGACCGAACCAAGGAGGAGTTCATGCCAGAGTGAAGACCGAGGGGTTTTGAAGGGGGCGCCGGTGAAGCTAGGGGGGTGGCGCTGCCGGGATAGGAGGGAAGGTCGCCGGGAGAGGCCCGGCCGGGGCAAGGCGGTGGCCAATGGCGGCTGGTCGGAGGAGGTCGCGCGGAAGGAACCAGGGACGCACAGGCGGCGGTCAGCGGCGGTGCGACAAAGGGGAAAAGGGAGGTTGGGGGACGCGGGATGCGTGGAAATGGGACGGGGAGATCGGGACAGCCGTGATGAGGTCGGGACGTCGGCAAGTACGGCGGCGGGCATAGCGAAGGGGGAGAACAGGGAAGGAAAGGGGAGGAGCCGGACAGGAGGTGAGGACGGCGGTGCGGGCCGACAGCCGGGGTGGCCGGTGCGGAGAGGCGACGGGGCAGGGGTCGGGACGTCGGACATCGGAGAGGCGGAGGGAGCAGGAAAGGGGTCGGCGCTGAAGGAGAGGGCCGCCGGGGGGGGTGTTCGCCGGAGCTGGGATCGCCGAGGGAGAGGGGTTGGGTTCATGCGGGCAGCGCTGCCTGGCGAGGGGGAACAAGAGAGTCACCGGAGGGGGGCCGCCGGGGTGCTGCGCGAGGGAGTGGTGGGACGGCGAACAGGGCACGGCAGTCGGGAGGGCCTAAGGCCAGTGGTGAGGGCAGAGGAAGTCGGGGGTCGGTCTGCGCGAGGGGGAAGGGTAGTAGGAAGGGGGTGTGCGGCACAAGAGGGGAAAGAGGGGGGAGGGGGCTCGGTGCTAGGGTTAGGTTAGATTATTATTATTTTTTCCTTTAAATAAATTAACAAAAATAAAACTATAAATAATAATGATAATATAAACAATAATAACAAAAAAAGATAGAGCTATAAAATAATGCTAATAAAAAATACAATAATAAAAAAATGAATAGCGATAAAATAATAACTCCTTAGACATGTAAATATTATTATTTAAATAATAATATTATTCTTATTACAAAAGGAACATTCAACCCGCTTTAATTAAAAAAAATTATATATTTTAGTCATTAAACCTTTGCACGACACCCGGGCTAACGACGCGGCTACCGCCAACTGTGCGGTGACTACGCACGGGTCAGAAACCCACTGAACTTAGTAAATGTTGAAAAAAAAATAAACTGGGACCCAACTCGGACATTGGCATGGGGACCCAGAGCCAAGAAATAGTAAAATATAATACATTTAAGATGTCCGAGTGTGACAATTCTCCCCACCACAGACACTTTCTGCCCCCAGAAAGTCACCCAGCTAAACGATAGGCAAAACAAGATTCGTTGCCCAAATAAAACTAGTAGAAACCACAACATAAGAGAATGGGAGAACACGAGAGGGTTCTCCCCACCACAAGGACTCAACTAGAGTGGAAGTTTTAACACTCAAATATACCACCTCGGGAAGGGGGCGACACGGGAACTCCCAACCGATCCAGGCTAACCTCTATAGCACGAGCGAACAACACCTCCGTTAAAACTTGGAACTCTCAACATAGACCAAAAATCCTGAACACAAGATAGAAACCTCTGAGATAAACTTAACACATGAAGAAAACTCGAGCATTACCAGAAACATCGATCCTTCCATAGGCACTTATATCCCCAAACGAACACAGTCGGACTAAGACTAACCCGTACAAGGTTCGAACACACTTTTAAGAAAAACACACGATCCAGAACACCATAAACAGACAAACGAGACTATTTGGATACAAACGAACACATTCATCCCAACCTCACGACAACTCAAAGAACCTATAATAACGCCAACACTTTAACAGTGGAAAGACGAGAACCAAAGGGCGTTAAATGTTCTGTTGCTAACACGGATCACGAAACCCGAACTGAGGCGTCACACCCCCGACGACTCCTGACTGCGCGCGAGCTTCACCCCAAGACCTTTGGCTGGGGCTTTGATGGCTGAAGCATCTCCTGCCTCACAGTCAGGCACCAGAAATCTTCAAGTCACAGTGCCTCCCTCATGCGACACTCCTGACAAAGCTTATCGAGGTGATCTAGACACCTGCAATGATGGCACGTCTTCGGAGGGGTGTGACATGACGGATTGCATGCCCCAAACGTCCATACTGACGGTAAACCATTAGAAGGTCCGAAAAACTGGAAGTTAGAGCCACTGAAGAGAATGTTTTAGGAATAAGTCCCTCTGGCACACACTACTCGCCAGATGGGGGACCTTGACGAGCAAGTGGATACGCTGGATTGTCAACCATCTCCACTCCAACGACCAACTCAACTAAGAATGCCTCATCCACCAGCTTCTCAAAGGTGATGCTCCAAAAATGGAGGACTCTCTCCTTGATCTCTGGAAGAAGACCCCTGATGAAGGGATGAGTCTTCACCCAGTCCTGCAACACTACCCCTGGAAAAAGAGACCCAAGATCATTGAAATGGTCGACATACGCTTTCACCATCTGCTGGCCATGTTGAGCACGCATGAGCTCTTCTGTTTCCTTCATCCTCACCCCCCACAAGTATAAACCATTGAATGAAGACGACATTAAAGAAATGCCACATCATCCCAAATTGCAGAAACGGCGGGCGTACAACTCCTACTCATCCAGAGATAGACCTTCAAACAGACCCAAAACAATACGCACTCAGATCGCTTCGGGAGTTCCCAATACCCTGAAGACACGCTCGACCTCTTCAATCCACTACACTGTCCCCAACAGACTTCAATCACCATGAAGGATAGACAACATTCAAGAAAGTCCAAAAACTGGGCATGAATCATCAAAACACTGGGGATCTTTCTGGGCAGCATTTCTAAATAAGATATATAACACCAAGATGAAACCAGTATCAATCGAAGCAACATCAAAGAAAGTGGCTTCATCCAAAACAACCAGCTCAAAAGAAACAAACAACCGCAAACATAACCCAAAATTCCCTGTCCAAAATTCCCGTTTCATTTTTGATTCCAAAACCACCTGTTTTAAAATTCTCATTTCAAAACCAGTTTCCAAATACCAAATCCCTTTCAAACCAAAATCACTTTCCAAAACCATTTTCCTCTTTAAAAGCCAATTTAGAAAAACATGGTCAAGCCTTTAATTTCAAATAAACACTCAGGTAATCTCATGACCCGTTGCACATGTCATTATCCACATTCCATTCATACACGCACCAGCACGCAATTGTATGTATTCTCTCACATGTGCAAAAGTTCATAAGGGGTACCTGCGGTTTCACCCCAAACCATTCTCGACCAATTTCAAAGCAACATCAGTTTTCCAAACCAAATGCTTTTAGATTTTTTTAAAACCCATTTCATAAATTTAAAGTCCTTTAAAAGAAATCAGTCTCATTTTCAAAACCCCCTTTTTTTTCCATTTCCAAAAATGCACTAACACCAACCAGAACAAAAACGAAACTTAAATTGCATCAAACACCGCAGTTAGGGACTAGTAGTCACGCATAACCTGGTGACATGGTAGTGGGCCATGTCCCAAGTAGGCGTCGACCACTAGGAGGAATTCAAACCATGTACCCAAAATCCACATGGGTCACTACTCCATGTGAAATCACGATGTATCATCGGCTTACCTCTGTTGTCATCCCTTAATCCAAAACAATCCAAAACGAAACAAAGACTCGATTCCCGGACTATCCGTGGCGACTCTAGGTGCAGAACGGGCGAGGGTTCATGACGTCCTTCCCGTACCTACCTCTCAAGTCCCGACAATCCTAATCTCCATCTACCGGACATCCCAAATAACAAAAACCACCCTCTGATACCATTTTGTCACGAACCAACCCGGGTCGACCCCGAACCGGTCACCCGAATCGGTCCGCGACATGGCCCGAGAGGCGTTCCAGATCCCCACGGGCTGGCAACTAGTGCCGGGCATCAAAAGTAAACAGGTGGGAACGATTTGGCCCAAATGAAAAATAAACTAAACAGCGAAAAATAAAACAGAACAACAAAATGAATAAAGACAGAGCAAGCAACACCACTACTAACCTGACCACGATCCAAACTCCAGGTGACCCCATGGGTCACTCCCCAATACCACAACCAACATCGATCAAGGCGAACAACTGAATCTGGAACCTTCAACAGAACTAAAAACAAGAAAACACTATCGGCGTGAGTTTTAAAACTCAGTAGGTAGGCCCGACTAATTCTATTCCCAATGCACATACCAATAAATAAAGAATCTACCAACTTCAAGTTTGCACTACAGTATAGAAAATATGGGTTTTCACACACACACGCTGTCCATCTTGAAAACAAGTAACAATCCATTTCCCTTTTTAATTTAGAACAAGTTTAATGTTGAAAGAAACAGGTGAATTGCATTTTAAAACATTTTGCGAACAATTAGAAAACCAAACTTTAGTTTTTAGTCAAAAATAATATCACGCACAACACACACTAAGGGAAATGAAAAAAAATGGCACACAAGGGTCGGCATCCAAACTCGACCTCTCAATCGTCACCATATACGAATAAACACTAAAAGAGACATGGGTCGAACCTAGGAGATTGTGAACAATCTATAACGTACTATACATCTGACTCATCCTGAAGGCATGCCCAAACTGAATGACGTCATAAAGCCCTAATGCCCGACATAGCCCTACATGGCCTAACCGAGGGGCCCAATCCCCATAGCAGCAATAACTCAGTATTCCCCTGCTATGGGGCCACTAGCCAGTGCGTGATCTAAACTAGTGTAGCAATCGTTCTCAGATAATTCACTCAATATGCCAGGTTCCCATGTCAACACATATAATAAAAGAGGAGTGCATCCCTAATGTAAAACTACTCAAGATGCACAAGCATCACATACTCCGCTCACCAAATCAACAAACACAAAAGATCACTCCAAAGAGACTTTTCAAAACATTAATTTCATTAAAAGTACCAAACTGGCCTCATGTACTTGATCAATACCAAATCAATTCCAAAAGAAGGATCAGACGTCGTCACATTTAAAACCAGAAAACACATTTAAAATCTCATTTAGGTAGACCAAATCACCATTTTAATTCTGAAGCGCAAACATAAGGGCCAAAGGGTCATTTTCAATATTGCGCAACAGCTAATCATTAAAAAAAAAGCTTTCGGTATGATGCAGAGAAAGAAGCAGTTCCAATTCCAGCAGTATAACTACTCTAGAAATAATAATATTTAAATACTACTTCCAATTTGATGAAAATTAAATAAATGACAAGAAATAAGTAAATTCTAAATTCAAAGGCAAGTGCAGTGGGAACCTACCTCAACTTGCCGCTCGATCGCGACGACACAACTCGCTTCGCACTTGTGCATAATCACACGCAACCTGATAATCACAGTGTCGCAGACTTTCGCTGACGACACACTGCAACAACCACAGGACATTTAAAACCGGAAACCTTTACCCAAATCAAACAAGATAAATTTCCATCCTTAATAATTATTTAATAAAACAAAAAAAACTTTCACAAATAATTTTTTTTTAAAGACAAAATACTGCTTCACACCCTAGACCAACCCAAACGCTTCTACATGACCATACGCACACCTTTCCATCTTAGGAACACAAAATTCACTTCGCATGCAATAAAAGAAAACCACCCGCATAGTTAAAAACACCATTGCTATAAAAAAACCACCAGAAAAATTCTTCAAACCATTTCAAAATAGGTCGCATGACTTTAAATGCCAAAGACTTATTAAAAGTTCATTCTTCCTAAACACAACCATACACAAAGTCAAAACACCAATTTCACCCTTTTTGCACATCAAAACACACTAAACCTCTGGTAAAATTCGACTCACCAAACTAACGAATTAATAAGTTAACCACGCAACTAAAAATAATCACTAGTAGTTAACTAGAAATAAGACTTCAGCATAAAGCAGACACATAGTATGAACAAGATACTAAAAAAAATCAACTACAAATCAACCCTCAATGAAAACCAATTTCGCACGACAAAAATTAATTAAATAAAACTCTAAATTAATTAAACTTGCAAATTAATTAATCAATTTATAATTAAACATGGAACCACCTACCTCGGTGTAGACCAACATCACGATTTGGCACGAAACTCCCGCAGCATGACAATCGCACTACGAGCAACCTCAATTTGACTCTAATTAAAACATTTTAACCAGAAACATCAATATTGACCCCAAAAAAACAAGACATTGCATAATTTCATCAATAATTATAACAAAAAAACATAAATTCTAATCACACAAAACCGAAAATATATGAGATTACCCAATCGGAGTGAAAAGCACTTGCACCGATGTTGCGGATAGCCAACCGAGCAAAGGAAAGACCACCAGGGGTGCGCTGTGCTGGAAAAAGTGGTGTCGCCGGAACTTCGGTCGGACTAACAAGGGTATGCGGCCGAAGGAGGGGGTTGTTGGGCCTTCGACCGAACCAAGGAGGAGTTCATGCCAGAGTGAAGACCGAGGGGTTTTGAAGGGGGCGCCGGTGAAGCTAGGGGGGGTGGCGCTGCCGGGATAGGAGGGAAGGTCGCCGGAAGAGGCCCGGCCGGGGCAAGGCGGTGGACAAAGGCGGCTGGTCGGAGGAGGTCGCGCGGAAGGAACCAGGGCCGTACAGGCGGCGGTCAGTGGCGGTGCGACGTAGGGGAAAAGGGAGGTTGGGGGATGCGGGATGCAGGGAAACGGGACGGGGAGATCGGGACAGCCGTGACGAGGTCGGGACGCCGGCAAGTACGGCGGCGGGCACAGCGAAGGGGGAGAACATGGAAGGAAAGGGGAGGAGCTGGACAGGAGGTCCGCCGGACAGGAGGTGAGGACGGCGGTGCGGGCCGACAGCCGGGGTGGCCGGTGCGGCGAGGCAACAGGGCAGGGGTCGGGACGAAAGACGTCAGAGAGGCGGAGGGAGCCGGAAAGGGGTCGGCGCTAAAGGAGAGAGCCGCCGGGGGGGGTGTTCGCCGGAGCTGGGATCACCAAGGGAGAGGGGTTGGGTTCACGCGGGCAGCGCTGCCTGGCGAGGGGGAACAAGAGAGTCACCAGAGGGGGGCCTCCGGGGTGCTGCGCGAGAGAGTGGTGGGACGGCGAATGGGGCGCGACGGTCGGGAGGGCCTAAGGCCGGTGGTGAGGGCAGATGAAGTTGGGGGTCGGGCTACGCGAGGGGGAAGGGTAGTAGGAAGGGGGTGTGCAGCACAAGAGGGGGAAGAGGGGGGAGGGGGCTCGGTGCTAGGGTTAGGTTAGATTATTATTTTGTTTCCTTTAAATAAATTAACAACAATTAAACTATAAATAATAATGATAATATAAACAATAATAACAAAAAAAGATAGAGCTATAAAATAATGCTAATAAAAATTACAATAATAAAAAAAATGAATAGCGATAAAATGATAACACCTTAGACATGTTAATATTATTATTTAAATAATAATATTATTCTTATTACAAAAGGAACATTCAACCCGCTTTAATTAAAAAATATTATTTATTTTAGTCATTAAACCTTTGCACGGCACTCGGGCTAACGACGCGGCTACCGCCAACTGTGCGGTGACTACGCATGGGTCAGAAACCCACTGAACTTAGTAAATGTTGAAAAAAAATAAACTGGGACCCAACTCGGACATTGGCACGGGGACCCATAGCCAAGAAATAGTAAAATATAATAAATTTAAGATGTCCGAGTGTGACAGAATCCTTTGAAGTGATTATTGGGGAAATCAAGGGAAAATAATAAAAGAATTAGGATATTCCTTAATAGAACCCAAAAATTCCTACGGTGAAATTTGGAGGTACATAGAACATGTTTGGTTCACTAATGGAGGGAATATATGCTTATTCCTGAAACTAAATGATGGTTCAGCATAGATACATTGTTAGACCCATTAAGAAATATATAATTTCTCAAAGTTAACTCATTAACTTATTATAATAATTTAAATAATATATGATGGTCTTACACTTTAGTTCATCATTTTATCCATTTTATATATTATTTGATTCAATTGAATTAATCATGATAATTATTTTTGTGTGTATCTATGATTATTTATCAATCATGAAAAATTAATTGAAAGGAATTCCCCATCGAATTATTCCACTATTCGTGTAACCTTTATGTGGTATAGAGCTGTAACATAATTATTTATAATTATATAATGATAATTGAATGATTTATTCATTTTTATTTAGTTTTCAATTCCAATTTTAATCCTTATTTTATTCAGATTCAATGATATTATTTTTTATATTTTTTTTCTCATAAATATATTCACCTATATAAATTTTATTAATGATTAAACTTTATGTTCTCATCTGTAGGTGCTAATGAGTTAATCTCGATGACACAAGAGAACACATCGTGTAACACAGAAGTACCGATCATGTAACACGGAGGTAAAAATCATGTGCTAGTGTTTGTAAAACATGCATTAATTAAGAATAAACTCAAGGTATGTTATTTTATTACACATGATTAATTTTTTATACTATATATTTAGACTATGGTTGGATGGTGAATGTTCACCTATTGTAAATTTCATGTAATTGATATACATGATGTGCCAGATCTTTTATCTTCTTAGATGGCCAGAATGACTGGTGATAAGGCAACTTTGAGGCCATATTCAATGTATCCAATATAAACATAATGTACCCCAATATTTATGGAATCATGGATACATGTTGATTCCTTAGTCATGTACTGCAGATAAAAAGTTAGAAAAATACATACCATGTTTCACCAAAGTACATGCCATATAGTTTTATGAAATTATTTAGAATTGAATATTAATCTAATATAAAATGAAAACCCTGTCAAAAAAGTGTAACATGTTTTCATTAGCATGATAATACATATCATGTGATAGGTTATATATATTTAAATTCCAAATTATTATTTTGTAATGTTTGGATATACATATCATGTATATGTTAAATTATAGTTACTACTCTACACGTAATGAAACATAACACGCTATGTAAATACCTCATGATAGGTGTGGTCATTATGTTGATTGTACATGTAGTGAAATTAAATGATATGTTGTGTATTTTAAATATCGTAAGTGTAAATAATATAAATAATTATAAGCATTTGATAGTTTTGATGGGTACTCATTATGTTTCCTCTAAGGTACACTTTTTTAAAATTTAATTTTATATAATTTGATTTAATTTTATTAATATTAAATTGGATTAGATTCACGTGAAAAATATGGATAATAATTAAGATAACATAATTGACTAATTAAAGATGATAATTAATTGATATGAGCATGATTTATCTAAAATAGGAACAAAAAGAATTGAGTTATAGTTTTATTTAATGCATAATATTTTTCATTAATGTGGATGATTATAATCTTAGATAAGACATTTTTACCTGAATATTTTCTTTTTTTTTTATTAAATTAATTTTTTGGCACAATTTTCATCTCTCATATCATTAGTTAAGGGATTTTGTGCTTGTGGTTCCTTTTATAGTAACCCTATAATCAATCATTTGATTCCTTCACCTTCCTCTGAGTAAAATCATATGTAATTGATGGATCTCCCAATATAGGGGATCTAGTTCATTTTCAAAAAGGAGAAACCAAGCCCAAAGATATATATTGGTGGTTATATAGGATAGAGAAACACAAACCATTAATGGTTCATGTTATTTTCCCCATGTTCAGTACATATTTTATCATCCACTAGATAAACTAACACTTAGTAAATGCTAAACTTCGTAGAACTTTATTATTTTCTTTGTATAAATGTTCATGGTAATTAAATTATGAATTTTTTTCATAGTCAGATGAATTATTGAATTAACTATAATGTAATATATAATGAAAATTAATTTTCATATGTGTAAGTATTATCTGATAAATAGTTATTCACTAAAGTAAATCCACATAATATTAACAAGCACGTAATATATATAATTATAGGAAATTTTTTTATCAATATAAAATCACTAAATAATATATATTAGGTTGACATATTTATCCACACAAATTGTTAAAATTGAACCATACTTTAAACTACTTGACCAACCAATGTTTGGGTGCCTTCAATTTTTTATGGGAATTCTAACATTATGTCATGGGTTGATATATGTTAGTTTACATCAATGGTTGATGACCAAATAATGAATTACTGTAACAGACTAATTTTTTTAAGGAAATCCAATTTATGGATTTCATGATTGGTGAGTCCACTCAACAGATCAAGGAGTTGTGAGTTAATTCAGTTTGTATTTTAAATTCCTACTTAATACCCATAAAATTGCTAGTCTGGCCAAATACAGGGTGTTGATAAATGGAATATAGATCCTTTACACAAGAATATCCATGACATATTAGATTATAAATCCAATTTGTAGGTCTACTTGTCTTTGATAATGTAGTTTGAGATTAATTATAATAATATTTATTTATTATTTTAAATTCTATTTGATTATGTAATAAAACTCTTATCAATATATTTGTATAAATATTAATATAACATTACTTCAAACATATCACTAAACACCATACATTGTAACAATAATCATATCTCTAGAAAAAATTTACCACAACATTAAATTTCCTAACCCATTATCCAATGACATAAAATGAAATTTTATATATTGGAAGAACCAATTCCTAATGTGCTAGGTAAAGATTTTAGTGAGGAATATTTATCTCTGTTTGAGAAATATTTTCTTAATTCCATAGATATTTAGTGCCTCATGATATCATCCATGACCAATGTTCTTTTTAAGTAGCCTGAGAATAGAGATATGTATAACATTATGTATCACATTCGATATCACTATCAAGAGGTTGTGAGAAAAGATATATATAATGTATCAAATGATCTTCTTATAGCTATTCATATAGATTTTGTGTCATATGGGCCTCATGTTTTCATTCATATTGGAAATGATGAGCACCTATATTTCATAAGGTTTGAATTCCCATATGAGTATTATATAGATCACAAACATTCCCCACTACTGAAGACCTTCTGCATTTATATTTTTTAGTATGAAAAGGTAAAAAATGATAAAATCATATCAGAATTTAATACTTTGAATAACTAAGTGGGTGAGGAAATAGGGCATGAAAAACACAATGTTCTTATAATGTATGTGGAAATAATGAAAATTGATAAGGGGAATAGGACTTATAAAAAGTCTAAATCTCCAGTACACCATCCATTAAATAATAAGATGATCCATATGAAAAGAAAATAAAATGAGGATGTGTGTTATGTATATGGAATGCAATCCCACTTGATGGAAAACTACACCATGAATCATGGGGAAGATAATTTATCATTCGTTATCATGTGTAATTTTTCAATACATACACATTGGGAATTAGATATAGATTTTTTTCTCACATTTATATTAAAATTATATAATAATCTATATTTTGAATTGTTTCTATAAGAGTGGTGGATTTTCAATCTACCAATGGTTCAAGGTGGGATTTTCTTGCGATCAGAGACCACAACCATTCATTTCCAATGAAAATTATATTGGTTTTAAGATATTTTTATTATGTACCAACTAATACATTGAAAATAATTTCATCTTAATTTATATATGCATATGGTTTTATTTTCATGTTTGGGAATAAATGTTTTTTCATTTATAAATAAAACATATATAATGTTTTAACTCATATAAATAACATCCTTTATGAATTAATTTATAGAAAATATGTCATGGAAATAGATAAAAAATCTTGTTCACATGAATTATATAACACCCAGTTATGGGATCACCATCATGGACATGTATATAAAAAACATTTGAAAGTTCTCTATAAATAATTCTATTTAGACTTTTTTCATATAAATCCACTGGAAATTTTTCATAAATATTTTAATGAAAAATTTATTAATCCTTCATTCAGAGAATATGGTGAAAGAGCTTTATAGCATCTCAGATTTTCACACACATATTAATGTGGACCATTTTTAGAAGAAGCTATTGGTGGATATTTTTTTCATAACTTTTACAGATGACTTGATTAGATACATATATGTCTACATAATGAGGTCTTGGATTGAGTCCTTTGATAAATTAAAATAATTCAAGAATGAAATATATGATCAACATGGAAGGATGGTAAATAATCATCACTTGAATCGAGTAGGCGAATATCATAATCAAGAGTTTGTCAACGTTCTACAAGATTTTCATATTATATATCAACTCTCTAATTCATATACACCATATTGGAATGGTGTTAGTGAAAGGAGGAATCATACTATGTCACAAATTATAAGGATAATGATTATTCATATAGATCTTCCATTATCCTTTTGTGTATTAAAATTAAAAAATGAGGAATAACGATTAAAGTGAGTACCAACTAAACCATAAAATGAAGTTCTCTTTTACTTATAAAGTGTAAAGAACCTTGTTTCATCACATACACCTGTATAGAGTTTCAAAGAATTTATTAATGCCTTATCATGAAAAAACAATTACCTAGGTGGACAATGATTATCTTTAATTAATGTTTACAAAGTAGTAAAAATATAATAATATTTTTAATGTGGAACATTAAATTTATTTTTATAAATATAAAAAACATTCCAAATACAATTATTTAGATAAAAAAATCCCTTTTAATCTAAATTAATATTATGTATTAACATACTAAATGTATGAAATTTAGTTGAGTAATATCATTTTATTTACAAGATGTTTTATAATTCAATTAATTCTCATTAATATATTCCTCTAGTCTATCATTATTTTTTGATAATTTTTTAGTTTGATGTATGAGATCAAAAGTTATTTTAATTTAGAAAGTAATATATTCCCAAATCATGATATGTTATAAATATTGTTGTTTATGGGGGATATTGGAGATCTCGTTTTACATATGAAAAGTGTAAAATCTCTTTTGTATCTTATGTTATGTGGAGGGTAAATATATAATCAAATTATAGTTTGGTGAGTAATAGTTTTTGAGACATATAGGAATAACAACTAAAACTGTTAAAAAATTTATATAATATATAAAGTTCTTTTTAATTAAATACCAATCCACCAATGATAATTTACCTCTTTTTAATTGGTTTTCAATTTAACCATGTTTAATTTCATAACAAGGTAATTATTTTAATTAAAACTATGTGATAACCCCATTAATATAATTTAAAACTGATGATACTAAATTTTAAATAAATTTAATCTAATTTGATTCTAACATATGATAATTTTAAATTTCTATTTATATATATTTATACTTTTTGGAATTGAAAAATTACTCTTTAATCATTCATTATTCATAATGTTATTTGATTTCTATTTTTATTGAAATGAATATTAATCAATATTATCATAAAATAAAAAATTAAAGTATATTTATCTTTTAATAGTGATCAATTTTATTTATTAGGATAAATATACACATCACCGAAAGAATATTTCATAGAAAAATATTGTTCATTTGAACATTAAATGATTTTAATCATATCAGTTAATATAAAAATTTTCCTTAAAGACATTCAATTTTTTAATTCCACTAGATTAATTATTTTATTTTTTATAGATCAATTTAATTATTCATTAATAGTAAAAATGATAATTATATGTAATTCCTAGAAATATGTTTTTAAAAAGTCATATATTAATCATATTTTATATTTTCAATTTGTTTTTCATTTTTTGGATTTAAATGTTTTTTATTTTTTAATTATCATTTACATGACTGTTATACAACTATTCAATAATTTTTTACACTATGTCAATATATAAAGATTCTATATTTTAAAAGGCAATATTTCATATGGTTTTATATCCATTGACCATATAAACAATAGTCATATTTAATTCCTTTATGAAAATATAAAACATTATTGTAAACATTATTCTTATTTACTTCTCTATCAGTGTGTCCATGAAAATTAAAATTCTTCACCTTATATTATAGTTCCAATGAGGTTCGTATATATCATAGGAAAACATGATGATAATTATTTTTTATTCATTGTATTTTTATTTGACATCATATTTATTCCACATCAATTTTTTTAATGTTTTATAATATTGCATTATTATAATGTATTAGTTTATGTCATTCACTATAAGTCTTTTTCCCAATAATATATTTCTCCATTCATTTCAGTTAAGTTTCAAATATGAAAATTTAAATTTTAAATAATATTTATTTCAATGGACACTTATGATAAATCTTATGTTTTTACATTTTATTCCCTTAAATAAATTAAATACTTATAATTTTAAATATCCATTAGTGATTAAAATGGATGATGGTCTCTATATTATAGACACGTTTAATGATATGATTTATAATTATATATCTAAATTACATGCATTTGAAAAACATAGAAACTGATATATTCCATAACCATTTTAGTAAAACAACAGTCATGATTGCGTATTATGACCCATGTATTTGATGAAATTTTGAATGAGATTTCATAGTCAAACAAGAAATTATATATGATCATAAGTTATATTGGGTTGCCAAATGTGACCTACTTATATATGAAGATAATAGAGAATCATTATGGAGATATAAAATCCATGAAAAAAATTACATAAAATTATACCATAGTAATAAAAATAATATTTGATGGAATTATAATCCCACAAACATAATTTATATAATTGTAATATAATTGGGATTAAGTCATGTTACTAGTTAGATTTTTTAGTGCTATTTCAATATCTAATAATAAGAGTTTTTTTGATTTCGTTATAAAAAATCAATGATATTAAAGAGTGGGAAGATCAAGGATTGAAAAAAACATCATTTTCAGTTATGTAATTGATAATGAGTGAACCTTAAAAAATATCATTTTCATAATACAGTTTTTTGATAGTAATTATATAAACCCTCCCATTATCCATTGGATTAAAATATTTTTTGACATTCATTATCCCTATTAATCATTAGAATATGTCATCAATTTTTTTAATGAAAAAGATCCATATATAACAAGAATAGGTGTGTCAGTGGTTCATTGGTTGTGTCCTTTATACACTCTATTACATTAATCATCTGATTTATCTGTCATTTATAATAAACAGATTCATGGGTAATCATTCCCCACATGGTACATTATCTTCTTCTATTCTAGAAATATCTATAATTCTTCATCCCACATTTTGGTATGTGTGATAGTTTTCACTCATTCATGTTACCTATTATTTTTGTTTCAATGGACCTCAATCAACCCCCTTTAATCATAGATCTTGTGAAATTAAAAAGAGTTGAAGGATTCTATATCTAAATTTTATGCATAATAAATAGTTTTTTATATCTAACAACTTCAAATCTTGATAATAAATTACAAAGATTGTATTTAAGCCATTATTGACTAGATTGATATTACTTGTATTGTCAACAACAAAACCTAATTCATGGCATTAGTTTACATATATTTTTATTCATATGAAGTAACCAAGTCATCCACATTTTTTCTTTGGCATATATAACTCATGACAAATTTTAATATAATGATATTTAGAATATAATATGGTGAATAATGATTGTATGTAACTCCTCCAATTAAATACAATCAATTTGAACTTTTGTCAATATATTATTATTAAGGGTAAAACATTGAGTTTCCTTACTGTCCAAATGATAAATGGATCTAAAATAATTTCCATCATACAATCATAGGAGAACAAAAAAGGTATCTTCTTAATTCATTCATCCAATTTTCAAAAATTAGAGGATAAATTTTCCAATTAATGTAGGGTGGGTGCTGATGCCTAAAAGATTAAATAGTGAGTTTTTCAATATTTAGGGAATTTGAAAAATCAATATTATATTGGTTATTAATCATAAACTGAGATATTGTTTCTATGACTTTTATCTCTCAATTTTGAATACAATATGGTTTTAGCATGTAAAGTCTCTTCATTATTCATCACACGTGTTTCTAACTCCATTCCACCTGGATCCACCCATTAACAAAAACATATTTCCATATGTATAACAAAAAATAATAAAATTTTCAAGCATATTATAATGGAATCCTTCATAACAGGTCGTAATTTATTACACATTAATTTCAACGTATGCTATTATAGGATTATTTAAAATCAAATGTAGTTTAACATAACATGTAATAAGTTTTTTCCCTTTTCAATGATATACAAGTTATTAAAAATAAGTAAATATAGTAATAGATGAAATTTCTATACCCCATAACCTTAATCTTGGATCTATTTCACATATAAAAATGTTCAAAAAATACTTTGATACAAAATATCATTACATGTGAATAACACGTGTTGATTAAAAATATTAATAATTATATCTCAAGATTTTAATATCAATAACAGAACCTAAATTTTTCATGTATTTTGAGACTAGATACATGAAAATAATATTTTAAAACATTTTCAGCATTTCCTTATAATTTTACCCCACTTTTCCCCATTATAAACATGTCAAATATTAAGGTCCTCTTCATATCCATGGAAATGGAATCATAAGATATGGTGATCTCTGATACACCTTCGGGGAAAAACTATGAGTTAAAAATCAGAGATTATATTTGAGCATAATATAAGGATATGGGTATGAGAACATAATAAAGAGTCATGGACATAATAATATAGAAACATACCAAAAAAATATATATATTTTAAATATTGAGTCATTGAATAATTATTTTGGAATAATAAAAGATTAGACTAGTAAGATTATATAATCTTGAAAAAATGATCATCAAATTAAAAATAAATAAAAACAAATATAATATATATAATGACATAAAATCATTACATTAAGAACATTGTTGTACACAATCATCTCTTTTCATAAACTTGTGAAATTTTCTACATGTAGTCATATCCAGGAACCAACATAGGAACATATCTACCTAGAATCGTATATATGAATAAATTTGTCAACTAATTTACCCACAATCATGTACACTAAAATCCTTTAAAACATTTATCCGTTATAATGTATATAGACAAACATTATAATATAGTAACCCTAAATTAAGTCAAGGAATATATAAGTGAACATAATAGCCATAAATATTTTCTACACACATACTTGTTATAATTTATTTTTAAAATAATTTAAACACACATAATTGTTTATATATATTCTTGAAATAATTTCTATACACCAAAATGAGGTCACATCCATAGATAATCATGTCTATGAATATTCTTATAAATAAATCCACTCTTAATCATGTTCACGCACATATAGTTAAATATATCTAAATGCAATCTTCTCCAGGAACTAAATCATGATATCATGACATATAAATCATTAATTAAATTATTAGATATATATAATGTACCCCATCCACATAGCAATTAAACATACATATATCTTCAACTTGAACATGAAGTTATTTTTACTTATACATTAACTTGATTATATTTTTGGAATGAAATGTATTTCTATGAAAACGTCAATTAGATATTATTATAATTTATCTAGAGAAATATTTTGGATTTTTTTTATTTTTATGATTTCCCAAATTAAGAATATTATACATTATATGATGTCGATATTGATGAAAACCACATTGTATGTTCCTTGAAAAATTTTATGATAAACTAAAAAATAACTGTTTTTTAAATATATATTGTAGAAGAAAATAATTTAAAAAATAATTCAAAGTGAAATATAATTTGATAAAAATAAATAACTAAAAAAATTAATAAAAAAATTAATTAAGATTGGAGTAGTCATTTGTTTGGAAGAAAACAAGTAAAAAGGAGGTCCCTTTAACATGTTTGTAAAGATTATCAAACTTGGTTGAAAACAACCATTTGAAAAACAAGAATAATGTCTTATTTTTTATATAAATAAACATCCTTAAAATTTACATATTAATAATATAAATATATATAAACACAAACATAAAAATGAAAATAAAATTATCTTTTAGGGTAATGTATATGAAACAAAAAGATAATTTTTATTTGGCACTATATAGAAACATCCTTTTTTATAAAACTATGTACTATAAATTGGTGAAAAAAATTTAAGACATGTTGAACCATAGAATATCATAGGAATAAAATATATTTTTTTTGTGGGAATTAACGTACAATTTCTCCCACTGGATGTTTAAGAATAAAAATCTCTAATTCCATAGTGATATCAAAAAGTAAATCCTTACACCTTTGTTAACATTTAAATAAAAAACCATAAAAATAAAACAATATATAGAATCTTAAATCTAATTAATTAAATATAGTATGATAATTTTCATCCATGGGTAGTTTATAAACCACAAGAAAAAGGTCAATTTGTGAATTTGATGCAAACCTTAGTGAAGAGAATATGAAGATGTAAAACCCTTACCATTACCCATTATATCTATAAATATTATTTTCACTCCAATATAATAAAAATCACCACATTAATATATTATTTATGAAATATATTCATATTTATTACCATTTATTCTATTCAATTATTTTGAATAATTACACACATATTCGTTACTTATTGTTTATATTCATCAAAGAATTTTTATAATATTGAGTATTTAGATCCAATTTCATAATAGTGGGGTTATTACTCAAACATTGATACAAATTTCATAGTTATATAACTATTATATTGGGATTAATTAACGTTTATAGTGATATATCAACATCAATGATAATTATATACATTACATTTAAAAGTATTTCATGAATATTATAAAAGATGGCCCTTTTTTAGTTTACAGATATAAACATATAATTTCATAATATTCAGAAAAATCCATCGTGGTCTCCTATTGATATATTTTGAGTGTGATTGTTTTTTTGACAAATATATATGTCCACAATGATGTATGGTTGTTTTTTCCAGAAGTAGATGTTTAAAGTTCTGTATTTTCTTAGTGTTTGAAAAACAATCGCACACAAAATCGAGTGTTTCTTTTTTGAAATAGATTTATTTATTGGAGTAAAAAAGATGCATAAATGATGTGGAAATTGGAAATGGAAGGGAACCTCATAGAATGGGGAATGAACCATGTATTGTGTACTAGTAATGGTTCACAAACCCTGAATCATGGTTTGTGTATTATAAAGGTGGTTGATGAATTGCAAATGATGTTCACAGTAGAAACTCATCAGATTGAATGCAGTACGTGGAAAAGGTATGCAGTACACAGAAGGTATGCAGTAAGTGGGAAGTAATGTTATTTATGGAAACAAGGTAGTGATTTTAGATTTTGAAAAGGGGTTATTTCATGAAAATGTGATAGCTCTGATATTTATATATCACGTTTTATGCATGTAATTGAAATGACCTGAATAAGAACATGTTGTACTAATGAATTAATAGTCTATAGTTTTATGACAGTAAAATAATTATATCAAAATCTTGATGTTTAATATATAAATCCATTACAATAGATATTGTAACATTAGAATATTATAATTGATAAATTATGTGAACTAAATGAATAGTAACTCATTACATACTTTGATGAAATATATGTTTGTCATGGTATATTCCAATAGAAAAATAGAATTATGAATCATTCATAGAAAAATATCATACATAATGACTATGAAGGATTATAATGATTTGTAATGTTTTTTATTAAAAAATTTATAAGGAATTGACTTAATTAGGAGTAGTAGTGGAGTGATCCTAATAGAATAAAAAATGAGGGACTTTTCCTTTGAAACTTAAGATTGGTGATAGTTAGAAAGAAAATCACATGGGTATTAGGTTTGTTTGGTGTGGAAATATTAGTGTTATATATTATCCTAACTCCCAATCAAATAAAAGTAATTTTAAAAATCATAAAAATTATTTTTATTATAAAAAATTTGAGGCATGATTATTTAATTTCTTTTTCCCATTTTTACGTAGTTTAATTATTTACCAGGTTAATTAATTTTTTACTAAAAATAATATAAGTTCTCTCATAACTAATTTCAAATTGATTCATTCAAATTTGGATTCAATTTAATATAATTCTATTTTTAAATGTTATAAATTTAACTTTTAAAATAAATCATAATATATATATATACAACTTTTATATATAAAAATTACTTTTAAAACATTATATGTTATTAATATTATTTCATATATGTTATAAATTAAATGCTTCTTAATGTGATTGAATTGAAATGAAAACATTAAATTATATTTTCCATTATAAAGGTTTCATTTTTAAATATTTATATAAAATTAAAAAAACATATAAAATGGTTATTTGAAAAAATATATCCTTTTTAAAAATTTATAATCTAAATAAAAAATCCATAAAATTATTTATGTATCATACAAACATTAATTTTTTTCAATACATAATTATCTTTATTTTAATTATATATCTACATAAAATAATTCATTAAATAATAATAATAATTAATAATGTTTAAAATATATCAATAATATAAAGATTTAATTTTATATTATCTTTTTTTGTTAGATTATATTTTATTTAATAGTTATTATTTTCTATTTTACATTAAAAAATATATATCTATTAGATTTATTTATGCCCAATGATTATATATTTGAGAACTATATTTCTAATATCTATATTTATAACATATATATCTCCAACAACCATATATATATCGATCATATTTCATTCATATATATAGATTTATATACATAACTAAAATATTTCATAAACATTACATATCTCTCAACATGTCTATTATATATCTTTTTCTCTTTCTTATTTAGATAACTATAATTGAGGTAATTATTATCATTGTAAACCACAAGGATATTAATTTAAGGGTCAATTAATTTTATTTACAAAATAATAAAAAATTTCATAACCATAATGAAAGAATTTTTATCAATCGTTGTAATATTTTTTATTAACAATATATATCATTGTTTTTCATTTTTGACTTTTATGAGAGAAAAAATTTCATCCAAGTATTTATTTAATTGAATATTCATATGAAAATATTTATGTGTAATACGAAAAATAAATTGATTATTGATTTCTAGTTAGAGAATATATATAGTTATTCAAATAAATTACAATATATATAAAAATAATCATGTTTATCACAATAATGTAGAAATATTTATACTAATATTGAAAAATATTAACATTCAACATCATCATCTAGACAAAATAATAGGTTCCATGGAGTCTAGGAAGTTTACCTATCTTCCATATGGGAAATATTTCCCTAGGATTTTGATAAAAATAAATCTTCTATAAGAGGTATTAAAAAGAAATATAAGTATATATGTCCATCCCCATTAAGAGTATACTCAATCCTAATATATAGAAATATTTTCTATACCTCTTCATCTATCTCAATAAGGAGGATACTCTTCTTCTTTTAGATAAGTACACACAAACAAATATCATTTACTCTATAGAGGTATATCATAATCTCAAATAACAGTTAATATACACAATATTTCATAATTATGTAAATATATGTCAAAATATGTTACATTATCACTATCATCTCATAGGGAGAAAAACATCATATTTTTATTTAATCGTATATGTTTTCCATGAATATATGTGTCAAAAAAGAACAGAAATAGATATTTATAAATACCTCAATGTATAATATATTGCAGTATAATAATATATATATATATATTAAAATTCATAGATACTTTTAAATATCACTATCATGTCATATTTAGATCATTAAAATATTGTTATTTATATAATAAATCAAAATTATAATAGAAAATCTATAAGAAACAAAACTCAAAAGTACATAAATTTTAATGCATCATTTATATATATACATCAGTTATATATGGAATATCATCAATAACCACACAGGGTAGCCCGAATCTTGGAATTGTATTATGGGAACGGAGATTAATGTCCATGAGAAATAATATAACATCATAATCTTATATGAAACCCCCTGTGTGTAATACATGTTTTCCTCATTACTAATAACAAAACCATCATTGTATTAAAATAAAATGGAATTTCATGTTACAGCTATACGTGGTTAGGTATACATGGGACAAATAATAAACTAATGATGTCATATTCAAGGGGTTACGAAATAAAAGACCATAAAAATCACCAACCAATATATAATATATGTGAAATCTCATAACATGATTAACTAAGTACCACAAAAAATGGTCATAAAAATTGAATCACTATAAAATAGATATTTAGTGAGAAAATGGTGGGAATAATGAAATTAAATATTTTAAAATATTTTATAATAATGAATTATAATTATTTTGTATTTATATTTAGTCATGATTTACACTTTGATATCTTCATGGACTCCACTATAGATAGTCATGATCTAAGACACACATACACAATTTCCCAAGGTGACCAGCCAATCTCCATGAAGGTGATTATGAAATGACCATTTTTGTAATGCTTAAAATTGATATAACACCTTCCCAAAAAGTTCATTAAAGACTACAAGACTCATTTTTGGTTTATTAAAATATTTTGAATCACATTAACAACCTCAAATTCATGAGGAGCTCAGTTAATTACATTACTGGGTTCCTTCACGGGTTGACCATATTTTGTCTGAGATGTTATAAATTTTAGAAAATATTGGATTCTAGATGATTCCTTATCATTCATCCTTAGGAAAGTCCATGAACACATCGCATGCTCATCACTAAATAAATAATGATGTTTCTATATTTTCGATCCTAGAAATAAAGATATTTTGTCTTCAATATATTGAAACATAATGGAATATTTAGATCATCATCTAATGAATCATAGGCGGTTCATATAAAGAATCATGTGTTCCATAAAAAATATATTCTATAATCTTCATTTAATTGATACATTCTTTTTATAAGGGTGATCAAGTTCTCATCATGCTAGGAACAGTTGAACAATATCATAATTCTCCCTATTACTATTATACAAGAAATATTGTGTCTATAAAACAATTTATCATTTAATTTCCACTTATATATCTCCATTTTAATCACATTAGATATCATAAAATAATTAAAAAGAGTTTTTGACATGATTATAGTCAACTTATAAAGCTAGTTTTTTCATATTTGATCACTATGTAAGAGTGATCATTGTTTAAAATATACAATGGATGAATTTGATTTAATGTCCAATAGTGATTGATCCTCATATGAATTTTTTGTAAGATCATGTATTTTTTAATTCTATGCGACGAATTTTCTATGATTTTGAATATTATGCAAGAAGATCGATCACTTTTGGGAAGATATTCTATGGAGTGTGGGATACTATAGTATAGTATTTGTTTTTGGGTGTTATAATATAACATTAGGGGATAGATTATCCATATCCAATTGGGATAGAAGTAAAAACCCATGTAACTCCAGGTTCATTGTTTGAGACTATGTTCCAAGGCCACTCTATATATTTTAATGTCATGTGGTAAGGGTAAAATTTCCCTGAAAGTGAAGAAAAGGTTATGGATTATGGACTACATTTTTTTGGATTCCAAACATGAATCTGGATCTTTAGGATGTAGGTATCATTTTCCCCAAATATTAATTAAAGTCTTACTAAAAAATTCAGGGAATCGATTTGGTGGTTATGGTATGGGTATTTTTCTTGAAGGGTCTTGCATGAAACCATGACTTTTATGAGGAATATTACTTTTCTATCATATGTATTCATTATTTGAGTGAGAAATGTTAGAATTTATTTATCACAAGTAAATTCATTAATTGTTTTATGGTTTATAATTCTTGTAATATTTGAAAATAAAATATTCCATAGCTGTCATGTTGGGATAAAAAATCCTAAATAACAATGATTACATAAGAAAAAAGGATTGGCTTTATGAAAACAAAAAATTAAAATACCAATCCCTTTAAATGGATATAGAAGGGGTATCTATAGGCCCCTTTCTCAAAGATGTTATTTGATCATAATAATTTTTCATGATCATAAAACATAGTGCTTGTGGAGAACCTACTATAATGGACTCACATGACACTAGTTTTAAAGAAATCATTCATTTTATCTAAATTTACCTTTGACAATTTTCATTCCTCTTAGATCCTCCTAGAATATTTATTTTGGAATAATTAATTTTTGACCCCCCACCACTATTAATTTTCATTGATTTTGAAGTGGATGATAATTTTAGAAGGGAAAATTAATTTTAGTAATTGTATAATAAAAAAAATAAAAATTAGATATAAAAAATTTTACAAATAAGGGTGGGGACCTTAAATATGGGAAAATGATTTCATATATATTTTTAACCTTCAAACATTTCAAGTAACACATTTCTTTCATGAAATCACAAAAATAAAAATAATTTGATTTTGGTTATATAATTATTTATGAGAAATTTTTTATATTAAAATTCTTTCGTATGTAGCCTTCTCAAATTGTCTCTGTGAAAATTTCACTAGTATAGTTATTATGATAAGAAATATTTGATCCATACATACCCATAATTTCAAGAAATCATTGAGATCCATTACAAAATAAATGGATAATAATACTCGGATTTGTGAATTGGATAGAAACCTAGAATGTGATCTTATAATAATGATCTGGTACAACATCAAGACATGTTGAACCTATAGAGTTATGAAATGAGAATACAAACCATCAAAACATCTAAAAATTTATAGATTCATTCTATAAAATTATTTTTGTATCATGAATCTCAACATTGAAACCATGAGATATTATTTCAAAACATTACTAGGACTCATATGATGAAATATTATTCTCATAGTTCATGCTAGAATGGACCAAAAGTTGATGTTAACCCACACGCTCTTTATTCTTTCACATAAGAAAAGTTTTGTGTTTCAAACTTCTAAAAATACCCTTAATAGTTCTACATATTCGATAAGTTCTACAACGTAGATAGCCACAATGTATAAATGAGTGGGTGAAACATATATTAATGAGTAAATTTCATGGATGAGTGAGAGTATGCTAACTATCTCCAACGAACATGTAAGGATTTTGAAGATCCCATTTGTTAATTAAGGCTATAAAAGCAGTTTTTTCTATTTGATTTCAATTTTAACTACCACAAGACCTCATTCAAGAGTTACTGAGAAAGTGGTCAGATGAAATTATGGAATTCAACCTCAACCATTGTGAATTCATTATCATCATGTGGGACCTCTACATGATTTTAAGGATACCTTTATTCTAATGGATATATAATGGATTCTACTCACTGAGTAACACCTTGGGAGACACAAATTAGTCCAATTTTCATCATGACACTAATCTTAGCACTCTTGGATTTGCAAATAAAAGAGATTTACCATTACCTAAATGACCCATTAAATTCGTGGTTTTTTGATATTACTCAACATGAATCATGGTTAGTTGTCATATTATATAAATTATATCCAAATATTTTTTTTTTCACCTACCATACCCCAAAATCTGGTATAGGCATAGTATAAAAAATGGGGTGTCTTTGTCAAAAACTAGCCCCGAAGCTAAAACTCGTGACATTTTTGGAGGATTTCATCAGGGAATTACTACTATAAAATAGTTATACTTGTATATATATTTATTAATTAATCCTAATCATGATTTTTTATCTATTTCATGGGAACCATATATACTTTTCTATTCTAGTGATGGATATTTTGTATAATATGAAAAATTATATTAGTGAAGGAAAATCATCACTAGATGTGTATTTCAAATTCCAGTTCTTATATGAATCTGTAAAACCCCACGTTAGAGATAATTAATACACAATAATTGGTAATAACCACCAATTAGAACTGATAATTTCTATACACTTCTTAATATAATTAGTGTGTGGACTCAAAAAATCAATTGGATCTGGGTGAGTTCTATAACCGGGTTGCATGAGTTGTATATTTTTTTCAATTATTGCACATATTATAAAGTTATTATAGAGTATTTATAATTCATAATCATGAATAGGTCATATAGAGTGGTTCTTTAAGGAGTGGTGTTAATTGAAACATGAAAAACAATATCATTTTTTTTGTTATTGTTCCCATACAAATCTGCACACTAGTTCTACTGAAACTAGTGAGTAAATTGAAGGGTATATATCTTAGTTTTACATAAACTCCATAGAATGATTTTCAATAATATTTTTTATTTATTTTATTATATAATAACTAGTGAGCGGATCATGCTAATAAAATTACATTCACTGATTATACTACACATGGATCACTCATAAAGCCTTATAGTAGTGTATCCTTTAGAAAAGTTGAACCTAATATTAATTCATTTAAAACTATTTGAATGATAAGGGATATGGAAAAAAAATGATAAATATTTGTTATTTATGAATTTTATCAATGTTTAGGTGATCTTATAGGGATATTTGAGTCAACTAATGGAGTTTTAAGGCATCCCACTAATAATTAATGGGAATGGTTTTATTTAGGCACACATACTATTCAAGGGATCCATATGAAAAATGTGTGGGAGTAGTATGAATCCTCTATATCATTTTATGTAGCATCTGAAATTGATATTGGTAAGTTCCTAAAACTAAATCATAAAATATTAGTAGAGGAAATATTTTATCAAGTATAGGAGTCATGAATCATGATGCACTGCCACTACTCAAGATATTGGGTGTTGGGGAAGATCTAAACAACATGCATATACCTTCTTAACCTTAGTAAAATATGGTATTCTCTCTTAATTCCCCATGATGAGTATATAGTATATATCAAATTTATAGAGTACTATATTCTCATACATATAGTGGGATATGTATTCTCCAATTGAGTATAGGTGATTATGAGAGGGAATCCCTATGAAGGTCTTGAAGGTATATCACTAGATAAAGATGCATATCTATGGACTTCTAGTGACAAAAATATATGGATAAATGATTTTGACAGGGATAATATTTCAAAAAATGGCTTGGATGATCCCATAATTATGGATCATAGAATATATGTTTCTACAAGACATGATTTGGGATATATCTCACTGGATGTGGCAATTCATTAAACATGAAGCTATAATTGTGTCATTAAAATTTCATTGGAACGAATTGATGTATTCTTAACTATTTTTTAAATTATATATGTGTGATTACTCTTAATAACCTATACTAAATACCAATGTAATGAGGTATAAGTATTCTAAATGTATACGGGATATAGTAGTAGAATCAATTTTTTTTGTTTTGGGGAAACCTTCATCTTCTTATATATTTGGAAATTCAAAGAAAATAACAATCAAATTTTACTTAGAATTGGGAGGTAAAATCAAACTCACCCTTTATATTTGATATTTTCTGATAATCTATAATTAGTTGATTTATATATATAATTTAGAGTTATAACATCAAGATGAGAAGCCTCCATGTAGGATGTTGAGTAGGGTAGCGAATTTGAGACCCCTATATTCAAAATGGAATGTGAAATTTTCTCTCTCTATATTATGTATAACATATTATCTAATAAAATCAACATAAATTTACTACATATATAACCTAAATAAAATGGTATCTTTTTATTTAATTATATCAACTAAATGAATATCCCTAGGAAGACTAAGAGATTTTCTTGTCAATCGGTTTAGAGGAAATAATCCCTATTATGATTATCGATAGGGTATAGTAGGAAGATAAAGCATCATCCTATTGTGATTGTGAGTCAATTAGAAAATAAATGATGGTACAATGACTTTTAGTTCATGGTTATCAAATAATAACATTTTATTATTTTCTAGATGGAGCCTTATTTAAATTTCTAACCATTTGATAATGGATTATTTCATAGGTTTTAGGATCAATAAATCGATAGCAATAAATTACAGAATTGAATGGTTTAGTATATAAAAAAGTTAGGTTCATACATCAATAATACATTATGAAACAAAAATAGTTGTTCAATCAATCTACATAATAATAAAAAAATATCACATTTTCTCTTGAAAAAAAAATTAATGAGAGGAAACAAATCTGTGAACATGGTGAGATAAAAGATCAATAAATGTTGTAATAATGTGGAATTAAAAAGTGGCATTGATTAATAGTACATGGATTATCATAATCAAAATCCTCATATCATATTCATAATATAATAATAATAAAACTAAGGAAATACTCTGAAATAATTCATGGAATGTTTAATATTGACCATTATAAAACATCAGAACATTGTAATAAAATACCACACAAATTTTTTTAATAAATAATACAACATATTCATGAATAATGTGTTTTCAAAATTCATTAAATAATTATTCTAAAAAAATATTCTATAAATCTTATTATATGTCGAGGTATATCACATTATGCAATGCATCAACGGTGTAGATAATTTAATCCCCACCATTCTAATTAACACAAAATCATAATCATGAATTCCATGTGGAAGTAAAACATTTGAAAATCATAGTCATGAAATTAAAAAATTAATTTTTTTTGGATTCCATACTGATTTTGTAAAGAATTTATTAAATAATAACATTTTAGTCTCCCAAATGAATAATATAAAACATATTTCAACATAAATTATCATAAGTCATTTAATGTATTTAAAATTCCTCAAGGGAAGTCAATTAGATTATTTTTAAAATAAAATATATTTGATATAACATTGAAAATGCATTAAAAACATATTAAAAAGTGTATAATAATTTATATATTATAGAAGAGGGTATAATAAATTTTTAAAGGAATCATTTATGAACTTTTAGATGAATATGTATATAAAATCATGAGAAAGAGGAGATAATCCAAATGTAAATTGTTTGGTTTATGAATTCTTCTTATCGTTGATCTTTATTTTTGTGACCATTTTCTTCATTATATAATAATATTATGTCCATTAAAATATGAAACATTATGTAACATATGTTTACCTTTTTCAATATTATTCAATGGTAATAATAGAATTATTTTTTAAATTTTATTTGTAAAAAATTAAATTTTTTCATACTATATTTTTATTTAAATATATTTCCTCACTGAATTTCTATTTTTTATTATTTTTTTATTTATAGATTAAAAATTTTTACTCCAAAAGTAATGTTTAATATATATTTAGATATATGTTTTAAATAAGTAATTAAATTTATGCAAAATGGTTTTCATAAATGGAGAGTTTGAAAAGTCATCATGGGTGGTTAACTTTCCATCAATGGATAATTTTTAATTTAGGGGGGGAGATATATATAACATTTAAATATATAGTAAGTAAACACACATAATTTTGATAATAATAGAATAATAATATAATATTATTATTTAATTAAATTTAAATAGGGTTATGATATAATATTATATATTTTATTAACAATGAAAGTGGAAAATAAATGAAAATAGTGAAAGAATCTAACCTCCTTCATGGTATCATTACATTTATACAACAACTATCTCCAAGAAGTATTAGATTTATATGACTCCAAAATGTCTCAAAAGAATCTAAAAGGAGAAAGAGGGGTAATTTACAAAGCTTTTTAGTTTTGAAAACTATAATGGAAGTGGTATGAGAAGATGATGGAGAGGGTGTATTTATAATTGATTAGAGGGGTGTCTTTCAATTAAAATATAGAATAAAATATTATTTCCAAGTTAGAAATAAAATTTTATACTAAATAAATATGAACTATATTCAGAAAAAAACAAATGTTTTTAAGAACATAAAAATATTTTTTAATGTAATTTATTACTTTATTAAAATTAAATGTGGAAAATAAATTTTCTTTAATGGAATACATTATAATTTTACACATTGGAACTTAATGGTTTGGATTTGAATTTCAATTTCATGAGTTAGTTAGATTAGTAAAAATATTTATGGCCATTCCTCAAATTTTTTAGTTCTTTATGAAATTATTAACTCATTAATAATTTATTTTTATGTAAATCCAATACACAAAAACTATATTTCTATAATTCAATTTTTTTTAAAAATTACTAAATACCCACCCCAAAACTGTTTCAACATATTTATTATAAAAAGAGAATTTATTTCATAAAAATGATTTTCTATCATTGTTATTATTATTATTATTATTATTATTATATAAAATTACTATTCCTTAATAATTCCATATATTATAGTTTTTAAAAATATGTTTTTTATAATTTCATACAGTTTTTAATCACTATATTTATTTTACTGAACAACAATATTTATTTTATATTTTTTTATACATTTTAGTGGATATTTTTTATATTTGTTTCATGTTCCTATTCCAATGGTCATTTTACTATCCCAATAGTCATGTTACTATTCTTAAAAGTCAGGTTACTACTTCTTATGGTCATATCACTCTTAAAGTGGTCATATTTCCTTTTAAAAATACCCCTTATTTTATTTATCCATCTTTACCCTAGATTCCTATATTGTTTATATATTTTATATTTTCATTATTTTGTTTAAATTTCTACTATTTTAACATTTTTATTGTTTCTCACATGTTTTAAAATTCTAGACGATAAACATGTTAATAATTTTATAGTTCTAGTGGTTTTATTTTCATATGTTAATTGTTCCAATATAGTAATTTCCATTTTCGATTATATTTATTCTGTAAATTCAATGTTTCCAATTAATGAAACAAAATTGGTAGTATTTAATATATATATCATATATTTATTCTACTCTATAAATAAAACTATGATAAATATTATTTATTCCAATTTTAATTCAAATGTATTTGTTTTTATTGTTGTTACATTATTCCCCCTTTCTATGTTTCATCGCCAAACATTCAAAACATTTCATTCGTTTAGAATATATGGGATACTTCAATTTTCATTCATTTTTTGGTTTTCAAGATACTTATTTTTACTTTTAATTCCTCAAATGTACATTAATTAGGTGATTCTTCATGTTTCATGGATGATTATCTATATGTTTCGCCAACTCCACTTTCTAATCCTCTAAAGAGAAGTCATGGTTCAATTGTATAACCATTGAATTCAATTCATGTGAGGAATATAGGAAACACATTTTCCTGAATCGACCAATTGGGAATCATATGGATTGAAGAAGGATTGGTTTCACAACCCCAAGCCTTCCTCCAATATTCATGTGGCCGACAATAAGTACTAGGAATGTATATATAAAATTGGAGGCCCTAACCATTGTATCATATCACACACATGAAACCATATCCATAAAAAGGGAATACGATTATAAATAAGACAAAAATGTAGAGACCCAAAGCCTTACATACATAGACATTACATTACTTTTGCGGAATACTTAGTATATAACAAAAACACACACACAAGGACCATAATAGTTTAGTGTCTATGGAAACTCGGAATATAATCTTCTAATCATGGTGAAAGATCTTCAACATCTCCCATAAGGATATTATTTTTTTTAAACCTAAATCCTTTCTTTATATCTTGGGGAAAAGATCACATAAAAGGGTGAGCTCAAATGCTCAGTAAGGGCAAAAGAAAGAAATATAAATCACGTCATATTCATAAGAACATATCTTTTGGAAATCTTAACCTGCAAAAGAGATCATAATTTCATAACATAGGATAAATCATAGTAGTGAAATGTAATCCCAATAATCATAACTTAAAAAATGAAACTTTGTGGCATACACACGTAATCATATAGAATCATTTCTTATTAGTCAAGACTCATTGCCAAGACTATCTTAGTGGACAAAGTCCCTTTCTGAACCGAGTTCACTCCTCGTTTCAGTCTTGTTTCACTGAACCGGTATAACCTATCGTTCTAGCCATGTCTATCTCATGAGATATAAAATCTTTACCCAATGAATTGGAGGGAGATATAGGTCCCACCCATCTCATAATGATATCATTCTTATTTGTGCCACAAAATCAGAAACCATACATCATAGCATAACCCATGCAATAAAAATGGGAATCTTAAACATCGTGACATCAGAAAACAATTTATATAAGAAAATTGAATTCATAAAAATATAATTCCATCACAACTTAATAAAATCAATGTAATAATAGGTATAGAAACAGAACCCTTTATTATCTTATATGGAAAATAATTTTGATAAATCACTTGAACTCCATTCTTGAGGAAAATATCCTTTCTACTTCAAAAACATTTTCCCTTTCTTAACATGTCATACAATTTTAAACTAAAATAAGTTGATTAAAAATAAACTTCAAAACTTTTAAAGGAACCTTCATGGAAATAATGTTTTAAAAATCCATTCATGCCGTATAAGTTAAAAAAAACATTCTTCGTACTTTTGTCGGAAATGTTCAAAAAGTACCTCGTACGAAAAACGACAAAAGATTCATTTCATATCTTTTACTAAAAACTCACGAAAGGGTAAAATAGGATTTAAACAATTTTAGGTGAATGTAAATAATATTTCATATTGAGGAAACATGGATGTGGATGAAAAAATACACCCTAGTAAATGCCAAAGTATAAACAATCTCAGATAAAATTGAGATTGTGATATTTCCCTTACCTTAGGTCAGATTTGCTTCGTATGTGTCCAAACCTCCTCATCTTTGAAGCGCCTCTTTGAGACCTCCTTTTATGGCACTAAAATTGGTCTTTGAGGAAGACCAGAACCTCTAGAATGTTTCTATGGAAGTGGAGAATGGAATTTGGCAGGGGTTGGCCGAGCTTGAAGGCTCAAAGTGGTGTGAGGAAGAGAGGGAGGTGGTGCCCTTTTATAAGGGAGGAGAGGAGCACCTTTGGAATAACTAAAACTATTATTTTATTATAAAGTCAAATTTGGTTTTAAATAGCTCCAAATTTATTCATTTTGAAGATAAGGTGAGAATGGGTCGAAATCGTCCCATCCAATAGAATTTATACAAGTTTAGGTTCCTATTTTAACCTTATCATTTAGATTTAACATTAAGTAAAATAATTTTACATTTACCGTGTCATCTTGTGTTCTTATACTATAAGGTTATTAAACTTACCATAAAAAGCCAAACGAACCCCAAGTTGTTTATTATTAATATATATAACCTTATATAATGCATTTCGCCGAACCTTAGATTTTTAGGAATAAAATTACAATTAATAATGTAATATTTGTTTTAAAAACTATTTTCTATCAATTTTGACACTATTTTGTAATTGATTTTTGTAAAACTTATAACAGAATGATTAGTTCGAACAAAGGTAATTAAATATATAATAACATGTCATATTAACCTATAAAATAAGTTTCTTTCATAAAAAGTCTGAAATAACATTTATTTGGGTATTTATAACATCAATTATGTCAATATTTCATTAATAAGATAATTACTGCATCATATTTGTGTCATAAATAAATTAAATTATTTAATGTCTAAAAATTAAAAATAAAATACCATTATGTAGGAAATATTTTTATATTTCTAATGACTATTTATAGTCTAATTTATCTTATTTATAACCCTATATTAAAAATGATTTACTTATTAAACATTGATTTTAACTATGTTAACCCTTCTTTAAATAAATTAATAATAAATTTCCTAATCTAATCCAAGTGGGCCAAAATGATCATATTTTATTCCTAAGGTTGTTTTTGGTCGAATTACACTTATCCGATAGAATTAGAACATTTTTTAGGGTAATAATAATATCATTTTTACCCTTAATTACCCTATTTACTTTTAACCGTGGTAAAAAAAGTAAAAAGTTACTATTCACAAAAAATTATTTTCATCTCATTGAAGCAAATTTTACTTACTGACATCTACCGGGTCTCTCGGATTTTTGAAATTCCACTCACAGAAGCAGTAAAATTATTATTTTTGAAAAATTCATTTTTCTTAACTACCACTTAGTGGTTTCACTATTCATCAAAAAATGAAAGTTTCCAGAAAAATACCAAAAATTAGTCCTAAGATATATTTGATATTATGAACTCAAAAATGATTTCTATTTTACAAAATTCAAAACATATCAATTGCATTAATTATTTTAAAAATTAATTCCCGTCATCAAAACAAATTGCGTGTTCTTAAGAGAGAATAACTATCAAAAGATTGACACTTGTTTATGTCTGGTTTAAATGTGAAATTACATCCAATGAACCACATTGTATTAAATTGTAAAAATATATTCTAAATTTACTTTAAAACCACTAATATTATTAATTTATCACTATTAATTATTTTGGTTCAAAAGGTTGTTTTTAATTAAAATTTAGTAATTTTCACTATTCATCAGGAAATGAAAGTTATCCGAAAAGTTCCAAAATGTCACCCTAAGCTAATATCGATATTACGAATCCAAAAATGAAGTCCATTTTGAAAAATAAAATTTACAAAATTTTAATGAGTGGTTATTACTATTCATAACGGCTAGTTTTAATAATATTTTAATAGCATATTGTTGTTTCATGAAACTCATTATTGCGTACTACACACGCTATCGAGGAAGGTCGCGATTGAGTGCAATGCAAGGCAAGTCAAGGATACGTTTTGTGCAAGCTCCTTTTGGTGTAGCGTACAACACAAGACATTAATGAAATTAAAAAGAATATTTTTCATAAAATCTCGGGGTGTTAAATTCTACCCCACTTAAAATGAATTTCGCCCTCGAAATTCGTCGGGGTTATAAATGGTTTAATATTCGAAAGTTTCATTAATAGAAACCCACATCGTAAAAAGGAATACCAAAAAAAATCTTTAAAAACAAAATTATGAAACGTAACAGTTACCCAAATAAACTAATCACTGGGTTTCCACATAGGTGAAAATATGGATATGGAAGAGAAACCTAACCATCATGTTCTGATGGAGAGTGGTAGAGAACATGGGTATGGAAAATCCAGCAGTCACAAAGCCATAAATTTGTGACGATCTAAGGTACCATCTGATTCGTCAGATATAAGATCACTAGGACAACATTTTAGGTTTTCAAGACCATTTCCCTAAAGTTGATGAAATTAGAATTAGAAGAAATACTTTTGTGATTTTGGTATAGTCTCACCGTTTTTCATTCATTGGACAATTTCCACTTCATCTCTTAAAGAAATGAAGTTGAATTTTTCATTTGTGATGTGTTAGCAGATCATGTGATAGAATGACGGGTCATTCCATCTGTCTCAAACAAAAGGATAGAAAAGTTATCAAAAAAATACATAAGTCCATCTATAGTAAGATTAATTATATATGGTTCATAAAATGGACTTATACTTAATATATCATACTGATTAATATAATAAAACTAGTATCTACAAAACCAGGACATCATATAGGCCAGTGGTAGGCGATAAAGGCCAGTCACACTTCGGTTGTGGGTTTGATTCCCATAGCCTTGTCCGATGCGATGGGTTGTCGCCCATCCTATAGGTTGTCCTTTTTCTAAAGCTATATTACTATAACATCCCATCAATAATATCAAAAAAATTTATCCTTAAACAATACTAACCTATGTCCATCATAATCCATTCCAATCTTTAGGCTTATCTAAACAACTTCGGTCCAAGCTCATAGTATAAAGAAAATGATCATGTGAATGCCATCATTTAACCCCCAGATATATCTTGTTGGTCAAATTAAAAACATGTGAATACCTTAATCATGTATTCTCTTGAAGAATGAATATCCATTGAAACTTAGTGAAAACATGAATTCAGTTAAAAGTTAACACTTTCCACATACCAAAATCCTCAAAATTCTATATACTCAAACCATGATATAACCTTCTCCTTATATTAGTCATGAGCTCATGAATACTATCAAACATTTAATTTTCTCCTTATCCCTTAATTATGCGCATATCATCTACATTCCAAAAATATCTGAATAACCTTTCATGGATACTGGTAACATTAATCATACACTTTCAACACACAAGGAAAGACAACAGTGCAACAATCCTTTGATGTCTCTTTATTCCACAGTACCATGAGATTACTTATACAACATTACACAGGATAAACATGTAATCATTCCACTACATTCTTAAACCATTGACCGAGCTTCAACAATTATTTCATCTCACATATCATTTGTAGTCTCTTCATCATCATCCACATAAATACTACCCATACGACCATACTGATTCTCTTCATGAGACTTTCCCATAGGGAATTTGTTTGCATAATGCCCGTACATTCCACATTTAAAACTTTTAACCATTGTTGATGTTGTAGAAATACCATTATCCTCATCCCTGTTGTTAACTGAACCTTTTTCTTTGTACTTACTGTCTTTGTGTCCTTCTTTTCCACACCTAAAGCATCTTCCAATTCCTTTGAAACATTCTCCTTGATTCCTCTTCCCACATGATTTACATAGGGGAAATTGAACTTTCTTTCCTCTATGATCATCATAAAACTCCATCATTCTCTTATTAGCCGAGTTAGGAAACATACCAAATTTTACTTTATTGATCATATTATGAGATTGCAGATTCGGCATAATAATGATGCTTGGACTTCCAAATCCCATATCATTTGGTTTCTCAGGAATAATATCATTCCATTGTCCATCATATCCTCCATTATCGTGAATCATCTTATTTCCAGCCATTTTCTAAAACACAAAAAGAATAGTGTGAGAGGAAAAAATCATAATAAAGGGGGAGTAACTTCAATATCTAACATATTTGGTTTAATCTAATATTGATACCATAGTTCCAGTACTATATCCTATATGTATACTTATCCATAGGGACATCCCTAGACATACCTTATAAATATCTCTAGGGATCTCACTAACGTTTTCACATCCTAGTTTCCAAAGGTTGACTAAACATTTCCTCTGGTACCAACTGTAGAGACCCAAAGCCTATCGTACATATACATTACATTACTTTTGCGGAATACTTAGTACATAACAATAACACACACACAAGGACCGTAATAGTTTAGTGTCATTGGAAACTAGGAATATAATATTCTAATCGTGGTGAAAGATATTCAACACCTCCAATAAAGATCTTTTTTTTAAAAAGTAAATCATTTCTTTATGTCCTAGGGAAAAGAAAACATAAAAGGGTGAGCTCATATTCTCATTAAGGGTAAAATAAATAAATATCAATTACGTCATATTCATAAGAACATATCTTTTGGAAACCATAACCTCCAAAAGAGATCATAATTTCATAACATGGGATAAATCATTGTAGTGAAATGTAATCCCAATAATCATAACTTAAAACATGAAACGTTGTGGAATACACACATAATCATAGAGAATCATTTCTTATTAGTCAAGACTCATTTCCAAGACTATAATCGTGTACAAATTCCCTTTCTGAACCGAGTTCACTCCTCGTTTCAGTCCTGTTTCACTGAACCGGTATAACCTACCGTTCCAGCCATGTCTATCTCATGAGATATAAAATCTTTACCCAATACATTGGAGGGAGATATAGGTACCACCCATCTCATAATGATACCATTCTTATGTGTGACAAAAAATCAGAAACCATACATCATAGCATAACCCATGTAATAAAAATGGGAATCTTAAACATCGTGACATCATAAAACAAATCATATAAGATAAAGGAATTCATAAAAATATAATTCCATCACAACATAATAAAATCAATGTAATAATAGAGATAGAAACAAAACCCTTTATTATCTTAGATGGAAAATAATTTTGATAAAATAAGTTGATTATAAATAAATTTCAAAACTTGTAAAGGAACCTTCTTGGAAATAATCTTTTAAAAATACATTAAATCCGTATAAGTTAAAAAAAATTCTTCGTAATTTTTTCGGAAATGTCAAAAAAATACCTCGTACAAAAAACTACAAAATATTCCATTCATATCTTTTACTAAAAACTCACCGAAGGGTAAAATAGGATTTAAAAAATTTTAGGTGAATGGAAATAATATTAAATATTTAGGAAACATGGATGTAGATGATAAAATACACCCCAGTAAATTCCAAAGTATAAACAATCTCAGATAAAATTGAGATTGTGATATTTCCCTTACCTTAGGTCTGATTTGCTTCGTAAGTGTCCGAACCTCCTCTTCTTTGAAGCGCCTCTTTGGTACCTCCTTTTAGGGCACTAAAATTGGTCTTTGAGGATGAAAAGAACCTCTAGGATGTTTCTAGGGAAGTGGAGAATGAAATTTGGCAGGGGTTGGCCGAGCATGAAGGCTCAAAGTGGTGTGAGGAAGAGAGGGAGGAGGTGCCCTTTTATAAGGGAGGAGAAGGGCACCTTTGGAATAACTAAAACTATTATTTTATTATAAAGTCAAATTCGGTTGTAAATAGATCCAAATTGATTCATTTCGAAGATAAGGTGGGTATGGGTCTAAATCCTCTCATCCAATAGAATTTAGACAAGTTTAGGTTTCTATTTTAACCTTATCATTTAGATTTAACAATAAGTAAAATAATTTTACTTTTACCGTGTCTTCTTGTGTTCTTATACTATATGGTTAATAAACATACTATAAGAAGCCAAAAGAACCACAAGTAGTGTATTATTAATATATATAACCTTATTTAAGTCATTTGGCCGAACCTTATATTATTAGGAATAAAATAACAATTAATAATATAATATTTATTTTAAAAACTATTTTATGTCAATTTTGACACTATTTTGTAATTGATTTTTGTGAAAATTATAATAGAATTACTAGTTAAAAAAAGTGAATTAAATCAATAATAACATGTCATATTAACCTAGAAAATTAGTTTATTTCATAAAAAATCTGAAATTACATTTATTTGGGTATTTATAACATCAATTATGTCAATATTTCATTAATAAGATAATTATTGCATCATTTTTGTGTCATAAATAAATTAAATTATTTAATGTCTAAAAATTAAAAATAAAATACCATTTTTATGAAATCTTTTTATCATTCTAATTATTATTTATAGTCGAATTTATCTTAAGTATAACCCTATATTAAAAATGATTTACTTATTAAACTTTGAATTTAACAATTTTAACCCTTCTTTAAATAAATTAATAATAAATGTCCTAATCTAATCCATGTGGGCCTAAATGGTCATATGTTATTGATAAGGTTGTTTTTGGTCGAATTACACTTATCCAATAGAATTAGGACATGTGTAAGGGTAATAATAATATCATTTTTACCCTTAATTACCCTATTTACTTTTAATCGTGGTAAAAAAAGTTAAAAGTTACTTTTCACCAAAAATTATTTTCATCTCATTGAACCATATTTTACTTACTGTCATCAAACGCGTGCCTTCGATTTTTGAAATTCCACTCATAGAAGTGGTAAAATTATGTTTTATTAATAATTATTTTTTCTTAATTATCACTTAGTGGTTTCACTATTCATCAAAAAATGAAAGTTTCCTGAAAAATACCAAAAATTAGGCCTAAGAAATATTTGATATTATGAACTAAAAAATGTGGTCTATTTTACCAAATTCGAAACATATCAGTTGTATTAATTAATTTAATAATTAATTCACGTCGTCAAAACAAATATCGTATTCTTAAGAGATAATAACTATCAAAAGATTGACACTTGTTTATGTCTGGTTTAAAAGTGAAATTACATCCAATGAAAAAAATTGTATTAAATTGTAAAAATATATTCTAAATATACTTTAAAACCACTCAAATTAATAATTTATCACTGTTATTTATTTCGATTAAAAAGGTGGTTTTTAATTAAAATTTAGTAATTTTCACTATTCATTAGGAAATGAAAGTTATCCGAAAAGTACCAAATTTAACCCTAAGCTAATTTCGATATTACGAATACAAAAATGAAGTCCATTTTGAAAAATAAAATTTAAAAAATTTCAAAAAGTGGTTATTGCTTTTCATAACAGCAAGTTTTAATAATATTTTTATAGCATATTGTTGCTTAGTGAAACTCGTTATTTCGTACTACACATGCTATCGAGGAAGGTCACGATTGCTTGTAATGAAAGGAAGGTTAGGGTTGTGTTTTGTGCAAGCTCCTTTTGGTGTAGCTTAAAACACAAGACATTAATGAAATTAAAAAGAATATTTTTCATAAAATCTCGGGGTGTTACAAAAATGTATAGAGTATAAAAATACATACAATAAATTCAAGGTAAAAAATTAGAGTACAACAATAAAAAAACCAATATGTAAAAGGGGAAAATACATAACAAATAATAAATGTAGTCCCAACCTAAAAAACTAGATAAAAAAGGATTCCTAATGATAGTTTTACTCATTATCACTATGTTCGACCACCGAACGTAGTTAATAGTCCAAACTATCTTAAAAATACACCCTCATCAACAATTATCTACTTTTCATCAACAAAATACATGACATTGCGGAAAATGGCCATGTAAGGGTTATTTTATACATAAAAATTTTGATGGATTAAAAACCACAAATGGATCAGTAAAATGATACATCATATTTCATGTTATCCAAATAAAAGTGGAAAATAAAACCTAATTCATATATATGCTCTTAAATAGTAAAAAGAGAGAGTTGTATATGGAACTTATGTCTCCACAACCTTTCAAAGGATAATGAGCCTTTTTGAATATCTAAAATTTGATATCTGATTCTTAACATCAAAAGAATCCTAAAAAAATCAATGTGGATGTGACCATAAAACACTATTTTAAAACATATACAATGGAGCCACAACACCATTGAAGGAACCACTACAAAAAAAGCTAAAATATTCTGGACTTCTACTCCATATATAGAGGATCATAACCCTACTATATAATGGGGGAGTACCAACTCTACCTATGAAAAGTGTATAGGGGACCCACACACTAGTACAACATGAGATCACTGACCCTAGAATCACATTTATGGTACTTCATTGATCATGACCATCATCAAGAATCACCTAATGAAGAATCATGCTTGGAAAACCTCACATCACATATCATATGCAACATAAGAATACCATTTTATTATATATGGAATAACTCATAGTATAATAAATAGACCAAAAATATTTTATTATAAAAGAATGATATATAAGTTGATGAATTATCTATGGGAAATATATAGCGTGTATGGGGTTACACAAATAATGTTTGTTTTCCCTGACACATGGTAATTCTCCCCCCGAAACATGGATTAGTAATTTTTTCATATCACATATTTTTTTATTGTGATAACACAACATGAATGTACACCTAATATCTAGGGTGTGTACACTTGTTACTTGACCCTTCTGGCCATGTATATCCAAAAAAATTCAGCATAGGTACACAGTGTCGATGTCCACCAGTTGGGAAAAAATACCTCAAGGTATAATTTTAGTATTTTTTGGATGATAGTGTTTGTTAAAAAAAATAACGTTTTTATGTTATGTTTCAATTATAGATATTTTTTCACTAGTAATGGTAAAAAAATATCAAATAAAGTTGAATGTATTCCTTGGATGTGGTCCTTTAAAGCGATATAGAAAATTTCTTACCTAAAGTAATATTATTTTCCAGTGTTTTCCAAACTTTTGGGGACAAAATTTTGGTGGATTACTGGAATCCTGAAAGATGAATTTCTGATAATTTATTATCAGTATATGGGAAAATAATTAGTATAGCAATTACTTTTATTATTGAAGGTTTGTTTGAAAAGAAACAAATATTATTATGGTATGCTATGTGACTACTTTAAGCATTGTGAATGATGAATTTTCATGGATTGTTGTGAGATAGGGAGAACCATGAATGAAATTAGGGAGCATAAAAAATGGTAGTGAAGTGGTTGGAATCATTGGAATTAATAAAAATTTCAAAAAATTATTTACTACTCCCTTCATAATATCACTAAAACATAATGATGATCTTAAGTCCCTTGATTCACGAGGGTGGTTCATGAAGGTGGTTGTTTTGAAAAATATCACAAAGGAAGGGAGTAATGAAAGATATAATCTCCAAAAAAAATATTTCTGCATAAAAAAATGTATTTATGCTTGATAAATATATAAATATACATCATAAATAGATTATATTTTTGAAGGATAATTATGGTTTGTGAATATCATATCCTGCAAGATGGTATTGATTATTATGAAAGAAATAATCTTCATGATGTCTATTCAATCATTACAAATGTAAGATCTTCACAGATGTATTGTTCATAGATAAATGAGTTCAAAAGTTATTTCCCAGTAAATATATGATAAAGTGGTATTCATCATGTGCATGAAAGTGAACATGAATGGATCATCTATCTACAGTTGTGGATGTATTCATTATTGATAATTAAGGAACCTAAATGTCCATAAACTAGGGGTGAATCCCTTATAAAATTTGTTAGAAAATGAAGAGGAATAACTTGATCCTCTACACCGGTAGTGAGTCACGGAATGTGAATTTTGGAGTGACCCATGGAAAAGTAGTGAGATGACCCTAAAACTTGTAATTTTTTCGAACCTGTACATAGAAGTGATCATGCTAAAACATTGTAATTTGAAAGTGAGCCTTAGTGTATTTGGATCATCATCACATTAATGTGGTACGCTTCATGGATATAGCCCATTGAGTGTGAAAATAATAAAAATTTTGTGCCTTGTGAATAATTTAATTTACGATCATACAATTCTAGGGGAAATAGATATAAGATAGTTTTGGTTAATTATGAAACAGTATCTAAAGGGATAGTGTTTCGATCTGTCATACCTTGATTCCCCCCCCTATTAGGTTATTTAACATAGTTTGGATAACACCATCCATGGGTTTGAGTTTGTATACTAGGAACATGGATTGACTATCCATGTAAAGCCACATGATGTGTCTACAAGGGCACATGACTTGTAAGAACACATGGGGTTTCGTGGTGTGTACATTAGGAACCTGGAAATACTTCACTTATGGTTAAAAAATCATTTGGTCTTAGTCAATTAGTGTATGATCCTTTTCTATGGAAAAACCTTATTAATAAAAGACACTTATGAACATGATGTGTGTTTTTCTACACTATAGGACATATATTCTGTTTATTCAATAAATCATATATCCTTCATATATATTTGAGATCCTCATTCACTTTTATGAATCCTGTAATTTGACCAGATGAAGTTATAAAGAATCACATGTATCCATTGAATCCAAGACTTCAATGGCATAAAATTGAAATTTTTCACAATGTATAAATATTTTATACCATCCATCATTCCTTAATTTTCATATAGTCTCTCCAGATACCAAATCCATCATTAAATACTTGAAATGCACATATGAACACTATAGTTTTGGAAAAATATCAATTCTCAAAACATTATTTCCACCTTAATGAATCGGTTGGATTGATCACACACAAATTTTCCCTAATAATGATGAACCATCACATTGTTAGAAAAAAGAGAACAATTAAATGAATATTGAGTAGTAATGAACATAAAAAATAAAATACATCATTAGAAAATAATTCATATCCAATAGTCATCAGAATAATTTATCGAAGGGTGATATAATTTCATAGAAAATATTAATTGATTTAAACAATTCATTTTACCTATATGGTATCATTCCCTAGGTGAAAAATTATATACCAATAATATTATATATTAATCCATGATCATCGATATAAAAGTTTTGAAATCAGTAAATTAAATTCCCTACCATTATTTTGGGCTGATCTTCAATAAAGAGATCATTCTTTAGAGAGGATTAAGAGGAGTTTTGTTCATTATCTTCCTCTAAATTCACCTAGATATGATTTTCATAATTATCTAGACCTAATCTCCCAATAAATAATTAACCATTCACCTATATAATCCCCCAGTTTTATACAAAAATCCTTTAAGTGTTTCTGTAGATTAATATTTAGATAGGGAGTATTTAGTTAGATTAATTAATTGAAATTAATTATTTAATTAGTTTATTTTATTTAAATTCATCCCCCAATGATCTACTGCAAGGAAACACTTGAAGCTAACCAACTCTATGTCGCACCTAGGGTATATCCATCATTCTAGATTAAATTTTTTCTCCATATTTACCATCTGAGGCCAATATATATGAGAAAACTATTAAAATGGAAATAATTAGTTTGTGTGAAATAAAATATATTTATATTTTATTATTTTAATTATTGGGTACCAAGACACCCAAACACCATGCTGACACAAATGATAAATCTAGAAATATTCATATAAATATGAAAAGGATTATTACTTCAAAATAGAGTCTTTACATAATCCCTTCCTTTAATATTTTTTCCCCAAAAATCACATTATAGAAAAATGGTTGGGGTAATGAGTCTAAATTTGACTCTCAAACTCCTAGGATTTCTCTTTCAAGAACTCAGGCTACCAAGGATCATGAACCAAAGGTATGGTCCATCCATCCAAGAACCAGTACTTCCAATATATGATCACCATTGTGTTATATTGATGATGGATCGATCGTAAATGTCTAGCTCACCCTAGTTGATAATATGTGTCGGTTCATGCACTTATATCCTCAACTGTGGAACATAGAAGATAACATTAATTCTATCCAACTAAGGGAGAACAAATATGTGATATGTAACCTCTAAAATAAACAATAGGATTGTTCATATCTCAAAAAACCTCATATATATATATATATTGACTCCACATAAAAACCAATTCATTCCTCATCAAGGGGAAACTCTTAAGAAAATATGGTATCCCTGATCGAACTCCAACTGAATACAATGTTGATCTACATATTATTTTTGTCTTCAATGGGTAATCATCATGCTCTCATGGAGTAACTGAAATATATCTACCATCTCCAAAACAACATCTTTCCCATCAATATTTATCATGCTAAAATTAGTTCAACCTAATGTTGTAATTCAAGGGGTCCCATAAATGGATCCAATAGTGTCTGGATGATAGAAGTATGATCATTATTTTAATAAGAATACATTACTAATGTAATCCGACCCTCCTAGCTCTAGTTAAATTCCATCATGCAAGATCTCAACATATTCTCCAATGTTTAGATTTTCCACCTTGTCAACCCATTATCCAACAGATGGAACATTGAAATCATCCCAACTAGGTCTCAATGTACTCTTATAAGTATATCTATAACTATGATGTTAACCATGCGTCATGGCTAGAGACAATTGTCAAGGGTACCCCATGGAGTTAGACAAACTCCCTCAAGAAAATATCCCAAAATCTCAAATGAGATCTGATCCCTTATAGAATGAAAGTGTACCAAATTTGAATGTATTCAACTATCACCCATATAAAAATATGACATCTCACTATCCCAATATCCCTATCATAATATCTATGTATATTATATATCATTTCCACTATAAAATATCAAGATTATATTTCAATACTTTTAGAAACTAGTTCTTTTAATTTACATGTTGACACATGTGACATCGAGAAACTAAATTTGCAATGGTTAACCTCCTCTCAGTCCACCAAAACTAATTCGGAATGTCCTTGTACATATTTATACATCATGATATATGACCAAGGGGTATTTTGAATCACTCTCATAACCTCCACCTAGGAGATAACCAGTACTATTTTCTGTCCCTAGAAAATAATGGCATGATCCACTACTTTAGGAAATCCATATGTTGTAGCACCTAAGCATATGTTGTCACATAGATCCTCAGAGTCGATGACTCTCAATAAGACCTCTCACACACATAGAAATGAAGATTAGGAGTCACCACCATCTACTGAATAACAAATGAACCATTTATCTCTACTAGGGTAAAATGTAGAAATTCAAATTGCTCAGATGCCTCTTCCTTAATGTGAGCAAATGAATTCCTTCTAAGGATATCTACCAACTCGGTTCCCTTCCATGATATTATAATAACTCGATCATCTAGTAATACATGAACTCTGACCATAAACACTATCATAATTTGGGATCTCTCTGATTGATGATGTACCTAGGACACTAGTCGACCATCTAACCAAAAATTGTCACCAAAATGAAAATTCATTCACATATCATTTGTGAAGACACACTCAACAAGATCCATGCTTTTAATCCATTAGTTCTCATCATGCGGTCTCATTTTTAATAATCCATATGAGGTCACAACCTTTATATACATTAACAAGCATACCATTAGTATACAAATTTGATCACTTGTCAACCTTAGCATTGTCTCTATAAATTCACTCTAAACCCCCTTATTCTAGGTAAGTAGTTACCCTTTGGATATTAGTGTTGTCAATGGAAATAAAATTTAATGAACATCAGTAAAAACATCATTTATTTCCTCACAAAGCCAAGAAATAATTTCACATCAAAAACACAACTCATTATCTTCCACGAAATAACCACATCAACCAATATAAGTTTTATATCTTACCCATGATCAATGATTTCATGGTTGACAAATTTAACCCCATAGAACCAAAATATAATATTTGAGAGGATACCATATAGTTGTTGCACCCAGAGTAATAATAGGACCTTCCTAAAATGATTTGAATACTCTTCTTCTAGTTAATATTAAATGAGTATGTCACCAATAATGATATACAAAAATCAGTACAAATATGGGTATGACACTTGATTAATACAAACCATAAATTGAGAGGGGTAATTATTCATAATGAAGGGCCTCACCATGAACACATTTTGTCATTACCGACATGAAAATAGCATATTAAGAATATCATACTCACAAACCCTAAAATGGTTATAGTAAGATCATAGGTTGATCTTATAGAACTAACTCACACCACTCAACTAGTTTAAGAGTAAATAAATCCTTATCAAGGGGTACCGGTTCTAAGTCATTAACATGTTTAGTCAATGATAATAAAAAATACACATGATCTTATAAGACATTATCATGAACATAAAAGGAGATACCATGGGGAGAAACATTGGGTTTGATAGAACCATTATCTCAATGGTCCTCCAAAATGAACCATCATGTCTTGGATCTAGGTAGGGACATCTGATATGATGTTGAAGATATTGATGTTTTCCCATTGTGGAATTCATTTTAGGAGTGCATATATATCTATGATGGTAGCCCAAGAATATCCTCTGGTAGTTTTCCATATATTCCACCAATTTAGAAGAAAATTATATTTTAAATGATCCTACTGTATCAAGGTCCCAACTCATGGAATTATGGGTGATGTGTTGATGTCTACTGCTCGCAAGGCCCACTTTCTCATCCATGGGATCTCTCTCTCCTACAAAAGAGAATCTCATTACATCTATCTGAAACCATTTAACTTGTGTACAATTATTTTCAATATGGTTTGGAACTATAGATATCATGTCCATACCCATGATGATGTCATAATGATTCATGATGATGACCTAGAGGCCCCATGCGAACTTTCACTAATAAATTTAAAATGACATTATTAGTAGATATGTAATATCGAAAAATATCACCCATTATGTAAAAATTGGAATGAATTGTTGGATAAAGTCTCAATATGAGGACCAAACAATTACATGAAGTATGTGGAGATGATGGAATGTCTCATACTTATGCTCAAAAGTACTGGAGGAAGGTTATAAAATATACATATCATACCTCAAATAATCCCCTATGAATCCTTGTCATACCCCTAAATATCCTTCATCATATATTAGCCTCACCCTCCATCTCTCTGAGCCAGGTATGGGAATCTTGGTAGTGGTGGTGGAAGTATCTCAGAGAATTGACCCCAAAAAAACTCCTCCCTCTGAAGCTACACTAATACCTCTATCTGCACCACATCCCTGGGGGTAACCCTGACCACACTATGTAGATCCCTATTAATGGAATTATCTTTTTTATTGTATACAATCCACTGTCCAGTTATCCTAATCATAATTAATGGATGGGAAATCACATTAAAAGTGACCACTTCAATCATAATTCCAGCATCAAACCTCACCTACCTATCTAGATATTCTATCTGATCCCTGATCCATAGATCCATAAATCTGAGTTCAAGAAAGAGAATGCCTTCTCTATAGACTCCTTGACATTTTACTCATTCTACTCACTATATGTTAAAATTCAATATGATTTACACCACTGGATCTAATCACCCTATGAAATTCTTCTATGATTAAATCAATTATCAAATACAGCTGTTGAAGTCCAACTTATACCAAAATAAACCAAGATAATTTTATAGAATTATTTCCTCTATTGATACCATGCTCAAAATTTCATGCAAGAATTAAAATCGTATGATAAATATATCAAGGGACAAACTTTTTAGGTCACTGAACCACATGTTGTACTCCAAAACAGACAAATCACCTTAATGAAAATCAAGAATCTATTGAATCCATACTGTCCATAAGCATGTTGGGTAGTACTCATCATGAAACAATTTTTATAAGTATGACCATGTGAGAATCATCACATCATGGGTATGGATTATAAAACTCTTATTAATATCTTCTTACCCATGTAGAATGTTTTCAATAACAAATACCATATGATCTATTAGGTTCCAGGAATGTATCATGAATCTGACCATCAAATCAGTCCAATTATCCACCACCTATTGGTATACCTAGATTATGATCCAATGTAGTCTCTGATTAAAGAACTGGCGTAGTACACTAATCATTCATTCATCACCATCCTATCCTAATGATATTATACACTACTTAAGAGGTGGGGGAACTCCTCCCTAAAATCATTGAGGAAACACTAATTAATATATTCTCTTAAATGAGGGCTCATCACTCAATGAATCTTCATCATGAAGAAATTTTAGTAACCACATTGGATGTCTTCAAAGAAGTATCTTGAGAGTTTTCAATACATAAATTTTTCATATAATCATGTTTTTATGGGTTGATGATTGAAGAAGGATCATTAAATGTCCAAATCCAATATAATGAAAATATAAATGTTCACTGAAAATGATGTCTTAGTATCCTAAAACAATTAGTTGGTATTCAAATTCATTTTGAATGGATACATTGGTCGTTGCACTAATAATACTTTCCTATGACAAAAAATCACACTCAATACACTATGAAACCATTTCACAATGTTCCCAAACCAATCATCATCATTTTAAAAATAGCAAACACCAAATAATGGATCAAATAACATAAATATTACTATGTAAATACCTAACCCACCGGGGCACTCCTTACTAGTGATAAGATGGGTGAAAAAACCCTAAGACTAACTCCAATAGGCTAGGGGCCGATGGAATGTTTTGAGAAGTAGTAAATTAAATGGGATTTCATATCCTATGTATTTTTATTTACTTATTAATCCTTCTACATGAAAAGTTAATATGAAAATAATAATGGTTGGAACATGTGTATTTGAGTTTTTCATGTGATAAAAATTTGGGAAACTGTCATAGTGCAACAATATATTTGAAACGAATAAATTTGGAAAATACACACTCAACTCAAAATGTGTTACCAAACTGAAAACAATTAGATAAGAAAGTAAATATGGAGAGATCTGGAACCTTGTTCTCCATGTTAGTCCATTGATTTCACTGAATGAACCCATGTATCCCAAAGCCCCATTAATGACATCACTAATCTTCCTATTATCTATATAAGACATTAGAAATGTGGAAAATCGAATTTAGGGGATAGAATATACATAACCATTATGAAAAAAACCACAATTGAGAAAATATAAAGATACAAGAGAATTAATCTCAATCCCAAATAAGAGAAAAACTAATTCAATACATATATATACTCATAAAAAATCCCTTAAAAGAGTGAAAAGTGATATTTATCTCCATAGACTATCCAAGGACACTCAGTCTTCCAATACCTCTACAATCCCATATTCAATAACCAAAATCAAACGTAACCTTGCCTGAATATATGAAAAAGGGAATATACCTCACCTCTAGGATCCATATTCGAGGGAGTCACAACACCAGTAGAGGACCCACACTCTACTGGAGCTTGAATATGGGAGAGTACCATTACATTGATAGAGGGTCCAAGTCCTACTATTATATGGGTATGTACTTACTATCACTATAAAATTAGTATGCACGACCTGCTACATATTGAGATAGGGGTGTACCCACCCTAGAATCACTCTTATGGTTCTTCCATAATCACTTCCAACATCAAGAATCTCTTAAAGAAGTGTCTAACTAGGAACACCTCACATTGTATCTAATGTTCCACAACAAAGCATACCATCGAATTATATGAATAAAGATACAAATGATCGGATTCATGAGGGAATAAATCTATATTTCGGAGAAGTATATATTAGTGGAATAAGTAAAAATAGGAAATAATAACCTTGTATTACGATTCCCACAATGTGTGACATCACTTATCCACCTAGGCTTGTTCTCCTTTGGACATGGCATGGAGATCCATATCATACCACATGGTGTGTCCACTTGGTTTATCAATATATACATACCCCTAGCGTCATGATAATCTATACTGAGAACACAGATTACGTGCCAAAGAAAATCAACATGCCATGTAAACATTGGTACATAATTTTACCTCCACCTAGAGTGGTTGGTTTGTACACCCGAAGCATGGCTTGACAAGACATGTACACCCTCATGGAATTTACATAAGGAAAAATGATATCTATAACCACCGAAGATCCTAGGGTCTATACTAATGGAAAATATCTTAGATACCCATTTAGGATCAAATTTAATATTGTCATATCCACATATCATGTGATCATTAACACCACTGAAAACCTAGCTATTGCTGAATGCAAAGAAAATGTAATTTGTTCATCCACAAAATAAAATGAGTAGTTGTGGTTTTCAAATAATCATAGATACTTCATGAATATTTAACATTTTTATTCAAAAACAATAATCCCTCCATTTTTTCATATGAAAAATAAGTTAAATGCTTATATACATTGATTCCTTCTAGTGGATAAAAATATGACAATTGTTCACTACATGAAAATATGTCCTAACTCATTTCCGACCTCCCATTACTCATTGGAACTCCATATCCCAAATCCATTAGGAATCATGAAAAACCCACTTCTATCCCTGATCCATCTTCAAACTATAAATACATAGTTCATTCCTACATCCCTTATAAATATGGGGGTTTGATCAGGCTAAAAAACTCTCAGACAATTTTAAACCACAACATCATGGGCCAACGGTGAAGAACACAATGAATGGTGGAGAAAAATTAAAATAAAAATTGTTAATATATTATTTTTAAATAATTATTTTCTAAAAATCATGTAAATAAGGAATCCATGAGTAATATCATGGAATATAAAATATAAATAACTTTAAAAAATTCCATTTTTCTAGATTACCTCATGGCAAGGTTTTGAAATCACATATCAATTTTAGAATATATGAAAATAAATTCACCAAAATAAAATAGTGTGTAAATATATAAATAAATCTACATACATAAATTTAAGATTGATAATTATTTATTTGTGTAATCTTAAGTGATTAAAAAGATCAGTTGTGTTTATTTTCTGCCTCTCAATTCACCATGATCTAGTCATCGTCATTATCTATTCTCAATCATCCAAAAATGAATGATACCTCCACCACTAAATGATTCTAACGCTGGAGCTTCTATATAGTAGAAAATTTATATAGTGATTATTAGGATAGTTCATTTTGTAGAAATAAATTTACATAATTATTTATTTCATTAAACACACATCCCATTAGTCACCACACATGGAACCTCTGATGACTTCAAAAAATAGGTCTCACCTAGGGTAAACCCCATATTTTATTATTCAACCATGAACTAAAAAATCTCATGTGATGTATCTATAAATTGGAAACCTATTACAACTGAAAAGATGGACATTCATGAAAATAAATATACAAATATTTTTAATATATAAATTCTAGGTTCCCAAGACTCCATATCCCTGCACAGAGTCCAAGAAAAAATATATAAATATATAATATAAATGTAAATGGAAAATCCATTAAAAAAATATTTCTTTCATAGATCATCATATAGATTAATAGAACTCATTATGATCATAATTCATATTTATGAGAAATTATATCAGAAATAAAATGAATATTTTTTTATAAATTGTCCTAAAACAGATAATATATGTAGGGAAATTTTTTATATTCCTTCCAAACTACTTAAACCACTTACAAGGTTACGTTTGAAGGAAAATATTATCTCTAACATTAAAATCAATTAACCATCATTTATTTTCAATATTTATCTTTTTTTATATCAATGATGATTTAATTATTTGGGAAATATGGACTGTTATATGTTTAGTCTTATAAGATATCATGTCTAGAAGACTATATTCAGTCATACCATTTTAGAATATATCAGTGATATATAGATTTCATTATTGATCATCATATTAGTCTATTTAAAAATTGTGTAAAATTTTCTGTAGTGTGATAAATAAACAAAGGGAATATTTTTTTCATATAATAAAATAAAATAATATAATAAATATCCATTCTTTTCCAAGAGTTTTTGGATGGCCTGGAAAATTATTCTATTTGAAATTGACATTTTATGATGATGTAAAATATAGTTTTAAAATAATGTTTATCACTTCTCCATAATTCAAAGGTAAACATTATATGATAATCTAAATATATTATGCGTTGTAACCCTTGAATCCAAACTAATTCTTTCATATTATCATCGAATAATTTTAAATTGGAAAATATTATTGAATACTGAGGAAGTCGGAAGTATTTGTGAGTTCATCCAAAATCACATATCACATTTCTACCTTTGGATATATTTTAGAGACCAGCAACAATAGTCATATTATTTATTATCCTTTTAAATGGGGGTATGGATTACAGTTTCTTCATCTCCATGTACTTATCCCATTAAAATTTTACATTATAAAATATGTGACATTTTGAGGTTTACCGGAAAATCACCATGTTCATGGTTTCCCTCTCAATGTGGTTTCGTAGATCATAGTACATCTTGTTACATTTCAGATGGATGTAGAATGTTGTGCCATGAGAATTATTAAATATCTCTTTCCCTATATTAGCAGATGAAGACAAATAATGTCGTGTTCCCATCCAAATAACACAGTCATATTCGAAATGGAATTCATGAAACATCCGTTATTTTTCCCTTATAACATTCTTTTCAGGCTCGAAATAATCATTTTTCATTTTTGATCTGTGCTTTGATAAAGGGATTTACAATTATTTTGTCGAGGTTGGATGTTTATTTTGTTGATATGATACCCAAATCCTTATTTTTCTTATACATGAACATATTTTCATTATCAGTATACAATATGGATAGAGTATATTGTTAATTTCTACGACAAGAATTATTTACCTTACTAGCCTTTCCATGGGAGTAGTGAATAAAGATATCATAGTACATAATTAACTATAAAAATATTTGATGACACATGTTGACATCATTCTTGTTTACTCTATTCTTTATAATCATGTTATCTACATATATTCGAAACATCTCACTATATTGGTAGTGTTTAAAAATCTTTAATATAAGGATTACATTATCAAAATGCAGACCATGTTTCAGGAAGATCTAGAAATGACTCGTAAAAACACAACATATTTTCATTTTCCCACTATTTTGTTAAAATATTATTTTACAAGAAAAAAAAATCATATGAAACCATGATATATTAAATTAAATATTATCATTATAATATAGTAATTAAATATGTGGTTTCTAAAGGAAGTAACCACATTATAAAATCTATGAGTAAAAGGAACTGAAATGAAATCTGATAATGGAATTATACTTTTTGAATACTCTTTATATAAGCATGGTATTTATGTATATTCACTAGGTGTATCTCTTACCCAAAATGAATTTGATCATTTATGGCATGAGTAAAATTGTTTGTGATAGAAATTCAAGTTCATGGAAATTTCTATTAGATCATTGAAAGAAAAATCACCAACCTCAGATACCACTAGAGAATATCATAAGCTTAGATCATACACATTAATCTTGATGGGTTATGTAACTAGAAATTAGGATTATATTATTAGGTTACAATTAATGTAATAAGATATTTATCACATAAATTTTTCATATTTCAAATTTTTAATTTAAAATGAAAAGGGAAATCTTATTTTCCAATAAAAATATTTTTCATTTTAATTTTACATTACAATATATTTATAAAACTTTTATAATTCAAAGTTAACTATTTAATAATATTATTTAACATTAAATAGAAAAAGTATCCAAATTTTTATGTTTTATATTTATTAGTAATTTCTTTTTCATCGTGAATATTAAAATAATAATAATTTTTCTTATAATGTAACTTTTATAACCATATAATGACTTAAATATTTTTAAACCATTTTAAATAAAATAAATTAATTTATTTGAAAATTAAATAATTTAAAATTACTATGATTTTTTTAAAACCCCATGTATATTATTTTGGACACATAACTAAATTTTTACTTCAAAAACTAATTTGTTAACTTATAATAAAAAATTAGTATTCATCAATTATAGAAACTAAATCCAAAAAAATTATTTAATATTTTATATCATCATAATAATATCAAAAAATAATTGCTTTTTTAATTATTGGATATAAATATATGATTAAAAATATTAAAGTTGATGAACATGAAATTGATAATATTTTTTGAAATATCTATTATATTTTTTTTCTAATTATTATTCAATAAAAGTAATTTCTATTATATAAATTGTTCCTTTAAAATAATTTTTATGCCTATATTTATATTCCCAAATGCAATTTGTAATTATAATTGAATAATATTAAGAGCAATTAATGTTAAATATAATATTTTCTTAAAAAAATAATTTTTACCATATTATAAATGCATTCATATAAATGTTAATTATATATTATATATAAATTATAAATTATATATAAATTATATTAGATTATATATATCCTAATTCTTGATTTCTAAAATCATAATTTGGTTATAATAGTTACCTTATATTTATAATGAAATATAAACAACTGTAGTGAAAACTATTTTCAGTGTTAAGATGAAAAATCGTAAAATATAAATAAATATAACAGAATTAAAGCACATTATAATCATACATGGAATTTTTATTGTATTTATTAACTTTATCTCATAAAATAAAACATTATTTATCAAATTATGATCTATTTGACCTTGAATAGTGTAATGATATCATTTAAATTTTTTTTGAAATCTTAAAAGCACATATTTTATAAATTATAAAGGGGATGCACATAAACTGCATCATACATGCCCATTCCTTTGATTTTAATCCAGAAAGTCTTACAATTTTTCCCCGAGAAGAATCTCTTGATTTCATAATACTATGGACTCAATTAATAAAAAAAATCTGACATTTACAAGGTTTCATTCATATGAATGTTTAAGGATCATTAGTGGCTATGACTTAATGGTTATAATATTATTCTTAATATTTCTTTACAAAAAAGTCCTTATCACAGTAATATGAAAATTTATATAATAATATTATACCAAAATTTTTTATATAAATGGATCAAAACTTATTTATTAATTTTCATACACATAGTAAAACAATAGGATATTAATTGTTCCATGTGTGGACTACCACCTCTAAGAAGTACATTTTTAATATTAATTTTCATTTTCATTATCAAAATACACCACATAAAATTAGATTCAATATAATATAAAATATAGATAATATCACCAGCCATCAAGAATTATAATTTAATACACTTTTTTAAACCTAATCAGCAATTTACATATAAAGTGTCCATGTTTGGGTTTGTATGAACCCTCGACATTAATAGTGATATAAAATACATTCATGGATGACTTCGTGAACTTAAAAAATAAAGTTATTATATTTTCATAATAAAATAATAATTATTTTAGGGTTATTAAATATTTATATTTATATTATTCTCTTATTATCAAAATATAATCTTTCATTTCTTAAATTATAATAAATACCAAGCACTGATCCATTTTCCCCATAAACACAACTAATTATTATATAATAAATAAATATCATATGATAATAAATTTTTTATATTTAATGAAATATAAATAAATATGTTTTCTAAAAATATTTAACAATAGTAATTATAGTATTCAAAAACATAGGAAACTATATATAAAGAATGAGAATAAGGTAATGATTTTTTATCTCAATTTTCTCCAAATAATATGTGTTTCTTGTTATACACAATATTGTCTTTTGAATGCTTTATTTTATGACCCTCTAACATTTTTTCCATGATTTTATCTTTATTAGTGATATTGTATGTGTAACACCCCAAGCTTCCATGGTACGTTTCCCTTCGAATAATGCGATAGCGTGTGTTGTACGCAACCTCGAATTCTAACACACACCACAACTAATTAAACTAGTCGTTGTGAATTGTAATACCTACTTTTTGAAATCATATATATTTTATATTTCAAAATGGACTTCATTTTTGGATTTGGAATATTGAAATTAGCCTAGGGTGAAATTTTGGTACTTTTCAGATAACTTTTATATTTTGATGAATAGTGAAAATTACTAAATTTTAATTAAAATCATCTTTTTTAATCAAAATAATTAATATTGATAAATTATGAATTTGAGTGGTTTTAAAGTATATTTAGAATATATTTTTACCATTTAATTTAATGTTTGTCATTGGACATAATTTTACAATTAAACCAGACATAAACAAGTGTCAATCTTTTGATAGTTATTATCTCTTAAAAACACGCTTTTTATTTTAACAACGGGAATTAATTTTAAATTAATTTCTGCCACTTCTGTGTTTTGAATTTGGAAAAATGGATTACATATTTGGAATCAGGATGTCCAAATTATGTAAATAGGTAACTTTTATTTTTACACATTTTGAATAATTACTGGGGTAAATATTTTATTTACCATGGTTAAAGGGTAAATCCGGTAAATAAGGGTTAAAAAATAATATTATAATAATACAAAATTACCCTAAAACGTGTCCTAACCTTATTGGTGGACACATACCCGACCATGGGCATCCTTGGGTCGATTTGGGGACCCCTTAGACCATCTTGTATGTGGTAGGGACACATTATATTAATAAAGTTAAAATAAAAATAAAAATGGAATAAGCTTACATCTTTTAGAAGAACAATTTTTACATAGCGTTATACATGTTGGATTTTTGATTAAAAATATTCATTAGAAATCTAAAAAGATTTCCTACATAATGATTTTTTATTTATAATTTTTAGACATCAAATAATTTAAATTATTAATGACACCATAATGATGCAATGTTTACCTCATTAATAAATCATTTAAATAAATAAGATTATAATGATTAAAATATTATCTAAAACCTGTCCAATTCTTATTGGTTGATGTTATTTAGAATATGAGTCATCTTATCTTTGACCTCAATTATTTTTGGACCATTATAAACCTAATTTAATTATATTATAAAGTAATACTTTCACTCTTTCCTAAAGAGCCCCTCCTCTCCCTTATAAAAGGAGACCACTTTTACTCATTCCTCGCACCTCTCAAGCCACTTGGCTCGGCCAAACTCTGCCCAAATACTCTCCCAACTTCCCTAACTACAACCTAGAGGCCTTAGTTTGATCTGAAAGCCAACCTAAGGATCCCTTTTGATCAAATCATAAGGAAGAACCCGAAGAAGAGGTAATGTTTTCACCACCCCTTTTCAAGTTCCTTTCTTCTTCCACTTCTTCTTTCTTTGTTCTTACTATTCTAAAATAATAACTCCAGAATCTCACATATACTGTGATGTTATTATAAATATGGTACAACCATATTCAGTATTCTATCCACCCTTTGAATAACATGTCACCATACGTGCGTACGTACGGCTTACCATCTCCACGTCGTGGTGTAATTGTTATTCAATATAATATTATTTGGATGGGTATAATAATGATGTTTAACTCAGTTAAATAATAAATATAACATGTTAAGGATTCTGTATATACGATATATCATACATTTATATATTAGTTTAATATCAAAAGAATGATATTGTCGCTCGTGCGTACGTACGGACTACCGTCTCCACGAACGCGATGAGATTCATTCTCCATCGTATCCATTCAAGTATAATTATCATTTGATGATTTAAAAATGATGTTTAATGACTTGATATCATTATGTATATGAATAAGATACAACAAACATGGCTTATGTAACAAAACATATAAAATAAAATGAGTATGTTAACACCCGAAACGACGATAATTCTAAGATATTATTAACAAATCAATGTTAAAAGATCATATATGATATCATATTAATATATATGATTCTTGTATAATTTAATAACAATTATTTAACCATTATAAAGTAGGTTAACCTACCCCAACCATGGAAAAGTACAAGGTAAGGGGTTTTCATCTCACTCCTTATTCCCGTGAGATTCATGCCATATTGCCACCATAACCTTTTGTGTGGTGTATGTACTGCCCACAATTATATTCTTTGTGCAATACACTATAATTTATGTGTATTTAGATATTCATTGTATGATACCTATTTTATGGAATGTATGTTTCATATGTTACCAAATTGGTAAGGGTTATTTCACAATCTCTTCATTATCTGAAGTTGTTTATACGTAATAATCTACAGGGATCTCGTTATCATCCACATCCATGTTTCTTCAAAATGTATTTCAAAACATTTTTAATATTTAAAATAATATGGGTTATAGTAATTTATACCCTTGTTGTAATTTTTATAAGAGGTTTATAAGGGAATATTTCCATCGTTTTCCAAACAAGGTACTTTTTAACCTTTTCGACAGAATTAAGATAAGAATGTTTTTTTTAACTTATACGGCGGGTGCGGTTATTTTCCGCCGTTATAAAATCGTCAAAGCTTCCCTTACAAGCTTATAAGAATATTTTCGAAGATAATGTTTTATAAATATATGTCTCTTAAATGATTTCAAAATAGAAAGAGATATTTCTTTAAAAAGAGTTTTGATTTCATCTATGTCAACATCCTTTAATGGATTTTACGCTTATTTGAGGATGATATATTATGATACAAAACTTTTATATTGTATTGAAGGTTTTGTGATATGTTTGACTGTGGATGTGCTATTTTTTTATATAACATTCATGGTTTATGGTGAAAGTATTGACATTTCGTATGCTGGTTTTAATTCGAATGTTTATGTTATGTTTAAACCTTTTCATATGGGAATGCATTGGACTTAATATGTGACGGGTGGAGCCCGCTATAGCTCCTCGATGCATTGGTAGGTCTCATGAGACAAACTACTGTCTTGGCACAAGGCCTTGGAAAAATCTTATTTGTAGTCTTGGCACGAGGCCTTGGCTATGTGGTTATGATAGTCTGGCATTATGCATTCCATCATTATGAAAGTGGTTAATGATATTGCATGTGATTATTCGATTAGGAGAACATCCATGTGAATAAGTAAATGGCATAATTTCATTTTATTTATGCCATACTATGTTGGAGTTAAAGTTTAAAATGCTTTTGTTTTAGTTATACATTGCATTAAATGTTTATTCTTATTTATGAAAGTTTCCGCTATATTGTTATCCTTACTGGGCATTTGAGCTCACCCCTTTTCTATGTTTTATTTTCCAAGGATGTGAAGAAGTAAATTATGAATGACTTGTAGGGATATTATGAGGGGTTAATAGTGTGGACTATGGAGACAATATCTTGTTGTAGTAGTTCTTTTTTATTTTGATGATGTAATGTAAAACTTATGAATATATCTAGTGTTTCCAAGGCTACTAAACCAATCGGTCTTTCGAGATTTGATCTTTCTTGTGATCATGCCAATGTTATGTAATTAATGCACTGACTCTGGGTAACTGGGGTCGGGGCGTTACAGTTGGTATCATAGGAAGTTTAGTACAAACCTTGGAAGCTAGATTTAGATAAACTCTTATTAGAGCATGTAGACCTAAGATGAACTTTGAGGATTAGTATTGAAGAACTTCCTAGAATTTTGGTATTGTAGAGATTTTGTGAGTTTTCGGAGCAATACATCCCTGTCTGGATATGAGCAGGTAGAGGCAGCTCTGGCACAGATGTACCTAGGGGTAAAACCCGAAAACACCGCTTTGAGCTAGACTCGAACGGGAACTGGTGCACGACAACGGGCCTTGCTGCACTCTTGGTTACGACACTCTCGGGGGATATGCTTAGGATAACTCTCATTTTCTTTACAAATCATTATGAAGGGTTTATGAGTATATAATTTCTCAAAGAAAACATTTTTATGATTATGGATTATATCTATAAATAGTTCAATTTATGTTGAGTGTTTTATAAGTATGAGACTATGTATTTTGATTCATAAACTGATCTAGTTTATGCCATTGTTTAGAAATGGCGCCTAGTGGAAGAAATGGAAACCGTATCAATGCACGCACTCCATGTAGGGATTTCCCTCCTGATGAAGATAATTATGGTGGGGCTGGTGATGCAACTGGTGCCGATCAGCTAATCACCATACTGGGACAACTTACTCAGGTTATGAATAATAACCTTACCCGTATGGAGCACCCTGATCCGCAGCGTGGAGGATCAATGTTAGATCGATTCATGAGGCAACAACCACCAACGTTCAATGGGAGTACAAATCCCTTAGTAGCTGAGCAATGGATATTTTCCCTAGAGAAAATATTTCAGGCTTTGGGGAGCAGTGAAAGTGAAAAAGTTATCATGGCAGTTTACCGCCTCGCTGGAGATGCTGATCAATGGTGGTCATTGATTCAAAATATGAAGGAAGATGATGAAGTATCAAATATGTAATGGAGGGAGTTCAAAGATATGTTTTTAGAAAAATACTTTCCTCGCGACCATCGAGCAGATATGGAAAGGCAATTTCTAAGTCTGAGTCAAAAGGAGGATGAGAATGTCGCAAAGTATAAGGCTAACTTTACAAGGTTAGCAAGGTACGCTGGTGATTAGATACGTAACCAAAGAAGTAAGATTGATCATTTCTTTGATAGGTTAAAACCATTTCTCCATCGAGCATTAGTCTCACAATCCTTTTCATCGTACGAAGACATTGTCTCATGTGCTATCAAGACCGAAAAGGAATTCTCTATGTCTTATGACTTTAAAGCAAAGTAAGAGAAGAAGAGACCTGCTGATCAATCTGGGAATGGAAATAAGGGGAAGAAGGGAATGGTTGAATATCCATCCTGTGGTAAATGCGGGAAGAAACACCCTAGTACTTGTTTGAAGGGAATGGGAGTCTGTTACAAGTGTGGTGAAAAAGGCCACCAAGCTCGTGATTGCAAGGGGAAGAATCAAGCTACCAACGTTCAGTGCTACAATTGTAGGGAGATGGGGCATTATTCAAATGAATGTCCTAAGCATCAGGAGAACTTACCTCAGAAAAGGCCAAGGGATCAAGGCCAGGCTTATGCTATCACTACTGCTGAGGTAGAAGCTCCGAAAGACGTGGTGGCAGGTAATTTAATGGTTTCCTCAAGTTTAGCAAATGCATTATTTGATTCTGGATCATCGTATTGTTTCATATCTTCCCAGTTTGCTAAGAAAATTAGATATTTCCAATTTGATTTAATAAGGGAGTTGTCAGTTAAAACTCCTAAGGGAAGTATCATTGCAACAAAGTTTTTTGAATCAGTCCCCATTAGAGCACATAAATTTTCTTTATCTGCTGATCTCATCTTCATACCTATGATTGAGTTTGATATAATCCTCGGTATGGACTGGCTTTCGGACTATGATGTGAAGATTTATTATAAGAAGAAAGAGGTTATGATTCTTGATAATAATGATAAGGAACACCTTATTTTTAGAGCAGAATCGTCACCACCTAATTCGTATTTAGATCCACCCCCAGTAGCTCAACTTAATTCAATTATTGGGGTGAAAGAGAATGAAATAACTGTCGGTGAGGAAAGGAATGTTCAGATAGAGGATGTACCTGTTGTGAAAGAATTTGTAGATGTATTTCCAGAAGATTTACCTGGACATCCTCCAGAACGAGAAGTTGAGTTTTCCATTGATTTGATTCCTGGATCAAGGCCTATATCGAAGACCCCTTATAGAATGGCCACTGTGGAATTAGTCGAACTAAATAAACAACTAGAGGAATTGAGTAATAAGGGATTTATTCGCCCTAGTGTTTCTCCATGGGGAGCCCCTGTTCTTTTTGTTAAAAAGAAAGATGGATCTATGAGGTTATGTATCGACTACAGGGAGATCAATGCTATAAAGATAAAGAACAAGTATCCCCTACCTCGCATTGATGATTTATTTCACCAACTGCATGGAGCTCAATACTTTTCAAAGATTGACCTTCGATCTGGATACCATCAGTTGTGTGTGAAGAAAGAATACATTCCGAAGACAGCATTTCGAACCCGGTACGGGCATTACGAGTTTACCGTAATGCCGTTTGGATTGACTAATGCACCCTCTGTATTCATGGATCTGATGAATAGAGTTTTCAAGGAGTATCTCGATGAATTTGTGGTGGTATTTATTGATGATATCTTGGTATACTCCAAAACCTATGAAGATCATGAAAATCACTTGCGCATTATCTTGAAGACTCTAGGGAGGCATGAATTATATGGGAAGTTTAGCATGTGTGAATTCTGGCTTCAGGAGATTTATTTTCTTGGCCATATTGTCTCTAAAGATGGAATCTCTATTGATCCTTCTAAGACCAAGGCAATCCGAGAATGGCCAGCACCTACGAGTATAACTGAGGTACGTAGTTTTATTGGTTTCGCAGGTTATTATCGACGTTTCGTCCAGAATTTTGCCCGATTGGCTAACCCATTAACGAAGCTCACACGTAAAGGGGATAAATTTGTTTGGACAAAAGAGTGTGAGGAATGTTTTGAAAAACTGAAGAGAAGATTAGTCAATGCTCCAATATTGACTGTACCATCGGGGAATGATGGGTTCGTTATTTATAGTGATGCATCAAAGAAAGGACTTGGTTGTGTCCTTATGCAGAATGATAGAGTTATTGCCTATGCATCACGACAGTTGAAAATTCATGAACAAAACTATCCTACTCATGATCTTGAGTTAGCAGTTGTGATCTTTGCTTTGAAGATATAGAGACACTACCTCTATGGTGAAAAATGTGAGATTTATATTGATCACAAGAGTTTGAAGTATATTTTCTCACAAAAAGAACTCAACATGAGGCAAAGGAGATGGCTTGAATTACTCAAGGATTATGATTGCACGATACACTACCACCCAGGGAAAGAAAACAAGGTGGCATATGCTTTGAGCAGAAAAGACCATGGAGTTTTGAACATGATGAGAATTGAAAGGGGTCCAATTTTCATGGATCTAGTGAAGATGGACATGGGAATAACCAGGGAAGGTGAAACATCAATTCTTTTTCAAATGGTTGCCAAACCATATTTACTAGAAAGGATTAAGAGTTCTCAGACCGATGATGAAGAATTTCAGAAGAAGATTAAAGCTGTAAATGATGGGAGATTGAGAGACTTTGTGTATGAAGATGAAATTTTGAAATTCGGGAAGAGACTTTGTGTTCCCGATTTACCTGATCTGAAAAGGGAATTGCAGGATGATGCTCATAGTTCCAATTTCTCTATACACCCTGGGAGCACCGAAATGTATAGAGATTTGAGAGAACATTTTTGGTGGGACAACATGAAGAGGGATATTGCTGATTTTGTGTCAAGATGTATGGTTTGTCAACAAGTGAAAGCTGGAAGGCAACAGCCTGGAGGAGTCATGCAACCTCTTCCCATACCGGAGTGGAAATGGGACAATATTACGATGGACTTTGTCATGGGGCTACAAAAGACTCCTAGAAGGAACGATGCAATGTGGGTTATTGTTGATCGTCTTACCAAGTCAGCACATTTTCTTGCTATAAGAGAAGATCTACCCCTGGAACGTCTAGGAAGACTATACATTAATGAAGTTGTGAGACTTCATGGAGTACCCCTATCGATTGTTTCTGATTGTGATCCCCGTTTTTCGTCAAGATTTTGGAAAAGTCTTCAGAAATCTCTGGATACTGAACTTCATTTGTGCACTGATTACCACCCTCAGACAGATGGACAATCAGAACGGACTATTCAAACCCTAGAAGACATGTTGTGATCTTGCTCAGTTGACTTTCAGGGTATGTGGGATCAATATTTACCACTGGTAGAATTTTCCTATAACAATAGCTTCCATTCGAGTATTCAGATGGCACCATATGAAGCGTTATACGGAAAGAGATGTCGTACACCAACCTGTTGGGATGAGGTTGGTGAATGAAAACTTTTAGGCCCAGAACTGGTGGAGGAAACGGTGGAAATGTGAAGGTAATCCAAAATCACATCAAAGCAGCTCAAAGTAGGCAGAAGAGCTATGCCGATAATCGAAGGAAGTATTTGGAATTTCAAGTCGGTGATCATGTTTTCCTGAAGGTATCTCCATGGAAGGGAGTCATACGTTTTGGTAAGAAAGGTAAATTGAGTCCCAGGTACATCGGACCTTTCGAAATTCTAGAACGAATTGGGGCTGTAGCTTACCGATTGACAATGCCTCCAAGTCTCTCAAAAGTTCACGATGTCTTCCACGTATCTCTGTTGAGAAAATACATGCCTGACCCAACGCATGTACTCACCTATGAGGAATTAAAACTGGAACCCGATCTGTCTTATTGTGAAAATCCTGTCAGGATTCTTTATACAAGAGAACAAGTACTGAGAAACCGGACGACGCGTCTAGTAAAAGTTTTGTGGAGAAATCATAAGATGGAAGAGGCAACGTGGGAACCCAAGGAACTTATGATGAAGAACAACCCGAGTCTTTTTATGCAGTAATACCATAGAAATTGCGAGGACGCAATTATTTGACGGAGGGGAGAATGTAACACCCCAAGCTTCCACGGTACGTTTCCCTTCGAATAATGCGATAGCGTGTGCTGTACGCAACCTCGAGTTCTAACACACACCACAACTAATTAAACTAGCCGTTGTGAATAGTAATACCTACTTTTTGAAATCATATATATTTTATATTTCCAAATGGACTTCATTTTTGGATTCGGAATATTGAAATTAGCCTAGGGTGAAATTTTGGTACTTTTCGGATAACTTTTAAATTTTGATGAATAGTGAAAATTACTAAATTTTAATTAAAATCAACTTTTTAAATTAAAATAATTAATATTAATAAATTATGAATTTGAGTGGTTTTAAAGTATATTTAGAATATATTTTTACCATTTAATTTAATGTTTGTCATTGGACATAATTTCACAATTAAACGAGACATAAACAATTGTCAATCTTTTGATAGTTTTTATCTCTTAAAAACACGTTTTTTATTTTAACAACGGGAATTAATTTTAAATTAATATCTGCCACTTATGTGTTTTGAATTTGGAAAAATGGATTACATATTTGGAATCAGGATGTCCAAATTATGTAAATAGGTAACTTTTATTTTTACACATTTTGAATAATTACTGCGGTAAATATTTTATTTACCATGGTTAAAGGGTAAATCTGGTAAATAAGGGTTAACAAATAATATTATAATAATACAAAATTACCCTAAAACGTGTCCTAACCTTATTTGTGGACACATACCCGACCATGGGCATCCTTGGGTCGATTTGGGAACCCCTTAGAGCCACTTGTATGTGGTAGGGACACATTATATTAATAAAGTTAAAATAAAAATAAAAATGGCATAAGCTTACATCTTTTAAAAGAACAATTTTTACATAGGGTTATACATGTTGGATTTTCGATTATAAATATTCATTAGAAATATAAAAAGATTTCCTACATAATTATATTTTATTTATAATTTTTAGACATCAAATAATTTAAATTATTAATGACACAATAATGATGCAATGTTTACCTCATTAATAAATCATTTAAATAAATAAGATTATAATGATTAAAATATTATCTAAAACCTGTCCAATTCTTATTGGTTGATGTTATTTAGAATATGAGTCATCTTATCTTCTACCTCAATTATTTTTGGACCATTATAAAACGAATTTAATTATATTATAAAGTAATACTTTCACTCTTTCCTAAAGAGCCCCTCCTCTCCCTTATAAATGGAGACCACTTCTACTCATTCCTCACACCTCTCAAGTCACTTAGCTCGGCCAAACTCTGCCCAAATACTCTCTCAACTTCCCTCACTACAACATAGAGGCCTTAGTTTGATCAGAAAGCCAACCTAAGGAGCCCTTTTGATCAAATCAAAAGGAAGAACCCGAAGAAGAGGTAATGTTTTCACCACCCCTTTTCAAGTTCCTTTCTTCTTCCACTTCTTATTTCATTGTTCTTACCATTCTAAAATAATAACTCAAGTATATCACATATACTGTGATGTTATTATAAATATGGTACAACCATATTCAGTATTATATCCACCCTTTGAATAACATGTCACCATATGTGCGTACGTACGGCTTACCGTCTCCACGTCGTGGTGTAATTGTTATTCAATATAATATTATTTGGATGGGTATAATAATGATGTTAAACTCAGTTAAATAATAAATATAACATGTTAAGGATTCTGTATATATGATATACCATCCATTTATATATTATTTTAATATCAAAAGAATGATATTGTCGCTCATGCGTACGTACGGACTACCGTCTCCACGAACGCGATGAGATTCATTCTCCATCGTATCCATTCAAGTATAATTATCATTTGATGATTTAAAAATGATGTTTAAGGACTTGATATCATTCTGGATATGAATAAGATACAACAAACATGGCTTATGTAACAAAACATATAAAAGGAAATGAGTAAGTTAACACCCGAAACGACGATAATTCTAAGATATTATTAACAAATCAATGTTAAAAGATCATATATGATATCATATTAATATATATGATTCTTGTATAATTTAATAAAAATTATTTCACCATTATACAGGAGGTTAACCTACCCAAACCAAGGAAAAGTACAAGGTAAGGGGTTTTCATCTCACTCCTTATTCCCGTGAGATTCATGCCATATTGCCACCATCACCTTTTGTGTGGTGTATGTACTGCCCACAATTGTATTCTTTGTGTAATACACTATAATTTATGTGTATTTACATATTCATTGTATGATACCTCTTTCATGGGTTGTATGTTTCATAAGTTACCAAATTGGTAAGGGTTATTTCACAATCTCTTCATTATCCGAGGTTGTTTATATGTAATAATCTAATGGGATCTCGTTATCATCCACGTCCATGTTTCTTCAAAATGTATTTCAAAACATTTTTAATATTTAAAAGAATATGGTTTAAAGTCATTTATACCCTTGTTTGACTTTTTATAAGAGGTTTATAAGGGAATCTTTCTGTCATTTTCCAAACAAGGTGCTTTTTAACCTTTTCGACAGAATTAAGATAAGAATGTTTTTTTTAACTTATACGGCGGGTGCGGTTATTTTCTGCCGTTATAAAATCGTCAAAGCTTCCCTTACAAGATTATAAGAATATTTTCAAAGAAAATGTTTTATAAATATATGTCTCTTAAATGATTTAAAAATAGAAAGATATATTTCATTAAAAAGAGTTTTGATTTCATCTATGTCAACATCCTTTAATGGATTTTACACTTATTTGAGGATGATATATTATGATACAAAACTTGTATATTGTATTGAAGGTTTTGTGATATGTTTGACTATGGATGTGCTATTTTTTTACATACCATTCATGGTTTATGGTGAAAGTATTGACATTTCGTATGCTAGTTTTAATACGAATGTTTATGTTATGTTTAAACCTTTTCATATGGGAATGCATTGGACTTAATATGTGACGGGTGGAGCCCGCTATAGCTCCTCGATGCATCGGTAGGTCTCATGAGACAAACTAGTGTCTTGGCACAAGGCCTTGGAAAAAGCTTATTTGTAGTCTTGGCAAGAGGCCTTGGCTATGTGGTTATGATAGTCTGGCATTATGCATTCCATCATTATGAAAGTGGTTAATGATATTGCATTAGATTATTCGATTAGTAGATCATCCATGTGAATAAGTAAATGGAATAATTTCATTTTATTTATGCCATACTATGTTGGAGTTAAAGTTTAAAAGACTTTTGTTTTAGTTATATATTGCCTTAAATGTTTATTCTTATTTATGAAAGTTTCCGCTATATTGTTATCCTTACTGGGCATTTGAGCTCACCCCTTTTCTATGTCTTATTTTCCCAGGATGTGAAGAAGTAAATTATGAATGACTTGCAGGGATATTAAGAGGGGTTAATAGTATGGACTATGGAGACAATATGTTGTAGTAGTAGTTCTTTTTTATTTTGATGATATAATGTAAAACTTATGAATATATCTAGTGTTTCCAAGGCTACTAAACCAATCGGTCTTTCGAGATTTGATCTTTCTTGTGATCATGCCAATGTTATGTAATTAATGCACCGACTCTGGGTAACTGGAGTCGGGGCGTTACATTATGTTTCATTACATATTCTTCCCTTCAAAGGTTTTTTGGTTTGAAATATTATAATATCATAAGGGTTTTCATGGAATCAGTTATAATTATTTTTGACATAATACATTTTTTCACTATGATACACTTATATGGTTCATTTACTACACATGGAACCATTTTTATCAATTTTTATTAATTCATGTGGTATACTAATCCAAAAATTATTTCCTTCTTCAAATTACTATTAATTCAATTTTTACACCAATAGTTATTATTTTTGGTAACTGAATATGTATTATTTTAGTTATGATAATTATCTTAAAATTATTTCATATATATTGAGAAGATACTATGTTATATATTATGTTTCCTGTTACAAATATTGATATATCAAATCTTCTTTTTTATTTATAATGTTGTGTCTCGAACATTATATTCCATTACTGGGATCTCCAAACATATATTTTATTATTTTTTTAATTTTAATCATTATGAAATTATGTTTCTATAAAAATAAATTTTTATTGCTCAATTTATAATGGGGGTTTTCAACATTATAAAATTAATTATATTAGAATAGCTAATTTGATAATTAAATGTTTTAATTTGTAATCCACATATTCCAGTGAAAAAATTTATTTTGTTTCTAAGGATCCATTAATAGATATTCATTTTTAAAGAACGATTTTTAAAAATCACTCACATTATCTTATTAATATTTACTTTTAAATGTGATCTGTATGTATGTGTTTTATGTATGAGTCACTTTTTTTTCTAAAATAAGTTTTATGTTTTTACCAGAATTTATATTTTTATATTCAAAATAATTTAGAGTCATGGGATTTTGATACAATAATTATTCACTAATATATATATATATATATATATATATATATATATATATATTCTGGGGGATTTAATTTTTGTATAAACAAATTCAATTCCTTATCCGTTCAATTTTGATACCATTCAAAGTATTATTTTACTAAGAATGCCCTTCATCTATGTCAACAACTTTCTATGTTACCACTATTACACTACGGATATGTTATTTTTCTACTATCAAAATTATTTCTCTATATTAATTATATAATTTTCTTTCATATAAAGATATGAATAATCTCATCCTTTTTCATACATAACCATACACTGTTATTATGAATAAAATATCTTCCAATTTATTGTCATTATCAATACCTAATCTGATATTACTTTTATTGAACAATAATCTATTATAATATATATATTGATTGAATGAGGATATTACTTAGTTAATAGTATATAATTACACCATATGGTTTTAGATTGAGGGAATATTTAAAATAATTTTGTTACATTTATTGATTATGTAACTAGTGAAAATTGATATATTTAATATTCTAATACAGAAGAAAATTGATTACTCATAAATGATTATAATCTATTATTTAACCATACACCATCATCATTATCTTTATGGGTTATGATCATGTTATCCAAATTATTTAAATTGTGATATGTATTTTTTGTCCAATGTGTTTGTCCTCTAATATAAATTATTTATTATGAATTAGATTATGTATTATTTACTCATTAACTCATATGATGAATGCATTAGAATAAATCAAGTGAGAGTTGAGGGAAAACAATTTATAGCCTCTTGATTCATTTCAAGGTATCATGAAAAAAAACATTTTTTATATCTTAATCTATTCCTTACATATTGTGATTAATTAATTGATGATTTATGTGATGAAAAGAATGATTTTTGGGAGTGGCCTTTTTAGTAATATCAAAATGTATTGTATTATTCATCCCATTAACATAAATAAAGTTATTATTATCCTTGTAAAATATTTATTTCCCCCCCTATCAATACATATAATATTATATAATGATAAATTAATTATAGAAGTAAGCTTATTAGTTATTATAGACAAAATATTTCTTCCATGTATATTCCATTATTTCCTTCAATTCATATATTTCTTTATAGCTTTTCTGTGATAAAACCTTCCTATCTTTCCTTTTCACCTGGTTATAAAGAAAATTATTACAAATTATATAAATAGATAAGTTTCATGTGAATAGTATTTTGGGGATATGATGAATTATCATTATGGAATAAATAGTTTGTAATATAGTGAAATTTTTTTCCTATATGCAGAGAAATACATTGGCTTTATTAGTTTATGATTTTCTGTAATAATGAAAATCGATAAACCTAATTGATCATGGGAATGTATTCAATATATTTTTTTATTTGTTCCTTGTAATAATGTAGTAGTTATATCATATGAAGTATATATTTTATCAAAGATAGTATATAAATTTTGGTTTTCAACACCTAATATATGATTTCAGTTACATGGTATCAATGTTTGTATTAGTATAAGAATTAGTTTATTGGGATTTGTGGATTTTATAGGTAAATTATTTAAATGAAACTAAGGTGTTATAAGTTAATGTTTACCATAATTTTAGTGTGATACATAACCCATTTGGTTTATAGAAGTTATAATAAATATTTTTGTAATTTTGATGTGAATTCATTCCAAAAAACCATTTTGATAAGTATACAATGGATATATATTTATAAGATAGTTACATGATGTTTCAGTAATGTAGAGATTTTCTTTTATGTTAGATATTATTTCCATGAATGGAAACTAGAATTGGATATAGTTTCTTGAAAATATATACCAATGTGGGATAAAGATAAAAAGTGTGTGTTGAGTATCAACTCAATTGGTATCAGGTGTACTCAAAATCGGCATGGTTTCACCCCAAGTTAGACAATACTAAATGATTTTCCTTAATTAATCACATTATATTTTAAAAACCATTATGAATAATTAAAATCGTGATTACATAGACCGATTTTGTTAATAAATTTTAAATAACAAAACATAATGTAACCTAGGATAATCCAATATAGTTATTGGATGAACCATGTATGGAATTGAGTGTTATCTTAAAAGTAATGTATCATTTTATATTTCATATTAAAAATAGAATTATTTAGAATATTATCATAACAATATTGGATTTAGTGTTTGATTATAATCAGATCACGATAATGAAGCTAAGAACTGTATGTATATAGAAACAACTATACCTTATAAATAAATAATGGTGCATATTTCAATTGTTTAAAATTTTAGTATATGAATGTTGTGATAGAAAACATAAGATTCCAAGTCTAACCCAAGGATGTGAGGTCAATATATCAAATAAAATAAAATATTTATACTTATATATATATATATATTCATTAGTGAGTTATGTATATCAACAATATATTGGTATAAATTTACATTTAAAAAGATTATGTGAACCATATATGGAATTTTATTTACTGTTTTTTTTTATGGTTTGAAAAAAAATATTAAATTTTATTAATTACATTGAAATGTTATTTTTTATAATGTTTTTATTCTGAGGGAAAAATACTGATGATTAAATGATTTATATATGGATAAATCATATTTTTAATATATTTTTTTACGTTAAGGTAATAATAGGTTGATTGATTTTGAGAAATATTAGTTTGATAATATTGTAATATTTTTAATTGATTATTTATTTAATGAAATTATGATTCGTTATATTTGGGTTATATTTATATGATTTTTGAGAGTAAGATATATATTAACTAGATTCAAAATTTACATAGTAGTGATTGAAACATTTATAATTCACAAATAAATTAAAATTTTATAGGAATATATAATCCCTTTGTGGTTTATTGTCTTGCAGATTCAAATAGTTTTTGTAATGTTATTTTATATAAATATATAATTATGGCATATACATACAAGTGTATTTGATTTCATGAACTTTTAATGTTACATCGGGAAATATAAGAAACATATATATCATACTAGTGTAAAATAGATGTAATATTTTATGATATATCTTAACTAATGAATATGTTAAGAATACCATCACCTACTTTCATTGGTATTTAACAATTAAAATAATTAGAACATAATTATTTTAAATGTAATGAATTTAATTACTCAAAAATTCACAATATATTTACATTTTGTACACATGAAGTTAACATATTATTCAACATGAATCACTGAACTAAATTGAGACTATTATTGATTAAAATAAAATCCTAATGTATTATTATAGTCATTAATGTTGTAGGTATAACAGTAAGTAACCAATTATAAAATACATGGACAAAAAAAATAGAAGAAAATAGTGTGTGAACTTCTTATGATACATATTTATCTTATCTAAGTAAGGTAGTAGCATCCATATGAGTTTAATTAAACTAATTATAATTATAACTAGAATAATTTGGGTATTCATGAAATCATATTACTGATAAAATCATGATTTTTGAAATTTCCATGACACTTATGCTAGTGTAATCACCGCCCTCTACTACCACTACAGCATTATGTGTGATTATATCTTATTAGGGGCTCTTGGGGGCATCTAAAATCAAATTTCTATGATATAAATCTAATTACAAATTTAATACATTGTTTATAAAAAGTATTTTACACAATTTTCATTATTATTATTAATATAAAAAGAATAATTACTTTTCCAAATAAATTATTTTAAAAATATTTTTTATTTAAAATTAATTTATATACTTTTAAGAATTTAAATTTAAGAATTGAATATAATTTTAAGTCATAAATTTTAAAAAAAATTAGCTTATTTTGAATTTTTTATATTTTTATAAAATATTTTATTTTTATATGATTTTTTAAAAAATATTGATTTTCTACACTTATGAAATTTTGTGGAATTATATATTTTTACAGGAATCTTAAAATTATTTATATTTATTAGTTAAATTAACCATTTAAAATTATTTTTTGAATTGATAATAATGATATATATCCTTTTTAAAAAATAATTTATATCCCATCCAAACTAAATTATTTATTCAATTATACTGAATAATAGTTTTATCCACTTATAAAGGTTTGAACAAAAAAATGATTTCAAATTAATATCAACATAAATTTATTATAAAACATGGTCAATTTAATATTTTGGAATAAGAATAACATTACTAAGAATAATGTCAACTACCCAGATATAGAAAGAATTGTGATTTTCAATGAATTTATTTCATAAAATTATTTATTTGTTATAAAATAATTTAAATTAATATATTCATCAATTTGGATTTAATATAACTATTAATAATATATATAATTATGTTATCACTATGATAAGACATTTATTTCATTCAAATTACTAAATCTTTTTTGTATTTCAAATTTTTTTTATTATTGAATTATTGAATTATGTTTAATAACATAAAAATTTCTTTGTATTAATTTGTTAAAGTAATAAATTTTTATGGTAGTATGTAATTTTTTTTGTTATTTTACTGATTTTCTAAATTTTAAAATCAATCTATTAATTCTATTTTAATTTCCAGATATTACTATATTTTTGTATAAATATTAATTTTTAATTATTAATTATTTAATATCTTTAATTAGATATGTTTTAATGTTTTTCAACAAAAAATCATTTATTATTTTTTTTAATTTTTTAATCTCAACATTTTCTAATTTATAATTCATTATTTTTTAAGACATTATTTTTACATAAATTATTAATTAGTTTCAATTAATTTATTCATTCATTTGTTTTATTTTAATTAGAAAATAAATAATCCCTTTAAAATTGTCTTTTTCTTATTTATTTTTCAAATTAAATATTAAGGAAATTATATTTTTAATTAATTAATTAATTAAATAATTTCATTATTATAATTATAAAATAAATAAGTTTACATTATTTCATTTTTTATTTTAACTATTCTTTCACATGTCAATTTGTATTTGTAATTTAAATTTATTTATTAAAATTATTGTTTAGGTAGAGTTGAACCCATCGTTTATCACTCTTCAAATCTGATTCCACCAGCATGAGTCACTATCATGCTCTGTTACTGCCAGGATGAATCAACTCCTATGCTTACTTCCACCAAGAGGAGTCGCCACCAAGCCTTATTATAGCCAAGATGAGTGTTCCCCAACCTTGCTACCTGCAGACCACAGCCATCATAATCCTCATTAACTACCATCCTTAGTCACTGTATGGACCATCCTGAGTCCCCGCACAAAATATTGAGTGGTCACTCAGGGGGAGTTACCTCCAAAATCACTATATTGAGTCACAACCTAGACCGATTAATGGAGACTAAAGAGGAGTCATTGCTCGAATCACCCCACCATCTCCTAACACATGACTCAATACCAGGATGATTTGTTGCTAGCCTTCAACTCCCACAATAATAACATGACATGCATCCATTTTCCTTCTGATTTCAATACCCCATTATTAACACAACCATCACCCATGGCCAATTCTCAACTCCAAGAACAAGACAACCAGAAAATGAAATAAAGATTGAATATGGGCGAGATCACAATATACTATAAATAAAAAAAGAATCAGAACCTTCTACTCTTCTATCCAAGATAATAACAATTCGAAATACAATATCCAACCTATATAAATGAATACTGAAGAAATCCTTGTAGCTTACTGTTCTTGCTATCAATGCTCAATAGATCAAAAGAATTTGAGCCACCTCCACCATGGATTAAACTGTATCTACACCCCTACTTATGCCTTCCTCCATCTAAACATCACATTTCCTCTAGGAGAACAGAACACCACCAAGTCATGTCATTGTTGAATTAGTTGAGCCATGACAGCTAATAATGAATTCTTGGATATAGAGACCACTTTTTTGTTTATTAATATCATATTACATCCTTTATCTCCACTCTTCACCACCAAAACCCCCTTTATTTTGAGCTGAACCACTACCCCTGACGTTCTATCAACCTAACCCCAAACCAATATGTTATCATTTTATTGTTTGTTCTTAATTATATCAATAATTTAATATATTATAAAAATAATTATTATAATTTTAAATTCAATAATTATATATAATACAAATACATTAACATATATTTCTTAAATTTTATTAATAATATTAAATTTATATATTATTTACAAATGTGCATCTATTATTAATAGTGTATATATATATTTATGACTTTAATATATTTATATTTATGTTATAAGTACTTATATATTTATATATATGTGTGTGTTTGTTTGTGTGTATAAATTTATATCAATATATTAAATTTCTTAATAATTTAATTATTATATTTTTATATTTTTTACTATTTTATGTGTGAAGGTGAAGAATCTAATAGATGAATGTGGTATTGGAAGATCCATTGAGTCATATCTAACCTCATGTGATAATGATATTCTATTATGGGTTCATTATTGCACTAAATATGAGTACTAGAGGAAGTAGAGGATGAGTGGATAATGGAATTCTATGTGGAAGAGAGTTAGAATATTATAGAGGCACGAAGAGATTTTTTTTCAACACACTGAGAGACCATCACAACTGAGAGTACCAATCTATTCAGTTTAATAACCATCCATTCTACGAAAATTAAGGGTTTGGGGGGACTATATGACATCCGTCTATTCCTTGAAATCTAATCAAGAACCATCATATGATCAATTCCACATATCAAGAAAATCATCCCATTATTCACATCTATTCACTAAGGGGGAATAGATAAAGGATAACATGATCGGTATGGAAGAATATTCAGACCAATAGATATTCTTCTCCATTTTTTTACTCTATATAGTTATTTCTTTTTGTCTTATATATTATAATTTATTAGCATTAACCAATGTGACTAAAGGTGAATGGTATAGTATCATTTTACCTTAGAACTATAGTCAAATTATTAAAATGGAAAAGACCATGGTAAGCTACTTTCCAAGGGGGGGAATCACTTTACTTGGTTCTATTATGAATATTTTTTCCTAAGATAGATAAATGTTGTGTGTGATTTGTCAAATGACAGTTAGAAATTTCAATTATCTTCTAAATAACCTCATTTCCTATTTTATTGGTTCTCTTTTGGAGTATTGTCATATTAATAAGTCTATCTTTTTCATGCTACCCTAACTCAACATAAGATTAAATTTTTCGCTAATAATGTTTCCCATTAACCATTTCATTTCCCCCATTACATTCTATTATAACTATTTCATTTTGTTATTTGTTGTTTTTTATTATTTTTATTGGTTTTGTTTTGGTCTTCACAATAAATAACACTTATATATTTTTAAAACCATCCTAACACAACATTTCTACTAATAAGGTTTTATAAGTTTTATATTTGTGAGTATTTAATGACCTCACAATAAAATTTTGGCATCATCTCCAGTAAGGGAATTTGTGACCAAGTAAAAATATTTAAAGGATTATAGAACTAAAGTCCAAAAAAAATTCATAAACTAATCACTATTCAAAATACTCTAAAATATTTTTCCATTATCTATATTCACATAAGATAAACATAGTTATTATTGTCAAATCATATTTCAATAAATTAATCAACATATTTCTACTCTTAAAAAAATATAAAATGGAATTTTCTAAAATTATATATTAAAATAAAAACGTGAATGTATACGACAAATTTTTTACAATAATAAGAGACCTAGGATAAGAGAGTTCTTTATTAAAATAGTTTCAAATAGTCCTTCATGCATCGTATTTAATAATATGTCTATGAATTATGAGCTGAAATATTATAATCTATCTCACCTTCCATCTTTTTTCGGTATTTCCACAGAGGAAACATTGTAGTTCATCAGAGATTAATTTTTATGTGCTCAAAAAATACCACATTAAGATTTGATTGAGGAGTTTAGGTTTAAAGTCTTTATTGTTGGTCTTAAACAAAATTCTAGGAATTATTTCTAAAATTTATATGATGAAATTTTTTAAACATAGGATGAGGTGTTCAATGCATTTATTAACCAATTCTACCCCAATTAAAATACAATAGAAGTGATAAATATGATCATAGGGTTTGTTTTGGATGATGAAGAGTAACATCATGATCCATTTGATAGGTTTTGGATGAGGGAGAGTAGCATCATTAGCCAACTGATATTATAATTCTAGATGAATAATGTGATGAAATAATAAAAATCATAATAGGAAGACTATTTTCTTCTACAAGAGTTTCTCTCATACATGTGTTTGAATGAAAACATACCCTCTATATTGTGGATCATGTCAATGAAATTATAGTTTTTTGAATCATGAACCAGAGTTTAGTTATTAAATGACTGATATTAACATGATTAAATGATTCAAAATTTAGGTCATACCTTAGTATGGTTCTTTCCCTCTTGAATTTATAGTGATTTTAATTCCACAACCCATTTTTTCCTCAAAAAATTATAAAATTTCTAGAGTCACCCTTTACTCCAAAACTGCATTTTACACATCTCTATTTGAGCCTGATATTTATGAGTCTATTCTTGCTGATTTATTCCCTTAACAATATTATACCCATCCTATTTACTAGAGATTTACATGGGAACATAGATTCTTGAAGTTCTCTTTTTCTATTAAAAATTTTTAGTTGAAACCTGCTAAAACTCTAGAAAACTCTTACTATGAACAAGTGTTTTTTTTGGAAAATTATTACCATATGAGTTTGATCCTATGTAAAATGATATTCATCTAGTTTATGAAAAAATATTTTCATTATAATTAACAATTTAGGATAAAAGATACATCATAAAAGCTGTGTATGGTTCCTTCGAACGGAATTATACTGAGTTATCTGATATTTTAGATGTTTTTGTATTATTTTATGAAATTAATGAAGATTTTATGGTAAGGTTTTCTTATTTTACATGGTTTGTACAAGAATCTAGGGTTTGAGGAAGTTAGAGGGGAATTTGTTATCAAAATTTTTATTTTAATGGAGAAATTTTTTTTCTCATGGAGAGTTGAGGATGTGATATTTAGAAGTCCAGTTGACCTAGACAGTGTGTTCCCAACAACAATGTTGGAATACTTTTATAGAATTTTACTTGATGTTAATGATTTAATTTTCATGGGAGATCTGGCTATTAATTTATTAAATAATAGTGATGTCCAACCCTTTAATAATTCATAGGATTTGAATGATCATGATTAAAATTTTTATTGGATGAAATTATAGAGGGGGGTTGTTATACCATGCTTTCCATGCAAGAATTATCACGATTCCTTATGTTTTAATCGCTAAATTTTTGTTTTATAAATGATTATTTATTGGTTGGGTGTCTATCTAAATTGGTGACACATATTTATTGAATTTTCATTGTTATATTTTTACCGGAGATTTATATCTACTTTTTAAATGTGTTGGTAAATAGCTATAAAAAGATGTGCATAGTCTATGGATGGTGGACACAGTTGGATATGAGATCTTTTACTAGTGGAACAATCATTTGTACCTTCTTTCAAAAAAAATTATTATGTTTGAGAACATGTGATAATAATTCCATTAACTCAAATTCAAGGAAATTTAATTTTTTTTAATATTTCAATGTCTCATGTCAATCTATTCATCTTTTTAAAACATAAAATTTTTCAACTTGATGAGTTTTTGATTTTTATCAAAGTGTTTTAACAGTTTCTATTCAATAATATATAGATATTATACATACCTATGGAGTCACTAATTCACTTTATTCTAATTTTTTTTGTTTATTAAAAAATATGATTTATGTGTTATATTTTTATCTATAGGATTATTTTTCATTTATAAATTTTTAAATTAACAATGAACAAAGTATTAATTTCAAATTCATGCTTTATTACCTCACATACTCCCATGTAGCTTGAAATTTTTTTGAAAATAATTTTCATTCCTTGACTATCTAGTGGTGGATGGTAGGTTTCATGTTTTTTTTGGTTTGTAACTATTTTTTTGCTGTAGAAAACAAACCTTTGAACTACCATATCACCCCAAAAAATAGAATCTAGTCTGTCATGTATTGATCAATTTTTTGAATCAAATTTTCATTCTTGTTTTTCCAATAATTATATTCGAAAATGGGGAAATTTTTTATTTTTAGGTCTGTGGGTGCATCTTAGCTACCCTAAACTATGCTTTACTAATAAAACAACAAAACAGTTATTTATAAAATTTCCTCTTAATAAAAATGCTAATATTCTATTTTTGAGAATATAATCAATCAAAGAAAATAATCAAACTATATTTATGTCCTGATGATGAAAAAAATCCAGAATTCATTATGGGTTTTCAGTAGTTCTTCAATTGTTGTAATTTCATCATTTTGATGTGATGTCAGGCATTGTTAATATTGTAATTTTTTTGAGGAACAATAAAATAGTGTGATATTTTAATGATTATTGTGTAATAGAGATTAATTCATGAGAAAAAATAAAATTTGAACTAAAACACAGGTCACTTGGCATTTTGATCAATCACCACACTGATCTTACCCAATGGATAATTATTTATGTCCTTTATAATTGGATTAAAATAAAAAATTTGGATCCCATGGGGAATATATAATAATTTAGTAACTTTGTTATGTAATCCCCCTGTATGTATTAATGAATTTATTTTTCATAATGATATACACCAACATGGATGTGAAATTCAAGAAAAATCTTAATTTTTTAAAATATGCTCATTAAAGGGAGTTTAATTTTGATCCCATATAAATAAGAGAAAAATTGGATTTTTTAATCTTGTTAGTAGAATAAATTTAGTGAGAAAACAATGAATAATTGATTAAAAAAACTATTAGAGATGATTAGCTGAAGCTCAGTTCGTAAAAATCTAATTTTCACTCTTTCTAAGAATTTTTAGACTAATAAATGGATCAAAACATTTAAATGGAAGTTAAAAGGTGATTAACATTACAATCAGAGGCATGAAAATTTCAATTAATGATGGAGTTTTTGATTTTCCTCAATTAAATATTGGGTAATTTAACTAGGAAGGATTTTCATTTTTAGGATTATTTTTAATTTTATAAATACACTAAATTTCTCTTGAGAGAAATTGATTTAGTGTTGTGGAATTCGACATTCCATTTCTTTCATTCATATTTCCATATCATTTTTTATATATTAATTTATTATTATTATTAAAATAATGTATTTTGTTGAATAACTGGACTGTTTTCTTTTGTATATAAATTTTCTAATATAATTATTTTTTTTAAAATGTATATTTTATTGATTATTTTATTCATCTTACATAATTTAAAATCAACTAATTTATTTCGTGTTAACTTTCAATTGTTATTATTTTTTATGTTTAAATAATAAATTTACATTTTTCCTTATTTTAATTCATTTATTACCAAATTTTATGAGTTTTTCATAATTTTGATATTATTTATTTTTTCATTTATTATATTACTTATTTAAGTCATTAAAAATTATAAATATTTTTTCAACTAAATTTTTTGGTTTACTTATTCATTTAATTTCAATTTATTTACTCATTAATTTTTAAAATTTTAAAATAATTAGTATTTATTAATTTTTTCTTTTATATTTACATTGTTTTTAATTTAATAAAAACCATTATTTTTTTATTAATTTATTAATTTAACTAATTTATTATTTTATATAGAAAATAATAAAGTTCACATTATTTTATTTATATTTATTTTTAGATTTTATATATTGTATTATTATATTATTTTGTATTTAAAATTTAGATATTTTCTTTATTATTTTAATAGAGAATAACCCACCACCAGCAGCTCATCAATGGTTCTTTTGAAAAAAGGAGTCACTTCTAGCTCTGTTTTCAATTAGATGAATTGCTGCTAGCCCATTCAACAATAATGATAAGTCACCATTAAGGCATGTTTATGACAAGATAAGTTTCCAGAAAACTTTCCCCCACCAAACCATAAACACCATCAACCTTTTTCACTACCAGACACACTCCTGAGACATCACCGAAAACAAAGAATGGTTACACAGGAGGAGTCACTGCCTGAAACACCCTATTGTGTCACCACCTAGAATATGGAATGGTGACTCATGAGAAGTCACCACTATAATAAATTTCACGTTGTTCTAACACCTAACTCACCTATATAATTAATTCCTCTTATCCTTCACCTAACCCACTATTACATCGACCCACCTACATTGTCCTTCCACCAACCCTGACCCACCAATATCACAACCATCACCCATGGTTGATTCTCAAATCCAATATCCATACAACCAAAACTCAAAATAAATATTTAACCTTGAACGAATGAAGACACCGTCATAATTAAAAATTCCATACACATTTCAAACCAAGATGATTCTATATCCCAAATCGAATCAACCCTCCATGTAGAAACTCCAAAGAAATCCAAGCCTCTTCCTGCCACTTCTACTGAAGCATAACATATCTTGTGAATCGGATCCACCTCCACCATGGATGAAACTGATGTTGCACCCATACTTCTTCCTTCAACTATTTTCTCCTCACACATCCTCCAATTAAATGTCACAACACTAAGCCACACATCAACTGGGGTAGCTAAGCAGTGACCACCACTAATGATGTGTTAGAGGAAAAGGCCACTCTTTCTCTATAAGAATACCCCTCCACCTCTGCTATCGCTGGTCACTGCAAAAAAAACACCATTTTGGACGAGCCGACCCCCACCCCCTCCCCTCTCTCTATCGAGTATACCCCCAATCATTTATATTTTTATTTTTTATTAATAATTATATATATAATATAATAATTAATATTATAATAAAATTAATATATGTAATTAAAATATTATAAATACATAAATATATATTTCAAAAACAACAACAACAATAATAATTTAACATTTTATTTAAAATGTATATGTATTAGTAATTGTGTATTTATATAATACATGTATGAATTTATATTTATTTAATAAATTGTTATATATATAAACATACATATATATATTTCATTTAACACCAGCAATAATTTAATTGTTATAATTTCATACTTTTTCAATTTTTTTGTGTCCAAGGATCTAAAGCTCCTAAATGAACAGAAGTGTGGGAGATGCCTCAATTCAGATATAACCTCATGTGTTGAGCACATTCTCTTATAAAGGCATTTTTGTACTCACTAGTAGTTCTATAGTAAGATGGTCAAGAGAATATTAGGGAATTCCATGTGGAGGAGTGAAAATATATTCAATATTCACTGAGGAAATGCATATCAATACCGGGGGAGACCATCATAGATGGGGATAACCATCGAGTGAGTTCTTGAACAATCCATTCTAGAACATGTGGGGATTCAAGTGGACCCTTCTAGATCAATCCATTTCTTTAATCCCATTATAAAAACCACATCAAATGGTTTATAGAAATAAAGAAAATAATTCCATGTTTTACATCTATTCATCGAGGAAGACAGAGGAAATAGAGCACTGGATCGAGTAAATAGCATAATCAGTCAAAAATGAATTCATATCCTTTTTTTGATAATATATTTCATGGTTAATATATTATTAAAATGAATTTTACATTTTAAACATCATCAATTATGAAATTTTAAGTTGGTTAGGGGGTTAGATCATATGTATTGAAAAACTATTGATTCATCTATTCTTGTAATTAGTATAATCATCATAGGGAGAAGGTGTTATATATAATTATTTCTATTTATCATCCTCATGAGAATTCATTTACACTACCCCAAGTACCGAGAGGTGAACAGTAGAGTGTACTTTTTTTGATGGTACCAAAACTAAAGTATTTATTTATAAAAGAAATTGTATGTTATTTTCCATGACAAATAATCACTTTCATAGGTTTTTTTCATAATTATTATTCCTATGATAGATTATTAGAGTAGGGGATTTATCTAGTGATTGTTAGTCATTTCTTTCCACCTTAAACAACATCCATTCCTCTTTGACTGCTTCGTTTCATGAGTTATTACATTTCAATCGACATATTCAAGTCTAGTTCCCCTAACACAACTTATTAATTTCTTTTTCTCTCAAAATTTTCTCCCTAAACTATTCCATTTCACATGTTTCATTTCAATTTTTCAATATTAATTTGGTTTTTATTGATTTTTCTGATTAATTTTCTTTGGTATAAAAAATCACTAATAATTCAATATCATTTGATTATTATAACCACTACACTAGTAGTAATTTGATTTTTATTTTTATTATTAAATCTTCAGGATTTCAATGACCTCGTGGTCACACTCAATCGATTTTTATTGAATAATAAATATGGATTTGAAAACCGGTTGTTAAAACAATATGTTTAAGCAAAATTATTTTTATATATAATAAAAATTATAAAATAAAAGTTATTTATCACTTATATATTAATATTTTTAGATTATTAGGTGCCAAAATTTATTTTTAGAATAATAACACTTTACTATAATTATATATTTTTATACTAAATAATATAAAAACTACAAGTGTATTATCTATTTTTCATGGATAAAATTAAAATGAAAAAATTTAAAAAAAAATGGCTAAAGGGTTTAAATATTTATAAAACATTACGAAATAAGTTAAATAGGATCTAAAATACTTATAATACCCCTCACTCCATTATTTTCAACCTTATGAACCATTTACAATTTATTTGGGTTATTATATCTTAGAAAATTAATGGTTATTCACAATTGTTCCCCTTTCATCACTATTATAAGGGACAAACCTCCTACACGTCATACACAAACATTATATTAAATTCATTCCTGAAATAAAAAAATCAACTCATAGAATCCTTCCATATTTTAATAAACCAATAGTCTTAATTATTAATCATAAACCTCTCATTTTAGGTATACTTTCAAGATAATATTTTGTGTCCAAACATTCATATTACTTGTACTTTTACATTTTTATTATAATGGTTATCTTAGAATCTTATAAATACCATAGTAATATGATAACTTCATGATCATTATTATACTAAAATTTTATTATTTTTATGATTCAACATTTAGTTATTGACTTCCACCCACATAAAAATGTTCATAATTATATGTGGTGCATTCTACAACATCCACAAAGTAACATTCTCCATTTTTAAAAATGATTTTTATTCATTTTCAAAAAATATATATTTCCCCATATTAAAAATATATTGATTATATAATTATAAATCTACTGTAATGATATTATAATCTTATTTTCCATACTCACCCATTGAGATATAGTGTGTTCATTTGTTGGGTATGATTAACCAACTAATTGATCAATGTAATAATATTCTGTCATGGATGACTGTGGGAACATAAATAAAAACATTATTATAGATTAATAATAATATAATGATTTTTTTTCTCTATAATTGTATTATAAATAATTTTCTTTCCTATTAACAAATTGTCATTTGTTAGTAAAATTATCAAAATTAAAAGAGTTCGGCTAAATTTTCATGTCACATAACTACAAAGTATAAAATAAATAAATATAATATGATAATATATGTTCCATATTAATCAAAAAAATCATTAATACTGTTCCTATTTTGGTATAAAATAAACATATGTTGTCTATTCAGGATGTTAAGTTTATGCAAAAATCAAATCTAGAAGAAAGTGAGTGTTTTATGCCTAAATTTTCTCCCCATGAGACGTATTTATTATTATACGCATGTTTTCATTAGAATAGTGTATAGAAATCCACTATAATATTTGTAATCATTATACTCTCATTATTCAGGATATTTAATTATTCATTTGAAATATTACCAAAAAAGTGGGGTTGATTCAAAATCATCTAATATCGTAAGTGTTGTCTTCGTCTCAATTACAATTAATTGAGGTATTAAACATTTTGTACATAATATTTTCCATGAATGTTATATTCAGTTGCAATTGATATATTGTTATCATGATTATTTTATTAGTTGTAATATATAAAGAAAAATCATATTACCCTCTTAAAATGACTATTGACTCAATTATTACCCCAATAGTAAGGATATTTTGTAATTCAACATTTTTTTAAAGTTATTACTATTATCTTAATCTAATTTAATATTAAATTAGAAAAATTAGCACATTGATCTTATTATTTGTTATTTTATCATTTATTTATATGTATTTATATTCCTACAACATAAATATTTTTCGATTTTTTGTTACCATATATAGTTTGTTTCTTGTAATTGATATGAGTAGCATAAATAACATTTCATTGAGTTATAATGTTTTATATTTTCCATTGTTCTTCCATGATGGGTACTCATGAAAAAATATTTCATAATATGTTAGTTCATTATCCTCCTGTCTAAAATTATGATTTAATATAATGAAGTCTGTATTTATCTTTTTAAAATTTTTTATTTCAAAAATGGTATTTTTAGAATATTAAAATGGTTCATCTCTAAATAAAATGTTCTATAAATTTTTCTATATTTCACATAGAAGGTTCTATAAAATTTTAAGTACTCCATAATTGGAGATTTTTTTAATATTTAAATATTTCAAAAAAATCATTTCACAATCTAAAATTTACTTTTATATGTGACGTGAATGTTTTTATTTTAGAATAGTGTTAGAAATTTTTTATAAAATATCACTTTTTTCACCTTCACATAGCCTTTCATATTCAAAAGAATATAGAATCATGGTATTTAGGTTATGTTACTTATTCTGTAATATACAAATATATATATTAGGGAATGATCATATTGAATCAACCAATTTGATTTTTCATCCATTATTTTGTGCTACTATTTAAATCATTATTTTAAAAAGTTGTTTTTGATCTATGTCAACATCCATTTAATATTTATTTGTTACACTATATAAATCATTTTTTTCATTAGTCCACCAAATTACTTTGTATTACAAATGTAATTTAATTTTATGTAAAATATATTATCCATAACATCCATTTCGTAGCCTATCCATCCACTATGATTAGATATTTTATTTATTCCCATCCCTTTGTTTGGTAAAAATATTATTTTACATTACATTTATTGAATTGTATTCCCCATGAATATATAGGTTTATTGATTGAGTAATGTATTGACCAAAATATGTAATATTACTCCAGAAATCATTATCATATGGGATGATTACATATAAATTATTCCATTTAATGATTAGGGAAGTATTGAAAATCCATATAGTATTTATAATTATATTTTTATACAGTTATTAATTAAGAAAGTTGATTATGTGTTATTTAACCATCAACGATATTTATTTGGAATTGTTATTATTATGTTATCACATAAATTTACATTATGAAAAGTGTTACAGTTATGTATATTATTATTCATGTATGGATAATTATTGAAAAATATTATATATGTATTGTTTACACATTATACATATGAGGAATGCATTGAATATAAATAGAAATCTATTGGATCCCATTATTATATAGGCCATAGATGCACTTATAGGTTTTATGCGAAAAACATAATTACATATTTTTAGTATGCCCTCAGAATTCAATAAGATTCCTTAACTACGTTCTAGATGGAAGGAATGATGTATTAGATGAATAATTTGCGGTATAATCATGATGTTTGGAATTATGCCTTCCAAAAATATGAATTCATATTTTTTATCACTGTGATGTATTTATTATCATTTTTTTCAATGTATATATTTTACTATTAGTTTTAGTTGATTATATAATTATCATGTCGATGCATTTCTACCACAATATTAATACCGTTTTTATCTTATGATTTCCTCCATTTTTTATTTTTCATTATTGAGATTTTTGATCTTAATCTATCTTCAATTACCATTTTCCCTTTTTTTAGAGAATAATATCATATGATATATGTCTAGAGGGATCAGATGTGTTTCAGATTTTGAGAGATATTAAAGACATATTACGGGTAATGCAGTTTATTATATAGTGTGAAAAATCCTATTTTTTAGAAAAAAAAGGTATTTATTAATATATGTTTTCCCACAATTGACTATAGATCTAAACCTACATGTTCAGCAAAATGAATACAATGAAATATTTGATTTTATATCATCTAATTATTGGATGGTTATATCCAAGAATCTAATATTGGTTTTAAAGATATTATTTAATGAATGTGCTAATTTTAGAAAATCTAGGAGTGATATTATAGGTAATCATAGTTCTGATAATGAATCATAAATTTGGATGGTCTGTGTGTTTTCTCTTTATCATTTTTGATGAGGAAACAATCCATTGTTTTCATAAATAATCACTATATTTCATGAATCGTTCTCTAAATGAGTTTAGATTTAATATATGTGCAGTGATTAAGCTCTTATTTATATTTTTAAATATTTCCTCTCATTATTTCCTCCCATACTACATTATTTACTTCCATTGTATCATAGTTTGATTACTAGAAAATTTTAATAATTTTCTGATAAACTATCTATGTTTCTGATTTAATCCAACAAAAACTATATATCTTTTTTATTGATGATGGTCAATTCTATTTCCTAGTTTTATTTTTCATTAATGTCTCCATTGAAAATCCATCACCAATTGTCATGTACCAAAATAATGTGACTTGAATCATCTATAAGTCATAGTTTTAGAACATAGTATACCTCATATGATTTCTTATAGTCAGAAACACATTCATTATATTATATTCATGTTCATCCATTTCTAATATTAAATGATAATATATTTGATAAAGAGTACAATGTTTTCCATGATATTCTATGAAAATTATATAAATCCATTCCATGTATAATGAAGGGGTATTAGTAAGTTTTAATATAATAACTATATACTCTTAGTGTACACATATTTTTCATAAATATATAATATAAACTTCATCTATATTCATCATTAGATGGTTATATCATTAATTAGGACCCACATTCTATTTTTATTAAGACACTAAAAGATGATCGATAAATCCTCAATCCTAGGAAGGGGATAATTGTTCTTCATAATGATCACATTCAACTTGTAGAAATTTATGCACATCTACATGGATTTTTCTTATTACATAAAAAATCTAACAAGGTCTCCCCTTGGTGCTGCACTAGGGTATATAATCCCTTTTCTAAAATATTTGTTTTGAAACTTTTTAACTCCTCTATTTAAATGGAGGATATCCAATAGGGGCATGTGGAGGAATGACTATCTCCGGGTATATGTTATATTAAAAAATATACATACCAATATAGAATATTTACATGAAACTCATTGAAAAATAAATTAATATAATCCATCATAAGGGTTATTTCATCATGGAAGATACATTCCCTTAAAACAACCATTTATTAAAGATATGGATCATAGCTTTGAATCATCACCAACCTCATTTATGGATTCTCCAGTAGAGATACATGATATTACTTTCATTTATTAGTAATATATTATAGTAAATAATATATAAATATAATTAACTTAATCAATAGTTTATTTTATCTTTATATAATGAATGAAAATCCATTACTATTATAGTTTCAAATTATTAAATGGGAAGGATTATGAGATTAAATTGAAGTATCTTTTCATATATGCTAACTGGACATATGTTCGACACTTAACTAGTAATGATCACACCATTAGGTTACTTTATATATATATATATACTTTTTGTTATTGGATTAATGGTTCAATAATATTAGAAATTATGAACAACATAAATGGATTAATAAAACAACAGTTGAATAAAAAATATGTATTATTGATTAAATAAGATGAGTAACTTATGAAACATTACTATCATACTTTATATAGAGGTTGGGATGGAATAGGATTTCATTTTTTCTTTTGGGTTAGGTGGTTACTGATATTGATTACCCTTAAAGACTCATAGTTTATTTTTTTGGAATTCATAGTACTATTTCTACATACATTTTATGATTTTAACTATAGGTAGTGAATTTAGTAGTGTATTCATTTCCTATATCAAGTTGTTCTGCTTCATAATGTTGATTTTATATTCTTGAGATACAAAAATTTTCGCATTCATTTGAGTATGTTCACATGATTTTTATTCCTATATTTTTGACATTTGGGTGGTTGGGTATTTATTCCTACTTTTTCATTTGATCCCCGGATATAAAACTTTATCTACTTTTTCTTATCCATGAATCTATGAGACCATTCTCAAAAATCCATCTCTAAGTAGGGAGGGAATCAAAAAAATATTTCATAACTCCAAAAGACTTAAATAAATGGATCCTTTTTTATATTATATTCTAACACACTAAATAATATATCACAGTTGTTAGTTTTATAGTGTTCAAAACATAATTTATACATTTTTATCCATGTTAAATATTACATGTAAGTCATGTTAGAATAACTCTCATCATAAAAAATCTTAATATATTATATCACCATATATGTTTAAATAGATTTAGGAAAATAAATGTTACCAAATAACTGTCTCATTTTTCCTCAATTCATTCCATCCATTTAATCATATTGACTTTAAATTCTCAATAAATTTTCCAATTTGTCATATTCTTCATATAAAACTATATATTAGTAGTTTATGGTTCTAATTATCAATAAAATAAAGTATATTAATGATATTTATCATTTAGTTAAAAAATGTTTCCTAGAAAAGTTGACTAGAAGACCCACTAAATTTCTATGTTCATTTCCACATAAAGGTCTTAAAGTATAGTTTCACGTATGTTGGTAGTTTTGGATGTTCTATACTACTCAGGTAATATTTTATAGCATCATGTAGTTTGGTAAGTAACACTATGATTTATTGAAATCCATCTCATATTTTATCATGAATGATGTTCTAATAATCATTATATTATTCCTAAAATTTGTTGTTGATGTGTTTTCACATGGTTCACACCATTTTTGAAAATAAAAATGTCTGCACAAAATGCATTTCAATAAATCCTAACTATATAATATATTCTTGTAATAAAATCAATTCTAAAGTAATCTAATATGATATCCCTATGATAATCCAAGGATATTATTACTTACTAACTTCCCAAAAGATGCTTCTAGAATCTTTTACATCAGTTTTATTAATCTATAAGAAAAATAATTACATTAGTTATATATCATTCATAACAGTTTGTATCAATAATATAATCAATCATATTATATCCTATAAGAGTAATTATACATGTTCGTATCTTTAGACCCACTCTATTTACACCAATTAGAGATTCTGTTGTTACTCAACTGGCCTTTTTCATGGTGATTACCCTTACGTTCATCGATTCAGTAGAAAAATCTACTTACCAGTATCCATAGAAAGATTCCATTACTGGAATCCAAACTCTTTAAACTTTTCCAAAATTCTTAAATTTATTCTATTATTCATAGTAATCGCTAGGGGTTTTCAAATATTTTTAATATCATAATTCCTAAATTAATTAATCCTTTATCAGATTCCATCGATAGGGTATCATCATTTTTCTACATGAGGATTACTTCATTTTTCATTTAAATAAATTAATTTTAATATATAATAAAATCAAAAGGAATAGTATCTTAGTAAAATTATGTTCATAAATAATTAATATATAAGATAAAGTTTAAATTACTTAATATATTCTTCACAATCATCTTAAAATCTCTCTTATTATCCTCAATACATGTATTCACCTGAGGATAAAAATTAAGGAATGGGGTGAACCAAAATCATTATAATGGGGGGGGGGAAATTGGGTAAATTTAGAGAAAATAATCAAAAATGATTTGGTTAGAATAATCATCCCCATTATATAATAATCATGGGATCATCATCTTAAGAATAAATCCAACATTTTAATATGGAATGGAATGTCAAAAGTGAATAATAATGAAACATCAAAACATAGTGGTGAAATAACACAACTAATTTGTGACCAATTAAATAATGATTTAAATTCATTACATATGTTCACAAATCCTAGCATCATAATTGTGAAGAAAATTATTATGTAACACTTGCAATGGTCTTCTCTATCACACATATTCCACTCTCTATTGGGTTTTATGGTGATCCTATCTTATAATGGAGATTGAGTGGTGATTCATCTTCCACATTCTGTGTTTATTAACTTCTCAGATAAAATTTTAATCCTTAAAAATCCTACTCTATTCTTTGACTACCAATAAGATACTATATCTATCGAGTTCACTATGTATGAGGTGGAATATGTTCTTCCTTACTTTAGCTTGTTACCCAGTGTCAGTAGTGGATGGGATTGTTTATAAGGATGATCATTGTTAATACAATCACTATGTTTTGAAATCCAATAAGGGTGAAATTGGATTGTTAAACAAGATCTTGTGTATATATATAGGTATCAACAATGACATGTGATATTGAGTTTCTCGAGGGAGGAAGAAGTGATGCACATGGAAAGCATCAGGTGCATACATCATTATTATGATGGTCTTATTAAAGTGTTCCCAATTTTTATCTTAGGAATGTGTTGAAATATTTTGTGGCTTTTAATGGTGGTGATTGTGATGATAAAGAGATAATATTTCACCATTGGTCTAGAATTTTAAATATAGAACCTGCATAACACTGGTGTTCTGTCATTTTTTCATTCTTGTATTCAATCTAATTTTTCATTTCCCCTCTTCCATTTTATCATTTTTTGTCATGAATAATCCCACCCCTATATAGTTGATTTTATCCTGGGTGTTTCAGGTTGTGGTATTTTCACCATGATATTTGAATAGCTTGGGTATCAATTGTTTGTATATAGCTCATTCATATTAGATCATAATCCAATTCAATCATCTCTTCAGTAAATTTAAGTCATTAGTTTTGTTGTTGCCATCATTGCAGTGGCTTTTAATAAGTGTTAATTGATGGAGTTTGATGGTGAAGAGTCCATAGTTTTAGTATGGTGCATTAGTGGCATTGTTTTATCAATATGGTGGGTGTATTCAATGGTGAGGTGTCATATAAGAAAAAGTTGGGTGTTAGGTTTTATAGGGAACAATGTCAATGTATTGGTTATCATGACACATCTTTCCTACTCCTAGTGCAATATTACTCTACTACGGATGCACTGAGTTGTTTTTTTGGTTTATTCCGAGGTTTCACTTTACATGTGATCTATTTTGGATTCTCTCACATCCAATTTTAATGTGGGGTCTCTTTAGTTATATCTTTTGATAAATGTGATATTTTTCATAAAATTAATCCATAATTACTAGTAAATAAATTATAATATTTTCTCATATTTAACCAAATATAATGTGATATATCACATTACCTAATAAATGAAAATGTTATATATTTCCCAACCAACCATTCAGCATATAATTTTCTCGTAAGAGTTTCTTCCACATTTAGTGGAAATAAATAGAAGAAATTATAATCAAATAATATCATGTACTGGAATAGTCATAAAAAATATTTCTTAAAGAATACATTAATAAATAATAGGGTATAAAGTTGAATAAGTGAAATAAAATTTTATCATAAAATAAAATAATTATGTTTTTTATGAAGAAACAAATCAATATATTATAATGAGAAAAATGGAAAATAATATATCAATAAAAAAATAATAGAATGGAATATTTTTAAACATGGTAGAATCATGAATATCCTATCGATATAGAAAAAAAAATTGAATGCAAATTTTTAGGACATTTGATATAAATTATTCTTAATATAATTATAAAAAGGATTTTACCCAAAACGAAGGAGTTTTGTTTTAGAATTCTCCTGACCATATATCCAGATTTATTTCATCACCTACTTTCCCAATTTATATTAAATATATTATTATTAATTAAATAAATGATAAGTAATTTGTGATAATTTTTTTAAGACTAGATAATTTATTATAATTCGATTAAATTTTTTAATTTTCATTTCAAATGGTTAAACATTAATATATTTTATTTTCTTTAATATATCTTCTCTTTCATGGATTTTAATTTTTTCTTCTAAAAAAATTTATACATTAATATGTTTAAAACCTGAATCATATAAATAAATTTTTTTATTAATTTTTCTACTATAAATTATTTATTATAATGTACTCTAATGGTTTTTACATTTTTAGGGATAGTAAAATTCTGTTAAGTGGTTAATCAGTCATTAATTGAACATTTTCATAAGATGATCTGAGAGATTTATAATATATTATTATATTGTAGATAAAATAATTATAACAATTTGATAAGATTATCATAAAAAAATATAAATTATAATATATATTTGGTAGTATTGAATTATGATAGAATATATTGGTTGAAGAATAAAAGAGGAAAATGATAGGAAAAGGTGAAAAATCAGACCCCCTTCATGGTTTTTTTGATTTAAATTGACCTTAAATCGATGAATACATAGAGATATATTAATCCAAAATTTCTCTAATGATAATCAAGGTCTTAATTAAGGGAATTTGGTTATAGTCTTATCTTGTATAAGTGTAATAGATCTGGTTTTTTACGGGGATATAGACAGTGCATTTATAATTGATGATTGGTATATTTTGAGTTCAAATATTGAATAATATATAATTTCAAGGAAAAACCACATAAACCTAAAAATATATATTTTATATTATAAATGATTGAATATATATATACTTTAAAACCCTTTTTAAAATAAATTATTTTCTTATTAAAAAGTAATAAGGATAATTTAATTTTATTCTTTTAATATAATACATTACACTTTTGAACATTAAGTAAGACTTTTAAGATTATAATTTCTATTTCTTAAATTATTGAACAAATAAATCAATTCTCTATTGATACGAATATTATAATGAAATTATATTTTCATTACATATGAAATGATGTAATTTAAAACATATATGTTACATAAAAATAGTTTATTTAAAATTAACATTAAATTCATGTTTTTGAAAATATTAAGAAAATGATTTTGAAAAAAATATATAAGATGGTTCTAAAACTCACAGTAATTTTAAAATTTAAAATTTTAAAAATATGTGATTTTAATTAAAAATATTAAAATAAATGCTTTATGAAATAAGTTATATTACATTTTATTAAAACATGTGGTTATAATTATATTGAGACTGAAATCCTAATATTTATTTTTCTGTCATTATAATGTTTTTATTTTCATAAATTTTTTATAGGATATGATATTTTACTATTTTGAGGTAAATTTAATATACTAATATAAATGTAACTATTCTTTCCTATTATGTTACTATCCCGATCTATCAAATAATTATTCTTAATTGTTATATTACTAGTTTGACAATAAAATTACATAAAATAAATGCATTTCAATTCCTTCATTAATCATTTGGTTTAGTTACTCTCATGGTTTTATACTCCCTAGTTATAATATTTATATTTTATTAATAATTTTTAAAAACTTTTTTATGTTTTTTTTCAAGAGTGTAATAATTTTTAGAGATCATCATGATCCCAAATTTTCAATTCCTGTTTTTTTGTTCTTTACCAATATACTAATCCAGTTTTATATCTATATTTATTAAATAAAATTAATGTTCTAGAGAAATGAGCTAATTTATTCATTATTTTTATTATATTACACACTTTTTTATACTATAATATATACATAATTAGGACAAAAATTATTTATTCAAAATGAATATTAATTATATTTAAATTTTTGGGTTGTTAGAATCCACCTTCAGAGGAGGAAGTCACTTATTTGGTGAAGATTCTATTTAAAATAGAGCATATACTATCGAATATAATTTCTAAAGTGGAATTTTCATCTCCCATTATATCAAGCCAAGTCATTTACACATATTTTTTCAAGATATTTCACATAAATTTATATTATAACATAATAATGCTCCAATAATACTAGTGTCTTTGGTAGAATAGGTTATTAATAGTTCCATGTGTGGCTAAAACTAGATGAATTTATTTATTCTACATAATAAGCTCCAAATTAAATTTGATATCATTAGTCTAAATAGGATAACCATTATAATACAAGAATGTATGGGTTGACCTAAAAAGCCCTGAAAAGTAATAAACATGACAAATAAAGTTAATTTTTGAGTCAAATTGGTTTCATGATTTCAAAAAAGAGAAGTATCATGTGTAATCATATATGAAAATAAAATAGGTAACATGGTATAATAAGATCAAGGAATCATATTAAATTTGGAATAAAGATATAACATGACATAAAAAACGAGTCAAAGATAGCTTACTAAACAATAACACATGGTCGAAAAAGCCCCATTACAGATTAGTTTTACTATCAAATCCCAAAATATGTCATCTCATGAGACAAAAAACATTACATAATACATTAAATATCTATTTAATAAAACCCATTATTTCATTTTAATGTTTTTTTATAAAAAATATAATAATACCATATAGAATAAACATAATAATTATCGATGGAAATAAAATGGGTTCCATAATGACATCTCATATCACAGTAGAAAAAAATTTATAATGATTTCCTTTGAGATAAGATCTTAGAGAATGTATTATGCCAAAAATTATTTGAATAATAATCTATGTATATATTGTAGAGACATATTTTCATAATATATATTATATTAAAATCATTTAAGGTTATCATAATTGATTAAAATCTACATACAATATTCAATAATATATTTTTTTGAATAAATACAGTTATCACAATGAAAAAATTACAATTTTATTCTAAAAAAAATCTTTAAAATAACCTTGTAAACATATAAATTATGATTAATATAATTGAGTGGTCATAACTGCTGTTAATTTTATACTTGTTGTGTATTTTTAATAACATTCCTTTCAAGTTATTTTAAAAAGGATAAGAAGTAACTCATCTAGAAAAGAATAAAAACATTTCATTAAAACTGTTTTTTAAAATAAAATCATTGACAAAACTATGTTAAATAATTTATAAGTTATGATTAAAAATATTCTATTAAATGTTAATTAAAAATATTGATAAGGAAGAAAAATCATTTTCAATAGAAAATAGAAATAATTTTTCAATTTCATGAAAATAATTGATCAATTATTTTCTATAGTTAATGTGGTTAAATTTTAATATTACATGAAAATATCATAAAAAAGATTATAATTTAACTAAAGTAGTTTATTAGACAACGAGCAAATAATTTTATTTAATGAAAATTCATGTAAAATTAATCTTAATTAAAATGTGATTAAATCATAACCCTTATCCCCATTATTAAAATCTAAATCATAAACCCCATAAATAAAATAAATAAATTATTAAAAAAAAATATCACGATTTACCATGAATTCATGATATATTATTTAATTTACAGGTACATACCCCTTGTAAATTAAATTATGTGTATAAAATTCCATGTGTCTTAAAGAAGGGTGTTTTGAGATGCCATCCCTTACCTTAATTCCAAACATTGTTTTATATGTTTTTCATCTCAAGTATAATTAACTATAAGGGCCTAGAATATATATGTATTTTTTAGATGAATAGAAATTATACATGTTTGCGAAAATTTATGGTACGTGATTCTGCGGCCCAGTGTGCCGGGAATCAATTTCTAAATTTTTTTTGGATATGTTCTTTAAACGTATGAGCAGGTTTTTATTACTTTTTATCCACTTCTAGAAATTGAAATCTAAGGGTACAATTGAAATCGAAGCACCGGTATTCACTTGAGGAGTCTTCTGCCTTGACAGGAGATGCACGATGGTTAAAGTTAGTTTTGGTATTTTTCGTGGAAATAATAAAATAAAATAAACTTCATTTTATTTTATTTTGAGCATCCATGTGAATATTTCACATGGGGTCCACCGGAACTAATCCTGCATGTAAATATTGGAAGTGAGGACCACCGACCTCCCATGAGAGGTTAAGGTGGTGTGGACCACCTGAACCACAACCTCCCATTAGAGGTTACAGTGGTGGTGACCACCCAGGATTAAACCCCCTTGAAACCCCCCTTTAATTGGGAGAAACCCTCATCTCCCAAATTTAATGGGAGGAGAGGAAAACCTCTCAACCACACACATAAATGTGGGGGGATCCTATTCAACACCTCCACAATGTTAATTGTTCCAACGCACCTTATTAATTGTGCCAAATCCTAACAATTAATTAATTAAGCCATTCATCAATTATTTATTGTAACCTTTTTGAATATTATACCAACGACTTAATGGATATTTCCATATATTATTTTGGCTATGAATTCCCTTGGGTGGAATTGACAAGAGGAGGAACCTGGGAGAAATATCCCAATGTAGAATGCTATAACGATGAAGAACTCCATCAACTGCGAATAACGACCTTGGTTTCGACTTTCTTTCGTAGAACTTCCTTCGATGTAGAACATGTTCATCTACAACGAATCGACATCCGCCATTTCACACTAACGTCAACCAACATCATACAAGTTAGGGTTTTTAATTAAGTATGATTTTATTCCCTTGATTCTTTTCTTCTAAAAACAAATAATGAGGATCAACTTATTACCAAGTTGATTCGTGAATGTTTTCCTTGCAGGATGGGAATAAATTGTTGTGGGATGTTGTAGGGGTTATTTCTTTCCTTGATACACACATCCCATGTTCCCCCCTATTTTCCTTTTCAAGGTTGTGAATGGAAATTATCGAGGGATTTCTGGAATTGATGTTTTAAAAAATATTCCATTCTAGTTCAATGTTTATGTTCTTGAAGACCGCTTGCTACCACTCTGATCGTGGAAGGTGTGGGCCAAACTAACATGGTCAGACTCCCTCCACCGAACTTCATTGTGTTGTTCTTCGGAATGGATCAAGGTGACTTGATGATGAATGCAACGTATGCAAATACGCCTCCACTAGAGGCCTCCACGACTTATGCCACCCGCCGACTGAAATGACCGCCCCACCCACCAGCCGCACCTCCCGCTGGCTGCACCTCACGCTCGCCACGCACCCTCAGCCATGCCGACCGAACCGGTCGTGCCACCCACCGGCCACCAACCCGCCCCGGCTCATGTCGTTCACAGATCTCCCGAGCTGCCACACACTCACGGCACCCTCTCGGCTGAACTGGCCACGCGGTAGCCTCCTAGAAAAACCAGCCCCATGCACTGTACAGAGCCGCCCTCGCGGGGTCCTCTGGGCTGAGTCACCCATGTTGCGCCCTCCGGGCTAAGACACCCATGCAGCGCCCTCCAGGTTGAACGGCCCTCGTGCTAACCTACGACAAGCTCGTGACCTCGTGGCCCGTCTGCGCCCCCTCGCCCCTCCGTGTCCCCTCGCAACCTGTTCGGCAGGGTCCAGCGGGTTGGGGCAGACCCAACATGTGAGGCTAGTTCGACCAAACTAGGACGGCCCAGATTTGGTCGGGCCAAGTCAGTCTGACCGGGTCAGGCCGGACCTCGGCCCACTATGACCCTTTAAATTTTTTTCCATATAATTGGCACCAGACGTCCATTTGATGAACCATAATTGGATGTTTTAATCTTGAATCATGATAATCGCTTTCAGTATACCCCACTGGAATTTGGAATATTGTTGAGATACAGTCAGGTTGTATCGTGTAGGAATACAACGGGGCCCTCGAGACTAAAAGACTAATAACTCACATATTGGGCGTCTGATTGACACTCTGCCTATTGAATTAAGACCCCTATGATGTGAAAGAACTTTTATATACTTCTTTTTTGGGGAAGCATGATAGTTGGAGAATCGACCAGATGCTCGTGGAGCGAATCCTCCTAGAGACGAGGGAGCATAGTAAGGAGTCTTAGTAGCTAGCTGAGACCAGAAGGCTACAGATCTTTTGAATCAGAGTGAATCTACCAAACTAGTGGGGAGCACCATATTGTTGCGCCAGACCCACGGTGGACGAGCATGCTTGGTGATATGGCAGACCAATGGTACTTGACAAGAGGATAACCTCTATTGGCTTCGAGGGGGAGCACGGTTGGTGATGCGGAAAACCCACGGTGCGGATCACCTCTGTATGACCTGAAAAACCAATTGTACATGACATGAGGATTACCTCGGTAGTACAAGGTTACTTGGAAGTGCGCTTTGTGTCGCCGTAGGCCCACTGTAGTCAATTGAGAAGGAGTTCTCCAGCAGCTGAGGTTTCGATAATGTTATTGTGGATGTTACATGATACTACCCCTAAAATAAAATCATGGTTGATATGAGTTAGGACTTTTTTGATTTAGTCATGATTGATATGGATTACATAATAACTTAGATATATGTATGGGAATATACCTAAGTGATGTTATCTTTTTATTTCATACTTTGTGGTTTATCCATGTTAAATTTGGTGAGACCATGAGTGTCTCGGGGACCTTAATGTGTCTCTTTATAGTCATCCTTGCATGGGTTATGCCCGTACCTTGTTGTGTTTGATGCAGATGATGGAAAATGATGACTGAGGCTGAGAGTACAAGGACTAGACGATATCTGGAGGTGGACCATATGGCTTGTCAGTCCACGGAAGAAGCGAATGGACGTGGAGTGGTTAGGAGATGATCTATACCTACCTGTAAGGTAGGAACCTCACAGGATGATCCAGTAGTTGTCTTTTTTATTTATTCAGTTGTATAGCATTTCAGTTGTACTTGTACATTAATGTATGGCTAATATTCTAGACCCTTTTTACTTTCAACACACTTTTGTTATATAGTTTACGTGGTGTTTCATCCAACTGTGTGCCTATTTGTTTGTGTGTTACAGGTTATAAAGGCAATGACTTCCCAGTTTTATGGAATTATGCCTTTGGTTCAAGTCTCCATCCCCTTTCCTCTGGAAGGCGGGCTTGGGGTAGTCACGACACGGGCCCCGAGGGATGGGTCATGAAAAATTGGTATCAGAGGATTAATTTCTACAGCAGAACTGGGACTCTGATCATTTTTGTGAAGAAATAGTGTTGAGTGTAGTTAGTGTTGTTTTCAGTTCAAGGAGTCCAGTTTCGGTGTGGAAGCCGGCGTATTTGTACACCAGGACCCCGAATTTTGATTTCCGACATAGTTCATGAAAACACTGATTGCGTGTGTGTTTTCAAATGTTTTATTTATGTCACCTCATCCAGTTCATCTCACCAGGTATAACTTTTAAACATAGCACACATGTTTTTTTCAGTATCCCTCCATGAAAATAGTGAGCTAGAGTTTAGAGAGTTGTACACCAAGATAGCCCACCAAGCGACGAGGCCTCAGTGTTGGGCCCTTTTACAGTGGAGGCACCAATGATACCACTCCCCATTGGTCCACTGATTCCACCAACCCCATCAAAAGATGGTGCATGCTACTTGAGAACATTACACGAGTTCCAGATCCTTAGGAAACCTAGGTTCATGGGAGAGAGGAACCTACAGGCGGCTGAGGATTTGCTGGAGGGTGTGGTGAGAGTTTTCCGACTAGTAGGGTTTCCAACAGACCTCATGGTGATTCTTTCTTCCAGGCTTATAAAGGTAGCAGTGTGAATATGGTGGAGCTTGATGATCTAGGTTCATGATGAGATGATGCTCCTCTAGGAAGACATAGAGAGCCTGTTTCTGGAAGAGTTTGTCCTAGCGACTCTCCACGCAGTGCACATACAAGAGTTACTTCATCTACAGGAGGGCAGCATGACTATAGAGTATTACTCAATGAGGTTCACAGACCTCTCACGCTACTCCACCGATATGGTGCTGGACCCATTCTTCAGGGATTGGACATTCAAGCAGGGACTCAGGCAGGAGATCAGGTCTTTGTTGATCTCGCAGAACATCCCAACGCAGGAAAGGGTGTTAGAGGGAACCCTCCTAAAGGAGTGTTTTCTTTCTGAGAAGACTCTAGAAAAAATTTCTACCACCAGTCAAAACATAGTGGAGTCTTCTATAGCTGGCAGTGGACAGATGTCGCAGAGGTCCAAGAGGACCAGATCATTAGGTTATCGACCGTATGATTTAGGATCGTTTGTATGGTGCACCCGAAGAGGAGACACAAATTCCATGAGAGGGAAATGATACTAATGCAGTGGGCAAGGTCAAATGGTTTGTGACTGTCCAACCCACCATACAGATGATCAGCAGACAGTTGAAGGACCGCCCAGGTAGAAAAAAAGATTCTATCAAGGTATTTTGTAGGGAGCAGAAAGACATGGCATAGGACATGGCTGGGCAGCTGGCGGTGGACGAATTTTCAAGATGTTACCACCAACACCACCAGGAGGTCCACCCCGACCACATAGAGAAGGTGGACAAGGGAGAGATCAGCTCTAGACAACTGATGCCTACGATCACGAAACTCCAGAGATGAGAAGAGGTACCATCTTTGTCTATTACACCTAAGTTGCACTTCTTATAAACACAGGATCCAGTCATTCCTTCAATTCCATTACCCTTGTTCAGAGAATGGAGATTCCAATTGAGTCGTGGTTCGATCCTTACGGCTAGAGAATCCTATTATAGTAGATTCGATGATTATGCACTGGTGCATGCAGTGTGAGCTTATTCTAGGAGGCGAGATCTTCGGCGGGGATCTCCTAGTAGCAGCTTCAAGGCCTTACGACACCATCTTAAGTATGGACTGGTTATCTACATTACATCCTCATATTTATTGTATTAGGCACAATTTATGGTGTTTCTGCACCGATGAGACTAGGTTTAACTTCACTGGAGATAAGGGAGCCTTTTCTTCACATGACAGACTTACCCAGAGGAGGGTGCAGCTGATCACTAATCAGTTGGCTAGCCATACCCTCAGAGTTGATGGTCTGAAGAGTCTAAGCTATCCTGTAGTGGTGGACCAATATATGGATGTTTTACCTGATGATGTACTAGGTCTACCTCCTCAGATATTGGTGGACTTTTATATTGAATTGTACCCAGGGAGGACACTAATATCTATACCAGCATATCGGATGGCTCCTGTGGATCTTCATGAGTTTCAGGTATAGCTACAGGACTTGTAGGGGATGGGATTCATACGGACCAATGTTTCACCTTGGGCAACCCCGATTCTATTTTCCATGAAGGCGGATGGGAGCTTGAGGCTTTGTATCGACTATCAGTTCGTAAACCAGGTGTTTGTGAAAAACAAGAACCACTCTCAAGGATTGATGAACTCTTTGATCAGCTGATTGGAGCAAAGTGGTTCTCGAAGATAGGCCTCAGATTAGGCTATCGCTAGCTGAGAGTTCAAGAAGAGGATGTGCAGAAGAAAACTTTCATATGTCAGTAAATCCCATAAGATTTCTTTGTTATGCCTTTCGGCATAACCAATGCTCCCGCAATGTTCATGGAACTCATGAACAGTATCTTCCATCCATAACTTGATCACTTTGTCATAGTCTTGATCGATGAAATCTTGATCTACTCGACTACTGATGAGGATCAAGATGATCATTTCCATGTATTACTTGACACACTCCTAGATCACCATCTATATGGTAAGCTCTCGAAGTGTAAGTTCTAGATATGAGTGGTTCACTTTCTGGGACATGTCATGTCACGACCCGTCCTCGGGGTCCGTGTCGTGACAACCCCAAGCCCGCCTTCCATAGGCCAGGGTATGCCGACAAGCAAAAATGCGTAAATCCTAAAAAAAAGGAAGGAATTGTCTTTATAAAGTACTCAACAGCACAGAGTACACAAACTGAAGTAAACACTAAGTAAACTGAGTACAAAAGTATGTGTTGGAAAGTAAATGCTCCAGAATAAAAACCCAACTGAATTTAAAGTGCAACTGAAAGAATTTATAGTAGAAAAAAAGTAAAGTAGCAACCCTGAGCTATCCTTGGGAAATCCCACCAGAAGGGTGGGTACATATTGCCTCCAAAGATCCTCAGTCCGGCAGTCCGCTCCGTGTACGTCCTCCTAATTATTCCTCCTCTGGGAACCATCTAGCTCCACAAGACTCCACCTCGATCAGTGCTGTCTGTCGACTACATCCAACAGAACATAGTGTGGGCATAGCCCGTTCAAGGGTGAGTATACGATACTTAGTAGGGACCCCGAGACTACCGAAGGTCTCCCAGAATAAACAAAGGATAAACCACAAAGGAAAGATACAATCATGAATTATCAACAACACTACTTAATATTATGCCCATACATATAACTAATTCATCAGTTACAGTTTGTCTCTAGCTCCGGAGCCCAAGCACAACTCGGTTCACATAGGAAAGCACAATCAATCCACATAGGAAAAGAAATTCAACCACATCAATGATAATGATTGAAATTCATGACTCATCTCACATAGGTATACACTTTGTAAGGTGATATAGATGATCCGATGTATCCACTAATTCATCTAAGCTACTGGACCAACATAGGATACAAGACTAGCTAAGATGTCGGACCCACAAAGGATACAAGACCAGCTACTCTGCCGAACCCACATAGGATACAAGTACAGAGTCAAATACTGCCATACCCACATAGGATACAAGAATTTTAATAATCTTCATCGAACCCATAGAGGATGCCAGTACAGTCTTCATCGCTGTCGAACCCACGGATGATCCAAATACAGTCATCATCGTCGTCGCAGTCGCAGCCAGTTCTAGGGTTCCCGCACACAGCACGTTCGATTCCAATAGGGTCCACTCCACGAGCCAAGGGGTCGATACATCAACTGTCAAGAAGTCCAGAGTTGATTTATCACAATTTTTAATCTCATGAAAAGTAACTCAAGTGAGAGATGACACATCAATCGGATGCCCGGTATTAGAGATATCGGTTTTTCCGTCATAGGGGCCTGTTTGGCTTATAAGCAAAAACCAACACGACTGTACTCCAGCTACATCCAAACCTCGAGAAGAGTAATCCTAAAGAACCGCCTCACTAAGAGTAATCCAAAAAAGTTAACAGCACATCAAACAGACGTCTGGAGCTTAAGTTATAATTGTTTCTGCTCTGAGAGCCCAGTTGGTTTCGTGTTCGAACCAACTCGGCCATACCCAATGTTCTCCGAAACATTGAATGTAATATAATGAAATGACCATATAAATACAATTATCCCAATTAAATTAATGGTGCGCCGATAGGAGGTCTGCAGCCCATGTTATGGGAAAATGTCGGAAATAATCTGAAGTGGGGGGTCTGGGCCTGGGCCGGCTCAGCCCATCCCCCCCGGGGTCAGCCCGAGCCGGGTCGACCCAACCCGGCCCAGTGTGGTGCGGCCCGGCACGACCTGGTGGGGCACGACCCAGCCCGGTCCACACGACCTGCCCTTGCTCGGTGGGGGGGGGGGGCTCGGCCAGCGGGCCTTGCAAGGGGGGGGTGACATGGTCCCCCTCTATTGCGCTCCACGGACGCAGCGGGAGCCCCGTCCTCCTCCAAATCCAGGGCAGTCGTGGGATCCAGCCGCCTGTAGCCACGGAGACTCCTGCCGGTGGCACACCAGGGCACCGCCCCATCCGGGCGGCCGGACGGTGCCACCCGCCGCATCCGGCCGCCGGCGCCGCTGCGCCATCGGAAATTTCCATGGGCCACCGAAGTCGTTCCGGTGGTCTGTTCTTGCTCCCGGCTGCCCCTGCGGTCGTCTTGAAACTCACTCCTCACTTTGACGCCCTTCAAATTCCATTTTGGACCCGTTCCATCATCACCCAACGTTTCTCAAATCAGGAACAAAAAAACGGTGGGCTCGTACTTGTTTGTTTGTCCGCACCCACCACGTTAGTGGTCTGAAACAACTCCCAACATATTCACAACATTAACAATCACCAATATAAAAATAATCGTTCTCGGATCAACTTGATAATTAGTTGATCCGCATTCATGTTTTAGAGAAAAACAATTATGGGAGTATTATCATTCTAAAAATAAACTGCTACCTCGACAAGGTAGACGATCGTCGACGTCGCGGTACACAACGTCACGGAGAAGAATATCATAGGCGTCGCAGTACATGGAATCGCTGAGGAGAAGATCATGGGCATCGCGGTACACAGCGTCACAGAGGAGAGGATTTGGCAGTGCATCGTGAAAAGACCCGTAAAATTCACGGGAATTTTTTCTTAATTTTCTTTGGATTTTTACAAGAGTGTGGTTTCTGACGGCACCTGATTCCGAGGCCCAGAGTGCCCGGAATAAATTTCCGAAGTTTGGCTTTGGTACGTTCAGTGAACGAACGAGCGAGAATTCCTAACTTTTGATCTGGTGCTCGGAATTGAAATCTGAGGACACCGATGAACTCGTAGCGCCGATATTCACTTAAGGTGACCTTTTCCGAGGTTGCGTTTTATGCGGAATGAAGGTTAGTTATGGGAAAAATTAAAAGAAGTTAAATAAAATGTGGAAACACATTTTAGTTTTAACTTGTTGGTTAACTTCTCCCAAAGGGAGTTAGGGGTGGGACCCACATCCACTTAACCTCCCTTGAGCGGATTAAGTGTGGTGGGGCCCACATGAACCCTAACTCTTCTTCTACTCTTTTAAAACTCCCTATAACTCCTCTTTAATTAACATGACAACTTGGGTTATTAAATGGGTTGAGTAGTTTAATTTCAAACCTTCGAATTTCAAAATGGTTTGGTTGTGTAAATAAAGTAAGGATTTAGCTTATTTTACTTTGGTTAGAATTCTTTTACCACCTTGAGGGAATTTGGAGATTTCTTCTTCTTCTTCAAAATCAACAAAGAATGTGAAGAACGCCGTTCTTCAACGAAGAACCTCTCCGTCGAAGAACTCGGTCCTTTCGTGACGCCGTATCCGAGACACGACGTACTTCTTCTGTGTCATCTCTTCTGCGACGATTTCCCGCGACGAAATCGTCGTCAAAGAACTTCGAATCCTCGCTTCACGACATCGACGTCCTTTTCCCGTGATTCCGACCACCACGACGCTAGTCTTCCGCGGGTCATTGACGAACATCGTTCTTGAAACCGAGGTAGGGGTTTGTTGTTGTTTAATTTATTTAATCACGTTCTTCATTCTAGCACGACGATCATTGAGGTTAAATGATTAAGTGTTATCGTCTAACAAGAGGGGGGGACGGACCACACAGACACGGCCGAACCCCCCTCATTTGTTCTTGAATGTTTCTTACTGATGAAACGAGATGGCGTGGTACCGTCGCACCACCCGAGAATCACACGGCAATTATTGCGTGGCGCCGTCGCGCCACGCCGTGGAAAGTATTATCATGAACGCGACGCCGTCGCGCCGCGTCGAAGGAAACCGAAGGTGTCGCAGCTGGAGTGGTGCCGCGACGGAGGAGCGCGGTGCCGTTGCACCGCACCGGACGACGAAGTCCGTGGCCTGTTCCGGGCCGCGGAGGAACGTGATGACCGATGGCCAGCCGGGCCGCCGGTGCCGGAAGATGGAAGAGGACCGGCCCTTGCCGGCCCTGTTGAGAAGAAGCCGGCCGGCCAGGTCGGGCCGGCCGGGATGGTGGAAACCGGGGGAATTTAATTCCCACGGGCGGTTTAATGCCCCCCCCCATTATGAGGGGGGCCGGTTTCACAAAGGGGGGCAGGCGGCCCCCCCGTTTCCAACAAGCTCGGCCTTCGGCCGAGCCGGCTGCGCGCCCAGCGGGCTGCCTTGCGCCGAACCGGCGCACCTGGCCGGGCCGCGCCGGGCCGGGTCGACCCTTCCCGGGGTGTGTTGACCCGGTTCGGGCCAACAGGGGGGGGGTCTCGAGCAGGGACGGCTCGGGCCCGAAACCCCCGTTACCGAGCGGTTTGGATTCAAATGCCCATAACTTGGGCTATGGATCTCCAAAGGACGAACCGTCTGTGGAGATGAAATCCTTGGATCAAGAGGGTTGTTTCGGTATATCGCACTCAATGTTTCGGAATACTTTGAGTTCGGCCGGGTTGGTTCGTACACGAAACCAACCGGGCCCTCGGAGCGGAAACGCTCATATCTTGAGCTACGGACGTCCGATCGACGTGTCGTCATCTCTGTTGAGTTCCTCTTAGTGATACTGATCTTTTGGAACTCTCCGCCCGAGGTTTGGACGCAGGTGGAGTACGGTCAGGTTTGTTTTTCCTTAAAAACCAATCGGGCCCCTAGAACGAAAAAGCCGATAACTCTCAGACCGGGCGTCCGATCGACGCGCCGTCTATTGCGTTGAGTTCTTGTTGATTATACGGAACTTTTGGATACATCAACTCTGTATTTGTGACAGTTTATGTATCAGCCTCTCGGCTCGTGGAGCGGATCCTCCTGAACGAGCTTGCTGTTTGCGGGAACCCTAGAGCTGGCTGCGACTGTGACTGCTACTGTGACTGCGATGACGATAAAGCAGAGATCCTCAGTGGATTCGACGACAACGACTACAGCACTCAGCGATCCTACGTGGATGAGTGCTACAGTTCCTATGTGGGCCCGATCCTGTGTGGGTCTGCGCTCAGCGGTCCTGTGTGAACCAGCGCCTACAGGTCCTGTGTGGTTCATTGCGGGGGTTAGTTACCTATCAATCCTACGTGGGTCCGACTACATTGATGGATCAGTGATCATATTTATCATTATCCAAAGTAGTATACCTGTGTGAGCGGAATCCTGTTTCTTTCCTATGTGGATTGTGTTGTGCTATCCTGTGTGGATTACGTTTTGCTTTCCTGTGTGCAATACGTATACTTTCTTGTGTGGACTGAATTGTACTGGGTCTCGGAGTTTGGAGTGTATTGGAATTGATGACTTAGTTATATGTATGGGAATATACCTAAGCAGTGTCGGTTGTTACTTCGTGATTGTATCTTCCTTTGTGGTTTATCCTTTGTGGATTTTGGGAGACCTTCAGGGGTCTCAGGGTCCTTACTGAGTAGCTTATACTAACCCCTGCACGGGCTATGCCCGCACTACGTTGTGTTTGTTGCAGACGACAGACAACGTTGATCGTAGTTGAGGCTTGCTGAGCAGGACGGTACCAGGAGGTGGACCACTGGGCGAGACGTGCTCGGAGCGGACGGCGGGACCCAAGAGGCAGTGAAGCTATCTGTACCCACCCTTAAGGTTGGATTTCAAGTGGATAACTCATTGTTGTGGCTTTTACTTTACAGTTGTTGTTTTCCATTTCGAGTTGTACTTTACTTTCAGTTTGGGTTTGTATACTGGCCCATTTACTTTTCTGCACTTTCAGTTGTACTCTGTTTTTACATAGTGTTTACTTTTCCTCTTGCTTACACTATGGTGTTTGTTTACTTTACAAAGGCAATTCCTTCTCTTTTAACCGGGATTTACGCCTTGGTGCTAGTCGCCAGCCCCTGGCCTATGGAAGGCGGGATTGGGGTTGTCACGGCACGGACCCCGAGGGCGGGTCATGACAAATTGGTATCAGAGGAGTTTGGTTCTACCGAGAACTCTGATCTTTTCTATGTGAAGCAATAATGTTTAGCGTATTAAGTGTGGTTATCAGCTCAGGGAGTCCATTGTTGGTGCGGCGGCTGACGTATCCGTACACCAGGACCCTGACTACTGATTTCCGACTTAATGCACGAAAACATTGATTGCATGTGTGTTTCAAGTTTTCCTTTGTGATTACTTTATATCAGCACACATGGTATACTATTCTAATCATGGCGCACCTGTTTCCTTTTCTGGATGGCCCCACGACGGCAGCCAGCTAGGGTTCCGAGAGTCGAGCGTGACGACAGCCCACCGAGCGACGAGGCCTCGGTGCATGGCCCTTTGTCTACAGTGGCACCGGTGGCAGCTCTACCCGCAGAGCCACCGATGCTTCCAGCACCAGCCGATGACGATGCACGTCACCTTGGAGCTCTGCAAGAGTTCCAGCATCAGCGACTGCCTAGGTTACGTGGGGAGACAGACCCCCAGGCAACAGAGGACTGGCTGGAGGCAGTGGTACGAGTTTTTAGGCTAGTGAGGACACCTGTAGACCTCATGGTGATCCTCGCTGCGAGCCTACTACACGCAGCAACATGACGATGGTGGATCTTGATGCTCCAGGTGCACGATGAGGCATCTCTACTTTGGACAGACTTTGAGAGCCTCTTCCACTTGGAGTTTGTCACAGCCACCCTTCGTGCGGTGCGTATCCAGGAGCTTCTTCAGCTGCGGCAGGGCAGTATGACTGTCGCTCAGTACTCAGCGATATTTACTGATCTCTCGCGCTACTCGACCGACATGGTACGAGAACCATTCTTTCGGGCCTGGACCTTCGAGCAGGGTTTGAGACACGAGATCAGGGCGTCGCTGATCTCCCTCAGCATACAGACTCAGACAGGAGTACTGGAGCGGGCCCTTTTGATCGAGAGCTTTCTTGGTGAGTCTACACCAGCGCAGAGACCCACCGCAGGGTGGCACGTGGCAGAGTCATCTGTAGTAGGAAGTCGACGGATGACTCAGGGGTCCAGGCAGACCAGACCTTCAGGAAGACGACCTCTGGACACTGGCTCAGTAGTGCGGGGCACACAGCGCGGAGCCAATATTTCGAGAGGCAGACAGTGCTACTCGTGCGGCGGGCAGGGCCACATGGCTCGTGACTGCCCGACCCGCCGTGCCGAGGAGTAGCAGACGGTTGAGGGACCACCTAGGCAGAGGCAGAGGGTCAACCGTGGCGGTCCGCGGTGAGGAGGCAGACGAGGCAGAGGAGCTGGCCGAGCAGCAGGTGGTGGGTGACGCTTTGAGGCTCTGCCACCACCACCACCAGGAGGTCCACCCCGACCACAGGGAGCTGGCGGGCAGAGACAAGCACAGCTCCAGGAAGCAGAGGCCTACGACCACGGCGCGCCAGAGATGATTCGAGGTACTATCTGGGTCTATTCCACCCTTTCTTCAGTACTTATAGACACAGGAGCGAGTCACTCTTTCATAGCCGCTGCCCTTGTTCGGAGCTCGGAGATTCCGACAGAGCCGTTGGCTCGATCCTTACGACTAGAGACTCCTACGGGAGAATACATGACGATCACACACTAGTTCCGGCAGTGTGATCTTACTCTAGGAGGCGATAGCTTCGGCTGTGATCTTCTTGTACCAGCGTCGAGGCCTTACGACGTCATCATTGGCATTGAATGGCTATCTACAGTCCATGTACAGATTGACTATTTTAGGAGTAAGGTGTGATGTGTACGCACCGACGGGAGCAGGTTCACCTTCACCAGTGAGAAGGGAGGCTTTGCAGCATAGGATGGACTTCCGCGGAGGAGAGGACAACCCATCACACATCAGTTGGCTAGCCTCATCCTTGGAGGAGTTGACGTGCGGAGTCCTGGTTTTCCTGCAGTGGTGGATCAGTTTGCGAACATTTTTCCAGAAGACATTCCAGGGCTACCTCCTCGCAGAGATGTAGAATTTTATATTGACATGTACCCCGAGACATCCCCGATATCCAATCCAGCATATCAGATGGCCCCCGCCAAGCTTCGAGAGAAACGGGTATAGTTGGAGAACTTGCCGGGCAAGGGGTTCATCTGACCCAGTGTTTCACCCTGGGCTTCCCCGATATTGTTCGCCATGAAGGCGGACAGGAGCTTGTGAATTTGTGTTGACTATCGTTGTCTGAACCAAGTAACGGTGAGGAACAAGTATCCGCTACCGAGGATTTATGACCTCTTTGATCAGCTCAAGGGAGCACTGTGGTTCTCGAAGATAGGCCTCAGGTTAGGCTATCATCAGCTCAGAGTCAGAGACGAGGATGTGTAGAAGACGACCTTTAGATGTTGGTATGGCCACTATGAGTTATTGGTTATGCCTTTCGGCGTAACCAATGCTCCAGCAGTGTTCATGGCACTCATGAACAGGATCTTTCATCTATACCTCGACCAATTTGTCGTGGTCTTTATCGAAGACATACTGATTTACTCGACGACTGAGGAGGAACACGCATACCACTTGCGAGTTGTACTAGACACACTCCGAGAGAAACAACTTTATGGTAAGCTCACGAAGTGCTAGTTCTGGATACGTGAGGTCCACTTCTTGGGACACGTCATCTCTAAGGCGGTAGATGCAGTGGATCCCGCGAAGATCGAGGCAGTGCTAGCTTGGGAGCCACCCAAGAGCGTGATGGAGGTTCAGAGTTTCTTGGGACTAGCTGGATACTATCAGAGATTTGTGCCAGACTTCTCTAGAGTTCGACAGAACTCACAGCTTTGACGAAGAAGGGGAAACCCTTCGTGTGGTCAGACAGATGTCAGCAGAGCTACCAGGAGCTGAGGCAGAGATTGAACAGTTCACCTATCCTGAGGTTGCCTGAGGAGGGAGTAGGGTACGTAGTCTACTGCGATGCATCAGGGACCAGACTCGGATGTTTTATGATGCAGGAGCGGGCAGTGATCTCCGATGGAACACGTCAGTTGAGGCCCCATGACTTGAACTACGCTACCCATGACCTGGAGTTAGCAGCAGTGTTCTTCGCTCTGAAGACATGGCGACACTACCTGATGGGTGAGCGCTTTATAGTCTTTTCTGATCATCAGAGTCTCAGGTATATCTTCACGCAGAAGGACCTGAACCTGAGACAGCGGCGATGGCTTGAGTTCCTCCAGGACTATGACTTTGAGATAGTCTATACTCCTAGGAAGGGGAATGTAGTAGTCGATGCCCTCAGCAGGAGGACGAGAATTCAGCTACTTGAGGAGGTGACGGAGCAGCTAGCCTCTTTACATATATCCTTCGTGGATAGAGATGGAGCAGCCTTCCTCCAGTCTCTCACAGTCACTCCTCCACTACTGCAGTGGGTCAGAGAGGCACAGTGTGAGGACGCTGACTGTGAGACACGGCGTGCACAGATATCCTCGGGACAGGCACCTGATGGTTTCTCCCTTGCAGTAGAGCATGACATCCTTTTCAGAGGACGTACCATGGCACCTGTTGCTTTGCGAGAGGAGGTGCTGAGAGAGTTTCACACTTCTCCTTTGGCGGTACATCGAGGAGTGGCGAAGATGTACCAGGATCTCAGATGACAGCACTGGTGGCAGGGCATGAAGAAGGCTATGGCAGAGTTTGTTTCTCGATGCCTCACCTGCCAGCAGGTGAAGGCAGAGCATTAGGTACCAGCAGGCTTGGTACAACCCTTGGAGGTTCCGGAGTGGAAGTCGGACAGTATATCTATGGACATTGTGACTGGACTTCCACGCACTTCCAGAGGTCACGACTCCATTTGGGTGACTGTTGACCGACTCACCAAGTCGGCACACTTCTTACCCATTAGAGAGCAGGGCTCAGTGGAGAGCTTGGGACGTCTCTACATTCAGGAGATTGTGCGGCTCCATGGTGTGCCATCACCTATCGTCTCCGATCGAGATGCTCGCTTTACTTCCTAGATTTGGAAGTGGTTATAGGAGGCGTTTGAGACGCAACTACGTCATAGCACAACCTTTCACCCTCAGACGGATGGTCAGACGGAGAGGACAATTCAAACTCTCGAGGACATGCTCCGCGCATGTGTCCTCGACTTTGGTCACACTTGGGAGGACCACCTACCCTTGGTGGAGTTTGTGTACAACAACAGCTACCACTCCACCATCGGTATGGCAACGTACGATGCATTGTACGGACGAACTTGTAGATCTCCTTTGTTCTGGACAGACCCTGGGGAGTCAGCACTTGTGGGACCGAAGATGGTCCAGGCCATGACAGAGAAGGTCCAGGTCATCCAGGAGCAGATGAGGACGGCTCAGAGCCGGCAGAAGTCATACGCTGACAGGAGGAGGTGGCCACAAGAGTTCGAGGATGGAGACCACGTATTCTTGCGGGTCTCACCTCGACGTGGTATACAGAGATTTGGCAGAGGCGGCAAGTTATCTCTGCGCTTCATCGGACCCTTCTAGGTCCTCAGCAGGATTGGCGAGTTGGCTTATCGCCTGGCTCTCTACCACCTCAGTTTCACCGCTTGCACGACGTCTTCCACGTATCTCAGCTGAGGAGATACGTGCATGACCTGACGCACATCATTGACCATGGAGAGCTTGACATTGACGATGGGGTGACTTTTATGGAGTTTTTGGTGGAGATAGAGGATCAACAGGAGCGGGTCCAACGTGGACGGTCGATTCCTCTAGTGCGCATCAGATGGCAGCACGGGAATCTCCAGGAGAGAACTTGGGAGCGGGAGGCTCAGATGCGTTCTCAGTACCCTCATTTGTTTCCCTAGTTTTTGATGTATCTTTACGGGGACGTAAAGCCCTGAGGTGGGAGTAATGTAAAGACCAGTAAAATTCAAGGGAAATTTTTTCTTAATTTTCTTTGGATTTTTACAAGAGCGCGGTTTCTGACGGCACCTGATTCCAAGGCCCGGAGTGCCCTGAATCAATTTCCGAAGTTTGGCTCAGGTACGTTCAGTGAACGAACGAGTGGGAATTACTAACTTTTGATCCGGTGCAAGGAATTGAAATCCGAGGACACCGATGAACTCGCAGCGCCGATATTTGCTTAAGGAGACCTTTTCCGAGGTTGCGTTTTATGCGGAATGAAAGTTAGTTATAGGAAAAATTAAAAGAAGTTAAATAAAATGTGGAAACACATTTTAGTTTTAACTTGTTGGTTAACTTCTCCCAAAGGGAGTTAGGGGTGGGACCCACAACCACTCAACCTCCCTTGAGCGGATTAAGTGTGGTGGGGCCCACATGAACCCTAACTCTTCTTCTACTCTTTTAAAACTCCCTATAACTCCTCTTTAATTAACTTGACAACTTGGGTTATTAAATGGGTTGATTTGTTTAATTTCAAACCGTTGAATTTCAAAATGGTTTGGTTGTGTAAATAAAATAAGGCATTAGCTTATTTTATTTTGGATAGAATTCTCTTACCACCTTGAGAAAATTTGGAGCTTTCTTCTTCTTCTTCAAACTCAACGAAGAACGCGAAGAACGCCATTCTTCAACGAAGAACATCTCTGTCAAAGAACTCGGTCCTTTCGTGACGCCATATCCGTGACGCGACGTACTTCTTCCGCGTCATCTCTTCAGCGACGATTTCCCGCGACGAAATCGCCGTCAAAGAACATCGAATCCTCGCTTCACGACGTCGACGTCCTTTTTTCCCGTGACACCGACCACCGCGATGCTAGTCTTCCGCGGGTCGTTGAAGAACATCGGTCTTGAAACCGAGGTAGGGGTTTGTTGTTGTTTAATTTATTTAATCACGTTCTTGGTTCTAGCATGACGATCCTTGAGGTTAAATGATTAAGTGTTATCGTCTAACGAGAGGGGGGGCCGGACCACACAAACACGGCCTCACCCCCCTCCTTTGTTCTTGAATGTTTCTTGCGGATGAAACGAGATGGCATGGTGTCGTCACACCACGCGATAATCACACGGAAATTATTGTGTGGCGCCGTCGAACCACGCCGTGGAATGAATTATCATGAACACGACGTCGTCGCGCCACGTCGAAGGAAACCAAAGGTGTCGCGGCCGGAGCGGGGCCACAGCGGAGGAGCGCGGTGCCGTCGCACCGCGCCGGACGATGAAGGCCGCGGCCGGTTCCGGGCCGCGGTGGAACGTGATGACCGACGGCCAGCCGCGCCGCCGGTGCTGGAAGACTGAAGAGGACCGGCCCTTGCCGGTCCTGTTGAGAAGAAGCCGGCCGTCCAGGTCGGGCCAGCCGGGATGGTCTAAACCGGGGGAATTTAATTCCCCTGGGCGGTTTAATGGCCCCCCATTATGAGGGGGTCCGGTTTCACAAAGGGGGGCAGGCGGCCCCCCCATTTCCAGCAAGCTCGGCCTTCGACCGAGCTGGCAGCGCGCCCAACGCGCTGCCTTGCGCCGAACCGGCATGCCTGGCCGGGCCGCGCCGGGCCGGGCCACGCCGGGATGGGCCGCGCCGGTCCAGGTTGACCCTGTCCGGGGCGGGTCGACCCGGTTCGGGCCAACCAGGGGGGTCTCGGACTGGGACGGCCCGGGCCCGAAACCCCCGTTACCGAGCGGTTTGGATTCAAATGCCCATAACATGGGCTACAAATCTCCAAACAACACGCCGTCATCGGAGATGCGATCCTTGGATCAAGATGGTCGTTTCGGTGTATCACACTCAAGGTTTCGGAATACTTTGAGTTCGGCCCGGTTGGTTCGTACACGAAACCAACCGGGCCCTCGGAGCGGAAACGCTCATATCTTGAGCTACGGACATCCGATCGACGTGCCGTCAGCTTTGTTGAGTTCCTCTTAGTGAGACAGTTCTTTTGGCAGTCTCCGCCCGAGGTTTGGATGCAGGTGGAGTACGGTCGGTTTTTTTTGCCTTAAAAACCAACCGGGCCCCTGGAACGAAAAAGCCGATAACTCTCAGACTGGGCGTCCGATCGACGCGTCGTCGGTTGCGTTGAGTTCCGGTTGACGATACGGTACTTTTGGATACATCAACTATGGACTTTGTGACAGTTGATGTATCCGCCTCTCAGCTCGTGGAGCGGATCCTCCCGAACGAGCTTGCTGTGTGCGGGAACCCTAGAGCTGGCTGCGACTGTGAATGGTACTGCTATTGTGACTGCGACGACGACATAGCAGAGATCCTCAATGGATTCGATGATGACGACTACAGCACTCAGCGATCTTACGTGAATCAGTGCTACAGGTCCTGTGTGGGCCCGATCCTGTGTGGGTCCGATTCTTTGTGGGTCTGCGCTCAGCGGTCCTGTGTGAACCAGCGCCTACAGGTCCTGTGTGGGCCTGATCCTGTGTGGGTCATTGCGGGGGTTAGTTACCTATCAATCCTACGTGGGTTCGACTACTTAGATGGATCAGTGATCATCTTTATCATTATCCGAAGAAGTATACCTGTGTGAGCTGAATCCTGTTGCTTTCCTGTGTGGATTGTGTTGTGCTATCCTGTGTGGATTACGTTTTGCATCCCTGTGTGGAATACGTATACTTTCCTGTGTGGACTGAGTTGTACTTGGGCTCAGAGGTTGGAGCGTATTGGAATTGATGACTTAGGTATATGTATGGGCATATACCTAAGCAGTGTCGGTTGTTACTTCCTGATTGTATCTTCCTTTGTGGTTTATCCTTTGTGGATTTTGGGAGACCTTCAGGGGTCTCGGGGTCCCTACTGAGTAGCTTATACTCACCCCTGCACGGGCTATGCCCGTACTACGTTGTGTTGTTTGCAGAAGACGGACATCGTTGATTGTAGTTGAGGTTTGCTGAGCAGGACGGTACCAGGAGGTGGACCACTGGGTGAGACATGCTCGGAGTAGACGGCGGGACCCGAGGAGCAGTGGAGCTATCTGTACCCACCCATCAGGTGAGATTTCCAGTGGACAGCTCGATGTAGCGGCTTTTACTTTACAGTTTCTATTTTCCCTTTCGAGTTGTACATTACTTTCAGTTTGGGTTTGTATACTGGCCCATTTACTTTTCTGCACTTTCAGTTGTACTCTGTTTTTACTTAGTGTTTACTTTTATGCTTGCTTACACTGTGGTGCTTGTTTACTTTACAAAGGCAATGCCTTCCCTTTTAACCGGGATTTATGCCTTAGTGCTAGTCTCCATCCCCTGGCCTATGGAAGGCGGGCTTGGGGTAGTCACGGCACGGACCCCGAGGGCGGGTCGTGACACATCGTCAATCTAAAAGGAACCAGAGTTGTTCATTATTCTTCATCGGAGGCCACTATTCTTCATCCAAATCTCAAGAGTTTCCTCCCACGTTCTGTCCTTCACCGATGATGCTCTCCCAAAATTAAATAATAGGTTCTACCTCTTATTTAACTTCACATGTAAATAATCTCTCTCGTAAAAACTCACCACATTAAATAAAACGTGGTGAAAATTATGTTAAGAAGAGAGGGAGATGTTTTCCACATTATTGAACACGTTGGCGGTTAAATTAAAAAGTATAAAGAGGAAGGTTCCACATTAAATATGAGTTGACACAATTAAATGGATTTAGGAGAAATTAAAAGGGAGGTTTGTCAAATTAATGGGGAGCTTACTAATGGGTTCAGAAAGAATTAAATGGGGAGGGGGGGTCGTGTGGACCCCACCTCTATAACTCCCATAGTTGGGTAGTTAAGTGGATGCAGGCCCCACCCTTAATTACCCATGGGAGGAGGTATCCTCCATTAGTAATAAAAATTGTTCTTACAATTTTTATATATTTCATAAACAAACCCCCCAAAATTAACATCTCCTCTTTTTCGAATGCAGCTACGGTAAGTGTCACCTTAAGCAATTATCGGCACTGTGAGTTCATCGGTGCCCCAAGATTTTAATTCCGAGCACTGCTTCAAAAGTTTGAAAAATCCCGCTTGTTTGATCACTGAACTTACCCGAGCTAAATTTCGAAAAAAAGATTCGAGGAACACTGGGCCGCAGATTCCAGCATCGTCAGAAGCCTCAGACTCGTAAAATTTAAAAGTATATTAGATGAAAATTCTTTTAAATTTATGTGTCTTTACATGTCATATCATAGGATGTAGTTGGAGTTGTTCCTGTAATGAATTAGGCGTTACTTGCTAGGGAGCCACTCAGGAATATGGCGAAGGTAGGAAGTTTCTTCGGCTTTGCTGGATATTACAAGAGGTTTGTGATAGAATTTTCTAGACTTGAAAAACCACTATCAGTATTGATGAAGAAGGGGAAACCCATCGTGTGGTTGGAGAGATGCCAGCAGAGCATTCAATAGCTGAGGTAGAGGCTGACTATTTCCTCCATCTTGAGGCATCTAAAGGAAGGTGTAGGGTATGTAGTCCACTATGACGCCTCAAGGACCGCACTCAAATGTGTCATGATGCGTGAGAGATCAGTAATCACATATGTCTCTTGACAGTTGAGACAAAATGAGAAAATCTTGGCTACCCATGACATCGAGTTAGTCGTAATCACATATGGATCTCGAAAGCTGAAGGGTGGACGTTATACAATGTACTCTAATCACAAGATTCTCAGGAATATCTTTTCACAAAAGGACTTGAACTATAGGCAGTGATATTGGATTCAGTTCCTCTAGTAAAATGACATTGAGATAGATTATAATTTTGGGATGGGGAACGTTTTTGAAGATGTAATAAGCAGGAGATCTGGTATACAACTGCTAGGATAAATGATAGAGCAGCTAGCCACATTGCAGATATCCCTTGTGGATAGATATGTAACAACTTTTTTTCAATCTCTTACAGTCACTCCCATACTTATTTATCAAGTCAGGGAGGCGCATCACGGGGATGCTGGCTGTGAGACACGACGTGCTCACATATCCACAGGACAGGCACCTGATTGATTTTCTATAGGTGGGGAGCTGGTCATCCTTTTCTAAGGATGTACCATGGTACGAGTGTCACATCAAGAGTATGTGTTGAGGGAGTTTCACACATCCCCTTTAGAAGTACATCCATGAGTGGCGAAAATGTACCAGGCTATCCAATGACAGCACTGGTGGTTGAGAATAAGTAAAGTTCTTGCATGTTTTGTCTCTTGATACCTCACTTGTCATGAAGCAAGTGAAGGAAAAGTATCAGGTACCAGCAAGCATGGATCATCCTTTAGAAGTTCTAGAGTGGAAGTGGGATGGGATATACATGGACATCGTGACAGGACTTCCACGTACCTCCAGGGGACATGACTCTATTTGGGTGAATGTCGACCAACTCACCAAGTCAGCCTATATTCTACCGATTAGAGAGCAAGTTTTAGTAGAGAGCATGGGACGCCTATATATGCTGGAGATTGTGTGGCTACAAGGAGTACCTTCATCTATTATCTCTGATCGTGAAGCACAACATTCTTCCTGGCCTTATAAGGAGTTGTAGGAGGATTTCAGGATGTATCTTCATTTGAGAACTACCTTCCATCCTCAGAAAGATGGTCAGTAGTAGTAGACCATTTAAACCCTTGAGGACATGCTGCGTGATTGTGTCCTCGACTTCGGTCGTAGCTGGGAGGGTCACCTTCCTTTGGTGGAGTTTTCACACAACAATAGCTATAACTCCACCATAGGCATGGAACCTTTTGAGGCGTTATACGGGTTTCCTTGCATATTAACATTTTGCTGGACTGAACCAGGGGATTCAGCAATAGAGAGACCTGAGATTGTATGGGCTACGACAAAAATGGTGCAGATCATCCAGGAGCGTAAGAAGACAGCATAGATCAGAAAGAAGTCGTATGCTAACAAGTGACAGAGACCTCTAGAGTTTGAGGATGGAGAACATGTCTTTGTACAGGTCTCTCATCGAGGAGGTTTGTCAAGATTTGGCTGAGGTGGAATGTTATCTCTGAGGTTCATCAGATCATCCTAGGTCCTCATCAAATTAGGTGAGGTGAATTACTAAATATCTCTTCCACTTCAGTTGCATTAGGTGCACGACGTCTTCCGCGTATCTCAGCTGAGGAGATACGTGAATGACCCTTCTCACATCCTCGACCATGGAATGTTAGACTTTGATGATGAACTAACTTTTTCCGAGTTTTGTTTAGCGATTGAGGATCGACAGGATCGGGTCCTTCGATGATATTTGATACCTCTGGTGCATATTTTTTGGTATCACTGGAACCCCCATGAGAGCACATGGGTGCCGGAGGCTCAGATGAATGCTCAGTACCCCCACATGTTCCTTTAGTTTGAGTTATGGATTATGGGGAAGTAATGCCTAAGGTGGGGAGAATGTAAAGACCCATAACTTCCATGTAATTTTTTTAAATAAATGGGAATTTTATAAGTCCATGAAAACTGACGGCACATGATTCTGAGGGCCAGTGTGGACGGAATAAATTTCTGATGTTTTTTCAGGTATATTCAGTAAATGCACGAGAAGGTTTTTATAACTTTTGAACTAGTTCTCAGAATTGAAATATGAGGGCACTTTTGAACTCGCAGCACTAGTATTCACTTAAAGGATACTTTCACCTCAATGATAGATAGAAGAGGTAAAACGTTAGTTTTTGGGGTTTTCGATGAAATAATTAAATAAATTGAACTTTATTTCATTATCTTTTGAGCTTCCATGTGGATATTTCATGTGGAGTCCACTGTAACTAACCCTACATGTAGAAGGTGTAAGTGGGAACCACCAGACCTTAACCTCCAATGAGTGGTAAATGTGTAGGGGACCACCCGAACCATGACCTCCCATGAGAAGTTATGGTGGTGGGGCTACTCGGGATTAAACCTCTCGAAACCCCCAATTAATTGGGTGGAACCCTCAACACCCACAATTAATGGGAGGAGAATAAAACCTCTCAACCCCCTCATAAATGTGGGGGGTCCTCTTTAACACTCCACAATTTTAATTGTGCCAACACACATTATTAATTTTGCCAAATCCTCCCCATTATTTAATTAATTCAATACATCAATTAATTTTTTAACCATTTTGAATATTATGTGAATGAATTATTAGAAATTTCAATCTATTATTTTGGCTACAAATTCTCTTTGGTGGAATTGGGGAGAGGAGGAACTTGGGAGAAATCACCCAACGAAGAATGATGCACTGACGAGGAACACCTTCGACTATGGAGAATGACCTCGGCTTCGACATTCTTTTTTGGAACCTCCTCTAAAGTAGGACTTGTTCGTCAACAAGGAATCGATGTCTGCAATCGCACGCTAATGTCAACCAAAATCAAACAAGGTTGGGTTTTTAATTAAATATGGTTTTGTTCCCTTGAATATTTTCATCTAAAAACAAAGAACACAGATCAACTTATTAACAAGTTGATCCTCAGATGATTTCCTTGCGGGTTAGGAATAAATTTTTGCGGAATGTTATAGGGGTTATTTATTTATTTGATTTACACTTCCCATGTTCTACCCTATTTTCCTTTGTGGGGTTGGAAATATATTTTATCAAGGGATTATAGTAATTAATGTTTAAAAAATCTTTCATGATCGTTCTTCATTTATCCTCTTAATGACCACTTTATACCACTCTAAATGTAGAGGGTTCATGCCAAACTAACAAGACCTGAGTCCCTCTGCCGTACTTATTTGTGATATTATTTGGAATGGGGAAAGGTGAAAAGACAATGAAGGCGTCGTAGGAAATAGTACCCACACCCACAGCCACCGCGACTCGCACAACCCGCTGGCCAAACCGGCCGCACCACCCACCATCCACCGAGCTGCCCCAGCTCACGCCGCATGGCAGTCTCTCGTGAAGTCGCGCCCTCGTGGTGCCCTCCTGGATGAACTAGACATGAACTGCCCTCCCAGCCAAACCGGCCTCGTGGCGGCCTCGAAGACAAACCGTACTCACACCCAGGGCCGAGTCGCCCTCATAGCGCCCTTCAGGCCGAGCTGCCCACTCAATGCCCTTCGGGGTGAACCGCCCATGTGATGACCTGTGGTCGGTCCATATCCTCACGGCTGGTTCATGCCCTCTTTTCCCTTGGAAAACTCTAATGGCTGACTGGGATGGACCCAGCAGACCGGGCCAAACTCGAAGTACATTCCCTCTCAGTGGTCTAGGTCAGACCCAAAAATCAGGTCGTGTCGATCTAAACTGAGTCGGCCCAGACTAGGTCGGGCTGGGATAGTCTGATGGGGTCAGACTGGACCGAGGCCCACTACGACCCTTGACTTTATTTTCTCCATATCCTAGTCACCAGACATCCATTTGATAAACAGTCAGTGGTGATGGTAATCTCGGAGCATGAAGGACACATTGTGTATACCCCAATAACGTTTGGGATATTGCAGAGATACAGGCAGGTTGGATCGTTCAGGAATCCAAGTGGGCCCCCGCGACTAAAATCTTATAACATGCAGACCAAGAGTGAGATTGACGCACCATATATTGCGTTGATACCCCTAAGGCATGACATACCATTGAGATACATCTTCATGGGACATTGTGATAGTTGGTGTATCGACCAGTAGCTCATGGAGTGGATCCTCTCAGAGATAAGAAAGAATAGTGCGGAGACGTAGTACCTACCTGCGACCTGACGACAACTAACCTTTTGACTCGGAATGACTCTACATTCCTAGTGGAGAGCACCTTTGGTGTCCTGGCAGACCCATAGTAAAGGAACACCATTGGATACATGACAAACCCATGGTACTCGACAGGTTGAGTACGTCAACAGGCTACGAGGGGGAGAGCGCTTGGTGACGTAGAAGACCCACAGTAGGGAGTGCCTCTATGTTACATGGAAGACCCACCATACTCGACAAGAGGAGTACCTCAAGAGTCCATGTTTAGTGGGATTCACGCTTTGTGTTGCAGCATGCCCACTGTACTCGATTGAGCTGGAGTTCTCTAGTTGTTGAGGATTCGATAATGTGACTGGGGATGTTACTTGATACTACACATATAATAAAATCTCAGTTGAGCGAAGTCAATACTTTTGTGATTCCTCATTACTGAGATAGAATACATAACAACATAGGTATATGTTTGGGTATATACCTAAGTATGGTTGCCTGTTGATTTCATACATTGTGGTTTATCTTTGTTTGATTTTGTGGGACATTGATGGTCTCGGGGTCCCAACTGAGTATCGATATACTCACCCTTTCACGGTCTATGTCTGCACATTGTTGTGTTGGATGCCGATAATAGACAACGCTGACTGAGGATGAGAGTACCAGGACTAGACGATACCAGTAGGTAGACCATACTGATTGTTGGTACATGGAGGAGACAAAAGAACGTGGTGTTCTGAGGAGAAGATCTGTACCTACCCTTTATGTAGGAACCTCGATGGATTATCTAGTAATTATCTCTTATTTTTCTTCAATTGTATTTCATTTCATTTGTTATCGTAAATTCTAGTTGGTCCTGTATTCTGTCCTCTTTTTACTTTCAATACACTTTTCTTATACAATTTACATGGAGTTTCATCCAGCTGTGTTCTTGCTTTTTTGTTAGTTATAGGTTATAAAGGCAATGTCTTCCCAGTTTTAGGAAATTACACATTTGGTACTAGTCGCCAGCCACTGGCCTATAGAAGGCGGGCATGGGGTAGTCACGGCAATGACCCGGGAGGATGGGTCGTGTCATTAAATAATATAAATTATTTTATTTTCTGTGGATAATTTCCATGCATAATTCCTTAAACATAAACACATTAATTATTTTATTATAATGACAAATTTATTTACATAAGAAGTTAATTAAAGGTCATGGGTTTTGATGATCCGAGGATCATAAATTCAAAATGGAATCAGTGTATTGATTGTCGTAAAAGAGGCCATTATTACATCATACACATAATAATTATCAGGATATAATTATCATTTCCATAAAAAAAATTATACTTTAAATAATATCTATGAATTTTGGTTATAAAAAATAAACATTACAATCATGGAGACGATAATACATACTTAAATATGTGTAACATTACCATTTTTGAATGATCAATATGGAAATAAAAAAATTGTTGAATTTTTATTTTAATATTTATAATAATAATATATTTTATCTTTATATACGCTTACATATACTATCCATGTGATGCAGTTATAATAAATACATATAACATCACATCATACGTTGGTATTTTTTCGTACATAAGAACGATGTTATCGTTTTTTTTATGGATGATAAGTTAAGAATGTATAAGATATGTTACTTTACAATAATGATTAATATTTAAAGAAGATAATTAAAAAATATTAAATAAAAAATCATCAATATCCATGAGTGGTGATCGTGGAAATGTAATTATATCGGTTTCGAAGAATTTAGTCTGTTACACAAACAAATGGTGGTTTCATTTCCCATTTGATGGAAGAGCAGTAGGATGAATTTTATTATATAAAAAACATATTTTTTAATAGAATATATGGGTGTTATTATATTGTATTTTCTATTACAAAATTGAGTTTGGAAAAATAAATAGTAAAAAAATATGATCTTGGCAATGATTATTAGCTTTGTTCACTAGAAACTTCTTTAGATCTAATATTAAGAACCCCAATGTTGTTATTTTAGGAAGAAAATAATTTATAAGATGTTTTTGAGGCTTTGGGAGATATTTTGGTATGTTTTTCTCAACAAAAGTTACATTATGTATTTGAATGAGTGACAAGAGGGGGTTCTCTTTTGTAATTATAGTGGAGTGGTATTTTTTTAAATACTAAAAAATATTCAGTCATTAAAAGTTTCTCTCAATCCATGTGACTATAAAATTGAAAAAAATTGGATTATAGGGGGATATTCTAGATCAAAAACTCCAAAAAATTAATAAAAAATTACATTTTTAAACATATTATTCTATTTACCTTTAAGGTTACTCAATTTTAAAATATGAGTTGTTCACAATGGTTTTTAGTACCTCAAATATTTTTATTATTCATTTAATAAAAATAGTGCACCTAATATTTTTATATTAATTATAATAGTAAAATATATGGAATCCATTATTTAAAATTCATAACAAAAATTTTACGTAATTCAATTTAAAATTAATTTGTCAAAAATATTTTGAAAATTAGTTTTAAAGTGAAATATATTATTCCATCATAAGTTGATCGTACTTTAACTATGCGACTAGTATTTATAATTATTTTAATTTGACATCTTATAAATATAAATATAAATATATATATATATATAATATATATTTAATTAAAATATGTCTTTAATACTATTTATTTTAATTATTTAAAATGGTTAAAATTTATGCACATAAAAATACATTATAAAAACTATATTTTTATTCACAAAAATAAACTCTACTAAATAATAAAAATTTAAAATTAAAATGAAATTAATGAAATTAATCAAAATTAAATAGTTCATAATTAAATTTTTTAATTGCTCCAAAATATATATAGAATTATAAATTATTTTATTTAATGATAATAAATTAATGCATATTAAAAATATGCAATATTTACTATTCAAAGAAAAATAAATACATTCAGAAAAAATACAAAAAATTCAAACAAATACAATATTTATATTCCATCATTAATAATAATATTCATTTTATAAAATTAAATGTCAATAAATTAAAATTTTTAATTATAACAATTTACCACTAAACAATAAGAATCATTTTTGAAGAAAACCTATTTTGTATGAATAAATGTATTTTTTAATAAATTGAGAGATTATTTCCTAAGAATTTATAAATGAATATACATATACTAAAAGAATTTTATATATTTTAAAAATAATAAAACCATTTTTTATCCTCCAATTTATTATCCATGTTATAATAGTCATATTAAAAAATATAATTTAAATAATATGTCATTGGTCATTTAATATTTAATTTTTTGTAATCTATAGGTTGATGAAAATAGTTATTTAAAATCTATAGGTGTTAATTTATATACCCTAAAATTAATTATTCCCTTGAATTATTTATATTTTATTAGTATTAATGTGTCTAGAATTTGAAAATTCCTTTTTGAAATACCCACATTAGAAAAAGGGTTAAAAAATTCACATAAAAGTGGGAATGGAAAATTAGAAATTCATCTAGAAAAACACATAATTACGTTTCCATGTTGGGAGTAATTGGTTGTAAGTGAAAATATAGAAATTAAATATGGTAAATAATCATGGATAGTGATATAGATCACTGATAATAAGAAAGTGATTGATCATTAGAAAGGTGACAAGCATAAATCGATAAATCTATTATGAGTTAAAAGACCATTGATTCCCTGTATTTAAATATAACATGTTAAAATTTTGGTTTCCAAATTCATTTCCTATAGTTGAGAGATTCATTTATATCAATATATATTTTAAAAAAATTATAATTACATGTTTTCTTTTTGTCTGATGAGCATAATTTCATCTTTTTTTATACATTAATCTATTTCCATATCACTTCATACTCTATCAAATGAAAATAAATTTGAAATTTTTATTATGGGATCACTAAAATTTACTTCTAAAATATATAATTATTCAAAAAATATGATATGACAATATTTCTTTCACGGCCCCTTCTCCCTAAAGAGTACGACTCCTGGGCCAGAAATGTCAGAAGGGAGATAATGACCCCCATGTCCTGCCTCCAATAGGCCTCGTTTTGGTGACTAGCACCGAGTTTATAGAAAACACACAAATGGAAGGAATTACCCTCTAAGAAAAAACATATAGAAGAATGAGTTAAGATAGACACCAACCGACTCCAAATCAACCAGTAAGATAAAATAAATCCCAAGTACACATATTAAATGTCTGGCAAAACTACTATAATTAAAAGGGTAAAAACTACCAGTACACAAAAAAATGTAAAACAATAGCAACCACAAGCCCAAACTACTTCTACAACCACAATCTCCTAGTAACCATCCAGATCTCTAACCTACTCCAAGTGACCTAAAAATAGTTTATATATACATAGGGTATGTATAACAGCATACTCAGTAGAATCCTCCCCGAAGCCTCTCATGAAAATGTAAAGAAAGCATTCTAAAGAACAATGGACAACAAGTGAATATAACTCATCACCTAAATAGGTATACTATGTTCCCAACCTTACCATGGATAATCTCTCCAAGTAATGAATTCAGGAATATATCATATAATATTGAATACCAAGGGTACCCCGCAACTACATCCACATTGGTTTGCCGCTTTGCCCCATCGTCGCACGTCCGGAGCTTCTCTTCCCAAAAAGGCTTGCCCAAAGAAACCTGGGAGAATCACCACAACATGCACCTTGTGAAAAAAAAAACATCCAATCCCACTTAAGATAAGTAACCATGTAGTTTCTAGGATCCACCAAAGCATGAATAATGTGTATCATACATCAGGTATTATACCTCAATCCATTACAACCCATACAACAAGTAAGGATCCTCAAGCCATCATATCTTAGAAACGTTACACCTATATTAGTCCATAAGAAACTATATCCATAATATATGTATGTGAATTACCACAAGCCATTACAGTCCTCTACACATATATATGGGGAAAACTAACAATGATTCCTACCAACACATGTTACTACCAAGATAATATAGTGGGGCTAAATGGGTTAGTCATCTATTAATCCTCCCACCAAAATGTTAGGGAAAACACCCCCAGGGATCAGAATCCCTATGGTGTTAGTTTCCCTTACTAACATGGTGAATTAATATATAGAAACAAAAAAAGTACAAAATATACTATACCACACAACCACACTATGGGCATAACATAGTCATAGAATCAACTACAGCAACCCTCTCTCAGACTCAGAGCTGCTACTTCTAAGACTAGGTATCCTATATACACATTACCATTTAATGATATTTAATACATTTTTTCATTTAGTTTTAATCAGTTTCAGTTTACGTTAAATAATTATTCAAACATTAATTATCTAATAACAATTCCACATTAAATTTCATTCGCATCACACACAAATTCCACTTTCCCATTAAATTTACAACCTCAACATTATGTTCTAGAAAACTCCAACACCATGTGTTAACATCATTTATTCAATTATTCATTATAGAATTACTTTCCCATATTCCAAAGAATTATAGGAAAACTATTTATGCCAGTAAACACAAGGGGGCTTGACACGGTGAGTAGATGTACTACCCGTCGATTGTTTTCCCCTTATAGAAAGAGCATAGACCCATCCACCCTTGATAAGCTAAACACTGAATGTTGGTGGAATAACAAGGGTGTATTCACCTCTTTCTGAAGAAGGGTATGTAAGACCAGATTCCTTGAGAAGTGGGGAAAATTAATGTAAATTAACTACTAGTAAGAATCGGAATGCATCCAATAATCACATCCATCCCATTCCATCATTCGTAGTGTCACCCTCGACACCCACATGCATAAATCGATGAATTTCACCACTCAAGGTGTCATCTTCTACCACAACCAAAGGTCTCCATGCCCCCACATATGAAATAATCCCTACATGATAACATCACAACATAAGAAGCATTAGAACAAAAATCGTAATAATTTGGATCTTGACACTTTAACAATCAAGAGGGTAACTCAGAACCCTTCATGTAATTATCAATCAATCAATTCATTAATCCAACATGAATTAACTGATTTACTATTCATAGGTTTCCAAATTCGGGAAACCTAATCAGTAAGCTACCAAAAATAATTAAACATGCTTATTGCGCCAATTTTATTAACATCAAATTATAATAAGGAGAAACAGATAATTTTACATGCCTCTTTATCTTTTAACCAAACAATTACCAATTAATTATTGTTTATGTTCATTAAAAATTTCTATCTAGAATGAATAGCTAAAAAAAGAAATCATAAATATCATCCTATCTAGATAAACATGAGGCAATAACATACGATAGATAAAAATTTATTAATCCAGTTCAAATGTTTATTATGTCAACTCCTTTGTTTTCTATTAGAATAAAACATGCTAACAATACAGTTGCACGTAAAATAAACGAGAATCAATGAATCACCTACCTCAAATAGTTTTTTACATTCATTATACAAGAACAGTCCACACAAAGGGTAACGATCCTCCCCTCGCAACCATGGCATCCACCCAAGGATGCCACGATACGACTGAACCAACTAAAACCCATGAAAACTCCATTAGAAACATGAAAAATACAAGCTATAATATGGAAAGGTTAATCTAGAAAAGATAAAACCCAATAGAATGATGATAAAACATACCTTATATCGACGATTGATCGATACAGCTTGGTTTCATCATGATAGAGTGAATCCAATCTGAGGAAGAAATGTTGATTGTGCAACTCCTATGAAAATGAATGGGATGTTCGACCATATCACTCCCGAGAATAAGGATAATTAATTAGGGAGGAAGATATCCCTTACCTTTAATATATTTAACAGTGCTATGGTTTAAGATACACTTATTTTCCCATTAAAAGAAGATCACATTAAACCATGTTGTTTGACCAAGTAAAAACATCCCGAGCCATAAGAATAATTAATATAAGATTTATGGCCTTGAATCAGACATAGATTCCTTATAAGAAGGATTTAAATGCATTTTACACAAAAGGAAATTTCAAAGGGGAGAAACTGTAGGAAACTGGAAACACTGTTCATGAAATAAAAATTTTGCAAATGAAGAAGACTGTTCATGAACCTCGCCTTTAGATCCTCAACAATAGAACATTGATCAGGAATCTCATAGTTAGAACATTGTTCATGAACCTCAGCGTTAGAAACTAACTGATAGAACACTGTTCATAAAACTCATTGTTAGAACCCCACCGATAGAACATAGATCAAGAACCTCACCTTTAGAACATTTTTCATGAACCACACCATTAGAACCTCACTAATAGAACACTGTTCATGAACCTCACCAATAGAACACTATTCATGAACCTCATCGTTAGAACCTCACCAATAGAACACTGTTCCTAAACCTCACTATTAGAACACTTTACACCTATCATTCTGGAAACACAGTTTACAAATATCCAAATATGGAAAAGGAAAACGAGGTTATTGTTAGAGGTTACTGAATGAAATGTTCACTGATGGAACTGTACGTAGAATTGGAAATTTTGAAAAGGAACGATAGGTTACTGTTAGAGGTTATCGATAGAACTATTCACCGATGGAACTGTTCACAGGAAACAAAATTTGGAAAAGGAAATAATGGTTACCATTAGAGGTTACCAATAGGATAGTTCACTGATAGAGTTGTTTACAGAACTGAAAATTTGGCAACAAAAAGTAATGTTACCATTAGAGGTTACTGATAGAACTGTTCACTGATTGAACAGTTCATAGAATTGTATATATGGGAATGTTTTGGGGTTAAGTAACTATGACCTCCCAAAACACCTCAAACACCATATTTTCACAATGTAATGGATCAATGTGGTCTGGGTCATTACATCAGATACCTTTAAAAACATTCTCATCCCTGAAAATTAAAAATCCACCCAATGTGAAAATGAAATGGGTTCTGAACAACCACCCATTGAGAGACCATTAAAAAGAGAGAAATCATTAAAAGAAACAAAAGAAACAAATATCATAATCATGAATGTTTTTTAACCACAATGGATACATTGATATATGAAAAGAGATAAACATCAAGAAACTCTGGGTACTGATCATGTATCTGTGACTCACCTACCCTGGAACATTCCTTTAGGCCACAATGACGCCACAAGACACTATCCAAGTTGATAAAATACTTGTGCATAACCTTCTCCTTGCGTTCTTGGATCTCCAAAGGTAGATCATCCAAGGTTGAATCATCATAAACATCGATCTATCCCCAATTGATGATGTGAGAGTCATCATGAAGATAACTACGGAGCAGTGATACAAGAAAAAAATCTTGTATTCGACTCATCTATGAGTGAAGGGCTATTCGATACGCCACAGCTTCAACATGAGTTAACACCTCTAAAAGGACAAAAACTAGGGGAGGAAACTTACTTCCATGAAGAATCCTTTTATGCCCACGATGGGGAGTCACCTTCAAAAACACATGATCCCCAAAAATAAACACTAAGGGTATCCTTCTTTGATCAACATATGATTTTTGATGATATTGCAGTTTCTTCAACCTGTCATGAATCACCTGAACCATCTCTGTAGTTTTCTTCACTAGTTTTGGTCCTTGAATTTCCATCTCTTTGATCCCAGTCAAGCACAAAGGATAACTGAATTTCCAGCCATTCAAAGCATTACATGGCACCATACTGATGGTGGAGTGAAAACTATTATTGTATGTGAACTCCACCAAGGGTATGTGCCTTATCCATGAACATCCAAAATTAGGAACACAAGAGCGTAACATTTCTTCAAGATTCTGGATGGTTCACTCTGTCTGAACATCTTCTTGATGATGAAAAGTAATGCTAAGGCATAGCTCAGAACAAAAAGCATGTTGGAGACCTCTCCACACCCTAGAGGTAAAATGAGGATCTCGATAAAAAATGATTGTCTATGGGACTCCATGATGTCTCTCCACCTCCTCTTGATACTACCTCGATAAAACATCCACTGAGCTTGACTCCTTGATCACTATGAAGTTGGCCGATTTTTTTAAACAATCCACTATGACCAAAACAACATCATGTCATCCTGGAGCTCGATTTAAACTAGTAACAAAGTCCATTGATATGTCCTCCCACTTCCACTGAGGAATCTCTAATGGCTTGGGAAGAACACAAAGAACACGATGTTCGACCTTCACCATCTGGTAGACCAGACATCGAGACACAAACTCCGCAACCACATGCTTCAGCCCAGGCCACCGAAAATGGCTCTTCAAGGCTAGGTACATCTTTTTCATACCATGATGCCCCAATAAGGAAAAATTGGAAACTATCTGAGAGCCATCATGCGCATCTTCAAAGAAACAAAAAGCATTATGTGATACTACACTTAGTGTTGTTCATCCTACAACCAACCATTTGGGGAATCAGCACAAAAAACATGGTCTCTCGATACCTCTACCTCTAGATCCCCCAACTGGGACTCATCCACCATCAGAATATGGGATGATTGTACTTTCATCTGAAAAAGACAACCTACACCCCCAACTTCTCTCATACCAGGATATAATGATGAAAACTCATCCATTACTCTCCATGAATCACTAGATTCTCACACATCATCACTACATGACGTTCTAGTTAGTGCATCAGCTACAAAATTCCCATATCCAGGTGTATGTGATATCTTGAAGTCATGTTCTGGGTAGAACTCCATTCACTGATGGTGTTTTAAGTTCATGTCTCATTGGGATAAAACAAACTTTAATCTCTTATGATCGGTGATAACCATAAAGCACTCACCAATGAGGAAATGTCTTCACAACATCAGAGAAAACACTACGGCTCCAATCTCAAGATCATGGGTGGAATAGTTAGGCTCCTGGGGATGAAACTACTAAGACCCATAATAATCAACTAATCTCTATGGCATTAGAACATAGCCTAACCCCATATGTGAAGCATCACAAAAGATATTAATCTGAACTCCCTCAATAAGAATAAAATGATTTACAACACTTACTATCTTCTCTTTTAGATACCTAAAATATGTCTAACACTAATCAGTCCATATGAATTCCTGATCCTTCCTGGTAAATTCTATCAGAGGAGTCGTAACTCATGAGAAATCGGCTAAGATCTTCTTGTAGTAGCTTACGAGACCAATAAAACTTCACACCTTAGACAATGTCTTGGGGGATTCCTGAGACAAAATTGCTTCAATCTTTGATGGATCCACATCTACTCTGTGATGGGACACAACATTCCCCAAGAAAAGGACATCTCAAGCCCAAAAATCACACTTTGACATATTACAAAATATCTAATGTTAACAAAGAATTATCAAAATGGCATGTAGATGCTCTTCATGCTCCTCCTCAAAGGTAGAGTACACAATGATGCTGTTAATGAAAACCACCATGAACATGTCCATAAATTCTGGAACACTGCATTCATCAATCCCAAGAACACAACTGGAGCATTCGTCACACCGAACATCATTACAAAGAACACATAATTCCCATGACGACAACAGAAAGAAAGCTTCAGGATATCCTTATCATTTAGAATCATAAAATGATATCATGACCGCTATTTGATCTTTGGGAACCAACTTGTACCCTTCAGTTGATCGAATAAATTTTCAATCTGCCGAAGAGGATTGTGATTCATTATTGTCACATTGTTTATGCGTTGATAATCGATACAAAACTGCCAACTATTGTGACCCTTCGTTACGCACAGAACTGGTGCAACCCACGGTGACACACTTGGCCAAACAAAACCACAATGTAATAGACCATCAACCAATATGTAGCTCTTGTAACTCAGAAGGGGCCATCATGTATGGAGACATAAATATTAGAGACGCTCCTGGTAGTAGCTCGATCCCAATATCATTCTCTCATTGAGGGGGTAATGCTACAACCTCTTCTGGAATGACATTAGGGTACTCTTCAATGAACCTAGTAAACACCAACTGATGAAACTCTAATGAACTCAACATCATCTCAACCATAATGGATGATCAGGATAGAACGCTCCTATGACCCATCCAAGAATCTCTCTTGACAACAAACACCATATGCCCTCCATCCGCACCAATTAAAATGGACTTCTATGTGATTTAATCGATGATATCCTACACCAAATACATCTAATACATGCTAGGGATGACATCATATTGTTTTATTCGTAAACATAGGAAATATTCCTAAAATTGGTGCTGCCCCAACACATACTCATAGTTTCTACATTCCTCAAACAAGTCATATCGACCTCCAACTGGCGTAGTCAACACCAAGGGAACTAAAATCATCTCTACATCAAGTCCCAAAAAATGGGCAAGGGTAGGTGATATGAAGGACTTTTCCACTCATGAATCAAACATGGTATACACTAATGTAGTAAACAATCAAACGTTACCTCGAACAATGTCTAGCTCACCTGGAGCTAGAAACACTAGAGAATGATGCTTACCATGACATCCTCCACGGCCTCTATGACCCTGATGAATACCACCACCATGTCCATGCTCTCCTCTCTATGGATGGGGATCGGCATCGAGTTGTCCTCTGCATGCCCCATTACCCTTTACTGATCTGAAGCAAGGGAATCTTACTGCTACTGCCTTGGCTAGAACTGCCAAAAATGGAGGAACCTGGAGCATAACACCTGGCACACAATGACTGCTCTGAAAGACCAGGACCCCCCACTACTAATTACCATGACCACTGAATGAAAAACAGGCTCATGATCTCTTGGAATAGGCTTGAGAGTGGCGGCCTCTAGAGAAATGAGATGTGATGTCCTGGGACCTACCCCTTACTAAACGAAAACTCTTCTGCCTTGAAAACCTGGAAACCCGGACCATAGCCCAGATTCTTGAGGAATCATGATTATTACCCACTCATGATGATATGGTCCTGGTCAATGTCCTCTCGACAACCTCTACCCTCTACAGCACCTCAAGTTATGTTTTTATCTTAAATGGGGTGACCTAATGCTTGTTATCCTGATGCAAAGCCTCTCTAAAATGCCTCTCCCTAGCCTCCACATATGGTAGCAGGTCTGAACCTTATTATAAAAGGTTCCTGAAATGTATTCCAAACTCTCAAACACTGGAATTCCCTTGTCGAAGTTTAAGATGCTCCGGGCGAATGGACACCTTCGTAGTCGAAGAATCAAAATCGAATCTAAACTTTTCTTGAAACTCCTCCCATGAGATCGCTGACTCATCACGATGACTAATGAAAAAGAACCACTAATTCCTCATTGATCCATGTAGAATCAGCATAATTAAGGAAACCCAGTGCACTTTCAGAGCATGGATCTAACTAAAGCCTATCTCAACCTCCTCCAACCAGTCTTATTTGGCTACATCTAAATCAGATCCCTCATACTTCTACATACACAGGCGCTGAAACTCTCAGAGTGTCTTCCTCCAAGTGTCATCATCATCAACCTATACCTAGCATCAATTAGCTAGAATAGAGAGCTAGACATTTTCTTTGCAAACCTGATGAGGATGTCTACTTGTAGCCGAACCTGTAAAATAACAAACTGTTAGAGCTCCTAAACCTAGAATATGGAAGACTCAACATTAATTAATTAATTTTTTTTCTTTCATTGAATTTAGTTTAACAAATCCTAATGTATACCCATTCAAACATAGGCACAAATAAAAATGAGGCATGATCCTTTCCTAGGTCTCTACCCTACAACTATTATCACCGTTTTTAGTAGCCATTGTAAACTTAAAGGTTTGTACATCAGATCATAAGGGGCCCGAAACACATATGTCTTAGCCAGTCTCCAGTGTTTACATCACTTTCTAAACATGAATGACACTGTTTCTCTATAAACCCTTGTAAACTTAGCTGACCCTAACCCAAAACTCCATCCTATCCCTCAACCTAGCTCTGATACCACACTATCACGACCCCCTCCCCACAAAGATTACCCCTACTAGGATAGGAATGTTCGAAGGGTGATAATGACCCCCCCAAGTCCCACCACGGGTAGGCCCAGGGTTGGGAACTAGCATCAAGGGTATAGAAAACACACAAATGGGAGGAATTACCCTCCAAGAGAACACATGCGGAAGAGATAGATAAGATAGACAAAAATCAACTCTAACTCAACCATTAAGATAAAATAAATTCCTTGTACACATATTAAATTTCATGCAAAACTACTACAACAGAAAGGGGAAAAACTAAATGTACCCAAAACAAAGTAAAACAGCAGCAACCACAAGCCCGAATAGCTCCTGCAACAACATGCTAGTAGTAACCCGCTTGATCTCCAACCTGCTCCATGTGACTGGAAAAAATAGTTTATATATACAGAGGGTGATTATAACAGTATAAGAAGTAGGATCATCTCCAATGCCTCTCATGAAAAATTAAACAAGAATGCTAATGCATAGTGAACAACATGTGAAACTAACTTGTCACTTAAACAAGTATACTAAATTCCCAACCTCACCATGGCTACTCTCACCAAGTAACTCATACAATAATATATAATATAATAAATAATATCAATGTTACCATTCTATTACTTCCCCGTTGGTTTTCTGCTATTCCCCAATGTCGCACGTCCTTTGCATCTCTGTCCAAAAAGGCTTGCCAAAAGACACCTGGGTGATGCACCACAACATGCACCTCAGGTAACAAAACCACCACATCCACGTATGAAAATAAACCAAGTATTTTCTAGGAGACACCACAATCCACATAACATGTATCATTCATCGAGTATTATACCACAAGACATCACAGACCATACACCGAGTAAGGATCCTCAAGCCATCACAACCTATACATGTTACATCTATAGTAGTCCATAGGAAACTATATCCATAATATATGTGTGTGAATAACCACAAGCCATTAAAACCCTCTACACACATATATTGTGAAAACTAACCATTGTTTCTACCTGCACACATAACTAACAAGATAAGAGAGGGGCCAAAGGGATTAGTCAGCCATTCATCCACCCACCAGAATGTTAGGGGAAACACCCCCCCGTGCTCAGAATCCCCGGGGTGTCAGTTTCCCTTACTGATAGGGTGGAGTATCATATAGAAACACAGAAAATAAAGAATATATGATACCTCACAACCACACTATGGGCGTAACCTAGTCAAAGAATCAACAGCAACTAACGTCTCTCGGACTCCAGGCTGCAACTTCTAAGACTAGGTATCCTATAAGAACCCAAACATTTAAAGAGCTTTAATACATTATTTCGTTCCCATTTTATCTATTTCACATAACGTTAATTATTTCATTAAACATTAATTAGCCAATAAAAATTCAACATTAAATTTCATTCGCATCACACCCAAAGTAATCTTCCCATTTAAAATTACAACCTCATCTTTATGTTCCAGCAAACTCCAACCCCATGGGTTAATATCATTCATTCAATTATTCATTACATAATTACATTCCCATATTACCATGCATTCTAGAAAACATTCTATTCTACTAAACAAATAGGGGCCCAACATGGTGAGTAGATGTACTACCCATTGAGTCTGGCTGCTTATAGCAAGACCATCGAACCATCCTCCCTTCATAATATAAACACTGAAAGCATGTGGCATACCCCACACGTCTTCATCTCATTCTAAAGAACGGTATGTAGACCATCTTACTTGATCATTGGGGAAAATTAAAGCTGATAAACAACCAATAAGAATAAACAAGCATACAATAATCAAATACATCCCATTCCATCATCCCTAGTGTCCTCTTCAACACCCACATGCATAAACTATTGCATCTCACCACTATAGGCATAATCTGCTGTGACAACCAAAGGTCTCCATGCCCCCACATATCACAACAACCCTCCATGTACACATCACAACACAAGAAGGATAAAAACAAAGAACTTAACAATTGGTCTTTTGTCCATTTAACAATCAAGAGGGTAACTCAGAACCCTTCAAAGAATTAACAAACAATCAGTTCTTTATCCATCTTGAAATAAATGATTTATTATTCATAGGTTCCATAATCGGGAATCCTAATCAGTAAGCTATCAAAAATAATTAAACATTCTTACTGTTCCAATTGGATTAACATCAAATTATAACAAGGAGAAATAGATTCATTTTCATGCCTATTTATCATATAACCAAATAATTATCAATTAATTGCTATTTACATTAATTACCAATTTCCATCATGAAATAAGAGTTAAATAATTCATGCATAGATATCACACTATCCTACAATACAGGAGGCAATTACATAAGATCGATATAAATTTATTTATCCATTCCAAATGTTTATTATGTCAATTCCTTTGTGGTCCAGTGGGATAAAATATTCTAACAATATAGTTTCACATAAATTAAAATATTAGAAAGGAATCCCCCACCTCAAGTAGTTCATGGCGTTGTTTATACGAGATCAGTCCACACAACAGGTCACGATCCTCCTCTCATGACAATTGCATCCAGCCGAGGATGCCATGGTACGACCGCACCAACTAAAACCCAAGGAAATTACAATATATGAAAGAAGATTACATGCTATAATATGGAAAGGAGAAACATGAGAAGATAAACCCTAAAATAAAGATGATAATCCATACCTTATATCAAAGATTGATCGATATAACTATGTTGCATTAAAACATAGCAGAACTAATTCATGGAAGAAAGTTTTATTATGCAACTCCTATGAGAAGTATTGTGATGTTCGAGTGTCTCACACCCGAGAATAAGAAGAAATTATTATGGAGGAAGATATCCCTTCCCTTTATAAGATTTAATGGTGTGACAGTTTAAGATACACATAATTTCCCATTAAGTGTTGTTCATATTAAACCACACAATTTGATCAAGGAAAAACTTCCCGAGCCATAGGAATAATTAATATAGGATTTATGAACTTTGAATCGTCCATAGAGTCCTCAAAATAAGGATTAAAATGCATTTTATATTAAAGGAAAATTCCAAGGGTTGATACTGTAAGAAGATGGAAACATTGTTTATGAACTCAAAATTTGGCAAAAAAAACATTGTTCATCAACCTCACCATTAGAACCTCACCGATAGAACATTGTTCATGAGACTCACCATTAGAAATTTGTTCATTAACCTCAGAGTTAAAACCACACTGATAGAAAACTGTACATGAACCTCACCGATAGAGCACTGTTGATGAACCTCACCAATAGAACACTATTCATGAACCTCACCAATAGAACACTGTTCATGAACATCACTAATTGAACATTGTTCATGACCCTCACCATTAGAACAGTGTACAACTACCGTTCTGGAAACAATGTCCACAGAACTCAAAATTTGGAAAAGGAAAAAGAGGTTACCATTAGAGTTTATCAATATAACTGTTCACTGATGGAGTTGTTTGTAGAATTGTAAATTTTCCATGGAAATAGAGGTTACGGTTAGATGTTATCGATAGAACTGTTCACCGATGAAATTATTCACAGTACTCAAAATTTGGAAAAGGAAAGAGTGGTTACCATTAGAGGTTACCGATATAACTCTTCACTAATGGAACAGTTCACAGGACTCAAAAGTTTGGCAAAGGAAAGAGAGGTTATAGTTAGAGGTTACCGATTGAACTGATCCCTGATGGAACTATTCATAGAATTTGAAATTTGGCAATATGTTGGGGATGAGTCACCTTGAACTCTCGGAATAACTCAAACACCATATTTTCACAAAGTATTGGGGAAGAGATATAAGTCCCCAGCCTTAATCCTTACTTAATATTGAGTTATTACAAGATTACACATTGAGGATCTTTTCGGGTTTAGAGTTTTAGAGAATTAGATCATAAAACTTGCATTAAATTCCACATATAAACAAAGTTGTTACATAAAGATAGTATTCTTCATTCCCATCAATGGAAACACATTTAAAATAAAACATGGATTATTTCTTGACACATCCTTGACTCTATCATCTTATCAGGTACCTTTCCCTTGACCTGTGAAAAAAATTTCAAAAACATGGGATGAGCATAAAAACTCAGTATGGGTTATAAAAAAAACATGGAAAGGAAACATGAGTTCATATATACATAAGAATGAAATCATAATTTACCCATAAAACATAGTCACTTTAACATACCTCATAAAATCATGAATAAATCATAGAAATCATAAGACATAAAGGTAACTTGAGGCATTCATAACATTCTTACGTAGGGAGTAACCCTCTTGGTTAAGTTTGGAATACCCATCACAGTATATTCCCTAAATCTCTTCGGAGAAACCTTAACGTTTCACTCCTTCGTGTTACCCAATGCATTGGAGAGCTATAATGGGATCACCCACCATTAGTTTATCATGGAACCACCCGTCTTCATAATAATGCCCAAGAATCATAACATAATCATATCACATAAAACATGCATAAAGGAAACATAACATTTCCACATTTCAATCAAAAGATATCAATACAACACAAAAAACATTGTGAAAACCATTTTCAATACCAAAATAAAAGAAAAGTAAAACATGGTATTTATTTTTCTTTTAAAAAGAAGGTATGGCTTGTAGAGGAAGCCAAAACTCAAATAACGGTCACGACAGAGGAGAAGTCGTTGTCGCCGCATACGTACGACAAAAAAATTCCCTTTTGTCGTTTAGTAAACGCTTCGTATAAAAAAGATTCTTTTTGAATAAACGTAAAAGTCAAAGGGGTTTATACACCGTATAAAAGAAATTTGTGTATAAAATAAAATATGCCTCAATGAAAGGAGATTGAGACGAAGTCCCATACCTCGTATCCGACTTGACCCGACCGTTCTTTAATCTCCTGAATAATAAACTTGAGTTAATCTCTACTCGCTTATGAATCTTTTTCAAGTTAATCATTTCTTTTATACCATGTTATGAACATCATGTAATCAGATATGTTAATAATGTTCATTTTGTGGGTATTTGGTTCTTAAGTCAAAAATAGACTTCTTACACTAACATGTTGTTAATTTGGTCAAAGGTTCATTATATCCAGAATGGTATTCATGATGTAGATATCATATATGTCACATATATCCAGTACATACATGCATTTATAATATTACATAATCATTTAGAGGTACGAAATGAAATGCACCGTTCATGGAGACGGTAAGCCGTACGTACGCATGAACACTACTTTCATTTCTATTTCGTATTTTATAGAATGGAATCATAATGACATAAAGGTATATTATAATGACAGTATAATAACATATATAATATCATTAACTTTATCCAATACACATCCCACATATGGTATTAACGAATCAAATCACTTTCAGGGGGCGGTAGTCCGCACTTCCTAAAATGAAGATATCGTGTTTACCCATAATGGAAACCATAAAGGTATTCCAAAATTAAAAAAAAAACAGAAGCTTATGGAAAACATAAACATATTATATATCATATATAAAAATAGTGACATCATAATGGCCACCTTTGAAGGTGTTAAATGAGTATTGAACAATCATCGTTTTGGGAGGCAGAATTTCGCCATCCACGGAAACCGTATGTTCTTTAACCATTTGATGTAGTTGTGTGAGAGTGTATCTCAAATAAATATTATAAAAACATCATTTTATATTGAAGATACTGGTTTTGTTACAAAATTAGTAAATAAAACGTGTTTAGGGGGTTGTAGAAGCAAAATAAAACAAATGAACATGAGAGAATGAATTACCTTTAAAAGTGTAACTCCTTTTGATTTGAGCCTAATGGCCTCCTTTGAAAAGATTATTCCCAAAGTGAATCCTCTAGCATGAGGATAGAGATGTGGAGAGAGTAAATGGGCAGGTTTTGGCCGAGCCAAAGGCTTGAGGAGTGTGTGAAATGAGGTAGAGGTGGGGGCCTTTTATAAGAGGAGAGGAGGTGCACTTTTGGAATGTAAAGAAATATTACTTTATTTGAAAATTTGTTTCGGTTTTAAAAGCTCCCACATTGATATAATTCGTGGATAAGGTGATAAGATTTCGAAATCCACTCATCCAATTGGTTTTGGCCATGTGTAGTTCATAGATTTTACATTGTCTTTCCATTTTATTTAAATCGTCAAATAATGATGTCATCGCTGCATCATTATTATGTCATAAATAATTTAATTTATTTAATGTCTAAAAATTAAAAAAAAAATTACTATGATGTAGGAAATATTTTTATATTTACAATGACTTTTTATAATCAAAAATCTGATCTTTATAACCCCATGTAAAAATTGTTTTCGTAAAACATATTATGTTTGTGTCATTTTTACTTTAACATTTAATAAAAAGTTATTTATGTCATTTCCAAACCAATGTGTCTCCATGGGGTCCCCAAGTTGACCCATGGCTTGTCTTGGTCGGCCATGACACAACCAATAAGGTTGGGACATGTTTCTAGGTCATTTCCGATTATTAAAGCATTATTTATACCTTAAACTACCCTAATTACCACTAATCACGATTAAGAACATAATAAGTTACTATTCACCAAAAAATTATTCTAATCTCATTGAACCACATTTTACTTCTTAATGACAACCATGTATGTCGGATTTTCAAAATTCAATACACATTAGTGGTAAACTTTCATTTAACTGAAAAATCAGTTTGCTTGATTACCACTTAGTGGTTTCACTATTTATCTAAAATTGAAGTTTTTCAGAAAATTACCAAAAATTCACCCTAAGCTATATTTGATATTCTGAATTCAAAAATGAAGTATATTTTACAAAATTCAAATCATATAAGTCACATTAATTAATTTAATAATTAATTCCCGCTGCCAGAGCAAATAGCGTGTTTTTACAAAACAATATGCATCAAAAGATTGACACCAGTTTAAGTATAATTCCAAAGTGAAATTGATTCCAATGACAACCATTGGATAAAATGGTAAAAATATATTCTAATTTCACTTCAAAATCAATTCAAAACATAATCTAATCATATAAATAAATTAGATTAAAAAGCAGTTTTGACGTAAAATGCAGTGTTTTCACTATTCATTAAAAAATGAACATTGTCAGAAAAATACCAAAAAATCACACAAGGTAAATTTTGATGTCCCAATCATAAAGGATAAGTTTATTTTGACAAACATTGTTCATAAAATTGTCAAAAGATAGATTTAAAAATGGTTTTCCATCATAAGGAAGTAAAACAATCTTTTAAGAATATTAGTGTATTCCATGCATAAGATTGTATTTATTTTCATTTTAAGCCTCTAAAACACTATCTTAATCATTAATAGACATAGATAAAAATATGTATTATTCATTACTTACTTGGGATGTTACATCCTTCCCCCTTTAGAAAATTGTGTCCCCACAATTTATTTACTTATCGAATAAATGGGGGTACTTATCCCTCATTTCATTTTCAGATTCTCATGTTGCCTCTTCAATCATGTGGTTTTTCCTCAAAACCCTTACCTGCTTAATCAACTTATTCCGTAACACTTTCTCCCTGTGGTCAAGAATCTGGACCGGTTGTTCCTCATAAGATAGGTTCTCTTACAGCTGAACTACCTCTGGACTCAAAACATGAGATGGATATGGCATATACTTTCTCAACATCGAAACGTGAAAAACATTGTGTACCTGAGATAAACTCGGAGGTAAAGCCACTCGGTATGCAACTGATCCAACTCTCTCCAGAATTTCATATGGTCCAATGGACCTTGGACTTAGCTTTCCTTTCTTACCAAATCTCATCACACTTTTCCAAGGAGAAACCTTGAGAAAAACATGATCACCTACCTCAAAAGATAGATCCTTTCTCCGGTTATCCGCATAACTCTTCTGCCTGCTCTGAGCTATTCTCATGTGTTTCTAAATCAGCTGAACTTTTTTTGCCATCTCTTCTACAAATTCTGCTCCCATCAACTTCCTTTCACCTACTTCATCCCAGAAAGCTGGAGTTCGACACCGCTTCCCATATAATGCCTGAAATGGCGCCATCTGTATACTGGAATGAAAACTGTTATTATATGAAAACTCAACCAAAGAAAGATGTTGGTCCCAAATTCCCTGATAATCCATAGAACAAGATCGTTGCATATCCTCCAATGTCTGAATTGTTCATTCTGACTGCCCATCTGATTGAGGATGAAAAGCTGTACCAAAATTTAATTCTGTACCCAACGACTTCTGAAGGCCTTTCCAAAAGATAGAAGTAAACCTGGGATCACGATCTGATACAATGGAGATAAGAACTCCATGTAACCTGATTATCTCTTTAATATACAAATGGGAAAGATGATCAAGAGAGAAAGTATCTCGTATAGCAAGGAAATGAGTAGATTTGGTCAAGCGATCAACAATAACCCAGATTGCATTATTACCTCGAGATGTCTTCGGTAATCCAATAACAAAGTCCATGGATATATTCTCCCATTTCCACTATGGCACTGGTAAAGGATGATGCATCCCTTTCGGTAACTGCCACTCTGCTTTAACCTACTGACAAGTAAAACACTTCACAATAAAATCAGCAATATCTCTTTTCATTCCATCCCACCAGTAATACTCCCGCAGATCTCTATACATCTTTGTACTTCCCGGATGAACTGAAAACGGAGAACTATGAGATTCACATAACAACTCTCTCTTCAACTGTGAATCAAAAAGCACACACAATCTCTTCCCAAATCTCAAAACGCAATCATTATCAATGTTGAATTCAGGCAACTTACCTTTCTGAACCAGCTCTACCTTTTTCTGCAACTCACTATCTTGCTTCTGTGCTTGCTTGATTCTATCTGATAGAGATGATCTCACTGATACCTGAAACAAAACAGAAGGACTTCCTGCAACAACAACTTCTATGCCAAAGTTCATCAAATCCTTAACCAAAGGATCACATTCCAAACACAACATTGTTAATGAAGCATTACTTTTTCGACTCAAAGCATCAGCCACTTTATTTGCTTTTCCCGGATGGTAATGAATTGTACAATCATAATCCTTGATTAATTCCAGCCATCTCCTTTTTCTCATGTTTTACTCTTTCTGAGTGAATATATACTTTAAACTTTTGTGATCAGTATATATTTCACACTTTACTCCATAAAAATGATGCCCCCAAATTTTTAAAGCAAAAACAATAGCAGCTAGTTCCAAATCATGTGTAGGGTAATTTACCTCATGATTTTTCAACTATCGTGAAGCATAAGAAATTACCTGATCATTCTGCATTAGGACGCAACCAAGTCCTTTCAATGAAGCATCACTGTATATAACAAACTCACCATTTCTGGAAGGTAGTGCCAAAACTGGAGCATTCACCAATCTTCTTTTCAATTCCTGAAAACAATCATCACAATATTTTGTCCAGATAAACTTAACACCCTTCCGAGTAAGCTTAGTCATTGGACTAGATAACCGGGAAAAATTTCTAACAAACTTTCGGTAATAGCCCTCAAAACCAAGGAAGCTACGAATCTCGGTTACATTTGTGGGTCGTGGCCATTCTTCCACAACTTTTGTTTTTGTGGGATCAACAGTTATTCCATCTTTAGAAACAATGTGACCAAAGAAAGAAATTTTTTGCAACCAAAACTCACACTTGCTGAATTTCCCATACAGTTTCTTTTCTTTTAATGTTTGCAAGATAACCCTTAAATATTTTTCATGCTCCTCTTTACTTTTAGAAAACACCAAAATATCATCAATGAAAACCACCAAAAACTTATCCAAGAACTCATGGAAAATTCTATTCATTATGTCCATGAATACAGCAGGTGCATTGGTTAGCCCAAAAGGAATTACTACAAATTCATAATGGCCATATCTCGTACGGAACGCAGTCTTCGGAATATCTTCCTCCTTTACCTTCAGCTGATGGTACACCGATCTCAAGTCAATCTTTGAAAAAAACTGAGCTCCCTGGAGCTGATCAAACAAATCATCGATATGAGGCAAAGGATATTTGTTCTTAACAGTGATATTATTCAAGGCTCTATAATCAATGCAAAGTCTCATAGAACCATCTTTCTTTTTAACAAATAAAACAGGAGCACCCCATGGTGATGTGCTAGGTCTAATGAAACCTTTCTCTAATAAATCTTGAAATTGCTCCTTCAACTCTAAAAGTTCAATTTGTGCCATTCGATAAGGGGGTTTTGAAATTGGCTTAGCATCAGGAACTAAGTCAACAATAAACTCAACTTCCCGGTCTGGTATTATTCCAGGCAACTCATCAGGAAAAACATCAGGATACTCATTTACCACTGGAACATCATTAATCTGACCTGTTCCTTTATTTTCAATGACGTGTGCAAGGTAACATTCATTTCCATCTTTTACAAGTTTCGCGGCCTCTTGATATGTTATCAAAAGTAAGGGTTCATTCTTGTAAACAAACTGAAAGACTTTCTGAAAAGAAACTTCTTTAGCTCTACAGTCAATCTTAGCATGGTAAATAGAGAGCCAATCCATACCCAGGATAACATCGAACTCAACTAGAGGTAGAACAATAAGGTTTGCAAGTAGGTTCTTTCCACAAATAAGGATAGGAAGATTCTTATAAATTCTTTTTGCCTCAACATTTCCCCCAGGTGTTTTTACCAAAAGTTCAGGAGTCATTTCTTGAGATGGTATTCCCATTTTACTAGAAAAGGTTTTAGAGATGAAAGAATGTGTAGACCCCGAATCAAACAACACACTGGCATAATCTGAAAAAACAAACAAAGTACCTGATACAACTTCATTTGATGGCCCGACATCTGCTGAAGTAGTTGCAAAGGATTTCACCACCCCTTTCTGCTTGTATTCTAACTGCTTCCCATCACTCAAGCTAATTGTCGGACACTCGTTTGCATAGTGACCCATCTCATTGCACTTATAACATTTCACTAACTGTAAATCAAATTTGTTCTTACCTTCACCTTGATCCTTTTCAGTGCAATCACGAGCCTTATGTCCCATCTTACCACATCGGTAGCACTTCCCAGAATTCAGAAGACATTCCCCAGCATGCCTTTTTCAACATTTATCACAAACTGGAAACTTAGTTCTCTTACCATCAGCCTTTTTTGAAGAATTCTTACCTTTCTCCGGCCACCTCGGTCTCTTCTTCTGCTGGTTGTTATAAAAAACTTGGTCATCAGCAAACTCCATTTCCACCTTCTCAGCACATCGAACAAGCTTTTCATAACTTTTAAACTCGCGAGAAGCTAATGCCCTTCGATATTTTGGCATTAATCCGGAGTAAAAACGATTTATTTTACTATCAAGGTCTCGGATAAAATTTGGAGCATACCTTGCCAATCGAGTGAACCTTTCTTCATAGGCAGCCACTGAGTCTTCCTCTTGCCTCAATTCCAAGAATTTCTTTTCCATCCTAAGTCGAACAGCCTTAGGAAAATATTTCTCAAGAAACATACGTTTGAATTCATCCCAGTCAAGAGCATCAATATCATCGGCATCCTTGATATTTTTAACCATAGACCACCACTGATCTGCTTCACCCTCCAAATGGTAAATAGCAAGACTAACCTTTTGATTGTCTGAACACCCCATGACATCAAAAATCTTCTCCAGTGCTTTAATCCATCCTTCAGCTAGCATAGGGTCAGATGATCCTCTGAATGATGGTGGATGTTGCCTCATGAAATGTTCCACCACTGACATGTTCCTCTGCGGTTGGTCTGGCTGATCTCGTGTATGGATGCCACCGTCATTTATCGCTTGAGTCAACTGCGCCATTACTGCAACAAACTTTTCAGTTCCAATTCCGACCATTTCTAGATGCTGATTCGGATGGTTATTTCTTTCTGTATGCCTTCCTAGCACTGCTTCCCTGTTTCCTCTGCGGAAAACCATTCTGAACAAACATGTCTTAGATGAAGCAACATGGTAATCTACAAATGCTATATCATTTCAAAAAAAATATTTTTGGATAATCATTTAATAGAATTCTAACTCCTAAAGTTATCTAAACCGACCTTTGATACCAACTACAAGGCCCCAGCCTTAAACCTTACTTAATCTTGAGTTATTACAAGATTACACATTGATGATCTTTTTGGGTTTAGAGTTTTAGAGAATTAGATCATAAAACATGCATTACATTCCACATATAAACAAAGTGGTTACATAAAGATAGTATTCTTCATTCCCATCAATGGAAACACATTTAAAATAAAACATGGATTATTTCTTGACACATCCTTGACTCTATCATCTTATCATGTACCTTTCCCTTGACCTGTGAAAAACATTTCAAAAACTTGGGATGAGCATAAAAACTCAGTATGGGTTATAAAAAAAACATGGAATGGAAACATGAGTTCATATATACATAAGAATGAAATCATAATTTACCCATAAAACATAGGCACTTTAACATACCTCATAAAAACATGTATAAATCATAGAAATCATAATACATAAAGGTAACTTGAGGAATTAATAACATTCTTACATAGGGAGTAACCCTCTTGGTTACGTTTGGAATACCCATCACAGTATATTCCCTAAATATCTTCAGAGAAACCTTAACGTTTCACTCCTTCGCGTTACCCAATGCATTGGAGAGCTATAACGGGCTCACCCGCCCTTAGTTTATCACGGAACCACCCGTCTTCATAATAATTCCCAAGAATCATAACATAATCATATCACATAAAACATGTATAAAGGAAACATAACATTTCCACATTTCAATCAAAAGATTTCAATACAACACAAAAAATATTGTGAAAACCATTTTCAATACCAAAATAAAAGAAAAGTAAAACATGGTATTTATTTTTCTTTTAAAAAGAAGGTCTGGCTTGTAGAGGAAGCCAAAACTCAAATAACGGTCACGACGGTGTAGAAGTCGTTGTCGCCGCATACGTACGACAAAAACATTCCCTTTTGTCGTTTAGTAAACGCTTCGTATAAAAAAGATTTCTTTTGAATAAACGTAAAATTCCAAGGGGTTTATACACCGTATAAAAGAAAGTTGTGTATAAAATAAAATATGCCTCAATGAAAGGAGATTGAGACGAAGTCCCATACCTCGTATCCGACTTGACCCGACCGTTCTTTAATCTCCTGAATAATAAACTTGAGTTAATCTCTACTCGCTTATGAATCTTTTTCAAGTTCATTATTCCTTTTATACCATGTTATGAACATCATGTAATCAGTTATGTTAATAATGTTCATATTGTCGGTATTTGGTTCTTAAGTCAAAAATAGACTTCTTACACTTACATGTTGTTAATTTGGTCAAAGGATCATTATATCCATAATGGTATTCATGATGTAGATATCATATATGTCATATATATCCAGTACATACATGAATTTATAATATTACATAATCATTTAGAGGTAAGAAATGAAATGCACCGTTCATGGAGACGGTAAGCCGTACGTAAATATGAACGCTACTTTCATTTCTATTTCTTATTTTATAGAATGGAATCATAATGATATAAAGGTATATTATAATGCTAGTATAATAACATATATAATATCATTAATTTTATCCTTTACACATCCCACATATGGTATTAACGAATCAAATCACTTTCAGGGGCGGTAGTCCGCACTTCCTAAAATGAAGATATCGTGTTTACCCATAATGGAAACCCTAAAGGTATGCCCAAAATGAAAAAAATAGAATCTTAAGGAAAACATAAACATATTATATATCATATATAAAAATAGTGACATTATAATGGCCACCTTTGAAGGTGTTAAATGAGTATTGAACAATCATCGTTTCGGGAGGCAGAATTTCGCCATCCACGGAAACCGTATGTTCTTTAACCATTTGATGTAGTTGTGTGAGAGTGTAGCTCAAATAAATATTATAAAAATATCCTTGTATATTGAAGATACTATTGTTGTTACAAAATAAGTAAATAAAAAGAGTTTAGGGGGTTGGAGAAGCAAAATAAAACAAATGAACATGAGAGAATGAATTACCTTTAAAAGTGTAACTCTTTTTGATTTCAGCCTAAAGGATTCCTTTGAAAGGATTCTGCCCCAAGTGAATCCTCTAGGATGAGGAGAGGGATGTGGAGAGAGTAAATGGGCAGGGGTTGGCCGAGCCAAAGGCTTGAGGAGTGTGTGAAATGAGGTAGAGGTGGGGGACTTTTATAAGAGGAGAGGAGGGGCACTTTTGGAAAGTAAAGAAATATTACTTTATTTGAAAATATGTTTCGGTTTTAAAAAGTCCCGCATTGATATAATTCGTGGATAAGGTGATAAGGGTTCGAACTCCACTCATCTAATTGGTTTTTGCCATGTGTAGTTCATAGATTTTACATTGTCTTTCCATTTTATTTAAATCGTCAAATAATGATGTCATCGCTGCATCATTATTATGTCATAAATAATTTAATTTATTTAATGTCTAAAAATTATAAAAAATTACTATGATTTAGGAAATATTTTTAGCTTTCCAATGACTATTTATAATAAAAAATCTGATCTTTATAACCCCATGTAAAAATTGTTTTCGTAAAACATATTATGTTTGTGTCATTTTTACTTTAACATTTAATAAAAAGTTATTTATGTCATTTCCAAACCAAAGTGTCTCCATGGGGTCCCCAAGTTGAACCATGGCTTTTATTGGTCGTCCATGACACAACCAATAAGGTTGGGACATGTGTCTAAGTCATTTCCTATTATTAAAGCATTATTTATACCTTAAACTACCCTAATTACCACTAATCACGATTAAGAACTTAATAAGTTACTATTCACCAAAAAATTATTATAATCTCATTGAACCACATTTTACTTCTTAATTACAACCATGTATGTCGGATTTTCAAAATTCAATACACATTAGTGGTAAACTTTCATTTAACTGAAAAATCAGTTTGCTTGATTACCACTTAGTGGTTTCACTATTCATCAAAAATTGAAGTTTTTCAGAAAATTACCAAATATTCACCCTAAGATATATTTGATATTCAGAATTCAAAAATTAAGTATATTTTACAAAATTCAAATCATATAAGTCACATTAATTAATTTAATAATTAATTCCCGCTGCCAGAGCAAATAGCGTGTTTTTACAAAACAATAAGTATCAAAAGATTGACAGCAGTTTAAGTCTAATTCCAAAGCGAAATTGATTCAATGACCACCATTGGATAAAATGGTAAAAATATATTCTAATTTCACTTCAAAACCAAATAAAAACATAATCTAATCATATAAATAAATTAGATTAAAAAGCAGTTTTGATGTAAAATGCAGTATTTTTCACTATTCATTAAAAAATGAACATTGTCAGAAAAATACCAAAAATTCACACAAGGTACATTTTGATGTCCCAATCATAAAGGATAAGTTTATTTTGACAAACATAGTTTTTAAAATTTTCAAAAGATAAATTAAAAAAGGGTTTTCCATCATAAGGAAGTAAAACAATCTTTTAAGAATATTAGTGTATTCCATGCATAAGATTGTATTTATTTTCATTTTAATCCTCTAAAACACTATCTTAATAATTAATAGACATAGATAAAAATATCTATTATTCATTACTTACTTGGGATGTTACAAGAGATGTCTAGGACATTACAATTTCTCTTGTCATTACATATTTAAATATATATAAATGTTTATCATAAGGTATGGTAAATCAAAAAAAATAAATCACCTTCATATTAATCTTTAAATCTGATGATTCTTCTATATCATTCAATAAACATATATAAAAAATGATAAAACATTAACAAAATTAATAGTTTTCTTTTGAAAATATAATTCAATTTGGAAAACATGTTATAACTAGGGGATTCAAACACATAAACAAAATGAATTATTTCCAAAACTATCATTAATCTCCTAATAAACCAAAAAAATAATAAATAAATGATCTTTTAACATGTTTCCCAAAATTATATTAATATTTATATACCAAATAATTTATGTAAACGTAGCTTTATACAACTTAATGTATCACCCAAGACTGTGGTATGAACTATGCCCTGATCTCCCATCATTTGTGGATTCAAGCCCCATGAACATGTTCAATATGATGGTTCTTGACCTTCTTTCAGGTGGTCCATTTAATAAAACTATGGGAAAAAATGATAATAACATTTATAATTCACAATGATCCTCTAATGGTTTCATGAATATATTAAGAATCTCAAAAAATACCATCATAATTTATAAAACCTATGGTTTTATATTAGACTCATTATATTTAAAATAATCAATTAATTTTAGTCAATAGTAACTAACTAATCATAAAGATCATATCAATGATTTTTTGTTCCTTATTTATTTTTCATTCAATAAATTTTATTCTTACAATTAAATCACATTTCTTGTTCATTAGTTCCATTCTATATATTCTACAAAATAATTAATGGTAGACTACAATATAAAAATCCTTATAATATTTATGATTCATTTAACATGTATACCATTGAAAAAAAAACCAAAAAAATATGATTCCTAAGTTATAACCCCAAAACACATAAACCATTAATATTCAATAATTTTAATAACAAACGTAATTAATTAATAATCCATGGATTAGGGAATTTAATTATATATTGTCCAATTTCTCAATATCTACAAAATTTAATTACTACTAGTTCCTTTGGATGAACTTTCTTTCATTGAGTCATATTAATCGAGCTCTAAATTTTTCATTGGAAATTTGCCACATTGTGGCCTCCTTTTCTACACATAATGAATAATCTAGTTCATTTAATAAATTTTAAATTTCCCCCCTTTCCAAATAATTATTATTTAGGAAATTTAATCTTATTTGCTTTATAATATTTAACAGTTGAACAACTATGTGATTCAATCGTTGTCTTCATTGAAGTGTTTAGAAATTAAATTATGTTCCATCAGTTAATCACGATTAAAGACTGATCATGTGGAATGATAACATGATATGTAGAATCTACTACAATTTTTTAGGCACAATTTTTGGTAAATAATTAAATTTCCACTAAAATTGGTTGTTGGTTTGTGTTTTCCAATTTCCATCCATTAAGTAAGAGAAAAAAACAAAAAAAAAACAGGAATAAATTAACATTGAAAACGAAAACGTATAAGCCTTTATGGAATTAATTATAAATGATTAGTATATCACTGATTACAATTATATTGTTATAAATAAGTGTTTCCTATAGTAATATTTCATATTTAGTTTTCTAACCTAACATTTTTTTCACATCTATAATAATGGTTTGTAATGGATTTTTAAATTTCCATTGAATATCACTAAAGAGTGTTATACTAGAAATTTAGGAAGGACATATTCCAAGAACTAAGTGATGAATGATTCTAGATAAATTCACCTTTTCGAAAAATTTACACCTAGTTACAAATTTGGTACAATAATATATGTTTTTAGTATTCATAATATGATGTAATTTCCCAAAAACCACATTCGCTTTCTTCACCAATTTTCTATGATATTTTATATACATATAATTCTCATTATAATTGTCCTTAGGTTCATTATTATACTTTTATCATCCTAATTTCTAAATATAGTTATCCAAATACATATATAAATATTATTTCATGATTTATGAAATAATTATAAATTAAAATAAAATAATGATGTAATAGGCCTAGTGTATTTGGAATATAAGTATAGTAATCATAAAATATAAAATAATAAAAAAATTCATAATTTTAGTCTTCATAAATATTTTCTAAATACATTTGTGATGCTAAAACATTATTAAATAACATGGAAAATATATAAAATAATGGGGTGGGCATGAAAAACCATTATGGGAATAAATAAGAAAATGAAGCATAACATCTATTTCAATGTTATAACATGATGTTGTTAAATAAAATGCTCATGAATATTCACACATGATAATAATATTAATGAAATGGCATCATTGGATCTTGGATTCATATATAATTAGGAATAAATATATTAAATGACATAAACAAGAGTCAAGGAATGTTTTCTATGAAATATCACATTGTGAACAATATCCCATAATGGATTAGGATTACTTCCTAAGCCTATACAAGTTATATCATGAGACTAAAAACACAACTCAATTATATAGAGTGTTATCTGGGATCATCCATTATAATATTTTCATGATTTGTGTTTTCCAAAATGATGAAAACAATAATATGGCATAACATAAGAATTACCAATAAGACTAAAATGGGTTTTATAATATTGTATCATTCCATTATCAAAGAGAATCCCATTTTGGTGTGATTTGAGACATGAAAATAAGGAATATATTAACTTATAAAATTCATATATAATGAGCTAGGTGTTATTTTTTGGAGACATATATACTAAATTTTAATGAAATCTATAAGATCAAATAATATCTCTATTCATGAAAATATATTTAAAATAATAGTGGAATATTTCAGGATAAAAATACCCATTTCATATTAAAAATAAAAACATTTTTTAGAACACATTTTATCTAAAAATAAACATGGAATATAATAATTATAGATTCACATAATTGAGTGGTTATTATGGTTGATAATTATATTTAGGGTGTATATGATTAAAAACATTCAATTAACATTGATGTAAAAATGATAAAAATTACCTCATTTAGGAATTAAAAAGATAATTAAATTCCAATTTTTTTTTAAAAAAATTAATACATTGGTTATAATGTATTTAATAAACTATTATAACGTATTAAAAATATTATTTACAACATTTCAAGGGAAATAAATATATATGAATTTTAACATAATATACCTTATGTTATTAATTATTTATGTTATAATTTATTAATGAGTATTATATAAAACATATTAATGATATTAGGTTCATAAAAGAAGATGTGTCTCATAGAAGGATGTTTTGTGATGCAAACACTTACCTCAAGTACATACATGGTCGTGTATTTATTTTATCTCTCATATAATAATCTTAAAAAAATAATTTTTATTACAGTGAATGTCGTGGATTAATACCTTATACTAAAACAATGTACTTAATTTATTTTAATTAGTTATTTCATTACATAATCAGTAATGTCTACGCGGAATGCCTTGATGGCGCTAGATTCATTATGTGAAATGACATTACATTATTGACCAAGATAAAAGAGGTTATTATTACATCATGTCCAAAAAAATAATCAATATATATTTATAAATTTTATACATAAATTATACTTCTATAAATAAAAATTAATTGTGGTTTTGAAAAATGAACTGTGTTGCAATCATGTAGACAGTAGGTTGTATGTATGAATGTATAACATTTCCAATTTCCATCAATCATCATTAAAAAAGGCAAGTGTTATTTTATCTCCATAATTAAGATAAGGGAATAATGTGATTTAGAAATAATAAATAAATATGTCACATCACATTGAGAGGTAGTAGTTCGTCGTACACATGGATGACGGTGTCATTTATAAAAGGATGTTATGTTAAAACGTTTTATGGTTTGTTAGATCACTATAATTAATAATATGAAATGATTATAATATTTAAAAATTAAATCCATTATCATAAACATCAATGATAGAATAATATAATAACCGAAGCACTAGAATGTTTCTATATATTAATGAGAGAGATTTTTTACAGAAATGGTTGATCCAAATTTCATTATAGTATGAATAATTTATGGGAGGTTTTTCCATTTTAAAATTAATGAAGAGATTTAATTTTCAAAATACATTTTACTATACAATAATGGGGAGGCACTCTCAATCAATTTGCCTCCAATATTGATAAAACATATGTAGAGTATGGGTGATATGGTCAATCAACACATCGACAAGAAAAAAAATTAATCAGGTTATTTTATATACCTCTATGGACACTCACTTTTACCATTTCAGTTTGTAAACATGGAATCTAGTTTTTTCACCATTTTTAGTATTCAAAATGAAACAACTTCTGAAAAACTCAATAAAAAATATTAATTATTCCAACTAAAAAGTCAGAATTAATTATTACAAAATTTTAAAAATTGAATTGGAAGATTTAAATTTAATATTAATCCTACAAAATGAGTCGAACAATGGATTTTCATGAAATTTACTATTCAGGAATAATATGATCTTGCATTAACAATATCACTAATAATCAAAATAATATGAATTTAAATTTATATAAATAAATGTATCATATATAAAATTATTTAATTAATATTTATTAGTGGTTTTTAATTAATTAAAAAGGATAATTTTTATGCATGAAAAATTCATTTTAAAAAATTCTGTTTTAACCTAAAAAACCTTTTACAAAAATCAATAATTTTTTTGAAATAATTTCATTTATATACCATAGTCCAATTTAACTGGTTTAAATTACACATTAATATAAAATTTAAAATATATTTTGACATTCAAAATACATGATTTAATGAAATGAAATGATTATATATTAAAAACTGACAATGTTTACAATTCACTAAAAAAATATTTTTATTAAAATTACAAAATTTCACCAAATGATAATATTGACATGTTGATGTCATGAAATTATGATAATTTTATAAAATAATATTTCCCAATTTTTCAAATCATAATTATATTTTTTTTCTCATATAATCAATATAATCATTTTTGTTGAAAACATATATTTTTTTAATAAATATATTTGTTATAAATGGATGTCTTATTTACTAATAACTTACAAATTGATTTATATTTATCATAACATTTATATATAATTCATTATGTATTTCATCCTATTCATTCTCTCTGATTAAATGGCTAGGTTATAATGGTTATATATAAATTAAAATTTTTTGATAATATGTTTTGGTTTTATTAATCATGGTGTTTGATGTTGTATACACTTTCAAACAGAATGTTATTTTAAAATCATGGGGGGTAACACTCATTATCATTTTATTCATGATATATGAGCCTATACCAAAATATATAGATGACTTGATGCCAAATGAGACTGATTACAACTAAGTGATATGATGGTGGATATGGATGAAAAAATGAGGCCTCATTAATCATATACAATTAGATTTGATAAAGGGTTAAACGATAAATAACTGAAACAATATGGTGATCTTGAGAGATAGTGGGGTAAACATTCCCATGCTCTATGAAATTTCTCCCTACATCTATTCCGAGAGAGTTGTTTTGAAGGTGGGGTTGTTCAATTCTTATAGGGCACATATATGTATCAAATTGTGGAAGAAATTTGGGAGGATAATCATGAAATATCAAATTATGATGAAGAAGGAAACTAGTCAAAATCCCCCACAGAGACAGAATAAGAGGATTTCAAACAATAATGAACTTATATAAAAATTTTTATGGACATTAAATGTCAAACCACATAGATATTGAATGATTACAAGGATCATCAATGTTTTTTTGAGATATAAGAGGATTAATTGTGACTACAAAATGGAATAGTTGGTATACCTACCAATATATAACTTGATTTGAACTCCTATTAAGAAATGATTACAGGGAAACAATTTTTGGTGGATGGGAATAACCTAAGATTTTTTTCCCTATAAATGGGAGAAAATAAATGAGGTAAAATCGCCAATGGTGTTATAAAACCATATGGGAATTATTGGAGTGACAAGAGATTAAATTGTGAGTCCATTTATTTTTATTGATAGAAGAAGGGTGTATTTTCCAATGATAACCTTTAATTGAGTTTGAAATTGGAATTAAAATATTTTTAATTGTAGATTCTCCATCAAGAATGTCCACCCTACAATATAGGTCGTATGAGACATGTATGTTGTCCAATCACTATATGGTGATTAATTTAGAAATAATGAATATGGTTCCTATAGAAGGTGTAGGATATATATGATGGTGGGTGAGACTATGAAATTATTCCAACATCATAGGGGAGTCAATCAATAGAATCAATTGGTTAGAAACAAAAATCCATAGAACTAAAAAAGTGCGTAATGGGAGAGATGGATTTAAAATAATAGTTCAAGAACCCTAAGGGTTATTACATCATGCATTGGGGATAATTATGGATTATTCCACACATATCAGAGGCATGAATTCCTATTAGCTAAAAGTTAGTTACAACCATACGATGGAAATGAGAATGTTTTTTTATCATTCACAAGTTTGGATTACATTTTGACAACTATTGTTTCTGAATTTAAGGACACATATATATCAATAAATAAGTCATAGTGGTTTTTGAAACCATAGAAGAACCTATAGGGGTTATTAAATTATGGTTTATAAATATTTTACTATCTGTTTTTTCATAGTTTAATTTCATATATCATAAAACATGGGTTGCTACTTGTTTTCATATAATATGTCATTGATCATTTGTGTGAGGCAGTCTATTCAAAAATTATGGAATAGTATATATGAAGTGAACGGGTATATCAAATACAATATTGATATCCATGGTGAATGATGATAAACTTTTAACGTAATGGGATGAGTTACATGCGATGGTGTAGTCTTTATATTAATGGTAAAGGGAAACCCAACATAAATTTTATGCCCCATTCTAATGTATAAAAATCCCTACGATGAAGGAAAATAGTTTAACATCATGATTAATATACCATGGGTGTCAAATTTTAAGATATTACATCTTTGATGTTCTCCATTAATAAATAAAATCTTGATGTTAGCTGGGTAATGGGGAACCTTATTGAGTCACTAAACATCATGATGTGGTACTTGTGATAAGTAATTTTTGGCTAGTCTATGGATTGTAAAGCCAAATATCACTACATATCCCATGATATATGAATCAATACGAAAATAATTTTGTGGGAAAAATCTTTCTCTTTATTTATTCTCAAATAATTAAAGTGGAAATGATTATTGGATTCCATGGTTAAATAGTGAATTAATCCAACCAAGACGTTACACACTAAGAGTATCCTCTTTATAAAAAAAAGAATCATGTTCAATTCAATACATAAGAAAAGGATTGATAATTTTATTGTCACTGCGTATCCTTTAAAGGGGAATATATGAACAAATTGTTTCAGTGGTTGGTGTTGGAGGTCGATAACACAAATAACATAGTGTGGATAGAGAACGACGAAAAAAATGAATTTTTCCCCTCAGGTAAGGAAACAATTATTAAAAAGTTTTAATTAATATGATTGGGACTATAAAATTATGAACATCTTCATATATAAATGATATTGGCCATACATTTTAATAATGTTTGTTACGGATGTTAACCATGATGTTAAATGTTGTGAATCATTGATGTTATCTAGAATGATTGACATCAAAAATGGAAAATAAAAGTGGTATTTGAATTTTAATGTCACGTAGCCCACATGTGTAATGATCTACATAAAAAATCATGGGAAATGGGAGATAACTATTACCCTTAGTTTTTTCTAATAACAATTGATAGGTCAAGTTCATAGTGTTTCATCGGCAAGCATAGAAACCCTTTACAATGGGGAAAATGGTTCAATTTGATACCATGATATTTTTATTCCTCTAACATGAAATCATACATAAGTGGTAAAAATAATAATAGTAAAAAATAATTTCAATATATAATAATGTATTCTAAATAAATTATATCATTCATTTTTTCAAATACTAGGGGAGGTGATAGATAAGCTAGAAATGAAAATAGGAAATGTATAAATATATTTTTCACTCTCGCACTATCATTGATAAGGTAAAATAAATTTTAGGTCGGGTGATCATTGTGGACTCCGAGGAGAGATTGTGATGGAAGCGATGGGATTTGATTCTGGTTTGTGAATGATTTTTTCTGGCATGGTTTGGAATTCAAGAGCCTTCTTCATGGTGATTTTTTTTCTTTCCATTTTTTTCGATTCTTGTGATTTGGTTTTGGGTGCGGATAAATTCTAGGTCATTTTGCTTGTGGAATGGGGTCAGGCTTCGTTGGATGCATTTACATTCTATGGAAAAGGCAGAAGATGGACACTTGCTTGTGATTTTCCTTATTATGGTTGATTTTAGCTTGAATTCAGGAGGTTTCGGATTGTTATTTGTGCAAATTTTTGGTGTTGCCTTTTTTGTTCGGACACCCTGCAAAGAGCGGCTTCAGGTTGTTTCTTTGTCTACTCTACTCTACCCTAGTTTCAAGATTCATTTCTGCTGTCCGAGTTGGTCTGGTTTGATGGTTCCTAAAGCGACTTTAGTAGGTGTTGTTCGAGTGGCCGACGACATTCCAAGAGGCGCTGTGGCGTGGATTTTGATTCCTTTAGATTTATGTGTCATATTCCCATTGATAACGGTCTGCATCATGCCTTTGAATTTAAAATGGACTTCTATTGATTTTCTTCATCGACGACTGGTGAGATGAAGGTGGACGATGATGGGAGTGTGAATGGTTCAACTTTCAGGACAGGTGATGGCTATGTTGTTGTTTGGTTTGCAATGTGGCATTTACGATGGTGATTTGTTGATGGCGGCGATGCCAGTGATATATTGATTGTGGGATTTTCTGGATGTGTATGAAAATACATTTTTCTCTTCATTTAATTTTTAAATTTGAATTTCATGACTGCCGAATCAATTGATGTTTGGACAATGTGCGGGTTCCCACTTTTCCTTGAAAGTGGTTTTATGAAAAGAAAAAAAGCTGATTTGTTCTAGTGTTATTTATAGTTAAAAAGGTTGTCAACCATAAGAAATATAATGAGAATATATGTTGATCATACCTTGAGGAGGATGTTATAATCCATAAATATGAATAGTTAGGCTTCATGTAGCCCAGATCATGGGGTTGTTACTAGTCATCAGTCATGAAACAAAGACACTAAGGGACGTAGATTTTAAATTCATAATGTTCAAAAAAATTAGGTGTTCATCATCATAGATCTATGACTAAGGGATTATATGATCTATCATGTTATGGTAAAAAAATAATAATAATGGAATTGTAAATACTAACATAGACTATCTCACATAGAAATTCCAAATATTTACATTAATAGTTCATGGACCATTGGGGATGAGGAAATATTTATAAAACAAATTTATTGAAGGAATGGATTTTTTTTGGAATCCAAGAACTAACAAAGATAATATCTTTGATGATCACGATTATTTTAAGAAAATAATTTTTAAATTATGTGAAAATTATGATATTATATATATATATATATATAAATGGTACAGTAAAAACCTTGTGTGAATTGGGATACCAATGAAAACATATTTAAAAATAATATTTTACGCACATATGATATATTCATGACATAGGGACTAGGTTAGGTTCCAATTAAGCTCATGCATTTATGACCAACAATATGTGGTTTAACTTATTGTATAGAGGATGATTATTTTTTAAGTATAAATATATATATCTATGAAAATATTGTTCCTTGAAGAATTCAACCTAATCATAGAGAAAAAAAGATATTGGTTGGGAGCCAAAAAATAGAGTGCATGCCGTTAGAGGACATGATATTGGGTCCATGGATTTTAACTTAATATCATCGAAATAAAATATTCTTATTAGGGAGTATTGTGGTGTTAATACATTGTAATAAATGGGAACATGATCAGATAACGAGACACCAATGTGACATGGGGGCTATATTGAATTTACATCTTGTCCTAGGATTGTATTTACCTTAATAAATATGTTAACCATATTATGGGAATAGTGAAATAAATAATTTTTTTTGAAACATACATATATATATTTCACTCAAAATGAATGGTACAAGTTTTTATTGGGACACAATTTAGAATAAGGGGACCAACACATAATGTGAATTTGTAGGAGTCTTTTCATTGGTACAAAACTACGGAAAACACTATTTTATATGTGGATCATACACTATGACAAGGTAATTCATCCTTGATATAAGTGAACAAAAGGGGATCTATATGATTCAAACTTGTATCCTATATTTCATGATATAATTTAGATAGATATTTTGTAAGGACTTGGGATAAATTGTTTAATCATCCCTAAATATCTCATAAATATGAATCATTCCAAAAAATAGTTCTATAAATGTGGTGTTATGGGTGGGTGATGGAAACATAATGGTATATCTTATTATGTGAGGTATATAACCTATATCTATTATTTAAAATCTATATAGAGGGACATCATCTATAAAATTCAATTTCAGGTATTAATGACATTGATTGTAATAAATAATTCCATTAAGGTTGTAAAATAGAATATATATAATAATTTCATGTAGGTTGGACTAATGTGACCAGCAGTTTGGTATAATGCAGTAAGGACTATTTCTATATAATTTGATGTCATACTGATTGGAAAAGTTTCCCATGATGTTTAATGTCATGAGGAATGGATTATGATACCGTGTATTTTGACATTGTAATACTGAATTTAAATTCTATATATTTTAAATACATTCTATTAAGTCTCATGTTTTCTTTTTTAATTTTATGCAACATGTACTATAATCCCTATGATAATTTATATGAAATTATTAATTATGAACCTCAAAATTTATTGCGGGTGTATCTGAACCCCATTATTTGGGATTACGAACCATTGGATTAAATATTATGAATGTTTATTCCCACCTCATTTAGGATCTTGGTTTATTGGTTTCTTTTTTTATCATCTTAACACTGAATTCCAATTCAAAAACACTGTAGAGGAAATGGAAATGTATAACCTTATTGTTGAAATATTTGGAAACATTCTTTTGTTGAGCATCATGATAATTATGTAACAATTGAATATTATTCATTGAGGTATGACCAGATATCAAGAAATACATGGAATGTATAGTTTACTATCCAATTGTATTAGGTTACTTTCATTTCAAATGGAAGTCGATCCTTTATGGGTATAACTACTGTGATTTGATACATCCAAAAGTCATCAGTCACCTAGATTGATGTTAAATTATTCATTTGATATTTGAAAATATTATTTCAGATAATTTCATGAAATATCTAATTATTATCATGTAACTTATTCTAAACTAATTTGAGCTGTAATTCTTTGAATTCATTGATATTTTCATTTTCTAGTGTAATATAATAAGAAGTATGGTTGGAAAAGATGGTATATTTAGAATTTAACTACATTAATTTTTTTAATATATATATATATATGGTTTATGTTAGAATAATATGATTGATACTAAAATAATGGAAATTATGAAATTTTACAAACTCAAACATGGAAATGCACTTATCCTCCCTGAAAAGGAAGGATTTATCCCACTTTGAGAATTAAAAGATGGATGTACAATTGAACAAGAACTAATTTTCATTAAATTATGGGTATGGATCCTAGGAGTCAATTCCCCTACAAAATAAATGACTAAAATTACATTATAGAGTGGATAACATAATGTTTTCAATGTATGAGGTTGGAAAGAACATGGATTTTTGGGCATATCATTATTGTGAGAGACATATATCCTATCATAAACCTCTTAATCGAACTGGGATATCGCATAACCCTGTATACAGTAGCTATGGTTTTATAAATTTTTTCATGTATAAGACTCGATTCGAGATTAGAACATCAATAAGGATGAAATGTGTTTCCCATATATGTATTTTCTTCGTCTCACCTCAAAATTATGTCATTATTCCATATCATAGGTACTAAACATGAGTTTTTAATGATTTTTATTATTATTGATATAGATAACTATATAATTATTCTATATTTTAATTAATGGAGATATAATTGAATTTCTAATATCATTATTTGTGAGTTGTAACAAAATCAAATTATGATTGGCATCAGAGATGATGATTTCATCGTATTTTAGATCAGCTTTGTTCCTAGCATAGTTTTCCGTATCATTTTTCAAATTTGTTTTGGAATTTGTGTAGATGATATACCTTCATACCTGCGGTAATCATGGTAATCAACTCATAGATAAAACAAGAATAAAGAATAAAGTTATAATTATAAATATTAAAGAAACCATTGATTTTTTTAAGATGCTCTTTGATTCTCCCATCTTATAAATCTAGGGGACCTCTATCTCGAGTGATAATTTTAAATCTATGAGATGGAATTATTATTAATCATCATTGTTTGATTTCCCCTTAAAAGGATGGAACAAGTCTTATAAAGGGGCCTTTGTGGGAGTCCTAAGTTAACCCCAAGGCTAAACATATTTATTTTTGGGATTTTTATCTTCCTATAATCAAGAAATTTGGAAAAACCATTAATGTTTATGTATTAGTTGAACTTTTCTTCATCGATGGGAAGTCAAAACTCATATGGAAACTCAATTTCTAGTTGAAATTGTTATGATGTTGGGTAAATTTCCAGGAAATCATCCAATTCATTCCAAATTATAAGTGGTATTCACATGATGTTGAAATATTAAATTTTTATTAGCCTCCATTATAATCATATAGTAAACGTAGAGTGATTTAGGTTCTACTTATATTGGTTAATGGGAGATTTAAATAAGACCACATGATGTTTTAGATGATGAAATAACATTTCAAATTTGAATACCAAGGTAACTTAGTTATTCTTAATGGTGGGGTACCTTAACTAAATGACTATTGTAAGGTGTCTATGTGGTATAAATTATTTTCTCCATATTTGTTTCTAGTATAATAGGAAACTGAAGTATTTTTTATGGATAATTACCTAGAAAACCAAAATTTCCCCCTCATAACCTAGAATCCAAATAGACGATCATAATACATGCTACTTAATGTTATTCAGTTTCCTTGTAACTCTTCATCCCACTGGTAGATAGTAATTTATTTTTCATTCATTGATACTGAAATAATTTTTATATCCAATTATTTGATAAAACATAGGATGTAATGTGGAATCAATTGAAATCCTCACAGTTCAACAAGATTAAATGGGAGTAGATTTTAAGTAATTATATTATTCACCCCTATATATATCTTGATTCTATAATACTAGAAGTTGTATTTGAAGGAATTCACAAAGGTATCCTTGAAAACCAACTTCATGGGGATTATCTTTATATTATGGGAAAAGAGCATGTTGAAAAATCACATGATATTATTTATACAGTTCCAATATTGGTGGTATTTGATCACAATATTATTCACATATTTTATATTATAATTCACAATACAATATTTAATATTATTTTATGTTATAAATTATACATGAATAAACTCAAAATAATTAGTTGACCCATCCAAAAATACATTTTAATTCCAATGAAAATCATCTTGAGTTACATCATTCGTAAATGAAAAAAATAAACCACTGAAGCTATTAATAAATTGGTATGAAAAAAATAATAATCTATAAATCAATATAGAAAAATAATATAATTGGAATCACTTACTGTGGGCTTTAGGGGCATAGGCATCATCCTTAATGGATATTTTCCATGTGTAGTACATATTCACTATATTAATAAAAATAAAATCTACCTTTTAATCTCTACTATATTAATATTCAATCTCACATAAAATAATATCCAAATAAAATGTAAATCTAGTGTGTTATATTACCTCACCTACAAATGATAAAAATTTAAATTTTCACTCTTTTAAAATATATAGAAATTGAATATTTTTTGTTAATACCACAAAAAATCATATTGGCAACCCCCACATGTGTTTCATCAATATATTCCAAGATAATTATGCAAAATAAACCCTTCACTGTGAAAGAAAAATGTTAATATTTGTGATATTAAATTAAAATGTCTTTCCATAAAAACTCGTGGTTTTCTATTGTGGTTCCATATTCATCATACTACATCTTTACATACCATCTTTATCTGTCAAACACATAAGGAACCGAATCCTCTATCATCCCAAATAATTAACTCTTTTGTAATTAAATAGTACATATAAACTGAAATATCACACTCCATGTCATATCCCTCACCATTTTGTGCCATAAAAAAATATTTCATCATGTATGTTTTATACATCCATCATATTGTAAAAACATATTATCAGGAATGTTTATTAGTGATTTATTTGTCACTAAACTCCATTTACATTGATTTTTTTCATAGAATCAGCTATGTTGAAAGATACCCCAGTTCGTATTTGGATAATTAGTTTACAACATATGGTGAGATGAATTTCACTCACCATATAAATAAAAAATCTTGTTATTACTTAAACCATTACAGATTCATAGAAGCAAAATCCAAGGATCTTTATTTCCTTTCAATGAATTATTTTGGTATTGTAGTGGTAGTGATGACTAAAAGGTAAAGTGTATGGAAGATAAAGTATGATATTGATGGCATGACATCGCTTTTTTATATACATAGTTCTCCATGCTTTACACATAAAATAAAAATTTAATGAATGGGAGGGGTCTCATATAATTTCATAGTGTGGATTTTCCAAATGAACAATACCCATGTTCCCAGAACCAAGTTTCCTCCTTCCCATCACAGACATATGTTGTTACATTATATAGATATATATAACTCATACCTTGAGTTGATCGATTCTAGAATTACTATGCTCATTCAACTTGTTCATGAGTGTGTCCCACAACTGTTTCCAGTGTATAATGCTCATTTACACCTCTAATGAAACATTTATTCCATTTTAAAAATCATTTTGGAAATTTATAGGTATATATTACAATTTTTAAAATTATATTTTACATATTTCATTATAATAAATAGTTTGGAATGAATGAAATGGGGAATGTACTATCAATTATTAAATATAATAAAGAACTATTATTTATTAATTTTATTTATAAAATGTAAACATAAAATTATGTCACTCATATAATCTATTTTCTATTCAATCAAGTATTGTAAATATTAAAAGAAATTAAATCCATACTAATAATATTTAGGCATCTAATTCATAATGAAAAAAATATCATCAATGAGATGTTAAACAATCATGTATCATGAATGAAGATTTATTGAACTCCTCAGCTTCCCTGGAAATATTATAAATCTTGTTTTTATTCTAACGTCATTGAAATAGTAATTTTACTTCATAATAAAATAAATATTTCTCGATTCATTAACAAAAAATATTCAAATTTTGATCTACCAAACCATGTAATTATTTTGTCTCGACACTCTTGGTAAAAAATTTAGATAGAGTTATTCACATGCTTCATGTAAATGCTTCTTGACCATAAGCATGCAAGGAATATCAAATCAATACCCCCATAAATACAAATATCATATATAATCATAAGGAATTGATATTTATGAAAAAATGTTTTCAATGATTAGGGTAGATAGGTAATGATTTTAAAAACATAATGACATACTCCTATATGTATATAATCACAACATAATTCACAAAACAAATGAATAGGTATATGAATGTAACAGGTAGAATGAATGATAACTCACTTTTTTATTCTCTTTATTTAATAATTTTAAATTATATAAAATCTATCATCCATCACCAATCCCATATTTTATCCCATCATGAAACTAATTACTATAGTCAAAATATGATCACATGTTGAGTATTGGTCATTTTTTGACCCACAAAACACACAACAAGTATGTTAATTTTTTATTAAATGAAAAATATATAATACACCAATATAATATTATTTATCCTCTATATATATAATAGAACAACACCTCACATATTCTCCTCAGTGAATAATATCCCCTTACACAACAATCAAGATATTCCCCATATTATTTAATTTCCATATCATATACAAAATAAACTTTTTGTTAGGAGGAAATAATAGTATTGAAATGTGGATCTCTGAAACAAATACATTCATGTAATAAACATGATTAAAAATGGATTCAAATTTAAAAGGTGGCTATCATGTAAAATGATTAATGTAATAAAAATGTAGTTGTAATTTTAAATGTAAAGTTTTTATTTCATGCTTTTCAAAATATTAAATACAACATATATATGGAAACAAACTCTTGTTTCTATCATGAAATTCAAAATAATGAGACAGAAAAATTATTTTAAAAAGCCTCTATAGAATTTAAACATGTAATTTGTACAATAACATAGGGAAAATATAAATTTAAAAAACTATTCAAATTGAATTTTATAAATTTAGTTCATGAATGTGTGGATGCGTATTTTATCTATATGAATTAACTAATAACCCCAAATCATGATTCGTCAATTCAATACCCCCAAAATTTTCTGTAATAATATTACCACCAATCAAAATCACTTAATATTAGTAAGAATCAGAATCATGGGATTCAATATTTTATTTTCTTTCATAGATCAATAAAAAGAAGAAATCTATATTGGAATCCATTTTAATTAAAATAATTTATAAAAATATTTGAATATAAAAAATATCAAAGAAAAGAAGTTGAAATATTTTTTCTCATTTTATCCTTTCTATTGAAGAACTTTATATTTTTATTCTTTTTCCTTTTATTATAGAGGTAAAAATAAAACAAACTCAATGAAATTTCAAGTCCCATGTAGAAATATTTAAATATAAATAGTTAGAATAAAAATAAATTAATAAAAAACCAATAAAACAAAAAAACATGGGTGTTCTAATGAAAAAATGTTTTTATGTTCATTTGGATAGAAAATGCCTACTATCTACTCAAGTGATAGAATTTGGTAAATTGGTTTAATTGTATGGATTAAAAAAATTGAAGGTGAGTTTCATCCACACAAAAAATTTGTCCTCATCCCTACTCTTTAAATACTCACACTACCCCTTATGGTAATAATTTAACCACTCACATTTAGAAAATTTTCTTATTCTTAAAAAATATTCAAAACCCAGAAAACAAATAAAGAAAATATCAAGGCTTTTATCCATCCTCAATTATAGTTTTATGTAATATATACTCCATCATCTATCAATCCATATATTACTTTATATCAATTCTCCTAATATTAGCTATTTTTTTCAATCTTCTTGACAATAGCTACATTTAAATTTTCCACAATGTTAGTAATATCTTCAGACTATAACATGTTGTTTTATGTAATTCCACTTCTTGTTTATCTATATTAATCCTAGATTATTTAATTATGAAACAAACATTCTCATATTCCACCTTTAAACATAGAAAATTTCACCAAAAGATATTATTCATATCATGATGTTAGGAATTGATGTTAATTTTATATAATTATATTTCTCAAATTTTCAAATCATATTTATATTATTTTCTTATATAATAAATATAATCATTTTTAAAGCAAACATATTTTTTTATGAATAAATATATTTATTATAAATAGAGTTTTTATTTACTAACAATTTTTAAAATGATTTACATTTATCATAAACTTTATATATATTTAATTATGTATTTTATCATTTTCATTATCTCTAATTTAATGACTTGGTTCAAATGGTTATATATAAATTATAATCTATTAATAAATTTTTTTAGTTTGTTTAATCTCAGTGTTTCATGTTTTATATACTTTCAAACACAGTTTTATTTTAAAATCATGGGGTGTTACACTCATTGTCATTTTATTCACGATATTTGAGCTTATCCCTAAATACGGGGATGAATTGATGCCAAATGAGACTGATTACAACTAAGTGATCTGATGATGGATATGGATGAAAATTTTATTCCTCAATAATCATAGAAAATTATATTAGATAAAGGGTTAAATGATATGTAACTATAACAATATGGTGATCTTGTGAGACAGTGGGGTAAATTTCCCCATGATCTTTTAAATGTCTCCCTACATCTATTCAGAGAGTGGTGTTTTGAAGGTGGGGTTGGTCAATTCTTATAGGGCCACATATATGTATCAAATTGTGGAAGAAATTTGGGAGGATAATCATGAAATATTAAATTATGATGAAGAAGATAACTAGTCGAAATCCCCCACCGGGACACGATAGATGGGTTTCATACAATAATGTCCTTATATAAACCATTTTATGGACATTATATGTCAATCCATAGAGAGATTATAAGATTACATGGATCATCAAAGAAAGTTCGAGATATAAGACGATCATTTTTCACTAAAAAATGGAATATTTGGTAGACCTATCAATCTATAACTGGATTTCAACTCTTATCAACAAATGATAACAGGGAATCAGTTGGTGATGTATATGAACAATGCAATAATGTTTTCCCTATCAATGAGAGAAAATAAATGAGGTAAAAACTCCAATGGTTTTATAAAACCATATGGGAATTATATGAGTGACATGAGATTAAATTGTGACTCCATTTATTTTAATTGATAGACAAATGGTTTATTTTCAAAGGATAGCCTTTTATTGAGTTCGAAATTTGGATTACACTAGTTTTTAATTATATATTATCCATCAAGGATGTGTACTCTACATTATAGGTGGTATAAGACATGTATTATCTTCAATAACTATATGGTGTTTCATTTAGAAATAATGAATGTTGGTCCTATAGATGGTGTAGGCTATACAACATTGTGGGTGAGACTATGAATTTATTACATCATCAGAAGGGAGTCCATCAATAGAATCCATGGGTTAGAAACTAAAATCCAAAAAACAAAAAAGTGTGTAATGGGGAGTTGGATTTAAAATAATAGTTCAAGAACCCTAAGGGTTATTCCATCATGAATTGGGGATATTTATGGATTATAAAACACATATCCGAGGCATTAATTCTGGTTAACTAAATGTTATTAATAACTATATGTGCGAAATGAGAATGTTTTCTGATCATTCATTAGTTTTCATAACATTTTGACCACTGCTGTTTCAGAATTTATGGACATGTTTATTTCAATAAATAAGTGATAGTCGTATTTGGAACCATATAATAACATATAGGGGTTATTAAATTATAGTTTATACATCTTTTACTATGGGATTGTTCATATTTTAATTTTATATAACATAGAACATGGGATGCCACTTGTTTTCCCGTAATATGTCACACATCATGTGTGTGTGGCAGTCTATTAACAAATTAGGGAATAGTATATGTGAAGTGAATAGGTATATCAAATATAGTATTGATATCCATGGTGAATGATGATAACCTTTTAATGTAATGGGATGAGGTACATGCGATGTGATGCTCTATATATTAATGGTTCTTGGAAACAGAACCTAAATTTTAGGTTTGATTCAAAATTATAAAAATCCCTAGAATGAAGGAAAATAGTTTAACATCAGGATTAATATACCTTGGGGTGTTATATATTATGATATTATATCTTTGATGTTATCCATTTATAAATAAAAACTCGATTTTTTCTGGGAAAGGGGGAACCTGATTGAGTCACTAAACATCATGATGAGGCACTTGTGATAAGAGAGTTATTGCTTGTTTGGATATTGGAAAACCAAACATCACTACATATCACTTGATATATGAATCAATACCCACATAATTATATGGAAAAATCATTCCAATTATATCTTCTCAAAAAATATAAGTGGAAAAGATTTTTGGATGCCATTGTATAAAATAGAATTAATCCAAACAAAACCTTACACATTAAGAGTCTCATCTTCAGAAAAAAAAATAATTATGTTCAATTCTATAAATAAGACAAGGATTGATAATTTTATTATCAATATGTATCCTTTATAAAGGAATATATCAACTAATTGTTTCATAGGGTGGTGTAGATGGTCTATAACACCAATAACATAGCGTGGATGGAGAATGATGACATCAAAAATGATTTTTTCCTCTCAAGTTAGGAATAAATTATTAAAAAAATTTAATTAATTTGATAGGTGATATTAAATGATGATCAACAAAATATATAAATGTTATTGGCCACAAATTTTAATGATATGTGTTAAGGATTTTAACCATGATGTTTAATGTTGTGAATCAACAATTTTGTCGGAATGATTGACATCATAATGAGAAAATAAAAGTGGTATTTGTATTTTTAATGTCATGTAGAACACATGAGAAATTATATATTTAAAAAATTATGGGAAAAGAGAGATTACTATTAACCTTAGATTTTCTAATAACAATTGATAGGTCAAGTTCATAGAGTTTCATCTACCACCATAGAAACCTTTGACAACGGGGAAACTAGTTGTGTTGGACACCATGAGATTTTTTTCCTCTAACGTGAAAGCATACATAAGGGGTAAAAGTAATAGTATTAAAACATAATATCAATAAATAATAGTGTATTCAAGGTAAATTATAACATTAATTACTCCAAATTCTCGGGGAGGTGATAGATAAGTTAACAGTGAAAATTGGTAATGTATAAACATATTTTTTCACTCTCGTACTATAATTGATAAGGTAAAATAAATTTTAAGTTGGACACCTATAAATTTAAAATTGAAATATGAATTTTTATCTAATTGAATGTGTTAAATTTGAGACATGTACCCCTATAATGAATTTGGAATCCAAGACTAGGGTGTGCTTTATCATAGATGGTGATTTTATTTTAAATATAAAAGTTTTATTGTTATTTAAACATAGAAATACTATCATGGTATATAAAAAATGAAATTATATGATCATTAATAGATTGGAAACACTAGAGGGAAACCTAATCTTTCTTTATGAATATTAATGTCGTGTACCAATACAAGTATAGTGGTATGAATTCTAGTGTAATTTCCAGTAAAAATGATTGTCAACCATAAGAAATATAATGAGAATATATGTTGATCATAACTTGAGGAGGATGTAATAATCCATAAATCTGTATTGTTTTAATTTATATTGTTGTGATCATAGTGTTGTTAATAGTCATCAATCATGAAATAAATACATTAAGGGACCAAGAGTTTAAATAAATATTGGTTAAAAAAATTATTGGGGTTCATCATCATAGATCTATGACTAAGGGATGATATGATCTATCATGTTATGGTAATAAAACCAAATAAGAATGGAATTTTAATTAAAAAAATAGACTATCTCACCAAAAGATTCGAAATATTTACATTTATAGTTCAAGGACCATTGGGGATGAGGAAATATTTATTAAACATAAGTAATAAAAGAATCAAAATGTGTTGGAATGAATGAACTAACAAAGATAATATCTAGGATGATCACCATTATTTTAAGACCATAATTTTTAAATTATGTGAAAATTTTGATATTATATATATATATATATATAAATGGTCAGGTAAAAACAACGTGTGAATTGTGATCCCTATGAAAACATATTTAACAACAATATTTTATAAACATAAGATATATTAATGATACAGGGGCTATGTGAGGTTCCCATTAAGCTCATGCATCTATGACCAAAGTTATGTGGTTTAACTTATTATATAGAGGATTATTATTTTTGAAGAATAAATATATATATCTAAGAATATCATGTTCCTTGAAGCAGTGAACATAATCAAATAGAAAAAAAGGTCATTACTCGGAGCCAAAAAATGCAGTGCATGCTGTTAAAGGACATGATATCAGGTCCATGGATTTTACTTTAATATCATCAAAAAAAATATTTTTATTAGGGATTATTGTGGTGGTAATACTTAGTAATAAATGGTAACTGAATCGGAAAACTACACACCAATGTGACATGGGGCTATATTAAATTTACAACTTGTCCTAGGACTATATTTCCATTTATCACTATGTGAACCATGTTTTTGGAATAGTGAAATAAAAAATATTTTTTTGAAACATATTTATATATATTAATCACTAAGAATATATTGTTCATGTTTTTACTAGGAACCAACTGAGAAAAATGTGACCAAAAACTAATGGGAATTGGTAGGAGTATTTTCATTGGTACAAAAACAAGGAATTTTCTTTATACGGATGATAAACTATGACAAGGTAATTCATCCTTGTTATAAGTGAATAAAATGGGATCTATATTATTCAAACATGTACTCTAAATTTCATGATATAATTCGGATAGATATTTTGTAAGGACTTGGGATAAATCTTTTAAGCATCCCTAAATATCACATAAATAGGAATCAATCCAAAAAATAGTTCCAAAAATGTTGTGACATGGGTTGGTGATGGAAACATAATGGAATATCATATTTGGTGAGGAATCTAACCCATTTCTATTATTTATGATCCATATAAAGAGCCATCAACTATAAAATTCAATTCAATTTATTAATGATCATGGTTGTAATATATAATTCCATTAAGGTCGGATAATAGTATATAGATAATAATGTCATGTAGGTTAGACTAATGTGACATTCGGTAGGGATAATGTGAAAAGGAATATTTCTATATAATTTGACGTCATGCATATTAGACATGTGTCCCATGAATTTTATTGTCATGGGTAATGGATTGTGATACTGTGTAGTTTGACATCATAATACTCTAATTAAATGAAATATATTTTAAATACATGCTATTAAGTCTCATGTTTTCCTTTTTATTTTTATGCAACATGTACTATAATCCCAATGTAAATTTATTTGAAATTATTCATTATGAACCTCAAATTTTATTGGGGGTTATTTTTGAACCCCATTATTTTTTATTATGAACCATTGGATTAAATATCATGAATATATATTCCCCATTAATGTAGGATATTGTTTTAGTGGTTTCTATTTTGTTATCACCATATCAGTTAATTCCAAATCAAAATCACCTATGAAGAATTTGTAATGTATAACCATTTTGTGGAAATATTTGGAGACATGATTTTGGTGAACATCATGAATATTATGTAACTATTGAATATTATTCATTGAGGTATTACAAAAAATCTAGACATACATGGAATCTTTTGTTCAATATCAAATTGTATTAGGTTATTTTCTTATCAAATGGAAGACAATCATTTATGGGTATTACTACTTCAATTCGATACATAAAAAATTAAGGAGTCTCCTAGGTAGATATTTAATTATTAATATGATATTTCCAAATGTAATTTGGGATAATTTCATGAAATATTTACTTATTGTCATGTAACTTATTCTAATAAAACATGGGTTGTAATTCTTAGAATTCATTGTTATTTTCATTTTCTAGTACAATATAAAAGGAATTATGGTTGGACAAGATGATATATTTATAATGTAACTTAATTAAATTATTTTCATAAAAAAATAGTTTTTGTGTTAGAATAATATTATTGGTCCTAAAATAATGGAAATTGTGAAATTTTACAAACTCAAACACATACATGCACTTATCTTACATGAGAAGGAAGGAATATATCCCACATTGGTAATAAATCGATGGATGTACAAATAAACCAGAACTAATTTCCATTCAATTATTAGTATGGATCCATGAAGTCAATTACCTGCAAAATAAATGACAAAAATTACATAATAGAGTGGAGAACCTAATGTTTTAATTGCATGAAGTTGACATGAACATGGATTGTTGGGAATATCATTCTAAATTCCATTCAGTCAAGAACCATTGTGGGGTAGAAGTATTCTATCATTAAAATATAATTAGAGAACTTCAATCCTGTCTAGTGAGATCCATATATCCTATCATAATTCTCTTAATAGAACTAGGATATCGCATAACTCTATATATAGTAGCTATTGATTTTATAATTTTTTCATGTATAGGACTCAATTCGAGATTGGATCTTCACTATGTAATAGATTTGTTTCCCATATAAGTATTTTCATCATCACACCTCAATATTATGTCATCATTCAATGTCATAAGTTCTAAAAAAGATGTTGTAATGATTTTTTTATTATTTATAAGGATTACTTTAGCATTATTACATATTTTAATCAATGGCTATATAATTAGTTTCCTAATACCATTATTTGAGAGTTGTAACGAAATCACATTATTATTAGAATAATATATTATTATTTTTTCCTATTTTTGATTATCTATGTTCTTTCCCAGTTTTCTGTATGTTTTTTCTAAATTTTTTGGCATTTCTGCAGATAAGATACCTTCATACCTTAGGTAAACCTGGTCCTCAACTCATAGATAAAACAATAATATATAATAACATCATAATTAAAAATATTAAAATAACCGTTGATTTTTTTGAGGATGTTATTTGAGTCTCCCATCTTATAAATCTAGGGGACCTCTATCTCGAGTGATAATATTAGATCTATGAGAAGAGATTATTATTCACCATCATTATTTGATTTCCCCTTAAAAAGATAGAACATTTGTTAGAAGGGGGACTTTGTGGGAGTCCTAAGATAACCAGAAGGCTAAAAATATTGATTTTAGAGATTTATATCTTCCTTTAATCCAGAAATTTGGAGGAACCAATAATTTTTATCTATTAGATGAACTTTTCTTCAACGATGGGAAGTCTGACCTCATCTAGAAACTCAATGTCTTGTTTAAAGTCATATGATGTTGAGTAAATATAAATAAAGTCATCCAATACATTAAAATTTATAATATTTATGTACAAGATGTTGAAATATTAAATGATTATTTCCCTCCATTATAATAATATAGTAAACCTAGCGTGATTTAGGTTCTACTTATATTGGTCAATGGGGGAGAGAAATAAGACCACATGATGATTCAATTGATGACACAACATCTCAAATGTGAATACCAATCTAAGTTAGTTATTCTTAATCATGGGGTATCTTACCTAAATGTCTAGTGTCATGTGTCGATGTGGAATAAATTAATTTTTCCATATTTATTTCTAAAATAATAGAGAACTGAAGTATTAATAATGGTAAATTACATAGAGAACTAAATTTTCCACCTCACAACCAAGAATCCAAATATACTATCATAATAAGTGCTACATGATGTTATTCAGTTTTCCTTACAACTTATCATCCCACTGGAAGATAGTAGTTTATTTTACATACCTTGATAGTTAATTAAATTTTCTGTCCAATTTGTTGATAAAACATAGGATGTAATGTTGACTCCTTTGAAATCCTCACAGGTCAACAAGATTACATGGGAGTATATTTTCAGTAATTATATTAGTCCCCACAATATTGATCTTGATTCTGTAATACTAGAAATTGTTTTTCAATAAATTATCATAGGTATCCTTTAAAACAAATTTCAATGGTATTATCATTATATTATGGGCAAAGAAAATGTGGAAAAATCACATACTATTATTTATAAAGTTCCAATATTGGTGGGTTTTTACAAAAATATGATTCACATATTTAATATTATAATACACATTACTATATTTAATTTTATTTTATGTGATACAATACCCATCAAGGAAATCATTATATTTTGTTCACCCATCAAAACATACATTTAAATTCCAATGAAAAATCATCTTGTGTTACATCATTTGAAAACAATAAAAAATAAACCACACGTGCTATTTATAAATGGGGTTTAAAATAAAAATATCATATAAATCATTATATACAAATAATATAATGGAAATCACATTGTTTGGGATTTAGGTGGATAAACATCATCCTTAATGGATATTTTCCATGTGTAGTACATATTAACTGTATTAATAGGAATCATATCTACCTTTTAATGTCTACTATATTAATATTCAATCTGATATAAAATAATTTCCAAATAAAATTTAAATCACGTGTGTTATATTACCTCTCCTAAAATTGATAAAAATTTAAATTTCCACTATTGTAAAATATAGATAAATTGAATATTGTTTGTAAATACAACAAATAAGCATATTGGAAACCACCACATGTGTTTCCTCAATATATTAACATATAATAATGCATAAGAAACCCTTCACCGTGAAAAAGAAATGTTAATTATTGTTATTTTCAATTAAAATATCTTGCGTTAAAAACTCTAGGTTTTCCATTGTTGTTCCTTATTCATCATACAACATCTTTACATACAATCCTTACCTGTCAAACGCATAAGGAACCATATCCCATATCATACCAAATAATTCACTCTTCTGTAATGAAATTGTACCTAGGAACTATAATATCACACTCTATGTCATATCCCTCACCATTTTGTGCCATAAAATACTATTTCTTCATGTAAGTTTTATACATCAAATATATTGTAGTAAAATATTTTCTAGAATGTTTCTTAGTGATTTATTTGTCACTTAAATCCTTTTATATTGAAATTTTTTCATATAATTGACTATGTTGAATGATTACACAGTTCATATCTGGATAATTATTTTACAAAATATGGTGAGAGGAATTTCACTCACCCTCTAAATAGAAAATCTCATTATTACTTAAACCATTATAGATTCATAAAAGCATAATCCTAGGATATTTATTTCCTTTCAATGAAATATTTTGGTATTGCAGTGGTGGTGATCACTAAAAGTAAAAGTGTGTGGAAGATAAAGTATGATATTTATTGCATGACATCATTTTTGTATATACATTGTTCTCTATGCTCCACACATAAAATATCAATTAAAATAATGAGAGGGGTCTCATATAATTTCATTGTGGTGATTTCCCAAATGAACAATGACCATGACTCCGGGACCAGGTTTCCTCCTTCCCATCACAGACATGTGTTGTTACATCATATAGATATATGAAACTCCTACCTATATTTGACCTATTATATACTTACAATGCTCATTATTCTAGTTCTAGAGTTTTCCCTCCAATGTTTTCCAGTGTATAATGCTCATTTTCACCTCTATCAAGACAATTATTCCATTTGAAAAATAATTATGGAAATTTATATGTATATATTACAATATTTATATTATATTTTACATATTTCATTACAACAAATAGTTTTTAACGAATGAAATGGGGAATGTACTATCAATTATGAAATATAATAAAGAAACATTATTTATTAATTTTATTTATAAAATATAAATATAAAATTCTCTCACCCATATAATATATTTTCTCTACAATCATGAATTCAAAATATAAAAACAATGTAAATCCATACTGATAATATTTAGGAATCAAATTCATATTGAAAAAATATTATCAATGAGATGTAAAACAATCATGTATCACGAAGGAGGATTTATTGAACTCCTCAGTTTCCATAGAAATATAGTAAATCATGTATTTTAATCTAACCCCATTGAAATGGTAATTTCACTTCAAAATTAAATTAAAATTTCTCAATTCATTAACAAAAATAATTCAAATTTTGATCTACCAAACCGTGTAATTATTTTTTCTCAACTCTCTTGGAATAAATTTTAGATGGAGTTATACGCATGCTTTATGTAAATGATTCCTGGCCATAAGCATGAATGGAATCTCAAACCTATACAACCATAAATATAAATATCATATATAATCATAAGGAATTTATATTAATAAAAAATGTTTTCTATGATTTGGGTAGGTAGGTAATGATTTTAAAAACATAATGAAATACACCAATATATATATATAATCACCACATAATTCACAAAAATGATTAGGTATATGAATGTAATAGGTAGAATGTGTGATTACTCACTTTTTATTCTTTTTCATAATATTATGAAATTATATAAAATCCATCTTCCATTACTAATTCCATATTTTATCCCCTCATGAAACAAATTTCTATAGTGAAAATATGATCACAGGTTGAGTATTGGTCATTTTTTGACCGACTAAAGACACAACAAGTATTTTAATTGTTTATTAAAGGTAAAATAATGAATACAAGAATATAATATTATTTGAACTCTGTATATCTAATATAACAACACCACGCCTCTTCTCCTCAAGTATTATTATCCCCTTCCACAACAAACAAGATATTCCCCATATTAATTATTTTCTATATCATATAAACAATAAAATTTTGTTAGAAGGAAATAATAGTCTTGTAATATGGATATCTAAAACACATAAATTCATGGAATAAAAATGATTACAAATGAATTCAAATTTAAAAGGTGGTTATCAAGGAAAAAAGATCAAGGAAATAAAAATGTTGAAGTAATTCTAAATGTATAGTTTTTATTACATGGTTTTCAAAATATTAAATAAAAGTTATATATAGAAACAAACTCATGTTTTTATCCTGAAATTGATAATAATGAGTAAGAAAATTTATTTTAAAAAGCCTCCCAAGAATATAAACATGTAATATGGACAACAACATAGGGAAAATAGAAATTTTAAAAAACTACTCGAATTGAATTTTATAAATTTAATACATGAATGAGTGAAAGGGTATTTCATTTATATGAATTAACAAGTCACCCCAAATCATGATTCATCTAATAAATTCCCTCAATAGTTTTCTATATTAATTATATCCCCCATCATAATTACATAATATTAGTAAGAAATAGAATCATGGTATTCGAAAATTGATTTTCTATCATAGATCAAAACATTGAAAGAATATATTGTCACTACCCGTCCTCGGGGCCTGTGTCGTGACTACCCCAAGCCATCCATCCATAGGCCAGGGGCTGGAGACTAGAACCAAAGGCGTAAATATAGATAAAATGGGAAGGAATTTCTTTTATGATATTAAAAAAACACAACATATGTAACACCCGAGACTTTTAAGTTATATAAATCATCAAAGGAATATTTTTCTACACACAACACTTTCTTGTCTAGCTTTACACGACATCACAACCTTCCTCGATAGCTTGCGTCGTACGCAATACCGAGTTTCACAAAACAACGATATACTATTAAAATATTATTAAAACTATCCGTTATGAATAGTAATAACCAATTTTTGAAATTTTATAAATTATATTTTTTAAAATAGACTTCATTTTTGGATTCAGAATATCGAAATTAGCCTAGGGTGAAATTTTGGTATTTTTCTGAAAACAATCAATTTTGGATGAATAGTGAAACCACTAAGTGGTAGTTAAAAAAACTGAATTTTTCATAAAACATAATTTTACCACTTCTGTGAGTGGAATTTCGAAAATCCGAGAGACACAGTTAATATCAATGACTAAAATGTGGTTCAATGAGATGAAAATATTTTTTTGGTGAATAGTAACTTTTTACTTTTTTTACCACGGTTAAAAGTAAAATAGGGTAATTAAGGGTAAAAATGATATTATTATTACCCTAACACATGTCCTAATTCAATTGGACAAGTGTATTTCAACCGAAAACAAACTTAGGAATACAATATGACCATTTAGGCCCACTTCGATTAGATTAGGACATTTATTATTAATTTATTTAAAGAAGGGTTAAAATAGTTAAAATCAAAGATTAATAACTAAATAATTTTTAATATGGGGATATACATAATATAAATTCGAATATAAATATCCATTAGAAAGATAAAATTATTTCCTACATAATGGTATTTTATTTGTAATTTTTAGACATTAAATAAGTTAATTTATTTATGACACAATGATGATGCAGAAATTATCTTATTAATGAAATATTAACATAATTGATGTTATAAATACCAAAATAAATATAATGTGAGACTTTTTATGAATTAAAATAATTTTCTAGGTTAATATTACATGTTATTATTTATTTAAATAACTTTTATCGATCTAATCATTCTGTTATGATTTTCACAAAAATCAATTACTATACAGTGTCAAAATTGACATTAAATAGTTTTTAAAACAAATATTATATTAGAAATTATTATTTTATTCCTAAAAATCTAAGGATCAGCCAAATTACATAGATAAGGTTATATATATTAATAATAAACAACTTGGGGTTAGTTTGGTTGCTTATATTAAGTTTATTAACCTTATAGTATAAGAACACAAGAAGACACGGTAAAAGTAAAATTATTTAACTTAATGATAAATCTAAATGATAAGGTTAAAATGGGAACCTAAACTTGTATAAATTCTATTGGATGAGAGGATTTCGACCCATACCCACCTTAGCTTCTAAATTTATCAATTTGGAGCTATTTAAAACCGAACATGACTTTATAATAAAATAATATTTTTCGTTTTTCCAACGGAGCCCCTCTCCTCCCTTATAAAAGGGCACCTCCTCCCCCTCTTCCTCACACAACTTTGAGCCTTCAAGCTCAGCCAAACCCAGCCACTTTCTCCTATCCAATTCCCTAGAGACATCATATAGGTCCTGGTCATCTTCAAAGACCAATTTTAGTGCCCTAAATGAAGGTCTCAAAGAAGCACTTCAAAGAAGAGGTAATGTACGTTACTGATTCTTTCATCTTTATTTTTTCTTACACTTATTCTTCTTTAGTTGTTTCATTATGAAGTAATTACATCAGTATCACTCATATAATGATATGTTATTATAAGTATGAAACAAACCTATTTCGCCATCTATCCATCCTACGGAAAAAGAAATCACCGCGCATGCGTACGTACGGAATACCGTCTCCACGCCGTGGTGTAATCTATTTTCCACCACCACCTTACCTGGATGGGTACAATGGTGTAAATAATGACTATATATGAATATTATAAAGTTATATTGATTCTTAAATAGTATACATACACTCTAATACAATTCAACGATCATAGGAATGATATCATCACTTGTGCGTACGTAATGAATACCGTCTCCACGATGTGATATGACTCGTTCTACTTGATCTTCATTGAATAATGATTATATAAATTAATTGAATGAATTAATATGATATATATTACAATAATACCATTATGTAAATGAGGTATCTATAACCTAAAGAGAATAATAAGAATTTATTCGACAAAACACGCATAAGAACAAAAAGTAATAAACACCCGAATAACAAGTAGTAATTAAATATTACTAATAAGAAGCTAATAAAATGACCATATATGATATCATTAAAATATTTATGATTCTGTAATAAGTCAATAACTTTATTAAAATCATTATACCGGAGGTTCGGACACTTACTATGCAAAATAGACCTAAGGTAAGGGAAATATCACAATCTCATTTTTATCCGAGATTATTTATGATTTTGTATTTACTGGGGTTTATTTTATCATCCACATCCAAGTTTCCTCAATATTTATTATTATTTCCATCCACATACAATTTTTTAAATCCAATTTTTCCCTTTCGGTGAGTTTTTAGTAATGGATATGAAAGGAATCTTTTGTCGTTTTTCGTACGAGGTACTTTTTGACTTTTTCGACAAAAGTACGAATAATGTTTTTTTAACTTATACAGAAGGAATGGATTTTTAAAACATTATTTCTAAGAAACTTACTTTAAATGTTTTCATGTTTAATTTTAATCAACTTCTTTTGGTTTAAAATTGTAAGACATGTCAAGAAAGGAAAATGTTTTTGAAGTAGAAAGGATATTTTCCCCAAGAATAATGTTTAAGTGTTTTATCAAAATTATTTTCCATCTAAGATAATAAAGGGTTATGTTTTTATCTCTATTATTACATTTATTTGATTATGTTGTGATTGAAATATTTTTATGAATTCATTTATCTTATATGAATTGTTTTATGATGTCACGATGTTTAAGATTCCCATTTTTATTACATGGGTTATGCTATGATGTATGGTTTATGATTTTGTGGCACACATAATAATGGTATCATTATGAGATGGTTGAGACCTATATCTCCCTCCAATGAATTGGGTAATGATTTTATATCTCATCAGATAGACATGGCTGGAACAGTAGGTTATACCGGGTCAGTGAAACAGGACTGAAATGGGGAGTGAACTCGGTTCAGAAATGGACTTTTTCCACTAAGATAGTCTTGACAATGAGTCTTGACTATTAAGAAATGATTCTCTATGATTATGTGTGTATGAAACAAAGTTTCATGTTTTATGTCATGATTATTGGGATTACTTTTCACTACTATGATTTATCCCATGTTATGAAATTATGCTCTCTTTTGTAGGTTACTATTTCCAAAAGATATGTTCTTATGAATATGATGTGATTGATATTTCTATTTTTTACCCTTACTGAGCATTTGAAATCACCCTTTTGTATGTTTTCTTTCCCCAGGTTAGGAAGAAGGTTATTAAGTAAGATATTCCAAAAGGGACTATAGATATGATGAAATAAATGGGAGACATTGTAGACGCTTTATGAACCAGTTGTTTATGTTTCCCAGTTTTCTAAAGACACTATACCTATACGGTCCTTTTGTGGTTTTGTTAAATGTTGTAATAAGTATGCTTCAATTTTGATGTAATAACAATGTATGTAAAGTATGGGTTGTTATAGTTGGTATCCGAGGAAAGGTATAGTCATCCTTTGGAAACTAGGATGTGAAAGCCTTAGTAAGAACCCTAAGGATAAGTCTAAGCATAGAACACAATCTTTGTGTTTTAGAAATGGCCATGAATAACCTAGGAAAATGCCTTAAATGTGAAATTTTATTCTTAATTATGTGGTTTCCCTATTATAATTAGTGTTTCTCACACTATTCTTCTTGGTTTTAGTCAATGGCTGGAACCCGATGGAACCGTGTTAATGCGGAATGCGACGTGCAATGCAATGATTGTCCCCTTGAGCAACCAAACGATATGGGAACTGGATTGAAAAATCTTATAGCCATGCTCACACAACTTTCTCAAGCTATGAATCATGCTGGAATTCCAAACGAGCCAAGGAAGGAGCAGCATTATGTTGAATCCTTCATGAGGCAGCGTCCACCTTCATTCAGCGGGTCTACTGATCCATTAGTTGCTGAACAATGGATTAGTACTACTGAAAAGATATTTTCAGTTCTTCAATGTTCTGAACATGATAAAGTCATCTTAGCAGTGTATCGTTTGGAAGGTGATGTTGATCAATGGTGGAATCATATTAAGAATATGAGGCAAAGGGATGAAATTGAGTCCATGGAATGGGACGAGTTCAAGAACTTATTTTTCAATAAGTACATCCCTCGTATTCTTCGAACAAAGATGGAGAAGGAGTTTCTTGAACTAAAGAAAAAGGATGATGAATATGTTGGTACCTATGAAGCAAATTTTACATGACTTGTGAGGTATGCTTCTGGTATTATTATCTAACCTGAGAGTAAGATCTATCGATTATTTAGTTGTTTAAAACCAAGTCGTCGAAGGGCGTTAGCCATAAGGGAATTCAATATCTATGGGGAAATCTATCGATGTGATCTCAATGTTGAGATAGAGATTAGAGTAACCCATCATCCATATGGGTTTGATAAGAAGAGGAAAATGGAATTCAAAGGAAAATCTAAAGAGCACACTGAAAAGAAGATGAGCTTTCCTATATTCTAAAAGTGTGGAAAGAAACATGGAGGGAGTTGTCTTAAAGGGACAAGTAAATGTTTCAAATGTGGAAAGGAAGATCATCGGGCATTTGAATACCGCGATGATGGGAAGAAGATGTCTACTGATGCAAACAAAGAAAGGGATACACAGAATGAACCTATACACTTCAATGATTCATGTGCAAGGAGATGGGTCATTATGCCATTAAATGCCCTAATCCAAGGGTTGATGATGATGGTCGACGTCAACAAAATCTTAAGGCTAAAGACAAAGGAAATTCACATTAAATTTCTATCAACGATGTAGAGTATGATAACGATGTGGTGAAAGGTACAGTTACCATCCACTATAAAGTTTCAAATGTTTTATTTGATTCTGGATCCAACCACTATTTTATTTCTAAAGAATTTTCTAAGGGTATCACAATATTACGTCAAAAATTAGATGTTGAGTTAGTTGTGACAACACCTAATGGCACAACAGTCACATCAAAAGTTTATAATTCTTCTCTGATCGATGTTTGTGGGAAATTTCTTCCTGCAAATATTGTGATCCTTCCTATAGTGGAATTTAATTTTATTCTTGGCATGGATTGGATTTCTTTATATTGAGCTCATATCAATTTCCAATGAAGGGAAGTCACATTTCATATTCCTGATCAATCTATGATCGTCTATCAATGCAAGGATGATCATAACCTTCCAGTGGAAATTCCTTCTACCTTATGGGTTTGATTCCACTAAATGAAGGTTATTTATCTCAAATGGTTTGTGAGAAACTCAGGATTAAGAATATTCAAATTGTACAGGAGTTTGATGATGTCTTTCCAGAGGAATTACCGGGTCTTCCACCGAATCGTGAAGTTGATTTTTCAATAGAACTCGTACAGCGTGCTTTGCCTATTTCAAAGACACCTTATAGATTTTCCCCAGTTGAGTTGCAAGAATTGAAGAAGCAACTTCAAAAGGATCTTGATAAGGGATTCATACACCCTAGTGCGTCACCTTGGGGAGCACCTGTTCTATTTGTTAAGAAGAAATATGGATAAATTAGACTCTGCATTGATTATCGAGAACTTAACAAGATCACTATCAAGAACAAATATCCTCTCCCACACATTTATGACCTATTTGACCAACTATGCGGGGCTAAATGCTTTTCCAAGATTGATCTTCGTATAGGGTATCATCAATTAAGGGTCAAAAGGGAGGATATACCAAAGACGGATTTCCGTACAAGGTATGGACACTATGAATTTATAGTGATTCCATTTGATCTTACTAATGCCCATGCTATCTTCATGGATCTAATTAATAGAGTCTTTAGAGACTATATTGATCAGTTTGTGGTAGTCTTTATAGACAATATTCTTATCCATTCAAAGAGCAAGGAAGAACATGAAGATCAATTGATAATTATATTGAAGACCCCGAGAAAGGAGAAGCTTTATGCGAAATTTACCAAGTGTGAATTTTGGCATCAAAAAGTTGCATTTTTGGGTCACATAATCTCAAAAGAGGGGATATCAGTGGATCCAGCAAAAACAGAGGTTATCGAATGATGGTCGAGACCAACAACAATAACCGAGATCCGAAGTTTTCTTGGTTTGGCTGGATATTATCGACGTTTTGTGAAAGATTTTTCACGATTATCTAATCCACCCACCATGTTGACTCGGAAAGGAGTTAAGTTTGTTTGGATGGAGGAATGTGAAGAGAATTTCAATGAGTTTAAAAGAAGGTTATCCAGTGCACCTGTGCTCAAACTGCCTTGTAGTGGAGAAAGGATTGTGATCTACAGTGACGCATCCAAGAAGGGATTGGGGTGTGTTCTTATGAAAAATGATATGGTTATTGATTATGCCTCACGATAGTTGAAAATACATGAGCAAAATTACCCAACTTATGATTTGGAGTTAGCTGCGGTAATCATTGCATTAAAGATTTGGAGGCATTACCTTTATGGTGAAAGGTGTGATATTTATACTGATCATAAATGTTTAAAGTATATTTTCACACAAAATGAGCTGAATATGAACCAAAGAAGATGGTTGGAGCTGATTAAGGATTAGGACTTCTCAATCCATTACCACCCTAGGAAAGAAAACAAGGTGGTAGACGCATTAAGTCGACTAGACCATGCCAGTTTATCCATGATGAGGATCACAAAAGATCCAATATTTATGGATTTACAAAGGATGGATCATGGAATTATAATGGAAGGGGGAAAATTGTATCTTTCTCAAATGAATGTTCAACCGTCTATACATGTGAAGATTAAAGAGGCACAGAAAGAAGATGTCGAGTTACAAAAGAAGGTGAGAAATGTTCCTGAATTCAACCTTGATTGTGATGGGATAATAAAGTTCAGGAATCGGGTTTGTGTTCCTCCCATCCCTGAATTAAAGGAGGAGCTGCTAGATGAGGCTCATAGTTCTTCATTCTCTATTCATCCTGGAAGCACGAAGATGTATAGGGACCTGAAAGATTACTTCTGGTGGGATAGAATGAAAAGGGATGTTGCTGAATATGTCTCTAGATACTTGGTTTGTCAACAAGTTAAAACTGAGAGACAGAAGTCTAAGGGGATGTTACAACCATTACCCATACCCGAATGGAAATGGGAAAACATCACTATGGACTTTGTCCCAGGACTTCCAAAAACATCCAAAGGCAATAATGCTATCTGGGTCATAGTTGATCATCTTACCAAGTCTGCACACTTCACTGCTATTAGAGAGGATTTCTCTCTGGATCAGCTTGCCAGGATATATGTAAAGGAAGTGGTAAGATTGCATGGAGTACCACTTTCTATTATATCTGATTGGGATCCGAGATTTACCTCGAAGTTCTGGCGAAGTCTTCAGCATACTCTGGATACAGAGTTGAGTTTCAGCACTGCTTGTCTTCCTCAGACAGACGGTCAGTCTGAGAGAACAATTCAAACTCTAGAAGATATGTTCAGAGTTTGCTCTATGGATTTCAAAGGATGTTGGGATCAACACCTACCTTTTGTGGAATTTTCTTATAATAATAGCTTTCACTCCAGTATTCAGATGGCTCCTTATGAAGCTCTCTATGGAAAGAAATGCAGGACTCCAACATGCTAGGATGATGTTGGGGAATGAAACCTATTAAGACCTGATCTCATTGATGAAATGGCAGAAAAGGTCAGATCTATTCAACAACACATAAGAGAATATCAGAGTCGACAGAAAAGTTATGCTGACAACTGAAGAAAAGACCAAGAGTTTGAAGTAGGTGATAAAGTGTACTTACAAATATCTCCCTGGAAGAGGGTCATGAGATTTGGAAAGAAGGGGAAGTTGAGCCCTAGATATATCGGTCCTTTTGAAATACTGGATCGTGTTGGGAAGGTATCATACATATCGTCGCTTCCACCGAATCTCTCTCAAGTTCACGATGTGTTCCATGTATCTCTCCTGAGAAAGTACATACCTGATCCTTCACATGTACTCAGCTCAGACGTTGTACCGCTGGAGCAAGATCTTTCTTATGAAGAACAACCGATAGAGATTCTGGATCGCAGTGAAAAAGTTCTACGAAACAAGACCACTTGATTAGTGAATGTTTTATGGAGGAACCACCAATTAGAAGAAGCTACATGGGAGCTTGAGGATATGATGAGTGGGAGGTATCCTCATCTATTTTTTACAAAGTGACGAATTTTGAGGGCGAAATTCATTTTAAGGGGGGTAGAATGTAACACCTGATACTTTTATGTAATATAAATCATCAAAGGAATATTTTTCTACACACAACACTTGCTTGGATTTCTTTACACGAAATTGCAACCTTCCTTGATAGCTTGCGTTGTACGCAATATCGAGTTTCACTAAACAACGACATACTATTAAAATATAACGAAAAATAGCAATTATGAATAGTAATAACCACTTTATGAAATTTTATAAATTTTATTTTTCAAAATGGGCTTCATTTTTTGATTCGGAATATCGAATTTTGCCTAGAGTGAAATTTTAGTTTTTTTCTGAAAACTTTCAATTTTTGATGAATAGTGAAACCACTAAGTGGTAGTTAAAAAAAACTGAATTTTTCATAAAACTTAATTTTACCACTTCTGTGAGTGGAATTTCGAAAATCCGAGAGACACAGTTAATATCAACGACGAAAATGAGGTTCAATGAGATTAAAATAATTTTTGGTGAATAGTAACTTTTTACTTTTTTTACCACGGTTAAAAGTAAATAGGGTAATTAAGGGTAAAAATGATATTATTATTAACCTAACACTTGTCCTAATTCTATTGGACAAGTGTATTTCGACCAAAATCAAACTTAGGAATACAATATGACCATTTAGGACCACATGGATTAGATTTGGACATTTATTATTAATTTATTTAAAGAAGGGTTAAAATAGTTAAAATCAAAGTTTAATAACTAAATAATTTTTAATATGGAGTTATACATAAGATAAATTCGACTATAAATTTTAATTAGAAAGCTAAAACGATTTCCTACATAATGGTATTTTATTTGTAATTTTTAGACTTTAAATAATTTAATTTATTTATGACACAAAGATGATGTAGTAATAATCTTATTAATGGAATATTGACATGATTGATGTCATAAATACCCAAATAAATATAATTTGAGACCTTTTATGAATTACAAATATTTTCTAGGTTAATATGAAATGTTAGTATTAATTTAATTAACTTTTTTAGAACTAATCATTCTATTATAATTTTCACAAAAATCAATTACTAAATAGTGTGAAAATTGACATAAAATAGTTTTTTAAACAAATATTATATTAGTAATTGTTATTTTATTCCTAAAAATCTAAGGATCAGACAAATGTCATATATAAGGTTATATATATTAATAATAAACAACTTGGGTATTGTTTGGCTGCTTATAGTATGTTTATTAACCTTATAGTATAAGAACAAATGAAGACACGGTAAAAGTAAAATTATTTAACTTAATGATAAATCTAAATGATAACGTTAAAATAGGAACATAAACATGTCTAAATTCCATTTTATGAGCGTATTTCGACCCATCCCCACCTTAGATTTGAAATATATCAATTTGGAGATATTTAAAACCGAACTTGACTTCATAATAAAATAATATTTTTAGTTTTTCCAAAGGAGCCCCTCTCCTCCCTTATAAAAGGGCACCTCCTCCACCTCTGTCTCACACAATTTTGAGCCTTCAAGCTAGTCCAACCCCTGCCAATTTCTCCTCTCCACTTCCCTAGAGACATCCTAGTGATCCTTATATTTTTCAAAGACCATTTTTAGTTCCCTAAAAGAAGGTCTCAAAGAAGCGCTTCAAAGAAGAGGTAATGTCCGTTACCGATTCTTTCATCTTTATTTCTTCATCCACTTATTCTTCTTTAGTTGTTTCATTATGAAATAATAACATCAGTATCAACCATATACTGATATGTTATTATAAGTATGAAACAAACCTATTTAACCATCTATCCATTCTACGGAAAAAGAAATCACCGCGCGTGCGTACGTACAGAATACCGTCTCCACTCCGTGGTGTAATCTATTTTCCACCACCACATTATTTGGATTTGTATAATGGTGTAAATAATGACTATATATGACAATTATAAAGTTATATTGATTCTGAAATAGTATACATCCAGTCCAATAAAATTCCATGATCATAGGAACGATATCATCACTCGTGCGTACGTACGGAATACCGTCTCCACGATGTGATACGACTCGTTCTACACGATCTTCATTGCATAATGATTATATTAATGAATTGAATGAATTAATATGATATATATTACACTAATACCATTCTGGAAATGCGGTATATATAACCTAAAGAAATGAATAATAATTTATTCGACAAAACACACATAAGAACAAAAAGTAATAAACACCCGAATAACAAGTAGCAAAGAAATATTACTAATAAGAAGCTAAAAATATGACCATATATGATATCATAACAATAATTATGATTCTTGAATAAGTCAATAACTTTATTAAAATCATTATACATGAGGTTCGGACACTTACGAAGAAAAACGGACCTAAGGTAAGGGAAATATCACAATTCCATTTTTATCTGAGATTTTTTATGCTTTGGTATTTACTGGGGTGTATTTTATCATCCACATCCATGTTTCCACAATATTTAATATTATTTCCATCCATATACAATTATTTGAATCCAATTTTACAATTTGGTGAGTTTTTAGTAAATGATATGAAAATAATCTTTTGTCGTTTTTCGTATGGGGTACTTTTTGACTTTTCCGACAAAAGTACGAAGAATGTTTTTTTAACATATACGACATGAATGTATTTTTAAAAAATTATTTCTAAGAAGATTACTTTACAAGTTTTCATGTTTATTTTTAATCAACTTCTTTTAGTTTAAAATTGTAAGACATGTCAATAAAGGAAAATATTTTTGAAGTAGAAGGGATATTTTCCTCAAGAATGGAGTTCAAGTGTTTTATCAAAATTATTTTCCATATAAGATAATAAAAGGTTCTGTTTTTATCTCTATTATTACATGGATTTGATTATATTTTGATTGATATATTTTTATGAGTTCCACTATCTTATATGAATGGTTTTATGATGTCACGATGTTTAAGATTCCCATTTTTATTACATGGGTTATGCTATGATGTATGGTTTATGATTTTGTGGCACACATAAGAATGGTATCAATATGAGATGGGTGGGACCTATATCTCCCTCCAATGCATTGGGTACAAATTTTATATCCCATGAGATAGACATGGCTGGAACGGTAGGTTATACTAGTTCAGTGAAACAGGACTGAAACGGGGAGTGAACTCAGTTCAAAAATGGACTTGGTACACTAAGATAGTCTTGGAAATGGGTCTTGACTAATAAGAAATGATTCTATATGATTATGTGTGTATGCCAAAAAGTTTCATGTTTTATGTCATGATTATTGGGATTACATTTCACTACTATGATTTATCCCATGTTATGAAATTATGCTCTCTTTTGCAGGTTTCTATTTCCAAAAGTTATGTTCTTATGAATATGATGTGATTGATATTTCTTTTGATTACCCTTAATGAGCATTTGAGATCACCCTTTTGTATGTTTTCTTTCCCCAGGTCTGGAAGAAGGTTATTAAGTAAGATATTCCATAAGGGACTATAGATATGATGATATAAATGGGAGACATTGTAGACGCTTTATGAACCTGGTGTTTATGTTTCCCAGTTTTCTAAAGACATTATACTTATATGGTCATTTCATGGTTTTGTTATATGTTTTAAAAAATATGCTTTAATTTTGAAGTAATAACAATGTATGTAAATTATGGGTCGTTATAACATAGTACGCAAGCTGAAGCAAGCACAAAGTAATACAGAATACAACATAAGTGCTGAAAGGTAAATGGGAAATATACAAACCCAACTGAAAGTACAGTACAACTGAAAAACTAGTACAACCATAGAAAATTGAAATAGCAACCACCATGTCATACTCCGGTAATCCCACCTGAAGGGTGGTTACGTATAGTCTTCCCTACACCACGGTTCATTCCGTCTGCTCCGTGTACTTTTCACCAAGTTGTCCACCTCCAGGTGACATCTAGCTCTATAAGCCCCTACCAAAATCAGCGATGTCCATCATCTGCATCCAACACAACCTATTGCAGGATTCCTTGTGTTGGGGTGAGTATAACTATACTCATTAGGGATCCCGAGACCCCCGAAGGTCTCCCAGAATCCACCAAGGATATACAAAAAAGAAAAGATACAATCACGAACTATCATCCATATCTAATTAGGTATATGTCCATACATATACCTAAGTCATCAATCTTGTTCAGCTTCAACTCTCGAGTACATTTACAACCCAGTTCAAATAGGAAAGAGGTCAATCACATCAATGATAATGATTGAAAGTCAAGACTCATCTCACATAGATATACATATTTCGTAAATGGAGAGAGATGATTAGATGTTGGCACTGATTCATCTAAGATAAAGGTCCCACATAAGATACTATTCTAGAAAACTTGTCGCACCCACATAGGATACTAGACAACCTACTCTGTCATACCCATGTAGGATACAAGAACAGTAATCATCACCATCGAGCCCATGGAAGATTCCTGTATAGTAGTCATCGTCACCAAACCCCGGGAGGATTCCAGTACCGTAGTCATCGTCACCGAACCCACCAAGGATTCCAGTATGGTTGTCGTTGCAGTCGTAGCCAACTCTAGGGTTCCCACACACAGCACGCTCGATTCCGAGAGGGTCCGCTACTTGATCCATGGAGTCAATATATCAACTACCATGAAGTCCAGAGTTGGTGTATCCCGAACGTCTAACATGTCGTAGGGGTCTAATCCCAACAAAACCTATCCAAGATACTATGTACAATATGACCATGTATTTTTCCCCAAAGTACACAGTGTGTTGGTATATGGTACATGCCTTGTAGCCAATCCTCGGGTAATGTTCGAGTGCAACGTCCTATGTCGAAGGGCTGGTCATGTAGAAAAGTAAGTACACGGTGTGTGGTATGGTTACACGCTGTGTCCAAACATCTAGGGTCAGCTCCATGTACGCTGGCTATGTGCCAGTACACGGTCTCAACCCATGTTCTCCAACCCGTGTAATTGGTACACGGGATGATATGTACCACTGACCATGTCTGGACGTGTGATAGAGTACTTTCCCATGTACACCACACCATGTCCATGTATCCCTAAGATACATGTCGAGTCTCGTGAAGCTGTTTATGCCATTCTGCATAGAGAGTACATGTCATGGCTCTTGGCCTTGTACTTCTGTCTGTATCCACGTATTTTCCAAAATACACATCGATCCTCGTTTAGCTTCAACCTCCTTGCTGTGTAGTGAGTACACGCCGTGTGCTAGAGGTCACACGCTGTGTGTTACCCTTCTGACATCCAAATCCCTAACCGCAGAATGCCTGAACTACACAGCGTGTTCTCCCTGAGTACATGCTATGTGGTCTGTAATTTTCTAGATACGATGCCTCTGGCCAGCGCGCCTCCCATTATGCCTGTTCTTCATTTTTGTGGATTGTTCATCACGAAACATCAGTCTCTAGGTCTCCCTGATGTCCCAAATTCGATTTCGGTGTTTTTCGGATTCTGAAGAGATCTAAAAACATGTTTTGAATTCCAACTCGAAGAACGGTCGAGGAACAATTCATCTTGTTCTGGTATGAACCTTCGCCTGTTATCGTTGTTGCACCTCTTCTAGGTCTCCGTCATGTTGAGTATTTAATTTTGGGATCATTGCATCACATAAAAAACTCGTAACGATCCATTGTTTATCACCCATGAAGAATATGAAGAACCACCAACAATCACAATAATGGCAGAGGATTTGGACCATGTTAGTTTGGCCCGGCCTCTCCGCATCAGTTCGGTAGCAGGTGGTTAAAGAGAGAAAAACAAGAAGAAAAGTAGATACAACATTGATCCGATCAAAACACACCCCTAACTCGATAATTGACATCTCATGTCGTCGATCCGCAGAAGACGACTGTCACAATAGATGGTGTCGCAGAGAACAACATCATGGAGAATAGACGTTCATTCTGTGGACATCGAAGAGGGTGTCGCTCTTCATGGAAGGATGAATCTCTCTTCTAATTCCAAAGGTTCCACCGAAATATTTTCCAAGCCAATATTAAAATGAGGGTTTCCCCTATTTTAATCCACATACCATGCCATTTCAAAATGATTCAATTCTAGTGAAAATAATTAATTAATTTGGGGTGTACCAAGTAAATAATTCACTGAGTTGTCATATTAATGTCCACGTGAAAGGTTAAGAGTTTAGCAATTAAAGGGGAGTTATCAATAATTAAAAAATGGATTTAAGGGAGTTGATGAGAGTTATGGGGAGATGAATGGTTGGGGCTCGTGTGGGACCCACCACACAAATATCCACACATGGGAATTTATTTGGGTGTTGGACCCACCAATAAATTCCCAATTAGAGGAAATAAACAACTATCAAAATAAAATTGTGTACAACACAATTTTATTTAATTTATGATTAAACCCCAAAAATTAACATTCAACCCACTTCAAATGCAACTGCAGTAAAGGTTCCCTTAAGAGAATAATGACACTCTAAGTTCATCGGTGTCCTCAGATTTCAATTCCATGCACTGCTTTAAAAGATAGAAAAACCCACTCGTAATTTTACTTAACGTACCCAAAAAAACTTCAGAAATTCATTCTAGGCACAGCAGGCCTCGGAATCAAGTGCCGTCAGAAACCGCAGACTCGTAAAATTATAAAGAATTTAATAAATAATTTTCCTTGAAATTTACAGTTCTATTCATTACTTCCACTTCAGGGATTTTCATCCACATAAAGCTACAACACACACTAGGAAAAAAATGGGGGTACTGAGCTCGCATCTAAGCAACCCACTCCCAAGTGCTTTCCTGGTGGTTCCTGCGCTGCCAGAAAATGCACACCAGAGGAATCGACCATCAACGTAGGACCCGCTACTGTCGATCCTCGATCTCCACAGAGACCTCCGCAAACGTCGGCCCATCATCGATGTCCAGATCCCCATGATCATTGATGTGGGTCGAGTCGTGCATGTCTCTCCTCAGATATGATATGTGGAAGACATCATGCACCCATTGCAACTGAGGTGGTAGGGCCAGGTATTAAGCCACCACATCTACTCTGCTGAGGACCTGGAAGGTTCTGATGAAATGCAGAGATAACTTTCCACCCCAGCCACAACTCTATAGACCTCATCGAGGTGAGACCCATAGGAAGACGTGGTCGCAATCCTTAAACTCCAGTGGTCTCTATCTCCTATTAGAATAGGATTTCTATCTGCTCTATGTAGTCTTCATCTGATCCTAGATGATCTGCACCTTCTCCATCATAGCCTGCACCATCTTTGGTCTTACAAGTGGCGACTCCCTTGGGTCAGTCCAGCATAGAGGTGATCTACAAGGTCAGCCGTATTGTGCCTCGTATGGTGCCATTCCAATGGTGGAGTGGTAGTTGTTGTTGTACTCAAACTCCACCAAGGGTAGGTGATCCTCCCACCTGCAACCATAGTAAAGGAAAAATACACAGAGCATGTCCTCAAGAGTCTGAATGGTCCTCTCAGTCTGACCGTCTTTTTGAGAGTGGAAGGCAAGGCTCAGACGTAGTCGTGTCCCAAAAGCCTCCTGTAACCCATTCCATAGCCAGGAAGTGAATCTAGCGTCTCGATCGGAAATGGTAGTCGCTGGAACACAACGAAGCCATGTGATATCTTGATCGTAGAGGAGTCCTATGCTCTTTACTGAGCCCTGCTCTTTAATCGATAGGAAGTGGGCGGACCTGGGGAGTCAGTTTACGATCAACCAGATAAAATCATGTCCTCTGGATGTACGTGGTAGCCCCCTCACAAAATCCATAGATATCCCATCCCACTTCCACTCAGGGACATCTAAGGGAAGTACCAAGCTAGCTGGTACCTAGTGCTCCACCTTCACTTGCTGACCAATGAGGAATCATGAAATGAACTCTGCAACAACCTTCTTCATACACGACCACCAGTGATGTCATTTGAGGTCCTGGTACATCTTTTCCACTCCTAGATGTACCGCTAGATGGGAAGTGTGAAACTCTTTATGAACATCCTCCTGTAGTGAAAATGGTACCATAGTACGTCCCCTGAAGAGGATGACGTGCTCCCCAACTTCATAAAATCCATAAGGGGATTGTCCTGTGGATATCTGAGCATGTCGCGTCTCACAGTCAATATCCCCATGCTGAGGCTCTCTGACTCATAGAAGGAGTGGAGGAGTGATTGTGACTAAATATGGAAAGGATTCTCCATCTCTATCCACAAATGATATTTGCAACATAGATAGATACATCATTGCCTCTCCATGTAGTTGAATGCCTGATCTCCTGCTGAGAGCATCAGCCACAACGTTCCACTTCCCAGGAGTATAGACTATCTAAAAGTCATAGTCTTGGTCAAACGCGAGCCATCTCCACTGTCTCAGGTTTAGGTCCTTCTGGGATAAGATATACCTAAGACAACGGTGGTTAGAGTTGACTGTAATGTGCTCGCCAATAAGATAGTGTTTCCATATCTCCAAGGTGAAAACCACTGCTGCTAACTCCTAGTCATGGGAAAAATAGTTATGCTCATGCTGCATCAACTGCTATGAACCATAGGTGATCACTACTCGCTCTTGCATCAGGACACACCTGAGTCTTGTCCCTGTTGTGTTGCTTTAAACTACGTACCCAACACCCTCCTTTCGTAGTCTTAATATGGGTGCACTGGTCAATCTTTGTCTCATCTCTTGAAATCTATGCTGTAATCTCTCTAACCATATAAAGGGTTTATCCCTTCTTCTTCAAATATGAATGTGGTGCTACAAATCTGGAGAATTCTGGCACAAATTTTTGATAGTATCCAGCCAGACCCAGGAGGCTCCACACCTCCATCACGCTCCTGGGTGGCTCCCAAGAAGGAACTACATCGATCTTCCCTGGACCCACTACAACTCTGCCTCCGAGATGATGTGTCCCATGAAGTGAACCTCTCGAATCCAGAACTGGCACTTCGAGAGCTTACCATAAAGCTGGTGCTCTCGGAGTGTATCCAGTACCACCCGAATGTGGTAGGAGTGCTCCTCCTCAATAGTCGAGTAAATCAGTATGCCATCAATGAATACTACGACATAACGATCGATGTAAGGCTGGAAGATCCTTTTCATGAGACTCATGAACACTGCTAGAGCATTGGTTATGCCGAAGGGCATAACCAAGAACACGTAGTGGCCATAGCGAAACCTGAAGGCCATCTTCTACACATCCTCATCTCGAAACTTGAGTTGCTGATAGCCTCACCTGAGATCTATATTTAAAACCAACATTCTCCCTTGAGCTGATAAAAGAGGTTTTTAATCCTTGGGTTTGGGTACTTGTTATTCTCGGTCACCTAATTCAGGTGATGTTAGTAAAAAAATAGTCGTAAGATCACATCCTCCATCTTGGAGAACAATATCGGAGAAGCCTAGGGTGAAACACAGGGTGGGATAACTCCTTTCCCCTAAAAGTCCCCCAGCTGTACCTGCAGCTCACGAATCTCTGCGGGAGCCATCCGATATACTGGAGTAGATATCGGTGTTTTCCGGAAGTACAGGTCAATGTTGAAGTCTACCTCTCTGCGAGGAGGTAGTCCTAGATCATCTTTAGAAAAAACATCCACATACTAATCCACCACAACAGGAAAACTTGGAATCCACACATCAACTTCTCCCAGGATGAGACTAGCCAACTTATGTGTGATCGGCTTCCTTCTTCTCTGTGTAAGTCCATCCTTCATTACAAAGGCTCCCTTCTCACCGGTGAAGGTGAACCTGCTCCCATCCGTGTGGACACACTGCACTTTTTTCCTAATGCAGTCAATCTAAGCATGGACTGTAGGAAACCATTACGTACCCAAGATGATGTTGTAAGGCCTCAACGCCGCTACGAGAAGATCTAAATCGAACCTCTCTCCTCCTAGAGTAACCTCAAACTACCGGTACCAGTGCGTAATCATCAAGTCTGCTACCGTAAGAGTCTCTACTCATAAAGATCATTCCAATGGCTCCGTTAGAATCTCCAAGCTCCAAAAAAGGGCAGAAGTAATAAAATAATGACTCACACATGTGTCTATATGTATTGCAACAAGGGTGTAGTAGACATAGATAGTACCTCCAATCATATTAGGTGAACCATGGTCATAAGACTCCACTACCTAGAGATGTTCATGCCTCTTCCCGCTAGCTCCTTGTGGTCAGGGATGACCTCCTGGTGGTGGTGGTGGTGGAGCCTAAAAATGTCCTCCACCACCCACTGCTCGGCCAGCTCCTCTACCTTGTCTGCCTGCTCCCTGCGGACCACCACTGTCGAACCTCAGCCTCTGCCTGGGAGGTCCTTCCACTGTCTTCTGCTTATTTCCATGGCGGGTCGGGCAGTCTCGAGCCATGTGACCCTTCCCACCACAATCATAACGTTACCTACTCAACGTATTGATGGAACTATTTTTGGGTGCCCCGCACAACCGAACCTATGTACTGAGGTCACTCGCTTGATGGACAGACCCGTATGGACATTTGAAGCATCTGTCTACTACCAGCTGTAGAAGACTCTGCTACATGTCTCCCTACGTTGGGTCTCACTGCTGGTGTCATCTCAGCGAGATAATCACCACAAGAAGGGCTCACTCTAGTAATCCCTCCTGTGTCGGAATGCTGAGGGAGATCATCGAATACCTGATCTCATTCATGATTCCCTGCTCAAAGGTCTGGTCCCTGATTAATGGGTCAAGTACCATGTCCGTGGAGTAGCGCGAGAGGTCAATAAACCTCACTGAATACTGAGTTATTGTCATGCTGCCCTGCCACAGGTGAAGTAACTCGTGAATACGCATCGCATGAATGGTGGCAGGAACAAACTCCAAGGAGAAGAGACTCTTGAAGTCTGTCCAAAGTAAAGATGACTCGTCATGAACCTATAGAATCATGCTCCTCCATCTACCTACTACTGCGTGCCGGAGAAATGCGGCAAGGATCACCATACGGTTGGCTGGAGTCCCAACCAATCTGATGACTCTAACGACAGCCTCCAGGCAATTCTTGGCTTCATGAGGGTATATCTCTCCACAGAACATGGGCGACCTCTATCGCTGAAACTCATGAAATGCACCCAGGCGGAATGCACTTTCTACTTTTTGGGCTGGTAGTATCGGTGGCTCCGCAGGTAGTGGTACAGCTGGTGCCTCCGCTATGATGGGGCCCTGCACTAAGGCCCTGTCGCTCGGTGGGATACAATCTCGCACGTGACTCGGAACCCTAGTTGGCTACCTTCATGGGGCCATATTAAAAAGAAATAGGGGCTACATAGTCAAAAAGTATACCTGGTGAGCTGACACCATGTAATCACAAGGAAAACTTTTGAAACACACAATAAATCCGTGTTTTCATGCATTGAGTCAGAAATCATGGTTCGGGGTCCTGGTGTATGGATACGTCGGCCACCGCAGCAACACTGGACTCCCTGGACTTAAAACCACACTCAATACTCTTAACACTATTGATATATAGAAATGAATGATCAGAGTCCTGAGTTCTATGGTAGAACCGACTCCTCTGATAAAAATTTTCCACGACCCATCCTCGGTTCTCGTGTCGTGACTACCCCAAGCCCGCCATCCATAGGCCAAGGGATGGTGACTAGAACCAATGGCATAAATCCCAATAAAATTAGAAAGCATTGCCATTATGATATTAAACAAACAAAACAGATTACACAATATGAATTAAGAACAAGGTAATACTGAATACAAAGTAAGTGTTGAAAGGTAAATGTTCCAGAATACAAACCCAACTGAAAGTACAGTACAACTGAAAAACTAGTAAAACAAAAGTAATGTAAAAAAGAAATCACCAAGTTATCCTCTGGGAATCCCACGTGAATAGTGGGTACATATAGTCTTCAAAGCACCACTGGTCCGTCTGTCTGCTCCGTGTACATCTCACCAACTGGTCCACCTCTGGGTACCATCCATCTCTACAAACCTCTACCACGATCAACAATGCCCGTCAAATGCATCCAACACAACATAGTGCGGGCATTGCCCGTGCAGGGGTGAGTATAACGATACTCAGTAGAGACCCAGAGACCCACGAAGGTCTCCCAGAATCCACGAAGGATAAACCAAAAAGAAAATATACAATCATTAAGTATCAATCATTTATACTTAGGTATATTCCCATACATATACCTAAGTCATCAATCCAGTTCAGCTCCAACTCTTGAGCCCAAGTACAACCCATCCCGCCTTGGCAAGAAGTCAATCACATCGATGATAATGATTGAAAGTCAAGAATCAGCTCACACTTGTATAAATATTTTGTAAAGTGATTGATATGATTAGATATAGACAATGATTCATCTAAGATAGCGGACCAATGTATGATATTAGTCTAGCTAAGCTGTCGAACCCACGTTAGATACGAGACCAGCTACCCAGTCAATCCCATATAGGATACAAGAACACTAATCATCGCCATTGAACCCATGAAGAATTTCAGTATGGTATTCATCTTCACTGAACCCATGGAAGATTCTAGTATAGTAGTCATCTTCACTGAACCCATGGTGGATTCTAGTACGGTAGTCATTGCAGTCGGAGCCAGCTCTAGGGTTCCCGCACACAGCACACATGATTCCGGGAGGGTCTGCTTCCTACGCTAGGGGTCAATACATCAACAACCAAGAATTCAAGAGTTGGTGTATCCGGAAGGTCTTCCATGTCATAGGGGGATAATACCAACAAAAACTATCGAAGATATTGTTTACAAGATGACCAAAACTTTTTCCCCAAAGTACATGGCGTGTTGATATACGGTACATGCCATGTAGTCAAACCTCGAGTGATGTCTGTGTGCAACGGCCCATGTATAAGGGTTGGTCGTGTAGAAAACTAAGCACCTGGAGTGTGGTTTGGTTTCACACCGTGTCCAAACATCTAGGGTTGGCTCTATGTAAGCGGGACATGTTCACGTACACGGTCTCAACCCGTGTTCTCCTACCCGTGTAATTAGTACCCGGGTTGGCTCGTAACACTATCCATTCCAGGCCATGTGATAGAGTACATGCCCATGTACTCCACACCATTTCTATGTATTCTCGGGTTTCACGCCGAGTCTCGTGAAACTATTTCTTCCTTTTTGCACAGAGAGTACAAGTTGTGACTCTTTTTCATGTACTTCTGTTTGTGTCCGTGTATTTCCCAAAATACAAGCCGAGCCCCGTGTATCCACCGCCTCTTTGTTGTGTGGCGATTACACGCCATGTGACAGAGGTCACACGCTATGTCTTAGTCATCTCAAGTCTCAAACCGTAGCCCCAGAATTCCCAAACTACACGGCCTGTTCTCCTGGAGTACATGTCGTGTAGTCTACAATTTTCTAGAAACCACACCTCTAGCTCGCACACATCCATTGATGCCCATTTTTCATTCTGATGGTTCGTTCATCACAAAACATCTAACTCTTGGTCTCCCTGATGTCATGATGTTGATTCCAGTTTTTTGTGCTTTCGATCAACTCCTAAAAAACGTTTTGAATTCCCACTCGAAGTACAGTCGAGGAATGGTACATCCCATTCTGGTCTGAACAGTCGCCCACTATTGTTGTCACACCTCTGCTAGGTCATCGTGATGTTAGGTCTTCAATTTTTTTATCGTTAAGTCACATATCAAACATGTAACAATCCATTGTTCATCACCCATAAAGAACACAAAGAACCACCAACAATTACAATAATGGCGAAGGATTCAGATAGTGTTAGTTTGGCCTGGCCTCTCTGCATCAGATCGGTAGCAGGCAGTTAAAGAGAACAAAACAAGGAGGAAAGTAGATTCAATGCAGATCCAATAAAAACACAACCCTACCTTGATAATTGATGTCGCACATCGTCGATCCACAGAAGATGAGTGTCGTAGTAGATGGTGTAGCGGAGAACGGTGTCGTGAAGGATGTGGCATCTCCTCACTTGTTACAGAGAAGAGGAAGGAAGGCACATCATTTTTATTTTTGGAATCGACATTCTTCGTCGAAGAGTGTTTCAGTCTTCATGGAAGGATGAATCTCTCTTCTAATTTCAAAGGGTCTACCGAAATATTTTCCAAGAAAATATTAAAGATGGCTTTCCCCTATTTTAATCCACTTTCAATGCCATTTGAAAAAGATTAAAATCCACCAAAAATAATTAATTAATTTGTGTTGTACAAAATAATTAATTCACTTAGTTTTCATATTAATGACCATGTGGAAGGTGAAGTGTTTTTAAATTAAAGGGAATTTGTTAAGAATTAAACAACGGTTTTATGGGAGTTGAAGAGAGTTATGAGGAGATGAAATGTTGGGTATCGTGTGGGCCCATACTCAAAAATATCCACACATAGGAAGTTATTTTTTTGTGGGCCCCACCAATAACATCCCCATGGGAGGAAAAAACCAACTCTCAAAATAAAATTGTGTACCAACCAATTTTATTTAATTTAAAGTAAACCCTAAAAATCAACTTTCAACCTGCAAGAAACACAACTGCGGTAAAGGTCCCCTTAAGAGAATACAAGCACTGTGAGTTCATCGGTGTCCTCAGATTTCAATTCTAAACACTAGTTCAGAAGATAGAAAAACTCACATGTATGTTTACTGAACATACCCGAACAAAACATCGTAAATTGATTCTGAGCACACCGGGCCTCAGAATCTAATGTCGTGAGAAACCGCTTACTTGTAAAATTCCAAAGCATTTAAGAAAAAATATTCCTTCAAATTTCTAGGTATATATATATATATTGTTATATATTTTATTTAAAATAATTCATAAGCTTGTTTCAATATAAAAAATATTAGAGCCGAAATATGTTAAAATTATATTCACATTTTATCCTTTCTATTAAAGTAATTTATATTTTTCTTTTTTTTCGCTTTATTATAGAGTAAAAAATAAAACAAACTCAATGAAATTTCTAGGGCCCATGTAGAAATATGTAAATATAAATAGTAGGAATGAAAATAAATAAAAAAATCATATAAAACAAAAAAAACATTGGTTATCTAATGAAAAAATGTTTTTATGTTCATTTGAATAGAACATGCCTACTATCTACTTGAGTGATAGAATGTAGTAAATATATTTACTTGTATTGATTAAAATAATTTAAGCTGAGTTTTATCGAAAAAAATTGGTCCTCATCCCTACTCTTTAAATACTCACAGTACCCCTTATTGTACCAGAGTATCCACTCACATTTAGAAAATCCTCCTATTCTTGAGCAACCCTGAAAAACCAGAAAACGAATTCGGAAAATTCCAATGCCTTTATCCCTCCTAAATCATTGTTTAATGAAATATATACACCATAATATTTGAATCCATATAGTATTTTATATCCATGCTCCTATTATTCTTTATTTTTTCATTCTTCTTGACAGTAGCAACATTTCCATTTTCTTAATGGTAGTAATATCATCAGACTACCATATGTTGTTTTTTTGTAATTCTACTTCATGCTTAACTATATTAATCCTAGATTGTTCAATTATGAAACTAAAATTATCATAATACAACTTCATACTAGATCCTTTCTTTATAAATAAATTAAATCTCACTCTATATTAAATAATGGCCTTCGTTAAAAGAGTGGAATCATTTATCTTTCATTTTTATCACAAATAAATCTACCAGAATATAGATGTTTTAAACCATAATAAAAATTTCTTTCATAAATCTCGAAAAACATTTCATTATTTAATTTTAAAGAGGAATAGAAACACTTATAACCATTATTCTCTCCAAACCTAATACTATTATATGAGTTTCACATGATGTTTATACTAACAAAAATTATAAAAATAATTTTCAAAGTTATTAGATATATTAAATAAATGAATTTAAAATATATGTAAATATTTTTATTCTTTTGGAGACTCTATGACAATATGTTTTAGAATAGATATAAGAGTTTTATCTTGCCTATTTATTTGAGCATAACATATTTGGACTCAATCTCTTGAATTTACGTTTTATTCATTAACATGACTGTTAATACATACTCGAAATAATTTTAATATGAAAATTTATAAATTAAGAAGAAAAATACACTATTTCCATTCCAATTTCAAATATATTATCTTTATATGAAATATGAAAGGTTTATTATAATGTTGTAGGAAATATTCCTTATATTCCTTCCATTTATCCATCTTATTTTTCTAATTTTCATATATTTTCACATTGTTCCTCTAACTATCTTTCTATATTTTAGTACTAACATTCAATGTTTTTCAACATCCCAAGGTTATGGAATTAAATATTAAATTTTAGTGATTTTTTGTATTAACAAGAATCATATTTATAGTCAACTCCATGAGTGTATTGTCAATCTTCTGTGCCATGAAATCTAGGTTTATTATATCAACCTTTTGATCCTTTGATTTATTTTTTAAATTCCTTGATAAAATCACTAGTGGTTCTTATGGATATCTCAAAGGGATCCACCATGGAATAGATATTGAATTTGATAGAGTACCATCGTGTGTATGATGTCCCCGTGCTCTATATTGTTACTATTTTCATTAATTATATAGCCAAAAACCTTGGAAAATATTTTGATGATTAAAATTAGAATAATTAAATTAATTTTTATACATAATTTGATGATGGTATATAGCTGTAATTCCATCCATTTTCATGTTCATATATCCAACCCAAGCTATTATACATCTATTGTTATTTCAAATTATGCGTGCTTCTCTAATTTTATATCCTCTTTACTAAAATTTGAAACCATTTCCAACCATATCATTCTATATTTCATATAAATCTTCTCGTGAAATATTTGTTAGTGAACCATAAGACACAATATACAATGCAAACTTTTTTCACAATTGTATGAACTTATATAAAAATTAATTTACAACCCCATTTCAATTTTATTATGTGAAATTTTTATAAAATATCATTAAACATTTCCCAAAAAATTTCAGTATATTATTTGATTAATTATCATCTTCCAAAAGGGGTCTGACTATATTTTATTCATTAAGTAATCATTCCATATTTATTAATATTAAATTAGTGTAACAATTTTGGACTGGTTAATATGGATAATATCCACAAAATTGAATACGTTTCCTGTAAATGGTGGCTGATGAACCAAATACACCTTAAGACATAGCTATAATTATTCAAATAGAAGCATATAAATTAGTAAAGTGAAGATTTTGTCATCTAGAAAATAAATGTAATAAAATTAGTTATTTCTTCTTGACCAAAATTTATATAAAGTGAAAAATTGAATATGGATATGGTTTAATAAATTATTGGGATACTATATATGACTATTATTTTAAAAAACTAAATTAGATAACATAATTATTGTGATCTATTAGAATTTATTGAATCCTACCTATCCATATTATTACTTGTTAGTTGTTGTGTTACTTTCTTTGGGTCTCAAATATGATGATTTATTGTGGTTTGGATAATGAAGAAATTTAGATGGAAGTGGAATTTTTTGAAAAATAATGATTTCATTATTTCATATAATGAAAGGTGTTTTAATGGAATATAATGTGATTAGAATTATTTTAATAATTTCCAAAATTATTTGCAGTAGTTCATCTATGATTTGAACTAAACTAAATAGTGTGGAGTTGAATTAATGAAGATCAAATTTTATTTTTAGAAATATAGTATTTCTATGTTAGATCATTAAAAATTGAAAATAAATTTATCAACTTTTGTCAAAAAAGATATTTGACATACATGTATATGATTTTACCTCATGAAAGAAATATGATTTTGGTTGAAATAATGAAAACAAAAAGGTCATTCATCTTATAAAATTTTAATTTTTCATAATAGAATTGAGCATCGTATGTCATATTTCACTAGCATGTATGTAATTTCATCAACATAGATGACGTTTGAAAAAATAATTGAGGTGATTATTATTAATTTTATTTAATCGAGGTATAAAATCTACCCATATGATATTTTTTAAAGCATATATTATATATTGAGAGTGCCTATACTTTATAGAGGCAAATATCATACAACATATGAGATTTATCTATTTTATAAGTCAAATATAATACATGGCCGAAAATATCATATGAACTTCTCAAAATATCTTATAAGTTGCTCATGTAACTCAATTCTCTTACCAAATGGAATGAATATACAACACCATAATGCTATTTACTTTTCCAAATTTCAACAGTACTAAAATAGAAGATGGGATTAAAAAGGAATCATACAACAAGCTCACAAATCTCAACTAACTTACACATAAAAATAATGGCTTTTTAATTTTTATAAAAATTATCTATATAAATGAAACATCTTAAATATTATTCAAATTACCCCAATGTGGCTCAATTAACTTACTGATATATGATATTTGAAATGGTGAATGCCTTTTTCCTATTTCAAATTTCAAAAAACCCCATATTTCTTATTCAAGGACATATCTCATCTTTATATTTATATTCTCTTATGTGATTCTTATGCATGATGATTTCCTTTTATATCACTTGTACTGTAAAACCTAAATTCCATATTTCTTTATATTAATTCTATGATACTTTTAACAAACTCTAAATTATTATATTTACATCAAATCACACAAGAGTAGATTTAAACAAATATAGAAATAATTGAAATAATTAAAAATCAATTATATCCTTTTATAAGGGTTATATTTTTATAAATTACACATCAGAGATTATTTTATGGAACTCCTTAACAATCTAAATTTCAATTTAATTATAACTGTTATAAATCATCATACCGAAGACTTAAAATATATTACATTGAAGATGATATATTAATATCCCCATTGATATATTATATACAATCAACTATCTCTATAAAATTATTTTAACATCTTTAAATTTTTTTAAATATAAATTTAAAAAGTAATACAATTAATGTTTAGCTAAAAAATACTTATTTAACTATTCCCTTCATGTAATCTCTTGTAGAAAAGACATATCCCCAATAGTACCTATCATTGACCTGTGGACTATATCTCATGGGAAAACATTCTTAACTTTTAATATATTCATCCGTGTATCTAAGAGTATCTGATTCATTACCCAATAATTATTGACAGTTTCTTCCATTTGGTGGAAGCTCACACCATTACCCTTGAAATTGAATTTTAGTTACCTTAATTGGTGACATTTATTATGAATCCCAATATTAGAAAAAAAATAAACCTAAATATTATTGTAAATTAATTCTCCATCTTCTTTGTTTGTTATCAAATCCACATAAAATACATTATTCAATGTAATTCTTATCTTTTTATTTGAAATAAGAATTCAATGGAATTCAAATATCTCCACTAAAATACATTATAGGGTGATTCATCTCATTTCTAATGGACATATTATATTTTAGGAGACTCAATATCTCCCCATGTTATTCCATTAACTCCCCTAATCATATAGTAATTCAATTAGAGTGGGGAGGGAACACATAATCATTGAAATAATGAAACAACAAATATTCTAGAATAATAAATATAATAAAACTTCCTAGAAAATAAGGGTGACATGTTTAGAAAAAAAATTTATCTGATACCTTCTCTTTAATATAATTCTATATTTAACTTTCTATAACAATGATCTATACAAACAAAATTGAACGATTTTTTAGGAACCTTTACATCAAAAGAACATATACGTTAATATATTTGAACTCCATGTTGTATATTCCCCCATTTAGTTTAATCTAATCAATAAAACATAACAAAAATAATTTATATGAGTTAAAAAAATAATAGGAGAATGAAAATCATACCTCATATTTCAATTATTTTTGATAATTATAGATTTATATATTATGTAAAAAAGATTAATCCATTGATGTTTAATCAGTGTTAACATCTCCCTTTCAAGGGATACTCTCTAAGATACATCAACATCAATTAAAATGATTTAGGAAAAATAAAACTAATATTTTAATAGTGCTTATCATAATATTATTAGTTTTTTGTAGAGTTCAGGCTTATTTCTTAACCAATGAATATTATTCTTATAAGTAACAATAATTTTTGAAATATTTTTGTTATATTCTATATTGAAGTTCTATAAATGAAAATGTTATGGGAAAATGGTATACATATTATTTCTAGCATGTTTCATAGAAAGAGTGGTAATTATTTCATGATAATGTTTTTTTAACTTAATTTATTTTATCCAATTATATCGATTTTGCATCAACTAATTGGTCTAAATAAATTTTTAGAGGTTATTTCCTCACATTATCATCTTTTTTTTGTAAAGTAACTCCTTCACAATAGAATTTATCGAAAATATATTGATTGGTACATTTCTCAATTTCATCATTTTTTCAATGAATGTTATCATCCCTTTTAAATCAACATGTCCATCCTTCATGTACATTCTAAAAAATATTCATTTATTTTTATTTTTTTCTTCATGAGTGGTTTTTCAATGTCTTTGTACTGAATGATAATCACTAATCCAACCATAGAATCTCTCTTATTCCTGGATTCCATTTTAGATTTCAGAATACTCCCTTATTTATTTCATTCATGTTCATCTCTTATTTTTCCACGAATTGGAAATTAATTTTATATATTGAAGTCATTCATCATTATAGGATAATTATCCTTTTAAATATTCTTTACTAGATTATTTGAAGGATCATATTTAATAAGCTTATCAAATTAATTATCTTTAAAATTGATAAAAATTCATTATTTTGTGGCTTCTTTGACTATGGGGATTTTTTAATGACATCAAAAAATACATGATAACTAATTTTTTTTATAAAAAATATTAAAATAAATGAAATAGGTTTTTAAAAATTAATTTATATTAATAAGTGATTCAAATATTTATTTCATTGAATATTTATTCTATACTATGAGATCTATTTTAATTACCGAGCTTTCCATAGAAATTTAGTTTTTGTCTCACAATCATATATCTTATTTAAAATTTTAATGTTAACATTTTTACCTAACTTCCAAGGACCTCATTCAAAACCACCAACATACCTACCATATACTATTAATTTTTTTATTTTTCCTATATTTAATATACATTTACATATTTTCCACATTTTAAAAATTTTGATCAAAATTTTAAATATTTATTAAAATGAATATCATCTTAAACATGATTTCATAAACCCTTATATATTAGTTGTTTTCTCAATAATTTTACATTTATATATTTGTACAAAAAATTATCATTTTTCATGGACTACTAGAAGAAGTATATTTTTTGTTAATTGAATTAATTATATTTGGTGACACATGTTTGATGATGTTAGTGGATGATAAAACCAAATATGATCTAAATGTCAACTTTTAACTATTTTTTGACGTTACCGATGTGAAACTCAATATAAGTTTTAACATGGAAATCTAATTTTTCTTAGCATATTGGGATGTTCTATGTTTTTTCACTGTTATATTTTTAGCTACACTTATTGTTCTAGACATTTCATTTTGAAATAATTCTTATAATTCTCAAATAATATCATGTTATCTTCACAATAATTCTTCACATACATAATTTGAACCTCATTAATTTTTTTTTCTAATATGTTATCTGTTATCTCCTTCTATATTGTCGTATTCACTTCCATCTAGGTTGACTTGAAATATAGAGTGATTTTAAATCTTTATCTAACTCATTGAACAACTCATTCACAAAATACTTAAAAACATAATTATAATGAAAATATATTAATCAATAATTAAATAAAATCATTATATTAAAAGTGATACAGATTCTTCCTCAGCCTAAACTATTTGGGTGGTAGTTCTACACTTCTAAAACATCCCATATAAATCACACTCCGTAACATCATATTCATTTTCAATATAAGAAATTTCATCTAGGATGGCTTAAATTTAATAAAATTTAAATGTAATAACAATAATATATACTTATTTAACATAGTAATCTACCTCATGATAGAGGTCTTAAGATGATTCAGTGGATCCACTCTGACTTCCTGAACTATATTTATAAATCGAATAATGATCAACATATTTCACTACTAAGTATTAAACATTCTAACAACCTTCATTTAATGGATATATTCATTTTCCCTTGATCTATTTATTATATTCATTATATAATACTTATAAATTTTTCTCATGTTATTTTTCAATACTTTTAGATAATTCATAACAAATAGAGATATAAAATTCTCTAAATCATGAACTTATGAAGTCAAATCAAATATAATATTAATATATTTTTGTAAGTACAATTGATAAAATTTAATCTTCCTATAGGTATCCTCATACCTACAATTAATGTTTTTATTGGAAATATATAAACAGTAACAAGAAAATTTATATTGATTTGACATTGGCTCTAAAAAATGGAAAATTCTTACAATTAATGTCATTTCAGTAGCTATAAATTCAATGGTGTAATGAATAGGATATTTCACCAAATAAAAATAAATTTCATCACCATAAAATTATTTGGAGAATAATTAAGTCACTTATCCTTTGTGTACGTTAATGTCTAAATATGATCCTCCTTGAGGATATTTGTTTATGCCCATATAATATTTTGAGAGTAATAAAATATGAAAATATAAACTGTCAATCAGTATCAGAAGTTCATCCTGGGGCATATGTGACTAGAAATAAATTTTACACTTGTATTATATTTTTTTGAATACCATATGATATATAAGGATAAATATTTTATTTGAATTAGTGAATTTTTTTTCATTTAAGGTGAAAAGTAAAATATCATATGCAATAATAAGTTTTAAAAAGAAAATTATAGAATTTCACTACATGAAAAATCAAATTTCATGAATTATGATCATCTAAAGATTGAAAAATATTATGATTTTAGAGTTATTTTTAATTGTTAAAAACATTATAAATATTTTTAAATTAATTGTAAGATCATGATAAATTCATTTTCAAGACCATTAAGATTATGAAAATACTGACAAAAATGATTATATTTTTAATTATGTTGAAATAAATTTAATAATTTTTTGTTAAAGAGTGAAAAGGTCCTTTTAATAGATGATTTCTTGGTTTTGTAAAATTAAATTATCCATTTCAATGTCAACACACGTGAACATTAAAATATGACTCTATCCAATAAGAATAAATAGAAAATCAAAGATGACTTATTATTTTATTTATTTTATATATAGTGTTCAGATGAATCAATCAATTCTAGATGACTATAAAATCTTAATGGAATTTTTAGATGATGTACCAACATCAAGGTGTATAGAAAGAATGTAATATTAACTAAATTATTTTTATTTTAAGGAAATTTAATTTTGTTTCAAATAAAAAACAAATTACTTAGACAAATATGTAATTGATTTACTTGTCTTGAATAAGAATAAATAAGATGAAGATGAAGCTAATAGAACATTATTGGTCGAGACACTGAGTGTGATCAGATCTATTTGTTTCAATATAATTCCAAAAAAATTAAATAATCTTATTTTTTGTATAAAATATTGTAAAAATATTTCTATGGTTGTATTATAAGGTTCCTATGTTCATAGAGTGAAAAAAATTCAAAAAAAACTAGAAGTGTTGGAATGAAATAAACATGACTTACATTCCTGACTTCATTAATATATTTCGGAAATCGATGAATCAGTATTGTGATGGTGTATATCATTATTTGTTGGTGAAGTGACATCCTAGGATATGATGCTGATCTACCTCATGAAGTATAATTAATTAAATATCTAATGGGATACTTGTATAAAAAACCTATAGGATCTAACCAATTCATTTCTATAATATAGTGACCCACAATTGTTTAAATTTTTTTAACAAATATTTAGGATATTAACATTCAACCAATGATATATGGTTATTTCAATATTACATTAGAACCTGTTACCTAATGGGAATTAAATATCATAGGGATTAGTCTTTCTATAGAGGGATTGAAAAACATCAAAATTTATTTTCCTCATATATAGCTTATATTTCTTCATTACCTATTGTTGTGCATGTTTGGTGATCATAAAAGATTAATTTATGACCATAAAGTTACAATGAGTTCAATAACAAAAATTTATAAGATTAAAATTTTATTTAGAATTTAGTTAAATGTTTTAAAATGTGATTCACCACATACCCTCTTTTGTATTCCTACACCATTACAAGGGAAAAAATAATTATGAATAAAATTTTATATGTCTATGATGAATCGACCTAACTACCATCTCAAAACGATACACAAACAAATACATAACATACCAAAAGGGACTTCCAAATCCCCATGGGATGGAAACTAGAATCCAATATTTAAATAATAATCATAGGGAACAATTCCTCCCTACTCGAAGTTATAAAATGAACTATTTTAAATAGAAAAAATAGCATAAAAGGTAAATATATTCCATAACATAAGAAAAAGTTTATGAAAAACAAGATTAGTAAGAATCTCAATGTATATGTCCCACTATAATGGAATAGGAAAATTGGAAAAATAACTACTCATTTTGATATTGTAGAGAAAATCCCACCATATCATCACCAGCTACCTAACTCAACTTACAAGAATCCTTTCAACTTCACTATATTTCATTCCCATTCCCTGAATCGAATGACATCACCTGGTCTAAATACTACCCAAGGGGTATGCAAGGTGAACGATAACATGATCAGAATGTTCTCACATAGGTCTTCCATATCATTTCTTTGAAAAATTATCTAATCATGGTTAGGAATAAATAAATAAATTCATGATAAATGTTTTACAATTGTTATATCCAAATAATGTTTAAACCTGTTGATTTCCAATTTTTACTCATTTCCAAATTATTTACCGAAATTTTTTTATTTTTTTTAGATATATATATATATATATATATATAATATTAGAAACATCATTTTAAAACAAAACAACCATCCCATATCATATAAAATCAATGGAAGTACAATCAAAAAAAAAACCAAAGGAAGCTCAAATTGGTATAGAAGCACATGCATCAACACACCAACAATAAAACTAGATTAGGATAACTAGTAAAATAAAACCTAACAAAGATAATCATGTATGTATTAATATACAAGCATATTCATTGAACCTATACAGAAGTGTAACTTTCTAGAAGGTAAACCCCCCCCCCCCCCAATAGGTTGAACCAGTCCCTAGAACAATGGTCTTAAGAAGAAGATGAAATACCTTTGAGAAACCCCTATAATGGTGGATGAGATCAATTATTATATAATCTACCTATGAAACCAAGTATTATAATGTAATATATTTTCATAACCATTTAATCAAAAAAATTCAATCAGAACCTATTTAGAGAACCATTTCACAAATACATTTCATAATGATTTGGAAACCCTATTTAATTTACCAAAACTAAGGGAAAGAAATATTTAATAGAATTCTACATACACATGGACAAATGAATCTTTAATATCATTCAATAACATTTAATAAAATAGTTTATCAAACCAAGGAAAATGAAGTTCACCAAAAAAGGTTAGAAAGGTAAAAACGCACCTAAAAACATGGGGTGCCTATGCTCATAATAGAACACACTATAAAAAAAATTAAACTAAAACAATAGATTCCCTATAATCAATCTAAAAATTTTATAATTTATCCAATGTAACAAAGCGGTTGGTGGAGACGTGGAAACATAACATAACTCAATAACACTCACCCACTGCACCACAATCCAAAAAGGTAAGACATCCTAAATGAAATCGCACTGTGGATCATGAACGTAATAAGAAGAACCATCACTATAAATCAATGGAACTGATAACAAAACACAATGATGATAACTCAATTTTGGAAATGAAAAAGTAGACATAATTACTTACATAAAGAGATGAAACCCAACTACAAGAGTGATCCAATGCTGAACAAATCAATATGGATCTATTTGAGTCTCCCAAAATAGCCACAGAGGATACCTAAGTTGAGATAAAAGTTGTATATTAAAGAATGAATGAAAAATTAGATAATGAATCACCCTAAAATCTGAGTTCCTCATTGATACATGGCATGTAACCCCATTTCACATCATAAAATAAATTAGGCACAAGTATGCTGAAACACTCAAGAACATTTTTTTTACAAATGAATATTTTAACATTACGTAGTGTGTAACATTTACATATTGTGTAATCCATTCATGTAGTGTACCATGTCTATAGAAACTTCCTTATAAAACAGACACATCATGTACTCCCATTACACGATGTCTATTTCTCCTAAAAAAAGTAAAAAGTAAAAATTATTACACAAAAACTCCAAAGCTTCGTGGGAATTCAATGTACATAAAGAGAATACCATAAATCCATATTCACATTTATACCGAATAATTTTTAATTCAAAATAACATATAACCTTGAATTTTATTTCACTTTTCTAAGATAATTTCCTCAATATAATGTAGTTTTTTGTTTCAATAAATTCAAGTAGAAAATAAGAAAAAAAGGTTGAAAATACCTGAAATATATAATGGGATGTTACAATCTTACAACTACAAGACATTACATCCTCTATAAATCATGTGGAAGAATTATGTATGAAAATATGGTGATCTAATTGTTCCATAATCAAAGGATAATTCTCCCATGTCTCATGAGAATCTGTTTTATCCCAACATAGAAAGTTGATTAATGAAATAGACATCCAACACAATACATTCACATGAGAGTTAATGATATATACTAGATATTCAGTAGTAGAAACAACTCTATATAACTCAATATCTTCCCAACTCAATATGTGATAGGGGTCTGTATGGTAATTCCAGAGCTATAATAATTGGAAAACACATTGAATTATTATCAACATTGGAGGAAATTCCAACCAATTAAAATCACTCCCAATCCACTCAATTGCCTAAAAATATCCAACATATCTTATAGCCAATATTCCCTATTTTTACAAGATGATGGTAAACAGACATAGGTAAAACATTCAAAAAACATGATCACCTATGAAAAAGTCTAAATAAAAACACAATTTAACAACATAAGATTTCTCTCAACTCTATATTGTAACCATAAACCGATATATATCCTTATTCCTCTTTTACATCAATTAACAATTAATGAGACCAACAAGAGAGGCATCACCCACCTTTTCCCAAAAATTTATTGATATGATTAATGTTACCATAAGAAGCCTAGAAATGATTCATACTGATAAAATATTGATAATTATTATTAATAGTAAATGGAAAATTGGTCACCTTAACTATCGAACCATACAATAAAATCTATGAAGTGGGAATAAAGAGTATTCTTGAGAATTTTAATAGCATGGTCCATATGATCATCTTTCTATGGATGATAAGATGCACTCAATCATACCTATGTCCCCATCACCTCTTATAGAATTCTACATAACCACAATGTGTACCTAGGATTCTTGTTTGAATCAATTGAATAAGGAAACCCATGGGACACCATAATCCCATGTACATATATCAGGTCAAGATATTATCCTTTTTAAATTCATCTAATCCAAATAAAATGATTTAAATTCATCAACTGATCTATCAGCACCTGTATATAATTTTTTTATTAGGATGTCCAAGGTAATCAAACAAAAAATATATGAATACCCGATTCTATTTTCTAACCATCATAAGAATATGATGAAGCAACCTATAAGGTTTAAAATTCTATGAATTTATATATTTTTATGTTTATCAATGGGAGAAAAAATCACCAATTTCATGATTTATAATTGGACACTAGAATTACTATCTCTTATAATAACACATATTCATTACACCCGGATAAATGGACATCATTTATTTGGGAAAATAAAAATTGATCTTGTCACTGATGTTGGGAAAATATAGTAATACGAAAAGAATAACGAATATTATTTATAGATAGATACAAACCAAAAATAGTCTACCAACCATATAAGGTTTATTTAATATCACTAAATTCAGCATTATACTACTAAATCATTCAATTGGGCTCATAGAGAGATGACAATGATTCAACACTGTTCAAAACCATACCTGAAACATCCTCCCAAGAATCCATATATAATCGAGAGAAAATCCCCCATTTATTTACACTATTAAATATGTTATGGTTGAACGTCACAACTAAGAGTTCCTACAATGACATACCCCTTACCCAGGTTGTAGGCGTTGTCAACTCGAATGTCTGAATGTATTCCTCCCATTATCCATGACTTAGATTTATGAATTTCTAAGAAAATGTATAACTAAAAGCCTTTTTTATTTGAGGGATGTAAATGTCACGACCCGTCCTCGGGGCCCGTGCCGTGACTACCCCAAGCCCGCCTTCCATAGGCCAGGGGCTGGCGACTAGCACCAAAGGCGTAAAATCCCGATAACTGGGAAGGCATTGCCTTTATAAAAGAAAACAAGCACCACAGAGTACAAGCGGAAATAAAACACTAAGTACAAAAGAAGAGCTGAAAAGTAAAAAGGGGCCGGAAATACAAGCCCAACTGTAAAGTACAACTCGAAAGGGAAAACAACAACTGAAAAGTAAAGCTGCTACGCTGAGATGTCCACTGGAAATCCCACCTGAAGGGTGGGTACAGATAGCTCCTCTGCTCCTCGGGTCCCGCCATCCGCTCCGAGTATGTCCCGCCCAGTGGTCTGCCTCTGGGAACCGCCTCGTCGTATAGTCCACCTCCAGGTACCGTCCAGTCCTCGAACACTCGGCCTCTGTCAGTACTGGTCGTCGTCTGCAACCAACACAACGAGGTGCGGGCATAGCCCGTGCAGGGGTGAGTATAACGATACTCAGTAGGGACCCCGAGACCCTCAAGGTCTCACTAAAACCAACAAGGATAACCACATGAAGATCACAACAGATAAACTCTAATTAGGTATATGCCCATACATATACTTAAGTTATCAAGTAACCCATCTCAGTCATGAGGAAGCACAAGGATCATGAGATCAACGGATAACCACTACCCAGGTATATGCCCATACATATACCTAAGTTATCAAGAAACCCATCTCAATCATGAGGAAACACAAAGGTCAAAAGTCTCAGCTCAAACCAGGATTTTCATTATCGAAACTGTAACTGCTGAAGAGCTCCGTCTCTAGAGTGTACAGTGGTCCTGTCACGACTCCGAGGCCGCCGCTCACTAACCTAGGACTGCTGAAGTACTCCTCCTGTCGAGTACTGCGGGTTTGCGGCCAACTACCTGGCGCTCCGTCCGCTGAGGGTCTGTCGCCAAATACCGGGCGCTACCCAGATAGCCTACTGAGGTACTCCTCCTGTCGAGTACCGCGGGTCTGCTGCCAACTACCAGGCGCTCCGTCCGCCATGGGTCTGCCGCCAAGTACCGGGCGCTCCGTCCACTGGGCTAGTCGACTCACTCCATGTCGAGTCGGTCAAGCAGTCGTCAGGTCTCAGCCGGCTACACGGTCTCCGTACTCTGCACGCTCGTCTCCGGGAGGGTCCGCTCCACGAGCTACTGGTCGATACTCCAAGTATCACAAAGTCCCACGAAGAAGTGTCTCAAAGGTCCATCTCGTCACAGGGGTCTCAACGCAACAGACGGCGCGTCGATCGGACGCCCGGTCAGTGAGTTATTAGCCTTTTCGTCCCAGGGGCCCGGATGGTTTCGTGAGCGAAACCAATCCCGGCCGTATCTCATCTGTACCCCGAACTCCCATAGGGTAAACTCAAAGGGACCGTTACTCAACGTAACCACCAACGCTGCTGACGGCTCGTCAAGCGGACGTCCTGTCTAAAAGATATCAGCTTTTTCGTTCCAGGGGCCCTGTTGGATTTCGGGTACAATCCAACCCGGCCATACTCCGACTGTATCCAAAACTCGGGCGGAGTATGTCAAAAGTTCCGTCTCATCAAGAGGAAGTCAACGAAACAGACGGCGCGTCAATCGGACGCCCGGTCTGTGAGTTATTGGCATTTTCGTCTCCGGGGCCCGGTTGGTTTTTAAGGCAAAACCAACCCGACCGTACTCCACCTGCGTCCAAACCTCGGGCGGAGTATGCCAAAAGATCCGTCTCATTAAGAGGAACGCAACGCGACTGACGGCGCGTCAATCGGACGTTCGTGGCTCAAGATATGAGCGTTTCCGCTCCGAAGGTCCGGTTGGTTTCGTGAACGAACCAACCCGACCGAACTCAAAGTAACCCGAAACCTTGGGTGCGATATACCGAAACGACCGTCTCGATCCAAGGATCGCGTTGCCGCAGACGGTTCGTCATTCGGAGGTCCGAGGCTCAAGTTATGAGCCAAAAACCCAAACTGGTTCGAAACGGGGGGGTCCGGGTCCGGGCCGACCCGGCCCGACCCCCCCCCCCCCCCCCCGGGGCGGCGCGGCGGCGGCGGGCCGCGGTGGCGGCGGCGGCGGCGGGCCGCGGTGGCGGCGGCGGCGGCGGGCCGCGGTGGCGGCAGCGAGCCGCGGCGCACGCGGGGGGCTATCCCCCGCCCTTCTTCAAGTGGCGCGGCCTATGTGCCGCGCCGGTTTTATTAAACCCCCCCCCCCCCCCCCCTCACGTGGGGGGGGCCTGCTGGCGCCGAACCAAGGGGGCGGCTGCCCCCTTCCCTCAAGAACCGCCCCCCCCCCCCCTCATTAAGAGGGGGGTTTTAAAGGGTTGGTCGGGGAATTAAATTCCCCGGTTTTAAGTCATCCGGCCGGCCAGCTGGCCGGCCGGTTTTCTCAAACGGGACCGGAATTTCCGGTCCCCTTCTTCGGCTTCCGACGCCGGCGGCCCGGCCGCCGGTCTTCCCTTCCGCCGCGGCCCGGAACCGGCCGCGGTCTCCTCGTCCCGTCGCGGCCCGGAACCGGCCGCGGTCTTCTCGTCCCGTCGCGGCCCGGAACCGGCCGCGGCGTTCGTCATCCGGCGCGGTGCGACGGCACCGCTCCCCTTCGTCGTGCTTTGATTCTTTTCAACGCGGCGCGACGGCGTCGCGTTCTTGAAGTTTCTACCTTGGCGTGGCGCGACGGCGCCGTGTAAAATAAACGTGTGGTAATCCGCGTGGTGCGACGACACCACACCACTTTGCTTCCATCGCAAGAATTAAACATGAACGATGGAGGGGGTTCGACCGTGTTCATGCGGTCCGGCCCCCCCTCACGTTAAGCAATAACGCATCTTAAAATAATCAACATCCCCACGTTAGTTATACGAACCACGAGCAAGAAAAGAAAAAGGAAACCAAAGTGAAATCAACAACCCCTACCTCGGGTTTAAGATTCGAAGAATCGTCTACGTCCCGCGTAAGACGGCGTCGCGGAGGTCGGGCGTCGCGGTCGTCGTTCGTCAAATCCGTTGACGAAGTGTTATGCCCGAAGAGACACGACGTTGGCGGATCTTCGTTTGCCGACGAAGAAGGTCCGAGGAGAAAGAATGGGTTCGAAGATACCGAGTCGCCGTGTCGATGATCCTTGACGAAGTGTTGTCGTTCTTCGTTGAGGATGAAGACGTTCTTCGCCGGAGAAGATGAAGTTCTTCAAGAGACTTAGAGCTCTCTCCTCCAATCCTCAACACAACCAAACTAACCCCCAAAAATAAAATAAGCTAATCTTATTTTATTAAGTCATTCTATGAGTTTCAAAAATTCAAAAACTTAAATCCATTAATTGGATTAGTGTGTTGGCATGATTAAAGTGAGGAGAGGGAAGGTCACCCAATTAATGGGAAGTTTAAAGGTTAAGATGAGTTACACATCTTAAGTGGGGGGTTTAGAGGAGTTAGGGAAGGTGAGGGGTTGGGCTCGTGTGGGCCCCACCCCACCTTTATTCTCTCAAGGGTAGTTAACAACAAGGAGGTCCCACCCAACTTCCTCACAAAGGTTTAAACAAGTAAAAATAAAATTGTTCATCACAATTTTATTTAACTCAAACTAAAAACTCCAAAACGTAACTTTCAACCCGCAACAAACGCAACTCCCAAAAAGGTCTCATTAAGCGAATATCGGCGCTGCGAGTTCATCGGTGCCCTCGGATTTCAATTCCGAGCACCGGATCAAAAGTTAGGAATTCCCGCTCGTTCATTCACTGAACGTACCCGAGCCAAACTTCGGAAATTAATTCCGGGCACTCCGGGCCTCGGAATCAGGTGCCGTCTGAAACCGCGCTCTTGTAAAATTCTAAAGAAAATTAAGAAAAAATTTTCCTTGAATTTTACGGGTCTTTACAGTAAAGTTATCCCAAAAATATAATACATCCAAAATATAAGTACCTGTATAACTACAGATGCATCTAAATCATGAGTGGTGTAATTCATTTCAAGCATTCAAAGCTAATGAGAACCATAAGCTAACACATTATCATCTTGCATGAGAACACAACCCAAAACTTCAACAAAATCATAAAAAATAAACACAATACCCCATACTATGCTTAGGTATGATCAAAATTTGAGTCGATGTCAGAAGTCATTTCATCTAAACAAATGAAGAGTGAATTTTTTGCATCCTATATTAATTTTACCCCTTTCATAGTAACATTATTAAATTATGAAAAAAAACATATTGAAATACTTGATGAACCATCAATAATATCCATAAAGAGAATGGATTATATAAATCTCAATGATATTCCCTTGATTATTGAATGATAATATATACTTTACCTTCTGAAGAGAAACTATTATGTCACGCTCAGAAATCAGCTACACTGATAACATCACCTCTTGAATCTGGAAGATTCATTATTAAATATTTCCATAAAAATATATACATCTCCATATTCTGAACACCAAAATCGTGTTATATATATGATCATTCATAGATCATGAATTAACCAAATTATTATCTATAGACACTATCACAAATGTGTGGCAATTAATTGTGAAATATTTGATTAATCATGGAAATAAATACCACAAGAGTGTTAGTTAGAAAAAATTAAATCAAAATATATTATTAAGGGCCATAACATCTACTACAATTTTTATTTATTATATAACATTCCAAAAATATGAGCTGATGAAAACCCAACCAATGATCAATATTTGAACCCCCCCATTAATTGTTAAAAAAATCATCAACATAGGGATGAGGAAAGTTGTTATAAACTGCTACTCAATTAAACATCAATTTGTTAACACACAATTGTAAAAAACCATATTCCTTTTAGGTGATGAGAAATGGGGAAACATAACGAGAAATTCTAGGGAAAAACAAACACTTCACTATCTAATATTCCATCTAAACCTTGTGATCGTTCTTCTCATTTACTTTCACATGATATGAAAGCCTCAGAATTGTATATACACCTAAAAACATGTAAAACATAAACTATAACTCATTATTTATAGGAATCCAAAGGTAATTGTTTGGGATGTCATTTGAAAAGTCAAAAAACAAATTATGAAGTTTGGAAACAAAATAAATTTCCATGGGATCAATAGTAGTATAAAACAACAAACTCCTCACCTTTGGGTGGTACGTTCATGCATGGTCATACCTTGTATAACACTCTCCTTAAAACACCCATGATCTTCAATAAAATGTAAGAAAAATGACACACTGATGATAACAATCATCTATAGTACGATGAGAATAAACAGAATCCATCGTGATAATACTGTGAAACAGATCTAAATAGATAACAATAAAGACCCAAAGTAACTCAATATTAGTTATTGTTAACACACATAAAGGATGATAAAGTCCCTTCACATTATACATTGAAAGAGGATTATCTATCTTTATAAAAAAAGATATGAGTTACATTACACATTTTAGATGATAAAAAAATGGCCAGTTTTAAATGAGTGGTAATTGTAAATATCAAATAAAGAAACATATTTATAATTTTTAATAAATATGGTATCTCTCACAATCAATAGAACAATATCTACCTCCATTAGAAAATTTTCCATTAATTAAAGGTTCTTCACTTCTGAGGACTATAGATGGAGCCCTATAGTATTTGAATCATCTAACTATGTCTTATTAGTCCATAGAATCAATCACCCCAGATAATATTGAGTTGTAGAAACATCATAACATAATATATTCTTATGACCAAACATCTAAAAATGATACATAAATTTATAGGTGAGGGAAATGAATTCTTTGTGTGTCTTATTTTCCATATAGAAATAATGTAATAGGTACACCATCATCTTCAACTGGAAGTGTTGATAAATTAAACTAAAAAATGATCCACTACTATTATGATGATCCTTCCACTTCTTCTTTTTCCCTACAACTCTACTGAAGATTCCTACAGGTGTAATAGAAGAGGAATAATATCCCAAATTGGTTTTGACATTCATTTCTTGCATCATATCCATATCTAATGTCTCTAAAATGATAGAAATTATTAGAATCAATACATATGATCTGATGTCTTGTTACAAAACATATAGTTACGTCTAATATTTTTGTTAGTGATTTATCAAATCTTCTAGTTCAATACAAAAAATATCAGAAAACTGATTGTTGGACACCAACAACGAACACTCTCCCTACTACAAAGAAAGGAACTCAAGAAACTTTCCCATCACTAGAGACAACATACAAAACTAACGGATGATAGGATTCTTAAAATCTTTCTTGTCTAAGATCACATTCCTATACTCCTTTACCATATAATCCTATCAATGCATGTTGGGTCCCTAAATTATGAAAATTTAACACTTCACTTTGATACTCTCATGTGTATCTTGAAGTCAAATATCTGATCAATCATTTCAATCCAATCATCCACCTCTTAAGGTTCATTTGTAACATAAATGGACAGTTTAACATTAATGGATAGTTTAACATCATGCATGAACACTCATGATCAATCTCTTTGTCCAAAAATCTTGTTTGTACCTCAAAAACTGCATTATGAACATTTGGTACATTATGGTTAACCTCACAAAATTCTTTTCCAAGGCCGTGATATATTTTCAATCTATAAGAGTATTTTCTGAAGTGGTATCAAGTGAAAACTCTTGAGGATCTCACTGAACATGTTTCAAATGAATACTACTGCACATCGAAACAAAATAAATGATCATAAAACCGAAAAATATATTTTTCAAACAAAAATCCAATTAGAAAAAACTGATATTATAATCATCAACTAAAAACATGAGACACACATCCCAACATCCCCAGTTCATTTGAGTCATATCATGGAAATATTCAGTCCTTCACCCACAACAATCTACCTCTCATATACCAAAAATAATATCTTCATCCTTCCAAACATCCCAAAATATGGACTATTAAGGAAAGACCATCTTTGATACCAAAATTTCTTAAACTGACATGAATACCCTCTAAAACTAATTCCCAACCCGATCCATCTCATTCTATATGGGTGTTCTAGATACCCACTAGTTGGAGACTAGAACCCCGATATCAGTCGAAAATTAGAGGGAATGATTTCTCCAAACTTGATGCAATAACCTAGAATATATATATACAACAAAGACATTAGAATAATGATAAATATTGTTCATAATATTAAACAACATCAGAAACCAAATAACTCAAAGATAGTAACAATATCCAGGTAAATTTCTAAACATAATAGACTACCAAAACTAGAAAACCAACTACTCCATGTGAATGTGTCAGAAGAAACCAACCATCTCACGACCAACTACCCAACATAGCTGATAAAAATATCACTGTCTCATTACAACATATTTCATTTCCCTGCATTAAAAGACATAACAAAGTCTGCAAACCAATAAAGGTTATGTAGTGTCTGATTTAATAGGCTTATTAAGGGCTCATCAATGTGTTTCATATCAATTCCATATATAATAATCCACTCATACTAAACATTACCAAAAACAAGGTATGATAATTATTTTATAATTTTTATACCAAACCATATAAAAACAGTTCAGTTTTCCCTTTTTACACATTTCAAAATAAAGAATGTAAATAAGATTCAATAAATTTTAGAGATATATATTAGGGAATAAATGTCATGTCATAAATTAATTAAGCATATTTTAAATCATATACATGATAGTAAAAATAGAAATTCTACAAACAAAAAGAAGACCTAATCACCCAATAAGAACCATTAACAACATGACTTGGATCAAAATAGGTTAGGATTACTGGGACACTAGTACATGACATATAAAATCTCATACACATCAAGACACTATACATATGCATCAATTATAGAGATCATATGAACATATTAGAAAGTGACCCCCCTATAATATGTCTAATAAGTCCCTAGAATAGCAGTCCTTTGTGGACAATGAAATACCCTTAAGAAAACCCCAATAGTAAATGAGACATATTACATAAACGTCCACCTAATCATCCATGACCTCTCATGTGGTTTGTTTTACAAACCAGTTCAATATTCCATTTCCATCAAAAAATTATTTGAAAACCATTTCTAAAAATTAATTCACAATGATTTAAAACCCTATTTAATTTAACAAAATAATAGGATTTCCATATTTTATAAAAACCTAGTACAACACACACAACAAAAATCATTCGTATCATTTCATTTTATTTAATAAAAAAATTTATCACATTCGAACTAATGCATCTTACTAACACAGTCTAGAGATGGAACCAACTTCCTCAAAAATGAGGTTGTACATGAACAGAGTGGAACCGACAATAAGAAATAATTCAACAATGACAATAGATGACAAATAATCAATCAAAAAATATCATAATTGATAAAAATAAACAAAACGATTGATGGAGAAGAGAAATAATCACATACCTCGAGAACACACACCCATTGCACCACAATTAACAATGGAAGGGCCCTTAGATTGAGTTCTCACAATATATCTAGAAGGAAACAAGAATAAAATCACCACGAGTAAATATAAGTGTTAACACATTGTAACAAAAAAATCTATTAAGGTAGTGAAGAAGCATAAATGATTATGTACTCAAAGAGATAGAACTCAACCGTAATGGGGATCTATTATCGAATGAATTAATCTAGATCAAATGGGAATAACCTAAATATATTGATATGATACCAATTTTGAGAGAAATGAGTGATAAAAAATAATTAATGTAAATTATACTAATATGGTACCTTAAAATAAAACCTCCCAATAGTAACGAGACATAGAACCCCAATAAATCTTGTTTAATCCACTGGGATTACATATACTAAAAAACATGACACCATATTTATTAAAAATTATTCTTTTAACGATAAAAAACATGTAATCAATTCTAAAATTGTACCATGTTCACAGAATCTTCCAAACATAACATACATCTCATTTACTCCTATTACATGTTATGTATTTCTCCTATAGACTACCAAAAGGCATTATTGTTACAAAAAAAACAATACCAACAAGGGTGTTCGTCATACTCCTGGAGAACCCTATAAAACCATTAACAAATTTTTATATTGACTCCACTAATTAATACAACCATACATCATTGAACATGATGTAATTTTTCTCAAAAATGATCTCCATCTTAAGACTCAAACCAGAAAACCAATTTAACAGGGAATAAGGCGAGGGGGAGGAAAATACATGAAATTTTGTAATGGTATTATACAATTTTGATATGAATATTCAATTATATTAAGTATATAAATAATAAATATTATAAATTCATTTCCATGTCATCATATGTTTCAATGGAAGGGGTGTCAATCATCAAATCCACACACACACACACACCCTCATAAATAATTCCTGAACAACCTAAACCTCACCTCATTACGGAATAAATTACTAAATTGAAAAAACACCAATAAAAAGAGAAAACTATATTTGTGTGAGTTTGGATCCCCATGTGGTAGTTTGGAAAACTAGATCAATTTTAAGACCACCTCGATAATGATCTTCATTAACGTGGAATGGATGTATTTTACATGGGATGCCAATATTATTTGATTCACCCAATGGTTTTATTATATTCCAAATTACATAAATTTTTACAAACCAATTTTTTTTTTCATAAATAAATGTCATCTCATAGTCCCCTATTGTAAGAACCATCAGTGGTTATTTACTTATTTTATATCATCGGGATTTATTCCAAAAACAAGATGCCAAAAATATCTTCTCATTTGTCATTCCTCGTATGAATTCTTCATATATAATAAGATTAAAACTATAATCCAAAATATTATTGAACCTATTATAATAAAAAAATAAAATTATGCAATACCAAGGAATGACACTACAAAAAATTAGAAATCTCACACACAATATGGTATAAAATGTTTAATCACTTTAAGGTAATAATTAAATATTCCTTTCAAAATAATAACAAATTTATAAATAAATAGTAAAAATACAATTTTCCATGTATAAAATATGTTACTTTTGTAGTTTATCCCACACCGATAATATTATAAAGTCTATGTAATGCCATTAAAATCAATGAAAATGTGGAAAATAGGGTTAAGATAAAAGAAAATAATAAAAGATATACCATGTTCAATAAATTTTGGTTTTTTTATTACTGAAGTGAATAATTTTATTGATTATAAATAAGATATATATAATTTTAGTATAAGAGAGTCATTGAATGTGGTATTCTATATCCAACATAAAAATTCCCTATTTATCGATATCTAATCTATTAGTTTTTATCTAGTTGTGGACTAAATTCCATATTTAAAAATATTACTCTTAATTAATAAAATGGAGAATGATGACTAAAAATAAATATTTTATTCATTATAAAAATCATCAGAAATCAAATATTTAATTTTCATGTTTGCGGAAAAGAATAGAGATTAGAATAATGTGCGAATAGATCAACCCAACCGTGGTCTAAAATAAGAAAATAAATTCACAAGAAAATCACCCATTTATACATCACATGGAATAAATGAAATCCCACCCCACCATGTTACATTTGAATCTATTTGAAAATAAAAAAGAATCTAATTAAAAGTATATAAATACAATCCTTTGACATCCTCTAAGTATATTATCCATGTGTATACTATTCCTCTCTCATAAATACTTTATATGTTAAGTTATTCCATCTAATTAAAGTTATTAGGTCCAACCCTAAATCAATATTATATTTATCTTCCATCTGACATCAAATAATTTCAAAATAATAGTGAATTCCTTAATGAGTTGTAACCTTGGACACATAATATATACTTCTAAAAACATTTCTAGTATAAATTAAATAAAAACATGATATTTTGATGTAGATAATTTAACCATAATTTAAAGGTGACCCACATGGAAATTTTATTCTAGACATATCATTTCACTACACTAAAAAAGGATCATCCACCACAGTATGCACAATTTGGGAAACTTGATAACCCATCAAAAGAATAGGTTTGTTACACATTGGTATTTAAACATTTAATGTTCCTCATGCATCATCCTCAAAAAATTTCTTTACTCCCCAATCACATGTATCCACATGAACATTGTCAAATCTAATTATTCACTTATTTGTATCCAAAAATTTTTCATGAAAAACTACATTGCATTTCAAATAAAATTGGCCTTCATTTTTACTCATTCCAAAATCCACAATCGGCTCAACTCACACATTCATTATGGAGTATCACCATCATCTCAATCATCTTTAATAACTTCTTATCCATCCCGAGTCTCCTATTACTTTTATACAATCCATGGAATTGACTATATAAAATACATCTCATTTAATTTTTGTATATTCCTTATGAAATAAGAATTCATTTAATTTCACTCAACATGATGGGATTAACAAAATCCTAAAACCCACAATCATAGATATAGTACTAAAATCATAAACATTTTACTTTTGGATTTGATAGCAAGGAAGGTGACACAATTTTGAAAAAAAATTCCTTGTTCAAAATATTTATCATAAGATTCATCGTAAAACATTTCATAAAATTGATATAATTGGTAAAAATGAATTTTAACATTCAATGTAAAAATATTGAAAAAAATAACCATTTAAGAAAAAATAGATATTTTATGAATAAGATTCTTAATCAAATAGAAGATTAAATAATGTTATCACTTACAAATATATTTCAGGATATTTTTTAAATAAAATAGTGATAAATAGAATTTAAAAATTTAAACAACATTAATAATCAGTGGTGGAAAAAATATATGTGGTTAAAAAAAAGAGCACATGATTTTCTCTATTTTAACATTAAACATAAGTAATCATGAATGAAAGAAGATTGTAACATAATACATTCTCCCTTTAGTAACTCTTTAATAAAAAAACAAATAAATTAATAAAATAAAATACAAAACTAACTATAAATAACCGAATTATTTTTATATTATATTGTTTTATAAGATAAGTAGATAAACCTAAAAAATTATATAGGATCGTTATATTACAATATGCCTCAATTTATAGAAATTTAGAGAGATTACATACCCCTTTGATAATCTCTAGATCAAACCCCACTAAAAGGGAGAAGCTTATACATATTTTTAAACACCAATAGTTTTAATTAAAATAATAATAATATAAATTCATTGAAATTATATAAACCACAAAACTATTATATGTATGGAATGTGGTATAAGTCTCATTTAAATGAAAGTGAGACGGGAAAATGCACATAACTCCGATCTAACTTTTTACAAGAACTTATCTCCATTAAAATATTCTTAGATAAATTATTTTATTTATTAAGAACTATATTAAATTTTAATACATTATAATTAAATCATTTAATTTATTTATATTAAATTTAGTTTAATTATAATCAATCTATTATATCTATTTCAGGTGTTTTGGGGACATTTGATACATTGGTTAGAAACAATTTTGTTATATTGATCATAGTCAAAGTATTTTTCATTTAAAATAGTACATAATAATAATCATAAAATATTTATTATATTTATAAATAAATTATACTTATAAAACCAATAATTAAATATGGTTTTGAGAAGAGAACTATGTTACAATCATGGAGACTGTAGACCATACACACACATGAGTAACATTTCAATTTTTCTATGATCATTATGAAATATAAGAAGTTATTATTTTTTCATTAAATAATGATAATAATATCATAAATATCATTTTATTTATTCAAATATTCTTATATATATCATTAATGTAATTTAGTGATGAAAAACAATGTCAAGTCATTTTGTTGAGGTAGTAGCCCACATGAGCACACGAGTGACATTTTAGGTTTTCAAAGCAATAATGAAAATGATATATTGTTATTTCAGAATGATAAATATATAAAAAATAAAAAATTAAATTAAATTTATATAACATATAATAATTATATATTTTTTTCTTAAAATAAATACATATTTTATGGAAAAAATTAGATATCTTTACGAGGTTGTTTCTTGTCATACATAAGAGTGACATTATCGTATCCCCCAGAAAATAGATATTAAGATAGAATATGTTATATAATAACTCAATAAGTAATAAATATCATATTTAATAATAAAATTCAAAATTATTACAATCTATGATAGGATATGATGGATGGTGAATGAAATTGGTTTATGAAGTGATAGTCCACTGTAAACATGATTAATGATTTATTATCCAAATTTATGGAAGGTTAAATTGACTATGTTATTAAATTAACATAATAAAATAATAATATATATGAGTCATTTTTATTCTTATATAATAATAATTTATGTGTATTTTATGGGTTATTAAGAATGTACAAAATAGAAACACATAATTCAAAATGATAACTATTATGCAGACAACCTCCATAGTTTAGCACCAAAAGAATTATAAGAATGAATATTTGAACAAAAAAATGGGATTAAATGATATTTTTAATGAATTTATGAATTCATTTTAGTAGGGTTTTTTCAATAAAATTTTATTTTAATGTGTGAAGATCAGAGGATATGGGGTGGCCTTAAATAGGTGAGGTGAGCCCAAAACATGTAATTTTATAAATTAATAATGTGTACCAACATTTTTGACATGAATAAAGGAACAAAAATGGAAATTTATCATGATTTAGACATTATAATGTATAAAAATGTCCCGAAAATATATTTTAGACACGTTTTTAGTTCATTTTAACCTTTATCTTTTTAGTTCAACCGCCCAGTAAACTCAGTTTCCCCTAACTACAGTAATTAATTTTTACTTTTTCAAGAAAAATTATTGTAAAAAATTAGTTTATATATATTATTTATTGAATATAATTATTATTATAAAAAGTTAATATAATTTACTAAATTAAATTCATTTTTTATCAATAATTAATATACAAATAAACCAACAAATGAGATAAAGAATAGGGTTTTCAATAAATGTATTTTTGAAGTATAATATTGTATTTATTTACTCTCTAACCACTAATAATCATTTTATGAATAAGAATTAATATTAATTTATATATAGTCTATAAATATAATCTATATCAATCATAATTATAAGTTTTTTAATTAATTAAAAAGGTAAAATCATTATGCACATTAAAATAGTTATCTAAATAATCCTATTTTTAATCCCAAAAATAAACATATAATAAAATAAAATATAGATATGATTAAATTGTATTTATGTGGAAGAAATATAATTAAATAAATATTATTTTAGTTTAAATAATACTAAAAACATAATATATATTTTAAGCAAACTTAATTTATTTAAAAGATTAGGTTGTTTTAAAAATTGATATTATCACAATCCACAAAAAGTCAATATGTACCAAAAAAACCAAAAGATTCGTAGATACTAAATTATGATATGAATATTTAAATGAATTTAATTTTATCAAATAGAATTTATAAATTTCAAATATATTATTTAACATATTTTTTCTTATAAGAAATAAAATTAATATTTGAGGAATACATAATTTTCATGATTGAAATTACTTTACTAAATGTTGAAGGATTATTTGAAAAGAATTTATAAATAATTTATATCCTATATTAAATAAATAAATAAATAGATATTTATTTATTTCATAATATATTTAGTACAATTCATACTATCCAATTTATCTTCTAGGTTATAATGGTTACATATTTCATCAGTCTTTTATGCTCATTGTTGCATGTCCAATATGTTGTCAAGGATAGTTTTGTTTCATAAAATATCATGGTGTTATAGTAGTTGTTTCAATAATGTCTTGAATATTAATAAGCCTATATCCAATCAAACATATGCTCTTTATTTTATTTCAGGCTTAACAACTAGAGTTTCGGTAGTATTTATATTTTAGTGTAGGGTCAGACATTTGGAATAAAATTTCAGTATCTAGGTGACATGACATCACATTCATTGAGGTAATAGTACCACAAAATTCATCTATCCCACGTAAATTTATATCATAGTGTGGGTATTTTTTATACTCTATCATGGTGAGTTAAAAAAATATAAGCAATGCATGGGCCACTCTGTATGGGTTTATTCCTTCTCGAAACTAACAATCATCTGGTCTTCTATAGCTACTTGATAATGTATTCTTACACAAACAATTTAAAATATAACTATTATATATATAATTTTCTCTTTGAGTGTATTATTTTATTGATGTTTTTATAAGAAACTAATTAAAACTATAATAAAAAATCATTTCTCTTTTATAAAATACACAAATACATTTATATGTTTATACATATTTTATAAAAATTCATATTAAAATATTTAATTCCTATAAAGATTAAAAATAATATAAAATTGGGTATTAAATTAAAATTAAACACTATAATTAAGGACTTAAATTTATTAAATATAAATATATATATATATATATATTGATAATTTAGACATAGTTTCTCAATTTTTCTTTATGATGAAGAGTGGAATCCTGTAACAGTTTGTTCTCTAGGGTTCCTTGAATGCGGTGGCATTATCACCATTTATGGACATCCATATATAGTTGTATAAATATTATCAATTTTGGAAAAATATATGCTGTAAAATTGTGATTGAATTTAACCTAAAATATATGATTTTTATACATAATTCATAATATAGGATGTTGATGTTTTGGTCTAAAAAGTTGATTAGAACTCTAAAGTGTCTATTCTTTTTCTAGGATAAAACAATATGGGAAAACCTATAACATCCACCAATCTATAACTCTCTCACATGGCTATACAGGGTTTTTTTATGAGACCTAATGTGTGCCTCCCCACGTGCTAGAGGCTTCTTACTAGCATAGGGGGTGAGATCTATATAGTGTGGAGCCTATACCCCCTGGTATGGAGTTACATAGCAGAGTAAATAAACAAATAAATAATATAAGAAAAGTGGAATACATATCATACAATAGGGAAATAATGAAGAAACCAATATACTAATAGTAATGAATCATGTAATGATATGGTCAAATATAACAACATGTCTTGTTATAAGTAATAAAAATAAAAGTCTAGAAAATTAAACCATCTCAAAAACCTTGGTCATGATACCCTTGATAGTCAAATTTCTAAAATCAGTCACATCCCACAAGATATAATAAACAGCAGGGTCCCTGTCAATTTTCCAATCCTATATCTATATAATCTATTTGGACACCAAACAACGGCCTAAATAGGTTGTGATTATAACATCATGGGTCAACATAACTGTGTGAAATAGAAAATATCGAATAATAATGTATAGAATAATGAAATAAAAATGGATTATTATTTAACTAAAAATGTAAATTAATATAGTATAAAACTATTTCATCTATATTCAAGAATATATCTATGATTTTCCCAACACCAACCCAACCATAACTATATTCCTATGGGATAATAGAACTAGCCTCAATGCCATCCATGAATAACATTTATCATGTCTCACAACCGTACATACTATTACTATTTTTTCATTGTAAAAATAATAGAACAATTGATCAAACATGATATATAATCATTTCCTCAGTCAATGAAGGATGAGCTGGGTGTATAATCATTTCAGTAATAAATCAGGGATGATCCCAATATATAACCATTTCAACATGTGTCACTGGGCATAGCCCGCAATAAAATCATTTTTGAATGTAAGAGGGTGAAGCCTAATATATTGACATTTCAATATAAATCATTAGGAATATACTACTATGTAAGAATTACGTCATATATTAGGTCCAATCATGGTATATAAGAATATCATCATGTCTCACTATCATATCAATAAGAAAATCATAAAATCACATCATATAGATTGGTGGATAATTAGAAAAATGACTATTTATCTTTTATTTACACATTAAATTAATCTTTTTTTTATAATAAATAAAATTATTGAAATCTCAAAAAAATATCAATCCATGGAAAATCTACATTTAGAAATCACCCAAAATAATTTTCATTCCATACACACCGTAATTCATTTGAAAAATCATTAATAATAAATGGTTCACTAACTTGAAATATTTCCATTATCTTAGTAAAGAACTAATTTTCTACAAATGGATTCCAATTAATAGAATGATTCATTATTTAATTTGTCTTGGTGTATGTTATGTTGGTTCAATTTCAATATTCAACATAATATAAAATTATCAAACCATATCTTTATAATTTATAACTCTTACATTTAACTCACAATCAACCAAGACATCCAGTAGGATTACCCAATAAAAACAAGGTCAAATATGATCGCAAGAAGGTTCCTAGAATATAAATAGTAATGATCAATACAAAAAATATCCAATATTATGAGATTACAACACAAAAAATGTATAATAAGAGATAGAAATGGAAAATTGGACAAAAAATACTTACCAAGGATCAAATGCATGATCATGATTCCTGAAATCCAGGGAGACCCTCCAAAAAATAATATAATTTTCCTAACGTTGATAGAGGAATCCATGAGATTGAGAATGAGAAAATTTCAAATGAAAATAAATCATAAAACTATTTCACAAGATAAATACACAATTTTTGTGCATTTACATGTTTTATATTCCATTTAAAAGATGAATTTTGAAGAACATAACAACTCAAGTGATTTTTAACAGTACCCAAACATTATATGTTGTATAATATCTACTCAATATGTATTCATATTACATCATGAACTAGGATAATGGATTATTATGTGAAAAAAAATATTGTTTAACTAATTTACAGTGTATAATTTATCTATAGATATCCTTCATCCCGTTTCCCAAGGAAAGAACCTGAACCACCTCTGAAGACATTAAAATCTTGAAAAACACTTATAAACCCATATTAGATGTTTATATTTGGACTCCATTAATTTAAAATAACATAAACCGTCATATTTTAATTCATTTTCAGAAATAAATTATATCTATATCTGAACAACACTCAACCAACATGGTTCATTTAAAAAACTCAAAGACTGACAGGCATGGAAAAAATAAAGGCTCTTAGAACCTCCCAACCATATAACATCGCATCCCCAGTGATATTCAAGAATCACTATGGGGTCTTGGAGAATGAGTCTGTCCACTATGATTTCAAATCATATTCCCTCTTCAAATTTTCCTCTAGAACACGCCCATGATTCCATTTCAGTTGAACCAATGATATATTCCATCTTCGAGATATATATCAATAGATCCACAGTCTATATTGGAATAACCAAAAAATTCACAAAAGCACTAAGAATGAAATTTATTATGAGAAGTATTTGAAAAATATATATGATGTTATGATACATGAAAAACATCATCCATGGAACTATAGTAGTATGAAACATCTAATTTGTACACCACAAGACAAACCCTATCCAATATCTCAAATGAACCAACAAACCTTGTCGCTTTCTTTCCATGATTCTTAAAATGATGTTTCCCCATCCTAGATGATAGTTGAAGGAAATCATGATGACTAACCTCAAACACCAAAGGTCATATTTAATGGTCTTTGTAGGATTTATTCCTTCCCTATGGGTCACCAACCACCTCATGATCAACTAATCATGTTCATATTTCTCCTTCATGAGATTATTCAACAAAATTAATAACTCACCTACCTCCAACCAACCAAGATTAGAAGGTCCAATCCTTCCATAAAATTCATTGAATGGTTATATCTTGATGGATCCATAAAATCAATTATTATTTTAAAACTCTTAGAGTGTCATATAACACTCCCATAGACCACCAAAATATAAAACAAAGGCTCCCATCTTATCCTCCAAAGCCTGAATAGTCATCAATGATTTTATATCAATCTAAGGATGATAGGTCATATGAAAAATAACTTGTGATCTGAGATCTATCTAAGGACCCTTATATAATCTTGATTTGATGAAAGGATCATTGTCTGGAATGATACTCCAAGGAACACCATGAAACTAAACTATCTCATTCATGTAATTACTTCCCATGTTATCAATTGAGAAGGTCTCCCAAATAGGAGAAATAGGGATACATTCTTCATTAAGTCCATAATGATCCATAACAATTCATTAATTTGGGATTTCCTAGGTAATCCTATCACAAAATCCATCTTGATATCATCCCATTTCCACACAGAAATGGGAAAAGTCATAAAAATCCAAGATGGTCACTGATGCATGTCTTCCACCTACTAACAAGTGAAACATCTCACCAAATATTCCACTACCTATTTCTTCATCCTTTTCCACCATTAATGTCTATGGATGTCGTGATGCATTTTTTTCAATCCAAGATCTACTACCCATCTAGAAGCCAAAAAATCTCTCATCATGGCCTCATTGAATTCCATAGGAAACTATTCTTGTCCATTGAAAATAATACAATTTCTAATATCAGTATAAATTACTGATGGTGTTTCCATATAATATAAGTTATTTATCATAACTAATCCCACATGATTAGATAACTTCTTTTTATCTGTTCATCACAAAAGCACTGGTATAACAAATGCCGATGTTTTCTTTTTTACTACTGCTTTTATCAATACCATCAAAACACTCTTAAACCCATCCTCTATCTCCAATTAGATCAATTTATCTCCCAAGGATTATTTTAAATTTTCTATATAGGTCAGACAAGGTGATCCCCCCTCTGCAATTCTCTTCCCGATAGCAGAAGACTATACCATCCATTTGATCAAAATACTTGTCATTCAAAATTAACTCAATCCCATCAATGTCTCTAGGCATGTGAAAGCTCGTACTCATATCTTCTATTCCAATGACATCATTCTATTCATACAATGTAATAAAAGGAATATTCGTAACCTCATATCATTTCTATGACACTATGAAGAGGTCTCAGGCCAAAACATGTGTTGGAATATATCTTGCATCTTCTTTGGAAGGAATTTAACTTCCAAAAGAAAATGTAACAACATCAATGAATTAGGGATGATTAAAATCTCGCTTCCTTTCACTTACCTTGGTGTTCCTATCTTTTGGGGTAGAACCAAATATGGTCACTTTACATCTATTTTTGACAAGGTCCTATTACAACTATTTTATTGAATGGTAAATGTCTCTCTATGGTGGTCCAGACTTGTCTTGTCAAATACACTATTGTCTCTATTATGGTTTACTCCATGATGTTTTACAAATGGCATATTATTCTATTCAAAAAATTGAACACTACTATTTATAATTTCATATGGACTGGTATTATTCTAGAATGAATTCTTATGATGGTTCCTTGGTCATCTTGTTCTAAGACCATTGAACATGGTGGCATTGTTATATAAAATCTAAAAATTTTATTGATACCCTTGAAGATAGAATTATTTACAACCTTTTTCACACTAATTCTAAATATACCACTTTTCTCCAAAATAGATTTCTTGACAAACATAAAACATGAAATTTTAATTTTATTAACTCCTCCATCTGTCCTTCCATCAAACACTCCTTTGTAAACATTATGTTAAATTCTAGATGAATGTTCTCAAGAGACGATTACATGAAATTCTAGTTGGATTATTGGACTAGAACCCCTTTAATTTCTATGATTTCACTTGACCAAACCATAAAAAAAATCCACAACTCTATCAATGATATATTAAACTCTCATCTGGAACATCTGCCTGCACCTATTTTTCATGCCATTGATAACTACACTTTTCACTTGAAAATGACTCCATGGATTGGGAACCTTATCACAATGTAATGCTTGACTCTAAAGATTTCTACAATCATTTTCACTATAACTCTGAGATTGATTACAACTGGATAAATAATTTCAACAAACTGTGGATAAAAGCTTAGATATTCAATATCATCTGGAGACTTTCCAATAATTGGGTTCCCACTATATCTTTCCTCCAATATTTTGGAATTCAGCTCTGATCTAAGTGAAAAATCTGTAGTCAACATAGAGAAGATTCTAATCATCAATTCCTTTCTTCTGCCAATTCTTTTTCTCTTTGGAACTATAATTTTGACATTTTTTGTTACAAATTGATGATTCTTGACTCTATCAAGTCCCAACTAATGAAATTTTCCAAAATGGAAGGCTACCAACAAATTAGGAACTTTTTTCTTGTTGAAATTTATAAATTCAATCATGTTATATGGTATGATCAGAATTCTATAATGCATAACAATTACTCACTCAAGATTAATGTAGGTCAGGTTCGAATCCTTATTTCTACACATGAAGCTGCTTTATTACAAAAGGGACACTAATACAACATTGTGAACACATTTGAAATCCTGAAGTGTTTATAGATCCTTGGAAATTAAGGTTATCCTCATCACACTATGGAGGTATTCCAGAGATCCCCTGTACCCATATGGATAAAAATCAATATTGATGGTGCCTCCAGGGGAAATCCATGAACCACAGGTTGTGTTGCACTTTTAAGAATCACCCTGGTCAGATTCATGGTTTATTTATATGTATATGTGGCATTTCCACCTCCCTTGAAGCTAAAATGGTGATCTTTATTTAAGTTATTACCTTCACCATGCACTTCGTTCGGAACAACATATGGATTGAATGTGACTCGACGACCATCGTTCAAGCGATTTGGAACCGAACGACCCATCTTTCTTGACCGATTACTATATGTTGGATCGAGTGCACCCATTCACTAATCGATGATAAATACATCATTAGTCATATTTATCGATAAGATAACATGGTTGTAGATGGATTTCCCATCATGTCGATTACACAAGACATCACTGGGTTTTAAGACCTCCCTGGTTCTCTCTCCCCCCTTCATGATAACGATTATAAAATGATCTTGTACTTTAGACTCATGTAATTTTCTTCGTTCAATAGTATTTTATCTAATTTTCATAAAATTTACTTTACTAAAGGTTTTTCCCAATAATATAAAATGTATCTCACAACTAATCCATCTAGATTAGATAAATTCTGTTTCATTGTTCGGTCCAAAAGTAATCATATATCCAATGTCGAAGTCATGGATACTCATCACTAAGACTCTTATAAATCATGATTCATGTATGAAAAGAGTTCAATCACCTTTCAATCATATTAATAATGATGCACTACCAATTTCTACATAATTAGGCTCAATTCATCACCTATAATATTTCCATTTCTCTTTGTATAGGAAAAATCAATGTGGAAAAACTAGAGACACTCGACCCACCTATTCTATCGAGGGTTCAAGTCCTACTTACAAAAGAAGCACTTATGGTTCTTGTGGTCTGTGTTTATAACAAATATCTAACTCATGAGACAATGATTGGTCATGTACCACCGCTACTTACTCTAGATCGCGATTATTTAAATTCCAATTATGTAATCTTTTTCTATATAAACCTATAAGAAACCACTCGATCCTCCCGCATCAAAACTACTCAGCGCCCAAATCTTGTTGAATAATAGTACATGGAATATGACTTACCTATAATAAATAAGGTGAGGATCGGTTCTTGGGTCATCCTTCCATTTAAATCCTAAATATATTTCTCATAGGTATCTAAACAAATAAACGTCACTCATTTCATTGTCCACCTAGACATTTTTTATTATAAATAGGAGAAGTCCTAGATAAGGTGCTGATAATTACTTGTTGAACATAGAATAATCCAAATATTGTAGATATTATTTGGCTTCTTCCAATATACCACTTCTTTAATAATCTCTAGGTCCACTAACACTCCCAACTCTTATATGACATGGCTCAAGAAGTGTACTTTATCAATATAGAATCAATATTTTGTTCTTTCAGAATATTTCTGATTCTTTCTAAATGTTCTAAAATATATTTTAAGATAGTGGAAATGATATTCTACTGAATGGGAGTACACTAATATATCATTGAGGAAAAACACAAAAATTGGCCGATAAAATGATAAAAAATCTGATTTATCAACACCATGAATACCACTTGTTAAATAGTCAAACCAAATAGAATCACTATAAACTCATACAATCCCACCTTATCCTAAAAGAACGATGTGGTATGTATGATGGTATCACCCTAAAATGGTAGCATCATGATATGAAATCAATCATAAAGAAGTTCATAAAACCTATAAGCCGATTGATGATATTTTTGATGCATGGAGGGGGATACAGGTTCTTCACCATCATCTTCTTCAATCTTGGATAATATACACATAAGTGCAATGTATCATAATCCTTCTTATTAAATAGAAATGGAGAACCCCAAGGAAATATACTAGGAAATATGAATTCATTATCTTCCAGACCATATAACTAAACATAATACTATTGGAGCTCTACTAGTTCCATTCAATAAAGTGGAATATAAATTAGCTCTTCTTTTGACACTAGCTTAACTGTAAACATGATCTCATTATTAGGTATTAATTCAAAGAAATAATCTGAAAAGACATCCTAAAAATGTTATACCCCAAAATGAAATGAATCCTACCACATTCCATCATCTTTTTGAGAAATATTGACTATCTAATCTATGAGATAATACAATAAGAACTAAATTATTTTTCCATGGAAACCCTAAATATCCCACTCACCATGGTGATGACAATAGCTTCTTTCCTCAGGGGATAAAAAGTTAACAATCTTCTAGTAATAAATGATATGATAATGATTTAGAACTTTCCAATCCATACACATAATCCCTCTCAAAGTCTACAATTACCAGCAAAAATAGTTCCCAAATAAAATAGTGTTGACCGATCTGTAGAGAACATATTATGGAAAAAATATCTCTAACTACTCTCCCAGTAGTGTGTCGATGGTAAAATCATTAACCAATATTTCTACCTCCAAACCCAAAATATTTACAGAATGTTTAGATTACATGGAATGTGATGCTTCTATATCCAACAAAAAATATTCAAGGGTTTATCATATAAGAATTGTAACTCTTACTATAGATTGTCCTATATCCACAATAGCTATAGTAAACTGCATAATGTGAAGGTGAGTAAATGATCATCTATGTAATGCATATATAATCCCCTAAGATATACCCTCTCCCTAGTATTTTAAATCTTTCATGGGGTTAACACATCCACAACCTTAACTAGAGTGTTATATGGAACCTAGGTACCTATCTGTTGAGGAGTACTAGAGACCTAACCAAACTCAGGAACCCATCATGATCTCCTTCCACTTCTCTTTTACTGTAAGACCCTACAAAAACATTATATGTGGACCAATATTTCTGCAATCATGTCACTCCAAAATGAATAATAGTCACTATGGATATTTTTTCTGTAATCTTGCCACACTTATATCACTATAATGGAACCTGGTCCTGAGATGGATTCCTAGTGACCTGATTTCATTACCGGCTATTTCCATGGTGAAAACTATCATAGTGAAACTTTTTTCTACTAGAAAAATATTTCCCATTCATCAATGCTGAAAAAGACTGACTGCTACTCAGGTCCTCTCTTAAATTCCCTTCCATGATTAATTTCACATACATAACACCCACAAAACTAATCAAATAGAACTCATTTACCTATGAAATGACATCATAGATAAGATCATCCTAAAATATTTATTCCCTAGGAATCTAATAATCATCTATATATAGAGAAAATCAATGTATGGTGGAGAAACATTCAGCACATTCAAGCACATTAATTCTCTCTGATGTCAAGTGCATGGACTCATGAGCCATATCATCCCTCATTATATACAAATATAAATGGATCAGGAATATTGTCTTGATTTCATTCAAAGATAAATTTTCATTCTTATATGCCCCTTCCATAATGTCCCAAAAATGCTTGGATTATATAAGACCCAATTATACTACAAAATTAACCCTCATATCTATTGGTGTCTCATGATTATTAGTTATCATCTTGAAGAAATCTATCCAAAAATAACCTACTAAGGGGCCTCCCTCACAAGTGAATTTAGATGGATTCAATATATATAACACTCTTTGTAGCTCATTAATTGATGACATGGTGTGAAAAATTTCTATTTCCATAATCCTCATGGTAATAAAGAATCTTTCACAATGATGGACATCCATTTGATCCACATGATATATATGAATCTCTGATTTGGATATTTTTACATTTTTTTAAATTCTACAATTCTATAGAAAAATATAAGGCCTCTACATTAAATGTTTCATAATATTCAGGTATGTGATCAATTTTATTTTAATTCACCTTAAGGATCTTTTTAGGTATAAGGATTTAGAAAATTTGGTCATAACTCATACATAAAAATGTAAATATTACAATTTGACACTTCTACGCACTATCGATTTTTTTCATAAAATAAAAACTTTTTAAAAATAAACAGGGTTCGTTTCATGATTAAAAAACATAACTTTTCCTTGATCACATCCTTGACTCTATTATTAATTATGTACTGTGAAAATTATTTCAGAACAATTGATGAGGAAAAAAATAACATTAAGTGATACATAAATAATTAAAACATTTAGTCTTGTGAAAACATGTAAACCGTGAATACTTTATCATAATGTAATACTTATCACCTTTAAGAATATGAAAAAACACTTCACAGAATATAGGTTCATTGCTTACCCTTTTTTGTAAACAAAAGACTACCATAATGCTCATATAAAGTAACATATAACTTATAAAGGAAACATGGGACACAAATATTCTTAAATGGAATAACCATATGGTAAACTTCTACGCACATGACTAAAGGATGTAGCTGTACAGTCGACATCCATACCTAATGCATTGGAGTATATAACTTAACAACTCATACTTGGTTTATCACAAAACCACCTATCTTTTGTTTATCATGAAACCAATCATCTTTTTCCTATCATGTAACCACCCATCAAATGTCCAAGTACCATTATATAATTTTAACACAAAAAAAATCAATTTTCAACATTTCACTCTTAAAATTTCATTTGAAATCACAAGATATCATTTTAAGATATTGAAATATTAATTCCACTTTCAAAACCATTTTAAATACCAAAACTCCCAAAAATTAATTAGGTATTTATTTTCCTTTTAAAAAACATTAAATCTTGTAGAGGCATGCCAATATTGAAATAGTAGTTAGGATGGTGGGGAATTCATTGTCGCTTCTTATGTTAAATAAGTATCTTTTTTACATTTAGTAAAACCCTTTGTATAAAAAAGATTCCATTTTAATTAAATTAAATGTCAATGGGGTTTAATATACACATTATAAGAGAAGGTGGTTTATAACATCAAAATATGCCTCATTGATGGGAGATTGAGATGAATTCCTTTACCAAGATAATAACATAAGATTAAGGATAAATCAATGACATAATTATGTGTGCAAAATACAAATTCATCCAATATAAGTGTATATCCAATATAAAACAATTAGAGGTCATTCATATATATTCTTGTAAAAATAAAACCAATTACATTGATATTTAACATAATAAATAGAGATTGAGTAAATATTTCCTTTACAAAGATAGTTTTTAATAAAATATTTCAATTATTATAACATATCATTATCACACCCAAGTGCCTTCACGGGGTCCAAAAATTGACCTAAGGATTCTCATGGTCTGATATATCTCATAAATTAAGATTAAAACTTGATTTAATATAGTTTTATATTATTATAATATTATTTTTTACCCTCATTTAACTGATTTACCCTTTAACCATGGTAAATAAAAATAATTAATAAAGTTACTATTCATAATGTCCAAAAATAAAGGGTAACTATTTCAAAATTGGAACAATATGATTCCAAATATGTAATAACTTTTTACAAATTCAAATCACATAATCGGTGTAATTTAATTTAAAATTAATTTCCATGGTCAAAACCAGAAAAAGGGTTTTATGAATTAAAAACTATACAAAGATTGATATGTATTTATATCCAATTTAAATGTGACAATACGTCCAATGAGCATAAATCGATTAAATTATAAAAAAATAATACAAATATTCTTTAATACCAATTAAATTATTGACATAACTATATAAATAAATTAAACGAAAAGGCATTTTTAAATAAAAACGAATTATTTTTTATAATTCATTAAAATATAAATTTTAATAAAAAAACCAAAAATTGAACCAAAAGAAATTTTGATTTCTATCATATAACTAAAACATTTATTTTCTCAAATATAACATATAAAAGCGGCAAAAAATATATTAAAAAATATTTTTCCATCAAATGGCGCTAAAAAAACCATTTAAAAATATTAGAGAAATTTATGCTTAATATTGGATCTATTCTCATTTTAGGCCATTGAAATTTATTGGACAAATGTAAATACATTTAACATAAATTTTTAAACATATTTTATATATATTTATTCATTATCTCTAATAAAATTGTTATGCGTTAACTACCATTTAAATTAATATTATTATTATTGACTTATTTTTTGGTATAACTCAGTACTTTGTGCAACGTAATATTTAGGAGAAAACCATTATTGTATGTCAAGTACACTATTATAAAAAATCATAACCTTAATGTAAAATTAAAATTTTATTCATATATATTAATTGATATGAAAATGTATCAATCTATAAATACTTTGGATTTTACACTCAACTCGATGACGTTGATGATGAATTTTATCCAAAAGGTAAATAAACTCATTAGAAAAGTAGCTATCAAAATAATGGAATCATTAAATGATGAAAAAAATTTAAAAACACTACTTTAGATCTTTTTAAACATGGTTTTTCAATTCTTATCATGAAACAAAATTTCATTATTTCAGTAAAATTAATAGATATAATTATAATAATATTTTATTATTTAAACAAAAAAGTATATATCACAGGTATTAAATATGTCCCTATCATGGACAATTTTTGTCAATATATATCCTCATGTGCATATCAAGATGCATGAATAGTAAACGTTTTCATACTTTATTGTGAGTAGACATATCAAGAGAAACTAACATCAGGAAATAATAAGCCTACACAACAAGTTAATCACCCCAGGTGAAATAATAACACAAAAACAACAATCCCATATTTGGAAGCCCAACTTTTCCCCTATAAATTGGTAAGATATTTCCATGAAAAAACTCATTAAAAAGTCCCAACACATCCAAGCATGCTTTCTACCGTTACCAAATAGTAATGAACAAGAAAGGAAAAACCCTATCATTTATTACCACATTTTATTATCCCAAAATCTAGAATAGTCTTAGGTGGAATGAAAATATTGGTTATAAGAACACAATTGATCATCCCCATATACCAGAGGCTAACGAATACCAGCGAGGTGTGTTATTTATATAGTGGATGATACTATAACCTATGGTAAGGAGTAATATAGTTGTAGAAATAAAAAATAAAACAATCATAGAAACATACGATCATAAACCATTTAATACAACTGAGAAATAAAAGATAAACCAATATAAAAGTAGTAATGAATAATATAATTAATGTGTGAAATGTTACTAAATTTCTTGTTATAAGTAATAAAAATAATTGACTAATAGACTCAACAAACTCAAAGTGACCAGTCTCGATCCCCATGTTAATCCTTTATCCAAACCCTATCCCATCGATCAAGAAATAATCAATAATCTGGTCAATTTCTGACCAATAAACCTGAGTACATGTAATCTGCTCAGGCACTAAATAGCACCACAAAATGGGTGTCTGTATAAATTAGCTGGTCAACACCATTGTGTGTAAATATTACTATTATAATTAAATGTGTACAAAATATTTCTATAAAAAAAAGTAATAATTAAACAAATAAATAAAATAATACCATATAAACTAACTTTCAGTCCATGTCATAATATAATTGATCATGTACCAAAAACATGTCTACAATAACCATATAACTATGGGATATCATAACCTTCCACAACACTGTTCTAAAATGTCTTTGAGCATGGATCTTGACCATGACAACCATAACCATATGTCCATGGTAAAAATCACAAAAAACTGGGTCAAACACGCTATATAATAATTTCAGTAGTCAATCAAGGTCATGCTTGGTAGATAATTATTCCATAAATCAATCATGGTTGAGACCATTAAATATTAATTTCAGTATGAGTGAGTCTCCCAAACATTATATATAATCATTTCATCATGTAAAATGGTCAAGACTCATATATAATCATTTACTCGTGATTCATTTGAAATATCCCTCTATATAAGCATTGCAACATGTATAAGGTCCATGATCGGTATATATTCATTTCTTCATGTGTAACTATAATATCAAAATGGATTTTTCAATATCACATCGTATGGATGAGTAGTGAATTAAAAATATTAGCATTTATCATTCAATTTAAATTTCTATCTATTAATTTTCCTTAACCAATAAAATGACACTAAACTCAAAAAACAATCCAATGCAAGGGAATCTCCAAAAATTCATTTCATTATAAACACACATTACGCCATTTTTTAAATTCATTCATAATTGAGGGTTATCTCACCCAATCAATAGCCATAATCTATTTCAATAAAAAATAGGATTCAGTGTGATTACAATTAATTATCCAATTCACCATTTAATTCCTTCATGTCAATTTCATGTTAGTGAAATTTCAATATAGGACATACTAGACAATTATCAAACCATATTGTTTTGATTTAGAACACCTACCATTAACTGATGATCAACAAAAGATTCCAGTACGATTATCTCGAATGAAAGAAGGCATAGATGGTCATAAAAAGGATCCTAGACCATAATCAATCATTATAAAAACAAAAAATGTATAATTTCAATAGATTACACCACAATGGTCAGAGATTATAAGGAGAGAAAGGGAAAACCTAACCAAAACCTCTTTTTATGGATTATGTTCATGATTGGACGTCCTTAATCGTAAGAGACACTCCAAAACATCTTGGAAACTTCATTAGGGTTGAGAAAGGAAATTTTTATATAATAATGGGAAATTTTAAAACTCAAAACACAGGTTAAATTTTTTATCACAATAAATACAAGGAATTTAATTTAATTACATGTTGTGTGTTCCTTTAAAAAGGGATACCTTGATATACACATTGCCTCAATCAATTTTTAAAACATCCCAGATATTAAATGACATTTAATTTCTTTACAGCATGTATTCATATCATTTTATGAACTAAGGCAAAATGTTGTGCCTAAAATAGTTACATGATGTGTAACTACAATACCCAACATTTAATTTCCATGAAAATAAACATCAACTTGTTACCCATTAAAATAACATAAACCACCCCTAAATCCTTCAAATTCATGGAAAACTTGTGTCAACCCATATAAAATGATTATATAAAAACTAAATTGATTCAAAAAATATATACATCCCCAAACATTAGGAAAATTTACCGTTCAATGTCTCTCCATCTTTGAACAACACTTATCCACTAATTATAATATGAAAAAAACTAAATTTGTGACATACCTATAAAAATATATGATTATACACATACACTTGGGGTATTGAACCTATTTATTGTAGTTGGATTTCATAAAATTATCATCTTCATCCTCAACCATGGAACTATGGTAGGGATGCATTCTCTATGTTTATATCTTATACAATTTTTTATAATTGGAATTCCTAGTTGGTGGATGTTGACCTAGGTATTAATCCCAATAATTTCCTTATACTAATATGCAATTGGGATGTGTTGTTTCTCAATGAATTAAAATACAACTCTATTTTTATTATTAATGATGGGAATAATATTTTTTTCCACAAATCATCCTCCAGAACATGTTTTTCATTTATATGTTCATCAATGGTAAGGTAAAGTCCTTCTTCAAATCTTATTGGGTCATCGTCCATGTCCCCTTTATTCAGAGCCTAAGTATGTGATGGTGGAGACATATCCTCAAGTACAAATGGTTACAATAAAGAATAAACATCATTTGGGGAAGCGAAATCATAAGAATAATATTAAAAAATTTAATTGAGATCGTACTAAAAAGGGACATGGCTTCTATCCCATTAGGACTTCAATTGTTCTATGAACATACTCTGACAAAGAATTTTGGCTTAATCAAACATATATTTTTTCATACATTCTCTTTGATATAAATGGGTTATGTTCCAATTAAATCCCATGAGTAAAAAACATGATGTTCAATTGGAGATGGATTTTTATATTTCAAAACAACATATACTCTATTAGTTGTAGGTGATCTAAACACATTTCTTTTTAAATAACATAAATATTATAATATCATTGTCTAGTATAATTGATTCTAAATAATCTATAGATGGTAGAAAGTTTCAAATCATGACATCATATGGATTTATCAAAAATGTTTTTCTAGTCATTATGTGTGTTGATCTGATAGGTTCCAATATCTCAATGAAACATTCTGTCCCTTTTTTAACAAACAACATCAGGTTAATTTGTATAACATGAGTTGAAATGGGAAATAACTTTATTTATAACACCTAATAGACTTACGAGGTCTTATCTGAGGTAATATTGCTATTATTATGGTAAAATTGTGTATAAATGGATCTATGTAGTTTGTAGTAAGGCCTTGAAAGTCACATCTTCTGTGAAAATTATGAATTCAATATTCGATACTAAATCTTAATATTATTCTTTGAATTGGATTTTTGTATGAACATTATACTCAATTGTGTCATTTCCATGAATTAACAAGTTGGATTGGTTAGTATTCCCATATAGGTATACCATTCTCTAAGGAATGTAGTTTAGATTGTGATTGATCATAGAGTAAGTACTAACTATTATAGAGGATATATTTATTTCATTGATCTTATTTTAGAGGTTGAGAAGGTCTATATAGTCCTACATGATTGATCCCTCATTCAACCTAGAGGAAGAGCTGATTTATTGGTAATTTTTTATGATTTACTCTTATTGATAGGATTCAATAGTAGCCACATAGATTTCACAATATAGGGGCCATTAAAATTGAAAATGAGTGACCTATAAATCACTTTTGAATGAGGTAGAATACCAATTATTTAAATTTATTATATAATGACAAAAAATTTCTTTAACACATAATAAATCAATAGTATTGGGATATTTAATCCAATGAGGGGTCATTCCATAACATGAATCATGGAGGGCCCAACATGTTAGGATGAAGGTTCTCTTCTGTAACCTTCCAGGTTCAGTTGATGATTTCATAAATATTACTAATCTATATAGTCTATATATATAATAGGTCATAGATCTCTACTAATGCATGTTGGAATTAACATATATTTCTTTATATATTTTAGAAATTATTTTCCTCATATACTTGTTGGATTTTCCACATTTTCCGAGACACTACCTTCATCATTGTGCTTTTAGGGGGAATATTTTCTATTTTGTTTACAGAATTGGAAAGTGGTTCTAGGAGGAGTTGTTTCATGTTTCTGGTCTTTAGGATCAACATATTTGTCCAAACCCCAAATTTCAATGATGGTGGTATACCAACATTATCTATTATATGAGTCTTCTAGTGTTTGACTCATTATTGAAATTCCTCCCAACATTGGGGGTATGAACTCTAGGATTGTGCACTATTGGTTTTGTAGGGGTATACAATATTGATAAACCATATAATTACTTCAATAATTAAATTGGTCTTTCTAGGTTTGGGAATTTTACAGTGTTATTAGAGATGATAACCTGATTAGGGAGTGTGGTATTATGATAAACCATGCAAGTATGGTTCAGTAGTCTTGAAAAAAATATCATCTATTCAAGATTTTTCAAATTTCAATCGTAATGATTTTGAGGCTTATTGTCAACTTTCAGTATCCATATTATCACCCAGAATTTTTGAAAAATTTGTGAAATGTGTCTTATTATTACCTTGTTCAGATATATCATGATTTAATATTATTTAGAGCTAGTATAGGAATACAAAACACTCTTGAATGGGTTGTATGATGAATTTATGTTAGGTGTAATAGTTTGGGGTTTTTTATCTCATCCTCAAAAATATTTTTAATATCCAACAACTCGATAGAGATATTATATTTTGAAAGGTTGATGAGGCTATATAATTTCACACTTTTGAATGAGTACTCCTTATTATTTCAATCAGAAAATTTTCCTTTTTATTTTCCCCCTCAATATTTCTAGGAATATAAATTATTAAAACATTATAGGTTGAGTGGCTTCTTTTATTGGGCCTCATAAATCAAAATTTTCTACAGGTCCATGTTTTTCACAAAATAACCCATTTATGATATTCATTTATTTTTATGGGTTTGAGAGAAATTGGGTGTGTTTAATAATTTTAATCACAATATAGGTTTCTCATGATGTTGGCATCTATCGGTAAACTCCCAGAATCTATGTATTTATATTAGGAAGATAAGAGTTGGTAGAACATCACCCAAGACATCCCCCTCACTCATCCCTAATAGCTACTATTAGGGAAGTTTCTATAAGGACCCAGCCTTAAACATTACTTAATATTAAATTAAATGAATAATTCACATAGAGGATCTTTTTAGGTTTAGAGTTTTATAGAATTAGGAAGTAACTATTACATCTCAAAAGATTACAAAGTAGACACTTCTACTAGGTTTCCATAAAATAAAAACACTTAAAAAGAAACTTGTCTAGTTCCACGTTTTAGATAGCATGCTGTTTCTTGGTTCCCATCCATGACCCTTTTCCAGGTTAATTACTATGAAAAAAAATTCAAAAAAAACTTGTGGTGAGCATAAAAATCTCAGTAAGGGATACACAAAAAAGGAAAACTGTTAGTTTTTTAAAACAATAATTAAACCATGAGTACTTTATCAAAGTAATACTTTTCACCTTTATGAAGTAGTATAAACTCTACAATGAAAAAAGATCATTACATACCCTTTTGTAACCAAAATATTACCATAAAACCCATATATATAACATATGAAGTTAACTTGGGACATAAACATACAAAAATGGAATAACCATATGGTCGACTTCCACACATATCACTTAATGGAATATCAATACGGCCGACTTCCATACCAAATGCTTTGGAGGTTATAACGTAACCACCCATCCTGGTATTCACGTCACCACCTGTCATATGGTTTATCATGTAACCACCCGTCAAATTTCCAAGTACCATTATAAAATCATAAGACATAAATCAAATATAATATAAAGAAAACATTTCCACATTTCGATCACAATATATCACTAAAATATAATGACATTAAAAATACATTATAAAAACCATTTTCAGTACCAAAATACATAATAGATTATATGGTATTTATTTAATTTTAAAAACATTATGGCTTGTTGAGGAAGCCAAATACCAAATAATACTCGTGGCGGTGGAAAAGGTCGTTGTCACCGTGTACGTTAAAAAAACATTTTTTTGTAGTTTTATAAAACTCTTCGTAGAAAAATATTCCTTTTGTAAAAATTTAAATTTCAAATGGGTTTATACACCGTATAAAATAAAGCCTTATATTAGAATAAAATATTCCTTAATGAATGGAGATTGAGACGAAGTCCCTTACAAAGACGGTATCCATTGATTTTGGATAACTCAATTACATAATTCTGTGTGACAAAAGAATTCACCATATATAAGTAGATATTAAGTGTAAATCAATCAGAGGTCATTCACAAATATTCATAGAACGACATATTCAAGGAGTACAAGTTTATCCCAAAGAATCAAAATTGGGTTAAGAAGTTCCCTTGCAAAAATTCGATAGCCTAACGGTGTCACTTCAAAATTCAGAAAAACAGTTGATGAGAGAGACAATGGTATCTCATCACTTGGACATAAAATTTAGATCAATAAGGATATAGAAGAACATATCCCAAAATAACAATATGTAAATTAAAAGACACAACAAAAATAAGTCTTTTAAAAAGAGGAGGGTTAAAGACTCCCTTACCGACTTGGGTATATTTTGAGACATACACCCCATGAAAGAAGGACAATACAACATTGAACTAAATACTCATAAATGAAAGTATATTAAACAAGATTAGAATAATGGGCAGTACATATACCACTAAAATGAAATTGTGGAAAATGTAGAATAAATCTCACGAGAATAAAAGTGAGATGAAAAATCCCTTATGAAAACTCGGCAGCCTAACAGCGCCACTTAAAACATCCAAAACTTGATTGATGAGATCAAATATTGTCTCTGATCATATAATGATAAAATTTACAGAATGAGGAATATAAAATTGCATACACCAACATAACAAAGGGGATCTTAAAAGAAGTGACATAAAGGAGAGTACTTAAAAAGAGAGAGATTGGATCTCTTACGAAAATTCGGCAGCCTTACGGCACCACTCAAAACATCCAAAAGGGATTGATGAGAGAAAATAGGGTCTCTCATAATATGACCATAAAATGCATAGTAAGATGAATATAAAATAACATCCCAATCATAATAAGGATGAACTTAAAAGGAATGACATAAAAGAGTGTACTTAAAAAGAAAGAGAGGGGTATGATCCCTTACCTCAAGTCCGACTTGTCTTGTTCGTTTCTTTATATACCTTAATAATAAACTTTGGTCAATTTATAATTGTTTAAGGTCCTCATTTAGAGATTATTATTAAATTAATATCACATATTATAATGTTTAATAATTGGTTAATAATGTGAGTTCATATCAGACGATTTTTGTCGATGTTTGGTACATGACTCAAAAATGAAGTTGTTTGAAAATTAGTGTTCATTTTGTTATAAGTAAATCATCTAAAAATATTATTAATGATTTAAATATCATATATATCCCTTACATATTCATTTTATACTATTCCATAACATTTTGAGATAAAAAGAAATGAAATTCACCGTTCATGGAGATAGTAGGCTGTACGTACGCATGAACGCTACTTTCATTTCTTTGTCATAAGAATGGAATTAAATATAATTGAGAGATATATATATTATAATTACAGTATAATATATATTTTTTATAGGTCACATAAGTTCATTAATTTAATTATTTATACATTCCTTGTATTGCATGAACGAGTCACATCACTTGAGGGGGTGGTAGTCCACACTTCCTCGTATGAAATTATCGCAATTGCACAACATGAAAAGCATAAAGGTATGTTTTAAATATAAAATAAATAAGCATTTGGGAAACATTAATAAAATAAAAATCATATATAAAATAAAGTGACATCATAATGGCCACCATGAAAGGTTTTTAAAGAAGATTGAACAATCATCGTTTCATGAGGCAGTAATTCGTCATCCACAGAAACAATATGTTTTTTAACCATTAGACGGAGGTGTGTGTAAGTGTAGCTCGAATACTTAAAATAAAAACATCCTAGTATATTTAATATACTTTTTTGGTAAAAAATAAAGGAATAAAAAGTGTTTATGGGTTTGGAGAAGCAAAATAAAACAAAATAACACAAGTGAAGATATTACCATTAAATCCAGTAACTCCTCTAGGTTTGTACCAAAAGGGTTTCTTGAAGAGCATTCTGCCAAAGGTGAGGCATCAATGATGAATAGAGGGATGTGGAGAGATGAAATGGGCAGGGTTTGGCCGAGACAAAGGCTTGAGTGGTGTGGCTAGGGTGGTAGAGGTGGGGGCCTTATATAAGAGGAAAGGAGGGGCACTGTTGGAAAGTTATAAAATATTACTTTATTATCAAATGCCTTTTGGATTTCAAAGGTCTCAAAAGGATATATTTCGACAATAAGTTGATTAGGTTTTTCAATACACCCATCCAATAGGTTTTTGACATGTTTAATACTTATACTTTACCCTATCTTCTCGTTTTATTTAAATCGTTCATTTATGAGGTAATCTCTGCATCATCACGGTGTCATAAATAAATAAATTTATTTAATGTCTAAACATTATAAAAAATATATCATGATGTATGAAATCTTCTTATATTTCTAATTAATATTTATAGTAAAAAATATGACTTGTATAACCCCATGTAAAAATTGTTTTAGTAAAACAATACACGTTTGTGACATTTTAATTTTAACATTAAATAAAAAGTAATTAATGTCCTTTTCCAACAAAAGTGGCTACATGGGGTCCCCAAGTAAACACATAGATTGTCTTGGTCGGAAATGATACATCAAATAAGGTTAGGACATGTGTCAAGGTCATTTTAAATTATTATATCATTATCTTTACCTTAAATTACACTAATTACCTTTAATCGCCATTAATAAAACTTAAAAGTTACTATTCAGAAAAAAATTATTTTAATCCCATTGAACCACATTTTAATTATAATGACAACCATGTATGTCATAATTTTGAAAATCAAATCAAAAAAGTGGTAAAGTTTCATTTAAATGAAAAATCAGTTTCTTTAACTACCACTTAGTGGTTTCACTATTCATCAAAAATTGAAGTTTTTCATAAAAATACCAAAAATTCACCCTAAGCTATATTTGGTATTTCGAATTAAAAAATGATTTCTATTTTAAAAAATTCAAAATATATAAGTTGAATTAATTAATTTAATAATTAATTCCCGCTGTCAAAACAAATAGTGTGTTTTTAGGAAACAATATCTATTAAAAGATTGACACTAGTTTATGTCCAATTTAAAGTTGAAATTAATTTCAATGACCACCATTTTATTTAATGGTAAAAATATATTCCAATAACACTTTAAAATAAATTAAAAATATAATCTAACTATATATTTAAATTATATGAAAAAGATGTTTTGATGTAAAATGCAATATTTTTTCACTATTCATTAAAAAAATTAACAATGTCACAAACATACCAAAAATTTAACCAAATTAAATTTCAATGTCCCAATCATAAAGAATAAGTTTATTTTGAAAAATTGAGCTTTTAAAATTATCAAATGTTAGATTTAAAAAAGGTTCACCATCAAAAAGCGGTAAAATAATCTTTTAAAAATATTAGAATATTTATTTTTAAAATTGGATTCATTTGGATTTTAAGCCTCTAACATTTCTTGGGTAAATGTAAAAATATTTAAAAAAACATATGTAATCATTTTTTTGTTATTTCTGTTCATTCCCTCCATTACAATGGCTAGGCGTTAACTATTATAATATTATTATATTATTAGTGTGCAACGTATGATTTCAAAGAAAATCGTTGTTGTGTATTGGGTACGCCATCGAGGATAGCATTACCTTTAAATTAATATTAAAATTCTATTCACAAATATTGATAAACATTAGAATTTAATATTATTTATTTACCTGGGATGTTACATCCCTCCACCCTTTTTGGAATTGCGTCCTCGAAATTTCAAAATTGGGCTTGGAAACATCATTGAATGTCCCACATCGGAACAAGAGTCGGTAAAACTATCACTTTAAAAGAAATGGAGAGAAGTAAAAAAGGTCACCCGAGTTAACCCATACTATAATTCCAGGTATGAAAATATAGATATGGAAGAGAAAACAAAGGGTCATGTTCTGATGGAGAGTAATAGTAAACATCTTAAGGAGAATGTTAACCACATGAAAATCACAAACTAGTGATGGGTTAAACGGTATTCGATTCCCCAGTAGGAAAAGTTAACAGAAAATTTTTTTGTTTTAAGTTAATCTTAATTGCGGAATTTATTTTTGAGCTTAACCTAAAAGTATAGTATGAGATCAGATAACACCCAAAAAGGATTTTTTAAAAAAAAAGAAAAACTACACCTAATCTCCAAAATTTGTCAAACAAAACCCCAAGTTCAACGAAGAACATTCAATAAACAATTTTTCAATAACATTATTCAAGGTAAACCCAACTAATATTTAAACCCAAATATTTGAAGGATTTAATCAAGGTACAAATTAACATTTATCTCCAAATAACATCAGTTTCTCTTAATGTCTCATATTGAAAAGTAATTTTCCTAATCACATATCCTCCATGATAGGTTAATAATTTCTATTGATAACCCAAAATCAACTTACTCTTGATTCATAAAATCTTCTAAATAAAAAAATAATTAGTCAAACTAACCAGGGACTTCACATAGTCTAGTGGTAGGCTATAAATACCAGTCGCAATTTGGTTGTGGGTTTGATTCCCATAGCTGTGTCCAACGCAACGGGTTGTCACATGGTCTGCGTGTTTTACTTTTTACAAAACAATATAATTCTTAAAACATTCCCCAATAAGAGATAAAATCATTTAAAATATCCATAACATATTTTAACCTCAATTTTACCTCATTCATTTCATCTTCCATCATAACATATAGTTTCCCATAATTACCTCAATAGTAAGGATCATATAAACCCAAATGGTTACCTTTATAATTATCACATGAACTTCCACATCGAGTTGGTTCTCTCATACAAGAGGCATTAGAGAACTCAACAAGGTTTAAGTGGTTGATCATGACTCCTCATAGTTGGTTTAGAATAACCATGAGATTTCTCATTTAATTCCCCAATTCATCCAGTCTCTTAATCCAAGAACCACCATAATTTTCTTCAAACCCATTGTCACTTTGTTTCCTCCTAGATCCATCCATTTACTAAAACCAAAAAGGTCAGTGTGAGTATATCAACAAAATCATCATCTTCTAAAAAGGAAGATAAACACTAAGATATACTTATCCAAGTTATCTCAAACTCATTACAACCTTCAAAAATAACAATGACTCTATCCAATATAATAACCATTGTGGTTATTCACAAGTAGTCACTTATGCTTAAACAACACTATAACATCTAAAGTTATCTAAACCGACCTATGATACCAACTATAAGGACCTAGCCTTAAACATTACTTAATATTGAATTAAATGAATAATTCAAATAGAGGATCTTTTCAGGATTATTGTTTTAGAGAATTAGGACGTAACTATTACATCTCAAAATATTACAAACTAGACACTTCTACTATGTTTCTATAAAATAAAAACACTTAAAAAGAATCTTATATAGTTCCATGTTTTAGATAGCATGAAGTTTCCTTGTTCCCATCCTTGACCCTATTATACATTATGTACTATGAAAAACATTTCAAAAAAAACATTGGGTGAGCATAAAAAGCTTAGTAAGGGATACACAAAGAAGAAAAACTATTATTTTTTCAAAACCACACGTATACCACAAGTACTTTATCAAAGTAATAATTTTCACCTTTATGAAGTAGTATAAACTCTTCAATGAATAAAAGATCATTACATACCATTTTGTAACCCAAATATTACCATAAAACCCATATACATCCCCCAACATAAAAAATAGTAGCATAAAATAAGTGACATAAAGGAGAGTACTTAAAAAGGGAGAGATTGGCTCTCTTACGAAAATTCGGCAGCCTAACGGCGCCACTCAAAACATCCTAAATAAATTGATGAGAGATAATAGGATCTATCATCATATGAACATAAAAATTACAGTAATTCTAATATAACATAACATCCCAATCATAAGAAATATGAGCTTAAAAGGAATGACATAAAAGAGTGTACTTACAAAGAAAGAGAGGGGTAGGATCCCTTACCTCATGTCCGACTTGTGTTGTTCGTTTCTTTATATTCCTAAATAATAAAATTTTGTCAATTTATAATTGCTTAAGTTTCTCCTTTAAATATTATTATTCAGTTAATATCACATATTACAATGTTATAATAATTGTTTAATAATGTGTGTTCATATTAGACGTTTTTGTCAATGTTTGGTACATGAGTCAAAAATGAACTTGTTTGAAAATGATTGTCCATGTAGTTATAAGTAAATCATCTCCCGAATAGTATTAATGATTTAAATATCATATATATCAATTACATATTCATTTTATACTATTACATTACATTTGGAGATAAAAAGAAATGAAATTCACCGTTCAAGCAGATGGTAGGCCCTTAGTACGCATGAATGCTACATTCATTTAATAGTCATATTAGTGGAATTAAAAATAATTTAGAGATATATATATTATAATTCCATTATTATATATCTATTTTATAGGGCACATGGGTTCATTAATTTCATTCTTTATACATTCCATGTATTGCATAAACGAGTCACATCACTTGAGGGGGCGGTAGTCCACACTTCCTCGTATGAAATTATCACAATTGCACAACATGAAAAGCATAAAGGTATTCTTTAAATATAAAATAAAGAATAATTTGGGAACATAAATACCATATATATCATATATAAAATACATTGACATCATAATGGCCACCGGGAAAGGTGTTAAGAGAAGATTGAACAATCATCGTTTCGTGAGGCACTAATTTGCCATACACAGAAACAATATGTTCTTTAACCATTAGATGGAGGTGTGTGTAAGTGTAGATCAAATCCATAACATAAAAAAAATCCTAGTATATATAAGATACTGGTTTTGTTATAATATAAATTAATAAAAAGAGTTTAGTGGTTTGGATAAGAAAAATAAAACATAATAACACAAGTGAAGACATTACCTTTAAATCAGGTAACTCCTCTTGGTTTGAACCAAAAGGGTTTCTTGAAGATCATTCTGCCAAAGGTGAGGATCCCATGATGAAGAGAAGGATGTGGAGAGATGAAATGGACAGGGTTTGGCCGAGAGAAAGGCTTGAGAGGTGTGTCTAAGGTGGTAGAGGTGTGGGCATTTTATAAGAGAAGAGGAGGGGCATTCATGGAAAGTTATAAACTATTACTTTATTATAAAATTCTTTTCAGATTTCAAAGGTCCTAAAAGGATATATTTAAAGGCTAAGTTGAAAAGGTCTCTAAATCCACCCATCCAATAGGTTTGTGAAAATTTTATGACTTATACATCATCATATCTTCTAATTTTATTTAAATCGTTCATTTATGAGGTAATCACTGCATCATCACGGTGTCATAAATAAATAAATTAATTTAATTTCTAAAAATTATAAAAGAATAATGTTGTATGAAATCATTTTATCTTTGTAATTAATATTTATAGTCAAAAATATGACTTGTATAACCCCATTTAATTTTTTTTAGTAAAACAATACATGTTTGTGACATTTTAATTTTAACTTTAAATAAAAAGTTATTACTGTCATTTTCCAACCAAAGTGGCTCCATGGGGTCCCCAAGATGACCCATGGATTGTCTTGGTCGCCCATGAATCATAAAATAGGGTTAGGACACGTGTCAAGGTCATTTATAATTAGTATAAAATTATCTTTACCTTAAATTACACTAATTACCTTTAATCACGATTAATAAAAATTAAATGTTACTATTCACCAAAAAAATTATTTTAATCTCATTGAACCACATTTTAATTCCTAATGACAACCATGTATGTCAGATTTTTGAAATTCAAATCACAGATGTGGTAATGTTTCATTTAAACGAAAAATCAGTTTCTTTGACTACCACTTAGTGGTTTCACTATTCATCAAAAACGGAAGTTTTTTTGAAAAATACCTAAAATTCCTCATAAGATATATTTGATATTCCGAATTAAAAAATGATTTCAATTTTACAAAATTCAAAATATATAAGTTGAATTAATTAATTTAATAATTAATTCCCGCTGTCAAAACAAATAGCGTGTTGTTAAGAAAGAATATCTAATAGAAGAGTGACACTAGTTTAAGTCCAATTTTAACTTGAAATTAAATCCAATGAACACCATTGGATTAAATGGAAAAAATACATTCCAATAAAACTTTAAAACTAATTAAAAATATAATCTAACCATATATTAAAATTAGATGAAATTGTAGTTTTGATGTAAAATGAAGTATTTTTTCACTATTCATTAAAAAAATGAACAATGTCAGAAATAAACAAAAAATTTAAACAAAGTAACTTTCAAGGTCCCAATCATAATGAATAAGTTTATTTTGACAAATAGAGCTTATAAAATTTTCAAATGTTATATTTAAAAAAGGTTTGCCAACAAAAGGCGCTAAAATAATCTTTTAAAAATATTAGAGTATTTATTTTTAAAACTGGATTCATTTGGATTTTAAGCCTATATCATTTATTGGATAAATGTAAAAAAAATTAACAAACATATGTAATCATTTTGTCATTATTTCTGTTCATTCCATCCATTACAACGACTAGGCGTTAAATATTATAATATTATTATATTATTAGTGTGCAATGTAAGATTTCAAAGAAACTCATTGTTGCGTATTGGGTACGCCATTGAGAATAGAATTACCTTTAAATTAATATTAACATTTTATTCACAAATATTTATAAACATTAGAATTTAATATTATTTATTTACCTAGGATGTTACATTTTCTCCTGGATGTAGTTTGTTAAGATCTTCTATGTAACGACCCAAAATTTCATTAATGGAAAATCCCTCTTGATCCAGTTAAATGTTTCGTTATGTTTTTATATGATGTCAACTTCTTTAGTTTAACGTTAAGATTTTTGACCGTTACTTTTATAGTCGTTGAACATTGATCATCTGGGTAGTTTAAATATAAGGCTTTAACGAAACCATTTTTACTCAGACAAAGGAAGCGATGGCCTCATCCAGTAGAATTGCCCCTTACGAAGCCCATTTGTCGGAGCTCGGAAAGGAGGTGGCGTCTTTGGGCTTTGCCCTTGACCAAGCCCAAGCTAAGCTTCTTCAAGTCAAGCTCGAACGTGATCGTCTACGGGAAAAATGGAAGTTGATAGAGATCACCACTCGAGCGATGTTATCCGAGCAACCCCAAGAGTCTGTCACCATCGCACACCTTACCCTTAGGTCTTATGTGGCTATTTTAAGGGGTTATGTAACAAATAAGTAGAACCATGTTCATGTACATTATTTTTTTTATATATAATAATGAATATAATTTCTAGTCATTTTTGATACTTTGTAATTAGTTTTTAAAGTACAAATGGTGTTTTTAGTTATTATTTAATTAAGAATTATATTTTATTAAATTAAAGGATTTTTGAATTAAATAATATTTTAATAAAATATTATTATTAATATTAAATTAATTAAATATAAATGATCTTATAATTTTATGAATGCAATTAAAATTTTTATTAAGGTTTGAAAGCCATTTCTGTCAAAACCCGTGATTTTTTTTATAAATGTCGGTTTTTATTTTAAAAGTGAAAATTCACATATTTAGAAAATTATTTAGATAAAATAAGTATTATTTTTGGAATCAGGACGTCGAAATTATCCAACGGTGAATTTTTCATAATTTTCTGAGACAGTCCAATTTTTGGGTAAAAATTAAATACCTTTTAAATATATAATGTGATTTATGACATCATAATGACCCAATGGTGATGTAATAAAATACCATAATCCTTAGGTTCGGCCAATATATGTTTTATCATTAAAATAATGAGGTTTTGGGTTTGTTTGAATCACTTTTCAAAGCATTAATGGAGCCCTCAAGACTTATTCAACACTTTGCCTTTTTAAATTAATTTCCATGGGAGTGTGACTCACCTCCACATAAGCAACCCTAATTTTTTAATAAGTTCGGACCTTGGCCTTGTAAAATATTGTTTTCCTCTCTCCTTTTCCAGAAACCATGGGAAAATACCATGGGATGGTTTGTGGTTTGGATTATTTTAATATAAGGGGTCCCAAACCTAAATAATAAAGAATTCTCTCACCTTTCCTATATAAACCCACCCAAGCTCCCACTTCCTCCTCACTCAAAGCCCTTGAAGTTCGTCCAACCTCTGCCCTACTCTCTCTAGAATCCTCTAAAGGTGCCCCAAGCTCCCAAGAAGCCTCTCACAAGCCTCTCTCTAGCCTTTGGAAGCACACTTCCAAGTAAGGGTTTTTTCTTCCTTTCTCTTTTTTTTTTGTCAATTTTCTTTAAGTTGTATTGCCCTTTTAATTTAATTTATGAATGTTGGGGTATGGTTTCGCACCTCCCCCATACTGCCCTCTTATTGTTTGAATGATGGGAGAACCCTTTCTCTCTCATTAAATGCCTCCCATGTACACCCGTTACTATGCCGAAATTCCGAAAGGAACTTCTCTCTCTTCTTTTATATTCAAGCAATACTTTTGTATCATGAATCTAAATTCCATTTCTGTTGTTGGGACATGTATATATATGATCTCCTTACTGTCCATTTCATGTAAATATGATGAGTAACCCCTTTCTCTCTCATCAACCTTTTTTATGAATTCTTATGTCACGCCGTTACGCTGTCGAAATCGCACCAATTTTCTAAGCCAATGTCTTTGTGTAGTGAATACCATGCCCATTTCTCCATCAAGGGTATTCACCTTTATGCACATATACGTATTGATTGTAAAGTTTCATGTATGAATTCCACATTCCTTTATCGTGGAAGAAATGATTATGTTTTATGAATCCATGTTTTATGATCCATGTGGCACACTTATGCATGAAATGAAATGTTTAAGAAGGGTGCGCCCTGATAGTGCTCCAATGCATTGGGTAAAGTATAGTATCATGATACGTCATGTGCAATGAGTGTTGACTCATGCTAATTCAAGTGCAACGAGGGTTTACTCGTGCTTCAAGTGCAATGAGGGTTTACTCATGCTCCATGTGCAATGAGCCTTGGCTCATGCTAATTCAATGTTAAGTGTTGTTGCCACATTTCCATGTTATGATTATCATGCTTTATCATGCCTTTATGTTCATGTTTCTATTATGCTCTATTGATATTCCTATTGCCTAACATGTATTTCACTCCTCATGTTATTCATTGTTTACTCCCTTACTGGGCTTTATAGCTCACCCTTTTCTTATGCATGTCCTCAAGTTATCCCATGCAATGCTAAGTACGAAGGAATGTAGTGGTCATGTAAAGGAAGTTTTCAATAAGGATGTTGTATTTCAAGTTTAAAGTTTTTATGTAATGATCCTAAGCCCCAAAGACACTAAACCTCTCGATCTTCTTTGTTGTATCAAGAGAAGTTTTATGTAATAAAGCATGTTTAAGTTGTAATAAAAAGCAGGGTTGTCATAGTTGGTATCAGAGGATAGGTTTAGTTATTTTTGGGATTAGGAAACCCTAGTAAAGCCTTAGATACAAGACTAAGCATAATTAAAACATCCCTAAGTTTTGGTAAATACTAAGTAAGTGTTTTATCAAACAAATACATCCCTGTCTGGATACGAGCAGGTAGAGGCGGCTCTGGCACAGATGTATCCTAGGGGTAAAACCCGAAAACACCGCTTTGAGCTAGACTCGAATGGGAACTGGTGCACGACAACGGGCCTTGCTGCACTCTTGGTTACGACACTCCCGGGGGATATGTTTTGATAAATTCACAATCTTAGTATGAACCCTTATTAAGGGAAAAATGCCCCTAAGAATATATGTTAGAAGGAAGATCATGAAAAGCCTGGATTGAATCCTATAGACTCATGAGTTAAAGGGATTAAAGTTTATTTATAAGTCATCAACTTTTGTCTTTGGATTACCCTTTATGTGTTACCCCTAACTTTCCTTTTATTCCAGCCAATGGCCGGTAATAGGAGAACTCGGGCTAACAACCGTTGTGAAGATCAGTGTGATGATTGTACTAATGAGATGCCCAATCCGATGGGAGCGGGAATCGCGAACTTTGTCACGCTTCTCTCTCAGCTAACTCAAGTTTTGAATAGAAACACTGGTCAAGAGGAACGTTCAACCCCCCCTAAGAAAGAACAAGTCGCTATTGAAAGCTTCATGAGACAAAGGCCTCCTACTTTTAGTGGATCATCTGATCCCACGATCGCTGAACAATGGATCAACTCCATTGAGAAGATATTCTCCATCCTCCAATGCTCTGAAAAAGAGAAGGTTCTCCTGGCGGCTTATCATATGGAGGGTGAAGCTGATCAATGGTGGACATTAATCAAAAATACGAAGCCTGAGGAGGAGATCGAGGCTTTGGAATGGAAGGTATTCCGGAAGATGTTTTTCGATAAATATTTTCCACGCACCCTCCGTCTTAAGATGGAAAGGGACTTCCTTTCCCTCAAGCAGAAAGATGAAGAATCTGTGGGAGCGTACGAGGCAAACTTCACAAGGCTTGCACGATACGCTTCCGGCTTTGTCGTTACCCCCGAATGCAATGTTGACCGCTTCTTTGGTGGGCTGAAGCCTAGCTTGCGGAAAGCATTAGCGATCCGTGACTTTGACAGCTATGAGGAGATTGTCTGATGTGCCCTTAAGGTTGAAATGGAGATCGGAGAATCACAGGGGTATCATGGGGACAAGAAGCGGAAGGTGGACTTCAATGCTGGTGGTCCGATGGATAAATCCAACGGCGCTAAGAAATTCCAGCACCCCACTTGCCAAAAGTGTGGAAAGAAGCACCCTGGGAATTGCCTTAGGGGGACAAGAAAATGCTTCAAGTGTGGAAGAGAAGGGCACCTAGCTATTAACTGTCAGCAAGAAGGACCCGCGGCTGCGACAGAGGGGAGGAATGCTCCGTTCGAACCTCAACGCGTTGTTCAATGCTTCAAATGCAAAGAACCGGGTCATTTTGCGAATCAGTGCCCTAATCCAAGGGTTATCGGAGGCAATCAACAACCTCCAAGACAGCAAGGAAGAGCTTTTGCCATCACTTCTGCCGAAGTGAACCCCGACAACGAAGTGGTGACAGGTACGCTAGTTATTCATTCAAGAATAGCGAACGTACTTTTTGATTCAGGTTCTACGCATTCTTTTATATCTCAAAATTTTAGTAGAATAATCCCTGCACCACCACAAATCATGGAAGTAAAGATGTCGGTGAGTACGGCAAATGGGGCAATCATTGCATCCCATGAGTATAAGTCCTCCCCTGTTATATTCTGTGGATTGAATTTCCCGGCGAACCTTGTCATACTCCCTTTGGTGGAATTTGATGCAATTCTTGGCATGGATTGGCTTTCCTTATATAGAGCCAACATAAATTGTCGGGAGAGGGAAATCACACTCCATATGGAGAATCGACCCCCGATTCTTTACAAGTGTCAGGAGGAAGATGAATCTCCTTTAACTCCATCATCTCAAGCATGGATATTACTACCTTATGAGCACGCATATCTGGCTCAGATGATTGAGTCCAAGGAAGAAACCACCCTTGAAGAAATGCCTATTGTGAGGGAATTCGCTGAAGTATTTCCCGAGGAACTTCCTGGTCTTCCTCCAAGAAGAGATGTTGAGTTCTCAATTGAACTTATACCTGGGGCGCTACCAATATCCAAGACTCCATATAGAATGGCTGTGGTTGAGCTTGAAGAACTGAAGAAACAACTACAGGAGAATCTGGATAAAGGGTTTATACGCCCAAGTGCATCACCATGGGGTGCACCAGTCCTCTTCGTCATGAAGAAGGATGGGTCAATGCGGCTTTGCATCGATTATCGTGAACTTAACAAAATCACGATAAAGAACAAGTATCCTCTCCCAAGAATCGATGACTTGTTTGATCAGCTGCGTGGAGCACAATACTTCTCCAAGGTCGACTTGCGGTCGGGATATTATCAAGTAAGGGTGAAGAAGGAAGATATCCCCAAGACTGCTTTTCGTACAAGGTACAGGCACTATGAATTCATAGTAATGCCTTTTGGACTCACCAATGCTCCAGCAATATTCATGGACTTGATGAATAGAGTCTTTAGAGATTACCTAGATAAATTTGTGGTAGTCTTTATAGTTGATATTCTAATATACTCCAAAACCAAGGAGGACCATGAGGAGAATTTAAGAACTGTACTGGAGACTTTGCGCAAGGAGAAGCTCTATGCCAAGTACAGCAAGTGTGAGTTCTGGTTGAAGGAGGTCTCATTCTTGGGCCATATCATCACAAGCAATGGGATATCTGTGGACCCCTCCAAAACAGATGCAATTGAGGGATGGCTGAGGCCAACATCGGTAACTGATATCCGTAGCTTCTTGGGGTTCGCTGGATATTATCGACGATTTGTGAGAAACTTCTCACGATTGTCCAACCCTCTTACCAAGCTAACTCGAAAGGGAGTAAAGTTTGCTTGGAGTGATGAATGCGAAGAAAGCTTCAAGGAGTTGAAAAGGAGGCTTATCACTGCACCTGTGCTCACTTTACCCACAAGTGGGGAGCTTTTTGTGGTATTCAGTGATGCTTCGAAGAAGGGCTTAGGATGTGTGCTGATGCAGAATGATAAAGTGATATCCTATGCCTCAAGACAGTTGAAAATCCATGAGCGAAACTATCCAACGCATGATCTGGAGTTGGCGGCGGTGATCTTTGCCTTGAAAATCTGGCGGCATTATCTCTATGGAGAGAAATGTGAGATATATACGGACCACAAGAGTCTTAAATATATATTCACACAGAAAGAGCTTAATATGCGCCAGAGAAGATGGATAGAGCTCATAAAGGATTATGACTGTTCAATACATTACCACCCTGGGAAGGTGAACAAGGTAGCGGATGCCCTAAGTAGAAAGGATCCAACAATTCTATCAATGATGAGAATTGAGAAGGATCCAATCTTCTTAGACTTGATGAAGATGGAAGTGGGAATCATAAAGAAGGGAACATCATCAATCCTTTCACAAATGATTGCTCAACCATCTCTTTTGGAAAGGTTAAAGGATGCTCAAAAGGATGATGCGAGAATCCAAGAAAAAGTGGAAGCTATCAAAAAGGGAAAATCCTCAGAGTTTAATGTTAATGAAGAAGGAATTGTGCGGTTTGGGAAAAGACTATGTGTCCCATCAAGTTCGGAGCTGAAGAAGGAACTTTTGGATGATGCACATAGTTCAAATTTCTCTATTCACCCAGGGAGCACAAAGATGTATCGAGATCTCCGAGAAAACTTTTGGTGGGATAATATGAAGAAGGAGATCGCTGAATATACATCAAAGTGCCTGGTGTGTTAGAAAGTGAAGGCAGAGAGGCAGAAGTCTAAGGGGATGATGCAACCATTGCCCATACCAGAATGGAAATGGGAGAACATCACCATGGACTTCGTCACTGGACTTCCAAGGACATCCAAAAGCAACAATGCAATCTGGGTTATTGTGGATCGTCTTACAAAGACTGCACACTTCATTGTTATTCGAGAGGACTTCTCTTTGGATCAACTGGCACGGATATATATCAGGGAAGTGGTACGGTTGCATGGAGTACCACTATCTATTGTGTCTGACCGAGATCCGAGATTTACCTCTAAGTTTTGGAAGAGTCTTCAACATGCTCTGAATACTGAACTGAACTTCAGTACGGCCTATCATCCTCAAAATGATGGCCAATCCGAGCGGACTATCCAAACACTTGAGGATATGTTGAGAGCGTGCTCAATGGACTTTAAAGGAGGATGGGATCAACATCTTCCTCTAGTTGAGTTCTCTTATAATAATAGTTTCCACTCGAGCATCCAAATGGCACCATATGAAGCCCTGTATGGGAAAAGGTGTAGAACACCGGCATGTTGGGATGAGGTCGGTGAACGTAAGCTGCTTGGACCAGAAATGGTCGAAGAAATGGTGGAGAAGGTGAAAACCATTCAGCAACATATCAAGGCATCCCAAAGTCGACAGAAGAGTTATGCAGATAATCGTCGACGAGACCTTGAATTTAAAGTCGGAGACATGGTGTTTTTACGCATATCTCCGTGGAAGAAGGTCATGAGGTTTGGAAAGAAAGGGAAGTTAAGTCCAAGGTACATCGGCCCCTTCGAGATTCTTGATCGTGTTGGGGCTGTGGCCTATCGACTAGCACTTCCACCTACTATGGCCAAGGTGCATGATGTCTTCCATGTATCCCTCTTAAGGAAGTACATACCAGACCCTTCACATGTACTCTCTTCTGAGGTGGTACAATTAGAAGACGATCTTTCTTATGAGGAGCAACCAGTGAAGATCTTAGATCGTAGAGAAAAAGTTCTACGAAATAAGACAATGCCCCTCGTCAAGGTGTTGTGGAGAAACCACAAGTTTGAAGAAGCAACTTGGGAGTCGGAAGATATGATGAAGCTAAGTTACCCACATTTGTTTTAGTGTGGGAAAAGAAAAATTTCGAGGGCGAAATTTCTTAAGGGGGGAATGTTGTAACGACCCAAAATTTCATTAATGGAAAATCCCTCTTGATCCAGTTAAATGTTTCGTTATGTTTTTATATGATGTCAACTTCTTTAGTTTAACGTTAAGATTTGTGACCGTTACTTTTATAGCCGTTGAACATTGATCATCTGGGTAGTTTAAATATAAGGCTTTAACGAAACCATTTTTACTCAGACAAAGGAAGCGATGGCCTCATCCAGTAGAATTGCCCCTTACGAAGCCCATTTGTCGGAGCTCGGAAAGGAGGTGGCGTCTTTGGGCTTTGCCCTTGACCAAGCCCAAGCTAAGCTTCTTCAAGTCAAGCTCGAACGTGATCGTCTACGGGAAAAATGGAAGTTGATAGAGATCACCACTCGAGCGATGTTATCCGAGCAACCCCAAGAGTCTGTCACCATCGCACACCTTACCCTTAGGTCTTATGTGGCTATTTTAAGGGGTTATGTAACAAATAAGTAGAACCATTTTCATGTACATTATTTTTTTTATATATAATAATGAATATAATTTCTAGTCATTTTTGATACTTTGTAATTAGTTTTTAAAGTACAAATGGTGTTTTTAGTTATTATTTAATTAAGAATTATATTTTATTAAATTAAAGGATTTTTGAATTAAATAATATTTTAATAAAATATTATTATTAATATTAAATTAATTAAATATAAATGATCTTATAATTTTATGAATGCAATTAAAATTTTTATTAAGGTTTGAAAGCCATTTCTGTCAAAACCCGTGAATTTTTTTTATAAATGTCGGTTTTTATTTTAAAAGTGAAAATTCACATATTTAGAAAATTATTTATATAAAATAAGTATTATTTTTGGAATCAGGACGTCGAAATTATCCAACGGTGAATTTTTCATAATTTTCTGAGACAGTCCAATTTTTGGGTAAAAATTAAATACCTTTTAAATATATAATGTGATTTATGACATCATAATGACCCAATGGTGATGTAATAAAATACCATAATCCTTAGGTTCGGCCAATATATGTTTTATCATTAAAATAATGAGGTTTTGGGTTTGTTTGAATCACTTTTCAAAGCATTAATGGAGCCCTCAAGACTTATTCAACACTTTGCCTTTTTAAATTAATTTCCATGGGAGTGTGACTCACCTCCACATAAGCAACCCTAATTTTTTAATAAGTTCGGACCTTGGCCTTGTAAAATATTGTTTTCCTCTCTCCTTTTCCAGAAACCATGGTCAAATACCATGGGATGGTTTGTGGTTTGGATTATTTTAATATAAGGGGTCCCAAACCTAAATAATAAAGAATTCTCTCACCTTTCCTATATAAACCCACCCAAGCTCCCACTTCCTCCTCACTCAAAGCCCTTGAAGTTCGTCCAACCTCTGCCCTACTCTCTCTAGAATCCTCTCAAGGTGCCTCAAGCTCCCAAGAAGCCTCTCACAAGCCTCTCTCTAGCCTTTGGAAGCACACTTCCAAGTAAGGGTTTTTTCTTCCTTTCTCTTTTTTTTTGTCAATTTTCTTTAAGTTGTATTGCCCTTTTAATTTAATTTATGAATGTTGGGGTATGGTTTCGCACCTCCCCCATACTGCCCTCTTATTTTTTGAATGATGGGAGAACCCTTTCTCTCTCATTAAATGCCTCCCATGTACACCCGTTACTATGCCGAAATTCCGAAAGGAACTTCTCTCTCTTCTTTTATATTCAAGCAATACTTTTGTATCATGAATCTAAATTCCATTTCTGTTGTTGGGACATGTATATATATGATCTCCTTACTGTCCATTTCATGTAAATATGATGAGGAACCCCTTTCTCTCTCATCAACCTTTTTTATGAATTCTTATGTCACGCCGTTACGCTGCCGAAATCGCACCAATTTTCTAAGCCAATGTCTTTGTGTAGTGAATACCATGCCCATTTCTCCATCAAGGGTATTCACCTTTATGCACATATACGTATTGATTGTAAAGTTTCATGTATGAATTCCATATTCCTTTATCGTGGAAGAAATGATTATGTTTTATGAATCCATGTTTTATGATCCATGTGGCACACTTATGCATGAAATGAAATGTTTAAGAAGGGTGCGCCCTGATAGTGCTCCAATGCATTGGGTAAAGTATAGTATCATGATACGTCATGTGCAATGAGTGTTGACTCATGCTAATTCAAGTGCAACGAGGGTTTACTCGTGCTTCAAGTGCAATGAGGGTTTACTCATGCTCCATGTGCAATGAGCCTTGGCTCATGCTAATTCAATGTTAAGTGTTGTTGCCACATTTCCATGTTATGATTATCATGCTTTATCATGCCTTTATGTTCATGTTTCTATTATGCTCTATTGATATGCCTATTGCCTAACATGTATTTCACTCCTCATGTTATTCATTGTTTACTCCCTTACTGGGCTTTATAGCTCACCCTTTTCTTATGCATGTCCTCAGGTTATCCCATGCAATGCTAAGTACGAAGGAATGTAGTGGTCATGTAAAGGAAGTTTTCAATAAGGATGTTGTATTTCAAGTTTAAAGTTTTTATGTAATGATCCTAAGCCCCAAAGACACTAAACCTCTCGATCTTCTTTGTTGTATCAAGAGAAGTTTTATGTAATAAAGCATGTTTAAGTTGTAATAAAAAGCAGGGTTGTCATATTCTATTTAGTTATAAATTTAATAACACAATCATTCTACAATTATTAACACTTTTGAGTGGTTAGTGATGCTCATCCAACAAATGGTAAATCTTATATTGGATAATAATTGGTCAAAAATTCATCCTAAATTTGAATATATCATAAAAACATACTATTAAACATAATGAGGTAAGATCCTAGCACTCTCTAAATGAGGTTTCATTGCATGGATACTAGATGATTCTCTAGGGTGATCAAAATAGGGAATCACTAAAATTAATACTATATAAGGATATTCCTTATGGTTTATATGTAATTTAATGATGAGAATATCATGTTTTAGGAATTTTTGTTGTATCAACATGGCTAATCCACTAAAACTATGGTTTTATAGGTTGCATTATAGTAGATTGTATCTCCACTTAATCAACACAAGAATTGAGTGATGAAATTAAATCATAATTTGATTTTTCCTTAGGCATCCTCCCTCTAACTCAATAGCTAACCATAATAGAGGAACAACCATGGTCCTATGGTTGGAATAAAGGATAATTCACTAGAGAGTATTCTTCAGTTTATTATAGACCACATATCTAGTGGGAGGAGCCCCCATCAATGTTATTATTAGTCCAATAAATGGTTTTCAATTATAAATAACAAATGATGAGTGTGATAGAGTCATCTTCAACATCCACATGATCAATTATATGTCCTCATATGTCCATGAAAATGATCCATAGAATATCTTTGATCCAATAGAGTATAGTATAGATGCAAATACCAACACCAGTTTTCCTTATGTTATGATTTATATTTAATGATTTGAATATATCATTTACCTTCTTGAGGTTTTTGGGCATTTTATAGTGGTACCATGGGTAGAATCCCAAGGCCCAAGGATGATGTTTTATGACAAGTTTGGTAACATCCATGGTAGTTCACCTATGAAGGTAAATATTCATAGAGAAAATATGTGTCCCCCAATTGATCATTGGTAGAAAATTCCATGTTTATAGGGTGTTTGGATTTGATCACATTGACTTTAATATAGTTTCAAGTCTATTTTTTCTAGATTCACTTTACTAGAAGGATTTGGGAATATATTATCATTATTCTAGAGGAGTGAACAATATGATGGAATACATCCCATTTGCTCCAAATTTGACATTAGGGGATACTACTTTAATAATTTGGTATAGTATTGTTTCAATCATGGTAAAACAATTCTAAAATCCATAGTGATATCCACAAGTATTAATATTTTAAAACACCTAGGGAATTGTGAGCTTGACTATTCAGTAATTTTGGTTGAGGGTTTGAATGTGCATGGATATTCTAGGATACGTCCAGTATTTTATCATAAGAAAAGTTAACATGAGTCATTAATTTATTGATATATATTTTATAAATATTTCATTGAGAAATATTTTTATGGAGAATTATTTAATCTTCTATTGCTTGATCATTACAAAATATATGGTTAGTGGTCAAATCCCCCCCATTTTTTCATCTGCCTATTAATCATTGTCACAAGGGGAAATATTTATATTATGTGATGGATTTGTGGGTATTCAAAGAAGGATTGAGTGGGAGTTCTATTCTATGATATAGACTACCCATGGCTTAGAGGGTTTCATTATGAGTTATTCCTACAATAAAAAAAATTCAATATATAATGAAGGGTTTGAATCGTCATTTTATGTGTCTTGGTGGATTATGTGGATAATATGAATTTTTCACCTCATCCAAAAATGGTAGGATGGATCTGGATGTTTCCCTCACTTCTAGTATTGAGTTTTATAGATGTGGTACAAATGAAACTAAGTATATTTTGATATACTATACCTAGATTGAATAAATATATTCCTTAATTTATATTTATATACGAAGGGCCCCTTATATTATTTGGATAGATGTTTTTCGAAATTTCATTCAATGACCTCGTGTTCATTCTATTAGGGGTCATTTGTGAGGAATTAAATTTCATATCATTGATATCTTCAATGATCTTAGTTTATATAACATCATGTGTTTTGGAGTTGTGGAATGTTTTCAATTGAATTTATGTATTCCCATTTGGTGAATAGTTTGAATAGATAAGCGATCCGAAAAATGTAATTTTAATTTTTAAAACACATAAAAGTGATTTATTTACTATTGTTTAAGGAATGGTATTTTATTGTTGTACAGATGTGTTTCTGGATTTTTAGGCCCAGAAAAAAATATTACAAGATATATAGACAAAGGGGCATCATTCGGGAATAGAAAGTATTATTCATTTAGACCGAACTGTCCATTATATTTTCTATAGTGAGATATTTTTTTAAAATCATTACCTAGTAAAAAACTAGATATCATAATCCAATGTATAATATGTTTTACAGACATTGTGAAATAGTTCACCCAATACCGCAAAGTTTTACATTAAAGACTACTGAATGTTGATGATGATGGCACATGAGCTTCAGACGGTTTAAAAAAATATTCACATCGCCTTTCTATGGGAAGAAATATCTTATATTAGCATGAAAATTTTGGTTCATAGTTATCCAAACCATTTTTCCAAACAACTATACTCTTAAAATTATGTGAAATCATGATTTATCCCCACTTTATTTTTTTCCTCTTTCTCCTCCCTTATTCCTCCATCATATAGAAACTCTCCATGGGAGCTCCTTATTTTCCTATAAGCTTTGTATGGAATTATCTCCTTCACCCTATGTTAGTATAAAATATCTTCAGTCATGTTTTATTTAACATAATAATATCTTCAATTCTTTTTATTCGTTAATCGTTATACCTTTATTTATCGGATGTTATTTACATGTGATATAATTATCACTATTTTGAAATACATTTTCACCACATCTATTTTCTATAAGTTTGGTTGGAATCAAAGATATATATTTCACAAGTCTACCATCCTAAAAATGTGGTTGGTGGACTATGGATTTCCCGATAAAGATAGTCATTCAAATGGGATTTATGGTGTACTTCACCCCATATTTTCAATGATTTTCCCTTAAATTTATAAATTTATTAAATTAAATTCCTAAACATTTTCTATATTTTATATGACATCATTATATAAGGTCTTAGGTTATAATATTCTACCCAAACCACCATATGTATAGGTTCTATCATATTTCCTTAGTGACTATGTTTCCTCATTACCCAAAACACTTCTAAGGTGTGTCTATTTTACATTAACTAGTTATGTAACAACATGACTATTTGAAATATTAATAAATTACCAATTTCATTTGCATAACACTCGGCAATTGGTTATTAGATTAGAGGGAAATGTATTGAATTGAATTAAAAAATTTTAAATTTCAAAGTATGTAAACCTTGACCCTTGTAATTATAAATTAAGGGGTTAATTAAATAATGAAATTAAATGGGAATTAGTTAAATTAAATTTATAATGACGAAATATATGATGGATTGAGTTATTCTAATGGAAATCATGTTTCTTATAAATTAAATAGATAATTTTTTGAGTTTAATTGATAATTATATGGTTTGTATATTTTGACCCTAATCAATAATATGTAGTGTATGATCCCATAGTCATTTTTATAATATGAAAAAGTGTATGATAATAAAGGTATAATGCGGCTTGAGCAATGTAGGGTTTCTCTTCAAATAACACCTAGGATAAGGGTCATATGGAAATTTTTATTATATTATATTATATTTTAACTGAGGATCCCAGTTAATGTTGTGTACATTGTTTTTAGAACAAATATTGTTATGGATGTTGGACATGGTGTTTCACATCACTAAGGTTAGTGGCCATAACGTTCCATGAAACCACAATTTGGATTTGGGGAATAAACCTTCTCATTAATATCTATGATTATTGGCATGATACCCTAAATTATTTTTGACTATTAACATTGCTCCCTACATTATTAATGAAACTCATCATTACATAATACATGATTCATGATACATAGGCATTATGTCCCATATTACACTATGAGACTCTAATGATTATACAAGAACATATATGTTACGTATTATCCTAGGATTGAACCAGTAATCTATATATATGTATATATATGTTATTTTATATAGTGCATATATATATGTATATATTAATATATTAAAATATTTATGAATTGTGTCACGTTGATAGTGACATCCTGGTTTAAACCAAATCATGTATTTTCATCCATGTGTTGGTATAGATCATCAATACATCATTTTTATATTTATTAGTCAGTGAAATGATATATTCTTTATGTATCAGAACACATGTTTATTCTATTTACATGGGATAGATTTCATTATACTCCATTGGTAGTGAACTAATGACTATATCTCACACCCTTTTTATATCACCATTTTATTGAAAAATAGATCTAATTTGTCACTAGATTAGGAGTATGGATTTTTATTACATGTTTTAATCTTTATAGGCTAGGAAAAAGTATAGGAGGAGAGGACTAAGCTAGTTCTAATGATTCTCATGGGGAAAGCAATTTATTATTTTAATTATTTATTTTCCCACATACCAGTACCCTGATTTATTGATCAATATATCCATTTTTGTACATCGTATCACATGTTTACATCATTAATTATTCTTGTTTTAATGTGAGTTGTTATGATGTTCTATTTACATTACATGTGATTGGTTCTGAATTACATATATTACTAATTATGTTGGTATATTCAACCCATTTTACCCCCTTTAGACCCTCATTACTAGTTAGCACACTCTAGTGTATGGTGAGTCACCCTTGAGGCCATGTTACAAGCTAACTTAGGGTGCAATTCTAGGGGCTCCCGAGTCAGGATATTACAAACATTTATTTGAGTAATCTTTTTCCATTTATCATTGCTATTTTTGTTAAAAAAGACATACGAAATATTCCATCACATAATAAATATCTCATTTCCGGGAATGGCCATCCCATACAATGAGAAAATATCATGTTCAATGGGTTGGGATTGTTTTTTATGGTAATATATTATTATTTTTTATTATTATTTCACCTCGGGAGATTATTGTACTTTTTGAAGTTATTGATTTATAGATTATTACACTTATCAGGTTATGTGAAGGATCTCACAAACTAGATCTACTATCCATCCAAACCAGCACCTGAACTGGTCCATGGAAATGCCTGAAGGTCATTACATATCACCACAGGCTATCACAAGTGCCCAGGTATCATAAACAATGGTCTGGTAATGATTAACCCATGTATAGAAACATTAAACTACAAAAAATAATAAATAAACTAAATCTAAAAATTTATACAAAAAAACTTAAATATAATTCAGAATAGAGTTACATGGTTTTAAATAAACCCCAATAGGACCACGACTCAGAAGGAGTCGAGATTTCGACTCAAGAACCACCACATATCAAAGTTACATCACCCCCTCGCCATCCCCACTACACTACACCTAGATGATAAGATAACAACTCAAATCGACGTCTCTATAGACCATTCCCATACCTACATGAAACATTATCAAGTGTACTAACACCCAAAGTTTTATGTAGGGCGTGAGAATAATATTAATAGGATACTGCAAAAAATATTCCTTGTGATAAAAAATTAAGACAAAAATCATTCATGTTTTTATAAATAACAAATGCTAGTAACAATATAAAAAAGTTGAAATTTTTAATGAAAATAGTTTTCAAGGGAAAAACCTTGAAGAATTTACAATTTTAAAAGAATAACACATTCTACTAAATTTTACAACAAATATACTTTATGCCAATGCTATGTACAATATAACCAATGATCACTTATCAAGGGAACACCTGGGGGAAATACCTAGGTGTGGGGACCTATGTACATCTTATCTCAATGTAAAAGTAACCATAATCAATAAACATAACCTATACGAGCCACTAAGTGGTTAATATTTAATGGCCTAGTGGTCCCAAAACTTCATAAATTTTTTGTTAGTGTTTTCATCGTTAAACATTCTATGTAATACAGTGATGATACCACTACCGGATCAGTAGCTAACTAGTCACAGACCGCCCACCTAAATAACTAGGTTTCTCTTCTTTTCTCAATCATGTTCTACAGGTCATGAAATACCATTTTCACATGAAAATGATATTTTGATATCATGAACACATCATAAATCACACACACATGTCATATAATTCCCTTTTCACATTCATATTCATTTTAACATCACACCAAAACAGCCGAAAAACATGTCTCTAACCATTCAAAGAATTCAATAAATTGTCTCAAAAAATTATAAAACATTCTCAAGATGTCCCGCATCCCAAATCATCACTTTCTCTTTCATAATTTTTTTATGAACATACACCCAACAAAATATAATCAAAATATTTATTTCACCTTTTTTATAACTCAATAAACCCATTAAAATTTTCTTAAAATAATTTCAAGAAGTAAAACAAGGATTTGCACACAAAATCCATTAAAAAAACCACTTTCAAGGCCAAAGTCACCACAATTTAATACCAAAACATTATTTTAATTCCTATAAACATTTAATAAACCAATTTCATATTTTATAAAATTACCTTAAATAATACCACATGAGTTACACATGAAAAACAAAAAATCCCACGAATCAAATGAAACATTAAAATTAAATAAATAACCAATGATATCAAAAACAATTACCATACCTCATAGAAAAAGAAAAAAATACTCTACGAAGAAAAATAATGATATATAACTCATCAACGAATGGTTAACCATATAATCACCAACCCTAGATATCATAAATCCCAAATCATTGTGCGAAACTTAAACTGCACGACTACCACACCACAGTGGAATAAAAACAAACCTTAAACAAGAATATTGAACCATGAATCTCAAAAATAAACCCTAGGTATGAATCCTTTGTTTTTTACATTTTTAACATCAAGGAGGAGGCAAGAAACCCTATGAAAATGGAAGAAAAAAGAGATGGATTCACTTACTTTCACGACTGAAAAACTAACCTATACCAACAGTTTGGAACTGTTGGTATATCCCTCCCAACCGTTGGTATAGCTAATATGAAAATATATAACAATGGTAATGGAACTTTTGGTATATGTATTTCAAATGAAAACATTCGCTGGGATTTGATCCCAGGACCCCTAGTTTATCATTGGACGACTTATCCACTAACCTATCATGACTTTTGTGAACATAATTACTAAATAATATATATGTATTCTCATAATTATATTAAATTTTTATTTATATAATGTTCTCAGTAAGAAGAACTGATAAAAAATCAAAGTATATCTACCAACGGTTGTCAAAACCGTTGGTATAGATTTTGATCCTGGATTTTGATCTTTGGTGAAGGTTGATCCATGGGGGACATTTCCCAACGGTTTGGCCAAACCGTTGGGAAAGGGTCCACAAAGTGTACTTTTCCCAACGGTTCAGCCAAACCATGTTGAAATCCATACCCTTTTCCAACGGTTTGGCCAAAATGTTGGGAAAAGTGGCCTCAATGTGGGATTTCCCAACGGTTTGGCCAAACCATGTTAAACAGTTTGTACTAACTTTGTGGCCAAAACCATGCAACTTATTTTCTATCGAGACACCATTTTATAAAACTGTTTTGCCACCTACATGAAGTAAATGCATTGCATGGTTTTGGGGGAGAATATATTTTCATGTGCTATATTAACTTATTCAACCTAGGCCACACAACTATATATTGAGTTCTATAAAATTTTATAGATGAGGGTTCATAGACTACACTTGATTTGGAAAACTATACACATAATTATTGGTGGGGGTTACGGTTTACAGAGTAGCACCACAGATTTGTTTCAAGTTGGAAAAAATGTGTTTCTAAACCATGAGGATTATAAAATTGGTCGAAATGAATATTTTATATTTCCACATTTAAGTGTTTTTTCTATTTTTTTCTCACCTATTCCTCCCACGAAAAAAATTAGTCCCTCTGATCTCCTCCTCTCCATCTTATTGAGACATTTATGTTTTTTCTTCACTTAAAATTTGAGTCAAACATCATAGGTCGCATTTTATCTCCATCAGTATGTTCATTAATCATATTGCATCCATTCTCAATTTACCTTTTCATAGAAGATGGAATTTCCAGGTGATCCCATTTTCATTTTATTAAAGTGTTTAAAAAACCAATTACTTTCTCTCATTAAAAAAAATAATGCACTAAAATAGAGGAGTGGACCATCATTATAGTGTGGTTGGTGGTTGATGTATTTTCCCATAAGGTTTAATAATTCATAAAATATTCTTGTTTTGTAACATGTCATGTTTTCCAAGTGTGAGCCCTAAATTATGAAATAACTTATATTAAATTCCTAAAACATGTTTAGTTGTGACATAAAATCATTATAAATGGATATAGGATAATAAAATTAATAATAGAAATCCCCATGGTTAGGATAAAACATTTTTCCTTGGTAACTATTTTATCTAGTTACCCAAATCACCACTAAAGTTTGTCTAGTTTTCCTAGGAAAACATTTCTGACCCAAATATTTTTTGAAGTGGATATATAGTGTATATGTCAGGATTTATATAATCATACCACCATTATTTGTAAATAGATATATTCATAGAACAAAACTTATTAATTTTAAATTTTAAAGGATATAAATGTTGGACCCTTTCATTATAAATGATGGGGTTAATAGAATTAAAAAATTAAATTGGATGTTGTTTAACTAATTGTACCCTGATGAATTATATTAGGGAAGGACTTATTCTCATATAAATTATATTAATTATAAATATAATGTCTAATTTTATGGTTTAATTGATAATGAAATGGTTATTATACATTTTCATAGATTTATATTATGGAATGGATGATCCTATGGTCATTACAATAATATTAAACAATTTATGATACTGAAGGTCCATTGATCTGTGAGTGATATTTGTTTACTCTTTATATAATTCCTAGGATAATGTATCATAAGTAATGTGAGATTAAATTATATCATATTATAAATGAGGGAAATTAGTTGGGTCTATGGATAAGATGTTTCAAACACCCATGGTCCCATACGTTGGACATTTTTTTCACATCACATTGGATTATGGACAAGTCATTACATGACCCCTTGATTAGGATAATGGGAAAGACACTTATCATTAATATTTAGTTTACTTTGCACGATTACCTACATTGGTAATGAAATTATATATTTCTCCCTTCATTAGTTGGGAAACTATTCATAGAATCTTAAATTATTCATGATACTCGTCTACGTAATCTATTATTACTGTGTAAGACTCCAATGATTATACATGTACCCCTGAGTTACGTATTTTGTCTAGGATAGAACCATGTATCATTATGTAAGGGTATATATGATAATACATATTTAACAAATATATATACATAAATATTTATATATTGGTATGTATATATGGTGGGACATAATCAAATTCATTTAAGCTTATATTCAAATACGTATAGTTGGTCGGGTGTCCTTAACAATCTTGGACAAGATTTGTTTACATTAATTGGAAATTTCCATACCTTACTTTTGATTCACTCACTTACTGATATTTTTTTTTATTTACAGAATTTATTTCAGTACATACCATTATTTGTGGACTACTGATTATATCGCACGCCCTGTTCAAGCTGCCTATTGATACCCGAATAAATATCATCTGGTCGGAGGTTCACTACAATGGATTGTTCTTGAATTTTGTTATCTATATGGGATAGAATTTGGTATGTGAATATTGTAATAAAATATTTATTTTGATTTTATTATGGTTAGTTGTTGGTTACTTTATTTATTTATTTTTTATCATCACTCTAGCCATGTTTATTATATTTAATGTCAATTATTTTATATTATGAATTTTTTATGACTTATTATTTATTATTTTAATATTAATAATTATTGTATATGTATTTTCACTGGCTTTACTTATGATTACTTATGATTTATATATATTATTGATGAAAATGGCATATTCTCCACATGTACCCCCTTAAAAACCTCAATGATAGTCAACACCCTCTGCCATATGGGGTGACGTGCTTGAGATCATGTATCCAAATAGCATGAGAAACCATTTTTAGGCTCACAATTAAAGAAATTACATATTATGAATGATCCAACCTAATATAACATTAATGACTTTGGTTTATCCTCGACCATTAGAATAGACATTCCCTAGGTTTGAATTTGTTTTTGCCATGGAGATACTTTCAAAAGGCATTATTATTTGTTTCACCTTATGGAATTCTATAAAACACTTCTTCAACATGTTTTGTAGATCTATTGGGAATATATATATTATTTGAGGCACTATTCTCATTAGTTTTATTAGAATTCCCTATATTGTAATATTTTTCATCGAGGGGTGGGCATTCTTCTTTGATGGTATCCTTTGTAGGACATAATGATATACCTATTCCAAAAGGGGAGGACTACTATGAATGTTAAAATAATGAGGAGGTTATATGTGGATCACGTTATAATGGAGAGGACATATTCCATTCAAATCATCATCAAGGGTAGTACCACAATTATTATTGGTTCCCACATATCTATACGGGGATTTATTTTGGAATTCCACTTTATCATTATCATAACCTATTTTGTAGCTATTATTGGTGATATAGGTTGTGACCATCTCTCTAGATCACCTATTAGATATTTGGGGCCTCTATCCTAGTCTATTAAATATGTTATCCAAAAGAAATAAGTCTATATGTAATGTAATACAATAATAGATGTAGCAACAGACCATTATGTAGAAGAAGTGGTGACCTACCCTAGGTATGGGAGACATGTGAACAAGAAAAAGTGATGTAGAACAAGATTTACATTGACATATATAGCCACAAAGTGTGAGACCCAATGTTTATGGTGACGTCAGTTGGTAGGATCCTGATATGATGACTTTTTGAAGGTAAATAGAGGTACCACACCATTAATGTCCAGTACATCATCATCTTATTAGAATGTGTTGTCATTTAATTATTGGGAAATCCTCCTAAAGTATTTTTTAGTGTTGATATAATATTAATTATGCATAAATGATCTCAACACTGGGGGTTCCATCATAGAGTCATGGAATATAGATTGGAAAATTACAACTATTATGTGGCGATGATTCCTTATTGTTTTTATTATTAAATGTTAACATAAAAAAAATTACATTATACAGTCTCCATTGAGGAATATGGTGATGAATCATATTATACATGGGATATTTAGCGGACTCCACTTGGGAAAACATATGGGTAATCTATACATATTGAAATCTATGGTCATTTTCATATTCTTCGGTACCCCTCTTACCCTCATCCCTTGTTATATTGATAATATGAAATTATATATATAGTTCACCTATCATAATTCAATATTTTATTTAATATAAAGATATTTTTATTACTATTTATCATTATTCCAAATCTATTTGATGAACCAGATATTCTAACTATTAAAGTATAAGGAAATCATGTTGCATTAACTAATTTATTTTTCAATAAATTCCTCATTGGAAAAATTATTCGAGTATTCCATTGACAATAAAATTTCATATCATTTATTCCTAAATTATAAAGTATTGTGTATCAGAACCAAAAGAGTGATAATAATGTCAATTTTATCAAAACATGTGAATGTGATGTTAAATGTTTCATCAGATGTCTTCTTTTCAAAGTTTTGGACTCCCTCATTTATTTTAGATATACTTTTTAATCTCCTTTACAATTTCATATTCATGTGGACATAACATAATTACATAATATTAAACCATATCAAGGTTATTACTTTTTCATGTAGTGGATATGACATTTAGGTACATTGAGCATCTGATGTTTCATTATCTCTCTTACTTAAGTCATTCCATGAGGGAATCCCATATTCAACAAATATGGGAAAATGATGGAACTTCATATTAGCGTTAGTTAATAAGTATATTGTATCATATTTGTTTTTAACCACAAGTGAATCTTTTCCTAATCACCTAATAAATCATATACACTTCAACTAAGGCATCATGTTCTCGTGACACAAGGTATCATATTTTTTTATCTAACCTCCCCATTCTTGTTACATAAAGAACCATGTTCGTAAAATATAATATATCCTATTATCATCAATACAAAATCCCCATTCTAATTATATGAGAAATGTTATGCCCGTCATAAAATTATTTCTAGTCTTTCCACATTCTATTCACATGTTCATCACATGTGACATATTGTGCTAATCATAAAAGAATGGATGCATCACTTATACTCATTACATAATTATAGATGATCCAATTATTAACATAATTCTATGGAGGAAATGGTTTAATGAAAATTTTAGAGGCTTAAAGATTAAATTCTAATGGGTAAATCCTTAATCAATACAAATTTATGTCTATGAATAGTTTAATATCTAGAGGGGAATTATGGATTCTTTTTGTACTATGAGATGAAACATAATTTTTGTTTATAATACTTATCAAGGAAGAGGTGATATTGTAATGATATTAGTGTGCCATTATTGAACCTATGGGGAGGGGTCATATGTATCCTTTAGTAAAGGAATGAAATGACAAATTATTTGAGGTTAACATAATTTGGTGATGTTTTCATACCTATCTATTTAATTTACATCATATAGTAATGAAAAATATCCTCTATAAAATATGACATCATGGGTAATAGTGGGGAATAAATATTATCCTACATGGGATAAATTTATAAGAAATGGTACTAAATGCTTCCCATAACATTTTTATAGATAGATCAATAGCGAGAGTACAAAATACAAATTTTTCATATAGAGTTTTAATGATTGATTATAGATTAGGAGCAAATTGTTCTTAAATTATCTAAATGTTTTACAAGTATATCTCACCAAATGTGGAATAAAATGGGTTATCTTGGTGTTTGTTTTCTATGTGTCATGTATTATGTGAATTCATGACTTGTAAGAAGAATAAAATTTTTTATTGATATGTGTTATTAAATGGAGGGAGTTTAATGAGATAGTCTTGACTGAAATAAATTCATTAATGGGATTTTATGAGTTTATTCACACAATTGTTTCACCAAAAAGTGTTTATGTAAATTTAATTTCGTTGCATAATTCATTGAATCCATGGTTATGTGTTTTTAGATCATTGATTTCCCGTAAATAAAAACTCCAATGTCCAATCACAAGATATGTCAGGATGAAGAGTAATTATAGTCCTGTTACATGCACCTATGATATAATCATTATATTTTCATGGTCCATGAAACTTATTAATTTTTTGGTGACTCTTGTTAAGGTAACATGCAACTGGTGTTTCATGAAAATATATAATTATCACAAAAATTGCTTAATATAGACATATTTCCACTTTGATCTATGTTTGAAATAGTATTCATCATCCACACAATCACTAAATACTATATTATTTCACATGTAAGAACATTATTTTATGAGATAAAGAGACTATCTCACCCACCACAGCCTATGAAAAAGTGAAATGCAATGGACATTATACCTAGATATGACACTCCAACATAATTTAGAAACATGAGGTTGAAAAAATAGAGGTTTGCCTTACCATTATATTAATATAACATAGATATGATATGTATGGATGTATCCAAACACAAATCATAGGGATTCTAAAATCATGAAACCAACCAAAGAAATAATGGTAAATAAAAGGACAAAGATCCAAACCTTTTAGTAAAAATAGCCTAAGAGACATATGAATGTGATTTGAAATTATTAAACAAAGTATTCAGAAAGAATGAATAACCATGCCTTATTCTTGAAAATTCTTAACCTCCACAATAATTAAATAATGTGTACTATTTATGGAGAAATAATATTTAAAAAAAGATTATGGGAGATCTATGGGGGAGATATAAAGTGGATCATAAATCTGAAATGATCATGGAAAGACTGAGTAAATGGATAAAGGGGGTTTTGTAAATTATGTGAAAATATTGAAATATTTGATTCCCCAAAATCAATTATAGTTTTAGTGTTATCAATCTAGGTCACCCATGTACCTCATTTCCCAACTATAGCATCATTAGATACTGTAGTTACCTTGGGTACTCTGTGCCTACCCACGTGTTAAATTATTCTCCTCCCATACCTATCCACAAAAAATTTTCCACATCATCCCATCAGCAACACCTATAAAACCTCTACCATATAGAGATGATCCCAATAATATAATATGAATTGAAAAATTAAATTAAATTTACTCAATGAATATAATGGTCCTTATGACTTCCACACCATCAACTTCTCTTCCTTTAAAATATTTAACTTGATTCCATAGGGAACAAATTCAGATATCAGGTCCTCAGTTCATATTTATTATTCCTTATCTCATATTAATATTTACCATTATTCCATCATACCCACACTAAATAAAAATCCTAATTTACTAATCATTATTTATTATATCATATATAGATACATTTTTATACAAAAAAACTATCTCATTCCACCTATGTGTTATCCCACCAAATGTTATAGGGAGGATCAAGATAAAATTTTCTTAATTATGATATATGGAATACATGATTCATTAAAGTAAATTAATTTTGTGAGTTCAACCTACTATCCACACCTTCAATATGCATCAAAACCATAAATGAAATATTGAATTTTTGGGATACCTTCATTTTCAATCCATTCCATTGATCATTAAACATTGGTGGTGTTTGAGGAATACCTAACCACTAATGAGAACATTTATGGTTAAACATATATAGTCATTATTAATAATTTAATGATATTACATTATCATTGTTCATATCCAAAAAAATTTCTTTTTCAAAATTATTTTGTGACTAATTAAAGATAGTTAACCAATATTGGAGTATCATAAGAGTGTTTCACATGATCTTTCATTGAATTAATTGTATAAAACAATCATGAAAGATGAATAATATTTTATTCGTAAGGAATTGAAACATGACTCGTACTATCAATCATTTAATGAAACTCAATGTGAATTTATTACACATTTAAGGGTACATCATAGATATTTAGGGAGATTGTCCTAACTGTTAGAGTCAATCACTTTATAATTGCCTAGAGGCTATACACCAAGATCCTATGCTGAAATACAGAACATTAAATTATCATCCATTATGCCTATAATTGTGAACCATATTATTCATCTAAACAATTCAACATCATGATTAAAACATGGATCACATACATAATGGAGTACCTATTATGTTAATATTTGTTGATAATTAGGGGGAAACCATATATGAACAATTTACATGACATTAAAATATCATTTTTTACACTTTTCCCAACATTTCATATTCATGGTATAACATCATCATCGTCCATATAAAATTCCTTATAGAAATAACTCATTCAAAATAATTCATTGAAACCTAGGGAAAAATTAACCTAAGAAGGGTGATCTAAAGTGCTCAGTAAGGGTAAAAAAAGGGATTAAAAATTTAATTACATCAATGATAATAAGCGTACATAATGGTATTATGACATAAAAAAGTGCATATGTGAGTCATAAAAGTACTCATATGCATTAATAATTGAATCATAAAATATAAAAACACGAAAATGGAATGAGTCATCATAATGAATAATCAAAATCTATGTGATATCAAACTCAATCATTAAAAACATTATAAACCTATATAAATCATACAGAAAGGTACTTTGAGACATAATAATACTTTTACTTCTTATAAATAGAATATCCATGATGTCAACATCCATACATGTAACTCTTAAAAATGGAATATCCCTACAGAATATATTCAAAACCAATGAATTATAGTGCTATCGTTGACCCTCCTATCATTTGTTTTTTAAACCAAATAAACATCATTGGTTTATCATGTTACCACATTTCAAATGTCCAAGTACAATTGAAATATAATTTATTGTAAAATAATTCATAATCACATTATATAAATGAATAAATCCATTCATAACATTATTATCTCAATTAAAATAAATAGTATGTATAAAAATATATTGGAGTAATTATTCTATCTTATATAGGAAATGGGTTCAATAACTATATATTTGAAAGTTCATTAACCCATGGAAAGGAAATGGGTTCCATGACAATCTATTTGGATTCGGAATATCCCATAGAAAAGAAAATTAATTTCATAAAAATATATTTGAAATATGAATAACCCATTGAATACAAATGGGTTCCATAAACATTTATTTGAAACATGTTTAATCCATGGAAAAGAAATAGATTTCATAACAATCTTATTAAAATAATTATAATCCATCCAAAAAATGAATGGTGGTCGTTTTGATACAAAATATATATAGTGGAGGAGAATTATAAACTAGTTTTTTTTTAAATTTTAATGAATGTAAATTCCCATTAATGGCCATTAAAAACATTCATGATGAAAATAGTGTTTCAACATTCCAGTGTGTCACATACAACGTTAAAATAGTTAAATAATTAGCCCCATGAAAGAATAAAAGTAGCTAAAACCTAGAATATCTTGTGAATAAAGAGATTAAATATATATCATTACAAAGGATAAGGATACATTCCACATAATAAAATTTTGGTTTATTTTATAAAAAACTCCTCAAATAAGAAAAATTGTAAGAAAAATCCATGTCCTCTTTGATAACATGAAAACCTAAAACCCCATGAAGATAGATCCTCAAATGGATATATAAGACACCATAAATTTAATAATATTAATAATCAAATACATTCAATAGAAGTACATACCACATACAATAAAAAGTTTTGGTGAATATGTAATATGTATCATAGAAATAAAAGTGAGTCTTTAAATCCATTTACAACAATTGTGACCTACAAATTGGAAACCCCAAAAGTAATAATCAAAAAATGAAACATTTAAATACTATTAATATAAAATAATTAATCATATAATATATAAAAATGGTAAATTAGATAAACCACACAAAATAATTAAGTGATGATTATGCATTTATCTTACAGATGTGAAAAGTGAGATGAAAATATCTTACAACGATTGTACCATTTGAGTGAAAATAAATCAATGAAATAATAATTAGTGAAAAATTTAAATCCAAAAAAATAATATTTATAATTAAAAAAATATTATTCATAGGTAATTTCACACATATTCATGGAATAAAATAACCAATGTCAAAGTAGTTTAACCAGATTATTGAAAATTAAGTTAGGAAATTTCTTATGAGGAGTTTGATTAGTCATGATTGTCCACTATCTTCCTATATAAAAAATATATGTTAATTATTATCTTGATTCAGAAACTAATCCTTATTTTTTATTAATACTATTTAACTTATAAACATGTTATATACAATTACTTTGTCAATGATGTATAATTTGGATGTTTTGACCATATTCATCTTATTTTTCAAATTTGACTTTGATTGGTCAAATATTGTCAGTGAGGTCATTATTTGAACATATAAAGAATAATAATCATGAAATAATTATCAAATTTTAAGATTGATAATACTTTTAAAATTATATAGTAATGATGGTTATGATAAATGAACCAACGTTATGATCATGGAGAAGCTTGCTCTTATATATACATAATTAATGTTGTCATTTTTCAACGGTTATTATAGAAGGAAGGTAAATAACGTTTATCTTTAAAAAATAACCATTGTATAAAAAATAAAATATTAATAAAATATATAAACTTATATGTATCATTATTTTTTTGTTTTTATGATAAAAGAATAATCCCATTGCTTTGAAGAGTTTGTAGTCCACACGTCCACAGATGAAGCTATCACCTTTTCAATGTGTTAAATAGAATGAAACAATATGAAATATTATATGTAAAAATTGATAATTATGTCATGAAAATCATAAATATGTAATTTATATCATTTATTTTAATTAAACCCATACTATATACATTCTATTTAAAGGGTGAATGTATCAAATTTCATAAAGGAGACGGTAGTCCACACATCCACAAACGATGTTATCATATTCCCACAAAATAAAAAAGATGGGATGAATTATAAAATAATTAAATAATTGTGAATAAATTTTTAATTTCATATAAATAATAAAAAAATAATATTTCCATCATATTTTACAAGCTTATGTGGTGGTAATGGAAAAATGAATTATATCATTTTTCGAGGTGGTTATCTCACGTACACACGAACATTAAGTTAGTCTCCCCTTTTATGGAAGTGTATATAGTTGTAGTAGAACCCATAGAATAAAAATATATCAGTATATTTAATATAATTATTAAAATATATAATCATTTAATAATAATTGAATTTGAGTATAAATAAATAACACATAAATTCATGATGTTGAACGTTAGCTTTATTTTCAGGTAGCTCCTTTTGGTTCACAATAAAGAGATTACATTATGGGATTTAGGCCCAAAATGAGGATTATAGTATTAGAGGAGTGATTTTAGGAAGATATTTGGGAAGGTTTTGGGCTTTTAAAATTTATTTATTGGAGTGAAGAAGTGAGGGGTTGAGTTCCATTTTATAGTGGAGGAGGAATGGTAATTTTTAAATTATAAAAAAGTAAATGTTATTGGGAGGTCACTCTTATATAAATTACCTCCTATAATTAACCTAATTTAATGAAATAATTTAAATTGTCAATAAATTTCCATCCAAAGAATTGTGGAAATTTTTATAGGTCATTTTTCCACTTAAATGTAAACATTAACCACTATGTAAACACATTTTTACCTAAATAACACTAATTAATTTTAATTACATACACTAATATTTTATGGTCATAAAATATGTTGGCTTTATTGAAAAATAAAAATTATTCTGACACAATATATGGAATCCATTTTTTAAAATTCTAAAAACTGATGTAATTGAAATTAATTTAAAATTAATCTAAAATATGGGGTGACAAAAAAAGTTTTTAATGAGAAAATTTTAAAATATTTAAATTATTTCATATAATATATAAATTTTAGATTTATTTTAATAAACTAAATTGGTTTAAATGATGTAAATTTGACTTGATTATACTTTAAATCCAACTAAAAATATAATTTCAAAATATAATTTATTTAGATGAAAAAAAAATTCAAATAATATTCAGTGTCATTCATTGTTCATAAAAATATACATGTTTACAAAAAAATACCAATAATTTACCCAATATAAATTTTTATATTCCTATTTTAAAAATATTTTTCACTTTAAAAAAAATTATAACATGTCTTCTATTAAAAATGCTAAAACTGCCTTTTAAAATATAAAGCATTGTATGATCAATATTATATTTATTATTATCTTAAACCAATCAAACATATTGGGTGAATTTAAAAACATTTTATTGAACATATATCATATTAATTTAATTTTTATCTTTCAATAATAGTAAATAATTCAATCTATTATGATAAAATTCCAATCCAATCATAAAAATAGTTCCTTTCAGAAAAACTAATCCTTCATGTTGAATTGGTTTTATGTTCCATTATAATTAAATGCACAAAAAATGATTCATTATAAAATATGTGTAAATAATATATTTATAATCCTGTAACTAATATTCATTCGAATAATTCCAACACCAAGGTGGAAACCATTATAGTATATTGTTTTCCAGTAAGACTCAGCATTGTTTAAAACACAATTTATCTATGAAACCCAATGTTACATGTAAAGAATTATAAACATGGTGTTTCACATAACACCATATAAATGGTTAAATGAACATAATTAAATCTATCAATTGATTAAAATTAATTTCAAAAAATATATATTTCATACAACCACATGATTTTATATCCTATACCCCATATAAAGAATTTCTCACTCAAACTTCTTCTTTTTAATCATATTATTTTATTAAATTAATTTATTAAAAATTAAACCATACAAAGGGTTAATAGAACAATAAATTTAAAAATAAATTGGTAAACATAAAGGTCGAGGGAGGGTATGTGTAACACCCCATGCTTCTATGGTACGCTTCTCTTTGAATAATGTGATAGCGTGTGTTGTACGCAACACCGAGTTCTAACACACCATAACCAATCAAACTAGCCGTTATGAATAGTAATACCTACTTTTTGAAATTATATATATTTTATAATTCAAAATGGAATTCATTTTTGGATTCAGAATATCGAATTTAGCCTAAGGTGAAATTTTGGTACTTTTCGGATAACTTTAATATTTTGATGAATAATGAAAATTACTAAATTTTAATTAAAAAAAATTTAAATAAAAATAATTAATAGTGATAAATTATGAATTTGAGAGGTTTTAAAGTATATTTAGAATATATTTTTACCATTTAAAACAATGTTGGACATTGGACATAATTTTACAATTAAACCGGATATAAACAAGTGTCAATCTTTTGATAGTTATTATCTCTTAAAAACAGGCTTTTTGTTTTAACAACGAGAATTAATTTTAAATTAATTTTTGCCAAATCTGTGTTTTGAAACTGGAAAAATGGATTCCATATTTGGAGTCATGATTTGAAAATTGTTTAAATAGGTAACATTTATTTTTAGACATTTTGAATAATTACTGCGGTAAATATTTTATTTACCATGGTTAAGGGTAAATTCGGTAAATAAGGGTTAAAAAATAATACTATAATAATACTAAATTTCCCTAAAACGTGTCCTAACCTTATTGGTTGATACATGTTCTACCATATGCATCTTTGGGTCGATTTTGGGACCCCATGGAGCCACTTGTAGGTAATAGGGACACTTTATTTTAATTTAGTAAAAATGAATACAAAAATGACACAAGCATTTATCTTTTAGAACCAAAATTTTTACATAGTGTTATATATGTTGGATTTTTGACTATAAATATTCATTAGAAATCTAAAACTATTTAATACATAATTAAATTTTATTTATAATTTTTAGACATTAAATAATTTAATTTATTTATGACACAATGATGATGGAGGAATTACCATAATATTGAAATATTAAAATAATTGATATTATAAATATACAAATAAATAGAATTTGAGACTTTTTATGAATTAACCTAATTTTATGAGTTAATATGACATGTTATAAATGCTTTATTTATATTTTTTCGGAGTAAAAATCCTTTTATGAGTTTCACAAAAATCAACTATTGAATAGTGTCAAAATTGACATAAAAGAGTTTTTAAAACAAATATTATATTATTAATTGATATTAAATTCCTAAAAATCTAATGTTCTGCCAAGAGACTTATATCATGATAGGTGTATCATTAATGGACCACTTGGGGATCGTTTGGATGTATATAGTATGTTTATTAACCATATAATATAAAAATACAAAGAGACATTGTAAAAGTGAAACTAATTAACTAAAAGTTAATACTTAAAAATAAGTTTAATATAATTACCCAAACCTGTCTAAATTCTATTTGTTGAGTGGTTTTTGAACCATCCCCACCTTATCATTAAAATAATGAACTTTGGAGCCATTAGAAACCAAATATGAATTTTTTATAAATTAATATTTCTAGCTTTTCCAACTCACCCCTCTTATAAAAGGGCACTCCTCCTCCTCATTACTTCACACATTCAAAGCCTTTTGGATCGGCCAAAATCTTCCCAAATACTCTCCCAACTTCCCTCACTAAAACCTAGAGGCCTTATTTTGATCATAAAGCCAACCTAAGGAGCCCTTTCGATCAAATCAAAAGGAAGAAACTGAAGAAGAGGTAATGATTTCACCACACTTTTCCAAGTTCCTTTCTTCTTCCACTTCTTCTTACTTTGTTGTTACCATTTTAAAATAATAACCCCAGTATCATATATATACTATGATTTTATTATAAATATGGTACAACCATATTCAGTATTCTATCCACCCTTTGAATAACATGTCACCATACGTGCGTACGTACGGCTTACCCTCTCCACGTCGTGGTGTAATTGTTATTCAATATATTATTATTTGGATGGGTAAAATAATGATGTGTAACTCATGTAAATAATAAATATAACATGTTAATGATTCGGTATATATGATATAAGATCCATTTATATGTTATTTTAATATCAAAATAATGATATTTTCGCACGTGCATATGTACAGACTACCGTCTTCACGAACGCGATGAGATTCATTCTCCATTGTATCCACTCAAGTATAATTACCATTTAATGATTTGAAAATAATGTTTAAGGACTTGATATCATTTTGGATATGAATAATATAAAACCTATCCATTACAACATGTCTTACATAACAAAACAAATAAAATAAAACGAGTAAGTTAACACCTGAAACGATGATAATACTAAGATATTATTAACAAAGCAATGATAAAAGATCATATATGATATCATATGAATGTATATGATTATTGTATAATTTAATAACAATTATTTCACCATTATACAGTAGGTTATCCTACCCCAACCAAGGAAAATTACAAGGTAAGGGTTATTTCACAATCTCTTCATTATTCGAGGTTGTTTATACGTAATAATCTACTGGGATGCCTTTATCATCCACATCCATGTTTCTTAAAAATGTATTTAAAAACATTTTCACTATTTAAACGAATATGGGTTAAAGTCATATATACCCTTGTTTGACTTTTTATAAGAGGTTTATAATGGAATCTTTCCATCATTTTCCGAACAAGGTGCTTTTTAACCTTTTCGACAAAATTAAGGTAAGAATATTTTTTTAACTTATACAGCGGGTGCTGTTATTTTCTGCCGTTATAAAATCATCAAAACTTCCCTTACAAGCTTATAAGAATATTTTCAAAGAAAATGTTTTATTTTATAAATATACGACTCTTAAATGATTTCAAAATAGAAAGAGATAATTCTTTAAAAAGAGTTTTGATTTCATCTATGTCAACATCCTTTGATGGATTTTACGCTTATTTGAAGTTGATTTATTATGATACAAAACTTCTATATTTTATTGAAGGTTTTGTGATCTGTTTGAATGTGGATGTGCTATTTTTATACCATTAATAGTTTATGGTGAAAGTATTGACATTTCGTATGCTAGTTTTAATAAGAATGTTTATGTTATGAATAAACCTTTTCATATGGGAATGCATTGGACTTATTATGTGACGGGTGGATCCCGATATAGCTCCTCGATGCATCGGTAGGTCTCATGAGACAAACTAGTGTCTTGTCACAATGCCTTGGCAAAATCTTATTTGTATTCATGGCACGAGGCCTTGGCTATGTGGTTATGATAGTCTGGCATTAAGCATTCCATCATTATGAAAGTGGTTATTGATTTTGAATGTGATTATTCTATTAGTAGAATATCTATGTGAATAATTAAATGGCATTATTTCATTTTACATTTTCCATACTATTTTTACGTTCAAGTTTAAAAGGATTTTGTTTTAGTTATACATTGCCTTAAATGTTTATGCTTATTTTAGAAATTTTCTGCTATATTGTTCTCCTTACTGGGCATTTGAGCTCATCCATTTTCTATGTTTTATTTTTCCCATGATGTGAAGAAGTAAGTTGTGAATGACCTGTAGGGATATTATGTGGGCATATGAGTGTGGATTATGGTGAAAATTTGTTGTTGTAGTATTTTTTTCACGTATGATGTAATGTAAGACTTATGAATATATCTACTGTTTCCAAGGCTACTAAACCAATCTGTCTTTTGAGATTTCATCTTTTTTGTGATCATTCCAATGTTATGCAATAATGCACCAACTCTGGGTAACATGGGTCGGGTCTTTACAGTTGGTATCTGAGAAAGTTTAGTACAAACCTTGGAAGCTAGATTTAGATAAACTCTGATTAGAGCATGTAGACCTAAGATGAACGTTGAGGATTAGTATAGAATAACTTCCTAGAATTTTGGTATTGTAATGATTTTTTGAGTTTTCCAAGAAATACATCCCTGGCTGGATATGAGCTGGTAGAGGCGGCTCTGGCATAGATGTACCTAGGGGTAAAACCCGAAAACACCACTTTGAGCTAGACTCAAACGAGAACCGGTGCACGACAACGGGCCTTGCTGCACTCTTGGTTATGACACTCCCGAGGGATATGTTTAGGATAACTCTGATTTTCTATACAAATCATTATGAATGGTTTACGAGTATATAATTCCTCAAGGAAATCATTTTTATGATTCTGGATTATATCCATAAATAGTTCAATTTATGTTATGTGTTTTATAAGTATGGTATTATGTATTTTGATTCATAAACTGATCTAGTTTGTGCCATTGTTTAGAAATGGAAACCGTATCAATGCACGCACACCATGTAGGGATTTCCCTCCTGCTCAAGATAATTATAGTGGAGCTGGTGATGCAACTGGTGCCGATCAGCTAATCACCATACTGTGACAACTCACTCAGGTTATGAATAATAACCTTACCCGTTTGGAGAACCCTGATCCGCAGCGTGGAGGATCAATGTTAGATCGATTAATGAGGCAACAACCACCAACTTTCAATGGGAGTACAAATCCCTTAGTATATGAGCAATGGATAAATTCTCTAGAGAAAATATTTCAGGCTTTGGGGTGTAGTGAAAGGGAAAAAGTTATCATGGCAGTTTACCGCCTCATTAGAGATGCTGATCAATGGTGGTCATTGACTCAAAACACTAGGGAAGATGATGAAGTATCAAATATGGAATGGAGAGAGTTCAAAGATCTTTTTTTAGAAAAATACATTCCTCACGACCATCAAGCAGATATGGAAAGGAAATTTATTGGTCTAAGACAATAGAAGGATGAGAATGTCGCAAAGTATGAGGCTAACTTTACAAGGTTAGAAAGGTGTGCTGGAGATTATATATGTAACCCAAGAAGTAATACTGATCATTTCTTTGATGGGTTAAAACCATTTCTCCCTCGAGCATTAGTCTCACAATCCTTTTCTTCATACGAAGACATTGTATCATGTACTATCAAGACCGAAAACGAATTCTCTATGTCTTATGACTTTAAAGCAAAGCAAGAGAAGAAGAGGCCTGCTGATCAATCTGGGAATAGAAATAAGGGGAAGAAGGGAAAGGTTGAATATACATCCTATGGTAAATGTGGGAAAAACACCCTGGTACTTGCTTGAAGGGAACGAGAGTCTGTTACAAGTGTGCTAAAAAGGCCACCAAGATCGTGATTGCAAGGGGAAGAAGGAATCCACCAATATTTAGAGCTACAATTGCAGGGAGATTGGGCATTATGCAAACGAATGTCCTAAGAGTCAGGAGAACATACCTCAGAAAAGGCCAAGGTATCAAGGCCAAGCTTATGCTATCACTACTGCTGAGGTAGAAGCTCCGAAAGATGTGGTGGCAGGTAATTTAATGGTTTCCTCAAGTCTATAAAATGCATTATTTGATTCCAGATCATCGCATTGTTTCATATCTTCCCAGTTTTCTAAGAAAATTAGATATTTCCAATTTGATTTAATAAGGGAGTTGTTAGTTAAAACTCCTAAGGGAAGTATCATTGCAACAAAGTTTTGTGAATCAGTCCCCATTAGAGAACATAAATGTTCTTTATCTGCTGATCTCATCGTCGTACCTATGATTGAGTTTTATATAATCCTCGGTATGGATTGGATTTCAAACTATGATGTGAAGATTCATTTTAAGAAGAAAGAGGTTTCGATTCTTGATGATAATGATAAGGAACACCTTATCTTTAGAGCAGAATCGTCACCACCTAATTCTTATTTAGATCCACCCCCAGTAGCTCAACTAAATTCAATTATTGGGGAGGAAGATAAAGAAATAACTGTGGGTGAGGAAAGGAATGTTCAAATAGAGAATGTACCTGTTGTGAAAGAATTTGTTGATGTATTTCTGGACGATTTACCTGGACATCCTCCAGAACGAGAAGTTGGGTTTTCCATTGATTTAATTCCTGGATCAAGGCCTATATCGAAGACCCCTTATAGAATGGCCACTGTAGAGTTAGTCGAACAAAATAAACAACTGGAGGAATTGAGTAATAAAGGATTTATTCGCCCTAGTGTTTCTCCATGGGGAGCCCCTGTTCTTTTTGTTAAAAATAAAGATGGATCTATGAGGTTATGTATCGACTACATGGAGATCAATGCTATAACGATAAAGAACAAGTATCCCCTACCTCGCATTGATGATTTATTTCACCAACTGCATGGAGCTCAATAATTTTCAAAGATTGATCTTTGATCTGGATACCATCAGTTGTGTGTAAAGAAGGAATACATTCTGAAGATAGCATTTCGAACCAGGTATGGGCATTGCGAGTTTACTGTAATGCCTTCTGGATTGACTAATGCACCCTCTATATTCATTGATCTGATGAATAGAGTTTTCAAGGAGTATCTGGATGAATTTGTTGTGGAATTTATTGATGATATCTTTGTATACTCCAAAATCTACGAAGATCATGAAAATCATTTGCGCATTATCCTAAAGACTCTGAGAAGACATTAATTATATGGGATGTTTAGCAAGTGTGATTTCTGGCTTCATGAGATTTCTTTTCTTGGCCATATTGTCTCTAAAGATGGAATCTCTGTTGATCCTTCTAAGACTAAGGAAATCAAAGAATGTCCAGCACCGACGAGTATAACTGAGGTATGTAGTTTTATTGGTTTGGCAGGTTATTATCGACAATTCGTCCAGAATCTTGCTCGATTGGCTAACCCATTAACGAAGCTCACACGTAAAGGGGTAAATTTTTTTTGGACAAAACAGTGTGAAGAATGGTTCGAAGAACTGAAGAGAAGATTAGTCAATGATCCTATATTGACTCTACCATTGAGGAATGATGGGTTTGTTATTTATAGTGATGCATCGATGAATGGACTTGGTTGTGTCCTTATGCAGAATGATAGAGTTATTGCCTATGCATCACGACAGTTGAAATTTCATGAGCAAAACAATCCTACTCATGATCTCGAGTTAGCAACTGTGTTCTTTTCTTTGAATATATGGAGGCACTACCTGTATAGTGAAAAATGTGAGATTTATACTGATCACAAGAGTTTGAAGTATATTTTCTCACAAAAATAACTCAACATGAGGCAAAGGAGATGGCTTGAATTACTCAAGGACTATTATTGCACGATACACTACCACCCAGGGAAAACAAATAAGGTGGCATATGCTTTGAGCAGAAAAGACCATGGAGTTTTGAACAATATGAGAATTGAAAGGGATCCAATTTTCATGGATCTAGTGAAGATGTACATGAGAATAACCAGGGAAAGCGAAACATAAATTCTTTTTCAAATGGTTTCCAAAAAATCTTTACTAGAAAGGATTAAGAGTTCTCAGACCGATGATGAAGAATTTCAAAAGAAGATTAAAGCTGTGAATGATGGGAGACTGAGATACATTGTGTATGAAGATGGAATTTGGAAACTTGGGTAGAGTATTTGTGTTCCCGATATACCTAATATAAAAAGAGAATTGCTGGATGATGCTCATAGTTCCAATTTCTCTATACACCCTGGGAGCACCAAAATGTATTGGGATTTGAAGGAACATTTTTGGTGGGATAACATGAAGAGGGAGATTGCTGATTTTGTGTCAAGATGTATGGTTTGTCAACAAGTGAAAGCTGGAAGGCAACAGCCTGGAGGAGTCATGCAACCTCTTCCCATACCGGAGTGGAAATGGGACAATATTACGATGGACATTGTCATGGGGATACCAAAGACTCATAGAAGGAATGATGCAATATGGGTTATTATTGATCATCTTACCAAGTCAGCACATTTTCTTTCTATAAGAGAAGATCTACCCCTGGAACGTCTAGCAAGACTATATATTAATGAAGTTGTGAGACTTCATGGAGTACCCCTATCGATTGTTTCTGACTGTGATACCCATTTTACTTCAAGATTCTAGAAAAGTCTTCAGAAATCCCTGAATACTGTACTTCATTTGAGCACTGATTACCACCCTCAGACAGACGGACAATCAGAATGGACTATTCAAACCTTAGAAGACATGTTGATATCTTTCTCACTTGACTTTCAGGGTATGTGGGATCAATATTTACCTATGGTAGAATTTTCCTATAACAATAGCTTCCATTAGAGTATTCAGATGGAACCATATGAAGCGTTATACGGAAAGAGATGTCGTACACCAACCTGTTGGGATGATGTTGGTGAAAGAAAACTTGTAGGCCCAGAAATAGTGAAGGAAATGATGGAAAAGGTGAAGGTAATCCAAAATCACCTTAAATCAACTCTAAGTAGGCAGAAGAGCTATGCCTATAATCAAAGGAAGGATTTGGAATTTCAAGTTGGTGATCATGTTTTTCTGAAGGTATATCCATGGAAGGGAGTCATAAATTTTTGTAAGAAAGGTAAATTGAGTCCCAGGTACATCAGACCTTTCAAAATTCTAGAACTAATTGGGGCTGTAGCTTACCGATTGGCTATGCCGCCAAGTCTCTCCAAAGTTCACGATGTGTTCCACGTATCTCTGTTGAGGAAATACATGTCTGACCCAATGCATGTACTCACCTATGAGCAATTAGAACTAGAAACTGATCTGTCTTATTGCAAAGATCCCATCAGGATTCTTGATACGAGAGAACAAGTGTTGAAAAACCAGACGACACGTCTGGTAAAAGTCTTGTGGATAAACCATAAGATGGAAGACGCAACATGGGAACCCGAGGAACATATGATAAAGAACCACCCAAGTATTTACATGTGATAAGTATTCTAGAAATTTCGAAGATGAAATTATTTGAAGGAGGGGAGAATGTAACACCCTAAGCTTCTACGGTACACTTCTCTTTGAATAATGTGATAGCGTGTGTTGTACGCAACACCGAGTTCTAACACATCATAACCAATCAAACTAGATGTTATGAATAGTAATACCTAATTTTTGAAATTATATATATTTTAAATTTCAAAATGGACTTCATTTTTGGATTCGGAATATCAAATTTAGCCTAAGGTGAAATTTTGGTACTTTTCGGATAACTTTAATATTTTGATGAATAGTGAAAATTATTAAATTTTAATTAAAAACAAATTTTTTAATCAAAATAATTAATTGTGTAAAATTATGAATTTGAGAGGTTTTAAAGTATATTTAGAATATATTTTTACCATTTAATACAATGTTGGTCAATGGTCATAATTTTACAATTATACCGGATATAAACAAGTGTCAATCTTTTGATAGTTATTATCTCTTAAAAACACGTTTTTTGTTTTAAAATCAAGAATAAATTTTAAATTAATTTCTGCCAAGTATTTGTTTTAATTTCGAAAAATGGATTCCATATTTGGAATCATGATGTTAAAATTGTGTAAATAGGTAACATTTATTTTTAGACATTTTGAATAATTACTGCGGTAAATATTTTATTTACCATGGTTAAGGGTAAATCCGGTAAATAAGGGTTAAAAAATAATATTATAATAATAATAAATTACTCTAAAACGTGTCCTAACCTTATTGGTTGATACATGTTCGACCATAGGAATTTTTTGTCGATTTTGGGACCCCATGGAGCCACTTGTAGGTGATAGGGACACTTAATTTTAATTAAGTTAAAATGAATACAAAAATGACACAAGCATATATCTTTTAGAAAAACATTTTTTATGTAAGGTTATATAGGTTTTATTTTGGACTATAAATATTAATTAGAAAGATAAAAATATTTACTACATAATGAAATTTTATTTATAATTTTTAGACATTAAATAATATAATTTATTTATGACACAATGATGATGCAGTAATTACCATAATAGTAAAAAATTAAAATAATTGATATTATAATTACACAAATAAATAGAATTTGAGACTTTTTATGAAATAAACTATTTTTATAAGTTAATATAACATGTTATTAATGATTTAATTAAATGTTTTCGAAGTAATCATTCTGTTATGAGTTTCACAAAAATCAACTATTGAATAGTGTCAAAATTGACATAAAAGAGTTTTTAAAACATATATTATATTATTAATTGATATTAAATTCCTAAAAATCTATGGATTGTCCAAGAGACATATATCATGATAGTTGTATCATTAATGGACCAGTTGGTGGTCTTTTGAATGTATATAGTAATTTTATTAACCACATTATATAAAAATACAAAGAGACATTGTAAAAGTGAAACCAATTAACTAAGAGTTAATACATAAAGATAAGGTCAATATAAGTACCCAAACCTGTCTAAATTCTATTGGTTCAGTGGTTTTAGACCCATCCCCACCTTAACATTTAAATAATCAACTTTTGATCCATTATAAACCGAATATGATTTTTTTTATAAATTAATATTTCTAGCTTTTCCAAAGATGCCCCTCACCCCTCTTATAAAAGGGAAATCTTCCTTATCATTTCATTACACCGTTAAAGCCTTTTGTTTCGTCCAAACTCTACCCAAATACTATCCCAACTTCCCTCAATACATCCTAGATGTCTTAGTTTGACCAGAAGGCCATCCTAAGGATCCCTTTTGATCAAATCAAAAGGAAGAAACCAAAGAAGAGGTAATGATTTCACCACCCTTTTCCAAGTTCCTTTCTTCTTCCACTTCTTCTTCCTTTGTTGTTACCATTCTAAAATAATAAATCCAGTATCATATATATACTATGATGTTATTATAAATCTGTTACAACCATATTCAGCATTCAATCCACCCTTTGAATAACATGTCACCATACGTGTGTATGTACGGCTTACCGTCTCCACGTCGTGGTGTAATTGTTATTCAATATATTATTATTTGGATGGGTATAATAATGATGTGTAACTCATGTAAATAATAAATATAACATGTTAATGATTCTTTATATATGATATACCATCCATTTATATATTATTTTAATATCAAAAGAATGATATTTTCGCTCGTGCGTACGTACGGACTACCGTCTCCACGAACGCGATGAGATTCATTCTCCATCATATCCAGTTAAGTATAATTATCATTTCATGATTTAAAAATAATGTTTAAGGACATGATATCATTATGTATATTAAAAATATAAATACTATCCATTAAAAAATGTCTTACGTAACGAAACATATAAAATAAAATAAGTAAGTTAACACCCGAAACGATGATAATACTAAAATATTATTAACAAAGCAATGTTAAAAGATCATATATGATATCATATGAATGTATATTATTCTTGTATAATTTAATAACAATTATTTCACCATTATACAGGAGGTTAACCTACCCCAACCAAGGAAAAGTACAAGGTAAGGGTTATTTCACAATCTCTTCATTATTCGAGGTTGTTTATACGTAATAATCTACTAGGATCTCTTTATCATCCACATCCATGATTCTTAAATAAATATTTCAAAACATTTTTACTATTTAAAATAATATGGGTTAAAGTCATATATACCCTTGTTTTACTTTTTATAAGTGGTTTATAAAGGAATCTTTCCGTCATTTTCCAAATAAGGTGGTTTTTAACCTTTTCGACAGAATTAAGGAAAGAATGTTTTTTTAACTTATACGGCGGGTGCTGTTATTTTCCGCCATTATAAAATCATTGAAGCTTCCCTTAAAATATTATAAGAATATTTTCAAAGAAAATGTTTTATTTTATAAATATATGGCTCTTAATTGATTTCAAAATAGAAAGAGATATTTCTTTAAAAAGAGTTTTGATTTCATCTATGTCAACATACTTTGATGGATTTTATGCTTATTTGAAGTTGATTTATTATGATACAAAACTTCTATATTGTATTAAAGGTTTTGTGATTTTTCTGACTGTGGATGTTCTTTTTTTATACCATTCACAGTTTATGGTGAAAGTATTGACATTTCGTACGCTAGTTTTAATACGAATGTTTATGTGATGCTTAAACGTTTTCATATGCGAATGAATTGGACTTATTATGTGACGGGTGGAGCCCGCTATAGCTCCTCGATGCATCGGTAGGTCTCATGAGAAAAACTAGTGTCTTGGCACAAGACCTTGGCAAAATATTATTTGTAGTCTTGGCACGAGGCCTTGGCTATGTGGTTATGATAGTCTGGCATTATGCATTCCATCATTATGAAAGTGGTTATTGATATTGCATGTGATTATCTGATTAGTAAAATATCCATGTAAATAATTAAATGGAATTATTTCATTTTACTTTTTCCATACTATGATTAATTTCAAGTTTAAAAGGATGTTGTTTTATTTATACATTGCCTTAAATGTTTATTCTTATTTTGGAAAGTTTCCAGTATATTGTTATCATAACTAGGAATTTGAGCTCACCCCTTTTCTATGTTTTATTTTTCCCAGGATGTGAAGAAGTAAGTTATGAATGACCTGCAGGGATATTATGTGGGGATATGAGTGTGGATTATTGAGACAATAAGTTGTTGTAGTATTTTTTTTCTCTTATGTTGTAATGTATGACTTATGAATATATCTAGTGTTTCCAAGGCTACTAAACCAATCGGTCTATCGAGATTTGATCTTTCTTGTGATCATGCCAATGTTATATAATAATGCACCGACTCTGGGTAACTAGGGTTGGGGCGTTACAATATGCATAATTTGGTTTCCACATATGGAGAACATTGGTGGAAAATTAAGAGAGATTTCGAAGGAAAAACTAATTCTTATGGACTATTAGAGGGTAATAGATAACACTCAAAAGAGTAATTCTGTGAAAAAACCACATAAAAATAGGCAAGGAATGTCACGAACCAACCCAGGTTGACCCTACACCGGTCACCAGAGATGGCCCGCGACAAGGCTCAAACGGCATTCCCGATCCCCACGGGCTGGCAACTTGTGTTGGGAATTAAAATTAATCTAGTCCGAATGATTTTTCACATGAATGAATGTCAAATAAATAATTTTTAACTACATAATAAAAATGAAAACTAACATTGGAATGGAAATAAAACTGCACATACCTCTATTTGAAACTATAGGTCCCCACCAAACATTAACCAAAGGTCCACTATAGGGATAGAATATGAGAAAGAAGCCTCAACTAAAGATAAAAAAAGCTAAAACTATATGATTGAGTATTAATACATATTTTGAATTCTCAGAAAATATATTCACATTGTCATTTCCATTAATTAAATGATATATCACTTTAATGTTTTGAATACAATGTATAATACTTGGATTTCAAACATTTTATTCTTTATAAAATCATGGTCCAATGTCCTTTTTCAATTAAAACCCAAATTCCTTTTAAGGAGGCAGTTATTATCATTATTAAGGATGTGATGTTTATAATTAACAAGGGAATAAAAAAATGTAAAAAAAATAAAAAACCTTCCTCTAAAAACACTTCAAAAAAATTTATTAATTTTATAAAGATGATATACTACACAATCGGGAAATATCATCAAACATTAAACCCGAGAAATGAAAAACATCACATGATTGTAACCAAGCAGCGGATGAATCTCTATCATCTATAGTAGTTATGTATGTTCTAGAAAAATTGGGAGAACCTAGGAGCTCGTGAATAATATAGAAAATACAATTTGTGTGACTCATCTTGAAGGAATTCCTTACCTGATGACATCATAACACCCAAATGATAGATCTCCCCCTACATGTCTTGATCTAGGGGACCATTCCCAAAGCATATATTCCATACTATGGGCCACTAGACACTGTGTAATATAAACAACTTCAGAAATCATTCATAGAAAATATGCTCGATATGCCAGGTTCCCATGTTCATACTAAAAAAGGGTGTTTTCTGACAATGTCAAATGAGAAATCCATCACATATACATGCATCACACCCAAGCAATACAGACTAAAGTCTCCCTAGAATCACTCCAAGGGATTTTTACCCTCTTGCCTTCATCCAGCAACAAAAAAGGGAAGTACCATCCAAGGACCACTCATTCCCATCAATATCCAACAAGATAATAGGTGTATCCCATATAGTATTTTAAGAGTAACATATTTTATAAAAGTACCAAATGGGCCTCAACCAACCATTCGACACCAACCCATTTTCAAAATAACCAACACATTCCAGTTTAAAAACCAAAAATCCACTTATACACCCATTAATGAATCCCAAGTCACCATTTTAATTCTAAAATACATTTATAAATGACAATGTGACATTTTATCAATCACAAGATGTTAAAAATTCCATCAATACATTCATTTCATTACATTTCAAGAACAAAACCAGTCCCATTAAAGCCAAACAATTTTACTAAAAATTATATATCAATAATTAATTTAATAACAAGATGAGAAAATAAAAAAATAAATCATTCTTAAATTTATAGGTCAATGCATAGAGATAATACCTCAAACATTACTCTTTATTGGCGACAACCACTTGAACTGACCCTTTGCACCTCCACACAAATGAATTTCTACATATATATATATATAAACCACTAGCTTCATTGCCAATATTCCCCTCTCCAGGAGGTAATATGTACAGATAAGGAATATATGTATATATATATATATATATATTCCTTACCTATTGGTGTATATATATTTATTCTTGATACCTACATCACAAAACCACATCCACGATACCCAACACACTGTAATCAAATTATCAGCAACTCATAACCCAAAACATCCCTCATTAAAATTAATCCACAATGAAGAACATGAAGAACCATTTCTCAAAAACAATTATGAATCCAATACCCTTGATGGTGGTGGATAGAACATGATATAAAGGGACCAAATAAACCGAAATCATCTAGAGGAAATGATGGAGAAACCCAAAACCTTGATAGGGTATGACCTAAGCATACAAACCACATAAGGGAAAGTGATATCAACTAAAAGAGGTGAGATGAGGGAAGATGAATCTCACTGAAGAGGGCCTCACACTATGAATTAAGGATAAAATCAACCTAAGGTGAGGGTGGGGGTGTACTAGAGGGCCTCAATCGGGGCAAGTTGCTTGAAAATAGGGAGGAAGGGGGTCAGCCTCACATAAGGGATAATGGAGGAGGGGTTCGTTGAAGGATTTTATTAAAACTATAATAATAATAACATGATGATATTAATAATAGATTAATAAAGATAATAATATCATTATCATCATCACCACCTTTATAATAATATTATTTTCCATGGAAATATTATTATTATTATTATTATGGTTATAATAATATCATTATGTTATTTTAATTTTATATTTTCTTATTTTATTTTATTTTTTCTTCATCATAATTTTATTTTTTTATTTTCAATACTAGGCTGGCTAAATGGTTTACCAAACCATGATCTCACCATGCGCCGGCCACTGGTAACGCCATTCACCCCTCACATGGTTACCTGTAGGTAGAGTCACGTTTGAGAAAACCATTCTCAAACCATGAAACATGACATTGTCCACTTACAGAGACAAACCACACGCTTGTATTGGGATTAAATAAACCATGTTAAAGATGTGCACCGTAACTCATTCCCAACAGGGCACCCATACAGGCACCACACGATTACTTCTAATCATGTGGCATAACCATGTTATAGTGAAAAGGCTTCCATAAACTTTAAAATTTGACCATCCAGATACCAAAACTGAAAATAAAGACTAAAACTAAATAAAATAATTTAAATAATAAATATTCAAGGTTGGTGGGTGACAATTCTCCCCATAGAAAACTTTTTCCCCCAGAAAGTCACCCAGCCAAATGAGAAATCAAACTCGATTTTGAAACTGAATGAGGCTAAAAAAATCACAAACTCGGGGTGACCATTCATTATAATAGTGACATTCCACCATATATAAAGAAAATAGAAATTCGTATAACCATGGGTAAAAGATAGGGGTTATCTCCAACAGAATAAACTAACTTGGATGGTCAATATTAAAATTCCCAACACAAACAAGTAATATTTGTATAGAAATTGGTATTAATACTGAGATTCCCAAGCCAATCTAGAATACCCTAGAATAAATAGAATCCCAAAAAAAGGAACTTGAACTACCATTGGACCAACCCACTAATAGAAGAATCATCAATACGGGCAAAATTATTACCAAACATTAAAAATCAAACACCCTAGACAGCACGAACATAGAAACTATAACACAAATAAACTCAGAAACTCTCTACAAAGACTAAACCATATCACAAAAGGGGCCCAATGGAAGAACCTCTAAATAAATCGGCGAACCAACACACAATTTATTACAACCCAAAACACATTCTTCTCCAAGACCACTATAAACATAATCCCAAATTGGTACACAATGTCTAGTAACAAAAGGATAATCATTCTTAGACTCACATTTGAGGAGGCAGAACCAATGGTAGTATAAGAAAACGAGACCACCAACCCTTCCAACAACCAAAGAAGAACATTCAAAAATAAAGACCACAATAAATAGAAGAGGACTATAAACCTTTTATAATAATAATTAACCTTATATGGTATTATAGGGGTGTCCCCAATCCCCATAGGATGGAAAATATTGTCAGGCATCAAAATGAAATTGGTGGGAATGATTTGGCCCATAAATAATAAATAAATAAATAAATATAAACTGAATTATAAAATGAAAACTAATAACAGAAAGAATATAAAACTATTCAAACCACTATGTGACCAAATGGGTCACCACCAACCACAAAACAACAATGAACTATTGTAACAATATATAATATAGAAGTAACTGTTGTAGCTAAAAACAAAAAAAAATATAGTTGTGAGTATTAAAAATTATGAGGTATTCCCAAATAGTCTATTCCCACTTTCATTTCCTTTAAAAAATTATCCATCAATTTCATGTTTGAAAAAAAATTTATAAAATAATTTTTTCAAAAAATTTCTTCATAAAAAATCATTGTCCATTTTACTTTTTCAATTGAAACCCATATTCATTTTCAAGAGGTGGACATTAAAATTTTAAAGGTGGGGATGTTTATAAATAACAAGGGAAGAAGAAAATGTAACTCATTTTGAAAAATATTTTTCCAAAAAACACTTGAAACCATTTTTTCACTTTTAACAAGAATATACATTACCCAAGGTAATAATATCAACTAACATACAACATAGAAAATATAAAACATCGCACAAGAGTAAACAACCTACACTTGAAACTCAATCATCTGTCATAGATAACTAAGTGCCAGAAAACATGAAATAACTAGGGATCTCGTGAAGAATCTTGCAATTACTATACATGTGACACATACTAAAATAATTCCTTACTAAGAGTCATCATAATTCCCAACCGCCCGATCGCACCCAACCTAGCCTGGGAGAGGGGCGCAATCCCAATGTAATAGTCTATACTAAGGGCCAATTTCTAGTACATAATCTAAATTAGTACATAAATCACTCATAGAAAATTTTCTCCATATGCAAGTCTCCAATTTTTAGAATAAAAAATGGGGGTGATCCAATAATGCGAAAAAACAATCCATCAAATATGCATGCCTCACACGCAAGAAACAATCAAAACAGTCACCCTCGAATCACTCCATGGATTTTCCCCAATTTTCTTCAAAAATTAACACACAAGGGTAGTCCCATCCGAGGACCACTCATTCCCATAAATATCTAATTAGGAAATAGGATTATCCCAAAGTTTGTTTTAAATGTATCTTATTTTAAAAATGTATCAAACTGGCCTCAACCTACCATTCAACACTAACCCATTTTCAAAAGAGCGAAGACATGTCACTTTCAAAACAAAAAATCCACTTGGACACCTATTTATAAAACCCATGTCACTTTATTAAATCTAGAACAAATTTGTAAAGGCCAATGGGGAATTTCACCAAGCACTAGATGTGAAAACACAATTAATCCATTAATTCCAATACATTTCCAGAAATAAACCAATCCAATTCATTTTATACAATTTTACTAATAAATATATTTCAATAATTAAAATAAAAACTAGGCATTAAATGGAGAAAATAAATTATTCTTAAATTTAATGGGAAATTCATATAGATCATACCTAAAACATGCCTCTTTTTTTGAGACGACCACTTAAACCAACCCATTACGCATACACGTAGATGAATTTATAAATATATATATATATACCCCTAGTTACATTTCACACAATCTTCATTCCATGAGGGAAAATGTACAATGAGGGAATGTATATATATATATACACACACATATATATTCCTTACATATCCATATACATATAGGAATTATTGATACATGTAGCTCGAAACCACACCAATAATACCCAATGCAATGTAGACAATTAATTAGAAAATCAAATTCCACAAAATCTCTAATTAAAATGAATCCCCAATAAAAAAAGCATAGAGTACATACCCAAAAAACCATGGTTATTCTTCTTCCCTTTATGTATTTGGCTAGAACTAGACTTGATGGGACTAGGTGAACCCTAATCATTAAGAATCAATGAGAGATAAACCCAAAATCAAGTTAGGGTTTGACCAAGGCATGCACACCCCAAAGGGGGGAGTGAAATATACCAAAATAGGGGAGAAAAGGGAAGTGGAAAATCCCCATATAGGGCCTCACACCAAAATGGAAGGATAACGGATTCTAGAGGTGATGAAGGTGGTGTGACAGAGGTCCTCGATTATGATGGGTCATGCATGAGGATGTTGGAAGGGGGTTCAACTATGCATAATGGTTATGAGGGAGGGGGTATTTGAGGTTTTTTATTAAAACCCTAATCATAATAACTAAATAATATTAATAATAGATTAATAATAATAATAATAATAATAATAATAACCTTAATAATAATATTATTATCTGTATAAATAATAATATTATAATTAGGGGTAAAAATGTCATTATTTTATTTCATTTTTACCCTATTTTACATTATTTTATTTTTTGCCTCATTTTATTTTCCCATAATTTATTTATTTTGAATACTGGGCAGGCTACATGATTTTTTCCTAGTTTACCAAACTACCAGCTCACAATGAACTGGCTAGAGGTAAGGCCAGGCACCCCTCACATGGTTCTCTATAAGCAGACACATAATTGAGAAAACCATGCTCAAAGTGTGCCACTCGACACTTCCCCCTTATAGATCCAAATGGAATTCTTGTCTCGTGGATAAATAAATTGTGTAAAAGCCATGAACCACAACTCAGACCCAGCTAGACACCCGCATTAGAACCGCATGGTTACATATAACTATGCAGGCTAACCATGAAAATTATAAATTCTTCCAAAAAAATTGACCATTCAGCTACCAAAACTCAAAATAAATACATGAAATAATGAAAATAATTAAAACAATCAATATTCATAGTTGTGATGTGAAACGTAAAATTTAATTATTATCATCATTAAAAATATAAATATGATTAAATTTTATTTCAAGATCGTTTTCCTATGGATGAAGAATTTATTTCACCTTCTATATAGAAATAATAAATAAATATACTTACAAGTGAATTTTATCCTTTTACCACACCCTCAACTTTTATCTTGATAATGATAATTCCAGATGTATTTTTCAAACCTGGAGCACTAAATTCAAATTCTAAAGACCACATAATCATAAATGGGGTAATAAAATATTCCTATTGTTTTTAAATATTAAGAAAATCCTAAATGGTTCTAACTTGTTTTGATAATTAACCAAATTAAAAGACCTTTGTTTGATACATTATTATTCAATATTAAATTATAATATCCAAAGTTCAAACTAGATTATTCCATAAATAAATATCCTTATTATTCTTGAATCATTTTCTAGCTATTATCAAAACCCAAATATTATAATTAATTGATCTTATATTCTTACATGATAATTAAATCCTTTTTCATTAAATAAATTCTATATATTACTAAAATAATCATAATATTTATCGATAAAAATTTCATACTAACTTGGACATTACATGGTCTGGTGGTAGGTGTGAAATGGATATCATCCATCAGTCATGGGTCCTAGCCCCACCACCCCACCAGACGTGATGGAATTTCATCCAGCATATAGGTTCTCCAACATTTTTAAACCATGAAAAAATAATTCCTCCCTAAAAAAATTCTAGTGATAATTGGGGATAAGAATAAATCAAAAAAATATATCTACAAAAACATCTTTGATAACCTCAAAAAAATTAAGTACTTAATTCCTCAATTGGGGTTTCTAAGACTCTAAACTTATGGGAAACCAAAATATTATAGTCTTCAAAAAGAATACATTACTCTTAAGATAACCTCATATGAAAACACTATAATATACAATGTTATCTAAATCTTTCTTTTATACCACCTATACAATCCCAAAACTCAGAGTCCAATTTCTTTTTCTAAAATAAATAACAATTTATTCTTATCTTTTATGCTGATTATTTGGACCCAAAATTATCATCTAAACCATACAACATAAAAATAAATGTATTAATCAATTAAATATTGCATGAACATTTATGTTTAAAGTTTTATTAAATTAGAACAAACCCCTACATAAATAATTCAAATGACATTTAAAGTCATTTTATCCTACTTATCCAAACTTTTAATTTTAATATTAATACATCATCATGATCCATATAAAATACATTATTGACATAACTCATTCAACATCATTCTTCAAAAATTGTTGAAAATGAATCATATTTTGGGTGACATCATATTCTCTTTAAGGGTAATCATAATAATTAACAATTAAATTTCAACAATGATAATAAGATTGTATATGGATGTTAATAACAAAAACAAGTGCATGAGTGAGACGTAAAATAAATCATTCCCATCAATACATAGATCATAAAATATTTAAACATGAAAAATTACTGATTCATTAGAATCGATAATCACAAGTCATATAATAGTAGTACCATTCATTAGAAACCTTATAAACACATCACGAGAAAACATAAATGTATCTTGGGAATAATTATAATTTTCATTCCTATAAATGGAATAACCATGTGGTTGAATTCTATACAAGTAACTCTTACAAATGAAATTTCCACATAAATGAATTCCAAACCAATTTCATTAGAGGTCTACCATGGACCAACCCTTTACTAGTTTATCATAGAACCACCCATCACTGTTTTATCATGTAACCTCTCGTTATATGTTTGTCTACCATTAGATAATAATCACATATAATAGATTTCATAAAATCACCAGAGAACAAATAACTTATTTCATTAGATGATTAACTTGTGAAAAATAGATTTTATAAAAATATCTAGGAATAATTTTTAACTCATGGAAAACTAACACATTTACGAACAATCTATTTGAAATATTATTTTACAATATGTAAGGTATGCTTGGTAAAATATCCTGAGAGGGGGGATAAATTGGGTTATGATAGATTAAAATAAATACCTCTTTTGATCTTGTTTCATTGTTAAAAAAACCCTTTTCTCTCTCTTTCTTATTGTGAGGTATAAACCAAAATTAAAAAATGAACAAGAAACATCAATTTTTACTTGGTTCACCCCCACAGATCTATGTCCAAGGAGCATACAATGGTAATGTGACGATGTACCAAATCCACTAAAAGTGAACTGTTCTTTACAAGGTCTAAAGTTGAATCAATTTCCCTCTTATTTTAAAACAAATCTCAATTTGAATGCTCAATACTCTCACAAATAATGTGTGATCACTACTTCATTAGATGATCCAATCATAGTTTATAGACCTATAAGTATCTTCATTATAACAAATGAATGCATCCACCACTATTTGTAGATGCTCTGTTTATGTTCCACTTTAATCCACTCAGGAATACTACATCACCGTGGTGTATTGGGTAACTTTCAATATTCACAGATCCCTCGGATGACATGTGCACTACATTAAGAATGGAACACATGTTTCACCTATCCACATGAATGAAACTCCCTTCATAAATACAAAACATGGTTGACTAACACCCTTTTAATCACAAACCAATATTTGTGTGCAATTACCAACTGGAGTTAAACATCTATGTAATTCAATACATGTTCACCCAAACCACTTACATGAACAAACCTCCAATTTTCTCTAAATGTTGAGCATCCCCACAAATTATAATGGGTATCTGTCTCTTTACATGAATTCTTTCCACCCTGAGCACCACACTCAACAATCCTGTGGGTGTGGTCGTCCATTCACTGAAACCTCTATTGTCCTAGTTACCTTGGATGACCAACTCAAACACATGTGCTCCATTCATTCCTTTTTTATATTTTGATACTCAGATCTTGAAAAAAATATGGCATGCAACTTTAAAAGACTCCAAAACAATGATTCCCACATCCCTTTTCCAAAAACAATTTTCTCAATTTGCTGATTTTGTGGCCTACAGATTTGGAAAACACTAGAAAATGGATCCACATTATATTTGTTCTTTTTATACTACCTCCAAATAATCCATTATTTTATCATGGTTATTTTTCAACATATGTTTTCAACAATATCTCTAGAACTCAAAAACATACCACGGATAACAACTATGTCAACAAGCACATTAAACCCAAAAATTCATCAATGTTTCCTTGAGATATTTTTTCCTGACAATCTCCCCCATAGGGTTTGTTGACAAATATTTCATAAATTGATACCTATTTATAGATTCATCCATCATCTACCACTATTCACTTCATACGATTCAAATGGCAATCAAAGACTTACACAAACAATATTCTAATCCCACTTGAGCAATGATCAGCTTGAGAAACAAGAGTAAATGAAACTTTTATCAATGAAACACTTCATTGCTGACCCCAATTATTGAAAAAAAAACAAAAACTTTCATCATGAACCTCAACTATCATGATATATATCCTTTTTTATCACTTATAGTATTGTTAGATTGAATAAATGTTTCCTTATAATACTGAGGAATACTGATCCTGATAATAATTCAATCAGCTTCTCCCCCTATCTTGTTGCTCCAACTATCAGCTTCCCCCAATGTATTGAATATGGAATTTTCTCCCTTCTCGATAGCAAAAATTTCTCTAATTTGAATAGTCACACTTTCTACCTCTTTTTCAACTAACCCAAAGGTGACATTTTTATGGTTTTCAATAAGGTAAATTACAAAAATCGGTACATTAGGGGAAAATCCACCTTTACTCAGGGAGAGGGGGTCCCACATCTAATCTCTTTCAAGTGTGTGGAGTCAACTGAGCTCCTAGATATAGTTTATTTCTTTCAAATGATTTTTTAGGTAATGCCATTATCATAATTTCTACAACCTGTAGTTCTATTGGAATATAGTCCAACATCACCAAACCATTCTCCACATTATCCTTGATAAAATGATATTTAATTTTAATATCATTTGTTATTGGGTGATGGAATAGATTTCGTCTAATGTTGATTCCACTTGAATTATCACCTAGGATTCTAAACAGAGACTTCACTGCAAATCCCATGTCCTCAAGCTACTACCCCATCCACAATAAATGTATGCATGCTTGAGTGGATAAAATGTACTCAGCTTCTACGATGCTCAATGAAATAGAGTTTTGTTTCTTTATTATCCAGGAAATAAAAAGTTCTCTACGATTAAAAGCCCGACCTGATGATTATTTCCTATCATCTATTGAATTAGACCAATCTGTATCTATATATACCAATATCTTTTCCTAAGTTTTCTCATTATATAATGAACCAACATCCACTTATCCCATGAAATATTGAAGTTTTCTTTTCACAGAAAGCTTGTGGATTTTATTTGAGTTGCTTTGATATCTCGCTTCATGGCATGTGGAAAAAATAATATAATGTCTTGTCTCTAACAAGTACTATTAACTTTCAATGATTTTCATGTATTATATGATATTAGTTGACTTTCCATAATTATCTTTTGATTGTTTCATTCGGGTAGAAACAAGAGTTTTCATCACCATGATATTTTCCATTAAAGATATTATAAAAACCCCTTTGTTATATTTATATTGTGAAACGAATGTGTTGTTGTAACACCCCAAGATTTTATGAAAAATATTCTTTTAATTTCATTAATTTCTTGTGTTGTATGCTACACCAAGATTACCTTGCACTATGCGCAACACTGTATTAGCTAGCAGTATACGCAACACTATTCTTGGATCGTGTTACACACAATTTTGATAATAGTTATTATATGAAACATTGAGTATTTATATATATGTATATATATAATGTATTAATGAAATATATATGGATTCTATAATACAAAACAATGAAGGATTCTTGCATAACATGTAACCCTGACTTGGCTTGAATTACACCCAATCGCGACATTCCTGGATAGCGTGTGTTGTACGCAATACCGGGTTTTACTAAACAACGATATATTATTATAATATTATTTTTAACTAGCCATTATGAATAGTATTAACTGAATTTTGAATTTTATAACGTTATTATTCATCTTACACATTTTCTAAATCATGGTATAAGAACAAAATAAATTTTTTGAAAAATGCAGTTTTGCACCTTTTGATGGCGCACACACATTAAATCTAGTTTTTGACATGTTTGAAAGATAAATTTGACAAAATAAAATCCTTATTTGGAATCAAGAAATAAAAATTTACTTTGGATAAAATTTTCATATTACTCTGGTAACTTTCATATTTTGATGAATAGTAAAAACACGCTATATTTTAATTAAAAACAACTTTTTTCATCGCAACAATTCAAATGGATAAATTATAATATTGAATATTTTTAAATTATAAATATAATATATTTTTAACATATAATATAATGTATGTCATTAGCATTGATTTTACATTATATTCGTAGCTAAAATCTATTCAATCTTTTGCAATGTTTTAAAGAAACCCTGTTTTCTTTCGACAACGGGATTAATATTAATTTAATTTCTGAAACGTTTGTGTTTTGATTTTGGAAAAATTGATTCCATATTTGGAATCATTGGGTACAAATTATGTTAATAAGATACTTTTTATTTTTGGGAATTGTGATTAGTAACTACGGTAAATTTTATTTACCATAGTTAAAGTTAAATCTGGTAATTAAGGGTAAATATAATATTATAAAATTACTCTAAAACATGACAAAATTCAATTGTATGACTAAAAGTCGACCCATATCACATAAGGGTCGTATTAGATTCATTTAATAGACTTTTGTACATGAAAATAATTTAATCATTATTAAAACCAAAGAATGTGACCACAATTCACTTTCTTAAATCTTATAAGTATAATAATTTTAATTTAGAGATAAACTTCATGAAACTTAGAACATTAATTGTCTCCAGAAATATAATTAATTTATCCACATCATGATAATTTATTTAGAATTTTTAGGGATGAAATAATTTTCATTAATGGTGATACATTAATGATACAGAAATTATTTATTATGTAAAAAATAAGTAATATAGTTTTTATTGAAATAATAATTCCAATTAAAAGGCCCAAAAACCTGACCAAAACATATTGGTAGTGTATCTCTACACCTTAACCATCCAAGGACCAAATATATAACCGTTTGGAGCTATATAAATGTGATTATGACACTTATATTTTTTTATTTTAAAAGATGCCAAAGTTGTCACCTTCATAATTTAATAAATATAACAATTTAAATATTTTGATTTTAAGATGATACATTCGAGTAAAAGTATTATTGTGAATTTTAGTAGATTTATCTTCATCATAGTATTTTATTTTCAATTTTTATGCAACAAATCAGAATATTAAATAATTATACAAAAATGTTGTAGTAATTATTTTATTAAGAGATAAACCAAATAAATGGCTTTAAAAATAATAGAATAAATATTATATGAACTATTTAATGTGATAATATAATTTTATAGAAACATATGACCCTTTATGAATCTATTAAAGATTTTAGTTCGAACATATCTTCAATATATATTTTATTTAAATTCAAATAAATGAATAGTGTCAAAATTGACACTATTGTTATTTTATTAAAATAACATATTATAAAATTGTTTGAAAGTCACAAAAGTCTTTAAAAATAAAAATTTATATTTATATGGTCTATAATTTTATTAAGTAACCATGTATGGAAAATTCACAACAAATAAGTAATTATTTGTTATAATTTAAAATTTAGAATTTTATTACAACAAATAAACTTAAATCGATTAAATAAGGATAAATCAAAATGATAAGGATTAAAATAAGATCCAAACATGTATAAATTAGATTGGTTGATCTGATTACAACCCTATATCATCTATGATTCTAATATGAGTCATTTTTGGAGGTTTTTAAGTGGGGTTAGATTTATTATAAATTAATATTTCTATGAATTCCAAAGGTGCCCCTCTCCTCCCTTATAAAAGGGAACCTTCTCCCTCTCTTCCTCACACCACATTTAGCCTTCTTGCTCAGCCACACCCTACCAAATTCTCTTCTCCACTTCCCTAGAAACATCCTAGAGGTCCTGGTATTCTTCAAAGACCAATCATAGTGCCCTAATATGAGGTTTCAATGAGGCGTATCGAAGAAGAGGTAATTTCTTCTACCAATTAGTTCAAACTTCTTTCTTCTTCAACTTCTTCTTATTTAGTTGTTTCATTATAAAGTAATAACATCAGTATCACTAATATACTGATTTGTTATTATAAATATGAAACAACACCATTTCACTTTCTATCCATCCTACGGAAAACAAAATCACCGCGCGTAAATACGTACGGAATACCGTCTCCACGTCGTGGTGTAATCTATTTTTCCACCAACACCTTACATGGATGGATATACTGGTGTAAAGAATAATTATACATAATTATTATAACATCAAAATGATTCTTATATATTTTATCATCCACTCCAATTCAATTCAATAATTATGGAAATGATATCATCGCTCATGCGTACGTACGGACTACTGTCTCCACGACGCGATGAGATTTATTCTCCATGTTAACCATTTAAGAATGATTATAGAGTATATATAAGCAATAATAATGAAATATATGACATTATAAAGATACTGGATTTATGTATATATGTATTTCATCTACTTAATTCCATTCAACTCAATAAGGAAACGAAAACAGCGTTCATGCGTACGTACGGCCTATAGTCTCCATGAATGGTATATTTCTTTCCATTTATCAATCTATTATATATATGTATATTCTGAATATATATTATATAACTCATGTTTTATATTCTGGAATTATGTAATCATGATCCATGTAATCATATGAATAATTACAAGTCAAAACACAGACGACAAATGAAACGATTTTACCCAAAACACTCTTTAACATGGAATTTACAAAAGAATGGGTAATGTAAAGTCATAAGTGAACCATATATGATATCATAACAATGAATTTGATTCTGTAATAAGTAAATGACATTATTTAAGTCATTATACATGAGGTTGGGATACATACGAAGCATATCGGACATAAGGTAAGGGATAAATTTTGCAAAACTCATTTTTATCCGAGATTGCTTATTCGTAAGTATTTACTGGGGTTATTTCTATCATCCATGTACATGTTTTATAAAAGTGTTTTCATGTATGTTTAAATTCCTTTTTACCCATTTTTGACTTTCACTACATGGTATGTAAGGAATCTTTCTTTTTTATTTACGTTACGAGGTACTTTTTGACTTTTCCGACAAAAGTACGAGGAGATTGTAATTTTTAACTTATAAGGAATGAATAGATTTTTAAAGTTTTATAAAGAATTCTTTTCATGAAGCTTCCTCCAAAATATTTCATGACTTTTTGCCACAAAATCATTTTCATTTAAAATTGCATGATGTTTTGTGAAAAGAAATTGATTTTGAAGAAGAAAGTATATTTCCCAAAAGAATTCATTTCAAGTGTTTTATCAAAACAATTTTCTATCTAAGATGACATTATTTCATATTTGTATGTTTCAAGTATAATGTCTCTATGATTTACAAGGATTCAATTTTCTTATGATGAAATATCCATTTGTTTTATTTGGATTATGTAATGATTGGATGATGTTTATGAAACCCATTTTATTCTTTGGGTTATGATGAATGTTTTAAGTTTATTTTGTGGCACAAGTAAGAATGATTTCACTATGAGATGGGTGGGACCTATATCTCCCTCCAATGCATTAGGTAATGATTTATATCTCATGATATAGACATGGCTGGAATGGCAAGTTAAACCGGTTCAGTAATATAGGACTGGAACGAGGAGTGAACTCGATTCAGAAAGGGACTTTGTCCACTAAGATGGTCTTGGAAGCAATGCCTTGGCTACTATGGAAATCATATCATGTTATTAATGGTTTCCAAAATTACATGTATTATTCCCATGCTATTATATTATTCATAATGTTTCTTTATGATCTATGCCTTATGTACTTCCATGTTTTATGTCATTGCTCATGCTTTTGATGTTTAAACATTATGTTCATGTTTTTAAGTTCAAATGTATATGGTATGTTTTATTTTATCCATGAATACCCTTACTGAGCATTTGAGCTCACCCTTTTTATGTTTTCCTTTCCCTAGGATATAAAGAGAGGTTTTAGGTATGAAAAAAGGGGTAGGATCTTTATGGGAGATGTTGAAGATCTTTCACCATGATTAGAAGATTACGTTCCTTGTTTCCAAAGACACTAAACTATTATGGTACTTGTGTGTCTGTTTTTATTATGTATGAAGTATTCCGCAAAGGTAATGTAATGTCCATGTATGTCAAGATTAGGGTCTCTAAAATTGGTATCAAAGGAAAGGTTTACTCAACCTTTGGAAACTAGGATGCAAAAATGTTAGTGAGATCCCTAGAGATATTTCTAAGGTATGTCTAGGGATGTCCGTAAGGATAAGTATACGTATAAGATATAGTTATAGAACTATGGTTAAGATCTTAGAATATAACCTAAGATGATAGATATTGAGGATACTCCCCCTTTACTACGTTGTTTTCCTTAGAATGATTTTTTCTTCTCACACTATTCTTTTTGGGTTTCAGCAAATGGCTGGAAACAAGATGATTCACGATAATGGAGGATATGATGGACAATGGAATTATATTCTTCCTGAGAAACCAAATGAAATGAGATATGGAAGTCCAAACATTATTATTATTCCGATCATAAATCTCATAATATGGTCAATAATCTGAAATTTGGTAAGTTTCCTGACTCAGATAATAAGAGAAAGATGGAGTGTCATGATGATCATAGAGGAAAGAAAGTTCAATTTCACTCATGTAAATCATGTGGAAAGAGGCATCAGGGATATTGTTTCAAAGGAACTGGAAGATACTTTGGCTGTGGAAAAGAAGGACACAAAGCCAGTAAGAGAAAATGAAAAGGTTCAGTTAACACCATGGACAAGGATAATGGTATTGCTACGACATCAACAAGGATTTGATGTATTAAATGTGGAATGTATGGGCATTATGCAAACCAAGGCCCTAAGGGAAAATCTCATGAAGAGAATCAGCACGGTCATACATGTAGTATTTATGTGGATGATGACGAAGATACTATAAATGAAATATGAGATGAAATAAATGATGAAGCTCAGCTAGTGGTTTAAGAAGTTAGTGAAATGATTGTATGTTTATAAAGAATAATGTATGGTACTATAGAATAAAGAATCATCTAAGGATTGTTACACTATTATTTTTCCTAAAGAATTTGAAGGTATATGTTTAATGGTACCAGTAACCATGGACGTTTATTCAGATATTTTTGAAAATTATATGATTTGCGCATAATGAAGGGATAAGAAGATAATGAGATGTTTGATTGTATTCATGAGTTCATGGTTGATATAAGGACTAAGTGATATCATGGATTGAGTATATAGAAATTTTGGGATGTGGAAAGAGTAAACTTTTGATAGAATTCTTGTTTCCACTAAGGTTAAATGGGTATTCATTTTTCAAGAGAATACATGATTAAGGTATTCACATTTTTTGTAATGTGACCAACAACACATATCTTATGATATATGGGGATCAACGATGGTATTAAATCTCTGGTAATCATTTTCACTATATTATGAGAGTGGACTGCAGTATTATGGATAAGCCTAAAGATTGGAATGGATTATGTTGGACATAAGTTAGTATTGTTTAAGGATAGAAGTTTTTTCGATATTATTGATGGGATGATATAGTAATATAGTTTTAGAAAAAGGAAAACCTGCAGGACGGGCAATAGCCCATCGCGTCGGAGAAGGCTGTGGGAATCGAACTGACAACTAAAGTGCAACTGGCCTTTATCGCCTACCACTGGCCTACATGAAGTCCCTGGTTAGTAGAAACAAGTTTTATTTTATTAATCAGTATGATATATGAAGTATATATTCATTTTTGGAACCATACGATTAATCTAACCATAAGATAGACTTATATCTTTTTCTAACATTTTGTTTGAAAGAGATGGAATGACCCATCATTCTATCACATGATCTGCTAACACACCACGAATAACAAATTCAACTTCATTTCTTTAAGGGATGAAGTGGAAATTATTCAATTCACGAACAATAGTGAGATTGTACCCAAATCATGTAAGTATTCATTTTAATTCATCAACTTTAGGGAAATGATATTGAAATCCAAAAATGATGTCCTAGTTCCCCTATATCCGATGAATCAGATGGTACCTTAGATCATCACAAATCTATAGCTTGGTGATTGTTGGCTTTTTCATAGCCATGTTCTCTACCACTCCCCATCAGAACTAGATGGTTAGATTTTTCTTCCATATCCATATTTTCACCTATGTTCTCCTATGTGGAAACCAAGTGATGAGTTAATTTGGGTAACCGTTACATTTCATACTTTAGTTTTTAAATCCATGATTTGGAATTCCTTTTTACGATGTGGGTTTCTATTAAAGAAACTTTCGAGTAATAAACGATTTGTAACCCCGACGAATTTCTAGGGCGAAATTCATTTTAACGGTGGTAGAATGTAACACCCTGAGATTTTATGAAAAATATTCATTAAATTTCATTAATTTCTTGTGTTGTATGCTACACCAAGATTACCTTGCGCTATACGCAACACCGTATTAGCTTGCAGTATACGCAACACTATTCTTGGATCGTGTTACACACAATTTTGATAATAGTTATTCTACGCAACATTGATTATTTATATATATATATTCAATGTTTAAATGAAATATGTATGGATTCTGTTATACAAAACAATGATGTATTCTTTCACAACATGCAACCCTGACTTAGCTTGCATTACACGCAATCGCGACCTTCCTCGATAGCGTGTGTTGTATGCAATACCGAGTTTTACTAAACAACAACATATTATTATAATATTATTTGGAACTAGAAGTTATGAATAGAATTAAATAAATTTATAATTTTATAACATTATTATTCATCTTACGCATTTTCTAGAACATGGTATAAGAACAAAATAAATTTTTCGAAAAATGCAGTTTTGCCGCCTTTTAATGGGACACCCACATTAAATCTAATTTTTGACATGTTTATAAGTTAAATCTGAAAAAATAAAATTCTTATTTGGAATAAAAAATAAAAATTCACTTTGGATAAAATTTTCATATTATTCTGGTAACTTCCATATTTTGATGAATAGTAAAAACATGCTATATTTTAATTAAAAACAACTTTTTTCATCGCAATAATTAATATGGTTAAATTATAATATTGAATGGTTTTAATGTATAAATAGAATATATTTTTACCATATAATATAACGTATGTCATTATCATTGATTTTACATTAAATTCGTAGGTTAAATTAATTCGATCTTTTGCAATGTTTTAAAGAAAAACCCTTTTTCTTTCGACAACAGGATTAATTATAATTTAATTTCTGCAACTTTTGTGTGTCCAATTTGTAAAAAATGATTCCATATTTTTGGAATTAGTGGATCCAAATTATGTTAATAAGATACTTTTTATTTTTGGGAATTATGAATAGTAACTACGGTAAATTTTATTTACCATAGTTAAAGGTAAATCGGGTAATTAAGGGTAAATATAATATTATAAAATTACTCTAACACATGCCAAAATTCTATTGGATGAGTAAAAGTCGACCAATATCACCTAAGGGTCAGATTAGATTCATTTAATGGACTTTTGTCCATGAAAATAATTTAATCATTATTAAAACCAAAGAATGTGACAACATGTCACTTTCTTAAATCTTATAAGTATCATAATTTTATTTTAGTGATAAACTTCATGAAACATCAAAAATGAATAGTCTCCAGAAATCTAATAAATGTATCCACATCATGATAATTTATTTATAATTTTTAGGGATTAAATAATTGTCATTAATGGTGATACATTAATGATACAGAAATTATTTATTAATTGAAAAATAAATAATAAAGTTTTTATTTAAATAATAATACCCATTAAAAGGCCCACAAACCTGACCAAAACATATTGGTAGTGTATATCTACACCTTAACCATCCCATGACCAAATATATAACCGTTTGGAGCCTTATAAAAGTGATTATGACACTTATATTTTTTTTATTTTAAAAGATGCCAAAGCTGTCACCTTAATAATTTAATAAATATAACAATTTAAATATTGTTATTTTAAGATGATAGATTCGAGTAAAAGTAAAATTGTGAAATTTAATATATTTATATTCATCATATGATTTTATTTTTAATTTTTATGCAACAAATCAGTATATTAAATAATTATACAAAAATGTAGTAGTAATTATTTTATTAAGAGATAAACCAAATACATGGTTTTAAAAATAATAGAATTAATATTATATGAAATATTTAATGTGATAAAATAATATTATAGAAACATATGTATTTTTATGAATCTATTAAATATTTTATTTTGAACATATCTTCTGTATATATTTTATTTAAATTCAAATAAATGAATAGTGTCAAAATTGACACTATTGTTATTTTATAAAAATAACATATTATAAAAATGATTAAAAATCACAAAAGTCTTTAAAAATTATAAATTTATATTTATATGGTCTATATTTTATATAGTAACCAATTATGGAAAATTCACAACAAATAAGTAATTATTTGTTATAGTTTAAAATTTAGAATTTTATTACCACAAATAAACTTAAATAGATTAAATAAGGATAAATCAAAATGATAAGGTTTAAAATAAGCTCCAAACATGTCTAAATTTGATTGGATGATGATATTACAACCCTATCGCATCTAAGCTTCGAATATGAGTCATTTTTGGAGGTTTTTAAGTGGGGTTAGATTTATTATAAATTAATATTTCAAAGAATTCCAAAGGTGCCCCTCTCCTCCCTTATAAAAGGGCACCTCCTCCCTCTCTTCCTCACACCACATTGAGACTTCAATCTCATACAACCCCTACCAAATTCTCTTATCCACTTCCATAGAAACATCCTATAGGTCCCGGTCTACTTAAAAGACCAATCTTAGTGCCCTAAGTGGAGGTTTCAAAGAGGCGTATTGATGAAGAGGTAATTTCGTCTACCGATTCTTTCAAACTTCTTTCTTCTTCAACTTCTTCTTATTTATTTGTTTCATTATAAAGTAATAAAATCAGTATCACTAATATACTGAATTTTTATTATAAATATGAAACAACCCCATTTCACCTTCTATCCATCCTACGGAAAACAAAATCATCGGGCGTGCGTACGTACGGAATACCGTCTCCACGCCGTGGTGTAATCTTTTTTTCCACCAACACCTTACAAGGATGGGTATAATGGTGTAAATAATAACTATACATTGTTATTATAACATGATACTAATTCTGATATATTGTATCATCCAATCCAATTCAATTCAACAATTATGGAAACGATATCATCACTCGTGCGTACGTACGGACTAACGTCTCCACGACGCGATGAGATTCATTATCCATGTTAACCATTTAAGAATGATTATAAAGTATATATAAGCAATAAGAATGAAATATATGACATTATAAAGCTACTGGATTTATGTATATATTTATTTCATCTACTTAATTCCATTCAACTCAATAAGGAAACGAAAACAGCGTTCATGCGTCCGTACCGCCTACCGTCTCCATGAACGGTGTATTTCGTTCCATTTATAGATCTATTATATATATGTATATTCTGAATATATATTATATAAATCATGTTTTATACTCTATAATTATGTAATCTTGATCTAAGTAATCATATGAATAATTACAAGTCAATACACAGATGACAAATGAAACGATTTTACCCAAAACAATCTTTAACATGGAATTTACAAAAGAACGGGTAATGTAAATTCATAAGTGAACCATATAAGATATCATAACAATGAATATGATTTTGTAGTAAGTCAATGACATTATTTAAATCATTATACAAGAGTTTCGGATACATACGAAGCATATCAGACATAAGGTAATTGATAAATTTTGCAAAACTCATTTTTATCTGAGATTGCTTATTCGTAAGTATTTACTGGGGTTATTTCTATCATCCATGTACATGTTTTATAAAAGTGTTATCATGTATGTATAAATTCATTTTTACCCATTTTTGTCTTTTACTACATTGTAGGTAAAGAATCTTTATTTTTTTTACGTTACGAGGTACTTTTTGACTTTTCCGACAAAAGTACGAGGAGATTGTTATTTTTAACTTATATGGCACGAATAGATTTTTATAGTTTTATAAAGCCTTATTTTCATGAAGATTACTCCAAAATATTTCATGACTATTTTCAAAAAAATCCTTTTCTTTTAAAATTTCATGATTTTTTGTGAAAAGAAATTGATTTTGAAGAAGAAAGGATATTTTCCAAAAGAATTCATTTCATGTTTTTTATCAAAACAATTTTCTATCTAAGATGACATTATTTCATATGTGTATGTTTCAAGTATAATGTATCTATGATTTACATGGATTCAATTTTCTTATGATGAAATATCCATTTGTTTTATTTGGATTATGTGATGATGGGATGTTGTTTATGAAACCCATTTTATTCTTTGGGTTATGATGAATGTTTTAAGTTTATTTTGTGGCACAAGTAGGAATGACTTCACTATGAGATGGGTGGGACTTATATCTCCCTCCAATGCATTGGGTAATGATTTATATCTCATGAGATAGACATGGATGGAACGACAAGTTTAACCGGTTCAGTAATACAGGACTGGAATGAGGAGTGAACTCGATTCAGAAAGGGACTTTGTCCACTAAGATGGTCTTGGTAGCAATGCCTTGACTAATATGGAAATCATATCATGTGCTTAATGGTTTCCATAATTAAATGTTTTATTCCCATGCTATTTTATTATTCTTAATGTTTCTTTATGATCTATGCCTTATGTAAATCCATGTTTTATGTCATTGCTCATGCTTTTGATGTTTAAAGATTATGTTCATGTTTTTAAGTTCAAATGTATATGGTATGTTTTATTTTATCCATGCTTACACATACTGAGCATTTGAGCTCACCATTTTAATGTTTTCTTTTCCCCAGGATATAAAGAAACGTTTTAGGTATGAAAAAAATGGGTATGATATTTAAGGGCTGAGGTTGAAGATCTTTCACCACGATTAGAAGATTACGTTCCAAGTTTCCAAAGACACTAAACTATTACGGTCCTTGTGTGTCTATTTCTGTTATGTTTTAATTATTCCGCAAAAGTAATGTAATTTCCATGTACATCAAGATTAGGGTCTCTATAGTTGTTCTTTAATTTTATCACATGTAACCCCAGGAAAACTTCATCTCACCAATCATTGACATTTCAAACTCAATTTTAATGAATTATGAAAACTGTATGCACTGTGCTTCATCGAATCCACCAAATATGAGGTTATCGACATATATCAACACCATCATACATTGAATAATATCATTACAGAAATAGAGATTTTAATTAACACCACAATTCTAAAATTAACGCTACAGAAAATACTAATCTAGTATCAATTACCTTTATCTTGGGGCATGCATCAACCCATGTAGATCATTCTTCAGTCGGAAAACATTTTCACATCATCAGGAATAAAAAAACCATCTGGATACTAAATATAAACATCTTCTTCCAGAACCGAATTTAAAAAATTTTACTCGACATCCATGAATAAAACATTGATCACCCATTTCATTGTTATTTCCATGAATAATATAATTATCTACAATATCTAAATAGGTGAAAATGTATCATCAACATTGATACATTCTATCTCAGAGTACCTTTGAACACACATAAATTTTTGGTTCGAATCATTACACCATCTTCATTCTTCTTATTTTGAATGAAATATGTATTCCAAATGACATTATTATCTTGTAGCCTCAACACAATCTCCCATGTATGATTCTTATCAATATAATTGATCTCTTCATTCATAAAATCAACCTAGTTTTTATCTCTAACTGCATCGGCCGAACATTTAGGCTCTACCTAATACAGGAATGTTGCCTATCGTAATGACTTCATCTTTTTTTTGAATGGGAACTTTCTGATCACCAATGATATTTTTAAAATCAATTAATGCTCGATTAATTGGATTCATTACTGATATAGGATTGAATTATTATTTCTTATCATTAGTAACTTCCTCTAAATCAGTATCTTCCACTTTTTCTCCATCTGTGTGGGGTTTTTCCTCATCACATTTATTAGGAAATTGTTCAATGTGTTATTTAATGTTATCTTAATTTTCTATTATAGTGACATCACTACTATCAAATACTTTTCCCAACCTATTATTAAATCATTTTTAGGAATTTATTTTTTCTTTTTAGCCATGGAATATCCCCTCATATCCACATGACACAAAATTCACATGTTTTTTTATTAAGAAGAAAACATAATTACAAAGATTATAATGTATTTCACTATTGGATTATTTCCATAACACATCTCATATGGAGTAATTCCTTCCTTCAAACACTATATATCACTTTTAGAAATGTATACCAATGTCAATATTACATCCTTCAAAAATTTCTCATGTAGGTATACTTCAATATGAATCATTCTGGACATATTGTAAATGATTTGATTTCTTCTTTCAACCAGTCAATTATTTTGGTGTGTTCACACCAAACAAACTTGATTATTTATCTATGTTTCTCAAGATATTCTTCCACCAGTATATTGGTGATTTTTGAACCATTATCAGTATGAAACATCAAAATTTTCTACCCAATCATCTGTTCATATTCCCTTCAATAATGTTTTATGAAACTGAACACATCATACTGATGGGAAATGAAAAATACCTATTCTTTTATACTATATTCATAAATGAAAGAACATAATATCATTACTCATCAATGGATCTTGTTGAGAAAGGTCCACAAACATCGACATCAACAAATTAAATAACAATTGTGGACTTCGTTTCTTTTTCCTTGTAGGTTTTTTCTGATGATCTTCCTTTATTGACATGCATCACATATATGATTACGATCTCATGATAGCTTAGGGAGGTCTCCAGATGCATCAAATTTTACCAAGTCTTATATGAATGTTTGAAAAAGATGAACAAGTCGTTTATGCCGCAACTTGTTTTCATCCTCTATGGATAAAAACACACGACTTCTTCCCCACTTACAATGTATGGATTTCAATTTTTTCCCTATAGAAAAATAAGTATATATTACATTAATGATACATATATTCTTATTAAATCTTATAGAATTCATTGGGTCACATTTTTGACTGATGCTGAGAATCTTGTGACAGAGACCTTCTAATACTATGATATTTGCACGTCACATTTCTTTTCCCCTAAACATGGCCTTCCCTGAACAAATTATCTTAAGGCCTTCATCATTTCCGAATTTGAAAACACCAACTTCATCATACATTATTCATGTATCTAGATCCTTATTCCCGATCATATGGGATTGCAGCCACTGGAAAGGATCCATACAGCAGAACGATGTGATGCTTTAATAGAAATTTCAACAACCATAGCCATCCCATATCTTTTTTTATTGATCCATGTTTTGGATTTCATACTTAGTATAGATTGAAAAACATTATCTTATTTAGAATATGATGGACCAACTTCATTCTACAAAGATGAAAATATATTTTGGGTTTCCAACTCAGTTGTTGATTCTTTGTGTTGCTACTAGTGAGTACATTGATTCTTCTTTGGTATATTCCTCTAATTGGTTGATGCATAATATTTATCCATGTCCCCAAATCCTCTGTACCAATAAAAATTTCCCTTGAAGGATATTATATAGTATTGATCTATGTTTGGATACCATTATTGTTCTTGTTCCCTTCAATATATCCTAGCTATAAAACACACATTTTGTGAATGTTACATCTTTCAACAATAATAACACTTAATTTAATATGCATTCTTTGGTGTTACTTCTCCACTACTATTTTCCCTTGGGTTCTATAAATTTTCTTATTCTACTTCATACCCAAATCAACATTCAATATTAGAGTGGGTACTTATAGTCTAACTTTAACCATGACTTCTTTCTGTTTTTTATCAAGACTCATACCATCCTTATAACATATATATAAATATTACTTTAATTTTACTAGACCTCTATGCTCCACATCCAACTTTTACATCTTTTGAATGATCTATTTTCCCAATGTCATATTGGGGTCAATAATTTTTCTTGATCCATTACATTTCATCATAGAGTGATAACTTCTTATTCATGTTATTCAATACAATTGATTTGATCCCATATGGTGTTCACCGAATAATCAATTTCTCTATTTTTTCCTATATTTTGAGCTTATAATCAACAACCATTTCGGGACTCTCTTGTACTGATGAATTTTGATTTTCATTTATTTCATCAGTTCAGACATCTCTTCTTGCTGATACTACATATAGAGTTTGGAATCTGGAACCTCTTTATTGGATTTCACTATTTTGTCTATCCAAAAATCTATCTCTTCATGATATCCTTCTAATTCAGCCTCTATGTCGACTATTCCTTTACCTTATTCTTCATAATTTTCACTCTCTTCCTTTTTTTGGTTGTTTCCTATAACTGCCACCATAGAAATTTATCCATGATTTATATAGTTCTAAATTTTATCAATCACATCCACCTTAAATTCATCTAAACTATCACATTATTTTGAATGAATATTCTATTTCTTTCATGAATTTTTCCGGAACTATTTATTACTGTTCACATAGGCTGATGACGTAGTCATGGGAATCTCAATTTCATCCTCATCACCTCATTTGAAATTTTTTGTGCACCTTTCAATAAAATTACCATCCTTTATGCATCGAGAACATGATATTTGATGTTTCCCCTTAAACATTCCTTTTCTTAATTGTACATTTGATGAAAGGAATTACCTCACCTCATATATCTCTTCTCCTTTCTGAGAATCGTCAATGGTGAGTTTCTTCATGGACATGAATTTTACCTCCTTATATTTTCCCTTTTAAATAACATGATTATCTCCATTCCTCATTTAATATGCTCCAAGGGTACTATGAAGGTGTTCTAGTGTGAGATCATTCAGATATTTATCTTCCAATACTGAAACATTCAAATTGAATTTTGGTGGATGTTTCCTCGAGATATGATTCACAATATTTATATCTTTAATCCCTTCCCTAAAACCTCGCATGTCGTCCACTACATCATTTACCCTATCAAAGAAAGTCTCAATGGACTCATTCGTGTTTATTCGAAAATCTTAATACATTTTCATTAGTACTTGCATCATTCCCTCCTTGACATATGAATATCAATAATATATATTCAATATATTTTACCATATAGTATGTTATATTTTTCATGAAATCACCATCGTATAGATTGAATTGAATATGGATCCCCCTAAAGAATTGATTCCCATGGTGTCAGTATCCAATTCTCTTCTTTTAGCTTCTGATAATGCACTACTATTGATATCGGTTGAAATAACATACATCATTACTTTAAAAACATCTATTACCAATGATTTGAAGTATAGTTTCATATGATTCTTCTATAACTGAAAATTAATCCCATCGATGATCAGAATACCATTATGATAGATTACCTCCATTTAGAGAAAAACTGTAATATTTATTTTTCCTCCTAATACCAATTTTTTGATCTACTAGGTCAAAACCCTATGTGGGGGTGAATAAGGGTGTTACATATTAACAAAAATACCAATTTTTATCTTGTTTTTTAGTTATGAAAAACTCCTTTTTATCACTTTGCTGTAGCGAGGTATGAATAGAAATAAAATAATGAATGATACATATCAATTTTTACAAGGTTCAACCCACTGTGGGCTATGTCCAAGGAGAAAAAATTGTAATTGTACGGAATTACCAAATCCACTAAATTCGCTATGTTGTTTAAAAAGTTTGGAGTGGACAAATTTTCCCTCCATGTTTAAACCCAATTACAATTTGAAAGCTCAGTACTCTCACTACTGAAGCGTGTTCATTGATTCTTCAGAATATCTACTCATATTTTATATACTTGTAGGTATCTTCATTATCAATACAGAATTCATTATCAACTATATATAGATGAGCTGTTGATGTTTAACTTTCATCCACTGATGAATACTACTTCACTGCGGGTGTAATGTGAATCATTTAACTTTCACACAACCCTAGGATGACCTTCATGATACATTAATCATGGTGCACAATTTTCACTTATCCAATAGTGCAACACTACTTTATCAACATCAAAACTTGGGAAATTCACACACTTTTATGCCTAAACCAATATTGGTGTGAAACTACCAACTAACACATAACTTCTAAGTAATTATATACTTGTATGCCCAAACCACTTGTGTGACTAGAGATCACATTTTCTATAAGTGTTGTTCTACCATGAAAATGATGATGGTTATCCATCTATTTATAGGCACTTTTTCCACCCCAAGAACTTGGCAAAACTATCCTCAATGTGCATTAGCCCATTCACCCAAGCCTCTGTCAGCCAAGTCAACTAGCACAAAAAACTCCAAAAACCATGTTCGCTTGTTCCAATTACATATTTTTATATTGTAATCTTGAAAAACATATAGCAGGAATCATTTAAAGACTCCATGACATAGTCACACAAGTCCCTTTTTCAAAAACACTTTTCTCTATTTGCTGATTTTGAGGCCCACTGTTTTGGAAAGCACTGGAAAACAACACTACTGTATATCTGTTCTTTTTGTATCACCTACAGATCATCAATTCCATTGTCATGGTTCTTTGTCAACATTTTATTATCAACAATATATCTATAACTCTACAACATAGAATAGAAACCATATGTATCACTAAATAAAATCAACCAAAATAGGCTATAGTGTTTCCTCGAGGGATTTTTTCCCAACACCATGGAAATGAAATGGGTTCCGTAACAATATATCTGAAATATTAATAAAATAAAGAAAGGAAATGGTTTCCATAAAAATATCTTATAAACATGAATAACCAATGTAAAATAAATTTCCTACATAACAATATATTTGAAACATGATTAACCCATTGAAAAGAAATGGGTTTCATAACAATCCCCTATAGACATAATCAACTAGTTGAAATGAAATTAGTTTCGTAAAAATCCACTTAAAATATTCATATCCAACAAAAATAAAACTTAGAATGGTATCAATAAAAATTATCACTAGTGAAATATGATTAAAAAATGGTTTGTGATGTTAATGTATGTAAAATTATGTAAATCTTTATTAAAAACATTAATGGGGAATAAAAATCATTAAACTTTCCAAAGTGTCTCATACCAAATTGAAAAAAATTAATCTTAAACCCCATGAAGGTATAAGATTAAATTAAACTTATAATATCAAGATATTATAGAGAATAATGATATATAATTTCATATTTAATGTTTTCATGCCTCTCAAAAGAAGATATGGGTGTAAAATAGAAAACACCTCAAAGAAGGAAAATTGTGTCAAGAATCCATTACCAATTTCGTAACATGAAATTAATAAACCCCATGAAATAGAGATCCTAGAATGGGTTTGAAAAACCTCATTAATTTAATTAATAAAATAATAAAATAAATTAATGGGTATTATCTACATCCTAAAACCTAAAAAATATGGTGAATATGGAATAAGTCTCGTTGAAAAAAAGTGAGAGTAAAAATCACCTTACAACTGTAGTAACCACTAAATTAGAAACAAAAAGAGTAATAATTAATAATGTAAACATTTAAATACAATTAATATAAAATAATTCATTATATAATGTTTCAAAACTGGTAGTAGAAATAATATAAAAAATAATTAAGTGGTTATTATAAAATTTATCACACAGATGTAAAAAATGAGAAGGAAATAATTTAAAAAGATCGTATAATTAGAGTGAGAATAAATCAATTAAATAATTATGTTTGAAAATTTATATAAAAAAATTATTGTGTAAATATAATATAAAAAATTCATATTTAATTTTACAAATATTCCTAGAAATACATAACTTATGATATATTAATTTAAACTATGATTGGAAATTGAATATAGAAATATCTTACCCTATGTTTGGTTTGTCATGTTTTTCCTCTATCTTCATGAATAATAATATTATTTTAATTATTTAATTTTTTTGGAACCACATATGTATTTATTATTTATTAATTTTAATTTACAATCATTTTATATAAATTTAATTAATAAATAATTTTTAATTAATATGTTTTGACCATATTTGGATTATGTGTCCAAAATTACTTTTATTGGACTATTATGGTTAATGGAGTAATTATTTAACCACCACCAGAATAATTATCACTAAATAATTATGAAATTTTTACACCAATAATACATTATAATCATACATGAAATATTTTTTTTAAAATGATCCAGCATTATGATCACAGAGATGGTTGATTTTTTGTATGCATTCTTAACGTTCTCATTTTTCAATGATCATTATAGAAACAAGGAAAGGAAATTTTAACATTAAATAATGGCCATTAAATCATAAATACCATATTAATTAATTATATATACTTATATATATCATTATTTTGAGGTGGTGATTAAAAATTAAGAATCACATTGCTTCAGGGAGGCGGTAGTCCAAATGTCCACAAATGACATTTTCAATTTATACTCTGTGAAATGGAAAGTAGAAAATTATATGTTATATGTATAGATAGATAATAATTTAAAAAATATCATAAATATTTCATTATATATATTATATATTTGTTAATACCATATTTAATAAATTCTATGTAAATGGTGAACGCATCACATTGATTTGAGAAGGTGGTAGTCCATATGTCCACAAAGGATGTTATCGTATTCACACAAAATAGAAAGCATGATGGTATGTGTTATATATTAATTATAAAAGTATTAATACATTATAAATTTCATAAATTTCATTTAAATTTTTTATTTTTATCAAATTTTTCATCCTTTAGATTTAGTTAAGGAAAAAAACAAATGACATCATTTCTTGATGTGGTTGTCGGTGACACACACAATCTGTAAGTTCATTACCCATTTAATGAATGTGTGTGTATTTTTCGATTGATAACCTAGAAAAAAATATCTCATTATGTTTAGGATAATTATTTCATTATATAATCATGGAATTGGATTAATTGAATGGTTGGATAAAGAATCAACACAGAAATGAAAGTTGAGGGACGTTAACTCTTTTTCAGTTAACTGCTTTTAGTATGAACCAAAGGGCTTCCTTGGTTAGATTTATACCTGAAGAGAGGATTATGGGATATGGGAGTTTATTTTTTGAATATATTTCTGTATTATTTGGATGATTTCAAATTCTTTATTGTTGTGTATAATTGATGTGGTGAGTGCACAATTATGGTTGAGGATGGAATGCATTTTTGTAAATATAAAAAGGTAAGCACTATTAGGAGGTCTCCATTACATCATGCACCACAAATAAGAATAAATATTATATATAAGTGGTTAAATGGTTGATTAATGTACACTCATTGGGTTTTGGCCTTGTGTATATTTCATTCGGCCACCTAATATTAAAGTTTATCCACTAAGTGATGTAATTTATAAATTAGTCATTGTAAATAATATTAACTACTTCCCAGAAAAATTTATGGTAAAAATATAGATGAACATATTAAAAATTATAAATTATTCTTATTCAAAATATTTAATTCAATTTTTAAAAATTCTAATTACATAAGTGACATAAATTAATTTAAAATAAATCTCACAGCTGGGATGAACAATCATGTTTTTAAAGAGAAACATTGAAAAGATTGAAATATTTATATATATAATTTCAATGTGGAATTTACCTCAATTATATAAATTGGTTTAACTGATATAAATTTGATCTAATTATACTTTATAACTAGTTAAAATTTTAAATTAACACTGGAAAATATTTGGAAGAAAATTGAAATTTCAATTAAAATTTTGTGCCATTTACAATTCATCAAAATATAAAAGTTCTCAAATAAACTCAAAAAAATCATCCAAATTAAATTTTGATACTCCTATTTTAATAATAATGCTTATTTTTTTTCAAAAAACACTTTTAATGGTGTCAAAATTTTGTTTCGAAACAAATCTTCCTTTAAAAGGTGATAAAACCACCTTTAAAAAATAAATCTTTTATGATTAAAATTGTATAGGTTCTTATATTAAACTTATCAAACATATTAGATTAATTTTATTAAAAATTATTAAATATCTAAAATTTCAATTTCATTAATATATTTCACTCGTATTGGTTAATTTAATTTAATAAGATAAAATATAATTCTAGTAATAACAATAGTTTTTTTATAAAGACTCATCCTTTATATTCAATTGGTTTTATATTTTTATTTCTAATTAAATGGTCACCAAATAACTAATTATATAAAAATGTGTAAACCATTTATTTGTAATCTAGTTACTCATATTTACTCTTGTCATTCTAATGGATATGTGATTACTATTATATTATATTTCATTCTAGTAATACTTGACCTTTATTGTAAGGAAAGTTATCAAAGAAACTCTATACAACTTGCAATTCAATAAAAACATGGTTTTTTTATAAAAATAAATAATTTGTGAACTGCGTATAAATAAAGATATATGAGACTTGAAAATAATTTGAAAAAATATATTTCTCAAATTCTTGTGATGTTACACTTCCTCATTACACCATCCAAATAGTAATGGGGACACCATAAATCCATAAACAAAGAGAAATTTTATAGAATTATGGTTTCATACTTCATAAATCAACCCACCACTCATTTTTTCTTTAATGGTGACTAAACCTTGGTAATATATCTAATAATCATTCTCTTATTCATCATGTTAAAATTGAACTCTCTATTTATCAATATCATTTCTCACACTTCGAAGAAGATACAAATTATATAATTAAATAAATATAATTTTTTATTTAACTATAGTATAGAGATACTCAAAATCATAATATTTAAAGAAACCAAAATAATAACACTGCCTGAGATTAATATCACCTAGATAAATCATGATTTTGAGACACTTATTGTTGGTATATTACATAAACCACTCATGGATTAATAAATTCATGTAAAAAACTAGATAATATACAATACACTGTAACACAAAATCATGTGTAAGGAAATTATTCTTTTGGGTTTATAACATATAAAGAAACACAACCACATCGCAATCCTATAGCAACCTATATTATAGACGCAATAAATATTTATAAAAATACACATTAAAAATATTACATAATTCTCATAATATTTGGATATGATAAATCATGTGACACATCTTAAAATCATAAAAAACAATTTCTCATTATTCTTAGAAATATTATTTTTATATATTGCTTATTAAAGTATTTATATGATTGTAATCACAGATAAATAGATGGTTTCTCAAGGACATAGAAAAATTATAACCCATAAACATTCATAATAATTCCCTAGGACATCACATTATTTAAATTAATTAGATCCATATCGATTCTAGGTTACAAAACCATGTGAGCCAATATTATGGATTTATTAATCTATAATTAATATATAGAGTGATTTTCATAAATATTATACTCCATTAATATTCGTAAAACCATCTAATGGTTTGATTGATCTTTATCTTGAGTTCATGGATACACATTGATATGATCTAAAAATACATGTAAAATGTATTATATTAATCATTGAAATATATAATTCAATATTTAAATTAAAATATTGGGTTAAATGATTAATACTAAATACATAAATATACACTAGAAACACCCATATGGATATTGGAAATCTGTCTTCAGAATAGTTTATTTTGATTAAATATATTTATATGACTTATTTAGAAATTGAATTTTAAATTTTCAAGGGTGTAAAATGGTTGATAATGACATTGAACACTATTTCAAAATGATAATGTTTCTATTATATCTACTCTTTTGATTAAAATGATATAGAATAATGAAATAATCTCATGACCATGAAATATATTCATTCATAACAACACATCGCATTTTGAATGAAATACAGGTAAATTCTCAGGAAACACATCATAGCATAATCCTCTAAAGGGACATAATACTTATAATATCTCTGTTTAAATATCCATGGGAAACAATGACTCCATTTGAAAGGATTTATTAATAGCATTCTCTCAATCACCATTGATGGTTCTGGCTGCAATGAAAGTATACAGAGGTTGGTGATATATTGAATAATAAATTATTATTTCATTTACTAAGACCAAGAGTGAGGATATTTCATATGAAATTAATATTTAATGTATTTAATATCTAATGTAATAAATACTCCATATTAGGAACATTCCTTGTTTGTGAATGTTGATTGTCTGAAAAAGCCCTTTTAGATTATCATTGTTGTGTTGTATGAATCCATGGAAATAATCCCACTAGTGGTGATCTACGAGTGCTCATATGATCTCCAAGAAATTCAACTTGATCTCTAGGTGCTAGAGAGGTGATTTTAATTTCATTCATTATTCATTCTTGATCACTCATTATTGTGTCCTGAATAAATATCTCTTTCACTTCTAATTATTAAGTGGGAGAGAGAAGGGAGTGTTGAGAGGGAATTTATTGTCTCCCACAATTATCTATTATCAATTTTATATACACTACACAATATACATAGCCCTCAATTTATAGAGTATATATTTATGTTTCAATACTATTTAATTGAATATAATCCCGTAAATAAAATTTTTTAACTTTAATAAAACCCGTTCAAAATAATAATAATAATTATATTAATATAATTTTGTGGCACGTGCTAGATTACACTATAAAAAATATTATTCAATGTTATTTTTAATTAATATCTATCTCTGGAACCGATCTTGTTCCAATAAAAATCCTCTATAATTTATTTAATTTCCAAATAAATATTTTATTCATAAATTATTATTTTATTCATAGTCTAGTGATTAAATATTTATTTAAGTATTCAATAAAAAAATTATCTATTTTAATCTCACATGTTGGTGATTAATTTTTTTTAAATTTATAAGATCTATATAATGTGAATATAATTATTCTTCAAACATTGTAATGATAATAATTCCATTAACTAAAATCAAATATAATTTAATTGAAATCCAAAGAAACAATTAGTGTGTGACACTCTATGATTATTTCTCATTGGTATAAGTATTGCTTTCATAAATTCCATGATTACTGTCAGGCAATGGGTCAGGGAGCCCAACCGAAAGAACTTAATATCATAATATCAAAAAATACATATGACCACTCATTGTGTATTATAATCCCTTTGTTACAATTTTTTATCATGTAGGATGGATAATTGCATCACCAACCTATATGCTCAATATTCCAGTCATTGACTAGCTTAAATAAGTACATCATTAATCCATGTCCATGGAATTTAATGTGGCAGTTCAATTCCAATAAAAGGGATGAGATATCACATTCCATAAGGCTGGATGAGAAAAATCCTTCCTTGTATTTTTCATTAATTACTTGTCACTCTTGATACCCCTAACATATCAAAATTCTCCATTAATTGTTATTGTCATAGATTATGAAATACATATAATTACACAAGTTGTAACACACATTAATAATAGTATTAAACTCTATGGATCATCACACACCCACTTATATAGGAATTTATAATGACACCAAAACATGTTCAATTTCTACTAGAAGTTATGGTATCCTAATATTTTATATTTTATATGACTAAGAGAAAAATTTATGAGAAGAATCATCATCTACATAATAGTACTCGCAACTAATAGTCTATGTACTATGATTACGATCATAGTTTGATATCCAACAGTAGAATATTATTTGAGAATATCTTCATAAAACATCATGGTTCACATCATAGTGGGGAACTACTATGAATATATCAATTTGATTTATACTATAGGAAATTATTACATTATATTCATGAAGAATGAGAAAAAATATGTAATAATAAGTTTAATTAATATACAATACATCAAATATTTGTATAATAATGCTAAAAATAGTTGGTTCTTGGACAAAAACTCCAAAAAACTCCAACATGGACTAGATCCAACTGCTAAAATCCTAAGTCTTCTAGATCTCACATGAATTTCATGTTTTTACTTATTCAATTCTTTAGTCAAGGGGAATTTTACGTTTTCTTCCATGGAAATATTTCTCACAAAAAATTCACCTCTCTAAACAAATACATCAAAATATAATACTTCTGAAGTGTGTTCTTTATCAACTGTTATGACCATGACACTTTTGTATGGGACATCACTATATTATTATAACAATAAACTGTGATGTGATCTTTACTGATATGTTCTACATCAATCTCTTTGACAAATATGCACATCGATACTACTTCTTTAGCTTCCTCACAAGAAACAATATATTCAGAATCTACTATATAGTCTACAACCACAACCATATTTGATCTGTCAATCTCACAACACCTCCATTAAATGTAAATATGTATCCCCTCTATGACTTCATGACATTTTGATCAGTTTGAAGACTATAATATCAATATCCTTCGATTACTAGTTCCATATATCCTCCATAATCTATGAACATATCTTTAGTATGCCTCATATACTTAAGAATAGTCTTGACATCCTTTTAATTGTGGTCAACTAGATCAACATGATATCTTCCTACCACACTTAATGTTATGGAAACATCTCTCCTAGTACATATCATATCCCACATTACTAATATGATTGTTAATTCATATGGAATCTATATCATTCTATTCCATTCTTTTTCTGTCTAAAGACACCTTTTCCTTGAAATATGAATTCCATGTAACATGGAAATAATCATCTATTTCATTTTTCTATAATAAATATCTTAGGTATCTTTTCAATTTATGTACATTGACTTAGATTTATCAACTTCATCTATCTATCACAATTTATCGTGATCTTTATAAAATATGTTACCTCTAATAATTCCTTCATAGAGAATCCATTATTTTACCATGCCATAATAGATGGTAAAACTAATATTTCAATTTGAATAAGTAATAATGAATAAACATGTAATATTATGAAAAATATGAACTCCTACTAAACCATTTATTGTAATAAGAAAATAATTCATCATTTTTCAAAATAAAATCAATTATCAACTTATCAAAAGGAAATTTTCAGGACCTCGTTACTTTATTTAATCCATAAATTGAACATTGTAACTTGCATTCCTTGTTAACATCCTTTGGGGTCACAAACCCTTTGGTTTTTATCATATGGACATATTCCTAAAGGTTTTAATTATGTAAGGATGTTTTGAAATCCATTTTCAAAATCTCATAATCGTGGAATGTTGTAGTTGCAACTATAATTCTGATGAATTTCATCTCTGCAATTGGTGAAAATATTTCATTATAGTCAATGATTATTGCGGATTAAATAATTTTTCATCTAGTTACACCATAAAAGTAGTTTTTAAACTTATATTTCCATTTTATTCTTGAGTAACCATTTTCAACCAACAAATGTAACATCTACTAGAGGGTATACCAAAACTTTGTCTCGGTTTTGGTACATGGAATCCATTTCAGAATACATGGATTTATTCCACTTGGAGTAATATGTTTCAATAAATATTTCATTTTTAGTTGGAGGATAATTATTATCAATGAATAATGATTTATGGTCTTATATTACTAGAAAACCAAAATATTATAGCCCTCTAACATCTATAGTACTCCTAAACACCAATTTTGTCCCTGAAACAATTTTTTCATCCATGGGGATTTTGGGAATTTTTTCCAATGATAAATCTTACATATCTTGATCTTGGACATCAAAAATATTTATCTCACTCCCACTATCTCTTTTATAGATAATATCCTAAACAATAAATTTTATATTTTTGTCAACCGAAACCTTTTCTATGAAGGATTTTATAGGTAGTATCCCTTTGTTTCTTTGGGACATCCTATAAAGATACACATTATGCCTCAGGGTGAAAGCATGATACCTGAATAGGCCTTAACAATTTTTTTGTAATTCCCCACATGTAATTAAGACAACATGGGATTATTTTAATTTCAAAATTGTAATGGTATACCATCTATAACATTAGTTGGAACTCAGCTTAGTACATATTCTACCAATTATAACTTCTATCCCCAAATGGTTAATGTAAGACTCACATGACTCATCATTGATCTCACCGTGTCTAACACGGTGTTGTTACCCATTTCACATAAACCATTCTACTGAAAAGTATAAAGAGGAGTGTGTAGAGATAAAATATCCAAATCCTATAAATAATATGTTATGTTTTGATTATAAAATTCTCCTCCGTGGTCTAAGAGAAGTTTTATAATCTTTATACCAATATGTTTCTCAACATCATTCTTGTATTCCATGAATTTCTCAAATTAACTTGTCTCATAAATCATTATGTTTACAAATTCCTACGTACTAAAATCATCAATAAAAGTTATGATGTATGAGTACACACCTCATTATTTAAGATGAAATCTTCCACACACATCGTTAGGAACTAATCAAATAATATTTTTATCCCTTTCACCATTCCCATAAATTTGGGATCTACTAATTTTTTCATGTAAAAATGTTTGAAAAAATTTTGTTTTCATTCAAAAGGATATAAATATTCATCTTGATGTTATTTAGTCATGTCCATTACATTTACATGAGCTAGCTGGTGATGCAAACATCAGGTTTGTTATGATTCATGTAAAGTAACTTTATTACAAAATGGAATTATTTGGTTCATGTAATCCATCACAAGGAGACGGTTATTTAAATGTACATTTCCATAAAAAATTTAACCATTCTAAAAGTATAATGAATAATTTCCAAAATTGAAGATCAATCCCTTTGTATAAAATCTTGATACATAAATTTTTTTTTTGTAATTGAAGGAAGATAATAACAACACTTTAAACACAATATCATATTGGTTGGAAATATGAGGTGGTATTACCTAATAGTTATAGTTGAAAGATTTCCTCTATTGGTTTCTTAAAGATATAACTCTCCTCAGTCAACCTTTTTAATCTAGTTGGTTACACTATTTGAATACATATGTCAACACCACATGTTTTATCTAATACCCAATATGTAGAAATATATAAATGAAATCGATAACCATCTTTCTTGAAGCTTCCCATTTCATCATTGACTGTGTGAGATTTTTCTTCAAGTGGCCCTTATTGTCATATGTGATAAAGACATCATAAAATTTCATTACTTTTCTCTTGAACATCATTTTCTTTGAAATGAGTTAATAAGATTGGGTCTTAAAGATCAATTCCTCCCCATTCCATTTTTTCACTATAAGGATGGATGGTTTATCATGATTTGAATCATTATATACTTGATGAAGATGATCAATAAGGTCTAGTAGAGACTTATCGATGAACATTAAGTTAGAATTCACAAAAAAAATGGAGCAAATCTAAGGGAGTGACGATAGAATGAATTTATTCCCTAATTTATCAGAGAGTTTAATCACTAGAACCTCTAAGTCCTCCATGTTATCAATGATATTGGCTATGTGAGTCCTATCTTTAGCTCCCTATTTAATCCTACTCTAAAAGAGTGCCTTTGAAATATCAAATTCTTCGTGTCTAGCACTATCCTATTAATGACAATGGAGGTTCTGAAGAATTATAAAGAGATCCATGTTTTCTTGGGAATTCATTACATCCCTATAAATCGATGAAATCCTCAATCATTGTACATTGACTTCATCACTAAAATATTTTTCATTGAAAATGAACTCATCATCACTTGGATCTTCATCATGTGGTTGAAGAATTGAGGATTCTATCACGTAGGATTATTATTCATGGATTAACACAACATATGTATGTATTAACCACTTCTAGAAGTTACTTTCAATTAAGGAGATATATTTCTCCAATATTGATCTTGGGATAGTGGGGATGTTGAACTTTTATTTTATTCAAAAATTTAATTGAGCATATTATTAGTGCTTTCTTGATATCAAAATATGTTTTATATAATAAATTAAATTTATTTATTTATTTATTAAATCTCCCCTATTTTATAATGTATCAATATCCCACACCCATGAACATGGAATTTCAAGTTTCTTTAACATTCTAGTGGATGTTATTTCAATTAAATTCATAAATGATTGAGACATTGTCCTTGAAACCCATAATAAATTAATTAGCTAGGTAGTATTGGAAACTATAGAATTGCAACTCCTTGACCCGTCAAATGGATTTCCCTATCATGAATTCTGAACATAAATTTCCTCAAATCACCCCTCTAATTTTTTATTAAACATATATTTTATATTATAATAAATAAATGTTTGGTTACGTCAACCCAAAAAACTCATGAGAGGTCTCCGAAAATGATTGTTTCCAAACATTATCCATGTACTACACATAGTTTTATGGTTTTCGATTCCCTTATCCTTAACTGATGATAACAAAGTTAAGAGATGATCTTAGAAAACAACTTATCCCCTTTCAACTGATCAAACAAATCATTAATCCATGCAAATAAATACTAGTTCTTCATTGTAACTCAATTGAGATTTCAGTAGTCTACACAAAGGCACTGAGAACCATCAGTCTTCATGGGGAAGATAATCGACACCCCCCAAGGTGACACATGAGGGAATATAAAGCCTTTATCAATTAATTATTTAGTGTAAATGATCCAATACATCCTGAATATTATTATAATATATTTTTTATTAACTAGAAATCTCCAAAGAAGCTCTACATCTAAATGAGAGAAGACACAAGAAGGAATACGAAGAGAAGTCTTTGTCTTTGTTCTAATGGATGTAGTTATATCCATTTCAAAAGATAGTTTCTCCATAAGAAGATTATATAAATTAATAATATGGGTTGTAATGAACATGTTAAATTCACCAGAATCAAATAGAGCGGTCATTAATGATGAGGTTATAGTAATGGTACCTCTAACAGTCACTTTACCCATTTAGGCTTCCTCTAGAGACTCTTCCACTATATAAATAAGATTCACTTCGAATTTCTATGGCTGGTACCATTTTTTATGTGAACCATCTGATTTCCTTGAAATTTTATGATGATCTGATGATCTTTTCCCATAATAAGGATTTGATAAGTGATGGAAGAATCATTATAGGTTCCTTGAACATCTGTATGAGTTACATATCCTGTGTGCCTCAGTGAAAACCCAATTATAATTTCCAAGAATACCATAATGGTCAAAATCCAATTAACATCCTCCATGTTCTATAATATGACTTGATTGACCCTAACATCGAGAACTATCATGAGAATCATCACACTTTCAGTTTCCTATTATCAAACCAACATTTCCCCTAGGATAAAAAGTAACTCTTGATAACAATAACATTCCTACTAGGTCTATCTCAACTGTCATTTCAATATCGATCACATCAACATAAGTGGGAATCAATATTAATAAAAAATGTTAATGTGTATCTAATTGATGTCCTAACTCAATGTGTCGAGCCGCTATATTTTCATTAGATAAAAACACAAGTGAAAATTACACCAACAAAGAAAAATGATTTGAATACTCAATCACCATTTTTTCAGCATGTTAAATATTGAAATACTATAAAGCTTTTGCTAACACCATTGACTATTGATAGATTTGGTCAGGGAAAAAGAACATTTAAGTCCTTTCACTCTAAGACCTCATGTTTCTATAGAATCACTATCATATACCATCATCTTATACTTGGTCCATATAGCATGAAGGTGGAAAACTTCTACTTGATAAAGCTTGGTGTATCCAATAACTCATACATACATTTTATCATTCCCAACCATTCCTTGGAATGTTGATGATCTGTAAAGCCTTTGAAAATTGGTGGCTTCTGGTGAAGTAACTGTTGAGAATGATTTCGAGTGACATACCCCTGAGGATCCATAGTAGGAGCCAAAATGGATACTAATTGTTGTACATGTCCTATATCTTGGTCAATGTGCATGATCACCACAACTATATTTGGTTCCATTGAAGGATTCTCTCATTGTAGATTAGCAGTAGCTTCCTCCATGATCTGATTTTCACATCTTCTTGGAAGAATGATTCTACACAACATTAGTAGGAAATTTTGAATACATTAGGTAATGGTCAAATAATGAAATGAAAGAATTAATCCCAATAGATGGAACAAAAAATTTTGGATTCCACTCTATCAAAATAAGAATAATGAAATCATTAGTAATAATTCATAAGACATCCATCCCTAAACACCCTTTTAGACATAAGGTTCATTACATTGAGAACTAGCTTGAAACTCAATTGCAACAACCTCCTATGTCCTGAAAAGATTTCAAAAATTCATGATGACTTCAGAAAAAAACCATGTCATCCTCCTATAATACCTCTTTTTCATGAAAAAGCTCAAGTACCCTTGTAACATGATAAACAAGCGGACCTTGACATCGCCCGAAAAGCTTTCCCAATCACCATGGATCGATGACTAGCAACTGTAGTCATAAAACATGCAAGTGGGTACAATTTTTTCAACATGACATATTGGATGTAAGGAAAGAATGTTAATATGAATATAAAAGAAACTCCAATATGAGTAATGTACCAAAATATAAATAGGAATAAAAATCCCAAAGTATCATAACCCATGTACCAAAAATAAGGAAAACAACCCCAAGGTCCCTTATGACCCAACTCACCAAATCCTGATCTCAACATAAAGATCTGCCTCTAAGAGATCTCATCCCATTTCTTGAACCTAGAAGATGAATGTATAGAAACACCTGAAATCAAAATTAGGGTGTGAGCCTAAGCCCATATGATACCACAAAATAATACATAATAGATACCACATTTAGATTATCCAAATAATAGATTTTAATTTTCAAAAAAAAAATATTTTTTTTATTTCAAAATCATATTTAAACCAAACATGATATACATTTTCAAAATGATTGAAAATACATTAAAAGCCTAGGATTTTATATGAAATAGAATATCTAGAAATATTGGATTAAATAAAATAGTTACTTAGATAAATTTATTTAAATACACAAAAGGCATGTAAAGTAGTTCTACAACGTTGGAATGTATTTTTATCTCATATATAAATAAATAAGTGTGCAACATTGTCATCTTCCAAAATGTACTATAGTATTTCTAGTAATAGGACTCTGCAGTCTCTAAGTGATCTTAGAAAAATGATTATAGTCAGGTACCCTAACACCTTATAGAGGTGACTTGTAGCCATCCCATCTTGGATATAACCCACCATAGGCATGTTTTGGAATGTTTTAATAGTGTAAAGTGTATCCAAATAACTCACCAACTAAATAAGGCTCTCATGTAATTTTACATACGCGAAACCTGTTTTAAGAATTCCTAAAATACAATAAATCCCATTCATCCATTTTCAAAATTAAAATTTCTTTCCATTTAAAATGAATACAGTTTTTAACAAAAAAACATGCATATTTCACAAGATAAAAACCATAAGTTTCTATTAGAAAAATTTATGTTGTTTTTTCACAAGATTGAAATCAATACAAAACCAATTCCATCATTTTCACAATTCATTTCCATAATTAAATTCAATATTTTAATTGAAATCATATCCATCAAATCCATAATTTAAAATAAAAAATTTCTATAAAACAAACCCCAATCCAATGAAATTGGGTGGTTTCTAAATTTTTGTTCCCAAACCATTTCAAATCTCCAAATTCATTGGAATAAAGATTAATCAATTTAATTAAATGAAAATGTCATTAATTGAATTTAAATAAAATGTTGAAATAAATCAAGAAGTTTTGGACTACTCAATTTTTCTAATTGGGATGGAACCCTATACCTCTTTTAAAAACTCAACACTCACAATGGCTCCTGTCAATGAGAGAGAAGGTGGAGAAGACCTCAAAAAACCTATAAGAAAGATCCAACACCATAGGGAAAAGATCCATCAATTCCAACATGTCCTATTATAAACACAATAAAGGATAAAGAGATATAGATGAATAATTATGGATAATGTTTACCCAGATATCACCCCCAATGGAAATAATGATTGATAGACAATGGAATGGATCCAGAAGAATTGGAGGGCTCCAAGAACACATAGGAAAGGTTTTGGGATGAAGGAATGGGAATTAGAGATGACAGAATAAAGAGATAACCATGTGTTGCATCCCTTTTATAGCCACTGTTGGGGTGTTACACATCATGTAGTCTAGTTACACATTGTGAAAGATTTAATTTGGAAAATAGTGAGGACATTTAGAATCTATAATTCCCCTTTAAATATTTGGAATTACATGATGTGTAACTACTATTCATGTCATGAAATTTATGTGATTTCTAACAAAAGAAACCCCCATTATTGTTCATTAAAATCCTATCTAAAAATACTTCACATCATGTAAAGTGAAATCACGTCATGTACCCATCACACCATGAACCAGGCTTCACGTCTTGCACCCTACATCAGTTACATGATGTGTAACCTCATTACATGGTGTTTAATATCCTCGTAGTTTACTAAAACACCTTGTTTAAAGTTGAAAAATCCAACAATTATTGGACTTCACCATTATTTCCTTCCTCCCAATCATGAATCAACCCTTACCCAAACAACGAAAAGGAAAACCATGATATGTTTTAAGAAATACCTGTCAAAATGGTAAAATGTTGTTTCAAAATATCATCTCTTGTCTCTTCTATTTTAAGAATGAAAACATTGTTTGTGAGGTGTCGATTTACCACCGTCATTGATTGCATTCTTTCATCATTTAATTCCACCTTCAATGATGGTCATGAACAAATTTTTATGGTTGATCCATATTATATTATATATATTATAATATTTTTAATGTTCACAAACCAGTAGATATACATTATATTTAATAATATAAAATAACTGATTTGTGATGATCAAGAAACTCTAAATTAATCTAAATGATTATCATTACTGAATTATCTATTGAATCATTCTCACATTTGGGAAAAATTGTATTTTAATATTCTATAATTTCACTAATAAAAAATATGTTCAGTTCTAGAAAACTATCCACTTTATACATTTTTTTTCAATACATATATACAGGTAAACCAGTGATGAAAACCAATCAAACTAACAGTTCTGAGTGACGAGATTGAATATCATAACCCACCATAATGGGATATAAAACACCTTAATTAAATTATAAAAAATAATATATATATAGAAATGGTAATGGAATTATTAATTAATGAATCTAATTTGATTATCTAGGATAAAAATAGTATGTTAAGAACATCTTCAGACTTAAGGAAAAATATTCTACCCGTACCTCTATTATTCCTTCAGGTTTCTCTTTCTATCTTTTTAACCATAATAAATTCTCTTTTTTTTTCCTATTATAAATGTTGTTTATATGTTCTAAAATTGTTAATCAAAATTCTTTAATCCCTCTATCATGAGGATATACATGTTTTTAAAAGGTTCCCTACTCAATTCTTCCAGATAAGAAATCCTAGGTTAAAGGGACTTCCTGAATTCTTACCCAATTTCTAGTTCACTGAATAGTCCTTTTTATGACATGATTTTTTCCTAAAATCACTCATTTTATTATGAAAACATTCTTGTTTCAGTTATGGTTTAATTCAAAATATTATGCCCTTTTCTACATTTAATGCTCATGAATAGTTTCCTTAAACAAAACTAAAATGTTTTAATTCTAAAGTTTCCTAAATACTCTTTTACAAGTTATTGCTTCAATTTGAGATCACCAGTCACAATCTATTTCTGTTTTACATTATTAATTTCTAAGTATTATTTAATTCTTTCCTTTAATGGAAAATTTTATGATACAACCATTTATAATGATTTATGACAAGATTATTATATCCTATTATTTATATGGGTAACCCCTATGTTTTGGATTGATTTATTATATATGTTTATTTATGTGGAAAACATATTCGTGATCATGTTGGGATGGTTTTTCCAAGGTATCAATCCAATTCATTGGGTAATTTTTAGTCTCATGATACTTTTTGTTTAACGGTCTTGGTTGTTAGCATTGACTCGTGCTCCATGTGTAACAGTCCTGGTTGTTGGCCTTGACTTGTGATCCTCTATGTGCAATGATCTTTGATTCATGCTATAGTCATGATTTATATTTCTACCACATTACTATGATTCCATGATTATATGGTCCCATTTCCTATATGTTATTATTCCTTATATAAAATCATGTTCCATGCCTTTTTATATCATTATGTCATGCCCTCTACCCCATGTGCTACGTTTTATTTTAATTTTTAATTCCTTGTTGGGATTTTTAGCTCATAACATTTTCATTGTTTTCCCAATGTGATCCTATAAATATGAATGAGATCAAAGGAAGTTAGGATCTTATAATATAAGACAAACAAAGAAATTATTTATTTAGTCCCATGTTTTCTGTTTTATGTACCGAGTCTTCTAAAAACACTATACTTTATGATCCTTTTATTTGTAATTTGATAGTTAATTATGTTTAAGATCGTGTAATAATATGTGAAAAAAGGATACGGTCTATATACATAGTTTTTCAGGGTTCTATTTTGATTCCAGATGTGGACATTGAAAAATATTTTCATCACCGTGTAATAATATAAGAAAAAATGGGTCACTTTCTTCTAAATTACTCGATGAAAATGTCATTTTCCACATTTGATATCATATTGTTTTCTGTGTATACGGTAAAATTTACTAAATATCACAAAAAGGGTAAAATAAGATCATCATTAATCTTCATCCACCATACCATATTAATAATTTATAAATCATTATTTCACTAATATCATTCCAATATAGCATATATGGTTGATTGAGATAAGTTAATATTTCATACTCACATAGAATTTTTTGTAAAATATTGGATATAATATTCTGCAAATCGACCATATTACTTATTTTTTATCTTTCTACCATATTGATTCAATAAGCCATTCATGAAATATTTTTTTTTCAACATTTCAATCTTATACACCATCATGTATACATAACAATATATACAAAAAACATCAATAAATGATATTATGTATGAGTTCCCATAAATTGTATATTTTAGAAAATATCCAAAAAAATTTGTCTTTTAAAATTATGGAATCATTTTGGTTCTCTCATCATGTCCACAAAGTGGTGGATTGGTAATCATTTCTTATAAAAAAATTCACATCTATCATGTGATTTTAGTTTAAAAGAGTATAAATGACAATCTTGATATATCATAGTTAGATGGTTATAATTTATATGACCAAGATAGTTATTCTAGAATTGGGTGTAAAATATATCTTGCGAATTTGATTTAATAAAAAATTTCAATACTTCAATTTGGTAATCTTATGAAGTATGAAAATTATTAGAATTCCCATTACTATAATATATATTGTATTTGTAAAGATAACCCCTACTATTTCCATATATGAAAATAAATCAGCTGTTATCTACGAAGAAAAAGGAATTAATGTTTTAGATAATTTTTGGTATATAAATAAAAATTTTATATACAAGATCAATCATGGTGAAAAATGAAATATGTTGTCTCATATAGCCAATGTAGTAATTTGTGCTCTACTAGCTTCTAAAAAACACGTGTAACCTCTAAAAAACATCCAAAACCACTTGATTCCTATATTTGAATTTATATGTAAGAATTAATCAATAACAAACACACCATAAGATTCCTCTTTCTTATTTTATTAGGATTAGTTGTGCTTATATATGTCATTCCTCCCATTAGAAAAACCCACTCTGTATTTTTCAATTACATGAATTTGGATCATCCTTATATAGGATCGATTGTTCTTAGAATCCTAAGACTTACATAAATTCAATTCACAGTTTTCATTTTTCCATCCACTTATTCAATATATTTCATGTTTAATTTTCATTCCCTATGACAATTTCAACATACTGAATACTAGTAAGGATTTCAAAAAATGTATTCTAACTATTTCTCACATTATATTTCAGAATAAATTGGTGGATCATTTTGGTAGTGGGGATAAAATTAGATATACTTAAAATGAATAAATGATCTTAATGCCCACGTTTATGTGGCATTCTATATATCTAATTAACATGACTCCATTAGGCCCAGATACTGGTGACACTCTAAGATTTCCTATAAATAGTTTATTAATTATGTCATAACTCTTTTGTATCACCTTCTCTTGATAAATACCATGATGGGGGGATTTTATTATATACACACACATTTCCTGTTATTTCTTCTTGAGCTCACTTTATGTGAATGATATCATGAAAATATCGATATTTGTGTTACCAACTATATGTTTAATGTTGAGAGAGACATTATCATCACTATATTCCTTAAAAAGAGACATCAGAAATAGGGTTTCACGTATGTATAATTTCCCATTATTTAATAATATATTCCAAAAAATTCTATAACATTTCTAGAAATTTATTTTTTACGGAATGTTTTCCTTTTCTAGTGTAAGATCTATGTTCTGGAGTGGTTGTTCAATTTTAAAGAATGATGAAATTTTCATTTGGTGGATAGGCCATATATTAAATTGAACATAGAATTATGATTCCAAGAGTCAGAATACTTGATGTGTTGTTTCAGTAATCATTTGAAGCTCAGTTGGTGGTGTGGTGTTTTTGAGTGCGTTTCGGGGTTTTAGGACCCAAAATAAGAATTTTGGGTAGAGCTACAGCAAATTGATGAGGGTTTATGTGTACATTTATTTATTATGTAAATTTGTTATATACATATTAATTGTATTTTAACACTATATATCATCCTTGGAGGACCCCATTTTTCGTGAAAATACATTTTTGATGTATGTCATGTTGGAAAGACCCTATAAGAGGGGTATTTATAGCATAATCCCACAGTTTAAAATCTAAAACCATAGGAATAATAAAAAGGGGGAATTACCCCTTTTCCATTAACCATTAAATATATCTATTTTTATTCCTCTTCCCCACACATAGTACTAGTAGACAGTGGATATTCTCTCATTCTTCTCCTTCAACATAGAAAATGTGATATCATGGTTATCCAGACTCAGAATCAAATATTGTCAGTAATGTTTGATCTTCCTTGGAAGGCCTGTCAGTCCAATACACGATTTTATATGTTTCTATCATTGTATTGGATGATATTTCCAAGGGAGATCATACACCATTTTTATAGGTTTTATTTGTTATTTTATTTCACTCATTCATCTTTGAGTAAATAAATGATATTTTAAAAGTGAAGTTTCTTAAATGTATGGTTGGTGGAATATATTATTTTCCATTAAAATTTCATCATTAAAAAATGTGGTGTTGTTCCGCACAGTGCGTATACCATACGATGATTATAAAATATAAAATACATTTAATAGGTCAAGTACACATTGATTAGACATCATTTAAAACCTTTATACATTGTTAATGGTTACCAACCACAACCCAAACTACCCCATGTGTGGGTTCGATCTTATGAATTGATGACCATTAGTCATTGAGACCAAAATACTACAATGGTGTGTCTAGATATTCCTTTATTAATGAAGTGATCAAATGATCATATTACAATGAAAATGGGTTCTAAAATGGAATGTATGAAATACATGACCCACATCCATCACCTGAGAGTGAATGTTTTAAAAATAATTAATGAATTATAATGAGGTGTGGATATTCATTGGATCACCATGCTTCTTATAAATGAAATGTATTACTCGAATTAAATTGAATTGGGTTTTAATATGGGAACTAGACTACTCCAAATCCTTTTTGTAATCCACTTTTTGGATATGTTGTAACCTCACAGTTTAATCATCAAGTCTCAAACCACATTTAAATGTTCAAAATTAAAATTTAATTTTTCAAAACTATATGTAGGGCCATGTAAGTGTGAGCATGATATAAGCTAGAAACGTGTTTTGATTATGTCACCACATCACTGATTGTAAGGAAATGTTTTCATTTTATCTATATTTTTTAAATCTATTGAAATACAATAGGATTGGTAGTTCTATTAGCTCGATATATTTCTTTATTCTGCTGTGACACTCTCCATACCCTAATCCCAGTAGATCTTGATCTGAGAGTGAATATCCCATCGTCCGACCATGCCTACAACTCATCCCTCGCATGCCATTTCCTCCAAAAACTTGACCATCCAGAAGAACAAAAAATTCCCATCACAATAACCACATTCATTGACAATGAATTTTCTACAAATGAGCATAAAACCTCACACACCTACATTACCATCGAAACCAATGCCAGAATTGGAACCCAAACAATCTCCATCGTCGCTTGTCTCCATATGTCTACATCTATAATGTTTCATCAGTACCACCTCCACCAAGGTACCTCCACCAAGAACAAATTAATTCAACCAAAAAACAATTAAAGTTTACCTCCTTTGATTAATCTTACCAAAATAATCCACCCAAATAATGATCACACACTGACATCACCATATTTACCAAACCATATCTGACACTAGGAAGAGAAAAAACCCAAAAATAATGGAAGGAATGAGGATCACTATGTAACACCTCATCCAATTGAATAGATCCTCCAAAAACCTCATTGAGAATGAAATGGGGATGAGGGATGCAACACAATTCTAGAGTAGAGTTAAAGAGGACATTGTCTCAACAAAGTGACATGACCTTCATCAGGATCGTCTACCACTTTCTTCAGACGAAATGCATTGAAAACATCACCACATGAACAACCACCAACACAAATACCTAGAGAAACACCTCCATTAATTGGAAAATAAACATCCATCATAACCTCAATTAAGAAATCCAGGAACAAAGATTGAAGACTTCATCAACCAAAAAGGACCACAAAGGGCCACTGAGGAATTAGACTCACCAGGGAAAAATGATAGCACAATGATACGCAAAGAATGTGGTATTGTATGATAGGTCAAGTAGAAAGATTATTGTAGGTAAAACAACAATAGTGAATCATACACTAAATGGGTCATGTAGAATGATAATTGTTGGGAGAAAAAAAACATAGAATCAAGGTCGAAAAGAAAAAAACACAAACAAAATGAGAGCTGGTGAGATACCTTGAAACACTCACATTAACAGAATCCCAAATCACCATTTAAACCCATCACATAGACTAAGATGGGGTTTCACGCGCTTGTATCAGTGGTAAGACTAGAGGAAGAAATAGACCAGAACTTCAAAGCCTAGTTATGTAAGGAATATAAAACACAGGGTAAGGAGTGTAGAAGATGAGGAAAGGAACAAGTTGAAGGCAACACTTTGGGCCGAGAAGATGAGGCGGTGAGAGAAGGCGTTGTGTTGGGAAGGACCCTATAACGAGAGGATAATGAAACACTAGTTGAGGTTGTATCCATACTCAAATATCTCATGGTATGTATAATACACATAGACCTATTTATTTACCTATTGGATATATGGAATTGAAGAATGAATTATTGATGAATGAATTATTGATGAATTAATTTAACTGTGTAAATTGTATTAAAGAATTGTGACTGGTATGACCATAAAGCATACCATTTTCGGATATTATACATGAATTATTAATGGTTTGATTTAGTTATACATTGGAATGGATATTCCTCATGGATTGTGTTTGATTATTAAATGTAATATTCCAACATATTAAATTTTTCCATGGGTGAAGCATAGATTCCAATGTTGAATTCAATAGACATTTTCATTAGATAAATGAAATTATATTACAAATTGAGAAACACTTGGGATCCTAATACAAAATTATTTGTAGAAACTCAAAGGTTAAACGAATTGTATTACACTTTCAGTGAAATTTGGTTTCCTTATATGAACTGAAAATTCAATATTTATTAAGGAAACACTTTTAAGGAAAAGCGAGAAACCAATAGTTCAAGAACTAAAATAATTAGATGAACCATTAAAAACAACTTCAACCTATTAGATTTGATCTCCCTACTTAGATTCCAAGAGACAGTGTGAGCCGATGTATCAGGATCATCCATCAGAAGTTCTTTGAAATGATATTTCAGTTTGTCCCAAGATTGGATGTACACTTATTGGATGAGCGTCCCATAATTAAATTATCTGATCAATATCAGATCCTATTTTTCTATCCAGTTACTCTACTACTCATTGGTAACCACCCTAAAAGTTCTTCCCATCATTCTATTGGCTTCTTCGATAGTAGCCTTAATCCTCAGAACAATTCCCACCATTTCCTCACTCGAGTGAATAAGCATATCCAAAAAAGGATTATGCATCATACCAGACTCTCGTGGTTGGACAATTTTAGCATTAGAGGGGGGAAGGGGATCCCTGGCCATCATCTTGACTTTGGATTTCTTCACAGATCTAGTCTCCCTTGGGCTGGGAAATATGAATAGTATTTTCTATATTTCTGAGTACCCCTCCGGATCATTCTTCTCCTCGGGCTTGTAAGCCGATCACCCTAGAGGTATTCTTCTATATCTCATGATAAGATATTAGATTCCTCATCACAGGACTCAATTCTAGGTTCCCCTTGCTCTAGTGAGGGCCTAGCCTGATCCACATCAGGCTCCTGTTCTAGATGGGCCTTCAAGAGCTCTTTAAAACAATTTCCTAGCGCAATTGCAGCCACCTCCATACATAGAACATTCCCTAAAACTGGTTGCAACACCTTAAAATCTAGAAAATCTACCTCCCTTAGATTTCAGACCATTGGATCTAGGATCACACCCTGAGCACACAACCTCGGCATATGAAGCTGCCTTGGGTATCTTGGGGCCTTCTTCCTCATCCCTTTGTAGATTCACCAAATTAATACCAATACCAAGTTTCACCTCCCCTATAACATCACCCTCTATTACAAATGGCACAGGTAGAGGATGTTGTGATCCACCTAGATCCACCCTCAAGTGTCAGAAGACAAATGTCACCAGTGGATTCACTCCCCAAGATCCACAGTTCACATCCATTGAAAAATTGACATTAAGGTCCACACCCAGTGGCTTTTGTCAAAGAAATCCTGCCACAGGTTGTGTTTCTTGTTCCTTAAAATTGTATACACCCAAATTATTATTAGTCCCCCATCAACATGTTTTCGTAGAATGACCCAACCTCTTACAAACAGAATATAAATTGAACCATGATTCATAGACCGCCTATTTTTCTCCAAAACTCTTTCGAAACTGTTATCCAAACATAATATAAAGGCAAATTGGACACATCAACTTCAATGTATACTTATAGATTAACAAGGTGACAATTAGCTTCGGTATGGATATCTGATCACAGATATCTTCCAACAAAATTCTCAAGCAATATAATCACCAAGGGATTTTGTAACGGTAAAGGGAGGATACAGAATCTTACCCAAATTTCACTATAGAGGAATCACACATCATATGAAAATTGTATGTCCATAGAAAGAGGTATAACCAGGATCTGTTGATGTTACAAGGATCACTAGAGCAGGCTCTGACTAAATCCTCCTCCGATGAAATACGTATCATGATATGTCTCTGGTCGATCATACCCAATATCTCCTTTTTCTTGTTATTCCCATGAATTGTAGACATACTTGTCGAAATAATCAATTGAAGTCCTTAGATTCTTGAACCGTGTAATCTACATATGATTGAGAAGTGCCTAGGTTTCATTAAACCTTGAAAGATCATAAATATATATGTATGTCTTAGTTTCATCAAGGATAGGGATTGGCATGGTAGGGGTGGTTGAGAATGTACTCAGTCATCCTTTCGAAGTTAGAGTCTTTTATTTAATTATTAACTATTAGTATATCCCTGTTTTGGGTATTATCAATTTCATGTGAACTAATTTAATTTTGGGCATATCATTTTCATGAATGGTTGATTAATTTTTACTAGAGAAGTTATCTATTATTATTATCTACCATATTTTTTTTATCTTCCACTGGATTTATTTTTATTATTATTTTGATCTATATTTATTACTAATATTATGAAAATAGTATATTTACCTTGACACCTTTCGAACCTCACTTATAGTTGAAATCCTGTAATGTATAGGTTAGCACACTTGATGCCAAAACCTCAATAGATCTGGTCAGTGTTTATAGAGTGAAATTGGTTGGGACATGACAATGGTTTTCATGGATTTATTTTTTGGCTTATTTATTTGGGATGATGTACATGAAACTATGAATGTGTTGGAACTGGGTATGTATATCATTTCTAGGAATGTCCAACCCATGCTTGATGGGAAATCAAATTTCCCTGGATGGAACATTCATTCATGTTAATTTTTTGGTAAATTTAATTTGGATTTACCCAAAGGTATTATAGTATTTATACTGGTTACTGACTTATAGGTTGTGAATATACTTCCTGGAATGGAATAGAAAGAGAAATGTTGTGATCGTGCATCATTATTAGGGACATAAGATTCACATGTCAATATCATTCTTATATGTGTACCATGAGTGGGTGATTTGATGTGTATATGCATGTATTCCTTGCTATGTGATAGCCTTACCAAATGTTGTTATGGATTAGGGTGAGTAAAATATTTTGTCTACATAAACCTAAAATGTTTATTAAAAAATAATAATTGTTCCATAGTTTATAAAAATCTTGAAATGATTTATATAAATAAAATAATTTTCAAGTGAATAATAAATTACCCATAATTGAATATTTAAATGTCAAATAAAATAATTATTTTTAATAAATTTGAATAAATACTTGTATATGAAAGTTAAATGGTATATACATTAAAATTTATAAATTCTTACACATATATAAAATAGAAATGACATTACATATAATTTATTCCTCTTATGCATGATTAGACCGAAGTAGGACATTCTTATCCTTGTTTTCCTATGAGATTTATCTAGAAATGATGTTTTGAAATATTAGATGATTAATTTTTATGGTTTCAATATAAATAGTATTCCAATTATAATTGAAATACTGTTTCCTTAGTAAATTATTAATTCATAAACAAATAACTGAACATTGGAATGGGAGGACAGGAACCTCATATTTAACCTTTATTTTTTCATCCATAAGTTCTTAACAACTTATAGATTTATAAATGTGATAAATTGGATGATTATTAAGAGTTTTTTAACCACTTATTTGGTGTTACATAAAAAGTTAATATGGAATATTACTTACCTAATCCCCTTGGAATTATTAAATAACTTTTCAATTATTGTCTATTTATTTATATAATGAATCCTTTAATTAATACACTAGTTGTTGCCTAAAGATTTCTTCTTCCATAGATTGGAATTGACCATTTCATTAATAGATCCTTATTGTGAGAACTTATGGGTAAACAATGTTTAAAAGAAAATTATGATATAAATTTACTATAATGATGAATTAAATCAATATAATAACATGCTATGTATCATTGTAAAATTATTTCCTTTATAACTTGTACCCACCAATTATTATATTTAAGACAGTTTACTGGTATATAAATGTGAACAGATGTAATTTTTTTAATTAAAATCCTTATGATTATATTGATAACTATGAGCCCTTTTGTAAGGGTCTGATTTAGAAATACCTTGATATAAGTTACCCTTAACATGAATTTGGATATTACCCTTAGGTTTTAGTGACATTATTTTGTTTATTTGGCCAATGGAATGGGTGGTAGAGCCTAGGGAGAATTTCGGTGTGGCTCGCATTTTAATGTTCATGCCTTGTGTAATAGGGAGAGGTTAGACAGGTTGTGCTATAACCTATGGAAAGGAAAGTCAGTTTAATTTTGATCGGAGTTCCAAATCACTCTATGTACAAAATCATAGATCATTTTAGTAGCATATAACCTTAGATAATTAAATGATAAAAATTTGTAGGCATGTGGTTTTCTTGTATATAAAATCTCTATTGGGTATTACCATATATAGATACTCTATGAGTGTCATCTCCTTATCATTATATATTGTAATGTTTGTGACCATATAAGGTGAACTCCTCTATATGGTTGCTCTGAGAGGACTAGGGGTTGGTTGGATGGATCTTGGTAAGTGATTTCATTATGGTCCCTTGGAAGGTTGTGAAATTCAAAGGATGATGATATTTTTATTGGATAGGGTTTATCTCTTAAAAGATATTTTTTAGGAGTGATATCTGTCATTTTATAGATTCCCTTATTTGAGATACGGTTCTCATGCAAGATACCCCGTGGTGTGATAGATTTAATTAGTTCCCCTGTTATGTGATTTTAGTGGTAATACTATGAAGAATACATAAAATCCCATATCAATATCATCTACACTAGTGAGTTAGAGTCTTTTTCCATGATCAAGGGAATTTATAGAGAGTATGGCCCATGTTTTTTGAATTTCTAATTTGTGGTGAGTATGGATACATACACATTTAAAATATAGATTTGGAGGTGAATTTTTTTTAGATATAGGAAATATGATTTTAGTAGTTTTTTAGGAATCACATAGGGTTCTTGTGTTTTGAGACTAGCTTTAATTGTAAGGAATATTCTTGTTCATAAAACTATTGTCCATTGATTGTGTAGTTGATGCATTAATTTATGAAATAAAATTATGTGATGGTTGATCATTGAATAATTGATTTCCCATGTGGGGTACCCAAATTTGAATATGAATCCCTTGGGATATCATAGAATATTAATTATGACATGCCTGGTTGCACAGTCTTCTTTGATTTAATAATGGATGACTTGAGAGATCATGATTTAGGTATCTAACTAGGTGATATGAGTGTGTATGCCCACTATGTATGGTGTGTTTTATTCATAAATTTTTAATATGGGGAAAATTTCATATGGAACAATAGTGGGTGGATGTGTATGGGATAAGGATATTAAATTTAAATTATGGTTCATGCAGTAATAGAAACCCAAAGCTTTGAGAACCACACGTGAATTTCCCATGATAATTGATAATTTGAAAATTAATATGGTTTTGTGAAGTAGTTAACCTGTTATTGGAATATAATAAGAATTGTATGAAGATTTTTTTAAGATCTGGTTAATGGCATGTATAGCCTCGTATGACGTGAGTGTTTCTCTAGATTATATTTACAAAACAATATATGAAATAGTAGTGTACTCATGGCTATATTTGGTAGTACCCAATATCATGATATTGTACTGATCTTACTTGGAGAGAATTGACTATATTCTCAGACATCTATTCATATTTTTATTACATGGTGAATGGAATGCATGGGATTTTTCCATGATGAATGGTTAAAAGTAATACATATGCTGGGTAATGAACCATGGGATGTTAATTTTGTTAGAGTTCGATTCCTGGGAACTAACTATTTAAACATTGATTACATGAATGTACTATTATTATATATTGTTCATTGTTCTGCATGACTATAATATAGTAATGTAGTGGAATATTTTTTGCATTAATAAGATCATGGAAGATCTCTACTATGATGAGAACCCTGATATGCTATAATAATAATCTTAAATAATGTTCTATGGTTGGATGACATACTATGATAGGGCACATAGAATAAAAACCATCATCTATGTGTACTTGTAAGTAGAGGACACTCTCTCTTATAGAGATTGCACTTGGTAATCTCCAAGAAGGGAGATTCTGAGAACAGACCCGCCAGTATTAATTCCTCATGTCTTGGTGTTCTCGGAAATTTATATCTACGAGCATTTGTAATGGTCCTTATACTGAAATATTTTCATTAATTCATGTCATGACTCACACACTTATATTTGCCGATGAAAACCATCTAGAAGATAGTTGGCGGGAAGTAGGGTAGGTTTGGTATGTCCTGAATGACATGTTGTTAATGGATAATTCGAGGAAGGATTTTTATATTCCATATTTATAGAATTTGATATCTTGAGTCCTTTGATTCAAATATAATTGTCGCCCAAATTCCATTGCCATGGTGTAACGATGATTTTATTTATGGAAGTCAAATAATGATGGATCACACATATAGGTTTATGACACTACCATAAAACCTTCTTGATGAGATATTGAGACAAAGGTATTAAATTAATGGTAAGACATTGTATGAGATGACATATTAATGAAGCATCAAATTCTATCTCTTACGATCCCTGAGCCATTGCTAGATAGTAACTATGGACTTTAGGTAATCCCACCTAATGCCAATGAGAATGAGGCCTAGAGGGACACCCACTATGTTTATCGAGGTATCTCATGTGGAATAAATATTATTCCTCTATGTGGTTTGATAATGATTTATGGAAGCCTAAATTGTTTTAATGTAGGAGGAAGAACAAAATGAAAAGGAGATATACACATTGTGTACATTGAATGTACACGCCATGTAGTTTTCATTTTGGAATGGAAATGAAAAACGAATACACACCATTTATTAATGATTACAGACCATGTAGTTTTTTCAGTTAGGTTTTTTGAGGAAATAATATTGTTTTATTAAATGTTATTTATTATAATCAGTATGGGTACATGTCAAGGAATAAATGATTATACATGAGGGTTTTCAATAAGGGTTAATGAAATAAATAAAATGAATAATGCATTTATTTATTATTATAACTCTCTAACCTCAAACCTGATTATAAATATCCTCACAACCCCAACACTTTTTTCTAATCGTTGTGAACAAGAATTCTGGAGAATACTCTCAAGGCATAAAGAACTCCATCGTCCAAGAATGATTTCAAGACCGAGAGATATCCTCCTTCATCAGATCAAGGTGATCTGAGGAAGACAATGCATGTAACATATTCTCAATGCCAGCACTCGGAGATTCCATTGGCGACATCTTGAGATATGTGTTGTATGTGTGGATCACCACTATAGAAAGTCTACACATGGATTTTTTGATGCAACAGCGTATCACATCAGAACGTGATTAGAAATATAAATGAATAAATAATTCCATAAAAATACTTCTTGTCAAGTAATTAAATTAATTATAATCCACCTGTGAGGATCCTCCTTTGTGGTTTCGGGACTATTCTTCTTCTTTGTCTAATTCTATGATTTGATCTGTGGATTCTGGGGTCTATCATCATATTAATCTCAGATTGTTCATTACTAATGACAAAAAGTCAAGTTGGCACATCCTCCCACAAGCTTCCGCTGCACTCGGGACCTTCAAGTTGTATCTAAGTGGTCACAACGTTGATTATAGTTATTTAATATTCGTTGATAACTTACGCATTTATATATGATTCAATTAAACATAAATCTATCTAAAAAACTTAATGAACGATATCTGTTCTTCCTCATTCATTTCACGATTCACATCACAAAAATGTCGTTTTAATTTTAAATTTTATTAAAATAAAAACGAGGGACTCTTCTGGAGGAGGAGCTCATACTGCATATACAACACAGGAATACACTACGTGTAGTGAAATATAAACGCAGTTTACATAGGTTAAATGAACCTGTAGTGGTCCTCTAAACCACACAATGTGAATTCAGCATACCTATGTTTTTTTAATACACCGTGTTGAGTAGAACTGAATGGCGTTTGGAAACTTGAATACACAGCAAGTATTTTGAATCAATATACCATATAGTCCAATCAAAACATGTTGAAACCATGTACAAGGAGAATCCATGTTACCATGAATAGGGGATTTCCATGCCATTAACCACATAACAAGGAAGTACTTGTTTTTTATATTAATCTACATGTCGTGTACTCCAAAATTTCCAATGTATAGAAAACATGTAAAGACCCGTAAATTTCAAGGAAATTTTTTTTCTTAATTTTCCTTGGAATTTTACAAGAACGCAGTTTCTGACGGCACCTGATTCCGAGGCCCGGTGTGCCCGGAATCATTTTCCGAAGTTTTGGCTCGGGTACGTTCAGTGAACGGACGAGCGGGTTTCTCTAACTTTTGAACCGGTGCCCGGAATCGAATTCTGAGGGCACCGATGAAATCGCAGCGCCGGTATTCGCTTAGAAACGCCTCTTCCGGAGTTGCGTTTGCTTGGGTGTGGTTTTTAATTTTCGGGCTTAAGGTTAAGAAATAAAATAATTTTGCGACAACTTTATTTTATTTCGCTTAAGCCACTTGGAAGCCACTTGAAGCCACTTAAAGGCGGCTTGAACTGAGTTGAACTGGATAGGATGCTATCCAGAAATATCCTACCCCTTGGTAGGATATTTGTGAGGTGGGGCCCGCACGAGCCCCGCCGTTTCTTTCCGTTAAGAAACGCATCCGTGAAAACCCGTCTTAATGAAAGTCAACCGACGCGTTTTCTAAATTCTTAACAGACCATTTAATTGGGCGGTTTATTTCGTGAATTAAATGGGCTGTTTCTTTCGTGAATTAAATGGGTCGTTTCTTTCGTTGAATTAATTCAACGAATTGATGGATCGTTTCTTAATCTTTTTTTTCAAATTCGTTGGCGTATTAATAAAATAAGACCAACGCTTAACCTCTGGTTATTATGCGCTTGAGAGCTTTTGGGAGGTTTTCTTCTTCTTCTTCAACCTTGACGAAGAACCTTCGAAGAACGAAGAACGCGAAGAACGTCGTTCTTCAACGAAGAACTTCTCCGCCGAAGAACACGATCCATCCACGACGTGACGTTCTTTTTCCGCATCATCTTTTCCGCGACGGTTTTCGGCGACGAACGCCATCGACAACGACTCTTCCTCCGACGTCAAAGGAATCGACACCGATTTTCCACGACTCCGTCAACGTGCGACTATCGAGGTAAGGGTTCTTGAGTTCGTTGTTTCCTTTTTATTTGACTTTCCTCAAGACTTGACGTAGAACGCTCAAGTTCCGACGAAGAACGCCGCTCCGCTCTTCTTCGTCTTCGGTGTCAACGAGAGAGAACACCGCACCTTCCTCCTCGGGCCTTCTTCGTCGGCAAACGAAGATCCGCCAACGACGTGTCTCTTCGGACATATCTCTTCGTCAACGGTTTTGACGAACGACGACCGCGACGCCCGACCTCCGCGACGCCGTCTTCCGCGGAGCGTAGACGAATCTTCAATCTTAAACCCGAGGTAGGGGTTGTTGATTTCATTTTGATTTCCTTGTTTCCTTTCTTGCTCGTGGATCGCTTGTCTACGTGAGGCATTTAAATATTTTATTTAAGTGTTATAGTTAACGCGAGGGGGGCCGGACCGCACGAACACGGCCGAACCCCCCCTCCATCGTTCATGTTTATTCATGCGGGTGGAAGCAAGTGGCGTGGTGCCGTCGCACCACGCGGATGATCGTGCTTATAATTTGCGCAACGCCGTCGCGTTACGTCAAGGAAAAATCTTCAAGAACGCGACGCCGTCGCGCAGCGTTGAAAAGAATCATGGCATGGCGGATGGGGCGCGGTGCTGTCGCACCGCGCCGGACGACGAACACCGCGGCCGGTTCCGGGCCGCGGCGGGACGAGAAGACCGCGGCCGGTTCCAGGCCGCGGCAGAAGGGGAGACCGGCGGCCGGGCCGCCGACGTCGGAAGTCGAGGGCGGGACCGGAATTTCCGGTCTCGTTGGTAAAAACCGGCCGGCCAGCTGGCCGGCCGGATGTCATAAAAACCGAGGGAATAAATCCCCCGGCCGGTTCAACAAACCCCCCTCTTAATGAGGGGGGCGGTTCATTAAAGGAGGGGGGGCAACAGCCCCCCGGTTCGTCCAGCCGGCCCCCACTTGCGGGGGCCGTTTTTTTGCAAAGGCACGGCACAAGGCCGTGCCGCCTTGACAAAAACAGCGGGGGCCTTGCCCCCCGCGTGCCACCCGCGTGCGCCGCGGCCCGCCGCCGCCGCCACCGCGGCCCGCCGCCGCCGCCGCCACCGCGGCCCGCCGCCGCCGCCGCGCCGCCGCGCCGCCGCCACCGCCCCGCCGTCGCCACCGCCGCCGGCCGCCGCGCCGCCCCGGGGGGGGGGGGGGGGGGGGGGGGGGGGGGGTCGGGCCGGGTCGGCCCGGACCCGGACCCGGACCCCCCCTTTTCGGACCAGTTTTGGTTTTTCGCTCATAACTTGAGCCTCAGACCTCCGATCGACGAACCGTCAGCGGCAACGCGATCCTTGGATCGAGACGGGCGTTTCGGTATATCGCACTCAAGGTTTCGGGTTACTTTGAGTTCGGCCGGGTTGGTTCGTTCACGAAACCAACCGGGCCTTCGGAGCGGAAACGCTCATATCTTGAGCTACGGACGTCCGATTGACGTGCCGTCAGTCGCGTAGTGTTTCTCTTAGTGAGACGGATCTTTTGGCATACTCCGCCCGAGGTTTGGACGCAGGTGGAGTACGGTCGGGTTGGTTTTGCCTTAAAAACCAACCGGGCCCCGGAGACGAAAATGCCAATAACTCTCAGACCGGGCGTCCGATCGACGCGCCGTCTGTTGCGTTGAGTTCCTGTTGACGATACGGAACTTTTGGATACATCAACTCTGGTCGTTGTGACAGTTGATGTATCAGCCTCTCGGCTCGTGGAGCGGACCCTCCGAACGAGCTTGCTTTGTGCGGGAACCCTAGTGCTGGCTGCGACTGTTCTACTGCTACGACGGCTACTGTGACTTCGACGACGACGACTACAGCACTCAGCGATCCTACGCGAGCAGTGCTACCGAACCTGTGTGAGCTGAATCTTCTGTTTACCTTGGGCGATGGAGCGCTTGGGTGTAGCGGCGGACCCCTGGTACTTGACAGTGGTGGTGCGCTTGGATGCAGCAGCAGACCCTTGGCGGTGGAGCGCTTGGTTGTAGCGGCGGACCCGCGATACTCTACGGAGTGTGTGCGCTTGGTTGTAGCGACAGACCCGCGACGGTGGAGACGTGCGTGCGGAGTACGGAGACCGTGTTGCCAGCTGAGACCTGACGACTGCTTGACCGACTCGACTTGGAGTGAGTCGACTAGCCCAGTGGACGGAGCGCCCGGTATTTAGCGGCAGACCCACGGCGGACGGAGCGCCTGGTAGTTGGCAGCAAACCCGCGGTACTCGACAGGAGGAGTACCTCAGTAGGCTATTTGGGTGAGCGCCCGGTATTTGGCGACAGACCCTCAGCGGACGGAGCGCCCGGTAGTTGGCCGCAAACCCGCAGTACTCGACAGGAGGAGTACCTCAGCAGTCTTAGGTTAGTGAGCGGCGGCCTCGGAGTCGTGACAGGACCACTGTACACTCTAGAGACGGAGCTCTTCAGCAGTTACGGTTTCGTTAATGAAAATCCTGGTTTGAGCTGAGTCAATGATCTTTGTGTTTCCTCATGATTGAAATGGGTCGCTTGATAACTTAGGTATATGTATGGGCATATACCTAGGTAATAGTTATCCGTTGATTTCATAAACTTGTTATAAACTGTGTGAACTTGTACTGTTATCCTGTGTGGATTTACTGTTTACTCTTCTTTGTGGATTGGGTTGTTCTTGGGCTCGGTGTTGGAGCCGAACAGAAATTGATGACTTAGGTATATGTATGGGCATATACCTAAGCAGTGTCAGTTGTTACTTCGTGATTGTTACCTTTTCTTCGTGGTTTATCCTTTGTGGATTTGAGAGACCTTCAGGGGTCTCGGGGTCCCTACTGAGTAGCTTATACTCACCCCTGCACGGGCTTCGCCCGCACTACGTTGTGTTGGTTGCAGACGACGGACAGCGTTGACTTAGCTGAGGCTTGTAGGGCGGGACGTGCACGGAGCGGACGGCGGGACCCGTGGAGCAGAGGAGCTATCTGTACTCACCCTTCAGGTGGGATTTCCAGTGGACAGCTCGGAGTTGCGGCTTTACTTTTTAGTTGCTGTTTTTCCCTTTTCGAGTTGTACTTTACCTTCAGTTTGGGTTTGTATTCTGGCCCATTTACTTTTCTGCACTTGTAGTTACTTTCCGCTTGCTGACTCTGTGGTGGTTGTTACTTATAAAGGCAATGCCTTCCCTGTTTACTGGGATTTTACGCCTTGGTGCTAGTCGCCAGCCCCTGGCCTATGGGAGGCGGGCTTGGGGTAGTCACGGCACGGGCCCCGAGGGCGGGTCGTGACAAAACATGCCAAAGTCCCCAGCATGTACTTTGGATAAAGGTTGAAAACAAATACACACTGTGTAATTTATCCTGAATGCCATTTACTTTACAGAAATGGAATTTCACCTGGTTTCCTCCAATGTACAAAGACACATACAAGGAATATGGATGAGAATAACCTCATGTAAATTCATCATTGAATTTATGCTAAATAATTGAATAATTATAATATCATAATTAATTGACTTCAAGTGCGACTTATCTTGAATAAAAAACAATTAAATGAATTTTAAAACTAAATATGTGTAACTGTCATTTCATGATATGGATGATCATGATATAGACCATAGAACCATTGTGTGTGTTTGGTTTCATTTAAATTTATTTAATTTAAATTCGTTGGCCTGTGAGCCTTCTTCCAATAAAATGTTGGGCATTTTTGCCCATGGTTTATTTAATGTAAACCCCATATAATGGAGGGTCTCAAATGCTAGAGGAGATGGTTCAAAATCTGAAGCTAAGGTGAAACCAACCCATGAAGATACAAAGGTGTACATGTGGGAGCTTCAAAAAATGAACCATCATATTGAAGGTGTTTTCCCCTAGGTCAGGGTTATCTTATCAAAACCAATAGATAAGATAAAAAATAGAAGCTCATTATCATGCCATCTTATTTTATTTCTATCTAATTCCATGGTTTGTATTTTTGTATGGGTTATCGTGATCACATAGATAATGAAATAAAGAAATATCCAAGGATAAAATTAAATAAAAATGGGAATATGGGTAAATATTATCAGAACATGGTTAATCACTTAAGAAAGTATTACTTAATATTAAAAAGAATGTGATAATGTGAAACTGCGCATTAAAGATTGAAATCCCTAAAATACCATATTATGTTAGACCATTCCTTCTATTACATGATTAAGGGGAATAATCAATAAAACTATGTGTTTGACCAAACCTTTTTGGGACACGTACTTTTATAAACAAAGCTCTTATGAATGTTTTGGGTTGACTTAAACATTTTTTCACAAGAGGAGTAGCTCGGGATAGACTTGTTGTAAAATCTAGGCACATTTTGAGGAAATCCAAGTTAGGATTTCAGGATTTAGGAGTCAACTCAACATATCAAGGAACTGTAAGCTCACAGTTGGCAATGAAATTCCTACCTAAAGACCTTTAAATAGCTTGACCAACCCTTTTGGGTATATAGGTAGGGGAATATGGATCCTTGCCACTAGAATGTCCAAGAAACTAGGCATTCCATGTTAAATGGAGGGGCCATTTGGACTTGATAAAATAGTGGGAGAATTAATAAATTAATTTATTATTTTTCATAAAATGTAATCCAAAGGTACTAATAAATATGATATTTTAATTTTTAGAATCAATATGACAAACTCACCAACCACATTTTCTCTGCGATCAATTCTGGATAAAGAAAATATCCTCATCGGTAGTAACATTCAAGAATGGTTTTGTCACCTTCGGGTTATCCTACTCTATGAACGAATGTTTTATGTGTCGAAGTCCTCACTTCCTGATTTTCCTACCCAAGGGGTGAGGGATAAAGATTTATGATTCTATGATCAACATTGTAACAATTCAATCAACATTCAATTTTTGATGATGCCATCAATGTTTATTGAATATCATGAAATCACATGAAGACATGGATGCCTATAGAATGCTCGAGCACCTCCGTGGTCTATACCAAGAGGGATAAATATAGGAATGGTTTGAGATCTCCAAGGATCATTCTTAGAGAGAGCATGGAGAGGGTTCCCTAGATGGGCCACATGTAGTCAAGCTCATTCGCTACATTGAGTGCTTGGAGGTTATAAGGTTTATACTCCCCGAGGAATTAGATATTGATCTCATTCTTTCATCACTACCCCATAGATTCTCTAACATTGTTGTAAATTTCAACATGAACTACATTGAGATTTCTCTCTCTGATCTTCTTATCCTCATTTTCAAAGTGGACAATGATATGAAGAATGATAAACCTTATGTCATTATGGTGAATAAAAGGAAAGGGAAGGCGAAGAGATTTAAGCCGAATTCTTCTTCAAGGCCTTCTAGGAAAAGGAAGATCGAAGGGGAGTGAAGAGAATATGAGGCTATTTTTTCGCATGTGGCATGAAGGGAAACTGGAAGAAATACTGCACCTAGCCAAGGAAGCAAAGATAAGCTTCTGGTGTATTTGTTATCAAATTCAATCTATCTATTTCTACCAATTGGGTATTAGATACAGCTTGTGGTGCGCATATATGTATCCAAATACAAGAACATAGTTGATTTAGAATGATTGAACGAGGTTAGGTGGATCTGTGAGCATCCAACGAATCTATACTCACAGTAGTAGATGTTAGAGGCCACAACCTCACATTGCCTAATAAGATGGTCTTGGTATTAAAATGATGTTTTTATGTACCCTCTGTTACAGAAAAAAGTATTTCAGTATCAATATTAGATACTTATGGATTCATCTTCATTTTTTGAAATGAATGTTGCTACTTTTATAAAGATAGAATTTTTTTTGAAGGGAACATTTATATATTGACCCTTATGTGTTAGGCTACACAAACCTTGTAATGGAAATTGATGACAATGTTATTTCACATGACTCAAACCACACCCAACTTTGTCATCACTAGCTTTGTCATGTCAATGAGAAACGTTTGACAAAATTACATCAAGGTGGGTATTTAGATTCATTTGAAATAAATAACTTGGGGTATTCCATGTGTGTCTATAAATCAAAATGATTGAAGGCCCATTTAGTGGGAAAGTTGAAATAGCTAAAGAGAATCTAGAAGTAGTTCACACAGATGTGTGTGGACTATTTCCAGTTGAAGAAGAGGGTTGGTTTCTTGTACTTCATAACTTTTACTGATGATTTTAGTAGATATGGATATATTTAGATAATTAGGTATATGTCAGATTCTTTTGATCTGTTCAAATAATACAATAATGAAGTTGAGATCCAGCTTGGTAAGAATATTAAAAACACCGCTCAGAACGTGGAGGAGAATATCTTAATCAGGACATTATAGATTTCTTACAGGTGTTTTAGATGTTATCTCAACTCAATACTCCTCACACGCCTCTATAGAATGGTGTAAGGGAAAGGAAGAACCACAACTTATTGGACATGGTGAGATCAATGATGAGTCATGTGAGTCTTCCATTATCCTTTTGGGGATATTCATTACAAACAATAGCACAGATAATAAACCAGTACCAAATAAATTGATAATGGGTATCCCATATGAGTTATGGAGTGAATGAAAATCCATGTTATCAAATTTACATGTGTGGGGGTAGCAAAGCATTTGTCAAGGCCTCTTTAGGTACAAACATGCACCCAAAGGAACAAAGTGTACCTTTATAGGATATCCCAATGAAACAAGGGGATATTACCTATAAAACCCCTCATATAAAAATGTTATAGTTGAATGAAACACCATATTCATTGAAAGGGAGCACATATCCAAAAGTGATAGTGGGATAAATATAGACATCGATGTATTGGAGGATCAAGATACACATGAGTTGGTATAAGAACAGATTCTAAAAAGCCCTGTGGAAGAACAATCTATTCCAAAGAACCAAGAACTGTGTAGGAGAACAATAGAGGTGAGAGAACTAGAAAGATATGGGTTTCTTGTCACTGAGGATGGTGACTCATTATTGGTTGACAATGAAGATCCTCTTACCTACAAAGAAGTAGTTGAAGGAACAGATGTTGTCATGTGGAAAAAAGACATGAATTATTAAATGGAATCCATATACCAAAACTAAATATAGATTTTTGTAGATCCTCCAGTTGATGTCAAGAATATTGGAAATAAATGGGTATTCAAGAAGAAACTGGAAATGGAGGGACAAGTGTGCACAAATAAGGCATGATTGGTTTCAAAAGGTTTTATACAGCATCATGGAATTGACTATGATGAAACCTTTTCACCGGTTGGGATTATGAAATCCTTCAAAATGCTATTATCCATTGCTTCTTACAATGAATATGAAATTTGGAAAATGGATGTCAAAACAACATTCCTTAATGGGAACCTCCTAGAAGAGGTCTTCATGAAATAACATGAGGGGTTTGCGACTCCAAAGGATTCCAATAAGGTATGAAAGTTGCATAAATCCTTTTATGGATTTAAGAAAGAATCATGGTCCCGGAACATTCATTTTGATGAAGCTGTAAAGAAATTTGGATTTGTGAAGAATGAATGTGATCCTTGTGTCTACAAAAGGTTTAGAGAATGTGACGTCATTTTCCTAATAGTATATGTTGAGGACATATTACTAATTGTAAATGAAGTACCTATCTTACAAGAATTTAAGGCAAGGTTGGATAAATGATTTTCTATGAAATACATTGGTGATGAAGTATATATTCTTGGGATCAAGATCAATCATGATAGATCCAAGAGAAAGCTGGGCCTGAGTCAATGTACATCCATTGACAATATACTTAAGAGATTCAGTATGAAATAGTCCAAGAGGTGATTGTTTCCAGTGTCACGTGGAATTCATCATTCCAACAAAATGTGTCCATAAACACATAAAGAAAGAAAGAAAATGGAAAGGAACCATTATGCATCCACGATTGTGAAAGTCATGTTTGTTATTATATGTACAAAGCTAGAAGTTTCTTACACATTATGTGCGGTAGGCAGATATCAAGATGATCCTGGTGACCGACATTGGATATTAGTCAACAATATCCTTAAGTATCTGAGGTATACTAAGGATATATTCCAGGTTTATGGAGGAGATGAGGATCTAGTCATTAGAGGACATTTAGATGCTAGTTTCTAGACTGATCAAGATGACATGAAGTCATAGACTGGATACACCTTCAATTTGAATGGAGGTGCAGTGAGTTGGAAGATCTCAAAGCATGTTGTGGTCATAGATTCTATAGTAGTGTCTGAGTATATCGCAGATTTTGAGGTAGCTAAAGATGCAGTATGGATGTGAACCTTCATCAAAGATATTGATGTTTTACCTAGTAGTAAAGATCATATCACACTCTACTGTGATAATACTGCAGTGGTGGCACTTGCAAAAGATCCAAGGTTGCATCAGTGGACAAAGCACATACATTGGAAGTATCACTTCTTGAGAGATTTTTCTCAGATTAGTGAAGTTTTAGCGAGTAGTATTTCCATGGAATAGAACTTGGTGAACCCCTTGACTAATTCTTTGACTCAGCATAATCATGATCATCATGTGAGATCTAGCAGACTAAAAGTCATAGGCAATTTTCTCTAGTCCATGTGAGAGTTTGATAGAGTTGTTGTCCTGAGAGCCAACTATTTATACATTGATTATGTGAATGTAAAATTATTATATATTGTTCACTTTTCTACATGACTATAATATAATATTATCCTGGAATATTTGTTTCATTTATAATGTCATGGAAGATCTCTTATATGATGAGAACCTTGAAATTCTACAATAATAATCTTAAATAAAGTTCTACTGTTGGATGACATACTATGATAGGATACATATTATATATACTGTCATGTGTGAGTACTCGTAAGAAGATGAGACTCTCTCTCATGGAGTTCTCACTTTGTAATCTCCAATATGGGAGATTTTTAGAACAGACCCTATAGTAGTAATTCCACATGACTTTATGCCATCAGTCATTTCTATCTTCGAGCGTGTTTAACGGTCTTTAGGCTGGAAGATTATAATTAACTCATGTCATGAATCTCGCACTCATATTTGATGAAGAAAGTTGTCATGATGACATTTGGCAATAAGTATGGTACATTGGGTACGTCAAGAATGACATGTTGTTAATGGATAAGTTGAGGAAGGATTTCTCCCTTCCATATTTATGGAAGTAGATAACTCGGGCCCTTTGATTGAAATAGAATTGTCACCCAAATTTCATTGCCATGGTGTCACGACTAGTTTATTTCTAGAAGTCAATGAATGGAGGATCAAGCATATTGGTTTATGACACTACCATGAATCCTGCTCGATGAGATATTGACACAAATGGATTAAATTACATGGAAGCATTCATATGAGGTGACACATAAATAAGGCATCAAATTCTTTCTCATGGGTGCCTTGACCAGTTGTTAGATTGTAATCTTGGAGTTTAATAAAGTTTGCCTAATGCCAACAAGAAATAGATATAGAGAGTCACACACTATGTGTATCAGAGTATATCATGTAGAATAATGATTATTCCCATATGTGGGTAAATAATTATTCTAGGAAGCATAAATTGTTTTAATATTTTTGGAAGAATAAATTGAAAACAAGATATACACGCTGTGTACATTGAATGTACATTCTGTTTAGTTTTCATTTTAGAAAGGAAAAGAAAAATGAGTACACACCTTGTATTAATAATTACAAGCCGTGTAGCTTATTCAGTCGAAAAGTTTTGGAGATAATATAATTTTATTAAATGATACTTATTATAATCAGCATGGGAACATGTCAAGGAATTAATGAATCGACATGGTGGTTTTATATAAGATTTAATGAAATAAACAAAATGTGTAACACATTTATTTATTATCATAACTCTATAACATGAAACCCGATTATAAATATCCTCACTAACCCAAAACTTTTTTATAATTGTTGTGCACAACAATTCTGGAAAATTCACTCAAGGTCGAAGGAACACCTTCCTCCAAGAACGCTCTCAAGACTAAGAGAGATCCTCCTCCATTAGATCTAGGTGATCTAATGCGGACAACACAAGAAAAATATTCTCTACAATAACACCCATAGATTCCTTTTGAGACATCCTAAGATACTTGGTGCACATGTAGATCACTACTAGAGGATGTATACACATGGATTCTGCAACGCAATGACGAATCACACTTGAATGTGATCAGAAATATCAATGAATAAAGAATGCCATAAATGGTACTACATGTAAATAAATTAAGTCAATTATAATCATCCTGTGATGATCCTAATTTGTGGTTCTAGGACAATTCTTCTTCTTTTTCTTTTTTTTTGTGATTGTATCTATGGATTCCTGCATTTATTTTCATATTGATCCCTGATTTATCATTACTAAAGACAAAAATTCAAGTGGGCACATCCAGCCACATGATTCTACAGCGTCCGGGACCATCACAAGTGTTGTGGAGGTCATTATGATATTAAAGTCAATGAACACCAAAGAAAACATCCAAAAAAATTATTAACAATTAAATTTTTATGATTATGTTATGTTTGGAGTATCATAATATTAAAATCCGTGATAGTAAATATGATTGAGGATGGAAGGAGAATGTGTATTGGTAATCAGGAAATAGTCTTATTGGTGTTCAGAAAATGATGATCCAAAGGTGGGGAGAAGGAACTTGGTCGATAATGTGTGAACCTCATGTCAGAGGGGTCATGGGACCTTGAGACAGGTTGTATGATGGTTTTATTGGATTTATGATTATATTGGATAAATGGAAAATTGTATTACCTAGTTATTCAAAAAATAATAGGTACATGTTTGAATACGCACTTGGTGGAGTTTGAATGCAGGTGTCATACTTGAGATATTTAGGAAAATCCAAGCATGTTGGATCAGGTATACATAAATTTTAACTTAGTGAATGAAAAATAGTTTTATTAAGGGGAGATGTTTTCTTGGAGATGTCACCAAAATTTTGATCTGTTATTTTGAGTTCCTGTTCAAAATTATTTCATTAGGGATTGAGAGAAAGGATATAAAATTCATTTTTCAGGATGTGTTGACTGTTGAAGTTTATTTATTTCAAAATTAGTTATACGGAGGTTGTTCACCTGGTGTTAACTCAATAATTAGATGTTGTCATTGGGGAATTTTATCGGGTGTGGAATTGGGATGATCCAGGTTTAGTATATTGGTTATCAAGAGAATTTAATGGAAAATCATGAATGACCATGGTATTATGGGTCTATTCGTATTCAACTATTTTATTTAATTTGATAATTTTTTCAAAATAATCCCTTTAATTCTAGGGTTTTTTATTGTGTAAAATTGTGATGGAGGGTATACCATGACACATTATTAATTTCAAAATGCTGAAACCTACTGGGAGAGAGGCATAATTCGATTTATGAAAGTTTTGATTAAGTTCTCATGTTTAATTTAGTAAAGCTCACGTAAAATCATTCCAAGAATTTCATTGTTTTGTATGAGCATTGGTTCGAGGTTTGGTTGTTTAAGAAAAATATGTTAAAAGTGAGGCTTGGTGTCACATTAGGGATTCAAAAATGAAACATGATCATTTGAGTGGAAACTGATGACCTAGATAGGCTGAGTGATGTATTCTTGACCATTAGGGCTTCACAAGGATAAAAATTTCAAATGTTACGTGGTTTTATTATCCCATGTCTTGAACTGGATGACAAATTATAATGGAATTTGAAATTTTCACTTGATGGATGGGCAATATCATTAATAGAGATTTGGAATGTAATTTTAAGACTTGAAAAATTGATGTGTTTTTTTGGAATTATTTGAATCTATGGTGGAATCTCAATGGTTTTCAGACTCACATGGGGGATCTGGACTCGATATATGAGTTTTTCATAGAGTTGTGAAAAATAGAGGTGGGTTCATTTGAAGTTGAATTTACATTCTAAATTGTGTATTTATGGTGTGAATTTTATTTTTCATCCATAATTCATCCTTGAAAAATAAATTATATTGAGACTTTATTCTTTTACACATATTATAGTATGATTTTGAGTCAAAAATATCAAAAAAATAAAAAGCATGGATCGTTATGTCAAGAATATTTGGATGATTTGGTATATAAAAATGAAAAAATGGAACTAGAATAAAACATTTCTGTATTAATATTCCATATTGATATTATAACATACATTGAGATCTAGTATCATTATATGATTACCTATGAAATACAAATATAGAACGGGGTGATCTAAAAGTCTATGTAAGTTAAAAAATAGGAATAAAGAATAACACATGGGTTAAAAGTAATAACAAGTTGAAATAAAAGGAATGGAACATGAATACGAATATGACAGAAAAACATGTATAACATAGGATCACATAGTCCAAGAAACATAAGAATTTTTAAGAATCATACAATAAGACATAAACATGACTCAAGTATAACTTCTAAGACTACATCTCATGGTTGAAAATGTCCCATAATGGATTAGGTTTACTCTATACTTATACTCATGACCTATCATGAGACTAACCCTTAAATAATTAATTGGATTTCTACCTAGAACAACCAATATGATATTTTTATACATATTTTTTTAATATGAAGAATCAAATCGACGGAATAAACATGAGGGTTACCCATTTAAACAAATGGGTATCCTAAACATGTCATCAATCAGAAAAAATGGGCGCATCATAATGGTGTCTATCAAAGAATGGATTTAAATTATAAATTGATATTTTTAATGGAAAATTGGCATAGATAAAGAGAAATTATGTCCAAATGACATTAAAATTTATAAAAAGGGTGTTTAGGAAATAATATAAATAAGCCACTTTGGTGTGGTTTAAGGGAAATTATAAAAGAGAATATAAGGAGTATGATGTCATATTTTATGTATAAAACTAGAAATGAACTAATATATATTTTCATGATGAAACAATTGACTTATAAAAATAACTGTGGTTTAAATAATATAATAGAGTTTACTTCAATGTGTGTAATAAATTTTGGAGTTCCCCTTAGTCAGGCTTTCTTTTTAGGAGGATCTGAAAAGAGAAGCTTCTAAAAACAAGTATTTCCCAAAAAAAAGAATTAATTGGTCTATATACATATGTTTGGAACATATAATGATAATTTATAATAATTATATAATATTAATGAATAGATACACTGGTTTAATTAAATATAAAGCTTAACCCAATGGTAATTTGGAGGTTTAGAGAGATCTCTTACATTATATCTGAATTCTTAACTTGCACAAAAGGACCTAGATAATCAATTTAGATTAATTATTTAAATTATTAATTACATTATATGAATATATATTATTTAATAAAATTTTATTAAGTTAATTTATGGTCATTTTTATGTGTTATAATGATTAATTTTTTAATTCAGTGAGCATTTGTTTCATGGATATCATTGTCGGTTTAATTGTGTATAATTATATAAGTTCTTTATGAATGAAGGAAAAACTTTAGAAGAGGAAGGAATTGGTATTAATATATTTATATAATATTAAATGTTCCCAGAAATCCTTTGTATATATGAAAATTATTCATTCGATAAAATGTTAATGATATACATTTAGTTAATTTTAGTGGTTTTTCGATCATGACGAACTTGTTTGTTTCCTTATTTAAAATTATGCATAAATATTTATTTCATAACATTGAAGAAGATAATATATGTATTTTTCAATATTTATTAACCATTATAATGGTTTTATGAGCATCCATGAAGGTGGAAAATGAATATAAAAAATCATCTTCCATGAAGGTTGTGAATCGACATATCACAAGTGAAATTTTCATTTCTAGAATAGAAGAAGAAGAGAAGTGATTTGTTGATGGATATTACATTAAAAAATTTAATTATAGTATATTTATGCTACTATTTGTATCATGACTCTTTTGATAGGAAGGTTAGGGTAGGATAATAAAATAAAGTAAATTAAAAGTGAAAGGGGGGGTTACCTCTTAAATATCATCTCCTTGAGTATCTGTTTAATGAATATGGAATTCTCCTATTGGTAAGACCATATAAAATAGCATATATAGTGTTTAAATATCAGTGATATAGTTATTTTAATAATCACAAATGATTGTTTTATTTAGGGAAATTTAGTCTTTTGTTTAATTTGTTCTAAATTTATTTACATATGTTTAAATCATGTCTACAAGATGTTTATCTATGTTAATTTCAGTTTTACATTTGACCTGGAATTATTCTAGATTGAACAGAAATATAGTGTGAATTTCATGGTTATGAATCACCATTTTTTCTTTTCTTTTCACACCGATGATGAATGGTCGCACCGATGATGAACAGTCACACAGATGATGAATGTTCGCACCGATGATGAATGATCGCACCAATGATGAACGGTCGCACCGATGATGAACGGTTGCACTGATGAAGAATGGTCTCACCGAAGATGAATCGTCACACCAATGTTGAATTATCACACATATGATGAATGGTCGCACCGATGGAAATCGTCATACCAATTTCGATGCTGATCATGACCTACCGATACCGATGTTGATCCTGACCTACCGATATCGATGCTGATCATGACCTACCGATACCGATGCTAATCGTGACCTACCGATACTGATGTTGATCCTGAACTACCAATACCGATGCAGATCTTGACCTACCGATACCGATGCTGATCAAGAGCTATCGATACCGATGCTGGTCATGAGCTTCTGATACCGATGATGATCATGAGATACTGATACTGATGCAGATCATTTCTACCGATATCGATACTGATCCTGAGCTACTGATACCGTTGTTGATCATGAGCTATCGATACCGATACTGATCATGAGCTACTGATACCGATGATGATCATGACCTACCGATACTGATGCTGATCATGATCTACAGATACTGATGCTGATCCAAGGACCTACCGATACCGATGCAGATTCAAAATGACCTACTGATCTCATGACTCACAGATAGTCATGAAAGCTGTTTGAATTTTTATTAACTCTTATTTAATTCCAAAAATAATATCTATTTTTTTAATGCAATTAATGATATTTAATGATAGTTGTTGGCATGTTAGGGAACCATACCTCATAACTATGAAAATGTAATCATTCCTACTGCTGGAGCGTGTATAATATAAGGATGGTCGAGTTGCAGTAAAAGAGATATGCAAAAAGGCAAAGAAAATGGATTATTCATCCATGCACACACATATATGAAAAGAAGAACACACTAACAACTTGAAGAACACTCATACTCATCAAGAATATATGGTCAAATAATAATATCAAGTATTACAAAAGATCACTTTAACAATCAAGTTGAACATGTACACGGTACATGAAGAAACACGAACTATAACACTATGTTTACCTGACAGAAACCATAGAAGGACTATGTGCTTAATTGAAATCAATCAAAGGAGTCTATATCTTCACTCACAACACATAGAGAACTCTAAACATGTATCTATATATTTAGCTCTATTTTGTTTTATTCATTTACTCTTTGAGCAGTGTGTGTTGTATTTACACACTGACTCCGGGACTGAAATGGAGGATACTAAATCCTTGCTCCAAACATCATACACATTACTATATCCCGCCGTGAATTGTTGAAGTGGACATGTGTGACCTGGATAGCCTGTGTGCTATTGTTTTGGTTTTCCCACGAAGAACATTGTTAGAGGTCTCAGTACCTGGACAGTCTCTAAACTATTGTTTACCCCGACCCAAAGAGTGGATCCAATTTATATAAATTGTTTGAGAGGATTAAGTCTCAGCTTGAGACTGAACCTATTGGTTATTTCATCCGTGCATCATAAATTACGTCTAATTTATATTACATACATTATTTTCTGCTGCTAGTAACACTGAAATACACTTTGATTTAAAGTTACTTTGATAGTTAATCTTGAAAGAGTTTGTAACTACTGTAAGTCAGTAGTTTAGTTTCAAAAGCTAACTTAATCTTATGATTAAATTAACATATATCTAATAAATCTTTTGAAATCCCAATCGAACCCTTATAGTTTTACAAATTCACTACAGTTTAACATTGCTTTTATTTGGGGGATTTTAAGTGAAATATTTTTAACATAAATTTTAATTGGAAATAAATTTCCCCCCCCCCTCTTGAGTATCCACTTCGACCAACATTTGGTATCAGATGTCTTGTTTTATTTATCAATGTTTACAAAATACTCTGTTTTTCTACTATGAAATTATTTGTTTCTTAAAGATATTGAATTTCTATTCTTTCTATATTTTATCTCTTTAAAAATATTTGCTAAAATCTAACTATGGACAATAGATTAGAGGGTGTTGCTACCAATAAGAAACCTTTATTTAATTATATATATTATGCCTAGTGGAAGCTTAAAATGAAAATTCATTTAGAAAGTGTGGGATTTGACATCTGGACTGCTATAGAGACGCAATATAAAAATTCGAAAAACTGAAAGAACTACTTGGGATGAATCTACTAAAACTGCTTACAATAATAATTGTAAAGATATGAATTCTTTATATTGTGCTTTAAGAGATGAATATTTTAATCACATATTTTCTTGTACAACTGCTTATGAAGTTTGGGATACCCTGGGTGTTTCAAATTAGGGTACAACAAATGTCAAAGAAATGAGGCAGAATATATACACTATTAAATATGATAATTTTAAAATGAATCCTGATGAACCTATTTCTGACATGTATCTTAGGATCAATGAAATTTATAACACTATGATCTTTCTTGGAAAATCTATTCCTGCAAAGGAGGAAATCATGAGAATACTAAGATGTCTGTCAGACTGATGGAGATTCACATCTGTCTCAATTAGAGAATCATGTGATATTGGTACTTTTCATGTTAAGGAGATTATTGAAAAGATTATTATTTATGAAGAAGAGAATAAAGTAAATATGGAATAAGATGATGAACCAAAAATGAATTCAGTGGATTTTAATTCTACTCCCTCAAATAGCAAGGACAAAGAAAAAGTTCACATTCCTATTGAAAGCTCAACAAATGAATGTTCAGATTCTGACAGTGATGCTAAAATGGCTCAGATAGCTAGGAGATTCAAGAAGTTCTATAGGAAGAATAAATTCTGTAGAAAATAAAATTACAAAGGAAAATATTAAAACAACTTTCATTGGAAGAAGGATTATAAAAAGTCTGATAGGAGTTATGAAATTGTGTTCTATGAGTGCAAAAGGAACGAAAATGTAAAAGTAGGCTGTCCAAAGTTGAAATTCAAGAAGAAACATTAATACAACGACACTAAATACAAGAAAGAAATGAAATCAACATGGAGTGATTTAGAATAAACATCAAGTGATTATGATTCTACTCAGGAGGAAAAATCTCAATAAGCTAATATGTGTTTTATGACAAACACATATGAGGAAACATTTGATACTCTTACCTTAAATTCATATTATTCTGGAGTTTAATCTCATTCAGAATATGAAAATATGTATAGTAAATAGTTATTTGAATATTGTAATATTCTAGAAGAAACCTGTAATGAATTCAAGGACAAATATAAGGCCTTGAAGAAACAACATGCATTGACCAGCTCTGTTAAATATTCACTTGATATAGAAAAGGAAAAGAATGCTGAAATGCTTTAGGAAAAAACTGAACTAAAATTGTATAATAAGAAATTAAGGAAGGGCTTAGAAACATTCACAATTAGAAAAGATAATCACACTCAAATTCTAGAAAAACATGTGGAACCAAAATATACCACTGGAATAGGCTATGAGCCTGGACAGAGACAATTTACTAAAACTATATTTATTTCTAAATCTAGACATAATGCTGCTAGTTCTAGATCTAGAAACACATATGCTTCAACTAGTTATTCATATGGTTTTAGATTAAATAAAGTTTATCTTTCATAATCCATTGACTCTGTAAATAATTTGAGACCCATAATACAAATCTGGGTAACTAAAGATTTTATTTCTAACCTGTCTCGACCCAAGAGAACATGGGTACCTAAATAATTTTCCATCTAAATCTATTTTGTAGAAAACTTTCATAAAGGGTTCTTATTAGAAGATATGGTACATGGATAGTTTTTGTTCAAGGCATATGTCTGGATATTACTCATGCTTTTAAAGTTTAATCAATGTTGATGGATGCCATGTCACCGTTGTTGATAACTCTAATGGAAAAATCATCGGCCAAGGACATATTGGTAACATTGATTCAGTTTTAATTTCTAATGTTCTATTTGATGATGGACTTAAATATTATTTGTTAAGTATATCTCAGTTTTGTGATGATGGTTTCAATGTTAAAATTGAAAATGATTCATGTAAGGTATTTAATTCCAAAAATGTTTTATTATTCTATACATTAAGAAATGAAAATGTATATGAAATTGATTTAAATTATTCATCCAAGAAAAATGTTACTTGTTCAAATTCTTTTTATAAAGAGTCTTGGTTGTGGTACAGAATATTAGGACACTGAAACATTCATTCACTTAGAAAACTGACTAGAAAAAACTTAGTTAGATACCTACCCAAACATGAATTCCCCTCAGACAAAATTTTTAATCCCTGTCAAAAGGGAAAGCAACATAAAGATTTTTTTAAATCAAAGAAAGAAGTTTCAACTTTTCAACCTCTCGAGTTGGTTCACGACGACTTGTTTGGACCTTCAAGAATTTCTAGGTTAAATGGGAAGCACTATGTCTATGTTCTAATAGATGACTTTTCTAGATATACATGGGTATACTTCTTAGCTCAAAAAAGTGAAGCATGTTCCTTCTTAACTAAATACTCTAATTCTACAGAAAACCATAGTGGACTTAATATTATGACCCTAAGATGTGACCATGGTCTTGAGTTTGAAAATCATGAGTTTGATTCTTATTTCTCCCAAAATGGCTATAGTCACAATTTCTATACCCCTAGAACACCTCAGCGGAATGGTGTAGTAGAATGAAGAAATATAACCCTTCATGAAATTGCAAAAACCATGATAAATGAATATGACCTACCTATTCATTCTTGGTATGAAACTATTAGTACATCTTGTTATATTATCAATAGAGTTTTTATCAGGAATGTTATTAAGAAAACCCCTCAATACCTTTAAAAAAATTGGAATCCTAAGGTTAACTACATCAGAGTTTTTGGTTGGAAAGTCTTCATTCTCAATAATAAGGATAATCTAGACAAATTTGCATCCAATAGTGATGAAGGAATCTTTTTAGGATATTAACTTTCTAGCAAATCCTATAGAGTGATTAATAAGGGAACCAAGTGTGTGGAAGAATTTGTTCACCTCAAATTTGATAAAACTGATCCACATGAACCTAAACCTCCTCTTCAAAATCTTGAAGAAGAGCTGTCTGTTTTGAACCTATGTGATAAAATAAATAAACCTGCATTAAATACAACCAGTTCTGGGAGTATTTCAATATCCACTCCTGGTGAACCCGAACCCAGAGAAGAGCCTAAAATTTCTAGTCCTACCTTTCCTCTATCAACTATGATTCTAAAGAATCATCCTTTAGATGATGTTGTTGGTAATCTTGATAGAGGGACACATACAAGGGCTTCTTTATGAAATCAAGTTGAACATAAATCCTTTCTTTCACAGTTAGAACCAAAAAATATCAATGATACTATCAATGAGGAATTTTGAGTAATGGCTATTCCAGATGAACTAAATCAATTTAAAAGAAACAATTTATGGGAATTAGTAGAAAGACCTAAGGACTCTTTGACCAAAGGCACTAAATCGGTTTTTAGAAACAACATTAATGAGTTAGGTAAAATAGTTTGAAACAATGCAAGGCTAGTTGCACAAGGGTATAGTCAAGAAGAAGATATATACTATGAGAAATCTTTTTCTCTTGTAGCTAGATTAGAGGCTATTAGGATTCTACTTTCCTATGCCGCTTATCTGAATTTCATGTTATATCAAATGGATGTCAAAAGTGAATTTCTAAATGGGTTTATAATTTAGAATGTTTTTGTTGAACAACCACCAAGATTTACAATCACTCATTTCCAAAATCATGTTTTTAAACTTTCTAAAGATTTATATGGTTTAAAACATGCTCTAAGAGCTTGGTATGATAGACATACAAATTTTCTTATTTCAAAAGGTTTTACTATATGAATTGATTATCCCACACTTTTTATTACAAAATTTCCAAAGACATTTTGATTGTACAAACCTATGTTGCTGATATTATTATTGGATCTTCAAAACATTCTTTATCTACGAGTTTTTAAATGATTAAGAAAAATGAATTTGAAATGAGTTTAATGGGAGAACTCAAGTATTTTCCTGGATATCAAATTTTTCAAAAGAAGGATGGAATTATCATTAATCGAATTAAATATACAAAGGATATTTTAAAACATTTTGGTTCGGATTGTAATAAGTGAATTAACACTCCTATGAGTACCACCTATAAGATGGATGATGATGAAACTGTGAAACTAGTTTATCAAACCAATTTTAGAGGAAGGATTGGCAGTCTACATTACCTTACTTCTAGTCGACCAGATATTATGTATAGTGTGTGTATGTGTGTAAGATTTCAACCTAATCCTATAGAATCTCATTTTCTTACTGATAAAAGAATTTTTAAGTAGCTTAAACATACATGAAATTTATGTTGGTTTTATCCAAAAGCACAATCACTTGACTAAATGAGTTATTTAGATACTGACTTTTCTGCTCGCAATATGGATAGAAAGAGAACATCTGGAACTTTTAATCTTTTTGGAAAGTCCCTAGTATCTTGGTGTATTAAGAAACAGAACTCTGTTGCATTATATAATGCAGAAGTAGAATACATTGATGCTGGTAGTTATTGTGCACATATTCTTTAGATGAAACACACTATATTGGACTAGGGATATCAATTTAGACTTGTGTCTATAAATTGTGATAACACTAGTGCAATTAACATTTCTAATAATCATGTGTCTCACTCTAGGACCAAACACATTGATGTCAGACATCACTTCTTGAGAGATCACTATCAGAATGGTGATATTTGTCAAGAATTTATTGACTATGAACATCAGTTAGCTAATATTTTTAACATTACTTAAGATATGAAAGTTTAGACATTATCAAATAAGAGTTATGTATGATAAATTTGCGAAACTGATATGTGAAACTGATCAGTGAAACCGATCTGTGAAACTGATCTATGAGACCGATATGTGAAACTAATATTTACAACTGATTAAGTGGTACAGTTTGTGATCCTATTAGTGTCTATAAAAATGAAGCTATTTTACTAAATCATTATTATTGTTTATTATTATTATAACCCTAAATGATTAAAATAATGACCCACGATTATTTATAAATGAGTTTTAACCTTCCATATCTCACAGAACTCACTATTCTTTCCAGAATCCCAAACCATCCGAACCATTCAATCCTTTCCAACTGCTCAATCCTCTCGAACATCCAAATGGACAAGAAAAATCATCAAAGCAAGGAATAAAAAGGTTTCTCTCTTGTGAAATGTGCTCGAGGAGAATCAAGTAGCATAACTCAAAGGTCAACAAATCATGTGTTAGAAAAATGGTTATTTACCACAGAAAAGGAAGTCAGTGCTGAATGGGTGTTGTCCAGCAAGTCTATTCTTTTTAATGTTTTGGAAATACAATGATGGAAAAACAGGTTCTGTGATAATGACCGTGTATATTACCCAATGTTAGTTCATTAATTTTATCTGAACATAAGTATTTTTTTGGATGGATAAAAAGCTTGGAGATTATCATCGATAATCAAAGGGAAAAAGATAAATTCTTTATCGAAGCAGTGGGATGAATTCTTAGGAGTACCTCTTAATGGCAGATACGAGGATTACACAGGCAATATCCCTCCTACCACTGAATACTTTTCTTATGAGATAGCTCTATAGATGTTGAATGGAAATTCTAAATCCAAAAGAATAACTACTTCTGAGATAGATGGTGAGATTAGAATTCTATTTAAGTTTTTTCAAAACTAAGTCTGTCCTAGAAAAGGTGGTTTTGCTTCTGTAAAGTATCAAGATGTTTTTCTCTTTTTTCTATAGTTGAATCTTGAAAAGGTCATCATGTGCACATACTTTTATGTCCATATTAATAAGATGGTGAAGACATCCAAGAATGCTAAAACACTGTTCTACTCCAAGAATATCTCTTCCATGCTAAAGTTATTGGGTTGTGTTGAAGATTAAGATGAGTGTATCTCATCCAGTAGTAGTTTTTGTATTAAAAAAGATATTTTTGAATGGATGAAAATCAACCGGAACCCATGGATGATGTCTTGGGTTTCTGATGAAGAAATGTTGTAAGACTCTTTCAATCCTATTAATCATCCTAAGAGACCAAAGGGGATAAGAGATCCTAGTTTAATTCCTGGTGAAGAATTGGTTTATTCTAATGAAGAAGAGGAAGCAGTAGTTCCTAAGGAAACTGGAGAGTCTAGTGAGAAGGAAATAGAAGAAGAATCTGGAGTTGAAACTAATATGGAAAAGAAGTTGGAATCACCCCCTTATGACAAGAGTGATCATGATACAGTTAGTCCAAAGAAATGGAAAATGGAATTAGGACCTTCTAGTCCGCCTCTCAAGTTACTAGTGATAGAACATCTTTTAGATGATGAAGATGAAATTGAGACCGATGAATCAAATTCTAAGCAGTATGAATCCAACAGTCATGATAGTTCAAATGAACAATTGGTCAATGATTGTAAAGACGGTGATGAGGGTGATGGCAGTGATGGTGATAGTAGTGAATATGATAGTAGTGATGATGATGATGCATGTACTTGACCAGTGTATGGTCAGAATGTGATTCAAGATTATTCTAAGCCTCAACTAAATGAGCAATAAACAATTCTTAAGGCTGAAAGGATAGTAATGTCATAGGTGGATGTGGATGAAGAGGTCTCTCCTGAAAATTCTGGAATAGCTAGTTTTGTGAAACCATTATATCCTTCATGAAAAGCCTCTAGGAAGAACACCGAGGTCTTGAAGTTCTGGGTTTAGATTATTCGGAGGAAGATGAAGAAGAAGTGAATTTTACAAGATCAAGTGAGTCAGTTATGGCTCTATTATTTGTTGAGTATATGAAAGTGACAGCAGGCAAACCCGGTCCTTCATTTTCACAATCTAGACATGATCCTACAGTGGTGCAATCTGATATTGATAGATTTAAATCTGAGTTTCTTCAAGCAGTTACAGAGACAATAATAGAAGAATTGTCTAATTCACCTTCTCTAACTCTTGTGAACTTATCTGAGGCTGTTAGGGATGCTCCTACCCAGAGAGTGGTAAGTATCATGAAACCAATCCTCTTCAATACTAGTGAGATAATTGTCAGACATATTACCTCTCCGAATCAAACGCTCTATGATTTAAGCAGTGGTTTAGTCTCATTGTCCGTTGAGTTTAGAATAACCATCAATGGTATGATGGAACTGTAATGAATCTTGGTAGAACACCTGAATAAAGCTTCATTAATGAAGTTGAATGCTGAGATCACTCAGATTTTTTCTCAGCCTGACTCCTCCAAAATATCCAAGATCACTAGTAAACAAATAAATACCTTAAAGGATATTATAAAATATGATTTAGTAGCTCATGGGAATATCCTAGATTTGGATTCCTTAAAGGAGATGAAATACAATAGTGATCATATCCACAAAATGGTGCAGTTGTATACAACTGATGCTACTAGGGCTCAAAAAGATATTAAAGAGAATGTGGATCACTACATTTCTAAGATGTTTACCAAGCATGAGTTGAACCATCAGTTTAAGGTTTTGGATGAGAATTTGAGGCTTCCTCCAGTCACTCACGCATTCAAGGCTCAAGTCCAACAGTTGAAGGAATTCACTCCTACTCTTGAAATTTCATGCAGAACAAGGATGACTTTGAAAAGGCAATAAAATATGGTGGTGATGTAATTCTTGATTTTATTAATCTGCTCAAACCATATCTTCATGTGAAAGTGAAGTAAATTGTTCTTTATACTACAGATCCGCTCAGTTCATCAGATGTTTCTCTTGGACAGATTTCATTTTCACAATCATTATCCAGTATACGACCAATCTTTCAGCAGCCACCTTTAGAAAGATCTTCTACTCCTCAACAGGTGACCTTAGCAGCCACTGTGCTACTAGCAATAGATGTCCTACCTCCTCTCTCCATTTGGCCATATCAACCTTCCACAAAAGCACCATCTAGACCATCCATTCCTCCTTCTGTGAAAGGGAATGCTCCTTTTCACCAAAATAAGTAGTTGTACCAGTCAATTTTGTTTGTGTATCTATTTCTTATACTCATTCTCAGAACTTCTTTTTAATTGACACTTTTCTTCTTCAGTATCTTCCTTCTACACTTCTTTTTAAGGTGGAGAAATGTTTAATGTGGGAGAAATGAATCTACATCTATAAAAGGGGATAAATGAATACTAATTTAATGCTATGTTGATATATTCTCTCTTTGTTTATACTCTATTGTCATTCTCTGATGATCTGTTTATCTTTTCGAATATATTCATTTTATATAGGGGTAGAATAATAAATGACATACTCTCTTATCTCTTCATTTATTTCATTTATTTGGGATTATCAAAAATGGGGAGATTTTTGAACACCCTGTGAGATGGTTATTTTAATAATCATAGATCATTGTGTTATTTATGAAAATTTAGTCTTTTGTTTAATTTGATCTAAATGTATTTACATATGTTTGAATCATGTCTACATGATATTTATCAATGTTAATTTTTTTTTACTATTGACCTAGAAGTATTCTGAATTGAACAGACACTTAGTGTGAATTTCATATTTATGACTCAATGTTAGTTATTTTCATGTCGCACCGATGACGAACAGTCCCACCGATGATGAACCGTTGCACCGATGATGAACGGTCGCATTGATGATGAATGGTCACACCATTGATGAATGGTCTCACCGATGATGAATGGTCGCACCAATGACGAATGGTCACATCGATGATGAATGGTTGCACCTATGATGAACGGTCGCATAGATGAGGAACAGTTGCACCGATGGCAACAGTCATACCGATACCGATGTTGATCATGAGCTAACAATACCAATGCTGATCATGACCTACCGATACTGTTGCTGATCATGACCTACTGATACCGATGCTGATCATGACCAACCGATACCGATGCTGATCATGAGATACCGATACCGATGCTGATCATGAGCTACCGATACTGATGTTGTTCATGAGATACTGATACCGAAGGTGATCATGAGATAATGATAACAATGCTGATCATGAGCTTCTAATACTGATACTGATCATGAGCTACCAATACCGATGATGATCATGACCTACCGATACGGATGTTGATCACGAGCTACCGATACTGCTGCTGATCATGAGCTACCGATACCGATGCTAATCATGACCTACTGATACTGATGATGATCATGACCTACTGATACCGATGCTGATCCAAGGACCTACCAATACCGATGCATATTCAAAATGACCTTCCGATCTCATTAATCACCAATAGTTTTGAAAACTGTTTGAATTTCAATTAACTCTTATTTAATTCCAATGGTCATATTTGTTGTTTTTAATGAAATTTACGACATTTATTGATAGTTGTTGGCATGTCAAGGAACTGTCCCTCGTACCTATGAAATGGTAATCATTCCTATTGTCAGAGATCGTGGAATATAAGGAAGATGAATTTGTAGTAAAAGATAGACGTGAAAAGGCATAGCAAAATGATTTTCTTCCATAAACGTACATATATGAAAAGAAGAACACACGAGAAACTTTAAGAACACTCTTACTCATCAAGAATACAAGTTCAAAGAAGAAGCTGAATTATTACAAAAGAACACTTTCACATTCAATTTGAACATCTTTACTGGAAGTGAAGAAATAAGAACTACAACACTCTGTTTACCTGACAGAAACCAGAGAAGGATTCAAAGCTTCATTGACATCAATCCAAGGATTCCATATCTTCACTCACAACACAGAGAACACTCTAAACTCATCTCTATCTGTTTAGATATATTGGTGTTTATTTATTTAATCTTTGAGCAGTGTGTGTTGTATTTACACTCTGACTCCTCGACTGAACAAGATGATAATAAATCCTCACTCGAAAATTCCTAGACATTACTATATCACACTTAGAATTGTGGATGAGGTAAAGTGTGACTTGGATAGCATGTGTTCCATTGTTTTTGTTTTCCCATAATGAACTGTGGTAGAGGTCTCAGAACCTGGACAGTCTTTGTACTGTTGTTTACCCCGATCCAGGGTGTGCATAAAATTTATATAAATTGTTTGAGAGGAATAAATTTATATAAATTTATATAAAATTTATCGACATGAGACAGAACCACTTGGTTCTTTCTTCTGTGCATCTTAGATTATGTTTACATTATTTTACATACTTTATTTTTCGATGCTAATTACTTTGAAATACACTTTGTTTAAATGTTACATTGATAGTTAATCTAGCAAGTGTTAGTAACTATCGTAAGTCAGTAGGTTAGTTTCAAAATCTAATTTAATATTCTGATTAAATTAACTGAGATCTAATCAATCTTTTGAGATCCTAATCGAACCCTTACAGTTTTATAAATTCACTACAGTTTATCTTTTTTGGAATTGGGGGATTTTAAGAGAAATATTTTGAACAGAAATTTTAATTGGTACTCAATTCACCCCCCCCCCCTTCTTGAGTATCCACTCCGACCGACATAGAGGATATTATTTGTGGAGTAATTGGTCATAATATTATAAATATATAATTAATAGAAGGTTTGAGGAAAAATGATAGTGAGATGTGATATTTATAGTGGCTGAGAGAGGTGTTATATATTATTTTATTCATTTGTTTATTATTTTGGATCAAGACTATCAATAGTTTGTATTATTGTCACTAATTATTATAAATGGTTCATTTGAGTTTGAACTAATTATTAATTACACTAGCCATGACTCAAAAACTCATGTTTTCCTAAAAATGTTAAATACCATAAATTATCGTATTTTACTATTCAAAAAAATTCAACAATTTTTGAAAAATCCCAAAAATTTACCCCAACAATTTTCAACATGTAGATTTAAAAAATAGACTCCATTTCTGGAAAATATTTTTCTTATATATGGTAAATTAGATTGTCTACTAAAATCATCATTTAATCAAAAATAGTGATTAAAAAATTAAAAACGAGTTTACGACACATTGAAAAATTCATTAAGGTCTCGTAAATTTTTCTTATATCAATAAGAAAAAATATTAAATTTTGAAAATATTTTAAGAAAATAATTTTTAATCAATATATTAATTATAAAACTTTAAAAAATATATACGTTTTACAAAAATAGGATCACCTAATTTATCATTTTAAATGATTATTTAATTATACCATGATATAAATATTTGAAATTTTTTTATATGAAACCTATATTTTATTTATAAATTCATAATTACATTATTATGAACTGATTATTATTTCTATATACCTTTTTCATGAACACTGTCATTCTAGTCTACTGAGTAGATCCAAATTTTCATATTTTTATTATCTTATTTTATTTTTTTATCCATATATGAAAATTGATTTCTTTTCTAAATAAATTATCATTCATAATTTATAAGGATAATGTTTTTATTGGGTTTTCTATTTGATATATTATAATAAGGGTAAATTCATTGAAAAAATTCTTTGTCATTATATTCTTCATCCCTTATGAAAATTTTACATCCAAATTTCGTTTTACACATGATGGTTGAGATTGGTGATGATACTTATCCTTCATCAATTCTTCTAGTTCCCTTATTTACACTTCATAATAATGCGGCCTCCATATTAAATTCACCATGTGAGTAGTATTTTTACATTGAACTTTATATATATGGTCCATGATCATCACAGACTACTCCTTATAAGAGAGATCATTTCCCAACTATACCACCTCAAAATTTAGTAAATGTGTGGTATATATTATGTAGTCCCTCAAGAGGTATACATGGAATATATCATATACATATGACATGGTTGGTGGAAGTTCTATTAAATATGTCACATCTCTGACATGATAATGAATCTTGAAGGGGATGATGTACATGGGACTTTTCTTTCTTTAGATCCAAAATCTAAAGATCCTCTATCATGAAGATATATAGAGTAATAAAATGTTTCTAACCTTATAATCCAGGACCCATCAATGATTTTATTCATGTATCTTTTGACAAATTTGGGATATATTGATGTTTTACTAAATGGTTTTCACATTTTCTACCAGTACATAGACGATATTAGCTCTAGAATCTCACATTTATAAAATTTATCCCATCATACCTATGTTATCCATCTTCTCGCATAATGGTATTCTTATGGAGGAATTTTATGGATTCAATGAAAACTAATATAGTAAGATAACATGACATGTTGAAGATGTTGATCTCATCTTCCATTGAAGTCAATAGATTATACTCTAAACATTTATTCCAATGACTAAATAGTCTCCCCAGATTGGCCATCAGTTTGAGTATGATAAACCATACAAATTTTTAACTCGGTATTTTTATCACATTAGAGACTTTTCCAAAACATGAAGATAAATAAAAAATATCAATCGAAAAAATATAGAGTGGTACTCCACGTAGCCTCACCACTTATTTTATGTATATCCATGCAATATTATTGATTGATAAGCCCTCATTAATTGCAAAAAAATGATCTATCTTTGTATGAAAATACAAAAATACTAATATAACATTATTTCCTTTGGATATATTTGGAAGTATAGTAACAAACTCCATGGGGATGTTTTCCCATTTCCATTTGGGTATAGATAATGGTTGAATCATACCATTAGAATTTTTCATTTCAACCTTCACTTGTTGAAATACCAAGAACATTGATATATATTCCGTGATATATTTCTTCATATTGTCCCAACAATTGTTCTCTCATAGATATCGATACATCTTTATGCTTCCTAGGTTAATAGAGAATATAAAAATTTGTGCATCATTCAGGAGCACTGTATTTATCTTGGTATTGGATGATACACATAATCGTGACCTGATTCTTATGAGTCCAACCTCATAAATTTTGATCTTTTACTATTTCCAATAACTGATATTTTAATCATTTTAATAATTTCTTCATCATTTAATTTATCATAATTTATTTTCTCTATAAGGGATGTTTGGGAAATCATTTTTGAGAGGATTTTTCCTTCCTAAATGATCCTTATATACATCCTTTACGGGTATAAGAAGATTGGATCAATCTCAATTCTCATCATTAATAGAATTATAGAATCGTTTTTTCTTAGATAATCTTCCACAATATTTACATTACTAGGATGATAGTGGATTGTATAGTCATAATCCATGACGAGATCTAACCATCATTATTGGCATATATTATGCTCCTTCTTTGAGAATGTATATATTTATGGCTCTGATGATAAGTATATATCTTACACTTCACTACATTGAGATAATTTTATCATATTTTCATTGCGAATATCATAACCACCAACTCCATATCATCCATGGGATATTTCTTCTCATGCAATTTCAGTTTCCTTGGGTTATATATTATAAATTTATAATTTTTCACTAATAAGAAGCATAATACCCACCATGAAGCATCGTTTTATATGGGAAAGAGTTCCCCAATGTTTGTAATTATGAGTATTAGTGAAGTGATAATCCTCTTTTTCAACTCTATGAATTACTTTTCACATTCAATAGTTTATAAAAACATTATTCCATTCCGAGTAAACATGTTTAGGGGGTTTTACAATCTTGATAAGTTCCTCAAATATTATCCACAATACCATGCTTGATAAAGAAAACTCTGAACCTCTATTATAGATGATATTTTAGGCCACTCCTCAATATTAATTGACTAAGAAGGGTCCACATATATTCCATTACTTGTGACATCAGGCTGCATGAATGTTACATCTTCCATCCATTACTAATCATTTACTTTAATTTACTTATAGTTTCTCCTTCTGCAAAGTTATTAGTATAATAAACATTTTAACCTCATGTTCCTTCTAACTATTGGAGAGTATAATAATATCATCAATAACGTCTACAATATAATTTCATGGTAATTTATAAAGATTATTTTCATTTTTTCTATGAAAATTATTAGAGCATTAGTGAATTTTATGGAAATAAAAATAAACCCATTGTGCCCATAACTTTTTTGAAAGAAAATATTGGGAATATCTTCATTATTGAACTTTAATTAATGATTTCCTAGATAAAGGTCCACCTTAGAGAAATAATTTCCCTAATTTAGTTGATCCAACATTTCTTCTATCTATGGTAGGTGATAGTTATTCATTATCATTATTTATGGAGATAATGAAAATCAAGATAGAGGTGAATTCATCCATCTTTCTTCTTGATGAAGATTCCTGACACACCACATGGTGAAGCACTATGACATATAAAACCCTTTTCAATAATATCTTATAACTACTTATTCAGATCTTCCAATGTAATAGTTTCCACTCTATAAGGTTTCTTTGATATAGAAAGAGATCCAAGAATAATTTAAATTTTCAACTCAACCTCTCATTCCAGATTAATACAAAAAAATTCATCACAGAACCATTAAATGTAGTCCCTCACAATGGGAATGTATTTTAACATCATCCTCTCATTTAGCTAACACATTTGATCTATATATGATTTATTATATGGAAAAAATATCTACAATTGAGACAATGATCTCAAAAGATATTCATCCTCCTCCTTCCACATGCATAATATTAGAGGATACCTCAGGATGTGGAGCGTGATCTCCCATTATAGATAGTTGATGTTGTATTTTTTAATGATTGGAAATCCTTGATAATATGTCATAAAACTCTATCAAAATAAGTAAGAAGATGTTTTATGGGAGATTGATTCCACAATAATTAACCAAGAATGAATTTATATACTTTGGATAAATTAATTTCCACATTTTCTGTTATCAATTATAAATCAACCACAATATTTTGAGGTGGAACTTGAATATCTATACTAAACATTCAAAATATTAATTAATGTGTAGAAAAAAAGTACATTATCTATTTTTGAATAAATATCCAGTGTACCAATATCCACATCATTTTCAGGATCCACTGCATTAGTAGTGATAGAATATTCCCTCACATGTTTCCATGGAGGCTATTTTTTATCATTGTCTCCAAAGAAACTTGGCTTAGGGCATTAAATCACATAATTAAAATGTCCCTTGTAGTTGAAACACTATAGTATAGGTTGTGTGTCAGTCTAAATATTTCATTATTCATCCACATTATTGGGATTATTTATATCCCTTTAGAAATAATAAGTCTTATTCCCACTCTCTTTCAAATTTGTAAAAACACCGGCTCTCCTTTATATAGTTCCCATGATACTTCTTACCACAAATTTGACACATAGGATATTGGGTTTTCATTCCATCATGAGAGTGATCAATCAATCATCCCATATCACTAAGTCTATGTAACCACTATGATTCATTGATCACTATTTCACCCTTAAGGTAACAAAGAAATATCTCATCATAGTTTCCAATGTATTGAATCTCCAAGCCTTTTTGTAGAAATTTATTTTATCCACTAAATAAGCTATCCACTTTTCATTCAATGATCATGAAAAATATGGATTCATATCATACATGTAAGGTGATGTTTTCTTCATACACCCTGATAGAATATCCTTCATTTTTCATTAGTTTGAGGAACTCCATTACTATCATTACATAGAGAGTTTGGGGAATATATTTATTAACAAAAAAATTATTCAATTATTTTTATTCCATAGAATCAATTTACTCCTTATAAATTGTGTCATTGATATGTTTCCACCATGGATTAGCTTCCCCATCAAATCAATGAACTACGAGCACAAAATTCCATTCTTATATGCATTGGCGGATAAAGAATACCTTTTCAATGGAGTTAATCCAATATTACATGATGAGGGGGTCAGAAGTTCCACTAACTATGGTAAACCATTGTTTTATAAAAGATTTAAACACAACATTATCTTACTTAGGAGAAGGAGGGTGCTCCACATGATTCATGTTATTATTCAGGAATTTTTCCAATGGAGCTAGTTCTGTCATCCAGTTTTGAGCTCTCATTACCACCATATTTAGCATTTTGTTACGGAAATAGTCACATTTCCTATCACAATGATTTCCAAAACCAGTTATTCAATTTCTATCAATTAACTATGAAAAAAATTTATAATTTTAGGTTCCTGAATACTTATCTAATAAACATATAGAAAAGATCATTTTAACAAAAATGGATAAACATAAAAATAAAAATTATATCCCAACATGAGATTCCCTATATTTAAATCTATGATATCCATTGTGATAGAATTATCACTAAGAAAATTGATAAATTATTCTAGTATCAATCTGTAAAAATATCTAGATCATGCTCTAATACCACTTATAAAGGCCTTATATTTTTAAAAATATTATTAAATGATTTGAAAGCATAGTTAACCAACATATACAAACCATAGAATGATATTTCTTGTTTATTTGAAAAAATAAGTATAAAAAAATTAAAATTAGGAACTAAAATGAATCAATATTTTTTTGAACATTCCAGAATGATATTGAAAAATTCTTTGACCTCTTATATGGACATATAATATCATATAGACTATATAAAAAATTATATGATCTAAAATGCCTATTAAGGGAATACATTTTCCAATAAAGAGTAGATAATAAGTTTTTTAGAAAAACAAGATGACATAAAAAAACATGTATCATGAATAAGAATATAGTATAAAAAATATATAGAATATGTGTTTATGTAATCATGTTAATATAGGAATGTGGCATAAACATACAACATTACATAAATATGAGTTGAGTCTAACTACCAAGACTATACCACATAGTGGACAAAGCCCCATAATAGATTAGGATTACTCCCTAGTAACATACATTACATCTCACGAGACTATATTTACCCAGTTAATTGGAAACAATATGTTGGCTCACCCATCATAACATGTACATTCTTATGTGTCCCAAATTAATAACCAAACATAAGGAATAAACATAAGGTTTTCCCATGTGTAGAATTTGGTATCATAATCATGTCATCAAACACAACAAATGTGTACATCATAAATCATTCAAAAAAAGAGTGTATATAAATCATACATTGAAATTAATAAGGAAAATATGGATTATTTTATGATAAATTATGTCCAAATTAAGTAAAAACATGAATAATTTGTGTTTACAAATCTTTATAAATAAGCCACATCAGTTCAGTTTAAGGGGAAATATAAAAGAGACGTTAAAGATGTAATGATTTTTTTTTTATAAAACCAGAAATAAACTAAGGTATATTTTCAGGATTTAATGAGTGATTTTGGATAAATAATGGATGATTAAAACAAAATATGGAATATAGTTGATAGGGGCTTTGAAATTGGGATGTTTCCTTTAACTGGGTTTGACTATCGGGAGGAATTGAGATTTGACCCTTTTAAAAACATGTATTTCTGAATAATTGAAGGTTGAGTTGATAAATATACATATGTTTGTAACATATACATAGAATTTATAATTCATAAATTAGAATAATGAAGAAATAAACTTATTTAATGAAATAGAATGTGTAACCTGATTGTAATTTTGTGGTTCGAAGAGATCCATTAGCTTATGTCCAAAGGTGTTGTGAACATGAACATACTGTCCATGATAATAAAATTAGTTTCATTAATTACATAATTCATAACCTTATCTGCATATATTTTATTTATTATAATATTAATAATGATTTTTTTATTTTTTAAGTTATAATGTATAATTTTGTCATTTTGGGAGAGTTTGTTTCATGGGTTTCATGGTCACTTTAATGGTGTATAATTATGGATGTTCTTGTGAAGTGAAAGAAAACACCATATGTAGAGGGAAATCATATTAATATACATCCAATTTTTTAAACTATCCCACATAAAACATTTGAGAAATAATAATTTTTCATAAGATAAAATTTATATGATAAACTTTTAGTTTATTTTGTAGGATTTCAATCATCGTTGATTCATTTCTTTTATTAATTAATATTATCCATAAATATATAATATAGACATGTTACAAGTTATCATATAGACGTTAAAATATTTTTTAACCATTATAATGATTTTATTACCATCCATGAATGTGGTATAAGAAAACAAATAATCATATATCATGAAGGTGGTGATTCAATAAAACGTGAATGTTGTTTTCATTATTAGAGTAAAAGTATAAGAGAAGATATATGATGATTGATATTCTTTTAACAACATTAAATTCATATATATATATGATAATGAAGTTATCATGTCACACTGGTTAGGATAAGTGAGGGTAGGATAAGAAAATAAAATAAATTAAAAGTGAAAGAAAGAGGATTTTACATCTTGAATATCGTCTCTTAGAGAACCTCTATAAGGAACATGGGATTGGTCTTTTGGTGAGACCAGAAATACCAAGAAATGATGGAGAGTCTTGGGATTCTAATTGGAAAAAATATAATCATACTAATAGTATTATAAGTTATGATTAGAAGGTGTGATATTTATAGTGGGAGGAGAGGAGTGTTTTTGTTATTTTATTTATTAGTTTATTATTTTGGATCAATATTATTAATATTATTGATTATTATAAATAATTTTTGCAAATAGAATATGCGATTTATTAATAATGAGTTATTACATCAAAAATGACTTAAAAATTCATATATTTTCCATAAAATGTTCAATACCGTAAATTACTATATTTCCCTATTCACAAAAAACAACATATTTTAAAAATATCCAAAAAATTAACCTGTACCATTTTATTGATACGTAGACTTCCAAAATGGACTCATTTTTGTGAAAATCATTTTCTTTATATAAAAAAAATATTTTTTAATTAAAATCGTTATTTATTTGAAAAATACATAGTTTAAAATTACAAACTATTTTATTACACATTTAAATATTAATTATGGTCTCATAAAATTATCCTATAATAATAATAGAACAAAATATTAATTAATAATTATAATTTATGAAATTTATTTTTCATTTAATTTTTCGCATTAATTAAAAAGTTTTAAAGATAAATATTTGTTACAAATAAATACCAACACATAATTTATCATTTTTATAATATTTATTTACATTTACCTAGATATTAATATATCGTTTATAAATTTATAAGATACATAGATATAATTTATACTATACTGAATATTTTATTATGAATCATTTTTTTATTTCTATTGATTTTTTTCTTGAGAGACAACATTCTTGAGGATCTATCATATCCAAATTTTCCTATTCTTATTATCGTATTTTCTATTTAATATCCTATTGTAATTATTAGTTTGATTAATTTATATTGTATCATTATTCATTTATGAGGATAATGTTTTTATTGGGTTCTCTATGTGATGTATTATAAGATGGAAAATTTCATTGATAAAAATCTCTATTGTTACACCATTTTTATGACAAGAAGATTTATTCCACAAGCCATGTTTGGAAGACATCATATGAGAGGAATATATGGTTTCAATTAAAATAATTCATCAAAAAAACTAGGATTCAATTAAAAAAGGTGGAATTTCCATTTTTCCCTATAATCATATATATCTCCCTTATTTTTCCTCTTCCCCATAAACAATAGAATTAGAAAGTGAAGTAGCTCCCCCTCTTGTCCTGAAATATAAATATTATGGGATCACCATCATATGAAGTCAAACATTAATTTCTCTATTCTTGTTTGATAACCATAAGTAAGTCTAAGATACTAATGAATTTATTCTCAATTGTTTTGACTATATTTCATGTTATATTCATGGTGGATGATACACCCTATTATCATGGATTTTATATGGATCTTTGATTTCACTCTTTCCAGATTATAAAAGGACTATAATGTATGAGGTAATCATTATTGTAATATTTTATACGGTCAATATTATTTTCCATTAATGATGTATGATTTATAAAAATCGCTATTAATCAACACTTCATATGTGTATTTTGGTAATCCTAAAATATAAAATGCCTTAAATTTATCACATAGACATTGTTTAGACATGATTTAACACCCTTACAAGGGGTTATAGGTTGAATACATCAAACCAAACAACCCCATGTGTGGTTCAATCGTATGATTTGATGACCATTAGTATTTATGACCAAAACACCACTAATGTTTTTTAGCATTCCATTGACTAATAAAATTTTAAAATGATTTAATTATAGTTATGATTAATTTTAAATTGTAATGTATGGAATACTCGGGCCTCCATCATCACATGGGAGTGATTGTTTTAAATTTAATTAATAATATTTATGAGGTGTAGATATTACATGGATATTCTACTATATATTAAATGATAATGGTTAATGGAATTAAATTTAAATGAGTTTTAATATTGAAATTAGACTAAACATTGACCTTTTTATTTACTTATTGGATATTACACATTGAGAAATGAAATAAATTTTGTACATTTTAATAAATGAAAATTGAATTTTAGAGACTTGTAGGTTAGTCTTTTGGCAACATATACATGAATGATTAAATGTGTGATTGAATATTATATTGGATTGGATATTCCTCAACAAATATCACAACTGGAAAATAGAATTATACCCACAGTTTTCACATACCTATGGGTATAGGCATAGTATGGGAACTTATACCCACGATTTTCCAAAACTGTGGGTATTTGTTTTTTTGAAGTCCTATACCCATAGTTTTAAAAAAAACTATGGGAACATGTGATTTTAGAGACCTATACCAATAGTTTGACAAAAAAACATGGGTATAGGGTTTTTTTTAATTACTATTCCCATGTTTTTGGAAATCCATTTGTATAAATTTCCCGTGTTATGGTGGGGAAAATAATCTCGTGGGACAAAAAATTTCATGGGAACACCTATTACCATGGTTTTTGAACCTATACCTACAGTTTAGAAAAATATATATAACTAAATAACATTTTATATACAAATATGTGAAGATGGAGAAGTGGTTTGGAGCCAGAATTGAAAAATGGTGATCCAGGGTTCAAAACCCGCGACTGCATATTTGGTAAAATCTATACCCACAGTTTTAAAAATGTGAGTATAGGGTTAAAGACAGAGTGTATTACACATATACCCACAGTTTTGAAATCATGGTTATTATTATCTCAATCCTTGGAATGAGAAACAATTTTATTCTAATATAAAATATCATTGACGATATCATAGTTAAAATGAAATGATATTACCCTTAGAGTGATTCATCGGTTCTCGATACAAAATTCATAGGATGTTTTAAATGGTTAAATTAAAAGTATTAATCCTTATTTATCAACTAGGTTACATATAATTAATTTATTGGATAGAATTAGAGGTTAAATGAAATGAAATTATACCTTGAGTGATACATGGGATCTTGATATGGAATACCAAGCACATAATTATATGTCAAATGAATTATATTAAGCCTTGAGTTATTACTGGGATCATGATATGGAATTTCTTGTATGATATCAAAAGATAAGAGAAAATATATTATTCTTTATTACTATTTTTTTATCTTCATTACTAAATAACAATTTAATTTAACATTTTGAACCTTATGTTATCATATATATATATATATATATATATATTAGTATCTTTTCAAATTACTCATGGAAAATATTACACATGGATTCCGTGAAATACATAAATGGGTCATATTTATTTTGGAACACTATTTTTATGATAATAAACATTTTTATTAGGCCAAAAGTGGTATAGTGGGCCAGTTACCCCAAGAATAATATGAGGTATAATTTATTTATAACTATTTAGCACCTTACATTTGATACAGATAAACACTGTACATTTTACTTACCATGATTGGATTTTCGTTAGACAACAATAGTGTTGGCCCTCATAGATTTACAAACACTCTATTTAGGCCTCCGATTTTTACTCGGATAGATCTACTAACTGTACATTAAAATTATTCTTGTTCATCTACTAGTTGTATCTTCTCGGATATGGGTTGTTATGGGAATAATTTATGATCATGTACTTAGGCTTCCTTCCAAAGCTAGAGTGATTCACTTATTTATTATTTTTAGTGAATACGTGTTATATGAATTATATCTTTTATGTTGACTACCTATATTGAAACCCTGGATTAAAATACATTGATATAAAATCATTTTTGATGGATATACATCACATTATAAAAATGTAATCTTGTGGACCATAATAGTTCAGTTTCTTTGGAAGCATGGAATATATTCTAAAAATTTGGTGAAACATCACCAATTTGTCCCATTAAGATACCCCCTTTAGTTCTCCGGATTAAAATAACACCACATAACATATGGAATGTAAACAAAATAAAGGGTTTTTAATGGCCTGGGTTTTTTGGGTCTATTACTTGGTAAAAATTTGATGTTGACGTGTTCTGCGTGGTCTAGAAGGCCATCACATCTTCTCAGTGACTCCTAGCAGTAGACATGGCCTACCGGTAGCCTCAGCCTACCTATAGACCTAGCCTACTTGTGACCTTGGGGTACCGGTGGCCCTCGGCCACCAGTCACTCTCAGCTACCGGTAGCACTCAGCTACTGGTAGCTCTCATCTATAGGTAGCTCTAGGCTACCGATATCTCAAGGCTACCCGTATCTCTCAGCTACCAGTAGTTCTCGCCAACCGGTAGCTGTCAGATACTGGTAGCTCTAGGATACTGGTATCTCTAGGCTACCGATAGCTCTCAACTAAGGGTTGATTTCTCTAACCAGTAGCTCTCGTCTACTAGTAGTTGTCTCCAATCGGTAGCTTTTGCCTACCCCCATGAGTTTTCTAGTAGCGCCTCCTTTTTTCTCTAATTGGTTTTTAAACCATGTTTTGACCCCTTTAAGCATGTTTTAAAGCCCATTAATGGCTGTTTAAATTAAATTAATTGTGAGGTACCCCTTAAATGATAAACCATGATGTGTGTGTTGGTTTAAACCACCCCGAAAGGCATGGACCTTTAAGTAGCATGTGGGGTGTCTCTACCGCATGGTAAACACACGATCCCACTTCTTACGTGGTTTCTAGTTTTTTTAATCATCACATAAATGATGTATCTATGCCTTTATAAGCCAAGGCTTCTCCCTAGGTTTATTTTCTCAATCATCCTTCTCCCGAAGAGTCGTACCCATGTTGCCTCTACTTTCTAGTTTACATGCGAGTACTTAACGTCGATCCTTGATCCATTAGGTAGTGGTTTCACCATCTTCACTTCTTTTAAATGTATCTGGAGGGGTGGGTACACTAATACATCTATAGAATTGGATGAACCATAATTTAATGAATATAATAAAAGATTTATAAATAGTGAAGGGGAGGGGTGTTATTGATGATGCTGCTATGTTTTTCTCCTCTTTCATGATTAATGATTTCTGAATTGTGCGGGCTTACTCCTACCAAAAATCATGCCCGTTGGTGGTCTTTCTTTGTGTACTAATAAAACCATAACCCCTTGTGATATTTAAATGGCTTGTATTTTGGTTTTGTACCTTTTTCTATGTAAATGAAATTTGTTAATTATATATATTCAGCTAAATAAATAATAAGCACCAGGATCAACTCTTTTTCATTTATAACCCCAGTTTAATCCAAGTGGAATTGAAATCATGGAGTGTGTTAAAAATTTTAAAACTGAAAATACCTGTTGAGTCTGCCTTGTGTTGTTAGTATTTGTTTTTTTGTTTCCTCCACGGTTGGATCAGGGCTTAGATTGATGGGGCGATGCGAGTGGTGATGGGATCCCCTGTTGTTATACATTAAGGATGTGTGATTACTCTGCTTATATCACAAATTGGGGTGGGATCCTCTATTTTTGAGAAACCATTGGCTCCTGGATTTTGGGGACAAGGGGCTATATCTTGGGATTTTCTTTGGTTACAGTACTTTGAGGTATCTCTATTATCCCTTTGTTATTGTGACTTTGAAATACAACCAGGTGTGAATGCTTAAATTGTTGATTCATATAACTTTTTCCCTTGGTTTGTTCTTATGATGTTAGTTTCCCAGTAGTGTTGAAACTTATTTAAACATTATTACTGAACATGAATAAATGGATTGTACAAATGGGGATTTGGTTTGATGTGATTTGTGACTTGGGCATGGGTGTTGTTCTCTTCTCTTATGAATGAATAGTAAGGATAGTGTTCTTTATGCTAGCTGAAGAAAAACCTAGATTGGGTGAGTTCTTATTACCTATACATATACTTTTAGTTTTTTTGTTTCTTATTCACGCCCCACCCATGTTGAGCACATAGTGCCGAACACCCCAACATCGTGAGGGATGGTGTTTTCCACAACACTCTTATGAGTGGTTGGTTATTAGATAATTTTCTGCTCCCTTTCCCAAATAGCCCGAGACTCTACGGGCAGGATGTGATTCCCTGATACCATTATTAGTCCATGAATCTTCAGGAAGGGTAGTGTGGTGGTTGGCCTAGGTGTGTGCAGGCAGGTGGTTTCCCAAGTATCTTTGGGATGAGGCCCAGGTGTCTTCGGGTGTGGAAGTAGTTCTTTTATCCCAGGTGTCTTCGGGCATTGCAGTGGTTAGCCTGGATTAGGTGTTTGAAGGTGTGGTTATGTGTGATATTTTAGGCCGAGGTGTCTTCAGGTGGGTTAGTTGTTGTGGTCCAGGTGTTTGCGGGCAGGATGTGTGGTTGTGGCCCAAGTGTGTGTGGGTGGGGTATGGCAGTGGGACTACGATGAGAATGGAGGGATTGGTCTAATGTGTAGGATGTCATCAATAACCAGTGGGAAAGTGGGGTGGGGTACCCAAACATCAATGTTCTATTACTATACAATACTTGATTGCGTTATTTTGGGAGTGCGCCTTGGTGGGGCTTTGGTGGTTAGTTTCCTTGCTAGGTGCTTGGTTATCTCTTTTCCTACAGGGCATTAGTATGCCTCACCACTTGTGCACGAGATTATTTGGGTTTTCCCTTCTGGGTATACTTGTATGCTCAATATACGTATATCAAACTGCTTTTTTGTTTCTTGTAGGACATCAGGGATTGTGCGGGACCATACTAGCTTGGAACTTTGGGTTAGTTGTTGTTGTTGTTTCCTTTTGTCTTGGTATCTTTTTACCTTTGTAGTTTCGTGACTTGTATCTTTTACCATGGAACATGCATATGGTAATGGATTACTTTCAGTCGTACATGCACTTTCAGTTTTGGTGTTGTGTGATTCACTATCTTATCTCTCGATCTAATTAAAAGAAAAATGGTTATGCCTTCTATTTAGTGTGAGATTTTAGACCCTTGGTGCTGGTAGACACTCCTGAACATATTGAAGTCGGGTTGCGGGGGTCATTATCCCTCCTTCAACTTAAAGAATGAAGTTCCTGGAAATCTGCTGATCCTTCCCTCATTTTGGTGAAGGCAGGTCATGACAGAATGGTATCAAAGGTAGAGGTTGAGAGATAGGATGGAGTCTGAAGTTAGGAATAGTGAGGATTTCATGGGATGGTTGGGGAACCATTTTGGGTGACCTTGGTGTGTGAGTTAGGCCAGGGAAGATCGGCTAGGTCATTGGATTTTAGGGCCCACCATGATCAGATGCAAGGACTCTGAACCTACTGAACGACCAAGTGAGGCCACACTGATTTCATGGGGGAGACCCTAGGAAATCTGCATGCATCATAATGTCTTGTTTTCTCATGTTTATGGGGTGTTTTTGGAATTTGAAATAAATATAATGTTTAAGATGTTTTTAGAAAAATATTCTACACTACTTGGGCTTAGGAATTCTTTGTTTACATTGCGGCTATGGAACCCGGGAGACGACCATTAGTTGTATGGGAGATAGAGTCCCAGGAACTTGACTTGGCCAATCAGCAGAGGAATTATAGAGAGGAATAGGAAGACCAGTGGATGAAGATGCTTTGAGCCTTCAAGCAACAGACCAAAGAGAATTATGAGGGCATTACCTCTATCATGAAGACGAAGGGTTGGCTAGAGGAGCTAGTGATAGCCTTCGACTTGATCTAGGCTCCGACCGAGTACTGGGTTCCTCTTTCTGACAACCAGATATGGGGAGCAGCGCATCAGAGGTGGACGCTCTACCTGGGGGAGAGGAGAGAGGCCGAGGTGGCATAGGCTGATTTTGAGAAGGAGTTCCGAGGGGAATTCCTCTCTTATACGATGAACGCAAAGAATAGGTAGGAGATACTCTCCCTCATGTAGGGGAGTATGTCGATAAGGGAGATTGGGATCAATTCAAGGACCTCCTCCGCTTTTCTCCGGACATCATTCTTGATGAGGAATCTCGGCCGAGATGTTTATAGGAGGTTCTCCGACCTTCCCTCTAGAATGCTACTACCCCCTTCACCTTGTCGACATACTTAGAGGTCCAAAATACGACATAAGTGTTAGAGAGGATGTACACATTGGGAGGATTTCACGAGAGGAGATTCAGCTAGGCAAGTCAAAGGGAAAGGCCATCAGCACCAGACCACAAGCATCTAGACCCTATAGGTTCCGACCAGTAGGGAGCAGGCCATAGCAGTTCCAGTTCTGGTCCCCTGGTCCTCGCCCATTCCCTTCGAGGCTAGGAGAAATGTTCTTCTTCTGTGGGAGCCATGGACATCTCAGATATTAGTGCCCGGACCGTGTACAGTACGTCGGTGACGGACAGGTCCATCACCTACCTCATAAGTAACTTCCAGCTAGGCCCTTCCAGCAGCAACAATAGGGGTAGCGAACTCTTGATCCTCCGGGGGAAGATGTTGCGGGGGGAGGCCGACCTCAGGGTGCTCCTCAAGTACCTTGACCAGGGCGTGGTCAGGGAGGCAACCGACATCTAAGGGGTAGAGGGGCTAGGTGTGGACAGTTGCACGTCGCGGAGGCAGCAGTTTCAGTGAGACCAGAGGTTGTTCGATGTACGATCAGTTTGTTTAGTACCCTTGCTTATGCCATGTTCAATATCGGAGATTTTTCACTCCTTTGTTGCACCCGGTCAAGCCCGTGATCTGGGTCTAGATGTTGAGTGGCTTACAGTGCCCATGGTGCTGAGCACACCAGTAAAAGGTTAGACCAACTTGTTATATGTTTGTAGAGGATGCAGACTGATGATAGGGCCACATCAGTCAGTCAGGGATCTACTACTACTACAGAAACAACCATACGATGTCATCCTAGGAAACAGATAGCTATTTTCTGTGTGTGCCATCATCAACTGCTTTCGAGGAGGGTCGTGTTCTCAAGCATCAGTATCCGACATGTTACTTTCACCGTTGAGAAGAGAGGCCATAAGGGAAGCAGGCGAGAGGAACCCCTCCTGTCCTTCTTAGCCAAGATGTAAGTAGAGTCAGTGGATGTTGAGATGGTGGAGGTACTAGGGATCGTCAGTGAGTTTATGGACGTCTTCACTGAGGAGGTGACGAATCTACCCCCTTGACGTGATATCAAGTTTGGGATAGACTTGTAGCATGGTGCTCATCTGATTTTGATGGCTCTCTACAGGATGGCGCCATCGGAGCTACGAGAGTTGCAGATTCAGATTGATGATCTGATGAAGAAGGGTTTTGTTCGACCGAGTGCATCACTGTGGGGTGCTTCTGTATTGTTTTCAAAGAAGTCGGATGGAGGTCTAAGGCTGTTCATAGATGACATGAGGCTAAATAATGTAATGATCTAGAATCGCTACCTTCCTCCAAGGATAGAAGATATTTTCAACCAGATAAAAGGGGCGGGATGGTTCTCAAAGATCGACATGCATTCTGGGTAGTCGTGTTCATTGACGACATCCTGATCTATTCAAGATTAGAGGAGGACCACGCGGAGCACCTGAGGATGGTTTGGGAGGTTCTCTGACAGCACCAACTCTATGAGATGTTTTCGAAGTTCAAGTTCTAGATCCGAGAAGTGAACTTGATTGGGAATGAAGTGTCTAAGAAAGGGGTAGCGGTAGTCCCATAAAAGGTTGAGGTGGTTGTTTCTTGGACAACACCCAAGAACGTGGCATAGGTTTGTAGTTTTCTCAGGGTGGTAGGTTACTACCGGATGTTCATACCCAACTTCTCTCGGGTTGCGGCGCCTTTGATGACCTTGACGAAGAAGGACCATGTTTTCATATGGAGTGAGCAGTGCGAGGCAGCCTTCAGCTATCTGAATGAGAAGTTGGTTAGTGCCCTAGTGCTAAGACTACCAGAAGAAGCGGAAGCGTATGAGGTATTTTGTGATGCTTCAGGGAAAGGCCTCAGATGTGTGTTGATGTAACAACAAGGGGTGGTCTCTTATGGGTGTAGGAAACTACGACCTAATGAGCATAATTATGCCAACCATGATCCAGATCATTTAGCAGTCATTTTTTGTAAGGACCTGATTGGGATATACCTAACACTGAGAGGGGGGCAAATCAGTGTTGTGGAATTTTTAAACCAATTCCAACCTTTATCCATGTACCTCTAGACCTGTTAGGATCTTGATTTTCTTATTATCTTTTCCCTATCGCATGCAATAATAGAAAGCGGTAAAGATATGAACATGATATTTTTACAAGGTTCACCACTCAATAAGAGTATCTACGTCCTTGCCATGGATGTTGATGACTAGTGCATGGATTCTCCATTATAATGTAAAATGATGTTACAATGGATTGGATAGGAAAACAATCCTATAGACAGTATGAGTCCCTACACATTAGAGGGGAGTGGGAAAAAATCCTCTTCCCTGGTCTAGTGAAAGGCTAGTCCAACTTGCAGCCTCTATCTGGTTCTTTATACTGCCTACTGAGACAGTGTCTTGCAGCCTCTAGCTGGTTCTTTATACTGCCTATGAAGACAGTCTTCTCTCTGTTAAAAGAGTTTGCAACACCAAAATAATATTTCACCTGTTGAGACCTATTGGATGTCACGATGCTACTTTGTTCCTCCTCTATTCAATTATTACCTGCCTAGTAGCATGTAGGTAAAATACCACTTCTTTCTAAGCAGCAAACCTGAAATCTGCACAATCTTCATCCCCTTCTTCTTCAGTGAAAAACAAACTACACTGAGATCGCTTCTGCCTCTATCTGCTGGTATCACAAACTCCCATTTTAATTATCAAATCAATGAATACCAGCTCATCTTAGCATCATCAGAATTAAACTTCCCTGAATAATTTTCAGCCTTCAAGTGGGCATACTATGTTCTTCTTCTTCTCTTCTTTCTCTTTGACACAGTATTACTTACAGTGTCTCAATATTTTTCTTCAATTATAAATAACAACATAGGAGTGTATTGGTATACTAACTTCTTCCATGGTGAAGATATGAATTCAGTTTCACATCTTGTTATTCTTCACTTCAAAATGCACAACGATAGTGTTAAACACTAGTCGTGTGAGTGCGGTTCAACTTCTATATGTGATACCAAATGGTTCACAGTTCTTTCTTCTTCGCAAAGATACTTCAAGAGTGCTATGCACCTATCGAATGCCTGTGGGAACCTCAAATTTTTCGCGCACCATTCTAGGTGGCTTTAGCATAAAATTCAAGCCTTGTGCATATAAACACATTTTGGCGCGAAAAAACCCTTTTCGTTCAACTCTTCTTTTTCGCGCAGAACTTCCCTTTTTCGCGCAACAATTCTTTTTTCGCACAACACTTCTTCTTTTCGCGCAATACTCTATACATCAATTTTTCCACGTGCCAAAGCTCGAGATTTTTCTAAGTGTAGAGTCTCAACAAATAAGAAGGGTTAGCCTCATATTTATAGGCATTTTTGACCCCGCACGTAAAACACTAATCCATGCATAAGACCTCCTTCATGAGCATAAAAACTCTTTTATGAAACATCATATTTTGTTCCATGCTTCAATATTTCTCACACCTCATGCCTTTTCCATTTTTTATCCTTCTAAGCATGAATCACCAATTGCGCGCAAAATTCCACACCGCATTCCATATTGCGCGCAAACCAAATCTTTCCCACGACATCATATTTCGCGCACTGCTCCAATATTTTGCACATTTCATGCCTTTGCAAATTTTCGAGCTTCTGATCTCGAACCACCTTTTGCGCGAAAACTTCATTCCTCTATTTCACGCACCATGCCAATATTTCATGAAAACTTCATTTTTCGCGTAGCCCGCTGATATTACATGCACAACTTTCTTCTTCGTGCATCCCGCTAATATTTCACGCATCCCGCAAATATTTCGCGCAATGATCCAATTTTTCACGCAGCTCATGCCTTTGAAATTTTTTGAGCATCTGATCTCGAAACACCTTTTGCGCGAAAAACATCATTCCTCTATTTCACGCATCCCGCAGATTTTTTGCGCAACTCGCTACGATTTCGCGCATCCCCAGATTGTCCATTGCATTGTCATTTTCTCTCTTCACTGCTTCCCATAACCATTCTTATTCTCTTATCACGAATCCCACTATCGTGATATTTATCCTTTGATAAATCAGCTTTAGCATCATCAGAGTTGCAATTGGAACTAAAACTTCTCTTTCCTCTAGCAGCATCATTCCTTCCAATCAAAACGTTATATGACTGGCATCATCATTTCTCCCCCTTTCCTTCATAAGGCTTGCATCACAAGTTCTCCTTACTCATGATATGTGTGAAATACATACCATCAATGCATCGTATGATTTGGATATAATGAAAAATGCATGGCTACTTCTGAATTCCAAGCCCTTCCAAATTCTCTCATCCTCTTTAGCCATCATCCTACACTTCATGCAAATCATATGATTTTATTCTTCAAGTAAACTCTTGCATGGATTCCTATCATGAAGAATTTCATAGTCTTATTCAAATACCCATTCTTCTTCAATCATCCTCAGAGGGATGATACTTCTCCATTCTTCATTGTTGTAAACAATGTGTCACCATTGACACAAGTTCTTTGAAATTAGGATCAGCTCCACAATCGTTTGAATTAGGTTCATAGAGAATTTCCCAAGTATGAGATTCAATTATATTATTTCATAACAATTCTCCAGGCATCCTCACGGCATCCGATCTCCATTAACTTTGGAATCCTTATTTATATCCTTCTTCATTTTGACCAGCATTGACAACTATTGAAAAAAAAATACAATCTTCACACACAAAGTGGTCCCAACTATTTTTTCACTAATGTTGTGGTGACATTACCTCATTGGAGAACACTTTGTGGCCTTCATGGATCAAAAAATCTTGAGGTACATCATCTCTCAGTGAAACTGATTCTTACAACATCCAAGGTGGATGGAGTTCCTCCAAGAATACAACATTGAGGTATCCTACATTTTAGGAAAATGGAATGTAGTGGGCGATGCGTTGAGAAGGAGGTCGCTGAAGGATGTGGTCTGAGAGTCAACAGATGCTTGGAAGGCAATGGAGGAGTTGGCTGCCTTGCACCTTGATGCGAGGATTGATAGTGGAAGAGATTTCCTGTACCAGATGACAATGCAGTCTTATCTGTTGCAGCAAGTGGAGGAGTCTTAGTGGGGAGACCCAGAGTGTGAAGGGATGTGCGACCGAGCTGACCAGGGCAATTATCCAGAATGGTTGACAGAAGATGGTCAAAATCAGATGCTCTTCTAGGGGAAGATGTTTGTTCCAGAGGCGATGTGTGGAAAGGTTCTTAGTGAGTTCCACAACTCACCCCTAGAGGTACACCCAAGATTTTCCAAGATGTACCAGGGTCTGAGGAGATATCTTTGGTGCCCCGGAGTAAAGGGAGCAGTGGCAGAGTTTGTGGCCAAGTGCCTAGTGTGTCAGCAGGTAAAGGATGAACACCATGTTCCAGGTGGGATGTTGCAACCTTTAGATGCCCCCGAGTGGAAGTGGGATGACATATCGATGGATTTCATCATGAGACTGTCCAAGGTGCAAGGGGGATACGATGTCATCTGGGTAGTAGTGGACCGCTTCACGAAGTCATCCCACTTTATGGAGATTAAGGAGTCAAGTGCACTGGACGCTGTAGCATGGAAGTTTTTGGATGAGGTAGTGCGGTTGTATCGAGTTCCGAGTTTCATAGTCTCGGACATGGATGCACATTTAAAATCACGTGTCTGGAGGGGATTGGAGCATGATTTTGGAGCCCAACAATACCTTAGCAATGCATTCCACCCCCAGATAGATGGGCAGATAGATCGAACCATCCAGACCATGGAGGACCTGGTGTAGGCATGTATTATAGACTTTGGGGTATCATGGGTGCGACAAATGCCTCTATAAGAGTTTTCCTAAAATAATATCCATCACTCTACTATTGGAATGGCTCTATTCTAAGGCCAATATGGAAGGTCGTGTTGCTCACCCGTGTGTTGGACTTAGGTTGGGGAAGCAGGTGTTCCTGGCCCGGAGGTGGTGGAGAGCACGACATAGAAGGTTCATCTTAAATGGGAAAGAATGGTGGCTGCTCAGGACCGACAGAAGTCATTGTCCAATGATAGGAGGAGACCCTTGGAGTTCGAGGTCAGAGACCACACGTTCTTGATGGTCTCCCCTCGGCGTGGACAATGGAGGTTCGACAATGGATGTATGCTTTCTCCTAGGTTAATCGGACCCTTCGAAGTTTTGAGGGGGGGGGGGGGGTTGTTGAAGTGGCTTATGAGCTAGCTCTACCACCGCCGCTACTGAGGATAAATGATGTATTACATGTGTCCCATCTTCTTCGATATCTACACGACGACTCCCACGTTATCAATTGGGGAGAGTTAGATGTCGAAGATGATGTGACCTTCATAGAATGACCAATCAAGATCGAGGATCATAAGGAGAATGTGCTTCATGGGTGAACCATCCCCTTGGTTCGTGTGTTGTGGAGGCATGGTGTCCTGGAAGAGAGCATATGGGAGCGGGATGCCTAATTATGCATTCAGTACCCAGAGATGTTTTGACTTCTTTTTTGTTTTTGTTATGATCCTTAAGATGTTGTACCTTGTGATTTAATATATGAAATTATTGTTTTTCTTATCTAATAGATGATATGTTCCATGTTCTCTCTATGTGTGTGTGTACGAATGCGTGATGATGGGAAAACCTGACGTCTAATCAGGACGCATAAATGTGGATGCGATTAAACCCGTTCAAGCGAGCCAGTGCCATCCAAATCGGATAAAATCCTAACATGTAGGAGAGGACTCCATAACTCATGTGTTGGATAGTGCGATCCTTATTCATGTTGTGAATGTTATGGTTGATTACTCTTGGGGTAGTATTTCTGGATGTAGGGGGAGGGTTCTGTTCCAGCTTTCGAACAACTCTGAGGTTTTCCCCTGAGAATTATCTTTATGGGGTGGTTGTTTGGACCCCACTTTTCTCCTTTCTAGGTTTTTCTTATATTCTCGTGGATGAGAATAGTTTTAGAAGTATCTGATGTAATGGACTGTGTTATTGGGGTCCATTACGTGGTAAAAATCTAATGTTGAGCTGTTCTGGGTGGTCTGGAAGGTCATCCCATCTTCTCAGTGATTCCTAGTGGTAGCCTTGGCCTATCGGTAGCCTTGGCTTACCGATAGACCTATATTACCAGAAACCTTGATGTACCGGTGGCCTTCAGCTATCGGTATCTCTAGGCTACCGGTACCTCTAGGTAACCGATAGCTCTCAGCTACTGGTAGCTATTGCAAACCGGTAGGTCTCGGCTACCGGTAGCTCTAGGCTACCGATAACTCTTGGCAACTGATATCTCTTAGCTACTTGTAGATGTCGCCAACCAATAGCTCTCAGCTTCTGGTAGCTGTCGCCAACCGGTAGCTCTCGGCTGCCGGTAGCTTTCGCCAATCAGTTGCTCTCGCCTACCCCCACGGGTTTTCCAATAGTGCCTCCTTTTTGCGGTAATTTGTTTTTAAACCGTGTTTTGACCCCTTTAATCCTATTTTAAATCCCATTAATGCCTGTTTAAATTAAAAGATTTGTGAGGTACCCGTTAAATGAAAAACCATGATCTGTGCGTTAGTTTAAACCGCACCAAAAGGCGGGGACCATTAAGTAGCATGTGGGGTTTCTCAACTATGTGGTCAACCCACAATCCCACTTCTTACGTAGTTTCTAGTTTTTTAACCATCCCGGTAATGTTGTATCTATGCCTTTATAACCAATGTATTCTCCCTAGGTTTCTTTTTTCGATCATCCTTCTCCTGACGAGTCATACCTCTATTGCTCCTGCTTTCTAGTTTCCACGCGTGGACTTAATGTCGATCCTTGATCCGTCATGTGGGGGTTTCACCTTTGTCTCTCCTTTCTGTGTATCTTGTGGGGTGGGTACACTATTGCTTCTATATAATTGGATGAACCAAACATTACTGAAGATAATATACAAATTATAAAGAATTATGGGGAGGTGTGTGATCGATGACGCTGCTCTGTTTTTCTCCCCTTTCATCATTAATGATTTCTGAATTGTGCAGGCTTACGCCTACTGAAAATCATGGTTGTTGGTGGTCTTTCTATGTGAACTAATAAACCCATACCCTCTTGTGATGTTTAAATGGCTTGTGTTTTGGTTGTGAACCTTTTTTTATATAAAGGAAATTGGTTAATTAAATATATTCGACTAAATATATTGGAAGAACCATGATCAACTACTTTTATATGATAACCCCAGTTTAAGCCTAGTGGAATTGAAATAATATAGTTTGTAAAATATTTTAAATCATAAATTACTTGTTGAATCTGCCTTGTGTTGGTAGTATTGGATTGGTTGTTTCCTCCATGGTTGGATAGGGGCTTCGATTGATGGGGTAATGTGGGTGGGAATGGGTCCCCTGTTGTTATACTTTGAGGTTGTGTGATTACTCTGCATATATGACGAATTGGGGTGGGATCCTCTGTTGTTGATAAACCATTAGATCCTGGATTTTGGGGACATGGGGATGTATCTTGGGATTTTCTTTGCTTCCAGTACTTCGAGGGATCTCCCTTATCCCTTTGTTGTTGTGACATTCCAATAGAACTGGGTGTGAATGCTTAAATTGTTGTTGGATGTAAATTTTTCCCTTAGTTTGTTCTTATGTTGTTAGTTTCCCAGTAGCAGAGGAAATTATATAAACATTATTACTGAACATGAAAAACAAGGATGTGACAAATGGGGATTTGGTTTGATGTGAGTTGTGACTTGGGCATGGGTTCTGTTATCTTCTCTTATGAATGAATAGAAAGGATAGTGTTCTTTAAGCTGGCTGAAGAAAAACATATATTGGGTGAGTGCTTGTTACCTATAAATATACATGTAGTTTTTGTGTTTCATATTCGGGACCCACCCATGTTGAGCACATAGTGCCGAACACCCCCAATTCATGAGGGAGGGTGTTTTTTCCAGCACTCCTATGTGTGGTTGGTTATTAGTTTCTTTTATACTCCTTTTCCCGAATAGCCCAAGACTCTATGGGGAGGTTGTGATGGCCTGAAGTCCATTATTATCCCAAGAATATTCGGGAAGGTTAGTGTGGTGGTTGTCCCAGTTTTGTACGGGCCAGTGGTTTCCCAAGCATCTTTTGGATGAGGCCCAGGTGTCTTCGGGCATGGCAGTAGTTCTTCTAGACCAGGTGTCTTCAGGTGTGGCAGTGGTTGTTCTAGCCTTGGTGTTTGCAAGCGTACTTACATGTTACAGTTGTGGCCCAGGTGTCTTCGGGTGGGTTAGTGGTTGTGGCCCAGGTGTTTGTGGGCGGGATGTGTGGTTATGGCCCATGTGTGTGTAGGTGGGTTATGGCAGTGTGAGAGGGATGAGAATGGATGAATTGACCTGATCCATATAATGTCATATATAACACATGGTAAACTGGCGCGGGGTACCCGAACAATGATGTGCTATTACTATACATTACTTGACTTCCTTTATTTGGAGAGTGTTTCTTTGTGAGCCTTGGGTGGTTAGTTTCCTTTATAGGTTCTTGGTTATCTCTTTTCTTATAGGGAATTAGTATGAATCCCCATATATGCTTGAGATTATTTGGTATTTGCCTACTGAGTATACTTTTATGCTCACCCTATGTATATAAAACTGTTTTTAGGTTTCCAGGAGGACTTCTGGGATCATGCGAGATCGTACGAGCTTGAACCTTTGGGGCAGTTGCTGTTGTTGTTTCCCTTTTTCTTGGTATCTTTTTACCATTGGAGTTTTGTAACTTGTATATTTTACCTTTGAAGATGCATATGGGAATGGTTTAGTCTAAGTCATACTTTCACTTTCAGTTTTGGTGTTGTGGGATTCACCATCGTATCTCCTGAACCTATTAAATGAAAAAGGGTAATGCCATCCATTTAGTGTGTGATTTTATACCCTTGGTGATGGTCGCCACTCTGGATCCTATTGAATGTGGGTTTCAGGGGTCATTATCTCTCCTTCAACATAAATAAGGATGGGCATGGAAATTTGCTGACACTTCCCTCCTTTTGGTGAAGGCGGGTCATGACAGGGTTCATCTCAGTTACTTAATAATGGTAAACAAATCAAATACGTAAACATAATCATGAACATAAGAGTATTATGACATGAAAATAACATTATATGATCTTACCCTTCAAATAAAATATACTACAAATGAGTCATGCCATTAATTTTGGTAGTTTATAATACTTGAATAAAAAGGGAATTAAGATAATAATCCATGAAAGTATAACATTAGAAAAAGACATGGAATTGTGTTGGTCACATAAACTTACAAAATTATTTCCATAAAAGTCAAGTCGTACTACGAAGTCTATATTTGTTGAAAATTACCTTTTATGAACTAGATTCACTCCCTGTTATAGCAAGGTATTACTAAACTAGGTCCACTTCCCATTCTTGACATGTATTACTATACTATGTTCACTCCTTGTTCTAGCCCGGTCATATGAAACTAATTTCACTCCACGTTACAGCCCTATCATAATAAAATGAGTTCAATACTCATTCCTTCCCTTTCATACTGAACTGAGTTCACATATTATTCCAACTATATAATACTGAAGTGGGTTCACTCCTCATTCCAACCTTGTCATACTAAACTGAGTTCAATTTAATTTTAATCTTGTCACACTAAACCAAGTCCTCTCTTTATTCCATCCATGTCATGCCAAACTGAGTTCACTAATCAATTATATCCTATCATTCTGCACAAAAATAACTCATTATTCAGACCATGTCATACTAAACCAATTTTAGTTCTCTTTCTGGCCCTTTCATACTGCAATGAGATTACATCTCGTTCTAGGCCGGTCATATAAAACCTAGTTCACACCTCATTTTATACCAATCATACAGAACCAAGTTCACTCCTTCTTCTAGTCCTTTCATACTAATGAGATTTAAATCATTACCCAATTAATTTGTGGGAGATAATTCTCCAACCAATCACATAATAATATCATACATCCATGTACCACAAGTTAATAAAACATTCATCATATCAAGACCCTTAAAAAGTGATGTGTTTCAAAAATATAATATCATAACCTATGATATGAAATGGATATTATAAAAACTTCATATTTTATTATCTTATTAAAAATATATAGGATCCATGAAAATTTCATCATAGAATAATACTTGAAAATAAGTTGGTTTTTATAAGCACTTTATCATTGCATATATAATGGAAGAGAAACATGTTACCTAAGAAAAGTTTCATAAAAACATAAAAAATTAAAAGAAAGAAGAAGAATGGTTTTTTTGGATTTTATCAAATATAAATAAAAAACTATATCCAAGGATTTAATATTATATTGAAAATAATTTGTAAAGGATCATTTAAAACATTTCTTGAGAAAAAAAATCATAAAACATTTTAAATTGTCCAATACCACGTTGAAACATTTGATTCACAATACCCATGATATAATAACAATAAATTAAGCATATAATATCATGAAAATAAATATACTCATGATATAGCATGTCAAATGGTATAATATACACATCATATAATAATATAAGTTTATAACATGGCATGTTTCTGAATAAAAGAAAATTGTGATGAAATTACTTTATTGATTTGGTTACATTTGAACCATAATCCCAATGAAATGGTGATTATAAAATTGAAATGTAAACAAAAACACATTTAATAATAAGAGTCATATAATAAATTCATTGTAATTATATACAACACACAAAATAAATAAGTGGTGAATATGGAAGAAGTATCATAGAAAAAAAGTGAGACTATAAATCCCCTTACTACATGAGTAACATTTAAATCATGATCACCATGAAATAATAAAAAAAATTAAATATTTTAATATATTTAAATAATTTAAATTAGTTATAAATCATTTCATAAGGTAGTATATACACCGTATAAAAATATAATAGTGTCATAACATATCATGCGACTTAATGTAGGAAAATTGAGACAAAATAACTATACATATTTGGTAACTTCGGAACCATAAATCCAATGAAATACTATAATAAATTTAAACGTTTAATATCATTAAATAATTAAAATTCATGATATATCATTTCATATGGACTTATTTACACGACACAACAAGAATATGTGGCGAATATAGGATATATAACAGAAAAATTAATGTTAAAGAATAAAACCCATACCTTTATCCTTGTCTTTATTTACATAAGTTAAAACCAACTATATAATAAATATATAGTTATTATAAATATATCATAGATCTAAATTTTTAGACATAATTCTATATATTATTTGGGTATGAAATTATATTACCATTTTATTAACAATTCGATGTTAATATTATGTTTTGGATAATAACCGCTTTGTTTTTGTATATATGTTGACTTTTTATTCTAGATCAACTTACTAACATATTTATTTATTTATTTCCAAATGGTAAAAAAAATTCTATTATCTTATATATTAAATATATAAATATTTATAAAAATCTATGTATGATTGAAATATTAAATGGAATACATCGTTCATGGAGATGGTAGGTTGTATGTACAAATGATCGTTGTTTTGGTTTTCATATCAATTTCTAAGACATGATTTTAATGGACTCTATGTATATATGTATTATCATTAAAGTTGAATTATTAATTCATAAATAAAATATAAATTTAATAAACCCATCCTTATCAAATTCCATTCATAGTGTGAACGTATCACTTCGCTTTGATGAGGCGGTAGTCAACACGTACACAAACGAAGTTATCAGATTAACTGAAAATGGAAAGCAAGAAAAAACGATTTATATAATAATTATAGAACAATAAATTCATCATAAATATAATATGTATAAAATAAAAATATTACATAAACCATAATTCTCAACTATGAAATGTGTTATTGGAAAAAATGAAAGACATTATTTCATGAGATGATAGTTCACAGTATACGAACTATAATTTCATTAAAAATTTGAAGTGTGTATTTGTGTCAGTAAAACCCTTAAAATAAAAACATCTCAGTATATGTATGTTACTGATTTTTTAAAATGAGTGTGAAATAAGAATAATTTAATGGGTGGAGAAAGAAATAAAGCATAAATTGATGTCGAAGAATGTCACCTCTTATTTTTGGAAAAATCATTTTAGTTTTTGCCAAAGGGCTTACATGTTTGGATTTATACCCAATATTATGACCATAAGGATAGAGGAGGGATTATGGTTGTTTATTTGTTAGGTTTTTTATTTCAAAAGGGATTCAAATTTCTGATTAAATGTAAATGATAAAGGAATTTTTATGAGGGAGGGTTATGGAATTCCTCTAAGTATCCAAAAACACTATTGGGATGCGTCTCTTATAAAATGTTATTAAAAAACGAAAAAATATATTAAAAATGGATTATTTTTTATCCAATCCTCCACCACAAAAAATAAGTGTATTTTTTTTAATTTTTTCCCTTTAACATCTAATTTCCGCCCACTTTTATCAATTTGGATTTTAATTGGGCAACTAGATTTATAACCTAAGTAAATTATCTACTTAGACTAAATTAAAGTGAGATTTATTATAAAATATAGACCCAATAAATATAAATATGATATCTAATTTACAAAAAATTAAATCCATTGTGTGTTGGAAATTAATTTTAAAAAAAGAACATGTAATGTGCAAAAATAATGCTTCAACCCAAACCATGCTGACAATGTTTTTTCTATTTAGAGGTCAGGATGTTAATTATAAAAGATAGATTGGCCCTGAAATGGACCATATTTGATACTAATTAAAATTTTAAAATCCCTGTTAATAATATTTCAGTTTTAGTAATTTAAAATCTTTTATTTAAATATCATTTATTGTAAAATAAAATTTATTTCAATTTGAACATTATTTACATAATTTTAATTTAAGAAATATTAATATATTATTGGAATTAAAATATATCATGTTTACATCTTATTAACATTATATATTCTTCTAAAAATTATTTTAACAAAACCGTTCATTAAATTTAATTTAATTTTTTAATGTCCCAGCCAGGGTTCCACAGACCAATTTTTTAAGCCGATTCTCTACATGACCTAAGGCGCACATCCCATTACTCTTGTGGATACCGACTAGCAGCGACGGTCTAAAATTTAATATAGGGAGACTATAAAATCTTTTTTAGAGTTTCACAATAATGTAAATATATATGAATAACTAAATAAGAAAATCATAACTAGAATAATCTCACACTACTGGAATTTGGTATTTTCCCAACGGTAGTATACCAACGGTTTACTTAAACCATTAGTATAGTGAGCCTTTGCCAACGGTTTAATAAAACCGTTGGCAAATGGAATTTCGGTGGACCCTTTCCCAATGGTTCACTGGAACCGTTGGGAAATGGGTGCTAAACTCACACATTTACCAATGGTTCACTGGAACCGTTGGGAAATGTGTGCCTTTGCCAACGGTTTTTATAAACCGTTCGAAAAGGTTTTCCCCAAATTCCAGATCGCCATCTCCTCTCCCAATTCGGACAGAGCCCTAATCTATTCGCTCTGCTGCTCTCGCGAACCCCATTCCACTCCACTGCTCTCGCGAATCCGAACACCAGAACACCCCATCCCAACCGGTACACCCCCATATGAATAGGTAAAATTTGATCTCAACCATATTGTTGTAGTTGTTTTAATGAATAGATTTTTTCCAGGTGTTTTGTTTACTTGATTATTGAAATTAATATCTAAATAGGATATTGTTTATGTTTGTGAATACTTATTTAATGTTTTTATATTCTATGTTTGGAAGGAGAGTGTTCAAAACAAGTAAATTAGAGTTGGGGGAGGCTATCGTGAACGTTTACATGTTTTGGATAATGGATTGTGGGAATTATAGATTGTGTCCAAACCAATTTGATATGTTTTGGATAATGGAATGTGGGGGTAGGGGGTGTCCATGGGGGTGGGCGGGGCTTTGTAGGGGGTGTGGGATTTCCTGTGGGTCTGGGTGGGGTATCCTGCTGGGGGAGGGGTGTGTGGGGTGTCCAGGGGGGGTGGTATGTCTAGGTGGTGGTGGTGGGGTTGCAGGGGAGGAGGGTGTGGGCTGTTTGGGAGGGTGGGCGGGGCTATCCACGGGGGGTACGTGGTGTCCAGGGGGGTACGGGGGTGGGCGGGTTGTCTACAAGGGTGGACGGGATTTCCATTAGGGTGGCCAGGCTGTCAAGGAAGGCTGGGCGGGCTGTCCAGGGGGGTGGGTGGGCTGGCCACGGGGGGTAGGGGTGTCGAGGGGGGTGGGTGGGCTGGCCACGGGGGGGGGGGGGGGGGGGGGGTTGGGCTGTCTAGGGGGGTAGGGGGCGTCCATGGGGGTGGGTGGGTTGTCCACGGTGGTGGGCGGGGCTATCCACGGGGGTGGGAAAGGCTGTCCATGGGGGTAGGCGGGGCTGTCCAGGGGGTGTGGGCTGTCCGGGGGGTCTGGGTGGGGTGTCCTGGTGGGGAGGGGTGTGTGGGGTGTCTAGGGGGGTTGGTATGTCTATGTGGTGGTGGTGGGGTTGCAGGGGAGGGTGTGTGGGCTGTTTGGGAGGGTGGGCGGGGCTATCCAGAGGGGGTACGGGGTGTCCAGGGGGGTACGGGGGTGGGCGGGCTGTCCACAAGGGTGGACGGGCTGTCCAAGGGGGTGGTCGGGCTATCAAGGGGGGGTGGGCAGGCTGTCCTCCGCTCCCGTGCTCTCGCGACCCCCCCCCCCCCCCCGTCCGAACATCATCGACCCCCGTCCGAATAGGTAACCCCCCATCTGAACAGGTAAAAATTGAACTCAATCATGTTGTTGTAGTTGTTTTAATGAATTTATTTTTCAATTAATTAAAACATAAACACTATGGTTCCATTTTTATAGAAGCTTACGTGCCAATGGTGGACGATTTTATAATGCATATAGATTCTATTATTTTTAGATTTCTTCTCTTATGGATATGTGTTGGTTTTCCACATGGAATGCCTTGACTATCTTCTTAGCATGATAGAGGGTTTCTATTCAAAATTTCCGATGGAAATTACATGATCCTCTAAACATTTTGATTATTTTTCCTAACCTATATGGATTTTCTGATGTTTCTCTAATGATCAAGGATGGAATGTTTAGAGGACATCACATGTCCTGACTGGTTGATCCTAGAAGCAATTTCATGATAATGGATGTAATGCCTATAGGGAGTCTCTTGATTTTGGTGATCATCTCCATTTTCATCAAAAGACATGTTTGACACTCTGGGAGGGAAACTCTAGAGTCAGTGTGACATGTCTTGAAGGGTGATTTATGTCCATAGTGACATGATTTGAGGACATCACATGACCTAGTTGGTGTTCCTGGAGGGTGTTAAGGGAGCCATCTAACATTCCTGACATTTAATATGAGACTGAGATAATATGTATTGATTCCCCTATATAGAAGGAGATACATACCTATTGGAAAACATGTAGTCTATATGGTGAGAATTAAAGGATTTTCATTACAAGGGTGGCATATTCATGGGTGCCATCTGATTTTATCTGACATGTCAAGGGGAAATCAAATGATCAAAATAGGTTTCCAATGGAATGTATTGTGAACAGGATGAAATTTCCTAGTGCAATAAAATTTCATAGGTGATGCATGTTATGAAAATTAGGGTCAACATATATTTCTTTCGCCTTAGTCTCCCATATTTTAGTATTTCATCCATCCTATTATCCCAAATTCCATAGATTTATACATTATTTTATTATATTATGTCTCAAATTTTCTAAAATATGTGTTTGATGTTCTTCATGTGACCGATCATAATTCCTTCTCATAATCTATAGTGATCATGGGAAGATCCCATGCATGATTCATGATCACTCAAATTATTATTCAGATCATACATAATGGAAGCCTTACAGGATGTGAGATGATTATATCTATGAAATCTACTCAGGTACCTGGTGAGGAAGTGAATATTAATTCAAAATGGTAAATCGCATATGAGGATACCCTACTAATATGGTCATGGGATGAGGCATGCTCTGATGTGATAACACATTAAGTTCTTGTTGGTTTTACATTTTCTCAATAACACATTAGTATGTTTTTTTCACACGTGTAGTTGATACCGTGATTATTTTCTTCCTTTATTGTTTACGTAAATGTATTTTCTATTAAAGTTAAATCCTATTGAATTGTTTATGACAAAATGACTTAAATGAATTCTTTTTATAGAATGGATAGAAGTTGGATGTATGAAACCGATCGTATCTCAAGAGATTTTCAAAAAAATTGGAGAGCTTTATAGTTTTTGCATTTCACAATGCTTCATATAGTGGTCGCATACACTGCCCATGTTCCAATTGTGTTGGTAGACCTTGGTTGAGTCGTGAAGAAGTCAACTACCACATAACCAAAAATGATTTTAAAGAAAACTGCTTTGTGTGGTATCACAATGGGTAGAAAATGAAATCTAAAATTGGTGATGATCGAAATGAAAGGACTGGAATGGAGAATTTGTTAGATGATCGGTTTCCATTTATTCGTCATCATGAAAAAGAAAGGATTTCGACTCAAGAAGTCGTCGATATGAGGACAACTGATGCATCTATTGAAAACGATGATATTGATTGGGTGAAAAAATTGAATGATGCTGCCATGACTCTAGTATATCGATAATGAGATAAAATGAAAAAGCTGGAATTTTTAATCCGATTGTTTCATGGAAAAACTATGTATGGGATTTCAAATACAGCAATCGACTACATTCTTACCCTCTTGAAGGATTTACTTCCAGACGATGTAGATATTCCCTCAAACCACTATATGGCATGGAAGTTAGTTGAAGAACTTGGATTTTCCAGAAACAAAATTCATTCTTGCCCGAAATATTGCAGTTTATTCTGGGAAGAAACCGCTGAACGAAATGAATGTATAAAATGTGGCACATCCCACTGGAAGTCAAAATCAGATGGAACACCATCCCGTGTTCCACAGAAAGTAATGTTGAACTTTCAATTGATCCCCAGACTCCAGAATCATTTTATGTCTGATGACATATCAATAAAAATGAGATGGCATGATACTGAGAGAAAGAAGACTAATGATGAGTTGGTTCATCCTGCAGATGGATTTTCATGGTAGAGATTTGATGCTCGACATCCTGATTTTGTAGCTGACGTGCGTAATGTGAGGCTGGGTCTTTCATGTAATGGTTTTAATCTATTTGGGTAGATGCTTACTTCGCACAGCACATGGCCAATTTTAATACACATTTATAATCTTCCCCCAAGGTTGTGTATGAAAAAATATTTCACTTTCATGAGTATACTCATATCTGGTCCTTCTGATCCCGACATTGATATTGATGTATACATGCAACCTTTAATAAAAGAGTTGAAACTTCTTTGGGATGTGGGTGTGTGCACATATGATGCATGTTCAAAAGACATATTTTAGATGCGTGTTGCGCTTATGTGGACGATCAATGATTTTCCGGCTTATTCAATGATGTCTGGATGTAGCATGAAGGGAAAACTGTCATGTCCAGTTTGTATGAAGAATACACGATCCAGAAGACTAAAACATCATTGTAGTTACAGTTTTATGGGACATCGGCGATTTTTGCCAAAGGATCATCCATATAGAATGAATCGTCGATGATTTGATAATATTATAGAGACCGATGATCCACCTCACCATATGTATGGAACTGATGTGCTTAATGAATTTAAAGATTTCAGTTTTTCATTCGGGAAGGTTCAAATGAAATATGGAAAGAGAAAGATTGTTTCCACAGAAACCTGTTACAATTGGAGGAAGAGGAGTATCTTTTTTGATTTTCCTTATTGGTCAACCAATTTTCTACATCATTCCTTAGACGTAATTCATATTGAAAAGAATATTTGTGAAATGTTGCATTTGGTTCTTCTAAATGTCAAGGGGAAGAATAAAGATGATTTACGATCTCGACGTGACTTGGTGGATTGGGGCATCAGACCAGAATTGAATCCTGTGCGTATCCGTGAAAATAAATGGCAACTTCCATGTGCTTCTTATGTGATGACACCTACTGAAAAAAAAAACAATTTCTGGAAGTATTAGATACTATTAGAGTTCCTGATGGCTATTCAAGAAACATATCTAAACGGGTCAACAGAAGTGAGTTGAAGCTAAAATCTTTGAAGACTCATGATTATCACGTTCTACTGCATGAGTTGCTTCCAATAACAATCTGTCATCTTTTGTCCAATAATGTAAGGGTGGGTGTTATTCGGTTGTGCCATTTGATTAGAGATATTTTTGCTAAGAAGTTGTCCAAGTCTTTCTTGCAAAAAATGTTGACAGATTCCCCATTAATTTTTTGTGTGTTGGAGAAAATATTTCCCCCATCATTTTTCACGTGCATGCTGCATCTGACTGTCCATATTCCAACTGAAATACTTCTCGAAGGACCTGTTTCTTTTCGTTGGATGTATCCAACTGAAAGAAATATGTTCACATTAAAGTATTATGTTCGAAACAAGAATCATCCCGATGGTTCTATCGTGAATGGTTACTTAGCTCAAGAATGTATGGATTTTTGTTCGATGTATTTGTTGGATCTTACTACAAAAATGAACAGACCAATGAGAAATGAAGAAGAACAATATGATCAAATTGAACCCAGTTTTCCATCACATCCTCAAACAGGAGGAATTCCTGGATCATATACATTGAATACATTAAGCCATGAAGAGCGGGAGATGGCACATCGCACAGTTTTGTTCAACTGTGATTTGTTTGATGACTATATCAGGTAACAAAATTAAATATTTATATCTTACATATATATCTATTAAACTATTCATATTTTTTTATCTATAGGGAACATAAAACAATGATAAATAGGAAGCATCGTTCTTTATCTTTGAGATGAAGAGAGACTTTGCATATCAAAGAGTTTTCTGCTTGGTTAAAATTGAAGGTAAAAATATTACTATTTAAATTAATTATTTCAAAATTTACTTATGTTTAACTGTCATTTATATTGCAGGTATTGAGTTTGTCTGCTGACTTTGTCTCTGAGGAAATAAGAGCTTTGGCTTTTGGTCCTAATACAGTGGTTCGTGACTGTAAATCAATTGTTATCAATGGGTACAGATTTATTGTCACTGAACAAGCCAAAAACATGAGAACACAATATGATGGTATTATGGTTACTGCCACAACAGATTGTTATTCCAGTGCATCAGATAGTAGACCGCGACTTGAAAATGTGGGTTATTTTGGAGTCGTTGAGAAAATAATAATATTGGATTATTACTCTCATGGACGAGTCACAATGATGAAATGCCATTTGGTTTGATTCGATGAAGAGACATGGCACATTTATTGATGATTGTGGATTTCGAGTAATTAATATGACCCGCACTCTTGCTACCGAAGAACCATATGTGTTGGCATCAATGGCTAAACAAGTTTTTTATGTCAAAGATCAACTTCAACGTGAATTTTGTGTCATAGTTGAAGTAATTCCTAGACATATTTTTGATGATGCTGATTATGGAATTGACACTGTCCCTATTACCATTGGAACCAATCCATTTATTTCTTATGATGACTCCAATAGCTCAATTGTCAGAGTTGATTGTGAACCTGAAGTTGTGGTTGGAAATATATAGAATCATTCATCCATGTTCTCAATTCTTTTGGTTTACCTCGAGTTGGGTTGTTAAGGTTGGTAATATTCATATTTATTTAGTATTGATCACAAATATGTTTTAGATGACTTGACCGTTATGTGAATTTTCAATGTTTATTGGTTTCTGTTTTATTTTAATTGAATTTTCTAATTTGGAATTGAACTGTATTCAAACCAAATCACACAATATTTCTAACTTGGTGAACATTACAACCTGTATGTTTTATTAAATTCATTCAATCTCTTCTAGAACAATTGATAGCTAAATTACCAATGAATCCCTTCATTCCCTCATATATTTAGTTTTTTGGTTTACACATTAATTTCCTTTTTATAATTAATTACATATTTGTTTTGAAATGCTGGAAATGCAGCCAATTGATAGAGACGAAGAAAAAAAATGGCGGAGAACAATCATCGGATGGAGGAGCTGGGCGTTCCACCATTAGTGCCTATAGTGAGTACTTTATTTCATATATATATATATATATTTACAGAATATATAATGTCATGTGATTAATTTTTTTGTAAACATTTTTGTAGGATCCACTGTTACGTCGACAGTTATTCGACGAGGAGCCTAGTACTGGTCCTAGTACTCAGGCCGGTGGTACGAGGAGGGTTCGTACCAGAGGTGGACATAGAGCTGCGCGTGCCCGACTAGACCCTGCCCCTCCCACTGACATTTCAGCGTTCCCACATTCTGATCACAGTGTGTGTTTAGGGACACAAGGGGTATTTTGGAATCCCATGTTTTCGCTACCTTCTGCATCTTCTGCCCCATCATTTTCACATCCCATGATGATTCCCACTCCCCAGTCAGTATCAGGTCATACAGTTGTTCCATCTTCTTTTCCTTCTACTTCTGTCTCTCCGAGCTTTTATATTCCATCTTCTTCGACTCCTGTTCCACCAGAGGGTGTTCCATTTAGTTCTTTGGATCCGGCGCCACACATTGATCAGACTATCACAGGTATATTTATAAAACCCTATCAAATTTTTATAGCAATATTTATTTTCATTATAACATGTTTTGATAAAATATTTGTTTTTCTTTCTTTACAGATACATCTACTGACAGGAGGCGAGGGTGGGACCGTACACTCATGCGTTCGGTGTGGAACCATTATACACAGGTTATGGTAGAATATAATGAAGACAATCAGATGGTTGAGAAAACAGGGCAGCAATGTCGGAGTTTTCTGGCGATGCTTGCCAAATAGTCCAACATCATTCCCGTCAGCCCGCTGTCGTGGAGACATTTGCCACATGAGGTCAAAGATAGAGCTTGGGCAGAGATATGGGTAAAAAAATCTATTGTATTTAATGCCATGAATTATTTTTGTATTTATATGAATTAATATTTTGATTTCAGCTTCGATTTAATTTTCCTGATAGTGAGGGTGAACGACTGGAAAGTCTAAATGATTTAGCCGAGCTTTGGAGAGCCTACAAGCATGAGATGTATATTGGCTGGCGTGCTAGAGTTGACACTGAGTTAGAGGCGGTACCAATCGTGGATGATTGTCCTAAAGAGCAGTATCGTCAGATGATTACTCATTGGACGAGTACCCAGTTTAAGGTATGAATTACATTTGAGGTATTTAAATAATAACTTTCAAGTATTGGATTAATATTATCCTTTTCATTATAGAATTTTATTTAGGAATCATCTGGAAAAAATTAAAAAAACATTGATGCAAAAAAATACCTCCATACACTAGGACGCACGATAATGACGGATCATGAGAGGCAGCAGGTATGACAATTGTTTATAAGTTTTCTTTACGGCTTACATTTTCTTTTGTTTCCTCAATTATTTATTAATTTGCTAAAGTTTTTATATAACTTTTGTTTTCAATGCCATTGTAGAGGCAATTACAAAATCTTGAAGGACGTGTGCCTCGAGCAAAACTGTTTTGCTCGAGTAGACGAAAAAAGGATGGAAGTGCTGTCAACGAAGCGACTCAGCAGCAGATTGTAAGTTTTAATCTGTTGATTTTATATTTTAATATCTATTTTTTAACATAATAATATATTTATATTTGTAACAGGATGCTATAGAGGCCCTCGATGCCCAAGAAGCAGACAATTTTGGGCCATCTGATCACTTACATCAGGTGTTGGGAGGGAATCATTCTGGCAGAGTACACTGCCGACCTAGGATAGCCCCGACGAGTTATTGGCCTGCCTCAGGTACGAGTTGTAGTGCCACCGAGCTGCAGCAAGTTAGGGCATAGGCAGAACAGGCTGAGATAAGGGCCACAGAGATGGCAGAACAGTCTTCTAGGGCAAATAGTGCATTTATGAAATTTATTGATGTTCTACATCCAACACTTCCAGCAGAGGCCAGCCCAGTAATTGATGAATACATGTCGTTGATACATTCTATATATGGTGCACCAGGTGGCAGTTCCAGTGGTGGTCAGGCCGATGTCCATCTTGAAGATGATGATGGCGAGGAGTCTGATGCGGAAGAGGAGGGAGATGAGGAGGGTGAGGAGGAGGGCGAAGGTGAGGAGGAGGGCGCTGTGGAGGGTGAGGACGATGAGGAGGACGATGAAGAGGGTGATAATGATGATGATGATGGTGATGCTGATGCTGATGTTGGACATATTGATCCGTTACATTTTTGACTTATATTACTGAGATTTGATGTTTAATCTATTCTAGTTGTTGGTTTTATCTAGACTCGTAGTATAGTATTGGAGTTGATTTATTTTTATATATTTTCTATTTTTATAGATGTTGTTGTATTTTAGTGGTTGTGTGTTTGAGAACTTCCTGGACAACCCCCCTCATTCTTGGACCCTAGAAAACCCCCCTCCCCCTGGGACCCTGAACACCCCCCAAACACCCCCCAGACAGCCCCGCGGACAGCCCCCTGGACAGCCCCCCATACAGCCCCCACCCTCCACCGTGGACCCCGTATTGCCCCCCGGACAGCCCCCCGGACAGCCCCCGGAACAACCCCGGACAACCCCCTAAACAACCCCTACAAAACCCCTGAACAACCCCTGAACAACCCCCTGAACAACCCCCAGACAGCCCCCTGAACAACCCCTGACAGCCCCCTGAACAACCCCCAAACACCACCGGACAGACCCCGCACAGCCCCCCCACCCTCCTCCTTGGTCCCCGGACAGCCCCCCTGACACCCACCGAACAGCCCCCCCGGACAGCCCCCCGGATAGCCCCTCCACCTTCCTTAATTTCATTGGCTATGAAATGTTTCATAGCACGATCAACTAAAATCTAATCCATTCTAAATATGATATAAAAATATTCTATATGAATTTCCATATGATTTTAAGTGAAAAAAAAGTGACATATGAAAAACTGACCAAACACATTTGAAATGTGTTGATGCTTTAGGAAAACGATCCATGGGTCATATGTGACGTCTACGAATCAACCCCACCTCAATCCGAGGCGCGGTGTGGCCGGAACAACTCATAGTGCATGTCTTTTGTTTCAAAAGGACATCATTTTAAGTGAAAAACATCAACTGGCATATGGAAAACTGGCCAAATGCATTCGGATTGTGTTGATACTTTTATATAACGATCCATGGGTCATTTGAGATGTATACGAGTCAACCTCGCCTAAATCTGAGATGCGGTGTGGTCAGGACCACTATAAGTGACTTTCTTTTGTTTAAAATGGACAGTATTTTAAGTACATACGGAAAACCAACCAAACGCATTTGGTTTCTGTTGAAACTTTAGGAGAATGATCCATGGGTCATATGTAACGTTTATGAGTCAACGCCACCTCAATCCGAGGTGCGGTGTGACCGACACCACTCAAAGTGTCACTATTTTGATTAAAATGGACTTCATTTTTAGTGAAAACAACAAATGACATACGGAAAACCGACCAAAAGGATTCTGATTGTGTTGATACTTTATCATAATGATCCATGGGTCATATGTGACGTGTACTAGTCAACCCCGCCTCAATCCGAGGCGTGGTGTGGCCAGAACAACTCAAAGTGTATGTCTTTTGTTTCAAAAGGACATCAATTTAAGTGAAAAACAACAACTGGCATACGGAAAACTGACCAAACGCATTCGGTTTCTGTTGAAACTTTAGGAGAACGCTCCATGGGTCATATGTCACGTGAACGAGTCAACCCCGCCTTAATTCGAGGCACGGTGTGGCCGGAACAACTCAAAGTGTATGTCTTTTGTTTCAAAAGGACGTCATTTTAAGTGAAAAACATCAACTAACATACGGAAAACCGACCAAAACGCCTTCGGATTGTGTTGATACATTAGGAAAAAGGTTCATGGTTCATTTGAGACATGTACGAGTCAACCCTGTCTAAATCCGAAATGTGATGTGGCCGGTCCCACTCTAACTGCGTCTCTATTGTTTAAAAGGGACAAGATTATAAGTGAAATAAACAACTGACATACAAAAAACTGACCAACCCCATTCGGAATCTGTTGAAATTTTCGGACAACGATCCATGGGTCATATTTTACGTGTACGAGTCAACCGCGCCTCAATCCGAGTCACGGTTTGGCCGAGACCATTCTAAGTGTATCTATTTTCTTTAAAATGGACTACATTTTAAATACCTAAGGAAATCCAACCAAATACATTCTGATTGTGTTTATATTTTTGCACAACAATGCATGGGTCATGTGTGATGTTTACGAGTCAACCCCGCGTCAATCCGAGGCGCGGTGTGGCCGAGACCATTAAAAGTGTCTCTCTTTTATTTAAAAACACTTCATTTTAAGTGAAAACAACAACTGGAATACGGAAAAAAGACCAAACCATTTCAGAATATGTTGATACTTTAGGAGAAAGATCCATGGGTCATATGTGACGTGTAGGAGTAAACGCCACCTCCATCCGAGGTGCGGTGTGGCCGACACCACTCAAAGTGTATCTATTTTGTTTAAAATGGACTTCATTTTTAGTGAAAACAACAAATGACATACGGAAAACCGACCGAACGGATTCTTATTGTGTTGATACTTTAGCAAAAATATCTATGGGTCATATGTGATGTGTACGAGTCAACCCCTCCAGAATTCGAGGCGCGGTGTGGCCGGTACAACTCAATGTGTATGTCTTTTGTTTCAAAAGTATGTCATTTTAAGTGAAAAACATCAACTAACATACGGAAAACCGACCAAACGCATTCGGATTGTGTTGATACTTTAGGAAAAAGATTCATGGGTCATTTGAGACGTGTACGAGTCAACCCCGTCTAAATCCGAGATGTGGTGTGGCCGGTTCCACTCTAACTGCGTCTCTATTGTTTAAAAGGGACAAGATTATAAGTGAAATAAACAACTGACATACGGAAAACCGACCAAACGCATTCAGAATCTGTTGAAATTTTAGGACAATGATCCATGGGTCGTATGTTACGTGTACGAGTCAATCACGCCTCAATCTGAGTCGCACTTTGGCTGAGACCACTCTAAGTGTATCTATTTTCTTTGAAATGGACTACATTTTAAATACATACGGAAAACCAAACAGATGCATTCTGATTGTGTTTATATTTTACCACAACAATGAATGGGTCATGTGTGATGTGTACGAGTCAACCCCGCGTCAATCCGAGGCGCGGTGTGTCCGGCACCATTCAAAGTGTCTCTCTTTTATTTAAAAACACTTCATTTTAAGTGAAAACAACAACTGGCATACAGAAAACTGAACAAATGATTTCATAATATGTTTATACTTTAGGAGAACGATCCATGGGTCATATGTGACGTGTACAAGTCAACGCCACATCAATCTGAGGCGCGGTGTGGCCGAAACCACTCAAAGTGTCTCTATTTTGTTAAAAATGGACTTCATTTTTAGTGAAAACAACAAATGACATACGGAAAACCGACCGAACGGATTATGATTGTGTAGATACTTTAGCACAATTGTCCATGGGTCATATGTGACGTGTACGAGTCAACCCCACCTCAATCTGAGGCGCGGTGTGGCTGGCACAACTCAAAGTGCATGTCTTTTGTTTCAAAAGGACATCATTTTAAGTGAAAAACATCAACTGGAATACGTAAAACCGGCCAAACGCATTCAGATTGTGTTGATACTTTAGGAAAACGATCCATGGTTCATTTGAGACGTTTACGAGTCAACCTATCCTAAATACGAGACGTGGTGTGGCCGGTAACACTCTAATTGCGTCTCTTGTGTTTCAAACGGACAAGATTATAAGTGAAATATACAAATGGAAGACGAAAAACTGACCAAACGCATTTAGAATCTGTTGAAATTTTAGGAAAACGATACATGGGTCATATGTGACGTGTACGAGCCAACCCGGCTTCAATCCGAGTCACGGTGTGGTCAGGACCAATCTAAGTGACTTTCTTTTGTTTAAAATGGATAGTATTTTAAGTACATACGGAAAACTGACCAAATGATTTCAGAATATGTTGATACATTAGGAGAACGATCCATGGGTCATATTTGACGTGTACGAGTCAACGCCACCTCAATCTGAGGCACGGTGTGGCCGACACCGCTCAAAGTGTCTCTATATTGTTTAAAATGGACTTCATTTTTAGTGAATACAAAAAATGACATACGGAAAACCAACCGAACGGATTCTGATTGTGTTGATACTTTAGAACAATGATCCATGGGTCATATGTGATGTGTACGAGTCAACCCCAAATCAATCCGAGGTGTGGTGTGGCCGGCAAAACTCAAAGTGTATGTCTTTTGTTTCAAAAGGACGCCATTTTAAGTGAAAAACATCAGCTGGCATACGGAAAACCGGCCAAACACATTCGGATTGTGTTGATACTTTAGGAAAACGATCCATGGTTTATTTGAGACATGTACGAGTCAACCCCGCCTAAATCCGAGATGCGGTGTGGCTGGTACCACTCTAAATGTCTCTTTTGTTTAAAACAGAAAAGATTATAAGTGAAATAAACAACTGACAGATGAAAAACCGACCAAACACATTCGGAATCTGTTGAAATTTTAGGGCAACGATCCATGGGTCATATGTGACATGTACGAGCCGACTCGGGCTCAATCCGAGGCGCGTTGTGGTCAGGACCACTCTAAGTGACTTTCTTTTGTTTAAAATGGACAGTATTTTAAGTACATACGGAAAACCAACCAAACGCATTCGGTTTCTCTTGAAACATTAGGAGAACGATCCATGGGTCATATGTGACGTGTACGAGTCAACTCCACCTCAACCCGAGGTGCGGTGTGGCCGAAACCACTCAAAGTGTCTCTATTTTGTTTAAAATGGACTTCATTTTTTGTGAAAACAACAAATGAAATACAGAAAATCGACCAAACGGATTCTGATTGTGTTGATACTTTAGCACAATTATCCATTGGTCATATGTGACGTGTACGAGTCAACCCCGCCTCAATTAGAGGTGTGGTGTGGCTGAAACAACTCAATGTGTATGTCTTTTGTTTCAAAAGGACATCATTTTAAGTAAAAAACATCAACTAACATACGGAAAACTGACCAAACACATTCAGATTGTGTTGATACTTTAGGACAAAGATTCATGGGTCATTTGAGACATGTATGAGTCAACCGTGTCTAAATCTGAAATGCGGTGTGGCCGGTCCCACTCTAACTGTGTCTCTATTGTTTAAAAGGGACAAGATTATATGTGAAATAAACAACTGACATACGAAAAACTGACCAAACTCATTCGGAATCTGTTGAAATTTTAGGACAACGATCCATGAGTCATATGTTACGTGTACGAGTCAACCGCATTTCAATCCGAGTCGCGGTTGGTCTGAGACCACTCTAAGTGACTTTCTTTTGTTTAAAATGGACAGTATTTTAAGTACATACGGAAAACCAACCAAACGCATTTGGTTTCTGTTGAAACTTTAGGAGAATGATCCATGGGTCATATGTGACGTTTACGAGTCAGCGCCACCTCAATCTGAGGCGTGTTGTGGCCGACATCACTCAAAGTGTCTCTATTTTGTTTAAAATGGACTTAATTTTTAGTGAAAACAACAAATGACATACGGAAAACCGACCGAACAGATTCTGATTGTGTTGATACTTTAGAACAATTATCCATGGGTCATATGTGACGTGTAAGAGTCAACCCCGCCTCAATTAGAGGCGTGGCGTGGCCGGCACAACTCAAAGTGTATGTCTTTTGTTTCAAAAGGACGTCATTTTAAGTGAAAAACATCAACTAACATACGGAAAACCGACCAAACGCATTCGGATTGTGTTGATACTTTAGGACAAAGATTCATGGGTCATTTGAGACGTGTACGAGTCAAACATATCTAAATCTGAAACGTGATGTGGCCGGTCCCACTCTAACTGCATCTCTACTGTTTAAAAGGGACAAGATTATAAGTGAAATAGACAACTGACATACGAAAAACTGACCAAATGCATTCTGAATCTGTTGAAATTTTAGGACCACGATCCATGGGTCATATGTTACGTGTACAAGTCAACCGCACCTCAATCCAAGTCGCGGTTTGGCCGAGACCACTCTAAGTGTATCTATTTTCTTTAAAATGGACTACATTTTAAATACATAGAGAAAACCAACCAAACACATTCTGATTGTGTTTATATTTTAGCACAACAATGCATGGGTCATGTGTGATGTGTACGAGTCAACCCCGCGTCAATCTGAGGGGCGGTGTGGTCGGCACCATTCAAAGTGTCGCTCTTTTATATAAAAAACGTATCATTTTAAGTGAAAACAACAACTGGCATACGGAAAACTGACCAAAAGATTTCAGAATATGTTGATACTTTAGGACAACGATCAATTAGTCATTTGTGACGTGTACGAGTTAACCTCGCCTCAATCCGAGGCACGGTGTGACCGGTATCATTCCAGTTTTATGTATTTTGTTTAAAATGTATATGATTTCGAGTAAAAATATATGGTATGCAAAAAACCAATCAAATTATGAATTGAATTCCGGATTCCACATTTGATTGTCATCTAAATTTTAAATTGAATTCTAAACGAATTATGTATATTTATAATTATGTTATGAATTCTAATTTAAATATGGATGATTATATTTCCAGGATGCATTATATGTGTTGGTTGGTTGGTTTGCATTATTTAAATGTGTTGGTTTGTTCTCTATATGTATGCATTGTATATGTGTTACAGTTACAATAATTGGATTGAAAATTGAATTGAAAATGAAAATAGAATTGAAAATGAGCCCAAAACAGACCTGGTGTGCCAAAATGAGCCCAAAACAGAACTGCTGTGCAAATTGCATGCTGCTATGCAATTTGAACAGCAAAGCCTGTTTTAAACTGTTGGCATAGCCCATATGGAACTGTTTTTACCAACGTTTCATTAAACCGTTGGGATAGCTTTTGGAATTGGTGTTTTTACCCACGGTTCTACTAACCATTGGTAAAAACCTTTCCCAAAGGTTTGAAAACTGTTGGGAAAGAAAATATTAATGAGATTCCCAACGGGCAAAACCGTTGGGGTAGGTTGATTTTTTCTAACCTATCCCAACGGTTCCAGGTAAACCGTTGGGAAAAGCCTTTCCAAACGGCTTACTTCCCCACGGTTGGCAGAACCATTGGTATAACATATACCAACGGTTCTTCAGCCTTTCCCAACGGTTCAGAACCGTTGGAAAAGGATGGATTTCCAGTAGTGTCGATATTTCAAGATAACAAAAACTAGAAATACAATATCAAAATTGAACAATCGATATTCCTGGCCAACATACATGCCACATTCAAAAATTAAAACCCTAAAGTAAATACACTTACAACACCTATGTGGGTATCTAACCACATATTCTTCCCTCATCCATGCTTCACCCTAAATCATCATTCGAACATTGAGCCTTTTACCATATCTTGTCCTCAAAATAGAGAGTCTATTCGGGTACAAATCAGATATCCTTTATAGGGTGTGAGTACGACTCAATAGGCTACATCCAATGGTGTATAAAAGAACATCTAATCAAAATAGATTATTCAATTTTCTAAAGAATAAATAAATGAAATAATGTAAACAGTTTAAACTTTTTCAATTACTCTTTATTTGACCACAAAACATCAGGGTTCCCAAGGATACCCGAATTCTCAATACCCATTTGGCCCATGCTGGAGTCTGAACTATCCACCATAGATATGATATCATTAAATCCCATTACTAACATTCATTATATCAATCAACACCAGAATTCCATTAATTACACTCATTGTTTCAATCAAAACATAACGCCATTTTTAACATTAATTTTCTCAATTAACACATGAATTTCATGTTTACCATTCATTGCCTCAATTAACACATGAATTCCATTGTAACAATTCATTTTCTCAATTAACATACTAATTACAGTGTTACCGTTCATTGTCTTAATTAACACATGAATAACATTGTTTCCATTCATCATATCAATTCTCAAATGAATGCCATTGTTACCATTCACCATTCAAATAATATTTTATCACTATGGGATTTTGATGTAGCAGACCATGTACTGTATATAATTATCAAATAATCCTAGTATCACATTTACCACATAACTCATTAATTAATTCTCCAATTCATTAATCAAATTTATCCATCGTGCATTCACAACATTCCATTAATTAATTTAACAATAAATTAATCAGCTCTATGCTATTAATTAATTTATCAATTATTTAATCTCAACATTCTTGTTAAAAAATAAAAAAATTAATTAGTGACTGTAATCCCATTAATTAATTCACCAACTAATTAATGACAACATTCCAAAAAATTAATTTAATAAATAATTAATCACATCAATCCAATTAATAAATTTAATAATTAATTAATAAGAACATTCAAATTATAGAATTCAATAATTTATTAGGAACATAAATCACAATAATTAATTAAACAATTAATTTATAAATACATTTTCATTAATTAATCCAATAATTAATTCATCACCTCAAAACCATTAATTAATTCAATAATTAATTAATTAGAATATTCCCCATAATTAATTCATTCATTAATTAATCACCGCATCCCATTAATTAATTCAAAAATTAAGCAATCAAAATATTCCCAATGATTTATTGAATAATTAATTGGTCACCTCAATCCCATTATATAATACAATAATTAGTTAATCAAAACATTACCAATAATTAATTCAATAATTATTTAATTACCACAATCATTTTAATTAATTTAAAAATTAATTAATCACATCACCCCGATTAATTAATTTAAAAATTAATTAATAAACTCAATCTCATTAATTAATTCTAAAATTTATTTATCACTACCTTCACATAATTATTTCAATAATCAATCAATCGCCTCACTCCCATTAATTAATTCAACAATTATTTAATCATAACTTTTACCGTTAATTAATTCCAAAATTAATTAATCACATCAATTTTATTTGCTAATAAAAAAACTAATTAATCACATAATTATCATTAATTAATTCAATAATTAATTAACCTCATAAATTCTATGAATTAATTCGACAATTAAATAATCACAACACTAAATTAATTTATGAATTAATTAAACCAATCCATTCAGTTAATTCACAAATTAATTTTTCATGTCAATTCCATTAATTAATTCAACCATTAATTAATATCATCAATTACCTATGATAATTCAATAATTATATAATTTCATTAATAATATTAATTGATTTAACCATTAATTAATCACATAAATTACATTAATTAATTAAATAATCAATTAATAAAATAAATACCACTAGTTAATTCATAAATTAACTAATAACATCACCAAAAATAATAAATGTAATAATTAATTAATCACTTCAATAACATTAATTAATTCAACAACTAATTAACTACATCAAATACATTAGTTAATATAATAATTAATTATTAACATCAATAACATTAATCAAGAAAATCGTTAATTTTTAATCTCAATCAATATAATAATCACCACAATCTCCAATAATTAATTCAATAATTAATTATTCCACTTCAACCATTTACATACAATAATACAAAATTTATCAATTAGTTATTCAATTTCAATAGTGACAATCATGCTATAATTAGATCAATAATTAATTATTTCAAGTAAATCAATTTCATAATTCCTTCCATTAAAATTATTTAATCCATTATTAATTAATCAAGTTCCTTAATTTCAGCATCACATAATTTATTCAACAACTAATTATAAATTTTTTTTACAATCTGAAAATCAATAATTAATTTCATAAATTAATTATTCAACATCACAATCTCAATATCACATATTTACTTATTCAACTTCACAATCTCAATATCACATAATTAATTCATCATTTAATTATTCAATTTTACAATTTCAATATCACATAATTAAATAAATAATTAGTTATTCAATTTTACAATATCAATATCACATAAATGATTAAAAAATTACACATCTAAAAAAAATAATTACAATATCCCCATTTTGAAAATTCTTTCAGTTAATTAAATAACTACATCAATTAATCCAATCATGAACTCAATTTGTAACCTTCTTAAAGCACTTCTATACTTACATAGAATTAATATCAATAGAGACCATGTTATTAAAATTATAGACCCCCCAACCTCAATTTGATGATAAACTATCGCCAATGGAAGACTCCTCAATTTGATGTGAATCAATCTGGAACACAAATAAGAACATGATCTAGATATGAAATATAAATCCCATATTAATCAAATAACAATATAATAAACCTAGATCTAGATCTTAAAGTACTATATATAGATCTAACAAAACAATATCTAGATCCAACAAAATATAAGAAAAATTCCTTTAATGAAAGATAGAAGAATTATAGAAGAATGAGAAACTAACCAAGATGAGATTAACATTATATTAGAGAAGAATACATATATTCCAACTATCAATTCAACATGAACAGAGGTCGGGAGCCCTATAAATGTATCTAGGAGCATCTAGAAAAGAGATCATTTGGTTTGGTTCGAGCTAGGGTCAATTAGTGGTTAATATGGGTATTTGGTTAATTTTAAAACCAAATTTCATAACATTAATTACCATTCCCAGGGTTTCTAGGGTCAGGACGCATAGTTATAACTAACCATATGCCTAACTATGCACCCATGGAACATTTATGTTTCACACATAGATTAACCATGCTTAAAATGTGCGACCCACATGAACACTTTGTTTTACTATGCACAAACCATGTGAAAACCATGAAACCCTCTTACACACATTGTATAATCATTGCACAAACCCCAAAAAAACACGAGAATATATTCCCTCTACGAAAATTTCCAATTTTCACCAAAACACACCAAAGTTATGACCCAAATAAGTTATACTCAAAACATTGAAAAATAATACCTCTAAATATGCCTGATACATCTCTATAAAATGATGGGGATTTACAATCTCACCACTTTTTAATAGCTCTACCTTGATCTTTACTCGAAAAAATTTCTATGATTCAAAGTCAATAAGATTTGGGCACAGATATCTAATATTGGTTTCCCTCCCATGTTTCTTCCTAAAAATGGATACATTTCCAAAATATGAAAACTATTGGCACATAATTTTACCACAACACGTTATCACTACAATCCAACACACATATCATATTCTCATATAAGGACACATCCATCTCAATATCAATATCATCAATATAACCAATGTATTTTCTAACTCACTATGCCTAACAACCAAAAGGAAACCGTCCATCAATAGCAATTTTCCTTTCGATCAACACTGCCTATAAAGGGATTACATCCACCACCTTTAAGGCACACATGGACTTTCCTCAATGAATTTAAACATACAAATTATAGGATCCTCATTGGTATTCTGATTCCACTACATACAACCCGTGGACATGATCGACACTCCTACTAGTGAAATATCTCTCCCCGTCTTTGGAATGTCATAAACAATGCCTTATTATGAAACTCAACCACCACATCCCACGTTTCAAACACAATTTAAACCCCAAAAAATAGAGGTGTATTTATAACCATTCATTGGAATGAAATTAACATAAATTACTACCTATTTCTAGATTCCCAGTGTGGTACCCATGATATTTTTTGACCTCCAAACAATCCTATAATATTCTTTCATAAACAATTGATGGTGAAACTTATACTCTATAGATTAACATATACCACTTCACAAGAAAAACCCCTAAGAGGCCTTATATATAACCGGAATATATTCAGATAGCTATGTATAATGCAAGTGCTTTCTTAGCATACATAGGAAAATGACAAGGTAGTGGATGCGATCATCACTAATTGAAAGTACTCATAATAATTAATTAGAGAACACTCTAAAAATTCCTCTATCACCAATGTTACCTCCCACTATGGAATCATAAATTTCCAGAACATGTATTTTCTCCAATCCCCACCAAACACTCAAATCTGAGGTGTTATCACTACACTTAACCATCCTACAATTTGGTAAAGGTTACCAAATGGTAAAATAATTACAATCAATCATGTTACACCTCAAACAAAATTATTCACCTCTTTCATAGTTTTTAAAATTTTCAATTTCATATTAGGAATTTTTCATTTAAAACACACAACCAGGGAAAAACATTTGACGTTCAACAACTTACCCTAATCATTTTAACTCATGTGCACCTAAAATAATTCGGGCCACAAAATAATCATGAGTGCCTAGAATCATGCATGAATACTAAAATCTCACTCCAAACTAGTCCATTAGTCAAATCTCAACAATTCATTAAACCATCAATCACAAAAAAATAAAATTATGTCAATCATGGGGAAGTAATTTTCAACTGAAATAGTAAACACAAATAAAAACAATCTCAACCTGGGTACTTGGGTTCTCCCCCAAACAAGGGGTAGCTACTCCCATGAACGAGTTCACAACCCAGTCCCAAATATAAATATCATCATGTATACCTTTATAAATTAGTATTACAAAATAAAACAAATTAATACTTCTCAAATACCACTTTGTAACATCCCTTCCCGGGTTCAACACACTGGTGCCCCGATCTAGTACTCTACCTAACCTCAAATGTGCATCCCCATATGCCAAAGGATTCTGATAAGAAGTGAGGGTCTAATATCGATCATGGGGAGACTATAACCACTTTTTCAATGTAGCAAAATAACTGAAATAAATAAGAATAAAAAAATTGTACAACTAGAACCATAATAATTCTAATATCATAAGATGACCAAGACATGAAATACAATATTATAACTAAACGTTAGATATTATATACTATGATAAATGACAAGTTCCAAGATGATAACCCAAAAGTAAAGACACTAAAAACTCCCAAGTGGGTCCTAAACCACATTTGGTTCCCTCATCCATTATCCATCCCAAATCATATATATAACAGAAATCCTTTTCTACTGCTCTATGCAGAAAAATGTATTCTAATCAGTTACCGATCATGCATCCTTAATAGTTTGTGAGTATAAATCAGTACGCAACCACCAAAAACGTCTAAAACAATACACCGTACAAATTTCTTATGCACTTATAGAAAGAATAAATAATAACAAGAAGATAAACATTTTACACATATTAAATTACTCTTTTTTTAATAACATAACACTCACATTTTCTAGAACACCCAAACACTTAATACATGTTTCATCCCATGCTAGACTCCAAACCACACCTAAGGGATTCATCTCCTATAATACCATTGTTACCATTATTTATCCCAATCAACACATGAATTCTATTTTTATGGTCCGAAACAATACATGAATTTTATTATTACAAGTCATTTTCTCAATTAAAAAATTAATTCCAATGATACCATTGATTGTCTCACTTAACACATGAATACCAATATTACCGTTCATTGTCCCAATTAACAAAACAATTCCATTTTTACCTTTCATCATCTCAATTAAAACAATAATTTTATTGTTACTATTCACTAGTTCAATTATTATATGAATAAAATTGTTACAATTAATTATTCTAATAATATGTATTATTATAAGATTTTGATATTTCAAACCATGTCCCACAAACAATTATCACATAATCATAATATCACTTTTACCACAACAGCTCATTAATTAATTCACTAGTTAATTAATCCAATTAAAAAATATCAGATTCACATCAATCCATTAATTAATTTACCATTTATTTATTCACATCTATCTCATTAAATAATTCAAAATTTAATTAATCTCTAAATTCTTATTAATTAATTTGAAAATTAATTAATCAACACAATACCATTAAATAATTCAATAATTAAATAATGACATCATTCCCATTGATTAATTAAAAAGTTAATTAATCACCATAATCCCATTAATTAATCCAAAAATATTTAATCAAAACATTCCCATTATGTAATTCAACAATTAATTAACCACCCCACCATCATTTATTAATTCAATAATTAATTAATCAATTCAATCCAATTAATTGAATAAGAAAATAATTAATCACATTATTACAATTAATAAATTCCAAAATTATTTAATTACCTCATTCCAATTAATTAATTTACTAATTAATTAATAAAAACAATGATATTAATTAATTAAAATATTAACTAATATAATCCACTAAATTAATTCACCAATTAATTATTCACATCAATTAAATTAATTAATTGAACACTTAATTAATCAAATAAATTCCATTAGTCAATTCAACAATTAACTACTAACATAAGTAACATTAATTAAATCAAAATTTTTTTAATCACATCAATAAATTAATTAATGAAACAACTAATTAATCACATTAATATAATTTTTTAATACAAAAATATACAAATCACATCAAGATCATTAATTCTTTCAAAAATTGATCAATAACATTAATTAATTAAATAACTAATAAATCACATCAATTCCATTAGTTAATTCATCAGTTAACTAATCCCATCACTAATGTTAATTATATAAAAAATTAATTAGTCATCTCAATCCCTTTCTTGATCACCACAATATTTGATAATTAATTCAAAAATTAATTATTCTAATTCAATACATTCCTTACAAAAATAGTTAGTTAGTTAATTAATTATTTAATTTCTATAGTCTTAATCTTTACATAATTAGTTCTGCAATTAATTATTTCAAGTCAATCAATTTCATAATTCTAACCACTCCCATTAAATAATAAAAAATTAATTAATCTTGTTCATCGATCTCAATATCATATATTTAATTCAACAATTAATTATTTAATTTTTTATAATTTCAACATCACATGATTAATTTCAACAATTAATTATTCAACTTCGAAGTATCAATATCACATAATTTATTAAAAAATTAATTATTCAACATCATAATATAAATATCACATAATTAATTCAATAATTAATTATTCAATTTTACAATCTCAATATCATATAAATAATTCAACAATAAATTAATCAATTTTAAAACGAAAATATCACATAACTAATTTAACAATTAATTATCGAAAATCTAAAATTCCAAAAACAAAATTTCACAATTCCCTGAATAATGTAACTCAAAAAATTAACTAATTCAATATAGAACTCAATTACTAAACATAAAATAGCAATTATACGCTTACATAAAAAAATTTAAATAAAAAATTTGTATTTGTATTAATGTCCACCTACCACAATTCGTTGAAAAATACTCTCCAATAGAAGAATCCCTAATTTGAAGTGAATCAATCAAGAACATGATGAAGAAAACAATCTTTATCAAAACCCTATACCAATATCAAATGAATAATAATCTAATAAAAATAGATCTAGATATAAAATTCCTATATCTAGATCCCACAAAACCAGATCTAGATCTAACCAAAGAGGTAATAAAATCCCCTAATAAAATAGAGAAGGTTGAGAAAAGAACGCGAAACAAAGCGGGATGAGATTCACTTAATGGGATTGGCATAGATCTTTAATCCTCATTTCTATTCTCCATGAATGTAAGTCTATATCCCTAGTAATGCATATAATAACTTCTAAAAAATGAGAAAATTTTATTTGGGACAAGATAAGGTCGATTTGGGTTTAATATGGGGGATTGAGTAATTCTGAACCATGTTTCGTAACATTTATAACCATTTGCATGGATTCCTAGGTTAGGTCGCATGATTAGTACTAACCCTGAGATGCACCATGAGCTCATTGCACACTTAGGATGTGCGATTATTTTATCCACGCACAAACTGTGTGACCCCCTTGCACACATTATTAAACCATCCAAAAACATTGAGAAATCCAATAACCCCTTTTCATAATTTTTCTTAACTTACAATAACCATGAAACCCCCTTGAACACTTTTTCAAACCATGAGAATCCTTTCCATATTTCAAAATTCTCTAATTTTTTACCAAACACAACCATTTTAATACCCTAATCATATGTACTCAATACAATGAAAAATAATCCCTCTAAAAAACCGAAAGAAATTTCTAGAAAAGTCTTAAATTTTACTACTTTTGATGTTTTTGGCATCATTTACCATATTTCATTAATAATGTCATATTACATGAATTAGATTTTGTGAAGTGTTTAATGTAATTATATAATCTCAAAAAATTAATCATAAATCATTAGGATTAAAACATATCATCTAACTTTTAAAATAATGTTTATAACTAAAACTATATTTGGTTAATCCACACTTTAATTTTTTATAAATTTTAAAGGTAAGGAAGGTTATTTCTTATAATTTTTTCATATTTGACTTATTATATAGATACCTTTCATGATATAGTATCCCACAAATTCATAAAATTAAACAAAGAGGTTATATGGTCAAACTATAGGCGAACAGTGGATTTTGGTTAAGTTTATTGGTCATTTTGGCCCTTAAGATTGATGTTTTCCCCTAGTTAAGCTTAATTTTACCTTACTCAATGTAATTAATTTTTATCACATCAATTAATATTCTTGGTCAAAAGCTATGTTGACCTTATTATAATATAAATATTATTCTGATTATATCCTTGTATATAAATTTCTCTAAATTCAATTCGTAGAAGTGGTAAAATTTAATTTAAAGCTAATCTTATATATGTGTAATGAAAGCAAGTTTTTAAAATGAAAATGTTCAAAAGTTTAATACTTTTATAATATCTAAATTCAATATTAAAATGATTCCAATGTTGTAAATTATATTAATATATTTATAATTGATATATATTGAATTTAAAATCAAATTAAAATATAATTTATCAGTAATACTTATTTAAAAAAAATTATGTTTTTAACTAATATTCAATATTTTTCATAATTCATCAAAAAATAAAACGTCTTAGAAAATACCCAATCATAATACTAAGATAATTTTTTCATCATTAATTTAATATTTTTATTTTGAAATATAAAATTTATTAATGTTTCAAAATGTTCTTATAAAATTAGTGTGCCACTAAATGGTGGAAGTACAAGGTCCTGCATATAATCACAGATAACTCATTTTTGAGTGTATCATAAGCTAAATTTTCTGTATCATATAATTAATGATTAACTGGGTGTGAAAAAAAAAATAATAACTTAGTTTTTTCTTAAAAAATGATATATTATGTGTTTCGTGAAATTAAAAGTTTTAAAAATTTCAATTATTTTGAAAAAATATTAAAAAATCTAAGGGTGTGACATTCCACCCCCAATAAAATTAATTTTAGCCTTGAAATATTTTTTGGGATATCAAAGGATCAATACCTGAATAACCTTTCTTATAAATCCAAAAAGAAAATAGAATACTCCACCCAATATAATATTAGAATATCATGAGGATGAACACCCTGTTATTTTAATTTCCCTCTAGGATTTCACATATAGATCACTAGGGTCTTTCCAAACTAGGTGAAAAAAACATTGATCCCATTGTATCACATAAATAGGTTTCCACATAAGAGAACATACGTTGAAAGTTAAATCATGGTCATGGAAGGAAAATTTAACTATCAATTTTTGATAGAGAGTGATAGTTAAATGGAATGTAGAAAGTTAAAGATCACAAATCCATAAATCTATAATGATATACGAGACCATTAGTTTCATCGAAAATTAAGGTACTTGGATATCATTTTAGGTTTCAATATCCTTTCCATAGAGTTGAAAAAATTTCATGAGAAGATATACTTACTTGATTCAATACAATCTCCCCATTTTTTATGCCTTGAAAAATTTCAACTTCAACTCTTATGCCATGAAAAAGGTTAAATTTTAATTATTGAAGAATTAGTAGACCATGATGGTAATAAATATAATGATAGGTCATTAAATATGTTTTTATTACCTCAAAAAATTGTTTGGTCATGTTTTTCAACATGAATTAATCCTAATATGGGGATACAATACTTTAATCTCAGAAGAACAATCTGATATTTAACATAAAACATTTATATGTAGATAGCTTTATAATTCTTCTGAATGCTGAAAATCTAATAAATTTGAAGAAATTTAAATAAAATTTTCAAAATCATCTTAATATTTCTCCCCCATATATCATAAATCCACTGTTATTTTTCAAATTCAAAACATTTTAATAATTTTATCATTTATTCTCTTGAAACATGGTAATAACCTAAATTACTATAAATCCTTGTCGAAAACATGCGTGTCATATAATTTAAAATTTTATAATATATATTCTATATATTGAAGAAGTTTTAAACATTATCCATCATAATATATAACACTTTCTTACCAAATCAATAATATATTCCATGGTAATTAGTACTACACAATTGGCTTAATATATATCAATCACCTCTTTTAAAAATATGAATACAATTTTCTTAATATTAGTGAAACATTATGGCTTAACTTCCCTTATAAAAAATATGAATGTTCCATTAAATTGTTTTTCAAAGTCATCATGAACATTCAAAATATCATTTTATACTCGTAACAAAATTTTTATATTGGAAATACATATATAGTTCATTATTCATATAACATATTCATTAAATTCCAATACATGTACACTACAATAATTCATTATTACTATTAAAAATTACTCAATATTAATAATATTATTCCTTAATACCCATTTTTTGATAGTATGAAATACGAATCATTTAATATGTTTCATCAGCCTCAATCTATTAATTCTTATTACGTTAAATGTAAAAAATATAGTAATAGGATCATATACCTTTCACATGTCCTTTCCAGTCCCTATATCTTATGAAGTATAAAAAATAACCATAACACCTTTCTGATTCTCTCAATGAGAATTCCATTAGGAAATTGATTTCCATAATTCCCATAGTTTCCACATCAGAAACATTCAATGTTAACCATGTTCCTTCAAGTTCCCACCATTGATTATAAACATAAATCATAGTGTAAGAAAAACTTTTCATGGAAGATAAACACATAACCATGAAATATTAATTACCCTATGCCTAAATCTTGACACAAAATTTTAAATATTTGACACCTTAGGATAATCCATAGATAAATTCCTTGACAAATCATTAGAAATATCAATAGGATTCTCACTAATGTTTTTTAATCATACATTACAAATGTCTAATAAACCTTTCCTTTGATAACAACTATATTGAATCAGGATTAGAAAACATGGATATTAAATTATTTTAGATGAATATCCATAACATTACAAAAATAAATTCCAAGGAACCATACTATTTTAGTGTCTTTGGAAACATGGAACACATTATTTAAATTTTGTGAGAGATATTCCATATCACCCGTAAAGATCTTCAACATTAGTACTCCTAATTAAATCATTTATTAATAACCTAGGGAAATGAAAAATATGAAAGGGGTTATCTTAGATGATTTGTAAGGGTAGACAAAGGAGATACATTACAATAATAATAAACATAAGGGAATTAGAACATGAGAATAAAATTATAATATCATACCCTATATCTACAAGATCAAACACATGAGTCATGGTGTAAATATTGACAGTTCATAGTATAATGATCATGAGGGAATTAATAGAATAATCCATGATGTAATAGCAAATTAATAAGACATGGAATTATAGACATCACTTAAACAAGTAAAATTATTTCAATAGTAGTCAAGAAGTACTTCCAAATCTTTCTTGGCTGACAGAGACCGTTACTAAACTGGGATCACTCCTTGTTTTAGCTCTATATTTCTGAACCTAGTTCACATCCTATTATAGACCTATAAAATTGAACCGAGTTCACTACTCATTTATGCCCTATCACACTGAACCGATTCCACTCATCATTCTTAACATATGTGATTGAACTGATTTCACTCCTCATTCCATTCCTATAATATTAAACCGAGTTCACTGATCATTCCAACAATGTAATACTAAAAACAGTTCACTCATTATACCATCCATGTCATACTAAACTGAGTTCATGATCATTCCAACCCTTTCATAATGATCCAAGTTCACTCCTCATTCAAGAATTGTCATATTAAATCTAGTTAACTCTTTATTCCAGCCCTATCATCCTGAACTGAATTCACAATTCATTGTATCCATTTTATAATAAACTTAGAAAACTTTTTCTTCCACTAATTTCATTCTGAACTGAGTTTTCTTCTCATTCAAGCTTTGTCATACTAAATAAACTGAACTCCTTATTCCAACCCTATCATACTAAACCCAGTTCAGTACTCATTCTAGCTCTACAATAATCAGAATGTATAAATATTTACCCAATTAATTATACGGATATATAGTCCACAACCATCATATAATAAAATCAAATATTCATATGCCACAAATTGAAAAAATATTCATCATAACATGACCCATTAAAAAGAGATGGGTGTCAAAAACTTCATATCATAACCCACGAAATTAAATTGTTAATATAAAATAGTCATCCTCTTATAAACTTTGGAAAAGTTATAGGCTTCAAAATAATTCCACTATATAAAAACACATGAGAAAAAGTGGGTTTTATAATCATCTTATTAGGTCATAACCCATGGATTAGAAACAGGTTACTTAAAAAACATGTCATCATAAAAAAAACCAATAAAATAAATAAAATGAATGTTTTCATTAGATAAAATCCCCAATAAAGAAGAAAATATATCCAATGATTTCATATTTGAAGGAAAATAAATTTTAAAGGATCTTTTGAAACTTTTTTTGATGAAAATAATTAAGAAACTTTTCAATGTGTCTCATACAAAAGTGTTACATTTGAATAATAATACCCAATGAATTATAAAATTCAATTAATCTTATAATATAATAAGAAATATTTAAATTAATGATATAAAATTATAAATGGTAATATATACATGTCATTGAATTATATTTATGCATAACAAGGCACATGTCTCAATGATGTAAAATTGAGATAAAATTTCATCACTGATTCAGAAAATTTTAAACCATTAACCCCATGAAGGAGAGATAAAAAAATAGATCTGTAATTATCGATTAATATAAGAATCATAATCATAAAATACATTAATTAGAACTGTATACACCAATGAAATGAGACTAGTGTTTAATATGGAATAAGTTTCTCAAAAATAAAAGTGAAACTATAAATTTCCTTACTACATTAGTATTTTTTAAATCATGATCCCCATAAAAGATTAAAATAATTTATGTAATTGAATATAATAAGATAAATTATATTCATGATATAAAATTTTATAGGGCAGTATATACACCCCATAAAATGAATATTTGTGTGTAAAGTAACATGTGTCTCAAAGAAGGAAAATTGAGACGAAATTACCATACTTATTTTGAAACATTTGGACCACAAAAGCCACAAAGAAATAAAACAAACTCAAAAATTTAAAATAATGAAATAAAATAAATTCATGATATTAGATTTTAAAAAGGAATTATAACACCACATAATAAGAATAATTGTGGATATAACATATTTGTCACATAAATAAATTTGAGATGAAAAAATCATACCTTTATTATTGACATTATTTGTACACATTAAATTGGCATTATAAAAAATATTAATTTATTATAGATCTTCCATATAACTATATATCGATACCTGATATCATATATTTTTTTGTTAAGATATTTTTTTTATAATACCTTGTTAATTTTATGTTTCAGGTAATAACAACTTTGTTTCTTCTTATATGTTTTGACTTATTATTCTAGATCAATAGAATTAAAAATGATTTACTTATTTTAAAAACATAAAACATTGAATAAATATAATATATACTTAGTATATAAATATTTATCACAAGATATAAAAGATATAAACATGAAATGGAATACACAGTTTAGAGATATTATAGGTTGAACACCCACATGAACATTGTTTTCCTTTTCTTTTCTCATTGAAAGAAATAATGTAAATGAAATATATATATATATTATAATTCTAAAAGGATTTTTATTTCATAAATATAATTTTAATTTACTAAAATAATCCTTTAAACATTCCATGAAATGTGTGAACGATTCACATCGCTTTGAGGAGGGAGTAGTCCACACGTACACAAATGTAGTTATTTTATTTACATAAAATTGAAATCATGAAGTTATGTTTTACATAATAATTATAGAAGAATAATAAAAATCCTAAATATAGTATATATCATATAAAAAACGTATTTCTATCATAATTAACAACCATGGGAGGTGGTAATGGAAAATGAAAAACAATGTTTCATGTGGCGATAGTTTACCATAAACCGATGGAAATTTCCTAAGCCATTTTACTGATGCGTGTGTATTTGTAGCTCTATGAATTAACAGAACAACATAATAGTAAATTTTTGATACTGAAGTTATTATATTATAATTATATAGTAGTATGTAAAGGGTCTATAAGGAAATAAAACATAAAAGGACATTGAAGAATGTCACCTCTTTTTCGGGAATCTCTTTTTGGTTTTCACCAAAGGGCCTCCTTCGATGGATTTATTCAGAAAGTTAAGACTATATAGTAATATTAAGGATTATAGTAGAATATTTTTGGCTTGTTTTTTATTGACCCAAAGGGATTAAGTGGAGGGATAAAATGGAACAGGTGAATTTCATTTCATAATGGAGGGTGATTGACATTCATATAAATATTAAAATGAAAACATTATTGGGAGGCATTCTTTACCTCAGGTGATTGAAAAATTAAAAATAATGTATTTAATGAGAAGTATGGTCAATACAAACATCAAAAATAGAATATTAATATATTTTTTTAATTTTCATCCTTAACTTCAATGTTTCCACAACATTTATATTTTTTATTTTTTATTTAGGAAGCTAGTTTTATAACTCTGAAATTTACAAATTAAGCATAAATTAAAGATATATTAGTTATCTAATATGAACCAAATGAATAATAAATGTGATATCTAATTTAAAAAATATAACTCCTTATTTTTTCGATATTAATTTTTAAACCAGTACATGTAACAAACAAGAACATTGGTTTAACATGAAATGTGCTAACAATGTTTTTTCTATTTAAATTACAATATGTTAATAATAAAATAAAAAATGTTCCTTGAATGTCCTATAATTAAAATTTATTAATATGTAAAATTCAGTTTAATAAATATACGTTATTTAGTGATTTTAATTCTTTTAATAAAATATCATTTTTATAAAATAACAATAATGTAAATTTTAAAATTATTTTTTTAATTTTAATTTTAATGATACTAAAATATAATTGAATTAAAATATATTAATTTCACATGTTTTTAACATTATATTTTCATCAATAAAAATAATTCAATATATTATTTCATTAAATTTACTTTACTTTAATAGTTTTTGTCCTTATTTATTTAATTCAATTATTATCTATATAATCCATACATTATCATTTATAAAGAGCATTACCTTATTATTTCATCTATGAATATTTAAATTTAAAAAACCATGATAAAAAAATATTATTTAGCCTTAAAAATATATTTTCTAGAAAAAACCATATAGCTTCATCCACACTATAATGATTTATAAATGTTAAATGTAAGGACAATTTCTTTTTTCTCATTTTACATAACTTATTATATATGTCACTATAAGGGAATTATATAACAATAAATCATAAAATTAGGTACAATAAGGGCCTTGTTTAAGTATTAGCATCATATTGATTTTGGACAAGTGTATAGTTTTTTTGGACCTTAAGATTGAGGTTTAGCCCATTTGTAAGCCTAATTATACCCTAATCATTGTAATTAATTATTTTTTACAACCCAAAATAAATTTGGTCAAAAAATAAGTTGATATTATTATAATATAAATATTATTCTGATTACAATTATTTATGTGTGTCTTTCTAAATTCAATTAAAAAAAGTGGAAAAATTATTTTTAATGATTATCTTGCGGATCTGGAGAGCAAGAGAGGTTTTAATGAGAATATGTTCAAAAGTCTAATAATTTTTTATATATAAATTCTAAAAAAATGATTTCAATGACATAAATTGGATTAATATTTATTATTGATCTATTTTGACTTTAAAAACCAATTTAAAATAAAATTTAACTATATTACTTATTTAAAAAGTTAATTTTTTTAACTAAAATGTAGTATTTTTCACTATTAATAAATAAATGAAAATTATCAAAAAAAAACCAAATAATAATCCTAATGTAGTTTATACATTATATATTAATAATTTAAGTTTTGTTTTAAAATTAAATTTTATATATAAAATAAGTACTCCACTAAAAGGCAGTAAAACTCAGCCTTGCATGTAACACATACTAGATCAGTATTGTGCGTAGTGAAATATTATCATGGTGTAGTGTATAATAAATGAATATATTTGTGTATTATAAAAATAAATAATAATTTGGTAATTTCCTATAATGAATTATATATTTAGTGTTTCATGAAATGAAAAACATCAACTGTTTAAATTAAATCCGAAAATAAATTCACAAAATCCTTGGGTGTTACAACCTATATGTTGGGAATAAAATGATTGTTCATGGTTGATTATTTGGAACTATACATTGTATAAATTATTATTATCCTTAAGATATATTTATTTTACTACTAAATTTCTTTTAATAATGATTTCAATCTTTATTTATTACTAATACTAACGGTATCATCTCCCCACCATACAACTGTTAGACCCTCATTGCTAGCCAGTAGCCACTGACATATTAGGAGGCACTGCAGATGCCATGTCACTAACCAGTTTTTTAAAGTTTTATAAAGTAAACTTGGTTAGGAAATTATATCTAGTGTAGATCATATTGATATAGTATAAATCTTTTCGAATTATATTTGTATTATAAATAAGTGATTAATTTTAAAAAATTATATAGATTATAAAATAGGATAATAAAACATTAAATTTTTTAACTTCAATTATTTTATCAAAATCAAAAATATGTAACCATTACTTTTGTAATATCTTATATTATTTTTATTATAGTGTAAATGATCCATTTTACCATGATGATAACACATAATTTGGTCAAAAAATATATAAAAATAATTTTAATTAAGTGTTACCTACCAATTTCATTAACTCACAGCTCCATAATACATTGAGTGGACTCCCAGATCCTAAAATACTTTACCAAGATTTCCACCACACATTAATATTTGTTACACCATGTACTACATTTTAAGTGAGACCATGATGTGATTTTTATTATTTTAACACATGGAATCAATTTAAACAACCATATAATTGATTGAACTATTAATTTTTCTTTACCATCACATTGAACTAAAATTTTATTTTAATTTTTTCCCTTGAAGGAGTCACCAATATAATATTTTTCAAGAGGCATTTAAAAATTTTGGAATAAATTATTCATTTATTTCTATTAAAAACATGTTAATATTATTGGTATTTATCGAAGTCATTATCCATATATGGATAATATTACTGAATAATAAAAAAAAATTAATACAATATTTCATACATTTTAATTAATTAAGATAGGTAATTTTCAATGATAATGGGGAATGCAATTAATTATTGAACATGAAATAACTTAAATAATAAAATTTAAATGGCTATGTTTTTTTTTTCAAAAATATTTTTTTATGTAGATGATAAATTATTACTTAGTTATAATTAGTAAGTTCCTTGAATGGTAACTTGTTTCATGTTAAAACATACTATATGTTCACCAATGTGTCATTTAGATTTGTTTTTCATATTTACAAAAATGAAAAACCACTATTTTCCAAGGAAATAAATTCATTACATAATCATTAGATTCATGAATGTTTTGGGTAATAACAGGTTTGTTAAAGTGGTTGTATTAATGAAATTATGGGTTAAAAAACCGTTAAATAATAAGTAGAGGGGATTTTGTATGGGACATAATTTAATTAAATGGTAATAAATTAAAAAAATACTTCATAGACATATGTGTGGAATTATATCATGTTCACCCACACACATGCATTTAATATTAATATATATTTTATTTATCGCTCATTAAAATTTTATAATAATGATGATAAAATGATTTGAATTATTTGAATTATTTATTTGATTAATACACTAAATAAATTTATCATAATTCAATCCAAACCAACCTAGAAATTTATATTATACATAATTAAAATGAATTAATGAATATATTTTTATTTAAATTGAAATATTATAGAAATGTATGTGGAGGTAATGAAATTTACCTATTTCTGATACATGTAATTGTATTTGTACTGTGTACTCACCCAGAATGATGTATACATGCATAGGTATATAATTAAAACTCATTTTTTGTTAATAAATGACACAGAAACATATTTAATTACACATAATGTTATACAATTATTTTATGTAGAGTACACATCAATTAATGATCAAATATTGACTGAAGTTCAAAATTTAACATGGAAATTTATTATATATATTATCAGTAATCCTATCACATGGTCGGTCCAATCCATAAATGAAACATGAAAAAATGTTTATTAGGAGTAATTATAAAATTAATTTTGTTTCTATATAAAATTAATCACATGTGTTATAGTGGGTTATACATAATATATAGGAAAATCACACCCTGTAATATCTTCTACCCATGTAGGTTCCCACCTCCATATGGTTTTTATACTTCCTAATTCAAATCATTTCTCTGGTAATAGTATTGTACTGCAATTAAGTGCAGTTTGATCTCATAATTTAACACATTTAAAACACACATGTTTTTTATTAAATACACAATGATTCTTTGACTATGATATTCCTTCAATAAAAATGAATGGACAACATGAAGGGTACAGAAGTAACATATTGTCCTCTCTAAAATGAAATGATATAGACTTATCATTTAACACATGGTTTGAATTTAATAAATTTCGTGGTTAATTATTGCACGAATACCTAGAAATCTATTTTTTCATCCTCGTGTAAATAACATGTGTACATGACTTATACCAATGTACTAAAAACTATGTATTCTTTTTTATCATTTCCAAACACTATGTACCTATTTATGGAGTCTTCAAAAGTTATTCACATAAATTTAACATATACTTATTTTTATCATCTTATACAATGAATCAGAGGGTAATATTTTTATATTCATATTTAAATGACTATTAACACATAAATGAAATCTAACATCCACTGCGTATCATCAATAAATTATTAATAACTAATTATAAATTAATTCTGTGACTACTCTGATACCACTCGATGTTTTAAGACATAACAAAAGCACCATACAACTATATAAAAATAAATATTTTCATAATAATCCTATAATCTGAGATGGTCATGGAGATGAACATCATGAACAATACAATTTAATAAAGAATCAATTGACTATTACACTAGAACCTAGAATACATAATAATGATGATAAAATTATAAATAAATTATTTTGAAAAATAAATGCATTAAATTAAATTTATTTATTTATTGATCAATAAATAGTCATCTTCTTTGCATTAATACCCTGAAATATGAGGATTCAAGTGTAGTAACCCTTTAGCGGTGATCCATATATGCAACATGGACTGATGAGCATTATTATAATGAGTTAGGAATAACAGAACTGTATATTAAATAATTTTTTATGGTTATTCTTCACATTAATGAAATTACATTCCCAAGGACCTTAATATTTTATTGTATTTTGAAATATGGAAACATAATCTTATTTCTTGGTGAAAAATACATAATATCTCCCTTAATGACCATCCCCTATTTGTAATCCTACATGAAACCATTATATTCAACCTAGGGAAATGAAAAATAAGAAATATTGGGATAAGATTTTTAGTAAGGCTAAATAATGGAGATACCTAAGAATTACATGAGTATAAGGGTAAGAGACTATGATAATAATATCTGAAGATTATACCATACATATCAAATATCAAACACATGAGTCATGAAATATAGATTAGTGGTTCCTAATAAATGAATAACAAGGGTTATAAATCATCATAAATCAATCATGAACTATATAATCATGTAATATAAGTTTGAAACCATCATAAATATATAAAACCATTTCACGTGTCAATTTTAGCTACAAATACTATCAACATACTGTATTAGGACACACTTATTTTCCATAGTGGATCACGATGCACTCGTTTCCCATTGTTTTACAGGATGCATATGTTTCCCATTGTGGATATAGACACACCTGTCTCCCATTATAGATGAGGATAAAAATGTATTTAATTTTGATTTAGGACACATATATTTCACATTTTAGATCCACCAGATGAACTTGTTTTACATAATTATCTCATGATATATAAATCATTACCCAATTAATTGTAGGGAGATATAGGTTTCACCCATCACATAATTAAATCATTCATAGGTGTTTCAAAAGATCATAAAATTTCATTATATCTTATCCCATGAAAAGAAATGGGTCTTATAAAAATATCATTATATCATAACCTATAGAAAATAGACAGGTTTTATAATAATTTCATCATAGAATAACCCATTAATTGAAGTGAGTTTTAAAAAAAATCATGGAAGAAATTTTTCAAGAGAAAATGGTTTCATAAGAAACATGAAATATTAACCACTAAACATTATAAAAAATAATGATAATTTTTTACATAGATAATATCCTAATATAATCATAAACTACATCAATTTATTTTATCTTATTTAGAGAATGTCATGTCCCGTCACCCGGGGCCCGTGTCGTGACTACCCCATTCCCACCTTCCATAGGCCAGGGGCTAGCGACTAGCACCAGAAAGGCATATCCCTAAAACCAGGAAGGCATTTCCCTTTAACCTACAAATTCACACTAGAAAGAACATAGAATGATTCAATAACAAAGTAAACTATATAGTAATAATGCAGAATATAGTAATAAAATGTGTCGGAATACTAGCCCAATAGGAAAGTGAAAGTAAAACTGAAAACAGATCTGTTGAACTCCAACCATTCATCCTACCTGAAGGGTAGGTACAACCCTTAAATGATTTTCTATGCAGTATGACTCATCTAATGGTCCACCTCCAAGCAGTCTATAGTCCTGTCACCCTCAGCCACAATCAATGTTGTCTATTGTATTCCCATGACACGAAAAGGTGTGGGTGTAACCCGTGCATGGGTGAGTATAACAATACTCATTAAGAACCTTGAGACACCCAAAGGTCTCCCAGAATCCACAATGCATAAAACACAAAGTAAGACCTCATTCTCAAAGCCCAATGCAATATTCATCAATAGTAATTAGGTATATTCCCATATATATACTTAGGATATCAATATATTCTGATCTCACACATGAGGGAAAATACCACAAAGGTAGAAGTACCACATATGTAACACCACAAAGATAAAAGAACCAAACAGGTAACACCACGAAGGTAAGTATCACAAAGGTACTACCAAACAAAAGTGTACCACAAAGGTAACCCACAGAGAAGAATACCATGAAGGTATGACCACACAAAAGTGTACCGCAAAGGTAAAGACTCTACTAGCACCAGGTATAACATAAGAATTGAGGTATAGATGAATAGTTGTATTTCTAAATAATATTACTTCATGAAGAAGCTCTAAATTTAACCCACACAAGAATGTACATGACCCACATAGGATCTAAAGATGACTCACCTAGGATATGAAGATGTTGTCACACATAGGATCCAAAGATGACCCACAAAAGATCTGAAGATGACCCACAGAGGATCTAAAGATTCATCATGTACAACCAACCACAGGGTTCCCATACTAATCGTGCTTGATTTTAGGAGAATCCTCTCCTCAAGCCATCAGTCTATACATCAACTGCCACAAAGTACCATGAAGAAGTATGTTAAAGTAGCTCCACTTTATATGGGTCCCAACGCAATAGATGGCGCGTCAATCAGATTCTCGGTCTGTAAGTTATCAGCCTTACCGTTCCGACGGCCCAGTTGAATTTGGGTTCAATCTAAACCCAACATACGTCATCTTTATCCAAAAATCATGTGGAGTATACCAAAAGGACCATCTAGATCCACATATGTCAGTGCCAAACACATTTTTTCCAACAGATATATGGTTATCATGATATGTACAAAAAGGTGTATCTGGTTCCAGATGTGCACGGGTCCAAACCGACCCAGTCCAACCCATACTAGACATAGTTGACTTGGTCCAGTTATGGCATGGATGGGTTGGGCCATGATGGCCTTGACCCGCTTGGTTATGGTCTGGTCCTGCCCGCTAGGCGTGGCCCGCTCGGCTGGGTACAGTCCGCCTAGCTAGGTGTGGTCCGCCATGGTGGGGGCCATCCTAGCCGCTACCTGGGAAGGGGGTTCCCCCCATTATTCCAAATTTCTAGCAGACATTCCTGCTTGGAAAATTCTACGGCGCCATGTGGCAGCGCCTGTTGGAACTCGGGAGTCATTGGTGTAGTACCCCTCGGCGTGATGTGGACGGCCAGTGGTTCCGGCCGGGTTCCCACTTCTAGGGGCTCAATAGTGCCGCTATCCTCCCACGGTCGGCTGTGTATAGGCTACACTCTGGGTGCACCACCGCGGCTAAGAAGCCACGACCTCCTTCCCAGAAAATGGCGCAGACCCACGCCACCCTGCCTCTACGCGGTCGGTTATTGTGTCAGCCGCCCTAGTCCACTGTCGTGGCTGATGAGCCACAATCTCCCTCAATACCAGTGGTATGGTCACATGCCAACCCATCATCGTAGCCGAATGGTGTGCCAGCCACCGCCCATACCCTGCTGGCGTCGGTAATCTAACTACTGGTCGGGTTACTCTCAATGGTCGATCCTCCCACGAAGAACACGTCATCATAGAAGAAGTGGTGGGAGCAGGCCGTGTTTGTTTGGCCCGAACCATCCACATTTGATCTATATCAGGTGGTTCATAAATTGGAATCAATGAATTAACATGATTAATTAATTGAACAAAATTCACTACCTCATTTGTTTTTTTGGATATGGTGTTGGGATGAATATGAAGAATTCGAGGTTCATCGCTCCTGCACCATGATCCCATTCCAAGGCTTGAGTGTCATATTAATTCTTGATCCAATGTATGTTTTTCTTTGGAGGATGTTCTTCCTTTGAGGATTCCCTACCAAAAGCCTCCACTCCCTTTTGACAATGGAAAAAAATCTTCTAGAAGGGTTAATAAAACTCGTAATTAACAAGTTTATTTATTAATTTTTTTATAATTAATTAATCCCATTAATTAAAGGAAAATGTGGTTACATGTTTTTTGTAACAAATCATTTAATGCCTAGAATTAAATCCCCAACCACCCTCGTGTGTTCCCACCTCCATGATTCAAATTAGAGGTTTCAAGTAATAAAATAAAATAATTTTATTTCATTTTAGTATTTTTCTTTTAAGTCTGCCATGAAAATCTGAAAAAATTAACTCCCATGCTCGACCTACTACGGTTGAGGTGAAGGTCTGTTTAAGAGAATATTGGCACTACGAATTCAACGGTGTCCTTGAATTTCAATTCCAAGCACTGGTTCAAAAGTTACAAAATGAAACTCGTGCATTTACTGATCTTAAATAAGAAAGTGTTCATAATTTTATTCTGATCACACCAGGCCTTGTAATCCTACGCCACAAATTTTTGCAGACTCATAATAATTCCACAATCTTTAATAAAAATTACTTGGAAAATTCTGGAACATTACATTTTCCCACCTTAGGGATTTCTGTCCCTGAATTCCATAACATAAACTTAGGAATCATGTGGGGGTATTGTGAAAAAATATAATCCTCCTGCTCTCTTATTCTCTCATGGAGGTTCCCATGTCACCAACGTACGTGCACTAGTGATATCGATCACCCACGAAGATCTCTCTCTTATCGATCCCAAATCTGCACTGGAACCTCTAAAAACATCTACTCATCATCGATGTCCATATCTCCACATTCAATGATGTTCGATGGATCATGTACATACGTCCTCTCCAGGAATACGTGGAAAATGTCAGGCACCCATTGAAACTAAGGGGGTATAGCTAAGCGGTATGCCACCTCACCAACTCTGTTGAGGACCTAAAAGGGTTTGATTAACCTTAGAGATAACTTGTCTCCCTGAAACAATATCTGCATAACTCATCAAGGAGTGACTAGTAAAAAGACATGGTCACCATCCTCAAACTTGAGAGGCCTTCTTCTCCGATCAGCATAAGCCTTCTACATATTTTGTGCATTCTTTATCCGCTCCTGGATGATCTGCACCTACTTCTTGGTAGGCCATACCATCTCTAGTCCCATGACTGATAACTCCTCTGGGTTAGTTCAACACGAAGGTGATCTACACGTTTTCTAATACAATTGCACAAATGGTGCCAAATTTATGGTGGAGTGATAGCTTTTGTTGTACGGGAACTCCACCCAAAGCAAGTGATCCTCCCAGCTGCGGCTGAAATCTAGGATGCAAGCACGCGCCATATCCTCAAGGGTCTTAATTGTCTGCTCTGTCTGATCATCCATATGAGGATGAAATATGGTGCTCAATCAAAGTCGAGTCCCTAATGCATCCTGCAGCCCCTTTCATAAATAAGAAATAAAATGTAAATAACGATTGGAGACAATCGTCGATGGCACTTCATGAAGCCACACAATCTCTTGTAGATAGAGGTGTCCCAAGCCCTCTACTGATCCCTTATCTCTAATAGGTAGGATGTGGGCTGACATGGTGAGTCAGACAATGATCATTTAGTTATAATCATGAACCCTTGATGTTCGAGGAAGTCATGTCATGAATTTGATGGAAATTCCATCCCACATCCACTATAGAACCTATAGTGGCTGAACTAAGCCCGCGGGAACATGATGCTATGTCTTAACATGATAAAAAGTGAGGAACCATGAGACAAATGTTTCTACAGTTTATTCATTCCCGGTTACTAGTGGTGGCGCCGAAGGTCCTGGTACATTTTTTCCACTCCTGGTTATAATTTTTAAGGGGATGTATGGAACTCCCTTAACACTTTCTCTTGAAGTTACATAGGTACAATAGTACGTCCTTTGAAGGGGATGACGTGCTCCCCATCTTCACGAAAGCCATCAGGTGACTTTCTTGTCGATTTCTGAGTAAATTGCGCCTCACAGTCAGTGTCCCTATGTTTCACCTCCCTAAATTACTGATGGAGTGGGAGAGTGACTATCAAAGACTGATGATACACTACTCCATCTCAATCAACATAGGATATCTCCAAAGCAGCTATCTTCTCTATCACCTCACTTAGAAACTGTAAACCATATCTCATGTGAGTGCATCTGCTACTATGTTCCCCCTTCCAAGAGTATAGAGTGTCTCAAATACATAGTCCTGGAGGAACTCAAACCAACACTGTTTCCTTAGCTTCTGGTCCTTCTAAGAGATGATATACCTGAGACTCTTGTGATAAGATTAGAATTGAAAACTTTCTCCCATCAAATAATGTTACCACATCATCAAGGAAAAGACCACTGTTGATATCTCTAGGTCATGGGTAGCGCAGTACTTCTCATTCTGCCTTAGCTGTCGAGAACCATACATGATCACTACATTCTCCAATATCAGGACACATCCAAGCTGGGTCCTTGATGCGTCATAGTAGACTACATACCCAATGAACTCCTCTTGTAGCCTCAAGATGGGGGAAATCGTCAATCTTTAACTCATCTCTGGGAAACTCCCCTGAATCTATCCTACCACACAAAGGGTTTCCCTTTCATTTTCAATGCTGATAAGGGTTCCACAACTCTAGAAAAGTTAGTCACAAACCTCCATTAGTAACAGGACATGCCCAGAAAACTCCGCACCTCTGTCACACTATTGGGAGGCTCCCATGAAATAATATCCTCAACATACAATCGATCAACCACAACTCTAGAATCTGAGTTTAAATGTACTAGAAAGTAGTCCTCTCCGATTCTGAACTAGCAATTCAAGAGCTTACCATAAATCTAGTGCTCTCAGAGTGTGTCAAGAACTCTCTGTAGATGATAGCCATGGTCCTCCTCCGTAAATGAGAATATCCCGATATCTTCAATGAATACTACCACCAAGAGATCGAGGTATGTCTATAGAATCTTGTCCATGAGTTCCATGAATAATACTTGGGTGTTAGTCACACCGAATGGAATAACCATGAACACATAGTGTCCACACCAACATTTGAATGCAGTTTTCTAAGCATCCTCATCTCGAACCCTAATCCGATGATAGCCTGATCTGAGGTTTTGTTTCAAAAACCACTGTTCTCCATTCACCTAATAAAAAATATCATCAATCCTCAGTAGTGGGTACATGTTTTACATGGTCTCCTAGTTTATGAACTAATTTTCCACACAAAGTATCAAACTCCCATCATTCTTTTTGGCAAACAAAATCCAGGCTATCTAAGAAGATACACTGGGCCTATTGAACCCCTTACTCTACAAGTCCTCCAGTTGTACTCGTAGCTCTTAAAGCCTTGATGGATCCATCTGATATGCTAGTGTAAAAAGTGGAGTTATCCTATGGTATAAGCCATTGTAAAATTACACCTCTCTATGAGAGGTTAGACCTGAAAAATCATCAGGAAATACATCAGCATACTGGTCCACCACTACAGGAATGCCCGGATTATCAACATCAACTGATCTGAAGGTAAGTGTATCCATCTGTTGTTTTAATGGCTGCACCCTCTTCTAGGTATGTATGTCCTATATACAAATGTTCCATTCTCACTAATGAAGGAAAAAATGGTCCCATCCTCACATACACACGACACTTTGTGTCTAATATAGTAGATCTGAGCATGGACTATAGATAACCAATACATATCCAAGATGTCATCACAAGGCCTCGATGATGCTACTAAAATCGCATGCCCTAGGGTGTAATCTTCGAATCCTCTCCCATATCAGTCTCTACCAGTAAGGATTGATCCAATGGATCCACTAAAATCTATGAGCTCTGAACCAGTGTAGGGGAAATAAAACAGTTATTGGCGCCTTAGTCTATAAGTACTATTGTTATGGTGGAGTAGATAGAGATCATACCTCGGATCATCTCTAGTGTGTTGTGGTCATAGGCCTATGCTGCCTGGAGCTGAGCTTGTCCATGCCCACTTGCTCCGGGTGGTCGGGGTGGACCACCTACAGGTGGTGGTGGTAGAACCTCAAATCGCTGCCTACCTCCTACTACACGACTAGCGCCACTGCCACGTCCGCCTAATACATGAGGACCCCCTTGATCGAATCTTTTCCACTGCCCAGATAGTCCTTCAATAATCTGCTAGACGTCCATATGGAGGGTCAGGCAATCACGAGCCATGTGACCCTACCCACTACATGAGTAACACTACCAGATCCTTGACTGCCCTGCTCTGCCTCGAGAGCCCCATTCTACTGACCATGTATCGTGCAGTCGTCCACCTGAAAGTATGGTACTCTTGGACCTCCATGTCATATGTCTAAAGCCAGCTGTAAATGACATTTTTATATGACATCTGGTGGTGGGTCTCACTACTGGTGACTACTCAGCATGGAAATAGTCTACTATGAGTGATTTTATAACACCCTGCCTATGTCGGGATGCTGAGAGAAATCATCGAGGCTCTAATCTCATTTATGAGACCCTTCTAAAAACTGTGATCCCTGAAGAAAGGGTCCCACGCCATGTTAGTGGAGTAGCACGATAGGTCGGTGAACCACTTTTAATATTGAGCCACGGTCATTCTGCACTGCTGCAAGTGGAGAAGAACCTGTTTATGAACAAAGAGTAAGGTCACAGGGACAAAGTCTACCCTATAAAGGACATTAAATTCCACCTAGACAATGTAATCACATAATCAACCCAAAGAATCATTCTCCACCATATTCTTGTTACTACCTGAAGAAGACTGGTGGCATGGATCTCCAAGAGATCTGTTGGTGTCCCTACTAGTTGAATAACTGTAACCACGACCTCCAGCCAGTCCTCACCTTCCTGTGGAGCAATATATCCCTGGATCCTCGGTGGCCTCTGTCTCTGAAACTCATACGACATGCTTAAGCATTGTGCACCCTATATTGTTGGTGATGGTGGCATCGGCTGCCCAATGGGTAGTGGGGAAGATGGTACACCACCTGATGGTACAACTTCCGAATGGGGGCCCTACACCGAAGCCTCATCACTCAGTGGGCTGTCATCACGTACTCTACCTAGAACCATAACTGGATGTCTTCATTGAGGCTTCCTGGGAAGAATGATGTGAGCCATAATGAATAAGTTATACTTGGTGAGATGACTCAATGATATCACAAAGAAAAAATTTCAAAAGCACACCCACGAATAGTATTTTCTTGAACTGAGTCAGAAATCAGAAGGTAGGGTCATGTTCTATGGATATGCCAGCCACCACACTAACACTAAATTCACCAATCTAATAACCAAACTCATAAAACATAACACCATTGCAAATTAAAATATTAGAGTCCACGTTCTTTGGTAGAACTGACTCCTCTGATACCAATTTTTCATGACCCACCCCCCAGGTCTCATGCCGTCACTACACCCAACCTGCCTTCCATAGGCCCGAGGCTGGAGACTAGTACCAAAAAGGCATATCCCTAAAATCTAAAAGGCATTTCCATTTAACCTACAAACATACACATCCATGCACACATCAAGAAGCCATAATAAAGTAAACTATATAGTAATAAGGGTGATTATAGTATGAAAAGGAGGCTGGAATACAAGACCAACTAGAATTAATTAGTAAAACTGAAAATAGATCCTATGAATGCCAACCAAGTATCCTACCTGAAGGGTAGGTACAAGTCTCAAACAATCGTCTTTGCGGTACGTCTCGTCTAATTTTCCTTCTCAAAGCATCCTCCAATCTTTGAACCCTCATCGTCGATCAATGATGTATGTCGTCTGCACAAGACACAACGTGGTGCATGCATAGCCCATGTAAGGGTGAGTATAACAATACTTAGTAGGAACTTCGAGGCCTCGAAAGTCTCCCCGAATCCACAAAGGATAAACCACATAACAAGAACTCAATCTCAAAGCACGAAGTAATAGTCTTCAACACTACTTGGGTATTTTCCAATTAATATACCTAAGATATCAATATATACTTATCTCTCAAATGAAGGAATAATACAAAAAAGGTAACTTTACAAAGGTAGAAGTACCAAACAGGTAACACCACGATTATAAAAGTACCACATAGGTAACACCACAAAGGTTAATACCACAAAGGTAAGGCCACACAGAAGTGTACCACAAAGGTAACCCAGCCAGTAGAATACCACAACGTTATCAACAAAAAATTCTACCACAAAGATAAAGACTTAGCTAACATGAGGTATAACTTATGTACAAAATTATAGATGATTATTTGAATCTCTAGATTATCTTACTTTGTCGCAAAGCTCTGTTGTTGACCAGCATAAGATCATAGATGACCCACATAGGATCTAAAGATGACCCACATTGGATCTGATGATGATGACTCACACAGGATCCGAAGATGACCCACATAGGATCTGAAGATCACCCAAACATGATCTGAAGATGACCCACACAGTATATGATGATTCTTCAAGTACATATATGCATAGGGTTCCCGCACTAAGCGTGCTTGATTAAAGGGAAATTTATTCCTCAAGCAGTTAGTTGATAATTCAACTACCATGAAGTCCCATGAAGAAGTATCTCAAAGGACCACCACATCAAAAGGGTACCAAGAAAATAGATGATGTGTTAATAAGATGCTCAGTCGGTATGTTGATAGCGTTTCCGTTCTGAGGGCCTGATTATTTTTTGGTTCCATCCAACCCATTAATACTCCAACATTATCCAAAACTAAATTGGAGTATTCCAAAAGTACCATCTTGATCCAATGAACTAATTTTAGATGATGGTTTGTCAAACGAACACTTGGTTCCCATGATATTTCCAAAAGGAATATTTGGGTCTAGATGGCCCTGGGTTCGGTCCGACCCTGCCTGGGCCGACCCTACCTTGTTCGGGTTGACCCAATGCGGTTCAGGTATCCCCGACCAGGTCCAGTTATGACCCGGATGGGCTGGGACATGGTCTAGTCAAGCCCATTAAGGGAGCGGCCTAGCCTACTAGGCGCGGCCCGCTCGGCTGGGTGTGTTCCTCCCGGCTGGGTACGATCTTCCATGGCGGGGCCCGCACGAGCCACTACTATGTGGGGGGGGGGATGCACCCCTGATATTACGAAAAGTCCAATGGAACATTAGACTTGGCCAACTCGGAAATTCCATGTGGCACTGCCTGCTAGCACATGGGACCCACACCAGTGATCCTGCTCGGTGTGACGTGGTCTCCAGGCGGTTCCTGCCAGCAGTTTCGACTGATATCCCCCTTCCAGCAGCCTGAGGGTGTTGTTATCCTCCTATGGTTGTCTGGGTGTCAACCGCCCTCTAGGTGCACCGCTGCGACTAAGCATCCATGACCTCCTCCTTAGCCGGCGGCACGAACGCGTGCCACCCTCCCTCCACACGACCGACTGGCATGTTAGTCGTCACTTTCCACTATCACAACAAAAGGGTCGTGGCCTCCCTTAATAAAGGTGGCATGGTCACGTGCCACCCTATCATCAGTGTCATCTGGATTTCCAGCTGCAGCCCATACCCTGCTGATGCCGGTCACCGACGTCGTGGCTGGGTTCCTCTCAACCGTCGATACGCCCATGAAGAAAATGTCAATATTGAAGAAGTAGAGGGATCATGATATGTTTGTTTGGCCCACACCCTTTGTGTTAGAACGATAGCTGGTGGTTCATGTAATGAATTACCAGGAAGAACAAATTGAATAAATATACCTACATTATTCGTTCCATGTAGATGGCATTGGGAAGAAGATGAAGACATCGACGTTCATCGCTCATGCAACATGATTGCATCTTGAGCTCGAGTGTCGCCCTCATTCTTGATCCAGAGTATATTATTCATTATAGGATGTACTTCCTTTGATAATTCTCTAAAAATATCCTCTTCTACCTTTCACCAATGGAAAAACAATCCTCAAGAATAGTTAATAAACTCTATATTAACAAGTTGATTCATTAATATTTTTCAAATTAATGAATCCTATTAACTGAATAAAAATGTGGTTACACATTTTGTGTAACCAAGAATTTAATTCCAATAATCAAATGCTCGACCACACTCATGTGGTCTCACATCCATGATTCAAATGAGTTTTTTCAAGAAATAAAATAAAAGTTATATATTTTATTTTATTATTTCTCTTTAAACACTCCCACAAAAATCTGAAAAACTAACTCCCACCCTCGACCAACTACGGTCCAAGTGAAGGTCTCCTTAAGAAAATATTGTCACTGTGAGTTCAACAGTGTCCTTGGATTTCATTTCAGAGCACCGATTGAAATGTTACAAAACAATGCTTATTCATTTACTGAACGTACCCAAAAAAATATTCAGAAATTTATTCTGGGAACACTAGGCCTCATAATCACACGCCTTCAATTTTCACAGACTCTCAATAAATCTATATAATTAAAATAATATTACATGAAACATTTGGGGACTTTAGAGAGAAGTATTTTTAAAGATAACTTGGTGCATTTCTTATTGAAAATTAATTTATTTAAAAATAAAATATAATGGTATAGAAAATATTCAGATTCATTTACCATGAAAATATATTTTAAGAAATGTAATATAATCTTTAAAAAATATTTAAAAAATTTCATGGGTAAAAAATCCTTTCCACTTTGAAAAATAATATTTAAATTAAAAAACATTGTTAAACCCATTTTATTTGAAAATAACATTAATATCTTATAATAAAGGTTTTGAAAACCATTTAAAAATATTTTTAAAAAATAAAAAAAATTTGAAATTATTTTCCTTGAACATTATCTTAAAAAATCACTTAAACTATTTTTAAAAACATTTTCAGAAAACATGGAATTTGAATAAAAATATTCCAACGAAAGAGGTAAATAATGTCACATTTTCTTTAATAATCATTATTAATTATATTATGTACCAAATAGTGGAATAATGGTTAAAATCCATGAATATATTAAGAAAAAATATATTATCATAAAAATCTTGATATTTATTTTGATATGAATCATAATATTTCATCAATGGAAACAAAATCATAAACAATCATGGTAAGGGATGAGATAATAGTAATAGACTATTATTATTTTAGTAACATTGAACCAAAATACCCATGGAATAAAAACAATAAATGATTCTTAAAATAAAATTAAAATAATTATATTGATAAAATAAAATGTTAAAGGGATGCATAAAAATATTTAGAAGAATATAGGGGCATGATATGGAATCTGTCTAAATGAATGAAAATTAGGTCAAAATTACGATACTAATTTGGTAACTTTTGAATAATAAACACCACAATAGAGATATAATAAAATGGATATGTAACTACACATAAATTTAAGTATAATATACAAATAATAAATTAATGGGGAGTATAAATACCACACAAATGTAATGAGTGGTGAATAAGGAATGTATCTCATAGATATAAAAATATGAGAATAAATTCCCTTACTACTTGAGAAAATTTTGAATCAGGAGATATATGAAATAATAAAATAAATTTTAACATTAAATGATATTAAATGAAATAAATTCATGATATATAATGTCATTAGTATTTATATAACCTACACAACACGAATAATTGGTTAATATAGCATATATCTCAGAGAAATTAAAGTGAGATGACAAAAACCATTCTATAAGTCATGACATTAGTCATACATGTTCAAACCTTCCATTTAATAAATATAACTATATTATAAATCTTTCAAATATCCATATTATCTCATATCATACCATATATCATTTTATTATGAATTTATATTACTTTTTTATTAACAATTCTAGGATAATGTTATGTTTCATTCAATATCCGCTTTGTTTTTCTTATATGTTTTGACTTAATATTGTTCATCCTCTTACATAGATCATGATTTAGTTGATTCAAGAATTTAACACATGAAATAATTATCATATTTATTCATTATAAAATTATTTATAATAATATATAAAATATCGAAATATTTAATAGGGTACAATGCTCATGGAGAGGGTTAGATGTATATATGCAGGAACACCGTTTTTATTTTCCTATCATATAAAATGAAATGAAGTATATTTCATATATGTATATATATATTATCATTTTGGTATAATTATTATTTTTTATATATAATATATTTTTACAAAACCATTCCTTAATAAATTCCATGTAATGGGTGATTGAATCACATTGCTTTGATGAGACTATAGTCTACATGACCATGAATGAAATTATGATATTCCCAAAAATTATAAATAATTATGGTAGGTGTTATATAAACATTAAAGAATAATAAATACCTTATAAATATCATATATATCATATATAAATGTATTTGTATCATTATTCCTAGCCTTGAATGGTGGCAATGTAACAACGAATGATATCGTTTCGTGATGCGGTATTCTGACATAAAACTGAATGATGCTAGTGTATCCCAATTGATAGATGTGTGTGTGATTATAGTTCATACCCTTAACATATAAAATATATGTATATTTTGGACACTTATGATATTATTTAATCATGGAATAATAACATTTAAGGGGGTAGTATAAAGAAACAATATAAAATTTCATGTTTATAGATGTTACCACTTCTTTGAGGAACTCCTTTTGGTTTCCACCAAAGGGATTATTTGGTTGGATTTATGCCAAAAGTGATTATAATAGGTTGATATAAGGTAATTTAAGTGATAATTTGTTATATTTTTAGAGAATAAAAATTTATTTAGTGGTGTGAATAAGTGAGGGGGTGGTGGTGGTGAGTTCCCTTTTATATTTGAGGAGGCATGGTGTTCTTGTAAATATAAAGAGGTGAACATTATTGAGAGGTCTCCCTTTGATCTAGTTCCCACAATAATATTCCATTTTATATCCACATAATTTTATGGTATAAATATTTCTATAAAAAAAATTCTGGAAATGTATTTATGGTATTTGGACACTTATTTTAAAGCTTAACCACAATTTAAACTCATTTTTACCTTAATCAATGTAATTAATTTTAATCAATTTCACTAATATTACTGATAAAAAATTACGTTAAATATAAAATAAATTATAAAATATTCTTATTCACAAATTTTAATCAATTAGAAAAAATTCAAATCACATATTTTTTAAAATTTAAGTAATATTTTTCATCCGGATGGGATTTTACAACAGGTTTTTCATGTAAATAGTTCGAAAGTATGAAATGTTTTTGTAACCAATTAAATGTAAAATTGAATTCAATGACATAAATTGGATTAATAGATTTATTATTGATCCAAATATACATTAAAATTAATATAAAATATAATTCAACTATATTAATAAATAAGATATAAAATCATATTTCAATTAAAATTTTGTCTTTTCTCTATTCATCAAAAAATAAATAATCTCAAAAAATAAAAACAAATACAAAAATACTAAATTTTGATATTATTATTTCAAAAATTATATCTATTTATAAAAATAATAATTATTTACATGTAAAAAATAGATTTATAATAGTTGTACCATTAATCGACAGTAAAATTACCTTTTGGAAAAAAATTTCTTTTTATACCATTAATTTGATTTATTATTATCTTATTCCTATTGAAAAAATTGGATGAATGTGAAAATCAGTTTCGAAATTTATAATATATAAATTTCATTAATATATCTAACTAATAGTCATTAATTTCATTTATTATGATATAAATCCTTTTCGGGAACAAAATTATTTTTTTTAAAAAAAACTCATCCTTTATATTTAATTGGATTTTTATTTTCATTTCTAATTAACTAATAACTTAAGAATTAATTTTTTTTAAAAAATTATTCCGTAGTTTAATATTCTAGTTAATCATATTAATTTATTCCATTCCAATGTATATGGGATAACTATAGTAATAATTTAATAATAATATAAATAGTATATAAGAGTTCCAAAAAGCTCTATCTTCATTGTTAGAAAAGCTATAAAGAAACTCAAAATTATGTGTAACACAAGATAAAAATAGTGTTTCATGTACAACATGATAATATAATTTCAATATTTAGTAAAATATTAACATGGTGTTGTGGATAAATAATGAATAACTTGGTGTAACATTCAATTCCAACCATCAAGGAATTTTAATTTAATCAAAAAAAAAATTCATAAAAACTCAGGGTGTGAAATTCTACCCCATATTAAATGAATTTCACCCTTAAAATTCATTTGGATAATTATTTTTTAAATAATTTAAATTTCCATTTATTGGAACCCACCTTTTAAAAATGGACACTAAATAATCAATTTAAAAAAATAAAGTCAAAAACATAATTGTTACCCTATGTAACTCATAACTAGAACATTGATTGGAAGAAAAGATTTTAGCTGATGGAAAAGCATAAATAATTGTAGATAATTATTGAGGACATTTATCACAATAATGATAATGATCAATGGAATTTTTAGGGCTTCTAATATAATGACCTGAACAATTATAAATAAATCTTTCCTATTTTATTTAATTAAATGACCCTTTCAATAATATGGTTATTGAAAAAACATGACATTGTTTTATTTTTTTATATCACATTGAATATAAAATAACTTTATGAACCTTAACCATTGATAATATAACTATTTAACATATATAACATGATTAGTATAAATATTGGGTTCTAACAAATCAAATTAACACAGAAAAAGGAGGTGATTCCCTCGACCCAAAGAATCTTACCCTATGAATCCCATTTTTCAGAGCTTCCATGGAAGAAAGAAATTATAATATTTGACTTTATCTAAGCCCAATCAGATATAAAAAAATAAAAAATGAGTGAAACTTTTTATATAAGAAGTTCATGCTCATCAAGATCACAACCTAAACCATGTTCGCCGAACCACCCCCGGAATGTCCCACCATAACATACATTACACATAGGGAAATTTTTTGTATATTAAAGGCATATGTATCAAGACCCTATAGATATGAATATATGTATTATTTTTTGAAATTAATAAATATATTTCTATCCTATCATTGTTAATTTTAATTTTTTTTATACAATAAAGCCCAAATTTATATTTTTGTAAATATTCAAATACAATATTTAATTTAATAATTAATGATTTTTTTAACAAAATAATAATTTAATATTATTAATAGATAATTTTTATTAAAAATAAATGATTTTATAATTTTTATAAATTCAAATATAATTTTAATAATGTTTCCGAACTGTTATTCTCAAAAAATAAAACATTTCATAATAAAAGATGATTTTATTTTTGGAGTAAAAATTAAAATCTATAGAAAATTATTTGTATAGAATTTAATTTTTTTGGAATCATAATTTTAAAATTACCCAATGGTGAATTATTCATAATATTTTTTGATAATCAAATATTCATGTACAAATTAAATATCATATAAATATACATTGTGTTTTTCGACATAATAATGACCCAAAAGTGATGTAATACTGACAATAAATGTCATCCAAGACAAAATAAATATTTTAAATTTAAGATAATGTGATTTCTAGTTTTATTATTAATTTTTTAAATCCTTTATGTATCTTCTAAAACAAATAATATATTTTATGGTTTTAAAATCATTTCTTTAAGAGTGTGACTCACCTGCACATACATAAGAGAATTACTTTAATAAGTTATTCCATTGACTATGTAAAATAATAAAAAAACTCTAATTTGGTAGAAACCATGGATAAAAATAATGGTATGGTTTTTGCTTTTTAATATTTTATTATATAGAGTCCAAAACCGAAATAATAATTAATTCCTATTCATATATAACACCACCAAGATCTAATTTATCTCCACTAAAAATCCTTAGACCGCATACATACTCTAACCTAAAATATCTAGAGTCCTCCCATAGTTTTGCATGCTCTTAGTAAGACCCTCCCAATCTTTTGGAGTAACAAACTCATGTAAGGGATCCTCACCTTCCGATCCTACTTTTAATTCAGGTATGTTCTTTGAAATTTATATTATTACATTAAATTTTTTAAATTTCCATTAATTTTTAATCATTATATAAACATACTATTGATTTTATATTAATGATATATCATCTAAAATGTATAATTCTCATCTTTACATAAGCTGTTACTATGAAAAAATTCATTAAGGGATCTTCCAATCTCATTTTTATTAAAGGTCTTCTTTTATGTTATGCTTTATAATTTAAATTTTTTATTTTGGGATATATTCATCCATACCCCATTTTATCTAATTTTTATTTGTACAATATGAGAGACCCATTTCTCTCTCACCAACCCATTTTTATGAATCTTTATGTGAAATTGTTATGCTGACAAAATTTTACCACACTCTTCTGTGCCAAAACAATTCGTTTGTGAATACCATACCCATTTACTATCATGGGTATTCAAGTTTACTAAAATATAATTTTATATTGGTGACTTACACATATTTATTCCACACTCCAAAATCATTGAATAAATTAGGATTATTAATTAATATATGTTGTTTGATCTATTTCACCCACATAAACATTAGTATGGAATTAATACAATCGGTGCACATAGATAGCGCTACAATGCATTGGGTAATGTTTAGTATCATGATACTTTACATTGGGATATAGAGTGAACCAGGTTCTTTTACGGTTAATTTTCCACCATGTTTTCATGGTGGTTTTATCCTTGACCTATGTTTATGATCTAGTGTTTTAAGTTGTTTCCTCATTTACCATGTTGTGATTATCATTCTATATCATGTATCATCATCTTGTTTATAATTCATACTCTTGTTATTACCAATTTAAATTCTTATTTTCTAACACGTATTGCATTATTCCTTTTATTCCATGTTTATTCCCATATTTGGATTTATATCTCACACATTTTTATGTTTTTTACTGAGGTTATATTGTGCAGTATCAAAATCAATGGAATTATAGAAGAATGTTATGGATTGTTTTAATAATGTTTTTTAATCCATATTAAAGATGTTATTTCAAGTTTTTAATTCCCAAATATACTATACGTACCAATACTATAGTTTTTATTAGGTAAAATATTATTTAATAAATCATGAATTAATTTGTAATAATGATTACGGTTGTTATAGTTGGTATCAGATAAAAGACTAGTTATTTGGGAAAAGAATTTGGTAAATCTTGTGGAAGACTTTAGGATAATAATAATTTTAATAATACTTCCCCAAATTTTATTAAGTATTGATTAACTAATTTATCATGAAAATCAATACCTATACTGAAACTACAAGTGGAAGTGGATCCGAGATAGTTGTATCTAGGGGTAAAAAAATGGAAAAGGTGTCCCAGGCCTGACTCATGATATCCTAGAATAAGACAATAGGCCTTATTGCGTAACTATTTTGACACTCTGTGTGGATATCTATTGGTAAATTCATAATCTCATTATGAACCATTATTAAGGGAACAAATACATTCCTATAAGAAAAAATGTTATGAAATATATGAAGGATAACATATATTAAATCCATTAAATTCATATGTTAGTAAAATAAATGTAATTTATATTTTATAAAATTAATTTAATTATATTCCACATTATGTAATTAATATTTTTATAATTCTAATCTCTCATTTTCCTTTTATTCTATTGAATTGAGGTAAAAATAGTAATCAGGCAAACAATCAATGTGATAAGTAATGAGTTGACTACCTCAATGAGATGCCCATCCTGATGGAAGATATAATTGTAAAATTTATTATGACACACTATCAGACGAATCGGGTTTTGAATAGAAATCGAGAACAAGAGGAGTACCCAAACACCTCTAAGAGACGACAAGGCACAATCAATAGATTCATGAAAAAATTTCATCTTACTTTCAATGGATCATCTAACCCCTTAATCCTGAAACAATAGACTAAGAAACATTAGAAGATATTCTCCATACATTAATGTTTTGATAATGAGAATGTTATTCTAACTATCTGCTGTACGGTTGGAGAATATGGTCAGTGGTGGACATTGATAAAAAAAATATAAATCTTAAGGGAAGAGATCAGAGTAATAGAGTTGATGGAATTCTGGAATTTTTTTTTGATTAATAATTTCATTGTAATTTTTAACTTAAAATAGAATTGGATTTCATTTCCCTCATGAAAAAGGATAGTGAAAATATCTTTTCATATAAGAAAAACATCAAAATAATTGCACTATGTGCCTCTGGAATTGACGTTACCCCTGAATACAAGTTTTTAAATTTTTTTGTAGGCTAAAACCAAAACAACGAAAAAACCTAGTGATCCATGTCTTTGATAGATTTGAAGAAATTGATTGATGTTAAATCAAAATTGAAATGGATAGTAGTAAATCCCAATGGTATCATGTAGATAAGAAGCCAAAATTAGAATTTAATTCTAGTTAATTGATGGGGAGATACAAAATTGAAAAGAAACTTCAGTATAAAGCTTATCAAAGTTTCAGTTAGAATAACCACAAAAATTTCCTAATGGGAATGAAAAAATCATTAGGTTTGTGAATTAAGGACACCATTATAGAAATTTTCGACAGGAGTGACCCAATAATGAGATAGAGTAAAAGAATACTCGAGTCAACCATATGTTCATTTTCCATTTCTTCAACTATAATGAACCAGGGTACTTTACAAAACAATTCCCTATGATAAGTGTCTGTGGAGACAACTAATAATCACTCATACAGAAAGGGGGATCCTTTTCACTCACTACTAATGAGGTGGATCACGAAAATGAAATTGTAACATGTATGCATGTTATTTATTCTAGAATATAATACATAATTTTTGAATATTATAACATGCATTACTTCATATCATAAATGTTTAATATAACTATTCAAACTCCTCCACATACAATCGAGGTTGAGACGTCGGTTTAAATGGAAAACGGGAAATTATTTCATCCCAACTCATTCACTAACACAATTTAGGTAAATAATTTCCCATAGAACATTCTCATACTTTCTTTTGTGTAATTTTAAATAATTCTGGGCATGGTATGTATTTTCCTATATAGAGTTGGAATAAATTATTATGAGAAGGAAGTTACTCTTCATATTGCGAATCAACCCCTGATTCTGTACATGTAAAAGGTGGAAGACGAATATTTTTTAGAAACTACATCTCAATAATGGATATTATTTCCAAATAATAAAGTGTATCTATCTAAAATAATTGTATTTAAGGAAATAATCATCCTCAAATACATTCCCATTGTGAGAGTATATGCTGGTTTTTTCCCAAGGAATGGCCTAGTCTTCCTCCTATAAAAGAGATTGAATTATCAATTGATCATATACCTAGGGAATTAACAATATCCAAGAATCCATATAGAATAGATATTTTTGAACTAGAAAACCTAAAAAACAACTTCAAGTAAATCTAGATAATCGGTCCGTACACCCTATTTGTTTAACATTAGTTGCACCAGTCCTCTTTGTCAAGAATATTTTTGGGTAAATGAAACATTTCATTCATTATCATGAGCTCAATAAGTTCTCGATAAATAAAAATTATCCTCTTCCATGTATTGATGAAATTTTTGTCATTTATATTGAGAAAATTATGTCTCCAAGGTGGATCTATGGTCGGGATATTATGAAGTTTGGGTGAATATAAAATATATCCCCTACACTACTTTTCATACAAGGTATGAGCACTATCAGTTCATAGTGATTTCTATTGGTCTCATTAATGCTTCGGAAATATTCATGGACTCGATAAATAGAGTATTTAAATACTACATCGATATTTTATTGGTAGTCTTCATGGATGATATTATAATATACTTAAATTAAAAGGAGGAGCCTGTGGAACATTTGGGAACTGTGCGAAAGACACTAAGTAGGGAGAATCATTATGGAAAGTGTAAGAAATGTGTGTTTTTATTGAAGGAAGTCTCATTCATGAGGTATATCATCATTAAAAAGGTATATAAATGGATCCATCAAAAATAGAATCATTTGAAGGATTCTTGATGAAAACATCCATGAAAATATCATTATTTCTTAAGGATTATCTAGGTACTATTGTTGATTTGTGTGAAATTTATCATGATTTTCAAACCCTCTAACCAACGTAACTCAAAAGAGAGTTAGGATTTACTGGAATTATGAATATGAATAATGATTTATAGATTTTTAAAGGAGTATTATCAATGCACCTGTGTTCACACTACCCATACATGGAGATCCATTCATGTCATTCAGTGATACTTTGAAGAATGTATTGGGATGTGTGTTAATGCATAATGAATAAGTCGTCACTTGTGCATTAAAGAAGTTGAATGTTCGCAATTTGAACTACCAAAAACATCATATGGAGTTCGCAGTAGTGATATACGCCTTGAAAATATAGTGCCATTATCACGTTGGTTATAAGTGTGAAATACATATGTATCACAATGTCCCCAAGTATATATTCATACAAAAAGAGCTTCATTTTTGAAAAAAATGTTTTGAACTGATCAAGGACAATGACAACTCAATACACTACCATCTTGTTAATGATAATAAAGTGGAAGATTCACCATGTAAAAAAGATAAAAAAAATTCTATCACTAGTGCTAATTGAGAGGGATTCGTTCTTCATAGATTAGGAAATGATGGATATGGGAATCATTAAGGAAAGAACATGATCAATCCTTTCACAAATGATTTCGAAACCATCCAATATGGAGTGGTTAATAGATTCTAAAAGGGATGTTGTAGAAATTTAAAATAAATTAGTAACTATATGGAAATTTAAATCCTCATAATTAAATGTTAATGAAGAAAGATTTTTGAGATTTGGGTCATGACTATGTGTACCATCCAATCCTGAGTTAAAGAAAGAGCTACTAGTTGATTCACATAAAACAACCTTCTCTATCCACCAATGAAGAAAAAATATTTATTGAGATATTTGAGAACGCTATTAGTGAGACAATATGATGAAATATATCATGGATTATACATCAAGATGACTTCTATTCAAACAAGTGAAAGTAGAATGTCAAAAAACCAATGGGATAATGCAACCATTACCCATACCCACATTGAAATGGGAAAAAATCACAATGGACTTCAGCACCAAAATTACAAAGAGAACTATGGGAAAAAAATGTTATATGGGTTATTGTGGATTTTATTACAACAAAATATCAATTTATCAATATTTTTTTACGAATTTTCACATGATCAAATTGCATGGATATAAAATAGAGAAGTTGTATGTCCACATGGAGGACCACTATCGATTGTATCTGATCGAGACTTGAGTCCCACCTACAGGTTCTAGAAAATTCTCCAATATACTCTGAACATTTAGATGAACATTATTATGGACTATCATCTTCAAACTAATGGAAATTCTTTTTAGACTATTTTAACACTAGAAGACAGGTTGAGAGCATGTTCTATGGATTTCAATGGAGGATCAGAAGAATACATACCTTTGGTAGAGTTCTCATACAAAAATAGTTTCCACTCAAGCATCCAAATGGCTCCTTATGAATCCCTTTATGGGAAAATGTGTAATACAACTACATGTTGGGATGATGTTGGAGGAAAAAACCTTTAGACCCAGAAATCATTGAGGAAATGGTGGAAAAGGTTGAGACTGTTGAGAAGAATATCAAGTCTGCTCAGAGTCCATAGAAGAGCTATGTTGATAATCATAAAAAATACCTAGAGTTTGTGTTTGGAGACATGATATTCATCAACATGTCTCCATGTAAGAATTTGAGGAAGATTTTAGATAAAGATAAAGCATATTCCATGGTATATCAAACCCTTTATCTTCCATGACTTCATCATGGTGGTGTTTAATCAACTAGCACTCCCACCATAAATATATAAAGTACATTATTTATTCCATGTATCCTTATTGAGGAATTACATACCATATCCCTCACATGAACTCAAAATATAGGTGGTAACATTGAAGAATTATCACTCCTATGAATGGCTTCCAGTGATGAAATTATGTCAGAGAGAAAAAGATATACGAAATAAGACAATTCACCTAGTCAATGTGTTGTGGATAAACCACATGGTTGAAGAAAAAATGTAGGAACATGATGAGGTGATTGAAACATAGTTACCCTCATCTATTTTAGTGTGGTAAATTAAAATTTCTAGGATGAAATTTCTTAATGGGGGAAGATTGTAATGACCCAAGATATTATAGATAAATAATTCAATTTTAAATTAAATAAATAACTTATTCTATAATATTATTATATAAAACACATGATGATATTTTATTTTATTATGTCCAGTTAGATTTAAAAGTCTGTTAGGTATCTTTAGCCTTGATACTATATTTGTTGATTAGTGATCACGTGATTAGAATAAATATTGGGTTTTAAAAAATTGAATTGATATGAAAAAAATTGTGTGATAGCCCAACCAGTAGGATCATATCCTATGAATCCCATTTATTGAAGCATCCAAGGGAGATAGTAATATTTGGATTTCTATTTGACCAAGCCCATGCAGATATCCATCAAATTAATCATGTTCAAAAATATTTATGGGATAAGTTCAAGCTCATCATGATTAGGACCCAACCCATATTCACAAAAACACCAAAAAAAACCTCTATCACACACCATACTCTTAGAGAATTTTCTGGTGTATTAATGTGATATGTATCAGGACACTAGAAATATGGATTTGTAAATTATCTTCTATATAATAATGAATATATTTTCCTCATATTTTTTTTACTTTTGTAAATTATTTTTCTTTTGTTATAATAAAGGGATAAATTACAATTTTGTTTAATATTCAAATTTAATTAATGAATGTATGAATTATTGGATTTTTGAAATTTATAATATTTTAAAATAATTAGTAAAAAATTCTTATCAAATATAAATTATCATATATATTTTTATAATGTCAAATTTAATTTTCATAAGTGTTAGAAAACTATTATTGTAATACAACCGACCATTTTTAAATAATTGTTGATTTTATTTTAAAATAAAAAATTTGGAAATATAGAAATATATTAGGATAAAATGAATGTTATTTATTTGTAATCAGAATGTTTAAATAATCAAATATTGAATGTTTCATAATTTTCTTCAATAGTCGATTTTTTTGGTAAAAATTAAAAATCCTATAAATATACATTGTGTTTTGTGAAATAAAAATTAACCAAAAGTGAAATTATACTAACAATAAATGGTATACACAACCAAATAATTTTTTATCATAAATATATTGTTATTTTATGATTATTTTAAATTTGTTTAAGGCCATTTTGAATCCACAAGCACCTATAATATATTTTGTGGATTTTAAACCATTTATTTAATAGTGAGACTCACCCCCACTTTAGAATGAAAATTATTATAATAAATTTGGCCCTTAGAATAAAAAAATTATAAAAACCACTATATTTGGTAGAAAGCATGGAAAAAATCATGGGATGGTTTTAATTTTTGGATATTTAATTATGTTGAGTACAAAATCAAAATAATAAATAAATTCCCCAATTTTTCTATATAAATCCATTAATCCCCCATTCATCATCACTAAAAATACATGGATCACATCTATACCCTACCCTTGAATCACTATAATACACTTAAGGCACACCAGGATCCCAAGAAGCCTCTCACAAGCTTTTGGAGTCACACAATCAAGTCAGGGATCATCACCTTCTTCACCTCCTTTCAATTAAAGCAAATTCATTGAAATTATCCTTCTTTATTTAAATTAAATATATTTTCATTCCTTCATAATAAATTATTAATTATCATATTGATTTTATTCAATTGATAGATAATTTATCATCTATTATTTTTACCTTTACCTAAGCTGTTACTATGCTGAAATTCCATTAGATATCTTCCACTCTCCTTTTTATTTAAGAACTTATTTTATATTATGCTTCTTAATTTTCATTTGTTCATGCTGAGATATTTTATTATATATCCCAAATTACCTAATTTTTATGTCAACTTATTGAGAGGCCACTTTCTCTCTCATCAATACCATTCTAAAAATTGTTACTTTACATAATTATTCTGCCGAAGTTTCACCACGATCTTCCATAAAAGAATTGTTTATTGAATACCATGCCCATTTACAGTCAAGGGTGTTCACATTTATATAAATATACATTGTGACTGGGGACTTAAACATATTTATTCCACACTCCTTAATCGTTGAATAAATAATTATGATGAATGAATAAATGTTTTTTGATCTATGTGGAACACTTAAACAAGGCAATGAAATGAATTTAATGGGTGCACCCAGATAAATCTCTAACGAATTGGTTAATGATTTGTATCATGATACATCACATTGTGAAATGAAATAATCCTAATTCCATAATGGGTCTATTTCTACCAAGATTTCATTGCAATTTTACAATTGATATATGTTATTGATTTAGTGTTTTAATTTCTTTCTGAATTTCCTAGGTTTTGATTATCACGCTATATCATGTCTCATTGACTTGTTTATGATCCCTACTCTTGTTTTGCCCCACTGATTTGATTTTTTTCTAGAAGATATAATTTTATTTATGTTATTCCATGTTTATTTCCTTAATGGGATTTTTGGATCACCCAATTCTTATGTTTTTCCCTCGGTTAACACAAGATGTTTTAAAAGGCATGTAATTTTAGAAGCATGACAAATAATTTTTTAATAATGTTGTTGTATTCTATGTTCCTGATATTATAATATGAACCAAGTTCCCAAATACATTATACTTCTCAATATTTTGGGTTATATTAAGCATACTATAAGTTATAAATTATATATTAATGCGTAATATTGGTCAGAGTTGTCTTATCAAAACCAAAAATCTATGATGTCTTATAAGTATATCAGTCCAATCATAAGGACTGTTTTAATATAAATAATTTTCAATATCCTTTCCATATAGTGGATGAATTATTTTACTGTCTAAGAATATTAGGAAAAATACTGACATGATTTCATTATTTTTTATATTAACAATATTTCCCTCTGGATTTCCTTACTCGTTTTCCACATCATATCTTACACTTGAAAATAAAGCAGAATTTTTCATTCTTGAATCAGTAATAGATTACAAGAACCCTAAATATACTGATAAGTCTTTCCATATATCATGAAGATTCATCCAAAAAAATGGTTACAACAGGTTATTCAATATTAATAAATATTCATTTGGTGAAGTAAAATATAATCTCTAAATTTACATCCAATATTCAACTCAAACCATTCCACAAATTGTTAAAATCATAACCTAAGCAAAATATGTTTCAACCATTATTAATTAAATATGATTTTATATTAAGTAAAAAAAATTCAATGTAGAGGAATACAATCTAATGAAACATCACTAAATGATGAACAATTATATTATTATAGGGCACAATAATACAAAATAAAACATGAAATTCCCAAAAAGGAGGGGAGGATATGTGTCCCTAATTATCATCATTAACATAATCCATTATGATTTCATATGCTTTTAATTTTTATTTTTCCCCTAGCTAGTTGTGTTTAGTCCTCAATATTAGCCCTTGGATTGGGGAAATAATTTTCTTAATGGACGTACACAATCTAGTTGAATCAATGGACTATGAGTGGTAAATTATATGGAATTCACATCTATACTATTACATTAACCATCTCATTAATCATATTTCAGCAATAATGAATCTTATTCACTTTCATTCCACATTTAAATAAACTCCTAGATCAATTAAATAAACCCCTCGATGATTCATCCCACATTTCTATCACAAAGATGTATATAATTTTTTTCTACCATCTGAGTTTTCATGAAACTCAATCATCCATTTATTATGAGAAATATTGGATTTTTTGTAATTCTCAATTTACATTTCTACCATTAAATCACATCAAATGACTTATTCATATCTACCAAAGCCTCTAATAGATAAGGCATTTAGATGATTTGTTTTTAGGCCACCAATGAATCTATTTTTTTAGGTATGGGGATCAAATCCATAACAACTCCTTGAAATTTTTGGGAAATTAGAATCATAGGTACGAATATATTCATCCTCCATTTTAATTTTCTTAATGAATTAATTATCAATATTTGTTCAAAGAATACAAGAGAATTACAAACAAAAATAATATCCCCTTAAGCTTTTATTATTCTATATATTAAATTTCTTTTTTCTCACTTATGATCCTAATAAGAGTAGACTACTGATCTAATTCTCCATTAAAATTATAAGATTCAAAAATTAGATTCTCATGATCTGATATATACATAATGTAAAATATATTTATTATGGTATTGGTCTATTTTTCATCCCCTTTTGGCTTAGTGAAACCCAAAAAATAAAATGTATGTTTCCTCATGATACACTCAACATAACATAATTTCCTCCTTTGCTCACTTGGATGTTTAACATGTTTTATATCTTGATAAATGTTTTATAGAATAACAAGAAGGAATTCTATTTCAGCTCATATATAGTTTCTCCACTAAAGTGGAAAATCATCACATTATAAATAGAATTTATCATTAACATGGTTATTTTGGGTTCCACCAATTAAATAAAAGTAGAAATCATAGATTGAGAATCACATTTCATAAAAAAGAACTAGATAATCATGAATATTTACTTATATAATCTCTAAATCATAACAACATGATCATTAATATATGAAACATTAGGTTAATCCTTAATGAAATATCTATACATGTCCTTAGAAATTTCCCTAGGGATATTAATAATGTTTTACCTTCATTATTTAAAAAGGATGAATGGACATTTTCTTTGATACCAATGATAGAAACACATTATGAAAATACATGGATATTAAATCATTTTATATTCATATTCTTCACATTAAAAAAAACATTCTCAAGGATAGTAATAGTATAGTGTATTCTAAATAATGGAAATATAATATTCTCTCTTGGTGAATGATATTCAACAAATCCCTTATATATATTTCCCTTTTATAACCCTACATGAAATGATATTTATAACCCTGAGAAAGGAAACATAAGAAAGGGCGATATCAGATGCTCATTTAGGGAAAATAAAGAATATATGTAAGAAAAACAAGAGTATAAGGGTATGTTAACATGATAATTACATTTTAATATCATACCATATATATCGGAGATCAAACACATGAGTTCTAGCATGAAGATTGAGAGTTTATAAAATAAGAATCAGAAGGGTGATAAATCATAAAAAATAAATAATGATCGACAAGCTCATGTTATATAAGTATAGCATCAGCGTATATATAGAAAAACATACCATGTGTCAAGGTTAAATAAAATGACAATCAACATAGTGGATCATGACACACTTGTTTTTCAGAGTGGATCATGACACACTTATTTCCCATTATAGATTAGGATACATGTGTTTCACATTAGGGATTAGGACCCACCTATTTCCCATTGTGGACCAGGACACACATGTTACCCATAGTGGATCACGATACACTTTCTTCACATTATGTATCAATCCTATTTACTTATTTCCCATCATTATATAATTAAATATAAATACATAACAAATTAATTAGATGGAGATATTGGTCCAACCCATCATATAATGTAATTATACATACATGTCCCACAAAATAAAAATAATACTCATATCATAACCTGTGAAATGAAATGGTGATCATAACCATTTCATCATATCTAAAATAATAAAAAATACAGGCTTCATCGTTATTTTATCATAGAATAACCCATGAATGGAATTGGGTTTCATTAGAATTTTACCGAGGTATAAATCCTAGAATAAAAAAAATTCAAAAAAATTGAAATATTAAACATAAAACATTCAGATAAATAATGAAAATGGTGTCCTTATATTATATCCTCGCTAAATCACAATCGATATCAACAGATTTTATCATATTTTTAGATGGATTTTTAAAGATAACTGAGAGCATCTCTTAAAGAAAAAATTATTTCTTTGAAAATGACATTCTAATGCATAACATGGCTTCTTAATAATTTACCTCTAAAACCAATTTGATGTATTATTAAATAATATTTAAAAAAATATTTAAAACATTTCTAGAGGAAAATATTTTTCTTCTTTAAAAAACACTTATTAAATCATAAATCATTTAGAAAAATTTCTTATATGAAAATAACCCTGAAAATACATAAAAAATTTAAATATTATTTTAAACACTTTTTAAGACATAAATAATTTTTATTTACTTTTTCTTAATTATTATTTTATAATATCACTTAAATTATTTTTGAAAATGTTTTTTAATACTAGAAATTACCCACTAAAGAGATAAATAAGGTATGATTTTCTTAAATCCACTTTCTTAATTATATTAGGAATAAAATTGATGGAAAATGGTACCAATACATAACGATATCATAAATATAGTGTTATAATCTTAATAATCCAAATTATTTAGTGATTTATCATAATATATAATTAATGTAAGTATAATAATGAACAATCCCATTAACGATGAGATTATAGAAATAAAATCTTACTATTTTGGTAAAATTAAATAAAAAACCCATAAAATAATTACATAAAATGAAGCATGAAATATAATTAAAAACATTTTATTCAATATATAACATGTAAAAGGGAATTATATACACATCATAAAATAATATAGGTGCATAACATTACATGTATCTCAAAAAAGGCAATCTAGGACAAATTTATTTTACAGATTTGGTAACATTTAGACCACACACCACGTGAAAGAGATATAATAAAATGGATATTTAAATACCTATAAATATAAGTATAATAATAATATATTAAATTAAGGGTCAGCATATAAACCAAAAAAAAGGAATGTGTGGTGAATGTGGCATCTATCTCACTGTTATAAAATGGTGAATGTGGCATGTATCTCATAGATTTAAAATGGTGAGATGTAATTCCCTAATATTTAGAGTATCATTTGAATCATGAGATCAATGAATGAATAAAATAAACTTAAATTATAAATATCATCAAATTTAAAAATAAATTATATTACATTTTAATTTTATACTATACTCCACATAACATGATTTAGGGTTGAATGTAGCATATATCTCATAGAAATAAAATGTGTGACATGAAAACCATTACCATAAGTCTTAAAATTCATAATACACATTCATAAATAATTTATGTTATATATAAGTTAATTAAAAATCTACCAAATAACCATATCCTTATATAGTATACCATATATTATTTTATTTTTACTATATATTACAGATTTATTAAAAATCCAATGTTAATATTACATTTTGGGAAATATCAGCTTTGTTTTCATTTATGTCTTAGCTTTTTATTGTTGGTCCACATAATTAGATCACGATTTACATAGTTGAAGAATTTCAAACATGATAGAAATATAATATATATTCATTATATAAGTATTTATAATAATATATAAAATATTAAAATATGAAATGGAATACACCATTCAATGAGACGGTATTTATTACATACGTAAGAATGTCATATATGTTTTCTTATCATATTTAATGAAAGAAATAACATATATATATATATATATATATATTATAATTATAGTATAATATTTATTTCATATATATATTATATTTTAACTAAACTCATCCTTAATACATTCCTTGTAAAGTGTGAATGAAGTACATCATTTTCAAGATGTTGTATTCCACATGTCCACAATTGAAGTTATCATATTTTCATAAGAATGGGAAGAATGAAGGTATGTGTTACCTAATAATTCCATAAGAATTAAGACATTATATAAATAATATATAACTTATAAAAATCTTATTTCTATCATTATTACTATCCTTGAAAAGTGGCAATGGAATAATGAATGATATCAGTTCACCAGGTGGTAGTACACCATATACATGAATAATGATTGTGTATCCCATTTTATAAAAGTGTGTGAAAGTGTAGGTAATACCCTTAAAATAAATAATTATTAGTATATTTTGGATACTGAGGATATTATATAAGTATGGAATTATAATAATTTTGTTGTTTTGTAAAGGCAAAAAATGTATATTGATGGATGTTGCGCCTTTTTCCGGTAACCCCTTTTGGATTCCACCAAAGGGATTACATGGTTAGATTTCATACCTAATTGAGGATTATAGTTTGAGAGGAGTAAATTTTCGAGTTTATATAGGAAGGTTTTCAATAAAAAAAAGTGCATGAGATGTGTGATGAAGTGGGGTGGTCAGTGCCCTTTTATAGAGGAGGAAGAGTGCAATTTTTGTATATATAAAAGTAAAAATTATTAAGAGGTATCCTTTATATAATATGCCTCTAATAATTATTTATTTATTAGGGAATTTTTTATAGGATCTATATATGTACAGAATTTTTTTTGGTCTCATTTCAATGGTATTGGGAGACTTATTTAATGATTAACCACTATGTTAATTGGGTTTTACCTTAGTCGATGAAATTAGTTTTGATTAATTTCACAAATATTTTTGGTAAAAAATGATTTAGCATACTATAAATTATAAAATATCATTACTTCTAAAATGGAATCCATTTTTACAAAATAAAAAACATATATGTGGAAGAAACTAATTTCAAATTAATCTCGGAGATAGGATGTAACAACAGGGTTTTAAATTAAAGAGTTTAAAAGATTGAAATGTATTTATATACATTTTCAATGATAAATTTATTAAAAATTATTAATTTAGATTATTAGATGTAAAATTGATTTAAAAATCCATTAAAACTAATATAAATAATAATTTAATTATAAAAATAAAATAGAAGAAGAAGAATCTATATTTAAAATTCCATGTTTTTCACTATTTATAAAAAAAATAAAATATCTAATAAATTTTACAAAAATAAACTGAAATAAAATTTTAATATTCTACTTTAAAAATTTATCATTATTTTTTCAAATAAAAAAATATAATAGTATTGTAAATAATATTTAAAATTAGTGCACCATTAAAAGGAAGTAAATTTACCCTTTAAGAAAAAAATTATTATTATAATTAAAATTTAATTCATTCTTATATTATTCTTATCAATATTATTGGATGAATTTAAAAAAAAATTATTGAATTTATAACATATAAATTTCATTAATATTTGTCACTAATAGTGATTAATTTAATTTATTTTGACCAAATCCTTTATGGTCATAAATATATTTTTTCATAAAAACACATCCTTTATATTGAATTAGTTTATTATTTTCATTTATGATTATTTTTTTATTGATGAATATAGTTTAAAATAATTTTTAAACAATATATTCATATATTATATAATCTTATTTATATCCTCCATTCCAATTTCATGTAGATAACTATAATTAAATTTCAATAATAAAATAAATACTCTATTGTAGTTCAATAAAATTCAGTCTAAGTGTATTGGATGTTGTCGAAATAACTATGAATTTTCTACCACAAAAAATCCAAATTGTTGAATGCAGTGAAATAATAACATGGTTTTTTGTATAAATTAATCATAACATGGGGTATCATTCATTGAAGACCATAAATGAAATTTAATTTTTTTTAAAAATAATTTATAAAAAATTGGAGTGTTACGGTCACTATAAAAACCCTCATGTGTTATCACAAAATATTATTCTACATACATAATTATATAATGATCCCCATAATATTAAGAACATATCATAGGAAACATTATGTATTGACCATAACAACAACATCCTAGAGAAGCTGTCGGACATCTTTATATTTGTATAGATATAAGGAATCGAGTCCCAAAAGACGGATAATTTTAGTAGTTTTGGAGTAGCATATAGCTACATGATAACAAAATTACATTGTGAATAGAAAATAAAACATAAAACATAATAATATAAAATTAATTGATTCCATAAAAACTCATTTAAATATGTTTTATTAAAATCCTTATGTAAGGAAACAAAATAAGGGTGAGCTCACATGTTTATTAAGGGATAATTAGAATAGAATCTATCATGAATCAATAACTATAATCAAAATTTAAATGTATTAAAATAAACACAAATTCCATTTAAATAACATTATTTACATGTTAATACTTGGTATAATAAACATGGCATGGTAAATAACATAAAAACAATTTCAATTTATCTATAAAAGAATAATGATATCCATCCATATATAATATCATAGAAAAAATATCATGGATAAAAATCATTATTTCATTTTGAATGAAGTAAGTTCATAAGTATTTAATTCCAGGTTTTCCATGAACATGATACATTTACCATCAAGAAGTATCCTCAAGGATGTTTAAAACTATTCGGTAAAAACCTATCTGATTTTGAAAACATATTTGTCTCATGAGAGTACCAATGCATTGTTAGAATATCTATAAGCATGACCCACCCATTCATTTCGTGTCCAAATAAAATCACATATATCAAATAATTTACTTAATTCCTTAACAATGTTCGTTATAATCATGTATCTGTATTGAGTAAATGATGCAGATTTATTAATATTTTCTCATTTATTCAAAAAACATTCAAAAAATCCCAAAATGAAAAAATGATACATAATTTATAAAATATTAATATCAATTATAAAATAATTTTTATATTTAATGTATTGGTAATTTATAGTCAGAAATAAATATAATAATGTGAATGATATATATAAATGTTAACTACTATAAAACAAAATGAGATTGAACAATTTCTTTTACCTATTAGTAATTTTCATTGGATATACCAATAGTTGAAATTATTCAAACATAAAATAAAATTAATTATTAATAAATCAGAATATTACTTTTAAATTGTAAATTTATACATAATATACTGTAAATTAAGCACCTAACATTATAATATCCCTTAATGAAGGAAAATCGAGATGTTGTCACTAACCTCATACATCATTTTGGTTGAACATTATTTAACCTCACTTATAATTTCTTTCAACATGTTATTAAAAAAATAGAAAAACATATTAATATTTAAAATTTCATATATCATTCTTTAATAACTTATTACCACTCTTTATTTAATTTTCTTTTATTATTTTTGATATTTCGAAGGATAAATTCCATGTTTTCTCATTGATTCTTTGTCAGGATTATTCTGGTTCTTGTGATTTTTATAAAGTTTCCTCTTCTCTATAATATTAATCATTAAATAATTATTGTATTTGTTAATGAATTATAGTTTTAATACCATTCACAAATTATTGTTTAAATAATTTAAGTACATTACGTTCATGGAGATGATAGGTCGTACGTACGCTTGAGTAACATTTCTATTTTTCAATTACCATTATTGGGATAAGTTAAGTAATATATTATATTTTAAGAATTATAATTATATCATGTATTCCATATTATTTCATTATATATATATATATATATATATCATCCATGTGTTTTGTGATTGAAAAGTGTTTAACCTCATCTTGTCAATTTAGTAGTCAACACGTACATGAAAGATGTTGGCATCTTTCCTTGAGTAGAGTGGAAAAGAAAAAAATTATATATATTATCATTTCAGAATTATAATTATGTCATTAATAACATAATTATTTTATTTTTATCAAATATAATCATTCAATTTTTCTTTATCACCTTCCATGTAAAGAGTTACTAAAAGATGAGTGGCATCGTTTCGTAATGCAGCAGTCCTCGCTACACATGATAGACATTATCTAATTCTCTATAGAATTAAAATTTAAAACATAGGTTTGATATAATAACTCTAGAGTTATAAATATTTTATAAATATCATATACATACTTTATATCATTCATCCTACCCAACTATGAAATGTGGAAAATGTAAAAAATGAATGCCATTGATTCATGTGGTGGTAGTCCTCCATACAAACGAATGATGGTTTCATAACCTAGTTGATGTATGTGTGGGTGGTTATAGGTAATTTCCTAAACAATATATAAAAGATATTGTGGTTGTTATATTATAATTTCGTAATAATAATTTAATTAGGTGGAGGAAGAAATCCAATAACAACTCACATAGAATAATGTTACCACTTTTTGGGTATCCTCATTAGGATTGCAATGAAGCCTCCCTAGGTAGTATTTCAGAAAAAAACTAATGATTTTATCATTATAGGAATAATTTTGAAAAGTTATTTAGGTAGGTATTATGAAAATAATTATTTTCAAAGGGTCACGAAGATACGGGAGGGGTGGCATTTTAAAGGTTAGGTGAGTGGAACACTTGTAAGTTTTGAACAGAATGATTTCCATACTCATTATTTTCATTTCTGAAGGCTCCAATAATGGACCATTATCTATAATAGAAGTTATAGGGTTGAAATATTTCCATAAAATATATTTTATACATGTTTCTATGTCATTTTAACCCTTATCTTTCTAGTCTAACCACTAGTAAATACATTTTTACCTTAACACTAGTAATTACTTTTTTCTATTTTCATTATATATTTTGGTCAAAAATTAAGTTGAAATTATTATAAAGTACTAATTATTTTTATTCAAAATATATAATTCATTTTAAATAATTGCATTAATATAATTGGATGATTTTAATTTAATATTAATCCCTCTAACGTGATGGTAATATCTACTTTTTAAGAGAAAATGTTCAAAATGTCACAATGTCTTTATGTAAATTTTTTTTTTTTCAAATGACATAAATTGTATTTAGTTTTTAAAATTTAATATATTTTTATTTGAACCCCAATTATTAAAATAATCACAATTAAATATTAATTTAATGAAATTTTAGTTTCCAATTTAAAATTTGTATTTTAATCTATTTATAAAAAATGAATATTTTTGGAAAAATTAAAAGAATTCACCCAAAGATAAATTTTATATTATGATTAAAAAAATAAATTTAATTTTATATAATAAATATTAAAAATTAGTAGAAATTAATTTTAAATTTTCAAAATAATGAGATACTAAACCGTCATCTAGAAAAATAAATTTTTTATGATAAAAGTTAGTTTACATTAAAATGATTAATATTTTATCTATAATAAATAAATAACTATATTTTTCATAATTTATATAATAATACTAATACCCACCTATTCTAAAAGTTAGGTGAAACCTATCAAATTAGAAAATAATATTTTAATAATACAACATATTTTGTTTAAACTCGGTATTGCATATAACACAAATTAAACATTGTTTATTTTGTAATGAAATAAAAAATTAGTGTTTTGTGTAATAGAGGCTAAAAAATGTGTCATGTTATCAAGTATTATGAATATATTGAATTAATATTTTAAAAATAAATATATTATAAAGTGATAGAGTGTCATATTTTATTTTAAGCTTGGTGTAATCTATCATACATGCAATTAAATATGATGTTAATGATTTAAAATATCTACATGTTAAATTAAACCCACCTTAAATAATTTCCAACTTAAAATTAGAAACATGATATCATAAATCAATGGTTTTACATTTGGATGTACCCTTATTGAAATCCCACACCATGATAAAGGGTTAATAAAACATTGTATTAATAAGAGATAAAGGGAAGTGGAGTGGTTAAATGTAGTAACATATAATATGTATCAAAATTAGAGAAAATAGGTGGGAAATCAGAACATGGACATATAAGTGAAACCAAAAACTCAATTTCTGATGGAGAGTGAAATACTACATGGTCAACAGATGTTAATGACCAAAAATACATAACCCAGCTGTGTTAAAAAATTATTTGATATCATCAAGATAATGATAATATTGAAATAATATTTTTTGGTTTGAAGACCCATTTACTATATTTGAATAATTATTAGACTCTCAGATAATATATGTAAATATACTTACATGATATATTATTATTTCATAGGAAAAATTTATTGCTAAAATTTTCTCAATCAATTTCAATGTCATGCTAACTATAAGAAATGAATTTATAAAACTATTTTTTGCTACTAAAGTGATTAATTTCAAGGTAAACATCTCATAATATCCATAATTGAATGATAATTCATTACTTAAATATTTAGATATCATTATGGGGAAATTTTCCTCAAAGTTATCCAATATTAATAAATATCTTTATATTGATGTAGAAAATTAATCAATAAATATCTTCTAAAGTTAAACTTAAAAAATATCATAAATTGTTAACCATATTTAACTTAGAAATAATTAATATCGATAACTTTATAAATGAATAAACTGAATTTACAAAATTAACTTATCATTAATCCCCACAAAAATAATGTAGGTCTTAATCAACACATTCCAAACATGTGAATACCTTCATCATGTATTTTTTTGAAACATGGTAAAAACATTAATTAAAATAAAAACATTTTGAAAACTTTTATGGTTCTTTATTCCTCATGTAGAAAATATATTATTGGACATATTAAATAAATATAAAGATGATATAGATTCCAATAACGATGGTATAACCCAATTTTACAACAAATGATTTATCAATACAATGGTAGTTAGATATATCTATTTTACATTGTCGATATCATTCATATCTTTATCCAAAAGTAACATCATAATATCAACAAAATATTAAGGGTTATATTTCCTTAAAAAAATTCTCTTCTATGAATTTTAACTGGTCATTAATGCATTTTTATAGGCCATCGGTATTTTCCAACACATTCTTTTGAATCCTTAGTGAAAAAGAAATTATATAAAATCCTTACACATTTCACAATTATTAAAAATGGGATATCATTGATAAAATACTAAAATGAAATAATTATTGAATCAAAGAACAATAAAATTAATCATTCCACTAATTCTTTGGTCAAATAAAAAGGTTTACCATGATCCATTAAATTATATTGATGCTTGGAACATTAGTTTATCTAGTAACCCATATTAATATAGTTGAGTAATTTAACTTAGGAAACATTTTTATTTTCCTTAAAATCAGGAGAATAGTTCCCCCTTATCCACTCATAAGGAAAATAAATTTACCTCTTATGCATGAAATAATGTTTTTCTTTACAGAATAATCACATGTGTTAACATCTTCCATTCCCTTATTCTATTTATCTGCATTTTTCTATGCCATAATATTATTCTATCTACGATATTTTGACCCTTATGTTAAAGCTTAACTACAATGTAAACAAATTTTTACCTAAATTGATTTAATTAATTTTAATCAATTTCAATAATATTATTGATCAAAAATTCTGTTAAATATACTATAAATTATAAATTATTCTTATTCAAAATATTTAATCCATTACAAAAATTCAAAACACATATGTTTTAGAAATTTTTGTAAAATAATTCATCCAGATGGGATGTTACAACGACATTTTAACGAAAATAGTTTGAAAGTATGAAATGTTTTTATATCCAATTTCAATGTAAAATTGATATTAATGACATAAATTGGATTAATATATTTATAATTGATCAAAATATAAATTAGTTTTAATATAAAATATAATTAAACTATGTAAATAAATTTATAGAAATTTAGTTTTCAATGAAAATTTAGTTTTTTTCTGTATTCATCAAAAAATATTTATTCTCAAAAAATAAAAACAAATAAAAAGATAGTAAATATTGATATTATTATTTCAAAAAATATGTTCATTTTTTAAAATATTATTTATTTATGTTTAATAAATAAATTTATAATAGTTTTACCATTTATCGATAATAAAATAACCTTTTAGAAAAAAATATCTTTTTATACCTTGAATTTGATTTTTTATTATCTAATGCCTATCAAAAAAATTGGATAATTGTAAAATCAATTATTGGAATTTATAATATAAATATTTCCCTAATATATCTAACAAATAGTAATTAATTTCATTTATTATGATATAAATTTTTTTTAGGAAAAAAATTAGTTTTTTTCATAAAAACACATGCTTTATATTAAATTGGATTTTTATTTTCATTTCTAATGAATTAATAATTAAGAATTAATTTTTTTTTAAAAAAAAAATCATTACTTTCATATTTTAGTTAATCATATTCATTTCATTCATTCCAATGTATATGGGATAACTATAGTAATATTTTAATAATAATATAAATAGTATATTAGAGTTCCATAAAGCTCTCTCATTAATTTAAAAAAGCTATCAAAGAAACTCCACATTATGTGTAACACAAGACAAAAATAGTTTTGATGGTATGACATGATAATATAATTTCCATATTTAGTAAAATATTAACTTAGTTTTGTGCATAAATAATGAATAACTTAGTGTAACATACAATGAAAACCACCAAGGAAATTTAATTTATTAAAAAATTAATAATTCATAATAACACGGGGTGTGAAATTCTACCCCACATTAAATAAATTTTAACCTTAAAATTCATTTGGATCATTAATTTTTTAAAAATTTAAATTTCTAGTCATTGGAACTAACCTATCAAAAATGAACACTAAATATTCATTTTAAAAAAAGAAAGTAAGAAAAAAAATATTTACCGAAAGTAACTCATCACTAGAACATAGATTGGAAGGGCAGATTGTATATGGAGGAAAAAAGCATAAATAATTATAGATCATGATTGAGGTCATTTACCACAAGAAACATAATGATCAATGGATTATTTAGGGCCTCAAATGTCATGACGGGAACTATTATAAATAAAAATTTCTTATTTTATTTAATTAAATGGACTTTTAAATAACATTTTTATCTAAAACACATGACATTATTATATTATTTTATATCCAATTGAATATAAAATTAAATTAAGTACCTAAACCATTGATAATATATCTATTTAACATAGATCACAAGATTAGTAAAAATATTGGGTTTTAACAAATCTAATTAACACAGACAAAGGAGCTGATGGCCTCGACCAAAAGGATCATACCCTATGAATCCCATTTATCAGAGCTTTTAAGGAAAAAATAAATTCTATTATTTGACCTTATCTAAGCCCAACATGATATTAAACAAAAATTAAAATTTATTGAAACCGTATATGGAAGATGATCATGCTCATCGAGATCACGACCTAAACCATGTTTGCCGAACCACCAAATGAATGTCCCACCATTAAATATATTAAACTTGGAGAAATTTTTGGTTTATCAAAATGATATGTATCAAGATAATATAGATATGAATATATGCATTTTTTTATATAATAATTAATATATTTTTATCCTATCATTGTAACTTTTAATATTTTTTATTTTTATACAATAAAATATAAATTATAATTTTGGTAAATATTCAAATTCAATTATATAATTTAATAATTAATGAATTTTTTAAAAAATAATAATTTAATATTATTAATAAAATTTTTTAATAAAAAATAAATGATTATATAAGTTTTATAAATTCAAATATAATTTTTATTATTGTTCAGAACTGTTATTCTCAAAAAATAACACATTTATTAATAACAATTGATTTTATTTTATACGTAAAAATTAAAATAAATAGATAATTCTTTGGATGAAATTAATTTTTTTTGGAATCATAATTTCAAAATTAACCAATGCTGAGCTTTTTATAATATTGTTTGATAATCAAATATTCATGTACAAAATAAATATTGTATAAATATACCTTTTGTTTTTTGACATAATAATGACCCAAAAGTGAAGTAATATTGACAATAATTTTGATCCAAGACAAAATAAATATTTTAAATTTAAAATAATGTGATATCTTGTTTTATTATTTATTTTTTTAAAGACATCATGTATCTTCTAAAACCTTTAATATATTTTAATGGTTTTAAGTCATTTCTTTACGAGTGTGAATCACCTCCACATACAAAATATAATTAATTTTTATATTTTTTTCCATTGACCGTTTAAAATAAAAAATCAACAATAATTTCGTAGAAACCATGGTGAAAAATAGTGGTATGATTTTTGGTTGTGAATATTGTTTTATATAGAGTCCAAAACCAAAATAATAATGAATTCTCCCTTTTTTCATATATAACACCACCAAGCTCCAATTTATCCCCACTAAAAATCCTTAAATCACTTACATACTCTAACCTACAATATCTAGAGTCCTACTAAGGTTCTGTAAGCTCTTAATAAGACATTACCAATCTTTTTGAGTAACACACTCATGTAAGGTATCCTCACCTTCCTCTTCTCCATTCAATTCATGAAGATTCATTGAAATTTATCTTCTTAATTTCAATTTGCTAAATTTTAATTCAATTTTAATCATTATATTACCATAATATTTATTTTATATTAATTATATATAATTTAGAATCTATAATTTTGAGCCTTACATATGCTATTACTATGCTAAAATTCATTAAGGGATCTTCCACTCTACTTTTTATTAAAGCACTTCTTTTATGTTATGCTTTATAATTTACATTTTTTATTTTGGGATATATTCATTAATTCCCCATATTATTTAATTTTTATTTATAAAATATAAGAGAACCATTTCTCTCTCATCAACCCATTTTTTGGAATTATTACGTGACATTGTTTCTGTCAATATTTTACCACACTCTTGTATGCCAAAAAAAAATTTGGAGTGAATACCATACCCAATTACTATCTAGGGTATTTAACATTACGAACATATAATTTTTATTTGTGACTTAAACATATTTATTCCTAACTCCAAAATATTGGAATAATTTAGGATGATTGATGGATCCATGTTTTCTGATACATGTTGCCCAAATAAGCATGAGAATAGAATTAATAAAATGGGTGCATCTAGATAGCGCTCCAATGCATTGGGTAATGTGTAGTATCATGATACATCAAATTGGGATATGGAGTGAACTCGATTCCATTATGTTAAATTTTCCACCATGATGTCATGGTTGTTTTAGCCTTGACTTATGTTTATGATCTAGTGTTTTAAGTTGTTTCCACATTTCCCATGTTATGATTATCATGTTATATCATGTATCATTGTCATGTTTATGTTCTCTACTCTTGTTATTACTAATTGAAATTCCAATTTTATAACACATATTATAATAATATTTTTATTCCATGTTTATTACCATATTGAAATTTAAATCTCACCACTTTTTTATGTTTTTCCCAAGTTTATATTGTGATGTTTTAAAATCTATGTAATTATAGAAGAATGTTTAAGGATGGTTTTAATAATGTTTTTTTAATCAATATAAAAGTTGTTATTCCATTTTCTTAATTCCCAAATACACTATATATACCAATACTATGGTTTGTATTATGTAAAAGCTTATTTAATAATTCATGAATTAATGTGTAATAATTATTACAGTTGTTGTAGTTGATATCAGATGAAAAGGCTAGTTATTTTGGGACCAGGATTATAAAAATATAGAGGATGATGTTGGGATAATAATAAGTTTAATAATGCATCAATAAATTTAATTATGTATATTTTAAGTGTTTTATCATGAAAATCAATCCCTATCTTGAAACTACAAGTGGATTTGGTTTCAGGATAAATATACATAGGGGTAAAATCTCTGGAAAGGTGTCCCATGCTTGACTCCTGATAACCTAGAATAAGACAATAGGCCTTATTGTGAACCTAGTTTGACACTCCCTAAGGATATCCATTCGTAAATTCAAAATCTTATTATGAACTATTATTAAGGGAACAAAAATATTCCTATAATAAAACATGTTATGAAATATATGATCAATAACATAGATTAAATCCTAGAAATTCATAATTTAGTAAAATAAATTTCATTTATATTTTATACGTTTAATTTAATTATATTCCCCTTTATGTATTAAATATTTTCAAATAATCATCCATCATTTTCATTTTATTCTATAGAATTGCGGGAAAAAGTACTAATCAGGTAAACAATCAATGTGATGAGTAATGAAATGACTACCTCAATGAGATGGCAAACCCGATGGGAGATGGAATTGTGAAATTTATTTGGACACTCTATCAGATGAATCAGGTTTTGAATAGAAACATGGAACAAGAGGAGCACCCAAACAGCACTAAGAGACGTAAAAGGCACAATCAATAGATTCATGCAACAATGTCCTCTTACTTTCAAAGGATCATATGATCCCTTAATCATGAAACAATAGTCCAAAAACCTTAGAAGTTCTTCTCCATACTTTAATGTTTTGATAATGAGATATTTTTTCTAGATATTTACTGTATGGTGGGAGAATATGGTTAGTGGTGGACATTAATAAAAAAATATAAATCATAAGGAAAGAGATCAGAGTAATTGAGTGGAAGGAATCTGGGAAAAAAATTTGATTAACAATAACATAGTTATCTCTAAAATAAATTATAATTGGATTTCATTTCCCTCATGAAAAAGTATGGTGAAAATATCAGGTCATATAAGAAAAATATAAAAATACTTTCACTATATGCCTCTGGATTTGTGGTTACCCTGGAATACATGTATTAAAGCTTTTTGGGAGGCTAAAACCAAATCAACAAAAATACTTGGTAATCCATGTCTTTGATAGGTATGAGGAAATTGTTTGATGTTCCATCAAAATTGAAATTAAGATCAGAAAATCCCAATGCTATCATGTCTATAAGAATAAAAAAGGTGGAGATTAATTCTAGTGAATTAATGGGGAGATAGAAAAGTAAAAATGAAATTTTAGTATCCAACTTCTCAATGTTGCAATTAGAAGCAACCAATAAATTTCTTCATGGGAATGAAAAAATTATTTTGTTAACTGAATTGTGTACACCATGATAGAAATTTTCGGCAGAAGTAACCCAATAATGACATGGAGGAATGGAATTCCCTATTCAACCGTATGTTCATTATCCATTTCTCCAAATAGAATGAACCAAGGTTCTTTACAAACCAATTCCCTATGAGAAGGGTTTTTGGAGACAACCAATAACCAACCATACATAAAGGGATATTTTTTTCATCACTACTAATGAGGTGGATACCGAAAATGAAATAGTGATATGTATGATAGTTATTAATTTGAGAATATAAATCATAATTTTTGAATATTGTCACATGAATTACTTTATATCATGAATGTTCAATATAACTATTCAAATTCCACCACAAACCATGTAGATAAAGATGTCAGTGAAAATGAAAAATGGGGAAAATATTTCCTCCCAACACATTCACTAAAACAATTAGTGGGAAAAAATTTCCATAGATCGTTCTCATAATTTTTTTTGTAACTTGACATAATTCTGGTCATGGAATGTATTTCCATATATAGAGCTAGTATAAATTATTATGATAATGATGTCACTCTCTGTATTGTGAATCGACCCTTGATTCTATACAAGTAAAAGGGGGAAGATGAATATTGTTTAGAAACAACATCTTAATAATGGATTTTATTTCCCAATAATAATGTGTATCTATCTAAAATTGTTGATTATATGGAAATAATCTTCCCCAAAAACATCTCCATTGTGAGGTTATATGCTAATGTGTTTCCCAATGAATAGCCTAGTCTTCCTCCATGCATATTGGTCGAGTTATCAATTGAGCATATACATGGGGAATTAACAATATCACAGAATCCATATAGAATGGATATTTTTGAACTTGAAAACATAAAAAAAAAAATTCATGTAAATCTAAATATAGGGTTCATACCCCCACGTTGTTTAACATTAGTTGTTCTAGTCCTCTTTGTCAAGAATAATTATGTGTCAATGAAACATTGCATTTATTATCATGAGCTCAATAAGTTCACGATAAACCGAAATTATCCTCTACCACGAATTGATGAAATTTTTATCATTTACATAGCGAAAATTACTTATCCATGGTGGATCTATGATCGGGATATTACCAAGTTTGGGTAAATAAGAAATATATCCCCTACCCTACATTTCATACATGGTATTTGTACTATGTGTTCATATTGATTCCAATTGGTCTCATTAATGCTTCAAAAATATTCATGGACTTGATGAATAGAGTATTTAAATATTACATTGAATTTTTTGGTATCCATTATAGATGATATTATAATATACTTCAATTAAAAGGAGGAGCATTAGGAACATTTGGGAACTATGTAAAAGACGCTAAGAAGTGATAAAAATTATTCCATGTGTATGAAATGTGAGTTTTTGTTCAAGGAAGTCTCAATCTTGGGGTATATCATCATAATAAATGGTATAGCAATAGATCCTTCAAAGATAGAATAATTTTAAGTATTATTGAGGCCTACATCCTTGAAAAATATCTATATTTGCTAAGGATTATATGGGTACTATCGTTGATTTGTTTGATATTTTTCATGATTGTCAATCCCTCTAAAAAACCTAACATGGAAGGGAGTCAAGATTTAATGGAATAATGAATATGAAGTGAGATCTATAAAACGTAAAAGGAGTATTATAATTGCACCTGTGATCACACTTCCCATACATGGAGATCCATTCATGTCATTCAGTAATGCATTGATGAATTTACTGCGATCTGTGTTAATGCTTAATGAAATGGTAATTGTTTGTTCTTTATGGAAGATGAATGGTCACAAATAGACTACCATAAACATGATATGGAGTTGACAGTAGTGATATATGACTTGTAAATATAGTTTCATTATCTTGTTGGGGAGATGTGTGAAATACATATGTATCAAAATATCCTCAAGTGTATATTCACATAGAAAGAGCTGTATTTCTGCAAAAAAAATGATTTGAGCTGATCAAGGACAACGACTACTCAATCCACTACCATCTTTTTAAAGATAATAAAGTGGTATATTAACTAAGTAAAAAAGATACAAAAATTCTATCATTAGTTTTAAATTATAGTGATCTGATCTTCTTATATTTGGAAATGATGTATATGGGAATCATTAATGAAGGAATATCATCAATCATTTCAAAAATGATTACTCAACCATACCTTATGGAGTGGTTAATTGATTCTAAATGGGATGATGTGGGAATATATCATAAATTAGAAACTATATGGAAATTTAAATACTCCAAATTAAATGTTAATGAGGAATGAGTTTTAAATTTGGGTCAATACCATGTGTACCATCCAATCCTGAGTCAAAGATAGAGCTTTTGGTTAATACACATATATCAACCTTCTCTATACAAAAATGATGAAAAAATATTTATTGAGAGCTTTGCGAACACTATTAGTGTGAAAATTTAAAGATGTATACCATGGATTATACATCAAGACGACTTTTATTTAAGAAAGTGAAAGTAGAAAGACAAAAAACCAATTGGATAATGCAACCATTACCCATACCCCCATGGAAATTGGAAAACATCACAATGGACTTTTTCACCCAAATTATAAAGACAACTAGGATAAAACAATGTTAAATGGGTTAATGTGGGTTTTATTACCAAAAAATATCACAATATTACAATTTTAGAAGAATTTTCAAATGATCAAATTGCATGGAAATACAATAGAGAAGTGGTATGTCTAAATGGTGTACCACTATCGACTGTATCTGATCGAGATCTGAGATCCTCCTACATGTTCAGGAAAATTGTCTAATATAATCTGAAAATTTAGATGAACTTTAGAATGGTCTATCATCTTCAAACTAATGTAAAGTCTTCGTAGACTATTCAGATAGTGGAAGACAGGTTGAGAGCATGTTCTATGGATTTCAATAGAGGATGGGAACAACACATACCTCTGGTAGATTTTTCATACAACAACGGTTTCCACTCAAGCAGCCAAAAGGATCTTTATGAATCCCTCTTTGGGAAGAGGTGTAAAACAACTACATGTTGGGATGAAGTTAGAGGAGAAAAACATTAGACCTAGAAATGGTTGAGGAAATGGTGGAAATGGTTAACACTATTCCGCAGAATATCATGTCTACTCAGAGTCGAAAGAAGATATATGTTGATAATAATTGAAGATACCTAGAGTTTGGTATTAGAGAAATGATATTCCTCAACATATCTCCATGTAAGAATATAATGAAATTTGAGATAAAGATAAAGCATATTCCATGGTATATAAGATCTTTTTTGTTCTTTGACTGCATCATAGTGGTGTTTAATCAACTGGCACTCCCACCATACATATATAAAGTCAATTATTTTTCCATGTATCCATATTAAGGAAGTACATACCATACCCCTAAAATGCACTCAAACCAGAGGTGGTAACAGTGAAGAATTATCTATCCTATGAAGGGATTCCGGTGAAGACATTATGTCACAGAGAAAAAGGTATATGAAATAAGACAATACACCAAGTCAATGTGTTGTGGAGAAACCACATGTTTGATGAAGAAATGTAGGAATATGATAGGGTGATTGAAACATAGTTACCCTTATCTATTTTAGTGCGGTAAATAAAAATTTCTAGGATGTAAATTCTTAAGGGGGGAAGATTGTAATGACCCAAGCTGATATTGATAAAAATTATATTTTCAAATAATTAAATGAATTATTCTATAATAATTTTATAGAAAACACATGAAGAAATTTTATTTTATTATGTATAGTTAGATTTAAAAGACTGTTAGGTATCTTTAAACTTGATACTATATTTTTTGAGTTATGATCACATGATTAGTATAAATATAGGGTTTTAAAAAATCCAATTGATATGAAAAAATAGTATGATAGCCCAACCAGTAGGATCATATCCTATGAATCCCATTTATCCAAGCGTCAACGGGAGATAGAAATTTTGGGATTTTTTGTTTGATGAAGCCCATGCTGATATCCAACAAATTATGCATGTCGAAAACTATTTAAGGGATAATTTCGAGCTCATTTTGATTATGACCCAACCCATATTCGCCAAAAAACCCATCATAGACCCTCTATCACACAGCATACTCTTAGAAAATTTTCTAGTCTATTAAGGTGATATGTATCAAGACACTAGAAATATGAATATGTATATTATTTTTCATATAACAATGAATATATTTTCATCCTATTATTTTTACTTTGTAAAATAATTTTATTATGTTATAATATAAGAAAAAATTTACATTTTGTTTAATATTCATATTTAATTAATGAAATTATGAATTAATTGATTTTTGAAATTTATAATATTTTAATATTATTATTAAAAAATTCTTATCAAATATAAATTATCATATAATTTTTATAATGTCATATTTAATTTTTATAAGTTTTATAATACTATTAATGTAATGAAACCTACTGTTTCTAAATAAATATTGATTTTATTTTAAAATAAAAAATTTGGAAATATAGAAATTTATTTGGATAAAATGAATGTTATTTTTTGTAATCAGAATATTTAAATAATCCAATATTGAATGTTTCATAATTATCCTAGATAATTGATTTTTTGGTAAAAATTAAATATCATATAAATATACATTCTGTTTTATGATATCCAAATGACCCAATAGTGAAATAATTATAACTATAAATAGGATACATGAAAAATTAAATTTTTATCATAAATATATTTTCATTTAATGATTATTTTATATATTTTTTATGGCCATTATTAATCCTCAAGAACCTATAATATATTTTAATGTTTTAAAACCATTTACTTAATAGTGCGAATCACCCCCACATTAGAATGAAATGTTTTTATAATAATTTCGACCCATTGACTTATAAAATAATAAAAACCACTCTATTTGGTAGGAAACAGGGGAAAAAACAATGTGATGGTTTTAATTTTTGGATATTTTACAATGTTGAGTACAAAATCTAAATAATATATAAAATTTCCCAGTTTTTCTATATAAGCCCTATAATCCCCCTTTATCTTCGCTCAAAATCCATGGAGAACATCCATAACAATCCACTGAATCTCTAGAGTACACTTAAGACACACCAGGATCTCAAGAATCCCCTCAAAAGCATTGGGAGTCACACAATCAAGTCAGTGATCCTCACCTTCTTCTCCTCCTTTCAATTCAAGCATATTCTTCGAAATTATCCTTATTAATTTCAATTTCATATGTTTTCATTAATACATAATCAATTATTTATTATCATATTGATTTTATGCTAATGATAGATAAATTTTTATCTCTTATTTTTACCTTTACCTAAGCTATTACTATGCTGGAATTTCATAATAGATCTGTCAATATCCTTTTTATTCAAGAAATTCGTTTATGCTATGCTTATTAACATTCATTTGTTCCTACTGATATATTTTCCTCTATATCCCAAATAATATAATTTCTATGTCTACTTATTAGGAGACCACACTCTCTCTCATAAATTCCTTTCTAAAAATTATTAAGTTAAACTATTATTCTGCCAAAATTTCACCATGATCATTCCTAAAAAAAATTGTTTATTGAATACCATGACCATTTATTATCAAGGTTGTTCACATTTATATATATTTAAATTGTAATTGGGTACATACACATATTTATTCCACTCTTTAATCTTTTAATAAATAATTATTATTAATGAATAAATGTTTTTTGATCTATGTGGAACACTTAAACAAGATAATGAAATGAATTTGATGGGTGCACCCAGATAGCGCTCTAATGAATTAGGTAATGTTTTGAATCATGATACATCACATTGTGACATGTAATAAACCTGATTTCTTTATGGGACTATTTCAACCATGATTTCATGTCAATTATATCATTGATCTATGTTAATGATTTAGTGTTTTCATTTGTTTCCACATTTCCTAGGTTATGATTATCAAGCTATATCATGTCTAATTGACATGTTTATAATCCCTAATCTTGTTATGCCTCACTGATTTGATTAATTTATAGAAAATATTATTTTCATTATGTTATTCCATGTTTATTTACTTACTAGGATTTTTATATCACCCCATTCTTATGTCTGTCCTTCAGTTAACCCAAGAAGTTTTAAAAAGAATGTAATTTCAGAAGAATGATAAGGAATTTATTAATAATGTTGTTGTATTCCATGATCATGATATTATAACATGAACCTAATTCCAAAATACATTGTAATTTTCAATATTTTCGGTTGTATTAAGCAAAACATATGTAATATATTTTGAATTAATGTGTAATATTTGTCATGTTTGTCTTATCAAAATGATAAATCTATGATGTCATATAAGAATGTCAGTTCAATCATAAGGAAGGTTTTAACATAAATCTTTTTTAATATCGTTTTAATTGAGTGGATGAATTATTTTACTATCTATGAATATTATGAACAATACTTACATGCTTTCATTATTTTTTATATTAAAAAAATTGCCCTTTGGATTTCCATACTCGATCTCCAATTCATCTTTTACACCCAAAAATAATGCAGAATTTTTCATTCTTGAATCACTAATAGATTAAAAGACCCCAAAATAGACAGATAAGTCATTCCATCTATCCTCATGTTTCATCCAAACAAAAATGGTTAGAACATGTTATTCAATATGAATAAATATTCATATGGTGAATTAAAATATAATCACTAAAAAGACATCCCATATTCAACTCAAACCATTCCACGAATTGTTAACATTATATCCTGACTAAAATATAATTCACCCCTTATTAATTAAATATGATTTTATATTAACCCAAAAAATTAGATTTAGAGGATGAAAATCTCATAAAACATCACTAAATTATGAACAATATGATTATTATAGGGCATAATCATAAAAAATAAAACATGAAATTACCCAAAAAGGAGGGGAGGATATGTGTCCCCTAATTATCATCATTCGCTTCATCCATTATGAATGATTATGCTTTCACTTCTTATTTTCCCCTAGCTTGTTGTGTTTAATCATCAATATTGTCCCTTGGATTGGGGAATTAATTCTCTTAATGGACATACACCATGTAGTTGAATCAATGGACTTTGAGTGGTGAATTATATGGAATTCACGTATCCTCTATTACATTAACCATCTCATTAATCCTATTTCAAATATCATCTCATTTCTAGAACACAGATGACTATAAATTTTCTTTCTACCATTTTATTTTTCATGAAACTCGGTCATTATTTTCTTATGAGAAATATTTGAATTTTTGTAATTACCAATTTACAATTATACCATTAATTCACATCAAATGACTTATTTATATCTACCAATTCCTTTAATAGAGAAGGAATTTCGATGATTAGTTTTTAGGCCACCAATGAATAAGTTTATTTAGGTATAGGTATCAAAACCATAAGCATACCATGAAATTATTTTGAAATTAGATTCATAGGTATGAGTATATTCATCCTCCAATTTCATTTTTTCAATGAATTAATTCTAAATATTTCTTCACAGAATACAATAGAATTACTAACATAGAAACTATCCCCTTAAACTCTTCCCATTCCATATATTAAATTTCATTTTTTTCCTTTATGTTCTTAATAAGAGTACATCACAGATCCAATTATCCATAAAAATCATAAGAATCCAATATGATATTCTCATGCTCTGAGCAATAAATAATGTAAAATATTTTTTTTTGGTATTTTTCTATTGGTCATAATCATTTTGATCCGTGATACCTGGAAAATTAAGGTGTATTTTTCCTCGTGATGGAGTCTACAAAACATAATTTCTGATTTTTCTCACATGGATGTTTAACATGATTTATAGATTGATAAAACTTTTATAGAATATCAAGAAGTAATTCCATTCAAGCTCCTATATAGTTTTTCCTCTCGAGTTTACTGTCATGACATTATAAATCAAATTTATCATAATCATGGCTCCTTCAGTTCCTACCACTAAATAAAAGTAGTAATAATTGAATGAGAAACACTTTCCATAAATAAAAACTAGATAATCATGAATATTTACTTACATTATGTCCAAATCATAACACCTTTATCATTTATATAGGAAACAGTTTGTTAATCCTTAATGAAATATCTAAGAATGTCCTTAGAAATTTCCCTAGAGATATTCCTAATGTCCAGTCTGCATCATTTACAAAGGCTGATTAGATATTTCTTATGATACCAATTATAGAATCTCATGATTAAAATACATGGATATTAAATCATTTTATATTCATATTAATCACATTTAGAAAATTACATACTCAAGGATAGTAATAATATAGTGTATTTTAAAACATGGAAACATAATATTCACTCTTGGTGAATGATCTTAAACATACCCCATAAATATATTCCCCTTTTATACCCCTACATGAAACTGATATTTAAAACCCTATGAAAGGAAACATAAGAAAGGGTCAGATTAGATGGTCATTAATGGTAAATAAAGGATATTTGTAATCAATACATGAGTATAATGGTATGTTAACATGAGAATAACATTTTAATATCATACCATATATATCAGAGATTATACACATGAGTACTATCATTAAGATTTGGAGTTTATAAGATAAGAATTAGAAGGGTGATAAATCATAAACATTCAATAATGATCGAAATGATCATGTCATATATGCATAACATCGTCATAAATATAGAGAAACATTCCATGTGTCATGGTTAAATACCATGACCATCAACATAGTGGATCATGAAACAATTTTTTCCTGTATTGGATCACGACACACTTGTTTCCCATTATGGATTAGGACACTCGTGTTTCCCATTAGGGATTAGGACCCACCTATTTCTCATTGTAGACCAGGACACACATGTTTTCCATTGTGGATCATGATATAGAAGCTTCACATTTTGGATCAATCCTATTGACTCATTTCCCATCATTATAAGATTAAATATAAATACATACCAACTGAATTAGAGAGATATATTTTTCCCACCCGTTATATAATGAAATTATACAAATATGTGCCACAAAATAAAAATAATCATCATATCATAACCCTAGAAATGAAATGGTGATCATAACCATTTCATCATTTCATAAACTATAAAAAAAGATAGGTTTCATAGTTATTTTATCTTATAATAACCCATGAATAGAATTGGCTTTCATAAGAATTTTATCATTGTATAAACCATTGAATAAAAAAAAGTTTCATAAAAAATTTCAAATATTAAATATAATCCATTCAGATAAATAATGATAATGGTGTCCTTATATTATATCCCTATTAAATCATAAACCATATTAATGGATTTTAACTTATCAGGAGATAGATTTTGAAAGATTACTTGGTGTATCTCTTAATTAAAAAATCATTTATTTGAATTTTTTTTTGATTCAATAAGGTTTTCCTTATGAATTTTCCATTCCTTCTTGTTTTGAAAATCACAAACACCTTTTATTTAAGGAAAATTTCTTTTATAAGTAATGTCGCTTTTATAAGGAAGATCGCTTTTATAAGAAAAATTATCCTTATCATATTTTCATCCATATATTTTTTATGTACAACATTGATATTCATTTTTATATTCTCGGAATCATTTGAAACTTTGATATGAAGCATTCTGTTTTAGGTTCCGAATTCTAGATGAGAACTGTAATGAAGTTTCACTCCGAATTCCAGATGAGAACTGTAATGATGATTCATTCTGAATTTTGGATATGAACTCTAATAATGTTCTACTCCGAATTCTGGATTCAAATTCTTAGGAAGATCAACATCGAATTCTCATTACAAATTCTGATGACGAATTCTCAGTATGAATTCTGATGACGGATTCTTATTACGAATTCTTGATGATGAATTCTCATTATGAATTCTAATGATGAATTCTCATTTCAAATTCTCATTCTGAATTAACCTATTAAACATAATCTGATCATCTTTTCTTTATACACTCCGAATTTATTTAGAAACCAAATATTATTTTTTGATAGACTTGGAACATTCATTTCGCTTACACTTTTATAATTTTTCTACTCTTTTACTTTTTGTTTACTCTTTGAACATTCACTCTGTACTTTTGAGTTATACTTAAAACGATGACACACTTTCTGTTTCACTTTTTTTTTGTAAAACGATGTTGTCTATTCCGTTATAAACTTACTATTGTTTATGTTACACATGTACATGCCCCTCCAACTTTTTAGGAAAATATGACTGTTGGAAAGGAGGCTGACCTTGCCTTTAAATAGGACCTCATTTGAAAGAGCTCATAAGAACATAGAAGATGATCGATCTAGAGACCACATGGTGCTAAGGTGATTTCTAGGGAGAGAAATCTTTTTATGCATTGTGCATACTGAACCACTCATTCAGTTTTTGCTTCATGCAACTCCGAATGTTAGTGATTACATTCGAGGACTTTCGTGGATAGAAAGACAGAGGTGCCGACTACCTTGAATTTTGAGGGCTTCCTTGTTGAGGAAGATAGAGATTGACAACTACCTTGATGTTGAGGGCTTGCGGGGATAGAAAGACAGAGACTACGATCATCGTATCGAGGGCTTACCCTTGTGTGGGTAAGATAGAATTTCTTGAAAGTATAATTCAAGGGACCTTTATCTATGGTTGTTGGATAACCTTCTCATTGGGTTAAAAAACTTATATCTTGTTACTTGTAGTTTTACTACTTGTTTTTTTCTGCTGCATACTGTATTGTTCGGAATGTATAACTTTCATAGACTTCCTTTCTTGTACTCTGTTTCATTCAGATTCTATACACTTTAAGGTGGAATCTCTCTTTGTAATATATGGGTACGTTTCAACTTCCGGAACTATATTTCCAGAACCTTCTTTCAGAATCTCTTTCCAGTTTTAAGCAAGTTCATAGGACTTTAAGTTTATGACTTCATTCCCTATTCCATGTTTTCATTTTGTGTTAGAGGTGTTGTGAATTTTCTTAGTTTAACTTTGTTAAACTTAGCCCTTTCCTTTTCTTAAGGAAAACATAGTTATTCATAACTAACATTAATGGTTCCAAATAAATTTTTAAAGTGTACATTTCAAACCCCCTCTTATATATTGAGCATCTACATCATTATTTCGATCCTAAAATTAGTATTAGAGTAGGTTTCTGAAATACTTATACTCACGAATAAGTTTTTCATGCTTATTTTCCATTATTTTTCAAAATTTCTTAGAAAGTTCTTTGTCATTCCAAACATTGTCATTCCGAACATTTTCATTCCAAACCTTATCATTCTGAACATTCTCATTCCAAACTTTTTCATTCCAAATATTGTCATTATGAACTTTTTTCTACTAACATGTTTGTGTTCCAAAGGTTATTTTAAGTATGGAAGGAATAAATGTTGGTTCCATTGATAATATAAATCCTACAAGACCACCAATCATTTATGGTAATGACTATGAGTACTAGAGAGATCGAATGAAGTCTTTTGTTATCAATACTTTAGTGGACTACTTTTTTAGGCTTATTGGAGATTATAAAATTCCTGATAAGGAAGTTAGAACTTTCACTAACTAGGAAAAGCAAGAGTCTCAACTCAATTATAAGGTACGCAATAATTTACATTGTTCAATGACTAGAAATATATATAACAAAATTTTTTCTTGTGAAGAAGCTCATTGTATCTAGAAGAAGTTAGAGGTTACACACTTTTTATCTTCTAAAGTGATTGAGACTAGGAGAGCTATACTTAGAGATGAATACCATGGATTCAATTTTCCTTATGGTGAACCAATTTGTAAAGTTCAACAGAGGTTTATGACTATTGTCAACAGTTTATAGTATATGGGAGAGAAATGGTTAGATGATGAGGCACTTGTGGATAAGATAATTGGCATCATGCCTAAGGAGTGGGAATCCAAAAGAACTGCTATAGATGAGATAGGAGGGTCACTCAAATTACCCTTGATGACTTATTCAGAACTCTTCTCCAACATGAAACCAAAATGAAGAGAGATGCTGAAAACATCAAGAATAAAAATGGAAATGGTACTGTTGCTTTTACAACAACATCAAATCATGTGAAAGCTAAGACTCCAGAGAGAGTAACCAGATCCAAGTCTAAGAAAGTTATTATCCAATCCGAATCTAGTGAGGGTGATGTCTCTAAAAATGAGTAAGAAAATCTTGCTCGAAGGACGAACAAGATAGCCGACCAGAGAAATTTCCAATCCATGTATAAGAAAAAGGAATGAAAAGATAGAAAAGATGGAGAAATTACAGGTTATTAATGCAAAAGAGCTGGACATATTAGACCAGATTGACCTTTGCTTAAAAAGAAAGAAAGGAAAGAATGGCATTCAGATAGGAATAGAAAGAAGTATTATAAAGCCAAAGCTAAGAAAGTTCTAAAAGTAAATTATACCTGGAGTGCCAGTGGTAGTGACTCTACAGATTAATCTTCTGATTATGAATCCTCAGGATAGAAGAATATTGGTCTTATAGCCAGAATACCTATTGGTAATCATTGTTTTATGGATAAGGTACGAAATGCCGAATCAATGACCAATGTTTCTTTAAATTATAATGATAGAGAGTATTATAACTCTTCTGATGAAGAATCCTCTTCTGATGAAGAAAATACTTCACCTACATTTGAAGAAGTCTCTAGGTTATCTGAACTTCTTGAGATTGAGAATTCCAAACTCAATAAAAAACATGATAATGAAAACTCTAGGAATTCAATTCTTATGAAAGAAATATCAGATATTTCTAATGATCTTGATAAGAAAAATATTGATTTTGAATGTATTTCAAAAAATATTGAGGAAGTATGTTCTGAGAAAAACAAACATTCTAAAGAGTTAGAAAAAGTAATTTCTAAGAAAAATGTTTTCGAGCCCAGCTTTAGTTCTAAATCTAATGATTTTGAGGATAAAAACTTGGTTATAAAACACAAGTCAGAAATTTTTTCCTTAAAGAAGTGTTTATCAAACTTTACCCATGGTAATGAAGATTTTGATAAAATGTATTCCCAAATATGACCATTAAGAAATAAATCTGGATTTGGTTATACCCATGAAAAAACATTTTTTAGTAACAATTATTTTGTTCCTCAAAGTACCCCATTTTGTACTAAGTGTCAATTTGTAGGTCACTGGGAAAAGAATTGTTCCTTAAACAAAACCCAATGTTTAGGATTTCACAAAGGTTACTTTTCTAAGAAGATATGGGTACCTAAAATTTTACTTTCTGGAAATCTCGGATCCAATACAGTTTGGATTTCAAAAGTCTAATTCTCTTCTTGATTGTACGAAAACAAAGAGAGTACCCGCAACAACACATGGTACATGGATAGTGGATATTTCCGGCACATGACTGGCAACAAAATCTATTTTGAGAAGATTATCAAAACGAAAGGAGGAAAGGTAACATTCAGAGATAATGCTAAGGGAGAGATTATTGGTATTGGTAATATTGTTATTCTAGGTAAAACATTTATTTCCAATGTTCTTTTTGTTAAGGTTCTTAAGCACAACCTCATTAGCATAAGTCAGTTATGTGATGAAGGTTACCTTGTGAATTTTAGGAATGATAAGCGCTTAGTTCAAAAGTCCAAGGAAGAATTTATTCCCTCGGCCAATAGGAATGATATTTCTTACACCATAAATTTATAAGACCTCAGGAGCCAAGATTTACCTAGCCTAAGTGCAATGGAAGATCATTTCTGGTTATGGAATAGAATACTAGGTCACTGTAACCTTAGAATCTTATGTAAACTCTATGAGAAGAAACTAGATAAGGATATATCGGAGCTTAGATTTGATTCTTCTAAAGTTTGTGATCCTTGTCAATATAGAAAGCAACATAAATCTAGTTTTAAATCAATTGGTGAAGTCTCAACAACCGATGCATTACAATTAGTGCACAGAGAACTTTTTGGTCCAACACAAACTGGAAGTATTAGAGGCAAATACTATGTGTTTGTACTAGTTGATGATTACACTAGATTAACTTGGGTTTATTTTCAATCAAAGAAGTATGAAGATTTTTCTTATTTCAAAAGTTTTAGATCTCATGTTAAAAATAAGAAAAACCTTCCATTGAAAACTATACAAAGTGACCATGGTGAAGAATTTCAAAATTCTGATTTTGAAACTTTTTTAATTAGAAAATGTATTACTCACAGTTTTTCAGCACCTAGAACTCCTCAGCAGAATGGTGTAGTTGAGAGATGAAATAGAATTCTTCAAGAGATAACTAGAACCATGTTGAGTGAATATCCTATAGCTAGACATTTCTGGTCTGAAGCTGTAAGTACTGCTTGCTATACCAAAAATCGAGTTTTGATTAGACCTTTTCTAAATATATCTCTTTATGAGTTATGGAATGGTAGAAAACAAAGTCAATCCTACTTCAAGGTTTTTTGCTGCAATGTATTCATTTTGAATACTAAATATAACTTACATAAATTCTCACAAAAATCCGATGAAGGAATTTTCTTAGGTTATTCCACAACTTCTAAGGCTTATAAAGTCTTTAATAAAAGTACTTGTACTATTGAAGAAACAGTACATGTTAAATTTGATGAATCTGATCCTTTTGTTTTTAATCCATCCCAGCCTACATCCTTAGATGTGTTTTGAGAAACTGATTATCAACCTTTGATAGAAGATCGTTCAGATAAGGAAAATGATCAAGAAGATATTTCTGAAACATTTACCCCAGAAAATTTTCTACCCTATGTTGATGAATAGGTTTTTCAAAACCCAAATCATGTGTTTCTTAAGAATCATCCTAGTGATAGTATCATTGGTGATGTAAATCAAACAGTAAGGACTTGAAGTTCCTTATGAAATGAAGAAGTACATCTAGAATTTCATTCCCAATTAGAACCAAAAAGCACTGATGAAGCTTTAGGTGATGATGATTGGATCAAAGCCATGTAAGATGAAATAAATGAATATGAAAGGAATAAAGTCTAGACATTGGTTGAAAGACCTTAAAAAACATCTGTTATTGGAGTAAAGTGGGTCTTCAGAAACAAATGTGATTTAAATGGAGTCATAGTAAGAAATAAAGACAGACGTGTTGCTAAAGGCTATAATCATCAAGAAGGAATTGACTATGAAAAAACCTATGATCTAGTAGCTAAACATTAATCTATCTGTATTCTACTTTCCTTTGTAGATTTCATTAATTTCAAATATTTTTAAATGGATGTGAAATGTTCTTTTCTTAACGGTTATGTCCAAGAGGAAGTTTTTGTTGAACAACCTCCTGACATTGAAGATACAAAACATCTTGATCGTGTTTTTAGACTTACCAATGCTCTGTATGGTCATAAACTAGCCCCACGAGCATGGTATGATAGACTCACTGTATTTTTGCTTCAAAATAACTATGTGAAGGGAAATGTAGATCCAACCCTTTTTATAATGAATGATAAGAAATTTTTTTTGATTATTCAAATTTATGCTGATGACATCATATTTTTTTCAACTCAGCAATCTTTAACCGACTCTTTTTCCAGGCTAATGAAATCTTGGTTTGAAATGAGTATGATGGGTGAGTTAACTTTTTTACATGGTTTTCAAATTTCTCAAAAACTAGAAGGAATATATATATCTCAACATATGTATATTAATGATATTATCAAAAAAGTATGGTTATGACATCACTAAGAGTATAAGTACTCCTATTGGTACCTCAAACTCTTTAGATCATGATGAAGCTGGGAAACCAGTAGATCAAACATCCTTTAGAGGTATGCTAAGATGTTTACTTTACCTAACAGCTAGTTGACCAGACATAATGTTCTCACTGTGATTATGTGCAAGATATCAATCCAATCCTAAGGAATCCCACATAAAGGCAGTTAAAAGAATTTTTCACTACCTTAAGGGAACTATGGAACTATGATTTTTCTATACTTCTAGAAATGATTTTTTTATAAAAAGATTTTCTGATGATGTCTTTGGTGGGTGTATAATGGATAAAAAGAGTACATCCAAAACATGTCATTTCTTATGAGAATCATTAGTTTCTTGTTCCTTCAAGAAGCAACATTCTGTACCACTTTCCACTACTGAAGCCGAATATGTAGCAGCTGGAAGTTGTTGTGCTCAAGTGTTGTGGATGCAACACAGACTCATAGAGTATGTCTTGAGTTTTACTAAAAATCCAATTTTGTGTGATAACACAAGTGTCATTTTCATAAGTAAGAACCATGCACATCACTCACTTGAAAAACACATAGATATTAAGAATCACTTTCTTAGGAATCACACACAGAAAAGATATATTATTCTTCAGTTTATCGGAACGCATGATCAACTTGCTGATATTTTCACAAAATCATTACCTTCTGATAGATTTGAATAAATTAAACAAGAGTTAAGAATGATAACTGTAAGGTAATATTTCTTAAATAACATTCTGTTGAAAAAGTCTCCTTATAGTAATAAACTCCTTTTCATAGGGGGGGGGGGGTACATTTGATTGTTAGAGTAACTATGTTTTTTTCAAAGTTTGTTTTCAAACTTTTCGGAACTAAAATTCAGGAATGGGGATTTCCAGATCTGAAATTGTCCAGAATGGATATTTTCGTATAGAAATCTTCTGGAATAGAAATTTTTGTATTGAAAACTTCAGGAATGGAAAATTTCATACTGCTGTTTCCATAATCAGATTTTTGTACCAAGTCTTTTATAATGAGCTTTTTGTATTCAAACTCTTGTAATGATATTTTGTTTTCTTTGTTGAGTTTTTCGTAGTGAGGTTTGAGAACTATGTAAAGATTTTTCATAGTCAATTTTTTTTAAGAAAAATATTACCCAATATGAATAATCCCCCTAAGACAATCTGAAATGTATGATTTCATTACTCATTTTTTTGTAATCATACTTTACTTACTGGTGTTTTATTATATTTTGTATTCGCATTATAGTTTTCTTAAATCGTTGTTTTAATAAAAACCTCAAAATATTGGATTCATGTTTTCTTGAGAATTGGTTTTCAACTGTTAGATCTGATTTTATCTTGGTACAACCATTCTATCAACTGAAGAAGATGAATCGTTATATCGTTGCCTATAAAAAGGGGACCCCAAATACCCATCCCACTTCGTTTTTTCAAGCTCTAGTGTCCCGAAGCTCTGCCTCTCGGTTATAAGGCCATTCAAATCATCAGTTAACTCCATTTCGAACTTCTCAAAACTCTTTAGATCCGAATGGATGTGGAAGCATCTTCTAAAGACATGTCAACCACTAAGCCGATCTCAAAGTGGTTAGTATATAGAGAATGATTGGTTCATCCTTATTTCATCAACAAGTATGATTATCTTATATCCATGAATATTATGCTTAATGGATGGGAAGATGTTGTTGTGTCCATGCCCAGAAATCAAGATGATGTTTATTCGGATTTTCGTATAGAATTCTATGAGAATGTTTCCTTCTATAAGGAAGATGGCAGGGATAAATTATCGTTTAAGTCTTATGGAAAGACTTATAAGCTTTCTTATGCCAAGGAAGGCAGCTTGGTAGGGCTGAACAATGAAGGAGAAGCCGAGTTCATTTCTCATGTTTTGCTGGATTCAAAGGGAATCTTCGACAAGGAAAAGGCTTTGGATACTCTCAGACTGGCAGATGACAAGGCCTCTAATATTGCTTCTCTGTCATCAAAGTTTCAGATTCTAGAATTATGGGTACATGGTCTTATCGTACCTAGGAAGGGTGAAAAAAAATTTCTGAAGAAGAGTGAGATTTACATCCTAGATTTTCTGCTAAATCTAAGGATGTTTAATCTAATGAAACACATTATTATTACCCTTTAGAATGTTAAGAACGGGAATCTGAGAGCTCAGATCATAATGTATCCAGCAATCATCTCGAAATTGATAGTTCGGTGCCTTGATTCTTTCAAGGAGGCTTTAATGTCTAAGCCTAGAGTTTGCAAGATTATGTTGGTGAGTGATGGTACTCTCAAAAGGAAGGATGTAGCCTTCGACAAAAAGACTGGTCAGTTTGTTGATTTACCTACTCAAGAAGAAGCGGTTCCGAAAGTTGGTGAATTTGTATCCACTAAGCCAATGAAGAAGAGGAAGTTGAAAGAAGTTGAAGTTGAAATAGGGAATCCCAAATCTAAGGAAGTTCATTTCGCACCTCCTAAACCGAAGAAGAAAGCTTACCCAGATGAGGTAGTTGTCAATTGGAGGGAAATCAAAGAGAAGAGAGTTCAAGGGGAGCCTTAGTTTGGCTTGGATCCTGTGGAGGCTAAGGCCTTGATGGAAAGAACAGCGGATGAGATAGATAAACAAGTGAATGAAAAGAAGCTCAAGAAGAAGATGTCTGAATCTTTGGTGGATCAGACTTTATTATAGTTTACTAAGATGGAATCTGAAAAAATCCCCGTTCCGAGATCGTTTTCTTTGGAATCTCTACTTGAGACTCCCAGAAGAAACTTTGTCCCTCCGGAAGAGGCAGTTTCTAAACATGTTGAGTAAGATGAGCAAATTGAGAAAGTAGAAGAGGTAGAATCCGTTGCTTATGGTAGTGGTGAGACCAGAGATGTTTTGAAGCAAGTAGATGATTATAAGGGGACACCTTCAGAACATCTGTCGCTCCGAAATTCAGAAGATGAATCATTTAAGTTAGTCACTCCAGAGAAGGATGAGGAGAAAGGAGAAAAATAATTAGCTTAATATATAGAGTAAGAACCACATCTACATGATAATGCTCAAATGTAAAATGTAGAGGACGGTGCTCAAAAAGTTGTTGATGATGAATACAATGTTGTTCAAGTGTCTGACAGTGAATAGGGAACCCCGAAACAGGAATCCATTCCGAAAAAAAAACTAGGGAAAACAACTTATTGTTGATACACCGATCTCAGTGTTTGTAAAGAGATGAGTAGTTGGTGATTCTTCTAAGAAGAATAATGAGCAAATTGAAGAAGGAAATTATCCAAGGAAAGTCTTGGATTCAGAGTCATCTTCGTTGGGGAATGACTTTGTTGTTCAGCCATTAAAGATGTTGGTAGGTACTATTCCAACATTCTCAAGTATTGATTTAAGATGCCAGATGCTCCATCATGATTTGAATCTAAAAACAGACACCGTATCCATGGTTATGGACAAATGTGTTGAAATAGAGGCTCAGTTCAAAACTTTATTTGTCGGCTATGAACCCATAAAATATCTTGCAAGATGATGAATAGTTGGTCGAGGAAGACTGTATAAGAGTTGAGACACTTTGATGAATTCCATGATAATGTGAAGGAGGCCTTTGAGACAGAAGACATGAAGATAAATGAACTAACTTCATCCTTTGAAGAAAATTCGACAGATGAAAAGAATTTCCGGATTCAAGAAGTCAGAGATCTGAATGAGAAGCTGAATTCTAGTTCTCAAAACTAGAAGTATTAAAGGGATCATTGGATTATGTTTGAAGAGAAGTTATTAATGTAAGAACAGATCTTGAAAGCTCAGGAAGAAAAGCTTCAAGCTCCAGAAGAAAAGCTTCAAGCCCAGGATGAAAAGATTGAAGCTCAAAGTGCAAGAATAGTTGTATTAGTGAATCAAGCTGAGGAAGACCATAAAGACTTGAAGAAGATAATGAATCTTCTTAAGGGTCTCATGGTGAAAGAAAATGATCCAAAATAGACAAATCTGATCTTTTGTTGTATATTCACTCCGAATTTTAGATGAGAACAGTAATGAAGTTTCATTCCAAATTCTAGATACGAACTATGATAAAGTTTTACTCTGAATTCGGGATATGAATTCTCATGAAGTTTGAAATCGAATTCTAATTATGAATTCTGTTGAAAAATTCTCAGTACGAATTCTGATGACAGATTCTCATTACGAATTCGGATGACGAATTCTCATTACGAATTCTGATGATGAATTCTCATTCTGAATTCTCATTCCAAATTCACCTATTAAAGAGAATATGATCATCTTTTCTTTATACACTCCGAATTTATTTAGACAGCGAATATTTTTTTTGTTAGACTCTGAACATTCATTTTTCTTACACTTTAATAATTTGTCTACTCTTTGACATTTTGTTTACACTTCGAACCTTCACTCCAAACTTTTGAGTTAGACATAAAACGATGTCTCACTTTCTGTTTCACTTGTTTTGTTATAAAATGATGTCGTCTATTCTGTTATAAACTAACCATTGGTTAAGTTACACATGTATAGGTCCCTCCAACTTTTTAGGAAAATATGACCATTGGAATGGAGGCCGACATTGCCTATAAATATGAGCTCATTTGAAAGATCTCATATGAACATTGAACTTGATCGATCTTGAGACCACACACTGCTAAGGTGATTTCAAGAGAGATAAATCTTTTCATTCCTTGTTCATACTGAAACGCTCGTTCAGTTTTATCTTCATGTGACTCCAAATGTTGGTGATTACATTCGAGGACTTCTGGGGATAGGAAGACAGAGGTGTCGACTACCTTGAAGTTAGAGGGCTTCCTTGCTGAGGAAGACAGAAGTTTCCAACTACATTGAAGTTGACAGCTTACTGGGATAGCAAGATAGAGACTCTGATCTTCGTATCGAGGGCGTACCCTAGTGTGGGTAAGATAGACTTTCTTGAAAGTATAAATCAAGAGAGCTTTATCCAAGGTTGTTGGATACCCTTCTCTTTGGGTTAAAAGACTTATATCTTGTTACTTGTACTTTTACTACTTGTTTGTTTCCATTGCATATTTTATTAAGGAAACTATAACTTTATTATACTTCCTTGCTTGTACTTTGTTTCATTCAGATTCTATATGCTTTAAGGTAGAATCTCTCTTTATAATATTTCCTTAGATTTCAACATCCAGAACCATATTTCCGGAACCTTCTTTCGGAATCTCTTCCCAGTTTTAAGAAAGATCATAGGACTTGAAGTTTATAACTTCATCCCATATTCCATGTTTTCATTTTGTGTTAGAGGTGTTGTGAATTTTCTTAGTTTAACATTGTTAAACATAGCCCATTCCTTTGCTTAAGGAAAACATAGGTATTGATAACTATCTTTAAATGTTCCAAAGGAATTTTTAAAGTGTACAATTCACCCCCCCCCCCCACTAGTATGTTGAGCATCTACATCATTATTTCGATCCTACAAATTTCATTCTAAGGCATAACACGTTTTCTAAATAATTTTCCTTAAAATCCAATTTAATGTATTATTAAATAATATTTAAAAAATATTTAAAACATTTCATGAGGAAAATATTTTTTCTTCTTTAAAAAATACATATTAAATGACAAATCATTTTTAAAACCTTATTCTTTGAAAATAACCCTGATAAATTATAAAAAAGATTTAAAAAATTGTTTTAAACACATTTTATGATATAAATAATTTTTAGTTACTTTTTATTAAAAATTATCTTATAATATCACTTAAAATATTTTTGCAAATATTTTTTAATATAAAAAATTACCCACTAAAGAGATAAATAAGGTACGATTTTCTTAATTACACTTTCTTAATTATATAAGGTGTAAAATTGTTGGAAAATGAAACCAATACATAAAAATATCATAAAAATAATGTTTTAATCATAATAATAAAAATTATTTAGTAATATATCATAATATATCATTAATGAAAGTATAATCATAAACAATCCAAGTAAACGATGAATTTATAGAAATAAACTCTTACCATTTTGGTAACATTAAATCAAAATACCCAAAAATAATAACCTAAAATGAAGCATGAAATATAATTAAACGCATTTTATTCAATATATTACATGTCAAAGGGAACTATATACACCTCATAAAATAATATAGCTGCATAAAATAAAATCTATCTCAAAGAATTCAATATGGGACAAATTTACTTTACTAATTTTGTAACATTTAAACCACACACCCCATGAAAGAGAAATCATAAAATGGATATTTAAATACCCATTAGTATAAGTATAATAATAATATATTAAATTAATGGGTAGTATATAAACCACACAAACAGAATGAGTGGTGAATGTGGCATGTATCTCATAGATATTAAATGATGAATGTGGCATGTATCTCATAGATTAAAAATGTTCAGATTTAATTCCCTAATAATTAGATTAAAATTTGTATCATGAGATCCATGAATGAATAAAATAAATTAAAATTACAAATATCATGAAATAAAAGAATAAATTATATAACATTTTAATGTTAAAATATACTCCCCACAACAAGAATAAGTGTTGAATATATCATATTTCTCATAGAAATAAAAAGTGTGATAAGAAAACCATTACCATAAGTCTTAAAATTCTTAATACACAATCAGAAATCATGTATAATAAATATATGTTAATTAAAAATCTAAAAAATAACCATATTCTTATATATCATACCATATATTATTATATTTTTACTATAAATTAGAGATTTATTAAAAATCCAACGTTAATATTGCGTTTTGGGAAATATCACCTTTTTTTCATTTATGTTTCATCTTTTTATTGTTGATCAAATTAATTAGATCATGATTTTTATAATTGCATAATGTCAAACAGGATAGAAATATAATATATATATTCTTTATATAAGTTTTTATTATAATATATAAATTATTGAAATATGAAATGGATTACACCATTCATTGTGTTGGTATGTATTACATACGTAAGAATGTTATATATGTTTTCTTATCATATTGAAAGAATGGAAAATAAATAAGAGACACAGATATAAATATAATAATTATAGTATAATTTTTATGTCATATATATCATATATTTTAACTAATCTAATCCTGAATACATTCCTTGTTAAGTGTGAATGAATTACATCATTTTCTAGAGGTTGTATTCCACATGTCCACAAATGAAGTTATCATATTTTCAGAAAAATGGAAACCATGAAGGTATGTGTTATATAATAATTACATAAGAATAAATACATTATAGAAATAATATATAACTTTTAAAAATGTTATTTCCATTATTATTACCATCCTTGAAAAGTTGTATCCAGGTGGTAGTCTTCCATACACACAAATTAATATTGTGTATCCATTTTGATAGATGTGTGTGAGAGTTTATGTATTACCCTTAAAACAATTATTAGGATATTTTGGATTATAGAAATATAATATATGTTTGGAATTATAATAATTTTGTGGTTTTCAAAATTGAAAAAAATGAATATTGATGGATGTTACCTCTCTTTCTGGTAACACCTTTAGGTTTCCACCAAATTGATTCCATGGTTGGATTTTATACATAATTGAGGATTATAGTTTGTGAAGAGTAGTTTTTAGAGTTTATGTAGGAAGAATTTTAGTAAAAAAATAGCATGAGATGTGTGACGAAGTGAGGTGGTGATTTCACTTTTATAGAGAAGGAGGAGTATAAAATATGTATATATAAAAGGTAAACATTATTAAAAGGTCTCCCTTATATAATATACCTAAAATAATTATTTCTTTTCTAGGAATTTTTTTATAAGATCTAAATAAGTATATAAATTTCTTTTGGTCTCATTTCTATGGTATTTGGTGACTTATTTAAAGATTAACCACATAGTAAATTGGGTTTTACCTTAGTCGATGAAATTAATTTTGATTAACTTCACTAATATATTTGGTAAAAAAATGATTTAACAAACTGGAAAATATAAAATATCATTATTAATAATATGGAATCTTTTTTTACAAAATAATGTACACATATTTGGAAGAAACTAATTTCAAATTAATCTCACAGAAAGGATGTAACAATGGGATTTTAATGTTAGGAGATCAAAAGATAGAAATGTATTTATATACAATTTCATTGATAAATTAATTACAATTTAGTAATTTAGATTATTATAGGTAAAATTGATCTAAATATACTGAAAATCTAATTTAAATCATAATTTAATTATAACATTAAAAAAGATTAAAATGAATTTTTTATTAATTTTCCATGTTTTTCACAATTTATAAATAAATGAAACTTATGATAAATTTTACAAAAAAAAACTGAAATAAAAATTTTATATTCTACTTTAAAAATTTATGAATATTTTTTGAAATAAAATTTATTATAGTATCATAAATTATATTTAAAATTAGTGCTCCATTAAAAGAAGGTAAATTTTACCATTAAAAAAATATATATTATTATAATTAAAATTGGATTCATTCTTATCTTATTCCAATCACTATTGTTGGATGAATATAAAAACCCGTTTATTGAATATATAATTTATAAATTTCAATAATATTTGTCACTAATAGTGATTGATTTAATTTATTTTGATGGAACCCTTTAGGGGAATACAAATACTTTTTCATAAAAGCACATCCTTTATATTCAATTAGTTTATTATCATCATTTATGATTGATTTATTATTAATGAATTCGTTTTAAAATAATGTTTATACAATATATTCATATATTAGATAATCTTATTCATATCATTCATTCCAATTTCATGTAGATATGTATAATTATATTTCGATAATAAAATAAATACTATATTGTAGTTCAGTAAAATTCGGTCTTATGTGTATGGAATGTCGTCAAAATAACTAAGAATTTTCTTTCAGAAGAAAAACATATTGTTCCATTTAGTGAAATAATTACATGGTTTTATGTATAAATAAATCATAAGATTGTGTAACGTGCAAACGAATACCATCAATGAATTTTTTTAAAATAATTCATAAAAAATAGTGGTGTTACAATCATAATAAAAACCCTCATGTGTTATCACAAAATATTCTTCAACATTCATAATTATCTAATGATCACCATAATAATAACAAAGTATCAAATGAAAAATTTTGTATTGAATATAACTACAACATCTTGGAGTTGGTGTCTGACATCATTATATTTGTATAGATATAAGAGATCAAGTCCCTAAGGACCGATCATTTTAATAGTTTTGGAGAACCATCTAGAAACATGATAACAATATTACATTGTGATTAGAAAATAAAACATAATACATAACAATATAAAATGAATTTATTCCATAAAAACTCATTTAAATATTTTTTATTCAAATACATAGGAAAAGAAACAAAAAAAGGGTGAGATCACATGTTTTTTAAGTGATAATTAGAATAGAATCTATCATGAATCAATAACTATATTAAAATTTTAAAGATAAACAAATACACACACATTCCTTTTTGAAAAACATTATTTTCATTTTAATACAAGGTAAAATCAACATGGTATGGTAAATAACATAAAACCCATTCCAATTAATCAATATACTAATAATGAAATACATCCATATATAATATCATAGAAAAAATATCATGGATAAAAATAATTATTTCATTGTGAATGATGTAAATTCATAAATATTTTATTTCATGCTTTCCACGAACATGATACATTTACCATCACGAAATAACATTGTGGATGTTTAAAACTATTGGGTAAAAACCTATCTGATTTTACCACTGATATGTCTCATTAGACTACCAATGCATTTACAGACTCTCTATAAACATGACCCACACATGTATTTCATGTCCAATTAAATTCACATATATCAACTAGTATAATTAATTCATAAAAAAATTTCCTTATAATCAAATATCTATATTCAGTAAATAATGCAGATTTATCAATATTTTCTCAGTTATTCAAAAAACATTCAAAAAATCACAAAATCTAAAAATGATTAATAATTTAAAAATTAGTAAAATCAATTATAAAATAATTTTTCTATTTAATATAAATGTAATTTATTGTAAAAAATGTATATAATAGATAATTGATACATGTGAATGTTAACTATCACAAAACCAAATGAGATTGAGCAATTACTTTTACCTGTTGTTAATTTTCAAGGGATAAACCCATAGTTGAAATTATTCAAACATAAAATACCATTATTTATTAACAAATCAGTATATTACATTTAAAATGTAATTTTATACATTATATAATGTAAGTTCGACACATAAAATTTTAATATGCCTTAATTAAGGGAAAAGAAGATGATGTCACCGACCTAATACATGATTTTGGTTTAACAATATTTAACCTCATTTATTTCTTTATTCAACATGTTATTATCATATTATAAAACCATATTAATATTTAAAATTTCAAATATCATCCTTTAATAACTTATTACCACTCGTTATTTAGTTTTCTTTTATTTATTTTGATATTTTAGAGGTTAGATTCCTTGTTTTCTCATTGATTCATTGTTATGATTATTCTGGTTCTTATGATTATTATATAGTTTCATCTTATCTAGAATATTAATCATTAAATAATTATTATATTTGTTAATTAATTATACTTTTAATACCATTCACTAATTATTTTTTATATAATTTAAGAACATTACGTTCATGAAGATGATAGGTTCCACGTACGACTGAGTAACATTAATATTTTTCAATGACCATTACGAAAATATGTTGAGTAATATATTATTTTTTTAGAATTATAATTATATCATGTACGACATATTATTTCATTATATATATATATGTCATCCATGTGTTTTTTTAATGAAAAGTGTTTAACATCATCTTGTGAAGTCAGTAGTCAACACGTACATGAACAATGTTGGTATCTTTCATAGAGTGAAGTGGAAACGAAGAAAATTATATATATTATCATTTCAGAATGTAAAATATGTCATTAATATCATAATTCTTTTATTTGCAAAAAATATAATCATTAAATTTCTCTGTATCACCTTCCATGTAAAGCAGTACTAAATGACGAATCAAATAGTTTCATGAGGTGGTAGTCCTCCCAACACACGATTGACATTATCTTATCCTTTATAAAATAGAAATTTAAAAAAAATGTTGGATGTAATGACTATAGAGGTATAATTATTTTATAAATATCATATATATACTTCATATCATTCATCATACCTAACTATGAAATGTGGAAAAGGAAAAAATGAATGCCATCCATTCGTGTGGCAGCAGTCCTATATACAAACGGATACTAGTTTCGTAACCTAGTTAATGTATGTGTAGGTGGTTGTAGGTAATATCCTTAAAAAATTATATAAAAGATAATGAGGATATTATATCATAATTTCTTAATAATAATTTAATTATGTAGAGGAAGAAATCCAATAACAATTGTCATAGATTAATGTTACCACTTTATTGGGTATCTTCATTAGGTTTGCAATGAAGCCTCCCAATATTGTATTTCTTAAAAAAAATTAGTCCTATAGGATGATAGGATTAATTTTGAAATGTTATTTGTGTTGGTATTATCAAAATAATTATTTTTAAAGAGTTAAGATGATAGGGTAGGGGTGGACTTTTAAAAGTGAGGTGAGTGGCACACTTCTAATTTTTTAACAGAATGACTTCCACACTCATTATTTTCATTTCACAAGGCTCAAATAATAAACCATTATCTGTAATAGAAGTTATAGGGATGAAATATTTCCATAAAATATATTTAATACTTGTTTCAATGTCATTTTAACCCTTCTCTTTCCAGTCAAACCACTTGTAAATACATTTTTACCTTATCACCAGTAATTAATTTTTATTATTTTCATTATATATTTTGGTCAAAAATTAATTTGACCATGTTATAAAGTACGGATTACTTTTATTTATAAATGGAATGAATTTTTAATAATTCCATTAATAGAAGAGAATGATTTTAATTTAATATTAATCCCTTAGATGTGATGATAAAGTCTACTTTTGAAGAGTAAATTGTCTAAATGCCACAACATTTTTATATAAAAATTAAATTTAAATATTTTTTCAATGACATAAATTGTCTTTATTTATTAAAATTTAATATATTTTTAATTTAAACCCAATTAATAAAATAAATACAATTATATATTAATTAAAAGAAATTTTAGTTTTCAATTAAAATTTTGTATTTTAATCTATTCATAAAAAAATGAATATTTTTAGAAAATTTACTAGAATTCAACCCAAGATAATTTTTATATTATGATTAAAAAAGTAAATTTAATTTTATATAATAAATATTTAAAAACTAATAAAAATAAATTATAAATGTTTTGAATAATGAGAGGCTAAACAGTCATCTGGAAAAAATATTTTTCTAAAAAAAGTTATTTTACAATAAAATGATTAATATTTTATCTATAATAAATAAATAAGTATTATTTTTATAAATTATTTAGTAATTCTAATACCAAAAAATTTCAACAGTTAGGTGAAACATATCAAATTAGAAAATAATATTTTAATAATACATCAAATTTTATTTAAACTCTGTATTTAATGTAATGCAAGCTAAACAAAGTTTTGTGTGTAATGAATTATAAGATTATTTTTTTGTGTAATATAAGATAAAAAATTATTCATGTTATCAAGTATAATGAATATATTGAATTTATTTTCAAAAAATTAATATATTATAAAGTGTCAGGGTGTCATATTTTCTTTTAAGCTTAGTGTTATGTGGCATAAATACAATTAAATATTATGTTCATGATTTAAAATATCTCGGAGTAAAATTCTACCCACCATAAATAAATTTCAACTTCAAAATATTAACATGATATCATAAATCAGGGGTTTTACATTTGGATGTACGCTTATTGAAATCCCACATCAAGAGAAGGGTAAATAAAACATTCTCTTAATAGGTGATAAAGGGAAGTGGAGTGGTTGAATGTAATAATATATAATATGATTCCAAAATAGAGAAAATAGGTGGGAAATTAGAACATAGACATATATGTGAAGACAAACACTCAATTTCTGATGGACAATGACATATTATATGGTCTGAAGAAGTTAACGACCAAAAATACATAAACCGACACTGTTAAAAAGGTATTTGATGTCATCAATATAATGATTATATAGAAATGATTTTTTTTCATTTCAAAACCCTTTTACTATATTTGAATAATTATTTGAATCTTTGATAATATATGTAAATACACAAACTTTATATATTATTAATTAATATGAAAAATTAATTCCATCAATTATTTCAATCAATTTCAACTTCACACACGTTATAAGAAATGAATTTATAAAAATATTTTTTAATATTGATGTGATAAATTTCAATTTTAACATCTCATCATATCAAGAATTTAATGATAATTCATTCCTTATATTTTTTGTCATCATTATGGAGAAAATTTTCATTATAAGTTATCCAATATTAATAAATATATTTATATTGACGTTGAAAATTAATCTCTAAATATCTACCAAAATTCAACTTAAAAAATTTCTTAAATGATTAACCATATTTAACTTCCAAATAATTACTATCGATAACTATAGAAATGAATAAACTGAATTAACAAAATAAACTTATCATTAATCCCCCCAAAAATTATGTAGTCCATAATCATCACATTCCAAACATGTGAATTCCTTCATCAAGTATTTTTTTGAAACACTGTAACCATGTTAATTAAAATAAAATCTTTTTGAAAACATTTATGTTTCCTTATACCTTATACAGAAAATATATTATTGGCTATATTACGTAAATATAAAGATGACATTGAATCCAATAATGATTATATAAACCAATTTTTTATCAAATCATTAATCAGTAAAATGTTAGTTAGATATATCTAATTTACATTGTCGATATTAGTCATATCTTTATCCAAAAGAAACATCCAAATATCCAAAAAATATTAAGGGTTATATTTCATTAAAAAAATCGATGAATTTTAACTTGTAATTAATGAATTTTTTATAGGTCATTGTTATTTTCCAACACATGATTTTGAATACTTAATGAAAAATAACTTAATTAAAATCATTACACATTTTATAATTATTAAATATAGGATATCATTGATAAAAAACTAAACTAAAATAATTCTTGAATCCATGAATAATAAAATTAATCATCCCACTCCTTCTTTGATTAAATCAAAAGGTTTACCATGATCCATCAGTTTTATTTGATTCTTGGTACATTTGTTTATGTAGTACCATATATCCTAACAGTTGATCAATTGAAATTTTGAACCTTTTTTATTTTTGTTGAAATCATGAGAATAGATCCCCCTTTTTCCACTCACGAGGAAAATACATTTCCCTCTTATGCATAAACTAATTTTTTTCTTTATAAAATTATGACATGTGGTAAAATATTTCATTCCCTTATTCATTTTATCAGCATTTTTCTATGCCATAATATTATTCTATTACTTACCATTAAAGACATAATAATTATATATTTACTTCTCTATCATATTATAACATGATATTATATCCTCTTATGATGTTAATTTTAGGGAGTCTAGTTTTTTTTCAAAATATTTCCTTTATCCTTTTAAATAAATGATCATTCATACTCTTTGGGTTATGTGCATTTGTGTAGTTCACATTCATTCTAATATGAACCATTAATAAATTATTTCAATCACTATATTAGGTCATGTAATTATTAAACATAATTTATAATAAAAACATATTAAATAAATAACATAAATTAAAAAAATATATGCACAATTAATCTCATAATCATAAACATGGTTTCTTTTGGGCTACCATTATTTTCAAATCATTCATAATGGGATGTAATAAAAATGTGAATTATCCGAAATTATGTCCCTTGGGAGTGTCAAACTAGGTTCACTTTAAAGACCATTATTAAAAATTAAGTGATGATCGGGTTGAACAAACTTTTCCTTTCTTATTTATTACCCGTATGTAGCTATTTAGAAGAACTATAAGGCCCCAGCCTTAAACCTTACTTAAACATGAGTTATTACAAGATTACACATTGAGGATCTTTTCAGGTTTAGAGTTTTAGAGAATTAGATCATGAAACTTGCATTACATTCCACATTTAAACAAAGTGGTTACATAAAAGACAATATTCATTCTTCCCATCAATGGAAACCTATTTAAAATAAAACACGGATTCATTCTTGACACATCCTTGACACTATCGTCACATCAGGTACCTTTCCCTTGACCTGTGAAAAACATTTCAATAACTTGGGATGAGCATAAAAAGCTCAGTAAGGGTTATAAAAATATGGAAAGGAAACATGAGTTCATATATACATAAGAATGAAATCATACTTTACCCATAAAACATAGGCATATCAAATCATGAATAAATCATAGAAAACATAAGACATAAAGGTAACTTGAGGCATTCATAACATTCTTACGTAAGGAGTAACCCTCTTGGTTACGTTTGGAATACCCATCACAGTATATTCCCTAAATCTCTTCGGAGAAACCTTAACGTTTCACTCCTTCGCGTTACCCAATGCATTGGAGAGCTATATCGGGCTCACCCACCCTTAGTTTATCACGGAACCACCCATTCTTCATAACAATGCCCAAGAACCATAACATAATCGTATCACATAAACATGAATAAAGGAAACATAACATTTCCACATTTCAATCACAATATAACATTTTAGGATATTGAAATAATCAATCCATTCAAAAAGAAACCATTTCCAAAACCATTTAAAACATTTAATAATGAGATTTTTGAATCAAAGAGTCCCATACTACCTTGAAGCTTTTAACATTTTAAACCATTAATATCCATATAAATAAATCCTTAAAACCATTTTGAAAACATGGATATTAATAAGAAGAAATAATTAAAACATTTAAAAAGATATTTGGGTTAAAGGGGTTTTACCAAAATTAGAGACACTTGAATACAATAATCGAGGAATAACATTTAGTCAGAACTTTATAATATCATGAGAATAAAAGGATTCATGATATAATACTCCAAAGGATAGTATATACACTATATAAAAGTGAATTGGTGCATAACAACAATGAACCCTCAATAGAAATGTCAAATGTGATGAAATCCCTTATAAAGAAGGTATCCTTAAATTAAGGACAAATAAATATCAAAAATATGTGTGACAAATATATATACACCCAATATAAGTGGATATTAAGTGTAAAACAATAAAAGTTCATTCACACATATTCAATGGATGACATATTCAATGACTACAAGTTGAACCCAATGAAATCAAAATTAGGTTAAAAAGTTCCCTTGTCAGCCTAACGACATCACATCAAAATGAGTTGATGAGAGATAAAAAAGTGTATCTCATCAATTGGACATAAAATTTACATCAATAAGGATGTATGAGAACATATCCCAACATAAAAATATGTAAATTAAAAGACCCAATAAAATAAGTCTTTTAAAAAAAAGGAGGGTGAAAGGTTCCCTTACCGACTTGGGTATCTTTCAAAACATACACCCCATGAAAGAAAGACAATAGGTCATTGATGTAAATACTCATAAACGAAAGTATATTAAACATAGAGTAGAATAATGGGCACTACATACACCACTCAATGGAATTTGTGGCAAATGTAGCATAAATATCACGGGAATAAAAGTGAGATGAAAAATCCCTTACGAAAACTCGGCAGCCTAACGACGCCACATAAAACATCCGAATATGGATTGATGAGATCAAATTGAGTATCCCATCATTTTACAATAGAATTTACAGCAAGTGGAATATAAAAGAAAATCCCCCAACATTGCAAGGAGGAGTTTAAAAGAAGTGACATAAAGGAGAGTAGTTAAAAAGAAAGAGAGAGGTTAGATCTCTTACGAAAGTTCGGCAGCCTAACAGTGCCACTCAAAACTTCAAAAATGGATTGATGAGAGAGAATAGGGTCTCTCATCACATGAACATAAAAATTACATTAAATGTAATATAAAAGAACATCCCAATCATAAGAAAGATGAGCTTAAAATAAATGACATAAAAGAGTGTACTTAAAAAGAAAGAGAGTTGTAGGATCCCTTACCTCGGGTCCGACATGACTCGATCATTATTTAATCTCCTGAATAATAAACTTGAGTTAATTTCTAATTCCTTAAGAACCCTTTTCAAGTTCATTATTACTTTTATACCACTTATTACCATGTCATAAACATTATGTAATCATTTAAGTTAATAATATTTGTTTTCCGATATTTGGTTCTAAAGTCGAAAGTGGACTTCTTACAATTACATGTTGTTCATGTGGCCAAATGTTTATATTATCCAGAATTTTATTCATTATGTAGATATCATATATGTCATATATATCCAGTACATGCATTCATTTATAACATTACATAATCATTTAGAGGTAAGAAATGAAGTGCACCGTTCATGGAGACGGTAAGACGTACGTACGCATGAACGCTACTTTCATTTCAATTTAGTATTTTATAGAATGGAATAATAATGATATAAAGGTATATTATAATTCCAGTATAATATCATATATAATATCATTAAATCCATCCTTTATACGTCCCACGTATGGCATTAACGAATCACATCACTTTGAGGGGGCGGTAGTCCGCACTTCTTTAAATGAAGATATCGTGTATACCCATAATGGAATCCATAAAGGTAAGACCAAAATGAAAAATACAGAAGCATAAAAAAAACATAAACATATTATATATCACATATAAAAATATTGACATCATAATGGCCACCTTTGAAGGTGTTAAATGAGTATTGAACAATCATCGTTTCGGGAGGCAGAATTTCACCATCAACGAAAACCATATGTTCTTTAACCATTTGATGTAGTTTTGTGAGAGTGTAGCTCGAATAAATCTTATAAAAACATCCTAGTATATTGAAGATACTGGTGTTGTTACAAAAGAAGTAAATAAAAATATTTTAGGCGGTTGGAGAAGCAATATAAAACAAATGAACATAAGAGAAAGAATTACCTTTAAAAGTGTAACTCCTTTTGATTTGAGCCTAAAGGCTTCCTTTGAAAGGATTCTGCCCAATAGTAATCCTCTAGGATGAGGAGAGTGATGTGGAGAGAGTAAATGTGCATGGGTTGGCCGAGCCAAAGGCTTGAGGAGTGTGTTAAATGAGGTAGGGGTGGGGGCCTTTTATAAGAGGAGAGGAAGGGCACTTTTGGAAAGTAAAGAAATATTACATTATTTGAAAATGTGTTTCGGTTTCAAAAGGTCCCACATTGATATAATTCTTGGATAAGGTGATAAGGCTTCGAAATCCACTCATCCAATAAGTTTTGGACATGTTTAGTTCATAGATTTTACATTATCTTTCCATTTTATTTAAATCATCAAATAATGATGTCATCGCTGCATCATTATTATGTCATAAATAATTTAATTTATTTAATGTCTAAAAATTATATAAAAAACACTATGATGTAGGAAATCGTTTTAGCTTTCCAATGAATATTTATAATCAAAAATATGACTTTTATAACCCCACTTAAAAATTGTTTTAGTAAAACATATAATGTTTGTGTCAATTTTACTTTTACATTAAATAAAATGTTATTTATGTCATTTCCCAACCAAAGTGGATCCTTGGGGTCCCCAAGTTGATCCATGGCTTTTATTTGTCGGCCATGATACAACCAATGAGGGTAAGACATGTGTCAAGCTAATCTCATTTTATTAAAGCATTATTTTTACCTTAAACTACACTAATTACCACTAATCGCGATTAAAAAATTTAATAAGTTACTATTCACCAAAAAATTATTTTAATCTCATTAAACCACATTTTACTTCTTAATGAAAACCATGTATGTCGGATTTTTGAAAATCAAAACACAATGATGGCAAAATTTCATTTAAACGGAAAATCAGTTTTTATAAGTACCACTTAGTGGTTTCACTATTCATCAAAAATTGAAGTTTTTCAGAAAAATCCCAAAAATTCACCCTAAGCTATATTTGATATTCTGAATTCAAAAATGAAGTCCGTTTTACAAAATTCAAAAAATATAAGTCACATTAATTAATTTAATAATTAATTCCCGCTGTCATGACAAATAGCGTGTTTTTATGAAACAATAAGTATCAAAAGATTGACACTAGTTTAAGTCTGATTTCAAAGTGAAATTGATTCCAACGACCACTATTGGATTTAATGGTAAAACTATTTTCTAATTTCACTTTAAAACCAATTCAAAATATATTCTAATCATATAAATAAATTAGATTAAAAAGTGGTTTTGAATTAAAATACAACATTTTACACTATTCATTAAAAAAATGAACGTTATCGGAAAGAGACCAAAAATTTACACAAAGTAAATTTTGATGTCCCGATTCTTAATAAGAGTTTTATTTGGTCCAAAAGAATGTTTAAGAGTGAACAAAACAATCATTAATGACGGTTCTCCATCAAAAGGTGATAAGGGAATCTTTAGTGAAAACTAGGGCATATACGCCTAAAATTGAATTCTTTCCGTATTTAAAGCCTTTATCTTTTATTGTATAAATGTAAAAATATTTAAGAACATATATAATCATATTTTAGTTATTTATATCCATTCCAGCCATTACAACGGCTAAATGTTAACCAACATTTAAAATTTATTATTAGAGTGCAGCGTAAGATTCCGAAGAAACTCGTTGTTGCGTGTTGGGTACGCCATCGAGCATAGCGTCCCCTTTAACGTCATATCAATATTTTATTCACAAATATGGATAAATATGAAAATTTCATATTCTTTATTTACCTGGGGTGTTACATCCTTCGCCCCATTTGGGAAATGCGTCCTCGCAATTTTAAAAAATTTGAGCTCGGAAACATCCTTGAAAGTCCCACATCGGAACAAGAGTCGGTAAAACAATCACTTTAAAATAAAGAAAGATAAGCACAGAGGTCACCTGAGTTAACCCATACTAGGAGTCCAAGTATGAAAACATCGACATGGAAGAGAAAACATAGGGTCATGTTCTGATGGAGAGTAATAGAAAACATGTTTAGGAGAAAGTTAACCCTGAGAAAATCACAAACTTGTGATGGGTTAAACGGTATTCGATTCCCCAGTAAGAAAATTTAATAGACAAAATTTTTTTTAAGTTACTTTTTATTGAGTAATTTATTCTTAAGGAAACACAATAAATTATCATGTTGACTTTCAACTTTTACACAAACTCGTATTTTCTCCAAAAGACGAGTATTTAGGAAGACTTGTTCACATTAAGAGTACTGTAATCAACTTCTAGAGAATCACATAATCCACAAAAGATAACTATATACATCCCATGTCTTTAGACTTTAACCAAAACCAAAACCAAAAAGGCTAGTACAAGATCAGATAATCCAGAAAAGGATAACCCTTTATAAAAAGAAAATCTATTCTTATCCTCCAAAATGTGTCCAACAAAACCCAAAGTTCAACGAGGACCATTCTATAATCAATTTGTCCATAAAATTTTTCAAAGTAAACCAAACTAAGATTGAAACCCAAATATTTGAAGGATTTAGTCACATAGTCTTCCAAGTTAAATCGTAACATTTATCTCCAAACAACATCAGTTGCTTCTAAAGTCTCGTATTAAAAATTAATTAACCTAATCACATATTCTCCATGATAGGTTATTCATTTTCATAAATAACCCAAAATCAACTTACTCTTAATTCATAAAATCATATAACTAGAATGAATCAGTCAAACTAACCAGAGACTTCAGGTAGTCCAGTGGTAGGCGATAAATACCAGTCGCACATTGGTTGTGGGTTCGATTCCCGCAGCTTTGTCCGACACGACGGGATGTCACACGGTCTACGTGTTGTCCTTTTTCCAAAACTATATAATTCTTAAAACATTCCCCAAAAAGAGATAAACTCTTCAAAAATAAACATAACATATTTTAACCTCAAGTTTTTCTCATGCCTTTCATTTTCCATCATATCATATAATAACCCATAATTACATCAAAAGTAAGGATTATATAAACTCTAATGGTTAACTTTATAATTATTACCTGAACTTCCACATCGATTGGTCATCTCATATATGATGCACCAAAGAACATACCAAGGTTCAAGTGGTTGATCATGACTCCTTGATAGTTGGTTTAGAACAACCATGATATTCCTCATTGAATCCCCCATTTTATCTAGTATCTTAATCAGAGAACCACCACTATTTCCTTCAAAACTGTTGTCTCTCTGGTGCCTGCTAGATCCAGCCATTTACTAAAACCAAAAAGGTCAGTGTGAGTATATCAACATAACCATCATGTAATAATGAGTAAGATAGACAATAAGATATACTTACTCATTCACTTTATCTAAAACTAAGACTCTTTCTGAAATCCTAACCATTATGGTAATTGTCACTTATGCTTAAAGAATACCCAAACCTCTAAAGTTATCTAAAAAGACCTTTGATACCAACTATAAGGCCCCAACCTTAAACCTTACTTAAACTTGAGTTATTAAAAGATTACACATTGAGTATCTTTTCAGGTTTAGAGTTTTAGAGAATTAAATCATGAAACTTGCATTACATTCCACATTTAAACAAAGTGGTTACATAAAAGACAATATTCATTCTTCCCATCAATGGAAACCTATTTAAAATAAAACACAGATTCTTTTTTGACACATCCTTGAAACTATCGTCACATCACGTACCTTTCCCTTGACCTGTGAAAAACATTTCAAAAACTTGGGATGAGCATAAAAAGCTCAGAAAGGGTTTTAAAAATATGGAAAGGAAACATGAGTTCATATATACATAAGAATGAAATCATACTTTACCCATAAAACATAGGCATATCAAATCATGAATAAATCATAGAAAACATAAGACATAAAGGTAACTTGAGGCATTCATAACATTCTTACGTAGGGAGTAACCCTCTTGGTTACGTTTGGAATACCCATCACAGTATAATCCCTAAATCTCTTCGGAGAAACCTTAACGTTTCACTCCTTCGCGTTACCCAATGCATTGGAGAGCTATATCGGGCTCACCCGCCCTTAGTTTATCACGGAACCACCCGTTCGTCATAACAATGCCCAAGAACCATAACATAATCGTATCACATAAACATGAATAAAGGAAACATAACATTTCCACATTTCAATCACAATATAACATTTTAGGATATTGAAATAATGAATCCATTCAAAAAGCAACCATTTCCAAAACCATTTAAAACATTTAATAAAGAGATTTTTGAATCAAAGAGTCCCATACCACCTTGAAGCTTTTATCATTTTAATCCATTAATATCCATTAAAATAAATCCTTAAAACCATTTTTGAAAACATGGATATTAATAAGAACAAATAATTAAAACATTTAAAACGATATTTTGGTTAAAGGGGTTTTACCAAAATTAGAGACACTTGAATATAATAATCGAGGAATAACATTTAGTCAGAACATTATAATATCATGAGAATAAAAGGATTCATGATATAATACTCCAAAGGACAGTATATACACCATATAAGAGTGAATTGGTGCATAACAACAATGGACCCTCAATAGAAATGTCAAATGTGATGAAATCCCTTATAAAGAAGGTATCCTTAAATTGAGGACAAAAAAATCTCAAAAATATGTGTGAAAGATATATATACACCAAATATAAGTGGATATTAAGTGTAAAACAATAAAAGTTCATTCACACATATTCAATTGATGACATATTCAATGACTACAAGTTGAACCCAAAGAAATCAAAATTGGGTTAAAAAGTTCCCTTGTCAGCCTAACAGCATCACATCAAAATGAGTTGATGAGAGATAAAAAGTGCATCTCATCACTAGGACATAAAATTTACATCAATAAGTATGTATAAGAACATATCCCAACATAATAATATGTAAATTAAAATACCCAATAAAATAAGTCTTTTAAAAAAAGGAGGGTGAAAGGTTCCCTTACCGACTTGGGTATCTTTCAAAACATACACCCCATGAAAGAAAGACAATAGGTCATTGATGTAAATACTCATAAACGAAAGTATATTACAAAAAGAGTAGAATAATGGGCACTACATACACCACTCAAATGAATTTGTGGAAAATGTAGCATAAATCTCACGGGAATAAAAGTGAGATGAAAAATCCCTTACAAAAACTCGGCAGCCTAACGGCGCCACATAAAACTTCCGAATATGAATTGATGAGATCAAATAGAGTATCACATCATATTACAGTAGAATTTACAGCAAGTGGAATATAAAATAAAATCCCCCAACATTGCAAGGAGGAGTTTAAAAAAAGTGACATAAAGGAGAGTACTTAAAAAGAAAGAGAGAGGTTAGATCTCTTACGAAAGTTCGGCAGCCTAACGGCGCCACTCAAAACTTCCAAAATGGATTAATGAGAGAGAATAGGGTCTCTCATCACATGAACATAAAAATTACAGTAAATTTAATATAAAAGAACATCCCAATCATAAGAAAGATGAGCTTAAAATAAATGACATAAAAGAGTTTACTTAAAAAGAAAGAGAGTTGTAGGATCCCTTACCTCGGGTCCGACTTGACTCGATCGTTCTTTAATATCCTGAATAATAAACTTGAGTTAATTTCTAATTCCTTAAGAACCTTTTTCAAGTTCATTATTACTTTTATACCACTTATTACCATGTCATAAACATTATGTAATCATTTAAGTTAATAATATTTGTTTTGCCGATATTTGGTTCTTAAGTCGAAAGTGGACTTCTTACAATTACATGTTGTTCATGTGGCCAAATGTTTATTATATCCAGAATTGTATTCATTATTTAGATATCATATATTTCATATTTATCCTGTACATTCATGCATTTATAACATTACATAATCATTTAGAGGTAAGAAATGAAATGCACCGTTCATGGAGACGGTAAGCCGTACATACGCATGAACACTACTTTCATTTCTATTTCGTATTTTATAGAATGGAATAATAATGATATAAAGGTATATTATAATTATAGTATAATATCATATATAATATCATTAAATCCATCCTTTATACGTCCCATGTATGGCATTAACAAATCACATCACTTTGAGGGGGCGGTAGTCCGCACTTCCTTAAATGAAGATATCGTGTATACCCATAATGGAAGCCATAAAGGTAAGACAAAAATGAAAACTACAGAAGCATAAATAAAACATAAAAATATTATATATCATATATAAAAATATTGACATCATAATGGCCACCTTTGAAGGTGTTAAATGAGTATTGAACAATCATCGTTTCGGGAGGCAGAATTTCCCCATCCACGGAAACCGTATGTTCTTTATCCATTTGATGTAGTTGTGTGAGAGTCTAGCTCAAATAAATCTTATAAAAACATCCTAGTATATTGAAGATACTGGTGTTGTTACAAAAGAAGTAAATAAAAAGATTTTAGGGTGTTGAAGAAGCAATATAAAACAAATGAACATAAGAGAAAGAATTACCTTTAAAAGTGTAACTCCTTTTGATTTGAGCCTAAAGGCTTCCTTTGAAAGGATTCTGCCCAAAGGTAATCCTCTAGGATGAGGAGAGGGATGTGGAGAGAGTAAATGGGCAGGGGTTGGCCGAGCCAAAGGCTTGAGGAGTGTGTTAAATGAGGTAGGGTGGGGGCCTTTTATAAGAGGAGAGGAGGGGCACTTTCGGAAAGTAAAGAAATATTATTTTATTTGAAAATGTTTTTCGGTTTCAAAAGGTCCCACATTGATTTAATTCGTGGATAAGGTGATAAGGCTTCGAAATACACTCATCAAATAAGTTTTGGACATGTTTAGTTCATATATTTTACATTATCTTTCCATTTTATTTCAATCATCAAATAATGATGTCATCACTGCATCATTATTATGTCATAAATAATTTAATTTATTTAATGTCTAAAAATTATAAAAAAAATACTATGATGTAGGAAATCGTTTTATCTTTCCAATGAATATTTATAATCAATAATATGACTTGTATAACCCCACTTAAAAATTGTTTTAGTAAAACATATCATGTTTGTGTCAATTTTACTTTTACATTAAATAAAATGTTATTTATGTCATTTCCCAACCAAAGTGGATCCATGGGGTCCCCAAGTTGACCCATGGCTTTTCTTGGTCGGCCATGATACAACCAATGAGGGTAAGACATGTGTCAAGCTTATCTCATTTTATTAAAGCATTATTTTTACCTTAAACTACACTAATTACCACTAATCGCGATTAAAAACTTAATAAGTTACTATTCACCAAAAAATTATTTTAAACTCATTGAACCACATTTTACTTCTTAATGACAACCATGTATGTCGGATTTTTGAAAATCAAAACACAATGATGGCAAAATTTCATTTAAACGGAAAATCAGTATCTATAAGTACCACTTAGTGGTTTCACTATTCATCAAAAATTGAAGTTTTTCAGAAAATTCCAAAAATTCACCCTAATCTATATTTGATATTCTGAATTCAAAAATGAAGTCCGTTTTACAAAATTCAAAACATATAAGTCACATTAATTAATTTAATAATTAATTCCCACTGTCATGACAAATAGCGTGTTTTTATGAAACAATAAGTATCAAAAGATTGACACTAGTTTAAGTCTGATTTCAAAGTGAAATTGATTCCATCAACCACTATTAAATTTAATGGTAAAAATATTTTCTAATTTCACTTTAAAACCAATTCAAAATATAATCTAATCATATAAATAAATTAGATTAAAAAGTGGTTTTGAATTAAAATACAACATTTTACACTATTCATTAAAAAAATGAACTTTATCGGAAAGATACCAAAAATTTACACAAAGAAAATTTTGAAGTCCCGATTCTTAATAAGAGTTTTATTTGGTCCAAAAGAATGTTTAAGAGTGAACAAAACAATTTTTAATGACGGTTCGCCATCAAAAGGTGATAAGTGAACCTTTAGTGAAAACTAGGGCATATACGCCTAAAAATGAATTCTTTCCGTATTTTAAGCCTTTATCTTTTATTGTATAAATGTAAAAACATTTAAGAACATATATAATCATGTTTTAGTTATTTATATCCATTCCCGCCATTACAACGGCTACATGTTAACCAACATTTAAAATTTATTATTAGAGTGCAGCGTAAGATTTCGAAGAAACTCGTTGTTGCGTGTTGGGTACGCCATCGAGCATAGCTTCCCCTTTAAAGTCATATCAATATTTTATTCAAAAATATTGATAAATATGAAAATGTCAGGATTCTTTATTTACCTGGGGTGTTACAAGAACAATGTCCACCTGTAGTATGTTGAAAAAGATATATTACTAGTAAAACCCACATATTATATTCCTCAAAAATACATTACAATTTCCTTCTATAATTATCATAAATGTGTATAATATAATTATGTTCCCTAATATATGTCTTCTTAAGATTAATTTTAAACAATTATACCAATCTTCCTCTAGTACAAACTATAGATGCCCTAAATCTATCAGCCTAGAGAAAGTTTCTTAATTTATTACATTAGAATAGATATAAGAAATCAAATCCTTACAGACCAATAAATTTAGAATTTATAGAGAACCAAATACATTCATGATTCCAATATTAAATTATTAATATAAAATAAAACACAATTCATAAAACAAAATTACTTTCATTCTTAAAACACACTAAATCATTTCATTTTAATATACTAAGAAAATGAAACAAAAAAAAGGTTGAGATAAATTGATCAGTATGTGTTATGTAATGTAAACTATATCTAGAATAAATAATTATAATCAAAATGGACGGTTAAATATTAAAAAATACATTTTATTTAAATAAATTATCGTTCGTGGTAAGATAATGCTGAATTAATATGGAAAGATAAAAAACACAAAACACACGACATTAAATCAATAAACATAGAATGAAATTTATACATAGAAAATACCATAGAAAAGACCTCATGGATAATAATAATTAATAAATAATTAATTATTTTAATTCCTATTTATATGACATAATGTTTCTTAGGCACATGATACCATTACTATCTAGATCTATCATCGAAACAATTTAAAACGTATTTGTAGAACCCAATTTTATTTTTCCAAATGATTTGTCTCATGAGATTATCGATGCCTCTATGGGATATATATTATTAGGCACCACCAATTTCCTTTATGTCAAATTAATTACTCATATATTTAATAATATATTATATTCATAACTGATGTTCCATATAACCACGTATCGATATTGAGTAACGGATAAATATTTATCAATATTTCCCCAATTAATAAAATAACTTTCAAAGTAAATAGCATTTTTAAAATTATTTAATATATAGGAATTAGTCATATACATAACAGAATTATATTTATATCTATGATAAATGTAGATTCCAATGAAATATTATCCTAATAAAGTGATTTTTTCAAGAGAATGTTACTAACCACAATCAAAGGTCAGACTTCAAAATAACTTTTACCACCTAGTAATTTTCATCTCAAATTACCTTGGAAAAAATAATATAAACCTAAAATAAAATAAATTATTAGTGAATCATGATATTTCATATAAATGGCTATTATATACCCATATAAAATAAATTAGATGCAATACATTACAATATGCCTCAATAAAAGGAAATTGAGATGAAGTCCCTTACTCCTTTCATCCTTTTGGTGGAACCATATTTAAACTCTATTATAGTGGGTTTAGGAATTTTATTTACTTATAATATATCCATATTAATATTTATAAAATAATATTTTATCCCTTTATTACATATTATCACCCATTCGTTAATAATCTATAATTATTTTCACTTTTTCGGGTGTTAGTTTCCTTTTTTTCCTATTTATTCTTTATTCTGAATGTTCTAGTTCTTGTGAATATTTTATTGTTTCATCATAAAAAATTAATTATTATATTATTTTAATATTTATAAATCATTTTTATTTTATTACCATTTAATAATGATGGTTTTGAGAAATTAAGTATGTCATAAACATGGAAATGGTAGGCCATGCATACGCTTGAGTAACATTTCAATTTTCCCATGATTATTAAAAAAATAGGAAATTTAATTTATTATCATTATATAATGATAAATATATCATTAATAAAATATTATTTCGTTAAATATAAATTTATATATCATTCATGTGGTGTGGTGATTAATAGAGAGTCACATCGTTTCATAATGGTGGTTGTCGAAAAAACAAAAACAACGTTATCATTATTGAATATGTGAAAAGATAAGAAAAAAAGATATATATTTCAATTTTAGAATTATAAATTTATCATTAATATAATATTTTTTTCATTTTTATCCATTGTAATAATTAACATTACCCTTATCACCATTAATATAATGCATTAGTGAATGGTGAATCATAGTACTCCATGAGACAGTAGTCTACCGTACACACGAGTGACATTATCGTATCCCATATGAAATGGAATTTACTAAAAAGGAATATATGACATAATTAATCCATAAGTATAATTATTTCATAAAAATCATATATATACTGAATACCCATCATTATACCCTTCCTTGAGATGTTATAATGGAAAATATAAAATAAATGGTTCATGAAGTTGTAGTCCACTATACACAAAAATGATGATTTAGTAACCCATTTTATGGAAGTGGGGGGAGGCATTCATGAATTAAATTAATATAAAAACATATCATTATATTTAAAATGATGATTTTATTATATAATAATGGCGAAATAATATATTAAAGAGGTGGAGGGATAAATAAAATAAAAAATATCATTAAAGAATGGTTACTCTTCATCGGGTAGTCTATTTATGATTAAACTAAAGTCATCATAGGTTAAATTAAATAAAAAAATAAGGCTTCTAGGACGAGAAGATGGATTTTGGGAAGTTATTTATTTAGGTATATAAGTAACCAAATTTTTATAATATGTGATTATTATAGGAGTGTTTGTGGCCTTTTGTAGGTGAGGTGAGTGGCACAAATGAAATTTTTTAAAATAATGAATTCCAAAAAAAATTCAAGTCATAACCATTAAATAATGAAAAAAATATAGAAAATAAAAAATATAATGTCATAATATTTCCATAATATATAATATAGGCATGGTTTAGGATAATTTAACACTTATCATTCTATTTTAGCCCTGGTTAATCCATTTTTACATTAACCACAAAAATTTAATTTTATTTTTTCACTATTCATTTTGGCCAAATATTAATATGACCTTAATAGATAATATAAATAATGATGAATGAAAAAATTTAAATAATTATTTAAAATTCCATAAAAATAAGATGAAAATTTTATTTTAAAATTTATCAATCATATGAGGTAGGATAAAGTGGTTTTCAATAGAAAATTTTCATAAGGTCATTGATATCATGAAAATGATGATAATAGAACAACATTTTTTAAATTCAATTTTTGTAGAGTTTACGTATTATCTCACTCTTTAAAAAATATATAAATATACAGAATTGAAAAATTTTAATTTCATAAGAACAATTCCATCCTTTTGATTGCTTTCATCAATTTACACATAATTTCATACTCTAAGAAGTAAATTTAGGAAAATAAATTTACTTATAGATGAATTACTAAAAATCAAATTTTAATTATCTAAGAATATATTAGAGAAATTCAATTCCTTCCTATTATCTCTTTATATAATTACATAAACAATTATTATCACAAGATATCCAGTATGAACAAATCGTTATATGCTTACGTAATATATTAATCAATAAAACCTCATCCAATGTTAACCTTAAACCATTTCTTAAGTGGCTAAACATATAGATCTTACAAATGATTAGGATCCAAAAAATTAGAAATGGGGTCAATAAATTTACAAAATTAACTTATCTTTAATTCCCCAAAACCATTAAAAAATTCATAATCACAACATACCAAACAATTGAATACCTTCATATGTATTTTATTGAAGCATTGAAATAACCTGATATACCATAAACCATTATAAAAAACATCGATAATTTCTTTATTTATTAAGTAAATATTATATTCTGGGTTATATTCCATTAATCCAATGATGCTGTAAATTCCATAAATGATATTATAAACTACTTTTTTATCCAATCATTATGATATCCCACGAAAGTCAGTATTCTCTGATTTACATTATCTATAACCATAATCTCTTTGTCCCGACATCAATATCAAAAATCATGAACATATTGAGGGTTATATTTACATCATTTATTTGTTCTATAAATTAAAACCAGACACTGAATCATTTATACTTTTTCACTAGTAACTTTCAATAGAAAATTTTAAATCACAAATGAAAAAGATACAAATGTACAATCCTTATCAATTTTATAATTCCTACAACTAGGATATCATTGATAATATACACAAATGAAATAATTATTGAATCCTTGAGAAATAATATTAATAATTCCACTTAGTCTATGTTAATAGAATAATATTAAACATGATTTATTGTATTCCGTTGATGCTTGGGCCATTCCTTTTTATAGTTCTCCATATCCTAACTTTGAAGAATTCAACATTCTAAACTATTTTCTCTCCATTTTAATAATGAAAATGGTTCTTTTTTTCCAACACATAATACAAACACATTTTCCTCATCATCATTTACCAAGGCGTTTCCTTCCATAGTTATCACAAGTGGGAAAGTGTTTCTTACCCTTATCCACTTTATCTATATTTTTTTCTATTTCATTATTCTTCTATTTCTTCCCTTAAATGATATAATACATTGATAATTTATTATCTATATTTTTAAAACATGATACTATGTCCTTGATTAATAATATTTTGTTTGAGAATAGTTATATCTAAAATCATGCATTAATCCTATCAATTAAATGATCATTCATAAAATTTTCATTGTGTGCATTAATGTGGTTCAAATTCCTTAAAATGGGATACATTTATAAATGATTCCATACACTATATAAGATCATACCATTTTGAAACATAATGTGTTATTCCAAAACTTAAGAAATAGAAAACATAAATCGGAAAACTTACTTATAACTAACATCTTACGAGAAAACATGGATTATTTGGGGTATCTTAATTTCCAATTCCATTGTTATTATATTTAAAGTAAATATTAATTATAATAAGAATCTCATCCAGTAGTGTCAAAATAGATGCATTGTGAGGCTTATTTTCACACACCTAGTCATGATCAGGTCCCCCAAAATTTCTCTTTCTGGGAGTTATTACTACCATGTACTTCTATACTAGAAACACATCAACTTATACTATAAATATAATGATTTATTTGTTAGAAAAACTAAATAAAATATTCTAAAAAAAGTATTAGGTTTTTATTATATACTTATATAAAATTATATCATCAGGATACATTACCAAATAAATTTTTTCCTTCGTATAGTTCCAAATATTTTTACAAAAATTTCTCTGATACTAACTTTATCAACCCAGAATCTAGTATCCTAGAGAAACTGTCTCAATTTATTATATTGTGATATATATAAGACATTAAATACCAAAGGGTTGGGCAGATTAAAAGATTCAGAGAACTGGATACATACATGATAACCATTTTACATTGGTAATAGAGAATAAAATATAATACATAACAAAAATAAATGAACTTAATCCTTGTAAATTCATTCATGGATTTATTATTTATATCCTAGGGAAGGGAAACCAAATAAGGGTAACCTAAAATTCTATATAGGGATTAGGTATAATAGAATCCTTCACAAATCAATAATAATAATTATTATGGAAATGTATAATAATCGAAATACATTCCATTTAAATAACACGAATATCATGTTAATTTAATATAGAATCAATACATATCTATAAATATATGAAAACACATTCCATTTAACCAATAATCTTATAATGAAATGAATCCATAGATAATATCATAGAAAAACTGGATGGATAATAATCATTACTGAATTCACAATAAAGTAAGTTATTTATTATTGGACATCATGTTTCCTAGGAATATGATACCTTTACAGCCAAATCTACCATCAAGATAGATATATACTCCTGAAAAAACCATCAAATTTGGCCAACTGAGTCATCTTATGAAATTACTGATGTGTAAAAAGGATTAATATGACTAGAACCCATCCATCTCCTAAATTTTTGAATATTTACCCATATATCTAATAATCTAATTACTTCATAAAAAATGTTCTTTATCTTGGACTTTATGTATGCAATAAATGACAAATATTTATCATTGTTTCTCTAGTTAATCATGTATCATTCTAGGTAAACACCATATGTAAAAATTGTTTTTGTTTTAGGAAATAATAATATAATTCAACCAATAATATATATAATTGATATAAATGTAATTTCAAATTAGAATTGATCATAACAAAGTGATTTTTATATAGAAAGTAAATAATCATAATGGAATGTGATATTGCACAATAAACATTACTACATTGTTATTTTCAAGTCCAATATAGAAAAATGAAAAAATTGAAAAAAAAATATGATTAATTCTTAATTAGTCGTTATATAATATGTCAAAGGTTATTATATACCCCAAATTTCAAAATTAGGTTCCTAAAATTACAAAATACATAAATTAAGGGAAATTGAGTCAGAGTCCCTTACCCAATGCTTATTTTTGGTTTCACATTCATCCAAATATTATATAGTTGTTTCAAACATGTTACTAAATTATAATAGAACCATATTATTATTTAAAATATCATATATGAGCATTTAATAACATTTAAAATGAGTTAGTTAATAATATATCTATTCTTCCATTGTTTCAGGTATTTAGTTTCTTATTTTCTCATTCATTATTTATCATGACAATTCCAGTTATATTGCATATTATATAGTTTCATCATATCTCGAATAATAAAAATGTAAAAATGTAAAAATTATCATATTTTAAATAAATTATATATTTAATACCAATCATAATTGATGGTTTTTTTAGGAGTTATGTGCTTTATAATCATAGAGATGGTAGGTTGTATGTAAACAAGAGTAATGCTTCTATTTTACAATGATCATTATGGAAAGAGGGTACGAAATGAATTATATTTCCATAATAATCACAAAATCAATAATAAAATGTTATTATTTTAATAAAACTTATATATACTATCCATGTGATGTGGTGATGAAAAATTAGACACATCATTTTGCGAAGGTTGTAGTCCACATGTATAGGAACAACTTTATCATCTTTTATTATGGAAAACATTATGAATTGAAATAATATATATTATCATTTCAAATATATATATATATATATATGTACAGAATATCATTATTATTTATTGTATATGAAATATAATCATTAACCTTATACTTATTATCTTCCATGTAAATCATTAGTAAAATACGAATCACATCGCTTTGCGAGGCGGATGTCCACCTTACACATGATTGATGTTATCATATTCCCTATGGAATGAAAATTAAAACATTATATGAGATATGATTACTATAATTGTATAATTAATATATATATATATCATATATGAAAATTATATCCATCATCATTACCACTCGTGATACCTGGTAATGGAAAAAATAAATGACATCAGTTCATGAGGAGGTAGTCTGCTGTACACATGAATGGTGATTTCATATCCCATTTTATGAAATGTGGTATGGTTGTGGTAAATACATTAACATAAGATCATATTTTTATATTTAAAATAATAAGGTTTTCATATCATCATGTGATAATAATAATTGAAATAATTTGATGAAGAAATGAAATAAAAATAGTCATTTTTGAACATTACATCTATTTCGAGTATCCATCATAGGTTTTAAGTAATGACTTCCACGTTTGGAATTATGACCATACTAAAGCATATATAATGATGGGATTTATTTTTTATTTTATTTTGGAAGTTATTTCACAAAAATAAAATTTTTTAATGTGTGAAGAAGATAGAGAGAGTGTAGCGTTTTATTGGTGAGGTGAGTACCACACTTCTCATTTTTTAAAATAACGAATTCTACCACTGTTTTTTTTCATGAAACAAGGAACCAATAACGAAAATTTATTGATATTATAAGGTATAATATCTATATATTTCCATAAAATATGTTTTATACAAGTGTTTATGTCAATTTTAGTCTTTTATTTCTAGTTTAACCCCCCGAGAAATCCATTTTTATCTTTACAATGGTAATTAATATTTATATTTTCAATATTAATTTTGTTGAACTTTTATACTAAAAATATGAGATAATATAATTTTTTTTGATTAAAATAGAACCCATTTTTTAAAAATTCAATTTTTATTATTGGAATATTTTAATTTAAAATTTCAAAATATATCTGACTAGAAAACATTATTTTAAAGTGAAAATATTCAAAAGTTTACAAAGCATTTATATCAAAAATGAATAGAAAAAATAATCCAATGAAATTAATTGGATTAATTGATATAAAATTTAAATAATTTTACTTTAAAAAAATTAAAAATATAATTTATCATTACAAAGTATTTAAAAAATTCGATGTGTTCAATTTAAATATATTATTGTTCACTATTAATCAAAAAATTAATATTTTTAGAAAAATACCCCAAATATAACTCTATGATAATTTAGATATTAATATTTAAAAAATAAGGTCAATTTTTTAAAATATATTTTCTAAATATGGTTTAAATTAGTTTAAAAATTTCAACACAAAGAGAGAATAAATCATCTTTTAGAAAACATAACGTTTTCCTATAAAACCTTCTTTTTCATTCAAATGAATCTTATTATATCTATATTAAATGTATAACTATAATTTTAATAATTTAGTTAGTATTTTTAATACCAAACTATTATAAATTATATTTCATATCTATCATATTAAATAAAAATATTTTAGTAATACATCACATTTTTTTAAACTCGTCATTTCGTGTAACACAAGATAAACTAAAGTTTACATGTAACACAAGATAAAATTAGTGTTGCATGTAATAGAAGAAAAAATTAATGGTTTGTGTATTGAAATAATTTAATAGATTTAATTTATTTTAAAATTTAAATACATCTTATTTTCTTTGGGTATTAATTTTTCTTCTAATGTCGTCGTTTCATGTCATACATGATACCAAATATGTTATTCATATTTAAAACTCTAGAGGTATTACACTTCATGATCACTCTAATCATGAAAGGTAGGTGTATGAGGATCACACTCTATTATTGATAACATTTTATGTGAAATAATCTCGACAACATGGGATAATTATCTCAAGACTATCATTCAATACAGTGATGAATTGTTTGATCAATTACCAAATAAGAACTATATAGAGATATGATTAAGAAAAGTTATTAATTTCACCAATACCCATGTTATTATTATATGTACACAAATAACCAAATTTATAATGTAATATTATTAATATAATTTTTATGACATACACTAATCTCATGAATAAATAATAAAATATTATTTTACCTTAGAAAATAAATCAGTGTTTATTTAAATAATATTTTATGTGCCTTTTTCATTGGACTACTAACTCATCCTCTAATCATCTCAATATTTATTAAACCTTGAATAATGTATATTTATAAAATAATTAAATATCAATACATTATCCAATTATATGAAAATAAATATTATTTTCACTAAAATATAGAAAAATCATATTTAACATTCATTTAAGATATATATTATATCTAATAAAAACTAACATAGTTTTTTTCCATTAATAATATAGGAATAAATATTAAAATGCAATCCTAAGTATTATTTATTCGGTGTGATTCCTTGGACCTATGTTCATGGATCTGGTGCCATTAACAAATAATTTACATACTATCTTCAATACTAACTATATATTTTCTAACATATCTATCGCATAATTATATAACCTAAATAAAATAAAATATTATATGCATTCCCAATACCATTTAGGATTAAACATTAAAATTATTTGGAATAAAGTAATATATCTTTTTTCTTTTTCAACTAATTTCCTTTTTCAAAATATTTAAAATGATATAATCAATAATATGACTTCAACCCCCATATATTCTGCATAGAAGCTATCATGTTTAGTATATAATGAGTAATATGATTTATCATGACCTATGGTAATATAATAGTAATAAGAGGTTTTATGAAATGATCAATAAAGGAAAATATACAATTAAGGTAATCATTGTATAATATTTATATAAATATTATCAGAGGAATAATTAAACAACATGAATTCATAGTCAACAGAAATTTATTGAATATTATATCAATAAATATAAATAAAAACAATGATATCAAAAATATCGATCTCATACTGATGTAATGCATAATGATAAACATCAAAAAATTCTCTCATATACTTTTGCCAAGATAATTTCAAGTTATGGGAAGAGGTATACACAAAAACCAACCAATTTTTTCAAATTATACCTATCAATAAATCAATTGTCTATATAATTATAACCCACACTAATCACATGATAATGTCAAATTGATTCCTCATAAGATTCAATAATATTTTTAATACAATTAACCAATATACCCATTACTAAAATTAAACACCATTATAGATTTAGTCATTGATATGGAATGTTAATACGTAATCAACTTGAATTAATAGTCAATAATCATCATTAATATCATAACATTTCTTTATTCCCATAATATTGATAATGTAATAATATCCCATCTTGAGAAAGTTGTCTCGTTAAAAATACATTTTCTTCTTGTAAATAATCATCTGTTTTAAAATAAAAACACATGTAACACCAATAATTTTCTCTATTTGAATAAATAAATGTACATTCATGGTATACATCCTTGAATTTGGATTTTTAAAAAGGGGTTTTCACACAGTATATGATATTTATTTTACAATTACGTTAATAATGGAATAACATGGACAAAATAAATTAAGATAAATAAATTATATTTTTTTAATATAAGATATACCAAGTGAAATAAAGGAATCATATGATGATGTTTTCATATATGAAAAATATATGTTAAATAATACTACCATGATACCAACCATGAAGTGATTAGGAATTTTATTTCTTGGTAACACAAGTTCATTCCCCCAAAATAAGAATATATTTATAAGGATAAGTTATTATACCCAAACCCTGTTAGGTTTAGTATTTTTGAAATTGAAAAGGTAAATGGATTCCCAAACTGAAAGTAGCTATAAGTAAACATGTATTAACTATAGATAAAAAGATGATGTCATGGGTCACATCATAAATTCTTTTTAAAAAGATGAAGTGAAAACTCATTGAAATCTATTGATTTTTAAAAATAATCATAAAAAATTGGGCCTTGAAGAGATTAATTTTTATAACATAAAAATTTATAGAGGAAGATAAATAATATTAAAATGAAAAATAAAACCCCTTTTATAATTTTTAACATACGATCATTGAAAACGCACATTGTATAAAAAGTAAAAAAACATTATTTTTTACTAAAAAATAATTCTCCCAAAGTGTTTTATAAGATAACATATGATAAAATATTAGGTTTGATAACCCAATAATATAAAATCAATGTTCAAGATAAATCATTATTTCTCAATGGATGGATATTTGAGTTATCATTTTCTCTAAAAGAGAACATAAAATATGATTCAAAATATTTTTATGTTGAGAAAATTTATCAATGAGATAATATCTCAAAATAATTTTAATGGGAATAATTTACCCAACTTATATAACATCTGTTCAAGAGAATGATCATATTATAATAAATCAATGTTTGGTTACAGTAGATTCTTACAATTCAATAAATAACAAAAATAAAGTCAACATGAATGAGTTAAAATGATTTTTATTATAAATATCATCATATAAAAATAATGAATAAAAAATAAATCCATATGAAGTGAATAAATTGTAGAAATAAAATTTGGATCCTAATTTTTTTATGTCTCGATGAATCGGAATTCAAACCAAAAAACAATTATAGGTTTAGAATCGTAGGAATCAAAATACATAGAAATATAGTGATTTTTCATTTAAAATAAAATATTAGTATTAAATTATATTTAATGATATTATATCTAAAATAGGTATTTAATATACAATATAAATGAAATTTGGTGCACAATTCCAAACATATCTCAAAATGTGTAATTTTAGCTAATTACCCTTATATTGTGTCGCTGATTACTCTACCTTTATCTAAAATCATACATTATGAACTTATATATCTTAATAAATTGAAAAAAACTAAATATAAAAAATAACCTTTTATAAATATTTTTACACATATATTTAATCTATATTAACGGATTACATCATATTTTCTTTATAGGGTCTTAGAACATCTTGTTCGGTGTTTTTTAAAAACATCATTATGATCATTTTAATTCTCACTAAGTTTTTTAAATCTAATAATTAATAGATCATTGAAAATAAATAAATTATTTTCTTCTAAATATTACATAGGTCTCATTTTCCTTAAGAGGAAAATATTAATACAACTTATTATATTGGAAATCACAGTGAACTAGTATTCAATGTGTTTCATGACTGAACGATGATATATTAATAAATATTTTATGTATTAATAAAAAAAATTATAGAAACATTTAAATAGATAAAATGAATAATTATTTCAGTATATTACCATTCTATTAAATACTATAATCATTAATGACAAAAACATTATAAAATTTGTCACATGGGTGGTAAAACCAACATAGACGATAACATATTATAATGTTTTCTTGTGTAAGAGATTGTATATAGATAGTGATAAAATAAAATATTAAAAATATATTATAATACAAAATTTTAATATATTCTCATTAAATCCATTCCAATAATCATCCAATATCAAGGTTTATGACAAAAACTGGTTTTTTATTTGGGAGGTAGTCTGCACATGTGAATAATTAATAATCATATTATAAAAACCGGATAGAAAGATTGAGATTAGACTAATTATAAATTTAGAATTTACTGGTGACATATAAAACACATTTATTTATAACATTATGTCATGATATCATCATTTAGAGGTGGTGATGAATAACGAACCACATCACATAGAGGAGGCAGTAATTCACACGTACACAAGAACAATGGTTTGGTTTTTCTTAGTGGATGGAATGAAATGAACTATATTTTTGTAATTAGTATATTTAAATTTATCTATACTAATTATATATAGTTAATTATATTCATATTTTCATAGAATTCTAGGACAATAAAAATTATGAAATAACACTGAGGAGAAGTCGATTCTCAGGTTAGGGACCTAAATTTTTTCTTGCAATTCCACATTGAATTAATGTCCTTAAACTGACTAACTATGAAAATAGTACTGAATAAGTGAGATAGGGTTGTATGATGATAAATTATGAGGGTTTCATGTATAAATTTTATGTTATGTTCAGTTTTTATGTTGATTAAGTGTCATATTTTATAAGTAAACATAAAGAAACTTTTCAAAGATCCATTATCATTTTCTATAATATAATGACACTGTTATGATGTCAATGTATCCAAAATAAAAAAAGTGTACATGAATGATATTTTAAGTTTTACCTCACCTCAAATAAAAATTTAATATACAATTTAACTATTTTAAATATTTTAATTCCATCTTTTAAATATTTTATAACTTTTTACTTTTACATTTGTATATTATTTTTATCCACATTAATTAATATTAGTGAAAGTACTTACAATGAACACTTTACCTAATTTAAAAATTCTGATTTCTATATTTTTAATTAATTTTATCAAACAATGTTTCTGTGGTTTGAAAAAATGAACTTTAGAATAAGCATAAATAAATTGAAAAAACAATTTTTGTTTAAAAAATATTTTATGCACAAATTTTTTATTATCTATAATTATTGAAATTATCTATTTACATGGAATATTTTAAATAATTTAAATAATATAAGTTTTATGAGGAATTCACGGTTATAAAAAACACAATGTTTCCTTGAAATTACATTATTTCAAGAAAATATTGATTTTTTTTATTAAAATAGAAGCTTATTTTTGTTCTAAAAAAGATAGACATAGTAATTTTAAGAGAAAAAATATATATCGAAATGAACAGTGTTATTACATAAATAAATATTTACTTACTTAAAAGTGGATTAAAACATATTTGTTACACTTATATAATGTTACAATCATAAAAATATTAATTTTCATAAAAATATATATATTTTCCCTCAACATATATCATCTTGAAAAGAAAAAACAAAAACTTAATCATAATAAAATGTTGTTAAAAATCGTATAAATAATTTAAATTCATATTATTAATTTTATATATTCTATTTTTGTGTAAAATAATATAATATAATGAAAATGGTTTCTATTGGAAAAAATCATTTTAAAATATTAATAATTATTATTCTTATCTCCTATTTTTTTTCAAAAATAACATTGTTTAAAATAATTATTAATATAAAACCTAAATTATCATAATTAATACTTTTTTATCTATATTGAAATTCATATTTCATAAAAATAAAGTATACCATAAAATAACTTTTTAATGAATAAATGGTTGTATTAGTCATTTTAGGGAAACTAATTCAATTTTATTCATGTTAAAATAATATTTTTCCAATTATAAATTTATATTTTATAAAGAAGTTTCTCAAATTCATTTTTATCAAACTAAAATTCTAGGTATAATATTTAAACTCCAATATTTTTATTTTATCTTTATAGATCACAGTTTTGAAGAATATTAGTTTTGTATGCAGAGCATTCTATTTAATAAATTCATTTTATTTAAAGGAATTCATATATTAATATCTTAGGGTGTTACATTACACATCATTAAATAAATTATATCATTGAAACTAAAATTATCACTAATTTAAGATATTAGGTGAGGGTATTCTTTAATAATTCATAATTTTAGATACAACTTGAAATATTAAATTTCCCAAAATCTCTTAAGAAATATAATGTTAACTTTGTTTCTTCAAATATGTATCAATTCATACAATCATACACATAAGAATTTAAATAACCTAACATTATAATCCTTATATCATACCTTTCTCAAAACCATTTGAATAATCATATCAATAAACCCAATGGAAGATATATATTCCCCAAAAATAAACTCTCTCAATAATCCTCAAATTTTTTTAACCACTAGAACATAAAGTCACACCCTATTCAATATATATCATAATCTAAAAAATTATTTGAACAAAAAAAAATATCTCAGATTAAATAAATGATAATTTATTATAATATACAAATAAATTTTCTCAATATCAAGAAACCTCGTATTTCCTCAATATCACTAAATATTAACCCTCATAGTTATCCATTTCTCAATCATGTGTTCATTAATAGAAACCTAAAAAATAAACATAGCATAAAATCACTTTTCACGATTATTGATATTATTTGAGATATGTTTCAATAACATTAAGGTAAAACTAACTAATTCCTTTCATTAAATTTTCCACATAGTACAGATAACATTAAGGATGGAAAATAATTTCATTGATAAGTATCACTCATTCATGAGAATTCTTATATGATTAAATATTTAATTTCTATTAAAAGAAGAATTTTAATACCTTAGGTAAGAATATGAATCCCAAATTTTCAATCATAATTTTTAAATAATAATATTCTCAATAATTTATATACACTCCATTGTTCATATATAATCAAAAAAATCATATATATATATTACATATATGTGGATTAATATTATTTACATAACATAATGGTCTACACAAAAATCATATATGAATTGTATATTTGGAAACATGGAAACATAAATCATTAGTTAATAATAGTTCTATATCCACTCCAACTTATATCTTTGTAACTATAATCCTTCTTATAAATACCATACATAAAACATTTCTTCATAACCTAGGAAATGAAATATAAGAAAGTATTAGATATAATGCTTAGTAAGGGTAAAGAGCAGAGATATTAATGATTATATAGGCATATAATGACAAAAATGGTATGATAATCAGATATTATCATTTGAAAACCATACCCAATATGTCATAGATTATAATCATGAGTCATGTAATAAATATTGGTTCTTTATAATACATGAATCAGAAAGGAATTAAGGTAATTGATCTATAAAAAAATAATATAGCACAAGAAATGGAATTTTGGCATATATATATGCATTGAAGTCATTTCTTTAGTATTCATAGATCCATTTAGAGACTATAATTGTGAAATATTTTCACTCCCCCAAAAATCAATGTTTCATAGGTTCACTCCGTAAACTGTCATAATGGAAAAAGTACCTTACTTAATTGGGTTCCCTCCCCATTCAATTCCTATTTGACTCAGGAGATATCAATATATACCTAAATAATTAGATGGAGATATTTGTACCACCCATCATATAACCAGAATCCCTTATATATGTTCTACAATATCATAAACCATTAATCATATCAGAACTCATGAAAAGAAATTGGATTCATAATCATTCCATTTTAGCACAACCCATGAAAAATGAATGGATATCATAAACATCATGTAATCATAAACATAAACCATCGAGGAAAATAATATGGAAATATTCATTGAATATTATTCATATTAATTCATAATAAACATTGGAGGTTTTTTATAGATTAATGAAATGATCATTAAAACATTAATCAGAAATATAACTATTCTATTTCAAAAAATAAATATTATATAATATAAAAAATCTAATTTTTTTAATATATTTTATTTCAAAATAACCATTTATACATTTAAGTTAACATTGACAACATTGAGTTTCCATGAAGGTGGGAAATTCCATTCATGATTCATATGTTAAAAAACATTCCTTCAATACTTTTTTATGAAAAGTCACAAAGTATCTCATTTGGAAAATGTCAAGGCGGTTTCGGTCAATGTTTTTTTGAAAAAAAAACTCAAAAATGTGATAATTTACTTTAAATAATAATAGTATTTTAGGAAAAACAATAATTAAAACATTTTTGAAATTCTTGTGTATTAATGAAATAGTTTTATTAACAGAAGAGATAATTGAGTCCATCATTCTTAAAAATACACTTTCATTCACTTAAGTATATATGGTAAAGATAATGAATCTAAAACAATTATATTTAATAATTAAAAAAATATGAAGAAAGAATATAAATAACTTAATATTTTTATCATAATATTTAATCGTTATAAATTAATCATAAACAATTCTGATAAACAATACGATTATAACCTAAAACCCCTTTCCTCAGATGTAACATTGAATGTCCATTTTCAGACCTCTTATAAAATAAATATAGGTTTGTTATAAATATATTTACATAACCATAATCATATATATCAATTTATAGATTATATACTTTTATCATTTTATTACCCATTAATAAACAATTATTTATTAAAATCACTATTCTGGGGGATAATTACTTCGTTTTCCATGTCTGTTTGGGTTTGGTAGTTTCGGTCCTTTTACATTGATCATAGTTCCATCATCTCCAGAGTTTTTTGAATGGTATAAATATAATTTTAATACATTATGTATATATAACCATTACCATCAATAAAATTTATGTATAGTAATCTTATTTACACTGTTGATGGAGATGGTAAGTTGTAGGTACAAATGAACACTATTTAAATTTTTCAACAAATATAATGAAATAAATTTTAAAATTAATTTAACATTATAATATAATTATTTCATCACATATATTTATCAAATTCAACCTCATTACCATAAAAATTAAAAATATAATCAAATCTAATCACATCACTTTTAGGTGGTGGTAGATTCTACGTATGCACAAGCAATGTTATCGTTTCCTGAAGGATTATACGGTTGGAAGGTAGAAATTTTATTATAATGCATTATAAATAATTATATCTGAAATATTTTATATAAATATTAAATCCAACATAACACCCATCTATAAATTATGATGATGAAAAATTAATTATATTGTTATGATTAGATTGTAATCTGTATGTATGAACAAGTGATACTTTCACTTACCATCTAATATTAAGGAGGGTGTATAATGGATTTTTCATATCAATAATAAAATTTATGTTAATTTTGGATACATAATTTATAAGTTTTTACTAATTTAACATATTAAGAGGAGAAAAAAGATGAATTTAAATGATAGTTTTCTGTTTAGGCGATTACAACTTATTTGAAATGCCTCTTTTGGATCTCCATTAAAGGGATGTCAAATTATTAATTTGGGAATAAAAAACATATAGTACTTTTTTAATGATGTAAAATACTGAAATTGGAATTTTTTTAAGATTTAAGGCTCACTATAGTGTGAAGAAGTTAATGGAGGGTATCTTATTATAATTAATCGGAGGGGAACTCTTGGAGTTCTTTAAAAATATTAAATTAATATAAATTAATTTTGTTTCTAAAAAGGATACATACTATAATGATTAAAATATATTAATATTATTATTATTTTAATTAATAAAATCTTATAAAATTTGGACTATTTTAGATCAAATTTTTACTATTCTGTTTTTTAATCACCATTCACCCATTTGGAAATTACCTTATTATTATGGTTTTTTAATCATGAATGGTTAAAAATGTTTCAATAAAATTAAAAAAGACCTATAAATGAATCATCATTTATGTTTAAAACCATATCCCATTATTTTTTATGAATCTAGTAATTTTTATATTTTATGTTAATTAGTAAAATATTTTTTATAGTAAAATATTATTAATACTTATTTAACAATTTAAATTAATTTAAAGTTAAATGCATTATGAGAATGGAGGATTGGAATATAAATATTTAAAACCAAACTAATATTTAAAATAAATTAATAATATTCATGGTACTCATAAAATCATTCAAAATATATAACTGTTAATATTTTTAGGTTATTTATTATAATATGTTATTGAATAGTGAAATACTTTTCGGCATTGTAGCAGTTGGATGTGTTTATCCATAGGGGCCTTTAGGACACTAATTTGGTCCTTGGGTCCTATAAGGATTTAGAAACACCCAAGGCCTTCAGTCTAGTAGCCTCTTGAGGCCTATGGGACACCTTAAGGACTTTTGGCCATATAAAATATGCCAATGTATCAGTATGATTACTATTAAAAAGGGTCCATATGAGAATTCAGATATAGCACATTCACCAGATAAGATCTAATCAGAATTTAAAGAGTGAGAGGGTATGGCATTTCCATTGGGTCTGGGCCTCTATAGATTTGCACAAGACAGATTGCTGACCAGGCTTGTGTAGGTGGAGTGCTGATATCATGACATTTGATGGGTGGAGTTGTTCCAAGTTGTCTTGTATGGATGATTCCCTTAAGACCTACGGGTCATTTATGTGTCTAGTAAAGCCTTATGGCCTTGTAAGGGTTCCACCTCACCCATTGAAATGTGGATTATCAAAAATTAAAAAAATGATGGCCTTCAGGCTATTTATGTAATTGGATTTACCCTTTTCTAAGGTGATAAAGTTTACAATAGTTACTATTTGCATTGATATAAATAAAAGGGATCTATTTAAAAAAAATAACGTATTTATTGAAAATACTGAATCCTTTTTAACGAATTAAATTCTTAAATTGGTTATATATTATTTTTAAAATAATTACATAAAAGTTCAAGAAATCCACTAAAAAAATACATTTTTAAGCATAAAACATGGTTAATTGTTACCACATTCTTATAAAAATATTTAATCAATGTTAAATAAATTTATTGAATATTTAATATATATATATATATATATATATTTCCTGAAAATAATACACTAATTTTGATTTGTTTAATTTATTATCCTAAAAAACATTGTCACAGTGAAAAAACCTTTTCATAAAAATATTTGTTTTTATTTCAAATATTTTTCATTTTCATTTATAATCATATAATAAACAATTTATTTATTTTTTTCAAGTTTAAAACAAATTTTTTTCATAATTTATTTGTTACTATTCATACCTTCCAATCAAATGCCTATGAAATAACTCTCATATAATAATATATTGATAGTATATTGTGGATTGTGTAAACTCGATGTGGCATGTAACACAACATATCATTGATATTTATTTTAAAGAAACTTCTTAAAATATAGGTTTGTTAAATTTAAAAAATAATACATATTGGTTTATACATTCATACCATTCCCAACCTCCTTCCTATGATCCAATTTCAACTATATACCAAATCAAAATAGTATTATTAATAAAATCTATTTTACTGATCATATAAACTTAAAAACTCAATCCTAATATTTATTCATTCTTTTATATTTTCCAATAATATGTAATGGTAAATATTATTTTCATTAATTTAGGTTCTCTTATTCTTTTTATCATAACATCTTAATGTTTCATAGAAATGACTCCATAATTTCGGTTTCTAAAGATAATATGGTCAACCAAAGAATATCCCCCAACATTGTATTCCATGTTGAGAAATCATAATCCAAATCATCATGAATCAGAGTGTTTATTGGCTCATTTATCAACTAAAACATATAAGGGATATTACCCTTAGAAGTCTCTATGATACTGTTGTATCCATATTAAAATGCCTATATGAGGACTTATTTCTAATAGAACAGCAATACTAGACATTGAAAATATTTCCTGATATCATCCTATACATAGAATCATCTCTATAGTTTTCAATATGTTTTTCTAAACCATATCCCAAAAAATATAAATTCTTAAATTATCATTAAACCGTATATGTATCTCAAAAATCTTTTCTAATCCATTGAAATGATTATAAACTTTAACTTATTAAACCTTTTATTGTCGTCGAATGGCATCGAAATATCAAATGTTATCAAAACCAAACATTGATACAAATTGTGATTTCATGAACCCACACATCCATTTATGATGACTATAAATACATTCCTCACATACTAAGGTTGATAAAAATATATATTATCAGATATAACTATCTAATAATTACCAGAATTAAATAAAATATTTGATTAAATCCATTCCCAATACATTTTAGGTTTAATAGTTTAAATTATCTAGATAAAACACAACTTCATAATTCCCATATCTTTCTCAAATAATGGAATATTTTTCCACAACAAAATAATGTACATAATATTTAATAATTCATTAAATTCTATGATAAATTCTTTACAATAGATATCCTGATAGGAATATCTTCTATAAATCTTTTCTAAATAACCTAGAAAAATATAAAAACTACAAGGGGTGAGATAAAACTCTTAGTAAGTGGAAACCGAAAATAGATGTAATATTTTCATAGGAATAGACTAAATATTATAAAATGAATATGTAAACAACATAAATCCACAATCTATTGAAAGTGAGAGAAATATATTTATTTAAAAAATTAAAATATGAATATCAATAATTATATTATGATGTGTACGTAATGTATAATGTCTGAGACTAAAAATATTTTTTAATGCCCTTGTTCTTAGAAAATATGTATTTAATGTAATATGTATACACTAACATGTTTTTATCTTGAACATATCAATGCATCGAGAATTTATATAATTTCGGGCCCCACACATCACATGATTACATATAATTCAATTAAAAACTTATTCAATAAGTAATTTATAAAATTCCTTATGGAACCATTTATTGAATAAATGATCTCTATATTTTTAATGAATTATACATCATTTCCACACATAATCAACATGCATTACTAGTCAATTATAATCACGAAAATGAAAAAATTTCCCATTTCAAAAAATGGATTACATGATCATAAATCATCCATAGAATGAAAGTTGATGGTAAACTTTTTTTGACATTCCAATAATCATTTGGATTGTTATTAAAACATATATAATGATAATAGTTTTACCAATGTTAATTAAAAAAATTATTTATTGTGGAACTTCCTATAACCTAAATTTTTAAAATGTTATGTTCACAATATATATGATAATGAGTGAACAGTTTGATCAATACTAAAATAACACAATAATAATCCATACAGATGATAAAAATGTATAGACATAAAGAACAGATCCATTATATAATAATGGAAACATTGAATGATGATTATACAGATTAAAAAAATCCTTTGAAAATATTTCTTGGATGATGAAACACCTAAATGGAAAAAGAATAGGATTTATTATTATAATGAGTTTGTTTCCCCAAAATATAAATATATAATAAATTATAAATTTTCAAACATTATCCATTTTAGAATAAATAATTTTATAATTTAAAAGGAAAATACAAGTTAAAACATAAAATATCATGGAGAAAACATTGTTCATGTTGATGTAAAAGATGATAGAATGGGTCATGTTATAGTGTATTCAATAAAAGGAAAAGTGAAAAATCAATGAAACCCATTTATTTTTAAAATTAATCCTCAAAATTATGATATTAAATATGCATATGGTTTATCATTGTGTCATTTGAATAGGAATATTAAACATACGAATGTGATAGAGATAACTCATTTTTATTATTTTCATATTTACACCATTGAAAACTCACATTATAAGTAAAGAACACAACATTAATTTGATTCAGAATATAATTTTCCAATTTTTTTTAAAATAACATATTATTGAATATAAGGGTAGAGTAACCCAATTATTTTATAATGAATTTCAATTTGATACATTATAACATAATGAAAGGATATTTGAGTTATCAATATACCAAATGGGTAACATACTCTATAGATCATGGAAATTTAGAAAAGGGTGTTATGTATAAAAAATGTAAACATTGAAATTTTAAAATATAATAAATTTATAGGGTATAAATGTTCCATCATATAAAAAATAATTCCAATTTGAAAATAAAAAACTCAATAATGGAATGTTGGGTTGCAAAAATACATACTACTAGGGAAACATTTGAATCAATAGACACTGGTTTTGGAGAACATGATTTGGATAGAAAATACAATGATATAAAAATAGTATGTTAAAAATATATCCATGGGATGTGAATAAACTATTCAAAGAAAACATGGTGTGAAAATTGATTTATGTTGCAATGATTTATAATTGAGATGAAGAAAACCCTTACGACATTAGGATCATTCAAATCATATCCCATTGAAACATTGGTATTTTAATTTAAATTAAAACACCATCATTAATATATAATCAAAGATATGATATTTCAAATAGGATTTTTATACAACACATAAATGAAATTAGGTGAATAAATCCAAACATTTATCAAAGAGGTGAATTTTAGAAGAAAACCCTCAACTTGTATTCTTACATACTCAGAGGTGATATCACCTATTGTACAATGTATATAACTATCATAATAATATTTATCATAACATTAATATAAAAATACTAATATTTATATAATTGTTGATGTTTGTATAGTAAAAATATGTTACCTATTTATATTTTATTTACATTATCGGGTGTTAGAGCATTGAGTTGCTTATTTTAAATATAATTCATGAATAGAGGACTAATACCAACTAAGTGGTTAAAATCCTATAATTCAATGATAATTAATGACTGAAAAATAAATTTCCATGATATATTAAATAGGTACCTTTTTCATGAGTTTAAATACATGCATATGACTCGTTAAAATGGATATCATGAATATTTTTTTTTGAACTGTTTAATGATAAAAATGTGATATATTAATAATTTCTTTAAATATTGAAAAAATAATTTGAGAAAAATTAAAATATATTATACATATCTATACTATATGAATTTTTCATTTTATTACATTCCATAATCATTTGTTATATAAAAATTAAAGCTTCGGTCATGTAGGTTGTAAAACCAACCAAATGGTACCATATTTTAGTTCTTTCTCATTTAAGAGAATATATGTACATAAGGATTATATGAAATATTAATAATATAAATTTTTTAACATTATCAAATATCATAAATAAATAAATTATTATAATCATCTATAATGGGTAGTGATAATAATGAAAATGATTTTTTCATAGAGGTGGTAGATTGCAAGTGCCCATGAATAATTGTCACATTCCTCTATAGATGGATGGAAAGAGGATGTATCAAAAAAAATATAATTTTATATTTGAAATATAAATAATATTTATCCATTATTTCTATTATCTATAGCATCCTTGCAATTTAGTTATGATAAATGAATCATAACATGACGTGGAGATGATAGTTCACACATATGTATAATCCCTGTTTTTTTCTAGTGGTGGGAATATAATGAATAATTTTTATCAAAAACAATATTAAATTTCATTATAATAGTGAAATTGAGTAAATTATACAATTTATATTATGGAAATTTTGGATATTAATAATTTAAAAGGACTAATAAGAAAATGTGGATACTTATGTTGGGGACTTCAATATTGACTAGTAATTATCATTTGAAATGAAGGAATAATGTTAAATAATAGTAAATTGGGGATTTGAAAAAAGTTATTGAATTTTTGAAGGATTTATTTGGTATGTATTCAATTATAATATTTAAAGTAAGATTACTCTTTTATTGGAGGATATGTTACCTTTTTATAAGTGAAGTAAAGGGAAATTTTTTATGCAACAATATCATTTTCAAAATGTGATGTTACTATTTCAATTTCAATAAATCAAAAATAGGTAAATTAGGACTTGAATTCATTTTGTGTTTTAACTCAACTAAACCAATCATTTTTGGGGAACAAAAAGTAATTTAGGTCTTTTTCTCATAATTGTTTTTAAATATTACCCAATTTACTTTTATATTGGAAACAAATTTTTAACAATAGTATTTAATGTAAATGAAAAATTAACAATGAATTATTTACTAAAATTGCAAATTATAAAAAAAAATTGAATATGAAATATGAAATAACATTTATATGGTTTAGAAAAGATAATTTCCTTTTAATTGCACAAAACAGAAAAAAAATTATTTAGAAAAAAATTATTTTTTATGGCATACAATTTAAGGGAAAGCCACGGTTTTGAAAACTATAAATCTCAAGGATATATTTTGATCATTGTATATAAAAATAACTGTAGAAGGATTTCATGGAATTTAAAAACCGAATCTCACATTTGAAATATGTTTTTCAGAAAGCATTATTGAAAATATTTTTTTAATTAAATGACAATTTAATTTAGTTCTAAAAATATTTTGAATTTAATTTATAATAAATATATATATATATATTAAGAATCTTATACCTTAAATAATTAATTTGTTATATAAAAAGTTTAATAAACTTAAAGTATATTCATACCCAATTCAAAAATCATAAAATAAATAATTAAAAAAACATTATTTTCAACTCAAAATCATTTTTTCTTACAAATATAATCCTATGATAATATTATTATTCTATATCCATTAATTAGTTAAATAATTTATATTTAATATTATAAAATTGGTGAATTCAATATTTTAATAAAATTATAAAATTTAATGAAAATTTAATTCTATTTGAAAGAAGAAATTTCTAATATTAATTATTATTATTATTATTTCATATCATTTACAAACTAAATTGATGTTTTACATATATTAATGTCAATACTAATTTTGAAAAATTAATAATGTTTTTCTAGAAATATATATGCATATCTCATTACTGAAAATATTCAGTGAATTACAACTCTAAAAATTAGATAGATCCTATAATCATCGTAGGTATGATAATTGAATTTCATTCATAATAAAAATATCCTTTAAGTTTTATATACATATATTTTATGAAGTGGTTACACATATTAATTCTTATTACTTCATGAGTAGGGTTTTAATATTGAAAGTTAAATATTTATATTTTATTTTAGTATATTATGAAGTCATTTCTGATGGATGTTTCATATAGAAAAAACTATTGAAAACATTTGGAACATTTAAAGGAAGTGTACAATTAAAATATTATGTTCTTAATTGAAACATATTAAATTCAAATATAATTTTACAATGGTTCTAGTAATACTTAGTGTGCAACCCTCTTTCCCATGTATCAATGGTATTAGGTGGAACTATAGAATGTATAACCTTTGAATGTAGATTAATGTAAGGAAAACCATATAGAAACAATTTGACTTCACATTATCATACAATCTCATATTGAATCTCACTTTTTAATTTCATCCACATATCGATATGTCTTTATTCACACTGGTATCATGTGAGTATGATCATCTTATTTTCTCAATGAATATTATTTGATTTCTATTAATTTAAATCCTAACTAAATAATATGGTCATATAATTATTTACGTAGATCCATTTTTATAAAAGGGACAAAAAATAAACATATATTAAACTCTAAATTAAAAAATCATTCCTTGAATTATCCATTAACATAGTATCATTTGTGTCACACCCAACACCTCTATCATTAATATGAGAATATTGCATCATGGTTTTCAACAATACATTAAATTACACAACACATTATATGATTTAATAATAATCGTAAAATTTTATACACCACTACGCATATCCACAAAAGGATCATATAATGACATATTTAAATTAGTATTTCCTACTTGAGAGTCATGTTATCATAATTTCTAACTATGAAAAATAACAAGGGGTATAACTTGATAATATATCTCAAAGACCTATAAATTTCCACCATTGATACCATATATTATTTCTATCCCATTAAATAATGTCATTTATATATAGAACTTATATTTAAAATACATCCATTGGACCTATATTTTTTTCATACAAGAGATATTCTACATACTTCGAATGAGATAGTTACCCATAAGAAATTATCACATAATATATCATGTAGATAAAAAATAATGAAATTAGAAAAAAATTCTTAGTACTGAAAAATAATTAAAATAATAATTATAAATTAAATGTATCATGGTTATACAGCCCCATCTCTATCAACCTCTCAAAATCCATACCATAAGGATATGAGGGATATATATATATATATATATATATATTTGTGATTGTGTCTATGTGTGTCTATATATATTATAATCCACAGTCATCGTCCTTGTGATAACATTCTATCATTATAGGGAGGATATATATCTTATAATATACATCCTCTTCTCCTAGATGTCTACTCATTTACTCATATGAATGAACATATATATATATATATACTTCTCACCCAATATTATACTCATAATTTTACAAGATATGATATATATATATTTATATATCATTATATAAATATATATAAACCTTATAAATATGAAGACTCTATCCATATTAGGATGATCATGTCATATATTTTTATATATTCCTTTTTGTACAAAACACACTTTCTCCCATAAAAACCCAAAAAAAAAAAATTTTAATTCATTCACATGCATAACATAGTAATCAAATTCCATAAATATAAATTTCACCAAATAAACTTATAAACGTCCTAATAGTAAAAAGATTAATACATGAAATTATGTGCATATATATACCAAATCAAACATATAACAATCATGGAATATGGAACCAAATTAATACATGTTACATATCAAATGAGTCGTATATATTTATTCTTAATCACAAAACTGAAAAATACCAATTCGAACATAAAGTATTCTAAAATATTGTATTATCAGGTTGATGTTGACATTAAATTTTTTGAGAAATTATATAAAATTATAAGCCTATAAATATTCTCTTAATCATAGAATAATTTTTCTCAATATGGATAACTATAAAAACATGGTCTAGTTATTATAACATGAAATTCCATAAATAACGTTATTATATTTTACTAAAAAATGTAGAAACAAACTCCAAATGATGACGTAGTTAGTGAGATACATTTTGTTATACCATAAAAATGTTATAAAAATTTATCAAAAATTAATGGAAACTCATAGCATTAATTACACAGCATTAGAAAACATGGGTATAATAAAACCAATGAAATCAATTCATAATTTTTATAAAATACAATATTGGATAAATAATTTCAAAATTGATTCATAAAAATCCATTTCCAGATATTATTAATTAAAATAAATCATGAAGTAATCTCTTAATCTACCATATTCTTTAAAAATACAACATATTGATATTATAAGAATATTGGAAGTGGAATCTCACATTATATTATGAATACATGACATCTTAAGACATCATAAGTGACATATAACAATCATAACTTACATAGAAAATGTAGGATAAAAAAATTTATTTGTTTCCTTTTTTGACCTTACTATGCAACATAGATCTATCATTTAAATAAGTATACAAACATTCTAAATGGTTATTAATACCTCGTATTACCACCCATAGGATGAAATTTTAGTAGAGGATTTTAGATCTAAACCCTATTAGAAGAATAGATTGAGGGTTATATGTAATTTTTATAATGTTAATTGAAAATTTTAGAGTTAGAAGAAAAATAAAAGTCATGACAAAGACAAACTCTTGTAGTTAGTCTGTAGTAAATCTAGTCTAATGAAAAAGATATGATGATGAATATTAATAGAGATATATGGGAGAGTAACAAAATTTGGTATAGGGATGAAATTTCATAAGAATGTCCAAGTGAGTGTATAATGGAGGGGATTAATTAAATCATTTAAATTTTTAAAATTCCCCAATAAATTACTATTTAGATTCCCACAAGAATCCCATTTTTAGTTAATTGGGATTATTTATGAGTTGTAGTTTCATAATCAAACTCCAGAGTTCAACATTATTACATGTTCACACACATGGGGTAAGCGATGCAATTCGAGAACCCACTTCCTTCTATTTCCTATTTCTCTCTTAAATAAAGATCTATAACACCTATTACACTTACAATAATTACAAAAAGAAAAAAGAAAAAATAAGAAAATATAATATTAGTAAAAAACCAGGGTCACTAAATCTCTATCCCATGGTGAGCATAAAATCATTTGTCCTATTAAAACAACCTTGAACAACACATGAATCACTGAATAAGTTCTTTTCTACATACATCATGAAATTATCAACACATGGAGGCGAATTTAGGAACATGTAAAACTATGTGCTATTTAATATAATTCTACTAAAATATATCTATATTAGTTAATGAAAATACTTCATAATATGTCCAACTAATTCAACAGACTTTAACTTATTCCACGGTATCATTAGATAAATTAGATTCTATATCTATAATTATATTTAGGTGGATACTATAATCTCTAATAATATTATTCCAATGATGGTTCATTCCATTCAATCCTTATTCTGACCTTTATATAATTTCAATTATCCATATTAAATTCAATTAATCTATTATGGAAAAAGCCAAATTGAATTAAACGCATCTTCTCCGAAAATGTCTAAAATCCATAATGTTGGAAAATTATTGATCTTTATAAAAAATATATAATGTTACCATAAATTTATGTTGAGAACATAAATATAAAAAATTCATTCCAATTCCCACATCCATTAATGGTGATAATATTAACAATAAATATAACGTAACATAATAATTCCTTCATATACTTCAATTACATGACCTACCTGGGAACATCAGTTTCCCAATTTCGATTTTTTGGGAATATAAACATCCTAAATCCACATAAAAGCAAACTTTCCTCATTTTTAAATTGTATTAATAACTTAATTAAATTTTAGTAACATAAATAATTCAATCCATTACATTCATAATAACCACTAACTTGAAATTCAGAAATGTTTTTTTTATTTTTATTTTTATTCTCCCACTTGGAAAAAGTTATCAAATTTAAAAATATAGATATTGTTATTAAGATTTTATATTTAAATCTACACCATGATATGTTCATATATCCTCTCATACATTTTACTAATGTGACTTTATTCCCCTAATGGGGTTATAGGAACATTCCATGACTACTTATTCACTCCCACCTTAACAAATAATTATCATTACCATTCTACCCATATTATACCATTTAGTTTATTGGGAATAAAATTGAAGGATATATGTGTCTTCAAAATAATTAAGTGTATTCCATTTAATGAATAAATACAAATAATTTATTCTCTTGACATGAATTAAGATTAAATTTAACAATCACAAACCATTTAATACTTGAATATATTAATATTAATTAGTCACTCTAGTAATATATTTGAATACATGTTGTATGGAACATGTTTAATCAATTCAATAATCTATATAGTCTACATGTGATTCTATAATAGAAATTTTATATTTAAATAAAATCTTCATTTTATTATAGAATCATTCTCTTTAATGATAAAAACAATAAAATTTAGATATTTAATAGATAAGGGAAGAAGGATAATAAACACCTACCTCAGTTTATTAAATAATATGTTTTACCTCAATGAAATAAATTTTACATCATGAGATTTATCCATTTACCTCTGATAATTTTCATAAACTTTTTATCATTCAATTTTTAAATATTTGTTTATTTCATGATTACCTTAACATTATGTTACTATCATCCAAATTTATTGATAAACACATATATTTTCTTATAAATTCCTTTTGAATTATGAGCAGTTACAATGAATCCATATATTAGGGAATATATTTTAATACCCATTCTATATTTTTATTTTATTAACCAAATTAAAATAAATCATCACTTTATTTATTTTTTATTTATAATACTATTACTTAAGACATGTTTTCATCACTCCATGAGTGACATTATTCTTCATGTCATTATATACCTCCATGTTTTATATTAAATACTATTAAGTTTTATCAACTACCATTTTGAAAAATATAATTATTCCTCTACTTTTTATTAGGATTCAAATAAAAATTTTACTCAAATTTCCAAAACATGTAGGTCTGAAATTTTTTTACGGTATCACATAATTTATTAATCATTCCATATGTTTCTTTGATTACATGGTTAACAGTTGGAACATTAACCATATATTTAAATTGTATTACCTGATTATTATTCATTGTTTATAAAATAAGAATCATATTTCTATACATTTTTAACTTGTGTCCAAATAAACAACTATATTAGATATATCCTTATCTCATTGATTTCTCCATTAAGTGTGGATTTTAAAAATATTTCTTGGGTTTATTTCTTTATTTTTCTTAATCATAAAAGTATTTTTATTCTCAATGAAAAAATAATTTGATGGACCATTCTAAAAATGGGTCAATCATCCACAATATTCATTCTCATTATTCAATAGTAAGACATGTCTCCCCCCATTCTTTTAATTCTTTTACTACCCATGATAATAAGAAGTACTTTATCTCAGCAAGGATATATTTTATTCAATGTACATTACCATTTTGTTCTTCATATATTTGTAAATAACTGAACAACTAAACAATTCCTCTAGACATGTTACAATAATTTGAAATATTAATGGCATTCAGAAATCTTCTCCATTATAATTATTTTTGGGATCGTCAAGGTTTAATAAAACATTGAATCTTTTTAATTCCATATAATCAATCAATAATATATTACTAAAATATAAATGAACAATATACAAATTTATCAATTTATTTAATATCAACACAATGTGTCTCTATATAATTTCAGTAAAATAAATTTTTAACTTTATGTAACATATTTAATAATGTCATCTTACCCACCTTAATTTCAACCGAAAATCCTTAAATGTTGACTTTATTAGTTATAAAATATGATGTATAAGAATATAGTTCATCGTAGTGTAATGATTCATATATTCTCATATAGTGAATATATATTAATGAAAAATCATTCCCTCTTTGGAAATGAAATAATTATTTATTTATTAATTTTTTTAAAAAAATTAATTTTATTTTTTGAGCTAATTATATGAGAATAATTGACATCACTACTCAATTTTCAAGAATTATTTTCAATTATTTATCCTTTATTTATAAATTAATTTCAATATATAGTATGCACATATCAAATATGAACATTCATAAAAGAAAGTAGAATTATCAATACAATTGAAATTAATGAAGTAAGGTTGATAATATTAAATTAGTAGAAGGTAAAAAATTAAAAAGGTTAACAATATTACCCTAATATAAAATTTATGGAATCAAATATTATAGATAAAATTAAGTCAGACACTTGAAAATTTTCTTCAAATTATTATTGTGAAATAATTTATAAATTAAAATATATGCAATGATATAATGATAGATACAAATAAATATAATTAAATAAATATCTCAATAATTACTTGTAATCACACATGAATATTTTTTGGAACATTATATGTTGAACCTTTATTATGATATAAATTTATATATCTCAGTAAAATTTAAATAAATACAATTTGTTATCATTATTGATGAGTCTATATTGATTATTTTTTCTTTAAAATCATATGATAATTGGTTTTAATCCAAGTGGGTTATCTATCTTTGAAACCAATTACATGTCTCAGAAATGATGATTTTTGAACATTTAGAGGGATAAATAATTTTTCGATGTTTAATATGAGCTTTTAATCCATTTTCCTTACTATAAAATTTTCCCACATTATTATTAAATCACGGATCATATCACTATTCCTCAAAAAAATATAATGATGATGGGGTGTATATGATAGAATACATTTGACCTAGGGGTTTCATAGTTTACAACATTAATTTTTTCAAGTGGTTACATCCATGCGGTATTTAATTTATAATCTATTTGTTCATATTGTTTTCATAATATAATTTTTGATTAAAAAAATTTATATTTATTATAAATAGTCATAAACTCTTATAAGAATTTATAATTCAATTTTTGATTTAATACGTATTTAAAAAGATGTTATCTACTGTTGTAGTTCTAATATATACCTTTTTCAAGTTCTTATAGAATTAATAATATTTTTATATCCATTTCCTTTATCTAAACATCAAATGGATGCGAGTACCCTTCATATTTAATTTCAAATTACTACTTTTTAAATCCTATCAAATCATTCATAAAATTATGGATGATCCATTTAAATTGATATTTCATATTTCCATATGAACTTTGACTATCTTGTCTAATCTATTTCATTTAAATGTCATCATCATTATATATGAGTTATCTTCATTAAATCGTATGTCAAGGTTATGTGTTAGAACAATGAGATGTCTATTATGAGACCATTTTTAATACCTAATATATAGGTATTGTGATTTTTTATATTATAATGTTTTACTCACATAACAAAATGAAATGGAGGTCACAAAAATAGAGTGAGGTTTGATCAATCTAAAATCAAGTATCCATGGTTGGAACACCATATATATACTTGTTTTATGTTTTCCATTATACTCTCAATTTTCTTCTAAAAAAACAATAACATAGTGGTTTTGGTAATGTCTTAGAAATTATGTGTATTTTTTAATTATATGGGATTATTTTGAGATCACATGTATAAGGAACCAACCTTAAAACATTACTGAATCAATAATTAAATGAATAAATTAAATTAAAGATCTTTTCAGGTTTATAATTTTAGATAATTCGGCCATTATTATGATATTACATCTCAAAAATTACAAAGTAGAAAACTCTACTCTATTTCAATTTTTTTATAAAATAAAAACTTTTGAAAAAATAGATTCATGTCTCATTCCAGGTTTTAGACATCAATAGTTTTCATTAATCCCATCCTTGACCCTATTCATCTTTAAGTCCATTAATTTTTTTTTCAAAACATGGGATGAGCATACAAAGCTCAGTAAGGGTTATAATACAATGAAAGAAAACATTATTTCATCAATACATACATAACATAAGCACTTTAACATACCTCATGAAATCATAATATTTATGAATAACACATAGTAATAATAAATCATAAGGGTAACTTGTGGCATCCATAATGTACATACGTTGTAGCTTTCACATCTACATAGGGAGTTAAATTTGGAATACCCATAATAGAATATTGTATAAATATCTTAAGAGAGCCATTCTACTTTACCTCTCTTACATTACCCAATGCATTGGAAAGCTATCTCAGACTCACTAGACCTAGGATTATCACATAACCACCCATATATGTAAACAATAACCAATAACCATAACATATTGATAACACATAACACTAACATGAAGGAAAGATAACATTTCCACAAACATTAAATATATTCACATTATAAATCCATTATGAAAAATATTTTCAATATCAAAATACCTAAAAGACTATATGGCATTTATTTATCTTTTAAAAACCTTACATCTTGTTAAGGAAGCCATAGATCAAATAAATCTTGTGATAGCAGAAAAGGTCATTGTCACCAATTATGTGAAAAGTATTTTTTTTTAATTTATTAAAAGGCCTCATATATAAATATTACCATTGAATAAAATGAAAAGTCAATGGTGTTTATATAGTGTATAAAATAATGTCGTGTATAAAACAAAATATGCCCCAATGATAGATGATTGAGACGACATCCCTCACCTCGTGTCTGACATTACACATTCATTCTTTAATCTCCTAAAAGATAAACTAAAGTGAATTTAGAATTACTTAAGAACATTTTTCATGTTTATTATTCCTTTTATATCAATTGTTACCCAGTTATAGACATTATGAGTTAATTTTGGTTAATAATGGTCATTATGTTGATATGTTGTACTTAAGTCAAAAATGAACATCTTATAATGACAAGTTGTTAGTGTGGTCAAAATTCCATTATCTCCAGAATGATATTCATGATTTAGATATCATAAATATCATATATATCTAGTATAAATTCGTATTTATAATAGTACATTACATTTTTAGGTACAAAATAAATGCAATATTCATGGAGATGGTAGGCCGTACAGACACATAAATGCCACATTTATTTCTATTAAATATTTAATGGAATGAAAAAATAATGAAACATAGGTATATTATAATTCCAGTATAATATCACATATATATTTTCAGTAACTACATCATCTATACATTCCACATGTGGCATGAACAAGTCATATCAGTTTGAGGGGGCGGTAGTTCGCACATCCTCAGATGAAATTATCCTGTTTACCCTTTATTGAAACCATAAAGGTATGCTATAAATGAAAAATACATATGTAAAGAGAAAATTAAAATATAATATATATCAAATTAAAATAATGTGACCTCATAATGGGCACCATAAGAGTAGGTAAGAGAGGATTAAACAATCATCATTTCAGGAAGCAATAGTATGTCATCCACAAAAACAATATGTACTTCGCCCATTAGACAATGGTGTTCGTAAGTCTAGTTAGAATCCTTCTCATAACAACAACCTAGTATATTTAGGATACATTTATTTTTATTAAATAAAGTAATAAAAAGTTTTTAGGGGTTTGGAGAAGAAAATAAAAAAATAAACTAAAGATAAGATCATGAGAGATTATTTGGATAAAGGATAGATTTTACAAGGGGTTTGAGAGGTGTGAGTAATGGTTTAGGAGTGAGGGTTTTTATAAGGTGGAGGAGGAGATTTTAGGAATGTTTGAAAATATTATTATATTATATATTGAATTTTGGTTTCATGAGTTCCAAAACATATTAAATGAGAACATATAATGACTATGTTTCGAAATAAAATAATCCAATAATAATTTTATAGGTTTAATATATATTTTTAATCTTTATAATCATATTTATTCAAATCATTCATTAACGAGGTAAGCACTACATTATAATTTTTTCATAAATAATTTTACTTATTTGATGTATAAAAAATTTAAAAAAAATACAGTGATGTAGGAAATATTTTTATATTTTAAATGAATATTTATAGTCTAAGATATAACTTATATAACCACATGTAAGTATTGATTTACTAAAAGATATATTTTTATGTCCTTTTTTACTACTTTCACTTAATTAATATAAAGTGTCGTTATCACTCTTAAGTGGCTACATGGGGTCCCAAAATCTACCCAAGGATCTCAAAGGACATAAATTTTTCATCCAATTGGATTAGAACACATGTTAGGCTCATTTATTATTATTATAAAATTATTTTTACATTAAATCACCCTATTTACCTTTAACTGCGGCAAATAAAAGTCTAATTTTACAATTCACCAAAAAATATTTTCTCTTATTAAACCACATTTTACTTACTAATAAATTACACTTATGATTTATTTTCTAATTTAAATTCATTGAAATTGTAAATTTTCTTATAAATAAAGTAGTTTTTTTTCAACTACAACTCAGTGTTTTCCCTATTCATCAAATAATGAAGGTTTTCAGAAAAACACCAAAATTTCATACTATGCTAAATTTCATATTCAGAATTACAAAGTGATATCTATATTACCAAATTAATCATATATATGTTGGATTACTTAATTTAAAAATAATTTCCCATGTCAAAACAAAAATTCCTGTTTTTTAAAAATATTAACTATCAAAAGATTAACACTTTTTTATGTCCAATTTCAAAGTGAAATTACTTACCATGAACAGCATTGTATTTAATGATTAAATTATAATCCAATTAAACTTTAAAAACAACTAAAAATATAATATATCTATATAAATAAATTATATTAAAAGGTAGTTTTGAATTAACATATACTGTTTTTTATTATTCATTAAAAATTGAATTTTATCAGAAAAATAACAAAAATTTAACCAAAACAAATTTAGATGTTATGATTCTAAAGAAAAATTTTATTTTGTCAAGTATAATATATAAAAGTGATAAAAAATAATATTTAATAAGATTTCACCATCAAAATGTGGTAAATCAATCATTTAAATAATATTATACTATTCGTGATTAAAAATAGATTCTTTAACATTTTAAGCCACTTAATTTTATTGGATAAATATAAAAATATTTAAAAAAAATTGTATATTTTTATTGTAATGATTTCTATTCATTCCCTATACTAAAATGGCTAGGTGTTAACAACCATTTAATATATTATTATTATATTATTATTATTTAGTATAACTCAATGTTGTGTGCAATATAAGATTTCAAAGATACTTGATGTTGCATATTGTGTATGCCATCAAACATAGAATCTCATTTAAAGTAAAATTAATATTTAATTCACAAATATTAAAATAAATATGAAAAATTATTATTCATTATTAACCTGGGATGTAACATCATTCCCACTTTTTGGAAATTGATTTCTCCTCATTTTATTCACTAATCATATAAATGGATATACTTATCCCTCACAGAGTTTTCAGATTTGCACATTTCCTCTTCAACCATAAGATTTTTCCACAAAAAAGTTTCCTGATGAACTACCGTATTATGAAAAACGTGATCTCTTCAGTCTGGAATCTAGACTGGTTGTTCCTCATAAGAGATATTCTCTTCCAACTGAACTCCCATTGGGATCAAAACATTAGATAGATCTGGCATATAATTTCTCAACCTTAAAAAATGAAAAACAGGGTCCTCCTGGGATAAACATGGAGGTAATACCACTCTGTAGGCAACATATACAACTTTCTCCAGAATTTTATAAGGTCTAGTGAACATCGGACTCACCATTACCTTCTTAACAAAACACATTGCACTTTTTCATGGAGAATCTTTGAGAAATACATGATCTCCTACCTCAATAGAACGATCCTTCATCCAGTTGTTCAAAAAACATTTTTGCCAACAATGAGATTTTCTCATGTGTTTCTGAGTCAACTGTAATTTTTATACCATCTCTTCTACCCATTATAGTCCAATAAAAATCCTTTCACCTACTTCATCCCAAAAAAAGCAAGTGTTCCACACCGCTTCCCATATAGTGCCTCAAATGAAGCCAAATGTATACAGGAATAAAAACTGTTATTATAAGAAACCTCAACCAATGAAATATGTTGGTCCCAAATTCCCTGGTAATCTAGTGAATAAGCACATTTTATATCTTCCTAGGTCTTAATTATTCATTCTGAGTGCCCCATCTGATTGAGGTTGAAAATTTGTACTAAAATTTAATTCAGTACCCAACGAATTCTGACGACCTTTCCAAAAGTTAGAAAGTAAACTTGGGGTCACGATCATATACAATGGACAAGGGAAATCCATGAAACCTTAATATCCCTTTAACATACAACTGAGAAAATTTATGTAGAAGCAAAGTTTCTCAAATTGGAAGAAAATGAACAGATTTAGTCAATTGATCAATAATATCCGAGATTGCAATATTACATCGAGATGTCATTGGTAATCCCAAAACGATGTCTGAGGATATATTTTCCCATTTCAAATTTGGAACTAGTAATGACTGAAGAATCCCTTTCAGTAACTGCCACTCTGCTTTAACATGGTGAAAATTCAAACACTTCACAATAAAATCAGCAATATCTCCTTTCATTCCATCCCACCAGAAATACACCCAATGATCATTGTACATCTTAGTACTATTAGGATGATCTGAAAATAGAGAACTATGAGATTCACATAACAACTCATTCTTCATCTTTAAATCACATGGGACACAAAATATCATCCCAAATATCAAAATACAATCATTATCAATGTTAATATCAGGTAACATACCCTTCTTAACCAACTCTACCTTTTTTTATTACTCATTGTCTTCCTTGTACACTTTCTTAATTAAGTCTGATAGAGATGATTTCACTAACCCCAGAAACAAAACATAGAATATACTGCACCAAACAACTTCTATTGGAATGTTCATAAAATCAAAAAACAAAGGATATCGTTCCAAACATATCATGGTTAATGTTGCATTACATTTTTGACTCAAAGCATCAACCAAATTTTTTCCTTTCCAGGATTGTAATTAATTGTGTAATCATAATCATTGATTAGTTCCAACCATATACTCTGTCTCATGTTCAATTCTTTATGATTTAATATATACTTCAAACTCTTTTGGTCAGTATATTTTTCACATTTTACTCCATACAAATTATTACTCCAAATTTTTAAAGCAAAATGAATAGCAGCTAATTCCAAATCATGTGTAGGGTAAATTAACTCATGAGGTTTCAACTGACCAGAAGCATATTCTATTACTAGATCATTTTTCATTAGGACACAACCATGTACATTCAATGAAGAATCATTGAATATAACAAATTCACCATTTTTGGAAGGCAGTGCCAAAACTAGATCACTCACTAACAATCTTTTCAATTCATGATGACAATCATCACATTCTTTTTTCCAAGTGAACTTAACATGTTTTCTAGTTAACTTAGTTAGTTGTAGAGATAAATGTGCAATATTTTCATCAAACCTCCAATAATAACCTACTAAACTAATAAAACTATGAATCTTGGTTATATTGGTGGGTATTGTCCATTCTTCAATAACTTTTGGGAATGAAGGATTAACCGTTAAGCCATTTTTTTAACAATGTGATCAAGTAATGAAAGTTTTTGTAACAAAAACTCACACTTACTAAACATTCCATGTGGATTATTATTTTTAAGGTTTTCAAATCAATCCTTAAGTGACATTCACGTTCCTCTGGGATTTTAGAATATAGAAAAATATCATCAATAAAAGCAACCACCATTTATCCCTTGAGACCATTGAGTCAATACTTCTACAAAACTATTCAACCATGATTCATTCCATCACAGGATACTAATTTGGATGTTCATTTCCCCCTATATTCCTTCATATAAGAGCTTCCTTATTTCCTCCACGAAAAACCATTCTTAACACATGAAATATATTAGGTGATGCAACATGGTTATCTATAAATGCTACATCATTTCAATAATACCATAAATTAATTTATGGATATTAACTAAACAACATCCTACCTTATAATGTTATCTAAAATGACATCTGATACAAACTATACATACACATCCTTAAAACATTACATAATCATGAATTAAATGAATAATTTATATTGAATATATTTTTAGGATTAGAGTTTTAGGGAATTAGGCCATAACTATTACATTAAATCTCAAAAATTAAAATGTAGAAATTTCTAATGAGTTTACATTTTCTTAATAAAATAATAACTACTAAAAAAATTTTCATGTATACTTCCATGTTTTGGACACCACAATGTTTCCTTAATCCCATCCTTGACCCTATTCATTGTTAATTCCTGTGAAAAACATTTTAAAACATGGGATGAGTATAAAAATCTTATTAAGGGTTATAAAACAATGAAATAAAAAATTAGTTCATCAATACATACATAAAAAGTCTATTTAACATACATCATGAAATCATAAGATTTATGGGTAACAAATAGTAATCACAAATCATAAAGGTAACTTCGGGCATTCATAACATACTTATGTTGTAGCTTTCATAGCTGTGTAGGGAGTTACATTTGTAATACCCATCATAGTATATTCCTTAAATTGCTTAGGAGAAACATTAAATTTTACATCTATCACGTTACCTAATAAATTATAGAGCTATCTCTGTCTCACCCTCCCCATGTTTATAACAGAACCACCTTTATACATAAATAATGCCCAAGAACATTAACATATTCATAATAGATAAAACATGAATAATAGAAAGATGACATTTCTAAATCATTTAAATATATTGACATGAAAAATTAATTATCAAAACCAGTTCCAATAAAAAATATGTAAAAGATTATATGGTATTTATTTTCCATTATAAAACATTTTGTCTTGTTAAGGAAGCCATGGATCGAATAATAATTATGGCCACAGAAAAGGTCATTGTCACCTCTTACGTTAAAATAAATAATCTCTTTTTCGTCGTTTAGTAAAAAACATTATAGAAAAATATTCCCTTTGAATAGAATTTAATCTAAAAGGTTTTTATACAATGTGTAAAAGAAGGTCGGGTATAAAACAAAATATTCCTTAATAAATGGTGATTGAGATGAAGTTCCTTACCTCGTGTATGGCTTGACCCATTCTTTCTTTAATATCCTAAATAGAAAACTGAAGTTAATTTATACATTCTTAATAACAATTTTCAAGTATATTATTCTATTTATATCAATTTTTACCATTTTATAAACTTTATATAATCACTTAAGATAATAATGGTAGTTTTTTGATATTTGGTACTTGAGTCAAAAATAAACTATTTATAATTACATGTTGTTCATGTGGTCAAAATTATATTATCTTAAGAATGATATTAATGATTTAGATATCACATATATCATATATATCTAGTATATATATGTATTTATCATATCACAAACATTTTGAGGTAAGAAATAAAATGCATTGTTCATGGAGACTGTAAGACTTAAGTACACAAAAAGGCTACTTTCATTTGTATATCATATTTAATTGAATGAAATATTAATGATACATAGGTATATTATAATTCCATAATAATATAAAATATATAATTTCGGTAACAAAATCCTTTATAAATTCCACATATGGCAAGAACGAGTCATATAACTTTGAGGAGGTGTTATACTACACTTCCTCAAGTGAAATTATTGCGTTTTTCGGTTATGGAAACCATAAAGGATTGATATGAAATTAAAATATAGAAGTATAGAGTCAATATAAATATAATATATATCATATATAAATACCTTTTCATCGTAATGGCCACTATAAGAGAAGGAATGATAAGATTTAACAATCATCATTTTGTGAGGCAGTAGTTCGTTGTCTACAGATACAATATGTTCCTTAACCATTAGATAAAGGTGTGTGTAAAAGCAGTATGAATACATCTCATAAAAACAATATACCATATTTATGACAGAGGTGTTTCTTTAAAATAAAGTAATAACAAGTTTTTAGGGGGTTGGATAAGTAAAATAAAATAAAAGAATTTAAGAGAAGACATTAAATTTAAATCAAGTAACTACCTTTAGATTGAACCAAAAGGATTATTCGAAGTGTTGTTTTCCAAAGGTAAGGATTATGGGTAGAAGATCGGGATATTTAGAACATATTTGTGCAAATTTTTTATAAGAAAATGGGATTGAGAAGTGCGAGTAATGGGTTTGAGGAGAGGGCTTTTTATAAGGTGGCAGAGTGGCTCAATAGGAATATTTTAAAATATTATTTTATTAAATAATTATTTTCTGTTTCTAAAGGTCCAAAAATTATTAAATTTTAAGATATGATTACTCTTGTTCTAAATCAAATCATCAAATAATAATGGGATAGGTTTAGGATATTTTTTTAATCATTATAATCTTATTTTCCTAAATGAATCTTTAATGACATAAACACTGTATCATTATTGTGTCATTAAACATTATGTTTATTAAATGTCTACAACTTTAAAAATATACCATGATGTTGGAAATCATATTATATATCATATAAATATTAATTTTCAAATATATAACTAATATAACTCCATGTGAAAATTTATTTATTAAAAGATATATGTTTGTGTCATTTTTGTCATTACATTGAATTTATAATATAAAGTATCATTATAACACAAAAGAGGCTCCATGGGGTCCTAAAATCAACCCGAAGATACACATGGTCGGAAATGTATCAACCAATAGAATTATGACACATGTTAGGGTAATTTAATATTATTATTATTTTATTTTTACCTAGAATTACCCTATTTACCTTTAACCGCATGAAATAAATGTCAAAAGTTATTATTAATCAAAAATTATTTACATAATATGGAACCAAATAATACTCACTAATAACAACCATGTATGTCTTATTATTTAAATGAAATTTAAAAAAGTGGTAAAATTTCATTTAAATAAAGTAGACTATTAGTTAACTACTACTCAGTGTTTTCACTATTCATCAAAAATTGAAGGTTTTTTGAAAAATACAAAAATATCAGCCTAAGTTATATTTGATATTCTGAAATAGAAAATGATTTCAGTTTACCAAATTTAATACATATATGTAGCATTAATTATTTTAATATTAATTTCCATTGTCAAAACAAAAATCTTATTTTAAGAAAAATTATATATTAAAATATAGACACTTATTTATATCTAATTTCAAAGTAAAATTACATACAATGAAAAAAATTAGAATAAAATGTTAAAAATAAAATCTAATTACACTTTGAAACCAATTAAAAAATAATCTATCCGTATAAATAAGTTAGATTAAAAGGAAATTTTGAATTAAAATACAATATTTTTCACTATTCATTAAAAAAATGAATTTTATCAGAAAAATACCAAAACATTACCGAAATTAAATTTTGATGTTATGATTCTAAAAAAGATTTTTATTATGTCATATACAACATACAAAATTTATAAAAACAATATTTAAAAATGGTTTTCCATTAAAATGTGTCAAATCATCCTTTTAATGAATATTATTCTATTTGTGGTTAAAATTAGATTCATTCACATTTTAAGACTCAAAATTATATTAGATAAATGTAAAAAAATTTAACAAACATGTATATTAATATTGTAGTTACTTCAATCCATTCCATTCAATATAACGGCTAGGCATTAACTACAATTTCAAATAATAATTTTATATTATTAGATTTTAGTATAACTCAACGTTGTTTGCAAATGTACAACTTAAAAGAAAATACTTGTTTCATATCAGATATGCCATATAAAATAGCATCTCATTTAACGTAAAATTAATATTTAATTCAAAAATATGAATATAAATATGAAAATATCGTATTCTTTATTAAAATTGGATGTTACAACATGCATTGATGGAATGTGATTTTGAGGCCTGGTGAGCCTAGAACAGAATTTTTTACTTTTATTAATGTATGTTAAGTAAAGGTGCAAGTTATTTTTTCTAACATTTGAACTGATGCTCGGATAGTAAATCTGAGAGTACCATTGAATTCGTAGTGCCAAGATTCACTTAGAAGAATCTTATCATCGACCGACAAGGGTCAGACAAAAAATATATTTTTTTCAGACATTTTAGGAAAATAATGAAATTAATATTTTAAGTTATTATTATTTTTTATAAACAATTGAGTGGAAATATTAAGATTATTCCAGAAGCTTTATTGAATTTAATTAAATGGTTCATTGTTTTAAATGTAACCACTATGTGGTTAATTAAATGGTCTACTTAATTAGGGCCATTAATGAGCGTCATTAATGTCCCAATGTTGAAATGTGACTGAAAAAATGCAACATATTTATTTTAATAATAATCTAATCTATTGGAGAGAGGAGGAAGATTCACTGGGATATCTCTCAAGAACTCTTGGCAGTTTCCCTCTCCATTGAAGAATGATGAATGAAGCAACGAATTTTAGATGATCAGAACTGGATGTTGGCAAGTAGTGACGAACACCAATTATTGCTGATCAATGATGATGAGAATCACATCCTTCATCATTAGCGGATCCAACAAATCAAAGTAGGGTTTTTTGTTTTCTTGAGTTTTCCTTCGCATTCTTAATTTTTTCAATGAACGTGGATCAACTGACTAATGGGTTGATCCACGATTTTCCCATTCCTATGAGTGGTTCTATTGTGTGGATTTGAATTGGGGTTGTATTCAAGCATTGTGATTATTTTTGTGCTTCCCCCATGCTTAAACTCAAACACGGAGGGTGCGGGCCAACCCAAATAAGGATCGATCCCTCCACTTTAGTTCTTTGTGTGTTTATTGAGGTCAGATTATCAAAATGTTCGAAATGTATTTCAAAGGGATTCATAGTGATGGAAGAATCCTACAGAGCACGTAGAAAAAAGTAGTTCACGAAATATATCATTGTAAAACTCTGGAGGCCCAAGGCGGCAGGAGGTCATGGCTAGCTGGTCGTAGTGGCAGCGGGGTGATGCGGTGGTTGGCGGGCAGCACGTGGTGGGACAACCCACTTCCTGGCCATCTGGGTGCTTCGGAGATCCGTGACCGCACGACAGTGGTAACAGGGTCCCCTGCATCTACATGGACATAGGGGGATGGATGTGGAAGCCGGTCATTTCTTGGCCAGGCAGTGCACCACCGGTCCACACTGCGTGGGCTGAGCTTTAGACTGGCGGGTGGCACCCCCAGCCAGTCAGATGGACATGCACCGGTGGGCCTGATCTGCACTCAGCAGGCCGGACAGCACCGGTGGGAAGGATCCACACCCCATGGGGAGGAATCCTGTAGGCAGACTAGACCCGCACCCTTTGGGCTAGGCTGGACTAGATAGGGTCACCGAGCAACCCGATTGACTGGACCATCAACCAGACTGAGATGGGTTCAGCAAGTCCTAATGGGCCTAGCCAGACATGACTGACCCATAAAAAAACTGGGTTAGTTTGAGATGGTCATGATTAAACCATGGTATGTGGGACCACTGGGCCGGGTTGGTTGGGTCGGTCTGACCGGGGTATATTGGCTCAGGACACAACCACCCCTATTTACTAAAACACACATATCATGCAAACCATGCATCCGATTGACGAGCCGTTTCTTGCTTTGGGAGCCTCTCAATGACGATGATATTTTGGAAATCTTTAAAATTGATTTAATGGATGTGGACATGCAATTAATGGATTGTGGATCAGTTCTTCATGGAGTGCTATGTACGGAATCCTATGGTTGGATAAGACCTAAATACTAAAGAATTTCGACTCTGTATAAATCAACTATGGCCCAATAGGGAATAAATATGGTGTGAATTTCATAGTCCAAGGTGGAAATCACTTATCTGTGACATTGTAGGACCATGGTACACGATGAGGATGAGTACCTCAGTTGGTTATGATTAGTGAGAAGCACTTCTGTGTGAATTTTCCAACCCACAGTATACGATGAGGAGTTGTACCTAAGCAGTCTATGGTTAGTGGGAATCACTTCTATGTGACTTGGAAGAGCCACAATACTCTATCTAGGTGGAGGACTCTAGTAGCAAAGCTGTTTGATGATGTGACTGAGGTTTCTTCTATCACTCCCAAAAATGTATACCTTGTGTGAGCTGTCTTCTACTTTACGATTGTCCTTTGTGATTATCATTGATGAATTATTTCTGGAATTTCATTTGTGCTTCTGGGTCCCCAACTAAGTATTTTGTTACTCACCCCTATAGGGGATTCATCTCCACGTGTTGTCAGTGGTGTAGTTTATCAATTTTTCTACAGAATCTTTGGTGGACTGGGACCCCGAGGTGCTCATGGAAATGGGACCGATGGATTCTATAATGGTGGACATTGTGTCATAGGTCCATAAAGGGTTTAGAAAGATCAGGATGATTGGATGTCCTACTAAGGCTTCCAGTAGCTACAATACTATCATGATCAGGTGGGGTTTTCAGTGGATGGCAATCAGATTTTCTATTTTTACTTTCATGTTATATATTTTTTTGGGTTTTTTATTCGACCCCACTTGTATAAGGTGTACTAGTACACAACTTTGTTTTAGTGGCACTTGTTTACTTTTTAGTGTGCAAGACATGGTTGGGAGTGTGTGTGCATACAGTTATATCGGAAAATGACTCCCACATAGAGGTTGAAGCCTTCAGCGCTATTTGCTAGCCCCTAGCCTTTGAGAGGCAGGATTGGTGTAGTTAAGGAACATTCCCTAGGGTATGGGTAATGAAAAAGTGGTATCAGAGGGTGGTTATGCCTACCCCAAAGGCTGAGATTTTTTTGTTTTTTTTTTGCGGCAAAAAATTTATGTTTTGTCAGTTTGACTCCCAGATCCGTGGAGTCCATTATTAGTGCAGCAACCGACATATCCATACTCTAGGACCTTGAATTCTACTTTTCAGCTCAATATATTAAAACATTGTTAACATAAGTATCTCCTTGTGTTCTTTTTAATAAGTGTTATCTCACCAGGTGTAATGTTTTATCAGGGTTTATCTTTATCTATCTCAGGATGCCTCTACGTGGACGACAAGCCAGGATCCTGATATTGGGTCGCAAGGACAAATCGCCTTGCGACAAAGCATCCATTTAGGGACCAGTTATTGCAAAGGCCCCACTGAGTGGTCCAATAGTGCTACCACCACTCGATGGTCATCATCTACTACCGATAGTTCCAGCATAGGATGTGGACATACAAAGTTCCCCACACAAGTTTCAGAGACAGAGGCCTCCCAGGTTCAGGGGAGAGACAGATCCATAGGTCACTGAGGACTAGCTAGAGGTAGTGACGTGGGTCCTCTACATAGTGAAGACATTTCATCGTCAGAAAGAAATCTTGGAAGAGATCCTTCTACTAAGATTAAAAAGGATATTGTGGAGCATGACCAACCAGACACACGGTGTTGTGACCCTCACCTAGGAAGATACAAAGATGATTTTCTAGGTGGAGTTTTCCCCGAAACCTTGCTCTTATTGTGCATTAAATAGAGACTTCACCTATAGAAGTGTTGTAGGAATGTCGCTATGTAATCAGCAAGGTTCACTGAGCTTTCTCACTACTCAATAGATATGATGTGTGACCCATTTATTAAGGCTTAAGTCATTGAGTATGGACTCTGGGGGAGGATCCATGAATTAGTGTTATCTCTCAGCATCCTAACTCATGTTTGGGTGCTGGGGAAAGCCATTAAGGTAGATAGATTCTTGGAAGAGCAAGCACCAATATCTAGAGCCACCAGTGAACCCCAGGAAGTAGTGTCTTCAGTAGGAAACATACATCAGACATGAGGTCCCAAGCAGACCAGGTCTTTTAGGGGACTAACCCAAGACTTGGGGTTAATAGTCCAGGGTTCCAAGACTAGAGGGATTTATTCTAGTACCAGAAATTGTATCAAGTGTGGTGGGTAGGGACACATTGGACATGAATGCACAACCCACCGTATAGTAGACCAATAGGCAATCGAGAGACCAACAAGATAGAGGCAGAACTTCAAGCGAGGAGTTCTACAGGGTGGCAGATGTGGTAGGGGATGAGACTGAGTAGTAAGTTGTTGGAGATGGTTTGAGGTACTATAGCCACCACCCCTAGGTGGTCCACCATGACCTCAAGAAGTATGTGGATAGGGGTAATCAATGCTTTAGGTAGTAGAGTCTTATGACCACGAGGCACAAGATATGATTCAATGTATGATATATGTCTTCTCCACCCTAGATGCAGTTCTTATAAACACATGTGCTAGTCACTCATTCCTTGTCATAACTCTTTTTCTGAGCATGGATATTTTTGTGGAGTCATTGGATCAATATTTATGGTTAGAGACAATTATTGTATGATATTGGACAATTCCACAATGTTTTCCGCAATGTAAAATCACTCTAATAGGATAGAGCTTCGACTAGGATCTCCTAGTAGTGGTGTCAATCCCTTATGACGTATCTTTGGTATAAACTGTTTATCCATAGCCCATGATCATATTAACTATTTTATTTGTAATGTTTAGTGTGTCTCCGAAGATGGGACTATGTTTTCCCCGACCAGTGAGAAGGAAACCCTTTCCACATAAGATAGAATTTCATGGAGGAGGGTGATGCCGATCACTCACCACTTGGTGAGCCTCACCCTCTCTGTAGTGTATGAGAGAGGACTAAGATTTATTATAGTTGTGTATGAGTACATGTATGTTTTTCTAGATGATGTTTCGGGACTACCTCCTCATAGGGAGGTAAAATTTTTCATCAAACTATACCTAGGGATGAAACCGATATCCACACCAGTATATACAATTGATACCACAGAGCTTTCTGAGATGAGGGTATAATTTGAGGACTTGAAGGAGAGGAGGTTTGTAAGGCCCAATGTATCACCATAGGAAGCCATGATGCTCTTTCCCAAGAAGGCAGATGGGAGTTTGAGATTGTGCCAGAATGTTTGGCACCAGAACAAGGTGACCATGAAGAAAAAGTATCCATAGCCGAGAATCAATGATCTCTATGACCAAATAAATGGGGGTGAACTAGTTATCAATGATAGACCTCATATTAGGATCTCACCAGCATCGGGTAAAAGATGAGGATGTTCTGAAGATATCCTTCAGGTGATAGTAAGGAAAATATGAGTTCTTGTTGATGTATTTCAGTTTGGCCAATGCCCCAACCGTTTTTATGGGACTCGTGAACAAGATCTACTAGTCTTACATTGACTGGTTTTTTATATTCTTCATTGATGAAATCCAATTGTACTCAGCATTAGAGGAGGAGCATGCTAAACACCTGCAGAGAGTTCTGGACACAATCAGAGAGTATCATCTTTATGGAAAGCTCTCAAAGATTCAGTTTTAGTTTCTAGAAGTCCACTTTCTAAGACATGGCATCTCATAGGTGAGGGTTTTAGTGGATCCGGTGATGATAGAGGTAGTTCTTACTTTAGAGCCACCCGGAAGTGTGACTAAGGTGCATAATTTCTTAGTGATGGATAAATACTATCAGAGGTTCATGCCTGACTATTCTAGAGTAGAAGAACCCATATCAAATTTTACATAGAATGGAAATCCCTTCGTGTGGATGGAGATATGTCAAAAGAGTTTCTAGGAGCTTAGTCGAAGACTGACTAGTGCCCTCATCATGAGACTACCCTTAGAGGGCATTGGGTATGTAGTTTACTGCAATGCATCATGGAATAGAATGATTTGATTTGTGATATAGGAGTAATATGTGATCGCCTAAGGGTCACACCAATTGAGGAAACATGACCAGAAATACACAACCCATGACCTCGAGTTATCTGCAGTGGGTTTTCCTTCATGATGTAGAGGCACCACTTTATTTGTGAATGGTTTATGGTTTAATCCGACTACAAGATTCTCAGGTATATATTATCCAAGAAGGACCCGAACATGAGATAACAATGATGGATATAGTTCCTCTATTTATATGAAGTGGAGATAGTCCATACTCTTAAAAAGGTGAACGTGGTGGAAGAAGTGCTTAGTAGGAGGAACAGTTTGTAGCTACTGAGTCAGGTGACGGATTAGTTGGATGTGATGTAGATATCATTCGTGGATTATGGTGGAGCTTTTTACCTTCAGTTGATGATTGTAACTCACCCACTATTATAGTGATTTAGGGAGGAAGAACTGGTGGATGTTGGCTATGAGCCCCAATGTGATCAGTTATCCTTAGGATGGGATCCTGATGGATTTTCGATAGGGGGATAATACATCATGTTTTTCAGAGGGCACACCATAGTTCCAATGACGTTGTAGGAGGAGGTGTTGAGTGTGTTCCATACAACCCCCTTGGCAGAACATCCTAGAGTGGAGAAGATATACCAGGTCCTCCAAAGTCAATACTGGTGGATGGGGATGAAGAGAGCAGTGTCCATGTTCGTTCCACAATGCCTCTCTAGTTAGAATGTAAATTCTGAGCACTAGGTTCCAGTAAGCTTAGCCCAACCACTCGAGGTATCCGATTGGGAATGGGATGGTATCCCATTGGACTTTATAACAGGGTTACCACAGTCATCCAATGGAGACTACTCTATCTGGGTGATCGTTGACTGACTCACCATGTAGGCTCTCTTCCTACCCATCCATGATCAGGGACTGGTAAAGGGATTAAGATTCCTCTATTTCCAGGAGATTTTGATGCTTCAAGGGGTGCCTTAGACGATCATATCAGATCCAGATTCTCTCTTTACATCCTAGTTGTTGATGGAATTATAGGAGGCATTCGAGACATAGCTGCGTTTGACCACAACTTTTCATCCCCATATGGATGGTCAGATAAAGACCATATGAACACATGACGAAATACCACATGATTGAATCATTGATTTTGGTCATAGTAGGGAGAACCACCTACCAATAGTGGAGTTTTCATATGAATAAAACTATCACTCCACCATTAGCATGACACTGTTTGAGTCCTTTTACGAGAGACCTTCAAGATTACCCCTATGCTGGACATACCGAGGGGAGTTGACACTCATGGGTCTAAATGGGGTATGGGATACCACCAAGAAGGTGAAGATAACCCAACTGAATATGAGGACTTCCCAAACATGTATGTTGTCTTATGACAATAGGATACGGAGACCCTTGGAGTTTGAGGAGGGATATCATGTATTCTTTTGGGGCTAACCCCAATGAGGATTGTGGAAATTTGGACAGGTTTACCAGTAATCTCTGAGGTTCTTCTGAACTTTTATGATCTTGAGAAGAATTGGTGAGGTCACATAATTCTAGGATCTTCCCCCCATAGATTCATTGGGTTCATGATGTTTTCCACATGTCGCAGCTGAGGAGGTAGGTGCATGATCCATCGTATTTCATCAACTGGGTCGATCTGAACATTGACGATGGGGTGATGTTTTCAAAGATATTAGTAGAGATAGTGGATAGGCAAGAGAAATCCATCCAGGGAGGTCAATTTCTCTAGTTTGAGTTTGGTTGAAACACAAGAATCTATATGATATAACATGGGTGTGGGAGGATCAGTTTCATTCTCAGTACCCCATCTATTTTATTAGTTTTTCTTTTGTATTTTGGGGATGTTAATACCAAAGTTGGGGTGAATATAATGTCTCAAAAATTCCATGTATTTTTTAATTTTATGGAATTATTCTAATACCACACACTTTGAGGGAATATGATTCTAAGGCATGGTGATCCTGGAATAGAATTTTGAACATTTTTTAAGGTATGTTCAGTAAATGTGCGAGAAGGTTTTTATATGTTTGGAACTGGTTATCAGATCTGAAATTTATGGTCACTATTGAGCTCACAATGCTATGATTTTCTTAGGGAAATCATACCCTCGACCAACAAGGCTTAGAGGTAAAATTTATTTTTTTCGACTTTTTCTAAAATATATATATCTGTGTGTGTTATTTTTATTATTCATAAATTGTTGAGCGGTGACACATTGATGAAACACGAAAATTTAATGAAGGTTATAAAATGGTTTGTTATTCTAAATGTAACTATTACATTATTAAATAAATGGTTCACTTATTGAGAGCCATTAATTAGCCACATTAATGACAAAATATCACATCATGAATAAAATACTTCTGCATGTTTCTTTTAATAATAATCTAATTATTTGGAGGGCGAAGGAGGAATCACTGGGAAATATTTGACATACTGTCGATGGGTTACTTCTCTAATGTAGAATGAAGAAAGAAGTTACACACATTCGATGATCAGATCCAGAGGGTGAAAATCAGTGACAAGTGACAAGAACCATGGATCAACGAAGACATGAGGCACATACTTCGTCATCTGTGGATCAAACGAATCCAGGTAGGGGTTTTTGTTTTCAGGAGTATGTCTTCTCATTCTTAAGCCTAACAATAAACATGGATCAACTAACTAACGGGTTGATCCAAAATTCTCTCATTCGTGTGGTTTGTTCTATTATAGGGATTTAAATTGGGGTTTTATTTAGGATTTGTGATGATTATTTTGTTTTCCCCATGGTTAAACTCTAACAAGGATGGCACATGTCAACCTGAATAAGGCCATGTACCTCTGTTGTAGTTCTTATTTGCATTTTCTTCAAGGATGGATGATCAACATGCCCAAAACTCATTTCCAAGGGCTTCGCAGTGAAGGCCGAATCCTATGGACCCCGTAGACCTAAACGATTCATGAAACGAAACATCAAAGCGACTCTAATGGCCCGTCGAATGTACCGAAGGAATCATCTAGTGGTAGAGAGCACTAGTGAAAGACGACAACACACAAAGAGGCGCACTATGACAGAAGGATACCACGGAATTAGTAGGGCGACATTGTTCTAGGGGGCACCATGTGGAGGGAAGTCTTGTGTCTGGGTAATTTGGCATGCCACAGTCGTCCAACCACAGCAGCTGACCGCGTCCCGACCAGACAGTGCACCACCAGCCCACATCTCCCAGGCTGGGCTTCGGGCTGGTAGGACACAACCTTAGCTAGTGGGCCAAACCCCTAGTGAAGTGGGCCAGAACTATGTTGGTAGGTCGGTTTCGTGCCCTTCGGGTCGGGCAGGACTATATCGGGTAATCGAGTGACCCGGAAAGCGAGACATTCAACCAATCCATGTTGGGTTCAGCAAGGCCCATTGGCTATGCTATACCGGACTAACCCAAACTCAATCTCGGTCAGGTGGAGTTGGTTTAGTTAAAAGCAGGGTATGTTGTACCCCTAGGACGGGTTGGTCGGGTCTGTCCAACCGGGTCATACCGACCCCAAATGTAACCGACCCTTGTATACTAAAACACATGTATCTTACAAACCATGCGTCTGATTGATGTGTCGTCAAAAACATTGGGACCCTCTCGATGAGTAAGAACTATTAATATATGTTAAGGATTCTTTCATGGAAGTTTATATATGAAGAATGTCTTGAGTATCAGTTCTCCCAGGCGCACTATGTACATAACCCTACGGTTTGTTGTGACCTGAAGACTGCTTGATTTTTAACTCTATATAAATCAATATGGCCCAGTGGGAATCAATTCTCTATTGATTTGTAGGAAAATGGAGGGAAGAACTTTTATTTGTCTTTGGAGGCCCATAGTATGCGATGATGAGGAGTACCTAAGTTGTCCAAGATTAATGGGAATCACTTATGTGTGAATCTGCAGGCACATGGTACATGATGGGGAGGTGTACCTATATAATATAAGGTTAGTGGGAAGAATTTATTTGTAACTTGGAAGGCCCAAAATTCTAGATAGAGGTGGATTTCTCCAGCAGTCGAGGTTTTCGATTATGTGATGTATGTTTCTTCTATCACTACACTAAATGTATACGTAGTGTCTGTTGTGTAGTCATTTGTTCTTGTTCTTCATAATTTTATTTGAGGATTTCTTTTTGGTCTTTCGTTTTTCATTTTTGGGTCCCCTAATGAGTATTTTATTACTCACCCTTCCACGGGATTCACCCGCACTTTTTGTGTCTGGTGCAGACGATCGACGTTTTGACAGTGACTTTGGTTGACCCGGACCTAGAGGTTCTCAGGGAGATGGGACCGATAGATAATATGGTGGAGGATTTGGTGGACTATGATGAGGTGGTCCTAATAGTATCATGTTGATAGGATGTTATATTTTGTCTTGTAGTTACTACATTACTCTCACTATCAAGTGGGGTTATCCATGGATGACCATCAGAGTTTCAATTTGTACTTTCATGTTTCCAGTTCTTTTTTTGGGTTTGTATTCTAGACTAATTTTATTAGTTTTACAAGATTTCATATTGGTTTTAGTGGTACATGTTTCCTTTTCTGCCTGTGGGACATGGTTGGGTGTGTCTGTGCGTACATGTACTCAAGAAAATGCATCCCACTAGCTGGTTGACGCCTTCGATGCTAGTACCCTTCCCCTAGCCTTCAAAAGGTGGGCTTGGGGTAGTCACAACACGTGACCTTGGGGATGGGTCATGATAGTTTTAGGCAAACCATATTTCTTATGAACACTATTAATATAACAGAAAACACTGTGTATTTTTTATTAATTACATGCTATATATGGAAATCATTAATTCACTAGAGGATTAAAAATTTTTGTTTATGGATGCGCATATAATAGTGAATCTCTCGAAATATCTCCTTAATAAGCCATATTTATTTTTTTTGTTACCCAACATGGTTCATTAAATAGCCTTTCACTAAAATTTATTATCCTATAGTTTTTCTCATAATGAATATAACGTTTGAAAAAATTTCATCAGGATATTTGTAACAAAAAACATATTTTTGAGATTATAATCCATTTTCACTCATCCATCAAGCCTCTAGACATACATGCATAATGAATTGATACTTCCACCATTCTATCATTATGTTGTGACATAAGAGCTACTCAAAAAATTTAGTTTAATTGTAAATTTGTTGTGTCAGATCAAAACATATCATGTGACCTTCCTAGAACATTAGATATATACCCTATATGTTTTCTAATACAATCTATGGAGTAAATTAATCATGTTTCAAATATTCCCAAGCCCATTTTATAATTATAACTATAATATGTCTTGACTTGGAATGTTCCATGAACTAGTGAATTGCCTCATTAAAATATTTTGCATTCTACTCATGTCTGACACTCAATAATTCCAACCTTCTCTTCCTAGATTAGAAATTTTCCCCAATAAATTTTGTGATGTTAAAGTATGATGTCATCTCCATATTTTACCTAGTACCTTAATCATTAACATCTTTATTAATAACTAATTTTATAATCATGTGATAATATAAAACCCATTCCAATCAAAAGGATATATTATCAGTATTAAATATGAGATATAAATACAAAACATATGTATAAGAAATATGTTAGTGTACATAGAACATTTCATCATAGTATGCATTCATAGTTAACTCCCATTTGTGAGTTTCATGAAACAATACAATCTATTAGGATATGGTTTTTAATATCATTGTACCCTAAGGAACTGAAATCATGTTAACAATAGAAACTTCATTAATCATCATAGGAGACCAAAGAATAGACTTATTTTATTTAATCAATCAGATTTTATATCTTTATTATTTTTGTTATCATCTAATCACGGAAAATAATATTCAATATATATCATCCAAAAAAACTATATATTTTATTATGATACTCAATCATGATCCACCAAACATATATGATAGACTATGATATTTTTTACTATTATAAAATTTTGAAAAGATCATTACATAATCAACTTCTTGGTTACCCTAAAATCTCGAAATTATATCCCATTATATCTCATCCACATAAAATATTTATTCAAGTCTTGTTGTCTATGTACAATTCAACATCATATTTTTTGAAACATATTTATATAACTTTATAAATTCTTTTCCAGTAGGAGTATCAATTATAAAATGATTCAAAAATACATGAACATAATGGAAAAATATAATATGATCTTCAAAAGCAAAAGTTTATATCAATTATAATATTTAATTTCAAATCTATCATTCTATAATGGTTTCTTTAACTATATAAAATAAAAACAACATGAGACCGCATATCATGTATGGCCTTAAACTTCATAACATGCATGGGAGGATCATGTTGGAGCCTATTTTCTTCTAAATGTCAATGAAAATTATATTATATTATTTTAAAAAATACATATGATTCAATTAGTGTATAAAAGTATTGAGATATGTCTAATTGTTAGATATAACACAACATACATTTTTATATTGAGTTCAACAACTTTATTTTCAATAAAACACTTCTTTTATTAATGTCTTCATGAGATAATTTATACTTTTTTCTAAATTAAAATTTATTACGGGGTCAGGAATTTTTATTTTTATTTAAGATTGAGTTTTATTATAATTCAATTTTTTTAACATTGATAGATACACTAAAAATCTATTTAATAATTTCCAAAATAGTTTTTCATCTATTTCTCTAATGTAGTTTCTCATGATGTATCATATAATAGAAATGTTATTTTATTTCTACTTTAACATGTGGTGTTACTGTTCTATTGGTTAAATTACATTTCCTAATGTTTGTGTTATTATTATAGTGTTTATGTTATTATTACAGCATTATATGTTCCTTAATTTATTGAATTAACTCTTATTTCATTCATTGTTCATTTATAAACTCCGTATTATTAAATTATATGTGATTTTATTTGATTTATACTATATAGACTAATTATAAGTTGGTAAATTCTATTGATAAAATTTTGGGTCATTACATCCATCCCCCATTAAGAAATTTGACCCTTAAAATATGGGTTTACATACTATGGTGAAAAAAGTGTAGACAATTCTCCTTCATCGATTCCTCTGATAAACATGTTGACTCATCGTACTTATTGTTCCACCATATAAATTTGAGCATGTGAGTATTCATTTTGTGTAGAAGTTTATCTCTATAGTCCATGATCGTCACAGAGTGCTCATCATTCCAGGGGTCATTCTATAGTTTTTCCACATATCATTTTAGTACATATGATTGATTTGGTGTGTAAAAACTCAATATAGATAGGTGGAATACATCATATTCTTGATACATGGTAGGTAGATGTGAAATATGATAGGACTCAACTCTAACATGATCAAGATTTTTGAAGGGGATAATGTACCTAGGATTCAACATTCCATTCATCCGAAATCTCATGATCCTCTTCCATGGAGATATGCATAGAGTTACCATGTCTCCAACCTTAATATCTATGTCACGTTGATGATTATTTGTATACATAGTTTGTTCACTTTGTTTTGACTTGATTTTTTGATGAATTTTTTTCACCTTTTATACCATTTAATCGATTATTTCACATCTTATCAGCCTATGTTCACCAACTTCATCACAGCATGTTAGTGTTCTAAATAATTTCCCATAAAGGGCTTCATATGGAGCTATTTGGGATCTTGAGTGGAAAATATTATTGTATTTGAAGTCAAATAGAGGAAGATATTGGTCTCATCCTCTTTTTATGTCCATACAACGTTATATCAACATGTCTTACTATATATAAATAGTCTTCTTAGGTTTCCCATTCGTTTGAGAATGATAGGATGTAATGAAGTTTATATATATTTTTAGATCATGTTGGAGTAATTTACATAACATTGAGGTGAATCTTAGATATCAATAAGATAAAATTTATATTGGTACTCCATGAAGACTTTCAACTTATATGATTTATATATATGCATGTTAATCTAGTGATAATTCCTCTCAAGTTTCTATAAATTGAGACGTCTTTGTAATATGATCTGCAAAAACCCATATATAATTATTCCAATATATTTCATTATAATTCATGTGATAATTTTTTTGGTGATATATTACAATTTCCATGTTGGTAAGGGTAATGGTTCCATCATCACCTTATACTTTTTTCATTCGGCCTTAACTTACTGATCTACCATGAAATTTGAGGTATATTCACTGATCTCTTTTGTTATATTGTCTCACTAATAGTTTTCTCCGACATATCGATATATATTGGTGCTCTCTAGGTGGATATAGTAGGTTGATCTATGTGAGTCATTAATAATCCCTTTATATTTCTCTATACTGGGTGTTACTCATAGTATTGACCCTAAAATTATGACTCCATCCTTATTAATTTTGAACTATGAGGATTTACCCTTTCATGTAACTTCTACTTTTTCCTGAATTTTCACATAAATTATATGATAATACAATATTTTACCCCTAGAGTATGGTCGAGTAATCATTTGTGAAATGATTGATGTTGTTCATTCCTTAATGATTCCCATTTCCGTTCATTTCTTGTCCGAAAAGAATGGAACCATGTCAATTCTCATCATTGATTCAGTTGTTCGATCCTTTATACATAGAGCATTTTCCACATTATTTTCCCTGCCATTATGGTAGTGGATTTTGCAATAATAATCCTTGAGGATCTTTAACCATCTTTGATGTAATGCATTTAACACATTTTCTGTGAATTTTTATTCGAGGCACTTATGATCAGTATATATATCACACTTTTCCCAATTGAGATAATGTTGTTATATTTTTAATGTGATGATCATATATTCCAAGTCTATATCATGTGTGGGATTGTTTTTTCACCAATCAAGAACTTTTGTGAGGTGTATGCTATCAATTTATCATTTTCAACATTACACATCCTAATACCTTCTTTGAAGCATCATTACATACAATAATGAGTTTCCCCCTTTTTAGATGCATGACTACTAGTGCAATGATATGATTATATTTGATATCCTTAAAAATATCATCACATTACTGTGTCTAAATATGATTTACCCATTTCCATGTAAACATAGTTAGCAAGTTATAGAATCATGAAAAATTACTCAAAAAAACGTTATTATTTACCAACTAATCCATGTAATCTACGGATATTTATTATAGATTCTAGTACATTCCATTCCTCGATTTCCTTATTTTCTATGAGTCCCCGTATATCCCATTACCAGTAATTACATGCTCGATGAATGATACTTCCTCTATATGGAACTCATTGATTCTATACATTGCATGTCATTTCTCCCATCACATTGTCTTTATTATAGTATTCCATGTTCCTCATGCTTCTCCACTCTTAGAGTATAGTAGAATATCATCGATAAAGGCTACCACCAATTTTTCAAGTTAATATCTAAAGACTATATTCATTTGGTTGATTAAAATTACCAGAGAATTAGTGAGTCTGAAGTGAATCACTATGGATTCATAGTTTCCACACATTGTTTGAATGAATTTCATCGGAATATATTCTTTATTCACCTTTAATTAGTGATATATCAACTAAAGGTCCATGATAGAGAAATACATAGCCCCACATAATTGATTATCAGGTCAAATATTTGGGGAAGGGGATATTGTTTCAATATAATTATTTTTTTTGAGTTCATGATAATAAATTATGGGGACATGGATCAATTATTCTTTTTTTATTAAACTCACTTATTTACTCCATATAGATACAATCAGGATTATAAAATCCTTTTCCGTATTCTCTGGCAATATCTTTATTAGTTCACCAAACTCAATAGTGTCCACCCAATAAGTTGTCATTGATATAGGTAGAGATCCAAGAATAAGATCAATTTAGAACACAACCTATCATTCAAGAGGAAGACCAATCAATTCAACATGGAATACATTAGGGTAATAAATCACAATGATCATGTCTTCCAGCATTATTTTCTCATCTGTCTCAATCATTTATGTTAGATTTCCATGTCCATAATGAAATATTTTACTCACATGAGATGATGATTTGGATGGAGATTCATCCAAAACATTACAATTATACAGAATTTTAGGAACCCCCAAGATGTGAAGAGTGATCATACTTTCTTGATTTTTGATTTGGGGTTTTTCTATAGATAGATAATCCACACCCAAAATTACATCAAACTACACCAAGGGAAGTTTGAATATAATTTTTGGGAGGTTTAGTCCACAAATTTTAATTATTGTGATGTTATATACATTGTATTCATTAATTTTCCTACATTATATTATCAAAGATAAATCAACCTACCTATTTTGAAGAGGTCTTTGAATAGTTTTATAAAAATTATAAGACTTGAAATAATGTGTAGAACAAGAATCAAATAGTATGTTCCCTATTTTGAATGATTTCCCATTGTACATATCAACACATCATTTTTAAGATCCACATGAGTAATAATTATATCATATTTCATTCATTATTTAAATAGAGTTTTTTATTATTGATTTCCTCAAAAAACAAATGACCTAGTAAAATAGATCATAAAATTCCCATATTCCTTGAATTTGTAACACTGAACTACTGGCTAAGTATTGATATAAAACTTCCTTTATTATTACAAATTTTGTAGGATTATTTATATCCCTTTAAATATTATTATATATATATTCCCCTCACTTCCAAATTTGAAGCATCTTGTTGTTCCACTTAGGCAGTTCCCTGGATTATTCTACCCATACTTTTGACACATGGGATATTGGGTTTTCATTCCATCATAGGATATAACTGTTGATAATCTAATTTAAAACTACATTTCAATATTTTTATCTCCATTACTGTCATATCACTGATGTTATTTGATATTTATTTTGACCTTAAGGAAACAATTTTCAATCTCTTTATTGTTTTCGATGTCTAGAATCAGCAACACTTTTCATATACTATGATTTAGTCAACTAAAGAAATGATACACTTTTCTTTTTGTGGTCATGAAAAGACCATGATATATCCTGGATACCTTATAATATTTCCATCATACTCATAATAGACACATAGTCCTTTTTCTTTACTCTAATGAACTCCCTTTCCATCATAAGATGAGGATTTATCGAAAATATGTATTTGAAAATATTTTCATTAAAGCATCCAAATCCATAGAATCAATTTCTTCTTTGATATTTCTACTTTTGGTATGTTTAATAGTCATCATCCCCATAATATTGATAGAATTCAAGCATATTTTACTCCCCCGTTGATCATTGTAGAAAATATAATATCTTCTTAGTGGAGTAAATCCATTGTTCTGTGATGATGGGATAAAATGATCCACTAAATATGGGAGGACATTATCGTATAATGGATTCAACTAAAACATTCTCTTTATTATGAAAATGTTGGTGCTTCTCATGATTCATATTATTATTCTAATCTTGAATCATTTAATTACGTACTTCTAGGATGTTTTGATATCCCTTTCCATTCAGATTTGGAATTTCATCAGGGAAATCATCACATTCCCTATTACATGGACTGTTGGCTTCGGTTGTACTATTTCAATCAATTAAATAAAAGTTATGATTATGGGGTTAATACAAAGATAATAATTTCATAAGAAAGGAATTATTTAATATATAATTATAAATATGTAAATGGAATGTAAATCTGAACCTATGATTCTCAACGTTTAAATCTACGTAATCCATGGAGATAGAAATATACATAGGGTTCATTATAAATTTTTCTAATCGAAATCCAAAAAAACATGAATCTCTATTGATACCAATAATTCTAACCTTATCCTTCTACAAATATCATTACATGATATTCAGAATAATTAACAATTATATACTAATTATGAGTCATAAAGTCTAGTGTATTTTAAAGATTATGTACATAATTAGAAATCCTAAAAACAAAATAAAAACATAACATATTTAATCTCAAAAAAGATATCCTAACATCCTTTTATATTTTAAATCTACAATGGATAACCTCGGTAACACAATAAAAAAATGGATGAGTTGAAAATCCATGTAAGGGAATAATCATAGAATTAATGGACTGAATAGGGCTTAGAAGGCATAACATGATAACATAAAAAGGAATTAAACATGAATGAAATATAGAAAAATAACATTTACAACACCATATCAGGTAATCATCACATTATAGGAATTTTAAAAAACACACTAAATTGCATAACAATGTGTCAATGCTAACTATCATGCCAATTGCACATGGAAGAAAAAGTCCCAAAAAGGAATCAGGTTCACTTCCTATCCAAACATGATGTATCACAAGACTATAAAATTTCCCAAGTAATTGTATTGATATTTAGATGCACCCATTAAAACATGTTCGTTCCTATGTTTCCCATATGAATATTCAAACATAAGAGATAAACACAAAGGTTAACTATTAAATTAAATGGGTATCGTAATCATGTTATAAAGCATAACAAAGAGAATACCATAATGGTTTCAATAAAATAATGAATTTAAATCATAAACTAACAATAATAAGGGAAAATATGAAAAGAAAATGATAAATTAAGTATAAATTAATTTAAATTTTTTAAAAAGTGTGATTAAGTAACTTTAAAATTTTTCCACTTCAGTGTACTTCAAGGGAAATATAAGAGTTGTTAAAGGGGACTAAAGAATAACTTCTTGCATAAAACTAGAAATGAAAAATGATATTTTTCATGATAAAAATAATGATTTTAGAAGAAAAAAATCCTCAAAAAGTTTAAGGAGTGTACTTGGTAATGGGTATGAAATTGGAAAATTCCATATAATCGGCTTGCTTATTTTACTGATTTACAAAGTGATCCGTATAAAACATATAATTCCACATAAAATGAAGAACAATTTGAGATGTGTACGTATTTATGGAACACAAAAACATAATTTAAGAGTATTAAATAAGAATATCTATGAATAAAAATGGGATAAAGATATAGAAATCTTAAACTGAATAAATGCTGGTGGTTTGGACAATATCACTTACGTTATGTTTGAAAGTGTTTTTAGATATTACTTAATTTACTATAAAATTAAATTAATGTGATAAATTAATTAATTTACAATGTTTTATACATTTTTATGATTTATTATAATTTTTTTATTTTCCATTATATCCAATTTCATCAGTTATAGAGTACAATTATTTCATTCTATGAGTGTCTGTTTTCAATCTTTTCATTACCAGTTTTCTTATATATAAGTAAGGAACTCATATAAAATGAAAATAATTCCCATGAATTGAAATTATATGTTATTAATAAATTGACAGACATTAAAATCATCCTATATATTATCTTGTTATATGGTATTTTTATTACTCATTAAAACATTAATGAAATTGATTTAATTTATTTTATTAATATATAAGATAATCAATAACTTATATCATTTTATTTAATAATATGTATATATATATAAATATTAGTTCCAGATCATTATATGAATTATTATATGTATAATAAAAACTTATTTAACAATAACATTTGATTTTTACAATCCTTTACGGTGTTAATGGAAAATTAAAAGGCATCTTCCATGATGATAGTAAATCAACAATTCATGGATGATGTTTTATATTTTAAAATAAAAATCAGAGGATAAAAGGATTATTGATGGATATTCAATTAACAAAATAATATTAAATTAAAATATATATATTTTATTTATAATGTATCATGTATAAGGACATGTGATGGTTGTATAAAAAAATAATATAAATTGAGAAGAAAATAAAAGAAAACGAAATAGGATTTTACCTCCTGAACTAGTTCTCTTAGAGAACATCCTTATGGTATATGGGATTGGTTTTATGATGAGGCCAAAGGATCCTAGATGTGGGGTAATGACTTTTCAAGATCATTGGTTATGATTTGAATAATCTTGAAGTAGTTAAAGGTGTGATGATAAGAGGTGGTGATGGTAATATTTATTAGGGAGGGTAGAGGTGTTTTTCGTTAATTTTTTTCATTTATTTATTATTTTGGCAAAATTCTATCAATAGTCAGGATTATCATGACTATATATATTAAATAGAACATATTAGATTGAACTAATGGTATCCTACATCAATCATGACTCAAAAAATCATGTATTTGGTTAAAATTGTTTAGTACCTTAAAATACCATATTTCACTATTAACCAAAAAATTTACTATTTTAGAGAAATACCAAAAAATCACATTAAACATTTTTTGACATGTAGAATTAAAAAATGATATCTTTTATTGAAAATATTTTTTCTAAATGTGATATATTTAATTTTTAATTAATATCATCATTTATTAAAAAAATTCTGATTTTTATATTACAATTGCTTTTATGAAACATTGAAAAATTAATTTAGGACTAATAAAATTATCAAAAAATCATAAGAAAAAATATTAACATATTAATATATTTATGAAAAAAAAATTTAAATCATTATATTAATTATAAAATGGTAAATAAAAATTTATGTTTTATCAAAATACTAGTATATAAATTATCTTTTTTATAACATTTATTTAATAATAAAAAGATATAAATATTAAATATTTTCATTTATAATATACCTAAATATAATATATACATTCATAGGTTAGGTTATAATACTATGAGTTGTATTACGATTAATAATGGTCATAGTATTATTCCAATGGTCAAGTAACTATTTCATTAGCATTTATTCCTTAATTTCTAGAAATAACACTTATTTCATTCATTATTAATTTATAATCATTATATTGTGTCCATATATTTGATTTATAAAATTTGGAGAAATTATATGTTGGGAATTTCTCTTTATTAAATTCAATGTCGTTACATTTGAAATACATTATTTTTTTTCTTTCCTTTGACAAAATTATCTTTTAGTGGATTTTGGGAAAAAATCATGATTTAATATATGATTGGATCAAATAAAAAATAAATATTAATACATTAAACATAAAAATTATTTTTTATTATTCTAAAATTTTAATTAAAATGAAATGAACATATTTTGATTACTATATAATTTTTAGACATGATTTTAATGTTCGGTTGTTGTTAGAATAAAATGATTTAATTTTACCAATGTTTTTTATAGATTTAATATATAATTGAAATCATATAGATTTTAATATGTATTTTATTTTTTTAATAAATACCTTTTAAAATAATAAATCTATTTTTTACTTCATAAATTAGTTAATTTTTATTTTGTTAATACACGAATCCCCATTAATTATTATTCGGAAATAAATTTATTGATTCTAATTATAACAAATATTAAGATGTTATTTTTCATATCTTTTATAATATTTTATTATGAGTAATTTTAGTAAATTTAAATTAATTATTCCAATAATAAATATCTATTTTAAATAATTTTATTTAATCATCATGGGATGAAGATAAATTCAAGTTTTTATTTTAACATTAGTGGTCTAATTATTTGGCTAATGTAAAAAATTATAGTTGTTTTCCCATACTAATTTATATACATTATGATTTAACTTGGACATTAAGAACATGCCACTATTAGTATAGTTGTTTAATTGAGCCATATTTGATAGATCACGCCTATTATATTCATGTGGGATTATCAAATGATTATAATAGTTTTAAATTTTCTTTTTATTTTATTATTGAATGTGTTTTTATTTTTATTACATTCGATTATAGATTAATCATACTTAAAACTTGTTTAATTCTAATATAAGAATTAATATTATCAGAAACATTTTTGGATACCCTTGTTATTCGATACCTGATTCGATACTGACATAACCCAAAGGGAATTCTCGATCCCCACTAGTTGGCCACAGGCACCTGGAATCATACAATATGAAAGTTATAACGAATTAGACACACAAAAAATTGAAACATGATAATCAAGTTAGTATGAATACTAGGAAAACTCCTTAGGGAGAAGTGTACCATAAGTCAAGCATGCACAACTAGCCCAATGTTTAATTGAAATTACCAAAAAAAGGAAAAAATCATGTCTCAACAGAAACTACTCTCTAAACCCAAGGACCAATAGTTACTACCACCTCTAAGTGGAACCTTACACTAGCTCAAAACTAGATGAGGATAATCTAGAAACATCTGAAGGAATAGGTTGGGTGTGAGCTAAAATCCCAATAGGGTCACATTATAGATTCAATAATAAGATTCCCACAATTAATTATCCAAATAAATATTTCAATATTAAATAAATATGTATGAATGTCCCAAGGAATATTTAAAAAAATCTTTTTATATTTAGAATGATGAAAATACAGTAAAAAAGGGTTTTATAAACAAGTTAAATATAACAGTTTGAATAAATTCTTTTATCATATTAAACAGTTTACAAACATTGGCATATAAACATTTTAAATAAAAATAACTAAATACAAGGTTATCTTCTTAAATGAAATATTTTTCTATACTACTATGTCCTTACACACTTTAAGGGGGATCATGACATGATTTTTATACACATTTCCCTTTGAAAATGACCAATGAGGACCCATCACCATCCCCTTAAGTATGTGACCTACTGCATTAGCTATTGTTTCAGTTACAGAGGTTCAAAAGGTTCTATCCTAATAACATAATAACTAAATAATATTTCATGAGTTCTAATAAAAATCAATAATGGAAAACTTATTTTAAGACTTCTTAAAATATAATTCATATCATTCTCCATTGACAATATTCCATTTATCTATTAACAAACAAAAATTCGTTTTTAACCAAATTATGAATTGTTTTCATGATAAAAACTACCAGTTTTTATCAAAATCGTTATAAGACATTATAAAAACATATAAATTTTAATTAATTTCATAAAATAAATTTTACATTAAAAATTTCATAAATAATTTCAACAATTATGCATAACCACAATCTTAACAATTTTACAATTTAAATTCAACAATTTATATTCGAAAAAATTACATCAATTTCAAAAATACCCCATAATTCAATTGAATTGGATGTTTTCCAAAATCCATACCAAATAAAATTTCATAACCCAAATTCAATGGAATTGGTTTTTTAATCTAACAATCTAATGAAAATTTATTTATATCATGAAATTTAATTTAAATAAAAAAATTAATTTAAATTAATAAATTTTGGGATAATAAATATTGTGCATCATAACAGAACCACCTACCTCGAGATCATAGGATCTCAAAATGAAAATCCATAATCTTGAAACATCAACAAAGAACATCGACAATATGAATATGATAATAAAAACTACATTCTATAATAAAAACAGTGATGATTAGTACCACCCAAATCATGGAGATCTAAAATTCCCTAGCAAAGAATAAGGAATCCGAAAAATAATAATAATGGTACAATTAACAATTCTATGTAGTGATTGAAATCCATTCTCCATGATTTGATCCACTTTTTAAAGGGTGTATCAGGGCCAAAATCTTCTATTCGGTGCCACTGAGGGTGATTAAAAAATTGGGAGTTGTTTTAGGTCTTTTTTGATACCTAGGAATATTGTTTTCAGAATAAAAATATTATATTTTGATAAATTAAATTTTTCAAATGGTATCTTTTATAGGTTTGTATAGTTAAAAAACTATACACCCTAGCTATGCACCCCTACTTATGGGATTTCTATATTTCTTCTATGTGGGTGCATAACTTTTCAAACTGGCTTCCGGCCATGGGAAACCTGATTTTATGTGTTTTAGTAGTTTCAACTAAGTGGGTGCAGAGTTTGAGAAAACCATTTTCTGACCCTGATAGCCCAGAAACAATTAAATTTGGAAATTGTGTCACTATAATCACACTTAATCATTACCCAACCAAGGATGAAAAAATAGTGGTTTGGGAATACCTAAAATAATAACAAGATTTTTAAGCATCTCCATCATAGAAACATTCTCTCCCTAGAAAAACTACTAGGAAGCTACCATGTAAAACATATAAGGACACTTTTCTCTAATCAGTGCCTCCCTCTCTCATTTGTCATGATAATTAGAACCTTTCTTCTATAGTACACAATCCAAAGGAATCATCCTCCCATGAAGCTCGTTAGTTTCATAATCAACTATCATGAAATGATTCACATTCATAGATAAATTATTTTCAACGTTAAGATCACTCCCACACATAACCAAAGATAGGTCAAATAGATACTTTCAAAGTTGAGATACTTGAAAGTTTTATGTCTCGATTATAGCTTTGTTGGAAACTCCAAAATCTAAGAAATACCACCCACATATTCCACATCTTCAAAATGTCCCACAAAATGAGGAGATAGTTTACCTTTCCCCAAAAGCTATGTATGACACAACTGAGGTGAATCTATCAAGAACACCTGACCACCAACATAGAATTCATATCGTCTACATCGATGATAAACATCATATTTATAACAACTTTTTTCTATCTACATTGTATAATGAAGGAACTGAATCATTTTTATTATCTCTTGAACCATAATTGGTCCTACTATGGAAATATTATCCATCTCCGACCAACACACAAAATATTTTCAAGGCCTGTCATAGAAGGAATCAAAATGATCTATTCTGTATTCTGAATTGATGCTATTATTATATGGTATCTCAACCATACCTAGATGATCATCCAAATCTCCAAAAAAATTGAGAACACGGTAATGTATAATATTCTCAATAATTATTATATCTCTTTCAATCTAGGCATCCAACTATGAATGGTATGTTCTACTCCAAAAGGCCTGAGATCCCAATGCCTCATAAAGGCCTCTCTAAAATCAATTAATGAACCAACGATCTCTATTTTACACTATGTCAGATGGAACTTTGTGAAAATGACCAATATCATACATATATCGGCTTCCAAACTCTTCAACTTTGGTCATATCACGAATGGGTATATAATGAGTTGTTTTTTCAGTTTATCTAGCAAGAACCATATTAAATTATTCTTTCTATGGGTACACAGTAATCCATTAAAATTCTATAGAGATATAATCCCACTTCAACATAGGAAATGGAAGTGGCTAAAGCAAACTAGAAGGTTTCTACTGCTCTACCATTTCCTATTGGAACATGTACTAACTAGAAAAAAATTCCTCAATGTCTTATATCATACATGGACACTATAATCAAATCAAATTTTAGAGAACATCATCACAGTTCCTGGGTGTAATACCCTTTGGGAATTACGAAAATCACCCATCAAATCTTACCTTAGCACAAACTACACAACAATGTGATTCTAGTAGCATAGAATGTTCTCGGTGGAGAATGAAAAGTCAGGAACAGTTTACCCAACATAAATTGATTTGAAAATACTATGCAACTCCTTATTAAGATTTTTTAATGAAGAATCATCTCAAGAATATAAATTTTCAACTGAAAACAAGGCAAATCATCCTTAACCCTATATTCATTAACTCTATAATGAAATTTTGAAAAAAATATGGAAAGTTACACTCTTATGGATATTATTTCATAACCTAGGTCCGATGATTCTTACTCATATTATATACATCAACATTCCCTTTCCTCGGATTATTGGTGTTTTTGAAATAGAAATATTTTAGGTATTACATGAAACACCTGTAGCAGAGATTTAAATATTTTTAAGACAAGATTCAACTCAATCTATTGTGGTCCTAAAACAAGGAATATGATTCCCTATAACATAAATGTCTCTATCTGTTAATCTCCAATATCATAGCTATGTGTTCAAAAACAGTAGAAAAAATTCATCTCATGTGGCTTAAACTAAAGAGATCCAAAATAAATGAAATTATTATCTTGAATAATATATTATCCGAAACACGAACTAGATGCATAATAGAATCCCACATAGCTCAAAGAGTTCTCTGGAATGTCAGAACCGGTGCAATAGAAACAATATTACTCATATCAATAGAAGATTTTGATAATTATTACTGAAATAAAACATTATTCCCTTTTGATCTCAAGATATCATCATGGAATATAACATTAAAAATTCCTTTACAAACCAACATTAAAAACTAGATGAGCATAAGAAGCTCTAAATCATGAAAAAAAATTATTTGTTCTCATGTAATAAAATCATTCACCATTTCAAGATCAACTAAAAAACAAGTTCTGACACAATGATCCCCAAGAACATCATGTCCCAAAATTGAAAACCACTTTTGAAAATATTTTTATAGAGTCTGTGAATTCATAATTATTTTGAAGATACTCTACAATGATGAACATGATCTTCTTTGGACTAATAGAAAAAGAATATTTCAACCAAAAATACTACCATGATATTTTCAAGATAGTCAAAGAAAATACTACCCATTAAATACACAAATAAATTAAGATAATTTTCTAAACAAAATGGCATGATAAGGTACTCATAATGGTCACACATACTCCAAATGGTAGTTTTCTAAATGAAAGATTCTTTTATCCTCAATTGATGGAAACTAGATTAAAGATAAATCATGAAGAACCAATTATCCCCTTTAAACTTGTAAAATAAGTAATATATCATTTTAAATATATAATTTTTCATTCAATTCACTCATTTGAGTTTTTTCTAGTCAATGCAATGGTTAAGTGAACCATCATGATTATTATCAAAGAGAACTAGTGCTGGAAAAGCTGACACACTTAGGTGTATAAGTCTATTCTCTAGAATATCATAAAACATTGTCTATAGATCAATCATTCCATATAGTTTGATGAGGTTTTATGGAATACATATTTGTTGATAACCAATAACTAAATGGATAGAAAACTCAACCTCCCTCACCGATGCAAACTAGGGAAATCTTGAGAAAAAACATTGAGAAACTCGATGAAAACTAGAGGGTTTTAAGAGATCAATGATTTTTTATTCATATAAATATATAAAATATATATTACTTTCCCCTCATCTGAATAAGAAACAAAATATCTACTTGACCTCATGGCCAATTCTATTTAAAAGATACAACATACCCCATCGGGTTTAGTAATGGAGATCCATCAAAGACAATAATCAATCTATATTTTATTATAAATGATATATTCCATCCTAATTATGACATAAAGATGATTCATGTTAAGAACTAGAGAACTCTATGAAATTTGAACATTTTAGGAAGATAAATAACTAACAAAACTACAGATACCCTTGTATATCATTATTCAGAGGGGTGTATTAATATCCATTATATAACATAAAATCAAAATATGAATATTTATTAGATTAATGATATGAGTTGAAATAAACAATTAAGATGAGATTTATCGATAAATGTAATAATGAATGATGAAGTTGTAGTGATAATAACTCTCACTATCACAATGAAATTACTAATGATGAAGTTATAGTGATAATAACTCTCACAGTCACTGGATCTATATCTTCTTACTCCAGAGATTCTTCCACAACATGAATAATTTTTATTCTAGAAGCCAATGAATTGAACCAATTTTATTGTGAATTATATGATTGCACTAGTATTTTAGAAGAAGAAAATGATCGCCTTCCACAACAAAAAGTTTAATAGACATGGATCAACTTCTGCAAGAGACTTAATTGTCTACATGATGCAAAATTCTTGGGTGACTCAATGCACACCATTTTAAAATAGACATTCTTTTCAAAATGTTAATAAATAAAAAGGTCTCTTACAAGAACTGTAGGAGGTTTATAAAAAACTTATTTTCTTATATCCTCTATGGTAGTCAACGTTATTCCTCTTTCCCATAGAGTAATTCACATTATAATTTAGAGAGAAATAATCTCATAAAATCCCCAGAATACTAGCCAAGTCCATTTTGACCTTTTATTCTCTATCTATCACATCCGTATAAGAAGAAATCTCCTACTAGAAAACCTTAGAATTAATATCATATCAAAGTCCTATATTTAACCATTGAGTAATCAACCCTTAATTCAATATAATATAACATGAAATTTGAAAAATCTTATAAAATGGTTTTCATACTATTTCATGGTCTTTTCATACTTCTAATGATTAAAAAACTCAAAATCCTTGGATAAATGCATCGAATATAGATAAAAATAGTAAACAAAAAGTGGATTTAATTATTTCCACAATAAATGTAATTTTAATTATTTCCACTATAACACCTCATACATCTGCAACATCACTATTCTATCTCACAATCACTTTCTTGGTCCTTCCAACATGAAGGATGAACATTTCATCTTGATTTCATCATGTATCTCCAAGAACTCAAACAAATTCTCAATCCTAATTAACCATTCTACATCTTATTAAGAATAATTATATACTTTTAATAATAGTGCCTTTTGGATATGTAACTCATGATAACAATTTTTAATACATCCCTCTTTGTTTACATAGCTAGTGTACAAATGGGATTGGGTGGTTGTTCCTATCACATATTATGTACAATGTGCATATTCACCTCAACTAGTCTCGGTTCCACTAGAGCATTTTCTCAATGTGGTTTATCAGCAGCTTCCATCTAGATCTGATTTTCATGTATTCTCAGAGGATTGATGCTACTGAATATCAGCAAAAAACACTAATGAAATCGGATTTATAATCAAATAGATAAAAAATGGGTAAATAATCCCAATATATTAAAAGAAATTATGTGGATTTCAATATATCCAAATCACATCTGGAGAAATTCTAGAATTATTCCTCATGACACCCTTCTAAAACCATCCATGGTGACATAAGGATCATTGTGGTGAGATCTGACTAGGAACCCCATCAATCATAATTCATAGGTCATGACAGGAATACGCCAACTACATACTAACATCATGGGAAGATGAAAAACCAACCTATGATACAATTTTTTTCATGAAACATCTCATAAAACCTAGTAACCCGATAGCTGAGTTGGCACTGGCATCTCATGAAGGGAATTCCCGATACCCATAGATTTGTTACTGGCACCTAGAATCATGTAATATAAATGTGTGAATGAATTTAAAAAAAACAAAATGAATGAAATATATACAATTTAGTATGAAAACAAGGAAAATCCAAAGAGAGAAGTGTACCAGTTGTCAAACAGACATACAATTCTTGATGTACAACTAAATATACCATATGAAAAAGAGGAAAAAATATATCCCAATGGACACAACTCACAAATCTTAAGGATCAATAACTACTACCAACATCATGTGGTGCCAAAATCTTTCTCAAATTAGGGAAATAATATAAAAACACCCAAATACATCATTATTGTGTGAGAAAAAATCACAGTAGGGTCTCACCAAGTATTGCATAACAATATGACAACATTTAGTTAACAAATAGTTCTATTAAATTTCAAATAAATAGGCATGTACATTGATATGAATATTTTAAACAAATCATTCTTTGCATTTAAAATAATGGTAATAATTTAAATAAATGCCCTAGTAATAATTTTTTATATAATAGTTTATTCGAATTCAAAAGGCATGATAAATAGTTTAGTTTTCTTTGTATATATAGTTCAAATACAAACAATGAAAACATGGTCATATACTGAAAGGTGAAATAGTTCTAGGTTACGGGATCCTCACACACTCAAAGGTGAATCAAATTAATATGTGTATACATACCCTCCTTTTATACTAACTAAAGAGGACCCATCACCTTCCCATTAGGGATGTATCCTACTATAATGGGTTCTGTTTCAGTGTTAAAGCGTCAAAAGATTGATATCTAAAGAACTAAATACCTTGACATTCATTTTCTATAATACAAAGAAATGATTTAAATTTTATTTTATGACTTATTAAAATACAAATCATCACATTATTCATTTCAAGTATACCAATTTTCCATTTAATAACAAAAATGGGGTTTTAATCAAATCAATAATTTCTTACGATAAAACCAATGGGTTTCTATCAAAATCATTTGATGATTTTTTTTCCAAAATACCAATTTAAAATCATTTCCATAAAATCAACTCCACAAGTAATATTCAAAAATTTCGTTCAACATTATAATTAAGCCAACTTATATCTTATTTTACAATTTATTTTCTAAAATTTAAATTTTAAAAAATTCCATCAATTTCATAGATACAACCTAAAACTTTGGAATTTAGTGTTTTCCCAAATTCCATGAAAATTAAAATTTTAAAACCCTAATTCAATTTATTTGGTGTTTTAATCATCCAATCATATGATATTAAATTTATATCATGAAATTGAATTTAAATCAAGCTGTTTAGGGTTAATTTAAATTGGATATCATAACCGAGCCACCTACCTTAGGATGACATGATCCAGAAATGAAAATCCATAATAGTAAAACAATAATGAAGAACTTTGGAAAAAAGTATCCACGAATCTAATATATATTAATTATATTATACCATAGGAATTAGATCCTCCAACAATATAGAGAACTATAAAATCCTTTTTAGGAAAGAGGAGATAATGGGAGAACATGAACGAGAAGAGGAAACATGCCGATAAACTATTATCTATATTCATGTTCCTCTATTAAAAATATATTAACAGATTAATTAAATCTTATTCATAGTTTCTTTAAAATATCAACAATGTTAGATAAACTGTTCTCTATATTCATGTTCCTATATTAATGGGGTAATATGGTTCATACTATGTGGGAAGAAATCTTTTAAAACAATGTTCCAACCTTGAAAATATTTACTACATGGGTTTGTATGGTTTCTTTTGAGATGCTTCATGGTTTGGCCAAACCATTCACCAACCATACATATCCCATAAAAGTTTTAAATTTACAACATGTATACCCAAATCTTCCTTAAAAAGAATAAAAAAGGAATAATCCAAAGAGGTGTGAGTGAATTTCTTTGAATATAAATATGATGATAAAAATAATATAATACAATTTTTTATAAAATTTTCTTTAAATAATTAACTATGATTTTTTAATTTAAATATTCATTCTGGTTTTACTCTGGAATTGTAATATATGGAATCATTTGAAATAAAAATTTGGGATATATACTCATTCCATAAAAACAAATTCATATTTAACATATTAATCCCACTTATTTTAACTTCCAAATGTAGAATATTTAATTTAAAATTACATAGTAGTTTGACATCAGGATCATATGTGAAGATACAGGGAGGTTGAAATTTAAGGATTGTCATGTGTCATGAAGAGTTATACATTTTAATTTCCTCTAATGTTTTTAGGATATTTTTACATACCCACATAATATATGATATTTTCTATTTATTTCATCTCACATCATATTATTTAACAACCTTATATATTTACATATTATGGTAAGATATTTATTTTTTGGGTTATGTTATGATAGGTTATACCTATTATAAAAATATATCTTTCATATATCCTAGAAATTTAATTTATTGTATGTTCATAATTCATTTTCTATTAAATTAATTATGTATTCTTATTTTAATTATTAATTCATTATCTTCTCTTTCCAATTATACCCATATAACCTCTACCGTCTAATGGAAATATAGAAAGTGCCATAAGTTTTTGGAATGTTGAATTACAGTATATGGGTTGATATGTTATAAAATATTAAAGAACAAAATTAATAATATATTATAAATAAAATATTGATCTATAAGAGATTATTATTTATAATTTATATTTGAAACATTAAAATTTTATCCTCATTCCTTACAACAAATACCAACTCCTAGTTAAATGATCATCAATAAATAGTTAACATATTATCTAGATATTATATTTTAGTATTATTTGATTGGATAATATATTTTATTCAAAATATAGATACATAAAAAATCATATCACTAATGTTATTTTGAAAAATAATCATTATTCATCCCCTAAAATTTAAAAAAATTATTAAAACCAAGAATAATGAAAAAGTAATTTTTTAGAGAATGTAATTCATTTATTAAAACTAAAATAACATTTCATATTAAAATTTACTTCATCTTGTGAACACATCAAAATAATAATTTAATGTTTATATATGAGTTATTACATTTCAAGGAATATTAATTTTTAAAATTCATAGTGGGGTTCTTTTGAGACCCCAAGAATTTGAACATCATAAAGGGACATTTTTCAAATTTTTATAGATTTCCAAAATCCACTATAATGAATTAGGTGGATAATTCAGTGAATATGGTTGAACCTACAAGGGAATTATGTTTTATGTGAATGACCATTGGAAGGACGATGTCATTGTATACCATATAATTTATTATGAAATGCTCATTTAAGAGGATATTTGGTATTGGTTGAGTGTGGTTCCTGGGAGAGGAATTTGTGGGAAATGGGGAAGGTAAAATCCACATTTAAATTTCCATGGTATATGGAAAATGGATAGGAATTTTTCCATATATTTTGTACATGGTATATTTTGATAATTTTGATCATTTTAGATTGTGTTTATCCTTATGTGGGAGAAAAAATATGCTGATGGAGAAATATGCGAGTTGGGAGTAGTGTGTTTATAGGGGAAATGAATATGGATTATAATGTGGTGCTGGACAATTTTAGTTCATGACATGTAGGTAGAAAATAAAGATAATGTAAGAAATCTAATTATGGTACTGGGCCTATCGGGGATAATTTTATGCTTCTTGAGAATAAACTAGGAGGATTTCAATGGCCTGTGAATGTTTTTTTACTATTAGATGTGGTTTAAATTATTTTTACCCCCATTTTATTTTTTTATTTTTAATACATCCACGAATTCTACATTCTCATATGTGAATGGATGATTCTAGGTTTTTTTATCTCCATTTAATTCATTATATCCCCCTTTATATAGGTCCTTTTTATGTTTTTTGGGAAATTCAAGGTGATAATCAACCCAAATCCTTATTATTCCGTCTTTTATGGTATCTTTAAAAAAAATTAACCATTGAGATTTTATAAATTATTTCCACTATATCATTGTTAATATCATCAAATATTATGGAAATGTTTCCTATCATGGAATAATGATATATCTTGCCAATGATCGCACATCGCTTCACATTATTTCGATAATTTCACGCCAATGAATTGATTTAATTATTGTTTTGGTTAAATGCATTTTATATAGAAATTAGAATTAATTCATGTGTTTGAGATTTTTACAAGGATTATTTTGGGAGTATATAAAAATTTTCCTTCATCCATTTACTTACTATCTAGGTTAGAGAGGTATTCAGTAAGTTTTTTGATGAATATACAGAATCACATTAAATATAAAATAAATTTCAATAGTTTAATTATTTATAATTTATTTATAATTAGTTATTTTGAATATAATGGCTATATATTGGGTCTTAGGGTGATGTTCAATGGTTTTTGGTACATATATGATCTTTGGTTATAACTTCTAGGTTTTTATTAAATGGTAGTGGATATTAATGATTTCATGTGCTACCTTAGAAGAAAAATAGATATTTTGAGTTATGTAATAATATATTGGTTGATTAGAATATTATTTTCTGAATGATATATGATGTCTATATGGGAGACATACCTATTTAACATTTATCTATTTTATCTAAGTGGAATACCCAACTTGTTTGACATAAAGATATAGGGATGATGTAACCATTATAGTATGTTGTATAAGATACATATGGGGATATATTATGGAATTCCAAAGGAGTTATGATATATGATTCTATATGAAAGGTTTAATATTCATGTTATGACATATATATATGGGTATGAATGAGGTTTCATGAAATAGGGGATGTATATGTACCTTGGGTAATGGATTTAAAACACCTAGTTCGGTGAAGAGGATGTGACCATCCCTTGAGCACAATATTTCTTATGATTTGGAGATTGGTGTATTTACCTTATATGCTTTCTCATGATTCCAAAATAGTTATATTTCCCTTAGGTGGATGTAATTTATTCTAAGGATGGTTATATTTCTACCAGATGGATATTTATGTAATTTTTATGGCTATATTTTCCTCGGGTAGTTACATATGCGCAATCATATAAGGAAGTGTCTATAGTAGGCTTCATATTATAGTAATAGTTTAAGGTAAAGACATTGGACCTATAGGTGGATTATGTGACATGCTCATTGAAATATATTAATAGCTAAAGAATGTATATAAGATCAGGGGTGTCATATGGGTACCTGAGGATTATCAATGGTTATTTTATTTACAAATCAGTATTGTTTTATTTTTTCCATTTGAGCAGGTCACGTGTGCACCATATATTACATGTTTTATATGGGACCATGATGGTGGTTCGCTGTTATGTAATACTCACAACTAATTAGGAACCCATGGGTATTGGCTACAAGAACATGCCTCTATCATTGCATGTTCAGGTGGAGAAGAGGACCATGGTATCTTATTCAACATCGATTTAATTGATGGGACATAGTGTCTAGGTTTTGATGATCCTAAATATTGATATAGGAAATTAATTATAATGCTATTATTTTTTTATCTGTATTTTTTATCATCTTAGTGGGTGATTTTTGAAAACATATACTTTTTTATTTTGATTATATATGCATCCTCTCATCCAAATTCCATCTAATATTCAATATTAAGGTTATTTATTTATCTATACTCTAATTTATCTAGGTATATTATATTTGGTTTATTTATTCTACTATTTCACCAAAATATGTGGGGATACTATATATAAAAACACCTTTTACCTTCTCTACTAATCTGCAGCCTCAATCATAATCCTTGTTTCAAGAGAGGTCATGTGGTGACTCGTGTTGGGACACCAGTTTAGTGGTCCCTATCCAGGGAACATTAAAAAGTGGTATTAAGAAATGTATGTGATTGATATATTAGTGTTCATTATATTTTTAATCCTTATAATTTGGTATATGCTAGAAATGTTATATAGTAATGTATTAGATCTTGTGAAAAACATTGGAGTAGGGAATATTGATCTTTTTTCATGGGATTTATATGTTACCTAGTATATTGGATTATTCTTATAGTTTTTCAATTTTATAGTTATATGAAATCACATAGAATTTCCCTCCTGAGTTATACGGTTTATATTATATTAGACTATAGATATTTGGTGTGCATGAAAAATATTTGGAATCATGGATTCTTATGAATTTTTTTTATTGGTGTGTGGTTGGTATCACAGAAATTGATTGTTATTTTATATAATGTTCTTATAAAAATTTATATGTATTTTTTCCCATATAATAATGTAGAGGAATTTTACACAACTAAACTATATTTAACACATTCTCTTATAAAATTTCATATGGATATAGGTTATATTTTTCCTTGAAGATTATATATTTAATCAATATATGATATGTATATTTCCACTTTATAGACTGGTAAGGATATTATATGAGTTCACAATAAAAACTAATAAAAAATCCTAGTACTAGTTTATAATATAAAATGGTTCAATTATTTAAATTATTCACAAAAACAAATATATTTTTTCCCAAATAGTTTTTAGTGGAATTATACTTAACCATAACCCATAACTGGTTTTACTCTGCATAGATCACCATTTGTTGATTTAATTATATATGTTCTTTGATGAATTTATATATAACTATAGTTATTTTTGTATTTAAATTACTAGGAATTATGAGTTCCCTATTAGACTTATTTTTTGGCATGTTATTTTAGATGTTCATATGTACAAGATAATGATGTAATTTGTAGTTTTGTGTGTGAGTTTCCATGTGATATTTGTTTCCCATGACTTTTAGATTATGTGTGTTATGATTTCTGGGATAGATTTGTTAACTCATTGGATATATGTGTTTATTAACATATTAGTGAGTTTGGTACTATGGTTATGCCAAGATAGGTAACTCAGAAGAAACCAAATAAAGAGGTTTTCATGAACCTCTAAGGGCCATAGAAACAAGAATCATGAGAGGATGAATAGTTTTGTGATATTAGTTCAAAATAAGTTAAACCTATTTTTTTAATGGGCCTTTAAATTCAATGGATTCTTTTGACTTAAATAACTCAAAGTACATATTTTTTCTGATAATGGTGAATTATGATGGAAATATTGGTTGAGTACCTAATCTCATTGATCCAATATGTCAATTTCAAAACATGTTAAGAGTATTGATAAAATATTTTAGAAAATGATGATATCAGTTGTTGATTGATTTTTTGAAACATCAGGGTTTAAGTAAAATTTATTTTTTTAAAGAAGAATGTGGATTTTGATTATTGATATATGATATAGAAAAGTAATGTAAATGGTCGATTGATTTGTCACGTGATCTTGGGTATGGTGAGATGAGACTCATGGGTTCAAAATTTGAGTTTGTAATCAGTCGGTGCAGAGAACACACATATTTCGTATGGATAAGATCAAGATGGTACGTTCATATTATGTATGATGCCAATATAATATATTAATCAGTAAGAGGGGAGATGTGGATATAGGATCGAAGGGTTTAATGGGACTTTTATTTCCATGGATTCCAATTAGTTTAATAGAGGTGAAGATGGTTACTCTATTTTTAGGACGACAATGTTGATGTTATGAGTCAATGGATGACCTGTATTAGTGTGGCTCTATAAGAGATACATGTTTGTGATATTAGAAATTTTTTATGATACACTAGATAAATGGTATCTGTAAAACTATATTTTGGAGAGTTTATCATTGGTTAGTGGATGGTGTAACCATCACTATTTGATAAACGAATAAGATGTCAAGGGATATGGTAGTATGATCTTAGGGTGGGTTAAAGTTGATTTGTCACATTTTATTTTTGTTAGGAGTTGGTGGGGGATGTAAAATAATTGTGTATTATAATTTATATAGCATGTGAAAAAGATAAATAACACTCATTTTGTTATCATTATGGTTGTAGGTGTACTAGTAATTACATGTTTGATATGATTTTATGATTCCATTGAAAAAGTTAATCTAATTTTATGTTGTTCCATGGAAAATAATTGATTTTAGATTCATAAACATTATTGGATTGATTTTATATATTATAATTGACATACGAGTGGATCTAATGTGGTATGAGCTTGAGTTAGATCGTAGATACATTATTTCAATGGGTTAGAGAATGGAAAGTGGTTTACATAGTTGTGGGTCGAACAAATGTATTTCACTAAAAATTAGGATTGTACATTGGTGTGGTTATTTAAATGATCCTAAATTCTTTTGTGAGTAAAGACATTAGGATTGGATTACCAATAGTTATGTCCAAGTGTTTTATATAATAGTCATCTCAAAGAGGGGAAAAAGGTGCCTTTGTGTATTATTATATATGATTAAGTGACCACACCAAGCTGGTCATTGAACCATTGGGGAAGTTCATAGGTAAAAAATTCTAATAGAGTAGTGCACTATGACTAATAATCACCCCTTATGAACCATGTATTATTTTGGTGTGCACTATAATCCAACTGAAGAATCATTCATTGAAAATATTGTGTCTCGAGATAGTCAAGAGTTTTTATTAATCATCTCTATGTTTTTGTCTTTCAAAGATGTATCTAGGATTTTATTATTTATTACACCAAATAGTTGGAATTATATCCTGGAAGCATGTTATTTATTATAGTATATAATTTAATAATCTCAGCATGAGTTGATGTCAATTAATGGTTGTGACTAATTGATGAAAATCCTATGAGTCTTCTCAAGAACAAAAATTCCTCTAGTGGGGTGGTAGTAAAAACATGTGTTTTTATGGGATAAAAATATCTGTAAAAAAATGAGTTTTTAATTTATGGAGTGGAGTTTGATCGAGATATCAGGATTTTGACATTATAATGTGAATATTTTTTACATATATCAATGAATATGCTAGATTTTTAAAACTATTTCCAACGGATCATGGTGGAAATAATCTAATTTGATAGGTTTTTCTCTTATCAATTGTTTATATTTTACCATGATAACCATCACATCATAAAAGAAAATTTAATTGAGGTTACATTACAAGAAACATTTAACTGTGGGCCATTAAATTTAAATTTATTTTTAGAATAAAATGGTGTCATAACTTAGGTATTTTTTCCAGGATGCTATTTAGTGTACATCTGGGTCATTCCATATATATTATATTGCATTTTTTGTGCAGGGATGCCTCTGAATTTTTTGTTCAATGATTTTTTAAAATAGCTTCAAATATAAATAAAATTATAATGGATTGATTAAGTTTTATCGATGTACTATAAATTAGTATAGATATTATGTCCTGAAATAAGGCCTCGTAGTTATGGGAGATATCCATTTATATATATAATAGGATGGGAAGGAGATACCATGCAATGATTAAAAGGGAATTAGTAGTGATGATTTTAGCTTTCTCATTAAAACCCAAATAGATTATGTAAGACGAGTAGGATTATAGAGGATGTATATATTTGGATGATATTTTTTTTAATGATGTGTTCATGGGAAGAAATCTAGTAAATATGGGATGGATTTTGGTGAGGGTCAAAACCCTATATATAGACATAACATTATGATGAATATGTATAACACAATTATTATGATTTAGGATACCTATGAAGTGATAGAGTGTGATTCCACTTGTTGTATTCTATAAAAAGTTTTAGGAGATGAAAAAACCCCAGGGAATGTTTTATATATCTTTGTAGGAATGTGTCTTCTAGTGTCTGGGGTAGTATATGACCAAAAGGTAATTGGGGAAAACATCTATTTCCAAGAAGGGTAGGTGTATTACACTTGTTATGTAATAGAGATGGATATATTTACACCAATAGGTTACTCATTTTCTGATGATGGGTATATTTCCTTCAAGTGGTTCTCATTAGATATAGGGATTGGTATATTTTCACCAGGTGGCTCTTCCAATTTTAAAATGGATATATTTCCCCTGTTTTTTTGCATTCAAAAATATGTCCTCCTCTATATGATGTAGGATTTATATATAGAAAATTATTTCAGGTTAGGATATTGAATTCCTCGATGATTTATGTGACAAGAACCAAGAAAATGGTCATTTTTTTAGTAATTTATTGTTGATAGCATATGTAACGTCAGAACCCAAGGATTGATACTGGTTATATTATTTATATTTCAACACTGTATTTATTTATTCAGATAAAAATTTCATGAATTTTCATCATATTTTCTATTTATGAATGATTAAATGATTATTGTTCCCTACAATGTTATACTCATACCCTTATTAGGTTTCCATGTAACTTTGGTACCTCACCATAATTCATTACTTGTAGTCTTAGCTGGGGAAGCGGCCTAGGGCAGCTTAGTTGAGTGGTATATCTCATATAAGATAGTGTGTGAGGATTTTTTTATGGATTAGTGATTTTTATAGAGCATTAATATACTTATATAACATTTTTTAATTTTTTTTATATTATCTCCCTAGTGGGAGATCGATTAAAAGGTATGATGGTTTGAATATGACTCTCTATGACTTCTTACATCTATATTCCATTGGGAGTAGAATATTTTTATTAATTAGATTGAAATAACTGATTTATTATGGTGGATTCTGTTTGGTTTTTTCTACTATTTTTTCACTCTGATATGAGGGTATAATCACATCCTAGTAACACATTATACCCACAAAAATTATAATATACCTTACCTAATAGTCTGGTAAATACATGACATAATGAAAATATTTCATTACAATAACGTCAACATACCTTTTAGGTTTAGAAATATTTTTTGAATTAAGATTAAACATTATCTAACAAAACGCATAGAAATTTCCCAACAATATAAGATACTTATTAATCTATAAAAAATATTCAAAATCTCTAAAAACTTATTTTAATGAGATACACTTCTATTCACATCTTACACATTTCATATCTTCCAAACCTATGAAAATTGAAACATTACATATAGGTGATCTCAAATTCATACTAAGGATAATCCTAAGAGATGATATTCATATCTTAAAATTAGCATAGATGGAGTATATGGTGGTAATGATGAAACATAAATTAAATATACCCAATAAATAATATATCAGAAATCATAGAATATATATTGGTATAATACAATTTTTTAATAAATGAATATGTAAACATTAGTCAATAAACATGATCAATGAGATCATAACATAAGAATATGTATGAATATAAAATTATAGAATATGATGGAAAATAACATTGAAATTTGGAATAATAATAATAATAGAAAAACCATTTTGAGAAAACTTATTACCCAATTCATATGTGAGCTATCTCATTAAGTACATTACTCAAAATGAGATAAAACCCATTATTCCCATTCCTATATGAACAAATATATTATGTCCTTGTATAACTATATCTTGAGATATAAACATAAATAAATGTATTGGAAGGAGATATGGGACCACACATTTCATTATCCATACACATGTTTTCTACTAGAAATCAATCATAGTCATATTTTAATGAACCCATAGAAAAAATTGTTGTATTATCACATAACATGAACATAATAAATTTTACGATATAAAAATCAATTTTTAAAGGATTTATATACTCAATAAAAAATAAAAATACACAATTCACACTTTTGATGATGTTAGATTGAAATATTTAAATATTATACTTTAATCATAATGAATGGATAATGAATTAAATGAAAAACTCATTTTAGTATTTTTATAAAAACCACTATTATAATACGAAATGACCTCGATATTTTGATTGTATTTTAAAATAAATATATTATATAACTATTATAAATATATTTTTATAAACCTTGAAAATGTTTGTAGATAAATTCATATAAAATAATAAAGTCATTAAAATGTTGTGTTCATACATAAGAAAACATAGAATCGGGCTACATAATGTTTTTATAATATTTTCATAAAATTATGTAATGGGTCCTATTCAAAATTTATTTTATAAAAGGTGAAGTGAAAATTGAAAATATTTACCATTAAAAAATAAAATACAAGAATAAAACATTTAAAAAATATTCCATTAGCAAAAATAATGCAGTGGAAGATAACAATTTTAATTTTTAAAGGATTGAATACCAATAATTTAAAATATTTCAAAATACCATTGCATTAATAAACTCATCATTAAAATTTATGTTAAATTATCCCTTTCAAAGGTGGTAAATATTACTATGAGATTCATAGAAAAAAAAATCCATAATATATTTTAAAAAACCGAGGTTGCAACATGCTGTAATGAAATAATGGTGACTCACTGAAAAAAATGAAATTTAATTTATTCTAAAAAAATAAATTTTATGGAAAAATATTTATCACTATGGAAGAATAATTTGTATAGAAACATGATTTAACAAGAATATATGTTTTAAATACACAATACCATCATCATAGTTTAGAATATATCATTATTGAAATATAATATTCAAACTAGAGTGATTATAACCCTAGGAAAATATTGATTCATGGAAACCCCTTACAATATTTGTTTCATTTGAATAACAACCCAACAAGATGTAAAAAATAAAATTTAAAATTGAACATTTTTAAAAATTAGATAATAAAAACTAAAAATTAAAATATTAAATTATTTATATAATTTAGAATAAATAATGATATATAACATTAACATGTGTCAAGGGATTAAACATTGAGACAAAGAACCACTAACCATTATTCCCACTTAGTCCAATTTTATATAACATTCTATTAAAAAATAGATATCATGATATACTTTATAATAACTATATAAATACCTAAAAATATTTAGAACTCTTATTTATAATCATTATCTACAGGCATATTATTTTCGTTTCCCCTTTTTCCCCTTATCGTGTGTTTATAGTGTTGATGATTTGTAAACGTTTTAATGGAGTGGTATCAGAAATCATTATAATTATAAGTATTATCTTTCCATTTTTTAATGATATAGTAATGGATAACTTATAATTTTTTATCATTTGTATATTTTCTTTCACAAGTACTTCGTTCTTTATCATATAAGATGTAACCACCGACAAACATTTTTCATTGATGTTCATCCCATGAAGGATTTTCCTCAATTAATGATTTTAATATTGATGTATACATTCCTAAATAAAAAGAAAATATTTTTTAACTTTTTATATAATATTATACTAGAAATTATAATTTTATAATCATTCATTATATAATTTCATTGAAATGATCAAGTAGGATGTCAACTAACCAGACCATGAACATAACAAGATTATTGATGATGGTGACATGAATTAGTATAAATATAATTATACCAATTGAATTATGATATAATTTATTTTTTTAGTGTGATATCTCGGAATTATAAATGATTCATAAAAATAAGTAGTGGAGATAACAAATTACATGATTTGAATTAACAAATTTCTTCTAAATATGTATGATTTAAAATATTGAATTAAATATAATCATTTTTTAGTCATATAATTTATGGGTTATATAAATTTTCATAAAAAAACATAATGATATCATAAAAAAAAAATTTCCATTAAAATCATTATCATGAATATAAATGTAAGGAATATATGAAATAAAAAATGGAAATTGATCATTCAATGGAGGTGGTAGCCCACACATATTCATGGAAGATGATTTGGTTTCCCATTGAATGGGGATAAGAGTAATATGGTTTATCATTTGACAATATAAAATATGTAATAGATGTAAAAAATTTATATAATATTTTTTATTATGGACATACTTTTATGCTATTGAATGAAATTGAAACATGTTGTGTCATGGAGGTAGTGTTGTGAACAATGAACAATTCTCGTTTTTATTTTTTTATTAGAATAATGGTGGGTGTTTAATTCTTTAAACATAATTATAATAAAATAAATGTATATTTATGATAATGACATTATAATTTTATAATGGTTGAATAATATTTTAGGAAGAGTAAATCCATTTAGCGAAATATAAAAAGGAAAGATAGGTTTGAGATTTATACCTCATTTCAAGGATTGTCACCTTGGTAACGGATATTGAATCATTGAGGGATGGTATTATGAGAATAATAAACTGCATTAAAATGAAATGGAGTGTGTTAAAGTGTTTTGGGAAATTTTAGTGAAGAATATATGGTGTTTTAATTTGATGTGATGTGCGGATAGATGTTACCCATTTATAAATAAATTGGTGTATCATTTTTGAAAATATTCAAAACATTTGAAAAATGTGATTGTAATCTAAATGAAAAAGTATCCCAAAGTAATATATAATGTATTATATAATAGATATGTTCTATTAACACATTAAAATATAAATTGAAACTAGTTTTAAACATCATTAGTCCTTTACCTAAAAGGATAATCATTTTTTCCATTTGTATTTTCACCATGGTAACTAGTTTTTACCAAGGTAATGTATCCTACATGGTGTATTGAGTATGATAGACCATTTCCCTCCAGGGGCATGACTGTCAAAAGGGGATTATCTTCATTGGTTTATATCTATTTTTGTAGGGGGCGTGGTGTTGGCCGGTGTTGCAAGGTGAAAGAGGCATATGATGAGGGCTGGTCGGTGCTATCCTGGTGTAGAGTTGTTCCACCAGCGGTACATCAGAGAAGATGCGAAGAGTTTGGGATCACGACGAGGCAGAGTGGGATCCTGATAGTGGGAACCTAGAAAGACTCTCTGAGGCTTCGGATAGAGGCCCATTATAGGGCATGCTGGCCAGAGGGGATGAAGATATCGGTGGAGGCATCCTCAAGGTGCATGTAGGGTCATTGGTTTGTGGATGGCTAGGCGATGATTTTATACCAGGCCTTCTAGTTTTCAGCGGCGATCTGGTTCGGGTCACTGTGTTGGTATCTCGCCTGGGCGAGATCACCTAGTTTTCGGGTTGGATGTGTGCGGAGAAGTTCCCAGAATCTGAGGTTGGGTGGCGGGAGATGTCTGTTACAGGTAATGGTGCATGGGTCACTGTCACTGTGGATAACGACTATGATCGGGGCTTGAGGCGTTCCTGGATTCAATATCTGATTGCCAACAAGGCTTCAGAATTCTTGGAGCTGACAACAAATGACTTGGGGGTTGCTAGCTGGCGACAACATAGAAGATGGTGGGGGATGACCTCAGGCAATGGAAAGCGGTGACATTGTGATGGAGATGTCCTTAGGATGTGGGGGGTGACTTCGGGATGTGTATTCCAACTGGGGACAGGCTGGCTTCGCTAGATATAATTTTTTCAGACACACCAAGCATGAGGTGTGACTATCTTAAGCAGATAAGATGTGACATTGGTCGTGAGATTAGGGTTTGGAAGTACTAGATGATGATGTCTTTTGGGCCTCTATGATGTTGGATTTTGATTCTTTCAAATTGTGGGCTTACATGCCATGTTTAGAGTGTATTTTTTACTTTACTTTTTAATAAAATTTTCGAGATCCTGAATTTGTATTATCCCAAATTTATGATTGGAACTTTGAGTAAATTAAAACTATTCGTATTGGAAAATATTTTTAAAAATGTTAACTATTAATTTATTTTTATTTCTTATCATTCACTAATTTATGTATTGGTAATAAATTATCATTATTATGAATATATTTTATTATTATTATATAATAATACACTTATTATCTCAAAATAGAAAAAAATATTAACATATTTCATTCAACATTACTTGATTTTCTTATATTTTTTACCTATACTTTTTCAATTTAATGTATATTATACATAACATTGATTAATATTATACACCTATTTAATATTTTGGTTACACTTATTCATACCTACAATTCAACATCATTATTTCAATAGCCGTATTTAATATTCCTATTTTACCTAAATATTTCTCAATTTTCATTTATGTTTTTTGTTTCTTGGGGATTAAGAAATCACACAAATAATTTACTTAGAAAACATATATATTAAATTTTTTGGTCATTAAATTAACCCTCATTAAAAAAAAATTTCTTATTAATTTTAATTATTAATTAGAAATAAATTTATATAATTGTATCTATAAATACAATATAGGGAATAATTTTTTGTGGATTTGTAACTTAACATCCAATAGTCATCTCTTTCATCTCAGAATAGGCTAATCCAAAATATCAATTTTTCTCAAACTATTTGGTCAATGGTTCTGCCATTATTCAATATCAAGGAAAATTTTTTTATAATATTTTTACTTAGGTTGTTTATTATAATCCTTTCAATGATAGAATTTAGTAATTTAATATTTAAAAAATTCGTACTCCCTATAGTTTTTAATCCAAGTGTAGGGTGAAAATCCATCACTGAAAATGATTTAAATTTTTCTAAATTAAATAAATTAATATTTTTAAAATAAAAATTATTATAATAATAAACATGGATTACAATAATTATTATACATAATGTTTTCTTTTACTAAAAAATCACCATGGTTTTGAATTAAAGATATTTTAAACCATTTTTGATATACTATAGTTCTTGGAGTCTATTTAGAATACGACACCTACAACTCGTTATTGGAGGGTATGTACACCAATTTTTGGAATCACTTTAGGACTAGTGCATGGATATGTTCTTTATTTCCCCTAGGTTTGGTGGTAATTTAGGCTCCTCAACTTTTTAGTTCCTTAGACAGCAACATTTTCTTACATTATTCTAATGTTCAACTTAAAGATGATATTAAATTACTAATATTACAATAGGATAAAGTCTATTTCATTCAAAATTTTAACTAATCTATTTATTTTTAAGGATTTATGATGCTTCATGTCCCCCAACTCAAGAGAAAATAATATTAAAATCTCCTGGGGAAAATTCCATGAATATACATCCAAATTTTTAACATAGATAAAATTGAAAATCTTTCCTTTATCATCAGCATCACATGATATACTATGTGACTATAACATCCATTTATTGTTTTACTTGTGACATCCAGTATTATCACATCATTATTCTTATTTCATCATATATGGTTTGACATAATCAAAAGGTTTCTCACATAATCACTATTATTAGTGGTTTTTTCCATTGATGTAATCTCCAAATTGTCCCTTTCACTAATTAATATTTATAATTAAATCCATTACTATAACCAAAAGTTTTGAAAACAGTGATTAAATGATATAAATATGTGTATATTATCATAATCATAAAAGGAATTCAACCTTATTTTTATGTTGCATCATATATTAATTAGTTTAACCATTATTAATTATAGATTGACCAAGGTTACCTTATGTTAACTAGTATTGTGATTCTTAATATAATAACTCATAAAAATTGGGAAATAATTTCTTTTAGAGTATTTCATATTTATAATATGGTCAGCCAAATAATATCAATTTTTAGTTTAAAACTAGGTGTACATTATGTTCTATTTTCTGCACAACTACTGTCAATTGATTTAAAACCCAATACTCAGTTTCTATGTTTTTACCTCTATATAAATTTGTTACATAACATTCATCCACTTATAGTATCTAAACATGGATGTCATTTCTAGGTTTATTTCACAATTAATATTTTACCATGATTTTAGAATGTCATATTATGCATTAGACTCATCTTTGGGGATTTAACTATGGTTATATAACCCTAATTCTAATGTTAATGGAAACTAAATTAATCTCTAAAAATAAATATTCCACACATTCATACAAACTATGGTAACCTGGAACTAATGATAAGGTTATTACAAAACATCCAAAATATGTTTAATTACAATATAATCCCAAGACCTTTTGGTTTACCGTTATTGATAATTAGGGTAAAATAATTTATTTTTTCTCCACTTTATGAGAAACAAATTAATCCATGAAAGGTCCTCAAAATCCCCCAAAAATTCTTCTCATCATATGCACTTCTATACACATCCTGCATATTACATTTTTGAATAACCAAAGAATATAGAACCAAAAGTAAGAGGTGACATCAAATGCCCAATAATGGAAAAAAGTTATAAAAATAAAACATACCAAGAGATCCTATAATTACGAATAGGGGTATAATCACGATTAAAAATAAAATTATAACCAAAAATAAAATATTGTATATCATTTCATTAGGTTCAACATAATAAAAATCATGAATCAAAGACTATATAAACATGATTCAAAAATCAAAGTCCATGATAACATAATATTTTAATAAATATAAGTGTAAAACTATAGAATATGATGGAATAGCACTATAAAATATAATGCAAACATAAAAATAGGAAAACACTTTATGAGGACACCCTTTATACTATTTTTTATATAAACTATGTAATTATAAAATATATATTTCAAACCAATAATGACCATGACAATGTGAAGAAACTCATTATGTCCATGCCTGAATATATAATGATATTTAGATATAATCAAATACATTTTAATGTGATATAAGACTGTAAAAATCATTATTCATAAATACTAGTGTCTTGTAAAATCAATTATGATCATATCCTAATTAACAGTTTTAAAAATAATGAGTTTATTATCACATTAAATCTATTAATGAAATAATAGGATATAAAAATTTATTTTTCAAAATGTAGTTGTATATTCTTAGAAAATAAAACTACATAATCAATTTAGAGAAATAATTTGGATAAAAATATTAAAATAAAATACTTGAATTACAAATAAGATGTATTTAAGGATAATTATAAAGATAGAAACACCTTTTAGAAACAATAGAAAACTAAATTTTAAAATAGTAGATGTCCTAAATGTTTAGGAATATTTTTTAATGAAATATTTATAAAAAATAGATAAATATTAAATAATCAAAACCAATATTTTTGACATAATGATTCATATAAATTGACATAATTTATGAGATTATGTATTCATGGGGTAGAATACATACATTTACCATTAAAAATTTAACAAAAATAATTGATTCATGAAAATAGATATAGGTTATCCAAATAATTTGAATGTATGATAACATAGCTAATTATGAAATAATAGAAAACCATTTATTATGAAATATTTTTTAATAACATTATTTTAAAACAACATCATTAAAAATATTATTAATTTTTTTTGGAAAATAGGTAACGAATATTATGAAAATTATATAAAATGACCAACATTGTAATTATTAGAAAGAGATACTAACAGTAGTGTGATTATAAAACATGGATAAAAAGATAAATTCCATTAAAAGAAATATATATTATTTATAAAAAAATTTTGTTTAATGAAATTATAGGATCAAAAAGGAAAAAATAATTGGTGAAACACATTATTCCCCAAAAACTAATGCGAAAAAATAATATAAAATTTTACAGGTTATTATACATCATTTTTTAATGTTAAAAGTCAAATAGGATTGATTACAACCCATAGAAATTATTTGAGCCATGAAAAAAACCCATACATCCTTTGTTACAATAACATAGAAACATCATGAGTGATACATGTTTAAATATAACGTTAAATATCACTATAAAAAGGGAATCATGATAAAAAATTTACAATAGGGAGTTATTTAAACAATTTATGGAAAACTTGTTGTATAACTGAAAGACGTCTCAATCGATTCAAAATTGGGAAAAAGAACCCCTTACATATATTCCAGCATAGGTGAATGCACTCCAACATTCATTAAAGAAACATAAATATCATTTTATAAAATTTTAAAATCATAATCATTCATATGAATATTTATAATTTACATTTACAAGAATTTTCTACATTAATATTAGTTTTTTTTCTATTTTCCCACATAAGTTGTTTACATTATTGAAAGTTTGTTATAGTTTTGAAGGATTGGTATCAATATTTATAATTATTACATATTTTACAACTAAAATTTAATTAATATTTATATAATGGATTAATAATAATTCTTTATTAATTCTAAATTTCATTTCATGAGTACTTCATTCATTATCTGAGATGTTGAAATTGATAATGGTCATTTTTCAGTGACTTTTAGTCTACAGAGGGTATTTTTTTAATTAAGGAGATTAATATTTTTTAATTTTTTTGAGAAAAAAATAACTTTTTATATAATTATATCTTTTTATACTACTAATAATGTTTTAATAACCATCCATGATATAATTTCATAGCATTATTTTTGTATGTTATCAAACTGGCCCAATCAAAATCAAAACAAGATTACTGATGATTTTGAGGTGATTTAGTATCATTATCATTATAATAAATACATAATTATATAATTTGGTTTCTAATATATATATATATATATAATAAATAAAAATTGTTTATGGTAATATTCAACTAATATGAAAATATTACATATTTAAAATTAAGTATTAATCACTTAATAATCATGTTTTAAATGATTGAATTAGTTATATTAATTTGTAAATAATATCATTAACAAATTCTAAAATATATAATATTTGGACCTTTTTTATATCATAAAAACATATTTAACTTTTAACCATAAATGTAAGTTGGAGATGAAATGAAAAATGAAAATCGATCATACTATGGAGGTGTTAGTATAAATGTACACAGTGATTATTATTTAATTTTTTATAGAATGATAAAAGGAATAAGGTGGGGTATCTTTTAAGAATATAATATATGTTATAGAGAACCTAATTATATAATGAGTAATTTATTAATACCATCTATGTAAGGTGGTAAAGAAAAAAGAACCATGTTGTGTTACAGAGGCGGTAGACCATACATCCCATGATTAACATTTTTATTTTTATTAATGAAAAAGGAAAGGATTATTAACACTTACACCATAACTCTAATAACATAAATGTATAATAATTAGACTATTGATATAAATTTAGGATGGATAAAATTATTTTTTAGTATGATAAATCCACATAAAGGAATAGAAAAAATAGGTTGTGAACTTATACACCACTTCTAGGATTATATAATTAGTGAATGGGATTAAACAATTAAGGGTTAATATATATAAAATATAATATAATTATTACAGTTTTTATGAGTGTGTAGTAATGGTTTGGAAACATTGTTTTCAAAAAACAATACTTTTTAGTGTGTGGTACATGAGGAGAAGACTGTCCTTTTTCTAATTTAAATATTGGGGGATTTTGATAAATCCCTAAAAAATTTCAATAATTGGAAGTAAATACCAATTGATAATGATTTATAGTATAGAAATAATATATTAATGAATTTATAATGTTATAAGACACATCTAACACTCAATTAAAAATTATTTTTAAACATGATGATCTGTTTACCATTAATGTTACTCAAATTTACCATTTTAGTTTTCACTAAGGTAATCAGTTTTTACCCAGGGAATTTTTCATTAATAACCCAAAATTAAATAGCAATATTATGTATTTTTTACCTAATGATTCCAAATATTATATCCATTTTATTTAATTCAATTTTTTAAAAGTGATAAAAATTAATTTCAACATATTAAATATATAATCAAATGAAAATATTTTAAAAAAAATTCTTAAATTTAAATATTCCAAAAATGTGTTTATAAATTAAAACCAAAATTTATAGAAATATAAATTCAATTATAATAAAAATATTTCCTCTTAAAAAAAGGGTTCATAATTTTTTATTTCATAATCATAGATTAATAATTCCATAAAATCATCAATGTTGGAGAAAAAGCAATATTGAATTATTAACAGAAAAATCAGAAAAAAATAATCACAATCAAATTTCATAATTATTAATAATAAATTATTTTAATTTAGTCAAAATGAATTCCAAAAATTTTATAATTCATTATTTCTATAAAATATAAAAATATAGCGTAAAATTGTTCATATTGGGAATTAAATTTTCAAAATATTAAATATTTTTTTATTATATTCTATAGTTTACGAATTTATTTATCAATAATATATTATTCATATAACCAATATATATTTTTATTATTTAATCCAAACATAAGTATATTCTTGAGATAAAAAAAATTGTGAACTATATATTATTAAGAAAAAATTATTTTCATTGTTGTTTAATTTAATGTAATGGAATTAAATTTTTATTCAACCAAACCTATAATTACATTATTAAAATATTTAATTTCATTGTTACAAATATTTATATTACTTAATTCTATAGATAGATTTTAATTATTATATTTAATAATTTTTATTACATAAATATATCATTATTTTCATTTAGGTCTATTGTTTCCTATGGATTAAGATATCAAAAATAAAATTTATTTTGGGAATACATAGCGTGAAATATTTGGAAATTTTATTTCTATTTCCAATTATTTGGAATTCAGGGAAGCATTCCTATGGTCATGTAGAAACTCTAGCTAAGACACTAGTTAATCAGTCTTATATTTTGTGACATTATAAATAAAATATTAAAATTTCCACCAATGCTTGGGTGTAATAACATGATAACCATTATTTTAAATCCTAACAACTATCCACTGAGTATTAATATTTTACGATTTAAAGATAATAAAAATTAAATTTTATACCATAAGGATATATTTCATTAATTTTGAGGATTAAAATGTGCATGTTTTTTTCATTCAAAATCCTAATCATTAAATGATAAAATTTAATTCATTTTCCATAACCATATCATGGAAACAAAAAATGTAATTTTATGTTTTTTTCTATATTCATTTTAAAAAATAGTTTCCTTTTTATTGTTTTAATCCATAATAAGGAATTTTAGATATCATAATGTTTTTTATATGCTTTTCATAAATTTTCACTATACCTTTCTATATCAATAATCATTCTCACACTAACCAAGAATCCATAATAATTTGATTTTCTAGTAAATATTCATCCCTTTGTAAAACAAGATTCAACTAATATAGACACTCAAATTAGGTTTCAAATTCCACTACATGTGATCTTTAAATTTTCAGTAATAAGACTAAGTAAACAAATGACTCAAAGAGAACACATTTTACATTGATAAAACACTACATAATATTCATAATTTGAAAATAATTATGACATTATATTATAAAATCGAGATATATATTTTATTTTAATTCGTTAATTCACAAGTATTCATTTATTCCATTTTAATAAATCAACATTTATTTCATTATAATTATGATTCCTGCTAATATTATATTCTTTTTTTCATTTAAAATTAGATATTTATAAATATCTTTTCAAATGAATAATTTTGATCCAAACTCAAACTATTATTGTAAATTATTGTTTATATATTTTTATAAATTATTCTATATAAAAAAAGGAATTGTAATGCATCCTATATATTAATTTCATATTTTTCAATAACATTTTTACACTATTTGTAATAGTATAAATATGATTTTAAATTATTTTTATTTATCATCATTAATATTATGTGATCATATGTAAAAAAAATTAATAAAAACTCTCTACATACCATTAGTCCACCATTATTATTTTATAGATAATCAATAAAATAGGAAAAATATTAGGTTTATTGACAGTATTTCAACATTAATTTATAAAACACTTATGGTAAGAAAAGAAGTGGAGTTTTTGCATTAGTTTTATAAAAAATGCCCAAATTGGTTCGATATAACCTTTGGTGTCCATTTAATTGAAAAACAACGATGAATGGTAGATGGAAAAATATTTGGAGTTTGTTTCCATCCAAACATACTCCAAAAATATATACCGATTTAAATTAAATTCTTTTTTTCAATGAAATCGATGCCATAAATAATTTTTTAAAATATACCATGTAATTTTTCTAAATTTATGTGGATAATGTTTTAATAATGTATCAGGAACTTGAATCCTGAAGTTGCATTCACTCTAAACCCTATCTCTCTCAAATGGAGATGGCATCGAACAAACTCGACGACCCTTGACCACCCTTATCAACCTCAATTAACTATTTCAATCATGTTTTGTATATATATTATTGTTATTTATCTTAAATATTCAATAATTTATATATATTTTTCATCGTCATGCTCTTATAGACGATCCACAACTACTATTTAAGGTCTGTTTTGGTTTTTTGTTTTAATTCTTTTTTTCACTCATTTTTTTGAATCATTCATGGTTCTATCTATTCACACAAATTTTTATTGAGTATCTAGGGATTCTCATAAATTTTTAATTCAACTCTAAAATTTTCAATTTTTATGAAAATAATTTATTTATAATTAATTTTTATGATAATAGTTTACTAATTCATTTTTTCACTCTATTTAGGATATATTTTTCACTCATTTTTTATTAATGTTACAATTTGAATTATTCAGGATACCTTTTGATATCGATTATCTATTGTAGTCATTATATATTATTAATTCCATCTTAGAATTTTTTTTCGTACTACCAATTTGGATACATTTTTCATTATTAATGATAATGTTTTCTTATTTTAATTCATTTTTGTACCAGTGTTTTTTAATCTTATAGGGTTTTCACTATTTGTACAATCTTGTTTCATTACACAACTAAAAAATTTATATATAATTTATCAATTTTTATGTTTTCGTCAAATAATTTATATATAACTATTCTTAAGTATTGAGATGATTTTAATTTTAACTATATATTAGATATAATTATAATGATAATTGTGTGAGTTATAATTATATAAATGTTTCAATAATATTTTGAATAATTGTTATGATTTTAGGTATTGTTTTCGTAATTGTTTGTATGTAATTTTTTTATGTTAAATTTTTATGTTTATTATTTTTTAGTATTTTTATGTTATTAATGTTTTATAGTTTATGCATAAGTGTATATGGTATTGTTTTATATGTGAAGATAAATTATGAATATCTTTTCGAAGATAATTTATGTATTATATTTTATATTTATTAAGATAAATTCATGTATAATATTATTTGAATAATATGTATTATTTTTTGTTATAATTAAAATCATTAATTGTTTTTTTGATAATTTAAGTTAAAAAATTTGATCAAAAATCATTTTTATTTAATGTGTTTATGTTTAAAATATATCAATTTATATATGTATAAATATATAAATGATTATATATTTTAATATATTCACGAATTATATTATGATATCAGGTATTGAATGGATCATAATTGGATAAATTTATGAAGTTACACTGTGGAATATAAATATGAAGTTAATGAATTCTTGTAATAATCTAAATTAAATCATCATTATATTTATTTTATTTTCTATCAACGTGTGATGTGTTTTAATATAAGAAATTTATACTCCAGAGAAATCAAAGATCATCTCATTTTTTGTAGTTTAAGCATTAATTATACACATTGGATCTCACATGTTGAATGAACATAAAATTCAACATACAATTTTGATTACAATATTCATAATAATAAAGAGTATCATATTAAATAATTAATTCATAATTAATGTGTTGAAACTATGGACAAAACAGAAACTGTTGATCGATTGTATGAGGATTCTATGAAACAATTATTATGAGGTTATAGTAAATATATTGTTTTATTATTAGTTTTCAGATTAGTTAACATGAAATAAATAAATGGGTGGAGTGATAAAAGTATCTCTACCTTACATACTCTTTTAACTGATCAACATCTAGAAGAAAACAAGCTTTCGGATAACAATTTTTAGGTGAAGAAAATATCATGCTCAATGGGATGGTGTATAATAAGATACATGAATGCTTTAATTATTGTTTGTTAAGTAGGATAAAATATGAATATTTATCAATCTATCCTAAATATGTGATATCAAACTATAAGATAGATCAAAAGGTCATCTTGGATTCATTCTCCGGTAGTGACATCTAAGCTCATGAAAAATCAATTTTTTACTCTCTATTGACATCATCCAATAATTCTCTCATAAAATTCTAATAATTATGCTATGATTCTTTCTTAGGTACAAGAATGAAATGTCTGACTAATGAAAATTATTCCCTTCCAATAATTCCATGTTTGAAGCGTTTATTTGCAAATTCACTTAACAAAAAAAGGTTAAGAACAAATTCAGATGATAACATATCTGATGGTAGATTATGTCACCATGTTAACTCATCACAAAGGAAAATATTTTATATAAAATTTCTTGATTTTTTAAGTGAAGATATAAATCACAGAATGGGAGTGTGCACAGATTGAATGAATACATATCGGAGCCTATGTATCCAACATAGTTCATAGTATATTTTATTCTTTGTTTACAACTTATCACCATAGATATGTATAAAAAAATATGTTCTGACGAGCTTGATGATTCCTAAACAAAAACATCAATAAAATGATATTGATGTGTTTCATTCACAAATGATTTATGATTTCAAATTTCAATGGGAGACATGTGTTAATATTTTGGATGCATAAACAAAAGGGAATTTGTTTCATGCGATGATAATGTTCTGTACAAAAAACATTCTTCTGTATGGAAACTTATCTGGATACAGTGTTAAGGGACCTAAATAAAGTCCAATTTGTAAATAATATACTTCATATTATCAACTAGATAATAGATGAAAGATAGTATATATGGGAAATCAATTTTTTTTCAATTTATCATCCTTATAATATACTGGAAAAGGAATTAAATAGTTTAAGGAAATAAAATCATTGCCAAAACCATTGTTAGTTGAAAAATATTATTACACGGTAAATAATAATTATTTGACATTTGGAAAGAAAATTAGTTCATTTCATCAAAAAAAATATACGGAAGAAAAATCTACTTTTTTTAACTATCATATTTTATATTTTTAGAGATAAAACATAACATTGATGTTATAAATGTTGAGAAAATAAATGTGATTTTTTGATTGACACTTTTTTAGAGATAAAGGAAATGAAAAAAGATTTATTGAATTCTAGATTAGTCATGATAGCAATGGGAATATGTTTGGAGTTATCTCCGACTATGAAATTAAATATAACAAATTTAGATCCAGCTTTTCATGCATTTGGAAAGAGTCAGAAGTTGTATTTTTTTCAGAGATTCAATGGTATAATAGAAAGTAGTGTATGCTCTTACAATGTGAAGAAATTTTTGTTAGTGGAGGATTGAAAATTAATTGTTATAAAATCTAATTTCTGTTATTTATTGATGCAACAATGTATATTGGTCACAATATGTGGTATATTTTTGTAAGTTATCAGAAAGACTTTCAGCAGGTTATGTAATTTAATTAAATCCATTTGTATGAAATTTTTTAATCCAAATTTGATTGATGTAATGGAAAATGAAGCTTCCCTTAAACGTTTTCAACTGGATATATATTTTCCACATAAATATTTATTGATATAATGGTTCATCTGGTGATTTATATGGTGCATGAGATAATAATATGTCGGCCAGTTTATTTCTATTGGATGTATACTTTTGAAAGGTATATGAAACTTTTAAAGGGATATGATAAAAATCCTTATCAAATAAGGGCCTCTATTATTCAAAAAAATGTATCAGAATAGGTTATTGAGTTCTGTACTGATTATTTGTATGTAGATTAGCATATTGGTCTCCTAATATCTCGATATTTGTAAGGTGATAGTGATGATAGGGTGATTCAAGGCTTAAAGGTTAATTTCATTACATGTACTAAATTAAACAAGCACATTTATACATTCTGAACAACGTAGATGATGTTTAGTCAAATATATCATCACATATTGCTGAATTAAAGAGATGATATAGAGAATAAATAAAAATTGGTTAATGATTGAGCATAAAAAGACATTTCTTTCATTATTTAAATGGATAGTTAGCACAAATATATATACATCAAAAATGATAATGTGTTTGGAAGTGGGACCATATATAAATATGATATCAAGATCTAGTTCTAATATTAATGGGTACACATTTTACACAAATATTTGGATGACAAGAGTACCGTTCAAAATTTTTTTGTAATGTTTATCACTGAAGTAGTGCATTTTTAAAGTGAAAATGATAAAAACCCAATTTTTTCTTCATCGAAAATTTTTGGATTTTTTGAGGATATTTGGGAAATTTATTATACAAAATTTCAAGTAATTTTGTTTAAGTGTAATTGGGTTGATGGAAATAGTGTGGTAAAAAATGATGATTGTCGATTTCTTCCTGTTGATTTGAGAATATTTAATTACAATGAGACACCATTTATCATAGAGACACATGAAAAGAAGATATTTTATTTCATTGATCAATATAATGATCAGTAGTATGTTTTTTTAATGAAAGAGATACCATTTGGGAAATGAGGATGATTTTGATGACGTTATTAATTTACATGAGTCTTATTCATCAATTACCTGATTTATGGATGATTATAATGAATAAAAGGTAGACATAGTGCATGCAGTACGTAATTATAATAATGAAGGATTATGGGAAAATAATAAAATATTCTCTTAATTATTCTACTAATTATTTAAATTTTGTTTCTTTTTTTGAAGCATACAACTGCCTGCATTTTTTAGTTACTTATTTTTTTCATCCTTTTTTCTAAATATTCGGTTTTATAATGATGTAAATGTAAAAAAAATTCACTACACATTCTTCTATAAATGTCTGATAAAGAGAGAGGGGACCATTTACTGAGGTATATCTATTTTTTCATATTATTAAATATTCAGTAATATTGTTATTTGATGAAAGTAAAATTTTAATTTGTAATTTTTTTGTAGGACTACTGATGCATCCTCAGTGAATGAGACATCTTTGGTTACTATAGTGAAATCAAGTTCTCAAGTTGGTAAAGGTGGTATTAATCATTTTTGAAAACTGTCCCTTACCAAGGAAGATAAGAGATTGCATATTAATTTTGATGAAAATAATAATTCAATTATTCCAAATGGAATTTAGCTTATCATATATATGTCAATAAAATGCCATTATAGTATTAATGTTTTATATCTTGATTGGAAGTCTATTGATTGGATGACGAAACAAAAGATTTGGGAGAACATGACTATTAAATATCTCAATTAATTTATTTTAACCCATTTTATTTATTATTAAATATTTTTAACGACACATTTAGTTCATTCAATTACATATGACATTCAATTTTTAGGAAACAATAGAAATTTGGAAAATACATCTAACATTAGTGGTTGTTTGAGGGAAAGATTTAAAAAAATATGATAAATAAATATGTTTTTGGAAAAAATATTATGAATACACATTCCATAAGTAACATTTTATAGGTGATGATACCTAGAAGAAATATATCGATATCCAGACATGATGAAAAATCATTGTTTTGATATTTATTGGATATTGAAAAATTATTTATGTATTGATGTTATAATTTATTAGTTTATCTTTATTTAATAGGCCTCCTAGATATCTCATCAATATATCAAGTTGAAAGAGGTATACACTCATACTGTATCATGTGGGGGGTATGTGTTATTAAAGGTGAAAAATATTGATGAAAAAATTCAAGCATTAAGAGATCAATTTATTAGTGGTACAGAAGTGGTCCAGTTTTCTCCTCCATCTCCTCCCTCTCACCATGACAAATGGAAATGATTAATTATAAAGAAATATTAAATGTATTCTATAGAGAAATATTTGGGAGTATCTGAAACAAGTGTAACTAAATATTTGTTTTATCATTCATTAATGTTTATATTTTTTAAATTAAAAAAACCGATATAACATTTTAAGTTTATATTTTAGGAAGATAATTAGGATAAAGAGGGAAATGACAATTTCATCCCAAGGGTAGGATGGATATCCTTTTTACGACTCTATGAAAGCAATAAAACCCATGATTTGTATGTGGATATCAAGTTGGTGTTATTATTGGGTTTTATTTTTGTAAAAATTTTATGAATTCAAGATATCTAGAAATGGATTAGTTAGTAAATGAGTTGAATGAAATGAAACATTCTATAAGTGATCAAATTCAATTAGTTGTGTAAGATATGTTTGAATAAATGAAGAGAAAGTCACAACAATCTCAGCCTACCCAGCCTATCCAGCCTTTTCCACATTCATTGTCAGATGCACATCGTGTATAGACTACCCAACTGGCCAAACCCACATTTCATGCTCAGTCCTTCAGCATTCATAGTCAGATGCACAACATTTACAAACTGAAAAACTAGCACATCCCAGCTAGCCAGCCCCCTCAGATCCTCCACCTTATCTTTTAGACTCAACAATATATTGGGAGTTTCATGTTGTAGATACTCATGTATGTATTGTTGCGTACAGATTCATACATATTTATGTTGATTCTATACACCACTAGCCAAATAATTTTAGCTAGGCTAGAGTATCGACGCTCGATATTATTGAACATAATTTTCCACCACCATTGTCTACCAATGAAGTTACCAGATTTGGGGATTTATGGGTCAATTATTAATTTAGACGTTAATCTTTATGAATTATCCCTTATACGAGGTATGAATTGTTTCATAATATTAATTAATTTTTATTTAAAATTACATAAAATTATTTTTGAAATTAAATTTCTCTAGGATTATCTACAATCAAAAGTAATGATATAAATGAAAAAATGGTTTAGGATCAAGAAACTGTAGATACGCTTGTCTGTGGTAAGATAAATAGATTATTATATATTTCCTCTTCAGTGCATAATATATATGATTTTCATATGATAACTAAAATATGTGTAAGAGACTATCTATTGAGAATATCAAAATAAATTCATAGATTAGATAGAGTTTAAATAGCTCAATATTTTTGGGTTGCAGTTGTTTTCCATGTAAGTAAATAAATGTTTGATTTTAAATTTTTATTTATATAAAGATTATTTTAAGTGATTTACAGTCTTACTTATTTAATTATAAATCTATACACACTTTTGATTCAAAATGAGAGAACTACTTTTTATGGTTTCATGGATTCAATATTCGTTTCAACAGCTATGAAATATGTGAAGGATATAGATAGAGTTAAATAAATATCTAAGTGATTATCGAACACTAATATTGGATGTTTGGTTTTACCATTCCTTTATGGGTAAAAACAATAATATAATTATGAAATAATTTTTATTATAATGTCATTAATTGTGAACAATTTTTATTGTACATGGAATTGGATACTGGGCACATTTTTTCAACTGAATGAACTTTATACTAGTTTTTCTGTTTATTAGGTCTTGTTCATAAAAAATTTAGCTCATTATTAGTAAATTATGTTTCCTTCTTTTTGATAAGTTCATTAATTTTAATTTTATTCTTTATAAATGTTTTATTAGTTAATATAAATAAAAAATCAGGTCATGGATAATGATTAACAAAGATCACTTTTTAAATAAGAATCCAAATACAATCCAATACATAGAAGTACACGTAAATATTTTTATATTATATAAAATTTTTATTTTTGATATATATATATATATTGGTTTTTAATATCATGTAAATGTTTTATAAGCTCATTTTCATCATCATAAATGAAGTGTAGAATGTGGAAAATATAGTGCATGATTCATTTTTAAGATAATCAAAATTAGAGAAACGATTGAATTTCATAATTTTTTTTGATTATATTAACTATTTTATGTTTTATTTCATAATATTCTTTTTTTAAAATTATATCATGTAATGTTAGTGTATAAATTCAATGAAATGGAGTCATAAATAGATTATAAACTAACTCATCTTTTGTAACTCCTCGACCCTAGTCATCTAGAGTCGATGAATTATTGCATAACATTATCATGAACACAAGTGATCAAGTACCGAAATACTTATCATTTTAGTATACTTGAAATATATGATATATACATAAGTTTTACTTTACATTATAATATTATAAAACCAAAAAATTGTGTATCCTTCTAAAAAACTAATATACCTTAGCCTATTCCTACTGGTCAAACATAATAATATACTTCTTCGCTTCCTGGGAAAAATAAAACATATGAAATTTGTGAGATCAAATGCTCAGAAAAGATAACAATATACCACAAAATATCATAAATAAGCATAAACATTTAAAGCAATGTTTAAGACTAAACCACAATCCATTGAAACTTAAACTTCAACATAATATAGAAAAGATAAATCAAATAATGTCATTTACTTATTCACATTGATATTGTATGAGAAAAATAATCTCATTTAATATCAATACCTAATTTCATAATGATGGAATGCATAATACAAGACCTTATAACAACATATTCAAAGCATTGTGAGAAGAATATAAATAATTATATTTTCAGGGCCTTGTACCAAGACAATAGTTTATCTCATTAGACCTACTAATGAATTGAGGGGTTATAGCGGGAACCGCCCATCACATACTAAGTATAATTCTTCCCTCATATGACATGTATGAAACATAATATAAACAATTGTATTAAAACTAGCAAACGATATTTCAATACTTTAACTATAAACCATGAATTTTATAAAAATAGAACATCCATAGTGAAACATAACTTATTCTATATAACATGGAATATTGTATTATAATAAATAAACTATAATCAAGAATACAATTCAACGAATGATATTGACAAAGATGAAAATAATCGGTAAAACTAATTGTGACAAATATCCCCTTTTTATTGAAAATATTTAAAATTCACACTATTTATCAGATAAGTAATTTAAAAGATATTTTTTAATCAATGTGTCCCATAAAACATTGAAACTTTGGAAAGGAATTTAAATATTAAAACATTACTGTCAATATATTTAAATCTATAAAATCATTTTTAAAACATGTACATTATTGAAAATGATTTTAAAGAATATATCTTTAAAACAATTAAAATGATATTTAGTTATAGTGTTCCTAACCGAATGAAAGACACTTTAATTGAAATATTTGATGAATAATATTAATAAAAAAATTATAATATCATGATTATAAATGGATTCATGATATAATATGTCAAATGATAGTATATAAACCATATAAAAGTGAATTGGCGCATAAAAATGATGAAGTCTCAAAGAAATGTAAATTGAGATAAAATCCCTCATAATTACCATATCCTTAGATTAAGGATATATCAATGACATAATTATGTGTGAAAAATATTAATATACAAAATATGATTGGTTATTTAGTTTTAATTAATCAGAGGACATTCACACGTTTAATTGTAAAATCAAAACCAATGACTTGGATGTTTAACTTAATGAATTGAAATTGGGTTAAGATTACCCTTATCGAGTTTTTATCAATGACTTGAATATTTATAAATGGAGAGATTCTGAGTATCAAAATTATATCTACACAATGGGGAGGGGAAATAACTATATAAATAAATAAATAGTGATTTTACAGATAACATTGGAGTAAAATAAACAATGAAGTGTCTGTAAAACCCAATGAGTGGAAATTGAAATAAGAAACTTCCTTTCTGATTTCTTAACTTACGAAACATACACCACTTTAAAAAGTAAATAATAGTAAATTAAAGTATATTACAAAAATAATTAAATCATGTGTTGTACATAAAACACATTAAATCAAATTGTGGAAAATATAGCATGAATCTCATTAGAATAAAAAGTGAGATTAAAACCCCATACCTTGTACATTTTTTTAGTAGAGGGTAGGATAAAATCAATTATAATTATTAAATAATTGTTATTATATTATACAGGAACCACAACCATAAATATGGTATCATATAGGATCTTATAATATTTCATTATTAATGTTATTTTAGTAGTATCATTATTTTGGGTGTTAACTAATTCATTTTCATTTATATGTTTTGTTGTATAAGTCATGTTTATTATGGATTGAATGTATTTGACTAATATCTAGAATGATAATATGTTGTTAAACATTATTCTCAATCATAAAATGAAAATTATTCTTGAATGATTACTATGGGGATCAAAATCTCATCATGCAATGGGGAGGGTAATACATACGTATGCATGAGAAACTATATCATTATATTAGTGGAGAAATAATATTTAATTGTATGGTATATAATATATAAAGAATAAGTGGCATGTTATATTTATTATTTAAAATATTTATACTCATTATTATACCCATCCAAATAATGAATTGTTGAATAACAAACATCAACACGAAGTGGAGATGGTAAGTCGTGCGTACACACGTATGGTGACTTTGTATTTCATATGATGGATGGAATAATGAATATTGTTGTAAAATATTTATAATAACATATCAGTATGTATAATGTAATAGATTTTTTATTTTTTCATGGACACAACAATGAAAAATGATGTGGAGGAAGAAAAGAATAGTGAAAGATGTTATGAAGTAATTACCTCTTCTTCGGGTTCTTCCTTTTGATTTGAAGAAAAGAGATCCTTGGGATGGATTTCGGATCAAAGAAAGGACTGTAGGTTGAATTGATGGTAGCTAAAAGGATATTTGATCAGCTTTTGGCTGATACACAAGGCATTGGATGTATGAAATTAAGAGAAGGGGTGGTACCATTTTATAAGAGAGGTGAAAGTCACTTTAGGAAAAGTTTGAAATATTAATTTATTGAAAAATTATTTTTAGTTTCTAATCGCTAAAAATGGTTTTATTACAAGGATATGGTGGGGTGGGACAAAAATCTCTCCACAAATAGGTTTTAGAAAATTTTAGGTCTCCATATAAACTTTTTCATTTAGATTTAACTCATTGTTTAATAGTTAACATTTAAATTTTCTTCTTGTATTTTTATTTTACATGGTAAATAAACATACTATTAAATGACAAGAGAACAGAAAGTGGTTCATTAATAATATATATATCATTATATATGTCCTTTTACACTACCTTATATTTGTAGGACTATTATTTAATTTAATAAAATAGAATTTGTTTTAAAAACTCATCTATGTCAATTTTGCCACAATTTAGTATTTGGATATTCTTGAAATCATAAAAAATTATTAATTAGAAAAAAAATCAATTAATTGACACGAACATGTCATATTAGCCACTAAAATTCTTTTAATTCATCAAATGTCTCAATTTACAATTATTTTAATATTTATAACATCATTTATTTTAGTCTTTCATTAATAAGGTAATTACTGCATCATCATTGTGTTATAAATTAATTTAATTATATATTGCTAAAAATTATAAATAAAAAATCATCAAGTATTAAATGTTTTTAGATTTATAATTAATATTTATATTCTAATTTATCTTATGTGTAGCCCTATATTAAAAATGTTTATTTAATAATATATGAATTTAATAGTTTTAACTCTTCTATAAATAAAATATTATAAATGTCCTAATCTAATAAATGTGGATAAAAAATGATCATATTTATGTCATATGATTGAATTTGGTCAAAATTTACATATCCGATAGAATTATTACATGTTTTAGGGTAATTGTAATATCCTTTTTACCTTTACTTACCATCTTTAGTTTTAACCGTGGTAAATAAAATTCAAAAGATACAATTCATCAAAATTATTTCCATCATATTGAACAACATTTTACTTACTGATATAAATCGTGTATCTCAGATTTTTTTAAATTAAATTCACAGAAGCTGTAAAATTACGTTTTATGAAAAATTGCAAATGTTGTTAGAAGATGGGTAAAACATTGTAAAAAGATCAATAAAATTATGTATATATATTCTTATTATCAAATGTCTTCAATGAATTAAAATGGAATAATTTAGGTATTATGTATTTATTTTTAATTTAAAATTAATTTAAATTAAAAATATTTATTTAAATAAAATGTCATCTTTAAATAATAACTCAATGTTTTCCAATATTCATAAAAAATTTAACAATTTTAGAAAATATCACAATTTCACCCAAAGTAGATTTTGATATTCCAAATTTAAAAATGAGGTCTATTTTACCAAATTCAATACATAGAAGTTGTATTAAATAATTTAAAAAATATTCAAATTGTCAAAACCAGAAAGCGTATTATTGAGAAGTAAAAACTATCAAAATATTGATATGTGTTTATATCTATTTATAGTGTAAAGTTACTTAAAATGACCAATATTTGATTAAATGATAAAAATATAATATAATTATTCTTTAAAACCATTAAAATATATATTATAAGACTATATTATATTGATTTAAAAAGTTTTTTTCAATTAAAATTTAATATTTTTCACTATTCATCAAAATATAAAAGTTATCTGAAAAGCAACAAAAATTTATTCAAACTGAATTTTTATTTCCCTCTTCTAAAAAAGTAGTTTATTTTGTAAAATTGAATATATAAATGTTTCATACACTTCATTTAAAATGTTTTATCCATTAAAAGGGGAAAAAGTATCTTTTTTGACAAATACTTCTTTTATCTGAAAAATTGACGTTGATCTTATATTATGTCTACGAAACACATAATATTGATTTTAAAATTATATGGAGTATATAAAATTTGAATTATATATAATACTATTCATAACCACTTTTTGAATGGCTTGTTCGGTATGTCGTGGTGCGCTTAACCTCTGTGTTGTGTGTAGCGCAAGCTTTTGAATTACTTTAATGAAAATAACTTTCTATCAAATCGTGGGGTTTTACATTCTTCCCCCCATTTGGAAATTTTGTCCTTTCAATTTTAAAATTGGTCTTGGTAACTTCATTGAAACCCCAATATCATAAAACGAGTGAATAAAACTATTACTATAAGATAATAAAATAGAAGTACAAAGGTCAACTAACATAACCCATACTAAGATTACATTTAGGAAGACATGGATAAGAGAAATAAACCATGTGTCATGTTCTGATGAAGAGTGATAAAAAACATGATCAGGATAAAGTTAACAATATGAAAACCAAAAAATTGTGATAGGTTAAATGACCTTTAGTTTCCTATTATGATAAGTAAACAGAAAATGTTTTATGTTTTATGTTCTATTTTATAATGTTGAGGATATTATTTATGATATTTACTAAGAACATAATGAGATATACTTAATTTTGAAGTAGAGATTCATCCTTTTATAAATTGCTACCACTAACTTGTCTTTTCTATAAACAATGAGTATTCAATCTGACTTCGTCACACCTGAAGCGCATGTATCAAATTCTAGGAAATCACATAATCCAAAATGGATGAACTATATATTTATCTTTTATTTAGAGATTAACAAAAACCAAAATGGTTAGTACAAGATTAGATTATCCCCAAAATGGAAAATCCTTTATAGAATGAAATACTAATTTTAATTTCCAAAATAAAAAAAACAATACCCAATGTTCAATAATGATAATTCTAGAAACAATGCTCCTTAAAATCCTTAAATATAATCCAAAATAAAATTGAAACCCAAAACTCAAAATAATTTAATCAGAGTATTTCATAGTAATTATAAATATTTATCTCTAGATAACATCAATGAATCTTAAAGTCTCATACAGAAGTGTAATTAACCAAATAATATATTCTCAATGATAGGTTAATAATTTCCATTAAATTGTGATTCTCTATAAAAAACATATATTCTTACAAAATAAAAATCCACCATAACTCTTCAAATGAAATCTCATAGTATTCTATTTTCCTTAGTTATATAGTGTTTGCATGAAAAAAAATGATTTCCAAAATAACATTTATCACATAATCACCAAATAATTTTCCTATAATAAATATAATCCTTTGATAAAACATAAGATCCAAAATAAACATATTATTAATCAATAAAATAATTTAAATAAAAATAATTAGTTAAACTAACTAGGTTATTTTGTAGTCCAGGGATAGGTGATAAATCCCAGTCGCACATTGGTTATGTGTTTGATTCATGGAGGTTTTTCCGACACGAAGGGTTGTCACACGATATGCATGTTTTCCTTTTTCAAAAATAATATTTTATAACATTCCCGAAATGATATAAATTCCTCAACATAACTATAAAAAAATGTAACCACAAATGTTATCTCATACCATTCATTTTTATCACAAAAAATATATAAACTATAACTCCCACAAATTCATGGATCATAAAAACCAAAAAGGTTCTTCATAACTATATCCACAAAATAAAAGAAAATTCTTCCTCAAATAGAATTTTCAAATATGAAACTGTATGGTTACACATACTAGAGAAAATTCCTTTAAATTAATCCCATCAACAAAGAGAATTAATAATTTTAAATATTTCACAATCCATTTATTTCCATATAGTTTCTTCCATGACCAAGTTGTTATCCTATAGAATAGGGCATCGACTTGGGTATTGCCCAGGTCCCCTACATTTATGAAAATTTATTGTAAATGGATTATTAGGATCATATTAATTTTCTTCCATAGAACTCTTCATTTTTACTCAATAATTCTCCACTTTATGTCCTTTTTACCACACATAATTCATTTCTTTGCTCCATTGTGTTGTATTCCTTGATGTCTACTTCCACATTTCATTCATGGTGGAAATTGAGCTTTCATTTCTCCATGGTCTCCATTGCGTGAGATCTTATAATTATCCGCCATAATCTTTTTTTTGTGTTGGGGAGTTGTTTAATATATATTTTGTTGATAAAATTTTTGGAAACATGATTCATAATGATCATGATATGTTTTACACCGATCAACTTTCCATTTAGTTTCTTATTTCCACCATTGTTCCCACCTTGTACATCATGTTCAATGATACTCTGAATTCCATGGAATCCATCCATTGACTAAAACCAGAAAGCATAGTGTGCGTAACAATTGTCATAAAATCATTTAGAGAAAATCACGACACATTATTTTCAATTTAAAACACCATAGGATTCACCAGTGTTATTTATTCTCATATTATTATAAAATAATTCATATAGATTTGTAAAGAAAATGTGAATTATACTAATCATATCCCCTAGGAGTGTCATAACCAAAAGTGCATCAAGGCCCATTGTTGTGCACTAGTTTCTGTTCGAGTCTATCTCAAAGTGGTGTTTTTGGGTTTTACCCCTAGATACACTTGTTCCATAGCCGCCTATACCTGAACATATCCAGATAGGTACGTATTTCATAGAAAACTCATAAAATCTCAACATTACCAAAATTTTAAAATAAATCTATACTAATCCACAAAGTATATCTTATGGTAATGTTCTCTAATAAGATTTTTTGTAAGTCTAGTTTCCATAGTTTGTAATAAAATTTCTCTGATACCAAATGTAATGCTTAGAGAATAGTTACCCATAGTTGGTTCATTATTAAATAAAATTTGAATGATGATAAGGAATCAAATCTCGAAAGGCCGATCAATTTAGAAGAAATGAATGTAAAAGATACATACATAAGTATTAAATTACATTATAAAATAGAAAAAATGAAACATTGTGTCTCCTTTTAAAAAACTCATATCCCTTAGCCTATTCCTACAAGTCAAATGTAATATACTTATTCGCATCATAAGAAAAATAAAACATATGAAAGGGGTGAGCTCAAATGCTCAGTAGGTATAATAATATAATAGAAACAATCAAAAATAAGAATAATTATATAAGAAAATGTATGACAATAAAACCCAAGCCTTCTAAACATACAATTCATTATAATAAGGATATGTTAAATCAAATACTTCCATTTTATTATTCACATGTATATTTCACTTGTTGAGTAATCACAGGTAATATAAATTGATAATTTCATAATGATGTAATATATAACGTTGGGCATCATAACCACATTGTCATGTGCTCATTCAAAGATTACAAATAATAATTTTGTAAAAGCCTTGTTCTAAGACACTAGTTTGTCTCATGAGATCTACCAAAACAATGATGGGATATAGCAGGCCCCACCCGTCACATACTAAGTCCTATGCATTCCACATATGAAAAGATTGAAACATAATATAAACATTCATTTTAAAACTAGAATACAAAATGTAAATACTGTAACCATTAACCATGAATTGTATAAAAATAATACATCCACATCCAAACATAATTTATTTAATACAATTTGGAAGATTGTAATATAATACATAAAACTAAATATATAACAAAATTATTTGAATTATATTGAAAAAGATGAAAATAAATTTTAAAACTTATTGAGAGAAATATAATCTTCTTCTTGAAAATACTTAAAAGTCAAACTATTTATCAATGAAGTTGTTTAAAAACTATTTTTGAATCAATGTGTCCCATTCCACATTGAATATTATGAAAGGAAATTTAATTTTAAAAAATTAATATCCATGTAAATGAATCCATAAAATCATTATTAAAACATAGACATTAATGCGAAATATTAACGATAATAAATATTTAAAACATTTAAAACAATATATTAAGTAAAGAGTTCTTTAAAAAATGAAAGACACAAAAATACAAATTATTGAGGAATTAAATTAATAAAAACCTTATAATATCATTTGAATAACTTTATCATGATATAATATGTCAAAGGACAATATATACACCATATAAAATTGAATTGTTTCATAACAACCAAGAAGTCTCAATGGAATGTAAATTGAGATGAAATCCCTAATAATTACTATATACAAAGATTAAGGATAATTAAAGGACATAATTATGTGTGAAAAATATAAATACACTCAATATGATTGGATATTTAGTGTAAATCAATCTGAGGGAATTCACGCATATTATTGTAAAAAAAACCAATGACTTGGATGTTTAACTCAATAAATGAAAATTGAGATAAGATTACCCCTTTAAAGTTCATATCAATGACATTAGAATTTATAAATACAGTGATTATGTGTATAAAAAATATATCCAAACAAATGTTGGTTAAAGTTACAAATTAAATAAATAAATATTGACATCAAAAAAAATCTTGGAGTAAAATAATCAACAAAGTGAGCGTAAAATTCAATGAGTGGAAATTGAAATTGGAAATTCCCTTACCGATTTGGTAACTTAGGAAACATACACACCATGAAAAATGTATCATTCAAAAAAGATGTAAATTCTAATAAATTAAATTATATTACACAAATAATACTATCCTGGGCTGTACATACACCACATAGAATGAAATTATGGAAAATATAGCATGAATCTCACGGGAATAAAAAGAGTGATGAAAACCCCTTACATTCTAATTTTTCATAGTCAAGGGTAGGTTAACCTCATGTATAATGGTGAAATAATTTTTATTATATTATACAAGAACCACATACATAAATATGATATCATATATGATATTTTAATATTGCTTTGTTACTAATATTTCAGTAGTATCATTGTTTTGGGGGTTAAAAGATTTATTTTTCTTTATATGTTTTATTACATAATCCATGTTTTTATGGATTGGATATATTTTATTCATATACGGAATGATATAAAGGTCATAAGAATTATTACTAATAATAAAATGAAAATTATTTTTGAATTGTTGTAATGTGGAACGAAATCTCATCACGTCATGGAAACGGTAATATGTACGTACGCAAGAGAGACAATATCATTATATTAGTGGAGAAATAAAATGTAATGTGATGGTATGTTATATATAAATAATAATTAATATAATATATTTATTTTTTAGATAAATGAAACTCATTATTATAACCATCCTAATAATGAACTATTGAATAACAAACTACTAAATTATGTGGAGACGGTAAGCCGTACATACACACGTATGGTGACTTTTTCATTCCAAGGATGGATAGAATAATGAATATGGTTGTAACATATTTAAAATAACATATTGGTTTGTATAAGGTACTAGAGTTATTATTTTAGTATGGAAAAAAATAAAGAATAAGTGGAAGAAGAAAAGGTCTTTGAATGTGGGGATTAAGTAATTACCTCTTTTTTGGGATCTTCCTTTTGATTTTAAAAAAATGGCTCCATTGGTTGAATTCCAGATCACATTAAGTCCTGTAAGTTGAATTGAGAATAGTTGGGAGGCTATTAGATTAGGTTTTTATTGATTAAAAATGATTTTGAGATGTGAAATTAAGAGAAGGGGGGGTACCATTTTATAAGAGAGGTGAGGGTCACTTAAGGAAAGTTTGAAATATTATTTGATTATAAAAAATTATTAGGTTTATAATGGAACCAAATTTATTAATTTCGAGGATAACGTTGGTATGGGTAGAAAAAATCTCAACCAATAGTTTTTAGAAATGTTTAGGTCACCATATTTACATTATCTTTTAGATTTAACCCTTAGTTAAATAGTCTTTCATTTAACATGTCTTCCTATATTTTTATATTACATGGTTAATAAAATTACTATAAAATGCCAAGAGAACCTAAAGTGGTTCATTAATGACATATATATCATTATATAAGTCATTTGTCTTCACTGTATATTTTTATAACTATTATATAATTTAATAAAATAGTAATTTTTTTAAAACACATATGTGTCAATTTTGACACTATTTAGTAATTTATTTTTTTGGAAAGTCACAAAAACATTATTAATTCAGAAAAGATTTATTTAATATACACTAACATGTAATATTTACCTGTAAAATTCATGGAAGTCATAAAAATTCTCAAGATACATTTATTTTCATATTTATAACATCAATTATTTTAGTCTTTCATTAATACATTAATTATTGAATCATCATTATGTCATAAATAAATTTAATTATTTAATTTCTAAAAATTATAAATAAAATATCATTATATATGAAATATTTTTATCTTTATAATTAATATTTATTGTTCACTTTATCTAATGTTTAACCCTATCTCAAATAAGTTTTAGTTATTAAACATTGAATTTTTCACTTTTAACTCTTTTTTAAATAAAGTATAATAAATGTCCAAATCTATTCCATGATGATAAAAAAGGATCAATTTTTTTTCCTATGTTTTATTTCGGTAGAAATAAACTTATCCAATAAAATTAATAAATGTTTTAGAGTAATTATAATATAATTTTTATTTCAAATACCCTATTTACATTTAACCTTTGTAAATAAAATTCAAAAGTTACTATTCCCCAAAAATTATTTTCATCCTATTGAACCACATTTTATTTACTAATTTCAACTAAATCTCTCATATTTTTTAAATTCAATTCATAGAAGAGGTAAAATTACGTTTTACAAAAATATGCAAATTTTCTCAGAAGGTGTGTAAAAGACAGTAAAAAGTTCAATATACTATTATATATCTATTTTTAGTATTTTTCATTATTCATCATATTGTGAATGTTATCATAATTACACTGAAAATTTATCCAAACTAATTTTTTTTCCATATTCCTAATAAGAAATGTATTTTGTCATATTGAATATATAATAGTGTCAAATATTGAATTTTGAAAAGGGTTTCCATTAAATGGAAGTAATTTTTTTTCGAAAAATACTTCTTTTATATGAAAAAATGAATTTGTTCTTATATTATTTCTATGAAACACCTAATATGAATATAAAAATTATATGGAGTATATAAAATTCAAATTTCAGTTAATACTATTCTCAAGTGCTTTTTGAATGCCTAGTTTTGTAAGTCATGGTGTTCTCAAACTCGGTGTTGCATATAACACAAGATAATGAATTTCGTTAATGAAAATAGCTTACTATGAAATATTGGGGTTTAACATCTTTTATCACTATTTGAGGATGACCTTTATTTATAGATGTGATGTATATTATTAGGTATGTTTATTTTAAAATTTTCTAAATTTTTTACCCAAACTAATAATTTTTTAATAGGGTTTTAGAGTTAATAATCTCAAATTTATTCATTAATAATAAAAAAGGATGATTATGTTATATTTTATCCAGTGTGTGTTTTTAAATCTATTTTGAAATATCATTTATTCCATGTTTTTTAATTAAGTAGTCAAATTTTGTTTTATTTTTCAGATGTATACTTCTACCTATATATTTCATTATATTCTGGTTTGTATTACAGGTACACCGTTTATTTTTGGGGAATGTAATATATTTAGTTTTATTAAAAAAAATTGTTTTCAATCAGCATCAGTTTTTCTTATAAACTGGTTCTAAAGATCTACTTTTTCATTGCCTATGGTGGGAGACATTATATCCATAAATACTAAAAACCGATATTTTTTGTTGGTTTTAATTAAAACTGATATAAAAAACCGATTTTCACTATCAGATTTATAAACATCGGTTAAGAAACAATGTTATTATAAAATAAAAATCGATGAAAACATTATTTCTACACAGCTGATACTTGAAGAATGCATTTTTATAGAAATAAATAAATATAATGAGGTTCTATTATATTTTACATCAAATTTTAATTTTATTACCATTCTATTTTAAAATATATTTTTCAGTTAAATATCATAAAAACAATTCAAAACATCAATTTGTTTATCCATAACTCAAAATAATTTTTTATTTATGATGTTTTAAATTTTGTAATGGTTTCTAAATTTACCCAATACATATTCACATAACTCTTAATTTATTTATCAAATAAACATTTTATTTCCTAAAAACTAATATTCTATCAAAAAATTTACAATCCTTTTGATTTAATTAAAAAATGAAAAGTATAAAAATATATTCATAACTGAATATATCATAAGATATAATAATTTAATGAAAAAATAATGATGTAATTCTATATGATCCTCCCTAGTTGTAAAAATAATTTTTCCCAAATTTTCAAATCAAAGAGAATGGTATATATATATAACATCCTATATTTTAAATAATTTGATTTAATGAATAGGAAATGGAATTTGTTTTTGAGAACCTTCACTTTATTTTTTCACCTTTTTTTCCATTATGTTATTATAAATTTTTAAACATAAATTCTTGATATTTTCATATACATTTTTTTTGTTAATTTTATTCAATATTTTACTAAATATTAAATTTAAAAAATGAAGCATCATTATGTAATAATTTTTTTATATCAATATACTAAAAACTAAATTACACACATTCTTAATAACATGGATGATATATTATACAAGGCTAAAAAATATAAAATTACATATATTAATGTGTTGTAAAATTAAATAGAAAAATATTTTGGAAAACCATGTAAATCACCACTGCCCTTCTTCTACACTACATCTTTATATATTTTTTTACTATTATATATTAACTAATTCCCTTAAAACTCAATATCATACCATTCAGACAATTTATAAAAATATAATTGTGATTTTTAATTTCATAAATGTAAAGATGAACTTATATTTTATTTATAGAATAAGAAATATAAAGTGTTAAAGTAACCTATGGGAAATTATCTTATAGTTCTAGTTCCTTAAATAGTAAAATTTGTCATAAATTACTAAAATATAAATAAATTAATGAAAATTAATTAGTTTCTCTTTAATCGCAATAAATGAACTACAAAAAATGGCATTTCCTTGTTTTTGTTTCATTGTAGATTCTTAAAAAATCTCTAAATTATTTCCTGAAAAAACAAAAACTGTAATTTTTAGTGGTGTTTTAACAACCACCATCAAATGATTTCAATTTTTTAAAATATTTTTTAAAAAAATTAAAAAAAATTGATATATATATATATAATTTTATTGGAATTGTTTAATAAAACATCTATAAATAACAATGTTTTTAAAAAATCACAACTAAATTAATGAAAAAAAATTAAAAAAAATTATTTATGATTTACTTTTTATTATTTATTATTCTATCTCATATATAGTTTATTATTTAAATTGTTAATTGATTATTATGTGTAAATTAATAACTTTTTATAATTACTTGTTAATAATAACAATAAACATAAAAAATATACAAAAAACTAAAACGAAGTCTTTTATATCAAATGACCATAACATCTGACCCAAGAGTCCAATTCAGGTAAAAAATATAGTCAAATATAAGAATATTCAATGATATAAAATCAAATGAAATTTAAATCACGTGACAATCAAGGGAATAAAATATATTACAGTTTAAAAAATTTTAAAAATCAAACTTGAACTTCAAACAACCATATCATTTGGTCAGGGTGTGTGTTTAGGCTCTACCACAAATCAAATCAATTCCAATAATGAGATCAATTCTACAAAGGTTTCTAGACTTAGGATTAAGATATCTGTGTGGTTTTAAACCCTAAAATAATTCCATAAGGCCTCAAAAAGTGATTTTTTCACCAATCTATGTTCCTTAAAATTTAAATAGCTATAACATCTGATTTGACTACCCATTTAGCCTATACCACATATCATTTCAAATATCATTTCATGAGTTTTGATTTGACTGGTCATGGGTATAAAATGGACTCTTAGATCAGACATTATGTCCATTTCAGAGGTTTTAGGGGTTTTAGGGTTTTTGTATATTCTTAACATTTTTATGTGTTTTAAGGGAACCACATGTTTTCAGCATTATATGGATTTTTAACCTCATTTAAGAGAGTCTCTTTCATTTTTCATTAGAGAATCAATTTTTTCTTAGGGTTTAAATTCATATTGATATTATGGTTTTGAAACATTATTATATTCTATAATATAATTTTATTTAAAATTAAATATATTCATATTTTCTTATATTTACTTATAATAAATCACTTGTATAAATACATAATTATATATAAATGTTTTCAACTGTATAAACGAAAAGGAAATAAATATTATTTATTCATTTCATTAAACATATATGTATAAATTTTTATCAAATTTAACAATATTTATACATTTTAATGTTTATATATTTTTATATCATATATCTCTAGATATATATAGAGATATTTATATTTACTTGTGTTTATATATATAATTATATTAATATACTATTGTATATCTTGGTGTGTCTATTTATATTTATGTAATTTAAACATGTGGTTATATATATTTACATATAATTTTTTATAAATATATAATTTATAGATATTTATAGATATTTATTATTTTATTATTCTATTATTTATTTGTTATTGTATATTAAAATACTTTATATTATTTATTAAATATTTATTAAATATTTATTATTTATTATTCCTTAATTATTTATTTTATTATTTGATAATTAATTATTGAATATTTATTTAGTATTTATTTATTTAGTATTTATTAATTATTTATTTATTATGTCTTTAAAATTTATGTAATTTTTATTAATTGATAAATAATTAATATTTTTTATTTTTTATTTTTTATTTATTAATAATTATTGTTTATTATAAGAATAGTCCCAAAGTTTCCACATCCATAGTATCTGATATTTATAATGATGGTGCAGTTGTGGATTAGTATTCTGAGGTTGTGGATGAGTAGCTTGATCAGTAGAAGGTCCCTAAGGGTATGTGTGATGGAGATCTAATGCACTCCCCTACTGCTTTTAGGGCCCCTAGCTCTATTGAATTTTTACTCGTGGACATATCCCTTAAAACTACTCAAGATGATGTGAACTCACCTAATTACAAGCAAATTGGGGGTGATTAGGAGGATACCTTTACATGTAGAAAGAAAATCATTGGCATATATTGTAGCTGAAGTGTCTAATATTGTTGTCAACTAGAATTCCTTATCAAGAAAAAAAGAGAAAAATGGATACTGATTTCTCCCCATCATTGAAGAATGTTTTACATAGGGAATCTCTTATTTTTGACATTAAGGGGACTCTCTCAAGGAGGGATCATAATCAGATAGGGAAAAATCAGAAGCGGCTTGACATCAATTTAATACATGGAAAATATGTCGGCACCTAAAAAACGATGGTTGATGATGTGGTAGAGATGAATGGGTAGGGCATAGCTGGGATAATATCACTCTAGAGTAGGTTAAGCATTGAGAAATGAATTCTGTACTTTTCAATCAGAATAATTCACAATCAGAAATGGAATCTGCTAATATTATATCATAGCAAGATTATGGTGATGATCCTTAGTCTCCTCATTTGAAATTTTTAATTGTGGATGAGGGCTTACCTTTTTTTGATAATGTCTTCATTCTTTCTCTTGTTCTATTATGAATTTTCAATAAATATTTGTAGGAATAGGTTATCATGGATAATGGACCCTTTTAGAAAAATTAATAATTAATAAAATAATAAAATAATAAATTAAATCAACAACAATTAAAAAAATTAAAAAATTAAAAAATGCCTCTAAATCATATAGTGATAGTTTAAACCACTGCTAAATTTTTCTATAACGGTTTTAAAAAACTACAACTAATTGATTATGAACACATGATTTATCACTGGTTTTGAGAAACCATTGTCAAAAGATATAGGGGTTGTCTAAAAAGATACTAAACTCAATTTGGGGCATAGTGTTAGTCCCAATTCCACATATTTATCTCTCATCATCAATATTTTTATTTTTAATATACACATCAATTTGCAAAAAAAAATTCAATTTACATAACCCTTTTTTAGGTTTAATTTATTTTAAAAATGTGGTGGGAGGTCTTAAACCAAATTACGCATAGTTATTACCCATCCAATAGGGTGAGGTATCTTCACTGGTATAGATAAATATTATTTTTTAGTGTTAGTGTCAAGATTTCAAAAATAGCATTCAACATTACTATAAAATCACAACCTATGTGTGTGGGTGGGGTGGTATCCACGAGTGATTAAAGAAGGAAATGATTAAAATTTTGTAAAATCACTATCATTTATGGGACACAATATAATGTATATTTATTTTATTCATTTTAACAAACCAATATTTTCACCATGGGATCCAACAAGGTATGAGATTATGGTGATTCTGTTATAGTATAATTTTTGAATTAATAATATACCTATATTAGAAATGATCATGTGAATCACATATACTATTCTGACCAACGCGTAATCAGCCAATTGGTACCCCTAGTTGTTACCAACATCCTACATGGGTTTACTAAAAAAGGAATGAGTCTCATAAATCAAGGTCACAATTCATATTATGATCCTGGAGATTCTGATACATTATAATGTTCAAGAATGTGAGTTGTTCTCTATGATAGTTCAGTGCCTCCTTTTAGGCTCAATAATTACCCTTCAAACATTTATTATAGATGGGGTGTTGGTTGAGTTATAAGGTATCTACATCAAGCTGAAGATGTTTAGGGTCTTAACACCTAATGGTCAATAATTTTACGTGAATTTCATAGGGCATTGTAGAAGTACAATATCTTGTACTATAGAGTTATTTTAGTAGAGAAAACACTGTAGTAGTGTAGAAACTAATGTGTTCGTGTGTACTATTTAATTAACTATAGTAACAATGGGTAATGTAGAGGCACTGTTCACAGAAGGTGCCTTTAGGAATGAAATATTCCTCTATAACGTGAAAAAAGGAATTTCAAAACAAGTTTTTCTTCATTATATATTAATATAATTTTTATATGGTAAATTAATACATTAACTCATCAATGGTTTACCTCTCAACCTAGTTAAAAATAAGGCATTGTTTCTTTACTAAAAGGGACCTCGACCCTGTCATGTTAAAAAACATATCATCTTTCCAAATTATTCTTCATATTTACCTAACCAATATTTAAATAAATTATTAAAAAAATATAGTTTAGCATTAATGGATTCCATTCCTATATTGAAATTTGTATGATGTTAAATATACTAAACAAGGACCATTAACATCCTAGGTTGTGATTAAAAAATAAATCTAAAATCTTTTACTCAAATGTGTCTGTGTTCATAGGATTCACCCCCATAAACTCACTCAATAATATCATTATGAAATTTCGATTTAATTAATTCAATATTAAATTTTTTATTCAAACATTAATCTAGTTTCACACAATAGACTCTCACTTTTGTAATAGTGAAATAGTTGTGGCCCAATAAAATATCATCAATATTGACCCCTTTAGCGATAAGAGCATTGGCATTTTGATGTTTTTATTGGAATTTGGGCCTATAATAATAATTATTTCATTTATTTATGTAGTTAAAATATTTAATTTTTACATAAATGTTTCATAATTTGATGGCTTAATGAAATATTATATCAATAACCCAAAAAATATGATTTATTATATATTTCTTTTCCATCACATTAACCACAAAAAAAACTCATTCATTTGATGGAAATATTAATGGCGATTAATGAATTACTACTTTATCCATTTATATACATTTTCTATTTACTATATTAAATGATCTTTACAAAACATAATCAGTTAATATTTTACAACTTCCTTAAATTTTAGTTTATAAAAAAGGACATGTTTTTTAATTTTTCTTGTGGACATGTTATTTAAATTATATACAAAAAACATTAAATTACTAAACTCCTTCAATAATTGATAAATATAAAAGTGAGTATGATTGGATTGATAGTATTCAAATTATTGTTACATATTTTAATTTCCATGTACTTTATGTGGTGATGGTTTTTTGGTTGTGTATTACATTATAGAGTTTCTATTCATGAAATAATGTATCTTCTTAAGTTTTAATTTTTCTAAAATCACAAGAATTTATATATTTATTATTCTTATTTTGTTCAATAAATACTTGTTTGGTTTTGGTTCCTAGGTTGAAAACATGGTAATAAATAATGGTTAAAATGGATTTCGTGGTACTAATTTATATTTTTAGGGTTTTTATTGATTAAAATGGTTATGATCATCATACCATAGATGTGTATTACATTATATTAATTCGATAGTCTAGATGGATAATTAATTAAATATATAGTGAATATATCTATGATGGATTAAATATTTCATATAATCCTTCTAATAACAGGACAAACTACTCCACCGTGAAATCATAAATATTTAGTGTTTTGTATATGATACAAAATGTGTAGGAAAAATGGGGTTTAGTATGTGATATTTTATGGTATGGAAAGGGGTTTGGATGGGGTTAAGACCCAAATATAATGGATGGGCATCACAATATATATTGATCCAAAATTTAAAATTATTTCCTTTATATTCTACTGTAAATCATATATTTTTTTTAAATACCTCAAATATTTTTATCTATAATTTTTAATAGACTTATAAGTGATTACTGGTTCACAAGGCTATTCCTAATTAAATAACACCATAAAAATTCCTAAACCAATAAATGTAATTAAAAATTTAATCCCAAAAAAATTTATTAAAAATTTATTTTTTAAAAAAAAATAGAGTTATAAAATAGTAACCACATCAATTTAGTGATTTAATTTTATTAGATTCTTTTTTATCATGAGGTGTAGTAAAATAAATATGGGATATTCCTTGACCTTTTAAGAAAACATTATTCCTTTTATGTTTTACCATAATAATCTCTCCCCCAAATTTTGATTTTATACGTGAATCGTCTTCATATTTTAGAATATTTTTGTTTAAATAGTTTATATGTGAACCATTGACTATCCAATTAATATAAAAATATAAACTCATCACTAGAATAATTTCATTGTTTCCATGACTTCCACATCATCTTATAATCCTTCTTCGGAGAATTTTTGATATCTATAAATGATATTCTTTCATCACTATGTAATAATTCTCCAGCTTTTTCTGTTCTTGTAAACCGAATTTATTGTTTCATAATAATAATATTTTTCTATTATTTTTTCAAATTAATTTTTTCTATTTTTATTCATATAATTAAAATTGTATATGCATATATTAAGGTAGTTTTATTTTTACATTATCTTCACTAACAAGAAATGAATATGCAACATTTTGAAAATTTATCAATGGTCAACTAACTACAAGGAAGGGACATCTCATGTCTACCTGTTTCAATATGTATTTTTTAATCTTAGGGATAAAAGAATTATTATTGAAGAAACAACCACACACCTCAATGTTATCATCATCTTGGATTCCTTGAAATAATGTTATTATTGAGAAAAATTATAAAGTGAAATTCATACTATCTTGTAATTATATTTCAATAAATCTATTAAAATTATCAAAAATGGTATATTTATGTTTTCCAAGTGAAAAAAATATAATTTCTCTATTGTGTGTGAATATGATAGGAATTAAAAAAATTAACCCTAAATTTTTAGGTATTTTTACATGAAATACCATAGAGATTTACTTATTGAGAAATATGATAATAATTTGAATCCATATAAAAATCTAGATTACTATTATATTTTAAGATAATTACTGTGCTTTTATAATTCTATTTTGTAATCAGGTTGATGGAATGTATAGTTATAGTTTTTTTATATTGTCATAATTAATTTTACATATTCTTAATCCTTTTTATATTCATATTATTTCCTCCCACATGTTTTATTTTATTCTTCATATTTTTTATTACAAAATTATTTAAGGCCATTATTAATTTTATTTGGTTGTCCTAGAGTAACTCCTACTTACTCAAATATTACATTTCTTATAACTATAATCATGGGTTCTTCTTTGAGTTACCCATAATTATACTAGGTTTTCTTTAAGAAAATTATGTAGATATTCTACATAATTTTTTTCCACATTCTATAAATAATTTATTAACTAAAAATGAGATACTTTTGGTTGTACATGATTTCATTAACATTAAAAATTTAATAAAATAATATATTATAAAATAATGTATATCATTCTTTCTATGGTTCTAAAACATGATTTAATTGATAACAAGATTATTGAATATGGGTATGATATATCAATTGATAGGTCAATGTGGAATTCTATTAATAAATTTCAACTCTTATCTCATGATTCATATTCAATATTTTTCCATAATTTGGATTATTAAACATCAAGTGTTCATTAAGCAACATCCATGAATGATTTTCATTATTCAAAATTTAAGATAGATGTTTACTATATAATTTATATTTTCATTAAATTACAAACAAATAGATTATTTAGCTCCACCCACTAGATTATCATATTACATTCCACACTTATCATTATAGTATGCGAGTGGGTACAGGAGGAGGGAGATTCATTACATAGACGAAATCATAATTCATAGATAACTATTCCATAAAGGCCACCTAGTATGTATTTTATTCTAAATTATAAATACATCACTATGGTCGAAATCTAATGATACTAAATTGAAAACATTTTCTGCAATTTTAAAAATAATATCTCTTGTTATTTTTTTAAGTATTAATCCTTGTTAAAAAAATGGATTAATCATGATTAAATATGTTGTTGAAAATCCAAAATATAATTTTACAACTAGAACCAAGAATCCAATCAAGGATGTGGAATTATTCATATCATTTCCTTGAATAATACACAAAACACAAAATTTAACTCCTATATTTTGAAAAAATATTTCATCCTGAATTCTCAACCATTTCATGAGGAGGATACATTAAGATATTTCATGAAATTATACCACATATAGTTATATAACTATCTGGAAATGAATAAAACAATATTTTGGATTTACTTTTTAGGGGGAAAAGGAAATATTAAACTAAATAAAGTTACAAATATAACTATTATTCTTTTAGGATTTCTCTATTTTTTTTTTAAAAATTACATTGGTTTATAATGATCTTGGTATTTATTGATTCCCCACTTATACATATTTAGAATCATTAGTGTCACTCTCCACAATATTTAAATGTTTATTGAATTAATATATTTTTTATTAATTGTTTGGATATAAAAATCAGCGGATTAATATTCAAAAACTATAATTATCATCTTCGTTAGTGTTGGATGTTCAAAAATTATGTGATTTTGATCTAGCTACACCACAATTTATTAATATTATCACATGGTTAATTTTATTATCCACATCATATATCATTGGTTAGTGGAGGGTTTTCACTCAATGTAGACGTAATAAATTATGGTTTATCTATTTTTTATCAATGGTTGATGGAAATTAATTGTTCTCATGCCCCTATATTATACTATGAAAATATGAAAATAAATAAAGAGTAAAAAATTAATAATAATATTAAAATATATATTATAAATGAAAAAACAATTAGTTAGTGAATTTAAAACAAGACATGACATTATTCATTTATCAATAATGAAAAAAAAACATGATGCATCCAAATCCATCATTAATTTACTAAAATGATTGAAAATATAAAAAAATTCATTAATATTTATTAGATACACTAAAAATATTAATTTTTAGTATATAATAAGTACATACTCAACCCCATAGAAATATTTAATATACTAGGGATTACTTTTATTCAATCACTACAGCTATATTATCCTTTAAAATGATAATATTATATTATCACGATGAATAAAAAATATGAATGATTTGAAATATTTAAAAAAACAAATAAATATTAATATTCAAATAGTGGGGTATTATAAAATATATTTCCTCATTAACAAAAGAATGATACTTTATAAACCAGTTATAAGGTAATTATTTTATGTTTCCAATTTTCTAAAACCAACTATTTATATTTTTTAGTGGTTTATTGATGCAAATAAGGGTGTTTGGAGGATTTCTGAAGGTTGTTGTACAAATGTTTTCCCATTTAAATAGTTTCTAAATAATGGTGTTGGGTGTGGTGTGGTATGTTTTGAAGCTCACCTATAGGATTGAGCATACTGAAGGTAAATTGGTAATTGGGTACTCTGAATTTGGTCATGGGGTTTTTCATATGGCGCTGGAGTGTACCATAGTGAATGAAAAGTGTTGTATGGATGTTTTTCATGTTATTTTTCATTACAGTTTGTACTATGAAACATAGGGACGGTGATATTTCATTAAATAACATATTGAGGACGCAAGTCTAGGATTGGAACTCGATGAGTCCCATGGTCAGATACATATAGTGTGTCACGCTTTATGCCATAGTATAAGGTGTGTTTTGCGTAAAACGACTTTAGGTTTAGTACTCTTCCATATATTAAAATGTGGTAGAATAAAAATAGTATTTAATGATATTAAGGCTATGAAATAAAAGAGTTAAAATTCTGTGGAATGTATACAGCTCTTTGACCTAGGGTATGATAAACATTTTGGGATTTCAACCCACAATGAAGAAAGAATATGTGATTCCACTATAAATAAGAGGATCAAGTTGTCTTAGTTTTTTATGTTTTATCCTTCTATTAATACCTATAAGAACCTTATGCCTTTTAACGGCCTCCATCTACGCCTTTTTGTTTCTAAACTACTTTAATTGATGGATTAAAATAATTTATCAATGTGTATTTCTCATTTCTTGTAACATTCTCATTTCCTAGTTATTATTTCCATCTAGAAAACCATTTTAATATGATTTAAAAATTTTGTGTTGTGGTTTCAAGATAATGTATATGTTGGTTGTTATGGTTAGGTTTAAACGACATTTAATTGGGGTTTGGTAGCATTTTCTTTAGTATTGTTAGATTATTTCTTATCTGTTCAAACCCATAAAATGTTGAGAAACAAATACAGGTTTGGGATATTTTAATTATTCTTTTATTGACATTAATGTTTTAATTAATCATTATTGTTACCTTAACAAAATGATTGTGGGTGAATATAAGAAGATAATAATATGAAGAATTATGTTCTGGTAAATATGTAATAAAAAGTTGAAACAATGGAATGAATAAAAAAGAAAGGTAACATGCACTTTATTAATTTATTATTTAGAAATAATAACATTATACATAATACAGTTGTTGAAATTAATTCCTTGACTAACATACAAAATTAATTTCAGGTTATATCATATAGCATTAAACAATATTAAATATGGATATTTAAAATTACGAATTGTGTTATCACACACTCTAGTGTTATCTACTGTCTCTCTTATAATTATATTTTTTATAATCATATCAATTAACTAATTTAAAATAGAACTATAACTTATTTAATATAATTGAATATTATTTTACATAATTAAATTAATGGTTCTATTTTGAGATTTATTATGTCATAATTTTTTTTAAGTTTTATAATAATTTTTACCAAGATTGTGAGTTATTTGTTAGGATGTGTTATAATTATTATTTTTTTCCATGTTTAATTTTTTTTAAAATTTAATTATGTAAATAATATTTACTTTATATTAATGAGAGGCTTATAAGAATATGGATTACATATCATCTTACTATTTATTATAAAAATTAATAAAAGAATGTATTTTTATTGTTCACTTTGGTTTTCTTGTTCCGTAGGATTTCATTGTTTCAATGACTTATGATTTATAAAACAAATAATCTATGATGGTAATCAAAATTTTAGTTAATTAAACATAAATTCTTTCGGGTTATCAAATACCATTCTTGATATGGGTGGATTATATTCCATAGTTCTTTGGACTTGGTTTCATTCCAAGTATATAGAAAATAATTTTCAAATCTATGGGTGATATAGGTCTTTAGAGCTTCATTGTGTTTCCTTGATATCCTTGTGTTGTTTTGTTTCTTGATTATCAATGAGATTGGTTCTCGAGGATATTTATTGATGTATTATATAAGATTTTTGGGAACTAAAGATAAGAAATGTTATGGTATACAATATTACCATTAAATATGGTTGATTCCAAAGATGGAATAAATTTTAATATATGTAGTGGTGTGGGAAACTGAGTAGGTTGGATGAAATCAGAGTATTATTTTATCATTAATATATAATTAATTTTTATTTCTTTCATGATGCATTCATAATGATTTCTCTGTGGCATGAAAGTTACATGATGCTTTCTTGATTTGTTTCTAATTGAGGGACAAAATTGATACTATTAACTATGAGTGAATCCATTATGTTATTGATTTAGATGATCCCTAGTGTTCATATATGATTATTAATTTATAATAGACTCATAAAGGGATAGGTTTTTTTATGGTGTTCACAAAATATGTTGATATAATTGAAAATAAAAAAAATTATGAGTGAAAATAGAATTAATAGTGATTTTAGTACTTGGATTGTGAATATAAATTATCAATATTAGAAAGTTATATATGTGAAATAATTAATGGTTAATTAATTAAAAAATAATAAAATTTATTCTTGTAATCATTTTTGATATTTATTCAATATAAGTTGTATAAAAGTCATATGAAATGATAGTTATAGACGAATATAAGGCTATGAAATTTCCCATATGGTGTTTGCTGATTATATTATTTTATATTTTCTAATTTCATACACTTCCCCACCCACATTTGTTGGAAAACCAAATCCCAAATATTTTCAGAGGGTGTTTTCACAAATATTCATTACTGTTATGGAATATATATTTGATCTCTACCATTAGAACTCCCTCTGAGTAAATGTAGATGAGTATTTTTATTTTGATCAATGATATATTATGGTATACGGTGTGTTATTTTTAGTGTTCAGATTTCTTAGGATTTACAGAGAATTTATGTGTATTCTATAATGACTTTAGTTATATTCCATACATGTATCTAGTTACGGTGAATCTATATTTCAATTGGTGTATGTTCATGGGGTGTTATGGATTGAAGTATAATGAATTTAAAATCAATATAGGATTTCTTCTATTTTATCAAGTACTGTGAATGAAATATGCCAAGGTTCTTAAGCACTATGAATGCTCAGAGTGGGAGACTAATAAAGCAGAGTACTTAATCTTTAAAGGGGTCATGATGAGTATGACTTAGATGATATGTAGTTATTATGGACCTCTTGTAACTGATTTGATTTTCTTTTATTAATAAATGGTCAGAGGCTTGGCTTTGGCTGAGCGTTTTTGGTATTGAAAATATTGGGCTTTGTTCTAAGTAATGTTTTCCTCTTTTTACTAAATTTAGGAAGCGATTCACATTGATTTCTATACACATCCCCTAGTATTAAATCTTGTTGGGATGATGATGTATTATGTTATGAGTAATTAGTTTTTTGGTGTTTTTAATGAACTTGATAATAGGGTATGTCTATTTATTCTTGTTCTACATGAAGGTGAAGAAAAGAATTGTTTTCATAGAATTTTTCATTATCTATATGATATCCCATAGTACATATGGGAGTATATTTTGATATGATTTTTAACTATTTTACCCAATGTTGGTGGTGTTTATTATATTATATGGGTTATTATTGATTACCTAATTAATTTGTTCCAATTTTTATCAATCAAGGAGTTTATATCAATAAGAGTGTTTTTGAAGAAGTATTCAAATGAGATAGTTCTTTCATAATCATGTTTGATGGTTATCATATTTGTTTATGATTCCAATTATATTCCCAAGGTGCACAAAGGTATCAATTTTTATTATTTTCACCAAGTAATTCCTAAATAATACTTTTCATTTTTACAAATACAGTTAGATTGAGCAGACCATCATGCCACTAGAGGGGTTTTTGTGTGTAGGAATCTTGGATTTAGCGGTTCTTGTATGAGGAAACTAATCATGATGTTTTCTTTATAGTAAAAACTTTATCACATCAATATTGGTATAGAACCATTTTATGACCTATATTGATGAAATTTCAAAACCCCATTTTGCTTGACTGAGGTAAGGGAGATAGTTTTTCTTGGACCAAAATAGTTTCCACATATAATAGGGGAGGTAAAATTGAACTACGAGAGGTTAATGATGGAACAAGATCATAAAAATTCCTATGTATATCATTAATATAGGAAAATTAGTTATAATTATAAATTCATATATTCTTAAAGGTTGAAATTTGTGTTTTAATGTGATGGTTTGTTCCTTAGGGAAATCTTTATCCTAGTATTGATGGTCCCTTCATGACATTAACTATGGTTGGAGATGTATATTAGTAGTTAAAATTACCCACATAGATAAATATGATGCATATCATCTTCCACATGATATATATTTATTCTTATCTTCTTGAAAATTTGCATTTCATTGTCAGGGATACGATATTTGTTAAAGATAGTGAGACCTACAATTATTGGACTTAATTGATTAAGGATATTCAAGAGAAGTTATTGTGTGGTTATTTTATACCTTTGGTTCTTATCATGTGGTGAAACTAATGTTAGGAAGACATAAACATTGAGTAGGATTCAATGATTAAATTCCATTATCCATAGTTTTTTAACATTTTATAACCATGTTATGATACTTTGTAAACACTTCACTATTTAATGAGACCACGTATCATCCTTGGAGTTTTTCTTTTTCAAGACTTTCCATTTAGAGGTATCACTAGTCAAATGTGTTTTGGATGTTTGTTGGTGTTGATATGATTTTTCTGATTGTATATCCTTGCAGGATGGTAGTGTTTTTATTTTATCAGGGTCCTTGAGAAGATTCTCACAGGGTGGTTGTTTGGGTCCATTTTACTTTATTCTGTGAATTTTTTTAAAAAAAATAATGAGAATTATTTTTTTCAGGGGTTTAATATACGGACTTGGATTTATAAAACCATCCCTTTATGATTTTATTTTCATTTGTTTTGTTAAGGGGTGAGTTTTGATGTGTTATAGAGGCTAGGAGATGGTTCTAGCCATTAATGGGTCATCTTGACATGGTAGTGAGTGTGGTGATGTCAATTTTATAGTTTTTGTGGTCGGTTCAACATATAACTGTGTGTTTTGGCCTTATAGTCTCAAAGTGTTGTAATGGTCATCATTATTTTATTCTTGAGTGAAGCATAATAAACAAATTCAATTTTTAATCTATTTTTTATGGAAGGTTTCCTTAGGATTACTCATATGATATGTTGATGTTGTAAAATATATTTAGAGGCCATGTTGAGGGTGGTGGATTAGGTGTTTCACGAACAGATTCCTCTAGTTGTACACAAGTAGGAAAAGGTTTTCCATGCAACAGTGATTGTCATTTTCAAGGTAGAATGTATTAGGGATTTTCTAAAAATCCTTTTAAAGGAAATTATTGTGGGAAAAGAGTTTTGGTGAATTATTTCATGATATGTAATCCATGCAATTTTAATTCCATGAAAACTAGACTATTCGTAAATAGAGGGAACCATGGGAATAGTGGGAGTTCATAATCTCATAGTGAAGGCTTTCAGGATTCCTCTCTAAATATAAATATTGATGGATATTTTTTTTATTTGTTCCATTCACACAAACACTAGAAGATCATTACACGACTCACCACCCTCTGGCTGCACCATTAAAATAATAATCCAATTTTATTGAAAGATTTAACTCTCAAAACAAACAATCATCCCATTTCTTCTATCATTCTAATTATTCACATCTTTTTTCCTTCTATTAAATTATTTTAGAACTATTTCACTTATTTAGTTCTATTTTTGAGTTATTTATTTTTGTTTTTATAATTTTTTTCTAGTGTAGTTTACTTTAGTTTTTATGCATTTATTTTTGTGATTGTAGTTTCTCACTATACTTTTTTCTTCATTGTGCATTGAGTTCCATTCCAATAAAGGGGATTTGATAATTATACATTTCTTTAGGTTCAGTTGTGAATTAATAATGATCTATATAGTTTTATAAATTTTTTTAACCTTCATAAGAAAATAATCAGGGTAATATATCACTTTTTAAACAATTAATAAAAATAAAAAAAAATGTAAGGACTAAAAATTAATTTGTACATGGTCTCGTCTATTTTATCTGTTGAAATTAATTACCTTTATCAGAACGTAGGTTTCTTTATTAGATATTTTAATTATTTAAAAATTTAATTTCATTTTTTATAAAAAAGGTTTAATATTTTTTAAATCCATAAATTTAAAACAAGTAATGATGCAATTAAATGATGAATTGTTATATAATTTTGTTATTTTTATTATGTTTTTTAGTATCCTATTAGTTATTGATTGAATATTTTATTATCACATGTTAGATATAATTAATATTTATTGTATAGAAATAAATTAATTTTTTTTAGATTATTATGTTATATGTTTATATGAAACAACTTTATTTTTAATAAGATAGTTTGTTTTATGTTTGGGAGTTTTTTTTGATTTTTCAATTAGAATGGCGAACACCTTAAAACTATAACAACATAAACCAAATTATATTATTTAATTGAAGTGTAATACTAAATTATATTACTTCAACCCGGATTTTATGATATAAATTAATTTGTGAAATCATATTTATAATTAACATTGGATATATATTATAATTAGGATTCCTTATAGTTATAATATATACATTTTAACCAAGATAATTCAACATGGTCTTTAAAATGGATATTTCCTACAGATTAATTTTTTGGGTCTGGGAGAGTCAATATTAGATAATGAAATATTTTATTCCATATTTTCCTTTTCCAATATGTATCCAATACACATGAAATACTTGGGAGCTCAAGGGATTTTGAGCCTTATTATGTTTTCTTAAAAAATAATTTCTTTTCTTGACGAAAAATGGACAATTAATATTGGGCTATTTTCAACCATTTGATTTGATATGGTTGGAAACCATTGATGAGAAATGATCTAGGATCAAGAGGTTGAATTTGTAGTGGATGAGGATGATGCTGGCCAAATAAACTTTTACTATACATAATGGGGTGGGAAATTGTGGTGGTTGGACAAGATCATAGAGGGGATTTATCATTGATATATAATTCATCATTCATGATACATTCTTGAGTGTCTATTAATTTTTTTTTGATTTCTATATGTTAATGTGATGTATTCTTAATTAGCCTCTATATATGGGATGTTTTTATTTTATAAACTATGACTTAATCCTTTATGTGGTAGATTTTGTTGCGTCCTGGAGTACCTATCTGATTAAGAAATAATAAATGAATTAATAAATGATTTGATAAGGGTCATGTTATTCACAAAATATGATAAAATAAGTTATAATAAAAAAATTGAATTAATAGTACCACTAATACATGGATTAAAAATATTAAGACGTCATTATTTAAAGGTTTTGATGGGTGTTAATTAATCTAAAATTATTTAAATAATAACAAAATTTATTCTTCTTTTCTTATTTCATATCAAGTCCTTTGAATTTTTTTCCAATGTTAATGTATAATGATAGTGGTAGATGAGTCATTGATTAGGTAGTTGTACTTAATTTGGTGGCACAATATATTATTTTATATTATCTTACGTCATAGGCTACCCCACAAAAATAGAAACAGAAACAAAAACCCAAATGTTTTGCGAGTTTTTCTATCCATCTTCCATGATGGTGAGGGAATGGATATTATATTTTTACATCTCCACTTCAGTCCATCTAGATTTCAAAGAGTCTAAACAGACAAGGCTATTATGTATTACATTATATGGTGTGGTCATGCTATTATTATGATGGATCACTGATTAATATATATTTATGTTAATGTATAAATTGATTGATGTGCATTTTATACCTCCATCTATTTAGGATGGTTCTGGTTTCCCATAATTGTGAATGAAATGGATTTTAGGGACTGTGGTATAATGAATTTACATATGTAATAGTGGTTCCATACATACACATTGTTACTATTAGGATATATTGGTAATGAGGATCTAGGATGTATAAGATGTAGTATTGGTGATGATTCTATTAAATGAAATGAAGGATGATTTATAATATGGATGGTCACATGTGGTAGTTATTCAGACATAAAAGTGAAAAAATATTTGTGAAATGGAAGTGAGGTACTGTCATTTATATATATGATTTTTATAAAGAATGGTTTATTAATATTCATTATTTTGTGACTAATTCATGGTGAGAATGGGAAACTAGTATTACATATTTAGGTGAAATATTTTTTTAATTTGTTTATTCTGTATTAATTATTATTATTCATTCAAATATTTTAGAGCAGTTTTTTGTAATATCCTTTTGAGAATACACATTACTCTCACTCAACAAATTTCCAAATTGTTTCTCAAATTAGTAGGAATATGTTCTTTATCTACATGGACATTACTAGCTATGAGGTGTTTTTAAGTAGTTGTTGTGATTTTCTAGGGTTATTGGTCACTACATTGTTTTAATTATGATACTTAAGGTTTTCCTTTTATTTTATTAATGAAATAAAATATATTGGTGATTTATTTATTATATTCATGCTTTAATTTGTGTGTATTTCCTTCTTTTCTTTCATTTCATTAACTATATGGAGAGAATTTACTACTATATCATTGATTAATATACCGTTGATTCTAGTCAACAACCCTTGGTCTATTAATGTTAGGATTTATGTGTCATTATCTGTCCTACTTTTTTAGCCCAGGTGAGGTGCCTTTAGAGAGTGGGGGTCATGGAAATGATGCTAATTATCATTAATGTGATGAAATACACAATTATGACATTAATATATTTTGTTCAATTTATCCATTTACTAAATCAAACAGTTCAGATTAAAAATGTTATGGAAATAAAAATCCAAATTGATTTTTAATGTTTACATTAAATAATCATTGTGTACTTATCCCATAATTCTTTAATTTCTTAATAAATTCCAAATGAATAAGATAAAAGTATACAACACGAAGTAAACAAAAATCATAAAATATGTTTTAAATGTGTACATTATTGGTAATTAGTATATACAACCCATTACTCTTCAATTATTACCTCTCAAGTAGATTATCCACTCAATGCTGAGTATCATTCGACATATAATGAAAATTCCAACTCTGGAGTATTGTATAGAAATAAATAATTAAAATACCTGAAGAGAATATATGAAAGTGATTGAAAAAAACAACTAGTATTTCATTAATAATTGTTTGAAAATCATCCTTTGAAACAAAAAAAAAATATTTTGAAAAATCCAGTATGAAAAATATATCACAATATTTGAATTGATAAAATTTATTTATAAAATAATAAAACTATAGTATAATCTTGTCAGGAAATATTGATGTAAAATAGAATTTTCTCTGGTACATTACAAGTGAAATAACTATATATCATTTTTAGAAAATATATATTATCCATGGAAAAGAACCATGAAGTCATTTATATATGTTGATCTTTTTGATTGGTATCAACACAATAATTTTGGGATATTTTAACATTATTATAAGGAAAATGTAACATTATAATGATCTTAATCATGATATTAAATTATATAACCACGCAATGGTACTATAAGTGGATCATTCAAATATTATTCCTATATTTTGAAATAAAACTATCCATTTTTCAACATTTTATGGTTTTATTCTTGGTATTATTATAGGGGGAGTGTATGATTATATGGAATGTTTTTCTATGTTTTTTATTAAATTTTAAAAAAAATTCCACAACATTAATATTACTAAAACTATCGATACATCATAAAAATTAAAATTCAAAGGTTTTTTAATGTTATATTGTCATAAAAATTTATCTAAAAAAAATTCAATCAATTATGAATCAATGTGTTTATTTTAATATCTCGAAGGCATGTATACTATATAGTTTTCCAGGGAAGCATTTTTTTGAAATAATTTATTGGAAATATTTTCATATAAGATCATTTTTTTGAATTTTAATATTATTAATTACATTAATCATAGATTAAGTTATACATTGTTTTTTCAATATTTATTAACATTATCAATATCCCCTCGATAATTCATACGTTATTAATTAGAGATAGATTGATTTGAATAATGTTTCAACATTTATATAAAAACATACATAATTTCAATTCTTATAATTAATGGTGTCTCATATAGAAGTTATTTCAAAATTACATATATTATGAACAATTGGAGGTCTCTAGTAAAATATATAAAAAATGGAATCTCAAATTAATGTATAATTCATTGAAATATTAAATGTATTATATTTATATTTATATTTCCAATAGAAATGAAATATTTGTTCTGAATTTTTATTATTATCAGGGAATTATTTTATTCTAGTATACATTATATTTTTAATCTGTTAATTGAATTATTTTTTTGATAGCATGTGAAAAATATTGACTGATGATTTTTTAATAGTTTATGAAATTAAATTGATGATATTGTTATCAGTAGACATTTAATGAGAAAATAAATGTATTCAAGGGAATGTATTAAAATTTTCATTGAAAAAATATCTTCAAAATATGGTTTTTATAATTGGTGTTGTGTTTAATAAAAATATATTCATTAGTTATTTTCAATGGTCATACATGAGATTTTATTTTTTAATTTATTTAAATTATTATTTAAATTATTATTTTATTATTTTTAAACTCATCTGTTTACTTTATAAAAACATGCACAAGGATAAACTAAAATTTTTCTTCTCAATAACTAGTCCTATGTAATTTGGTTTTGCATAAATGGATAATTTTAATCCATTTTTTCAACTATAAAATTAATAAACTGTTTATATATTTTAGGAATTATAAAATATAAATAACTATGTTTAAATTTGTAAACCCCAATTATTTTATCGTAATGATATATTTTAAATAAATTTAATATATTTGATATCGTTCATTTAACAGAATTAAAGGCCCAAACGAACTCAAATTTTTTATTATTTTAACATGACCATTAAAGACTAGTCATAATATTCATGGAAATGAATATTATTAAACAAATTATAAGATATATAATTCTCTAATTTTATTTAATATGTTTATTAATTATATTTTTATTATTCAAATATGTCTTAGAAATGTCATTTGGTTCTCCAAATATATGTTTTCATCAAATTTTTATTTTTATTTCTTTTTATGCAAAAATAAATATAATTATGTTTTTACTTTTTCAGTAAATTTATTTGATAAAATGAATATTTTTTTGTATTCAAAATGTAAAAATTATCGTAGGATGGATTTTTGAGAATTTTCATGAAATTTTAATTTTTTTAGTGAGTAATTAAAAACATTAGTATTAATAAAACACTCATTTTCTTTATATTTAAAATCTATTTTATAAATTTTAAATGATTTAAAATTTAAATAAGTAATTTTTTGTTGGATATAATAAAATTATTTATATATAAATAAATTTATACCTAATATCGGTATAATTTGATTTTGGGATTAAAAACATATATTCCTAACAAAATATTTATTTTTTTCATTTTGACGATTTAATTTTAAATATAAATTTTAAATATGTTTTTTTAATTTCTAAAAATAAATTATATATTTTTAACTTGGAGGTAAAAATTATTTTCAATTCTTATTTTCTATTTTTTGTGACAAAAAATTTACCGTGGCAAAAAAAAGAGTTACCCTATTATAGGTAAAACAACATTAAAAGTTATAGTTAAAAGGTAAAAGATTAATATATCTAAAAATAAAAAATTAAATGGGCGCATGATGTGTTTCATAAACATAACCCATGTTTAAGAGATAAATTATTATCAAAATATGTAGGAATTATTCCATCATAATGTGGTTTGATTTAAATCTAAAATTATCATTATTTAATCAATTTGATCCACCTCCCCTCTAGTATAAATACTACCCTCACCACCTCCTTTCACTTAAAAACCAAGAATTTCAGCAAATATTTGAAAACAAATTCCATAAAATTACCCTATTTCTATTTTTTTCCTCACCCATTTAGCAATTCCATATTCTTTAAGTGGTCCATCATGGGGTAGATATTCACGATTTATCATTCTCAAACAACTTCTCTTACATTATTTTGTTATACAATCTTCAATTTACCTAAATCATATGTAAAAGCTTATTAAATCCTATATAATTTATATTCTAGAATGTTATATCTCTAATGTAATATCTTCAACCAATCCCTTTTTATTATCTCCTATTATTCAAGAAAATAAAACCATTGTCGTAATTGTGGTGGATAACTATCTCTGTGAATATTGATTTTTATTTTTTACATTACCACACTATGTGATGGTAAAAATATTATAATTATTGTTAAATAATATTTTCATCAGTATATTATAACCTAATCCAGATTCTAGAACTAATATATATTCATAATATTAAATAAAATGAAACCACTACGTGATGGTCAGAAAACACATAAAAATAATCTAAATATTTAACATTAACATTTAATAAAATGGATCATCCTCAAACAAGAAATTTAAAAATTATATATAGAGATATTTAAACTTATTGAATTGAATTAATACCATTTCATTTCAATTATGGAAATTAATTTCCATTTTTTAATAAAATACATAATTACAGACAATGAATTGAACATGAAACCATTAAAAGAATGCACCCAAAACAATGAAAATAATTAAATGTTATTAAAATGTGTGGTAATATAGTATAAAAGTATAATATTAGGTATTATAAATATTAATAGAGCTCTAGAATGTTTTAAAAAAATTATTTAAACATTTATATATGAGGTTAAAGTATGAAAACAATAATGGGAAGCATGAGTTAATGGTTTCACATCACACATATTTTAATGTGTGATATATTTAATATTGACCACTTGTTCCATTTGAGTTGTGTTGATAGTGAAATTTGATATATTAGATCCTAAAAATCATTATATTTATTTGATTTAATTTATAATTTGATAATTATTATTTTTATATGGAAAAATATGTGACTGATTACAATGTGGTAAAGGAATTATTAACCCTAAATCCTTTTTTATTAAATTTTCTGAATATAACCACTTTTATTATTGAGTGTCATGCTATAAAAATCCACCATATCTAAATCTCTTACTCCATAAAAAAATCATTTTATTAATTTACCCTTCAATTATATGATATATTGAAGGGGATTTCATTCAAAAAACAACTTTTTAAAATATCTCTTAAAAATAAATTTTCCTTCAATGATTATGTTTTATAAAATATTTTTTAAGAATGTTTTTATGATTGAGTTTTCATTTTTTAAAATTAATATATAATCTTTTTTATTTTTTTTCAAAATTATTTGAATATTTTTTTTCTAAATGATGATATTTGTGACCTATCAAAAAAAATTATAGAATGGATTTGTGTTAACAAACACATAATTGTAATTTTATCCAGCTATCATGATTCTTTAATGATTTTATATTTCCTTTACTAGATTTTACAGTTATTTTAAATTTAAATTTTTTTCCATTATAATTTTTTGAATTTTTATAAAATTGAAATTAAAATACAAATGTTATTATTTTTCATGAATAATTTCATCTAATCTCTCAAAATTATCTCCCATCTAAGATAACATTATTTTATGTTACTTCTGATTTATTGGTATATTATTCAAGGATAATATCCAAATAATTTTACTTATTGGTTTATAATTATAATAAAATGATGTTTATTTAACCCATTTATTTACATAGGTTATTCAATGATGAAATTTTTATGAAACCCATTTATTTTCAAGGGTTATAATATGATGATTAATTTATATTCTTGTGGAAAACATATTTATGGATTTCATAATGTGATATGTGGGCCATATACCCCCCTTCAATTCATTAGGAAAAGCTTTATATATCATGATATAACATTGGGAAACTATTGTTTGTGATACTTCCATTATTTTAAATAGGTGTATCATAATCCTCTATGGTAAACATGTCTATTTTAATCCACTATTGGAAACAGGTGTGTCCGAATCCACTATATTGATGGTATAGGAATATAAAAATGACCTATGATATATTTTTTAATATTTATAATGGTGCCACAATTTTATGACATGATAATACTAATCATGATAATTTTTTAATGATTTATCACCCTTACTATACATGTTTCCTAAAATGATAATGATGATTACATGAATATTATTTATGATCTATAATAGTTTGGGTATGAACTTTTTATGTTATAATCATGGTCAAATAAAAATTTTCTTCTCTTATGATTTCATATGATAACAGATTGATATATCCTTTGTTTATCCTTACGAAGAATCTAATCTCACCCTTTTTAAGTTCTGTTTCCCAAGGATATTAAAAATTGTATTACATATAATATCTCAAAATGGGTTCTAGTTATGAAACAATACTCAAGAGAGAATTTAGATGTTTTATGAACAAGGTGTTTATGTTAATATATTTATAAAGACACTAAACCCATATTGTTTGGGTGTGGTTTTTCATGTTATGTTACTAATATTCATTAAATTTTAAGTAATACCAATGTATTAAAGAAATGTTTCATTATATTTGGTATTAGATAAAGTTTTAGCTAACTATTAGAAACATGTATGAGAAAACTATTACAAGGAGATACCCTTAAAACATTAAATAATCCTGAATTTATTAGAAAATTCACATTGATGGCCTACTCAGGTTTAGAGTTTTAGAGAATTTGGTTATAACTATTACATTACATATTAAATGATAAAATGTATACACTTATACTTAGAACTAATTTTTTTCACAAAATAAAAACTCTTAAAAAAGAGACATGTCTTGTTCCATGTTTTAGACAACATGAATTTTCCTTAATCCCATCCTTGACCATATTCATCTTTATGTCCTGTAAAAAAAATTAAAAAAATTGGGATGAGAATAGAATAATCAATATGGGATATAAAAAAAAGATTGAAAACATTGGTTCATTATTATATATATAACATAAGATCTTTATCAGACCTCAAGAAATCACAATATTTGCAGTGTAAAAACAAATCATAAAGGTAACTCGTGGAATCCATAACATACTTACATTGTAGCATTCACAACTATTTTGGGATTTACATATGTAATACCCATCAGAGTATATTCCATAAATCTCTTAGGGTAAACATTCATGTTTACCTCTTTCAGGTTACCCAATTCTTTGGAGATCTATGTTGGGCTCACTCGCCCTAGGTTTCTCACAGAACCACTTGTATTCATAAAAAATCCACAAGAACCATAACACATAAAACAAGCATAATGGAAAGGTAACATTTCCTCATTTAAATCCCAATATTTCATTTCAATATATTGGAATATTTAATTATTTCTCAAAACCATTTTCAATGCCAAAATATATAAAAGGGTATATAGTATTAATTTTCCAATAAGAAAACATGAAAACATGTTAAGGTAGCCATATATCAAATACTTCATGTAGTGGAAGAAATGTTGTTGTCCCCAAATATATTTTAAATACAATTTATTTTGTATTTTTTTAAAAAAAATCATCGAAAAAGATTCCCTTTTAATGAAATGAAAAGTCATTGGTGTTTATAAAGAGTAAAAAAAGGAAGTCATGTATTAAAAAAAATATGCCTCAATGAAAGGAGATTGAGACGAACTCCCTTACCTCGTATCTGACATGACTCATTCGTTCTTTAATATCCGGAATAATAAAGTGAAGTTAATTTCTAATTTCTTAAGAACCTTTTATAAGTTTATTATTCTTTTTATATCACATATTACCATGTTATAAATGTTATGTAATAATTTATGTTTATAATAGTTGGTTTTTCAATATTTGTAACAGAGTCAAAAAATAACATCTTATATTTACAAGTTATCTTTGTGGTCAAAATAAAATTATCTCTATAATGATACTAATGATTTATATATCATATATATCTTATATATCTAGTATATATATGTATTTTCTATAGTAAATAGCATTTGGAGGTAAGAAATGAAATGCACCTTTCATGGAGATCGTAAGTCGTACCATACACATGAACGCTACATTAATTTCTATTTAATATTTAATGGAATTAAAACATAATGATACATATATATATTTTAATTATGGGATAATATCATATATATTATCTTAGTAACTCTATCCTTTATGTGTTCCACTTATGGCATGAATGAGTCATATCACATTAAGGGGGTGGTAGTCCGCACTTCCTCAAATGAAATTATCGTGTTTACCCACAATGGAAACCATAAATGTTTACTATAAATGGAAAATAAAAAAGCATAAGAAAACATAAACATAATATATATCATATATTAATATTGTTCCGCCATAATATTCACCATGAGTGGCGGTTGGGGATATTTGAACAATCATCGATTCATCGGGAAGTAGTTCACCGTCCATAGAAACAACATGTTCTTTACCCATTTGATGGAGGTGTGTATAAGTGTATTAAGAATAAATATCATAAAAACATATTAGTATATTGAGGATGTTGGTTTGGTTATAAAAGAAAATAAAAAAAAAGATTTTAGGGGTAGGATAAGTAAAATAAATTAAAATAATTTAAGAAAAATTGTTACCTTTAATTCGGTTAACTCCATTTGGTTTGAACCAAAATGACTTCATGATGTTCCTTATGCCAAAGGTAAGGCTTCTATAAGGAATAGAGGAATATTTAGAGCTTATTTGGGTAGGTTTTGGATGATCCATGGGGGTTGATAAGTGTTATGAAGGGATTAGAGTTGAGAGATTTTTATAAGGGGGGGGAGGGGATCGTTAAGAAAGTGTGAAAATATTATTTTATTATATAATTATTATCAGTTTCTAAAGGTATAAAAATAATTAAAGTCAATAATAAGATGGTCATGGTCGAAATAATATCATCTAATATGAATTGTATTGGTTTTGGATGTTATTTTAATCTTTATATAATTCATTATTTTAATCCTTTATTAATGAAGGAAAAAATTGCATCATTATTGTCTCATAAATAATTTTATTTAATTCATTTATAGAAATTTTAAAAAATAACCATGATGTAGGAAATAATATTATATTTATAATTAACATTTATAGTAAAAAAAGATAACTTATATAACCCTATATAAAAATTAATTTACTAAAAGATATTTGTTTATTTCATATTGGCCTTTACTTTATGTTAATTAAAATAAAGTGTCATTATCACTCTTATGTGGATCCAGGGGGTCTCAGAATAGACCCAAGGATGCCCATGGTCGTCCTTAACTCATATAATAAGGTTAAGACAACTGTTAAGGTAATTTTGTATTGTTATGATATTTTTTTACCTTAAATTACCCTATTTACCTTTAACTGCGAGAAATAAAAGTCATAAGTTACAATTCACAAAAAATTATTCAAATCTTATTGAACCACATTTTACATATAAATAAAAACCATGTCTATTGGATTTTCAAAATTCAATTCATAGATGTGGTAAAATTTAACTAAAATGAAAAATTCAATTTTTAACAAGTACTTAGTGGTTAAACTATTCATAAAAAATTTATGTTTATCCGAAAAATATTAAACATTCAGCCTAAGATATATTTGATATTCAGAATTAAAAAAATATTTCTATTTTACAAAATAAAATAAAGAGAATTTTCATTAATTAATTTAATGTTAATTCCCATTGTCATAACAAAAAGCGTGTTTTTATGAAATAATAACTGTCAAAATATTGACACATGTTTATGTCTAATTTCAATGTTAATAACTTCCAATGACCAAAATTGGATTAAAAGGTAAAAATATAATATAATTAAACATTAAAATTATTCAAAAGATAATCTAACTATATAAATAAATATGATTAAATGGCAGTTTTAAATTAAAATATAGTATTTTTCAATATTTTTTTAAAATGAATTTTATCCGAAAAATACAAAATATTTACCCAAATTAAATTTTGAGGTCTAGATTCTAAATAAGATTTTTATTTTGTCGAATAGAACATATAAAAGTTACTAAAACTATATTTATTTAGGTTTCTAAATTAAAATGTTGTAAATCGACCTTTTAAAGAATATTAGAGTATTTTTTCTTAAAATTAGATTAATTCACATTTTAAGTGTCTAAATTTTATTGGATAACTATAAAAACATTTAACAAACATGTATAATAATATAGTCATTAGATCTATTCATTCATACCAATACAATGGATAAGTGTTAACTACAAATTAAAATAATATTATATTATTATTTTTCGGTATGACCCAATGTTGTGTGCAATGTAAGATTTCAATGAAACCTGTTATTGTGTATTAATTACACCATCGAACATAACAACCCATTTAAAGTAAAAAATAATATTTAATTCAAAATTTTTAATAATTATGAAAATGTATTATTCTTTATTTAATTGGGATGTTACATCATTCCCCCCTTTTGGAAACTAGATCCTCACAATTTAAATTCACTTATCAAATAAATGAGGGTATTTATCCCTCATAGAATTTATAGATTCCCATGTTTCCACTTCAACCATATAGTTTTCCCAAAAAATCATTACATGGTGAATTAACTGAATTTTCAAGACTTTCTCTCCTCGATTAAGAATCTGGACTGGTTGTTCCACTTAAGAGAGATTCTCTTCGAACTGAATAACCTCTGGACTTAAAACATTAGATGGATCTGGCATATACATTCTCAATATTGAGACTTGGAAACATTGTGTGCCTGGGACAAACTGGGAGGTAAATACAATTGGTATGCTACTGATCCAAAAATCTCAAGGATTTCATAATTTCTAATGAACCACAAACTTAATGTTCTCTTCTTACCAAAACACATCAGACTTTTCCATGGAGAAACTTTCAGAATGTCATGATCAGCAACCTCAAAAGAAAGATCCTTCCTTCGATTAACCGCATAACTTGTTTTCATGCTCTGAGTTATTCTCAAATGATTTTGAATGAACTGAACATTTTTTTCCATCTATTTTACCAATTCTAGTCCCATTGACTTCCATTCACCTACTTCATACCAAAAATATGAAGTTCGATGACACTTTACATATAATTCCTTAGATGAAGCCATATGTATACTGGAATGAAAGCTGTTAATTTATGAAAATTCAACCAAATAATGATGTTGGTCCAAACATCCTTGGTAATCCAGTTAACAATAATGAAGCATATCCACTATGGTCTGAATTGTTAATTGTGATTTCCCATCTGATTGTAGATCAAAACCTATACTAAAATTTAGTTCAGTACTCAATGACTTCTGAAGGCCCTTACAAAAGTTAGAAATAAACCTGGGATCAAGATCAGATATAATGGAGAGGGGAACTCCATGTGACATAAATATCACATTAACATACAACTGAGAATGTTAATCTAGAGACAATGTATCTATAATAGGAATGAAATGGGTAGATTTAGTGAATCGATCAATAAAAACCCAGATTGCATTATTACCTCGAGATGTATTCTTTAATCCCGCAACTATGTCCATGGATATATTTTCCGATTTCCACTCATGCAGTAGTAATGAATGAAGCATCTCTTTCAGTAACTCAAGCTCATCATTAACCTGCTGAAAAGTCAAACACTTAAATGTAAAATCAGTAATATTTCTTTTCATTCCATCTCACTATAAATACTCATGAAGATTTCGGTATATCTTACTATTCCCAGGATGAACTGAAAATGAGGAACTATGAGCCTCACATACAACTCATTCTTCAACTGTAAATCATAAGGCACACATATTCTCTTTCCAAATCTGAAAACATAATTATTATCAATTTTAAAATCATGAAAATTACCCTTCTGAAACTACTCTAACTTTTTATAAAACTCATTGTCTTCCCTCTATGATTGCTTAATTCTATCTGATAGAGATGATCTCACTAACACCTAAAACAAAACCATGGAATTTCCTGAACCAATAACTTCTATGCCAAATTTACTCAAATCAAAAACCAAAGGATCTCATTACAGACATATCATTATTAATGAATCATCACATATTTGACTCAATGAATCATCCACTTTATTCTATTTTCTCGGATGGTAATGGATTGTGAAATTATAATCCTTGATTAATTCCAACCATCTCCTCTATCTTATGTTCAAATCAATCTTAGTGAATAAATACTTCAAACTTTTGTGGATAATATATATTTCAAATTTTACACCATACAAATGATGCATCCAAAATTTTTAAGTAAAAAACAACAACCACTATTTTCAAATCATTTTTAGCGTAATTTAACTCATGAGGCTACAACTGACTTGAAGCATAAGCAATTACCTGATCATTCTGCATAAAGACACAACCTAGTCATTTCAATGAGGCGTTATTGTAGATAAAAAAACTCACTATTTCTAAAAGGTAGTGCCAAAGCTTGAGAATTTACCAATCTTATTTTCAATTCTAGAAAACAATCATCACGTTATTTTGTCCAATTGAACCTAACACCTTTTTGAGTTAACATAGTTAGTGGGATAGATATCCATTCAAATTTCTTATCAGACCTCTAGTAATAATCTACCAAAAGAAGAAAACTACAAATCTCTGTTATATTTGTGGGTATTGGCCATTATTCATAAAATTTTGTTTTAGAAATATCAATTGTAATGCCATTTTTTGGAAAAATGTGTCTATGGAAATAAATATGTTATAACCAAAACTCACACTTACTGAATTTCCTAAATAGTTTCTTTTCTTTTAAGGTTTCCACGAAAACCAATAAATGAATTCCATGATTTTCTTTAATTTTAGAATAAAACAAAATATCATCAATGAAAACAACCACCAAAAAATCCAATAACACACGAAAACTTCTATTTATAATATCCATGAATACCATAGATGCATTGGATAAACCAAAAATCATAACTACAAATTCATAATGGCCATATCTAGTACCAAACACGGTCTTAAGAATGTCTACTTCCTTTAATTACAACTGATGGTACCCTGATCTCAATTCAATATTTGAAAAATACTGAACTCCCTGGTACTAATACAACTTCATTTGATGTCCCAACATCTGCATAAGTAGTTTCAAAGGATTTCACCACCCCACTATTCTTGTAGTCTGGCTGCTTTCAATTAGTTGAGTTTTATGTTGGACACTCTTTTTCATAATGACCCATTTCATTGCACATAAAAAAAATTACTGAATTTAAATCAGATTTTAAATTTCCATTACCCTAATCTTTTTCTGTAAAACTACGAGATTTATGCCCCACATTAATACATTAGTAGAACATACTAGAATTAAAAAGGCATTATCATGCATTAGATTTACTAAAAATTTCACAAACTGTAAACTTCAGTTTCTTACCATCAGTCTTTTGTGAAGTGTTCTTCCCTTTCACCTGACACCTTGAACTTTTATTTTGTAGTTTGTTAAAGAACTCTTGATCATCATAAAAATCAATTTCCACCTTCTCTGCACAACGATCATGTTTTTCATAACATTTTATCTCACGAGAATCTAAATACCTTAGATACATTGTCTTTAATCCTATGTAAAAATGGTTGATTTAAATATCAAGATATAATATGAAATTCATGGCATACCATGATAGTCGAGTGAATATTACTTCATAAGCATCCACTGAGGCATCATCTTCCATCAATTCTAGGAATTTCTTTCCCATCATAAGAAGAACCACCATAGGAAAATATTTCTCCAGAAGCATATCTTTGAATTCATCCTTATAAAGGTCATAAATCTCCTCACTATCCTTGATATTTTTCACCATCGACCACCACTGATCCTCTTCACCTTCAAAATGGTACACATAGTGACTAAATTTTTGATGTTCTGAACACCACATTACATCAAAAATATTTTCCAGTGCTTTAATCAACCCTTCTTCTAGCACATGGTCATATGATCATTAGAAAGTTGGGGGATGATGCCACATAAAATTATCCAATACTTAAATGTTCCTCTATGGTTGATCTGGATGATCTCATACACTGATACCAACACCATTTATATCCTAAAACAACAATTTTATCACTACAAAAAACAATTCAGTACAGATTTCTACCATCTCAAGTAGCTGATTTGGAAGGTTGTCTTCTTCTTGATATCATCCTAGCATTTCTTTCCTATTTCCTCTGCAGAAAACCATTATGGACATAGAAATATCTTAGCCGGAGCAACTTGGTAATCAGTATTTCTCTATCACATTAGTCATACCATAAATTAATCTATGGACATTAATTTAACAATATCCAAACATCTAAAGCAATCTAATCCGAACATTTATAACAACTATAAGGACCTATCCTGAAAACAGTACATAATTTTGAATTAAATGAATAATTCACACTGACGATAATTTTATGTTTAGAGGTTTATAGAATTGTGTCATAACTATTACATTACATCTAAAAATATTCAAATTAGACACTTATACTCAGTTCTCATTTTATTCACAAAATAAACACGCTTAAAAAAAAGTCATGTCTAGTTCCATGATTTAGACAGCATGACTGTTCATTGATCCCATCCTGGACCCTATTAAACATTTTGTCCTGTGAAAAACATTTAAAAATTTGGATGAGCATAAAAATCACAGTGAGGGTTATAAAAAAAAGAATGAAAACATTAGTTCGTCATTACTAACATAATATGGGATCTTTAACATACCTCCTGAAATCATAATATTTACATAGTAAACACAAATCATTAAGGTAACTTGTGGCATCTATAACATACTTACGTTGTTGCTTTCATAACAACGTAGGGAGTTAAATTTGGACTACCCATCATAGTATATTAAATAAACATCTTAGGATTAACATTCACTTTTAACTCTATCACATTACCCAATGCATTGGAGAGCTATCTCAGGCTCACCCGACCAATGTTTATCATGGAACCACCCGCATAAGTAAACAATTCCCAAGAACCTTAACACATAAAACAAACATAATGGAATGATAAAATTTCCACATTTTAATCACAATATATCATTTTAAGATATTTAATTAATAAATTATTTCTCAAAACCATTTTCAATAAAAAAAATACATAAAAGGGTTATATATTATTTATTTTCTGTTAAAAATACACTACACCTTGTTAAGGATGACAATGATCAAATAACACTCATGATGACAGAAAGGTCGTTGTCACTGCTTATGTTACAAAAACATTGTTGTTCAGTAAAAAGATTCATAGAAAAATATTTTCTTTGAATGAAATGAAATTTAAAAGATTTTTATATAGTTTATAAAATAAATTCATGTTTTAAAACAAAATAAAACTCAATAATAGGAGATTAAGATGAAGACCCTTACCTCGGGTCTGACTTGACTTGTTCGTTCTTTAATCTCCGGAATAATAAAATAATGATAATTTATACATGTTTTAGAATCTTTTTCAAGTTTATTATTCATTTTATGTCATATATTACCATGTTATAAACATTATGTAATCATTTAAGTTAATAAAGGTCATTTTGTCGATATTTGGTACTTTAGTAAAAAAATGAACATCTTATATTTACAAGTTGTCAATGTTGTCAAAATTATGTTATATCTAGAAAGATATTAAAGATTTTGATATCATATATAACTTATATATCTATTATATATATTTTTTTATAACCGTAAATAACATTTGGAGGTACGAAATGAAATGCATTGTTCATGGAGACAGAAAGTCGTACGTACGCATGAACGCTACTTTCATTTCTATTTCATATTTAATGGAATGAAAACATAATGATAAATAGGTATATTATAATTATAGTTTAATATCATATATATAATTTCAGAAACTCTATAATTTATTCATTACACATATGGCATGAACACGTCATATCGCTTTGAGGGGGTAGTAGTTATCATTTCCTCAAATGAAATTATCGCGTTTACCGATAATGGAAACCTTAAAGATATGCTATAAATAGAAAATATAGAAGAATAAAGAAAACATAAACACAATATATATCATAAATAAATATATTTCCATCCTAATGGCCACTATGAGAGGATATTTGAGATATTTGAACAATCATAATTTTGTAAGGTAGTAGTTCATCGTCCAAAGAAACATTATATTCTTTACCCATTAGATGGAAGTTTGTGTAAGTGCAGTTTTAATCCTTCGCATATAAACATCCTTGTATAGTGATGACACTGATTTTCTTATAAAAGAAAATAATAAAAGTGTTTATGGGTTGGAGAAGTAAAATAAATAATTGAATTTACGAGAAACCATTACCTTTAATTCAGGTAACTCTATTTGGTTGGAACAAAATGGACTTCTTAAAGTGACTTATGCCTAAGGTAAGGATTCTAATAGGAAGATAGGTATCTTGAGATCATATTTTTTGGGTATGGACAAGCCAAAGGTCTTGAGAAGTGTGAGTAATGAGTTACAGGTGAGGTCTTTTTATAAGGGGGAGGAGGGTCTCTTTGGTAAAGTGTGAAAATATTATTTTATTATATAATGATTTTCAGTTTATAAAGGTCCAAAACAATTTAAAGTTGAATATAAGATTACTCATGGTCTAAATATAACTACCCAAATAGAATCATATATATTTCGGATATTATTTTATTATGTATAATCTTATTGATTTAAATAATTTATTAATGAGTTAAACACTAAATCATTATTGTGCAATAAATAATTTTCTTTATATGATGTATAGAAATTATAAATAAATGACCTTGATGTATGAAATAGTTTTAGATTTATAATGAATATTTACAGTAAAAAATATAACTTATATATCCCTATGTAAAAATTAATTTACTAAAAGATATTTGTTTTTTTCATTTATGCCATTACTTTATGTTAATTAAAATAATGTTTCATTGTCACTCCTAAGTGGATCCATGGGGTCTAAAAATAGACCCAAAGATTCCCATGGTCATCCATGACTCATCCAATAATGTTCGATTAAGTGTTGAGATAATATTTTATTTTTTTTATATTCTATTTACCTTGAATTGCTTTATTTTCCATTAACCGCTGTAAATAAAAGTCGAAAGTTACTATTCATAAAAAATTATTTCCATCTTATTGAACCAAATTTTACATACTAATAAAAACCATGTATTCTAGATTTTCAAAATTCTATTCAAAGAATTTGAAAATTTCATTTAAATGAAAAAGTCAGTTTTAACTACTACTTAGTGGTTTAACTATTCATCCAAAAAATGATGTTTTTCAGAAAAATATCAAAAACTCAGCCTAAGATATATTTGATATTCCAAATTAAAAAACAATGTCTATTTTCCCGAATTCAGTACATAGATGTTTTCTTAATTAATTTAAAATTAATTCTTATAGTCAAAACCAAGTGTGTTTTTAAGAAATAATAACTATCAAAAGATTAACACTTGTTTATGTCCAATTTCAAAGTAAAATTACTTGAAAAGGAAAAAATTGGATGGAATGGTAAAACTATAATCTAATTACACTTTAAACCTAATTAGAAATATAATATAAAAATATAAATAATTTATATTAAAAGGTAGTTTTGAATTGAATAACAATATTTTTCACTATTCATTTAAAAAATTGTATTTTATCAGAAAAATACCAAAAAAATTTACCCAAAGAAAATTTTGGGGTCCTGATTCTAAATAAGAATTTTGTTTTGTAAAATAAAAAATTTAAAAGTGACCAAAACTAGATTTAAATATGTTTCGCCATTAAAAGTAGGTAAATAGACCTTTTAATGAATATTAGAGTATTTATGCTTAAAATTAGGTTAATTAAAATTTTAATCCTCTAACTTTTATTGGATAAATTTAAAAAGTTTTAAAAAACATGTATTATCATATTATAGTTAGATCTGTTCATTTCCACCAATACAGAGGCTAGATGTTAACAATGATTTAGAATAATATTATATTATTACTTTCTAGTAGGAAACAACGTTGTGTGAAACATATGATTTCAAAGAAATCTGTTGAGGCATATAGGGTATGCCATCGAACATATCAACTCCTTTAAAGTAATATTAATATTTAATTCACAAATATTAATAATTTTGAAAATGTATTATTCATTATTTTCTTGGTTTGTTACAAATTTAGTAAGAACCCGAATGGTAAGTCTAGTTTATAATCATATAGTTTGGAAGGGATAATGAATAACCTAGGATTAAATATTAGTTTTCCAATATTGAAATTTCAATGAAATTTCCCTTTATTATGTGGTTTCCCACAATGATTATTGTTGATCAAAATATTTTTTTCTGTTTTATATAATGTCTTTAACTAGGATGATTCATATTAATGGTAAACGTTATGGATAGTGGAATGATCTTATTCATGATAAACAAAAAAGAAATATGAGTAATAGAAAGAAATAATTATTATTCCTAATCATCAAACTCATAACATGAAAATTAATCTCATCATTATTATGTATACTACCATGTATTAAGTAAAATTTATGTAGTTTTAATGATACTATAGAGGAATTAATGTTAAATTTTTACCTTGTAATGATAATGTGAAGAGGCTTCATGGATAATATCTCAAATAAAATCAATGATTATTTGGATGGGGAAAATATAGATATAATGAAATTAATTATAAAGGGACAAATTGAAAGGTTTATTTAACAAAATGGATGAGAATAATTTTATTCCTAAGGTTTTGTTGATAGATAAAAGTTTAAAATGTGGATTGTATTAGATTTATGATATTAGATTCCCTATAGGGATATCTATTTAATATATTTAGAAATGATGTATGAGTAATGGTTATATTAATGATGATGGAGAGACTAAAAATGATATATGATATGTAATAGGTGTTACTGAACAAAATTTTGAATCCTAGTTAATGGTTTAATAAGTGTAATGATTGAGTGTTCATGTATTGGAATTGAAGAAAACATTTTAAACATAATTTTATGGAATTATGGACTAATGAAATATCTACATATTGTTTCATTGTAGTTTTACCATAGGTAATTTTAAGGAATATAAGTAGTGGTACTAGTAATAATGAAATATGATTTTAGTGGTAAGGTTATATTTTAATAAAACACATGGTTAAGGGAAATAGAACCCTTAATGAGTTCATGGTGTGTGGAAAATAATGTGATAAACAAAAAAATTTATAAAATAAATTTGATAGTATTGATGACCATGGAACTAAATAGTAATATGATTCCAATGTGATTTATAGATTGTGTTTAGAGAATTTGTTGATTTATTGTATGATGAATGATTTAATTTTTGAATTCATGAATGTTTTTACTAAGGTTTTCTGTTAATTATGGTTATTAACATTTTTTATGAGAATACATTATTATGATATGCACATGTTTGGTGTGTGACAATAAAGTGCAACATCATATTGATCACTGTATTAATGAAAAATGGATATTGAAAATCTAGTTTCACTAATTGGAATATTTCGGATTATAATTTTTGGAAGGTTCATAAGGGTAATCATTTATGATTATATTTTTGAACTATGCACAGGGTTTAAGAGATTAATGTATTAATTTACCACATGAATATTTCTGCATATTGGATAACATGTTCAAACTATATTATTTTAATAACTGGAGACAAAAATAATAACATGTCAACCCATTTTGGATCCCTTGATCCACCAGTACTTCTGAGATTACAATTTCAACTTCATTTTATGGAGTAATAAATGACGTTAAAATTGAACAAGGCCTAATAAAATAGTTATATTTTACTTATGTAATGAAATCGAGTAAAAATGTCTTCTAAAATTATTTTTCAATAAAATCATCTACATTTAAAATCATTTGTGATGATACAAATGACATTTTTTAGTCCTATTTGGTTTATGAATTTTTTTCCAATAATATTATAATGACCATATTATTTATCAATCTCCATAAAAAATTAATAGTTAAAATTCTCATCCATGTCCATATTTTTACATTAAAAAATTATTCTCCTAATAAGAATCAATGTTTTTGGTGATTTTTAACTTTTACTTTCCATCTTTTAAAGTAATTTTTTATTGACCCTTTTAATGATTTGGGTTTCCATAAAATGAATTTTCAATCACCGTAATTTTATTTTTGAAGTGAAATTGCAATTTTCAATGATGTATTTTTTAGATATTGCTTATCATATCAGTATGGAATCTTATCGATTGTATCTTCCACTAAATCTCTATCATGTTCATGATGTGCTCCATGTATCTCCCTATTGGAAGTTAATTCCAAGTGATTTACATATACTATACTTAGAGGTTATACTGCTGGATAAAGATCCTAATTTAGAAGATCAATTAGATGAGATTCTATATTGATGTGATAATTTTCTACGAAACAGGGCCACTTAGTTAGTCAATGATTTCTAGAAAATCTACCAATTTGAGGATGCTAAATGGGAACCTAAGGATGTGATAAGGTATATGAATCCTCATCTATCATTATCTTAGGGTTGATTTTCATTTGAAAAAATCATTTTATGGGGGTTTTGAACCAACACCATAAGATTTTATGGTATGTTTAAATTTTTAAAACAAAGTTAATATCTTTGATAGCTTATATTACTCAGAACACTGATGATCAATGAACTCCAAAATATTTTTATTTTGAAATGACCATAATAAACTATCCATTAAATTGAAGGGAATGAATAGTTATAACCACATTATAAAATATATTATTCTATAACTAAATGTTAATTTATTAATTAATGATTTTTTAATATGCTCATAATTTTTCATAAATTCATTTTGTTCATAAAGTTTGTTTTTTATTAAAAAATTATAACTATTTCCCTCCATGAGAAAACAAATATAAATAATATTCACTATTAAAAAATGAATTTGATAAAATGAACATAATTGTTGGATTCATCATCTCTATGATATCATAAGAACAATTTTGCGGAATTTTATATAAAAATTACTTTTCCATTAAATAGTAAACACATAATGGTTTTTATAAAACCATCATTTACATTATATTTAAAATTTAATTAATTATTTAAAGTTTGTTTTATAACAAACTAGAATTATATCAACAAAATTTCCATTATTTTAATTATTTCATATAACATAAATCAAATAAAATTACATAAACACTATAGTAAAAACATTATAAATGAATAATGAATTAAATTATAGGTATTTATAGATTTTATATACCTATACTGTTGAAATTCTAACAATCCCTTTGGAATAGTGACACGACCTTTATGAATACTAAACATGCAAAATGAATAATAACTATATCTATGAAAGAGTACATAAAAATTATTAATCATATAAATGAAAGAATTATATAATTATATCATAATATAAGTACATGAATGGTTTTTAAATTATTAATTAAGTGTTTTTATTTTTTACGTTACAAATATTTAATTAAAATATTCTAGATAACAAAACGATTTAAAAGAAAATTTATTTTCATATAACATATTTGCAAATTAAAATTTTTTTCTTATGATTTTAATATTATTTTATGAGATCATAGTTAATTTTTCTATGTGTTATAATCTAAGTTATAATTTTATAAAGATTATATTTGAGTAAATAATGTTTTTAAATAAAATTTAAGTTTCAAATATTTAAAATATTATTTTCATAATATGGAGTTCAATTTTTTATTCTATATGTTTAAAAATAGTTTGGGTGAAATCTTCATTCCAAAGAACTTGACTTTTTGGTGAATAGTGAAACACGATAATTTAGATAAATGTTATGCACATGAATTATTGAGTCATGGTTGATTCATGGATGATGTAAGCCCATAATTAAAAATTATAATTATTTATTTTAATATAATTTGATATAATTATTGAAATATTCATATTCTTGATCCAAAATAAAAATCAAATGAAAAAATATTCAAAAGGAACCCCTCTTATCAACTATAAATACAACCCTTCTCCTCACACCTTCCATTATTGGTTCCATGCCAAATTTCTAACATATTATCTTCCCAAGATCCCCCATGTTAATGATCCTTTTTCTCAAAAAAATTATTAAAACCAATCCCCTTAGTGATGTTCTCAATGAGGAGAATTCAAGAGATAAAAATAATCTTTATTTTCATTTCAATTTCTTTTCTTTTACTTATCCTTCCCTCAACTCCCATTTTAAAAGTTACATAATAACTCCAATATATTTTATATATTGTAATTATATCATGTTAATTAAATATATATCATCAAACCCCTATATATATATCTATTTTATTCTGAAAATACAACCAATGCCCATGAGGTGTCAACTTACCAACATCATGGCCGATGTATTTTCATTTTTCATTAACACCTTTATATAAGATTATGAAAAAAAAATTATAGTTAATAGAATATAAAATATTTATTATAACTTAATTAATTTTCTTGAACTATTATATACACAAGATATAAATTAAGGAAAACTGGTTTGTGATGATCGAAAAAACACCAAAATTATCTAAATGATTATCAGGAATGTATTATCTAATGATTCATCCACAACAAAAATAAATAAATGAATTATATTTTTGTTTAATATTATGGATTATCATTAATAAGATATAAATTCAATTCCATATATATATTTCCATTTTACAAGAACATCCATACTCAAATACAAGAAAACGGATCATGAAAACCATGAAAATGAATGCTCTCCAATGACAAAATTGTATATTATAACTAATCAATAGGACTATAAATAAACATAGTAAAATTATAAAAAGAGAAATATATATATATATGAAATAAATATTTAATGAATTTAATTTTATTATACATGAAATTAGGGTCAGTTGAATAACACTTTCAGACATAAGTTAAGGGTTTCTTATCAAACCTCAATTTTCGATTTTTTTATGATTTCTATAACTTTACCGCAATTTAATTATTAGTTATTTCCCAATAAATATTATAAATTATATTTATATTTTCCAAACTTATATATAAATAAAACTTCTTATTTTTAAGGGGATAAACCTATTTTACAAGGTTCTCTTATCAACTAGTCCCGATATGCAAACCCGATTAAAAGGAACAACCCAATTTCATACCCATTTTCATGTACCATCCATAATATATTTTATGAAACAATTATTTTTATAAAATCATTAATTCTTTCATGAAAAAATATATTTCTTCATTACTATTATTATACAAATAATTATGAAAAATAGAAATGATTTTTCTAAAATAATTCTTCTTTTTATGTAAAATAGGTAATTCTCTCAAGAATTAAATGTGGGTTTTAATAGAGCATTTTTATTTACTTCAACACCATTTTTTGAATAATATTATTAATTTGGAATACAATTTTTTTATTATCATCTAAAATATTTTATTAAATTGTTTATATGAAGATTGACATGGATGTGCAATCATGATATCATTCACAAAACAACTCAGAATGGTTATTGATTATACTTATAGATTGAAGAATTTTGTCGATATTTACTATGTATAGTGTGTTTTTGTTTAACCACTTTAATATGAGGAAATATTTTGAAATATTTATTGATTGGGGGGTTATTCCATATATCTTCCATGAATCGGTATGTCTCATGAGAAAAAAATGGATTTTGGTCGAGGCCTAAACCATTTATTTTTAGGTGATTTGGACGCGGCCATGATAGTTTGTTTATGATGTAAGAAATATGAAATACCTCCTTAGGATTATTAATTGATTAGCTGTGTCAATATTATACTATTATAATATACATGGTGAAGATTCATTCTTGTGTTCTTATTTATATTGAATAATTTATTCTACTTTTATTATTTACATTTTATGCTCAGGATTTTTTTTGAATGGAAAATGTTTTTAAATATTCACCATGACTTATTATTTATATTATATTCTATTGTATTAAATACTATTACTCTCCATCTGACCTCCCCCCTTTCTTATGTTTTATTTCTTCCTAGGATGTGAATATGTATACTTTTGATGACTTCAAGGGATAATCTAGGACTTTTGGATGTTTATAATGGTTTTTATATGATGTGTTTCCTATTAATAAGTAATGTGAATAATATGTATGTATCTTGATTTAAAATCCTACTAAATTTTATGGTCCTTAGTGACGCAACATCCTTGTTTAATATACCAATTTATTTATCTACGAAACCTTCTTTGGGAAACTGTGGTCGGGGTATTTATAGTTGGTATCAGAGTTAGTTGAGTCGAAAAATTGGAACCTAGATTTAGAAAACATTTATTCAGGTAAAAACCCTAAGTTAAACACTGAGGATAAAAATATAGTAACATCCTAAAATTATTGTAAGGTATAGATTTTGTGGGTCTTCCTAGCAATACATCTCTTTCTTGAAACTACTAGTGGACGTGGTTCTGGAAATGATGAACCTAGGGGTACCAGCTCCAACAATTTAACCTAGTCCTCACATGAGGAAACATGGTACATGACCACATGCCTTAATCTGAACAAAATTTGATATCCCATGTGGATATTGATATGATAATATATATTTTATTTAAAAACCATTATGAAGGATTCAAAAGTAAATATTTCCCTAAAAAATCATGTTTATTATTAAGAGATTATATATACATAAAATCTCAATTTATGTTAAATATTTTTTTATTTTGAGATTATGTATTATGATTCATAACCTAATTTAGTATATTTCATAATATAGAAATGGACCCTAATGGAAGGAATAGAAACCATATCAACTAACATATCCCATGTTGGGATTTTCACCCTATTAAAGATATTAATATTTGTACTAGAAATACCACTTATGCTGAGAAATTTATAACAATAACGGGTTAGATTACTCAGGTTACGAATATTAATCCTACACATACAGATCATTCTAATCCACAACATGGAACAGAAATGTTATAAATTCTAATGTGAAAACAACCCCCATCATTCAACTAGACTATAAAACTATTTGTAGTGGTGTAGTGAATAAGTTCTTCAATGAATATATTTTTCTATTTGGGTAATTAATTAAAGGGATAAGGTTATCATTGTAATTTATCATCTCTTAATAGATTCTGATAAATGGGGGTTGTCGAATGAAATCAAAAAAAGAGGAAGAAAATGAAAATATGGTATGTAATGATTTTAATGAAATTTTCGTAGAAAGATATTCCCCTCAGCAAAAATGACCCGATATGTTGAGGAAATTCTTGTGTCTGGAGAAAAAAAATAGATAAATATTGTGAATTATCAATACAACATTACAAGCTTATCAAGGATTTTCGAAGACTACATATGAAATTCAAGGATAAATATTGACCAATTTGTTGGTGATTTTGAACTATTCCTATCAATGACACTGGTCTCCCAAAATTTATCATCATATGAAGATAAATTCTCACGTGTTATCAAGAAAGGGAAATAATTCTCGATGTATTTTGAATTTTAGGGAAAAAAATAGACAAAGAGGGTGGCAGAGTAAATAATTAAAAATATAAGAATACAAAATTATTTTCGCAATGTGAGATACCTATTAAAAGAGAAATCATGGTGCCCACTTAAATTGAAAAGGACTCAATTACAATTATGGAAGAGAAGGTCCAAAAAACCCATGATTACAAGGTAATGAAATACGATAATGATATTGAATAATATAATATTTGTTAGACAAGACATTATGAAAATTATTTTCCTAGGTGTCAAATATAATTTCCCTAGAAAAGGTAAAAAAAGAAATACCAACCTTATGTGATCACCGTTTTTGATGTTCAAGTCCCTAATTATGTCGAGGTTGGTACTTTAATCATTTACTCAAACATCTTCAATGCATTATTTGATTCCTGATCTATGAATTCATTTATATCTTCACATTTATTTTAATAAAATTATACATTAAATTATTATTTAATATATGATTTTTTTAGTAATTAAACCAAATTGACGTATCATTGAAATAATAATGTGTCAGTTAGTCCCCTTTATGACATATGAATGTGGATTAGTTGAAAAACATACCATCAAACATATGGATGATTTTTATAAAATCCATTATATAGGATAATATCCAAAATATGATATGAAAATCTATTACCAGAAGAAGGAAGTTATAATCCTATAGGAATATTTACCATCCCATATCATTAATGTCGAAACTTCATCATCTAGTTCTCAATTAGATCCACCTATAGTAGCCCTTTTAAATGAAATTTTTTAGTGGAAGAGACAACATTATCTATGTATGAGGAAAGAAATCTTCAAAATGAGGATTTACATATTTTATATGAACTCGTTGATTAATTTTCGTAGGATTTACCTAGAAATCATCCAGATTAGAAAATTGAGTTTTCTATTGATTTAATATATAAGACAAGGTAGATATAAAATAATATTAAATAGTATGGATACTGTGGAATTATTGTATTTAAAGAAACAACTAGAAGATTTGAGTAATAAGGGCTTTATTTTCTCTAGTGTTTCTCCAATGGAAGACCATATTCTCTTTTTCAATAATAAAGTTGGATTCATGAGGCTATGAATTTTATATAAGGAAAGAAATATTATTAAAATAAAGAATAACTATCCTCTACCTCGCATTGATAACTTTTTTATCAAATTTATGGATTTAAATACTCTTCTAAGTACGAACATTGATATGAATATAATTAATTGCATGTTTGGATGGAATATATTCTAAATAAAACATTTCAAACCAGGTATGGAATTTACAATTTTAGAGTAATTCCATTTGTATTGACAAATTTACCCATTGTTTTCATGTATCTAATTGATAGAGTGTTAAAGGAATATCTTGTTGTTTTTTTGTGGTATTTATTCATGATATATTTATTTAATCCATAAGAAATTACGATCATGAGAACAACTAGGGTGCTATTATATAAATTTATTATATAAAAGAGTTTAATTGGATATTTATATAGTGTGAATTATTTCATCAAATGTTTTATTTTCTTGGCCATTTTTACCCTATATATGGAACCATAGTTGATCCTGTTAAAAAAGGTGGATCAGGAATGGTCGATGCTAATAAACAGAAACTAATTATGTAGTTTTATTGGTTTATCACGATACTATATGTGTTTCATTCAGATCATTAGCCAATTATCTAACTCTTTAACCATGATAAATTTTAAATGTGTTAATATTATTTGGACAAAGTAATGTGAATAATTATTTGAATAATTGAAGGATATATTATTGAATGGTCTGTTCCTGACTCTACTATTAGGAAATGGTGGGTTTATGATTTAAATTGATGAATCGATGAAAGGAAATTGTAATTTCCTTATGAATATTGATAGAGTTTTTTCAAATCCATCAAGGATGTTGAAGTTCATGAAAAACTATCCAATGTAATATATTGAGTTAGATGATGTAATATTTAATATGAATATAAGGAGACACTATCTCTATTGTAAAATATGTGAGATATGTGATGATCATAAGAGTATTAAATATATATTCTCAGATAATGAACTCCACATAAGTTAGGGGTGATTGATAATTCTAATCGAGGATTATTATTATTCAATACACTTATACCTAGTCAAGGAGAATAAGGTAAAAAACTAATTCAGCTCGAAAGATCATGGAGCTCTGAAAAAAATGTCAATTGAAAAGGATACACTAAACATGGATATAGAGAATATAGATTTGGGAATTATCATGGAAGATGATATATTATTTCTTTTTCAATTGTTTTCCCAACAATTTTTATTATAAAAGATTAAAGTTTCTCATTATAATCACGTGAATATTTAAATGAAAATTAAAGTTTTTAGTAATGTGAAGTTGGAAGACATCATGTATGAAGATGGAATTATGAAATTTTGGAGAATTTTATGTGATCCCTATATAACCAAAATAGAAAGGGAGTAATTGGATGAATCTTGTAGCTCAAATATTTATATACTCCCTTGAAGTAGAAGGATGTATATATAAGTAAAGGAACATTTCTGATGAGATAATATGAAGCATGATTTTGTTGATTTGGAATCAATTTTTTATGTCTATAGGTGAAGGATGAATGAAAACATTATAGAGGAGTCAATAAACCTATTACTTTTACTACATGGAAATGTGATGAAATTACTGTGGATTTTTCCATTGGATTACCACTAACTCGAAGAATAAATGATGAAATATGGTTATTTCTTGGTTGACTTACCAAATATGCACATTTCATCACAATAAGTGAAGAAATTACACTAAAGAAACTTATAGGACTCTATGTTAATGATGTTTTAAGACAACCTAGAAAACCTATTTCAATTGTTTTAGATCGAGATCCATGGTTCACATCAATATTCTATAAAAAGTATTCATTAATATTTGGATATTGGGATGCATTTGAGTATTTCATATCACCCCAAACTGACGAGCAGTCAGAAAAGAACAATCAAACATTTGCAGACTTTTTGATATCATTCTCACATAACTTTTGATGTTTTGGGGTCAATATTTACCTGTAGTGGAGTTTTACTAAAACAAAGTTTTCCATTAAAGTATTCAAATGAACCATAATATGAATTTTATGGAATGTGATGTCATACACCAACATGCTGAGATAAAGTTGGTGAAAGAATGCTTATAGGCCTATATCAAATTAGGGAAATGATAAGGAATTTAAAGTCTATTAAAATACATATCAATGAATCTCAAAGTAGGAAAAAGAGATATGCGTATAATTGAAGTAAAGATTTGTATTTTCAAGTGCTGGATCATGTTTTCATGAAAGTATATCCATGGAAGGCTGTTATAAGATTTGAAGAGAAATTAAAATTAATTCAAAGGTAAATTGGTCCTTTTGAAATCATAGAGAGAGTTGGGGTTATGGATTATCATTTAAAATGTCTCATTGTAACATCCCAAATAAGTAATGAATAATAGATATTTTTGCCTATGTCTATTAATGATTAAGATAGTGTTTTAAAGGCTTAAAATGAAAATAAATCCAATCTTAAGCATGGAATACACTAATATTCTTAAAAGATTGTTTTACTGCCTTATAATGGAAAACCCTTTTTTGAATCTATATTTTGACAATTTTATAAACTATTTTTGTCAAAATAAACTTATACTTTATGATTGGGACATCAAAATTTACCTTGTGTGATTTTTTGGTATTTTTCTGACAATGTTAATTTTTTAATGAATAGTGAAAAATACTGCATTTTACATCAAAACTGATTTTTAATCTAATTTATTTATATGATTAGATTATGTTTTTAATTGGTTTTGAAGTAAAATTAGAATATATTTTTACCATTTTATCCAATGGTGGTCATTGGAATCAATTTCACTTTGAAATTAGACTTAAACTGGTGTCAATCTTTTGATACTTATTATTTTGTAAAAACAAGTTATTTGCTCTGGCAGTGGGAATTAATTATTGAATTAATTAATGTGACTTATATGATTTGAATTTTTTAAAATAGACTTCATTTTTGAATTTGGAATATCAAATATATCTTAGGGTGAATTTTTGGTAATTTTCCGAAAAACATCAATTTTTGATGAATAGTGAAACCATTAAGTGGTAATCAAGCAAACTGATTTTTCAGTTAAATGAAAGTTTACCACTAATGTGTATTGAATTTTGAAAATCCGACATACATGGTTGTCATGAAGAAGTAAAATTTGGTTCAATGAGATTAAAATAATTTTTTGGTGAATAGTAACTCATTAAGTTTTTAATCGCGATTAGTGGTAATTAGTGTAGTTTAAGGTATAAATAATGCTTTAATAATATTAAATGACCTAGACACATGTCCCAACCTTATTGGTTGTGTCCTGGCCGACCAAGACAAGCCATGGGTCAACTTGGGGACCCCATGGAGACATTTTGGTTGGGAAATGACATAAATAACTTTTTAATTAATGTAAAAGTAAAAATGACACAAACATAATATGTTTCACGAAAACAATTTTTACATGGGGTTATAAAGATCAGATATTTGATTATGAATAGTCATTGGAAAGCTAATAAGATTTCCTAAATCATAGTATTTGTTTTATTATTTTTAGACATTAAATAAGTTAAATTATTTATGACATAATAATGATGCAGCGATGACATCATTATTTGACGATTTAAATAAAATGGAAAGACAATGTAAAATATATGAACTACACATGGCCAAAACCAATGGGATGAGAGGATTGCGAACCCTTATCACCTTATCCACGAATTATATCAATGTGGGACCTTTTAAAACCGAAAAACAGTTTCAAATAAAGTAATATTTCTTTACTTTCCAAAAGTTCCCCTCCTCTCCTCTTATAAAAGGCCCCCACCACTACCTCATTTCACACACTCCTCAAGCCTTTGGCTCGGCCAAACCCTGCCCATTTAGTCTATCCACATCCCTCTACTCATCCTAGAGGATTCCCATTGGGCAGAATCCTTTCAAAGGAAGCCTTTAGGCTCAAATCAAATGGAGTTACACTTTTAAAGGTAATTCATTCTCTCATGTTCATCTGTTTTATTTTGCTTCTCCAACCCCCTAAAATCTTTTTATTTACTTATTTTGTTACAACACAAGTATCTTAAATATACAAGGATGTTGTTATAATATTTATTTGAGCTACACTCTCACACAACTACATCAAATGGTTAAAGAATATACGGTTTCCGTGGATGGCGAAATTCTGCCTCCCGAAACGATGATTGTTCAACACTCATTTAATACCTTCAAAGGTGGCCATTATGATGTCACTATTTTTATATATGATATATAATATGTTTATGTTTTTCTTAAGCTTCTGTTTTTTTCATTATGGGCATAACTTTATGGTTTCCATTATGGGTAAACATGATATCTTTTTTTTAGGAAGTGCGGACTACCGCCCCCTCAAAGTGATTTGATTCGTTAAATACCATATGTGGGACATATAAAGGATGTAACTATGATATTATATATGATATTATACTGGAATTATAATATACCTTTATATCATTATGATTCCATTCTATAAAATACGAAATAGAAATGAAAGTAGCGTTCATGCGTACGTACGGCTTACCGTCTCAATGAACGGTGCATTTCATTTCTTACCTCTAAATGATTATGTAATATTATAAATTCATGTATGTAATGGATATATATGACATATATGATATCTACATCATGAATACCATTCTGGATATAATGAACCTTTGACCAAATTAACAACATGTAAGTGTAAGAAGTCTATTTTTGACTTAAGAACCAAATACCGACAAAATGAACATTATTAACTTAACTGATTACATGATGTTCATAACATGGTATAAAAGGAATAATGAACATAAAAAAGATTCATAAGCAAGTAGATATTAACTCAAGTTTATTATTCAGTAGATTAAAGAATGGTCGGGTCAAGTCAGATACGAGGTATGGGACTTCGTCTCAATCTCCTTTCATTGAGGCATATTTTATTTTATACACAACTTTCTTTTATACGGTGTATAAACCCCTTTGACTTTTACATTTATTCAAAAGGAATATTTTTTATTTGAAGCATTTACTAAACGACAAAAGGGAATGTTTTTGTCGTACGTATGCGGCGACATCGACTTCTCCGCCGTCGTGACCGTTATTTGAGTTTCGGCTTCCTCTACAAGCCATGCCTTTTTTTAAAAAACGAAAAAAATACCATGTTTTACTTTGGTATTGAAAATGGTTTTCATAATGTTATTATTATATCAATGTGTTGTATTGATATATCATGATTGAATTGTGGAAATGTTATGTTTCCTTTATGCATGTTTTATGTGATATGATTATGTTATGGTTCTTGGGCATTATTATGAAGACGGATGGTTCCGTGATAAACTAAAGGCGGGTGAGCCCGTTATAGCTCTCCAATGCATTGGGTAACGCGAAGGAGTGAAATGTTAAGGTTTCTCCGAAGAGATTTAGGGAATATACTGTGATGGGTATTCCAAACGTAACCAAGAGGGTTACTCCCTACGTAAGAATGTTATGAATGACTCAAGTTACCTTTATGTCTTATGATTTCTATGATTTATTCATGATTTGATGAGGTATGATAAAGTTCTTATGTTTTATGGGTAATGTATAATCTCATCCTTATGTACATATGTACCCATGTTTCCTTTCCATATTTTTATAACCCATACTGAGCTTTTTATGCACATCCCAAGTTTTTTTGAAATGTTTTCACAAGTCAAGGGAAAGGTACATGATATGATGATAGTGTCAAGGAAGTGTCAAGAATGAATCCATGTTTTATTTTAAATATGTTTCCCTTGATGGGAATGAAGAATACTATCTTTATGTAACCACTTGGTTTATATGTGGAATGTAAAGAAAGTTTTATGATCTAATTCACTAAAACTCTAAACCCGAAAAGATCCTCAATGTGTAATCTTGTAATAACTCAAGATTAAGTAAGGTTTAAGGCTGGGGCCTTATAGTTGGTATCAAAGGTCGGTTTAGAAAACTTTTGGAGTTAGAATTCTATTAAATGATTATCCAAAAATATTTTTTTTCGAAATGATATAGCATTTAACGATTACCATGTTGCTTCATCTAAGACATGTGTGTTCAGAATGGTTTTCCGCAGAGGAAATAGGGAAGCAGTGCTAGGAAGGCATGCAGAAGGAAATAACCTTCCGAATCAGCATCTAGAAATGGTCGGAATTGGAACTGAACAGTTTTTTGCAGTAATGGCGCAGTTGACTCAAGCGATAAATGTTGGTGGTATCCATGCACGAGATCATCCAGATCAACCGCAGAGGAACATGTCAGTGGTGGAACATTTCATGAGGCAACATCCACCATCATTCAGAGGATCATCTGACCCTGTGCTAGCTGAAGGGTGGATTAAAGCACTGGAGAAGATTTTTGATGTCATGGGGTGTTCAGACAATCAAAAGGTTAGTCTTACTATTTACCGTTTGGAGGGTGAAGCAGATTAGTGGTGGTCTATGGTTAAAAATATCAGGGACACCGATGAGATTGATGCTCTTGTCTGGGATGAACTCAAAGGTATGTTTCTTGAGAAGTATTTTCCTAAGGATGTTCGACTTAGGATGGAAAATAAATTCTTGGAATTGAGGCAAGAGGAAGACTCAGTGGCTGCCTATGAAGAAAGGTTCACTCGATTGGAAAGGTATGCTCCAAATTTTATCCGGGACCTTGATAGTAAAATAAATCGTTTTTAATCAGGATTAAAGCCAAAATATCGAAGGGCCATAGCTTCTCGTGAGTTTAAAAGTTATGAAAAGCTTGTTCGATGTGATGAGAAGGTGGAAATGGAGTTTGCCGATGACCAAGTTTTCTATAACAACCAGCAGAAGAAGAGACCGAGGTGGTAGGAGAAAGGTAATAATTCTTCAAAAAATTATGATGGTAAGAGAACTAAGTTTCCAGTTTGTGATAGATGTGGCAAAAGGCATGCTGGGGAATGTCTTCTGAATTCTGGAAAGTGCCACCGATGTGGTAAGATGGGACATAAGGCTCGTGATTGCACTGAAAAGGATCAAGGTGAAGGTAAGGAGAAATTTGATTTACAGTTAGTGAAATGTTATAAGTGCAATGAGATGGGTCACTATGGAAACAAGTGTTCGACAAAGAGCTTGAGTGATGGGAAGCAGTTAGACTACAAGCCGAAAGGGGTGGTGAAATCCTTTGCAACTAATTCAGCAGATGTCGGGCCATCAAATGAAGTTGTATCAGGTACTTTGTTTGTTTTTTCAGATTATGCCATTGTGTTGTTTGATTCGGGGTCTACACATTCTTTCATCTCTGAAACCTTTTCTAGTAAAATGGGAATACCATCTCAAGAAATGACTCCTGAACTTTTGGTAAAAACACATGGGGAAAATGTTGAGGAAAAAAGAATTTATAAGAATCTTCATATCCTTATCTATGGAAAGAACCTACTTGCAAACCTTATTTTTCTACCTCTAGTAGAGTTTGATGTTATCCTGGGTATGGATTGACTCTCTATTTACCATGCTAAGATTGATTGTAGAGCTAAAGAAGTTTCTTTTCAGAAAGACTTTCAGTTTGTTTACAAGAATGAACCCTTACTTTTGATAACATATCAAGAGGCCGAGAAACTTGTAAAAGATGGAAATGAATGTTACCATGCACACATCGTTGAAAATAAAGGAACTTTTCAGATTAATGATGTTCCAGTGGTAAATGAGTATCTTGATGTTTTTCCTGATGAGTTGCCTGTAATAATACCAGATCGGGAAGTTGAGTTTACTGTTGACTTAGTTCCTGATGCTAAGCCAATTTCAAAACCCCCTCATCGAATGGCACAAATTGAAATTTTAGAGCTTAAGGAGCAATTGCAAGATTTATTAGAAAAAGGATTCATTAGACCTAGCACATCACCATGGGGTGCTCCTGTTTTATTTGTAAAAAAGAAAGATGGTTCTATGAGACTTTGCATTAATTATAGAGCCTTGAATAATATCACTGTTAAGAACAAATATCCTTTGCCTCATATCGATGATTTGTTTGATCAGCTCCAGGGAGCTCAGTTTTTTTTCAAAGATTGACTTGAGATCGGGGTACCATCAGCTGAAGGTAAAGGAGGCAGATATTCCAAAGACCACGTTCCATACGAGATATGGCCATTAAGAATTTGTAGTAATGCCTTTTGGGCTAACCAATGCACCTGCTGTATTCATGGACTTAATGAATAGAATTTTCCATGAGTTTTTGGATAAGTTTGTGGTGGTTTTCATTGATGATATTTTGTTGTTTTCTAAAAGTAAAGAGGAGCATGAAAGACATTTAAGGGTTATCTTACAAACCTTAAAAGAAAAGAAACTGTATGGGAAATTTAGAAAGTGTGAGTTTTTGTTGCATCAAATTTCTTTCCTTGGTCACATTGTTTCTAAAGATGGAATAACTGTTGATCCTGCAAAAACAAAAGTTGTTGAAGAATGGCCAAGACCCACAAATGTAACCGAGATTCGTAGCTTCCTTTGTTTGGCGGGCTATTACCAATGGTTTGTTAGAAATTTTTCACGGTTATCTAGTCCAATGACTAAGCTAACTCGGAAGGGTGTTAAGTTTATATGGACAAAAGAATGTGATGATTGTTTTGAGGAATTGAAAAGAAGATTGGTGAATGCTCCAATTTTGGCACTACCTTCCAGGAATGGTGAGTTTGTTATATACAGTGATACTTCATTGAAAGGACTTGGTTGCGTCCTAATGCATAATGATCAGGTAATTGCTTATTCATCACGACAGTTGAAAACTCATGAGGTAAATTACCCTACACATGATTTGGAATTAGCTGCTGTTGTTTTTGCTTTAAAAATTTGGAGGCATCATTTGTATGGAGTAAAGTGTGAAATATATACCGATCACAAAAGTTTAAAGTATATATTCACTCAGAAAGAGTTAAACATGAGACAGAGGAGATGGCTAGAATTAATCAAGGATTACGATTGTACAATTCATTACCATCCGGTAAAAGAAAATAAAGTGGCTGATGCTTTGAGTCGAAAAAGTAATGCTTCATTAACAATGTTTCGTTTGGAACGTGATACTTTGGTTAAGGATATGATGAACTTTGGCATAGAAGTTGTTGGTGTAGGAAGTCCTTCTATTTTGTTTCAGGTATCAGTGAGATCTTCGCTATCAGATAGAATCAAGCAAGAACAGAAGCAAGACAGTGAGTTGCAGAAAAAGGTAGAGCTGGTTTAGAAAGGTAAGTTGCCTGAATTCAACATTGATAGTGATTGTGTTTTGAGATTTGGGAAGAGATTGTGTGTGCCTTGTGATTCACAATTGAAGAGAGATTTGTTATGTGAAGCTCATAGTTCTCCGTTATCAGTTCATCCGGGCAGTACTAAGATGTATAGAGATCTGCGGGAGTATTACTGGTGGGATCGAATGAAAAGAGACATTGCTGATTTTACTGTGAAGTGTTTGACATGTCAACAGTTTAAAGCAGAGTGGAAGTTACCGAAAGGGATGCTTCAGCCATTACCAGTGCCAGAGTGGAAATGGGAGAATATATCCATGGACTTTGTCGTTGGATTACCGAAGACATCTCAAGGTAATAATGCAAACTGGGTTATTGTTGATCGCTTGACCAAATCTGCTCATTTCTTTTCTATACGAGATACTTTCTCTCTTGATCAACTTTCCCGTTTGTATCTTAAAGAGATAGTCAGGTTACATGGAGTTCCTCTCTCCATTGTATCGGATCGTGATCACAGGTTTACTTATAACTTTTGAAAAGGCCTTCAGAAGTCGTTGGGTACTGAATTAAATTTTAGTACAGCTTTTCATCCTCAATCAGATGGGCAGTCAGAACGTACAATTCAGACATTGGAGGATATGCTACGATCTTGTTCTATGGATTATCAGGGAAGTTGGGACCAACATCTTTCTTTGGTTGAGTTTTCATATAATAACAGTTTTCATTCCAGTATACAGATGGCGCCATTTCAGGCATTATATGGGAAGCGGTGTCGAACTCCAGCTTTCTGGGATGAAGTGGGTGAAAAGAAGTTGATGGGACCAGAATTGGTAGAAGAGATGGCAGAAAAAGTTCAGCTGATTCAGAAACACATGAGAACAGCTCAGAGCAGGCAGAAGAGTTATGTGGATAACCGGAGGAAGGATCTATCTTTCGAGGTAGGTGATCATGTTTTTCTCAAGGATTCTCCTTGGAAAAGCGTCATGAGATTTGGTAAGAAAGGAAAGTTGAGTCCATGGTTTGTTGGAACATACGAAATTCTAGAGAGAGTTGGATCAGTTGCATACCGAGTGGCTTTACCTCCGAGTTTATCTCAGGTACACAATATTTTTCACGTTTCTAGGTTGAGAAAGTATATGCCAGATCCATCTCATGTTTTGAGTCCAGAGGTAGTTCAGCTGGAAGAGAACCTATCTTATGAGGGACAACCGGTCCAGATTCTTGACCACATGGAGAAAGTGTTACGGAATAAGGTGATTAATCAGGTAATGGTTTTGTGGAAAAACCACATGATTGAAGAGGCAACATGGGAATATGAAAATGCAAAGAGGGATAAGTACCCTCATTTATTTGATAAGTAAATAAATTGCGGGGACGCAATTTTCTAAAGGGGGAAGGATGTAATATCCCAAGTAAGTAATACATAATAGATATTTTTACCTATGTCTATTAATGATTAAGATAGTGTTTTAGAGGCTTAAAATGAAAATAAATCCAATCTTAAGCATGGAATACACTAATATTCTTAAAATATTGTTTTACTGCCTTATGATGGAAAACCCTTTTCGAATCTATATTTTGACACTTTTATAAACTATGTTTGTCAAAATAAACTTATCCTTTATGATTGGGACATCAAAATTTACCTTGTGTGAATTTTTGGTATTTTTCTGACAATGTTCATTTTTTAATGAATAGTGAATAATACAGCATTTTACATCAAAAATAATTTTTAATCTAATTTATTTAAATGATTAGATTATGTTTTGAATTGGGTTTGAAGTAAAATTAGAATATATTTTTACCATTTTATCCAATAGTGGTCATTGGAATCAATTTCACTTTGAAATTAAACTTAAACTGGTGTCAATCTTTTGATACTTATTATTTTGTAAAAACAAGCTATTTGCTCTGGCAGCAGGAATTAATTATTGAATTAATTAATGTGACTTATATTATTTGAATTTTGTAAAATAGACTTCATTTTTGAATTCGGAATATCAAATATAGCTTCGGGTGAATTTTTGGTAATTTTCCAAAAAACTTCAATTTTTGATGAATAGTGAAACCACTAAGTGGTAATCAAGCAAACTGATTTTTCAGTTAAATGAAAGTTTACCACTAATGTGTATTGAATTTTGAAAATCCGACATACATGGTTTTCATTAAGAAGTAAAATGTGGTTCAATGAGATTAAAATAATTTTTTGTTGAATAGTAACTTATTAAGTTTTTAATCGCGATTAGTGGTAATTAGTGTAGTTTAAGGTATAAATAATGATTTAACAATATGAAATGACCTAGACACATGTCCCAACCTTATTGTTTGTGTCATGGCCGACCAATACAAGCCATGTGTCAACTTGGGGACCCCATGGAGACATTTTGGTTGGGAAATGACATAAATAACGTTTTATTTAATGTAAAAGTAAAAATGACACAAACATAATATGTTTCACGAAAACAATTTTTACATGGGGTTATAAGGATCATATATTTTCTTATAAATAGTCATTAAAAATCTAAAAAGATTTCCAACATCATAGTATTTGTTTTATGATTTTTATACATTAAATAAATTAAATTATATATGACATAATAATGAGGCAGCGATGACATCATTATTTGACGATTTAAATAAAATGGAAAGACAATGTAAAATCTATGAACTAAACCTGGACAAAACCAATTGGATGAGTGGATTTCGAACCCTTATCACCTTATCCACGAATTATATCAATGTGGGACCTTTTAAAACCGAAACACATTTTCAAATAAAGTAATATTTCTTTACTTTCCAAAAGTGCCCCTCCTCTCCTCTTATAAAAGGCCCCCACCTCTACCTCATTTCACACACTCCTAAAGCCTTTGGCTCGGCCAACCCATGCCCATTTACTCTCTCCACATCCCTCTCCTCATCCTAGAGGATTACCATTGGGCAGAATCCTTTCAAAGGAAGCCTTTAAGCTCAAATCGAAAGGAGTTACACTTTTAAAGGTAATTCATTCTCTCATGTTCATTTGTTTTATTTTGCTTCTCCAACCCCCTAAACTCTTTTTATTTTCTTATTTTGTAACAACACCAGTATCTTCAATATATAAGGATGTTTTTATAATATTTATTTGAGCTACACTCTCACACAACTACATCAAATGGTTAAAGAACATACGGTTTTCGTGGATGGCGAAATTCTGCCTCCCGAAACAATGATTGTTCAACACTCATTTAACACCTTCAAAGGTGGCCATTATGATGTCAATATTTTTATATATGATATATAATATGTTTATGTTTTCCTTAATCTTCTGTTTCTTTCATTTTGGGCATACCTTTATGGTTTCCATTATGGGTAAACACGATATCTTCATTTTAGGAAGTGCGGACTACCACCCCCTCAAAGTGATTTGATTCGTTAAATACCATATGTGGGACATATAAAGGATGGAAATATGATATTATATATGATATTATACTGTAATTATAATATACGTTTATATCATTATTATTCCATTCTATAAAATACGAAATATAAATGAAAGTAACGTTCATGCGTACGAACGGCTTACCGTCTCCATGAACGGTGCATTTCATTTCTTACCTCTAAATGATTATGTAATATTATAAATGCATGTATGTACTGGATATATATGACATATATGATATATACATCATGAACACCATTCTGGATATATTGATCCTTTGACCAAATTAACAACATGTAAGTGTAAGAAGTCTATTTTTGACTTAAGAACCAAATACCGACAAAATGAACATTATTAACTTAACTGATTACATGATGTTCATAACATGGTATAAAATGAATAATGAACATGAAAAAGATTCATAAGAAAGTAGAGATTAACTCAAGTTTATTATTCAAGAGATTAAAGAACGGTCGGGTCAAGTCGGATATGAGGTATGGGACTTCGTCTCAATCTCCTTTCATTGAGGCATATTTTTATTTTATACACAACTTTCTTTTATACGGTGTATAAACCCCTTTGACTTTTACATTTATTCAAAATAAATCTTTTTTATACGAAGCGTTTACTAAATGACAAAAGGGAATGTTTTTGTCATACGTATGCGGCGACAACGACTTCTCCGCCGTCGTGACCGTTATTTGAGTTTCGGCTTCCTCTACAAGCCATACCTTTTTTAAAAAAAATTAAAAAAATACCATGTTTTACATTGGTATTGAAAATGGTTTTCATAATGTTTTTATTATATCAATGTGTTGTATTGATATCTCGTGATTGAAATGTGTAAATTTTATGTTTCCTTTATGCATGTTTTATGTGATATGATTATGTTATGGTTCTTGGACATTATTATGAAGACGGGTGGTTTCGTGATAAACTAAGGGCGGGTGAGCCCGTTATAGCTCTCCAATGCATTGGGTAATGCGAAGGAGTGAGACGTTAAGGTTTCTCCGAAGAGATTTAGGGAATATACTGTGATGGGTATTCCAAACGTAACCAAGAGTGTTACTCCCTACGTAAGAATGTTATGAATGCCTCAAGTTACCTTTATGTCTTATGATTTCTATGATTTATTCATGATTTGATGAGGTATGTTAAAGTGCTTATGTTTTATGGGTAAGGTATGATCTCATCCTCATGTACATATGTACCCATGTTTCCTTTCCATATTTTTATAACCCATACTGAGATTTTTATGCTCATCCCAAGTTTTTTTGAAATGTTTTCACAGGTCAAGGGAAAGGTACATGATATGATGATAGTGTCAAGGAAGTGTCAAGAATGAATCCATGTTTCATTTTAAATATATTTCCTTTGATGGGAATGAAGAATACTATCTTTATGTAACCACTTGGTTTATATGTGGAATGTAATGCAAGTTTTATGAACTAATTATCAAAATCTCTAAACCCGAAAAGATCCTCAATGTGTAATATTGTAATAACTCAAGATTAAGTAAGGTTTAAGGCTGGGGCCTTATACTCATAGCCAATCTAAAGTACACAATTTATTCCACATCACCTTGTTAAGGATATACATGTTAGACCCAATGAATGTACTCATTTATGATGGAATATATTAAGAACCTCACTTATCATACTATGAAGAGCCTATATGGATTCTGGACAATAAAAAAGTAATGTTGAGGAATCCAAAATCTCATCTGGTAAAGGTGATTTAAAAAAACCTGAAAATTTAAGTGGTGACATGGGAACCTGCGGAATATATGATGAATAACTACCCAAATCCTTTTATGAGTTTCCTATCTAGAAATTTTATGGATGACTTTTCTGTAGATGGGGTGAATATAAAGACCTAGAATTCTATCAATGAAATATACCTTCTTATAATTATTTCATATAATATAAATTATACAAAATCACTTAGAGATAACAATAAGAACATTATAAATTATTAATGAATTAAATAAGGCATATTTTTTAAAGTAAAGGAACATATACCGATGAAATAACAACTTTCCCTTTGGAATAGTAATATTTTCTTAATGAATAGTAAATCAAAAAAATGAATAGTAACTTTATCCATGAAATAATTTTAAAAAATTATAAGTATAATAAATCAATATATGACATATTTATATCATAGTATAATTCAATGAATATTTTTAATTTTTATAATTATGTAATGTTAGTTTTGTAAGCCATTAATATATAATTAAAATTTTATAATTTTAAAAATGATATAAAAGAAATTTTATTTTCAAAAATATATTCATAAATTAATATTTTTATTTCTTATGATTTTAATATAATTTTATCAGGCCCTATTTTATTTTTTAAAGTGTTATAAAATCATTTATAATTTAAAAATTTTGTATTTTTCTAGTAAATGTTGTTTTTAATTAAAAACAAAATATCTCATATTTAGAAAAATCATTCATAAAATGGAGTTAATTTTTTAATTCCACATATAAAATGAATTTAGGGTAGTTTTTGGGATTTTACTAATACACTTTTTTGGTGAATAGTAAAATACGATAATTAATGATAAATAACAAATACATGAATTTTTTTATGACAAATTATTTATGGATGATGTCATCCCATAGTCCAAAACTATTATATATTATTTTCATATATTTGTATATAATTATCAAACTATTAAAAGTCATGAATCAAAATAATAAACAACTGAATATAATATTCATAAAACACCCCTCTCCTCCACTATAAGTATCACCCCTCAACACTCCTTCGCATACTTTCAATGATTTGATGACTATCAAATTTATTCCCAATAATATTTCCAATATCCCACCACACATCGAGTAAACTTTTATCTCGTGGAAAGACCCAAACCAATCCCTTTTAGGATGATCTCCAAGAGGAGAACTCATGAGGTAAAAATCCTCTTTCTTTACTTTTATTTTATTTCAATTTATTTTATTTTCCCATACTTCCATAACCACCTCTATCCAATGTGACATGATAAATCTAGTATCATTTAAATACTAAAATTATATTACATTAATTTAAGATCTTTAATCAATATTCTCTCTCTCTCTCTCTCTTTTATTTTGTAAATTAAAACATCGCTTATGATGTGTTAATTTACTAACATCATGGATGATGACTTTTCATTTACCATTAAATCCTTCATGAATAGTCATAGAACTATTTTCATGGTTAAAAAATTTATAATATATGTATTATAGCCTATGTAGTGTTCTTAAACTCTTATATACACATGATGCTGACAAAACAAAATTAGTTTGTGATGATTAAAAAATCCAAAATAATATAAATGAGTATCACGAATGTCTTTTCAAATTATTATTCCTCAAATAAAATATAAAAATGAATTATATACCCATTTAGTCTTCAATATGTTCCTTAATATATAATAATATCAATTTTGTATATCAAATCCCATTTAACAAGAACATCAATACTCAAATAAAATTAATGTAATCATGAAAACCTGGGAAACAAATGCTCATGAATGATAAAACTATATCTTATAGCTCATAAAAAAGTTTAAAAATATAGATAATATTATTATATTAAATATGATAAATGTAAAAAAGGTTGTAGAATACATAATTAGTGGATTTAATTTCTATTTCCAAGACATTAAGGTCAATATCTAAACACTTTTAGACATAAGGTGATGATTTTTTTCCTGAACCTCCATTCTCCATTTGGGTTACACTTTCTCTGCCTTTATCCAAATTTAATTATTAATTATATTTATATAAATATTTAAAATTATATGTATATTATCCAAATTAAAAATATCTAGATCAATTCACCATTATTTTAATGGGAAATACATGTTTTATAAGGATATTTTCTAAATTTATCCTAATAAGAAAACCTCACTGAAGGGAACTTTTTGATTTCTTACCACTTTTCAAGTACCATTCATAATATTTTTTTTGAATCCACGATTTTTTTTAAAACACTATTTTTGTGATGAAAAATTTATTTTTTCAATAATGGTTTTATAAAATAAATCATGAAAAATGAAAATTATTTTTCTAAAAGAAATCTTCTTTTAAAAGTAATAATAGGGTATTTCTCTCATGAATATCTCCATAGTTTTATTATAATATTTCCATCAATTTAAAAACCCTTTGTTAAGTTATATGATTAATTGGGAATAATATATTTTGATTTGCTTCTAAAATATTTTATTTAATGGTTCATGATATGTTTGAATGTGGATGTGCTATCTGGATATCATTTATTATTTTACTCATAACAGTAATTGAGTACTTTATATGATTGGGAAATTTTATTCATATTATATATATATATATCTTATTTATGTTTCATCCCATTCTTATAATGAATACATTAGACTTATTGAGTGATAGGTGGGTCCCTCTATATCACCTTGATGCATCAATAGTTCTCATTAAAAGAAAAAGAAATGGATTTTGGTTGGGGCCTTAACCATATATTTTTAGGTTCCTCGGACAATACCTCAAGTGTATGTTTATGATTTTTTTAATTTTAATTACCTCATTATGAATTGTAATTGACTATCCATTTGAATATTAGACTAGTTTAACATCCAAGGTAAGCATTATAATAATGTGATTATATTTATGGAATTATTTATTCTTTTTTATTCATTCCATATTATTCCCATGTTTATATTCTGACAACATCTATTTTTAGTCATTCACAATGAGATATTATTTATGTCAAATTTCACTATATTATTTACCCTTAATGAGCATCTGATATCACCCCTTTCTTATGTTTTATTTTCCACTAGGATACAATGATCTATATTATGAATAACTTGGAGGGATAATCTAGAAGTTATGGATATTTATGATGGAGTTTCTATTATTTTTCATTTTAATTTTTAACATAAAACATATTCATGATTCTAGTTTTCCAAATATACTAAACTATTCAGTCTTTTGGGATTCAACTTCCTAGTTCATTATGCCATTGTAATTAATTAAGGCATTGGCTCTGGGAAACTAGGGTTGGAATGCTTAAATATTTCAATGTAACTGATGTAATTTTTAGTTATATATAATCTAATTAATTAAATATAAACAAAATTTATACCTTAGTTTGGTATAAGTAATTTTTTTTTGATTTTAAATACATTTTTTAATTAAATTTTTCAGTATTCTAAGAGTTTAAATTTTAATTTCAATTTTAACTTTATGTGTTTTTTATTTTTTTAAAATTGAATTCATATTTTGAGTTAGTGGGTCCAAATTAGGATATAAGTGCAATTTCATTTTTTTGGCTTTAAAAATTTACTATATTAAAAAAAGTACCTCTAATAGAAAAAATAATAAAGTGGGTTAATGATTATGGTAAAATCGTAAAATATGAAAGAACCAAAACATTAAAATTCTAAATTATGTGTTTCTAAACATTACTCATATATAAAAAAATTATTTCTCATATAAATTAATTGAAATTAATGCTACCCAAATGTGGTTGGATTTAAATATAAAATAATCATTATTTAATAACATAAACTAGCCCCTATTTGAGTATAAATACGTCCCCTCACCACCTCTTTTCCGCTAAAAATTCATGAATCATATAAAATATCTACCAAAACCTCTACTACACACTCTACATAAGTACATGTGTCTATGGTATCCCCCAAAGTACAATTCTATGTTACCAAATGGGTCTTTCCAGGAGGTGACATTATAGATTTAACTTTCTGAGACAACCTCTATTAATTTCCCTCCTTTTTCTACATTTTAATTATATCCTCCATCCATAAAATAATAATAACTATAATATCTGGTATATATAGTAATTTAATATTCCTAAGGGAATATCATCTATCGAACCCTTTTTCACATATCCTATTATTCCTAAAAATGAAACCATTATCCATATTATGATTATTAACAATCCCTGTGAATTATGATTGTTAATCAGTTTCCATTACAACCAAAAAAAAAATGATCATAAAAGTTTTAGTATAGTATAATAATATTTTAATTGGTAAATTATATCAAATTTAAAATATTTTAACTAATATATATATAATATTAAAAAACAAAACAAATTCGTGATGGTCAGAAAAAAATCCAAAATAAACTAAAAATTTTTATTAATGATTTATCAGATTAATCACATACGAGAAACAAAAATGATATTCCAGTAAATTTAATTTTTTGTAGGTGAATGAATAAAATTTCCATTTTATTTCTTATTTTTTTCCATTTTAGAAGAAAATAACTATTTATACACAAATAAACCCTCCATGAAATCGTGAAATGACTGCACCTGAAACAATGAAAATAATGAAATATTATTATTGAACAATAGGTTAGATTTTAGAAAAGTATCATATAAGTTATTATAATTATAATTCTTTTAATATAATAAATTAATAACATTATTTAAACATTTATGAAGTAGTTTAATGAACAGGAAACTAAATGGAAGCATAAGGTTTGAGTTTTTCGTCTTACATTTACTTCTGTGAGATATATACCTTATCCACCACTGATTTCATTTTTTTGGGGTATATAATTCTATATGATATATCATATCATGAAACATATTATATTAATCATATAAAATATATATTTAATTCTTATTAATTTTATAGGATAGAGTATTTGACATCTTAAATACTGGTAAAGGATTTCTTAACAAAAATTCTTTTCATTTATTTGTACATCATCTTCCTAGATTATAAAATGTTAATACTATGTGAGAGATTAGTTTTTTTAAAATTATATATTATTCCCAACTTTTTTATATTTTATTATTATACACATAATTTATTCATTTTATTAATTATCATAATAATGATATGATATTTGTATGGGACATTCTTTTTAAAATTATATTTTTAAAAATTCCTTTAAAAATATCATTTTCTTCCATGCCCATGTTTTGTAAAACATTTTCCAAAATTTTATTTAATATTATTTTATAAAGTGATTATAATAAATTTTATGAGGTTTAAATTTTTAATAATAACTTTAATGGATTATTTTTTTGATTTTCTAAACAATGTTCTATGTGACTTATGTGAAAAAAGTACGAAATCAATATTTTTATAATATATAAGTCATGATCATATTTTACCACCATCATAGTATATCAATGCATTGATGTTTAATTTATAATATTTCAACTTTTTTTAAATTAAAATTTTTACATTATAATTGTGTGGCTCTTTGAAAAGGAATTATCTGAAAATTTAAAATTTATTTTTTTTCCAGAATTATTTCATGTGATATCTGAAAATTATTTTCTATATAATATAATTATTTTGATATTAATTATTATTTATAGAATATATTATTCAAACATATTTTCATTATTATTTTTATGATTTGTTAATTTTTTTTATTAAATTATATTTATGAAACCTATTTCTTTTCCACGGTTTATTATATAAACAAATGTTTTTGAAACCCATTTATTTTATGGGTTATATTAAAAAAGAATTAAATGTTTGTGGAACACAAATGTAGTGTTATCATTATGTGATAGGACCTATATCTCCATCCAAATATTTTGGGGAATATTTATATATAATGATATAAAATAGAAAACATGTAGCTGGGTTTAATCGACTATGGGAAACCGGTGTATCCTAATCAATTATGGGAAACAAGAGCATCCTAATACACTATGGAAAAAATGTTTATGCTGATCTACTATGTTGATGGTCTTGGTAGTTATCATTGAAATATGATATTGTTTTTTATATTTATGATGGTTCTAAAAAATTATGACATGATATTATGTATCATGATTAATTTATGATGATTTATCACTCTTACAGTCCTTGTTATCTTAATTGATAATGTTTTCTCTATTAGATATCAACAAGAAATATAAATACCTTAGGTCAAATTGTGTGTTAAAGATGGATCAATTACATGAGGGAGTGAATAGAAGTTTTAAATAAATTATAATATAAATTATACTAAGTAATTCAAAAAACTCTTTAACAAAATGATAGGATTTGAAAATGACCCTCAGTCCAATTACATAAGATTATTGTAATCAGGACAATATTGAAATGATATTAAAAATGGTTGTAATCATAGATTATTAAATCAACATAGTTTAAAATCATAACCACAATAGTTATGATTATATCGAAGTATATTGAAAATTTTAATTAGTTCTGATTTTATATTAATAGCATATAAAATAATAATCTAAGTAATATCATATTAATATATACAATGGTTTAGTTAAAGAAATACAATTTTATCATAATCCAATATATTGTAATAAAAATTGATATGAACCAAAATATTAAACTATAATTATAAGTTTATATTAAATGTTATGAAAATAAAATAATTATACGAAAACATGTAATAAAAATGAATACACATCTTTTAAAACAAATAAATGGTATCAAAGGACCTAAGATAAGTGTCCAACTATTTTATACGTACAATAATGATTGTCTTTACCAATAAAGGAAAACCCTTGATACGATGTTCGACTTATCTATATTCCTATCCATGACATCCCTTGATTTGATGGATTATATTATATCAGACTATCCCCATATTCCCTTGATAAATACAATGATCAGATTCTCTGTAATCCCAACCTCAGAAGCCTACGATCATATTCCCACAATCAGACACACAAATAAATCACAAAAAACGTATTATTAATACTACCTGGAATGGTTTTCTTGAAAAGTAATATCTTAATAAATACAAAATAATAATAAAAATCTATTCACCCTTTGTATACATTAGAAAAATGAGAATGAAATTTCAAACATGCATCTTCAAACTCGTTAAATGACTAGGTTTTTATATGTGACCTTCCAACAATCATCTTGATTCTATGAAAGTAATATTTTCTATGACTGTGTCACTTGGATTTGTACACCTTTCATTGGAAAAGCATATATATCTCACAAAATAAAATGTCTAACATATTATTGAATTGACACCATCACAATGTATGATATGCTCCATTATGATAGAGATTAGTTTTCATTATTCAGAATTTAATAATTGGTATATTCATTGGATTTACATATTGTATTTCATTATAATTTTCATTATGAATGTGAATAGGATTTAATCCATTCCAATATCAATTCTGATTGAGAAAAATTTTTCAGTACAAAGTCAAGATAAAATATCTTAAATCTAATTTGATAAAGGTGAATTAAATATTTATCGGATCAATACTCATTATGATAATTGTAATGAAGAATGTATGTTTATATTCTTGGATACTATATAACTAATTCTGAGTAGGGTGTAATATATGTTTTTTAAAAATACATTAAAAAATATTTTGGAAATAAAAATTTAGTAATCAATTATTTAAGAAAGAGTTTTTGATTTTCAAAATAAAATTAATCGAAAATTCATAAGTAGAACTTCTGACACAAAAATATCCACATTTGTTTAAACAAAAACCATAAGACATTAATAAAATTATCGTTTAATAACATACATTCTATTATCATTAATTAAATTTTATTTAAAATTAAACAATTATCCTTATCTCCCTATAATTTTATAGCTCATCTATGTATGATGAGGAATATGAATAACTCCCCCATTGGATATAATCTATCCATAAGGATCATATTCACCACCTTAATTGGATTTATCTATCTTTGTAAAAATATTCCCTTATGTAATATTTTATCCCAAAAAATTTAAAAATATTATATTTTCAATACAATTATTCACCATTATGATTTACAAATAGAAATAGAAAATTCATAAGTATAAATTTTAACTCAGCACTTTCCATGAGTCAAGTTTATGATCAATGAAAAGTTTGGTATAAAATTTATAATATTTTATCATGAAAACATTATAAAATTATTATTTATTACTTCAAATGATCATGGAATTATATATCCTATGATTATAATTATTTAGAATATAATCCCATACTTTATTATGTTTCTTTTCCTTTGGATATGTAGAATATATTTAATTATGATATTTTAAAAATGGTTATAGTTCTGAAGGAATACGTGGGATATTATATTGTTTTATTATCAAGAATTTTTTTATGTTGCAATTTTTCCAAATACACTAATCTCATATAGTTATGGATTGGATTCATTATGTTATTTAGTGAATATTAATCTTTATTGAGGCAATATTAATGTATGAAAATAATATTTCATTATAGGTGTTGAATAATTAAATTCACAAAAAAATATATTGTAAATTTTTTTTATTTTTTATTTAATATGAGACTGATAATGATTATTATCTCATGATATATCAGTGGATGATACCTTAGAATCATAAATTTATATATGTAAATGGAGATAGATATAGACTCATTAAATATAATATTGAATATTGGAAGTTATTGATTATTAATATGTCAAGTTGGTGACTCTATATCCTCATACTTATATCCTTTATGAATTTAGAAAAAATAATTTATGAATGAATGAATTCTTAAATCATGTAATTGTTTGGAAAATGGAACAAATTCGACCAAATAAAAAAATCATGGTTATTTCAATATTGATAAATTATTTGAAAAAATAAATATGAAATATTTTATTTATTTTTAATGCATAATTAAAAAATTAAATTATTATATTCTGATGGTAAAAAATTTGTCAGAGGATGACATAAATCAGTTGTAATTTATATTTATAAATATTTATTTTTTAGACAGCATAAACATGATGAAATGTAAATATGATTGGGGAAATAAATGATAAATATTTTCCATGATTAATATGGGTTTTTTTATAATGCTAATAAAATGGTGGTGTTATCATCAATTTAAATTATGGATATTCATGAGGTTTTCAAATTGGTGTAAAAATTATGATTGATGGAATACCAATATTTAAAATTTATTGGAGGATCGAATTTTCATTAGGGTATTAAACACTATCTTACATAAGGATTGTAAAAAATAAAATAAAATACTCTTTAAATACTGTTGGAAATGATTGATTATATAGTAACATTAGAAAGATACATTTCATATAGTATAAGTAAATATATATTTATAATGGTTTATTACTGAAATACAAATTGTTTTATGACATCTTTATCTTTTACTTTTTGTTTATTCAATTAAAAAAAGTGGAAGTGTTAAACTAAAGATGGTCAAATAACAAACTGGTTAATAAATTATGAAAAATCAATGATAAATGATGAGATAATTCAATAATATTAATGTTGATGATTGATTTTTTTATATATGTGATTTATGATATTTAATTGTGGTTTTCAATATATAAATAGTGAATTGAAATGGTAGATGAGATATTGAAATAACATGGGGGTTTATTGTAAGAATTTTTTTTTTCATTCTAAAAAATAATAAGTAATGATAAAGATGTTGATTTGATACTGTGGAATAAAGATATAATGTTAGAGATTCATAAATATTATATATATATGTAGATTTTGGTTTATAAATTCTAACATAGTTACCTTCAGTGTAATGATCCTAACCCCTGTAACCTTGAGCTAGTGTCTAGTTTATTATATATTAATAATATAGAAGGATTATAATTTTGAAGGACAATATCTTTTAATAATATTGGTAAACTTGATACTTTCCTTACTCACATATAAAATATATACACAAATTACAAAAATCATTTTTTAACAATATCATTATTCCTTTAAGACATTGATATTTTAAAAGATGAAAATGATATTAAATAGAATAAAGTGAACCCAAAATTTACTATATCATAAGATAGACTCAAAACTATGTTCATATTGTATTACATTAAAAACTCATTTTATCTTGTGTCACATGCAACCCAGATATTGTTATGTTCAATAGCGAATTCAACTTTAAACTCTAAACTGAAGCGCCACTTGATATATATTAACATTATATCCAAGAAGATAAAATAGAAGTTATGAAATCTAGTAACTAATATATGTAATATATACATATACATATATATATATCTCATAATTAACTTTTGATAAAATTTTAGTAAATAATAAATCAAAAATTTTTAATATTCTTTTAATATTCATAAATATATTTTCTTCAAAATTGATTTTATTGATTTACATGAAAAAAATTACTATAATATTTTTTTTGTAAATTTTAGATACTTTTTTGATGAAATAAACTACATTTTTTGAATTTTAATATAAAAATTTACTCTTGGTGGTATATCTGTGAATTTTGTAAAATGATGATTTTTAAGTGAAGAGTTAAAAATATAGATTTTTTAAAATATAAATTCATTCAAATTAAATATGTCATTTAGAATTACAAATATGTTTTGAATGTTTTCTAAATTAATTTATATTTTTTAGTTATATTTAATCCACCTAATTCCATTGAATAATCTTTATATTAGTTTTTAGTATAAGTATGTTTTGGGTAAAAAAGTGTTTTTTCTGAAAATTATTTTAAAATGAAAAATGTTCTTCATTTTTAATTAATTGAATTAATATAAAATTGGTAATTTTATATATTAAATTTATAGATAATAGACTAATAAATATTAATTGATTTTCAAATAATGATTTTTATTAGTCATATTTATAATATATAATAATATTTTTCAAAAAAACTATTTTGATAAAAACCCATTGTCTCATCATGCCTTTAAGAATGAAATTAAATTAAAATTTTCTAATTATATTAATTTCATTTGATTAAGTAGACTACAATTTTTTAATATGTATAATTTTTTACTTTCTAATAATTCCAACTAAATTTTTTACTGTAATGATTAGTGAAAACAATTTAAATTAATCACAGCGATTAAGGTAAAATGTGTTTACCAAGGGATTATACATTAAAAAATGGGATAAATCACTTTAAAACTTGTAAAACACACATTTTAGTGAAATATTATGACCTTATAACTCTCATGATTGATAATATACTATTATTTAAAAATAATGTCATGAAACAATATGTGTGGAATTCACTCTTTCAAAGAAAATACTTGTATACCACTCACTCACTTATAAAGGTGCAGCCCTCAACTACTCTACTCACACCTATAAACTAATTTTTTGGAAATTACATACCATAATCACTTATAAACATCCCAACCCTCAACATATAATCATCAATTTTTTTATACCGTTAACCAATAAAGGACTTTTCTGTAATCTAAAAAGAAGTTACCTGAAGAGGTGGAAACATTATTTAATGTTTTTTTGGTTTTATTTATTCTCGCACCCCTATTAATAATAATTTTACAATTATTATATGATAAAATCATTATATTGCATATAATTATATTTTTTATGTCATTTTTATTTCCATTCACCACACTGACATCCACCAAAGGGGTGATAGAATCAACATTTTTCTGTACGACATACTACCGACTCGGAAAACAATGTCATTCATTTTTTCCATTACCACATCTCTTGTTTGGGTATTATGAAATATAAAAAATTTATATATGTTATAAAAAAATATTACCTATATAGCTATTATTTCATATATACCCTTTATATGTTGCATTCCATTGGTTATATGATACCATCACTCGTGTGTACAATGAAATAACACCTCATGAAGCGATTTGATTTGTTTTCCACTAAAATATTATGTTGAAGGTAGAAATACTCAAGTTAATAAATATATGTGATATAAATTAAATATTTATGATTTAAATTACATATTTTTTATTATTTAAATATAACATATCATTTTCTTTTTTTCATATCAATCATTGAAAACAATTATAACGTCAGTCATGGATTTGTGGTATACTGCCTCCCCAATGAGATGTGATTCCTTTTTTCATCACCAAATTACAAGAACAATATATATAATTATAAAAAATTAATTAATTTAGTCTTTATTATATTATGACAATTATGAATAGATAAATTAAACACAGCCTCTTTCTTCAATGACCATTGAAAAATTTAAATGTTACTCATGCGTACGTATGACTTAATGTCCCCATTATTGTAATGTTACATCATTTTTTATAACTATAATTATTTATTAGATTAAAAATTATATTTTATTTAAAAAAAATTAATTATTTCATGATTATTATTGTGTAAATTTTTATATAATGTCCACTTTTACAATAGTAAACCAACCAATGATATTTTTGAAACATAATATGAATATGGTAAAAACAAATGCCTTAAATATAATTGATTAAGTAATTATATATAACTAGTAAATAAACAAAATATCAATAATGATAAAATATATAATGGTTATATATAAATTAAATAATTTACATTTATTTACCCCTCTAGAATATAAATAACAAGAATGATAAACAAACATGTTGTAATGATTTTTATCATCTAACTCTTATTTCTGTGTGATATATTCCATATCTACCACATATGATTATTTTGTGGTGTATAAAAATCCCATAATTGTATTTTACTAGTATTATAATTACATTTATGGTCGTTAAATATCCATTTTTTATATCTGATTTTTGGGTTTTATAGATTTAATGTAAGAAAAAAAGTAATTAATTTGGTCTCCATTTTCTATCTTTGAGAAGTATGTTTTGTTATGAACATGTATTAATTTATTTTTTTTATATACTACCACTTTGAAATGTTATATAATGATTATAATTAATTTTTATTATATTATATGTTTCATTTAATGTTATTATTTCATGTGAATTATGATTCAATGTTACATAAGGGAAATGATTTTTTGTTATAATCTCATCATTTGTCGAGATTGTTTATGATTATACATCCAATGATGAGATCATATGATCCATATCTCAATGAACTTATGATGCTTATGTACATATACATATTCATTATATTTACATGTAAGATTACCATGTCATCTCTCTTTAGTACTTAATATTATTTAAAATATGTTTTTTATAAATTCAGAATTTATTTATCTCTTCATCCAAATTTCATTTTTTATCTAGAAACACGTTTTAAAAAATTGATTTTCAAATGAAAATTATTTTCAAAAAGTTTTATTTTTTATAATCTATTTTCAAATTGACTTGGTAATTTTCCTAATTAATATTTTAAATGATACTTTAATTGTATTTCCATTAATCAATGTTAATCACCATTATTAAAACTATTTTTTCTTGGAAGGAAATAGATGTCTTGGAATAATTATGTAATTCTTGGGGTCAAATGTATGTAAAATCATATACGTATAGTATTCCATTCATGTTTACCTTTCCGAGAAATTCTCAACATTTCCCACCTCCATAACTGGGTGTACACTTTCTTTCCAAATGCATTAGGTTAGTTGGGGTTTTAGACCTAATGGAACTTAAGAACTCGAATTGGTCAACATGATGGGTGTTCAAGATCATATAACACTTTTGGATATAATTGTTCCCTAATTTGGGAATGTCTTTTAGATTTATGTTATGTTTGATAATTTCATCAAAATATCAATACATGGCCTATTTCAAATCAAAATGATCATGTATTGAATCCTTCATTATGTAAAAGAATGATTGTTAATTATTCAACATGTATGTATTAGACGTTCCACTTCCATTTCCACTTATTAGGTAGATGAATATATTTTGAAGCCATATAACCAAGAACTCCATTGTATATTTTCAATCAGGGTGGAAATTAACATTTTTAGGATGGTATTGGACATTTATGAGGATTTCTACATATGTTGTTTGTAATAGGAATCATAACACATGTAGTTTGTTAAAACCATGCAGATTAATATCATGTGGGAATGATATATATGAGGGAACATAGGCACTAAGAATTGAGATCTACCCTTAATGATTCATCCTACATATCTTGGTTATATTAGTAATTATATTTATCATATCTTAGTAATTCCCTTCATACATTCCTCAGCATGGAAGCATTTATATGGGATTAGTTATATAATGCCAATAATTAATGCTTACACACCGAGGTTGTCCTTGATTGTGGAGAATAAGGAATACAATTATATGATCATTTTGAATCCTTAATCCTTCTTGATTCTTGCTCAGTTTGATAAATATGTGATAGAATGTAATTTATCACACTACATATGAATTCATGACTTCTCTGATGGGAAAGAATGTTGGATGTTTAATATGGATACCAGGTCTTAAGAAAGAATCCTATGGGTCCTGGTTATAGAAGAAATCATATTTATCATACTTTAGTTTGTTTAGGGCTTACACACTGAGGCTAACCATATATAGGGTAAGTCCTATCATGTCACTGATCATGGATTATACTCAGAGACTAACCTAATATAGGGGAATTAATATAATGTCTCTGATTACAAATTACATAGAAACGTTTCCTGAATATAGTGGCATTCATATCATTCTAATGATATTCGATTACAATATGAGGTTACCCTTATATATCCAATGGAAAAGGTTATCATGTCCATGGATTTATTTTTAACATAGCCTAATTATCTTCTTGAGATGTTCTGATTGTATGTTAAACATTTCAGTGGAATTCTACACATGTATGAGTAATATGGAAGACATGTCTAAGGAAAACAACATGATTCAATTTATATGTACAATTTACATCTAATAATATGAATATAATTCATATAGAACATCACATGGTCATGGTTGACTCTTTTAGAGGGAGTTAAATGATTCAGATGATTTTTCTGGAGGACATCTTGATTCTTGGATAAGATATATGGAAGGTGCTACATGATGAAGCTAAATTTTATAAAAGAAAATACATGATCTATTTTGATTAGTTGGGAGGGTTCTACATGACATTTTTAACTTGTCTGAAGGACATCACAAGATCTATAATTAATTTTATATAGGTTTCTTCAAGACTCGGAGGACTTGTCTGAAGGAAATCTCAAGATAATGTATAACATATCTAGAGGGTGACACATTAATTAGATAACTTTTCTAGAGGACATCGCATGGCCCAAGCTGAAATGTTATCTTGTCAATGTGAGACCTAGGTAAATATACATGGGATGGCTGCATAACATGGGAGATGTTTCTAGATGAATTCAAAGGGTTTTGAATGTAAATCCTAGAGTTTTTCTCAATAATTGGGTTTTATGGCCATAGGAAATCATTATACTTTGTTAAAATTCCCAACGGACTCCTCATGATCTAAATAGTATATTGAGGGAGCCTCACATGATTCAGAAGATATGTCCTGGTGTAGTCTCATGATCCAGATGAGTCATGAGAAGAAAATAAATACTTGTGCATACATTCTTCTCATAAGTCACTCATCCATTAATCTTTTTTATATCCATAATTGTAAATATGGCAGAGGTTTTATTATTGTTGGATTATTATTTAGTTTTTATATGACCCATCCAACATGATGGAGGACCTTTACAAAATCTAGTTGTCACACCTGAAATCCTTCACGTGACACTATCTTATCATATGATGTTCTGATATGAGCCACATGATCTGTTAGGTTATTAATTGGTTTTTATCTAGAGGAGAACCTTTGAGATCATGTGGCTAGCTTCTTATAAAAATAAACTCTTTCGCTCCCATGTGTGGTCAACCATGGAATTTTTGTCTTTATTTGCCTTTTTCTCTTGAGTGGAGGGGGGAGTTTTATGTCTCACCACCCCATTTATATTACACCCAACATAGCGTGCTTCTCCCAGATTAGGGATGGAATTAGTATAAGTATTTTGGGTTATATGCTTCACATGAAACTTCAATGAGTCATTCAAGGGACGTCTCATGATGATCAATGACCCTAGGAATGTTCATCTATTGAAAAATTAATGGGCCCCAGGATGATCAAATGGATTTTTTTCTAACGATTTCAACATCCCAAAAAGATTTTACAAGGTCATGATGACTTCTATAAAGACCTTCACGTGATAACCATGCATATGGAAGGGATTTTGAGTGATATGTGTAACTTTTTTGGGTCTTCTATGATACAAAGGTTACTTGTCAAGTGTATTTCAATAGTCCACACATACATGTTGACCGTGCCTCAGTTAGATCAATTGTGACCACATGGGGTGCACAACACCTTTCATATGATGATACAAATATCTTTTGCACCATAAGATTCAACCTTTTCCAATTTTTATTTCCATCTTTATTTGAAAAATGTAGGTAATTTCATGTGGTTATATGGGTGTTGTAGAATAAAATCTCTATTCTTTTGTAGAATGTCTCATGTGACTAATAAAGGTTCCCACGGTGATGCATGACAATTCTTATGGAAAACCCTTCTCTTAAACTATGAGTCTAGTCAAATAATAGAATAGTTTAATAGACATGTCTGATACCCTATTCTTGATTAAGGGGACATGTTATTAGGATATTTTATGACATGGTGGACATGTCTCTAGAGCATCCATAGTGTCATGAAAAATGAATTGGTGCATCTCATGAATATAAATTACCAAAAAAATCAATATACTTTTTTATATTTTTCCCCATTATTGTAAAATATATTTTATTGATTTAGGATCCTTCGATATTAAAAGTAGATTGACTTTGAGGGTCTCGTCTTGAAGCCTCTAAAAGATCATCATGTTTCTAGTATACCTTCATAAAAGAGAGTATTGTAAAAATGGTCTTCACATGATCTATATACATTCATGAATTCTGCACACCCCATTTGCACGACCTTACAAAAGTCATGTTATCACATGTACTATAGGGTTTTAATGTGATCTATGTGTTCTTCCCACCTTCTCATCATTTTCTTTATAGAGAAAAAATACCCATTCATTGGGTGTTTTACCCCTTATATATTTTTTTCATTTGGATTGATTTGAAAAATTGCATCCTTTGGATCGATGTCTCTGAGGAAAAGGGATCGATTTGGAGGAATGGAATTTCCCAACTTAGTCTTTGGGGATATCATTGGAGTCTAGTTTGAGGATTAGTTTGATGGGAGACTCTTGGTATTCCAGGGAGATCCCTGTAATTATGTGAGTGGAGAGTGGGTAATTTACAAACTAAACCATCTATCATGATTTCCTGATCCCTATATTGATAAGTGACCCCTTCGAAATACATCCCTCATGAACTAATCCCGAGACATTAATAGAAGAACTGATCATTGGACCAGTTTAATGAGGCTCATTTGTAGTATCTATTTTGATGAGATATGATTATGAGGAAAATATTTCGATAGAATTTGTTCAGATCATACATGAATATTTCGTTTTTAATTTCTTCAATCATTTCTTATATAATTATTGTTCATGCTTTTTAGGATATACTGGTTCATTCGTATGATCACTTGACGATTATGAAAAATGCATTACCATGTTTGGGTCATGTGATTGTGAGTATCATGATTTGTTGTGAAGTCATGATATGTTCTTTGGTTATGTGGATTATTAGAGATCACTAGGTCATGTAGTTCATGCAACCTATATGCGGTCATAACTATATTTTTGGTTTATGTGATGAACAAGATTATGATGGAGTTATGAATTTATCTTAACCAATGGTTCAATCAACTAACTATGTTCTTAGATTTTATGTAGATTTCATCTGTCTCTCATTATTGTTCTCAAAATACTTCATGGAAAGTGGGTATGTCATTGATGTTTTACAGAGATGTGACGATAGAAAATGTATATTCTACTTTCCACTATTTTTTGTGTTATTATAGATAAGCCTAATGAACATGATGAGTGTGAACTGTATGGAATATACCCTATCCAAATATATTGTCTAGAATTGATTTGGTTTTACCAATGAAACTCCCATTCCATCCCTATATTCATCAATTACACATCTCTCTTGGGTTCTAAAAACCACTAATACCTTCTACGTGAACATCTTTCAAGATGCCCATTTCATTTATGATAGATATTTCATAGATTGGAATATACTGACTTTTAACAAAATGAAATTTGACTGGAATAGTCACAAACATGATTCTTATGTCCATAGGTTTCATTTAATAATGTTTATGTCTACCATCTACCTTTGGTTATGATGTTTCCCTAATAGGGACTTCTGATCATGAGTAGTTTTGGTATGGATTTGTGTTTCCACTTCTTGTTGAAATATATTTATTCTTTTTTTTCTATATATATGAGGCATATTATGATATATGTGTCCATGTAGATATCATAATATTTTTTTCTATTTTATTAACGGCCTGATGTCTAACTAATTATTTGATAGAGGACATATACAAGAAAATTACACCTAACATATGGTGAGGCTAGCATTATTCTATCTGATAATGGGAAAATACATGGTTCCTCCATATTATGAGAGATTTTTATTTATTCACCTCAAAAATTTGAATGTTATTACATGTAAAGGACTCCCCCAATGCCCAAATATTGATCAGGTGGTCCCATGATGCCATAAAAAACTTGTTTCTTTAGGAAAATGACTCAATCAAGAAATGCGAGAAATTATTCATCAAGAAAGTTGGTTTTTCGATGAAATACCATATTCCAAAGTCCAAAAGTATAAAGGACTCATGTGGTTTAGATGGAACTTGTTAGACTACTGTTATAGAATGTATACTCAACAACTAGGGATGTGAGAGTATCAATGGTGTTGACTGAACCATCCAGTTATCTAGTTTCCTTGCTATGTACCTGAGTGGATACATACTCATAAAAATTGATAATGGTGGAGTTAGGGTATCCACATTCATGATTAATAAATTTATATAAACAGTGAAGGGTGTTTGGTTAGTCATCCATTTATTGGAAGAATATTATTGCCATACATATATTATTTATTATGGAAAAATACAACTAGAATATTAGGAACCTTTTAGGTGTTATGGGGTTGTATGGGGGTCATTTTTAATGTTATGAGAATATAATATTCCAAACCTTCCCTAGAATTCATTTCAAACCATTTTTACATTGTATCAGCAGGTTTATTCATGTTACATAAAAGGACTGGGCAACCAAGTCCGTCATGAGATGTCATGAACACTTCTCTATTAGATCAAATGATCGAGTTCCCATATGTATAGTGGTTGATAATGGTGGGGACACCCTTGATGTTTATACTTATTTGATATATCATTGTTAGGGTGACCATTTTTCCCACATAGAAGGGAGTCCCCTGTCACAATGGTATTCAAAATTTATTTTTAGCTATCAGATCATGTGCATTCAGTCAGGATGTCCTCTCTCTATTTATATTAGATTTGAGGGGAATCTAATAACATCTTTGTAGTTCTAGATGATGTTTACCAGTTAAGAGATTTAGGGAAAGAAAAAACTCTATCCTCACGACATTACGATCAACATTTGTTGATATTTTTTTAGATTTCAATCCACTCATATCAAAATCAGAAATTATCCATATTAGTACTTGAATCTAAAAAAATACACCAATTTCCAAAGCCTATTATGTGCCAAAAAATAGTTGGTTCTGAATGGACCAACATTTCTAGAATCACTGAATGGACTAACATACCTAGAAGTAGAGACTAGACGAACATTCCTAAAAGAACCTCGTAAGGATGTGAGGTGTTTACCACTAATCTCAATATCTGTAGAAGTTACTGCCAATATGTCCATAGTGGGTGTGGAGATGGAGAGTGAGGTTATTATATGGTTTTTACTTCTTATTATCTTTCAGTATTTAATTACATAGATATATCTATATTTAGGGGCTAGGAAGTGCGGAATTTTGTGCCATGAAAAGTTACAATTGGAAATTTCCACTAATGTTACAACTGCATTAGACATTACTTCTAAAGGGAATCCTATCTAGGGAAAGTAATTACTCTGATATCATCAAATAATGTAGGAAAATGTAAATATTTTAGTTTACTATTCCCATTTAGTTAAAAAAATGGTGGTTTGGGGAATAATATAGGGTTGAATGGAAGAACATGTCAATCCCATCATCAAGGAAGTTGTATGGATAACCTTTTTTATGTTCAAAGGGATAGGTGTTTGTTGAAACTATACTAATCCATTGTTTTTTGAAATACAAGGAGGCAGTTTATGACGGTCAACTCCATCAATCCTTAGTATATTCTACTTGGGATTTAAAAATTGGATTTGGGTTAGTAAATGATCAGGGGACTGATGATGATTGATCCCCATGCCAACAATCTCTGATGAGGTTGGATATTTTCATTACTAAAGTAATTCCATTGTAAAAAAACCTTTTGGGGAGGCCTTTCATAATTCTCTTGGTGTTGATAACTTTGGGAGATCCTAAACTATAGGGACAAGTGAAACAGAGTCATTCAAAATTTTTTGTGCCCTCACCCCTATAATCCTCATGTTTGGTATTTTAATGGTTAATTAATTTTGTATTATATCAATATCACATCCTATTTTGTCAAGAATTTCTATTTTCCCACTAATATAACATAGTGGATAATGTATCTTCCCTTAATAATTCAGGTGATAATTTAGATTCGTTTACATAACCATCACTATCAGGACCATTCCATCAAGGCACGGTGATGGCATATGTGTTAGCCTATGTAGGCTTGATGACTGCTACTAATTTCCCAAATGTTTTTTCATCTGATCATACATAGGTGAAGATGTTTTTGGAGGTTACTGATAAAAATAACCTTTACACTATTGAGTTAGTGTTTATGAGAGTTCTTTATAGAGAACATCAATACATATTCAGAATTTGGAAATATTATTCACATAATTTCTTTCCACCTAAAATATATTTTATTTGTAAAACTCTAAATGGTGGATGAAAAATCATGGATTTAGAAAAAGCATTGAAGGTTCCACTTATCTAATATTCACAAGAATGTGTTACCTCATCACAAGCTTATAGGTTCTGGGCCAGAGATGTCTCCAGCAATGTAAATGAGAACAGATTGTCCCTGACATTGGTTATACATTTTTTTCACTTTTTTAAATTATTTCATTCATTAATTGATAAATAATCCTTGGTCCACGTGTTGAAGTGAACTCAACCTGGAGTATTGAAGTTCATGAAAATACTTCATTGGAGATTGTTTTGACTGAGTCAACTAATGTAGGGGTCGGATCAATGCCTACTTCATCGAATAATATGATAAAATATCCCCCATATATAGACTTAGTCGCTAAATATGTTTCTACTATGATGTTGAGATAGGTCTGAGGTCTTGAGTGTGCATCACATTACTAGTCGACGTGGGGGAAATTATGGGAGGGTGGATATCTAGACCTCTATCTCAGAGACGCCTTCAAAAGGCATAAAAGACCAACTAGGTCACTGTTGATTCTTGTTTCCCATACTTATTTAAGGAGGTTTGGACTATACTTACTTTAATTACTGGGTGAAATAGGTGATCTATTTAAGGAAAAATTAAGGGAACCCTAAATTGATGGTTGTAGTAGCCTTGGATTCAATCCATTGAAGAAACGTTAGGTTAATATCATAGATGAAGATTCCTAATGCACAGTGGAGGAGAAAGCTCACTAAGATGTGGATAATTCTAAGAAAGTTGAAATCAGCAACATATATTTTGAAATTAGTCATCATTAAGAAGATTTACTTGAATAATAACAGGTAATAAAAATATTGGATAAAACTTTACTGATGTAATAGGGACTCTTTTACATGCGGGAGAAATCCATTCTTAACACTGTTACCATGGAAGAGGATTTGAAATGAATTGTAGTGGTCAAACTAGATCTGTTAGTAAATTACTCCAATCCATTACCACAAAAGAGAAATTGTTTATAGAGCTCAGGGAAATATTTAAGACCATGTTGTGATGAGATTATAATTTCACTATATTCCTTTTCTCATGTTTTAAAAATAGAGACTCTAATAGGTAGATATTCCAGTTTCATTATGTTATCAATAAACAAACATCAGAATTTTTTCTTCTCATTTTCTATTTTATTTTATTCAATGTGTGCATTGTGGTTCACTGATATGATTCTTCATGGATCAACAATGGTAACCATACATTTTATAATAAAATGTAAACATGAAAGAGTATATTTGAATTCTTAAATCAAAACATCTTTCCCTTAATAAATTCTCATGAATTTCAACCAACCTGAGACTCTTTATTGATGTACCTTTTCTAGTTTTCTTGAGTTTTCTTGAGTTTTCTTGATTTATAGATGGATTTCTGGAAACATATGTGTCTCTAAAGGAGGATTGTCTATATTTGGATGAAGTTAGTGGACATAGAAAGAATAACATGATTTTTTTAGTCCATATAATGGGCCTTAAATTATTTTTATATTTTTATACATTTTTTCATAATTTTTTCTAATGATTTATATAGGGAAATTCTTAGGGATAATGAAATAAACATTTTATCAAGACAAACTCTTATGGGTTTTTTGGCCAGATAGGTTTTAATATGTTCCCATACTTGTAAAATAAATTATTAATGTTCTATTGTTTTTTGACTTTTACCTAGGTACTTTCATTATTTTAGTTTAGGTTTCTTTACCTCATACCTTCATATAACATGAGGTTTAAATTATTTCTTCCATGACACGGATGATGAATATAATATATGGATATAGAATGAATGGGGTGACAAAAATAACCCTAAGATTTTGATTTCCTATGTAGAGTTTCTATGGATCATGAGGATTGGATTTCAGTTCCAATAAAGAAGAAACACCTCAATTTGTAGGTCAAATCCATTATGCATCATTAAAATTGAAAAGTAGATGTGTCCCTTTTCTTCTACAATGTTTATGAAATGTTTACTTAGGAAATTTTGGTTTAGGGAGAAATATTAGGGAAACCATGTCCACCTATATAGTTGGAGTATCAGTTGTGTAAATTATATGCCCATGAGTTTTACATGATAATCATGGTATGGGAAATAAATTTTGGAATAGAAAAGAACACCATTACTTGTGAGGATCTTATGTGATAACATCATGGATCACAAGGATTGTAGTTCCTTTCTTATAAGAAGCTGATAGCTTTAATTTTTAGTTAAAATCACTTATCCATGAGTCCATGGGGTTACATGCATAGTCATGTAGAGATGATCTGTACTCTTACTTGAGAGACATGAAATGTAGGAATAGACTCCAACATCTAGTCAATGACTTGTGGTGTGGAGAAAAGAAAAACTCTATAAGGGTTTTGGCACCAAATGGGTTGTTTATATTTTATGAATCTCAGGCCCAACACTCTATAGTTTCGAGTCAAAGGGTGGGGGAATCATGATGTTTAGTAATAGAGTGTCACATCCCTTATTTGATAAAGGATACAATTTTTAGTGATTCAGTATTGATGATATATAATCCTATTAAGTATTCTTGTTATGAGTATTATAAATCATTATCTGATGTTCCTAGATCATGAGGATGGTTTGGGACAATCATGCTAGGAATGACTAAGAACTCTCTTAGGGGTTTTGTTCTACTACAATGATGTCATAATCATGATTATAAAAAATCCATATTTAAATTTAATTATTTTTTTTTGAAAAAAAATTCCTAATATATAGTATCTATATACATATATGAATTTTCCAAATAAATCCCCTTGAAGCCATAAATTGTTTTCCAAGGGCCACAAAAGCATTCTGGTGATCTGAGGTGCTCATGTAAGGAAGTGTGATTTGTGTTGAATGTATTAGTCAAGAAAGGGTTTAAGAACCCTAACTGTTTTCTCCCCACCAAGTGAACACATTATCATAGAGGGGAGACGTGACCAATAATTAGATTTACTTTTTTATATACAAAGTTTTTCAGAAAGTATGACTAACATTTTACTGGGACCACAGTGTGGACTCTATCAAGATTATGAATCATTTATTTATGACCAATTATTTTCATAAAATATAGAAACTAAGAGTTTAGAAAGAGAAGACATGAATTTTTCTCATACTTCCCTTTGTTGGATTTCCATATGACATATTTTAGGTCTCTTCACTAGCAGTTTCAGGTCATTCAATTTAGACAATGAAAAGCTATAATGTATGGAAATATAGCTTTGAACTGTGTGCATATCATTTTTGGTCATGATTCTTGTGGACTTAGTATGAGGGTAATGTCACATAAGTGCCCAATCAGGATACCTAAGGTCAAGTGTAATCCAATAACCATTTGAGAATGAGATATACATGTTGTAAATTTTAGATCAAGGTCCTCATGTCATGAGTAGATATCAGAAATTAAAAATAGAAATTTCCTAGAACATTCTACGGTGTTGAGTTCTTCTGTGATTACGTCAGTCTCACAAGGACCATAAATCCAATAATATGGATACAATATGCCTTTGGTGGGTTGGAATAATCCCATTTGCATATATAGGAAGTTCAAATTGTGGGATATCTTTTCCACTCCAGTTATCATGACTGTTTTTTAGAATCCCATGGCTCACATGTCTTGAAATTTGATTTATGAATTAATTTTCTTAATAGACGATGGAAGCACCTCATTCACATGTTGATAGAGGTCAAGCACTCATGGTCCATTAATAAGTAGTGATAATGGGTGATGCATAACATATATTAAGGTCATGTATTCGAGATGTATTTTTTATGTATTTTTAATTTCAAGCATCCAAGATATTTTTCTTGTTGATTAATGTCATGTGGTGGAGATGTATTTTCTTCTATGTAGATTAATGTAATTTGGTTAAAATGTGGAAGCCAATAATAAAAATTGTGCAAGATGTCCCTAAGTTCACTTTACGTTGGTCGAGGCATTCTGATGATTGGAGAATCATTTATCCATGTGAAAGATTATTGGGTGGTATATGTATGATAGAGACCTTCTTAAGGATATCTATCACATATTTATGTATGTTTTATACATATTTGTCTTGAACATATGAAAAATGAACTTCTACTACTCAATCCTATCTCTAAATGAGGTATATTTTATTTTTGACGTGTATTTTAATTTAATGAGGCAATGACATTTTCCATATAATTATGACTCATAAGTAGTAATGGGTTCATCCTTTTCATTGATTGTATATGGACCCATGATTAAATCTATTGGAATTACTACGTATCCTATGATAATGGGAATCAATGCAAATGTTGTTCATAAAAAGGAAACTCCTTATGCATGTCTAACCTATATGTAGATGGCAGAATATTTCTCATTGATTATATAATTTGGTCCCGATGTTGGAGATATGGGAATAAATACATATCAGGAGATGGTAGGAATCAAGCCCCATGTATTTATTGAGAGAAAAAAATGTAGTTTTAACATCATCAGGAAATGACGTGAGCTCCCTTACATGAAAAGGGAATATTACGGTAGGGCCCATGAATAGAGGTATATGTGTCATTTTGTGTCTTATTATGGATAAAATAAAGTAACATGTACTTCTAGTTTGTGTAACTCTCTATCCAGGTCTATATCATATGTAAAGGGGGAAATCATTCACATTTATTTTTGTAGATTGTCTCTTGATTTGAGATTAGGGCACCAATATGTATCCATTAAAGACAGGAATGAATCCACACATAGTTCATGAATAGTTTCTTACAAAAATTACAACAACATGGGCAGTGGTCCTCTCTAGATATTTACATTGTAATGAAAAATTTTATTACATGCAATAGACATCAACCGTGTAGTTTGACATCATGTGGAAAGGGCCCATGGTGTGCCATTTAGGTTCATGACGCTTGGGCCATGTTAACCCTATCGTGAGCTGATATTTCTTGATCATAAGGGGAATACCTTACCAAAATTTGTAATCTCGCATTATCTATGATCAGTGTCAGTAACAATGAAAGTAAATGTTTACCCTCGTGACATAGACGAAAACTACAGGATGTACAATAGAATTTTAAATCTTGTGTTGGACAGGAAAAGATATTGGATAAAGGATCCCCTAAGTATCTCATTTAATTATAATAAAAAAAATATTAGTATTGAAACCCATTCAATTTACATTCATTTGACATGGACATCATCATTGTTGTTTAAATCCATGTGGTTAGAAAGAAAGTGACTCGACGTGAAAGAATTGAAATAGTAGGGATCCATAAAATTTTATGAAATGTGGTGAGGACACCTTCCATATAGTTTATCATCATGTTGAAGAAAAAGGGACACCTGATGTCAAAGAAAATGTATATTTCACATACTACCATTAATGTATGTCTAGGAATCACTATGTATCATGTGATATCATGAATTAAACCACATGACATTATTGTATGAAAATATTACCTATGTTGATATTACTATGATATTGGTAAATAGTATCTTCATTTATAATTTACATGGACCTATCTAATGTGAGGTGAATCATTGGTGAGAGAGTTCCTCACATGATTTTTAGCATGTATAACAAAACATTTTATTGTAAGGATATTTTCCAAACAGTTTAACATGATGTGGTTAGGACAAGTTTTGCATTGTTTATTATAATATGGTCATGACATGTTCTATATTGATTATTATCATGTTGTTATGATATCGATTATATAGTTTAACATCATGAGGTAATGAATATTTTAAATCATTATGGAAGCTACAAAATGTATTTATGAAGAAACATCACATTAGTGGGGGTGTGACATTTTCCACATCTGTTGTGGCTAGTGAGTAAGCTCTATTTTGATAGACCTTATATAGGATATAATATACTTCCCATTTTGGTCCCAGATTTGGTAGAAAACTTTATAGAATAATTGACATATTTTTTGATAATACCACTTATATGTGAATGAATTAATGGAGGTGGAACATTTTATTGAATTCAGGTGTACTATAATTATGAAGGGATTCAAGGTTCTGTAATGAACTCAACCAGTTATCATCGTGAAATTCCTATTCATCCAACCAATATTGGTATTTCTCTTCATTTCAGTGTTTTCCAGATATGGATATTCGATATGATGGTAAATGTACTACTACGGCTAACACTTCTACATTTTTGTACACCAAAGAATACCGAATATTCTTATGTAGCAGTATGTGTTGTGGTATGGTTGGTCCATAAATTAGGAAAGAGCTTGTCCATTTAAGAGTTATTGTTCTTTTTCACCATATTATGGAGTCTATTCGATAGATTCACATTGGAGGAATATATATGAACATTTTTTACTCTGTGATAGTGGGATGAGTTATCACACATGATGTTGTACTATTCAATAAAATTATTTAATTCTATAGACGAGAAGTTGATTCTATTATCGATAAATATTGTTAGAGAGACTCTGATCCTAGTTATGATATGGGACATGATGTTGTTCATGGTATTCATTGTCTCCAATTCCATAATGGTAATTTACTTACCCCATTTTGAAAAGAATTCAATTTTAGTAAGTATGTACTTAAACTAGTTTTTCATGGCTAGAGGATGTGTCCTACAACATCCAATCCCTTTACAATAAATATCCAAGAATATTTAGATGTATGTTGCAATTTCCTGGGTTAATGGATAATTTTTTCAGGAATATGGAATGCAATAAAATTCCGATTGAATTAAAAATATCCATTTACTATGGTTTTCTAGTATTAACCCATTTTTTTAATTTAGTGGATAAACCTCTTTTTAGAAGGATTAATTCCGCAATAGCCTGTATATACTTCTTCCATGATAGTGGGAACCTCTTTTTAACCTATTATTTTGAGGATTATTCCATCGAATCCTATCTTTTAGATAGAATTTTTTCTCATTTGTACCTTCATGGATGGTAATGTTCATAGTTCAACATCAAATTTTTTCCATTCTTGTTTGTTCTATTAGAATATTCTCATTTAAAATATTGTAAATAATGGGATCATCCATATTGAAGTGTAAATCAATTCATCATGCTCTAAATAAGGTTGACCAGATTTATTTCTTCATTGTTGCTGACAATGATTGATTTAACTATCCTTCAGTGCATCGTATAGAATATTTATTCCCCCTAAATAGGGGTTTCTTGGACTATGACTACATTACAAAAGAATAGGAACAGTAATTCAAAAATTGTGGTACATAATGCAATGTGGCATAAAATAAAAACACATCCATTTTCCCTAAGATGCATCCAATTAGAGGGGTTATTCATTCCATTTTTATGGAATATCACAAATTGATCATCTTTTTTACTATCTCTAAATCCTCTTTTCTAATAATTTAGGATATCTGAAGTTGTATGGCTAGTTCCAAGATAGGGATGATGACCTAGTATTATTCCTCCGTTATCGAGCAATAATTGTATAGTAAGAATGTGAAGGAAAAAATCACATTGTTTAAAGAAAACAAAACCATCCTTAAGACAACATTTTCTAGTTTATATTTTTTCATTATCTTACCAATAATACGTACGGAGGTTAAATAATAATACATCACTTGTGATTAAGGAGTGTTAATGGCATATAAAACCTCCAATCCCATATGTTTTGTGTCCACTAGTGTACTTTCCATTGTGGGTTGTACCATTAATAAATAGTACAAGTTATTCCATTTAAACAAAATCTATGACATGAAGAAATTTTCATACTGTTAAAGTGTGACAACCCATGAGGCCAAATTCCTAGTCAGCATGGGACAACCCTGGATATACATTATAGGGTCAATATGAGAGACTTGGTGTACATTATTGGTGATACAAGTAATTACTCAGTTTTTCCTTGTAATGATGGGTGTGAGGTAGTTATTATCGAAATCAAAATAACATTTCTCAATTATATGAATCATTTGGCTGAGGGAGTAGAGAATTCTCACATTCACGATATTGTTATTTTTTGGGACAAGAGTCCCAAGTTATCATTCCACTGAGGGAACATAATAGATAACTATATTTCCTTCCAATGAAATAATCTTGACAAGTGGGTGAAGAAGGTACTTCATGACACCCTAAAAAACATCCAAGCAGTCCCTATCCCATTGATATTTGATTCCCACTTCATTGTAATTGTAAAGGGGAGAGAGTATCTGGCCAGGTTGGCTATGAAACACAGAATTTATGTGAGGTGGCCATGGATACTCCTCAATTATTTGAGATTCCAAGGGGTTGAAATTACCCAGATTAAACTATTCTTCTAGTGTTTGACATAAATGACGTGGAATCATTCCATAAATCCAAGGAATTCGTTTTATGTTACCCAAAAATCATATTTCGGTTTGATTAACTTCAGACTTTGCTACCACAAATTGTCTAAGATTATTTGAAGATCCTTGAAATGATCACATTGCTTTAATAATTTTATAACGCGATCATTGATGTTACATTTGACTATAATTCATTACAATTGTTTAAATATATGATTCATGTAATTTTTACAAGTAGTATAGGATTTGGAAAATCCAAATGGAATTAACTAGAAAAAAAACCTATGGTGGTCCTTGATGGTAGTGGCTTCCTCATCATTTGGTATCATCATTATCTAATTATACCGAGGGTACCCATGCATAAAATAATGGTCATGGAATCTAGTGGTTTCATCGATCAGGTGTTCTTTAATCAAAAATTTTAATTCATAATTAAGTAATTATTGATCAAGGTCTCTAAAATAGATATAATCCCTAGTATTCTCATTATTTGTCTTGATAGGGTTTACGTTGGTATTCCATAAAGAGTATTTCACTTCTCATAAAAATATGTATTTGATCAATTTCTCATCTTATGAATCAAAATTGTTGGCATGAGAGGCGTATATCCACTTGGAGACCTTCTTGATACTGGAATGCTCAATTTGTAATCCACGATGGTGTGTAACCACATATGGATTTAGTCTGGGAATTTCTATATAATTCTATGAAAACACAAACGAATGATTCTCTATAGATTTAAAATATAGATCTTGGTCCTTAATGGGAATGGATGCACTAATCAATTAAGGCTGCATGTCTTATACTATTTTCATATTTATCCACTTGCTCTCATGAATGGTGGTGGAGATTTCTTCCTCAATACTAGGAGGGGAGTTATTAAGATCATTATCTTCTTATTAAACCTATAAATCCATGGAGATATTTTTAGATAAAGTAAGCATAATAGGGAATATAATTCACTATCAGGGTGGGATAGGACATGAGAATATTCAATTTCATCCATGACTTCCAGATCCAATTTATGGAGATTCTTGATATGATTTTAATTGATAGAATATTTGGTGGTAGAAGGGGATTGGACATCAAGGATCAGGTTTATTTTCTCAATTATATTTTTGGGTAGCACCTAATTACTATTGATCATACTTTAGGAATCTATATGGGAGGTCACTAGTACATTGGGGGGTGTGACCTATATATTTTCATCCACCATTGGTTGTTTTACTCCATTAATTTAGAATCATAAATAAAAATTTGTGGATTTTAATGAGAGGATGGATGAACTATCAAAATGTATTATTCGAACATTTTCATCGATAGGGTATTTTAAACACTGGTAAAATTTTAAGATATCCTCCATGTTGAAGTGTATACAAGGCCTTATGAGAAATAAATTGTAAGCAGTGTATTTATAGGTTACCATGAAATAAAAATTAGATGTTAGATCCTGAAATTAATCATTTATCTTTTTCTTACCAAGATGTATTTGTTCATGCTTATCATATCCATGAATGTTCAGCTTTATGGGAGACAAATCTCTGAAAAGTTTCCCAAAAATCATAGGGTCCAAATCATGATAGGGTTGATCCCTAAATAATTGTAAATAAAATCACATTGGATGTCTACATTATCAAGACAACATGATAAATATTGGGGTGAAATAGATAGTGACAAGGTTCTATGATGTAATGGTATCCTCTCAAAAAACCATTTCTGGAACTACTTCCATCTGTATCTCTTATAGGGTGTATAGGTCTTCAATGAGTGCCTCTATAGATTCTGCATAAGATGTAACATATCTTGGATTGAGAATTTTTCTTCTACAAAAACTAGCTATTTCAATATGTTATACCTTTTTTCCAAAGTTATGTTCTCCATGAGGTGATTCTTTCCCTTATTATGTGATACTAGAGTGGGGAAATATGAGTTAGATGGGCTGGGTACTGATGCATAGGTCAAGGTAGAATCTCTTACCGCTAAAATAGATCATGTTGGCATTATTGTCTAGTAGATCAGATAATCTCATCCCCTCTAGAAGGTCATGTTAGATGACTAGGCACAAATGACCACTGGAGGTTTTAAAGAATCCTCCATGAATTTCTTCACCCTTCATGAGTTCTTCCCCATGATTCTCACCTATATATGGCCTTATTAGAGATTTGAAAGAACTATTTGGTCCAAACATTCCCCTGAGATCTCTTGAATCCCTAGTTCCTGCTCATGATACCTACTTCTCTCTCAGTCATGTATGGTGAAATAATAATCTGAGGCATTTTAATCATTATATAGGGGGTATAACCAGTGTATAGAAATAATAGAACCAAAAATAATTTACTCATATGATAAGTGTTCCATTTTGTGGGGTGGTTCACATTATTTAGTTATGGTTGGGAATCGATCTGTGAGAGTTAGATCTTGAGTAGGATATGAATATGAATCTTCCACTTTTGTCTCTTCCTAGGTCCAATGGTTGTGTAAAAATTCATGAAGGATTTGTTTTAATTTCCTATGAGTTAGAACTATTATGGCTATGTGATGTTATGATCTAATGGTGGAATGAGCTCTGACTACTGTATTTTAAGTAATCTTCTAGTTGAGAATTTACTAATTCCTAAGTAAAATCGTTTCCCAATAACAATCCTTTTCTATATTATAAATAGTTATTCAAGTCAATTTTGTCAAGGATTTATCTAACACCCCCTTTTTGGAACCACCATACTCTAGAGGAAGTATTTTGAAGATGAATAAATCATTGATATTCTGACCATACCTTTAATTTAATGGGTAGTTGTCAGTACGACCGGTGTGTCTAGAACCATTGGGCTTTCTAGGATTTGTAGATTGATCAGGTTCATGTCCATGGATATAAGAAAATAATGGTGGACTTGTTCATTTTAAAAGAGGAATGATTTATTCAAGTACTCATCAAATCATGAGTGATATAGGTCTATTTTTTATTCAAGTATAAGGATATTTTATTGTTGTTTTTATTTGATAAAAGGCAATGGTTTCTATACGACATTCCTATGTCCATGAATGGTAATTTCTAATTGATTGACGGTAAAATCTACAGTTTTTATCTTGCTAAGCCATTTACCCTTAGATGGGTGTATGAGTCGAGACCTAACTTGGGTCCACTGAATATAATCAGTCAAACATTGTGTAATTTCTAAAAACACTCAAAATAATCCTCAATATTTCATTTGGATTAAAGGTGTCTATGTCTCACCCTGATTATTTTCAGAACAAATTTCATGAAATTGATCTTATGAGAGAGGGATGTTGAGTGGGTAGGTTAGTCCTTTACACCTAGCTATGATGTCATACACACTATTATTAATGAAGTTCATTAGTTTGAATATTTTCATTTTCCTTAGTATGGATATGAACTGTAAAATTAATTGATAATTAAGGTCATCCCATCCAAAAAATCGATCCTGTTAGAATATTTATGTACCAAGAAAAGGATTTACATACGAAATAATTTACAAAAAACATCACTTTGGTCCCCTCTAATTGATCTCGGGTGTCCATCCTAGAACCACATTGGTATACAATGCATGTGAATATCTATTCTAGGTCTCCCAAACCATTAAAAATGGAGACGGTAGGATTTCCAGAATTGGGTGGGAGGAAAGTGTCATCCACCCACTCAGGATATTGATTTATCTGAGGATTAATTGGTGAACATAACCCTTCCATATATTCATTTTGAGTAGTCAGGAACATGATGGAAATTAGCAGTTCTATATATCCTACTATTTGAGCCACATACCATTTAGAGGGAGTAGGTGAGTTTTGATCTGGTTGTGTTGTGTTCATCTTGTGCTTATTCCTAATCTATGTGAATACTAAATGATCCCCATAGAAGGGGATTTTTATTCACCACAATGGGGATATGTAATAATCATTTCTAGACTATTGATTTATATAGATCTCCTTCTTGGATATAGAGCTGATATGAAACTCAAACGGTACTATTATAGCAGGATAAACTCTGTCTTGACATATGGTAGGAGGAATTTTGAAATCATCCTGGAGAATAAATCTATTTTGAAACTCTCCCATGAGTATCTCTTTGTTTATTTGTCTGATTTTTTATATATCATCCTCATAAATTACCAACCAGCCCTCGTTGTAAGGAATATCAGCTCCTACAGGTGATGAGTGGGGTATTACCACATCTTTCCATTTATCATTACCAATGTTCTTCCATAGAGGCGGGAACTTGATATTCATATGTTTTAGGTTTTGGATACTCCCCAAGTTTCTAGTATATAAAGCTTAATTAGGTGCATCTGGATCCTCTCCCTGGGGAATACATTTCATATTTCATCTCTTTGCATATAATGTTTATCCACATTATCTATGTTGTTGACAGTGATGGAATTTATATAGGTGTATCCTGAAATATTTGTAATCTCGTTACTCTCAACATAACTATATGATTCTTCACTGCTTTTATATGATTTTTTTCCCAAATCCATTTTAATATTGAACCATTTGGATTATTACCTTAGTGGGGTTTCATTTTCTTCTTCATATATTCCTCCCATATCATCATATTAATGATGAACATGATGGAGTTTTTAGTCATGTTTGATAAACGTGACCTCAATAGTATATAGTTTTTCTTATGATTGTATGATGGAATGGGATATCTACAACAAATATTTAAATCCAAACTTTGAGAAGATTGATTCCCTCTATGTTGATGATGATTATGAATCAATTCCCCTTTCACTATGAGATGAGGCCTATTAGGGGGCATAATTTTCATTTATTATCCTATTGTTGAGGATCAAATGATTATAGAGGATTATTTGATGATTCAAAGTATTAACATTGAGATATAAATTTCTCCAACCTAGTAGGCTGGGGTTGATATAGAATCATCATATATATCACCAGGAATCCCTTAGGGGATGATGAACTAGGTAATGAGGATTGAGATAAAAATTCCCCAATCCGAGTTGGATGGTTTTTGTTTTATTCTACTACAGGTATATCATGGATCCTCAATGGAATTTATGATATGTGGGGAAAATGAAGTGGTATATATTCCCCAGGGTCAATGTATGATTTATTTTTATACATTCCATAGTAACTAATACTGTTATTTTCTCGATTCAGTTCACTTGTGCCCATGTTTGAGTTGGCTGCAATGGAATACACATATAGAAGTCACTATTTACATGATGTTTTATGGATAAAATAAACATCATCTTTTGTGTTTAAAATTAGTTCAAAAATATTTATGGGGACCAATTTAATGATCTTTTGGATATCATCACACCTATTCAAGATGTCTTGGCACTTTTGAAGCTGCTGAATTCTGTTGTAATGACCAATTGGATCATGTGTTAACTAATCTTAAAACTTTATTCAATTCCATGACATTTTAGGATGTTGTATCTAAGGGGATATTTTTCCTATGGGTGAGGTGAAGTGTTACAATCCTTAATTTCATCGTCCTTTAATAAGGCTACATGATGAGTCTTTAATGAATAGTTGTCGAAGATTTGTGATGCCATGGCGGAAAGCATGACGTACATTTTCACTATGCTTTTTTTTGTTTTGGGTCCCAGTCTATGGAGATAAAATCCAAGTCAATATGAATATAGAGTATCATGATTGATTAAAGGTGACCCTCATATTAGGGATGTGTCTAATAATTATCTACAAATTATTAGCTGACATATTCCATCATAGATACGATATGAAATCCTTCTCCATCTTATCTGGGATGTCATATTCAGAAGTGGAAAGGTGTCAAAACATTGTGGGGATGTTTTTTCAAGATGAATCTCTCTATATGGTAATTTATAATTCCTCTTCATCATACCTATATGCCACTATCTATTTACCATAGATGTTGTTTCTCAGAGACTCCCACTAAATGAAATGGAGAAGATTGGGAATTTGATGGGGAACTAAATGCAGTTCTCCCTGATGAATCAGGAATATCTCTATATGAAGGAATATGAGTTATAAAAACCACCTTATACATAGGTTTAAATGAAATGGTATGACTTATTTTTTTGTTAGAGATATCTACATGGGGAGCTTAACCACAGTGGATGTCAAAAGTAGTGTCACTATGATGCTTCTTGATAGTACCACAAGTAGGAATGTAATGGTAATTACCTCCTTATACATTATTTGATGATACAATGTAGCCTAAGGGTGCCAAAAATTATTCTCAAACAAACTCATGAAAACTATAATTTATCATATAATGGATATGCACCTCATTCAATATCATGGATGGAATTATCTAGAAAAACATTTTGAACTATATAGGGATATAATTCTATGGTATGAAAGAATCTTGAATATATTGATAAGTATCAACTGTTATAGAAATATGATATTAAATCTCATTATTTGCCAAAATATTCCTATAAGATTCTCTAATAGCAATATGATCCCATCGTGATGTATGGTTCATTCATACAGCGTGAGCATCATCCAAAAATGAGAAATGAGCCTAATCCTTAGCCATTTGAATATTCCTCTAGTGTATTTTGATATTATTATGAGCCTATCCTGAGGCATGTCTAACACAAACATGGTGAGCCCCATTTGGAAGGGGAATATCATACTGTCTTGAATATGAATTCCCCATTGGAATGCTTTAATGGACCCCCAAAATGGGAGAGGGGACATGAGACTCCTCATTTATGGCCTCAAAATAATGCTATGAAGTTTTTCATCAACATAAGTATATATATGATCCTGAAATCCATGAGTTCTAGTAATATTAAAAACTGTACCACTGACAGAAATATGATCATATACAAAGGGTTGTGCCTCTCCCACAATGTAGAGGTTTGATAGAACAGAGAAATGAGCTTGATCCTGAAACTTCAGAGTATGATGACATACTTATTTGATTCCTATCCGAGCATATATAGATGCATGTTCTTCTATCACTTGGTGATCCATGGACAGAATGAGGATATGAGCCCGATCTCAGGGCATTATAATATACTTATAGTATTTTTCAATTAAGATGAGCCACTGTCTCGGTCATGTTTATCTCTAACTTGGTGATCCTTGGTTGGAATTGCATATGATCCTAGTCTTATGATTTTCATTTACCAGAATCTGATGATAATATTCCCTGGAAGGAGAAATAATGTGATTTTTTTATAGAGAAACCACTTTTTTAGGTTAATCAGATTGTTACATTTCTTTGACAATAGGGATATGAATATTCACATTTCCTTTATCTATACTAGTGACGGGATATGCTGAAAGATTTATCCAGTTATTTCTATGATGTAGTGACACTTTATAAATTTTTTTGCAGGGATTTAATTATTATCATTTTATTTATCAATTATATACTAGAATATATCTTCAATATAAATACGGATATGAGAAAACGTCTTCCTTATTTGTTCCATTTGAATATGTTGATGGAAATCATTATTGGGGTAGTGATATAGATCTTATACATGATTGATACATGAATATACCAAAAAACATGACTTGAATGAGTAAGGATATGAGACAAATCACCAGCTACCACCATAATATGTCGTAGGTCTTCGTAAATGAGAGTACTGATATGATCCCACTCATGGTTATACAAATATTTCTATGACCGATGATTCTTCCATGTATCCAATGCAAGGATATTAAAGGTGTAAATATTTTGGGTGGTACCCTCAGGAGGATATTTAAAGGTACTAGTGGGATGGAATTGGAAAACTTGATTGACACGAGACATCTTTGGTATCCCCCAATGACGGAGGAATCCACAGCGTACTCCTTGATCAACCATCATTAGATACAAAAGGTGGAGATTCTCTCAAAGTAAGTATAGAATTTTGATGTGTCTAGAAGTGGAAAAGAGTGCCACTGGCTTTGCTGCATATTTTTGTAGAAGATAAAGACTCGTCTATTTTAGTGATAGGATATTGTTATAGGAATCCTCCATGGTTGGGATCTTACCACATCAATGGTATTTTTGGGCCATTTCATTAGACACCTGACACCAAATGTTTTAGGTGGGTGCGGTCATTCTGATACCAATAGGGGTCACATCCATAAATGAATTTCTAGAGCAGTGTCTAGTTGAACAAATTATATCATTCAGGGTTTGGTTTGTGGGTAAAATAATTACATCCATGAAGAAAATAATGAACAAGTTCAGCAATCAATGCATCATCATAGGTGTGATACATGTTCAATCTTATATGAATGGGTAACATAATTTTCATTTATTTTTCCTAGTATATTGATGATACTCGCATATACATATCACATTGTTGATGGAAATATTTAAACAAAACCATATATATAGTGGATCAAATGACCATTCTCATCAGATGAGTTATTTATTTCATGAATTCCATTTTCTTCTTATGATATGAAATCAAAATGTCATGATCTATAGTAAACTAATTATTTTTTCCTTTGAGTGATTCATATTGTGTTCACCTTTTTTTGTTTCTTTATAAATTTATGTTAATGGCTTGGACATATGATTTTATTTATGGGGGTTCAATTTATATAAAATCATTCACATTGGGTCATCCATTCATCATTACCTTACATAGAAACTCCCAGTAATTCCCATATCCATAACTAGGTATAGACCTGTTTTCCAATGCCTGGAGGTCAGTTTGGGTTTCATAACCAAGGACACATAGAAACTAACATTGGTTAAGGGGATGGGTGGGCATGCTTATCACACCATTTTGGGGTTTTTTACTACTCTGGGACCCTCTTATATAATTAATATATGATCTATAATATATTCATAATTTTGATATATAACTAGTTACCCTAAAAAAATTATCACATTTGAAATCCTTACATGTGTTAAATAAGTCATATTAATGAGTCCATATGTATGTATCAAAGGTTATTCATCCATTTAAATTAAGTGGGATGTTATCTATATTTTAAATCCATATAATAACTTTGGAGATTATTTTCATCCAGAGTGGAAATTATCATTTCAATGTTGGGATTGAACCTCCATGAGGAATCATTCATATCATTTATATAACTGGAATAAAAACAGAAATATTTAATTATACCCATATAATATAACATCACGAAGTTATGAAATATATCAGGTCACATAAGAATTGGCCGTTGAGCTTGATCATGAAGGAGGCATCCTACGAATCAAACATATAAAAGGAATCAGTTTCATTGTAGTTCAGTCATGCCCGTTAGACTTTACACTAGGTGGGTGCCATTATATGGGAGTAATTATATCATTCCACTGATCCAGTCTTACAAAATGGGTTTTCCTTGGCTAGTGGAGATTCGGTATGTGAATGGTATGATCATTATGAATCCCTAATTTCATGTGACCCATGGTCGGTGTGATAAATAAGGGACATGAAGTAATATGTCTCACTATATATGTATATGGAAAAATTCTGATAATTTAGGACTTTTGATGTTCAATATAGAGATTATTTAATATGAAGGCACCCTACGTATACTGGTTATTAAAGGAATCATAGTTCTTTGAGTTCAGTTGGATTAGGTCACACATTGTGAGGCAACTATTATATAGGGGAACTATAATCATGTTGTTGATCTGTGCTTACACTCTAAGGCTAACCTTGCATTGTGGAATTCATATCATGCTGTTGATTGGGGATTAAACTATGATGTTACCCAAATATACATATATTTATATCATGTGGGTCATTGGGGATTACACTCTAAGGCTGCCCTTATATATATAATGTAGAAGGTCATTGTGTCCCATGATTTTTTCTTGACATTGATTGATTATCTACTTGATATATTATGAGTACCTATCTGACATGTTTGAGGCTTTTTGTATATATCCATGTTTTTTAGCTAACATGATTAAGAACAATCATATGATTTAATTGACATTACTAAAAGTTGTAGTATATTATAAATGACATGTCTGGAGACCATCAGATGATACTGGTTCACATTTCTAGAGGGTGTCACATGATATGTTTTTCTTGTTTAGAGGACATTGATAGATCCATTATAACATATCTATATGGTGTCACAAGACCCGTATGACATTGCCAGAATAAATCTCATGATCCAGGTAGACATGTCAGGTTGGTGCAGCGTGACTCCGCAAACATGTTTATAAGGAATCACGAGATCCATGTTAACATATCACTAGGGTGACATATGACTCAACTAAATTCTATAGAGAAAATCACATGAAAAAGGTGTACATGTATCGAGGGTTACACATGACATGATTGAATTTTTTAGAGGTAATTAAATTTCCTTGGATGACACATTTTTTCACTATTATACCTTCCTAACTTTTATAATTGATGCTTCATAACATAGGTGGCCTTTATAAAGTACATCATATGGTTTTTGATGGGAATATTAGATGGATTCAAAAGAGTTGGTTGGAATGATTCGAATGTGTCATTTGTTTTTTTTAACATGTAAAATGGACTTCACATGATCTATTTTTCTTTCTTGGTAGCATCACATGATTTGAGAGACAAGTCCTGGTGATGTTACATGATCTAGATGATATATGTGAAGCATATAATGATCATTGTATAGGTTTATCGTAGAAGTCTACAATCCTTTTGACTTTATTCCAATATTTATTTCATATGTTCCACATGTGTTTCTAGTGTTAGGTTATTATATAGGTGTCATGTGACCCATCCAAAACCTGGTATGTCCTTTTCATAATTTGGTTATCATTCTAAAAGACCTTCACATAATCATAGGTGAGCACATGAAGTTCCTATTCATGACTCATGATCCCATAGGTTATTTACCCATTTTAATAGGTGTAAAATGATTGTGATCATGTAACTGTAACCTCCAATAAATCCTTTTATTCTATCTCATGTGCTGTCAACCGTGGATTCATTGTGTTTGTTTTTTGATCCTTAGGGGATGATTTATAGTACTTTCCAGCCTAGTAATAATTTTCCTTTCATGGAAAAAATCTGGAAGATTCATGATGGTGTTGGTGGAGGGATTTTGTGTTATGCTCTTTATATGATCCTTTCATGGGCCATTAATAGGTCCTCACTTGATGATCAATGACCACAATAATTATCCATATTTTTCATTTTTATTGGGAATAGGCCGATTAATGGGTTTTATCCTAACAATGTTAACATGAATTGGTGCATTCACAATGTCATGATGACATGTATAAGGGATTTCATGATATAAAATTTCCTATGAAACTGATTTCATGTGATTGCAGGTGACATTTATGGGGTCTTCCTCGGGTAAAATTTTCCCCTCTATGGGGATTTCATGAGATCACACATACATGTTCGGGGGGCCTCAACAGGCTCAATGGTAATAGCCAAGGGTTGACAACCCCTTATGATAAGATGATCCATGTTTCATTTCTCTTCAAGAATCTTATGTATTTTTCTATTTTTATCTCTTTATTTATTTTACTAGTGTTAGGGATATTTGTGGGGATATATAGTAGTGGTATAAGACAATAACCCTCCTTATATATGATGCATTGCATGAAAAATAATGGGTCCTTTAGTTACATGTGATAATTTTCATGGAAAAAAACTTCTTTTTTATCATTGGATTCAGTAGTTGAACAATAAATAAATATTTAAATGTTTTAAACACATCACATGATGAATAAGACATATATGTTTTCTCTTTCACAGCAAGGTAGGCCTTTTTGATGGGCTTTTATAGTGTCTTTTAAGCCATATGGGAACGTCTAGTGAATATCAATGACCAAAAATTAATTTTACCTTTTTCTTATTTCCCCTTTATTTTAAAAGTATTTTTTATGGTTATTGGGTTCATATTTGTTGAGAAGTACTATGACTCACAGGGACTCATATGGTAGCCTCTACGAATTAGTGAGTGTCTAGGATTCCTTCTCAAAAGTAAAGAGTCTTTTCAAATGGGGATTTTCATGATCATCAGTAGGTCATACGCTGCACATGAACCATTTTGATGACCTTCCAATGGTCATGTGGTAACATTTCCATTTGGGGTTTATGTGATCTACATGTTCCTTCCACCTTATCTTGGTATTATTTTTATAGAATATAGTACTAGTGGATAAGATATTTCTTCCCTTGTAGACATTCTAATTCTTATTTTTAGGGATTAAATAGTTACATATCCACAATATTGGATATTTGGTATTGATAATGTCTTCATTATTTATATAAATGGATTAATATTTTATAAAGGAGTTTTAATGGAATCCATTTCATTTCCATAGGTTAACCGTGTTTCAAAGATATTTTTGTGGAACCTTTTTATTTTAAATAGTTCAATCACATGTCAAATATATTAACATGAAAAACATATATATTACAGGGTTTAATCATGTAATGAAATCAATATTTTTTAGTTAGTTTTATGATGAAATAAAATCATTACGGTATTTATTTGTGGTTATTGGAAAATATATACAATTGGGTGGCCAAAATATATCAAGGTGAGATGGTTAGCTATTTGAATGGGATGGTCCCAATAGCACTAGGTGATCCCAATATAACTTATATGATGGGGTGTCCAAAATAGTGTTGGGATTTCCCATTATTGATTATAATATGGTTTCACCTAAATAGTGCTCAAATGCATTGGGTAATGTACCATTTTTTGAGAGGCAAGAAAGAGGTATTCTTAAAGGATTATCCTATTGATTTAACACTTCTAGAATAATTTATGGAATGGTTTTATATTTTGTTATGAAGAAAATTTTTCCAATATTCCAACATGTTTTTGTTATGCATGAAATGGGTTTATAAGGTTTATTATGATCAAGATTGATATTACATGGCTTCTGATTAAGGATTATGATGAAACTTTACTTTTAAATGGTTTATGTTTGATGATCTTGGTATCAATGGTTATGATTAATTTTATTATTCTGTCATTCATCTGGATTATTTATTCATTACCTAAAAAACTTTTTATGCTCATTGATTTAATTATATTTCTAACAATTATGTTTACCCTTACTAAGAATTTAATAGCACCCTTCTTATGTTTCTTGTCTCAGATGTCATAACTATTTTGGTTGTAATAATTATGTATATAAGTAATTTCATATAGATTATTATTATGGATTAATGTGAAATTATAAAATTTGGGTTAAGTGGGTGAAATGCTCATTTGATTACATGGGTACTATTTATGTAGGAGATTATGTTAATTATATAAAACTCTAAATCTAAATGGTTCATTATAGTTTAAGTGGTCCAATTATACCTTTTGAGATTGTATAGTCTTTATGAGAAAATATAGGACATAATTATCGATAAGAAATATTGAAATGTAACAATTACAATTTTAGAGCTTGATCTGAGAATGTGGGTTTTAGGTTGTTTTTGTTTGTATTAGAGTAATGTTTTAGTAAACTATAGAGATTGGGATATTTTAATATGAAGAAATATTATGTTTTAGGGATACCATCATAGGCATATAGGGTTATGTTTTATCATAAGATCAAAGTCATAGACACCTCATGTGATGGATTTATATTGTAAATTTTATATATTATAAGTATCAATTTTGGAGAAGTTTTTTATGGGGTTTAAGTATTTGTATCCCTTAAGATCCACATGAATTTTTACATATGTAGGTAATATTTTCCTGTTTAAAATAATGGATAAATCCAATACTCGGTGACAACCCAACACATATGACAAGGGGATAGGGCTTCAAACCATGTTTAAAGGATGATAAGGGATTCACAACTACCACTAGCCTACCTGATATCCAGGTTGTTATGAAATTTTTATATGTAATGATTTATTTCAGGATATAAATATATGTAATTTAATATTTGGAATAAAAATTTATATATATTTTAGGAATATATCTTCAAATACTTCTAATCCTTGGGATTCAAAAATAGTTCGGAAAAAATTGATATCTTTTAAGGATTGTAATTAATGGAATGGTATTGTTTTAACATTGGGTATTACTATTGAAATTTTGAGATTAATGTTTGATAGATTATTAATTTTGAGATTATACTACCATTTGTTAACAATTTATTTCGGTTAATGTTTAATAACTAGAGCAATAGCTTGTTGTACATTTCATACTCAAGAGGCTTAAAATTTTTATTTTTGTGCTTAAATAATGAACAACACATAATAAATAACCTTAATTGGGGAAAAGATGATATTTTGTTTGAAATTTATTAAAGGATGAAATTATACTCATCACGTATGTATATTTTAACATTCTCTTTGTCTAGATGGTAATATAATTCTGTAATTATAAAAAAAAGGTCTTGAAATAAAAATTATATCATATTATTATCATATCTGATGATATCGATGATATTTTTCACACATCATTGGTTTATGGATTTTTATTGATATATTTTTCTTCATCATTAACTAAGTATTGATGGATTAACCCTGCCACTCTATATCCTTATTTGGGATTTAAAATTTTCTTTCATGTCCAAATAATAAATCCAATATATGTTCTCCTATTTGGAAAAATAGTTATATTTTATTCATAGTAAAATTTGAACTCCCCGTTAATTATTATTAATAAGATGTTTTATTAAAAAATTATGATAAGTGATAAAAAAACTTATTTCCAAATTTCAATGAATAGATTATTGGGATAAAGTTCAAATTATGGTGACAAAATTTAATTATTGGTGGAGGATATAACACCGTAGGATATTAAAAAAAGATTAATATATTTGATAGCCTAAATGGAATGAAAAGGTATGTTTACCATGCACAAAATGAAACACGATATTAATATTTTTTATATGATACACTCGTTTTATATTATGTTATGAAAAACATAGATTTTTATGTTCTATATATTATTTAACATGCCAGGTAGATTTTAAATGATCCATTATATGTATTTCCGTTATAAAATGCATGTTAAATTAGTTGGTATAAATAATATTAACTACGTTATTAAACATGTTAAATTAGTATATATATAATTCATTTTAAATATAAATCATTGATAGATTTTTAATAGTTAATAAATCAATTTTTACAAATTTTATTTTAATTTTCAAATATATGTTTTGTTCTAAAATGTTTTTTTAGATATTCATGAAAAAGTTATTAATTTTCATTAAAAAAGTTTATAAAATTTAGATTATAAAAATAATATGATATATGTAATCTTAATATTAAACATTAATCTGGATTAAATTTTGGGGAATTTTTGAAAATAATTATTTTTAGTGAATAATTAAAAATACCAATTTATTTTAAAACAGATATGTGTTTTCTTTTAAATAAATTAATTAATTTAAAATTACCGATACATTTTGAATATATTTTATAGTAGCCAATTTATTATTTATTAATATTAAAGAAAACTTAATTACATTTAATAAATTTATATTATTTTTTAGTATAAGTTTGTTTTAGGGTTTAAAAATAGGTTTACTTAAAATTAATGTAAAATGCCTAAATTTTATCCAGTTAAACTAATTAAAATAATCTTGAATGTTTAATATTTAAGATAAAATTTATATATTATATATCATTATTTACTAATTCAGTTTCATCAGAATATTGTTACTAGTCACAGAGTTAATGTGGAATCATCTTTAAAAAACGTACTCATCTAAAAAACAACTTGTCTCACCGCATTTGTGTGATTAATATTAAATAACATTTTTTCACTTTTGTGACTATTAGTGGGAAAAAAAGGATTAATTTTTTTTAGTATGAAGTATTTATAATCTATAATTATTATTTCTTAATTTTTTTCCATAATGATATGGGAAAACAATTAACATTTGTCTTGCAATTAAGGTAAAAATGAGTTTTCAATGAGACTTAAAAAAGAACCTTTTGGGAAATGATTTATAAAGTTCTACAAAAAATATTTTATGGAAATATTTTGATATTTTCTCATATATTATCTATAATTAACACATATTTAGTTCTTTTGACTTGAAATAAATTTTGGTGGAATTCCCTCTTCCAAAAAAACACAAGTGCTCCACACACCTCACTTATAAAAGGTCGTACACTATCATCCACTATTAAAACCTTCAAAATCAATTTTTTAATAAAATAACATCCAAAATAACATCTCTAAATCCCTAAAGTAAGATTATAATAATTACCTTTGGTATAAATTTAACCAGGTAAGGCCTTTTGTGGAAACTAAAAGGTTTTACCTGAAGAACCTATAACGTTCTTCAATGTGGAAATTTTTTTATTTCATCCTCAACCCACTCCAGTTATTATTATAAAATTATTATATAATAAAAGAACTATATAATATATAATATTATATTATTATGTTAATTAGAAACAATTAAACCACACACTCTTTAAAAAATGGTTTATGAAATCATAATTCATGTGTAAGGCAGACTGCCACCTCACGGAATGATGTCATACATTTTTCCTTTACCACATCTCATTGTTTTGTTTGAAGATGTTCATATTTTTTATATATTATATTCAAAACTTAATTATACCTTCAAATTAATTATATATTATGTTCACTTTTTATGATTAATTCCATAAGGGATGTGATAATATTGGTCATGTGTATGTCAGACCACCACCTTTTAATGAGATATTATTAATTTTCACTAACACATTATGTGGAAGGTAAAAAGGTTAAATATAATATTTATATGTGATATTAATAAAATATTTATTAATTTAATGATATATTTATCATTATATAAATATAATATAACATTTTATCTGTACCTTTCTACTCAATTAATAAAATAGTAACATCATTCATAGATGTGTAGACTACTACCTCTTCAAAGAGATGTGATTGCTTTTCTCACCACATCCCATGAATTATAAATATAATTATATATAATTAAATATTATGGTATTATGATATTTATGATATTATTGTCATCATATAATGAAAAATGTTTCTTACCCTCTTTCCATAATGATCATTGAAAAATGGAATAGTTAGTCATGAGTATGTATGACCTATCATCTCAATGATCACAACATTAATTAATTTTTTAAAACCATAATTCAAGATCGGTTTTAAAATAATAATTTATGAATAAATATTATAATTATTTCATTTTTATTATTCCATATAAGTTTAAATAATGGCCATATTGACAATTGTAAACCTACCAGAGGCATTTTTGACGAATAAGTTGAAATAGTCAAAACATCTAATGCAAACATAATTGATTAAGTAATTATATATAGCAGGTTAATATATGAAATATATATAATAATAAACACAAAAAAGGTTCCTAATAAAGTAAATGATTTACATAACATTGATTTTCTATAAGTTAATGAACACACATGATTAGTAGAACTCGAGGTAAGGGGTTTTCTCTTCTTTGATTTATTTCTGTGAAATATATTCCTTATTCACCAGTTAAGTTTTTTAGTGTATAAAATTCCCATGAATATATAGTATGATTGTTAATATTAAATTTATTGGAACTTATATATCCATTTTTTTCTATATTTCAAGGGTATTACGGTTTTAAATGTTACCATACAACAAATGGATTTGGTCAGACATTGCCTTGTTCGAGACATATGTTATGTCATACATCAGTCTTAATTTATTAGCTATATATACTAAAAATTTAATTAGTAATACCATTAATATAATTATTTTCATGATATTATATGTTTATTTAAATTGTATTCCTTCATTCATATTATGATTGAATGATACTAAAGTGGTAAGATTTTTATGCTACAATCTCATTGTTTATCAGTATTATTTATGAAAATTCATCCAATGATGACATATTATGATCTATAAATAAAAAATATTTTCAATTTATTATAATTGATTAATTTTTTATATTTATATGTAATAATTCCATTTTTACATCCTTTTTTGGTTAAATTGTTTTATTTTTTTATGAAATTTGTATTTGCATCTATCTTCATTTAAAAATATTTTTTATTTCGGAAACATATAATATTAAAATGATTTTAAATGAAAACATTTTACAAAATGAATTATGTTTTAAAATTATATTTTAAAATAATGATGATATTTCCCTAGATAATATTTTTAATGATATTTTACGGTATTTCCATTCATCAATGTTAAAAACCCTTGTTGTAACATATCCTTCACTAGGGATATTTTGTATTGATACCATACCCATTATTTCTCTGGATGGATTAATACTTTCTCATAGGTAATTTTATGGAACAGATTTCTTTCCAATGGGTGAAATATGTTTCAAAGATATTGTTGTGGAAACAATTTGTTTAAAATGTTTTAATCATGTTTTAATAATATTGACATGAAACCCATTTCTTTTCCATAGATTAATAATGTAATAAGAGGAATAATGATTTTTTTCAATGAGTTTTCTAATGAAATGAATAATTTATTTATTTTTTGTCTTGTACATTGTTTGTTAGAGTGACCCAAATATCATCATGTGAGACCATTATATCTTAGATGATGGAGTGGCCAGACATCATAGAGTAATCCCATTATACCTAATATGATGGGGGGTACTAGATTATATCGAGTGATCCAATTATAGATAATATAATAGGTGTGTCTAGATATATATGAAATAAAGAGGTGGTTACCTTACAGTTTCTCCTGTGAATTTAACTTGGAACCAATTATTTATAAAATTTGTTTAACATGAGTTTCATATAAAAATGATCAAAGATACCAACACATATTTTTTATTGAAACTGATATGAGATTATAATGTTTCTTACTATCAATATTGATACCATATAGATCATGATTATTTATTTTTAACACACTTTCATTTTCCATTTTTTAATATTTTATAATCTAGGTATTTAAGTGTTAGATTTGTTTTATGATTTTATCATGAAATCTAATTTATTCATCATATAATTCTGCATTTTTTATGAACATTGATTCCATTAAATTTATATTTATTATATTTTCCATTACTGAGAATTTTTTTCAAACTTCTTGTGTTTCATTTTACCGGGTTTTTTAAAATGAGGTTAAATGAATTATGTGAATAAAGAATTTAATAAAAATATGATGATGCTGACTTAATGTGGAATAAGAACGGTTGGGTAAAGTGGGATAAATTCTCATTCAAATATGTGGGTATTTTTAATGAAGTAATTTTCAAAATTCAATAAAATTATAAACATAATAGGTCCTTGAGAATGTTTTTGGTCTTTAATATATTTGAGATTTTATAGACTCTGAAAATAAATGGGTAATAATTATCAGTATGAAAGTTGAAAATGTACAGCTTACGATTTCAACACCAGATCCGAGAGTACAGGTTTTGGGTTGTTATAATTCCCTCTACAATATCTTTTAATATTGTTCAAAATACTCTTCTTGGATTCCTATGAAGGGTATGAAAACAAATGTGTGCTTAAATGTTCAGTAAGAGTAATGAAAAGTGGAATCTATAAAGATTAAATGATGAATAAAAAATTCATTATCAATATGATATGGTAAATATCTAAACACAAATCCCATTTAATCAATAACCTGAATTACATGATTATATAAAAAATATTCAATATGAAAAGTCAAATAACTAAAAAACACTTTTTTAACTGATAAAATGAGAAGAAAATATCAACTTTAGATAATAAAATATAAAAAAACACTTGGATTATTAAAACTGAATTCATAATGAAGGAAATTATTACGTATTTTATTTAAAGATCTTAGGCATCACGATACCTCTAATGTCAATTCCTTTCATAAGATAGTTTGAAATTGATGGGAAGGTATACATCAAACACCCAATTAACTAAATATTTCCATTTTATTCATGTCATGATTCTTTTTATACCTTAATGGGATATTTATAACCACAAACCAACCATATATAAATTTCTAATTTATTCCTTATATATCAAATTATTAATTTAATTCATGAAAAATATACCTTTTTAGAAAAATTCTATATTGATTGAGGAATAAAGACTAATATTAATTTCCCCATTAAATTATATAAAATTTATCTAACAATACCAAATATTTAATCGATATAATTATCAAGTAATAGTTTTATATATGATAAATAATACTGATATATGAGTAAAAGTTATTATCCAATGATAACAAGTAATAAAATATTTCTCATGAAAGATAACGATTACATAAATGAATAATGAAAGATAATGTAAATAATTTAACTTATCGTAATGATAATAAACAATATATATAATTTACAATTATGATATCAATAGAAAATATACCCACTGTATCATAAGTTCCATAAAGGATTAATTTCATAGATGAATAAAAATACCCAAAGAGCAATTAATATCATTCTTGAGGAAAAACAATTTCACCTTGAATTTTTATTTGAAATAGAGGTTCTCAAAATTTAATATTTTTATTTTAAATGATGTATGAAACATATAATTTATTATCTAAAACATATATTGGATATTATATCTTGAAATTATGTTCATGTCGTACATGATAGAATAATGAGGCATTTCACTTTTTCGATAAAAGACAAACATGACTTTTATAGAAAGAGACGTGAACATAACATTAAAAATATATTTCATAAAATTAAAACATGGTTTAAAATATATTTAATAAATTATTTTGAGAATTTAAACCAAATATGTTTGAAAAATATTTTAGAAAATAAGATTTTTGAAGAAAAAGTATTTTCGACTGAAGATAGAAAGAAAGTAGAATTCTCATAAAAACATATTATTATTAATTTTACATACTAATGATAGTTAAATGGAAATATTCATTGAAAATATCATGACTAAGTGTAGGGTATAAAAATTAAATGTATTTATTATATATAAATCCAGTGATTTCCATCAATGTATATTAATTCATTAATAATCCTTATTAAAATTAAATTATGAAATAAGCCATTACAAAGATCATAACGTTGATGTGATAATTAATAAATGCATTGAATCTATGTATCAAATTTAAATAGAAATTAATCCTGTAGATAGTTAGAATTATAAAGTAAAAGTTCATTACACAAATAATCTTAATATTTCAAATAAAATGGGTTTGTAATATAACCCAATGTAATGTAATTAAGTTATGACATTATTTACCACTTGGTCAATTTTAAGTGAAATAACATTATATAAAATATATTAAAATTTAAAATACCATTAATTGTTATGAAATTTTGATATTAAATGTAAAAGGGGAATTAAATACACCATTTAAATGAAATTATGTACATATTCTCATAGTATGCCTCAATGAATGGAAAATGGCACGAAGCCCCATACCTCATGATTTTTTTTGGATGAAAATGATTTAACATTATGTAAAATATTTTTTTATCATTTTATTAATTTATAATATAACCAAATGAATATTTATAATATCATATATTAACTTTTATTTCGCCTTTTCCCTCGTTTATTAAGTGAATTTGATTATTACTATTGTTTTTATTTGTAGCAATAATGTTTTTTGATTTGTGATTTAACGTGATGGTTATAGTTTTTTAGAATATTATATAGTTACATGTTATATATAATTATATTAATGTTATAAATATAATTTTTTTAATTAGATTCAATTTTAGAATCCTTATTGAAATTTGAACCTGGAAAATGGATAACATCGTTTTGCACGAGTGACATTATCATTTCCTTAATGGTTGAAAGGTTAAGGAGGTATATGATAAATTAACATTCATGAATGAATTTCATGTCACACTTATCTAATAAATTATATTAATTTATACGTATTAAATTAGAGGTAATATTTATGTGAAAAATGAATCACATGACTTCTTGAGGCAGCAGCCTGTCAGACACATTAACAATATTATCATAATTTAGACTACTTATAATGTAAGAATGTGTATGTGACATAATAATTAAATAAGTATAATATTATCCTAAATATTAAATAAAAACACTTAATATATCATCACCTAAAATATTTTGGAGCATTTATTTAAAAACTGTTACATCGATTTGTGAGGCCATAGTCAGCCGAAAACACAATCAATGATTTAGTTTCCAATTTTATGGTGGAGGAGACAAAAAATATTATTTCATTATCAAAATAACCTATAATATTATGTTGAAATATATTTTAAATATAATATAACAATAAAAAACATTTTAATGTGTTTTATGAAGATGTAAAATAAAAAATGATCGTTTAATTACCTTACCTCTACATCGGATGACCTCTATAGGTTTTCACCAAAAGCCTTACTAGGATTGTCTTGTTTAAAAAACATTAATCTAAGATTTTTATAGGGTAGTAATTAATTTTAATAATTAGGTATTTTCTAAACCAAATATATTTTAATCTGTTAATATGGGATGAGATAGATGGCATTTTATATGAGGGGGAGAAGACAAACATGGATCTTTATGAAATAATCAATTAAGAAATCATTTCTAACATCTAATAGGCTTTGAAATAGTTTATTATCAACCATTATAGGTTATATTTTATAAATATGTCCATTTATATAGTGTTATAGTTGTTGGTAGGACATTTTAACCCTTATGTTATTAGGTAAACCCCTATGTAAACTAGTTATTGCCTTAACAACTCTAATAAATGATTATTGTTTTTACTATCAATAATAGTCTAAAATAGTTTCAAACATATTAGATAATATAATATTTTTATTAAAATAACATTTAATTAATATTTATAAATTAAATTAATATAAGTAGCAGAATCTAATATAAATAAATTCCAGTATACAGGATGAAAAATCAGGTCTGCAAAGAGAAATTCTCATAAGTGTATAGTGTTTTAATATCAAAATCCAATATCAAATTGATTCCAATAACCTTAATTTTATTAATATAGTATTATTAAGATATTTTTACACACAAAATTAATATATATTTTTATTTGGGAAAATTTTAAATCAGAAGGCTATTTTTGATAAGAATCAGTATTTTCAATATTCATCAGAAAAGAAACATTTATGAAAAATCACTAAAATAAAACCAATGATTATTTTGATATGATTAATTCCAAATTTTATTTCATTTTATGAAATAAATATTCCAAAAATATAAAATGTAATAATAATTTATGTACTGAAATCACAACTAAACAGACTTTTAGAATAAAACAGTTACTCAAAAAACATTTCTTTCTCATTCTAATGATTCTGATTTTATTTAAAATTAATATATTACGATAATTTTAATAAATTATTTATTATTATTAACTCCTTAAAATTTAATAGATATGTTATAAAATTATACAATGTTATGGTTCATTTAGACTCAGGTTTGTGTGTTCCTTAGGAAATAGAAAAGATCACATTTTTTACAATGAAATATATTATAATGTCTCGGTGTGTTAAATTCGCATTTATACTCAGTTTTTGGATTATTATAAGCTACCAAACCAAATTTACATATTTTAATATCATGGAGTGTTACATTCTCCCCATTTTTAATAAATTATATCCTCATAATTTTCTCATGTGCTAGAATGTCAATGTATTTAAATAGGAAAATTCTTTTTTAAAAACCAACATCATTAAAATGGTTATTAAAACATCACCCAAAAAGTAAAAAAGAGAAATATAAATGTACAATTTGAAAAACACATATCTAGGTTTCCATCTCTAATAAAAATGATTTGAGGTGAATATTTCATCTTGGATGTAAAGAAAAAATAATTATAGGCAGTGATATGGATCATTGATCACATGAAAGTGAATGATGAATCAAAATTTAAGGATGAATTAACCATATATTGATAATGATTTAAAATTTCATTCATTAATATGTTGTTAAAGTAATAAGACAATAATTTTTTGAGGTTCATTTTCCTAAATTTTAGTAACTATTTTAATGTATGATAAAAATTGGAAATATATTTACTTGAATCATTTCCATTTTATAAGAACAATATCATCATTTAGTTTTTAATCATCCAACATCCAAATAATCTCTTACTCAAAGAAAAGAAATATTAAAATTTATTTTTTATTCATGAGGTATAAAAATTCACTTTTAATATATCACAAGATCTATGAAAGTGTTATAATTATTTATTCCTATTTATAATCATTTTCCAAAATAATTATAGGTAGAAAAAATTATAAAATATAATACATTAATATCTAAATCTATGAATTAGCATCACAAATTTATCATTAATAATTTTCTATCAAATAATTTATGTTAAAACAATGAAAAATTAAACAGAACATCATGTTGTCTAGTGGTAGCTGCTAAGCCCTTATTATTCTTTAATTATTGTTTAACACTAATTTTCCATTATCTAAAACACAATTAATATAAATCATATAATATCAAAATTCTAGTTATCTAATATTAAAATAACATAAATGATAACATAAAATTTAATGGTCACAAAAATAATTAAACATGTCATAATACACGTAAGGATAGTTTAAAATATAAGGTTTATTTAATTTTTTTTCTCGGGTGAATTTCAAGGGAAAAAATGGAAATTTCCCTTACCTTAAGATGTTAGATAATTTTTTTGACCACTATATTGATCCCAAAATATGTTTTCGACCTAGAATTGTTTTTGTAATTATGATACATTTTTATTATTACATAATATTTAAAATATAAATTGATTAAATATTATTAATCTCTCACGATCTAGGTGTGATATCTTAAGTTTGGAGTAATAGATCCTAATTTCAATTTATCAGTTGATTCCATAATGGTAGGGTTTTCTTAGGTTTGGTATAACCATGTGTCGGGTTCCATGTTCGTGTGTGGTCCATTTTAATTTTTTTTCTTTTTCCCTTATTTTTTCACAATTTTTTCTTTTTAATCCAGTTGTTTCTCATGAAAAAATATCCGTTGTGGATTCATTTTTATTATATAGAGGATTGAGATATAATATGGATATAATTTGGGGAGAGGGAGAATGAGTTATAATCCTAGAGCTCAAGTCGCACCGGTTCGTCTTGTGGTTGTTGTAGAATGTGGATCAGATCAAAGCTTCAATGGTTTCCACCCAAAACATAGGACTCTTATTATGCAGCCACTATAAATTCTCATAAATTAGGAACTTCTACTTTTTAACCTACTTTTTTTCTTGGGCCCATTGTGGGTTGATCATGGAGTCTTAGGATGATTCTGGGAGTTTTGGGGTGTTCTATTTGGTTGAGAGGGATTTTTTTTTGAAATATTAATAAAAATCATATTTTTTGATGAACATATGTAGTGGGATCTTATGATTCAAGGAATATTATTAAATGGAACTACATGCTATGCTCTAGTGGTACACATCGTGTAGTGTGTCTTTGAGTTGTGGAAGAGTACTCATTCAAACAAATGGTGTGAAAGTACATGGTCTAGTAAGGTACAAAGATAGTGCCCATTTTGGGTTTATGTCATGTATTCATTCATGACTAAGAGGGATACATGGCCAGGTATATTGGATATTTCCCATTATGTGTCACAAGATGTTCACTGGTAGTGAATTTTGTGTTATTGGGTGTGTTACAGGTCTAGAGTTGTTGAGGTACACGAGAAGGTACCTATGTTGGGTTACATTACTAGTAATAGACGGAATTTCTTCTACATTGGGAAGGTGCTTACATAGTGGGGATGTAAAATATGTAAGGGAGGACCCTTGTGGTATATTTCATGTACTCAATGTTCTTGTCATGTACCTCTATTACCCTTGTCTATTTGTAATTTCATTCTCCATAGTATCAGAAGTGGGCTTGTGAGTAGTACATTATGAGACTTTTCAACAAATATTTATGTCATGTAGTTCATTCAGCATTTATGGGAAATATAAATTTATTTTTTGACATTCAATTTTGTGTGGTTGTATATCATGTATTTTATTGTTCTACAATCCTTTTTGGGGTTGGGTTGTGTGTTTTGAGGATTGGGTGAGGGTGTGCACATGTTGATCACCCTGGATTTAGAATACATGATGAGTCTATTTATGGTTTTTTAGATGTATTATGTTAGTTAGAATCAAGTTTATTCTTGTACTAGATCATTATATTGGTTTCTTGAGTTTTTGGACTACAATTCATAGATAGGTACCAGTAAGAGACTTCTGTGTTATTTGAAATCATTGGATGTGAGGTATGGTTGGTTTTCATTAGGAAAGGTTTGAGAGAGGTCTGGGGGACTTATTCTGGGGAATTCCATTTATGGAAAGGTTTTCCTTGACGTTTCCTTCTCTGGTGGATCTTTTGTGGATTTGATATGGGGGTCCATCAATAATTACATTGAGAAGGCTTCGTCTATGGTTTGGTTTTGTGAGAGGATCCCTTTATCATGTGTCTACCTAGAGTTTTGGGTTTTTAGAGGTTACCCTTTGGAAGTATTCTTTCTGTGAAGTGGTTATGGGTATTGTGGTGGATACCCAATTTTGGTTTGGCATGTGTCTTGGATGATGTGGGTTTTACTGGTCTTGGATGGATGGTGTGTGTGTGTTATTTGACCATCGTAAATTAGTTTAGGCATGTTAGATTATGATTGTTAGGTTGTGAAACATTTAAGAATGAGTATTTCTATGATATTTTTCATATATCACTATTATATGATAAAAGTAGTGGTGTTGGTGTGGATTTTTTAGAGAAATCATTTTTTAAAAGATTGTGTGTGCTGGTTAGGAATAATACTGATTGGGCTATACAGGATTGCTGAAAGTTGTTTTAGAATTGAGGAATCCTTATAGAATGGAGTGAACCATAGGCCATAGTAGGTGATGGTTATTCTTTAAAGGGGTTATTTGAGTGGGTGATTTTCATTCCTAGTGGCATGTGGTGTTTTTTTCATTGGTGAGGGGGTAAAGAAAGGCTACTATTATAGTGGGAGACAACTGATTGGGTGCGGTGGAATGTCCATTATAATGGGAGTGTTACTGGAAGTATGATACCCATCAGTGTATTTTAATGGTATTGTTTGGAACACCTATGTTTATAGTGAATTTTTGGTGATGGAAGACCAACTAGGCTTCATTGGGGATAAAAGTGTTTACAGTGGAGAGCTGTTCCCAAACCACATCTTAATAGTTTATGACCAACTGGGGGAATTTGAATTGTTTATCTCGGGTGTAATTTATGTAAAAAATGTAATATTACCCTATTAGTAGATCTTAGATTAATTTTTTTCCAATCCAATGGTCTACAAATATTATGATTACCCTATTAAAGGATTTTGGTATAATTCCGATCCCTTCTTATTTTTTAAGAATATTTAATATTTTAATTAATTAAATACTCTGGTTTGTTCATGTTAATTTGGTGATATTCTCTATTCAAATAATAAGATAGGAATTTATATTTCTATATTGAGTCTATAATGGGGGGGTTTCTTTCAACGGAATAACCTCATGTTAGACACCAGGTCTAGGCCAGTCCTACTTTTCCTCATACATTTCATTGTATTCTCTTTTTCATTTGTTTTCTTAAATTATAATTGTTATGGTTTTTATTCATTGATTAATAACATATTACCACCTCTCTTGGGGTTTTATTTTAATTTAGAAAAATGAAAATAATATTAGAGTGTTAGAAAATGGGGAGAGGTAGTAGGAGGCACTATAGTGGAGCAGAGGTCGTCTTGGATCGTCATGTGGGTGTTGTGGAATGAATATTTGATCGATTCTAGAGTGTTTTCATAATGAATGCATGGCCCCTTTTATTTTTCTTTATTAAATCCTTTTATATTAGGTTTATTATGTTTTAATAATTTTTTTTGTGGTTTTAGGGACACATTTTTGGTTGATACCTTAGTTTTTTGGAAAATATTGGTGATTCGGGGTATTCTGTGTAGTCAGGAAGGATTTTTGTTTGTGAAATCACCACCACATGACATGCGGTCCAATGAGTACACATTGTGTGATCCTACTATTCGGGAAAGATTGACTTTTGGAATAGCGCATCATGTACTAGTGGTATACACCATGTAGTGGGTCTTCAGTGTGTGTATGAGCACTCGACAAAACACACCATGTGGGGGTACATATCTATGTAGGGTAGATAAATGGTGCACATAATGGGTCAATGCTATGTAATCGTATATGACCAAGTGGGATACATGGCCAGTTTTATTAGAAGGTACCCATATTTGATTACATGTAGTGTACTCGCAGTGCACATGGTGTTCTTGGGGTGTTACATTCCAATTGTGGTGATGTACATGGAAAGAAACCCATGTTGGGTTAGCCATTATGTACTAGAGGTCTTTCAATTTACCTTGGGATGGTTCACATCGAGTGGGATGGGATACACATTCGGGGAGGACCATCAGGTTACACAATGTGTACTCATTGTGCATGACATGTACCTCTCTTTCCTTATGTTTTTTGGCCTTTCATTCCACATTATAGCATAATTGTATTTGTGGTATGTCCCTTAAGAGTTTTTTTCACATAGATCATAGTGGTGGGGATGTTTTTGTCATTTAGATACCATCCAGATGGTGTTTTAGATAATTAAAACTATGTGGGATAATTCCTTTGAAGATATTATTCTAGAATACTTTAGGGGGTTTGGTTGTGAGTCGTGAGGCTCGAGTGAGGGTGTGAGATTATTTATCAACATGGATTGAATATTATGTATTATATTTATATTTTTTTTGATAGATTTTGAGTTGGATAATGGATTATCTTGTTGGATGGGATTGTTTATTTTGTTGCTTGAGATTTAGGTCTAGTTTGTGAGGGTAGTGATTGGTAAGAGCCTTGTGGATTGTTTGGAATCTTAGGATGTCAGATACAACTGGGTGTTGTTGAGAAAGGTTATGATATATTTGAGTGACATGTTCTTGGGAATTCCCTTTTTGGGGGAGCTATTACTTGAGGATTTCCACTTTGGGGGGTGTTTTGTGGCTTTGATCTAAGAATTCATCCATGGTTCCATTGAGTTGTTATAAACCAAATATTGGTTTTTACTACAAGATCCCATTCTATGGTATCCTGCTAGATATGTGTGCTATTATTGGAGACCCTTTGGTGGCTGTCCTATTTTCTATGTTCCTGGAGACCATACTGGTTTCCCTATGTTCATTGTCCTATGGAGTGGTCATTATATTTTTAGTTGTTTTAGATGAATGGTTATGGTGTTATTCAACCCTAGTGTTTGACTTCTGAATTAGAAGATTGCAGATGTTCTTTTTTAGGACTAATGAGTGAGGATACCGTTGAGATGTTATTAGACCAGATGAATTCCCTAATATTGATTTTATTACTCCCCTCCTTTGGATGTATGGTTGTTGTGAGTCAGGATTAGGGGGATAATGGATGGTATGGATGATTTCACCTTCCATAGGCTGGTATTTCTCCATGGGATATGGTAGTGGATCGTGTAGGCTATTACACTCAAAGGATATGGTTTTCTATGTTTTGAGGCATGGTTAGGTAATAAGAAGATATCCTGATAGGTAATTTTCCAAGTTGATTCTACTTGACAACATGGTTTAGTTTTACACTCCTGAGGTTGACATTGGATTCCTACTACTATTTCAAATTGCGCCATTGGATTCGTATTGCATGTTATTTATGTATTGGTGTTTGGATGGCTATGATGAGATCCTAGGGTCTTGAATGTATGCATGTACTTTTGTTAGACTTTGGATCTACTTATTAAACAAGAATACATCCTTGATGTTATGGATATGTGATCCATGTTTTTAAATTCATATGGATGGGGCCAGAGTGAGGTTAACTAACCGATGGTAGTCTGGCTAGAACATAATGTTTTTTCTCTTTGATTATCCATTCTCCTTCTTCTCAATATTTTGTTTATCTTTTTTTAGTGTCATGTTTGACTATGCTGGAAGTGACATCTATTTCATGTACTTTTTATGACCGCATATGTTTGGACAATCACTAAGGGTGTCCTACAAATCTTTCATTCTCATCACATACACATGCACAGTAGTGTATGAGTAGACATTATGTTAGAATCCAAGATGATCATGGTGTAGTGGATCGTGTGAAGGACTAGTGTTCCAGGTTAGAGTGGAGCTTCTCATGTAGAGTCTACGGATCATGCGGTAGATTTTTATCGATCATGAAGACTAGGTATGTGGATTCATTTGGATTAATTATATAGAATTCTGTGTTTAATTTTTTTAAATTATCTATATGGTCATCCATGTCCGTGGGAAATGTTTTTATGTTTCAGCTTTTTTATCTCAATGTATAATTCATTCATTATTTGTTTATATTAGTTATTTAATTATTTTCACTCTGATATTCATGTATTCTTGTATGTTTATCTTATTTCCACTTTTATTACACTCATATATGTTGAAATAGTATTCTACCTATATCCTTTTATGCCCTCACCACTTTTCTGCAGCCTTTGTTATATGAGGAAGATTTCTTAATGCCTTTTTTGAGCCGAATCAGTTGATGGGTGTTGATAACCTACTCAGGTTCATGCAAAAGAAACTTTCCCATAAAATTAAGTGAATTTTTTCTTAAATTACATTATTTTATAAAACATATACTAACTATTGTGTTGTATTTAAAAAAAATTGTAAAAATATCCCGATTTCTGGTAAAATCAAATAACATTAAAAATAAAAAGGGTTGATTAAGTCTTTAAACATATGATAAATCTTAAACCCATAACCCCATGATGGTATCCATCACTCTTAACAAAATAATTACAATTATTTATATAAAAAATAAAACCATCATTACATTCATTTTTATTTTTATTACCAATATACCATTGGTAAATATGCTTCTAAAATTTAATTCTTGAATAAAAATACATAAATACTTCATCTGTTATATTTAAATATAATCCCCTCTATGGTCAAGGGTTAACCATTTAAATAGATAATTGAATAAGATAATTCCCATTTTCCTCACATTTAATAAAATGAATTATAAATGGATCTCTATAATGAAATTCTTTTCCTACAATTATACTCATCATTTTTCCTTGAAAATTTATTAAATTATGAAATAATTTTCCACACACAAAAAAATTCACATTCCATTGAGAAACATTCTTTACTTTATCATTTCTCATTTAATATATGAAGGAAGTAAGTTCTTTTTTCTTCCATGGTCCCCATCACTACAGCTCTTAAAAAACTTCATCATTCTCTTATTTCGTGAGTTTGACATTTGGTTATGGTATAAGTATTTAATCCAAATTTGAGATAACTAATTAGGCATTTTTATGATATCATTCTATCCAGTCATCATAACATTTGGGTTCTAATTGTCACCACATTGTTTTTCATGTTCAATGTTAGCGTAATTCCTTTGGGTTCCATCCATTGTATAAAACTAAAAAGAATAGTTTGAGACAAAAATAATCACAATGTAAAAACTATATAAAAATTTATTGGATATCTAAACCAGGACACCTTCATTTCAATCGATATCTCCTTAGTTTTATCTACGGTCATTCATTGTCATCATCTATTCCGTTCCATCATAATTATTGGTATAGATTATGTGAATTATCCAAAGCATACCCTCCAAGAGTTTCAAACTAGGTGTATATTAAGGCTTATTATTGTGTACTAGGTAATGTTATATTATATACCATTGAACATTACATAGTTTAATTAAACCATTGTATATATTTTTTAGATCTATATCCACTTATAGTTTCTATATAGGGAATTATTTCTTGGAAAAATATCCTAATATATACCTACACGAAACATTATAATGTTTTTTGTAATTATACACATTTTATTTTATACGGTTATGATACATAATATTTTTTTTCACAATAATGTTATAATGGTTTCTAGTAATCTTCTTATAATTCCAACTGTAGAGACCCTGAACTTAGAAACATGGAATCAAAGATTGGTTTATTTCATTAGAATAGTATACAAGGAATAACATCCTAAATGACAGAATAGTTTAGTAGTCATAGTAAACTAAATACATAAATAATTACCACATTAAATTTCAATACATAAATTTTTTAATATTGTTTTCTGAAAATATCATTATTCCCTCTATTATATCAATGGAGGTCATTTATATTACACATCCTAGATACTTGGGAGAGGAAAAATGAAAGGTGATATCAAATTCTCAGTATGAGTTACGTAATAAAGAAGGTATCATGAGTAAATAAAGATTAATAAATAATAAATAATCAATATGGAATGTTTAATATCATAAAATGCATTCCAAGTTATCAAAAACGTTACTATCATGATTAGATAAGGAATAATAAATATGTAAATCTAAATAACTGAAATAACATTCCATTTAATCATAAAACTAAAAATGAAAATGCATCCATAGATAATATCATTATGAAAATATCATGGATATGAATATGTGAATTCTTAAAAAATTTAATTATTAATGTTTAGACTTCACGATATTAGGAGTCTTGGTACAACTATTTTTAATTCCATTCACAAGATAGTTTGAAACGGAAGGGTAGGTATACAAAGTAAAATCATTTAACTAATACTAGAAAAATGAATCCTCCCACGAGTCAACCAATGCATTAATGGGAAATTTATTACTCAGAATCACCTATTATTGAATGTCTAACACATTCTGTATATGATTAGTGATCTATTTAATTCATGAAAAAATTAATTATCAACAAATAGTTGTATGGAGTGAGGAATATAGATTAACTGTAATTTCCCCTAACAAATATATAACATTCAAGGTAACATATTTTATATAGGAATGATATGATGTTTAAGTTATAATTATATCCCTAATTAATTATTTGAATATCAAGGGTAGATGTAATGTCCTAATATTACATGAAATTTAATAATTCAGGGAAAAAAATAATGAATACAAAAATTATTCACGAATGATAAATTTAATACTTTTATTGGTAAAAGTGATATTAAACCATCCAATGAACTAATAAGGATGGCATCAATACAATCTATACCTATTGGATCATAAGTTGAAAAAAAATTTAATGATGTTCATGAATATAATTATCATAAAAATTTCATTAAAAACATTCTTGAGGAAATTCAACTTTTTCCGAATAAAAATATTTTTCAAACCAAAAGTTCACAAAATATTTTGAAAACATTTTATTTGAAAATAATATTTGAAAATTTTAATATATGATTTAGAAAAATGAATGTTCATGATGTCTGTGAATTCCATTCATTCCATACACATTGAACCAAATATCCCTTTAACTTTATAGGTAAAATATAAATGAGACCTGTTTGGAAAATGAAATGAAGATTCCAACAAAAATATTTCATAAAAAATAAAAATCTGGTTAAAAATGTTTTTTATGAATCAATTTGAATATGAATAAAAAAATTTAATTCACTATTAGAAAATATGGTTATGTAAGCAAAATAATTTTCGACTGAAGGGAGAAATAAGTCATATTTTCATTAAAAAAATCATAATTTTTTTACATTGAGAGGGAAAGAGTAATATTTGTAGAAAATTTCATGAATAACTATACGATAATAATTTTAGATTTGTTTATAATATAACAATAAAATCATTTCCTTCAATGTAAGTTCATGAATAAACAATGTTGATTAAAATGAGATGGCGAAATACACCCTTTAAATGATCACAACATTGAACTGAAAATGAATCAATGAATATGATAAATGTATCAAATATGAATCCACATAAAAAATTGGATATAAATAATATAATATTAAATATTTGTTACCTAAAAAATCAAATATTTTCAAACATAATGAATAACTAATAAAACCCATTGTTAAGAAATTGTGTTATGAAACACATTACCATGTGGTATCATTATATTTAAATCAACTTGGATGAAATAAATCAAAATGAATGTCCAAATACAATTAATTATTAAGGAATCAGGATATTACTTTTTAAAGGGGCTTTATAATCACCATTTAAAAGAAATTTTTTGTATAACATTACAATATGGCTCAATTGAGGGTAATTGAGATAAAGTCCCTTAACTCATGCTACCATTTGATCGGAAAAGAATTAGCCTCATGTATAACCATTTTAATGGTATTATGAATTTTTAACATAACTAAATTAGAAATTATGATATCATATATGATCCTTTTGTAATATCTTAGAAACCATTTGTTAAAAATATTGCATTATTACTATTGTTTCAAGTGATTACTTAATTTTTTTCTCATGAAATTTTTATCGTGAATGTTTTAGTTGTTTAGAATATTATATTGAACTAAAATCTCTAGTGTGATATAAATTTTATAAATTATTTTTTCCATCAGATAAAATATTTGAATCACTATTAAAATCTTAACATGGAGAATAGATCCCATCGCACTGAATTAGAGACATTATCATTTCCTCAATATTTAAATGGTTATGAAATTATGTGATATATTAATTTTATATAATCTATATCATATCATATATATCAAATATATTTATTAAATTTATATATATTACATTTCATTTAATACATTCATGAAAAATGAATCACATCTCTTCGCAAGGTGGTAGTCCGTCCTACAAATGATGGATGTTATTGTAATTTTATTAAAATGTAAATGTTATATTATATTTACAAAAATATAATAATATAATTAATTATATATATATATATTAAATATATAATTATAAACCTTAATGTGATATGTTTGTGGAAAATGAGTTACATCAGTTCTTGAGGCGGTTGTCCGACATACACATAATCGATAATTTCATATCATATTTGATAGATGAGTAGATGGATAGTGGTTATTTAATTAAAATAATAGTATATGATTATATAATCCATATTGGTATTATTATACAAGAATTATTTAATAATATTTAAATGAGGAGTGATAATAAATAAAATAAAAATATTTGTCTAAGAATGATACCTTTTCGTTAGACAACCACTTTATTTTGTCACAAAAATCCTTAATATAATTGATTTACAATAAAAAAGTGATATATAATATTTTTAAGGGGGGAAGGTGGTTATTTTTGTATTAATTGTATGATCCAAATGGTATTTGAAATTTGAATAGTGTAAGAGTGATGATTTCCATGTATAAGTTGGGTGGATAAAGCATATGGAATTTTTAAAAACAATCAATTACACTCTCATTTTTATCATTAAAAAATATCTATAATGGTTAATTTTAAACCCTTTATGGTTTTATGGTTGTAATAATTCCATAAAACTAGTTTCGTAAAAGTTTATGGTCATATTAACCCTTATCATTTAGTTTAACACCGTTGAAATTCACTTTTTACCTTAACAAAATTAATTAATATAAACAGTTTACCATTCATTTTGAAAAAAAATAAAATTAAATACTCTATAAAATAAAACTTATTCTTAAATGATATTTGTAACACATTTTTTCAAATTTAATTTATATCATTGGAGGAGCCCAATTTAAAATTATACCTCTAGGTGCGATGAAAAAGTGGGTTTCCAAATAGAAAACTCTCATTTATAAAAAGTAATTATGAAAATTTTTAAATTTAAAAAAATTGTATTTATTATTATATAATTTAACTATTTCTAATATAAAAGAATAAAAAATATAATTTATCTTTGAAAACTATTTAATTAAGTAAGTAGTTTCTGTATTAAAATTAGTATTTTCACTATTAATTAAAAAATGAATCCTTTTATAAAAATTGAAGACATTTACTCTATTATAATTTTAATATGATTATATTAAAAATTAAGTTCACTTTATCAAATTAATTTCTAAAAAGTGGTAATATTTTAATTTCATTTATGAGTGAAAAGCGTGACTAAATTTCATTTTAGGAAAATAAAAGTTGACAAAAAAATTTATTTTCATTTCAAATTATGATTACATTATTATTAATAAATCAATGAACATAATTTTAATAATTTATTTTGTAAAAAGTCCAATCATTCAATTTAATTATCAGTTTATAATTGTAATCAATATTATGGTTCATTTGGACTCAGTGTTGTGAGTTCTATAAGCTATCAAAGAGATTAAATTTATTTAAAAAGAAATATATCAAAGAGTTTAGGGGTGTTAAATTTTCACCAATGCATGGCTTTATATGTCATATAATCTATTTAACCCAAATTTATTCATTTTACTATATTTGTTTTTTTCATTAATTTTTATTATTTATTATATTCATGGAGGTTGGATGTTTTTTTTAATTTCAAATAGTACTAATAATTTTATTTATTCAAAATTATATTGGGATTGTCAATATGGTTAATAATTATTTTTATTTATAGAGGTAATGAGATTATTGATAATGAAAACTATAATGATTATTTATTATGAATATTATTATAATTTAGGATTTTTGATTAGAATATTAGAAGATAATGTATGAAATGACAGTAGTGATGGGAGAAAATAATATGGTATACTTTTTATGTATATGTTATTTAAATTTTTATAGGTGATGGTCATTATCTATGAAATATATACTCAATATATTGACAATGTGTTCCCTAATATAAAATTATATGTTGTACATTTTGATATAAAACTATTTTATTTTTTATTCCCTTCACCCATGATCAAATTCAGGATTTGGGGAGAAGATGATTGATAACAAGAACACATATAAATTTTACGGAGGGTCTTACTGGGTGAGGGAATTTTCCTTCCCATCGTTTTAGATTTTTTTTATTTTTTATTTGTGGGTGTTTTTCATATAAATATAGGCACACATATATCTCTGTGTTTATATGTTTTTTTCATGATGGTTCTTATGATGAGATAATTTTAGAATAGATGTAGGTTATATTTTTTTTAATCTATCACTTGTAAGGATTCCCTATTATAATCTATTAATATTAAAAAATAATAGTTATAGTGGGTAAAATATTGATTATTTTAAAACAAATACCTTCTTTTTATATTATATTTCATATATTTCCATGATCATGACTGAGGTTGTTTTGGAAGATGTCAGTTAAAATAAATTGTATTTTGGTAGAGTTAAATCTAATGTCTAATGACATTATTAGTTTCTAATGATATGATATGGGTGGTGGTTTTGGGCTTATATTATGTTATTTAAATATTTTTATTTATAATTATTTTCATATTTTTTCTATAATTATCTCATGGTCATTATATATTATATCATATATTATTTCATAGTGGTTTTATTGAAATTTAGAGATTTGTACAAGTAAATACTTATAATAAGAAATTATATACACTTAATGTTGATAATACACCCCTAGAATACTATATAATTGGTTATGTGTTATTCCATACAATTTTACATTCTTTGGAGATGTTACTATTGGTTTCAGTTAAGAAAAATAATACTATGTGGCTAAGAATGAAATTTATTTTCTATCACAAGAAAAATAAATTCAAAATTCTTCTAGAAAATAAAAAAATATCATGAGGATATGGTTTTAAAAAAACAAATAATTGGTATATACTGTATATATATGTGAAAAATTTTATAAATAATTTCATCCAATACAATGAAAATTTCATTCTATATAAATTTGAATAATAAAAATGTGACATGTAAAAATAATACAAGAACGAAAAATAAATGGTTATGAATATTCTGAGAATAAATTTTTTTCTTATCTATTATGGTAAAATATTAATGAAATTAACTAATTATTGAAATATTTATATTAAGATGCTAATTATATTATGTAAATGTTTCATTAATTTTAATTTTTTTCTTTATTAAATTTAACATTAAGAGATCCATGGATGTTATTCCTCAAAATTACATGTAATTAATGAATAATTTCATTGAATAAATATATATTGTAATCTTATAAACCAATCAGGGACTTTATAAGAACTTTAGGTATTATTTTTTTCTATGACAAATCATTGAGTTTATATGATAAATTTAAATTTTATTTTAAACCTCAAATAACTGAAATAATTATTCTCATTTAAATTAATAAATTTTATGTCACGAAATTTTTTTTTTAAATTTAGAGACAGAGTGTATGGGTCTAGAAAATTATATAATGAAAAAATCCCCAAATATATTTTTCTAAAAAATTTTTTTTGAAAAGGAAGATCTTATGATATAAAAATTAGTTAGGGGATTAAAATAGATTAATATTCCCCAAAAAAGTGTTTTATTTTAATTATTTTATACGATATTTTATATAGAAATATCTAGTTTAAAATTGGTATATTATATTATATCTTATAACAAAAATATTAACTCATTTCAGGGGGATTATGTAGCACTAGACACTATTATTCAGAATGATCCAAACATCATAACATCAAATATAGGACCATATTTTTCAAAATATAAAAAACAACATAATGTATTATAGAATTATTTACTAAACTATTAATCTATTCTTCAAATCAACATAAACTAAACAATTTTTATATATAAATCATAAAACAATCACAATATGAAAAAATAAAACAATGGATAATTTAATATATATCACTAAATAAAGAAATGGATTTATGGTTTTATGAATATCTTATATTCCATGGTAAATAAGAATATTCATTATAAAATTATTTATATATTATGTCTCAAAATGGACACATAAATATAATATAAATCCTTCTCTTAGTTAATTTCATGATATTATATTTTTCATCCTCTTGTTTCAAACATGTTTTTTATTACTTATAGATTTTCGGATGGTGTGTTCATACAATGTGTGTTTGTGGAGTTTGTATTCTCAATTTTATATAAACATATTAATGAAAAAAATTAATTTTTATTTTTTCAGAATACCATGTTCCCTAATTGAGTTTTTGTTGGTTTTATCACTTTGAATCACTACTTCTCGTTAAATAAATTTTATTAATGCATGATGTTTTATTGTGGGAGCTCATTTACTTAATGAAATAAACAATATTTTATTATATATTGTGATTTTTAAATTTTCAATGAGTACTATTTTTTAGAAATATCATATTATATTAGATAATGTTTTGTCGACACATTCTCTATTAAACCGATTATTAAATTTTAAATGTTTTATGTTCTGATTACTTGTTATATAATTAACGATATATTTTATTATATGGTGTCATAATATAATTCATGTAAATGGATTAATATAAAAGTGTTTAATATAATTCCTTGGGACTGATCGTAAATATTTTTTTCTTGAAATAAGGGCTCTAAAATCCATAAACTGATGATAAAATTTAAATTATTGTATTTTTATGAATGAATATATAATAATCATTCTATAATAAACATTTTTTCTAATGGGAATATTATTAGTCCTGACTTATTTTCAAAGAAGGTTGAAGAAAGATCATATCAAAGATTTCAATGTGATCGAAAGCCATAAAAAATCCATTATTGTGTTTTTTATGAAGGTGTGTGGGAATTTATTCTTATATCCTCACTTCAAGAATCATGTGATTTGATTGTTACTATTATGAGATATTAAAGATGTAATAATATATTAGAATTCGGATAAATACTAAATATAATTTTGAATGATGACACAAGAGGTAAAAATTATCTGGTAGTGAGTGACGAACATACTGATTGATTTCATATAAATAATGAAGAGAAAATAAGATGTATGAGTTATTTTAAAGAATATGTTTTTTTGAATCTATATGACATTATTATTGGAATAGTGGACATTATAATAATTTGTATTGGAAAAAATGAGTTAACTGTGGAAATAATTATTTATATTCATCATCAAACCTCATGGTTGAATGGGAGAAATAAAAAAAATTAAGTAAAATTATTATTTTTGAATAATTGATTCATGAAAATAGAAATTCATTTTACTCAAAACCAAATAGAATTTTTATGAAAAATTATGTATTAGGATTACATGAAAGGTTATAACCAATTGATTGGGAAGAACATTAGATATTTTGAAATGGTGATGTGAACATTATAACATAGTACATAATCATTCAATATTTTCAAGGTCCTTGACATGTATTTGATTTGACGAATAACTTCATTTTCATGGTATATGGGATGATGTGGAATTAGGTTTAATAACTATAGATATTGTGAGCAGAATCACATAGGGCTCTTTAATGGTGTCCTAATATATAAAATAAAAAAACATTACCATATAAGTATTTTAAATATTTCACTCAATGATAGAGTAAAATAATTATAACATTGAATTTTTGGAATGAAAATCACGGAAATATTGGCCCTAAGGATTCATCGACCTTGTACACAAAGGGATTTTTGATGATTTCGTATGTGGAGTATGATATATGATAATTTTTCATCTTGTTATGGCATTGTAATATTCCCAATATATTATTTTAGAAAGAACATGAGAATATGAAGTTAAACTTGGTATGTATAGATGTATGGAGACCAACCACAGTTTTATTGCACATGGTCATATTATACTATATTTCTTTCATTGATTTTGATAGAGGTAATTTATTAGTATTTTTCCTCAAACATAAGACCAAAGTTGTAAAAAAATTCATTACTTGAAAATAAATGGGTGAATATGAGACATTAATGAATAATAAATGATTCAAGGATAATGGTTTTTAGTATAGAGAAAGAGGGTTTTAGATGTAGTTTTGGATTGAAGGAATTCGAATAGATAATATTTTTCTTTGAAAACATGATCAAATTTTAATGGTGAAATAGATAAAGAAAAATTTAAATTATGGATCAAAAATCCATATTTTATATTTCATATTCTCAATGGTTTTTTGGGATGAACATGTGAAATATTCCACTAGTCTTGTGATGTAGTGTCAATCAATCCCATTGGGGTAGTAACATACAAAAAAACTATCAGTGTGATAATTGATAGATTTCACTCACTGGAATGTTTTATAATCAATTTTCTACACCAATTTAAATTCTAAATAAATTTATAAATTTACAATTATTTTTCAAATATATTTAATTATTAACTATGATACTAAAAATATTAATTTTTACCTAAATGATGGTAATTAATCAATTTTTAATAATTAATTCCTTAATGATAAGATCATAAGGACGGATTTTAATTTAGTGGTATGCCCAGTTGGAAGAAAAACATTATTATTGTATTATGTTGATCTAAACAGAGGTTAGTTGGTGTCATTATATTATGGAATAATAGAAATTTTATAGGATTAACCGCACTCAGGGATATAATATTTTTATCATTTTAAATTTTTATTTGAGAATAATATAGAAAATTGGTTGAATCCTGTTCAAGGACAGAGAAGTGTTTAAAAATTATATTGTTGGTAAGAAGATGAAGCATATTAATTTTAGTTCTCTATTACGGTTTGAGGAAAAATGTAATGGTTTATTTCTAGATTTTCTTTTTTTCAATTTATGAACAATATGGAATCTATGTTCTTATATTATTCATAAAAAATAAGAAAGTCATTGTAATAGGTGTTTGTGATAATTAAATAGTTAGATTCCTTTCATGTATTTGATACATTTTTTCTAAAAAATTTACAAATAGCATGATAGAACTATTAAAAATTTGTTATTCATTTGAATAATAATATATACAGTAGGAATTTATATAATTCATAGTGGTAGTAAAGGTTTTTTCATTAATTGAAATGAGTAAACATTAGTATGACATTCTCTCCTATTATGAAAAACAAAATATTTTGGTTGGTTCTCAAACTAGTTTACAAAAACCAGTGAAAAATTCTCATTTTTCTATAGGAAATACCTATGGATATATTTTATATAATAATCTATATATGTTATAGTCATGGTCATTCCACCCATAGAGGATATCAATATTTTTATGTCACATAGTTTATAACCATGGGTGTATGGTCTACAACTAGAGATAATGTCTCTGGATATATAATCTATGGAGGGGACCCACTAACCATAGTTTTATTATTGTATCTATAAGTATTTTTATTCATGGATTGAGAATTTGAATTTTGGATTGAAAAAATAAATAAAATTCAATTATTTGACCCTAGGATCTATTCAATGTTTCATTTTACACTTTACCAAAAACATGTGGCAAACTATATATATATGTTCAATTATAATTATTATTTACTTAAAAAAATAATATGGTGTTGGGTACTAGAATATATGGCAAGGTTTTTGTCAATTGTGGGTATCGTGGTCATGGTAAATATTTACAGTCAAGATCTACATGGACAATGTATGTAGAAATATCCCACACCCATTCCCTGAAACTAATTTTTCTACATAAGTTATGGAGATAGAATATATCAATGAGAATATTTTGTAATGGCTTATACCTTCCTGTCTTGTTGTATATCTAGTTTCGGAATTGGAGGAACTCCAAGGATTCTCATGTATGGTTCAGTGGACTTTGGAGATTTAATAAGGCTGCAATGCATTTTTATGATGTGAATACATGTTCATGAAATGATAGGTCTTTCAAATATGGATGATTGTAATTAATTTATTGATGTTTAAAATTGGAGTTTTGTGCTTAATTAACTATGTTAATGAAAGAATAATAGCTGAAATAAATGAAATCAAGGTTGATCTTCCATGAAATTAATTAGATATTCATTGGTATTTATTTTAGTGTTTTCACAACATGAGATTAATTCATGACATAAATTCATGGACCTAAACCAACTCCCACCATGAAACAATGTTTCATGAAAGCAATATGAAAATTTATATTAATTATATAAATCCCTCAACCATCCAAATTTCTATTCACTCCTCATGGTTGGTGGGTGAACCCTATGTATTTTTTGTAGTATCATCTATAACCTTTTCTCCTTCTCTAATCACTTATATCAATAGGTTTCTATAATGAAATTTTTAGTGAGTAAATACCACTTACACCAATGATTTTTGGGATTCCTCTTGTGTAATTCATGGTGGTTACATTATTCTAGTTGAGAGAGTGTTTGGGATACATTTTTCATAGTCTCCTTGTGTGGTTTATCCTAATCATGGATTTATTCATGTGGTTGTGTTATTTTTGTGATATATACTTCTCCCTATTTCATGTTGTAATTTAGAAACCATGTTTGAGGTATAATATCTTCATTGTCTAAATATTTATGTGCATGAATCTGAATTATAGGATTTTTATACCTTTTGTTAGATAGTATAGGTAATTATAATAATATAATTAATTTTATAAATATAAAATTGGTGGTAATGGATTGGAAATGAAATGTTTTCCTACTTTAATTCAAATTACTATGTGACTATATGTTCCTCTAACAATTTTTGAGAATCATGGTTGGTTTGATATTTTCTTGTGTTGTAGTAGTGATAATTATGAATCATTTGTTTTTATTCTGGTTGGAACTCACCTTGAAGGAAATTATTAATATCTTTTAATGTGTTAATGAATCTGTTTCCAATTAAAAATCAATAATTGCGTGATTATACTTGTGATAAATAAGTTTTGATATCAGAAAATCCTTGTAATTTAAATTGTTGTAAATGTTGAAGTTGATATATGTTATTATGTGTGGGTTTGTTTTTTATACAACCATTATTGATATGGGATGTTGTATGTTGATGGTTGTTAATGGATTGAGTGTGAAAATATTTGGGATGTAAAGTACTAGATGGATGGCATAATATGAGAGTGGTTCAATGTACGATGGTTGTGATATGTGATTTTTATGGGGAGATAGAAGGATAATGGTATTGGCTAGGTATCTATTAGGTTGTGGGGAGGGTTTCATGGGTTTCATGGGCTATTGTATGTTTTGGTTGTTCAATTTTATCAGTTAACCGTTGAATAAATATGAAATTTTATAACTAAGAGGCCATTGGTTGTTAAATGAATAATCATGGGGTTGAATAAAATTTAAAAATAAATTGAATATAATGTGTTCTAAGTGGTTTAAATAAACTAAATAATAAATTAATAAACTATTTTTATGTGAAATGAAAGGGATTAATAATTTAGAGTTAATGGGTGGATATTAATTAAAGAAAATAGGAGAACCTATAATTAAACTTTGTTGTTTTTTTCTATATGGGGTTGTTATGTGGGGTGATGCATTTAATGGATGAAGGGGTTTTGATAGAGTTCAAGCAGTGCATGGGTGGTGATGTGGAGTATATTAGTATAGCTTATGTTAAACTATGGGTTCAGTGTTGTATTCAATCTATATGTCATGAATATTTTACTATTTATTTATATTCAAAAACCATGTTAGATAACCTTACTAATAGTTGATTGTTTTTGGGATTGTAGTGTTTTCCACATCATCACGATATGTGGTCAATAAAATTGATGGATACCCCGACTTCCCTGAAATTCTGTCAATAGTCGTAATTATATATAGTGGTGTTTTATATTACCCAATGATGATACAGGTTGGTGTTTGATATTACACAGTGATGATGAGGATTTGATAAATGGTAGTGGTTATACATGGCCATACTATGACATATATTTTATTTCCATCACAGTTTTGATACCATATTTCCCTTATTATGTGATGTGGTTGTGATGTTATGTGTTTGGGATGTTTTCATAAATGATTCTTGAACCAGATTCTAGGCCCTTTGGGAGGTTCCCCGAAATAAGGATTCATTTTGGCCCTGATCAGAGATGTCTAGATATGTGATGTGATAATAATGTTAGGGGTGGTAACACTGGAAGGATTATAATGGGGAGTAAGACTAAAATCCCATTAGATAAGTGATTATGTTGTGCATTTTCATTATATATTTTTTATTACTTTTTAATATATTGGATGAATTATTTGGTGACAATTTTATGGTGAGGTTATTATTTTTGTAATTGAAATTTCAGGAGCTTGTTGATTATAAATTTAAATGAATGGTGCATTACTGTTATCTTTTCACATATGCCAAAGAGACCTTGGGTACAATCCCATTGATTTACTAGTTTATACTCAACATGTATATATATAGAGATCTTAATTCAGGTTTCTTATAGTATTTAGGTACTAGGATAGATATTAATGTATTGGATATTGGAGTTATTGTTGATTCAAATCATTAGGATTGAAATTTAATTTTTTACATGGAGTCTGTTCATATATTTTTTGACATTGTTTATTCTATATAGGATATTTATGTACTTTTATATTATGTAATTTTTTACTTGTTCATTATTAACTATATCAACTGATCCTGTATTATTATTTAGAATAATGTCTACTTTATGTGATATTTGTATACCCTCAGTGATAGTCTCCAACCTGGGGCCTGTTGAAGGTGGGAAATGTGGGGGTCATTATTAATCTTACTTCTTTATCGACCTTGTAGGGGTACCTCATATGGAGTGGTCATTATAGTGTGGTATAAATGGTTTTGGTAGAGATATAGGAATATTTTTTGAGTTATGAACTTTGATGATTTAATGTAGTGGTTGGGATGTGGTGTCAGTGTATCTCGGTACAAGAGAAGTGCTTAAGAGATAGTCTAGGAAATAGATTTTTTGGTCACCCAATGATATGATACAAAAACCATTAGTCTATAAAGTGGTCGAATGAGGTTTTCACATCTGTAGGGTAGAGAAATAAGGAATATGCATCATGTCTATTTTCATTCATGTATGAATCAATGTGATTTTTGAGATTAAATAAACAAAAAAAATTGAACAATCAAAAAATTCCATGCTATTTAGATTAGTAATTCCCTATATTTCGTAGGAATGGATCATAGTTATCATCTCTGTGCAGCTTAGGAAATAATGGTTTAGGAAGATGAACTATATGGACAAATTATGATCAACATGATAGAAGAAGATATGGCCTGGTAGAAATTAATTCCATGACTTTTATTGGAAGATCATGGGGTTAAATAAGTGAAGATTCTTGGTTCTAGATAATTTTTCATTGTTGAAGAAGATTGATATCACATTTGGTCTAATTTGGGATATAGTTGAGTTGTTGGTGTTGTGTATAGTTAATAGGATTCAAGGGGATACATGTCATTAGGGGATATTATATCCTGGTGACTCAAAAAAGAAAATAGTGTCAAGGAAATACTTCTAGAAAGATATCTATTTGGAGTTAATTTCATCAAAAATTAAATTGACAATAAGTAAGAGGAAACTTGCATGGTCTAATGAATGTGATGCGAGAAGAAATTCCTTTAGATCTAGATATTTTTTTATGAATGTTCAATTTATTTTCTACCTTTTCCACCAATATTTAATTTTTGAACCCCACACTCCTTTGTTTCTCCTAATATTTTCAGTGCATTGGGGTTTTATGTGTAGTTACATTTTCTTATCTAATTTTTATACCTGCTAGTTAGAGGTCAGGCTACTTTATTTTTTGTGACTCTAGGATGTAGACTCTTGAAGGGGTAATACCAGTTAGTTGGGGATTTATTATTTCTATAGGTACATCCATAAACTGATATCATTTGTATGTATGATCTATTTCCCAATCATATATTAATCGATTTATTTTTTGGTATGGTTTAGTTTTTTGATGAAGTGTTCTATCTAGTGGGGTTCGTTGGTGAGAAAGGTTAGAAGACATGTGGTTGGAATGTGAAACCAATTTTAGGTTAGTTACCAATGTTGTTAGTGAATTTATTAGGGGATTATATTCCCCTAGTAATAGAGGAGTGCATTGATGTTTTACGGAATGAGGTTATCACATTTCCCCATGATGTGATATATAGTTTGGGATAGAGTTAAAATGAGGAAGGAATATTATTTCAAGGGATCCACATCAAATTGTTCATATAAAGATTAATATTTTGATGCTACAGGTTGATGATATTAGGAAGAGGTGTTTCATTTAAATTAATTTATCTAAATTGGATTCTCTGGTGTTTTTATCTATGAAGGTAAATAATAGATATTGGTTGTGTGTGGATTACTAAAAGTTAACTAAAGTGAGATTCAAGAACTATTACCCCCTTCTAAGGATTGACTATCAATTTTACCAACCTAATGGACCATTGGATTTTTATAGTTCAATTTTTGGTCAACATATCACCATATGATAGTGAAGTATGAGAATATCTTAAATACTAACTTTTAGTACATGTGTGGGATGTTTGAGTTTATAGTCATTCTAATATGCATCAAAAACACATTATTTGTATTAATAGGGATCAAGATATTTTTATTTTGAGATTTTTATAACCAGTTCATGGTTATATTTATTGATAAAATCATGATCTTATTGATGTTAGAAGAAGAGTGTTCTGATCATCTCAGAGATATATTATATGATATTTGAAACCACTAGATCTGTGTAATGTTTCTCATGTGTAATATCCAGGTGAGAAACATGCATTTCATTAGTCAAGTGGTGCATTATCCTAGTCTATTCATTGACTTATTAATTATTGAGTCATTTTTTCATGGGAATAACTAAATAATATGGGAATTATGTGTTGTTTCCTTTTTCTCATGGGCTCTAGTTAGACGTTTCTATCTAAATTTAATAGAATTTCATCCCCATGGAACATTTTTACTAGAAATGATGATAATTATTTACATATATTTATTTCAAATAACATTTAGTTTCATGAAATATAAGTTTTCTAACTTTACAATGCATTAATTACCTAATCGGGGGGTAAAGATCAAGGTGTTTTGTGACATATCCAATATTTGTTTGGTATTCTTACTAATGAAGTTGGATAATTATTTCCTATAGGTATAATTAGTTATTATTAGAAAATAATAATTATCTCACCCATGCTCTAGAGTTTGAGGTAGTTTTTTATTCATAAATAGTAGTAGCATTGTAAGAACCTAGTTTTTGCTATGAATGAATTTGGAATAATCCTGATGATATTCCAGAGAATCACCTTGAGACGGTATATGATTCTGAGCCCTGGAGTGGCCGGAATTAAATTTTCAGTGCGTTCAAATTGGTCACACCAAATAAATGGGATAACTCCCAAGCAGTGCTTTGGATCCTAATTTTGAGTGTATTGATGGGTCTGAAATGGTTTGTTTACCCTTGGAACGTCAAAAAGCATGTCGGCGCGGGACGTTTGGAACCCTTGCTCACTATAAGAGCATGGAACGGATAAATTAAGTAATTAATTTTTTCTTTTAATGTATTAACTCAATTATCACTTAAAAAGAGGCTCAGATTGGGAAACTGAGTGCACCGTTGAGTTTGGAACGTGTCGTTTACCCTAGGAGGGGTGTAAGGTTCGCGGGCGTGGTATGTCAATGAAAAATGGCCTTATGGAAGTTTTTGTAATTTGGATGTCTCGGGCGTTCAGTTTTATAACATTAGAATGACACCTCAGATTAAAATTATGATACCACTGTTGCGCTCCGAGCGTTATGTTTACCCTAGGGGAACCATCCTTTTTGTCTGGGTTGGGAGAGGAGTCAGGGGGAATGTCGGGCTGGGGGTTTTAGTGTTTTCTATATAAACACACCCCCTCCCTCTTCTTCTTCTTCTCCTAGGTAGCGGCAGGCTGCAGCCCCCTCCCTCTCCTCCTCCACTATAGCAAGGCGGCTCCGAAGAGGCGGCTCTGACAAGGCGTGGCCACTACGGCGGGTCGACGGCGTTTCGTCGGGCTACGCCCACGAGGTAGGAGGTTTTGTTCTCGTTTTTAAATTCCCACACATACATTGAATAGAGGTTTTAGTGTCTAATTGCTAACCTATCTTCAAGACAATACCATAGTCCTGTAGTGTATGTTTTGAGCTTTCCGATGCTTCTTTCGGAATTGAATTCCAAGCTCTGAGGTCACCGCAATCGTCCGCTGAAGTTCTGCGGGTTTTTAGGTTTTTTTTTCAGCATCCGGTGGTTTCTGGCAGCTCCAGGTGGCTTCAGGCGGTAGCGGTGGCTTCGGGACGGCGGTGGAAGCTCTGGGATGGTGGCGGATTCAAAGGAGGAAAGGTGGATGTGGGCTTCGCCTCGGCGGTGGAAGCACAAGGGCGCCGGCAGGGCGCGGCGAGCGGGGTCGCGGCGCAACCTTGTCGGCAAATCGAGCCTCGCGTCCCGCGGGCCTCGGGGGAAAAGGGGACAAGCCCTGTCAGCCGGTTAATGGAGGAGGGCCGCACTGTGCGGTTGGGCGGTGTGCCGGCACTGCACAGTGGGCTGGCCGGCACGGGCTGGCCCGAGCGAGGCGGACCGGCCGGACCGGGCCGGTCAGGGCCAAAAGGGGTTCTCCCCTCACCCTAAAAATTCGGACGCCCATATCTTTTGCAATGGACATCTGTTTCCCATGCCATCTACAGCATCGTGTACCTCGCGTCAATACGAACCTTTTGATATGGTCAAGGGGATTTTTCAATCATGGGATGGAGGCCACGAAGGCACGACGCGACGTTAAGTGGACGAGCGTTTTTCTCGGGGGTTCTTGTTTTGGAAGGCACGGACACATCCGATGTCCATTTTGAGCGTCGTTAGTGGCATTGCGACCCTGGCATTGAGCCGTAGTTTTCCAGTGCAGTTTCGGGCATTGAAACCAGAGTTGAGGCATGGGCCCCACGACCCATCTTTTGAGCTACGTGTAGCATTTTGTAACTTATGCATCGGACATCCGTTCGGGGAATGCGAGTAGTCGTTTTTGAGTGTTATTCCGAGGGGATTGTAATATTGCAATCCAGCCTCTCTAATTCCGCACGCTGGTGCTGGCCCCGCGAGGGCCGTTTCAGGAGTTTTCGTTGATTTCTTTCTTTATCACCGGGTGTCCTTTTTGGACAAGTGAATAGTCCATCTTGTGTACTTTTTCGAGAGGATCACAATGGTGTGATCTTTTCATTGTGTTTCGGGACGGGGATGTGGGTCCCACGTAGCACCGCTCGTGTGTGGTGCACCAGAATCCATCTTTTTCTCCGGATATTTGTTGTGATCAAGTGATCAGTCATGTTGACATGTTTTTCCGAGAGCATTATGATGGCTTAATATCCCAACCTTTTCCGGGATTGTGGTGTGGGTCCCACCCGACCAGGCTATGGTGAATAGTATCTTTTCCACTAGGTGTCCATTTTAAGCAATTGAGTAGTCAATCCCATGTGTTTTTCCAAGGGGATCGCTATGGTGTGATCCATTTGTTCAGTTTCGGGATATTGAGGTGGGCCCCACACAGGTTGGTTATGGTGAATAATACATTTTTCACCAGTTGACCATTTCGGTCATGTAAGTAGTCTATCTCACTTGTTTTTTCAGGAGGATTAAAATGGTGTAATCTGTTTAGGCGAGTGGGGCCTCTTACATGATATTATTAAATGTGGAAATACGAAATGTGTGCTTGTGGTGGTTCTTCCTGTGGTGTTTGTAGGGAACCCTTCGCGTGTGATCGCGTTAAGTCCAGGGAGAGTGATGTAGGTGTTTAAAGAGATGTGGATGGTCGTTCATCAACCGTTGAGGTGGAATTTTGGGGTTGTTATGTTTACACCATCGCATTGATGATGGGTGTCATGTGCACATTAGTCTTTTGACTGGAGATGTGGTATACTCTTGGAGTATACGAGAACGCTGGGAGGTACATGTGGATGTTGGTACCTGAGATCATTTGTGCACTTGGTTGGGGTTTACATGGGGCCACACGTCGTGTGGGTCCCATGTGTGTGTCGTGTTCTACATTACGTAGATTAAACCTCTCACAACGTTGAGGGTACTCCAGTTCACGATGGTTTAGACCAGCAGGGTTGAGTGGGTTGCTCATCGACTTCTTCAGTTTTACCCTCCAGTAAAGACTGTGTAGTGGGTTGCACACTGAATTCTAGGGTTTAAACTCTAGAAGATACTAGGCAGTGGGTCACCCTTTGACCTCTTAGGGTTTACCCTCCAACAGAGACTGGGTAGTGGGCCACCCGATGACTCTTGAGGGTCTAAACTCCATCAGGGCTGGGCAGTGGGTCGAACGTCATCTTGTTCTGAGTTTACCCTCCAGTAGAGACTCAGTAGTGGGTCACCTGTCGACTTATTCCTAGTCTACCCTCCGACAGAGATTGTGTAGTGGGTCTCTTGTCAACTTGTTTAGGGTCTACCCTCCAGCAGGGCTGGGCAGTGGGTCGCTTGACAATGTGTAACACCCCAAGCTTCTACGGTACGCTTCTCTTTGAATAATTTGATAGTGTGTGTTGTACGCAACACCGAGTTCTAACACACCATAACCAATCAAACTAGCTGATATGAATAGTAATACCTACTTTTTGAAATTATATATATTTTATATTTCAAAATGGACTTAATTTTTGGATTCGGAATATCGAATTTAGCCTAAGGTGAAATTTTGGAACATTTCGGATAACTTTCATATTTTGATGAATAATGAAAATTACTAAATTTTAATTATAAAAAACTTTTTTAATAAAAATAATTAATAGTGATAAATTATGAATTTCAGTAGTTTTAAAGTATATTTAGAATATATTTTTACCATTAAATATAATTTTGGTCATTGGACATTATTTTACAATTAAACTGAACATAAACAAGTGTCAATCTTTTGATAGTTATTATCTCTTAAAAACACGCTTTTTGTTTTGACAGCGGGAATTAATTTTAAATTAATTTCTTCCACTTCTGTGTTTTGAATTTAGGAAAATGGATTCCATATTTGGAATCAGGATGTTCAAATTGTGTAAATAGGTAGCATTTATTTTTAGACATTTTGAATAATTACTGCGGTAAATATTTTATTTACCATGGTTAAAGGGTAAATCCGGTAAATAAGGGTTAAAAAATAATATTATAATAATAAAAAATTATCCTAAAACGTTTCCTAACCTTATTGGTGGACACATACCCGACCATGGGCATCCTTGGGTCGATTTGGGTACCCCTTAGAGCCACTTGTATGTGGTAGGGACACATTATATTAATAAAGTTAAAATAAAAATAAAAATGGCATAAGCTTACATCTTTTAGAAGAACAATTTTTACATAGGTTTATACATGTTGGATTTTCAATTATAAATATTCATTAGAAAGATAAAACGATTTACTACATAATGATATTTTATTTATAATTTTTAGACATCAAATAATTTAAATTATTAATGACACAATAATGATGCAATGTTTACCTCATTAATAAATCATTTAAATAAATAAGATTATAATGATTACAATATTATCTAAAACCTGTCCAATTCTTATTGGTTGATGTTATTCAGAATATGAGTCATCTTATCTTCGACCTCAATGATTTTTGGACCATTATTAACCGAATATAATTATATTATAAAGTAATAGTTTTACTCTTTCCTAAAGAGCCGCTCCTCTTCCTTATAAAAGGAGACCACTCCTTCTCATTTCTTCACACCTTCAAAGCCTTTTCGTTCAGCCAAACTCTTCCCAAATACTCTCCCAACTTCCTTCACTACAACCTAGAGGCCTTAGTTTGATCATAAAGCCATCTTAAGGATCCCTTTTGATCAAATCAAAAAGGAAGAACCCGAAGAAGAGGTAATGTTTTCACCACCCCTTTTCAAGTTCCTTTCTTCTTCCACTTCTTCTTTCTTTGTTCATACCATTCTAAAATAATAACTCAAGTATCTCACATATACTGTGATGTTATTATAAATATGGTACAACCATATTCAGTATTCTATCCACCCTTTGAATAACATGTCACCATACGTGCGTACGTACGGCTTACCGTCTCCACGTCGTGGTGTAATTGTTATTCAATATAATATTATTTGGATGGGTATAATAATGATGTTTAACTCAGTTAAATAATAAATATAACATGTTAAGGATTCTGTATATATGATATACCATCCATTTATATATTATTTTAATATCAAAAGAATGATATTGTCGCTCGTGCGTACGTACGGACTACCGTCTCCACGAACGCGATGAGATTCATTCTCCATCATATCCATTCAAGTATAATTATCATTTGATGATTTAAAAATGATTTTTAAGGACTTGATATCATTCTGGATATGAATAAGATACAACAAACATGGCTTATGTAACAAAACATATAAAAGAAAATGAGTAAGTTAACACCCGAAACGACGATAATTCTAAGATATTATTAACAAATCAATGTTAAAAGATCATATATGATATCATATTAATATATATGATTCTTGTATAATTTAATAACAATTATTTCACCATTATACAGGAGTTTACCTACCCCAACCAAGGAAAAGTACAAGGTAAGGGGTTTTCATCTCACTCCTTATTCCCGTGAGATTCATGACATATTGCCACCATCACCTTTTGTGTGGTGTATGTACTGCCCACAATTATATTCTTTGTGAAATACACTATAATTTATGTGTATTTACATATTCATTGTATGATACCTCTTTCATGGGTTGTATGTTTCATAAGTTACCAAATTGGTAGGGGTTATTTCACAATCTCTTCATTATCCGTGGTTGTTTATAGGTAATAATCTACTGGGATCTCGTTATCATCCACGTCCATGTTTCTTCAAAATGTATTTCAAAACATTTTTAATATTTAAAAAAATATGGGTTAAAGTCATTTATACCCTTGTTTGACTTTTTATAAGAGGTTTATAAGGGAATCTTTCCGTCGTTTTCCAAACAAGGTGCTTTTTAACCTTTTCGACAGAATTAAGATAAGAATGTTTTTTTAACTTATACAGCGAGTGTGGTTATTTTCCGCCGTTATAAAATCATCAAAGCTTCCCTTACAATCTTATAAGAATATTTTCAAAGAAAATGTTTTATTTTATAAATATATGTCTCTTAAATGATTTCAAAATAGAAACATACATTTCTTTAAAAAGAGTTTTGATTTCATCTATGTCAACATCCTTTGATGGATTTTACGCTTATTTGAGGATGATATATTATGATACAAAACTTTTATATTGTATTGAAGGTTTTGTGATATGTTTGACTGTGGATGTGCTATTTTTTATATACCATTCATGGTTTATGGTGAAAGTATTGACATTTCGTATGGTAATTTTAATACGAATGTTTATGTTATGTTTAAACCTTTTCATATGGGAATGCATTGGACTTAATATGTGACGGGTAGAGCCCGCTATAGCTCCTCTATGCATCGGTAGATCTCATGAGACAAACTAGTGTCTTGGCACAAGGCCTTGGAAAAATCTTATTTGTAGTCTTGGCATGAGGCCTTGGCTATGTGGTTATGATAGTCTGGCATTATGCATTCCATCATTATGAAAGTGGTTATTGATATTGCATGTGATTATTCAATTAGTAGAATATCCATGTGAATAAGTAAATGACATTATTTCATTTTATTTATGTCGTACTATGTTGAAGTTAAAGTTTAAAAGGCTTTTGTTTTAGTTATACATTTCTTTAAATGTTTATTATTATTTATGAAAGTTTCCGCTATATTGTTATCCTTACTGGGCATTTGAGCTCACGCCTTTTCTATGTTTTATTTTCTGAGGATGTGAAGTAGTAAATTATGAATGACTTGAAGGGATATTATGAGGGGTTAATAGTGTGGACTATGGAGACAATATGTTGTTGTAGTAGTTTTTTTTTATGATGTAATGTAAAACTTATGAATATATCTAGTGTTTCCAAGGCTACTAAACCAATCGGTCTTTCGAGATTTGATCTTTCTTGTGATCATGCCAATGTTATGTAATTAATGCACCGACTCTAGTTAACTGGGGTCGGGGCATTATAGTTGGTATCAGAGGAAGTTTAGTACAAACATTGGAAGCTAGATTTAGATAAACTCTGATTAGAGCACGTAGACCTAAGATGAACTTTGAGGATTAGTATAGAAGAACTTCCTAGAATTTTGGTATTGTAGAGATTTTGTGAGTTTTCCGAGCAATACATCCCTGTCTGGATACGAGCAGGTAGAGGTGGCTCTGGAACAGATGTATCTAGGGGTAAAACCTGAAAACACTGCTTTGAGCTAGACTCGAACGAGAACTGGTGTACGACAACGGGCCTTGCTGCACTCTTGGTTACGACACTCCCGGGGGATATGCTAAGGATAACTCTGATTTTCTTTAAAAATCATTATGAAGGGTTTATGAGTATATAATTCCTCAAAGAAAACATTTTTATGATTATGGATTATATCCATAAATAGTTCAATTTATGTTAAGTGTTTTATAAGTATGGGATTACGTATTTTGATTCATAAACTGATCTAGTTTATGCCATTGTTTAGAAATGGAGCCTAGTGGAAGAAATGGAAACTGTATCAATGCACGCACTCCATGTAGGGATTTCCCTCCTTCTAAAGATAATTATAGTGGGGCTGGTGATGCAACTGGTGCCGATCAGCTAATCACCATACTGGGACAACTTACTCAGGTTATGAATAATAACCTTACCCGTATGGAGCACCCTGATCCGCAGCGTGGAGGATCAATGTTAGATCGATTCATGAGGCAACAACCACCAACGTTCAATGGGAGTACAAATACCTTAGTAGCTGAGCAATGGATAAATTCCGTAGAGAAAATATTTCAGGCTTTGGGGAGAAGTGAAAGGGAAAAAGTTATCATGGTAGTTTACCGCCTCACTGGAGATGCTGATCAATGGTGGTCATTGATACAAAACATGAAGGAAGATGATGGAGTATCAAATATGGAATGGAGGGAGTTCAAAGATCTGTTTTTTGAAAAATACTTCCCTCGCGACCATCGAGCAGATATGGAAAGGCAATTTCTAAGTCTGAGACAGAAGGAGGATGAGAATGTCGCAAAGTATGAGGCTAACTTTACAAGGTTAGCAAGGTACGATGGTGATTATATACGTAACCAAAGAAGTAAGATTGATCGTTTCTTTGATGGGTTAAAACCATTTCTCCATCGAGCATTAGTCTCACAATCCTTTTCATCGTACGAAGACATTGTCTCATGTGCTATCAAGACCGAAAAGGAATTCTCTAAGTCTTATGACTTTAAAGAAAAGCAAGAGAAGAAGAGGTCTGCTGATCAATCTGGGAATGGAAATAAGGGGAAGAAAGGAAAGGTTGAATATCCATCCTGTGATAAATGTGGGAAGAAACACCCCGGTGCTTGCTTGAAGGGAATGGGAGTCTGTTACAAGTGTGGTGAAAAAGGCCACCAAGCTCGTGATTGCAAAGGGAAGAAGGAAGCCACCAACGTTCAGTGCTACAATTGCAGGGAGATGGGACATTATGCAAATGAATGTCCTAAGCTTCAGGAGGACTTACCGCAGAAAAGGACAAGGGATCAAGGCCAGGCTTATGCTATCACTACTGCTGAGGTAGAAGCTCCGAAAGACGTGGAGGCAGGTAATTTAATGGTTTCCTCAAGTTTAGCAAATGCATTATTTGATTCTGGATCATCGCATTGTTTCACATCTTCCCAGTTTGCTAAGAAAATTAGATATTTCCAATTTGATTTAATAAGGGAGTTGTCAGTTAAAACTCCTAAAGGAAGTATCATTACAACAAAGTTTTGTGAATCAGTCCCCATTAGAGCACATAAATTTTCTTTATCTGCTGATCTCATCGTCATACCTATGATTGAGTTTGATATAATCCTCGGTATGGACTGGCTTTCGGAATATTATGCGAAGATTTATTGTAAGAAGAAAGAGGTTACGATTCTTGATGATAATGATATGGAACACCTTATTTTTAGAGCAGAATCGTCACCACCTAATTCTTATTTAGATCCACCCCCAGTAGCTCAACTTAATTCAATTATTGGGGAAAAATAGAATGAAATAACTGTCGGTGAGGAAAGTAATGTTCAGATAGAGGATGTACCTGTTGTGAAAGAATTTGTAGATGTATTTCCGGAAGATTTACCTGGACATCCTCCATAACGAGAAGTTGAGTTTTCCATTGATTTGATTCCTGGATCAAGGCCTATATCGAAGACACCTTATAGAATGGCCACTGTAGAATTAGTCGAACTAAAGAAACAACTAGAGGAATTGAGTAATAAGGGATTTATTATCCTTAGTGTTTCTCTATGGGGAGCCCCTGTTCTTTTTGTTAAAAAGAAAGATGGATCTATGAGGTTATGTATCGACTACAAGGAGATCAATGCTATAACGATAAAGAACAAGTATCCCCTACCTCGCATTGATGATTTATTTCACCAACTGCATGGAGCTCAATACTTTTAAAAGATTGACCTTCGATATGGATACCATCAGTTGTGTTTGAAGAAAGAAGACATTCCGAAGACAGTATTTTGAACCAGGTACGGGCATTACGAGTTTACTGTAATGCCGTTTGGATTGACTAATGCACCCTCTGTATTCATGGATCTGATGAATAGAGTTTTCAAGGAGTATCTCGATGAATTTGTGGTGATATTTATTGATGATATCTTGGTATACTCCAAAACCTACGAAGATCATGAAAATCACTTGCGCATTATCTTGAAGACTCTGAGGAGGCATGAATTATATGGGAATTTTATCAAGTGTGAATTTTGGCTTCAGGAGATTTCTTTTCTTGGCCATATTGTCTCTAAAGATGGAATCTCTGTTGATCCTTCTAAGACCAAGGCAATACAAGAATGGCCAGCACCTATGAGTATAACTGAGGTACGCAGTTTTATTGGTTTGGCAGGTTATTATCGACGTCTCGTCCAGAATTTTGCCCGATTGGCTAACTCATTAACGAAGCTCACATGTAAAGGGGTTAAATTTGTTTGGACAAAAGAGTGTGAAAAATGTTTTGAGGAACTGAAGAAAAGATTAGTCAATGCTCCTATATTGACTCTACCATCGGGGAATGATGGGTTCGTTATTTATAGTGATGCATCGAAGAAAGGACTTGGTTGTGTCCTTATGCAGAATGATAGAGTTATTGCCTATGCATCACGACAGTTGAAAATTCATGAACAAAACTATCCTACTCATGATCTCGAGTTAGAAGCTGTGATCTTTGCTTTGAAGATATGGAGGCACTACCTCTATGGTGAAAAATGTGAGATTTATACTGATCACAAGAGTTTGAATTATATTTTCTCACAAAAAGAACTCAACATGAGGCAATGGAGATGGCTTGAATTACTCAAGGATTATTATTGTACGATACACTACCCCCCGGGGAAGGAAAACAAGGTGGCAGATGCTTTGAGTTGAAAAGACCATGGAGTTTTGAACAATATGAGAATTGAAAGGGATCCAATTTTCATTTATCTAGTGAAGATGGACATGGGAATAACCAGGGAAGGTGAAACATCAATGCTTTTTCAAATGGTTGCCAAACCATCTTTACTAGAAAGGATTAAGAGTTCTCAGACCAATGATGAAGAATTCCAAAAGAATATTAAAGCTGTGAATGATGGGAGATTGAGAGACTTTGTGTATGAAGATGGAATTTTGAAATTCGGGAAGAGACTTTGTGTTCCCGATTTACCTGATCTAAAAAGGGAATTGATGGATGATGCTCATAGTTCCAATTTCTCTATACACCCTGGGAGCACCAAAATGTATAGAGATTTGAAGGAACATTTTTGGTGGGACAACATGAAGAGGGAGATTGCTGATTTTGTGTCAAGATGTATGGTTTGTCAACAAGTGAAAGCTGGAAGGCAACAGCCTGGAGGAGTCATGCAACCTCTTCCCATACCGGAGTAGAAATGGGACAATATTACGATGGACTTTGTCATGGGGCTACCAAAGACTCCTAGAATGAACGATGCAATATGGGTTATTGTTGATCGTCTTACCAAGTCAGCACATTCTCTTGCTATAAAGGAAGATCTACCCCTGGAACGTCTACCAAGACTATATATTAATGAAGTTGTGAGACTTCATGGAGTACCCCTATCGATTGTTTCTGATCGTGATCCCCGTTTTACTTCAACATTTTGGAAAAGTCTTCAGAAATCTCTGGATACTGAACTTCATTTGAGCACTGCTTACCACCCACAGACAGATGGACAATCAGAACGGACTATTCAAACCCTAGAAGACATGTTGAGATCTTGCTCACTTGACTTTCAGGGTATGTGGGATCAATATTTACCACTGGTAGAATTTTCCTATAACAATAGCTTCCATTCGAGTATTCAGATGGCGCCATATGAAGCATTATACAAAAAGAGATGTCGTACACCAACCTGTTGGGATGAGGTTGGTGAAAGAAAACTTGTAGGCCCAGAACTGGTGGAGGAAACGGTGGAAAAGGTGAAGGTAATCCAAAATCACATCAAACCAGCTCAAAGTAGGCAGAAGAGCTATGCCGATAATCTAAGGAAGGATTTGGAATTTCAAGTTGGTGATCATGTTTTCCTGAAGGTATCTCCATGGAAGGGAGTCATACGTTTTGGTAAGAAAGGTAAATTGAGTCCCAGGTACATCGGACCTTTCAAAATTCTAGAACGAATTGGGGATGTAGCTTACCGATTGGCAATGCCGCCAAGTCTTTCTAAAGTTCACGATGTGTTCCACGTATCTCTATTGAGGAAATACATGCCTGACCCAACACATGTACTCACCTATGAAGAATTAGAACCGGAACCTGATCTGTCTTATTGCGAAGAGCCCGTCAGGATTCTTGATACGAAAGAACAAGTACTGAGAAACCGGACGACGCATCTGGTAAAAGTTTTGTGGAGAAACCATAAGATGGAAGAGGCAACGTGGGAACCCGAGGAACTTATGATGAAGAACCACCCGAGTCTTTTCATGTGAGAAGTATTCTAGAAATTTCGAGGACGAAATTATTTGAAGGAGGGGAGAATGTAACACCCCAAGCTTCTACGGTATGCTTCTCTTTGAATATTGTGATAGCGTGTGTTGTACGCAACAACGAGTTCTAACACACCATAACCAATCAAACTAGCCATTATGAATAGTAATACCTATTTTTTGAAATTATATATATTGTATATTTCAAAATGGACTTCATTTTTGGATTCGGAATATCGAATTTAGCCTAAGGTGAAATTTTGGAACATTTCGGATAACTTTCATATTTTGATGAATAGTGAAAATTACTAAATTTTAATTAAAAACAACTTTTTTAATCAAAATAATTAATAGTGATAAATTATGAATTTGAGTGGTTTTAAAGTATATTTAGAATATATTTTTACAATTTAATATAATTTTGGTCATTGGACATAATTTTACAATTAAACCGAACATAAACAAGTGTCAATCTTTTGATAGTTATTATCTCTTAAAAACACGCTTTTTGTTTTGACAGCGGGAATTAATTTTAAATTAATTTCTGCCACTTCTGTGTTTTGAATTTAGGAAAATGGATTCCATATTTGGAATCAGGATTTTCAAATTGTGTAAATAGGTAACTTTAATTTTTAGACATTTTGAATAATTACTGCGGTAAATATTTTATTTACCATGGTTAAAGGGTAAATCCGGTAAATAAGGGTTAAAACATAATATTATAATAATACAAAATTACCCTAAAACGTGTCCTAACCTTATTGGTGGTCACATACCCGACCATGGGCATCCTTGGTTCGATTTGGGGACCCCTTAAAGCCACTTGTATGTGGTAGGGACACATTATATTAATAAAGATAAAATAAAAATAAAAATGGCATAAGCTTACATCTTTTAGAAGAACAATTATTACATAGGGTTATACATGTTGTATTTTCAATTATAAATATTAATTAGAAAGCTAAAAAGATTTCCTACATAATTATATTTTATTTATAATTTTTAGACATCAAATAATTTAAATTATTAATGACACAATAATGATGCAATGTTTACCTCATTAATAAATCATTTAAATAAATAAGATTATAATGATTAAAATATTATCTAAAACCTGTCCAATTCTTATTGGTTGATGTTATTTAGAATATGAGTCATCTTATCTTCGACCTCAAGTATTTTTGGACCATTATAAACCGAATATAATTATATTATAAAGTAATACTTTCACCCTTTCCTAAAGAGCCCCTCCTCTCCCTTATAAAAGGATACCACTCCTTCTCATTTCGTCACACCATCAAGCCTTTTGGTTCGGCCAAAATCTGCCAAAATACTCTCCCAACTTCCCTCACTACAACCTAGAGGCCTTAGATTGATCATAAATCCAACCTAAGGAGCCCTTTTGATCAAATCAAAAGGAAGAACCCGAAGAAGAGGTAATGTTTTCACCACCCCTTTTCAAGTTCCTTTCTTCTTCCACTTCTTCTTTCATTGTTCATACCATACTAAAATAATAACTGCAGTATCTCACATATACTGTGATGTTATTATAAATATGGTACAACCATATTCAGTATTCTATCCACCCTTTGAATAACATGTCACCCTACGTGCGTACGTACGGCTTACCGTCTCCACGTCGTGGTGTAATTGTTATTCAATATAATATTATTTGGATGGTTATAATAATGATGTTTAACTCAGTTAAATAATAAATATAACATGTTAAGGATTCTGTATATATGATATACCATCCATTTATCTATTATTTTAATATCAAAAGAATGATATTGTCGCTCGTGCGTACGTACGGACTACCGTCTCCACGAACGCGATGAGATTCATTCCCCATCGTATCCATTCAAGTATAATTATCATTTGATGATTTAAAAATGATGTTTAAGGACTTTATATCATTATGGATTTGAATAAGATACAACAAAAATGGCTTATGTAACAAAACATATAAAAGAAAATGAGTAAGTTAACACCCGAAACGACAATAATTCTAAGATATTATTAACAAATCAATGTTAAAAGATCATATATGATATCATATTAATATATATGATTCTTGTATAATTTAATAACAATTATTTCACCATTATACAGGAGGTTAACCTTCCCCAACCAAGGAAAAGTACATGGTAAGGGGTTTATATCTCACTCCTTATTCCCGTGAGATTTATTCCATATTGCCACCATCACCTTTTGTGTGGTGTATGTACTGCCCACAATTATATTATTTGTGTAATACACTATAATTTATGTGAATTTACATATTCATTGTATGATACCTCTTTCATGGGTTGTATGTTTCATAAGTTACCAAATTGGTAAGAGTTATTTCACAATATCTTCATTATCCGAGGTTGTTTATACATAATAATCTACTGGGATCTCGTTATCATCCACATCCATGTTTCTTCAAAATGTATTTCAAAACATTTTTAATATATAAAAGAATATGGGTTAATGTCATTTATACCATTTTTTGACTTTTTATAAGAGTTTTATAATGGAATCTTTCTGTCCTTTTCCAAACAAGGTGCTTTTTAACCTTTTCGACAGAATTAAGATTAGAATGTTTTTTTTAACTTATACGGCGGGTGCGGTTATTTTCCGCCGTTATAAAATCGTCCAACCTTCCCTTACAAGCTTATAAGAATATTTTCAATGAAAATGTTTTATTTTATAAATATATGTCTCTTAAATGATTTCAAAATAGAAAGAGACATTTCATTAAAAAGAGTTTTGATTTCATCTATGTCAACATCCTTTAATGGATTTTACGCTTATTTGAGGATGATATATTATGATACAAAACTTTTATATTGTATTGAAGGTTTGGTGATATGTTTGACTGTGGATGTGCTATTTTTTTATATACCATTCATGGTTTATGGTGAAAGTATTGACATTTCTTATGATAGTTTTAATACGAATGTTTATGTTATGTTTAAACCTTTTCATATGGGAATGCATTGGACTTAATATGTGACGGGTGGAGCCCGCTATAGCTCCTCAATGCATCGATAGGTCTAATGAGACAAACTAGTGTCTTGGCACAAGGCCTTGGTAAAATCTTATTTGTAGTCTTGGCACGAGGCCTTGGCTATGTGGTTATGATAGTCTGGCATTATGCATTCCATCATTATGAAAGTGGTTATTGATATTGCATGTGATTATTTGATTAGTAGAATATCCATGTGAATAAGTAAATGGAATTATTTCATTTTATTTATGCCATACTACGTTGAAGTTAAAGGTTAAAAGGCTTTTGTTTTAGTTATACATTTCTTTAAATGTTTATTATTATTTATGAAAGTTTCCGCTATATTGTTATCCTTACTGGGCATTTGAGCTCACCCATTTTCTATGTTTTATTTTCCCAGGATGTGAAGAATTAAATTATGAATGACATGTAGGGATATTATGAGGGGTTAATAGTGTGGACTATGGAGACAATATGTTGTTGTAGTAGTTTTTTTATTTTGATGATGTAATGTAAAACTTATGAATATATCTTGTGTTTCCAAGGATACTAAACCAATCGGTCTTTCAAGATTTCATCTTTCTTGTGATCATGCCAATGTTATGTAATTAATGCACCAACTCTGGGTAACTGGGATCGGGGCGTTACACAATGTATTAGGGTTTACCCTCTAGCAGGGTTGGGCAGTGGATCACCCATTTTCATTTCAGACTCAGGCCTTCTTATGAGGCTATCCGGTGCCTTTTCTTCGTGACTACCGGAGCGGGACCCTTGGATGTACGTGTCAGTGTGGGGATGACCTTGACTCTGAGGAGACCTCTCAGCTACAGGGCAGTGATGAGTTGTGGTTCAAATTTCCCTAGAACTCTAAAGTACGAGGGGTTCTTTCCCCACCAAAACGTGTCCTTGTGATGCGACCTAAAACTATGCGGGCGATTCAGTGCTGCCCAAAGCGGATAGTGTCATAGTGCAGTGATTTGAGCCCTTTGACTTGTAGTTAGAGGAAGACATGAGGGATGCTGGGCATCGATGGTGTTTACTTCTAGGACTGTTGGCTACTCACCTTCTTTGGTTGTGCTACAGAATGGAGATCCCCTTATGATCTTGTTTGGGTTTCTTGACAGATCATATATATATGTATATACATTATTCTAGTACCCACTCCTTGGGTTTTGGTTACTCTACTTCTAGGAGAGGCGAAGACGTGCGGGGTATGCCATGTGCTTTCCCTGTATAGCGTCTCGTGGTTGGACGAGTCTACTCTCCAGCTATAGGTAGCGAAGACTCGATGGGAATATCATCTTCTCACCATTTCCAGCTCCTTCTATCTGGACTATTATACTTCCTTTCTCTTGTTGGGTTGATCTGGACTCTTTGTTGTACTCTTTACGGCACTCTTGGTTGTACTCCTTTACTTTTCCTGTTCGATCTACTGCTCCCCCTTCAGTACCTCCTTTGTTGCTCCCTTGAGCCTACGGGGAATCCTACTATGTATTTCTATACTCACCCCTGCTTGGGCTTTTCCCAACTTGGTGTACCCTTGCAGATGATGGAAAAGTTAGTCGTGACTTCAGTAGACCTTAAGAGTTCAGGATCTTGGACCGTGTGTGGTGGTTGGAGTCGGGTTCGAGGTGAGGGACCCTTAAAAAAATTTTTATTTTGATTTCCTATTTCCAGGTTGTGGCACTTTTTCTGGTAGGTCATGTGTTTTCCCCTTTCCTTTCTCAGTTTACCATCGTCACTTTCTTTTTAATTTTAGAGGTTGATGCACATTGGGGATTATTTATAGCAGTTGGTACTTTGCTTTTCTTTTTTTCTCTGCACTTTTGCATTGAGTGTGCTGAGTGTGTCAGTATAGGTACTTAGGAAAAGGCCTCCTTGATTTGTTGTGCCTTCGGCACTGGTCACTAGCCCCTGGCCTATGGAGGCGGGCAGGGGGTAGTTACGGCTCGAGCCCGGGTAGGGTCAGGTCGTGACAAAGTGGCATCAGATCTGGTTTGTTCCTTGGGATGCTGTTCAGACGTCCCTAAAATAAAAGGAATTAGTTGGGATTTAGGAAATTAGTGTTAACATGTCTCGAGAGCATCTCTCAGGCCAGAGAGTCTAGTGATGGTGCGGCGGCCGACGTATCCATTCACCAGGACCCTGATAACCCGCTTGTCAACTCATCCTGCTGAGACACTTGTTGTAGAGAAAATAGATTTGTGCAACACATATGATTGAGTCTTGACTGTCCTTCTTGAGTCGGCTCCCCGTCGTTGTTGTTTTTGTGACATACATATATGCTCATCTGACCTCAACACTCCTTGATAATATTCAAGATGTTCCCATGAAGATAGCTAGCCAGGATACCAGCTTTGATTCATGATGAAGACCCTGTGAGCTACGAGGCCTCAATCCAGGACCCATCATGCGAGCCCCTTTCTCCGGGTCGGCTAGTAGCAAAACCCCCACATGTTGAGTAGCAGACAGATTTAGTAGGGCAGGCACTAGTGACAGAGAGCTTCCAATCACGTTCTACAGTTTGTGGTGGCAGCAGACATGTTGGAGCCGAGATGACTGCCGCAGCTAGCGGGTGTCGGCAAGCAGAAACATGACGCAGGTGGCTTTCTGAAAACCAGACTCTGAGGCATGGTTATACAACACAGTGGTGCTGGAGGGCACCAGTGCAGCCCAAAGAGTGTTAGTGTTATTTTTGCGATGAGCGAGGTCACCTGGAACGGGACTTCCTGACCAGGCATGCGGAGAGCGTCGAGTGGGTAGCAGGTGAACCACCACGACAGAGGCAGCACTCTGATCAGAGTAGCACCCAGAGAGGTGGTCCTAGCAGGGGAGCGAGTGGAGTTGGATATGGAGGAAGACCTCACAAGGTCTTTCCATTACCACTTGGAGGTCCATGTCAGGCACTGGGAGCTGACAGTGGGGATCGCGAACAGCCGCAAGCTTTGAATGTCTACGATCCTGCAGAGGATGAGGTGATAAGAGGTACACTCTACAACTCTTCTACTTTTTTAGTAGAATTGTTAGAATCTGTGTGTGAAATGATTCTCTCCCTGCTCCATGTTTGAGTTTTCACCAGGGTGGCGCGGGGCGTCAGTGTAACCCTGTGTTGGTAACATAAAAGGCGTTGGACCTTTCTCTTTGGTCGATGGTGTTGACTTCTTCGCTTCCGAGCGTGTAAGAGGGTCTTTGTTTTGGGACATCGAATGTGAAACCTAGCGTGACCAGATACCCTTGGGTGTTGCACCATATGAATATTCTAAATGAGATAATCACTGGGCCTTGTTCCATGTGCGGGCGGTGATTCCAATCGCAGCATGCGACGTAGGGGTTCGGTCGGGGAGGTGAGCTACCCCAGAGAGCCTTTGGGTCGTTTGAGACCATGCGAAGGGACGGTGAGTTTGTCTACCACGTTTCCCTAACCCCAATGTCTAGAGTGGGTGCATGACGTCTCCCACGTGACTCACCAAATAAGAGGTGTGTGTGCTCCAATGCACGTCATCCGCAGAGGCAGACCTTACATGAACAGATCAAATCCTTTGGTATGTGCGCGGTGGTGCAGAACTGTGCAAGAGTTCTTCTAGGTACGGAAGATCCAGGTACAGGCATAGTACTATTATTTGATCCCTGGTTTTTCTTTTCGTGGACAAGAAGCTTTAAGGAGGGAATGATGTAAGTACCCTGTTTTTGCTATGAAAGTCTTTGGAAAAATCCTGATGATATTCCAGAGCAGTGCCTTCAAACGGAATGCGATTCCGAGCCTTGGTGTGGCTGGAATTAAATTTTTAGTGCGTTCACACTAGTCATGCCAAATAATGGGATAAATCTTAAATGGTGCTTCGGATCCTATATCTGAGTGTACCTATGCATCCGAAATTGGGTTTTTACCATAGTAACGACATAAAACATGTCGGCGCGGGACATTTGAACCCCTCGCTCTCTATCGGTGTATGGACTGGATAAATTAAATAATTAATTTATTCGTTTAAGGGCTAAAATCAAGTTTCTCTTAAATTTTGTCTTAGATTGGGAAACTAAGGGCACTGTTGAGTCTGAAACATTCCGTTTACCCAAGGAGGGGTTTATGTTTCGCGGGCGCAGGTATTAATTGAAAAATGGCCCCAGGGGTGTTTTCGTAATTTAGTGGCCTCAGACGTTCAGTTTTATAACTATTGAATGGGGCCTCATATTAAAATTTGGATACTACCGTTGCACTTGGAGTGTCGTTTTAACCCTAGGGGAGCCTTATTTTTTGTCTGCGTCGGTAGCGGAGTCAGGGGCCTGCCGGGGCGGGGGGTTTAAGTGTTTTCTACTTAAACAAACCCCCTCTGTCTTCATCATCTTCTTCTTCGCCTGGATAGTGGTAGGTGACAGCCCCCTCCCTCTCCACCTCCACTTCTGCGAGGCAGCTCTGGTGATGCGGCTCCATCGAGGCGTGACAACTTTAGTAGGTCGATGGTGAAGTGTCAGGCTATGCCCACGAGGTAGGAGGTATTTTTCCCATTTTTAAATTCCCGCACCTACTTTGAAATGGGGTTTTAGTGTCTAATTTTTTCCTGATCTTCAATCCAATCCCATAGTCGTGTAGAGTATGTTCTGAGCTTTCTGTTTCTTCTTTAAGAATTGAATTCTGAGCTCCGAGGTGATCGCAATCGTCCACTGAAGTTCTGTGGGGGTTTGGGTTTTTTTGGGCGTTCGGCCGCTCCAGGTGGCGGCAGCTGCTTTGCGATGGCGGCGGCAGCTCTGGGACGGGGGAGGCATCTTAGGATGGCAGGCGGCGGAGGGCTTCAGCTCGATGGCGGCAGCCCTAGGGCGCCAGAAGGGCTCGACGAGTGGGGTCGCAGCGTAACCCAGGCGGTGGACCGAGACCCACGTCCTGCGGGTCTCCGTGGAAAAGGGGACCGGCCGTGATGGCCGGTCGGTGGAGGCGAGCCACACCGCATAGCCGGGCTGGTCCGGCCCAAAAGGGGTTCTTCACCCCACCCCCTCTTAAAAATTTGGACGCCCGTATCTTTTTCTACGAACGTCCGTTTCACATGTTGTCTGTGTCAGCGCGGACCTTGCTTCAAGGCGAACCTTTTGAGATGGTCTCGTGGATCTTTGAATCCCAGGACGGAGGCCTCGGTGGTGCGACATGATGTTAAGTGGATGGGCATTTTTCTTATGGGTTCTTGTGTTGGATGGTACAGACACATCTGATGTCCGTTTCGGGTGTCGTCAGTGGCATTACGACACTGGCATTGAGACAGAGTTTTCCAGTGTGGTTTCGTGTGATGAAACCAGAGTTGAGGGGTGGGCCCCACGGCCCGTCTTTTGATCTGCGTGCAACATTTTGTAACTTTTCCATCGGACATCTGTTCGGGGAATGCAAGTAGATGTTTTTGGGTGTTTTTATGAGGGTATTTAAAAGCTGCAATCCGCCCGCTCTAATTCCACATGCTGGTGCGGGCCCTGCGTGGGCCGTTTTGGGAGTTGTTGGTGATTTTCATATTTATCACTGGGTGTCCGTTTTGGATTAGTGAATAGTCCATCTTGTGTAATTTTTCGAGAGGATAGCAACGGTGTGATCCGTTCGTTGTGTTTCGGGACCGGGATGTGGGTCCCATGTAGCACCTCTCGTGTTCGGTGTGCCGGAATGCATCTTTTTTTCTGGATATCTGTTGTACTCTAGAAAGCAGTCCTCTTGATGTGTTTTTCTGAGAGCCTTGTGATGGTGCAGTTCGCCCGACCTTTTTCGGGATCCTGGTATGGGTCCCACCCGACTTGGCTACAGTGAATAGTACATTTTCCACCAGGTGTCCATTTTGGGCGATTGAGTAGTCAATCCCGTGTGTTTTTTCCAAGGGGATCACAGTGGTGTGATCCGTTTGTTCAGTTTCAGGATCTTGTGGTGGGCCCCACATGGGTTGGTTATGGTGAATAGTACCTTTTCCACCGATTGACCATTTCGGGTGAGTAGGTAGTCTATCTCGCGTGTTTTTCCATGGAGATTATAATGGAGTAATCTATTTTGGCGAGCAGAGACTCTGAAGCAATCTTATTAAATGTGGAAATATGAAAGGTGTACTGGTGGTGGTTCTTCCTGCAGTGTTGGAGGGAACCCTTGGCGTGTGATCGCGTTCACTCCCAGGAGAGTGATGTTGGGGTTTAAAGAGATATGGATGGTCGTACCTCAACCGTTGATGTGGAAAGTTGGGGTTCTTATGTTTACGCCTTCGCGTTGACGATGCGTTCCGTCTGCACATTAGCCTTTTGGCTGGAGACGTGGTATACTCTGGGAGTATGCAAGAACATTGGGAGGTACATGTGGATGTTAGTACCTGGGAAAATTTGTGCACTTGGTTGGGGTTGACTTGGGGCCACACATCGTGTGGGTCCCATGTGCATGATGTGTTCTGCATTACGTACTTTTGACCTCTCATGATGTAGAGGGTCTTCTAGTTCATGATGGTTTAGACCAGTAGGGTTGAGTGATTTCCCCGGGTTTTGTTCTGGATTTCCGTGGCTGCACGATACCCACTCCATCTTATGTTGGCCAGTTTTGTACCATCCTGTAGGGATGACCAGAGCAGTTCGGGGTAAACCCTCCATCAGAGACTAGGCAGTGGGTTGCTCCTCGAATTCATTGGGTTTACCCTCAAGTAGAGACTAGGCAGTGGGTTGCACACTGACTTCGAGGGTTACCCTCTAGCAAAGACTAGGCAGTGAGTCACCCGATTACCTCTTAGGGTTTACCCTCCAGCAGGGCTGGGCAGTGGGTCTCCCATCATCTTGTTCAGGGTATACTCTACAACAAAGACTATGTAGTGGGTCGTCGGTCAACGTATTCCAGGTCTACCCTCCAGCAGAGACTGGGCAGTGGGTCTCCTGTCGACTTGTTCCGGGTCTACCCTCCACCAGGGCTGGGCAGTGGGTCACCTGATGATGTATTAGGGTTTAACCTCCAATAGGGCTGGGCAGTGGGTCACCCATTGTCATTTTAGACTCATTCCTTCTTACGAGGCTAGTCGGTGAGTTTTCGCTATGAATACCGGAGCGGGACCCTTGGTTGTAAGGGTCAGTGTGGGGACGACCTTGACTTTGAGGAGACCTCTTGACTACAGGGTAGTGACGAGGTGTGGTTCGACATTCCACAGAACTCTCAAGTACGATGGGTGCTTTCCCCACCGAGACACGTCCTTGTGACGCGACCAAAAACCGTGTAGGCGAGTTAGTGCCGCTCAAAGCAGATATTGTCAAGGTGCGGGGATTTGAGCCATTCGTCTTTCATTTATTGGCAGATGTGCGAGATGCTGGGCATCGATGGTGTTTACATCTAGGACTTTTGTCTGCACACTTTATTGGGTTGTGCTAAGGGACGAAGATCACCTTACAATCTTGTTTGGGTTTCCTGATAAATCATATATATATGTATATACCTTGTTCCAATACCCAATCTATGGGTTTTGGTCACTCTTCTCCAGAAGAGAAGAAGACACGCAGGGTATGCCACATGCCTTCCATGTCTAGCTTCTCATGGTTGGACGAGTCTACTATCCTACTATAGGCAGCTAAGACATGACAGGAAGATCATATTCTCACCGTTTCCAGCTCCTTTTGTCTGGACGAGTCTACTTCCTTTCTATTATTGGGTTGAGCTGGTCTCTTTGTTGTACTCTTTACTACACTCCTGGTTGTACTCCTTTACTTTTCTTGTTCGATCTATTCCTCACACTTTGGTACCTACTTTGTTTCTCCCTCGATCCTTCAGGGTATCCTACTGAGTATTATTATACTCACCCCTTCTTGGGATTTTCCAGAACATGGTGTGCCCTTGCAGATGACAGACAGGTTGTTCATGACTTTAGTGGAGCGTAGGAGTTCAGAATCATAGACCGCATGCAGTGGTCGGAGTCGGGTTTTAGGTGAGTGACCCTTCTAGCTATTTTTCTTTTGTTTACCTGTTGTTGGGTTGTGGCACTTTTTCTGGTAAAGTGTCTGTTTTCCCCTTTCCTTTTTGAGTTTACCATCATCACTTTCTTTTTACTTTTAGAGGTCGATGCACATTGTGGTTTCATTATAGAAGTTGGTACTTTTATTTTCTTTTTACTCTACACTTTTTCATTGAGTGAGCTTCGTGTGTGTGTACAGGTAGTTTGGAAAAAGCCTCCCAATGTTTTTGTTCCTTCGGCATTGGTCGCCAGCCCCTGGCCTATGGAGGCGGGCTTGGTGTAGTTGCGGCTCGAGCCCGGGGGTAGGGTCGGGTCGTGACAAGCATTTCCTCTTCGGTGGGTGATTTCTTATATTAACATATCATAGGACATTTAGTTGTTTCTTTCTCTCAGTTGTGTTTTAATCAATTCATATTAAGGTGAATGATGTTATCTATGATTATGATTTTATGATCTCTTACACAATTATTAGGTGGATCTTTTATTCTCTAAGTGGTAAGTCATGAGGTGATGTGGTTTGGTAGTCAATGGATATTTTTAGAGGGATATAGGTGTTTCAAAGAGGGGATATAGTGAAAGAGTTTTCATTAGTAGATAATTATGGAATTATCATTGATATAGTCGATGGAGGAATCTCATTGTGAATACTTTGTGGTTGATGTGATTTGTGACTGTGTGGCCCATAGTGATAATCTATAGTGATGGTTGGAAAATTTTTAGAACTGACTACTATTCAAAAGGAGAGTATTTATTATATTATAAATTTGAGGGGATTTTATTCATGAATTCCATATCTCACTTTTAGCGGTACATTAATGCGTGACTAAGTTGTACCATATCTTGAAAGACTGCTTTAGTGGACTAGAATGAAGTATTTAGTGAAAGAGTGTTTCATGTGGTGTCTGGTTTTTAAGCTCATAAAGATTAAGCAATGAGTTCATGTATGGTTGATTCATCATTTATATTTTACACTTTAATATATTTTAGCATGGGTTTACACCGTGATCATAGAGGATGTGATAAAGATTGGGTGATTTTATACTGATACATGAATATATCTCTTATTCTGGTGATCTGTGAATTGAGTGTCATAGATATTTTTGAAAAGTTGTATATTGATTAATTTATAATGATCCACACGATATTGAGGACCGTAATCTTTGATATTTTCAATTTTTTCCTAATGTTTTTGGATTGTATTTTTGAATTCATGTGACTCCCAGTTGTTCCTTAGCACTACTTTTCACTTTCATACTAATTGATAGATGAACCAAACCATCTATAAACTAGAGGATATATTGGGAGAATTCCCCATAGATTTTGGATTATTAAAGGTAAATAACTAACCCTTGTTTGAGGCACTATTTCATTTTGGGGAGTGAGTTGTTCTCAATACTTATGTAGTGAAGATCATAATCTAGAAGATTCAAATATTCTATGAGTGGATGAGAGATTTTTGAAACCTTTATTGGTACAATGTTGGTGGTATTTTGAGGCCCCTAGTGTTAGAGGTTTTTGACCACGTGTACTTGATTTTCTCTCCTTGTTCAGGGCTTTAAAGATTTAGAAGGAGTAAGATTTCTCCACATCTCATCTATAATTTAGGGGGTTTGGTCTTTTTTAAATTTGGAATATCATTTATAACTTATATTGTGGTCATAAAGGATCCACAATTTCTTCCATATTTCTGATATTCCTTAGTAACATTATGATAAATTTCATTTCATTGACTAGGGAGTGTTGGTTATTGTGGATGACGTGACATTCATCGAGTGATCATTAGTGATCCAAGTTCATTGGAAAATATTTCTACAGATATTATCAAACCCAAGGTTTTTGTTCTTTTGTGGCATGGGGTATATAGTATATTATATGGCAGAATGACCGGTAGATTTTTTCCCAATGCCAAATGTTTTTTATTTTTTTAATTATTCTATTTTTCTTTTTGATGTCATACTAGAATGATACTGATTCAAGAGATTCTCTTTTTCCACATACTTATAATGTGTTTTATGGATTCATGTACATATAAAGGGAAACCCCCTGTGAAATCAACAGAAGATATATTTATGAAATTTTCTATAATCACGAGTAAATTTTATTAATTCCCAAAAAAGAAAATATCCTCATATTGTGGGTGGTTTTCCTTCATTTTTTTGTTTATGTAGTGTTTTGTTCTATTTTTAGTGGTCACTGTATTGGGATGAGTATTGGTCAGAAATAATTTGTATGGGTAGAAATAAGATAGGTGGATTATTGTTTGTGTAAGATGGTTTATATTTTATGGTGTATCTAAATCTATGAGTTGTATCCCACAAGATGGTTGTTTAGACTCTCCCATTTCCTTTTTTAATTTTTTGGTATCTTGAGTAAAAAAATTATTTAAGAGGTATATAATGTAATGTTCTATTAGTTATAGGTCTAATATATATCTACTTTGGGATATAGATGAATTATAGGAATCTCGAGGAGGGTAATATGGTGTTTTAGGCTATAATTATGCTATATCACATGGTTCATAGCATGAATATATGTTCATGATGTGAGATATTGTTCTCGAAGTAGATGATATAAATACATATATTAATGTTTGGAATGGGATTTATATGTTTAATTAACTTATATCATAAATTAATAATTCATAATGTGAATTAAATTGAGGTTGAGCAACATGAAATTACATAGATAATCTTCAGGATTCATGTTTCAAGAGTTAACATAATGAACCTTATCTGTGAATTGAATTAGTGGGACTTGATAAAATATACACCCTAAAATTGTGTTTCTTACTATGAATGTGGTGATTTTTATAATTTATTCCAATATTGAGGCCCACTTTATTTCCATCAACTTTTTTTAGTATTTATGAAAATCTAAGGTGTTTATGGACTATATTCTTGTCTCATTCCTCATTCTTTGATCCATAGATTCTAGTGGTTGATCATTGAAAATATTTGGTGTGTAAATCCCCCTTTGATCACATGATTATATGATTCTTATTTGTAATTTTTAATGTTGATGTTGTCCTATTTTGGGGATTATTTGGGATATGTTTTTATGATCTCTTAGTGTGGATGTAGGTGATCCCATTTTTCCTCATGTGATTATGGTGTTCTGATTATTTTTAATTCACCTCAATGTGCAAGGTAATTAAAAAGATTATTTGAGGTAGGGGATCCATGTACTCTTCCTATATATGTACATGTATGGGGAATTTTATAGTATAATAATTGTAATTATAAGAATGAAATTAATTTTATATTAAAGGTAATAATCAAAATAACATATTTGACTATTTTTTGATATTTCCAATATTTTGATATTTCCAATATTATTATACATGCATGATTTCATTTCTGAAACTCAAGTTTGTTGTGGTACTTGATTTTTTTTTAGTGTTGATAATAATGACTCCCTTTTTATGTTTCTTGTTGCTGGTCACCCTGAATTAAATAACCAATCACTTCTAAATTGTTAATTAATTTGTTGATAATAACAATATTTTATTGTGTAATAATACCTTTCCTAAAGATTTTGTGATATCACAAAATCCATCTAATTGAAATTTCCATAAATGTGGAAGTTATGATAAGTTGTTATGTGTGAGTGTGTTTTATGTGTTACCTTGTATGATGTGGGAAATTGTGTGGTGATAGTGGTGACTATATTTTTAGTGGAATGTATTGGGTAATAAATAGATGGTTAGTTTTATTGGGATTTAAATAAGATGATGTTAGACGGTAGTGATGTGTGGTTTTTTTGAGTGAAGGATAAGTATATGTTGTGTTGTGGTGATAGTTTTTTTTGGATTGGATGATCCATTGTCATGTGTGGTTTTTTAGTCTCATATTTATATTTGGAATAAACATAAAATATTAAAACATGAAATACACACATTAGCTAAGGATTAATGAATGGGATATAATTAAATATTTGTATGGGATGAAATTGATGTATGATAAATAAATTAAATGAATTTAAAGATATATGAAGTGGATTTGTTAATGTGAAACTAATTTCCTTAATAAATGATAGTTAGTGTAAAATAACTATTTATAGAAAATGTTGGATCCTATAATTGATTTTGGATATTGTGTGGATATGTATTCTGGTTGTGTGGTGTGGGGTATTTAGTGGTGGCATATATTATGATAGATGTCATCCAATATAGTGGTGGTTATGTGGGGTGTGTTAGTATAGTTGATGTTAACCCATGGGATGGGTGTCGTGTAATATCTTTCTATAATATAATTAATTTTATTTCTTAACAGACTATATATGAGTTGGAAAACCATACCAATCCCCATGTGATTTGGATTTTGTGTTTTTTCACAATCATATAGGTTGGTGGTAAATTAGATAGTATTCATCCCCCTCTTCCCCACAACTCTTTTATTGGTATTGATGATACATGTGGTTGTTAGATATTAGCCAGTGATGATTTGGTTTGGTGTTTTGTATTACATAGTACTAATGAGAATTCCCATGTGGTTGGGGTTACGTATGGTTGGAATATTAAATGGGTTTTATATCCTTCACGTTCAAGATACTATACATACATGGTTAGGTGACGAGGCTATGATTCATTAATACTATGGTTCTATGATGATTTCTTATAGATTATTATGCTACAACTAATTGGTTGTCAAAACATATATGTATGAGTCTTTACATACCAAAAAGATAAATTGGTATGTGATGTGAGATGACAGAAAGGGATGAAATAAAAATATATTTGATGTTGGGGTGTATGAGAAGAACACCAGTAGGGAATATGTTTTAGGGTGACATTTTTTATATTATTTTATTAAATGATAATATAATGGATACATTATTAGGTGAGTGTGACATAGTGATTTTTGGATTAGTTAGTTGGCCTTTTTAGGTTCTTGTTTTTTCTTTTTTAATTACATTGTACATTACAATGCACTTTCCACAGGAAAATAATAAAACTTGTGCATTATCATACTTATTATAGAAGTTATGCTAATCCTTCATACATATAAACATTATTTTATGTTTCCATGATGATTTTAGGGATTGATATCGGATTTAATAGCCTAAATATATATATAATGGTGAGTTACTACTATACAAATTGTATTTTGGGGTTTTTCATAGTGGATTTTACTACAATTAGATAACATTGTTAATTAATTGTGGTATGGTTTTATTTAATTTTAAATTTTTTGATGGAGTTTATTTGAAGATATTAATTTGATTAAGTAACAATATTTTCTTTTTTAGTTTAATTCCTTCCATAAATGATATTATTATACCCTCGTTACTAGTAACTAAACTATGGCCTACTAGATGTGTGACTTATGGGTCATTTTCCCTCTTCTTTAATAGCTATCTGAGGATGGAAAACCTTTATTGGGAAGGTTCATGACATATTTATCTATCTCTATACCTCCCCAGTCTCAAAAACATTTTTTACCATGAATAGTGGTGGACTATAGTGGAAGTCTAGTTCAACCATGAAAATAGGTTTATGTCCAATGAAATATATTGTTGTAGTAATTAATGTTCAATTTCATGAAAACAAATGATGGAAATTCTTTTAACATTCAATGATATTTGGGTATAATATCTATATTTATAAATTTAAGGTTTTATATTAAGAAAATTGAATTTATAGTGTTCAAAATAAAATATCATTTGTGTGGTCATTATTAGGTGTTAAACTAGATGAACAAGATGGAGATTATTTTAAAAAAGATATAAATTTTATTTATTTAAGTATAGATCATTTATTATTAATTTTTTTTATAATGATGAATGATTAATCATCAATCCATTCTCTATCTAGTTAACGATTTTTTTCTAAATAGATGAAGGAAATGGTGGAGTAGTTGTATTTATATTTGTTCCTAATAATACTGATAAAGGATCATGATTTGTCCAAGTCGTTATTTGGGTCATTGATCAAAAAAATATGAGTTCCAAAAGATTTTTATCATCTCATTTTAATTATATTGAAGAATGTGAGATTCCTAATGGCTAAAAACCTAAAAATTTATAATACTATGGTATGTAAAATGGATGATGAGGCTAAGTACAAGATTAAATTTCATCATGCATCATTTATGGTACATTTAATGTATGTAATAGTTTGTACAATCCATGATGACACATATATTGTTTTTGTACTTATAATACACATGTACCTAAAAAATTAATATTTTGTGTATATTTAGTGGATCTCATAATATATCAATGGTTTGGTAGATCATGTGAGAATTTTTGGAATGGATGATATATTATATTGATTAAAATATATAGAAATTACATTAGATACATACTTATGAAATAGCACCACTGAATTTTTAATTAATTTTTGAATCAATATTAAGTTATTGATGGGGAGATGTTAACCAATAGTTTCATGTTCAAAAATGGAAACTATGTATATTGCATTAAGTGAAGAATTGAAAATTTTTGTGCGACTAAAGTGTCTCATGGTGGAAATTATAAAAAGTTATGAAACCCCCAAAATGATCTGTAATATTTAAAGTGTAGTTAACATTTTTTGAAATTTGATGTCTTGATTATGGAAAAATAAAATTTTATAAAAGTATAACATAATAAAAATCTTCCGGATGGTGGAATGATGTAGCTATAAATAGTTAATGGGATTTGAAATCCAAAGTATGTGTTGAAAATGGGTAAATCCCTAGAATATCTAGTGTAGGGTTATCATTTAGTGGGGATTAGATAAACTGGTTATTAGTATATTAGAGATTCTTTAATAGTATAGAATTATTAAACTATTTGGTATATTTATAGAGAAACAAAACTTTTGACTAGGGGAATTTGGTGGTAGATAATTTTAAAAAATGATCTTATTGGAGATCATTAGGCTTGGTGATAGACCCTTTTTCAGTAATGAGTTGATTTTTTCTATAAATATAAAACCCAAAAAAACCATATTCATAACTAATATATGTGTGTCAATATAAAAAAATATGATAAAGCTTCTTATAATGAAATTATTTAGAAAACATTATGTGGGTGGAAGAGATCTAGATGCAAGCGTTATTCCCTTGGAGTATTATTTAGGTCATAGGAGTTCAATGGTATGTTAACGTAGTACATGATTAAGTAGTGTTCATATTAAATGATTGTATAGTTTAGAAATTTACTAATCATAAATATGGATGTGTGTATAATCTATAATAATATATTGAGGGGTCACATTAGCTATTCATGAAATCATAACATTTGAGCTTCAATTATCTTATCATTCAGTGTTAGAGAAGAATCTAATTCTATATTAATTTCTTGTCCCTATTCTATTCATGATTAATGTTTCTTATAGTGTTTTAACTTTTTTTCAATACAAATAATTCCATTTCATTACTAATTAATTTAATTTATAATTTCTTAGTTTCTATTTGGATGTATTATTTGACTTATTATTGATTTATGGATTGTTTTGAGATGAGTATCATAGATGTGGTGAGTGGCTTATCAATTTTGGAAACACTACATCATATTGTTATGTAGTTTTATACCTTCCTAGAAATTTTGTTCCACATATTAGGTTCAAAATGTTTTTTTGAAACATAACTTTCAGCACAACAGGGAATTAATTGTAGATTGAATAAATGATCTCAACAACATTAAAGGATAAGAGTTGATGTAACAAATGTTTTATATAACATTGAGGTGACAAGAAGTAGATTTGACAAATATTGGAAATCAATGAATGAAAAGAACTATTTAATTCTGAAGTAATTTATGAAAAACTGTTTTCTGTAAAATCATTTTAAAAAGTAGGAATACCAAGGATTTAGCCATAGATGTTTATGTTTCATGTGTTATGATATATTTGAGAGATGGGGGATCATAGAAGTTGGTTTCTCATCACACAAAAAGTTTGGAAAAAATACTAATAATATATGATTAAATACAAAAATGGATATGAAAATTAAATTTTCTTTTTAATTTAATTAATATTTAAATATTAAAATTATTTGGAATGCATTGATTATAGTAAATACTCGCAAATACAATAATTCCATCTTTTTTGTTTTTTAATATCAACACGATTATTGTTCCACAACATAGTGAATTAATAATTTTTCTAAATAGTTGAATGTAATTCGAATATGTTAATATATGATTCATCAATACCATAGTGAAATAAACTTATAATATTTAATTATTCATTGAAAAAAAAATGAGAACTCATGTTATTTAATCACGAATATCAATATTAAAACATCTTATATAGTGGTTGTTTGTGGTATTTTTTTAAAACATAAAATATTGTTACTTATTTTTTAACGAGGGATATAGATAGGTGAATTCAATATATAGTCAATATATAAAAAATAATTGTTATGTTTTTTATTTAAAATACATCCACTAATTTTTTTTATTTAATAGAAGTTTTTTAGAAACCACAAGTAATTTTTTTTAAATAATTATAAAAAATTATTTGTAACTAATATTCAATAATATAAATTTATTTATTACTAATTACATTTTGAATAGTTGAGATTGTAATAATCTGATTAGTAATTATCCATGAATTAATAATTTATAAGTTAAAACATATAAATAGTTTATAATTAAAAATAAATACATCCTATTTATTAATGGTTTATTTTATTATTTTAAATTTATATTTATCAATTATAAATTTCTAAGAAGAAATATATTATTTTATATTCAATTTAAATTATTTCAAAATTACTAAATAATGTTTAAAATATTAATTTTTACTAATTTATAGGAAAAACATATATAAAAACAATATTTATGTATATAGAAACTGTTAAATAGTTTCATAGAAGTAATGATTAATATATTTTTATTAATAATTAATTGTTCATTATTATAAATTTTTCATGTGTGTGCTCACATGAATCCCCTAGGTATGATATTCAAGGTTGAATTTTGTTATCATGTTGGATTCTTTTTCATTAGTTGATGACATCCTTAAATCATTTTTTATTGATAATTCATTGTCAAAATTTATATTCTCAAAGGGGAATGAAGTTCAAGTTTTTTTTCTATTTTCTAGTACATCCAAGCGTGATGTATTTGACACTCAAGTGGGATATGAAGTGATCAAAAGAATTTAACTTGTTCCCAACATTATGTTTTATCCCATACATGGATTATGAATATAAGATGTAGACCATTATTGAGATGATATGGATTGAAATATAATTTGTTGAAAATCATTAGTGATTATAGAATCGCCCCTATAATCTGCAATGGCGTGAAAATATCATCATTTTAATAAAACAAATCTTTTTTCCAGTTGAATATATTATTATTTTTTATAATAGAATCATACAAAAATACATATACATTTAATTACAAATAATTTCACAATATTTATCATTATAACAATTAATAATACATTGATATATACAACAATTTGTAGGGAAATCACTCCGGAAAATTCCATAGGATTTAATTCTCCCATAAAGATAATTTCATCCTTAATTACTATAAATTGAAAGATATGAATTATATAAATGACTGGAAACATCAAAGGATTGGTAATCACATTTGAATGTGACATATTAATGAATACTGTCATAGTGGTGGAGAATTTACAGGGTAATATATCCTTTCAAAATTATGACTATTAATCAATAATACTATTGGAAATTTTTATATTTGGGTATTTAGATTCAAAAAGGCACTGTTGGTATTATTTTTTGATATGTAATGTCAAACCCAAAATTGTATTATTTTTACAAACTTTAAATATGATAATATTATATTAAAATATGTGTTATGATAAAATTAAAATTTTAGAATATATTTTATTTTCAATTCATTATATAAAATTATTTTTAAATGATATTAAAATTTAATGAAGTCCTAATTTAATTTTATAATGGTTTAAATGTTTTATATTCCATAAAAAATATTAATTTTAAATAAATATAGGCATACATTGAAAATTTTATAATATAAGAAGAATTAAATTGATAAAATAAGTATCATTTTTGGACATATAACATCAAAATGATATTGGGGTGTTTTTTTGGAATTTTCTTTATTTGTATGAATTTTTAGTAACAAAATAAAAGTTATTTGTTTATGAGTCCTTTAATTTTTACAAAATTAATATTATATGATCGTAATTTAATTCATTATAAAAAAATTATTTAGTCATTATTAAATTTAATACTTATAAAAATGAATTTAAAATGTTATTTGGATTATTATATTTATAAAAAAAGAATTGCAATAAAAATGTATTTTCTAGAAAATTTTTATAGATTATATGTATTAAATGGTTTATTTTTATGGTTAACTATAAAATGGACTGGCTTTTAGAATCAAATTACGCTCATGTTATCATTAATAATTTTGTAAATTAGTTGACAGTTATTTAACCCATAAGTGTTTGGCTTATATGATAAAATAACCAAAAATTTTACCCTTAAAAACATCCTCTTAATAAGTATAAAGGCCATTTTTTATCAATTTACTCACTACTATAAACGTATTTGTAATTAATTTAATCTTTTTATTACTCTCTTAATACCTCCCAATGTGTTTATAGGCATATAGAGTCCCACTCTCAAGCTTTTATAAGAGTCCCCTAAATGTAATGTTTTTTTGCTTTTAGTTTATCAATGTACTTACTTTTTATAAGAATTTTGATTATAAATTTATTATATCGTAAAGGATTTATAAGCCCAAAAATAATATTCCAATATTATATTTATACTTATCAACTTCTTAAAATGTCATTAAAAAGGGTCTATGATCCCATTTGTATATCCATCATTATGCTGAAATCATTCATTTATTTTCCATGGTATATTTTCATGTCTTGAATATCCAACACTATTACATTCAATGGTATTGATTTAGATGTTTAATTCAAATATATATTCATTAAATCTATGTATGAAACCTATATTCTATATTTATGGGAAAAATTACATTTAATTATGTTATTTGATTGATGTTTCCACATAATGATATACATATGAATATTTTCCTAGATCATGCTCTATTATATTCGGTAAAGAATAAATCTCTAGGGATGACATGTTCATGATACCTTTGAAGAATTATTTGATAATTTTTTACTATACCATGTTCAGAATTCTTGTCAATATGTTTTACAACACCATAGTAATGATATTCGGTTCTGTATTTATAGATGAATCATTTTTATATTGTGGAAAAATTTTTATAATATGACTCATCTTTTTAGGATAATGTATTTATGTTAAGCTTCGTATTCTTGTGTACATTTTCTTTTATTATTCTATATGAGTCAACTATGTTTTTTCTTAAATTAGTTATCCATAATTGGGAATTATTCACACATTATTCAATTGATTATTTTCACCATTAAATATTATATAGTGTGATAATCTATGATGAGATAATAAATAACACATTAAAGATAGTGTAAAATTTGTTTATGTTTTATTTACCATTTCTTCTATATACTGCATACCAATTTTCCAAGACACTAATCCCCAAAATACCCTATGAATATTATAAATATTATAATTTGTTTTATAAATATACTAATAACCATGTATTAAAAATTTGGGTCCTTAAACATGGTATCAAAGGAAAGGAAGAGTTATTTTTTGAACATATTACTAGAATAAATTACTAAAAATCCTATGGATAAGTATAAATATATTAAAGCATTATAAAATATTGTTTATGTATTGATTTATTTATTTCCAATAAATTGCATCCATATCTATATACTTAATTGGACTTTTTTCAATATAAATATACATAAGGGTAGTAACCCCAATAATTATTGATTCAGTTTTTAATCAACCATCACCATGTTCATGATAAGTACACCTTAATATAAACCTTCATTTATACTCCCTAGGGATAAAAAATTGTTAACGTATTATTTTTACAAACCATAATGAATGTATGAATCTAAAAGGACACTTTTTATTTTTTATAAAAAAGAACATAGTAATGTATATGATCATAGAAAACTTATTATAGAAAAAAAGTATGATTAATAGTTTATTTATAATATATTATGTTAATTTTTTTATTTATCTTTTCTTTTTTTCTCTTTTTGAAAATGGATAGAAAATGATGGGCCCATGAGGAAAATAGATATGAAGGATAATGTAATTGTGGGCCTCCTAATATAATAAAATCCATATATGAATAATTGAGGACGATGATAAAAAAGATTTAAAATGGTATGAATAATAACATGAACCATATTGTGTGTATATCTCAATATAAGAGGAATAAACTAGTAGTTTATTAATTCATGCATCGCAGGCCACATGCCTTTAAAGGACCCTCAAATCCTTTAATAGTATAATTATTTACCAATAATAGAAAAAATATTATTTTAACTATTTATTTAATATATATGTGAATAAATTATCTATTTACCACATAGAGTTGAAATATAGTAAATAATGGAAATTGATCGAGAACAAAAAATCCAATGGAATAGATTGAAGATATGAAGTGGGATGATTTCTATGAAATATTTTTGAATCAATATTTTCCTCATACACATCAAAATACGAAAAGGTAATTATTTGAGATAAATGAAATAATACATTATGTGGTGTTTCAATATAAACATCACATGTCTTATGTATCACTCTTTAATCATTATCATTTATTCTGACATGGAGATTAATAGATTCATTGGTAAAATGTGAAACTGTCTACAAAATGTATTGGAAATCTGAGACTTTTCTGAGTAATTAATAAATAGTAATATTTTATTTCAATGTTGATATGGAGTTCATAAATTAAATGTTGTACCATGAAAAAAACTATTAAAATATTAGGATTGAGTAAATTTTGTTATAGATACTAACCATTAAAATTAATGTAAAAATGTAACATAAATTTTGAAATAACTATTAGAAAAGGATCTCCTGGGATTTTCATTAAGGAAGTGAGATGTGTTAAAAATTAGGGACATTTTTCCACAACGATTGAAATTTTTAGGGATATATAATGACATAGAATAGAAATTAATGTGATAAATAGAATAGGGATCTGGTTTATAATGTGTAAAAATTCTTCAACTATCGAGATATTTATAACATTTCTTACTAGTGATGAAATTAAAGATGATGGAGGAAAACATCAATCAACACTAGTATAGTTGAAGGGATTAAGGATGTGATTTTGATATCATGATGGAAAAATTTAATGACCAAAATGATGTTGGATAAGTTACAATTATGGGTCACTCAAATAATTTTAGTACATTGTTTGATTCTACTTCAACACATTACAATATTTCATTTGGTTTTTAAAAGAACATCAAATTGAATCACTGATGTATATATGGATCTACATATTGGATTTGATGAGAATAATTGAATGGTAAATCTAGTTTTCATTCTAATAGTGGAATTTGATATAATAATAAATATATATTAGATATCCATGTAGAATTCCAAAAGCAATTGTAGAAGAATTGATATTTTAGTTTCCTTTAGGGGGAAACATGAAAATATTTTCAAATGAGCAATTTTGCAGAATGGGTTTTGTCAATAAATACATCATATATGTATATTTATGGAAATTTTTAGTGAATTTGTGGATTAAAGTTAATTTAAAATATAGATAATTTTTATGAATAGTTTTGGATTACATTGATTAATTATTGGAAAAATTATAAAGACATCTCCCACAAAAGAAAGATATAATTTTATGAAAAACTCATACTCAGAACAAAATATATATTAAAGATTATATATAGAATGGAATTGATGAATATATAATAATTAGAGGATAAACTAAAATATCTCTTATGTAAAGGTTTTATCCATCCAGTCATGTCTCTTTGGGACAACATGTTCTCTTTTGGAATAAGAAATATGGAATAATATGATTATGCATTGATTATAAAGAATATTATAGAATAATTTTAACGAAAAAATCCCACTTCCAATAATTGATGACATATTTTACCATATTCATGGACTTCAATAATTTTATATGTTTAATCTCTTATCGAGGTATCAAAAACTAAGTGTAATGGAAGAATATATCAAAAATACAGCCTTTAAAACTAGGTATCGACTTAATCAGTTCATTGTTATCCAATTTGGATTGACTAATTATCCCATGATATATATGTAATTCTATGTCGTAATGTTTATGGACTACCATGAATAATATTTAGTGGTATTTATTGATGATTTTATGATATATTTAAAAAATTCCTAGAATTTTATGAACACAAAAGGGTTATATTAGAACCTCAATATAAACATTGGTTTTTTTCCTAAATTTATAAAATGTGAGTTCTATTTGTAAAAAGTTGAATTATAGGGACACATTTTATCATATGAAGTAATCTTTATGGATCTTGGTAAGACAAAGTTGGAAGGGATGTGGACTCATCCAGTAATAAGGACTAAAACTCGTAGATTCATTGGATTATTTGGGAACAAAATAACATTTGTGAAAAAATATTACTCGACAGATTATTAAAAACAGAAGAAAAATAAAAATGGACCTCATTTTACCTAGATAAACGAGAGTGATGGATGACTTAAAGAGGTGAAGAATAGGTTAGTTATAAAATGTTTACAAATATTAACCTCTAATGTAGAATTATTTGCCATTTATTGTGATGCTATATTGGTAGAACATTTATGTATACTCATACATAATGATGAAATGATGTCTTATTTGTCATGATATATGAAGACTCATAATAATAATTATCCTACCCATGGAATAGTTTTATGTTTGTTTTATTTTCCATTACTAATTTGTAGGTTCTATATTTATGGGGAGATGTTCGATAAAGATACAAACCAATAAATTGAGAAGTAAAAGTTCACAGTGAAAGAAATGAAAATGAAACAGAGGAGATGGTTAGGGCCTATAATTTAATGTTATTATTTTATTAATTAACATTATGTTATAAAAAATTGTTCTAGATGCAATTATAAAGAAATACCTTAGATTTATTACTATGACAAGGATTTACGGTTATCCACTGATCAGGGACTTAGTATATATGGTCATAGAAGTCATAAGGGAATGTGAATTATTGATCATATCCAAGAAGATTTCAACATCATCATTGATAGAAGAGATAACTAAAGAAAAATAATAAGGATCTATTATATAATGTAAGGTATAATAAGTGAAAAGTTTAATGTTTCTTATGTTTTTTCTTAATACAGGGACAATACATCAGTTCTAAACAAAGCTTTATATACCATACTTTTAATCCTAAATAAATCAGTCATAGTAGAATCCTATATCATTTTTATTATCTGTAAATATTGGATGAAAAAAATTTATAAATATCTATGTTATCATTATATTTTAAATAATTAAAAAAAATATATTTAAGACTATATGGAACTATATTTTTTCTTTTGAAAACATAAGGTATAAAGGAAAATTTTAATGCTTGTGATGAAACCGCTTATAGTACCATTATGAATGTGGTACAACATCATGATGGAGTACCTTTTTGGACTTCCTAGGACATCCCTGAAAATACTTGCATATGCTTAATCGTTGATAGATTGAAAAGAAATTCCTATTTCATTTCTATATAAGAGTATTTCTCCATTGGGAGCCTTTATTGTCTGTATATTGAAGAAGTGGTTAGAAATTGTGGAACCCCTATTTTAATTGTTTGTCACAGTGATCTAAGGATTACATATATGTTCTTTAGGATCCTTATAAATGTATATGAATATGAAACAAAATCAAATAATGTTCTATCATCGTTAAACAAATTTTTAGTCAGAGAAGAAAGTTCAAATGGTAGAATACATGTCATAGTAAAGTTCAACATATTTTCAAGGGACTTATGACTAAAATATTTTAAACATTGAATTCTCTGATAAAAATAGTTTCTACTCATGTACTAAAATCGGTCTATATAATCAACTCTATTGGAAATAGTGTTGAACTACAACATGTTTCTATAATGATTTGGGTAAAAAAATTAAATAAGATATTTTAAAAGATTCTATAGAGAATATAGAAGTTATTCAAGGTCATATAAAGGCTACTAAGAGTAAATAGAATGGTTATACAGAAAATATAATCATATAATTTAAATTAGAAGCTGTTAATCCTATGTTCCTCAATATATAAATATAAAAATGAGTAATGATATTTTTAAATAATATAAAACTACGTAAAAGTTATATTTGACCATATGATATTTTAGTGAATTTATGATATATTTCATTTTACGATCCTTGCCTCTAAATAATTAAAATTTCTATGATTTCTTCAAAGATTATATATTAAGGATGTATATTTCAATTACATCACATATACATGATTTAAATAGTTCATTATTAGAATATAACCTTTCATATGAAGAATTATTTTTCCATATTCTTTATTATATTACACATGTTATTTTAAACAAAACAAACCATATTTTGAAATTTATGCGGATAAATAGCATGTTTGAAGAAGAATCCTTGGACTTAAAAGAGTTGATGAAGAAAAAATAACAATTTTATTTTAATGTTAGAAATAAATTTAATGGGAGTTCTTTTTTGTGGGAAAATATTCCTAAATATATCCATCTATTAATAATATAATTTTTTTCATTAATTATTATTTTTTATAATAGCAAACATAATTACTATTAAATTTCAATTCACATTTCTTAATAATATTTATCACTATAATTATGAATAATATTAGGTTATAAACTGAGATGCATAATGTATTCACCTAGGGGAACTGCATAGATATTAATTCTCCCATTAAGATCATTTCGATGATAATTATTAAAAATATAAAGAAAATAATTAATAATATGATAGAAATTATTAAAGGATATGAAAAAAAATTCAAATGAAGTCCTGAATGATGAAGTTAGAAATACAGCATGCTTAAAAAGAAATATATCCGTTTTAATTATTTCTATTAAAATAGAAGATATCTCTACATTAATGATAAATTTATAAGTAATAAATAAAATTTATATTATATTATATTGTACTAATACTCTCTTTTTAAATGATAATTTAATTTAAACAAGTACAATGTAATTTTAATAGTGGTCATAATGTTTATTATAACACAAAACTATAATATTTCAATAAATAAGTATTTTTATACTAGATTTAAAATTATAAACGTTATAGAATTATATTGATAAAATAAATATCATTTTTTGGATTCAAAAAATTGAAATTACCTTATAGTGATTTTTTTTCTTTCTAACAATACTATTTTTTATTGAAAAATTAAAAATCTATGATCTATAGGAACAATATTTTTTATAAAACCAATATGATATAAGAATAAATTAAAAAATATAAAACATTTAATTAAATCAATATTTATTTTTAAATTTTTTAAAAATAAATTAATAATATAATTTTAAATTTTAGGATTTATGAATTACATTTTGGAATGAAAATTTTGATTTTTAAGACAAAAATATTTTCAGATTATATGCCTTAAATAAATTGGTTGGAAGGTTCAATTACACTTGGGATGTAGTGTAATGTAAAATAACCATATTTTAATATTTAATATTAAATAAATTTATCTTAAATTCATTTCACCCATTTGTGTATGACTTATATAATAAAATAACTAATATTTTAACTATTAAAAGAAACACGTTGACATGTACAAATAGCCACCCTTTCCCCAATTTATTACCACTGAAACCCATTTAATCATGACTACACTCTCCCTATTCCTCTCTAAATCCATCCCAAGGATTTTCTATGATTATTATATGTCTCTGTTTTAATCTCTTAGAATCTCCTTATTATGGTATGTTTTTTCATCCACTAATTTTTAAATCCATGTGATTCTTTTGTGTGCACCATTTGATTTTATGTCTAATATGTGGTAATATTTTTTTAAACTGCCCCATTATTATAAAAATAAAATATTTTTAATTTTATAATTAATTTCTCTCTCATTAAAAAATATTATCCCATTTTTATACATGTTATATTATCAAAATCCTCAATATATTTTCCATGCTATATTTTCATGTCACTAATACAGAACCCTATTTTAATTCATATATATTCATTTAGATGTATCCTAAATTATTTTATTACATACGTCCATCTATCAAAACCAAATTATATACTCATGTGTTACAGATGATATATAATTTTTTTATGTGATCACTATGGCACCCATAATTTTAAACATAATAAGGGTAATCCATAGAAGATCTTTAATCATGTACTATGTACCTAGTTTCCATGAAACTAAACATCCGATGAAACTCTTTATTTTATAATTTTCTTTGTCATGGAAATATGAGAAAATACATATGAAAAAATTGGTTTAATATAGAATGTCTTTGGAAAAAAGTTCTAAGATGTTTGTAATGATAAATGTTAATTTTATAATCCATTGAATACCCAGGGCATCTTATCATAGATAATTAGTGAATAGATATGGGGGAATTTTGGATTCATTTCATTAATTAATTCATACCATGAATGGAAAATGATGAACTATTTAAGTATGGGTAATCACATGGATTATGAAGAAAGAGTCAAATATTGTGACCAATTGTATTTTTCATGAGAGATTCGATAGGCCACACAATTTCATTTTCTCGAATGGATAAAGATCTCTCCAAAAAATTTCAAGGATGAATTATTTGTCTGTATGGTTCTTTGAATGATGTTGAATCTATGTTGTGCCAATGATGAGGTGTATTGTTGTGTTAATAATTAATTAAAAATATTCATTTAAAATAGAGAGATAATAGGGGTTCATAAGCATATCAAAAATCTATCTTTGAAAAAATAAAACCAAGTTGTTATAGCCTAACATATATTTCATATTTTGATTCAAATATGTAATAATCCATTTCAGTTTTTTATATAATTCAAGTATGAATCAATGAACCCGAATAGGATGCATCAGTGATTTACAATTGGATATTTAATTGATATTTAATGAAAATAACACATAGGTAATAATGAGGTGATCTCAGAAACAGGTACTGAACGTGATTTCAAATGAATATATAAATATATAATATATTTCTATATAAAAAAGAAATGTAGTTTTTATAGTTTCAGTTAAGTAATATATATTTTTTAGTAAAAAGACCAGAGAGATTCATCCATCAATGATTATGTTGAGGGAAGAATGTGATTTCCAAGAATGTCCAAATTTTATATGAACATCATGAATACAAAGTAAATATCATAAATACAAGGGATTTTATTTTAGGTAATATATATATATTATAATTGTATTTTTCGTTATTTTTATATTTTATACTATTTACATACTCTTATCATATCTTTATTCATCGTTTATATAATGATAGTTATAATTTCATTAGGATTATAAAAACTGTATTATATGGATGTAAGCACATGAGAAAATAAGTGACATGAATTTTCTAACCCTAATGTTTACTGTTTTTTTATCAATAATCTACCAAAAAATAATTATATTGTGTAATTTCACATTATTACAACCCTTATCTTTATTACACACATACACATGATTTATTATATAAAATCTTCAATTGACACAACATGGAAGTTAAAGAGGTCTAGTTTCATTGGGGATAATGATCATTAAATAACAACTTAATACATAAAATACAACATATTTATTGAAAATTACCTTTACACGACCACTAAATTCCCTCGTACTTAGCTTTACATGGGATAACCTAAAGACATGTATAAGAAAAGGTTGAGTTTTAAAGCCTAGTAAGAGAATAAAAATGGAATTACCTAAGGAATAAAATAAATTTTAGAAAATAATAATATCAATAGAGGATAGGTGAAACATGAACTTAGAAGCATGTTAAAGCACGATAATCATAACAAGGAAATATGGCAACAACACTTAACATGGAATTCGCATGAGCCAAGGATCATTAGATAAAGAGCATTAGTAAACAATTATTACACATGAATCATGAGTAAAACATCATTGGACTTGAATTATCATGTGTCAACACCCATTTCACTTGATGTATCATGATATTATAATTTACTCAATGCATTGGAGCACTATCCGGGCTCACCCTTCTTAAACATTTCATTTCATGCATAAGTGTGCAACATGGATCATATAACATTGAATGAATCAACATCATAAGTTATTCCATTATTAAATAATTTTCAATAAATAAATTAAAGTACCATGAAATATATATTTGTCTATAGATGTGAATACCCTTGATAGACATGGGTAAGGTGTTTACTACAAAATGATCTTGTCTTGGAAAAACGCAGTGCAATTTCAGCAGCATAACGTCATGACATAAGGATTCATGAAAATGGTTGATGAGGGATAAAAGGGTGTATCATCATATGTACATGAAATGGTCCATAAGGGGGTCATATAGATAGATGTCCCATAAAACAAAATGGGATTTCGATGAAAAATAAAAAACAATTACTAGAAATTAAAAGAGTTGGGAGAAACCCATCACAGAATATTGGCATAGTAACAGGTGTACATAATAGGCATTAATGAAAGAGAATGGGGACTCCCATAATTCCAAAATAAATAGGTCAGTATGGGGGAGGTGTGAAATCATAACCCAACATTTGTAATTGATGAAAAGGGAAAAAAACACAATTAAAATTCGACAAAAAAATAGAATGGAAGAAATATCTTACTTGGAAGTGTGATCCCAAAATCATGGGAGAGGATTGAGAGAGGCATATATGGAGCTTGAGATTCCTTGATAGTATTTTAGAGAGAAAAGGTTAGGGGTTTTTTGAACTCTAAATCCTTTGAGTGAAGAGGATGTGGGAGCTTGGGTGCATTCATATTGGAAATGAGAGGGAATTCATTGTTATTTAGGTTTGGGACACCTCACATTAAACTAATCAAAAACACAAACCATCCTATGGTTTTTGACCATGGTTTTTTCCAAAGGGGAGTGGAATGAAATATTTTATCAGTACAATGTCTGATCTTCGTAAAATAATAGGGTTTCTTATGTGGAGGGGAGTCACACACTCAAGGAAAACAATCTAAAAAGAAAAATTGTTTTAGAGGCATTTAATAGTCCACTAACGCTTTATAAAATAAATCAAACAGAACCAAAATCAGATTATTTTAATGGTAAAACATATATTGGCCAAACATAATGTTTGTAGTATTTTATTACACCAATGATGGGTCATTATGATGTCATAAAACATATTATATATTTAAACAGTATTTGATTTTTACCGAAAAATTCAACTGTCTTAGAAAATTGTGAAACATTAACCATTGGATAATTTCAATATCCTAATTCCAAAAATAATATTCAATTTATCTAAATAATTTTATAAATATTTCAATATTTACTTTTAAAATAACCTACATTTATAAAAAATTCATGGGTTTTGAGAAAAACAGTTTTCAAAACATAATAAAAATTACAATTACATTAAAAAATTTATATGATCATTTATATTTAATAAAAATTAATATATTAATAATAATAATATTTTATTAAAATATTATTTGTGACATTAATACATTTGTTCCTCTTAATAGATTTCATAGTTGAATATTACCTAAAAATGATATTTGTGCTTAAAAAACTATTCACAAAGTAACAATAATAAAATGAATTCACATTCGTTAAACCAAAATAATGTACATAGTCATAGTGCAAGGGTCTTGTTACATAACCCCTTATAAGACTATAATAAAATAGAAGGGTAAGGTATGCGATGGTGACAGACTCTTGGGGTGGCTCGGATAACATCGCTCGGGTGGTAATCTCTATTAACTTCCACTTCACCTGTAGTCAGTTCCACTCAAGCTTAATTTTTTCAGGCTCTGCTTGGGTATGGTCATGTGTGAAGCCTAATGACACCACCTCCTTTTCAAGCACCAAAAAATGGGCTACTTATTTGGAAAGTCTATGAGATGAGGCAATCACTTCCTGTGTCTGTGTGAATTGGATTTGTAAAGCCGTATATTTAATCTAATCATGTGATCACTATTCCACGACTATATTAGAAATGGTCACAATTCATAGTGGTATTTTAAAATCCAGAAACATAAACCCAATGATGTTTTAATTTTATGTAACCATTATAAGACATTTAATTAGATCAATAGAAATTTCCATTAATTATATTTCAGGTCTTACAATATTCTCCCCTTAAGAAATTTCACCCTTGAAATTTTCTATTCCCACTTTAAAAAAGATATGGGTAACTTTTCATCATCACTTCCTCCAATTCCAACATCGCTTATTAGAACTTGTTGTTAAATCACAACACCTTGATGAAGGGCATTGTATTATTTTGTAGAACATTTTTATCTATGATATATGTTCATCACTATTTTCTCCTCATAATAAAGATCATCCTCTAACTGTACTCCATATTAAGAGAGTGCATGTGAAGAGTCTGTTATGTAATTTCTTAGTAGGGATACATGAAATACATCATGTACATTGTCCATGGTAGGTGGAAGTGCTGGTAAATAGGCTAAATCCCCAACCCGATCAAGAATCTAAAAGGGACCGATGTACCTTGGACTTAACATACCTTTTTGTCCAAGCCTCATAAACTTATTCCATAAATATATGCATAGAAATACCATTTATCCAACTTTAAACTCAAGGTCTAATCGATAGTTATCTGCATAACTCTTTTATCGACTCTAGGAAGCCTTGATAAGCTGCTGAATGGTTTTTAACTTCTCCACCATTTCATCGACCATTTCTAGTCTTAGCTTCTTATGCTCACCAACATCATCCCAACATTCTGGTGTTATACACCTCTTCACATATAGGGTTTCATACGGTGTCATTCAAATGCTCGAGGGGAAAATGTTATTTTAGAAGAATTACAGCAGAGGAATATGTTGATCCTATCCTCCTTTAAATTCCATTGAACATGATCTGAACATATCTTCCAATGTTTGAACTGTTCAGTTAGATTGGCCTTCTGTTTGAGGATGATATCCCATAATAAATTTTTGTTTAATATCCAGAACATATTATTGACAATTCCAAAAAATAGAGGTGAATCTTGGATCTCGATTGGATACAATAGATAGTGGTACTCCATGCATCCTTAATAATTTCCTTATGTATATCCATTCCAGTTGATCCAATGAAAATCCTCCTGAATTGCAATGATGTGTGTAGACAATGTTTGATGATCCACAAAAACAGAGATTGAAATGTTGCCTATGGATGTCTTTGGATGTCTACTGACAAAGTCCATGGTGATGTTATCCCTTTTCAATGCTGGATTGTGTAATGGTTTTATCATCCCCTTAGACTTCTATCTCTCATCCTTCACATTCTGACACACTAGGCACTTTGATATAAATTGAACAATCACTTTCTTCATATTATACCACCAATATGTCTCTCGGAGATCTCAATACATCATTGTGTTCCCTGGGTGAATAAAGAAATTTTGACTATGTGCTTCTACCAAAAGTTCCTTCTATAGCTCTGAACATGATGGAACACATAGCCTTTTCCCAAATATCACAATTACAACATCATTAACATTGAACTCTGAGGATTTCCATCTAATGATGACTTCAAAATTCTTCTGAATTCCCACATCAGCCTTTTGAGAATCCATTAATCTTTCCAAAAGATATGGTTAATCAATAATTTGTTTATGGATTGATGACATTCCCTTCATTATGATTCCCATTTCTATATTCATCATGTCTAAGAAGATTAGATCATTCTAAATTCTCATAAATGATAGAATTGTCGGGTCCTTTCTACATAGAGAATCTACCACCTTGTTTTCTTTCTCAGGGTGATAATGGATTGAGGAGTCATAGTCTTTGATCTGTTTTAAACATCTTTGTCAGCTCATGTTCAACTCTTTCTGTGTTAATATATACTAGAGGCTTTTTTTGTCCATATATATTTCACAATTCCCCCCAAAAAAGATAATACCACAAACTTTTTAAAGTAATGATCACTGCAGCGAACACCAAATCATGTGTAGGATAATTATTCTCATGAACATTCATTTTCCTTGAAGCTTAGGCAATGACTTTGTCATTTTTCATCAACACATATCCCATTCTATTCTTCGATGAATCAGTGAATACCACAAAAATATCCCCACTTGTCGGTAATGTGAGCACGAGCATAGTGATAAGCCTCCTGTTAAACTCCATGAAGCTTTTGTCACATTCATCACTCCAAGCAATCGTTACTCTCATTCGAGTTTTCTTGGTAAGAGCATAGGAAAATCATGGGAAACTTCTCACAAATCATCAGCAATATCCAGTTATCCATATGAAGCTATATATATCCATTTCTGATGTTGGCCTCAACCATCCCTCAATAGCAGTTGTCTTTGAGGGATCCATACATATCCCATTGTTTGTGATGATATGGCCCAAGAATGAGTCTTCCTTCAACCAGAACTCACACTTTCTATTCATTACATAGAGAATATCCTTTTATAAGGACTATATTACTGTTCTTAGATACTCCACATGATCCTCCTTGGTTTTGGAGTATATTTGAATATCATCTATAAATACTACCTCAAATTTGTCAAGTTAATCTCTAAAGACTCTATTCATCATGTATATGAATATTTTTAGAGCATTAGTGAGTCCTAAAGGAATTGCAATGAATTCATAGTGCCCATATCTTTTACAATAAGCTGTCTTGGGGATATCTTCCTTATTCACCTTTACATGATAATATCCCGAACGCAAATCCACCTTGGAGAAGTTTCGTGCTTCACATTTCTGATGGAAGAATCCATCACTATGGGGGAGAGGATACCTGTTCTTTATCGTGACTTTGTTATGTTAATGATAATCGATGTAAAGGTGCATTGACCCATCCTTCTTATTGATGAAGAGTGCTGGTGCATTGCATGGTGAGGCACTTGGGAGTGTAAATTCTTTATCCAGACTCTCATGTAGTTGTTTTTTTAGCTCTTTAATCTCCAAAATATCCATTATATACATAGTCTTTGATATTAGAAACACACCAGGTATAAGATCATTTGAGAATTCAACATCTCTTCTAGGAGAAAGACCAGACAATTCCTTGGGAAAACATTAGAAAATTCCCTCATAATAGGAATGTCTTCATGGATGGTTGCCTCCTTAGACTCGATCATCTAATCCAGATATGCATGATCAAAGGGAATTAATATCAACTTTTGAGATGATGGAGCTAAATAAGATTCATACTCCTCCTTGCACATGTACAGAATCGGGGGTCGATTCTCTACAAAGAATGTGATTTCCCACTCATGACAATTTATGTTGGCCTTATATATGGAAATCCAATCCCTGCCAACAATTGCAATAGATTCTACTAGAGGAAGTATGATGAGGTTCATCAGGAAGTTCAATATTACGATTATGACAGGGGAGGAGTTATATTCATGCGATTCCATGATTTCCCCATTTTCAATACTCACTGACATCATTACTTCCATGATTTGTGTTGGTGTTGTGGTTGTTCTACTAATCTTTATTGATATAAATGGATACATAGAAATAGAATCAAAAAATTATGTTCTCTAATCTTGAATGAATAACTAGCTTACATTTAAACACTTCATTGTTGAGGACTACTTTGGTAGTGGTGATGGTAAAATCTCACCATTGTAGCCTTGGATGCAGTTGGTTACCTCGGAAAACACTTCGATTAGGGCACTAATTTTCAATATGCCCTAGAACTTTGTAGGTGTAGAAATGAACAATGTGTTGAGGTTCGAATGGATAATTACTCTCCTCTATTGTAGTAGAAGGTTTTTATTTCCGATAGTTAATGTCTAGGTGACCTTCTCTTCCAAAACTAAAACATTTACTAATCTCCTTCAGGAAATTTTTGGGGTGCTTCTTTTTACATCTTTGGATAGTGGGGTGTGGGATCTTTTTTTCACTGTTGGATATATCTATCAGACTACTAGCCTTGAATTCCACCTTACGCTACCTTTACCCATGATACCCCTGGGATTATATGATCTCTATTTCGACCTTCAGGGCACATCAGACAATTTCCTATTGTTGTTGATGTTACGGATCAATAGTTCTTTCTGTAGGCAAGGTTTCATCCCACCAAAGAAGCGGTCAACCCAGCATTTGAGGGTAACAACAAAGATAGAGGCATATCGTGCAATCTAGGTTAATTTTTCTTCGAATGTTCTAACAAATATTTTGACCATTTTTTTAAGGGAAAGGAAGTTCCTTTCCATCTTAAGTCAGAGGGTGTGAGGAAAATATTTATCAAAAAATTTCTTCTAGAAATCCATCAATTCCAACACCTTGATCTCCTTCTGAAGACCCGTATTTTTTTATCAATGACTATCATTGATCAGCTTCACTCTCCATTTGATAAGATGCCAGTTGAACCTTCTCATGTTCAGAACATTGATGGATGGAGAAGATCTTTTCAAAGGAGTTAATCTATTGTTCTGTGATTGAGGGATCAGATGATCCATTAAAAGTAAGAGGGTGTTGTCTCATGATGCCCTCGATAGTAACCTGTTCTTTATTATGGTGGTTGAACATTTCTCTTTACCCAAGTTTCTCTTTAAATCTTGAGTTAAATGAAAGAGAAGTGTGACAAAGAACGTGATTCCAACTCCCATCGGATTGGGTATTTCATTAGCAGAGACATCACATTCATATTCACATTAGTTGTTAGACCAAGTCCTCCTATTACCGGCCATTGGCTTGAATAAAAGGTATATTATGGGTAACACATAAATGGTAATACAAGGAAAAAAATTATGACTTATTAATAAAGTTTATTTCCATAACTTATGAATCCATATGATTCAATCTAGGATATTAATTATCTACTTTCTAACATATATTCTTAGGGCAATTATTTTAATTCCATTCAAAAATGGTTCCAACGAAGCTTGTGAATTGAAAAAATCATATCCCACGGGAGTGTCATAACAAAGAGTTCATCAAGGCCCAATGTCTTGCACTAGTTCCTATTCAAGTATAGCTCAATGTAGTGTTTTCGGGTTTTTCCACTAGGATACATCTGTGGCTGAGCCTCCTCTACCTGCTCATATCCAGAATGAAATTATTTTCATGATAAACCACATAATATGTACTAAGAAATACATAGGGATGTTTTTATTATACTTATTCTTGTCTCCAAGTCTTCACAGCGGTTTCAAAATCCTAATCCCAAAAATAACTAAACTTATCCTCAGATACCAACTATAACAACCCTATTATTTATTACACACTTCAACCTAATTTATTAAATATAATATTCACATGATAATACATTGAATATTGAGAGGTATAGTTTCTTTGGGGCATATGATAATTAAATAAAAAATTAAAACATGATATAGAACTTCTTTATTGAAAAAATCCTTTACATGACAACTACATTCCCTCATAATTAGCATTGAATGGGATAACTTGAGGACATGCAAAAGAAAAAGGTGAGCCATAAATCCTAGTAAGTGAATAAACATGGAATAACTTGAGTAATAATATACATGATAGTTAATGGGAATATAAATGGGGAAAAAGGGAAACATGAACATAAAAGCATGGTAAATCATGCTAATCAAAACATGGAAATGTGGCGACAAAACTTTGCATGGAATTATCATGAGCCAAGTCTCATTGCACATGGAGCATGAGTAAAAACTCAATGCACATAAGGCATGAGTAAAAACTCATTGAACTTGTATTATCAAGAGTCAAAAACCATTACACATGACGCATAATGATACCTTACTTTACCCAATGCATGGGAGCACTATCAGGGTGCACCCTTCAAAACATGTCATTTCTTGCATAAGTGTGCAACATGGATCATATAACATGGAATCAATCAACATCATAAGTTATTCAATGATTAAGTAATGTTGAATAAATAAATGAAAGGATCATAAAATATTTATATGTTCATAATGTTTAATACCCTTGGTAGAGACATGGGTATGGTATTTAGTATACAATAATATTGGCTTGGAAAAATGAGGTGCAATTTTGGCAGCATAACTGTGTGACATAAGGTTTCATGAAACTGGTTTATGAGAGTGAAAATTGTGTCTCATCATATTTATATGAAATTGAAAGTAAGGGGTTCATATAGATACATGTCCTAATAAAATAAATGTAATTTAGATTCACAATACAAAATTATTACGTGCATGTAAAAGAGGAGAGATAAATCGCTCATGGAATTTTGACAAGGTAACAGGTGTACATGGGAGGAATTAATAAGAGAAAAAGGGGTCTCAAATAATTTTAACATAAAGAGGGATGTTTGGGGGAGGTGATAAATAATACCTCAACATTTGTAATTTAAAACAATAGGGTATAACAACATAATGAAAATTGGACCAAAATGGGAATGGAGTAAATCCATTACTTGGAAGTGCAATTTGAAAAGATTGGGAGAGATTTGAGAGAGGCTTCTTGGGAGATTGGGGGACATTGGGATGATTCTATTGAAAGGATGGCAGGGGTTGGTCAAACTCCAATGGATTTTAGTGAAGAGGAAGTGGGATATTGGTTGAGATTATATAGGAATGGAGAGGGAATTCTATATTACCTAGGTCTGGGACACCTCACATTAGAATAATCAATTACACAAACCGGCCCAAGGTTTGTTCCAATTGGTTTTTCCAAATGGGAGTGGAACACAATATTCTATAATATCAATGGCCTAACTTCTTAAAATAATAGGGTTGTTTATGAGGAGTTGAGTCACACTCTTAAGGAAAACAATTTTAAAAGACAAAATGTTTTGTAAGCCTTGAAGGGACCACTAAAGCATTGTAAAATAAATAAAACAAACCAAAAATCACATTATTTTTATGGTAAGACATATATTGGCCGAAAATAATGTTTATAGTATTTTATTACATCACTATTGGGTAATTTTGATGTCATTAAACACATAATATATTTAAATGGTATTTAATTTTTAACCCAAAATTTGACTCTCTAAAAATTATGAAAAAGTCACCATTTGAAAATTTTGAGATCCTGATTCCAAAAATAATATTAATTTTATATAAATAATTTTCCAAATATGTTAATTTTGACTTCCAAAATAAAAACCGATATTTATCGAAAATTAATGAGTTTTGACAAAAATAGCTTTCAAACCTAAATAAAAATTACAATTGCATTCAAAAAATTATATGATAATTTATATTTAATAAAAATTAATTTAATAATAATAATATTTTATTAAAATATTATTTAATTCAAAAATCCATTAATTCCTCAAAATAGTTTTCTTAGTTGAATATTTACTAAAAATAATATTTCTGCATCAAAAACTATTTACGATGTAACAATAATAAAATTAATGCACATTGTTTATACAAAAATAATGTACATAGTTATAGTGATAGGGTCTTCTTACATAACCCCTTATAAAACCTGCATAAGACCAAAGTGTAAGGTGTGTGATGGTGACAAACTCTTGGGGTGGCTGAGATAACATCACTCGGGTAGTAATCTCAATTAACATACACTTCTACTGTAGTCAGTTTTTCTCAAGATTAAAAGTTTCATGCTTGGATTGGGCTTCGTCAAGAGGGAAGAACAATGAATCCACCTCCTTTTCGATCTTCGAAAAATGGGTTTAATAAGGGGAAAGTCTTCTGGATGAGGCTGTCGCTTCCATTGTCTGGGTAAATTGGGTAATTTAAAGCCCTGTATTTAAACTAATCATGAGATCAATGTTCAATGACTAAATTAGCAACGATCACAATTCATAATAGTATATTAAAAGCCCAAAACATAAAACCAAAGATTTTCACATTTTATATAACTATAATAAGACATTTAATTAGATGAAGGAAAATTTCCATTAATGAAATTTTGGGTCTCTACAGACATGTTTTAGGAACAAACAAATATAAAAATTAAATTATTATGTAAATAGTGAAATCTTGGACAAAATGGTGTTAGACATTATCCATTGATTCAACCCCCTATTGGCTGGGAATCTAAATCATTAGAAAAAAATTGATATTAAATGTTGTGGGATAATGTGTATTATACAATTTAATTATTGTATTACAAAGACACTATGTCAACAAATATTCCCTTATGTATATCAAATATTCCATTTTCTTTTTCAGTAAAATATTCACCATCAATATATATCATATCAAATCATTACAAAAAATTTATTAATTCCCCAAAACATAATAATGATGTTTTGATGTAAAAATCATATTGAATATTTTTCTTTTAATATTTCTGTATACCATTCCATATTTTCATTGGTATATTCCTTCACATTATTAATTATGAAATATCTATTGGGTGCATAGTTATATATCATATAGAGTTATTGATATTATATATTCATTATTGGAGCTATATTATTCATAAAATCATATCATTTTATAATAGTAAATTTTGATTACTCCATAAAATCCTAAAATTTAATTTTGATGATTTTTGAAATTGTTCAACATATAATCCTTATAATTGAAATGTGATGCCTCTTCATTTCTTGGAACCGATCATTCAAATGAAATAACACATTATGGAATTAAAAAAATTATGAATAACTTTAAAAATTATAATATAAATATCTATAAAAAAACTATAGATATTGATAAATAAAAGAATATTATTTAATATATGATTTCAATTACCAGGAAGTGTAATTATTTCTCTCAATTATATATATATATTTTTGGAAGACATGCCTTATATCATAAATAAAAAGTAAATTCATGTGAATCGGATTTAATGACTCACCAAGATATAATTTATGGATTATAGGATGATCTCAATGAGTCAAATATGGGTCTATGTAATGTTCACCATGATTATTCAAAATTTATTTACTCAATTACCATGGTTATGAATGGAATAAATTATAAAAAAATTATATATATAAATATAAACTACCAATTTATATATATTGTTTACGTAACTCGTAAATTGTTAGATAAATATGAAACATTTTATTTAGTTATAATAAGGGATATCTATGAGGAATAAATATTAGAAAATGGAAAAAATACTCATCTATCATATGATGATTAAAATGGTTAAAAAAATAAGGAAGGGGAAGTTATTATAATATCATAAACATAAATGAGGAGGAAATGTGTGATTTAATAAATAGAGAATAATTAGATATCATCCCTGAGAAAACACATTAATTTATATCAATATTAGTGGAGTAATAAGTTAAATTGGACGAATACATATCATAACCATATATAAATGGTAGTTTCTTAAGGGTAGACATCATTAGGACAATAATATTCCATCAAAATTCTCAATAATGCTGAGGGATGCCAAAAATAATGTAATGTAATAAGGAGGAATAAAAATATTTAAATTTTTGAAAAAAATTATTATAATGAACTTATAGATATAAGAATATTTATATTTTTTCTATTTATTAAAATTCGAGTAAATCATGTTTTAAAATTATATTTGTAAAATACAAGAATAAGAAGCAATCAGAGTAGTCTAATGAGACAGGAAAAGTTCGTAACAAACATGTTATAATCGAGGAGAATTTTGGACAGAACAAAACATTATGGAATACTGCCAAAATTTATTTCTCAACAATAAAAGAGTAATTAAATATAATTTTATAATATAAAAAAATGTATACTAATTATTGTGTAATCATAATGTTTTTTGAGAAAAAACCACAGGATCGTATCCTACATTGGAAAAATTACAGAGAGAAAATAATTATATCCCCTTAGAGTTTCAATAAAACCTTTCTTATAGTCCATCGTGTATTACCCACATTGAAGACTAATTGGAAAGAAATTTTATACAGATTCCTATCTTCAAAATCCTAATGGTGTAATTATATAAATTCACATATGGATAGTACCATAACAATTAAATTAGGATAAAGAGGTCAAAGTTATTGGTTGAAATGATCAAAGGGTGGAAAACAATTATATTGAGGTCCAGAAGAAATTAGTGAAGGGACTCGACTAAAACCAAGGATTACTGGTGAATATTTATAGAATTAAATATATATGTATTTTGAATTTATGTTCATTAAAAATTAGATAGATTCTACATTTCAATAACTATTTATGAGTTAATGATCCCCAATCCCAAATTTATGAATATGCTACATGATGATTCATTCACAAAGAAACTAATTTTTTATTGAAAAATCGAGGGCAGTATTCTAATAATTAATAATTTTGGAAGGATAACTCGTGGAATATATATTTATTTGGACTAATATATCTTATATCTAGAAAAAAAATTATCTTAGGAACTTAGTGTGATTAGTTGATATTTCTTTTACAGATTATTCAATGTATTAGTTTCCAATATTTATTATTGAGTATGATCAGGGGAAAAAAATTTAATAGGTGATCATGATATTTAATATCCTCATTATTTTGAATATAAATTGATCATGAACATGATAATTTTATAAATACATTCGTTGGTATCAAAATTGGATAAATTTGGTGTTGTTTCATTATCAAAGTGGTAGTAAATCTATAGGGTGAAAAATTCCTTGGAGACCCATTAAGATTAACAACTCATCCTTCCTCAATAGAGTAGAACATTCAATAATGTTTTATTAAGGGACAAAAATAAAATAACAATCATGTAATCATGATTTATCTAATATTATTATTTATAATTTGGGATAATGAAACACCTAAATAAGAAAATATTAAATTAGTGAGTGGTTTTTGTTGATAGAAGGGGGGATTATTTCTTTGTTTTACTGATATTCGTCAATATTATATCATGGTGTTCCATAATGATATGTATGTTTTGATGATGAGAAATTGTTATGATAATGTTTATCATAAATCTAACGGTTGTATTGATGTTCTGATTAATGTCATGAATTAGAATTTCAATCTTAACATGTGTGGTTATTTTGAGTTTACTAATAATAATAGATTATATCATTAAAACCTATTGGATTTGAAATGAGTTGTTGAGATTTATATAGCCAGCTGAGATTATAAGTCATATTTTATATGTTTCAAATGTTCAATAATTAAACAACTCTAGTTAATTTCAATTGATCATTTAATTTTTCAAAATATATATATGGAGTTTTCCTATGATTTGGTATTTTTTTATGTTTCAGGACCGTAACATTAATATATTAAAAATGATAATATATATTATAGCATTTTTATCATATTTTTATAATAATGTATTTTCCAATTTATCCAGACATCATATAGAAAATATGAGAAAATATTAATTTTAATAACATAGAGATTACATAAAACTTGACACAAAGATTGAGGGTGTGGGATATTCCATTGAAGGTGGTCATTTGTGGGATTGTTAAGTGTTTAAATAATTTATTTACATAATTTAATTAAATGGTTTAAAACATTATATTCCACTTTCAAAAATCAATTATGTAAAATATACTGGGTATTGTACATAACGTTAGGACATTAGAGAGCAAGAGGAGGATATATTCATTGGATTTTTCAAACTCATGAACATGTAATAATAAAAATAAATGGATTTTCTTCATGAGAAGAATGATGAAAAAAGTTCTATATTCATCATCATCTCTAATATATTCTTTATTTATAAATTATTGATCTTCTTCTTGGGTTTGGGAATGCTTTTTTTGAGTTTATTTCCTTTTATTTATTGTTCAATGTATAGGTTGCATTTAAGATTTATATCAGTGATTTATTTTATTTTCATAAGCCTATATTCAATTAAAATTTTGATCCTGATTGATTTTATATACCAATTCCTTTATTCATAATTTTATTCAAAAGTATGAAATGAATTTTTATGATCACATTGTCCATGTATGACCTCAATTCATTTATCTCAACATCATTCTTCAGGTTTTTTGTCAATGGTCAAAGGGGTAGTGATTTGAAAATATCAGGTTAGGTTCAATTATGAAAGAAAATAATTTATTATTTCAATATCCATGAATCACATTGACATTTTCTATTTAAATTTAGATTAATATGGATATGTTGTTTGTTCATTATAGATTCCATGATCAGGTCCTCAAACGGTGATGAAAGTCATGACGACTACACTATTGGAGATCCGTCTTTTGAATTTAGGCCACTAGAGGATAGAAATAAATGATTAAAAAAGACACCATTTTTATTTTTTCATATCAATTGAGTCAAAATGGTTTTGGATTGTATTTATTTTTTGATCAGTGATCTGAGTTATGATATATACACTTTACATAAAAGATATGAGTATATTCCATGTACTCTAGAAGAACACACACCATGTTCCTCGGAATCTCATTGACTTTGTGGTTTATCCTAGTTTATGTATCAGACGTTGTATAAAAATTACAACATTCCTTGTGAACTTACCTAGGGATCTGAGTGGTGTAATATGAGCACGTGCCCAAGACCTTAGGTAAGAAAACACACCATGTCCCAAGATAGATACACTGTATAGATATACATGGATTCCCAATCTGTGTAACAGGGGATCATTCAATAGATCATGGAAGAAATATATATCTCATTTCCCCATATATTCATTTTTTTGGGCCAAATGGTTGTCCAGGCAGTGTACAAGGGAGGAAACACCAAAGTATCTACCTGATGACGTGTGTCATGTGACCCTATGCACATGTTTCATATGTTCCATGTGAATTACTATAGTGTTCATATCCTTCTTTAGCATTCATAATAGATCCAATGAGAATACTATCTTGAGTATTTTACCAAATAGGACATTAATATGGAATTAATTTTGGATGAAATATATGATATTTGGTGTTATGAGTGGGACACTTCTTTGATTGAATCTTAGTCAATAGAAGTGAATGGGTTTGATCATCCGAGAAATGTTAGGGTCGGTACTCCTCCATCTCACTAGGTAACATTTAGCCTATAATATATATATATATATATATATATATATATTTGTGGGTTTAAAGTTAGTGCTCCCCCACACAATAAAGTGTGTGGTTCCTCTATCTATGGAGTGGTACATCTCCAACATCTAGCTTCTATAGATAGAATGTCCCCCACTAAAGATAGTGCTCCCCCAGTTGTGAAGCACAGTAGCGAGGACAATAATCTACATTATGATTCTTGTGAGGTTATTTGTGGTGATGGGAATCATATATGGGACCTTTGGAATTGAAAAATGAATTATAATTTTTCTTAACTAGCTATAATGAGGGAGATCCCCTTTTCCTCTTCACATGGGTATCTTTTTTTACATATCTGTTATTGGGTTCCCTAACCATATTTATTTGTGGTTTGAGTTGAATTTAATATTCAATTACATCCCTATTGGTTTTTGGGTTATCCTACAAGGTATGTTTACCAGTATCTATGAATAGACTATGTCAGCATATGTTGTGTATTATGTAGACGACAATAAGATTCATGATGAATTCAATGGACTGAGTATCGAAAGAGAAAAACAGTACATGGAGGGGCTGACAGTGTTATGTGGTTTAGATTTGGGATATATAGTCAATACGTTTTTCTTTTTCTACATTAATAGTAGTCTTTAGGGTATAAACCCATTTCCTAATGGATTATAATTTTTTCCATTTTATATCTCTTCTATTACCTTGCTGCACTTTGATGTATTTTGGAGAGGTTATTTCAAGGATTTATTACTCTATAGATATTTCATATTTTTTATTCCTATGAAATATTTCATGGAGTTTTATGTGTGTGATAGATATGTTAAATTAGGATAAGGCCTCCCATATAAATATTTTTCAAACTCATCACTTATTGCTAGCCCATATCCTATTGGAGGTGATCATGGGGTGCCACTATTAGCTTACTACTATCCTAGGTGTAGCCCTTGTGGTTTAGGCCTCCAATGAAATCGATTTCATGCTAGGGAGTAAATAGATTGAAGAGGCCATGATGAATATGAGTGTAGGATTAAAATGTTATACAACATCCAACAATTGATACTACAGAGCTATCTTGGTGACAAAGACCCTCATGATTAAGAGGATTGGCTCACAGTAGTGGTCTATGTTTTCAAACATGTTATGTCCATTCATGATCATACAGGTTTTTGGAAACAATATTCATCATTTAACTGTAGGTTGTTATTGGGGTTTGATCCCTTATACCCAAGATGAAGTGATTGACATAATGATAGTATTTTATCATTTGTTCCATGATGAGAATTACCCATAGAGCGTAGTCTACTTAATGATACATGGCATTCTCATGTTTTGATAGGGTGATATGTCAATTCCTAGTTACACCTTATGGATTACTGATATCACATTATGTAATATTGATATGGTGCAGGATGGATACATCCTAAAATTGATGTTTGAGAAGGGACTTCATAGGGAAATATGAGATAATGTAGTCATCTTATTAATTTCAACATATACTAGATTATTAGAGTGAGGTATGGTTATATAAAACCTTATATAAATATATATTTATTAGATGGAGGCAATATTAGTAATTTTGGGGCTAATTCATCTATAGTGGCTAAAACTTCAGTCATCAAGGGCTTAATAAATGAGGCATACACATTCGTTATCTCGTACATATAGAAGTATTACATTGGATATGCACAAAAGTATCCATTGATAATTGAGAGGGTGATTCTAGGATTATAATAGGATATGTCACCAGGCCATTGATTTTATATATAATCATGATGTGGATAGTGGTAAACCATTGGATACACCATTGTGAATGATTCAGTGTCCTGATTAGATATCTTCCATGAATGGTCAGGGTGGCACACATAGAGGATATACTAATAGAGGGGTAGTAAATTCCATGGATGGAAGAGCTATAAGATTTGGGAGATTCTAATCCATACTCCCTCCAATAGAAAAATCTATACCACACTAGTATCAGGGAATAATGGTAAAGTTTGAATACAATTCTATTCTATGGAGCGCTATAACCATACTACTCACTAGACAGATTTATGTATGATCTAGGTATTCTCTACATTAGTTACAGTACTTGTATAAATAAGCACAATTAATTCGTTCTTCCCCAAATATGATATGCAAGGGCTAGTTCTTATAGTTTATTTTAGGGTGCATTTACTATGGTTATAGGCTCATACAAAGACCTATTCTGCAATATAATACATCTTTATGTAGTCTAAGTTATTTTTTAGTGAAGTTATTTTCCCATGGAAACACTTTTTCATTACAATGAAACTTTTCTTTTTCATCCTTTTTATGAACTAGTGGTATGTAGTGTGTTCCCAAATAGACCCTCAACATAAGAGAGTTATAATAATTCAAATGGTGGAGATTACCCAATATAGGTGAGAGATATTTATATATGAGAGAATATGGATCATGGGTAGGAAATTGCAGCCTATCCTCCTTCGGTTGACTTGGTTGGCCCTTATCATGGTGTAATCTTAAAAAATATTTTTTTCAATGGTAGTAGATTATTTTATGGACATTATTCCAACATATGTTCGTGGAATACCTTTTAGGAATGAGATTGAATTCTATATTTACTTAAAACCTAGGACTATATATATATCTCTTAAGGATAATTAGAAGACTCCAACTAATCTCCAGTAGTAGAGGGTGTATTTGGACGACCTTCCACACAAATCCATTAATAGGAATAGTGTGTACATTTGGCCCTATCCAATGATGATCATAAAAATTAGTACGATATTTTGAGGCTTTATGTTTGTTACTATCACCTAAAACATGTTATGAAAAAAACTACCCATTGCTGATGAATGAGGAACATTTTGACCAGTTGAAGGGTATAAGATATTTTCCAATGATTGATCTCAGGACCATCTACCCTTAGTTTCAGATTCATGTGGATAATGTAACGAATATGAAATTTTGATTTCTCTATAGTTACTATGATTTATTAGAGTTGAAATTTGATGTGACTAATTCCCCCTCTATGGTCATAAATATTATGAATCAGTTACTCCATCCATACATGGTCATATTTATAGTTGTACTTGTTAATGAAATTCCTATATACCATACATTTATAGAGTTTCATACATATAATTTGATTATGGTCCAGGACATAGTCCATGAGCACCAACAATACAGTAATCCATCTAAGTGTCAGTTTTGGGTTCAATATGTTCAATTTCTATGTCATCTCATCTAATATCATAGTGTAGATATGAATATTAAAAATATGGACACATTTCATCATGGTAACCACTCAAGAGAGTGTAAAAGTTATAGAGTTTAATTGGTTTAGTATGGTAAAATTAAGGGTTCATCATATACTTTAAGAGTATTTAAATTCCTTTGGCAACATTAACAGGGATGGAGAATTTATTTTTCTGGGATGAGTAGTTTCAAAGAGTCTTTGGGAATCTGTGGTAGAGGTTGACTAATTATATTGTTCTAAGAATACCAATGGATAATGTATTGTATGTGGTACTTTTTATATCTTTAGAGAACATAATAGGTTTTAAGTAATTCTAAGGATGTCCATGATTGAAAATGTGTTGACATAGTTAATACCACGTGAGTATAATTACATGACCCATGACATAGAGTTGGAAGTGTTAGTATTATTCCCGAAGATGTATATGTATTATATTATGGAAAATAATTTACATATTTAATCAAACATCTAATGTCTTCAGATCATATTCACCGAGATATATCATGACCTGAGATAGAGGGGTGGGTTGGAGTTCCTACAATATAATGACTTTGAAATATTTTACCCTCCATGGAAGGGAAATAAGGTGGTCGATTCTCACATATGAAAAACCCTTTCTTTCATGGAGGAGAGTTTTCAGAGTAGTTGGAATCATTGTAGATGAACTTAGTGGAATAAATGGGATCCTATCACCTTCAAGGGATGGTTATAACTCCATAGATTCTATAGTATGATAGTTAATCTCATTTGGGAATAAAAAATGGGAAATTTTGTTTGGCCAGATATCCTCAGGAAATAAAACCATGTGATTTTCTAAAGGTGGATACGAATTCCCCCATTTATAACGATATATGGATGTTGAATTCATGTTTGGAGAGTTATTATAATGTTATTTTCATACCACCCCTTTGTCTTTTATCTAGTGTGGAAAATATGTACAAGGACCTTTGGTGGGAGTTTTGGTGGGCTACCATTAGGTAGAGTGATGCATAGTTTGTTTCTCTATTCCTCCAATATCAAATGTTAAGGGATAATCATTAGGATATATAAGGTTTAATTCAACCTATTGAAAGTGTGAAACTAATATGGGATGGAATATCTTAGTGTTTTTAAGTAGGAATTCTGTGGACAATGAAGGGAAATGAATTTATATGTGTGAGTTTTGAACAACTTACCATGTCATCGCATTTCCTAGACATGAGTGAGTAGAGTTTGATTGAGAGTATTGGGTGGTTATTCATGCATGGGATGGTCCATATCTATGCGATTTCAATGCTGATCATGTGTTAACATGATTATCATTTCATTTCATCAATGTTTAGGGGTCTATTGGGGGTTTTGAGGACTTATTTATTGAGGATCATGAAGTTTTACCCCAATAATAGGAAGGATAATTAGACCATTTATGTTTTAGAGGATTTTCCAAGATCCTATGTGTCAGAATTTATCCATATATGGAAATACAACTTTCTATTTATGTTGTTCTCCTAAAAATATTAGCATATAATATTTAGAGGAACCATATAAGAGATCCCAATGTTCACTGTTATTTCAGACTAAGATCTGTGAGAAATCGATTGTTAGAAAAATTATAGTGAAGGAGACACTAGAGAATTAATTATTGATCCCATAGTGAATGATGATAGCCCAAATTTTTTATAAACCTTTTACAGGCCTACATTTTAAGCCTTTGGTATCAAGTAGGGATACCATGTTTTCCTGAGAGTCACCCCATTCCCAGGTTTGTAGAGATTTGGTTGGGGAATCTAGGTATCAAAAAGGACCATCATGAAATTCTATATTCTTTAGAGTGTCAGTGAGGTTAATTATAATTTATAATTTTCCATATAGTTGGATTGAGTGCACGATTTCATCCAGGTGTCATGTCTATGAAGACAAGTCTATGACCCATCACACATTTTTGACATGGGAGATCATGACATTAAAGATAAAGCCTCTTTCTTGGACAACCTAATGGTAATCATTGATCATAATGAGAATATCCATTGTGTATAGACTATTAATATGGTTTGAGTTCATTAGAATCATGATAATTATCATGGGATCTTTTGAGAGCATTCCATGAAGATAATTTCAAAAAACCCTACCATTGGGAGTATCTTGTACTTTCTTGGGCATAAATCCTCATAGGGGAGATATAATGGCCCAATATCAATATATTAACCCTTTCAATAAATATATATATATATATATATATATATATCATTGAATTTCTCATTAGAGTTGGAATTATGGTTTGGGTGTTGGATGACCCCTTATTAAATGTTTTTTAAAAATTCAAGTATAAATTAAATTATATGCATGCATATTTTGGGTATAAAGTGTTTTCATATTTAAGAGGACCTAAGATGAAAAATATAAGACCATAGATATTTCTATGATATGTGTTTCACCCTATGTGGGAAAAAAAATTAGATGAATTTAGTTATTTTTTGGAAGGTATTCATTGTAAGGTGCATTAAGAAATGTAATAATTCATTTATTTAATTTACAAAAATAGAAAAAACTAATTTATCTCTATAAATATCTCAATATTTAAAATCTATATTGTTAGCCACAAAACCCTAAGAGATTAGGGATAATTAGGATGATATATTTTTTTTGTTTCGAAACACAAGAACTTGAATCGATGATCGGCAGTCATTGGAATTATAATGATTACTAATAAATGCAGATTGATCTTCAAGTTTATCACTAGGGGAAATTTCCTTCATCAACGATCAATCTATTCATGAAGAAGTAAAAAATATAATATTTATATTCACCTTTTTATTTAGTTATAAAATCTTTTATTTAATATCTTATATATTTTAGTGATTTTCTTTCATCTCATGGTCCCATATTTAATTAAAATTTTGAAACAAATTTCATTTACTTATCTCACCATTGATTCAACTTTTTTATTGTACAATATGTAATAATATTTTTTGGTCACATCATCTAATCACCACCTCACATATTTCTTATTCTTTCTTCATATATATTATTCATGTTCATTATCATTTCCCATTAGTTCAACAACTTGAAATTAGTGGTTTGGATTCATGTGTGATCTTACCCCATGTTTCATGAATGATGTATTAATGACTTATGGATTTGAAATAATGGATGAATAAAGAAGGTTTTTTTGGTTATGGGCGATGGATTAAATGATCAGACATCAAATGGTGATGGGAGAAACAATGTATTCAACACAAAAGATCAAAGTTCTTATTTCCATCTTCTGAAGGCCTAAAACCAATTATTAGAGATAAATTTTGCTTGATTTGACTGTTTCAGGTGATTAAAACTGTCTTGGTAGAAGGATAAATCACCTATATATTATCATCATGATGTCAAAGTTACTTTTAATAAAAAAAACATGAGTATTGGTCATGTAATTTTGAGGAACACATTCTATGTTCCTCAGAATCTCATTATGGATTGGGTTCCACCATAGTAATGTAACAAACCTAGTGTGGCCAGGGCAACGTGCCATGTGACCTTACATGGGTAGTCAATCCTTGTAATGTGAGTACACACCCAAGAACCTAGGTCAGAAGACACATCATATACCCATATGGACATGTCGTATAAATTTACATGGTTACACTAACTGTGTGTGAAGGGAAAATACCTCAGTACATGGGTAGACAAACACATTTTTTCCCTATATGGAAACACCATATAGATCCACTTGTTTGGGAAAGACATGTCCCATGGAAGACATACCCAGATGGACAAGCAAAGTGACATGTCTCTTAACACAAATGTAAATTTCATATACTTTTCTATAAACAAATAATTTATGTATCCCTTTCCTCGGGACTCATATTTGAGTAGCTGAGTAGCCTATCATTATATGTTTTCAACATTGTATGTGATTTTGGACTTAGTATTGGAATCATAGATATGAACATATGTATCATATGCAAGAAACCACTTTTAAAGATGATTTTCTAATTATAGTGATCATGTTTGATCATTATAGAGATTACATGGTCGATACTCCCCTATCTCACTAGGGTGAAGGTTTCCCATTATCCTTATGCAGGTAGAGGTGGTACATATCCAAACAAATAGAGGGCCCAGTTACTTTATCAATATATTAGTATACCCCCATATTTAGGCTCTTGCATGGAGGGATCATCATTTGGAGATAGTTCTCCCTTACCTAAGGATTGAAGTTTTTAAGAGCATGCCCTCCACTTTCATTCTTTTGATTTTGTGGATGGGGGTAGGCATCAGAGATGGGAAAATTATCGCATAAAGTAGACTCCTCAACATTACTATCTCATTTTGATGATAGAGATAACCTTTCACAATTCTCTTGGGGTTTATTTTAAAAAATATTTTCTTTGGTTCCCTTAACCTAATTCATTATGTAATGATATTACAATAATATCCTATATAATCCTTCTTTGTTTTGGGGAATCATACTAGATATGTATATAAAAACCACTTCACATGTTATTCGCATACACATTGAGACTTATGTAGATGGCTGGTTGAACTGTGGTGACATTATCAGACATAGTATCAGAGGATAATATTGGTAGTTGGAGGTGATTATCACGTTCGGTGATCAGCTGCAAAGATTATGAGATGAAATTTCATAATATTTACACTTTCCTAGTAGTTTTAATCATTAGGCCTCATTTATATTTTGTAATATGTTTACCCCCTTTTATATCTTTTCTATTACATTTTTTTACTTTAATTTATTTCCAATATCTTGTTTCATGTATTGATTACTATCTAGATGTTTTTTCTGTAAACCCTATAAACTATTTCATGGAATTTTTAAGTGATTGGGTATATGTATATTATCATAAGTCCTCCCATTAGAGTTTTTTTTCTACAAGGTGATTTTCTCCATCCCTTTTTCTATTGGATGTTGAAAGAAGGTGTCACACATAGATTACTGTCAGCCCATGTAGGGCCCAGTGGGTCGAGTAATGAAAAATCACTTTAAATAATTATGGATTTTATACTCATGTGAAATATATGTATTCAATAGTGTTTTTCATGTAACCCACGTTATGTATTTGAACTTATGTTATTAATAGATCATATGGAAAGTTCATCACAATGATATGATAATGTGGGAAATCATTAAGATAACATCATTTAAAATTTTAGTATCATCTATTTCATGATTTTGTTTAAGTATTTCTAGTAATATATTATTATCAAGTAATATATTTTTGACTATAAAACAACATAGATTGCTCGTGAGTGATATTTCAAAGAAAAATATGAGGTTTTTTTCATTAATGTACATTGAATATATAATTCTTTAATTAGATCATAAGTAAATATTGAATAATAAGTAATCACACATTTTATTAATAAGTAAATAGATATCATGTCTCCCTAGGTTGATCAAGTATATTTACAATGGCCACAAGATCACAATTTTATAAAGGAATGTAGATATCTCAAAAATAGCGTCCAAATTATTTGAGGTGTTGAATGATCCCCTAAATGGAGTTGGTTGTCGATTCAACCTATAATGAGGATTTTGGGACATGATAACATATTTAAAATGCACATGATTTATTATATTTTCTTTTTTGTACTGTTGAGATGAATTCCATGTGATACTAATATATATTTTAATATCAAATACAAATCACTCTAGTTATAATAAAATATAATTAATATTGATGATATATGTAAATATAGAATCTTGAGTGGATCATATAGTATCTTCATAAATATTAAATTAAAATTTAATATGTTAAAGTAAAAGAAAGTAAAATTTGATGCTCACACATTATTGGATGTTTGAAGTGCTAAATGGTAAACAATACTATGTTGTGTCACCCAATTAGTATTTTAATTGACCCGTTAATGTGGAAAACATATATTCTAATAGGATTGTTTGGATTACATTATATCATGGATGAAATTAAATCTACCAAAGGGAATGGATCCGTTGTTTTAGGAACATTTTATGATGATTTAAAATCCAGAAAAACATATGTAATGGGAAAGAGTTATTTCAATGTACCCATTTTTCATTGTAATTTTGAAAACTCCCACAATAAGGCTAACTCAGGTGATGGATGGGATTAAAAAGGTTTGAGTAATAATAAGGAGAAAAACCTTAAAATATTCAAATAATAGATACTCGTATGTTGTATCAAAAGGATGATATGATTGAGGTTTCATTCGAGTGTTCCTGATTATTATATTGATTTATTAAGGAAGGGAAAAAATGATCCATCATAGAAATGGGTATTTCACTATGCTTTTTGGGATGAAAAAATTCCATTAATCCTGCCACGTGAAAAATGGATAAAAAAATAATTTATTGAAGATGATTATTATGTAAGGGAAAAGGATGAAAATTATATAGAATAAACAATGATTTTGGGAATGATTTTTCATATTCACCATGGGATGACATTTAAAAAATGGCCAATTTTCATATAGTAGTGAAATGAAGATTTCCTTACGTACCACGTGATAACGAAACCTATCCATATCGAATTAGATTTAACTTTTGATTATTAAAATCACTTCAATAAATCCAAAATCACAATATAATTGTTTTTGTTCAACCTAAGAATGAATAGAAAAATAATAGTATAAAAAATAGATAGTTTAGGTGGGTAAAATATAGTTATTGGATTCATTTATTCAAAAAATTACAATTCCATGTTTCCCCACCCATTAATTTTTTAATAAAGTAAAATATGGAATACTCAAATTTTAATATTCTCTTTAATTTAGGGATGAGAATGTTTATCAAAGTATCAAACCTAGTTGTCTATAAAATTATTTTAAATTGGGATTTAATTGATATAACACATGGTCGTGGGTGAAGGGATTTGGAACTCATGGATTGATCAGGATAGTATGGAAAGATATAAAGATATGAAATATATCTATAAATGGATCACTCAATATTTCGATTATGTTCTAATAGAATTTAAATATTATTCATTCAAATTAATTCATGATAGTGTTATTCATATAGGATCATTTTGAGTGTTGTTCTAGGGTTCACACATTTTCAAAATTTTAAAGGCACTTGAATTGGATTATGGATGGAATTCAAATTCCAGATAAAATCTTATTATTGTTAAATTTACATTGTATTTTTTGGTTCTATTTTATGAGTTAAAGACATTATTTCAAATCTGCATATTGTTTCATTCTATAGTGATATCAATTCAATAATGTGAAAAATATGACAAAAAAGCTTATAAAACAAGGATGTAATCACTTAATGAAAAGAGTGGTGTAAACCATGCAAACCATATATCATGGGGTTTTTATATCTCAATTATCATCATCATCATCGTCAATTTCCTAATTGTCAAATGATACATTTAATGTATTACAATGTGGTAAATGTGACTCAAAAATTTATAAAATAGTTTGATGTTTTTATTGGACTTCAAACATTATTTATCCACCCCATTACATTGGTTAGGAATCCACCATTCGATATTGAAAGTGTGTCTATGTGTTTTTTTTTTGTATATATATATATCCCCCTCTCTCTTTATGTCTGTTTGTGTATAAAAATATCTATATATAAAAATAATCAAGCATGTATATATATAAAATGTGTCTGTGTGTATATATATTTTCATATATATTTCATTATTAATCAATTAGATCTATAAAAAATTATTAAACTAATAATATAAAATAACACAAAATTATAATTTAGAAATTACTATGAAAAATTACTAATTATTATATAATGTATAACATTAATAATAAGTGATTATTAATTATTAATTAAATATAAATTTACTAATATATAATAAGTAATTAATAATTAAAAATTAACATTAAATACTTAATAATGTATAACAATATAATTTAATTTTGGAATTATTGTTAATTTTTAATTTAAAAATATTAAATAATAATTAAAAGTAATTTAAAACAATATTTACTATATATAAATAATGATTTACAATTTAAAGTAATTATTTATTAATTTATTTGTTAACATGTGATGTTAATACTTGTTACTAATTATTAATTTTTACAAATTACATTAATATATATATAAAATAATTATGTATGTTTGTATATATGTATTTATGAATGGATGAATGTAATTTTATAAAAATATAGAACTTCATATAAATTGTTTTCTCTCTTTGTGTGTTAAATTATATATATAGAATAAAGTAATTCTCTATAATATTATTGTGGTTTCTCCAATATACACATAATTTTGGGGGATTGAGTCTATATCCCTAAGGCATCCTTGAATAAAACTCTCAGATATGGGGATAAAAACACATATATTAAATTCATATTTTTTGTCAATTGAGATTTCCCATGATACAAATTTAAATTTTGTAATTTCATTTTCATATGTTAAATGTTATATCTCATACATAATTTCACATTACCAATTAATAATGATTCAATGTATTTGAGAACTGGACACATTTTAAACATATTTCCAATACATGTGAACTTTTATAGATAGTTAAACCACGGTAATCCTCATTATAGGCTCCTCATAAGCTATACTCGTCTTTTTGACCTAGGGAATTGAAATATAAGTGGTGAGATCAAATGATAGGAAAGGGTAAACATATCAACAATTTATCAAAGGTTTTATCAGAATTATTTGGAATTACCTTATTATTAAGGAAATTTATTATTGAAAATAATATAGAATTATAAGAGTTCCCATAAGTCATGATAGAATGAAATTGATTTTAAAATGAATAAACATGTACAATGGATGTGTGAGATGATAAACATGAAAATCAATGTATAATCACGGGATAATGAAATTTTAATATGGAATTTCATTGAAACATAGTATAAAATAGAACTATATAACAAATATAATAATTGAAAAACATTATATAATGGTTCATTAATCTTGATTAAGGGATAAATTACAAGGTGGATTTTGAAATACATCATCCAACCCATAAATGAACTGAGAATCATAAATTTCAACCCATTAGTTACTTTAGTATCATATTTCAAGGACCATTTTTGAGTCAAACATCACTACTAATGACCCATTTTATCTCATGATATATAAACCATAAAAAAATTCATCAAATGGTGATATAGAACACCACACATAAAAAATCATATGTATGTGTGTTGTTAGATATAAACAATTCAACATTTCATGAAATCCCATGAAATGAAAATTGTTTTCATATAATTTTTTAATGGTTTTAAATTAGGTGATATAAAAATTATATAGGTTTAAAGGAAAATTTAAATCATATAAAATTTGTATTAAAAAAATATTATTTTTAAAAAATAACTCTATTTGAGCTAAATATTTTAATGTTAAATTAAAAAATGGAATTAAATCATAAAAAAAATATAGAAAACATTTCGTAATTTTCTATATATAAATATTAAATTATTTGTTATGTTTGAAAAATATAACATTTGAGAACATAAATGAAGGAATTATAAAAAATCATTATTTATAAATAAATGAAAAAAACATATCCTTAAAAAACAAAATTGTCTCGAAGAATGTGAATTGGAACCTTTTTGAAAACTATTACATTTTAAAATAATCAACAATAATATATCCTTGAAAAATCAATTTTAAAGTTCATGATTTATATTTATGGAATACAAATTTTACTTTTGTGAAATATAAGAAAACATCCATTTAAAAAATTAAAAATAAAAAACATTTGGGTAGTCTTTTAAAAACATGAAATGTAATATTTTGAAATATTAAAATGGTTAATAGTGATAGAATATTTTCATGCAAAAAAATATTAACAGAATATGATTTTTTTAAGTAGTGAATGTGTAAAATGTAAAAAACTATTTTTAAAATATTTTATTAAATATAAAATAATATAAAATAAAATTATTCCATAATTTAATCATTCGTAATGACCTCCATGAAATTAATGGTGGAATACAGGAGTAAAATTCTAGATAAAAAAGAAGTTGTGGGTTTTTTTCAGTTACATGAATAACATTGTGTAATTTATATACTGTTGAGATCAAAATGGAGATACAAGATGTGTAAAATAATTAATAAATATAAGATATTAATTTGTCTTAGGATTTTTATTGGGTAATATCACATAAATTTCATACCGTGTGATGATTTGAAATCAGTCACATTTTGAAGAAGATATTTATGAAAAAACACTAATGGATTTTGTAGGCCTTAAACAAAAAATCTATGAAATATAATACATGAGATAGTTCTTCTATCCCTCTAATACAAGTTGAATTTATTATAATGGACACATCTATCGTTATTATCTAACAACAATGAAACAAAATAATTTGTGGATGTGGCATAAGTCTTGAAGAATAAAAATTTAGACAAGAAAACCTTGGAGATATCATAAATATATAAATAATAAATATTTTAATGGAGATATATGTTATTAAAATGTAAATATATAGAATAAAATATTATGTTCAACAAAATTTAATAATATTATATATTTTACCCATTTTATAAAAATTAAATTCATGACAAAACATTATAAGTCAATGAAAGTGTATCATTTTTAGAAACACCCTTAACTTTTATTCTATCATAGTTGAATGTCCACAAACAATACGTTTAAAATATTAATTATTTTAATATATTATTTCATAAAATCATTCATATAAATTATCATCTATAATCTTAATTAAAAATATTTTATTTTATATTTACAAGTCAGTTATAGTTTATTTTCATCATTAGATGTTTGTAATTTTAATTATTTTTTACATTCATTGTAATATTGATGAAAATCCCCATTCACATAAAAGTATTTCATCATTTAAATGAAATTGAGTGTACAATAATATATTTTTACTATTATTTATATTTTTATAATTTTATTTCATGAGATATTACTTTTGGTTTGTGAAAATGGAATAGAGGATATCGTTTTTGTGTAATTTCAAATGAACGCATGATGGTATATTAATAATATGATAACTTTTAATGAATGCATGATAGTATACTAATTTGATAAGTTATATTTTTAAATGATTTTAAAGATCAATTAGATTAATTATTTATCAATTAATCCATTTTATTTAATTGGATTCAATTTCAATTTGAAATTGGATATAAAAACATTAATGCTTTTGAATGTTTTTACTTTAAAAATCCCCATTTTGTCACGTCTTCTGGATTAAATATTAATTAATTTCTTCCACATATATAATTGGTTTTTTGGAAAAATAGATTTAATAATTAAAATTATAATAAATTATATATTAACATAAATTAAATCTTTATTTTGACCAAAAATATTTGTGAATGTGATTAAAGTTAGTTACATTGGTTAAGAGAAAAATTATATTTACATATGACTAAACCATAAACATAAATAACCAAATGATCTATAAACAATTATAAAATAAATTGGATGGAAATATTTTGACCTTATCATCCCTTTACTCAACATTGGAATATTATTTTATTCTCATTCAAAGAAAAAAAAGTGGATGGAATTCAATTAAAAAAATTCAAGAGTTTCACTCCTCCTCCACTATAAAAAGGCCTCATATCCTCCCACTTACTCACACCTCTAAATCATATTTGTATGAAAAAATATCTCAAAAAATATCTTCTAAAAATTCCTACCCTAAACCTATAAACCTCACCTTGTTCATAAGGTCATCCCAGAAATTTCATTTTCTGCAAAGAAAAAGGCATAGCCTGATTAAGAGGTAACATCCCTCACTATATTTAGTTTTATTTATTTTACCAATATTTAAACTACTCTTATTACATGATTATTTAACAACACTATTATCCTAAATATATATATATTTATTTATTTTAATTGTTATACATACAAATACACACACTTTGTTTTACTGGGTAACGAACTTACCATTTACTTGTATAATGAACTATCGCACCATAAGAAGAGTTTATTCGTTGTTCCATTACTGCATATCACAGTGGAGATTATGATGGATTATATACAAATATATTATATATATTATATTTATAATGAATTTATTATTTTATAATTTTTTTATATAACATATATCTATTCATTCCATCATGTTAGAATATGATGACATCATTTTTGGGTGTGTGAAATATCACCCCCTCAAAGTGATGTGATTCATTCACACTACACATTGAATTTATAAATTATGGTTTAAAAAATCTTATATAACATATATAAAATTGATATTATACAACAATTACAATATACATATATATAATTTTTTTTCATTCTATTATTAGGATGAAGATATGAATGTAGCATTCATGTGTACGTATAACTTACCATCTCCATGAACAATGCATTGAATTTCTTATCTGTATATATTATGGATTGTTATAAATACATATATGTTGTATATATATGATATTCAAATTATGGATTATATTCTAGAGATGATGAAACCATAATCTAATTAATAGGAACCACAAGTAACAAGTCAAAACATACTCGATAAACTAGGAAATAAAACACCCAAAATAGTTGATATAATAAAAGATTACAAAAAATGGTAATAATATTTCATAAAAAGTTAATATATGATTTTAAGTGACATTTTTATTAATATTATATAGTAATTTAATTTAAATGAACCCAAAAATAAAATGTAAGGTAATTGATTTTGTCTCAATTTACATTCTATTGAGACTTATTTGTTATTATACACAAATTATATTTTAAATGGTGTATATAATTCAATTTAACATGTTATATCATGAATCTTATTATTGTCATAATATATTAATTTCCATTTAATGTTATTCCATCAAAGGAATTATCATTTCATATGTTTCAAAGTTGTTTGAGACACATTGGAATGTTTGAATATTAATTTTCTCAAGAATGTATTTGTTGATTACCATTCCAATCTCACATTTTTTTGTGATTGTTGTCTTTATCATGAAACAATAACTTCATTTTTATCATTTTTTGTATTCATTATGTTTTTCTTTAATATCAAAATTATAATGTAATGGATAATATTATTTCCTAAACCATATTTTATTTTACAAATGGTGTTCACTTTGATAGTTATTTCATTAACTATAGAATTATTGATAAATATGTATATTTTACTCAATTAAGATATTTGATCCGGAACATTATTAATTTTATTATTAAATATATGATTAATTATTTTTATATGTATTACATGGGTAGGCAAAAGTTATAAATTTCCCTTCAATGCATCATCAGTCTCATGAGATAAATTAGTTTCCCAAATCATATTTGTTTTTACCCAATATGTTTTAAACCATCTTATGAATAGTCTTTATTGAAAAAGTAATGAATCCCTAGGAAAAATGGAGTATAATAAAATAATTTCTCTCATTTTTATTCTATTATTTTTCATCCTTGAGAATTTTCTTTAACATATCTATGGATATGTTTCATTCTCTGTTTATAGATTGAATGTAATGTGTTCTATGTTATTTATATTTTAATGTGCATATGTTTTCGTTGGTTCATTAATAAATCTTTTGTACTTACCCTTACAGATAATTTTAGATCACCCACAATTTATTTCATTTCCTTATTTTGTAAAGATGAAATATTTTAATTAGCTTCCGAGAATGTTGTTTTTTTATTTTATTATGTATTATGTCATACTTTCTATCTTCTAATGTAAAATGGGTTCTATGTATGTGATATAGCTTTTTATGACTGCTAGACTGAATGGTCCTTTGGGATTTGATTCCTTGTCATCAAGAAATGGTAATAAAATAATTTACTATATTTGGGATTTTGGGGGATGAGGCGTTACAGTTGGTATAAGAGGAAGTTTAGTAGTGACATTGGAAAATAGATTTTAATATAATAGAATAAAAACCATCACACTAAGATATAAATTGAGGATAATTATAAAGGAACAACATATAAAATGGGTAAGGTTGTTATTATGGGGGGTTTCCTAGAAATACATCCCTATATCGATACACTAGGTGGATATAGTTCTACCGAAGATGCACCAAGGAGTGACAATGCCAAAAATGTGTGTCTGGTCAAACTAGACATAACATATTTAATGAAAAAGTGCCATACAACACACCTATTTTGACACTCCCAGGGGATACACTTATGAAAATTATCATTTTATTTATGAACTGTGATGTAGGAATTAAGTAGAATATGACTATGAATTACCTAGGACAAACCTATGGAATCATATATTAAGAATTAAGATTCATGATTTATGTATCCTAAAATTTATTTTTCATGGTTATATGGTTTTTTATTTTGATGAGGGATTCTCACACTATTCTTTCTAATTTTAGTTGTTAGTGGGAACAAGATAGTAATCTATTAATATTTAAGGTAATGGAAAAAAATTTGTTGAGTAATTATATAGAAAGATCACTGGAGTGAAGGATGTTATGATAAAAACTAATTAGTTTTTATGGTATATGATTTACATTGTGTAACATAATAAACTTTTATACTAACCAAGGAAGAGAATAAAGGAGTTCATAGAGAGATCAGGTAATGAATACCATGGAAGAAATAAGATTATGTTTCCATAGTTTCAGTCATGTTGAAAGAATAACCAAAGGGAATGTATTATAGGGACAATAAGATGTTTTTATAATAGAAAGTAATGGCACAATGAAAGTATCCACAAAGAAAATATGAAGAGTTATGTTAATGAAATGAATGGTTATACTGGTATCCCTAAGATATCCCTGATGGTAAAATAAATTATGTGTGGAATGAATTTTTGTTATGAAAATAAATGGCCCATGTTGAAATATGAAGAAGAGAATCAGCAAGGTGGTACGAGTAATGGTTAAATTTCTGATGAACATGAGTCTATTAGTGAAATGTAAAAGGAAATAGGTATTAGGTAATAAGATAAGGTATCGTAGTTAATGTATTAAAGATTGAGTGGAATTATCAATGTCTTTAAGAATTTGATTAAATAATTATGAATTATGAAATATATAAGGATTTTATTGTTGAAATGTATCATAAAAAAATTGAGATTAGATGTCGAATGGTTCCATAAAAATTGATTAATTAGAAAGTCAAATTTTTTGGGAAATTCATGGTTGAGGGAAGGATAAGACATAATATGTTCAAAATGTTGAGGCAATGTTTTTTTCATTAAGAAATTATTGACCTGGATAAGTGTTAAATATATTCGAACATAGTATCGAATTATAAAAATAGTGGTTTATTCTATAATGGATGGAGTTTATAACACATTTGGATTTAAACAATATATCCAATAGGATGTGTCTTACATAAAAAATAAGGAAGGATTCTTGATTCCAATAAATTTATAGGGAAATTTATGTTATTACCATATTTCAAGAGAATTCATAATGAAGGTGTTCAAATATTTGGTATGTCACAAATATAAGGCATATCGTGTTATTTGATAAGTTAAATTTGTAAATTCAGTAACCTTTATTATAATTTGTTAGATCAAAATATTTTGGAAAATATAACCATTTAATTTATGGTCTAAGATGATCATTGGATAAGGTTTTGGAGAATGATGTGTTACATAACCCTATGATACGACTTATGTTTAGAGATGAAGTAGGAATTTTTAAGGGAATAATCAATGGAAAATATTGAGATTATAGAAACATATATTATCTTATATTTTTAGAGTGTGAAATAATTTATCAATGATAGGCAACAAATAGTCATATTTTTTTTCAATTATAATAATTTGTTTGATATAAGTGACCATTACTCACACCTACGGTTTATGGTTTTCGAATCAATAACTTTAATCAGAACATGGTCTCTAGAACTGTAGACTATAACTTGATTGTAGGATTTTTATTTTGTATCCATGATTCTATTTACCACAAATGTATTCCTAACTTGGTACTTAGTTACATGGCCATTTTTCTTTCATTACTTTCTTATTAAGAATATGTGTAATTAAACCTATTTATGATGTGGTTTTTCAAAAATAAGTTTTCATAAAATATAAATAATCTTATTGCAGAGATTGTGTTTAAACATTGAGGATGAAATTTATTAATGCTTGGAGAATGTAACACCCTAAAATTCTAAAGTAAAAACACTCTAGATCATAAGCATCACAAATTGTGTAATGGAATATAATACCCTAGGACATTATAATATATTTAATATTTTATATAAATTAAATCTATGATATTGATAAAAATTCATGTTATACTGCCTTAGTGTATGTTACACGCGGCAACAATATTATTTAGTGGCTTGTGTTACACACAAGACCATGTTTTACCAAAAAAAAAATATATTATTAAAAAAATTATTTAATATAATAAGACATAAACTAGTCATTAAATTAGAATATATAAAATGTTCTAATTAAAATTTCAAAATCAATGGATTTAATAAATATAAAATGAATTCATAGGATATAAATTTACTACAAATGTATCAAAAAAACTATTGAATATAAATTGGAAGTTTTATAGAAAACTATTTTTAATCCCACAAGGTTATTTTTCACTACTGAATTAAATTATTTACATATAGTGATTGATATTATAGTAATATATATCATATATTCAATAATTTTTTAATATACATAAAATGATTCGATATATATAATATAAAAATATACAGAATTTTAGACATACCACAAATAATATTTTTTTATTGAAAATCCATGTTGAGGGTAAGTGTGAATATACAAAACATCCTCCATCAACAAGTCACACACAAACAAAAACACACATTACATAGTTCAAAGTTTAAAACCTAAAACATAGAGCTTCACCATGCTTAATCCACATGTTAAAAAATTTCAAATAACCTTCATCATATAGTGAATCCCATATTTCCCGCTTCAGAATGAGCTACTAAACAAAACAATGATTGAAACAATAAAATTAAATAGATCGTTCTTGTACAATGAACCATCCCACGTCACGCATGCACCATAAATCACATCCATGCTATCCATCATCAACAACACCAGATCTAAAATAATCATCATCCTTATTGAACGTATCAAAACACATAGAGCACCATCACTGGAAGAACAAAAATTTTATCATTCCATATAAAAACTACATCTCCAGCCTGGACACCACAAAAAAGGGAAATAAAAACTAGAAAAATTACTGAACAAAGAAAACCTTGGAAATGACCTCCTCAAGCAGCCCGATGATGCGACCATAGAGACCATCCCCAAGCCATAGAACATTTAGTTAATAGATTCACCGAGACCCTCCAACAATGAGAAATGGATCTCCCAAAATTTTGGAAAACCCTTCCACAAAAAACCAAATCTAACGAAGAAATCCAAATCGTGGAAGAACCTACCCAGACTCCATCCTATTGATACCCACCTTTGGAACTTCCATCCTTATCCCAACACAAGCACTACCAGCTATGATAAACCCTCAGTAAACGAAAACCTAAAACCACGAAGATTTATAATGAGGAAATAGGATTTCAAACAAGTATGAATGAGGGAAAGGATCATAAAAAGAAAAGTGATGTGGGGGTATGAAACCCAAGAAAGATATCGGGGCATAAAACCCTAAAAGAAGATGAACTGAGAGGCTGATAGGACCATCAATCGAAAAGACACTATTAATAATTTTTTATAATGTATAATAATTTCATGTTAACTTTATACCAAAAATATTCGTCAATGTGATTAAAATTAAATACATTTATTAAGAGAAAAATTAACTTAACAGTGGACTGAACGATAATCTTAAGGGCCAATATGACCTCTTTACTTGTCCAAAATCTATAAGATTGAAATATTTAGACACTAAAATCCATTTTCTCAAACTACCACTATTATTGGATCCATATTCAATAGGAATAATATTGGTATATTCCTTTACAAAAAAATTACAAGAGTGCCACCCCACTCCAATATAAAAAGAAATCCTCTCCTCCCACATCCTCACACCTCGCAAGCCTCTCTAGATCAAAATATATTTTCCAAAATACCACCTCAAAAAACACTAAACTCAACCCAGAACCCAAACATTGGTCAGAAACCTATCCAAGGTATCCCATTGATGATAAAAAAAAGGAGTTACCTAATGAAGAAGTAACATCCTTCATCAGGCTCTTTAGTTTTATTTCATTTTTCCACTCATTAAACTATTCATATTACATTCTTAAATAACAAAATAATTATCCTAAATATACTAATATGTTTTTATATTAGGTTTTTTTAAGTACTCTTACACACTCTTTTTCATGAATCAACCCGTTCAATCCTGAACTGGTCACAAGAGTTAGTCGACAACAAGTCCTGAAGGGTGTTTTTGAATCACCAAAAGCTGAAAACTAGGGATGGGAAAAAAATTAATAGTTTGGAATGATTTTTGACCACAATAAAAAGATAAATGAATACATAAATTGAGAAAACTAGAAAAAGGGAAAGGAATAAACAAAGCAACAAGACACACCTCAAATGCCATTTTGGGTCACCATGGGATATAAGAAACACTCACTCCCAGAGTGAACCAAGAATATAAGAACCTGAATAAAAAAAACAAAGTATGAATGAGCACAAAATTCTCATTAGGAAAGCCAAGGATAAACAACTCCCTATTCTAGTACCTTTAAAAATAAAATCAAATCATCCTAGTTGGAAAATACTGCCACATAAAAATAATATTTACCATTCTTAAAATTTAAGCAATCAATTTCCAAGAAAACAATTTCCCTTCCTATCACAATTCCAAAATAGGTTACAAGTATGAAAACTAATACTAATATGAAATACAAGTCATTTAAATTAAAAACATGTATTTTTTCAATGGGGGAATCAAGATACAAGAAATTAAAATGGAAATCATTTCATATACATCATGTCATAAGTGAGCACCATGGTCAATCCCTATACTTAACTAGAAAAAATGGAACCATGGGAACCAATTACCTCCATGAAATATTCTATAGAAACCATAGAAATCCGAATCATCATGCATGAGACACTAATAGGGTATTCCCCTATAACCCTAGAGGTCTCCCATCATTATCCATAATTATTTTGTTAGTATTGTAGCATAAATACTACTAGAGAAAACAATGATAAACCACATCTGAATAATCTAGAGTACAAGTCGTACTCTACATCTAGATACCCCGGTCTACCCATGTTCTCTAATTAATGTGGGGGTGATTTTTCGTAAAACTAACAAACATGAACAAATCATTCTCTTTATTCAAAAACAAACACACCCTCTAACCACCGATCTTCCTCCTTGAGCACATCCACCATTTATAAATCACACAAAATGCAAAAGCATCTTTACTAGGAACATATCACAATACACACATTAAACATACAAATAATTTTCAAAAATAATTTGGCATGTCGTAAGAGGGGTTTTCCTTTTTCACCAACTAATCATAAAGCGCCCAACTTGGTCAATTATTTATAGGGAATAATATTCATTTTAGAACACAAAATCTCCCAACAATATAATGTTTTCAAAATTAAATTAAATATCAATTGAACAACCCATGGACTACAAATTTAAAACAATGATTGAACCCATGCTTATAAAGGTGCAATTCTTTTAGGAATGTAAAACCACCATTTTACCATGAGTTAACACAAAAAACCATTTTTGGAAATCAGATTGGGGAATTTTGGAAAACCAAACATGTCATTACAATTTTATAACTAAACTCGACCAAAGTCCAAGCACATTTAGAAATATTCATATCCAATTCAAAACCACTTACAAAATCAGTTTTCATGAAAAGTGACTAAAGACCAAATAAGTGTTAAAAATAAATTTCATCTTTTCCAAAAAGAAGGCATGATAATTTCTAGTAACTACAACCAATTTTTATTGCAGTTTTATATTTTATAAATATAAAACATGTTTTTAAAATGTGTTAGAAATCATTAGATTCAAATTAAAGGAATAGGATTTGGGTACATACCTCAGGGTGGAACCAAACCAAAAATTCGTCCCTTGGTAGTTTCTAACTAAATGCTGCGACTTCGCCACTGATAATATGCACATTCTCATACATATAAGGACATGTAGCCCCAATGCACACATCTTCATGGACATGAACAAGTTATTGAAGATCCTTATATATATGATCATTTTCATATATTTGTATCCACTCACATACATATTAATTTTCAATATATAAATTAGCACAACTATCCCTATACATGTATATTTAGTACTATAGATGACTATACATGTAATGGGGGATCCCACATACACGCACACACACACACAAACACACAAAGATATATATAGTTACTTATGCACACACAGACAAGATTCCTTAGACAATGAAAATCCAAAACCACTGGGAACATCCCAATGCACTACACAATATTATCAAGGGGAATTTAGATAACTAAAGACCTAAAAATATATAGTGCGAAAACCAAGGAATGGATATATAACACTTACCTCAAGTAGCGATGACAAACAAATCAACCCACAATACACCTTATTTTGGTTGTACACACTAACATCATAGGGAAAGGTTCAGTGCACATAAAAAAATACCAAGATACCATTAAATAATACAAATTAGGTGCAACAAATGAACAATACACCTCTCATGGGATACATTCCACATAGATAATTCACACACTAAAAATTTATTCTCTTTCAGATTATAAACTCTTCTGAAATACCAAAACATTTTCAATCAAATAATTATCATTTAACACATCAATCCAAACAAATTATTTTTCATTTAAAATAATATATCTTATGTAAAAACATAAAAAATACATGTCATTATAAAAAAAATCTAAAAAACACAAACAAATATCTTATTAAATTCAAATTACACATATATTTTAAAGAACACATTTTGTAAATCAATGAAGCAATGGATTCATCCAATAATACAAACAATATGAAATCACCTACCTCAAAATGGTGACCGATGGACCGACACGAAATGCTTTGGATTCGATATTAGATGCCAAACATGGTCAAAGTTATCCAAAATGTCGCGTCCCACACCCTAAAAACAAGGGAGAATTCAAAAAACTGTTTACCTGAAACGCTTGGGTTCGGATGAATCCATCAGGGTGACACAGAGGAGAAATAACATTGGAATGAGAGGGGAGATACAACCTAGGATATTGAACCATGATTATTGAAGAAATAAGGAAAAATTGTAATAAGGAGATCTACAGAGGTAGTTGGTGTGCTTCCATAGAGGAAAAGAGGGGAGGGGTCACGTGAATAAGAATATGAATGAAGAGGAAGTCTCATGGAAGGGAATTAAAATGATAAAAAAATAAAAAAATAAAAATAAAGAAAATAAATAATTAAAAGGAAAATAAAAAAGAAATAACAGAATAAGAGAAACTCCTAATAAATAATAAAAAATTTAATAATAATAATAAAACCAAAATAATAAAACCAATAATAATAATAATAATAACATTATTTATTCTTATTATTATAATGACTAAAACATTATCTTATTAATGAAAGACATGATTCATAGTCGTGCACCCATATATGAACTCAATTTTTTTAAAAATTTAAACCAGTTTAAATCGATTTTCAAAATTCAGACCTAAAAAAATAATGTATAATAATGATTCCAGTCATAGTGTGAAAATTCATCCCATAATGACACTTTATGCCCCCAAAATGTCCTAAAAGACATCATCAACCCAATATTCCAAGAAAGACCTTGAAGATACGAAAAAACCTCAATCACCTGATGAACAAGCAATCAAAACACTGAAAACTTTAAACTCCATAGATCATAATACTAGAATCACCATGAAACATAACTAATGACAAGGAATTTATCTCTAAACACTGCTAAAATATTTAGCACCCCAAACATAAGTTTGGAATCACTAGGGCCCACTCGAGACATCCAAGAACATTCATTAAGAAACCCATAACCCGATCTAACCACTTACAATGGTCAAGGATGAGTTGTGTAGAAGAAATGGATTTCCCCACTAAGAACACTTTGAAGATAGAGTTCTCCCCATGTTTATCCCATGGTGGTCTACCCACTATATTAGTATTCATGTCAAACATTAGGTCTCCATACCAAAATGACTATGAAACCCAGAAAAAAACCTCTAATGCTAGCTTAACTCTATATGATCCCCTATTTAATCTGAACCCACAGAATAAGAGATGATGGTGAGGCCAGCAGTGTGTCTCCCCACCATTTTATAATTTTTCTAACACAATAAATCTCTGTGGGAATTCCTAGTTTACTCTGGGTGATACAAACTGAACACTTCATCCCAAAACCATCATCATTGGCCGACCTACATGGAAACATCCAACACTAGACAATACTCCCCCACATGGGAGTGTTTTGATAGCGAATACCCCAAACCAAGTGTAAAATTAGATAGGCGCACATCAATTCCACAGGACATGATCATATCCAAAATCAATATAATTTTGATACATAAACAACCCAAAAAAGGGTAAAATTTTCTAGATTCATCATTCATAGAGCGCAACCATTTTATTTTCAAGAATATAGGATATCCCAACCTCCATAAAGATGAATTGTAACTCCCATAAATTAAGACCACAACAAGTAGAAAATTACTTTACACCCCTCACAACATAAATGAATCCTTCAGAGATGATAACACAACAAGGAAAATTATGTATTCCAAATATAGACACATAGAACATATGTCCGACTGATTTCATCCCACATCTAATGAGTCTTAATAACACACTAGCTTAACCTCATTACTTATGGTTGGGGCCTTGATGTCTGAAGCATCTTCCACCCAATAGACAAATGATGACCTCCTCTGAATGGATGTCCCTCTATATAATCAATCAAAAACTTCTCCTCATGACCTAAGTGGCCACTCCATCAACATAACAACTGAGAATTGTGGCGAATGACATAGAGTGCCCAACAGACCATACAAGAGATAGTTGATTATGTGGTCTTTCAAACACACAACACGAACTGATGGATGGATCACTCTAAAAATTGGTCCCTTTGGTTCACACTTTTCATAGGATGAGGACCTTAACTTACCACATTATGAACAAGACCAACTACTGTTATGATATTTAAACTGATTGCTCCGCACTACCTCTAGGGAACATGAAACAAGCTCATCAGAAAGGTCAACACACCTCTTTCACCATCTGTTGACTAGTCAAGCACCCATGAGATCCACCACATTCCTTTACCTTCACATACATAGGTTTAACCACAAGAACAATCTAGTCTTCATGATCGCTCAGGACATCCCCATTCACAATTAATATTGAATGAGCATAATTTATTAATCTATTCTCTCTCCTCAATACATACTCATTACAAGTCACACCAAAAAAACATTTGGGGTTCCAAAAAAATTTGTGACACTCTCAAATTTCAAAAATAACTAAAAACTATTCAACTGACCTCAACGTCTTCAAAAAACCGAAGCAACCAAGTAGAACCCAACTCCTCCATTCCATTGAGAATTTGGGTTGAGCAAAGAAATAAGAGAGAGCTTCTAAATACCCATAATTACTATCTATTGGGCATATTCCAAACAAGAAACAAAAAAATAACCTTCCAAAAAACCAATAACCTCACAAAACAAAAATCCACACACCATACACAAATATAAACATTAAAATGTAAGACATCAATTCATTCTCAAAGAATAACACCCACTTGAAAAACCAATCACATAACAAAAAAATCCCAACAGAAAATTTGAAACCATTGTTTTTAATCCAGACTCAAAAACCATTTTCCAACTCCATCATCATTAAAAAAGAACCATTTTAGGTAATAAAATCCACATTTGTTCATAGATCCTATCAGATAAAATCATACCAACATTCTCAACATAACCAAAACACATATGAAAAAATCGATCAATTTTCTATCCATTTATCCAAACACACTTTTCAAGAAACAAAAAGGACCCTTAGAAATCAATCACCTACCAATAGTATTCCATGTTTCCTTTGAGATATGAATTTTCATTCTATTTAGGCACACATCCAAATGATCCAATAAATTTGCACTAATAATATCCACATTCACACACGAGGTCCAACATGAATACCACAAGAAAAAATAGGACTGTTAATAGTTTATAACAAAACATTTCGAATATTCCAAAAACACATTTTCCAAAACCATTTCATGGGTTCATGTAAATTTTCAAAATTCATTCCATTCAAAACATAACTCACGTCAATTTTAAAAAAAATAAATACATTATTTTCAAAATATGATTTCAATAAATCAAACACCAAATTATATAAACAAGGTCCAAGGGAAAAACTTCCTGAAAATCATGTCAAAATGACACCAAGAGAAAATAAGTGCAACCCCAAAGTCTATTTTCTTTTCAAAACCCCTTTTTTGTCAACCCAAAAATGAACCAAGGCATCACCAAAACTAAATCACCTAGATGGAGAACTAGATATCATGACAAATACAACTACATGGTTTATCATATCATGACACAGGAAAGCACCAACCACAATGAATTTGTCGAATTGTACTCACGGGAATCACATGGGTCACTATTCCTTATGATTCCATTCGAAGTACTAGTTAACTACTACTATCATTCCTTATCCAAAAATACTAAGGAATAGAAAAATTGAAATCACAAACTATCCTGGGAAACATGAGGCTTGTGATGGGAAAGGGTTCATGGAGCCCTTCTCGCACCAACCTCTCAAATACTAAAAAACCTGATCTCAAAGATAATTGACACCCAAAATTACAGTGGCCTCCTCTAATACCATATTGTAATGATCCAAACCGGTCATCCATAAACTGATCACCTGATTTACCCAGCGATAAGTCTCAATGGGCATTCCCAGCATCCACGGGTTGACAACTACTGTCGGGCACCAAAAGAAAATATTTGGGAGTGATTTTGGACCATAAAAGATAACGAAATAAATAAACATAACAAACTATAAGTTGGAAAAATTATAAAATAATCATTGATACATAACTCAAATTTCCTCATGGTTCACCATGGAATATAAGACCACACTCTCTCTAAGAGTTATCCAAGACTAAAAAAATCCAGAACATAAAAATAAAGTAGGCATGAGCACTAAAATGGTCAGTATGAAATCTAAGTATAATAAATGTCCTATTCCTTTATCTTTAAAAAAACATAAATCATTATTGTTTTAAAATAATACTAAATAAAAATAATATTTACAATTCATACAAATTTAGGAAATCCATTTCTATGATAAACCTTTCCCTTTTTATAACATTTACAAAAAACTTTACAAGAATGAATAGTCATTCTAATCAATTAGTTAGTGTTGTTAACAGAAATGGGACCCTAGGAACCTTGTTCTTTAGTGAAATATGGTATAGAAACCATGAAAAATAGAATTCTCATCCATTATCCACTAGTAGGGGACAGCCCCGTAATACTAGTGGTCTCCCATAATCATCCCTAATCATTTAGATAGTGTTGTTTCATCAATACTTCTAGACGAAACTGGAAAGTACCACTTCCAAATCATCTAGCATTCTAGTCCTAGTCCACCCACATAGATATGCCTTGATTCCCATGTGCTCTATTTCAAGTGGTGGTGATTTTTCAAAAAAATTAACATATAAGAACATTTCATTCCATTTATTCAGAAACATAGTCACCCTCTCACCAATAATCTCCCTCAGTGAGAACATCCCCCATTTTTTTGTCGCATAAAAATTGGAAATCATATCTATTAGGCACATATCATAATCTAGACATTCAACATACACATCATTTTCTATATTAAAGAGGAATTCCACAATAATGGTTTTCCTTTTTCAAAGACAATTATTACAGTTCAAAACATGAATAATTATATACTTGTAATATTTTTATTTTAGAACACAAAATCACCCATCACTTTTATGTTTTCAAAATCACTTAACAACTCATTTGAAAAACCAATGAACTACACATTAAAAAGACAATCTTGATCCCATTATTAAAATGAAGCAATTATTTCAAGAAAGTCAAAACTCAATTTAAACATGAGTTCACAAAAAACACCATATTTAAAAATCACATTATCAATTTTTTTAAAACCAAACATGTCATTACACATTTATAACTAAACTGTCCAAAATGATAAACACCTTTGAAAATATTCATCTCCTATTCATAAATACTTAGGAAATAAATTTTGAAGAAAAAACACTTAAGTCCATATGGGCATTAGAAATACATTTTGTTATCACAAATTTAGGGCATTATCATTTCTAAAAGATATAGGTAGATATCATCGAATGTGTATATCTTTTAAATATAAAACATGTTTCTAAGACAATAAAAAAAATCACCAGACTCAAATTAAAGGAATATGAATAGCAGAACAACCCTAGGATGGATCCAAATAGAAAATATGGCCCTTTGAGGTTTCTAATGAAAAGATGCTCTCCCCCCATTGAGCATGTTCACCTCCACATAATTGTAAGGAAACCTATCCCCTATGCACACATTTCCATGGCCATGATCATATACAAGGGGATCCTCACATATATGTTTATATGCATATACTAGTCTATACTCACCAATGAATGAATTTTCATATATTTTGATGGGAACACCTTTCCCCATACATGTATATTAACTAACATGAATGATTATACTTGTAAATGGGGAACTCACACACATATATATACCTACTTATGCACACACAAGAGTGTCGCCTTGGACAACAGCAACACAAAACAACTCTGAATAGCCCAACACAATATTTAAAATACAAAAAGGACCTTTAAACTATATATTACATTAAATTTTATTGTGTATCAACCAAGAAATTGATATATAATACCTACCTCAAGAAGATATGACAACTTAATTTAGCCGAAACACCTCACCTTCAGCAGAAAACACTGAAATCGCATGGAAATATCCAACACACTTAAATAATATATTCCAGGAATGCATAAAATAACAAAAATTAAGTGAAACACAATAAAAATACACCATTTATGGGAAACATTTCACAAATACAATTCACACACCCAAAACTAATTCACTTTGACATTAAAACCTATTTGAAAATAAAAAAAACACTTCCAAACTAGTATTTAACACTTTCCCCATCAAGCTGAATACATTATATTAAAATTTCAACTATTCTTATTTAGTGAATACATAAAAAAAATACATTTATTTATGAAATAAATATCAAAACCACAAACAAACATTCAATCCAATTCAAAATGAACATCAAATTTCTCATTAAACTTTAAATAAACCCTTAGGAAAAACAATAAACCAATTTATTTTTCCATCATTTCAATCAAAATTGAACCAACAACCACAAAATAGTGGTGTATGGTCCAAGAATAATAAAAACACAATGGATTCAATGACAAATGTTGAAACAAGATCAAATCTAGCCTAAAAGACCCATCACACAACCTAGAAATAAGAGAGAATTCTAAAATGTGTTCCCCCAAAACCATAGCATATTGGTGAAACTGTTTGGGAAATGTGGAAGAGAATTAAAACTAGAATGAGGGAGGAGAAGATAGAGGACATCCTTCCTTGGAGATTCCACCATTATTCCTGAAGAAAACGGTCAAAAAGATGGCTAGAAGGATCTCCATGGAAGAGGGTGATGTGCTGCCATGGAGAAAATGAAAAGTGTGGTTGCACGACTAGGGGGGAGAAAGAAGAGGGAGACATGTGGAAGGGAAGAGAAATGATAGGAATGAAAAAAAGAATAAAAAAAGAATAAAAGTAAATTAAACAAATTATGAAAATAAAACAACCTAATAGAATATAATAAATTTAATAATAAAAATAAATGAAAATAATAAAACAAACCAAAATGATAATAACATTATTTATTATTATTATTATTTTGACTAAAACATTCTCTTATTATGTTCGGACATAGTGTATAGTCACACACCCATATAAGAACTGAATTTTTTAAAAAATTACATCTGGTTCAAACTAAAGCACCAAAGCGTGACCCAAAATAATTAAAATAAAATAAGTCTTTATGGCGTGGTGTGACACACTTCTATACAATGGGTACTGAACACACCGTTTATGTGTATGGTTACACATGTCTCATGAAACAATGTTATTCGTTATTCATTTCCTCCTCTCATGTTGGGAATTATGGTTGATTATATATTTACATATGATATTTATAATGACTTTTTTATTCTATAATATTTATTATCAACCAACATTTTTTTTCAACACATGAGTATAAGATAACAACGTTTGTAGACATGTGGACTACCACCCCCTAAATTAAAAGTGATTCCTTCTCACTATACATGGAATTTATAATGTAAGGTTTTAATAGAGATATATATAATATATGACATATATATGATATTAGAATTATAATATAAGAATATATAATTTTCATTTCATTCTTTTAATATTAAAATGATATCAAAGTAGTCTTCTTGTGTATATATGGCCTACCATCTCCATACATGGTGCATTTAATTTCTTATATCCAAATCTACTGGATTATTATAAATACAAATTTACTATATATATATAATGTTAAAATCATTTTTACATTTTTTTTATTATTAAACTGTGATCTCATTAATAGGAAAAATAAATTACAAGTCAAAATGTACACTACAAACTTGCAAAGAAATTCCAAAAATAAAAGATATAATAAATAATTACAAGAAAAAGGTTAATAAGTAATAAAATTATGTTAATATATATAAAATTATAAAAGTTATTATGTTTATTATATTAGTTAATGAAATGTTTGAAACCACAATTTTGAATTTAATGGTTGTTCAACCAAAAATGAAATATGGGGAAAAAGACTTTGTCTCAATTTACATTCCATTGATATTTATTTTTTATTTTGAAACAATTCATTTTAATATGTAGTTTATACTTCCATTTGACATGTAATACCCTGAATCTCATTTTGCTCATGATATTTTAAGATTCATTTTATATTATTCCTTCAAATGGATTATAAATTGAAATGTTTAAATTTGGTATTGGACCCATTGAAATATTTTAATATTATTTTCCTCAACTATTTTTTAATGATTACCTTTTCAATCTCAATTTATTTTTTGATTGTAAAATTTCTATTGAAACAATCAATTCCTTTTGATCATTTTTATTTTTCATTACATTTATCATGAATATAAATATTCTCATTTATTGGATATTAATATTGCCTAACTCTTATACCATTTTACATTCTCTATTCATTTTGATAGATACTTGATTAAATTGGGAATTATTGTTAAATATGTATCTTTTATTCATCATGAATATTTGAAAAGGAACATTTTTTAATCTATTAGTCAATATATGAGGAATTCATTAGACATATAAGACATTTTTGGGATCAATTATAGATATCTCCTATATCCATCAATAGTTTCATTAGGGAAATATGTTGTACAAGTAATATTGGATTTTACCTAATATATTGAAAAACCTCTTGTGAATTATCCGGACACTGAAGGTTCTATGTACCTAGAAAACTTTTCAGTCATTAATTTTGAACATTACTCATTTAGATTTTTTTTAGTCATCCATGAGATTTTGTGTCAAAAATTATATGGATACATTTCATTATTAGTTTACAAATTGAATGACTTGTGTTCTTGGTTATTTTAATTTCAATGTTAATCTATTCTGAAGGATTTATTATTTAATCTAATGTACTTATCCTAGTTGAGAATTTGATCTCACAATTATTTTATTTCCTTTCCATAGGTTATGAAGATGAAATCTTGAACTTGATTTCAATAATGTTTTTTTAATTTTATTATGTATCATGTATTGTTTTCTATTTCCCAATGTAAAATGGGTTTTATTTATATAATATATATTTCCAAGACTAATAAATTGATCTGTCTATTGGGAATTTATTATTTGTTATCATAATAATGTAAAAATATAATGCACTAGCTTTGGGCTTCTGGTGTCTTGCTGTTACAATCCCACACCCTGTTTAGTATGTTGTTGGGTAGCTAAAATATATCATGTATATAGGTAGGTATCAAGGAAATAACACACTATAAGTTGTTTAATTTTATCATATCTTATGGGAAGGAGAGCATAAGACTTAGCTATTCGCATGATACTAGTATGGAAAGTTCCACATTTTTCATTTTTTTCTTTTGAAATATATAATATATTGGATTCCAATTAATATTTATTTACTAAAATTTTTTATAGAGATTTGACGAGATCAACATATTGTATATGACACTTCTTTTGACATATTAACTATTTGAGTCTTTCAGATTATTTATCATCTGTCAATGTTTTATACTATGATTACACTATTAATTTATCAATTTATACCAATATGCTATACTCTGACATGGGGGAATATTCTTCTGAAAAACACACCCTTGGCCCTTACTGCTATTCGATAGCATCTGGGGTACGGGGAGGTATGGTTGGGGCCATGTGACGCATCCAATTAGGGAATAGTTTAGTGTCACTATGCTGTTATGTTACATAGTGATATCATAAAATTTTCTTTCATATATATTCTATTTTGAAATAGTAAATGTAATATTATGAGGGTTTTGGAATTTGGTAATAATATTTCCCTAGGAGTAGCTGAGCCACATACAAATAAAAAACTAAATTTCCTATAATGGAACTTATTCTTCTATATTTTCTTATTATAGTTTATTTGATTCCATTGTTGGGTGATGAAGTTGAGTTCTTATGTTATTTTTATTTTTGATTTTATATTTTTCCCGATGATATGTCATTATTCCATCTCATGCATCATTTTAGAAAAATATTATAATTCAAAAACAATGAATTTTTTCTTGCCATATTGGAAGAATTTCATGATAAGATTGCATTATTATGGTTTTTTTGGGTGATATACCTATATATTGATTTATATATTGTTAATGTAATTCAGAAACATGTTTTTCTAGAGTTCCATTAAAAAAATAAATATTTTTCCCTATATAGGCTACAAAAGACACTATTAGCATCCGATTATGGAACATTGGATCATTGACCATTGGTCTCTTTTAATGGAAAGTGTTTTGGTTTGGATTAAGTGGATTCCACACATCAGTTCATTATATGTATTAGACCTTATATATTAGATGTTCAAACTCCTTTGGTTCAACCATTTATGTAAAGTTGTAAAGAAATACTAATTCAAATGAGTGGACAATTATGAAGACATGGAACTTAACCTATGACCTATATTAGTGAGGCTAGTAATTAGTGTCTCTAGTGATTTTATTGGTTATTTATTTTACCTAGTCATTTATTTAGTATAAAACATAGGGTTGTGGATTTTTTATAGGAAGGTCTAGACTTTTTCTATACTTTAACTATAATCTTATCATTTTCATTCTATTTTAGGCATCTGGTTAGAATTGTAACATTTTTATATCTTGAAAACCTATGGCTACATAACAGGAGGGTGGTATAAATTGTGATCAATAAGTGGTATGACATAATCTACCAATATATCCTCTTATAGTTCCATCTAATATTCCATTAGTGTCACCAAATATGGGTTATTAGGGATACATTCATGAGAGTTTTAGGTGATTCATGAAAACTATTCATTCTGCCCAATACCCTACCTCTTCAATGGATTAGATGAAACATTTTTTCTAGTAAGATAAACCTCCAATGTTTTTTAGGGTATGGCTTTCCATAGGAAGTTCATCTATGGATGGATATTATACATTAAATATTTGATAATATAGATACAACTATTGGGAGGAGATTTATTCTTGTAATATATATTCTTTCCGGAGCAGTTAAGCACTGGTGGAATGATTATAACTAGTTTGTTACTCATTAGGATATTCTTTAGAGTAATTTATAATCACGGTTTTATGATGAATTTTTTTATCAGGACCTATGTGAAAAAGGGATAGTGAATTTATGGATCTATAGTAGGGTTCGTTAAATGTTATTTATTATTTGGAATGATACATAGAGCTTCATCACTCTAAAATAATTTATCTTTATAATGATCAATCATGGATGATATGATTCAACGATGGTCTTAGCCATTATATTTTATTTGAGGTCTAAATATTCTTGTTCAAAACTATCACTGATAAGGTGAATCACATGGTTATTACTAATATAAAACCCATGGGAGGATGGGGGAATAAAATAGGGTAGTTCATCCTTTTGACCTCGTGGTTTTTCTTCGAGGGGCATGAAACACCATTTTGAGGCTTATCTTGAGGGGAGTACCATCTAGGCGATCAGTTCTAGTAGTGATATACTCAATCAGAACTATATGATAAAGGTGAATATGATGAAAAATTGTGACTGATACCCCCAAAAATTGCAATTATTTCCACAGGATAGGAAACATATAATGTTTCTATAAGACCTTCCCTCAAGTATTAAGTGAAGGGGATTGACTCTAATTCTATTTTTAGAAGCAAGATGAAAGTATCTGCATCTGGTTAGGAGCTATATTAGTTTCGTTTGTATATGCCATGGTGGTGGATATTGACGAATTATCCAGAACCAGTTGTACCTAGACAACATAATGATCCCACTCTTGGTAGTGAGGTTGTATCATAGTGCTACAGTTTAGGCTAGATATATTATTTACAACCTAGACCTGAGGAGAAGAGTATCAAGCCAACTGTGTGGGTAGGTATGATCTTATTATAATATAATAAAATATCTTCTCATTTCAATATAGTTTCTTCTAATGGTTATATATTTGTACCTATTGTGGAGATCCTTCATATTTTGGTTTAGTTTTCTAAGGTAATCATGACACTCAACAATATTTTGAGGATCTGAATTGTGGGATCATATTAGATCCTCGAGTGACCACTTGAGAAAGGTGAATTTCACTTCATATGGGATATTTTTCTTCTTCAATATTAAATGGTTTTATGTCCTACTCCTGGTGTACTTTATAGTTTCTTATACATATTATATTGATTCCAATTTATGGAGGATGACCATAACATTTGAAGAGGGTGGACTTTTTATTCACATGGGTGAATGGGATGTCCTAGTAGGTTAAGATAGACCCAATCATTGTGGTTTAAGAAGTATGAAAACCTATATTTCTATACTATATCTAAATGATTATTGAATGGATCAAGAAGACTTAACTATATTGATTGTTCATTTTATGGATTATTTCATGTATTATTTTTATAGTTTACCTCATATGAGATAAGTGGAACTCTTCATTGACCAAGTTCGAATAGCTTTAGGGAATCCATTCTTCATTATAAGATGTCAAATATGAAGTTGTAGAATTTCATGAGGTAGATATAGGACTCTAAAGTGAAGGGGATCATAGAAGCCTAGTACTTCTCGGTGGGTTTGTATAGTCCTTTTCCAATAATGTTTAGTGGAACCATCTTGCTATGTGTGTATTATTGAAAATTGAACTAGATTATAGTTAAGCATTCGTAACCCATTCCATGGATAGATGACCTATGTTACTATCTCAAAATATTTTTTGTTTTCTTCAATATTTATTTATTTTCATGTTATCACAAAGTACAAGTTCGATTGGTTGAAATACCTCATATAAATTTTCATATCTGCTTTGGTCAATATGATTTTCTTGTTATGTCATTCAGTCTAACAAATACACCAACATTTTTTGTATTTCCGTGGAACCAAGCTTTCTATCCTTATTTGGATTGGTTTTTGATGGTATTCATCGATTATATCTTTTTATATTCTCACAATCTACATGACCATGACTAACATCAAGAAGTCATTTTTTATACAATAAAGGAGAATTAGTTATATTATTAGATATGAAATCTCCATTTCCTGATGGAGAAGATTCACTTATTTGGTGATATTATCTCAATGACATAAGTATTAAATGCACCAGAGAAGGTGAGAGCTAGAGTTTCATGGGTGTATCATGAGAGAATATTTGATATATAGAATTTCCTATGGATATATTGATAATATTGGAACTTTATAAAGTACTTATCATATATATAATCACCACTTATGTTATTTTATATAAAGGGTGTGATGTCATTATCTACATATACTTCTCAGGGAGCCTTTATGTATCTAAATGAGGGACTGACTTCAGAAATAGTCTAGAATTTTCTAGATCTCAAAAAAGCTACATTGTGAATTGTGATACATCTTTTTTTGATCTTGGAGGAAACATGTTGTAGGAGGAGAGAGTCATGGACTTGGGGTCACATTAGTTGGGGTAACACGAGACGAACTATCTATTGCATGATCTCATGTTATCCAATTTTTTTCATGTCAAACACTATTGGATGCCTTATTTACTTTGAGGACATATTTTGGTGTACACGGACCACAAAAGCAATATGTACATATTTACATAGTGTGACTTGAATATGAGGTGAATAAGGTTGGTCAAATACATAAATTCATTCAACTTCATGATTTCCTACATGCCTAGAAAATGAAATGCAGTTGTCAATGAACAATGAAAGATAACTAATATATAGTAGGAAAATGTGCCCTATATAAAGTGGAATCTAATGGACTTATTCTTAGAGACACACTTGGTGGTGTAGGATAGTCATGGATAGACATTCATTTCTTCTCTAGATGTTACAACCAATATTCAATATAGGTAAAGGATGTGGTAGTTATCAATTACAGAAGGCCTAGTCCTCTGTTATAGTGTGGAATGTGAGGAACCACCTCATAGTTGGACTATGGGAGAGGATATAATTATCTATATTCCTAAATTCTTTTGGGATCCTGATGGTATATGAGAGGATCAGATGAATGAGTTCCATTCCTTATCTTGGGTAGTACAAAATAAAAACACAAAGATGTATCATCGCTTGAACTGTCAATACTGGTGGTCGGTTATGAAGCGATAGGTTGCTGGTTTTATCACAAGGTGTTCCACCTTTCAGGAGGTCAAGGCAGAACACTAATGACCAGCTGGACATTTACATATGTAACCCATTCTTGAGTGGAAATGGGAATGTATTGTGATGGAAATTGTGACTGGGTTTCCAAGGTAACATTTTGGTAGTGAGGTTGTATGGGTTGTTATAGACCAGCTATCAAATGTTTTCTATTTCTTACCGGTCATGAAGACATTCTGAATAGATGATCTTGGGATATTTCATAACCATGAGATTGCGTTATTTCACGGGGTCCCTCAAATCCTTTTATCAAATATGGAAAAATGGTTTACATCTCAATTATAATAGAGTTTATAGAGGTAACTGGGTACATAGATTCAACAAAGAATAACATATGACCCCTAGACAAATGGCTAATTATGGTGCACTATACAGGTTCTAGGGGGCATGCTTTGAGAATACGTCCTTGATTTTAGGTGCTCTTTGGGGGGGGGGGATATACTCTTATTTGTTTTGTCTTGCAAAATAAATTATCATGGGATGATACATATGAAACCCTATGATGATTTTTATGGTGGTCCATATCGATCCCTTCTATAATGGTTAGAGAGTGGATAGGCATCTTTACCCGGATCTAATATTTTTCAAGAGTCTTTCGAGTAGGTCCAGTTGATTATGAAGTCGATGGCATTTTCAGAGTCTTAACATAAATCCTACGATGATCACTTGTTGAAAACCTCTTGATTTTGATATTTGGGATAATGTGTTATTACATATATCATATAGTATGGTCCATAGTGATATTTAAAGACTACGTAAGCATCCACTGTGACATGGCAAGTCATTTTCAAATTTTGGAGAGATTCAATCCAGTTGCATATAGGATTCAGTTACATCAGAGGTATCGAACATGGAGTGAATTCACCCACGCATCATGGACATCACATTATAACTCAGATCCATCTAACACAAAGCATTAAGATGAGGTTTACCATGGGTAGATTCATCATTCATGGAGTATCCGATACTTTGTTTGGGTTGGTTCATATAGGATTTCAAAGGCTGGCAATTTCTTCTAGTATGAGTTCTATGAAAGAATATTCTATTATATGATGATACATGGGAGTGGGATGCCTATGCATGTGCCCAGTGGAAGGAACCATTTTCAGGCGATTCTTGACATCCCTTGGAAGGGAAATTAAATGAATAGTTACTTTTAGGGAGAAATTGTAATATCATAGGGTTTCTTATGAAGTATGGATATTGTTTTGGTTTACCTCTTTCCTTTTGACAATTTGTGAGTTCTTAATGAGATTATGGGATTTATGGGGGAATCCATGGCTTTTTCTTAGTCCGAAGGTCCTATTTTTAGAAAAGTCGACTGGGCTACAACTTTAGAATAAATATTGTTCCTCAAGAATCATTGTTAGTATTAAGATTATGGGGATAGTGGTAGAAATCCATTCGGTTTTATGAAACATTGCATCTAGGGCCACATGCTCGTGTGGGGATTTATAATTTTTATCATAGTCTAAAACCATGTTTTTCTATAGTTTTCAAAATTGTGAGCATGATACATGAAAGGTCCCCTTGAGAAATAGAAGGGTGAATGTTTGGAGCATGGTTTGTGAAAATGTATGGAAAAATCCAGGGTCCCAATTAAAATATGAGAAATGGACAATTTTCCCTTTATATTTCTTAAAAACATAATTCTATTTCACTCTACCTCTATCGTACATCACCTTCAATCTTTAGAGATCCTTCTAAGTGTTCAAGGTAGTCTTGGTTTTTATTTCATCTTCTAGACTCTAATTCAATTTTTTTTCATTTAATAGGATCTACATAGGTTCATTATGAAATAAAAATGTGTAGATATTAATTTATCATTAAATTGATGGAATTATTTAGAATCTAGGTAAAATATTCTATTTCTAGGATTTTAATCTATTCAATATTTTTATCTCAAACAAAACTGAATAAGAGGATGATACTAGATACGTGTTTTACCACATGTATAAGGTATGTGGTATATACATTTTTCCATCCGGTATAGTCGTTTTATTGCTTATCAATGTTGTGGTTCATGTCAGTAATTCTTTAGTTTCCCCTAATATTATTTTAATGCCTGAATTAAATTAATTAGAACCTCTTAGGGAATATTACAAGTTCTTCTGTATGGTTATATGTCATTAGGCTCATCCTTTGCTACCCATGGGGTGATCCCTATTATCTTAAATATGTTGTACTACCCTATTGGGTGTATGTCATATCACTAATATTGGTGGGATCCTTAAGGATATTTTATTTAATTTTTACTGATGTGAGAACCATATTTCACCTATTGATTTTTAAATTAACGGAATGAATTTTATCAAATTGATAGGATTAGTTTTTTCCACCTTTTTGTGCTATGTAATATTATAAAATTAATAGATGTTTCATATGAAAAATGATCAATGTGTTGGAATAACACCTTGGTTGATATTGAAATCCTCATGTATTAATCTTGTTTTAATGATCACAAATCTTATTCAACCTTGTTAACTCATATAAATTATATCTAATCCTTTGTATTTAGTTTTAATGTTTTCTCAGGCTTTATGAAGAGAAATGAAAAATATTAATTTCCCTACATTCAGTTTACTAACATTATTATATCATTGATCTACTCTTATAATACATTATTTGACATATAATTAAGATTAATCCATTATATTATCATTATTACTTAAGTCTGAACACAATTACTTTGAAAAGTCTGAGACATAGTGATTCTACCATTGGCTTTGTCTTTATGACAATGTGAAGTAGATACCATGAAGCAAGAAACCATGAAGTAGACACCATGAAGCAAGACACCGTGAAGCAGACACTGTGAAGCAAGACCCTGGGAATCAGACACCGTGAAGCAGGACACCATGAAGAAAGTCACCATGAAGCAGACACCGTGAAACAAGACACAATGAAGCCAGACATCGTGAAGCGGACATCATGAAAAAGACATTGTGACCGTGAGACACTATGATCATGAGACACAGTAACACTCAGACACAATTATCAATCAGGAAACTGTGTGAAGAAGACATTGTTTCCGTGAATTAATATGACACCATTTCATAAACTATTTTTCTATATTTCAATTTAATTTCAAACAGTAATATTCGATGAATTTAATGCACTGAAATAATTAATGTTTCTTTGTAGACATATCATCGGAAAGTATGAGGTACAAGGTTTAGAATACCTGAAACATTTCGGATCCAACACAAGCATTCCAATTTAAAAACGAAGTGTGGCAAGGAATCACTGTGTGTGATACAAAAATGAAAAACAAGGATGTGAGCAACAACATGAAGAACAATGAGAAAATTTATAAAGGATGGGTTGTCACATGAATGCACCCAAACTATGAAGAACATACGAAGTACATTGGAATCCAAAGTACGTCTTAACATTTCTGAACCTCATGAAGAACACATGTGGAATCTTTAAACATTGTTTTACATACGAGGACTTGAACTCTACATCTTCTTCGTCTTAGAAGTCCACTGCTATAAAGACAAACACTCAGAGAAATTCTATACCATCTCCATATTTATTCTCTGTTGTGTATCATTTTATAACCATTCAAGCATAGTGTGTACATGTAGAACAAAAAACACTATCTCCTACATTAATCTGAAGGATACAAGATATATTTACTCAACCTTTCTTTTACTCGTGTGTATACCTAATGATATGTGTTGAAGTGGTCCATGTGTGGCCTAGTTATTTTGTACCCATAAAAACTGTGGTAGAGGCCCCTGTGTGTCATGGAAAGTATGAGAACTATTGTTAACCCTGATCCAGGTTGTGGATAAAATTTTATTTATATAAACAACTTAGTAGAAGGTGATCAACAAGTGGAGTGGATGGGGTCTTGGCTTGAGACTTAACCACTTGTTCCATCTCTGATGTGCTGCTTAATTTATTTATCTCTATTTTATTTCATAAATGTATAATCTAGAAATCTATAATTTCACTTTGATAGTTAATCTTGGGAAGATGTTATAACTAGATTTTCTAAGTAGAATAACTTCAAAAGTAATATTATTAACCCAAATTAAGATTAATGAGAATTAATCAATCTTCTAATGTTACTTAAATAGTAAAATTCTTATAATAGTATAACCTTGAATAATTGTGCTGTATTTAATCTTTGGGGAAATCTTTTCGAAATAATTTTTACAGAAATTTGTATAGTTTCTCAATTCCCCGATCCCCTCTTGAGGAACCTACTCTGACAATAATTCGGTATCAAAGGTTGCTTATTAGGACTTCGTGTCATCTTATTCAACTATGATTGTAGTTGTACTTTAAATATCTGTAAATATCTGTTAATTATAAATTTGTATATATTTTAAAAGTAATAATTTATTATGTATAATAGATTCGATGTTTCTACAACCAACAGACCACCATTCTTTAATGAAACCCATTATGCTCAATGGAAAATTAAAATGAAAAATCATTTAGATAGTATGACTATTGAAATTTGGTCATCCATTATAGTTGAATACAAAAATACTAATACTGATAGAACCACATGGGATGATCCTACCAAAACTTCCTATAATAACAACTACAATGTTATGAATGCTTTATAATACTTTTTATGAGATGAAGAGTTTAATTGAATTTCTTCTTGTAAGACTTCGCATGAAATTTGGGATACCCTGTCCATCTCATGTGAAAGAACTTCTAGTGTAAACGTAATGAAACAAAATAATTTTACAATAAAATATGAAAATCTTAAAATGAAACCAGATGAGACTATTTCTATCATGCATCTTAGGATCATTGAGATCGCCAACACAATGATATCTCTTGGGGGAGAATTTACAACCAAGGAACAAATCATGAGAATCTTTAGATGTCTACCTGACAGATTAAGGGGAACCTAGGTCTCTATTAGATAATCGTGAGACATCAACAAAGTAACTGTAAAGGAACTCATTGGGAAACTGATGGTGTATGAGGAAGAGATGACAGTCAATTACGTGGAGGTTGAACCAAAGAAGGATTTTTTTGCATTCCATACCACCACCACTAAACATAAAGACAAAGGGAAACTGGAGGCTTCTGTAGAATGCTTTACCAATGAACAATCATCATCAGAAAGAAATGAAGAGGTACCTCAACTAGCCAGAAGATGCAAACAATTTTACAAAAAGAATAACCTTTTCAAAAAGCATAACTTCAAGGGAAAATATGAAAAAAAGGAAACTAGATGAAGACAGGAAATGAAGTGACATGACTGATGAAATTTTCTGCTATGAGTGGAAGCACAAAGGACATATAAAAGCTAATTTTCCAAATCTCAATTACAAAAAGAAATATGAGGTCCTGGAAAAGTAGTACAAAAAGGAAAATAAAGGAACAAAAAGTGCTTATGAGGATAGTTTAAGCAACTCAAACACATCACATGATAAAACGTCTAACAAAGAGAACTTGTGCTTTATTACTAACACATTTTAGGTTACACTAGACTCTTCTATACATAACTCATATTACTCTAAGGATGAAAGTGACTCTGAAAAAATGACTACTGAATAAATGGTTTAATACTATAACATGTTAGAAGATACTTGTATTGAGCTGAAAGATAGGTACAACTCAATAAAGAAGCAGTATGCCTTGATTTGTACTGTTAGTTATTATATTAGTATAGAAAAGGAAAAGAATACTCAACTCTTGAAGGAAAATACTGATCTCAAATTTCCTGATGAGAAACATATAAAATATTTAGAAATTTTTATCATTGGGAAAAATACCCTTACCAAAATTATAAGAAAATAGATTTCCCCTAAAAACATTAGTGGCATTGGTTATCAACATGGTAAATGGAATCTTGGTAGAAAAAAAGATTGTTTCAAGATCATGGAAATATAGTTTTAATCCAAGCTCTGGACTTAAATCAACTAATTCAATTCATGATACATGGTCTATTGTTTCAAGATTTTCTTGACCAAATATAGTTTATTTTTAAAATAGTTTAAACAATTCTTATAAGAAACCTATGAGGAAAAAATGGGTTCCTAAAGCACTTATTTCTTATATTAATGGACCCATACAAGTATGGGTACCAAAATATATTTCATCCTAATATTTTTTTAGGAAATCTACTTAAAGAGATCCTACAAAAGACTATGGTACTTGGACAGAGGATGTTCAAGGCACATTATAGGAGACTACTAATGCTTCATGAACCTGATAAATGTTGATGGAGGACATGTCACATTTGCTGACAATGCCAAGAGAAATATTATTGGACTAGGAAAAATACGTAACTCTAACTCGGTTTTAATTTCTAAAGTACTATTTATTTATGGTTTAAAAAACAATCTATTTAGTATCTCACTATTATGTGATGATGTATTTATTGTTAGATTTGAAAATGATGCTTGAAATTTTTTCATTTCTAAATATGAATTAGTATTTTCTGCATTAAGAAGTGAAAATTTTTATTCTGTTAATTTAGATACTTTAGCTTCTCAAAATGATTCATGCTTAAGAGTATTTAATAAATAATCATGGCTCTAGCATAGGATACTAGGACACTGTAATGTTCACTCCCTTAGAAAGATATGTTGAAAAATCCAAGTTAAAGACATACCCAAACATGAGTTTTGAAATGACAAAGTGTGTAATCCCTGTCAAAAGGGAAAACAACACAATGTTTCATTCAAACCAAAGAAAGAATTTTCAACTCCTCAACCTATCGTACTGGTTCACATGGATTTGTGTGGACCATCTAGAGTTTCTAGTCTAAATGGGAAGCACAATGTTTCTGTTCTTGTAGATTACATTTCTAGATATACATGGACCTTCTTTATGGATCACAAAAGTGAACCATTCTCTTATATTACTACTTATATCAATTCTGTTGAAAATATAAGTGGACTAATAATTAAATCCTTAAGATGTGATCATGGACACGAGTTTCAAAATCAAGAGTTTGAATCCTTTTTCTCACAAAATGGTTATAATCAGAATTTCTCTACCCCAAGAACACCTCGGTAAAACGGAGTTGTAGAGAGAAGAAATTGAACCATGAATGAAATTGATAGAATAATGCTTAGTGTATATTACATGCCTATTTATTTTTGGTCTGAAACTGTCAATACTGTGTGCTATATAATCAATAGATTGTTGATCAAACCTATTCTTAAGAGGACTCCATACGAATTATGGAACAACAGAAAACCCAAGGTTATCTAATTCAATGTTTTTGGCTACAAAGTCTATATTATTAATACCAAATACAATCAAGACAAATTTTCAACAAAAAGTGATAAAGGTATCTTTTTAGGATATTCCATGTCTAGTGAATCCAACAGAGTGTTCAATAAAAGAACAAAATGTGTGGAAGAATCTATTCACGTAAAATTTGATGAAACAGATCCACATGAGCCTAAAACCATCCCATAGAATCTGGAGGATGTTGTATAAAATATGAACATAAATGCAATGTACTCAAATTCATCTATGAAATAATATATGAAAACTTCCAACTCTAAAAATTCCCTAGAATCAAGTCACAATAAACCTGAGTCTATTGATGAACCTGAAATCCCTAGTCCATCTTTTTCTAGAACTGTTAGAACCCTTATGAATTATTCCTTGGATGTTTTTATTGGAGACATAAAGAATGGAACTCAAACTAGAGCTTCTCCTAGAAATCTGGTTGAACATGAAGTCTTTTTGTAACAACATGAACCTAAAAACATTAATGATGTTATCAATGATGAATTTTGGGTGATGTCTATGTAAGAATAACGTAATCAGTATAAAATGAACAATGTTTGGAAACATTTTGAATGACACAAGGACTCATTCACCATTGGCACTAAATGGGTATATAGAAATAAGGTAGATGAAGCTGGTAACATAGAGAGAAACAATCCAAGACTTGTTATATAAGGTTATAGTCATGATAAAGGAATTGTCTATTAGAAGATCTTTTCACCAGTAGCCAGACATGAACCCATCATAATTCTGCTTGCCTATACTTTACATTTGTATTTAAAACTATATAAAATATATGTTAAGATTGCATTCTTAAATTGGTATATTGTTGAGGATTTTTTTTTTGAACAGCCCCCTGGATTAACAAACCCTCATTTTCTAAATCCTATTTTTAAAAAATCAAAATCCTTATATAGTTTGAAGAAAGCTCCAAGAGTTTGGTATGACAGATTGAGTAATTTTCTTATGTCAAATGGTTTTACAAAAGTAATAGCTTATCCTACCCATTTTATTAAATTAATTTTTAATGATGTTCTAGTTGTTCAAATCTATATAGATGAAATTATTTTTGGATCTTCGATGAATTCTTTTGGTGTTGATTTTTCTAAAATGTTTTAAAACGAATTTGAAATGATTTTAAGGGGTGAAATAAAATTCCTTCTTGGATTTAAAATCATTCAAAATAATGATGGAATTGCTTTAACCCAATGTAAATGTACTAGAGATCTTATAAAACATTTTGGTTAGGATAGCACTAAATGTAGTGAAACTCCCATGAGTACCACTTGTAAGTTGAATCTTGAAGAAAATGGAAAATCTGTTGATCAAACCAATTATATAGGAATGCTTTGGACGTTTACCCTACTTAACTGCTAGTCATCCTGAAATTATGTTTTGTGTGGTATGTGTGCTTGTTTTCAAGAAAACCCTAAGGAATCCTATTTAAATGCGGTAAAGATAATTTTCAAAAAACATCATGCATACACCCAATCTAGGACTGTTTTATCCTAATGGAAAATCACTTGAATTAGTTAGTAATTCTAATTCTGACTTCGGTGGATGTAATTTAGATAGAAAGAGCTCCTCTAGAACATGTCACCTTTTTTAAATGTCACTAGTATCATGGAGTAGTAGGAAACAAAAATTTGTTGCATTATCTACTGTAGAAGCGGAATACATAGTAGCTGGAAGTTGTGCACAAATTTTGTGGACGAAACACACATCACTAGATTATAGACATAAATTCAGACATGTACCTATAAATTGTGTCAATGAAAATGTTATTAACATCTCAAGAAATCTAGATTCATATTTTTGGGAAAAGCACATTGATGTAAGACTTCACTTTTTGAGAGAACATTATCAAATAGTTGATATCACTTTGGAATTCATTAGTACTGAATATAGACTTACTTATATATTCACCAAGCCATTAAATTCAGAGAGAATAGACTACATCATACATGAACTAGGAATGATTAATATAAATTAGATACCTTACTTTTTACTATTTCAGGACTTAATGTTTTATATCTTTCTGTGTTATACTTTTCTTTTTCATGAATACAGTTTCGCAGTTAATATCTCTCAGATTTACTATATCATCGAAAAGTTAAATATTTTTGATCTCACAGTTAGTATTTTGTACTTACTATCTGACTTTTACTATCTCACCATATCGCACACTGATAAATGCGTTCACTGTCTCACCATGGAGCTCACTTACTGTCTCACTGTAATGACTAGACATGGTCTCACCGTAAAAATTCATTATGTTTTTCTTTAAACCAGTATCATGGTTATTATATTTTTCACCTTTTTTTTATTTCCCAGAATTTTTATTTTTGCGAGTATTGGTATTCCTAAATGATAAAAAAAGAAAGAATCACTCGATTCTTCACTCGAGGATTCATCTACGTACTCATTTCAAACTCTTCTTCATCCCAGCAACCCTTCTCTCGCTCGATCCTTCAGTAAATTCCAATAATGAAATGTTTGTAATCATCGACACCTGAGAAGAGCATCTCAAAGAAGAAGACTATTGAATCTAATTTAACACCTGAGTGACCTTTCAATCTGAATCTGGTAAACTGCGTTGTTTTACTAGAGAATGATATTTTCCCCAAATGGCTTCTTTCTAGAAATTCTATAGTATTGAAAGTGTTAGAACAACAAGGCTGGTTAGAATGGTTCTCGAAGTAAGATAGACCCATATACCCTAGGATAGTGGCTCAGTTTTACCTGTACATTCAATTCTCCTTCGATTATGGTGATAGTTATATTGTAAGAAGCTAGTTAAATGGCCAGTGATTCTCATTCTCTTCGAGGTTATGGGTTGCATGCATTAGGATACCTCATGAAGGAATCTGTGAGGATTATCATAGAGGACCTCAACCTTCATCCAAATTCATTGATTTAGAATATGCACGGAATAACTTAACTGGAAATAAAACCCAAAGGAGAGCCATTGCTACTGAACTCGATGGAGAATCAAGGCTGTTGTTGATGTTTATACAGAATTTGGTTAGTCCTAGGAAAGTTTATTTTTCTTTTTTAAAATATCAAGATGTGTTTCTGATTCACCTTATGAAAAATGGGAATAAGATGAACCTGTACAAGTATATTATAAACCATATATGTGATTTGATCAATGTCACATCCAAGACATCTTCTCTATTTCACTCTTGGCTAATCTCATCCGCACTTCGTGCCAAAGGTATGGTTGGACCTAATGAGGATGTGATTAATGACTGTGAGTAATTTTTCTCAAAATCCACTATGAAAAGAATAAAGATAAAGTGGAATCCTTAGAAAAGGAATGGGTAGAATAAAATGATAGAATTTATGAGAAATTAAATCTAGTGGATTATCTGTTAAGACCAAGAAATATTTATTATCATAGTTTGGAAACAAATGAGATTGTAGAGTATCTTGAAGAATAGGAATAAGAGGCTGAAGGGCCACTAATGGACGTTGTTATTGTTGAAGAAGACATGACTACTATTCCTCATGTTGTTCATAAAAAAAAGTCTCTACTCTGAAAGAAGTTGTTAATTTGTACGCTCAACCCAAAGCTGTAACAAAATCAATAACCAAAGAACCAGAAAAACATGCTATGGATGAGCCTACACTGAATGATCCTATAGTGGAAGAGCTACCTATTTTGCAAGAGGTTAATCCTGAGGAACTCCCTATGGAAAAATTTGTTCCTGAAATAATACCTTCAGCTGAAGAATGGATGGAGATTGATTTTCAGCCGGGTAGACAGGAAATAAATGAGGAACGTAGAGTTGAGTCTTGGGAATTAGACAAAGATCCTAAGCCTATCAGTCCTGAGAAGAAGGCACCTATTGAGGGGTATAAAACCCGAAATCTTGAGTCTATTGAAGCGTCACATAAAACTATGTCTTGTAAGGTGGACACTCAGTATAAATTTCCTAGTTTCTATGATGTGTATGACTCTCATCAGGTTACATCATGTGGAATTTAACTTTCCTTTCTATTTAAGTTGAAATTAGTCTCCAATATTTCATAGGATAAGTAACATGAGCATGTACCAGTCCCTATTCTTGAATCCTTATCTGAAAAACCATCTTTTTTAGTAAGAATTATCTAAAAAAATTGGTGCTACCCTCTTATCTGGATTTGAGAAACTCATGAATACCCAACCTCTTCTATTGAAAAATTTAAGTGGGAGAGATGCCTCAATATTATTGGAGAAAATTATTTGAAAAATACAACCTAAGATGGTCCATGAGATTCCAGAAGTATGAGTTGAAAATAATATCCCCGGTAATGAAGTGAAGTCCCTAATATGTGTGGTGGAAGACATGTAGAGAGTGCTGCATTCAAGATCTGAACCTATTTCTCCACCATCATAACCTGTTTCTCCTCAAATCCCATAGGTTGGTGTGTCTCAGATTCAACCTTATCTAGTGTCTTTAGATGATAATATCACTTAAAGGAACAAATAAATTGTGAAAGAAATGAAATTTCTTGATTCCAATCATAATTAAATCACTGATGGGTATACAGAGTGTCCTCCAGTGGTGTTTAATCAACTAAATTCCTTGACCACAGCTATCAAACCATATAGCCAATCCTCTAATCCATCCTTGGATAGTGTTTTTCTTAGAACTGTTTTCAAAAAAGAGATTCAGAATGTACTCAGTGGTTTCAATATGGAATTAATATCCAATGTGGTCAAGAACAGTGATAGTGTTCTTGACCTAGAACAAATCCACTACGAAATTTCTAATGATGCTCAGTAAGAGAATTCCATGAAAGTCTATTTCTACTTCAAAAGAATATTCTCCAAGACAGCTATGAAAATCTATTTAAAGTATCATGTAGAAAATCTGTGGATTCCTCCTATGACTCAGGATTTGAAGACCCCAGTCCAGAAACTCACAAAGTTTACATGATTGTAGGACAAGTTTATGGAGATCAAGGACAATTTTGAGAAACCAATGCAGTATGGTGGAGATATCATTATAGATTTCATCAAAATTCTGAGGCCCTATCTTCATGTTCAGAGTATAGCCATTGTTTCTCCAGCAGTTGTACATCTCCGACCTGGGTGACCTACCTTCACCTCCGCCCTAGCCTCAACCACCATGTTTGTTGGTCAAGCACTAAGTGAGATTCGGCATGTGATTCTTGATCAACAACTACCTAGAACTTATACTTCTCTTACCTTGTCTCCATAAGTCTATGAAGGCTATAATTTACCCTCTTTATCAACCACCTTGTTTCCCTCTTCTACCTCGACCACTGCCCCTATGGCTTCCTCTTTTGCCACTACAGCTAATGGAAAATTGAAGGCCATCCCCTGAAGAAGAATAGTGATTACTCATTTTTTATAGTGATGCTATTGCTTTTGTATTACTCTTCTGTTTTGTTCAAAACCTTGTTTACTATTACTAGAATGTTCTTTTTTGGACTTTTCTTATTTCATCATTTTGATAATCCCAAAAGGGTGAGAAATTTCTATATGCTAACCATTTATCTCTATAGTTAAATCCAATATATACATTAACATTACATGATTTTTGATCATCAAAAAGGGTGAGATTGTTGGACTCCTCATGTGTTAATCATGTTATAATGATCAAAAATCTTATTAAAACGAGTTAACTCCTATAAATTATATCCAATCCTATGTATTTATGTTTAACGTTTTCTCATTCTTTAAGAAGAGGCATGGAAGATTTTAATTAATCAACATTCAGTTTACTTACTTTATACTATCTTTTATCTACTCTCATAATACCTTCCTGGACAAATGGTTAAGTCCAATCCATTCAATTATCTTCATTAATTAAGTCTGAACACAATAACTTTGAAAAGTATGAGACACCATGATTCTTCCACTGGCTATGTCTTTCAGGCACTATGAAGTAAACACCGTGAAGCAAGACACTATGATGAAGACAAGTTGAAGCCAAGCACCGTTAGCAAACATCGTGAAGCAAAGCACCCTGACACAGACACCGTGAAGAAATCCCCCATGAAGAATGCCACCATAAAGCAGACGCTGTGAAGCAATACATCATGAAGCAAGGCATCATGAAGCAGACACTGTTAATAAAGACATCATGAAGCAAGACACCATGAAGTGGACACCGTGAACAAGACACTGTGACCACGAGTCACCATGATCATGGGACACCATGACACTCAGACAACATGATCAATCAAGAAACCGTGTGAAGGAGACACCATTTCCATGACTTACTGTGACACCATTTCTAAAACTATATTTTCATCTTGAAATTTAATTTCTAACGGTCATATTGGATGATTTTAATGAACTGACATAATTAATGTGTCTTTGTAGACATATTATCAGACATTACGAGGTACGAGGTGCAGAATATAGGCAACTTGTCCGCTCCAACACATGCATTCAAAGTTAAAAGTGATGTGTGGACAAGATCATTGCGTGTGATATAAAAACGAAAAACAAGGATGTGAGAAACAAAATGAAGAACACGTAGAAAATTTCTTAAGGAAGAGTTATCACATTCATGCAACCCATCTCTGAATAACATACGAAGTACACTAGAATCCAGAGTAAAACTTCACACTGTCAAACCTCATGAAGAACACAAGAAGAATCGAGACCCTCTATTTTAGAGATGGAGTCTTTAACTCTGTATTCGCTTCATCTCAAAAGTCCAAAGCTACAAATAAAAACACTTAGAGTACTTCTAAAACCATCTCCATATTTATGCTCTATTTTGTATCTTTTTATTTCCTTTTGAGAAGACTGTGTACCTATAGAAAAACATGCTATGTCTCATAAATTAAACTAAAGGATACAATATATCCTAACTCAACCTTTCTCTTACTCTTGTGTATACCCACGGATAAGTGTGGAAGAAGTCCCTTTGTGGCCGGGTTATTTTATACTGACGAAAAATATAGAAGAGGACCCTGTGTGGCCTAGACAGTCTGAGTACTGTTGTTACCCCCTATCTAGGGTGTGGATCAAAGTTTATTTATATAAACTTATTGGTGTTAGGTGATCACCAAGTGGAGTGGATTAGGTCTTAGCTTGAGACTGAACCACTTGTTTCATATTCATTGTATTTCTTAATTTAGTTATCCCTTTTTTATTGCATTACTGTATAATATAGAAATCTCTAATTTCACTTTGATAGTTAATCCTGGAAAGATGTTATAACTGTCTTGTCTTAGTAAAATAGCATCAAAAATAATATTAATAAGAAATTTATGATTACAGAGAATTAAACAATCTTTTATGAAGTCATTTAAACAGTTAAACTCTTATAATAGTATAACCTTGATTAACTAGGATGTATTTAATATTTGGGGAAATCTTTTCGAAATAATGTTTACAGAAATTTTTAGAGTTACTCAATGCACCCCTTCCCTCTTGAGTAATCTACTCCAACTAATAGTTTATTTTATTAATAAAACGTTTGGTCATTGGAAAATGGTAGTAGATTCCAAGGATGAGTTACATGGATCCTGATTCCATTACATTTCTGGAAAATTTATACTCTATGGATCTTTTTTAGGGTAGTGTATGGATTGGACAAATTATTTCCTTGGTTAAAAATTTCGTATGTTGACACAGACCATGTTACCACTAGGATCTAAATTTCTTGGACTTGTATTGGACATGCTCTTTTTACATGCACCTTGGGATCTAACAAGCTATTTATTGAGTCTTCATTAAGATTATCCTTGGACTTAATGAGGATACCTTGGTCTTCTATAACATGGTTCTTTTCTGTCGTGGGATGATATTGGATTAAATGGTGAGGTTGTTGTTGATGTTATACACTTGATTACTCATATATGCTAAAGTGTAAAATTTTATATGATTCATGGATATCCCTAGTACAAGTATTAGATATTAGTGGGTAGAATTGATAGTATCACACTTTTTTTTATATTTTACAGTAGTCCTTGATTTTGGTTAGTTTACTATTGATCACTGAGAGTTGTGTTTGGATAAAAAATATAAAATATACTTGAATAATTACATTTTTTTATTATTGAACCTATTTTATATATTTCACACTTCATATTTTTATATTTCATAGGATAGACATGTCATAGACACTACTGGTGGTGTCTTAATGAGTCTTTTCTCACTCACTAATCATGACTCTATTGGTTCGCCAGAGAGAATTCATGGATATAGGTATGGATTAGTGAAAGAACCAACTATAGGATATTTGATTTGATATATTATTATGAGTATGGGATGATAAGACAATGCAATGATCGTGATTCTAACCTCAATAATTCCTTTTTTTGCCATTTGTTTCTCTTGATACAAGTAATATATTGGTTTCTTACTACCTTTTATTGAATTCCAGTTTTTAATGATACATGACATGATAATAATTTTGTACATGACATTGATTTAGGATTATTTACTTCTTTAGTCTTCTGTATTGTTTATCTTTTTTTTAGTGTTTTATATTATTCTTCTCCTATTGACCTATACATTTAATCCACCATTCTACACTCTTAGATGATGAAATATTATATACATATACACAACCTATTTACACACTTATAGTTGAAATAATCAAGATTATGAGGAGTCTTTCTTTATTCCATATGACCCATGAGCTTAGGGAACCATTTATTGGCTCTTGAGTTGGGACATAACATCTTCTAACTATATTTTTTTCTCTAAAAATAAAGTCCTTAGGTTAGTGTTTTTATCCTCTATGAAAATGTCTATTATATTCACGATTACCTACGATCATAATCAAACATGAAATCCCAAAATCTATAGTGGAGGATTATTATGCCGTAGTTAACATTATCCACATCAATGGTAGTCTGTATATTGGCTTCACCTTGATCCCATGGTCTAAGAGGTTGTACAAGTCTCTTATCCTCATTTACCATTAGGTTATGGAATTAAAATATATATTTTTAATGATTACAACATTTAAGATTATGATATATTAGTGGTACAATAATATAAAGAATATTTGACCCCATAGTATTTTGAAAACTCTTAATTTTTCATCAGTAATTATTTTCTCTCTTCTCTCTAATTACACACATAATGCATCTCATAATTCATTTGATACATTTATTTGGATTATTATAACAATATTTCTTACATATTAGATATTAAATATTTTTTCACTAAATATCTTCATTTCCTGAACTTCATTTAAACTCCCTCTTTCTCTTCTTTGTAATATTTTAAAATTAAACTATGTTTAATTTTTTAACCATACTTCATAATCATTGGTTTTTTATAACCACAACTCTTCTTACTCAAGAACATATATAATTTAATTTGATATTGGGATAATTAAAACATTTATTTAGTTTAAATTATTCCTCCGAGCTACAAAAATTAATTAAACCAAATTGCATTAACATGAAATATAGAAAATTAACATGATAAGATAATTATCATAAAAAAATTCTTCCAAAACTCAACCATGAAATGTATTGATTATTAAAACCACCACATTATATTTTTTTAATCCTAAGTAACTATTAGTGAAATAAAACTATATTTATAATGGTTTTCTCGTACCTTTTAGAATAATTAATCATCATAGTGAGTATTTCACATGGTTTATGAAGATAATTGGATTATCCAAAGAATAAAATTACACAGTCTCAAAACAAGGGGGATGCTTCACATATTTTAAATGCATGGAGTGAAGATCTATATACTGACCAGCCATTAATTTCATGACAATTTCCCCTAGTTGTATATGTGTTAGTGTATGTGTCCACTTTTTTACATACAAATAGTAATTTCATTACTATAAATCATCAAAATTTATTCTTTACCTAAATTGTTGGATGTTTTCCCATTATTAGGATTATCCCTAGGGTTTTGAATAATGTTCTCTAGTTAAAATCCACAAAAATAAGAAGATTATTCCATAATAATTTATAAAAAACCCAAAAAAATAGCAAAACCTTTATTTCATGCCATCTAAATCACCCAGAACTACACTAATAGATTAATTTAAAATATCACATATATTAAACAAAGGCTTCAATATCAAATAAGATAACTAATGATAAATATATATTTAATTTAAATAATTTCCATAATTCAATAATTTTATATCAAAAATAATTTCACTATCCCAAATACAAATTTTTTATTTTATTTTAGAAAATTAAATATATAGCATAACAAATTAATGTTTCATAACATAATAACAATAAAACTTTAAATAGTAGATAGTATATCCTATTTTAAAATATAACATTTGAGAAATTAAAATAAGAAGTTTATGAAATAATTTTTTTAAGAAAATTATCAAAAAATAATATATGTGAACAATACATAAAGTATTGAAAAAAATTGAGGTGATAAATCTTTTAAATATTTTATGTTTACCAATTTTCGTAAATAATAAAATCATGAAAATCACTTTTTAAATAATATATTACTTTTAAATAATCCAAATTCTACATTGAAAAATATTACAATATTTATATATTTTTAAAATTATTAGGAACAAATATCTTTTGGAAAAAAGTTTTAAAATAGGAAAACAAATCCACAAAAATAATAATACTTGTAATGGTCAACAAATGTGTTCACATATTAAATATTTCAAAGGGATGATTTTATCAAAACAATATAGGTGTAAAACCTTAAATAAATCATTTAAAAAGATTTTATGTAAATTAAAATATTAGAAAATATCCATAATTAATTATTGGCACATGGATAAGGAAATAAATCATATATATGTGAATATAGTGAAGTAAGATTCCTTAACAAAAATAACACGTGGGTTTGGTTTCACTCACCAACATCACATTGGGAAATTCATTTATCAATAGAAATGAAATCGTGTTTAGACATGTAAAAACTAAATAATAACAATAAAAAATTAAAATTGTTTTATTTCAAGTGATAAGTATCATTAAGGATCACTTATATGGATAATAATTCAAAAAAACATTACTTTAAAATAAAATTTATGATGATACCCTCATAGATTTAGTAAACCCTGACCTAAAATTCAAGGTAATATAATGCATTATATGGATATATAATCCCATTTATACTCATTTAATTAATAAAAAAATACACCCATGGTAATTATATACACCATGTAGAATAAAACAAGTGATATATATTGTATAAATCTCAATGAACACAAATTGTGACAAGAATCCAATTCAAACATCATATTCCATGAAGTAAGAAATATTTGAAAGGGGGTTTATTTTATTGAAATGTAAATCAATAGAAAATTTGGAAGTAAAACATAATAAAATATTATTTTATAATTAACCATCTTAATAAAAATTATGTTCAATGTGAAATATTATAACACAATTAAATTGTTTTGAGTTATGAAACACACATTCCTTTTATTATCACTTACTCGAATGTTATATTACATCATATTTAATTTAAATATATTAGTTAATAATTTATTTCATAACCATAATCATATTTAAACAATCTAATATTATTATTTTCAATTTATTTTATATAGATTTAGTCGTTATTTATTGTTTATTTTCATCATGAGATGTTTGTAATTTTTTTTGTTTTGCTCGAGGATTTTAATATTTTTGTTTATAATCATTAATTTAATAAAGGGTAATTATTAAAATTTTACACAAGTTACTATATTTTATTGTTTATAATGTTTCATAATGTTCCAATTTCTGATCAAGTAACTTTTAATTTTGACTCATGAAAATGGAATGAGAGAAGGGATTTTTTTAGAAATTTTAAAGAATAATTGGTGGCATATTAATAGTAATTTAAATGTTAATATAAAATATTGTACACCATAAAAATAATATTATATAATTAAATATAATAATAATAGTTATGTTTAAATTTTCATCCATGATAATAATTTATAGATTTTTTCATGTAGGTGTTTAATCCAGACTGAACAACAACATGGTATAAACGATTCGTGAGTATGATTTAGAATGTGATTCTTTTGGAATAATATCACTTTTAAAAATTCATATTTATAATATTTGTATATATTAAATTGATTTATTAAATAATATTATAATTAGATAAATAATAAAATACTATAGAGAGATTAAATAAAATATTCTTCTTCATGGAGAAGTAATTATGCATATGCATTCAGAGGATGTTTTTATTCTACATATAATGTATGTATGGTAGGTACTATGTTATATTTTAAAAAAAATCCTCACATAAATATTTTTTTAATTAAATTCTCTTTTCAGATATACATGTAAGGTTGTTATAAATAATGGAACATGTTTCTCAAAGTTGTTGTAATCTGTATGTACGCATGATAATGTTTTCATTTTTCTAAAGGAAAATTATTAAAGGTATGTAATGTAAATTCCATACAATCGAAAACATATCAGTATATAAATAATCCTAATTTCATCATGATTTATTGTATAAGATAATTTTATTGTATAATGATATTTAATGAAAAATATTAAGGAATAATTTGTAACTACATTGATAATTTGGAATGTATCTTGATCTAAATATTGGAAATTTATCAATTAGGGAATATTTATGTTAATAGAGGTTTAGAAAAATTTGGGAGGATTATAGGAAAATTAAAATATTTATACATTAAAGGGAAAAAATTATATTTATAGTGTCTTTGAATGAATAGTGGAAGGATCTTTTTTATAATTAAGGGGAAATACATTTTTGTAAATATCCTTTCATAACATTATGGGAGGAAACTATATATAAGAAACGTAAACTAGAAATTATAAAATAACATAGATGAAATATGTTTTGGTTGATCTTTACTCAATCCACTAATTTTTAAACAAAATTTTATCATGTTTTAGTTATATTATAATTACTAAAACCCCTTTTTTACAATTTTTATACTTTTATATGGAAATTAATTTTTTTCCATGGTAATAGAGATTAATGACCTCATTTTCTATATAATTTATTAAAAGGTTTAGTAATTATTATTTAAAATATGTGAAAATATTATTTAAATAAATTCAATAAGTTTGAGGAAAATAAATTTTAATATTAGCTCTCGTAGCACATAAAAACTATTAATAGAAAGAACATATTTTTATGAAAACCGATAATTTCTTCTTAAGATTATCAATGTTGTTTATTTATATGAAATTAATTTTTTAATTAAAAAATTATAATTGATATCTTTATTTAATTAAAATCAAAAACCTAAATCCATGAAATGAATATATAGCTAAAATGTTCTCTGAATTTGTTTTTTTCATAATAATTTTTTGTTTCACATCCAAAATGTTAAACAAGGTTTTTATAAATTAAAATTTATATTTTAAATATAAAATTTTCTCATAAAATATATCTTTATTTTTAAAAAAATTCCAAAACATTTTATTAAAATTTTCATTATTAATTATGTTATAAAATTCCTTAAATTTTTAAATAATTCCCTTCAATCTATTCACATAAAAATTGACCTTCCTAAAAAAATAAAAAATTCATCCAAATTTAGTACTAATTTTATAAATACAAAAAATAAGTTCATTATTACGAATTAAAATTGTAAAATTTAGTCATTTAACTTTTAATTAAAAGTATAAACTTTAATCATTCCTATTTATATTATAAATATAACCTTTTAGATAATATGTATTGTTATTCACAATTCCTATCATTTTATAAATAAATGAGTTTGAATATATAATTTAGATCATTAATTTATTTTTATCATAATGAAATCATTTCCAATTTAGTTTTGTAAATTTAAAATGCATATAGCCTAAACAGATAATCTTTTTAGAAAAAATATATTATAAATCATAAAATGATCTTATTAGTTATTTGGATATAATAATTGAATATTATCATCGAATTGGTTTTAAAGATGAAACAATTTTATTTACAAAAATATTTTAGAATGATCTTACATTTATTTATATACTAATATTCAATTAGAATTTTTATATTAATAACATATATATATTTTAAAAATATATAACGATTTTGTTTTAGTTTGGTGTTTCAATAACAGAAATGTATGGAACACTTATTTTATTTATCCATTAAATATGTTGTAAATTATTAATAATTTTTATTCATGCCCCATATATGTATTATTTTATACTAGTATTTTCTAGATTGGGTTATTGGAGGTGGAAATTGAAATGTTGGAAGCAATTCAGGATGCTAGAGAAAAGATGGATGTATGATTGAAGAGGCAGGTTTAGTGGTGGCCAGAGTTGGTGGGTAGAGCAATGATGGAGGTGAACCCTGAAAGGGTAGGCTATATTAATGATGAGAACCGATGGTGGGATGAAAGTGGTAATTGGGGGTGGTCTACATAGTAGTTAGTCAATGCATGAAAAAAATAAATAAAAATGTTAATATATTTGTGTAAATATAATAATAGAATATGATTATGTAATGAAAGGTTGAAAAAAATTATTATTTCTAATCATTTATAAATGATTTAAATATTGAAAAATTAATTTTGGGGTAGTTTTTTGAAATTCATATCTAATACAAAAACACTTTGATATTTTTAAAATCACACGTATCCAAGAATGTTTTTAGAAACCACCATGAATAAATAAATGATATTTTACAACATCATTAGATGCTGAAAAAATCCTTATTAAAAGTTATATTTTTTAGTGGATTTTATATTTTCACACCTTCGCATTGACGTTGGGTGCCGTGAGCACGTTAGCCTTTGAGCTGGAGATGTGGTATACTCTGGGAGTATACGAGAGCGCTGGGAGGTACATGTGGATGTTGGTACCTAAGAATTTTTTTGCACTTCGTTTGGGTTGACTTGGGCCCACACGTCGTGTGGTCCCCATATGGGTGTCGTGCTCTAATTTACATACTTTTGACCTCTCGCGACATAGAGGGGCCCTCTGTGCTCGTTTGATTAACCATAAGGGTGGAGTTTTCCCCTGGCTCTGTGATCGTTTGTTTGACCAGCAGGGTGGAGTTTCGCCTGGCCTTGTGCTCTTTTGTTTGACCAGCAGGGTTGAGTGGTCTCCCCTAGCTTCGTTCTTGATGGTTTGGCTGACAGAGATGGTTTGTTTCCTCTGTTTCTTCAGTTGTGCGGGGTTTCAGCTCCATGCCCTTCCACCAGACTGTGGCACCGTTTTCGACTACGTGTGCTCGAATAGCATGGGTGTTTTCCCACATTCTGGGATGATATGAATCGGTACGCTTTGATAGTGACTCATCGGATTGGAGTGTGATCACCTTGAGAGGCCTGGGGAGTTTCTCTTGTTGCTTTGTATTCCCTAGTAGAGTTCCTGTGGATTCGGTGTGACCAACTCTTTACATAGGCACCAATCCTCTACCCAGGAGGTTGTTTCTAGCAGGGCTGAGGTTGTTTCCAGCAAGGCTGAGGTTGTTTCTAGCAGGGCTGAGGTTGTTTCCAGCAGGTCTGAGTTTGTTTCGAGTAGGGATCGCCAGTGGGTTACCATCCAGCTGGGATGGCCAGTACAGTGGTGTTCAACGTGCAGTACCATCCAGCAGGGATGGCCAGAGTAGTGTCGGGTTTACCACAAACTGGGCTGGGCAGTGGTCCTTGATGCCAGTCTTACCTCCAAAGGGGCTGGGCAGTGGTCCCTAATGTCGGGCTTACCTCTAGCTGGGCTGGACAGTGGTCCTCGATGTCGGGTTACCTCCAACTAGGCTGGGTAGTGGTCTCATCGCCGACTTTAGCCGGGTCTCCCTCTAGTGGATTACCCTGTTACGGGACTAGGCAGTGTGGCACCCGTCGACTTTCTTGGTCTACCTGTAGTGGGAACCCGTCGACTTCCAGGGACCCTTCAGTGGGGCTGGGCAGGGGGTCACCTGGGGACATTGAGCAGACCTCTCAACTGCGGGGCAGTGACGAGTTGTGGTTTGACGTTCCCCCAGAAATCTCAAGTACGAGGAGCGCTTTCCCCCACTGAGACGCATCCTTGTGAAACGACCTAAAACCATGCGGGCGAGTCAGTGTCGCCCAAAGTGGATACTGTCGAGGTGTGGTGATTGCGCCCCTTGGCCTGCAGTTTGGGGCAGACATGTAGGATTCCGGGCATCGAAGGTGTTTTCGTCTGGGATTGTTGGCTACTCTTTTCTTGGGCTGAGCTACGGGATATAGATCCCCTTACGATCTTGTTTGGGATTCTTGATTGAGCATATGGTTATGTATATACCTTGATCTAGTACCCACTTCTTTGGTTTGGTTACTGTCCTTCCAGGAGAGGCGACGACGCGCGGGGATGCCACGTGCTTTCTGTGTCTAGCTTCTCGTGGTTGGACGAGTTTACTCTCCTATTATAGGTAGCAAAGACTCGACGATATGTTCATCTTCTCACCGTTTCCAGCTCCTTGTGTCTGGACGAGTCTACCTCATTTCATTTGTTGGGTTGAGCTAGAATCTCTACTGTACACTTTACTGCACTCCTAGTTATACTCCTTTACTTTTTTTGTTCGCTCTACTGCTCACCCTTCGGTACCTCCTTTGTTTCTCCCTCAAGCCTTCGTGGTATCCTACTGAGTATTTTTATACTCACCCCGGCTTGGGCCTTGCCCGCACTTGGCGTGCTCTTGTAGACGATGGACAGGTAGGTCGTGACTTCAGTGGAGTATAAGAGTTCAGGAGCTTGGACCACATGTGGTGGTCATAGTGGGATTCCTGGGGGGAACCCTTCCAACTGTTTACTATTATTTTACCTATTTCCGGGTTGTGTAACTTTTTTTTGGGCATTTGTTTCCCCTTTTCTTTTCAGTTTATCTTCAGCTTGTACTTTGAACTGTTTAGAGGTCAACACACATTTGTGGATTATTTATAGCAGTTACTCTTTTACTATGATTGTATTTTCTTTTACTCTGCACTTTTGTATTGAGTGTGTTGCGTGTGTGTGTACATGTGCTTAGGAAAAGGCGTCCCCGAGTTTTTGTGCCTTCGGCGCTAGTCGCCACCCCCTGGCCTATGGAGGCGGGCTTTGGGTAGTTGCGGCTCGAGCCCGGGTAGGGTCGGTTCATGACAAAGTGGTGTCAAAGGTGGTTCATTCCTTGGGACGTTGTTCAGACGTCCCTAAAATAAAAAGAATTGGTTGGGATATAGGGAAACCATGTTAATGTGTCTCGAGGGCGTCTCTCAGGCCAGGGAGTCCAGTGATGGTGCAGCGGCTGACGTATCCATTCACTAGGACCTTGATAACCCGCTTGTCGACTCGGCATGTTGAGACAGTTGTTGCAGGGAAAATATGGTTTGTGCATCACATAGGATTGAGTCTTTGACTGTCCTTATTGAGTCAGCTCCCCATCGTTGTTATTGGTATATTCATATATTCTTATCTGACCACGACACACCTTGATAATATTCAGGATGTCTCCGTGAAGACAGCTAGCCAAGATACCAGCTTTGGTGCGTGACGACGACCTTGTGAGATACGAGGCCACAGTCCAGGACCCATCATGTGATCCCCTTTCTCCGGGTGGGTCGGTAGCAGCACCCCCACCTATTGAGCAGCAGACAGCTTTCAGCAGAGCAGGCTGAGCTTGAGCGAAGGTTGAGCGCCCTTCGTGAGTTCCAGCGGTAGAGACTACTGAGGATCAGTGGTGAGCCAGACCCTCAGGCAGCATGGGTTTGTCTCAAGGTAGTGGTTCAACTTTTCAGGCTTGTGCAGATGCTGACAGATCAGAGAGTGGCTTTGGTAGAAACCCTTTTTCATGGTGCAACATGACGTTGCTGGAGTCTGGTGACTCAGCTTAGTGATGATTCGTCGCCTTCTTGGGGTGACTTTCAATTGTTGTTTTGTGAGGAGTTTTTTCCTTCTTTCTTGCACTCCATTCGGATTAATGAGCTCCTGCAGTTTCAGCGGGGAGGGATGATGGTGGCTGAGTACACATCTAGTTTTACAGACCGTGCACGCTTTTACCCAGACTTGGTCCATGATGACAACTTCCGAGCGTGGAAGTTTGAGAAGGGTCTCTGTTGAGAGATTCATGATGTCATATAACCCTTGGGAATTCAAACATATGTCGGGGTGCTATAGTAGGCGCTGGTGATTGAGAGGTTCTTGTCATGTTCTGGAGTTGGTGGTGGCTGCAGGAACATTGGAGCTGGGACGTCTGTCACAGCTAGCGAGCATCGGCTAGCAGGACCACGACGTAGGAGGCTTTCTGACAACTGGACTCAGGGGAGTGGACATACACCACAACGGCGCTGGAGGGAACTAGTGCAGCCCAGAGTGAGTCAGTTCTATGCTTGTGATGGGAAACGTCACCTGGCACAGGACTGCCTGACCAGGCTTGTAGAGAGCTTCGAGCAGGTGGCAGGTGCACCACTACAACAGAGGCAGTGCTGTGATCGGAGTAGCGCCCAGAGAGGTGGTTCTAGATGAGGAGCGAGAGGAGCTAGTAGTGGGGGATGGATTTACGAGGTCTTCCCATCACCACTAGGGAGTCCATGTCAGGCCTCGGTAGCTGATAGTTGGGACCACAGATAGCCACGAGCATTGGATGTCTACGATCCTGCAGAGCATGGGGTGATAAGAGGTATGATCTATAGCTCTTCTACTTCTCACAGTAGAATTTTTAGGCTCTGTGTGTGGAATGCTTTCCTCCCTGCTCCTTGCATGAGGTGTTACCAGGGTGGCGCGGGGCATCGGTGTAACCCTTTGTTGGTATGAAAAAAGTGTGTAGGACCTTTTTCTTTAGTCGATGGTGTCGACTCCATCTTTTTCTGAGTGTGTAAGAGAGTCTTGGTTGTGATACATCGAATGTGGAACCTTGCATGACCAGATATTCTTGGGTGTTTCACCGTATGGATATTCTGAAGGAGGGAATCACTTGGCCTTGTCTCGGGAGCGGGTGGGGATTCTAGTCGCAGCGTGCGATATAAAGGTTTGATCGGGTAGGTGAGCTACCCTCGAGGACCTCCGGACAATTTGAGAACGTGCATAGGGATGGAGAGATTCCCTAACGCCTTTCCCTAACCCCAAAGTCTAGAGTGGGTGCACGACATCTCCCATGTGGCTCACATGAGAAGAGGTGTGCGGGCTCTTATGCACGACATTGGTGAGGGTAGACCTCCCGTGAATGGATCAGTCCTTTGGATTGTGTTCGGTGGTGCAGAGTTGTGCATTAGTTCTTCTGGGTACGGAGGAGCCGGGTGTGGGTAGAGTACCCTGAGTTGATCCCTGGTTTTTCTTTTCGGGAATGAAAATCTTGAAGGTGGGAATGATGTAAGAAACCGGTTTTTGATGTGAAAGACTTTGGAATATTCTTGAGGATATTCCAGAGCATTGCCTTCAGACAACGTGCGATTTAAAGCCCCAAAGCCGCTTGAATAAAATTTTCAGTGTGTTAACACTGGAAACGCCAAATAAATGCGATAACTCCAAAACGGTGATCTGGATTCGAGATCTGAGTGTAGTGATGGGTCCGCAATGGTGTGTTTACCCTAGTAACGACATAAAACTTGTCGTAGCGGGGCGTTTGGACCCCTCGATCACTTTTGGAACGTTAAATGGATAAATTTATTTATTTCTTTATTCGTTTCATGGTTAAACTCAAGTATCTCTTAAACAGTTTCCCGGATTGGAAAACTGAGGGCACCGTTGAGTTCAGAGCATGTCATTTACCCTAGGAAGGGTGTAAGTTTCACGGGCATGGCCCATCTGTGAGAAATGGCCCCAGTGGCGTTTTCATAATTTGGTGGATTTGGGCGTTCAGCATTATAACATTCAAACGAGAGCTCAGAATCAAATTCTGAGACCACCTTTGTGCTCAGGAGATGGTGTTTACCCTAGGGGAGGCGTAACCCCGACCCCGTCGGGAGTTTCGGACGTGGGTTAATTTGAGGGTCGAAATAATTAAAATTTTAATTATTTTGTTTTCCTTATTTAAACGAAACCCCCCCTTCCCTTCTCCCTTGAATCCCCTGGCGGAAGGAGCTCAACACAAGGAGCTCTCCTTCAAGCTCTCCTCCTCCATCCTCTCCAAGGCGTGGTGGCCGGTGGATCATCATGATGCTACGGGCGAAGCCCCAAGAGGAGGGATTTGTCGTTTGCCTTTTCTTTTCCCGCACCTACTTCGAGCTCAAATATTTGTATCTAAACTCTGTCGAATTATTTGGAAAATCTCTTGAATTCGTATTAGAGTTTTTTCCATTCCAACGCCTCTTTTGGAATTGAAATCTGAATTCGGAGGAGGCTGGGGTTGATCGACGAAGTTTGCGGGTCTTCCAGGCAGAGGAGGCACTTAGCGCAGCAGCGGGCGACTTCAGGAGGGTGTCGCGGCATGCGGGCAGCCTCCGGCGGTGGTGTGGCGTGAGGTGGTGGAGACGCATGGCGTAGCAGCAGGCGGCTTCAGGGGGAGGCTGGCGCCAGGCGGAGGGCCTCGTCGTGCCGACGGGTCGACAGGGAGCGGTGACCGCGGGGTTGCGGCGCGCGACCCCCGTGTGGCGACAAAGACCCTCGTGGCCATTCTATGCAGGACCTGCGAGTCCGCGGCCAGCCCGCACGACTATGCCGCGGGCCGGCCCAGGACAGTCCGGCCCCAGGGGCATTGCCCCCTTGGTTTTCGGACACCCGTATTTTCTGCTACCAGTGTCCGTTTTGAGTGACGTCTGCGGAGGTGGAACCGTATGGACTAAGTGGACTTTTTTAGATGGTTTTTGGGACTTTTTAATTCCCAAAACGAGGGTCCTCGGTGGCGCGACACGTGCGTCGAGGGGATTGTCATTTTTTCAGGGGAACTTGTTTTGGACGGTGCAGACACATCCGACATCCGTTTTCAGTGTCGTCAGTGGCATTGGAACCCTGGAACCGAGGTGGAGCATTCCAGGGTGGTTTCAGGCATTGAGGACGAAGTAGAGATGTGGGCCCCACGGCCCGTATTTTGATCTGTGCACAGCGTTTCACAACTTTTCATCTGGCGTCCATTCGGGGCGAGTGAACAGTCATTTTTGGGTGTTTTTCCGAGGGGATTGCAATGGTGCAATCCACCCACTCTAATTCTGCATGATGGTGTAGGCCCCACGGTAGCCGCTTGGGCGTTGACAGTGATTTTCCATCTCTATCCCCGGGAGACCATTTTGGACAAGTGAATAGTCCATTTTTGTACTTTTTAGAGAGGATCGCAACGGTGCGATCCGTCCGTTGAGTTTCGGGACTGGGATGTGCATCCCACATAGCACCGTTCATGTGAAGTGCTCCGAAATGCACCTTTTTTCTGGATATCTGTTACACTCAAGTGAGTAGTGCTTTTGACGAGTTTTCCCAAGGGGATCACAATGGTGCAATGCGCCTGACTGTTTTCGGGGCTGAGGCTTGGGATCACGCGACGTCGTTCGGGCGTGATGCGGTGTTGGTGACTTTTCCATCGGATATCGGTTGGATGTGAGTAAGTAGTCTATCTCGCGTGTTTTTCCGTGAGGATTACAACGGTGCATTCTGTTTGGTTGTGTGGAGCCTCTTGCACGATCTTGTTAAATGTGGAATTGAAGGTTCTTCGGTGGTGGTTCGTCCTACCTTGTTTGTAGCAGACCCTTGGCGTGTGATCGTGCACTCATGGCAGAGTGATATAAATGATCCAAAATATGTGGTTTGTCGTTCCTTGGCCTTTGAAGTGGAGTTGGTATATTCACGCCTTTGTGTTGATATTGGGTTCCGTGTGCACGTTAGCCTTTGGGATGGAGACGAGGTATACTCTGGGAGTATACAGGAGCGCTAGGAGGAACATGTGGATGTTGGTACCTAAGAATGTTTGTGCTCCTGGTTGGGGTTGAAGTGGGGCCACACGTCATGTGGGACCCATGTGCGTTTTGTTCTCTGCTTTACGTACTTTTGACCTCTCGCGACGTAGAGGGTCGCTCTGTGCTCGTTTCTTTGACCAGCAGGGTGGATTTTTCCCCTAGCTCTGTGCTCATTTGTTTGACCAGCAGGGTGGAGTTTCCTTTGGCCTTGTGCTCTTTTGTTTGAAAAGTAGGGTTGAGTGGTCTCCTCGAGGCTTCGTTCTCGATGGTTTGGATGACAGAGATGGTTTGTTTCCTCTGTTACTTCAGCTGTTAGGGGTTTCAGTACCATGCCCTTTCACCAGACTGTGGCACCATTTGCAACTATATGTGCTCATACAACGTGGGTGTTTTCCAACTTTCTAGGATGAGATGACTCAGTCCTCTTAGACAGTGACTCAGCGGAATGGAGTGTGATCGCCTTAAGAGGCTTGGGGAGTTTCTCACGTTGATTTGTGTTCCATGGTAGAGTTCCTGTGGATTTGGTGTGACCAAAAAATTACACGGGCACCGATCCTCTACCCAGGAGGTTGTTTCCAGCAGGGATGAGGTTTTTTCCAGAAGGGCTGAGGTTGTTTCCAGCAGGTCTAAGGTTGTTTCGAGTAGGGCTCGCCAGTGGGTTACCATCCAGCAGGGATGGCCAGTACATTGTTGTTCATCGAGTAGTACTATCCCATAGGGATGGCCATAGCAGTGTCAGGCTTACCTCCAGCTGGGCTGGGCAGTGGTCCCCGATGCCGGTCTTACCTCCAGCGGCGCTGGGTAGTGGTCCCCGATGTTGGGCTTACCTCCAGTTGGGTTGGGCAGTGGTCCCCGATGTCGGGTTACCTCCAGTTGGGCTGGGCAGTGGTCTCATTGCCGACATTAGTTGGGTCACCCTCCAGTGGATTACACTGTTACGGGACTGGGCAGTGTGGCACCCGTCGACTTTTCGACTCTCCCTGTATGGGAACCTCTTGACTTCTAGGGACCCTCTAGCAGGGCTGGGTAGGGGGTCACCTGTCGACATTGAGCAGACCTCTCGACTGCGGGGCAGTGACGGGTTGTGGTTTGACGTTCCCCCAGAACTCTCAAGTACGTGGATCACTTTCCCCCAATGAGACGTGTCCTTGTGATGCGAGCTAAAACCATGCGGGCGAGTCAGTGCCGCCCAAAGCGGATAGTGTCGAGGTCTGGTGATTGCGCCCCTTGGCATGTGGTTCAGGGTAGACGTGCGAGATGTTGGGCATCGATGGTGCTTTCTTCTAGGACAGTTGGCTAATATTTTATTGGGCTAAGCTATGGGGTAGAGTTCCTCTTACGATCTTGTTCAGGCTTCTTTATTGTGAATATTGTTATGTATATACCTTGTTCTATTACCCACTTCTTGGGTTTCGTTACTCTCCTTCCAGGATAGGCGAAGACGCACGGGGTATGCCATGTGCTTTCCGTGTCTATCTTCTCGTGGTTGGACGAGTCTAATATACAGCTATATGGAGTGAAGACTTGACGAGAAGTTCATCTTCTCACCGTTTCCAGCTCCCTGTGTCTGGATGAGTTTACCTCCATTCTTTTGTTGGGTTGAGCTAGACTCTCTACTGTACTCTTTACTAGACACCTAGTTGTACTCCTTTACTTTTCTTGTTCCCTCTATTGCTCACCCTTCGGTACCTCCTTTGATTCTCCCTCGATCCTTCGGGGTATCCTAATTAGTAATTTTATACTCACCCCTGCTTGGCCTTTTCCCACACTTGGCGTGCTCTTGTAGACGATGGACTAGTTGGTCGTGACATCAGTGGAGCATAGGAGTTCGAAAGCATAGACCACGTGCAGTGGTCATAGTCGGGTTCCAGGTGGGAACCCATCTACCTATTTACAGTTGTTTAACCTATTTTCGGGTTGTGTCACTCTTTGGCTGGGCGCGTTTTTTGCCCCTTTTCATTTTAGTTTATCTTCAGCTTGTACTTTGTACTGTTTAGAGGTCGATGCACATTTGTGGTTTATTTATAGCAGTTACTCTTTTATAATGCTTGTCTTTTCTTTTACTCTGCACTTTTTCATTGAGTGTGAAATGTGCGTGTGTACAGGTGCTTAGGCAAAGGCCTCCCCGAGTTGTTGTGCCTTCGGTGCTAGATGCCAGCCCCTGGCCTATGGAGGTGGGCTTGGGGTAGTTGCGGCTCGATCCCGGGTAGGGTCGAGTCGTGACACCAACCATTTCATCCATGAATTCCAATTGGCATTCACTATTTTTCTAGTATCCTTACTAATAGAAAAACCACCACAATGCACTTTAGCATTATCCTCCTAATCTAAAACCAACTTCATTTAAAATACTTCTCAAATAGACTAAGGGTAATTGATGGAATTAGACCAAGAGTGTGACATTCACATATATATCATTTGTACCATAAGGAATATATATTGATTAATTTTACACCTAAACATTATAAATAATGGGTTTTACACATTCTAATATCACATGTTACTAAAATCCATTTATCTATCACATAGCATATTTTGAATGAACATGAAAAGTAGTCTACATTCTCTATCTAACTCATAGGTAGTAGGAATTCTTATAGTATCTTCAACAATTTTTACAAGTAGTGTGTCACGACCCATCCTCGGGGCCCGTGCCGTGACTACCCCAAGCCCGCCTTCCATAGGCCAGGGGATGGAGACTAGCACCAAGGCATAAATCCCAACAAAAGGGAAGGCATTGCCTTTGAAAAGTAAACAAGCACCACAGAGTAAGCAAGAGGAAAAGTAAACAGTAAGTAAAACTGTAACAAGCTGTGATGAAAGTAAAAGGGGCCGGAAATACAAGCCCAACTGTAAAGTACAACTGAAAGGGAAAAACAACAACTGAAAAGAAAGTCCGCAGCGTCGAGCCGTCCTCTGGAAGTCCCACCTGAAGGGTGGGTACAGATAGCCTCCACAGCTCCTCGGTCTAGCCATCCACTCCGAGGCTGTCCCACCCAGTGGTCCACCTCCAGGTACCGTCCTGCTCCGCATGTCTCCACCACGATCAGCACTATCCGTCGTCTGCAACCAACACAACGAAGGGCGGGCATAGCCCTTGCAGGGGTGAGTATAAGCTACTCAGTAGGGACCTCGAGACCCCTGAAGGTCTCCTGAAATCGACAAATGATAATCCACAAAGGAAAGATAAAATCACGAAGTAACAACCGACACTGCTTAGGTATATGCCCATACATATACCTAAGTCATCAATGCCCGTTCAGCTCCAACGTCGGAGCCCAAGCACAACCCAGTCCACACAAGAAAGAAAAAACGTATACCCACACAGGATAGCACAACACAATCCACAAAGGAGAGTAAACATTAATCCACATAGGATAGCTCAACACAATCCACAAAGGAGAGTAAACAGTAAATCTACACAGCATAGCTCAACACAATCCACAAAGGAGAGTAACACAGGATTCAGCTCACATAGGTATACTTCTTGTATGACGATAAAGATGATCACTGATCCATCTTAGTCGTAGGACCCACAAAGGATCGATAGGTAACTAACCCCCGCAATGACCCACATAGGATCGGGCCCACACTGGACCTGTAGGCGCTGGCTCACACAGAACCGATGAGCGCAGACCCACACAGGATCGGACCCACACAAGATCGGGCCCACACAGGACCTGTAGTACTGATCCACGTAGGATCACTGAGTGGAGTAGTCGTCGCAGTCCACTGAGGATCTCTGCACAGTCGTCGTTGTTGTCCACTGAGGATCTCTGCACGGTCGTCGCTGCAGTCCACTGAGGATCTCTGCACGGTCGTCGCTGTCGAAGTAACAGTCGCAGCCAGCACTTGGGTTCCCGCACACAGCAAGCTCGTTCGGGAGGGTCCGTTGCACGAGCCGAGATGCTGATACATCAACTGTCACAAATTCCAAATTTGATGTATCCAAAAGTTCCGTATCGTCAACAGGAACTCAACGTCGCAGACGGCGCGTCAATCGGATGCCCGGTCTAAGAGTTATTGGCTTTTTCGTCCCTGGGGCCCGGTTGGTTTTTAAGGCAAAACCAACCCGACCGTACTCCACCTACGTCCAAACCTCGGGCAGAGTATGCCAAAAGATCCGTCTCACTTAGAGGAATTCAATGAAGTAGACGGCACATCGATTAGACGTCCGTGGCTCAAGAAATGAGCATTTCTGCTCGGAGGGCCCGGTTGGTTTCGTGTATGAACCAACCCAGCCGAACTCAAAGTATCCTGAAACCTTTAGTGCGATATACCAAAACGACCGTCTCGATCCAAGGACCGTGTTTCCACTGATGGAGCGTCGTTTGGAGGCCCGTAGCTCATGTTATGGGCATTTGACCGAAAATGGTTTGAAGACGGGGGGTCCGGGCCCGGGCCGACCCGGCCGGACCCGGTCCATCCCGGACGGTCGGACAGGCCTGGCTCGGCCGGCCCGGATCGGTCGCGCGGCTGAGCGACGCGGGGGGGGAGCCACCGCCCCCGCGGGACACCCCCGCGGCACCCGCAGGGTGTCGCCTTGGACGACCCAAGCGACGCTGGGGGGAGCTGCCGCCCCCGCGGGACAACCCTGCGGCACCCGTGGGTTGTCGCCCTGAGGAGCCGGATGCGGCTTCAGCCGCATCCCGCGCGCGCCGGACCCGCGCGACCGAGGGTTAGCGGGCGCCGCCGCCGCGGCTTCAGCCGGGGCGGTTCTTCCGGTGGCGCGCCGGGGTGCCGCCCCCTCCGGCCGCCGCGCCGCCGCCGGCTTCTGCGGGCCACCGGCGTCGCTCCGGTGGTCCATTTTCCTTCCCGTCTACGCCGTTGCTCCTCCCAGGACTCGTTCTTCACTACGGAACCATCAAACTTCCTTTGCGGCACGTTCTGTCGTCACCCATCAAATCTGCACAACAACGAAGAACGGTGGAGGGTTGTCGGGCCGTGTTTGTTTGGCCCGCACCCTTCGCGTTAGAGATAAACAACGGGAGAAATGTATTCAACACATGAATAAACAATTTTAATAAATTAAAATTGTTCATTTGCATCTGGTTCATTAATTTTAAAGAAACTTTCACGGGAATAAGGGAATTTCCAAAACAAAAATCCCTACCTCGTAGTCATCGTCGTACGCACGTTCTTCGTGGATTTGCTCATCGCAGAAGGAGGGGATCGTCGCGTCGTCGTGGAATCCGGCGTTGTTTCGGCGAAATCAACGGACCAAGAAACAACAGATTTAATTTAGTTATATAAAATTAAATCCGTGTTTGTTAAAAAAACACAAGGGAGATTTAAGAGAATCCTAAAGTCTCTTACCTCAAAGAGCTGATCGAAGATTTCGTTGAAGAGGAAGAGACGTCGCAGAAGAACGTTGCAGGAAGGGAACCTCGGCTTCGCTGAACATGGCGTCGCGTCGTCGACTTCCGCAGGTTCGGCGTTCTTCGTCGGAGGCTAGCGTTCTTCGTGTTCTTCGCGTTCTTCGCGTTCTTCACGTTCTTCGCGAAGGAGCATGAAGGCTCAAGAACTCTCTCAACGAGTAATCATCCAAAAATACTTGTTGGTCTTATTTTATTATTATGCCAATAAATGAAAAAGGTAAGTAACGACCCATCAATTCGTTGAATTAATTCAACGAAAGAAACTGCCCATTTAATTCACAGAATAAACCGCCCAATTAAATGGTGCGTAAAGGATTTAAGAAAATGCGTCAGTTGACTTTCATAATGACGGTTTTTTGCGGGTGCATTACATAGCGGAAAAGAAATGGCGGGGCTCGTGTGGGCCCCACCTCACAAATATTCTACCAAGAGGATAGGATATTTCTGGATAGCAGCCTATCCGTTTCAACTCGGCTTAAGTGGAATTCAAGTGGCTTCAAGTGGCTTAAGAAAAATAAAATAATGTTTGTCAACAAATATTTTATCTCTTAACTTTAAACCCGAAAATTAAAAACCACACCCGAGCAAACGCAACCCCAGAAGAGGCGTTTCTAAGCAAATACCTGCATTGAGATTTTTTCGGTGCCCTCAGAATTCGATTCCGGGAACCGGTTCAAAAGTTAGAAAAAACCCGCTCATCCGTTTACTGAATGTACCCGAGCCAAACTTCGGAAAATTATTCTGGGAACACCGGGTCTCGGAATCAGGTACCGTCAGAAACTGCGCTCTTGTAAAATTCCGAAGAAAAATCAAAAAAAATTCCTTGAAATTTACAGGTCTTTACATAGTAAATTCTTATATATAAATGATTCACTATCACTCAATATAGATTTTTTATAGTCATCATAAATATCATGATGATGATAACTGATACATCTTCCCCAATCCCTTGATGAAAAACTAACCTCTTTAAAATCAACCATTCTTTGAATAAAATAATTATTTTCTCCAAAACTAAAATATGCATATTTATATAACTAAGGAATATAACTAGGATAAAAAGGTCTTACATTTCTCAAGATCTACTCTATCCATCCTGGTTTCCATAGAACCTGGGGCACAAAATACATTCTTCATCATAATCATTAAATATTAAAATTATTTTTAGTATCAACCGTGAAATTCACAAGGTGTGGGTTCCCTAGTTTGACAGTGGATAGACTTTATTATCATCTTGACTTTTAGGAGGCCTTTATCATTTAGGATATAACACTAAATGATTCTTAACAATTACCATTATAACTAAACGTATTTTAATTAAATTGTCTTAGATGGTTGAATTTCATGTCATAATGTGAACGTGAAAAGGTTTTGAGGGAGAAGATGCAAGTGATAGAATTTATTGAAGTTATATTTATGTCTGAATTATATCATTTTAGGATTTTAATTCAAGAAATAAATAAATAAATTATGAACAATAAAATAAAATAAAAAATTATCATAGAAAATTAGTAATGGTATAAAACTAGAGACTTGTATCATCCCAATGGTGGCTCTTTCCAATGGTGGATCATCATAATGGTGGATCATCCAAATAGTGGATCACCCCAAAAGTGGATCATTCCACTGATGAATTAAAAATTGTTCATTACTGAATTAGTGGTTATTTCCAACGGTAGATAATTTTAGTATTAGATCATTGAAATGGGGGTTCATTTTGATGACAGATCATTCTAATAAGGGATCACCAATGGTTGATTGTTCAACGGTGGATTATTTAATGTTGGTTTATCCAATGATGGAAAATCCAATATCAAAGAAAATCTGAAATTGATCATACCTTATTCTTGTTTTATGTTTTTTAATCTCTTAAAATATAAAGGTTTTGTAAAAATATCTAAAAGATGATTTTTATTTACAATGAATTCAAAATTTATACAACAAAGATTGAATTAATAACTAAAAAATAAGGACTAGCTTCAAGATACTTATCCTATAATGAGAAATAGGTTTCCTAAAAATGTTTATCACACCTCTAATTTAACAATTTATAGTGACACATCTGAATTGATATCCATTGTCTTGAATAATGTGTTTTTTCACCAAAAAATTGTGCACACCAACTTCCAACAGCATTGTATTATGTTTTAGTAGTGGACAATACAATAGATTTTTAATTTATTACTAAACTAACATACTAGAAACGTTCCTGAAATATGAAATATTGCGAAGATAAATTTTATATCTAACATGAATCAAAAAATATAAATATAAATTACTCACTATGTCAAATACCTTTTCTCTACGGTAGAATAGTTCTAAATTGGTGGTATACTTGTGGAATTTGAGAAATATTTTGACAAAAATTCAATGAGAGTATTTGGGATTTTCATAAAAAAAGTCACACATAATCGAAATAAATATAGTATATTAATAGCTAGCAGTTCATTATTGAAGGCTTCCAGTCATACCTCAATAATTGGTTTGATCCACTATCTTTACAGATTCCTAATGATCTAGTTAAGAAGTTGTAATCATAAGAGCATCAATACTTTAAGTCCTATGAAAATCAAGATAATAACATATCCATAGTTAAAATTCCGGGATTTATAATAATTCCATATTTATTTTTAAAATTTTCAAATAAAAGAATGAATTTTTGTTCACCCCTTAAATTCATTTCAAATTTACTCTGCATTATCTTTAAAATATCATTACAAAAAGATTTTTTGGAAGATCTAAAAATAATATCAAGGAAAACGTTTTTAACTAACAAAACATCATTTAATTTTTTTATAAAATGAGTAGAATTATATATTCCATTCCAAAAACCATTTGATTTTAAAAAATAGATGATCTTATCATACCAATATCTTGGAGAATATTTTATCCCATTTAATGCTTTAGTTAATTTCAAAAACATGATTTATAAAAAAGTAATTTTAAATCTTGGGGGTTGTTCCTAAAAATAATCCTAAACTATAAATCCATTTAATAATAAACTTTTGATATTATTTTTATATATTTTGAAATCCAAATGCACTACATGGGATAGAATTTTTCTATTGGATTCATGTCTAGAAACTAGTTGGAAGTATTCCTTGTAGTCTATACCCTCTTCTAAACAATATACATGTGAAAAAGACCTAGGATTATTTATTAAAATAGTAAAAGACTCATCAACTTTATTTCTAGACTCATATTTTGATCCAATAGTCAAAGTTCAATTAGGTCTATCTAATAGTTTCAAAACACTATTTCTTTTAAATTTGATTAAGCACTCCTTTAATTCACATAAACTAAAATATTTAGTACTATAATCATTGATGTTACTATGTTAAGGATGCGACAAGAATTCTTGATGTCCAACATGATTTCTAAGAGAATGCCTATTTTTCATACCTCTATCTTGGTCTAAAACTACAATATCTAGTTTATGTAATATATGAGTCCTAATAGATCTAGGATATGATTTATTCTAAATCACATTATCTTCTATAGGTCAGGTTTGGGTTGTTCTTTATAAATAGTTGATATTTTAGTTTTTCCACAGAATTTTTAGACGGTTTTCCATTATCATATAGAATCGTTTGGTCATACCTATGATTTCTTAATGGAGCATTAAGCTATTGTGGATCTGTTTCATAAAATTTTACATGAACATATTCTTCCCCAATCATGGATCGTTTATTAAACAACCTATATGATTTAATATAAGTAAAATATTTAAGTAATATTCCTCAATCACTCTTGGAATCATGTTTTTAAATGTTATAATTAGTCAAAAGACTATTGACTATAAAAAAAATCTATAGTAATTATCCTACAGATTTCTATAATTCCATATTTAATAATGAGTTCTCTTTTTGAGATATCTGAAAAAATATATATTAATTATCTAATAATAGGTATTTAAAAAATTTATCAAAAAATAAACTGGTAGGTCATACTCACTGAGAATGCTATCATAAATTTCTTTATGAATTATTCTTCTCTTCTCTACAACACAATTCTATTATGGGAAACTATGATCTTTAAATTTATGAAAATAGCCATTATGTGAGAAAAAAATATTCACTGTCTTCATTTTTAAACTCACAGACATGATCTCCTATTATGTTATTAATCTTACTTCCACTAATATTTCCTTTAGATTTAGCATACTTATTAAAATGAAAATAAGGTTCACTTCTGATAAATAGAAATATTACTGAATTATACCTAGAAAATTAATCAACCCGAACAAAAAAAAATTATATCCATTCAACATAGAAACTTTAAAAGTTAAAAACATGTACATGTGAACAAACTGTACATGTTTACATGTTGAAAATTATTTCATTAATCTAGATGAGATATTCTGATGTTTCCTGTTTTAACATGGTTTACAAATGTTATCACAGAAGATTTATTGTTTCGGTAGATATTTGAGGAACACATTTCCAAGTCATATTTCTATGTGATTGAATATCTAAATGGCATAGTCTCTAATTCCAAATCCAAGATTATTTGTTAAAATAACATATATAGGAAATAATTTTAAAAAATAATTAGTCTAAATTAATAGTATAAAAATTTTCATTTCTCATGTTAGTAAAAACTAAATATTGTTTAGAATAAAAAAATTATATGAATTATTTTCAATCAACAGATGATTACCATCATCACAATGTTGTATGAGGGTAAAAATATTTTACATTTAACCATGTCTATATAATATAATGAATATTATTATGTTATTAGAATTATCAATTTGACCAAGGAAAATACTTCTATTTATATCATTTTCACCAAAAGTTAAATGTTAACCATCATCTTTTATCTAACTCCTAATGAATAAATAGTTTTTAGTCTTGTATTTGGAAAAACTATTGTCTAGGTATTGTATGTTCTAACTATATCTACTCAAGAAGGATCAATACAAAACTATATTTACATCAAAAATTATTTTGGAAGATAAATCTTGTTGGGTCCATAAATGTTTTTAATTAAATATTTATGAATCCTTATTTTCATAAAATGGTTTTTATAAGAAGATTTTAAAAGTTTATAAATAAATACTTTACTGGGACCATATGAATAGGAACTAATAGAAGAAATTCAATAATTGGAACTATTAAAAAACTATTCTTAATAATCCCCCTCTATCAGGGTTGATACCATATACCGATAGTGTATATTGGACCAGTATTTTTACCAATAATTTGTGTAATATTATTTCTCTCAATTGGGAATTGATTCCAGTTTGTTATTTAGTTTCTACTTTGATAAATTTATTATATTATTCCCTTTTAACATTTGATCATTTTTATATTTTTCCAATGAATGATCATATATAAAATTAACAATGAAAATATATAGTTTATTTAGAATTTTATTCTAGTCCTTATTTTCATTGAATATATCTTTCAACATCATACAATACTAGATCTTCTGTTCATTGGACATTTTATAATCATTTTTTCATCACTATAAATATTATAAATATGTATAGGAGAAGCAGGAAAATCATTGGAATCCTCTAATGTGATTTTCATAAAACACATATTAACTCATTTATGATTATCCTATACGGCTGTGTTTCAATCACTCAAGATATCTTCAAAATCTCTCCAAGATGATTTTCTTTCGTATTTGAATCTCTTATAATTATGATTGTAATTTTTGTGTTTCATCTTTGGAAAGTCATATTTTACATTCCATTTCATTTTACACTGAAATCAAATTATTCTATTTGAAGCATCATCCCTCTTCAAATTATTTGTTTATTTTTCTCTATTATCATATTTAGCTTTATAACATGGTTTCCTAAATAACTTATTCACATCAAATACTGTCTTAATCATATGTCTAGATAGGCCATCAATTAATCACTATCATTAATCAACAAATTATCACTTAAAATTTTTTATTGTATTTTAGCTTTTTGTTTTGATATAGTGGATTTGACGGCTACATATTTTTTTATTAATACTCTTATTCTATGTTCACTTTGAGTTCTTCCTCATACATCATCAATTTTCAGATCATCTCTTTGATTTAAACATTATAACATCACATGATTCTAGAATTGATACCGAGGTTCCTCTCCATCTATATAGAATACATCTCAACTTTCTCATCCCATTGTTTTATCAGAAATAGGTTTTCCCTATGAGTCTAATGCATCCACGATATCATTGAACCTACGATACATGTTATAATTAGGTTCATCATTTTTCATTCTAAATGTATCATATTTTATAGTATAATTATTTAAATTCATTTCATAGACATATGATGTTCCCTCATGAGAATCCACTATAGTGCCTTAAATATAAAAATCATTTTTACAAATAGATATTCTATTAAATTCTCTATCACCAAAAGAAAAATATAAGGAATTAATACAATTAAAATTATTATTATATGAATATTTAGTACAATCACTCTAAGAAACTATAGTGATCATAATTACTACCATTATAATAAAGAGGTCTACTTGTAGAAGAACTATATTTTATATTATCTATAAGGAACTAAATTTATATGTAATATAAATTTAAGACCATTAAAATTCAACTAAACTCCAAGTTGAACAGATATTTAAAAATTCTACTCCTACGAAATATTGGTTACATTTAGTATCTCAATAAGGGGTGAATTGGATACCCAATAAAATTTATACAAAAAAAATTTAATATTAAATCCTTTAATTTAAATAAATTCATCCAGTTAATAAGAATGATATTTTATTATATGTTTTATGTTTTGAAATATTTCTCAAGGAATGATTAACGATAAGTTATAAATATATATAAAATTTCATTAACATGTAAAATTTATTTACAAAAAACAACATTCTATAAAAAATTGTTAGATATAAATAACAATGTACACGTTTGTTTTATAGATTTAAAAAATTCTATTTAATCCTTGAAATGATGAAAAACACTATTGGAAAATTGAATAAACAAACGGTTCAATATAATGTGGATTATTGGACCCCTCAACATGGAAATCAGATACTTATGAAAAGATTAAAATAAATAATATTTTTAACCACAACCTTGGTTGTTTATACACATAATGTAACAGAATATCCAAGATCAAAGCATATTTTTTAGTTATACATGGGAAAAAAATAATAAATTCCATATAGGGGCCTCTTCTATATTTTTTTGGTTATATAGATACAAATGGTCGAGATAATATCAAATATTATTTTGTTCAATCACAGAAGATAGTATGTGTAAATAAACAAAGAAAAAAATCACACTACATGAATGTAAATAAAAAAGCGGCAGTTAATAAGAATATGTGGATGATATAATGATTCTTGGTTTGTACTGTTCCAGGTTCTCAAGAATCCTCAGGTTTATCTTGGTGAGATTCTAAATATTATTATTTATTAAAGTGATGGAAAAAAATATTTCATGTAGTATCACTTTTATATTTGAAGATGATCTGAAAAACATACCATGATTTAGTGTGAGAATGAAATTTGACCTTTGGAATCATCTAAACATAGGAAATCATATTTTAGTATGTTCACTTCATCAAAATACTTGATCAGATCAATCAATCCAAAAAAATCACGAGGGTGTTCAAAAAATATATATATCCCTTCATTTTGAAGAGCCATTGAAAAAATATCATATTTTTCTTCTAGATCCATTTATTAAACATTGTCTTTGTATTAAATAAAACCTTGTAATTATTTAAAAATATCCATTAAATAAATCCACTTCATAAACTCCAACAAACTAGTTATTGGAAGTATTAAATTAAAAAAACAATAAAAAAGATAGCACTTATTATTGTACTGACCCGTCAATTTTCATTGGATGGAGAGAACAACAAATCATTACTAGGAATTAAGATGCATCCCCAAGATGCCTAAGGCTGGAAATAAATGTCGAAGGGTTTGAAATACAAGTGGAGGTCGATTTACATTTTAAGAAACAAATCCATAAACCAACCATAACCAAACATTCACTATATGATGCATGAAAAAATTAAATACCAATAAAAAATTTATTTATATGAAACTATATCAAAGTACACAACATTGGAATACCAACTAATCATCAAAGTACACAGTGGATGAACAACTCAAGACTCTCAAAATCCACTAATTCTCCATGCTCCAAAAACTCCATGCTCCACAACATCTCCCAAAAATCACCACAAGCCACTAGCAGTAAGATGCTTTACCTTTACCTGTGTCCCAGAATACGACATCTTTAAAAGCACCAACATGCCAAAGCAGGGGTGAGTATAATACTCAGTAGGTTTTCAACAATGACTTCCCTACTCACGCCACTATGATAGATGAGTTATCCACATATATATAAAAACATTTTATATATAATATTTTCTCAAAATAAGTTTATAACTAAATATAAACATGTTTCCAAAACCAGTCACAACCAAAGGCATTCCAAGAGTAATTGAAACCATTTTCCAACAAGTTGTTTTTCCAGAAAAATAACATAACAAGCTTAAGATCCATTTCCCAAACATTCCTCTTATGCATACCTAACCATTTCCACAAACCCATGCAACCAACCATGCATGCGACCTAGAAGAAGGGAGAACCCCTAACCTGTATCCATCCCACCATTGATGGGGGATACTTCTTACCATTATCCATCACAAATGAACACGAATACTTTACGGGGCAGATCCCTAACCCTTATCTATCCCAACACTAATGGGGGGGACCCCTTACCCTTATCCATCCCGAATGCAATATGAATGATTGATGGGGGAGAGACCTATCCCTTGTCTATCCCAACAATGATGGGGGATAACCCTAAACCTTATCCATCCCACTTAACCATGAACAGACACAACCATCATGTCAAAAACTAAGCATGTTCAACCAATTCAAACCATTTCAACAAAACTCTCTTTTTATTGGAAACCAAAAACATTAAAGTTATTTCAATCTCAACCCATTTCAATAAAACACCATTTTTATTCAAAAACCGTTTTTCATCAAACCATTTACAATTTCAAAAATCATAATTTAATATCAACATTTCATATTCAAGAATCCAAATCACATTGCCCAACAATTCACTAAGATTTCAAATTTCATCAAAAACATAAATCATAAATAAAAAATATTTATTCCATGCTTTTCACATTCAATTCCATTCAAATAAACTGATTTTATAATAATCCAATTAATTCTAATAAGATGAGTTGATATTGAATCCTTTTTGACGAAAACTGCAAAGGTCGAAGAACGCTCATGAAAACCGGGTAGCTTTTTCCAAAACCTGCCTTAGATCTCTTCTCCTAGATATTCCAATACCTAATTTTATCTTATTTGGCATCCATTAACATAGATATACCCATAACTAGATTATATCTAAGAAAACTAGTGATGAGGAGAAGTAGATCTTAGTAGATCTTACTAACCGATCCAGAAAGAAGAAGAACGATCACATACCTCAAGAATACGGCTTTGATTTTCCAAGAGAAGCCTTAGGATCACCATTGGAATTATGGGAAAACATTCTTTAACCTTAAAAGAAGAAAAATCCCGTGTTAGGGCCACTTAGGAGGAAAAACAAGCCACATAGAGGCAAAACGCGTGAGATCCACCTTTATATGGTCTCATTTTAGTGGCCGTAGGATTTTCTTGCATGGTTAGAAAAACTATGAACTAACTGTGTGTTAGACACTACCTCAGAAAACACTCCCCATATGGTTTGGCCACACAGTTAGAAAAACTGTGAGCTTCCCGTGCCGAACCTATTGCCTCAAGGGCCAACTTCGCATGGTTTTTATGCACAATTTAGACAACCCGTGTACTACCCGAGCGACTTCCCTTTGCCTCATAACATCTTTTAATGTTCTCCAAACTCTCCCTTTCATCGTCCATAACATTAAAAACATTTAAAATATCAAGAATGGGTTACATACCAATAATAGGGATTATTACATTTTCGCCACCATCGGTCTTTCCTTAATTGAAAAGTATAAATCCTTCACCAATCTAAAAGAGTATTGGCAACAGTTCTTTCATTTCCTTTTCATGTTCCCTAGTCTCTTCCAGAATCTGACCATGCAGCCCTAAAACCCGCAAAAGACTGATTCTTTTTCCATGAAATACTTTATCTTTCCTATCCACAAATCGTACCAGGATATGTATCAACAAAGCATCTGGATCTTCGTCAATGTGATCCCATCTATTCACATGGTTAGGATCAGGTTGATACTTTTTTAACAGAGATACATGGAACACATTATGCACCAAACTGAATTGTGGTGGTAATGCTAACTAATATTCCCTCTCTCCATCCTTTTTGAGTATCTCAAAAGGGCCAATGTATCTAGGAGATAGCATTCCCTACTTCCCGAAACGACGATGTCCAAACCTTGGGGAGATCCTCAAGAAGACATGATAACCCACTTCCAATGACAACGGTCTTCGATGGTGATCTTCATAATATGTCAGGTGACTCGAAGCCATCTCCATCCTCTTTCTAATCAACTGGATATTCTCTGTTGTTTCTTGGACAAGGCTTGTCCTGACTAGTGATGTTTTACCCATTTTCACCCAACATAGTGGAGAATGACCATGACGCCAATACAATGCTTCAAACAGATCCATGTGTTTCGAGGATTGAAAGTCGATATTGTATGATAACTCCACCAAGGGTATATACTCCCCCTATGAGCCACCAAAATCCATTACACAAGCCAACATCATAGCTTCCAAATTTTGTATCATCTGCTCAGATTTCCCATCCATCTAAGGATGATACGCTGTGATCATAGTCAACTGAGTTATGAGGGATCGATGAAATGATTTCCAAAAACGTGATGTGATCCTCATATCACTATATGAGAATATAGACACTGGTACACCATTCCTCATTACCACCTCTCAGATATAGATTTTTGAAAGTTCTTCCACCGTATGGGTATCATGAATAGGGATGAAATGGGCTGATTGGTTAGACGATCCACTATCACCCAAATGGAATAATTTTTCGGGACCATTCATGGAAGACCTATAACAAAATCCATGGCTAAATGATCCTATTTTTACACTATGATAGGTATAGATTATAACATTCTATCTGGTCTCTGATGCCCTTCTTTAACCAACTTACAAGTTAAGCATCGCAAGATGAACTAATCACCTTCCTTTTCATGACGCTCCACCAAAACTGAGCCTTCAATTCCTTGTACATCTTCTGTGTACCTGGATGTATAGCCCATCTTGAATGGTGGTAAGAATGAAGAAGTCGTTCCTGTCAAACTATAGGTACAATCATCCAATCTCTAAAACACAAAATTGAACCCCCATCAAGTATATAGCCCTCAATGGTCTCCCCACCATTGATTTTTGAAATTACAACTTGACATTCTCCATAAGTTTTATGTCATTCTTTTATCATCATTAATAAATCAAGAACAAGTGTAGCTGAAAAGAAAACCACAACATCACCTTGGTCTTCACATTCCACATGCATATCGGCTGTGAACGACATCAACTTCCATTCATCTGAATCTTCAATCACTAACTGAGGATATGAATTTCTACTCAATGTATCCTCCATCAAATATCCTTTTCCCAGTGTGTACATCACATCAAATTCAAATATTTGTAGATATTCCATCCACCTCCATTCCCTCAGATTTAATTCTCGCTGTGAGAAAATGCGTTTCAAGATTTTGTGATTCATAAACACAGTAAATTTCTCACAAAATAGATAATGTCTCCATGTTTTCAAAGCATGAACGACTGCAACCAACACCAAATCATTTTTTGGGTAATTCTTCTCATGATCCCTCATCTTCCAGGAGCCATAAGTAACCACATGATCTCTTTGCCTGAGAATACAGCCCAAACCTGATCTCCAAGAATCACAATACACCACATACCCCTGTCCTGATTCTGGTAAAATCAAGATAAGTGCTGATGTAAGCCGAAAATTCTGTTCGTGAAAGGATTTGAAACATTATTCCATATATTATAAGGGAGATTTATTCTTAGACATATCTTCCATTGGTGAAGATAGTCATGACAAATAAAACACAAAGTGTCGGTAGTAACTATCAAGAAATATAAAACTTTGTATCTTGAAACATTCTTTGATAGTTTCCTTGAGATAATAGCTTCTATCTTTTCAATATCAAAAGAATCTCCCTTCTCAGAAATGACATGGCCATGGAAACATACTTATCGTATCCAAAAATAACACTTTGATAATTTGGCATACAAACAATGATGTCTGAAGATTTGTAACACTGTTTCTAGGTGCACCCCATGATCAGCCCTTGTCTTGGAATAGACCAAAATGTCTTTCACAACGACCACAACCAAAGAATCCAGAGATCGTTGAAATATCTAATTCATAAATGCCTTGAGGACCGTTGGTGAATTTTTTAGACCAAAATTCATTACTATATATGTGTATTGGCCATATATTCATCTGAAATGTATCTTTGGAATATCCTCCTTCTGAACTCGCAATTGGTGATATCCTGATCAGAAGTTAATCTTGGAGAACCTCTGAGCTCCACATAATTGATCGAATAGATCATCAATGATTGGAAGTGGATATTTATTATTTGTCATAACATGTTTAATCTTAAGATAATCAACACACAGACGAAGATTTCCATCTTCCTTCTTTAAAAACAATACTACTGCTGTCCATGGATAAGTACTTGGTCGAATGAAACCCTTTCATTACAGCTCCTCTAACTATAATTTCAATTCATGTAACTCTGTTGGTGCCATCCTATAATTTGGAAGGGAAATAAGGCTGTTCCCCGGAAAGAGAGCAATCATAAACTCCACTTCCCTTAGAAGTCGTAACCCTATGATGTCCTTTGGAAAGAAATCTAGAAATTTATCCAAAACATCTGGAAAACTATTTCCTCAATCTCTTCTATTAATGCCAAAGTCAAAATTTCCAATTGGTAAGATATCGTTCCTACTGTTGGTGTCAAAATTCTCATTGCACATTTCTTTTCCATCCTAAATCCTTTGAAGAGATGGTGGATGTCATCCTCTGTCGTGAAAATAATTGTTCTCCTATAACAGTCGATTAAATCCTTAAACATTGTCAACAAATCCATACCCAGGATTACATCATAGACATCCATGTCCAACATCGATATGTCCCATTTTAACTCAATTCCATCAATAGTTATATCACGTGATCTACACCAAAAGGCTTGATGTTCTCTTTCACCAAAAAGATTTTTTAGTTTCAAAACAGATGGAATCATTTCCATTTTTAAACATATCAAGTCAACATTATGAAAACCAGTGAAGGAATGTGATTCTCTAGAATCAAACAACACTTTCACAAGGGTAGAATTAAAAAGAATTGTACCTCTCACTGTAGATGGTCATGCCTGATCATTGACAATCATCTTATTATCTCCATAATATTTCTTCTTCGCTGGATTATTCTCCTTGTGTCCTTACAAAGATTGCCCTGATTGAGGAGTCATGGTATATTGAAAATCACTATGGCCAGTTCAGTTATGCTGATGTGACTTATTCTTCCAGCCATGTCTTGTCGAAGCATATGATTCTTGCAATGCCTGAGGAGTTTAACGTGCACCCGACCTCGGTGCATTCGTACAATAGTGATGTAGATGCCCCATCTGCTTGATATTGTGACATGATCTAGGTTGCTCCGTACAATCTCACCTTTTGTGGTCAAGTGAACCGCATTGAAAACAACCTTCTTTGATCTTGGTTCGTGGAGGAAGTTTCAAGGATCACGCTTTCTGATACTGATTTCCACCTGCACTGTGGAAATAGGTTTCCCTTTTCCATTTGTTCCCATAGGATGAGTTCTCATCGTTTTCCACATGTATCAGCATACCTCCTCCTATCAATCCTGAGAAATCACGTTCAGTAATAGTCACTTTGTTCACCATCTCTGTATAATCCCTAATACACAGCACCGCAATCATCGATCGAATCTCTTACCTTAGCCCTAATTAGAATATGCATGCCTTCAAATACGTTCTTATCGAAACCTCTAGGGTAAAATGGTCTAAGTTCATGAACTTAGCTGCATACTATATGACAGAGAGTATCTCATGCTTCAAGCTAAAGAAGTCTCTTGTTTTATGGATCTTTAACTTGTGAGCAAAGAATTGATTATTGAACAATTCTTCAAAATCCTCCCATGTAAGGTCTTCATCCAATTTAGCATGTACCACTAAATCCCACCTTTGACGTGCAATATCCTTGAGAATATACTTCGTGAAATTTACTTTCAACTCTACTAGTGTGTCGACAAAATCAAAGATATGATTCATCCTACTTAGCCACACCTCCACCTTCTTGGGTTTAGCATCACCCCAAAAGGTTGGTGAATTCTGCTTCATAGACTAAATGGTATGCTCCACAAGCCTTGGTTCATTCCTCCGGTTCCCCGTATCCACATCTTGAAAAAAATGTACAATACTCTAAACTATCTATTTGTTCACCCGTGGTTCAGGTGAAACCACATTCTCCACATCTTCTTTGGGTTTGTTTCGATGACACCTATTGGGTACCATTTTCTTAATCCAACAACATAATCCATCAATCTCACTCTATAGCAACTGATGGCTTAGCATTTCAAATTCTATGACATTATATATCACAACATTGTTTTTAAAAAGACCATTTTCTCATGTTCAAACATTTTTTAAAACATTCCTCATAAATTTTTAAAATGAACACATTTTTAAAATACACCAAATATCATGTTTTCAAAATCATTCATTGAAATAAATTTCAATATTTTTTTCGAAAATTCCCAACTTCCACCAAATCACAAATCATTCCTCAGAATGAAATATGCAATCCTAGTAGAAATTCCTTCCTCTAAAATTTATGTCTGGCTTATCTCTTTATCCAATCCCATGACAATAAGATTTCTAACATTAGAGAATTGTATCCCAAACACTCATGTAACCAACACCCTGGTAACATGATGTTTAGCATAAAAGGGTTATCTACGTCCTTTAATGTTAATCATTTCATGTTCTGACAATCCTACTCATATCTATGATTTTGACCCAAAGAATAGACAAGAAGGAATTTTAACTCCAAGACTAGAAACACTAAAGAATAATTGTTTGGGAGGGACTGAAAAAGATGATACCATTTGTAATGACTCGCCAATTCCCATTTACTTGAGTGTTCAACGATTCCTTAATAGGCCTTAAGCTACATCCCCAAGATGCCAAAGGCTGGAAATAAATTCCAAAGTGATTCAAATACAGTGGGGGACAATTTATTTCCTTTAAGAAATAAAACCATAAACTAACCATAACCAAACATTCACTATATGATATATGAACAAATGAATAACCAATAAACACTTCATTTATATCAAACTACATCAAAGTTCACAATAGCGTAATACCAACTAAGAATCAATGTACACATCAGATGAAAAACTCAAAACTCTCAAAAGACACTAAAACACCATGTTCAACAAGCTCCATTCTCCAAAACATCTCCCAAGAATCACCACAATCCACTAGCAGTAAAATGCTTTACCTTTACCTTTTTCCTAGAATACGACATCTACAAAAGTGCCAATGGGCCAAATCATGGGTGAGTATAATACTCAGTAGGTTTCCCCAATGACTTCCCTACTAATGACACTAGGATAGAAGAGTTAGCCACATTTATATAAAAACATTTTAAATATAACATTTTCTCAAAATATGTTTATAACTAAAAAAACAAGTTTCCAAAAACCATTAATAAGCAAAGGAAATCTAAGAGCAATTGAAACCAATTTTCCAGCAAGTTATTTTCCAGAAAAATAAAAAAACAAGCCTAAGAACAATTTCACAATTATTCCTTTTTGGCAGACCCTACCATTTCCACAAACCCATGCAACCAACCATGCATGCTACCTACAAGATGGGATAATCCCTAACCCTTATCCATCCCAAAAACGATGGGGGAGACTTATTACCCTTATCAACCCCAAATGAACGTGAATACCTGATGGGGGAGAGCTCTAACCCTTATTCATCCCAATACTGATGGGGGAGACCCCTAAACCTTATCCATCCCGAATGCAATATGAATGTTTGACTGGGGAGATCCCTAACCCTTATCCAAAACAACACTATTGGGGGAGACCCCCTAACCCTTATCTATCACACTTTCCTGTGATCACACACAACGATCATGTCAAAAACCAAGTGTGTTCAACCAATTCATACCAAATTCAATGATTAACCATTTCAATTCCAAAACATTTCAATAAAACAACCTTTTTATTTAAAACCAAAACCATCAAAGTTATTTCAATATAAAATAATTTCAATAAAACACCCTTTTTCTTGAAAACCAATTTTTCAACAAACCATTTACAATTTCAGAAATTATTATTTCAATTCAACATTTTTAATTCAAGAAGCCAAATCACATTGCACAACAATTCACCATGATTTCACAATTTCATCCAAACCCTAAATAAAAACTAAAGAAGATTTATTCCATGATTTTCACAATCAAATCCATTCTAGTAAACCAATTTGAGACAATCCCAATCAATTATAATAATAGGATTTGAGAGTGAAGCCTCCTACCTCAATGGTTTGGAAGAAAACCACAACTTTCACACAACGCTCATTAAAACCAGGTTACTTCTTTCAAAACATGCCTTAGATCACTTCTCCTAGAAAGACCAAGCGAAAATATCATCTTATTTGGCATCCACACACTTAGTTCTACCCATAACAGGTGTAGATCTATGAAACCGAGAGAAGAGGAGAGTATATCTAAGTAGATATAGGAAATCGTTCAAGAAAGAAGAAGAGCAATCACATACCTCAAGAATTCGGATTCAATTTGCCAAGAGAAGCCTTCAGATCTCCTCCGAAATGATGGGAGAACCCTTTTTGACCTTATGAGAAGCAAAATCACGAGTTAGGGCTGATTAGGAAGAAAAATGTGCCACTTAGATAAAAAAACATGTGATATCAACCTTTATAGGATCTCGTTTAAGTGGCTACACAGTTTGCTCGCACGGTTAGACAAACCGTGCGCTGATTGTGTGTTAGCCACTGTCTCAGCAGACACTCCACGCATGGTTTGGCCGCACGGCTAGACAAACTATGTGTCACCTATTCTAAAGGTACTACCTCAAGGGCCAACTACGCATGGTTCGGCCATTTGGTTTAGACAACTCGTGCACTGACCGTGCGACTTCCCCATTTCCTCAAAACATCTTTTAAAGGTATCCCGACTCTCCCATTTATCACCCTTAACTTTAAAAACATTAAAAACATCCTGATAGGGTTACGTAACAGAAACCGAGGGTAATAAAATTATATTCAATCATCTCTGGTAGTAGTAATTAACAAAAATTGAAACGAACACTGGTAATAATCTAACGGTGGCATGGTCTAGTGGTATCATGAACAATGGCAGAAAAAACCGATTGGTTTCACCACTATGAATGTAGTGTTTTCCTAGCAGTGGCAAGCCTATTCCATTTGCAAACATATGATGGTTGAATACCTCTAGCTGTATTATATGTCGGGTGATAACAAACAGTTTTATATGTTATATATATTGTAGTGGCATACTTAAACTTAGTCAGACTATGATGATTCGTTACTACCAAATAGTCCATTAATAGCAGTTTCTTTTATCAGTGCATTCTTATTATTGATGATAAAGTGTACCTCTATCGGCAAATTATTTTTTATAACGATAAATGTTACCATTTACCATTGGGTTTTTAGTACTGATAAAGGGTTCATTTACCAGTGTATTTTAGAACCAATAATGGTACAAATTAAATAAAATATTTAAACTAATAAAAAATTATTTCATTAAAAAAATACTAAAATTTTTATTAATTAAATAATTATTGATATAAATTAATAAACTAATTCTAGTATATATATAATAAATATATTGTAATAAATAGTATATTTTAAATATATAGGTATTTGTAAAATGAAAACAAAAAAATTAAAAATACAAATTAAGTAAATTTGGAAAAATATTAATCATTCTATTAATTAAATAGTTTTTTATTATATTTATTAATATTATATTATATTATATATATGAATGTATATAAATATGATTTATATAATAAAAAATATTCATGATATATATTAAAAATTAATATATTTGGTGAATAAATGTTTATGATTAAAAATTATAATGAATTCAAAATATGGACTAATTGCATCGAGTAATGAACATAATTAAATTTCGTTAGATTTTTCAATTTTTCATAGGTCAAACATGTTTTATGTTGATTTCACATATAAGTAATTAATGAATTTTATATACAATACTCAAACACAAAAATATTATATAATTAATAAAATCTTTTATCGAAACACACACACCTAATATTTATGCAATTTATTCAAATTTTAAAATTCATTTTTAATATTTAATTTAACATCATTCATTTTATATATCATGTCTTTAATAATAGTAACATTTTTTATTTTTTAATAATTTTAGTACATTTACGTATTAATTCATTTTTAATATGTAATATTTTTTTTATTTTAGGAATTTAATCTGTTCTATTAATTAGTTTATATTTATTTTTTTACAATGTATTAATATTTCAAATATTTATTTTTATTATTTTCAATTTATATCTTTAGTTCCTTAATAATTTATATTTTATTATTAAATCAAATACATTTCTTCAATATTGGTAATATGTACTAATTTTTAATTATTTAATTTCATTCATTTATAAAATGTTGGAACATAATAATAAACATTTATCAATAATGTGAAAAATATATTTGTAAGAAAATATTGGTAAATAAATATATTTATAAATGTATATTTACTATATTTCTACATTTATGAATTTATAATTATAAATAAATAAATATTATTTTTAAAAAAGTAAATATATAATTATAATTAATATATTATATATATTAAGATAAATATTAGAAATATGATAATTTTTTTAATAATGAATTTATTTACCATATTTATTAATATTTTATTAATATATATATATATAATTATTCAAATATTTTTTAAAATTATTAAAATAATTATATATAAATAATTAAAATTTTAATTAATTAATGAATTATATTAAATATATTTAAATAAAGACTATATTTACTATATTTATATTTATAGATATTTGCAAATATTTTTATTATAATTATAACTATAAATACGTTATTAGTGCGAAATTAGTTAACACTAATAAAAGGAAACTTTATCATGAATTTTAGCACTAATAATGGTGATTCCAAATTAGTGCTAAAAACGAGCATATAAAATCAATCATTAATAGTGCTAAAGCTTTAGCTTTGATAATGATATAGTTTAACAGTTCTTTTTTTGAACTCATAATGATCTATGATTATCTACCCTTAAAAGTGATGATAATGTGTCCAAATCTATTTATAAAACCCTATTCTGTATTATTTTTTTTGACATTTTGATTTTGATGTAGGTGGGCTGTGGAGGTTTTGAATATCTTTGATGTTTTTCCTGGTAGGAACTTTGTTAATGTTCACACATATCCATTAAAAGGTCTAAAAAAATATTGGCTATGGCCTAATCTGTCACGACCTCATCATGATATAATAAGCTTTCGTTGAAGGCCACCCTCTTTCGGTGCTCCTCCTCCGGGATTCGAAGCTCGAATTAATGGTCGAATCAAGGCCCGAAAAATTCCAAGTCTTAAATCCAATTCACTAATTATTGAAGTGCTGAAAAATCCATACTTGAATGAATCTCATGTTCTTAATATCACTACTTTCTCTCACACTTCTTCATGTTTGAAATAATTTTATAGGCTTGATCTTTGGGGTGTATTGATTAATTCCATACCACGCTCATGTCAACTATTACCATTAATGATTTTCTATTATATAACTGAAGGGTGATGAAGATGTTCACATTGGACAATAGGGATTATAGGAAGGTTGTGCATGACCCAACCATTGGAAACTATGTGGGATTGTGTCCCATCTTTCAAACATGATGATGGAAATTCAATAAAAATAATGAGATATTTATTATCATATCATTTAATGGTTTCCATATGTTTTATTTATGTCCTGTCAATTTTTACTCCAATGAGAGATGTTGTGGTTTCAATCGAGCTTATGTATAGTGCTCGTCTTATTTTTAATCCAACCTATCAGATAGATCTATTTGAGAATAGTGATATTAAGACTTATTTATTGTACATAGAGTCTAGGTGACTAACACAACAATGCACATCCTTTTAAGGATATCTGGTTTTATTTACCATGATGGAGAATATCTCATTGATGTAATGTGTTGAATACAAGAGGATCACGAGTTGCATCAAATTTCCACATCCACCTAATAGATCATATCCAAGAGGATGTCTTCCAAGGAGAATCCCAAGTCTTATTGAATGTTAATAACTAATTTATTTTTTTATTTATTAACAATATCATCTTTCAAATTAGTAAAAAAAATCCATAAATTTTATTATGTGATCATAAAAACATCTCAACCAACACATTTTAATTCAATATTAATATGTATCATTATTAGATATGGTAAAATTTCCACTACCAAAAATCAATTTCACCTTTCAAAAAAAATTAACCTAAAATTTTACCATCCTCAAATTAGAACATGGTTTGGCGATATTTCTATACCATTGTAAAAATATATCCATCTTTAAAATGATAACTCACTCTTTAATAATTCTTTTAAATCACTTCAATTCCTTCAACACACCTCTAATTAACATTATCAATGTTTTACTTGAATACATTTAAAAACAAATCATTATTTAGAGTTACCTTTTATTTCCAACATCCTTTAAATGAAGATAATTTATCTTATTATATCTACCATCTATAAAATAATATGTACCCATTGAACATGTCAAAAATGTAAAATTACATTAATTTACATATCCGGTGAGATGAAAAACCAATATCTAATATAATATCATGTTTCATTTTTTAATATATTAGTGTGACAACAATTTTAATTTTCACTTACATTACAATATTTTTCATATTATACTCTTCTAATTTTTCATCACATTCATATATGTTTATAAATGAATTTTGAAAATACATCAAACAATTCTTTAATTTTCCACATGTTCAATATAGTTCAATAAATAGTTTAAATTCAACATCAATTTTTAATTATTAAGATTTTTCTCACTTAGAATCTATTTCTTTATGACCGAGTAATCTCACATTTATCTTTAATCATCTATATCATCCATAATTAATATTATTTATCTCATTATAAATAATATTATATAATACATTCCCAAAATCACTATAGGATACATAATGGACACAATAATTGAATTTTCATATAAATCATACTCTTCGTCTTCTACAAAATGATTCTTGTTTTCACCCTATTTATACATAATTCATGAATCAATTTATCAACTATGATTTTTGAGTACTTTTAAACCATTATGGTTATTAGTTTTATTCATTTCCTAAAATTATTTTCTCCATTTTTACCTATTTTTAATTTAAATTATAATTTTTAGATGTTTTCGTATATTTGATATACCATTAAAAATAAATATTATAATTCCATAGGTTGTTACATCATTTTTTTCAAAAAATTGAATGGAGGTTATCAAATTTTATATATTTTCGAATAATTATTAGATATTATTTTTAAATATTCACACTATTATGTCAATATCTATTAGTTCCACCCCTAAGAATCTATGATAAATATCCATGTAAATGATATAACCCTATTTGTTGAAATTTATTATCAATACATTTTTTTATCGTCTAGTGTATTGTATTAGAGTTTTTTAATTCTTTTTTATCATATTTGTGTATCTCATTACTTTTTAATTTCCTCTATTATGTTTTCATTCCATTATGGTATTTAAGAAAATCATGAAGGGTAAATCCAACAGTGGTATAACATACCATTTTTAGAAGATTAAATATATTAAAAGTTTTATTTATTATATAAATATATAATTCAATGAGTCCCCAAATATTCATATATCATAACATGTCCCTTCCAAGAACCCTTGATTCACATAAAAAAATTATCCACCCCCAAACTAACCTTCAATCGGCCATGAGTTATTAAATAGATTCATATATCATAAAATTTCACTTATATATTTAGGAAACTTATTCATAAATAATTTGTGACATGTAGGAATTGGCTCCACATCAAACCGATAGATGATGTGATCAATATGAGACAATGTATATGTTTCCAGTTTGAATATATTTTTTCTTGAAGGACATGTAACATACTTGAAGTGCACTGTGTTGCATTTGTTGTCAATAAGGTATGTTGTTGATCAGAATATGTCAAAGAATGAATGGATGTCAAGGAGAGTCAATGTGTGAATGAAAAAGGCTATGATGGTGTTGGTGATGAATGGAGGATGGCCATTGTGTTAAGATGAATGTCACTTAGGAGATTCACTAATAGGCATAAGTGTTTATGGTTGAAACATTCATCCATGTTAATATCAGATGATTGTAGAACTGATCTTTATGTTTCAATACTTGTATCAAGATGATACTAAGTTACACCACTCGAAGAATGGATGATGATGGAGCATCATCATTACATATGTCGATTGATGAGCTGATCTTTAAGTTCCAAGAACTTGTATCAAGTGGATACAATGTCACAACAATGTTAGATGACCACACATTGTCTTCATGCTGTATGAGGAGTTGAAGATGATCCATCCACAAGTTCTATGTGGATGAAGTGGTTTAATGAAGTCCATGCACAATAACTTAGTGCATGATGAATTGAAGATGATCCAACTTGATCTCTGATTGGATCATTGAAGAATGTTGAAGAATTATTTGATTCAGGAGCTTCGGTTGAAGATGAACCTTCAGGAATTCCACCTCCTAAGTCTAGATTAAATGTTTAAGAGGAATGGAGGAATTATAATGAAGAAGAAGAGAAGATAAGATAAGAGAAGAGAAGAGATATAGATGAAGAAATGGATTAGAGGTTGAAGTGGCATTTGGCATTGGAATCTTGGTTACTTTTTTTTATACAAAGTCTTAAGATTTCCCCTTAGAAAAAATATGGGCCACCAAGGAGGCCAGCCGAGGGTCATCACCCAAGGCTCTTGTGGGACTCACGGTCTCCACGCCCATGGGGAACCCTCAAGGCCAAGGTAGCAGCCCTGAGGCAGGGGCGCACCCGCAGGATGCAGCGTAGGCGCCAGGGGCGCGCCAGAGTGTCAGGGGTAGGCTCAAAAGCGCGCCCGCAGAGAGAACACAGTGCAGGGCGGCACCATGGAGGTTGGAAGATAAATTGAAGAGAGGCGGGGAGCGCATCTTTGATAAACAGCGGAAAAACCGGCCTCCGATTCGAAGTGGTACGTGGGATTTTTCCGCAGAGTGAATCCTGGCCGCCCGATCGATCGCGCGCCAGATCTCGACAGCACGATCGATCCCGCGCGAGATCTTCTGATCACGGCCGTACAATGTATTTCAAACTGCGGATCTGATGGTTGAGGAGTCTTCCTCTACCATGAGCTCGCCCGAGGCCACCCGCGACTGCTCCTTCGAACCAGGCGCCTCTCGACGACGGATTTCGAGCTCCCGGCCACTGTTGATCAAGACAAAGACACCTTCGAGTTCGTCTCTCCATGAGGAACTCATACATGCATAAAAGTACTCACGCATGCAATGAGACAAGATTTTTGAAGATGGCTGAGGCAAACGAAGTGTCAATGCCATGTGGGGTTTATGTTTTGCATGAATTGACTTAAAGGAGGCCATGCAAACGTTCGAAAATGCATGCATGAGAAGAAGGATGAAAAATGAAACATGCGTTGAACAGAGGATAAAAATCAAGATTTGAAAAATCTTGAAGATCCGAAATCTTCGGGATCCCATGCGGATGGGCTGAAGAATTCCTCGCCTATAAAAGGAGCACCCGAGGCTCTCAAAATGCTTGCCGAGTTTTCTAAGACACTGTCCCGTGAAGCCTCGATGCTTAGCGAAGTTTTGATCCCTGCGCACACACTTGTGCAGTAGTTTGTTCCGGAGCCATCCCTTTTCTCCCATGGTTCCTTTCTCCCTACTCCTTGCGCGAAAGAGGTTAGAGAATCCCTGCACGCATTCCTTGCGTGACAGGAGGTTGCTTGCGTGGAAGCGACATCTGCATGCCCTCCTTGTGCCTGCTGTTGGCTGAGGCTTGCGCGGCCCTTGCGGCTAAAGCACTTGCGCGCCCTTGACCTTGAGGCTTGAGCGGCAGTTGTGAAGAGGAGAAAGGCCACACCCCCTTGCACGCCTTCATTGGATATTCAGGCAGTACCACTTGTGCGCCTCCCTTGCGGCAGGGGTTCGGGGTTGATGAAGTACACCACACTTGGTTTGTGTATGTGTGAAAAAGGAAGACCCTACGACTTAGTGTGTGCCTAAAAAGTGAAATGAACAAAGTGAGGAATTTGTGTGTGAAAGAAGTGGAAGGCTGAGGCCTTAGTGCCTTGTGTGCAAAGTGAACAAGAGGAGGCCGTAGCCCTTGTGGGTGCACACTTTGAAGAACAAACTAAAAGAACACTAAAGGGTGTGTGTGCAACAAGAAGAGGAGGAGGCCAACTCATGTGTGTGCTAAAGTGAAACAAGTGTGTGCTAAGATACAAAGAGGCTGAAGCCTAAGCTTGTGTAAAGTGGTTGTGCACACTTAGAAGAAGAAGAAGATCCACACTAAAGTAGAACACACTTTAAAGTGTGTAAACAAAAAGAACAAAGAGTGTGAAGGAGGAATAAAGGTGTGTGCTAAAAAGTGTTACACCTTTTGAGGGTTTATTGCACCAAGGAGAAAAGAAAGGGGAGTGCATGATTACATGCATGCACGTGCACACGTGAATTAAGATTAAATCGGTGAGTGTGAATTTTGAGGAGTCCACGACCAAGAGTTCTTGAAGAGATTTGAGAAGACATGCTATCAATGCATGAAGAGGTAGTGATTCCATGCACTCGGTGCATAAAGTGAGACTCAAGCCAAGCTAAAGAGAAAGATATTATTTGGCTGAGTTTTCAGTAGTTGAGAAAGACCAACTAACCTTATCAGAGGTTGTTGAAGTTTCATGAAGAGAGAAGCCAGGTCATCCTGAAAAGAAGGAGATAAAGCCTGAGCAAGACGAGAAGACCTGATCAACATAAGTGATCAGCTGCCTTGAGCAAGACCAACAGTCCTTATCAGAGGCTGTTGAAGATTCTTGAAGAGAGAAGCCAGGTCATCCTGAGAAGAAAGAGTTAAATCCAGAGCAAGATGAGAAGACCTGATCAACTCATGTGATCAGAGGAAGAGAGCAAGGCCAGCAGTCTTTATCCCAGGCTGATGAAGATACTTGAAGAACTTGAAGTGAAGAAGAGCTACTCATGTGAATCGAGGAGCTAGGAGAAGCCCCCTATGAGACTCAGGGTGAAAGAAGTCTTCAGTGGGATTCCAGAGAAGGCTAGTGGGACTCCGGTAACACTATGGGACGCAGTATAAAGACCCTCCTGTGGGACTCAGGCGAGATACAGTGGGACTTTATATCGACCATTGTAATACTAACAGATTATAATGGGAGAAACCATGTTGGGGTGTATAACCAACATGGCAAGGACGTAGGCCTTTGGTGCCGAACCTTGTAAATCCTTGTGTCCTGTGCCTTTACATTTACTGCATCACTCGAGGAAAGGCTGAGAGATACAAGAAGAGTGGATCGAGGCCTTAACAAGCCATATAGGTTTAATTGATAAAGAATCAATTAGTAAAATGTTTTAAAGGATCACTGATTCACCCCCTCCCCCTCTCAGTGATTCACACTGATCTGGGCACTTCAATACTCAAAACCAAGAAAAAACATTAATATTGTTTTTATAAATTATCAAAATTATCCATATGTAATTTTCACGAGTAGGATTCAGTTGCACATAAATTTGATGCACATGGTGACTGGTATGACTCTAAATGCATATTTTTTTTAAAATATATGTAAATTTTGGTATAATAGATAACTGACATAATAAAAATATATTAAATTCAATTTTATTGTTTTTATAATTTACTAAAATGATAAATATTTCTTTTTATATGTGTAGCAATCATTTGAAACTCAATCTGATTCACAAAATTACTAATATGACTCCAAGTTCATAGTTTTATTTAAAATTGATAATGATTTCAGGAAATAGGGTAACTAGACTACTCAAAATCATGAAAATTAATTAATATTATTTGGATATTTTATTATGATGATCCATAAGAAATTTTTTACATGTGGGAATTAAACATACTATAATCCAATACATAATGTTTCTGGTATGACTAAAAGTGTTCATTACAAGTATAAAATCCGCATTTTAGTTCTTAAAGTGCGATCTGATAAAAAATATAAAAACACACTTTTATTGTCTTGATAATTTAGGAAAACAATTGACAAATAATTTCTAAAATGGTGGAATTATTCTCAAATTAAACTGAAACATGATATGACTGGTATGAGTTGAAGTGCATGTTTCTAGTGTAAAGAGGCATTTCTAAAAAACAAAGGATACCTAATACAAACCCAATATATGCATTAATAATTGTTTGATACTCTAGAATAGTAATTGAAAAGTCATTTTCGATCTGTATTAATTTTACACACCTTAATATGATACAATATATTCCTGGTATGACCCAATATTTTTGTAATCAGTGTAAAATCAAAACTTATCTTCAAAAATATTCAATCACTAGAAACTATGGAAAATCACTTGGATTGTCTTGATAATTTTATTAAATGATTCACAAATCATTTTGGATTTTTAGTAATTAGCCTTTCATTTAGCTGATACACAATGTTTTCGTATGAGTCATAGTGTGTTTCTAGTTTAAAATAACATTTGAGTAAAAAAGACAACTAACATACTCAAAACAAAGAAAACACATTCATATTATTTTGATAATTTATTACATTTTTCCATAAGTCATTTGGATTGTTTAGGAATCAGGGTCACCTCGACCCGATGAATGGTTTGACTCATATGACTCAATGTGCATTTTTTTTTAAAATTGACAAAGATTTTAGTAAAAAGGAAAACTAACGTACTAAAAACTGATAAACCACATTTGTATTATATTGATAAATTAGAAAAAACAACACATATTTCACTTTAGATGTATTAAAATCAGTCAAAACTCAATCTAACACATATTGTGACTGATATGACACCATGTGTGTCTTTTTATTTAAAATGGACATCTATTATAGTAAAAAGGACATATGACCTACAAAAAATATATAAATGCATTAACATTGTTTTGATACTATTTAAAAAAGATATATAAGTTATTTTTATTGGTAGGAATCATCTTTACATCTATCTAATATGTGATGTTCCTTGTAGGACTCAAACTGTCTGTTATTAGTTTAAAATAATTATTTTAGTTCAAAATGTGTTGATCACTAAATACAAGGAAAACACACTCTAATTTTCATTATAATTTAGTAAAATGATTCATGAATCATATTTGACATACACAAATAATTCTTAGAACAAACCAATACAAGGTATGAAAAGTATGATTCAAAGTGCATGTTTCTAGTTTAAAATGACATTTTAGTAAAAAAGAAAAGTGATGTAGTCAAAACTGAGGAAATTCACTCATACTATTTTGATAATTTGAGAAAAATATCCATAATTCATTTAGGACTTGTTATAATTAGATATAATTAAATACTATGAGATTTATGATCTGTATGACTCCAGGATCATCACTTTATTTAGAATTAACATCAATTTTACTAAAAAGAAAAAGCGACCTAATAATAACCATGAGATAACATTTATTTTTTTTATACATTAGGAAAATAATCCATAGGTAATTTCTAATTTTAATTAATCAACCAAACCTCAAAAAATACATTATATTCTGAATATTACTCTGTGTTTCCATTATCATTTTGAAATCGACATTTTAGTTCAAAACATTTAAATCAATAAAACTGAAGAAAACATGAATATATTTTCGTTAAAATTTATAAAAATGACTCATAAATAATTTGGGACATGTATAAATTTGTATTATATAAAATAAATAAATGATGAGACTGGTACCCGTCAAGGTGTGTGTTCCCAATTATAAATGAATATTTAGTACAAACTAAAGTGACATAATAAAAACAATAAAAACACTTTCATATTGTTTTCATACTATAGGAAAAAGCTCTATTAATCATTTAGGGTGTGTAAGATTCATCCACACCTCAATCTGATTTTCTTTGACACATATCACTAAAAGTTATTTTTTTTTATTTAAAATTGACATCAATTTTAGTAAAAAGGACAATTGTCATTATAAAAACAAGGAAAAAACAGTTATATTGTTTTAATAATTTATAAAAATAATTAATATGACATTTTCTATGTCTAAAAATCATCTGAATGTAAATATGATACATGATGTGACTAATTTGACTCAAAGTGTCCTTTTTTAGTTTAAAACTGACATTTTTGTTCAAAAAGTGTAACAAAATGAAAACTAGAAAATGTGATCAGATTACGTTGAAATTTTTGAAATATGATTCATAAATAATTTATGATATATTAGAATGGTCTCAAATCAAACCAATACACAATGTGAATGGTATGAATCAAGGTTCATGTTTCATGTCTAAAATGACATTTTAATACAAAAGATAAGTGATATACTCAAGTCCCAAAAAAGTTATGATTATTTTTGATAATTTCGGAAAATGATCCATAATTTCTTTTAGACCTTTTCAAATTATATGGACCTTAATTTAGAACACAGTGCGACTGTTATGACTGTCAGTGTGAGATTTCAATATATAAGTGTCATTTTAGTTTAAAACTGCATCAGATAACCTTATCTGAGAAAATGAGAATGGTGTGTTTTTTCATTATTATATCATATATTACATAATTCATTTCCATAAATTTGTCATCTTATACTTATTTAATTTATTTTTATCAAGATAATTCTTGATGATGAACAATAAATAGTGTGATGTATACGAATCACGTGTAATTCAATCTGATGTGTTTTGTTCCTAGTATAAATCATTGTTTATTTTTAAAATTAACACATATATAATTTATTTAATTATTATTTTTATCTTATAATATTTTAATTATTTTTCACATATATAATGCTTCATTTTGATCAATAAATGGTGTAACGTGCTAGAATCAACCAAAACTCAATCTGATACACAATTTTCCTTGTATGACTCCATGTTTAGTTTAAAAGTAACACTTTTTATCAATTTAATATTTAATATCATTTCTAACAAAATAATTTCATTCTCATATAGTTGTATAATTATTCTTTATCAGGGGTGGTTTTTTCATAAATAGAATCATTCATGGCCAGAATAAAAAGGCAAATAGACATTGATGTTTTCAAATGTATGTAATAATTTTTACTTATGTAATTATATGAACAAATGTTTTAAATTTATATAATATTGTGTATTTTATTGTATTTGGGTTGAGAATTTAATTTCATCTAAATTATATATTGGTATATAATTTTTATGATATTTGGAGGTGTTTTTGTGCTATGTTGTGCTATTACAACACACTACACTTGTTCTATAGTGTGATGTTTCAACAAACTACTGTCTGTACCATAATCAATTCATTTTTAAATTATGATAATGGTACCCTTTATCAGTGTATCTATAAGAACTGATAAGCATCCCTTTTTAAGTGCTAAATACAATCACTGATAAATGTTTCCCTTTATATGACTTTATAAAATCCTTGATAAACTATCAATTTATCAATTCTATTTTCAGAATTGAGAAAGGGGTCATTTAAAGTTATATTTTAGCCCTAATAAATTTCTAATGGATTGTAATCTCACTTAGGTTTTCATCACTTATCTAACACAGATAAGGTAATTTTTTGGCATTGTTAAAGGAATAACTTTTAGTAGTTATAGCACAGGTTCTAGAGGTTTCAAGATTGATTATATTAAGAGACTAGCAGTGGAAAATTCCTCATGATAGTAGGACTATAGTGGTAGCATATTTCAGAAAGTGGCATACTTCAGAAAGTGGAAAAATAATCTCATTTTATAGTTTTAATAGCAGGGGTAATTTCCAATACAAATTCAATTTTCCTGAAATTATGATTTTATAAAATAGTATAATATTATAAAACATTAACCTCATTAAAATATAATAATCATGACTTGTGACATGTAAAACTAGGAGGTCCTAAAAAAGGGTTTTTCATAGTCTTTTATTAAAATGGAGGCTCATACCCATATCTTTTTTGATGATAGAGAGGACAAAGGATGGGAAGAACGACTAGACCTCACCCATCATTGATTACCCCTGATAGGGGATGTTTTTAGGGTTCTCAAAAGTGATCTTATATATATCCCTCCATATGTAATTCAATATTTTTATTTACATTTACTCTCCCATGTTAGTTTCTGATAATAATTTTATTTTGGTTTTGATTCTATTGGTGATAGGTGGAATTGATCGAGATGGAATAAAATATTTCTTATATTGTTTAGACGAGGTCCTAATGCACTCTATACTCTTCAGTTCAATCCATTTCTATGAAGGTAAAATAACATATGAATTTCTGTACTGTTATGAAATATTTTATGTAAAATTAATAGATTTGATATGTTCTTAGTTTATGTCTTTCTTACGAATTATGTCGTACTGCATGTCAGTATGGGACTTCCCCCTATTTCATGGGGTTTTGGAAGGTGAATGATTCATCAGGAATTTATAGGAATTGAATAATACTTGATTAATTTTATGTAATTGATTATATTTTGTTGATATATATTATGAGTGATGTGTGATGTGAGATAGGCTCACATGAGTTTGGATAAAATGTGGTGTCTTTTATTAGGATTATTAAAGCTTACTAAGTGGTCTAATAAGAGTTTTAGGTAGGTGGTCCCAATAATAAAACATTATATATATGTTTATACATGGATATGACTATGTGTGTGAATAATATATGAGTTTTGGGTAGGGATAGGGGTTGATACAGAGGACCTCGTATAGAATATAGAGTAGAATTGATCCTATGGGATGAGATTAATTTCATTTTAGCACTTAAGGTGAATGGAATCTCAAATAAGCTATATATACAAGTGGATATGGTGTCATTTGATTTGGAAGATGTCCTAAATAAGGACCTGGGTTTTTATTGGGAATATGGGATGGATTAGGACGGGTTTATAAGGTATGTACGTAATTATGATAATGTTGGGGCCTCATGATTATGTGTGAGATAGTCCAATATCTAGTGAAGGACAAAAAATTCCCTTTATTGGCTGGAGGATTTTTTTGGAATGAACATAGATACATGATTCCTTTTGTAATTAGTATTGAGTATTAAAGGGGGGGATTTCTCTATGTGATGGATTAAAGGATACCCTTCATGGGATTTTTCAAATAACCTTGGTGGATAATTAGTCTTACTAAAGGAGTATTAATTTGTTTTATAAGGATGTTTAAAGAGGGTTTTCCTAAGATGGTCACTAGATATGGTTCCTTGAGTGATAAGATCTAATAATGAGGCTGAATAGAGATTTATATTTTGATTAGAGGACCTTAATTTCTACATCGACATCATAAGGTAATGTTCTTGAGATGGTATTAATGAGTAGATATTGTATTGTGTCTCGAGGACCTGGTCTATAACCTGATAGGCTTGGTGATATGTGTTTTGATTAGGGGATAGGTCCTAAGTTATTGGTTCCATGGGTTAATTTAGTGAACCATTGATAAGATGAGGGTCTTTTTTTCAATTACTATGTTTCGTTATTTAAATCCCCAAAGTCTTTTGTGGTGGCCCGATCTATTTTTGACCAACCGATAATCAGGGGGATGTATTAGTGTTCTTGTTTTATCTCCATTGAAGGGGGATGGGGAAGTGTTCGTTAATTGGGCATTTCAATATCATCCATGGGTATAGGACCACTCTAGTGATTGGTACATGGTATGATGTTACAAATTACAATATTCGCTTCCCCATGTGATTAGCTATAGGGTCGTGATGTGGACATGTGACTGTGTGTAGTGTCATTGGGTGTTGGGTAGAAGATTGAATGTATCCCAAAAAAATTACTCATGTATGGCATGTGAATTTATTGTAATGTAATGGGTTGACGATATGATAGGATTTCAGTATAACACTAGAATATGTTTGGTTAAGTATCATGGTAGACTGGTTAGAACCTAATGGCGAAACGACATTTTATATCTCATCGGATGTCATGGAGGACTAATTAGCACTCAACAACATCTAAATCATGTTTATATACTATACATATTTTCCTATGGTATACATATGCATATAAATATTTATTTTATAATTTCTTATTGAGACTCTACTATGTTATTATCCCAGATCATATATGGGAATATTAGTGTGTTTATAGACCTTATGTATACTTCTCATGTCAGAGAACATGATGTGTAGTAAATTGATCTGGGGGAAGCCCACTGACTATTTGGAAATGTTATTGGGATGAGGCTTATGGATATATGTAGAGACTCATTTATATTTATTATTGATTTATCTTATATAATGGTTCAAACTTGTGGGTAATCAATTTTTGTTTTTATAACACTGTCATGTTTTCTTTTACATAGGTTTCCTTCTTTTATTTGTGTACTATTATATTAATTTATGTATATGATGCTTTGAAATTTTCCACTATATTATGAGTCTTATTTTTGGGTATAGAATCCGGAATGTATATATTAGTCCATTGACATCTTATAGAATCCTTTGGAGTTTGAGGAGTCACACATTAGGTCAAGTGGTTCCCCTTGTTTTGAAACTAGTGATTGGTCCAAGAAAGATCATTAAAATATAGTATTAAATCCATGAATATTTTGATTATATTTAGAGAGATAGTGAATTGGTGGTCTAAGATGTTATCCTAGATAGCGATTTATATCTGAATTGTGTATCAAGAACACCTTTCCTGACAAAAATTCAATGTTATTTTGGAATGACATAGTAATTCTTGTTTTTTTATGTTATAATTGTAGTTTATTACCATGGTAGATGAAATTGAGCTTTGTATTTATGATTTATGGGGTTTGGCACTCACAATATTGGAATTTGTATTATTTTTATACATCACGATTATTCATGTAGGATTCACATAAAACATGTGTTATATAATGGATTTTGTTTCCCAATGATAGTAATATTTAGTTAAATTAGGAAACAATTGTACCATGTTTTCAAATATAACATTTTGGTGATCTTATACTCTGTTAGACCATGATGTATTTTCTTTTGATAAATATCCATGTTGATATTAAAGTGGGAAGTTTGTTAGTGATTGAAAAATAATCCCTTAATCAATGTATGTATAGAGACCCATATTGGGTTTGTGTAGTCATTTCATGCCTAAATAATGATTCAATATGAGAATGATATATCAGAGTGGGGATCAGAGCATAGGTATTAGTTTTCTAATGAATGTGTGTCTTTCTATATTAAGTGTCAAGACTAAAATATATGATTTCTTCCATTATAGATTCATAGTGGAGTTTTACTTAACTAAACTAAGTGATTTGGTGAAAACCCTGAGTGGTTATAGAAAAAGTCCCTTGAATGCCTTGGTATTTTAAGAGGATATGTTCTGAGAGAGTTTTTTCTATCAAGACTGATTTCATGCGTATAAATTATTGTGTTTATATAATGGGGTTTCAAGATGCACTATCATCTATAATAGAGGAAGAAGTGTAAATCACTCACAGTTTTAAAATTCCACATAGGTGTAAAGGGTGATGTGAATGATCTCGGAATAACTCAAGCATCGAAATTTTGAAAAAGTTAATTGAGGATTACATGGTTAGCCAATCTGGAATGCAATAAGTCATGGCCAGTGGGTTTTGTTCAAGAGGCTAGGATAAATGTGATATGAATCATGGAAGAATGAATTTATTTATATGATTAGGTTACAATAGATTATACAACCATATTGTTTAGTTTAGATCAGTTTAAATAGTGGGTATGAACCCTATGCATGGGTTTATGGTGTATCAATCTACCTATAGAGAATTTTGGCAAGAATTTTTTGAAATGTATCAATGTGAAAGGGTATATGTGAATTGAGTATGTCTAGTTCCCATTTGGTTTAGAGATCAATGAATAATCCATGTGTAGGTCTGCTGAGAAAATTTCAAGTGTAGACGAACCCAAGAAATGTTGTTGTGGTCATATAATGGTTAGCATGGTTTCCTATGGTTTAGTGCATTGTGAAATGTCAATCGGTGATGATAGGTGACACATTAGAAGGATTAAATATATATGATATGATCATTGAAAATCTTTTCTCATGAAATACACAATTAGGGAGGCATGGTGTTAGAGTATTACATTTAGAAATCCTAGATTTGGAGGAGTTTCATGTATATGTTGTGGGTTATTTTTGGGGTAGAACTAAAAAATAAGTATAAGGGAATACATATTGTTGGGAGAAAACTATTAGGTATTACTAAATCTTTCTCCTAGTAATCTTAGTATTTTTGGATGTTGAATTTAGCACAATGAAATCATGTTTGATATAGTTTCATTATGATCTAAGGGTGATGATTGGGGTGAAATTCTGATATACAACCTTTTCTCAATAAGTCTATCATTGATTTTTTTTGTGGCTTCCTGGCTGAGTCAATTTTGGATATAGATATCTTTTTTTGTTTAAAATGACCTAATGTTTGGGGATGTATTATATTTTGCATTAATGGAGTTGGGGTAAAAATGGGTTATGTGATTCAAGTATTATTTGTGATCTGAAAAACATTAAAAGTGGTAATTTTTTAAAAAACATTAAATGCAATTAAAAATCAATTGTTTAACATTTACACAGCTCTAAAGGGATTACATGTAGTTTAATTGTTTGAAGGTTTTAATAAAATAAATCGAAGGTGATTTATTATTTTGTGTATTCCATTAGATACATTCACACAACATGTAATCACCACAAAAAATATATAAATATCTGACCAACTATTTTAAACATGTTTTCAGTCTTATTTTTAGTCTGATACATTTCATCTCTTCTATTATCATCTTTATATAAATATTTATGGGATTTTGGGGTTCCCACTTCCATTTTGGATGTCCTGGTTGTGTGATAAATTACAGTTAAGACTTTTTTGTGAGGTTTCTTCTCTATCTTCCTTCTTCACCAACCTTTGTGGTGAAATAAATTTTCCAAATTCATTATTAGTATTGATCTTGGTCAGTTTTGATCTAGGAACCTCCTTACAATCATCCACTCATTCTTTCATGTGGTTGTTTTCCGTTGGAGGCATTTTTATATCATCAGTAAATGGTACGATCTGAATCATAATCCTACAGTTTGATAATATCCATGATTATGAGATATATTAATTATTTCATCATTGTGTGTGCCCAATTTAATTCAAATAAATGAATGGTATTATTAATTTATGTCACTTAGTGTCAAATGGATTTTTAACTTCTGTAAGGATACCCCTGGGTTGAGTGAACCCTGATTTTGATTAAATTGAAAAATGGATTAATGTATGTTTATCATGAAATGTGACATAGGGGGATTTCTTGTTATAGAATCCCTACAATTTGTCTTATTTCTTACTGATATAGTTGTTAATAAATTTTTAAATGAAATTAATGTGGAATATCCAATAAGAATTTTAATTCACATAATTATCCATTGAGAATTTTGATGTCATTGATGTTTTGATAGTGACTATTCCATGTTTTATGATATATATATATATATAAGGCTTGGAACTATCATTTGAAAATATATATGATGTAATGCTGATATTGATTTGGCTCATGCCTTTTCCATGTTGTAATTCTTATATAGTTCATGTTATGCCTAGTCCCATATTTTAATTCCTATAGGGAATTGACCCAAATGGATTTTTGGGACCATACCATGGATATATAGTTGGGGTTGGCATGGTTGTAAGACATTCTTAGAGATATTCCGACATGGCTCTGATGAAATTTATTTTCCATGGTTAGAGGGTTGTGGTTGGCATGGTCATAAGACATATTCATAGATATTTTGGTGTGGTATTAAATTAGGTTATTTACCTTGTTTATATGGTTTTGGTTGGCGTGGTCGTAAGACATGCTCGGTGTAATTCTAGAATGGATCAAAATCACATTCTAAATTTATTTGATTAATTTTTGAATTTATTAATAAACATAGTTTTAACTTTATTCCATAAACATAATATCAGACTGATTCTATATATAAACAATGGTGTTGACCTACGGAGTTATATTGACACCATATTCAGGACTCCATTTGGTACCTAAGAATATTTCAGGGTTGCATGTTTGGGTAAGGTAAATTAACATTTTTATTGATTTCTTATTTATGGATGGGCATGATTTTGAAGATGGTATTGACGTGGTGTTATTGATTCAGAAATTTAAGTCTTTTATTTAACTCTTCTAGTTATTTTCTTCTATTTTACCCGAATAAATTGTTTTTTAAATTCCCTCATATCATTACATTATTTCTTTTCTATTTATTGGATTATATAATTGGCTTTTGTTGTGTTCATATGCTATATCTATACTTTGATTATTTTATATTTATTATGTATTTATTATATTTCTATTACACTTCATACCAATGGGTATAGTATCCCCAATATACTTTTCAAATACTCTATATTATTTGGATGCCTTTGGAATATGGGGAGGTCCTCTTGAGGTCCCTTGGACAACCCATTTCTTCCATGTGATATAGTGAAATGTTTATGGACACTACAATGTGGTATCAAAAGAGAAGGTTTTATTTTCATGTGATTTATTATTTTTGAAAGGTTGAAGTGAGATTATAATGTGTGCATACATGGTAATGATATTTTTCACTGGAGTAGCTAACCCATGTATGGGGGAAATCAATGTTCCTAGGGATTGGATTTTTGTTGTGATGTGTGCTTATTACAGTTTATGTTATTTAAACATGGGTGAACCACTTGTTCTATGGGTTTATTGTTTAAAAATCTTATTTTTTATTATATTTGTATCATTATCTAGTATGGAATGATATGGGAATACATATAACATAATATAAACATAGGGATATATTTAAATGCCTTGTTTTTAATATGGAACTATATATTTTTCATGTAATATACAATTTATTGTTTACCAGTAATATTATAAATCTATTTCACTGGATAAATGAATCGAGTTTTCATATAATGCTAAAATAGTTTTAATCCATGTCAATAGAAACCAATAGTTATTTTTTCTTAGTTGTAGTCACCTGTTGGGTTCATATTGTTTCTAGAAAGTTTTCTAATGTGTGCATTTATCAAGTATAGAAAATGACACCTCATTGTCTTTGACTCGAGTTTCAGTTGAGAATAAATCAAATAAATCCTAACACACTTAATCATACCTTCTTATAGTTATTTATAAGAGGATGGATGTTCATCCTTTTGAAAACTTAATGATGTTCATGTGATCCATGTAAAGAGTTACTATTTGTACCATTCCATCGATAGCTGATCTGGAAAGAGAGTTTCAGATAAAACAACTACCAATTTTTTCTAGGAGAGGGTGACCTTAGATAGTTGAGTTTATGATTTAATTTGTCCATATGATCATCAGGGATCATAAGACTCCCATGGGTAAGCGGGTGAATCTTACTATGTATATGCTTCATGGACATTCCAAGAATTGGTTTGATATTCTAGAGGAAGCTAGAATATAGGATGAGATATCATGGAAGAGCATTGAGATGATGTTCCTAGTCCATTTCTATCCCTATTCATTGATGGATGATAAATCCAACAAGTTCATGCATTTGATGCATGGGGGTTTGTCAGTGTTGTACTATGTTGGATGTTTTACCGACCTATAGTGCTTTGTACCATCATTGAAAGCTGATGATATCACAAGGGAGATACATTTAAATTATGATATTAGTTATGAGATAATGTTATAGGAAAACATTTTCATTTTAAGAAATATTATATACATGATGAATTAGACACTCATCATGGAGGGAAATTTGTAAGATATCAGCCTGACTATTTCATCATTGTTATATAAGATTTCGTCTTCAAGTGGTGAGAAGTGTCTTTATTATGATTTTCAATAAATTAGTATTGTAAAAAATAGTCAGGGCACTAGAAGATTATTTCATGATTGTGTTCCATTTTAGTACTTTCAGTGTATCATGTTTGGCCATAAGAAACCATAGTTTCCTTACCCCAAATTCGAGGATCATATATAATGAAGACTATGTCCTATTAATAGGTTTTGTGTGAAATTTCTACTATATAATGGTGGACAAGGATCCAGACATTCCCCAGAGTCGGGAAGGGGCTTAGCTACCCCTTAGTGGGCTGGAAGCTACTATTCCACATGCCATTTAGGATGAGTCAGGGGATGTGGTACCCCATTTCATTTGAATAAGTACCAAAAAATGTAAATAGATTTGGGTAGTTAGAATGGATACCAGTGTAATAGGGGAGAGTATGTTTCACATTATATAGACTACGTCGGCTATCATGGATGTAAGATCATCTACCACCATAGGTATGTTTCTTGTATCATCCACCAGTGTTGTGTTTTGTATAATATATGATCATAAAATTATTTTCCATCTTCTCCCTTTATAATTATTTGGGATAGTATGTGGAAATATTATATGGTTATTTAACTATTAAGACATTGTTGGGAGTGCGGTAAGAGAATATCAAATGTTTCAAGGAGTGTTCCTGAGCGATTGGTTATTACCGTTTCTTTTGCGAGCCATTTATGCAGGAAAAGTTAGTCTTTGATAGGATTCTTGGGTTGGATTGGTTAGTTCTATACCTAGATCATATTGATTATTGTAGAAGAATATTTACCTTTATATGTTTATTAGGAAGTAGATATTCTCCCCATGTTGAGTAGGATCATTATGATGGTCATGTGGGACACATTTAGTGCATATTTTATTGTCTCATGGCTCAGATCACCAACATTTCTCGAGATAATTGTGGAATATAGAATTATTATTTTCCTCAACTAGTAGACTGTTTTTAGGATGTTTTACTGAATGACTTATATGGCCTACCACCCAAGAGAGAGATTGAGTTCACGATCGATCTAGTGTCAAGAGCAGTTTTGGTTTCAATCTATCATAACTGAATGGAACAAGTAGAGTTTCAATAGTTGAATGTTCAATTAAAAGATATGGAATATAATTGATTTATATGGTTGAGTACATATCCTTGGGGTTATATAGTAATCTTTTCCAAAACGTATACTGGATATTGGAACATATGTGTGGATTATCGGAGGATAAATTAGATGATTGTAAGGAATCAGTACCCTCTACATTGCATTGACAACATTTTTTATCAGTTGAATGGTTCTATGATTTAATCATAGAGTGGATTGAGATCAAGATTTAATTAGTTAAGTGTCCTACCGTTGGACAAACCTTGGACTAATTGTATGACCTGGTATGTATTTTATTATTTCATAGTGATGTGGATTGGTTTGAACAATGAGACTTTAGTATCCATGGATTTAATGATTATGATCATTCATCCTTTTCTAGTAATGTTTGTGGAGGTTTACGTAGAATAAATATTAGTGTACACATAGTCAGTATAAAATCAGGCAATACATCCTGACATATTCTCATGTACATTGAGAGAGAATAATCATTATAATAAGCTAACCAAATGCATATTATAGATTATAGAAGTGCACTTAATGCATCATTCCATCTTAGAGGAAAAAGTGAGAGTGGACCTAATGAATTTTAGATCCATGATATCTTGGGAAATCAAAAATATGTATTTTAAATTCATAAAATTTTGGGTTTACTGGGTCATTACCAGAATTTTATCTAGTATGTCTTGATTTTGGTAGCACCAATGTATGGGCTGAACAAGAAAGGGGTAAATTTTGTTTTGTCTAACGCTTATAATTGAGTTTTTTGGAAACTGAATGGAAGGATAAATTTAGCAGCAATCATAAATTTACCAATGATATGTAAATATAATCTTCTATACTATTGTATGGAAGGCCATGTCTTTTTCCCCATTATTGGTGAGAGGTAGGTGTGTCAGCACATGTTGGCCTTTCCTCATGCAGGATACATATCAACAGGTTCCATTGATAAGAAAGTGGTTGGTGACCACAGATATACGGAAGAAATCATATAATGACAATCAGAGACACCCTTTTGAATTTGAATTTGGTTATCATATTTTCTTTTATGTGTCACCTTTTTTGGGGAAACACCATATCATGAAATAGGGGAACACAATTACCAGGTTTTTCTGGCTATTTGAAAAAGTGGAAGCATTCCATTTAGTGGTGTACCATTGATACCTTCCACATAGCTACAATACCATTGAATGTTGTGTTACATATTTAAAAAATACAAAGATATCCTATATAACCTTACCATGTGATAGACATAGAATACATCAAGAATTTTGATGATGCATCCATTGAGGATAATCTAATATAGGTTGAGGGTCATAGCGAGAAGTATCCTCTAGGTAGGACTATACCATTGTTTTGGATAAAGCCGAAAAATGGATTTCATTCAAGAGGAGACCTGGCAGTGGGATTATGATTTGAAAACACATTTGCCATAATTTTTTATTGAGACATCACAATGAAGCTTTTAGAAACTTGAGTTATAGTTGTTATAAATTTGGGGGGTTGTAGGATCCTGTCATTTTCTATATATGTATCTCTTTTGAATTTGTGGTTTGAGCCTTTGTGGGTGAGGTGTGTTTGGAGAAGGAGAACTTTTTTGGAGGAAATGAACTAATTTTTGGGGACGTATTATTATATAAATCAATGGAGTCTGGGTATAATGGGTTAATATTATCATGGGTTATTTGTGAGAAGATAATATTTAAAAGATGATTGGTTTATTTAAAAGGAAAATTGGATAAAAACCCCATATAAAATTTACACATCATTCAAAGTTATATTATGTCATGTAATTTTTTTTGGCCTTTAATGAAATAAATCTCAGGTGCCATGTTTTTCATTGAATTCCATTTAAAACCGTTATACAATTTGTAATCACCTAACCTGAGTTTTAAATGTCCAACCTAAAATTTTATACATTTTATGTGGATAATTGTCATTCTAATATGCTACAAAACCTCTCCACTCTACCCTAGGATATTCTATAGGTTATTTTGGGTTGATAACATCCCTTCTAGACATCTCAGTTGTTTGAAAAATCTGTGATAATTATTTTTTGTTAGGTTTCTATCATCCCTTCTTTATATTACAACTATTTAAGTTAAATACTTTGGCCAAATTCATTACTATTTTTGATCATGATTAGTTCTGATCTATGAACCATATGCAATTATCTACACCTTCTGCCCTGTGGGTGTTTGTAATTGGAAACATTATTGGATCATCAATAAATGGTAGGAGGTCAAAATATTAACCCTATAGTATCATAATTTCCATGTTTATGATAATGGTGATTGAACAATCATTGCAGGAACCAAAACGCATTTAAATAAAATAAATAAAATTAATTTGTGCATTCATTTAGTATAAAATGGATATTTAACTATCATATGGATACCCATGCGGTGAGAGAACTATTATTATGATCCATATGAAAAATGACTTTATGTTTTTATAGCATGACATGTGACATAGTGTTATTTATTATTATAGAATCCTTAAATTTTGGTTTATTGTGCATTTTTATATTTTTAATCAATATTGAATTGAATTTTATGTGTCATAAGAATGAAAAAAGGAAATTCACATAATTACCATTAATAATTGTGATGTGATATTGGGATATAAATTCTATTTGATTGGGATTTTGTTCCATGATTTAATGATTATATATTGGTCCCACCTCCAGAACATGCCAAATTATATGTTGTAATACTGATATTGATTGGTATCGACCCTATCTCATGCTATAAATTTTATAGAGAGCATTCTATGCCTCACCCCATGTAGTAATACTTATAGTGATCTGACACAGAAAATTGTAATGTGTATAGGGCATCAACCCGGATTGATTGTTGTGACGATACCATGGTTATATAGTAGTAGTTTGTTTAGTCATGAGATATTCCCCAAGATATTATAGCACCATACCGATCGAGGTAATTTACATTGGTTATATGGTAGTGTTTGGTAGGGTCCTACTATTCGAATAGAGATATTCTAGCATAGAATCAAATAATGTTATTTACCATGGTTATATAGTTGTAGTTCATATAGTCATAATGCATGCCCAAATTTATTTTGAAATAAAGTCAAAAAAATGTTTTTAGTGTATTATATTAATCTTTTAACTAATAAATACATCTGGTTATTACTTTATTGTATACACATACTGTCATATTGGTTTTGTTTAAACACGGTGGTGTTGACCAGCTGAGTTATACAAAAACGCTTTTTGGGTCACCATTTTGTACCCGATGATATTTTGTGTTTTTAGGTTTGGAAAATGGAATATTTTCATTTATGATTTCTTTTTTATGGATGGGATGGAGTTCGAATATGGGACGGACATGGTGTTTGAGATCTAGGAAATTTAGTCTTTTAAATGAGTTTACTAGTATTTTTCTTATATTGAACTAACATGACATTTAGTTATATTTTAGCACATCATTAAAATAATACAATATTTTTTATTGTATTATTTAGTTGTATTTTATTTTATTTCTTTAGCTATTCCTATATATTTTTTATTTCCATTTTAATATGAAATTTTTCTATTATTATGACACTTCATAGAAGGGGGTGTATTCTCCCCAATATACTTTTCACACACCTACTGCCTGTTTCCAGCATCAAGCATATAGAGAGTCGCACCTGAGGTCTTGTAACCAATGCTTTTTGACAACTTTTGAGTGTTCTATATGTGAGGATATTAAAAAACACTTTACATGTTGTTAATTATGGGTTGATCCATGATTCCTGACATGGTTCTATGGGAGAATTATGATCTGTGATGTGATTCAAGGGTGAATATTATTGTGAATCCTAGAAATGGTTTTAGTGGGGATAAAAATGATTAATAATGTATGTTGAATCTACAGTTACTATAAACAGTGGAACACTGTGTGTGTCCGGGGGGGGGGTTATTAATAATTTTGTGCTAGAGGTGGGTGTTTCTATTGAGAAAATTTTGTTTGTTGCACTAATGTTTTTTTTAATTCATTATAAGATATATTATTTTTTATTTTTCAAGTGATTGGATTACTTAATTTTCATACCACATTGGGTATTCCGTCAGGACATGGTTAAGGAGGTTTGGGTCAACCCATGCTTTATAAGATAAGATCATTAATCTAGGTTTTGGGTTTATATGTGTCCATTAAAATATTGTTTAATGTTAGAGAAAGAACATGTGAGTATTAAATTAATTAACGACTAAAATAGTTCAGAATTTGTGGTTATAGTGTTACCATGTATTATCAAGGATAAAAAATCATTATTATTGGGGTTTGGTAATGCCTCATAGATTTTTGGGAAATTATATTTGGTGTAAAAAATTAACATTTTGATTAATTGAGTAGATCATTTTGATTAAAAGTTCTCTAAATAGAATGTATATAGTTTAATATTTTAAATTTTATGTCCACCTACTTGGTTTGAGACCCCATTGGTGTCTCATGTGGTCTACAGTGTTTCTGAGGAATGATAAGTGGTTGAGAGTACTAAAAATAGCATCAAAATCCATTCAAATATTGAAAAATTATTTATGATTCAAAGAGATTGGGGTTATAGGGGATTCCATAATAGTATAGTTGGATTATGAAGTGATACATATGTTAAAACCATGAAAGGTTTATATCTTATTTTTATATTAAAAGGTGGATTTCCCTCCCCCTTTATTTTTGGAAGATGGAGCACGCACATGAGTGGATGAATGCCTAAACCTCCACATCCTACCATCTTTTTTGAGAGGAGAAAGTGTTTAGGGTTCTTTCAAAAAATCCTATGTATGTTCCCCATGTCATCTTTTTTGTTTATTTTATATTCACTCTTCCTAATCATAATCCAAATTTTGTAGGATTTCAATGTTGATTGCACTATATAATGTTATAACAAATCGATAGGGAAGGTGATTTTACCCAAAATGAGTAAAGGATGAGTTTAGATATTATCTGATTGAAATTTAATGCTAATTTAGTGATGTAAAATTTCTGTATGAATTTTACTAGTGTTTTTAGTGATTTTTGTTAAAAAGGATTTTTTTAAAAGTTATATTGTTTTTTACTCTATTGGGTCTTAGGTCTGGGTGAATCTTGAGAGTAGTCTACATCTTATTTCCCAATTTTTTTCTATTAATATGACAGACATGAAGTTTTCAGTATCTTATAACTAATTATTTAAATTTAAATAATTAAATATAATGTGATAAAATTAATTATAAGTGATTCTTAGTGACAGATAGGTGCCTGGAGGAATGGAATCCATATCATTAGCTTGGATGAGGCTCTAAAGACCATGGTAAGGGGTTAACTCTCTATTATATGTAGGTTGACCCAATAATAAAAATTTATTTGTAATTGCATTCATGATAGGGTTTGCTTTTTGGTAGATTTTAGGGTTGAGATAGAGGATATAAGGAAGATGGTGGAGTTGCATTGGGCACCTGGGAGGAGAAATAGTTCGTTCAACACTTGGAGTGAATCAATATCACACAAGGACTTATTTTCTAACAGAAAAGGTATTAGATGAGTTCATTTTCTACCTTGGGAAGTTATCTGGTGTTATTAGGATTTCCTAGTAGCCATTGTTAGGTTTTAATATCTAGTGGGCATGAATGAGAGGACTAGGTTTGATTAATGAGGGGTGATATGACCCAAAATATTATGAGTAATGAGTAACTCCATTATAATTTATGTCGTGAGTCTTGTTGTTCTCTTAGATGATATTTTATCCCGTTAGGACTCAGAATAAAATGATGGGGTGTGGTATCCATAGGGTCGTAGGGAAAAGGATATTCATTAGAAGATGTGTGAAATGTTCCAAGTGTGGATTTGGATCCTTCTTGAGGACATGGGATGGGGATATTAGGGGGTTTTAGAGTATTATTGCCTATGAAAGTCATCGCATAGTGTGATCATATATTATTGGAGAATATGAAATTGTGGAAATCATTTGTTGGTTGACATTGAAGGATCCCATATTATATAGTGTGACTATAAGGGTACAACATTGGGATTATATTTTTTAGTGCATACCATAACCAGTGTGAGGGTCACATTGGAAGACATTTATCCAAGGTAAGATGTTTTGGGATGAGGGGATATGTATCAGGAAACTAGCACATTGATATTATACAGTGAACTATATGATGGGTTGTGAGTCTTTTGTGTTGTTATTTTTTTATTATGTGACCTCTAAAGTATATGTGGGGATGGTACAAAGTTCTTTTCACCTCCCAAAAATATTTAGTAATGGTTAATTTTCCATTATACATTCATATAGACTATATATATGGGTATGTGAGTCTATAACATCCCATGAGTCTATAGAGAATGGTTTGTTTGATTGGGTGACCTCTGTTGAGTGGATATGCTTTAGTATTCTTGAATTTGAACTCGTCTGGTTAGGGTCTGGTTGATGAACTACCCTGGGGTTGGTCCTGAAATATATATGAGACATGTCAATGGACACTTCTTAGAGTGATTGGGAAGCATCATGAGATAAATATGTTTGACCATGTCCATTTTTTGTGTGTATTGGGTTATGGTTTTAATGTTTTTATACCCAGAGTCATAGGGTATATGATGGGAATTAGTTAGGATTAAAAAAGTAAAGATGATGGATGGATTTCCACAAGGAATTGAAGAAGTGATTTCTAGGTATTGGGTTGGTATAGTTAACACCAAATGACCAGATGGGTGTATATATCTCTCAAGTGTCATGGTGCCATGGTGAGTGCATGATATGTTAAATAGAATGTATATGTATTTTACTTTTATTTACTTTTCATAAACTTTCATATGTTTTTGTGTATTAGGGATTCTTAGTGATAACCTACTATGTTATATACCCACACCTTACATGGTCATCTCAGAATTCATATAAAACTTATGTCTATTTATTATGTAAAATCATAGGATGTGTAGTGGATAAAATTGGGGGAATCATGATAGGTGTTGGATACTATGATTGAGGTGAGGAATAAGTTTGGTGGTTTATCCACTTGTGTTTTTTAGGTAAATCATTTATATATTATCATCTTGGTGAGTATTCCTTATTTGTGTTGTATGATATTGGATGTTTTTTATTATTTATCAAACATTCTATTTTGTTTAAGGATATGTATGAGCCTTGGTAATTTTTAATTTTATTATGAATTTTTTTAGAAGAGAATAATATCCCCATTTAATTTATTAGGACTTCAATGCTAGATAAAAGACTTAGACCTAAAGGGAGGTAAACTTTAGGTCCTACGATTACTTCAGTACAAGTACTATTAGGTGGCCAATATGGGGTGTTGCAAGGGTTATTTAGAAAAGAAATGGAAGGAGAAATTTATAGGGTCCATTCACTCTTTTTATCTGATGGATTATCCTTGGCATCCCATTATTGTAATCTTGTTTTATAAATTCATAACTAATTATCAAGAAGAAGATGGGAATAATGGATTATTGTATCAATCTCTATATTTAAGACAGAAGATATAATTTTTCAACCAGTTATTCAATATTTTGTGGTTTTCCTCAAGATATTATTGAGTATGGATCATGTTTGTGTTACTTTTATTATCCTCAAAATAGGAACATATTCATTAAGATATCTCCTTTAATAGTTATAGATTGTAATTTCATGTTTCGTCACAGGTTTCCATGTGCAATGAAACATATATATAATAATGAAAACTCCACTATATAATGGATATTGATAGTGGTATAGTGAATTTGAACAAAGATAGATCTATGAATAACAAATACATGTCCCATATCATCCATTATTGTTAGTATACATTTTCTACCCCTTGGTTATATCTCTAAATGTTTCAACATTGCCATAAATATGACCATAATGTGCTATCAACAACAATTGAAAAGAACATATATGATTTCTGAACATATTTTGATGTTTTATACAGGGATTTCCCCCTAAAAAAATATACCACATTCATTTTTATTTATATATCATCAGAGTTGATATTTGGTTCACTCGTTCATATGGCTAGAATCGTGACCTGATCAACCCTTGTCATTTTCAACCTTATCCTTGATGCATATCATAGTAACAATGAATTTTTTCATAATGTTACTATAAAATAGACTATCAAATAAATAAAGAATGAAAATTTTTATTTTTCCTCAATCAATTCATGGTTCAATACAAAAAGCAATCCATGACATGTTTCAGTGGGCACCATGGTGTAGTTTGTCTCCAGTAAAAATATATTCATTATTTTACATCCATATCTTCACTAATTCATATCCAAATTATCCATGATGATGCTGATAATATGTGAAACATGAAAATATTAAAAAATATACAAATTTATCATCTTAAGAAACAATCCAAATTAATCTATAAATATTATTTATATCAAAAAATTATCCAATTCAATAAAATATTTTTTTAGATTTCACAAAACCTCAAAATAATGATTATTATTTTATTGTCAATGCATAAATCATGATAATCTTATGTACCTTATTTTCATTTCTAATCATGAGTTTTATTTATTTTCCATATTATTCTTATTCTCATCAATCTATATCATTGTATTTTTTAATGAACATGTAACAAATAATGATTCACAAAACAATATCTCTCAACAATCCCATGCCTATCTCTTCTAAGAAAACTCATTTATCATATTTTTTTTATTAACTACTATTGATGAGTATTTCTCCCCCATTTCTTGAATATATATAAAAATTCAGATATTCTTTCAATAATAAATTAAATAAAATGAAAAATGGGAACTAAATAAATTAAAATTAGAAGTTTTATTGAGATTATTCAATCCCTAAAACACCCTAAAGTTCCATAATACATCCTTTAATAATGGATTTATCATGATATCAATTAGATTAATTTTTTATGAAACATAATAATTTATAATATATTTTTATTTTACCTTATATCTATAGAAGTTGTACTTGATATCCATATTCTTATACAATCAACTTCTCACATGATGTTTTGATGAATTGTGTAAACATTGGTTATCTCACCATATAAACAAATTATATTTAGATTCCATTCCCATATCAGAATGTATTACATTAAACAAATCGTTTTATTTAGATAATTAAATTCCACAACATTCACAACTACTATTTAACTTAAGGTTACTAGATTTTGTATCATGATGTTTCAAGACACACTTCGTCCCACAATAATGATTTCCTTAGTAGATATTGACTTGAAATAAAAAAAATTGGCTTCCTAATAAAAATATGAAAATATATAAATTCATAATGATGTGTCATTATCATACCACAAGAAAAAATTTATATTTCATTTGCTATAGTTCAGTATTTTTTCATCTTTTAAAAATAAACCCTATTTGAATTTCATTTCTATTATGTAAGTTGGAAAAAAGAAGACTTTATATTTGGTCAAGATGCTAAAATGTAGAGTAATTACCTATGTATAATTTGATTCTCATTTTTATACACATAATAATTATTTATACAAGTAAAATTTAGTCCCATGTAATGTTGTAGTTACGACCTCTCTAGATTCTCCTACTTTGAAACCACATTAAAAACTCATAGAAAAAAATTTCTATTAAAATAATATTTATCCAACTATTCTTATAATATTATACTGAAAAAATACTTTAATATTTCAAATCATTAATATTTCAAAAATATTTCTTATTCATGTGGTATATTTACCATAAAATCTCACATCATTCATTTAAAAATAATTTTATCAATATACACAACCAAAATTAGTCATTTTGTGCAATATACCATGACTATATGAAAATTATCCACTATATGGTTTTTATAATTCCTGATATATAAATTGGTTTTTGGATTAGAATACTATTTCTCGTGCCTTTATTTTTTATAAATATCGTTTCAACATTAATACTTGTAAACCACAATAATCATGTATATATACTCTTCATTGTTCAATATAAACATCATATTCGTGTTCCTTTTTTACAGCTTGTTACATCATGTTTATTTTAAACATGTTAAAATTTATTTAGGGAAATATAACATGATAATTATTAATAATTTATACTAGAGAAATATTATCATCAATTTAAATACCATTGAATTGGGTGAAATAATTGTATTCAATACAATAGTTGTTCTACTCTACAACTTCCTTCTCAATATTCCCAATCCAAAAACCCATCTTTATCCCAATCGAGTTATTATTTTTTAAACATGACACAAATTTATATTTATTATTATTGTCGATATGATATATCTCAAACTTCATTAGTTTATTCTAATTTTAATTTAGTAATAATTTATTAACACTATTTTGTTCAATGTTTGAAATTAGGATACTATGATTTTAATTTTTCAAAATACTCATATTTGAACGTACTTATTTCTATTCCAAAGGTTAATCTCATACACCACATGTATTATATGCATTTTAAATATTGTTCATCCTTTATCAACACCTCCCACATCATGTCATGGGAAAGTCTATTTGTCTTCCTCTATAAATAGATATATTGAGCAGTCCAGGTTAATTTTTATCTACTTCCCTCAAACCCTAGGTTACCACTACACCTCTCGAAACCCTCATTTGATAAATTAGAATATTAAAATATCATAGATTGATTGTTCATTGTTTCATATCAACATATTTTCCTCATTATTCTATACATATAGTTCTTCTCATTTTATTTCCTTATAGATTTTTCTTTATAGGATTATACTATTTTTGGTTATTGTTTAGATCTAGTGTTGATAGTGATTTTCATGATTATATTCTAGAGAGTTTTACTTTTTTTGTCATATCCTTTGGTATTGGTAGTTCCTAACATTTATATTACTTCTCTAATAATGTTGATATTATAATTGATGTATGTGATATATTACATCCCTATTTATTATTAAGTGTCAATTAATCTTATTATATCTCTTTTTCTAAATGGTCATGATAAAACATTAAAACATAACATTCCACCTAAGAAATAACATGTTAAATGATTAATCAAAATGAAGAAAATAGTCGGGAATAAAAAATAATTTTTTCATTCTATTGTTTAATTTAATAATTCAAAATAATCAAATTCAATAGAATAATAATGTTTTAATTTATTTTATCATAATTTTATAACATTAATATGATGTTTTATATTAAAGGTATAACATAATTTCAATAAATAAATACAAAAAATGGTGTTGTTTCCTGTTTTAGTGTTATATTCACGTTTTTGTAATATGGATATTGGTTTACAATCTGATCAATTAATGAATTAAAAAAATAATTACAACTCTTTAATTATAATTATTTTTTTATTTTGTATAATTAAGTAAATTTTTGTGTTTTCAAATCACATGTTTTTTAGGTTTTTGTGTAACCTATTAATATTTACTATGATTTGTTTTTATTTGTTTAGTAGTGTATTTTTTAATCTTTTAGCATGGTTAATAGCATAAAACTATAACAATGTAAAAAATTATGTTGTTTAATGGAATTGGATCAAGAATATTGATTATTTCTCTTATTTTGATTGATTATTTAAATTATTCCATGAAGAAATGTTTATGGTTAATAGTGGTTATATAATTTCCTTTGTTTTCTGTTTGAGGACATAACAAGATTTAATATTTGGTTGCATAAATATTCCAATTAATATGTTTTTTATAAATATAAATTATTTGGGGAAATATGACCACTTTCCTAATATGGAAATCCTATATTACTAAGCTATTTTTCTATAGTATTGTTTCTAGAGGGAAAAAAATTATTTGGAAATGATTGTGTACTGAAAAGATTTTACAACATTATTGTGTTTTATTGATTACATTTTGGTGTTCTATTTATTGATTATCAATGGATTTAAAGGTCAGTTATATTGATATATGGTTTTTTTGATTTGATTGGGAACTATGGATGAGGAATTTATAGGGAACCCTATGTTGTATTGGTGATGATAGATATTGACAATGGTGGGATGGATTTTACTATGCCTAGTTGATTGGGGAACCAAGGTAGTAGGACATCATCAAATCAGAGCTTACTCATCAATATATAATTAATAATTATTGATTACGTTTTAATTATTTCTTGATATCCTCATTGGCTGATTATGTTTTCATGATCAATATCTTACTATAATAAATAATTGATACTATTCACTATGAATGGATCTATTAAGTGGTAGATAATGCTATATCCTAAAGTACCCCAGATTATTTTGAAATATTAAATGTAATGAATAAATATATTTATTAGGTTTATGGAGTTCAAAAAATATGATAAAATAATTGATAAAAAAGAATGATATTTAGAAGTGTCATCGACATTTTTCTTAAGAACAATAAAATTCAAATCATGGAATGAATTAATGTGGATTCATTAAGTCCCAATTTATTAAATAATAATAAATTTTATTTTTGTATGATTTTTTCATATCAAGTCACTAAAAAATAAATTCATGGGTCATGTGAGATGATATTTGTAGATGAGTCTAATGCTAGGTTGTTACCCATCGTGAATTTGTGAATGATATTATTTTAGATTTTCAATATTCATAGGCCACCCCAACTAAATTAGTAAGGCAATAAACACCCATGTATTTTGTGGGGTTATCTCTCCATCACCAATGATTTCAATTGAATGGATAGTTTAATTATACCACTCCATTTCTCTCCCTCAATATGTAGATGAGTAGAAACATCCAAGTCTATATTGAAATATTTTATAAGGTGTTTTAATTCAATAGTTTTAATGTATCATGGTTTATTATACATTTATGTGTGAGTAGTAATGGCTTGAGGTATATCTATTACTTGTATCTAGTAATGGTGGATCTATACTTCCATATTTATACATGCATGGGATATGGTTTGTTTAGGTATAATGATTTTACATAGGCTATAGTAGAATCCATACACACACTTTTTACTACTGGAATATTTTGATAATGAGATTCTATCATCCATAAGAAACTATAATGATGTTGATACTATTAAATAAGGTAAAGTATGACTTACAGGGGGATGAACATAAGAAACTCTCCTTGGGTCATAAGAGAGAAAGATGGAATAGAATTTTAAGTGGGGTAACTTCAATTATATATATTGTTTTGAAATATAATGTCTTACTTGTATATATTACTTAATGACTACTCTATAGTATGCATGGGAAACAATTGTAACATGTTTAAGTGAAGTTTCTATTTTATTTATTTATTTATTAAGAATAATAATTCTTCATTCACATTTTTAAGAGATATTTCAAGGAGATTACACTTGAGAATATACATTATACTAACTTATCAAATATTGGAACACATTTTACAGGTTAGTAATAATGTGTTGTATATTACTCACATAGAATATTTTTAGAAGCTTTCATGAGATACTAGAGTTTATTGTTAATACTCATTTTTATATTATGTAATTATAGGTTTTCATTCATTTTATTCATCAAATTATATGTACTTATATTTCATTATGTTTATGCAAGTGGTCGGTTTTTCTCTATACTTTTTATCTCTTTCTCCTTATATAAAATATAGATAATTTCTCACACATGTTCAATAAATATACCCTTGATTCTAGTGACCAATACAAGGCCTATTATAGTTGGGATATGGATGTCAATACCTCTCTTCATTCATTTTCCATGTTGTTGCGGTTCTATTGGTTTGAAGGGGAATGAAAATGATGGTAATTATTATTATTCTGAAAAAATCCACTTGTGATTCTTTAACTAATTCAATTATCTTTATACATTAATTAAATTATCTAATAAATCACAAAAAATAAATATGTTGAAAATCCAAATCTTTTTTGAATCTTTAAAGTTTAGATTAATCATGATTTTTGGCCCATGGTAACATTATCAGGTAATTCCAATTTAATATTATAAAATATCAAATGTATTAGGAAAACAAAAATCCAAAAATAATTAAGTTTACTATATTAATAATTATTGTATATAAAATTTTACTCTTTACACCCTACCTATCACGTGGATTTTTCAATCAAGATTGAGTAATCTTCAACATGTAATGATCATATCAAATCAAGAGTACACTATAGAAATAAATTATTAAATATCTTTAATTTAGGTAAATTAATTAATTTGAAAAAAATCTATATAATTTTTATAAGTATAGTTCGAGAATGATCCTATCCATGAGAAAAAATTAAAATATTTTGAATCATAAAAAAAGTTTTAATATTTTATGAAATAAAATTTATTTATAAAACTACTAAAACAATAATTTGGTTCTAGTGACATTGTCGTGGATATTATTTAAACAAAAAAATGGAATTGTATCCTCTATGGAATACAAAAAATAGATTGACACAATCTATTTCAAAACATATACATTAATTATGGTGTAAAATGAATTCAAAGTTTCTATATATTGGGAGTTTGTATTGGTATCAAAATAATAAACCAAGGATATTTAAACATTAAATTGGGGACACATTACCACTTCAAACATCCCCATCATGATATTATCTTCCATAACCATGGTTTGGTTCTCTAAAATGATCATTCAACTATAAGCATGATATTTAAAAATGAAACATTCAATTTTTCTATTTTTTCTTTTTTCTGGTCTTAGTAAATCAAATGTGTGGCACGTATGATTCCATTTCATTGTTTTATATGATTTATTTTTCAAAAATATATTCACATTAATAATAAATATAAAATTTTCCTTTTATCATTAAAAAATTTATACTTTATATTTTGTTTTTTACAATAATTTTTTCCTAAATAATAAATTTTTAGAAATTATATATCAATGTGTTTTTCTAGATTTATCCAAGGAGTGGATAATATATATATGGATTTGAAATCAATTTTCCTCTAAAATTTATTCAAATTATTTTGGAATAAGATCATTTTTATGAATAATTATAGTATTAGGTACATTTTAAATAGTTGAAGAGATCAATTGTTGCTTTCTTCATTCATAGAATTAGAAATGTGAACTAGGTTATTCATATGTAAATAATTAAAGAAATATTGAATTTAGTAATGATTATAAATTCTTATGAAAACCAATAGAATTTTATGGTTGATGAAAAAATAATGATAAATATAGATTTTATTTTACTAGAACCTATCTTATGGACAAATGGAGGTCTATAGTAAGCTACATAAAACATGGAAACAAAAACAAAGGTATAATTCCATAGGATAATATAAATAGTATATATTTATTTATACGGTCTCTAGAATTAAATTAAGTGTAATGTTTTTTTATTATCATGGGGTGATTGTATATTATATTAAAATATATTATTAGGATTTTAACAGAATAAATGCTTTAAATTTTGTCTAAAATATAGTGAGTAGTGATTTCTCTGTAGGTTTAAGAAATTCAATTAATGATTTTTTTAAATAGACATTGAATGGGTAAAATTGAAATTTATAAGGGAATGAAAAAAATATTGAATTTTACACTGTATTTAACATAGGGGTTTTCTCTAGTGTGTAATTTTAATAACAATAAATGAATATGTTATTTTATATTGAGTCAAAATTATTAATTTATACATTTTATTTTAATAGTAATAGAAAATCATAAAAACATTCCTAAACATTTTTTTACTGTCATTATATATACCAATGTGTTTTGTTATGTTTTTTGGAAAAAAATTATTTTAAACCAAATTTTGAAATAGTTATATTATAATACGAATATAAACGTCTATTAATTAATCTAAACTGATAGAATAAAGATTTTTCTGGTATTTTGAACCAACAAATATTCTAGAAAATGGTTACACTTATTTGTGGTCTATCAGAATGATAAAATTCATAACCATCAGACTGACATTGGTACTGATATATGGTAATTAACTTTTTTTAGTTTATAAGTTTGAAAAATAATATGAAATTCAATCAAAATATCCAATGCAGAGTATATATATTTTGTATATCAGACTAAATACATAATAGAATTGTTATGGTGTTAAAAAACAATTTCTAACATTCAATTAATCCATATTACTAGGATTTTTTATGTGAAAAATGTCTAGGCCACTGAAAATAACATTTAAATATGAATTTCGGAGGTTCTTCTATAAATAATAGGTCCTTTATGGAGTTGGGTGTTGATGAAATTCACAACTCAAGTAATATAATGAATTCCCATTGTGACACCTCAATACTTTTCATTATAATTTTTAAAGAGTTTTAATTCTATGGAATCCATGTTTAGATTTTATAATACTTAGAAAAATTTAATATTCTATTCATAGTCAAATTGTGGTACTGATTAAAGGATTCCAGGGATAGGAAGATGGTTAATCAGATTCATTAGTTCGAGGAACTTGGGGTCTATGTTGACAAAGAAAAATCATCGTATCGATAGATTCTATGGAACGGAATACAATGACATAAATGTCATTATATCAATGGCATAATGGGTAAGTAAATATAGACCATATATTATGTATTAAAATGGGGATACATTAAGTTTGAGTTTCTAACAACCGTTACTATTTTGATTAAAGAGACAATTATTTTATTTAATCTTTAATGTCATTATTACTTTTATATGTTTATGGTTTTTATATTTTACATTTCATAATTTCTATTGTAAAAAACTATATAAAAAATTTCTTTACACAACATTATAATATTAGTCTTATCATAATTTTTATGATTAAAATAAACTACTGTTTTAAATTTGAATATTACTTGTTCTGATTATTAAACTTTGATAATTGTATGATTCATGTGTCAAATATTTTTACCTAAAAAGGTGTTAGGATTTTTTTTGTTTAATTTTAATTTATAATTATCATGCCTCTTGTATCCATAATAAAATCATACAATCCAAAAATTTGTATAAGAGGAGGTTTAATTGAATACTTGTTGTGTATTTACATTAATTATCAACTGCATGTCTGTTATGTTTTATTATAAAATTCTTGTTTTTTTAATTAAAATAAATTTTCATTATTGAAAAGAGTTTGGATTATTTGAAATTTGGTAGTTTTAAAATTTTGAAACCTTTAAAATCCGATTCTTAGTAGCCCACCTATCATTTATAGTGTTGATTAAGAGTACAAGAGAGATTAGATAATGTCTTTCATTATCAATAATGGCATTGATAACATTGTTATGATTACTTGTGACTATAAGATTTCTAAAATTAAAGTAACATTATTTACAAATCAAAAAAATAAATATAAAATGAATTATAGAGTAAGGAATAACATTTATTGTTCCCTATAAAGGAATATATAATCACTAAATATCATCATGTAAAGCTATTAATATGATATAGAAAAAGATATAAATCACTAACATTCAATCATCAAAAGTTATTGAGACCATATGATCTATGATGATAGTATAATATCAATCATCTCACTTTCAACCTATAGAATATATTGTAACAATGAATTGAAGATACATGACTATTGTGAATAATTTATAAAATCATTGAGATAAGGATTTAATATATAAAACATTTTTTTAGAATAATATATAAAAAAATTTAATGAGTGTAAATCCAAAAGTATATCCATTTATAATACAAGAAGGATTAAAAATATTACTCTTGATGATTATATTAGAACTCTCATGAAATATGAATGATGATTCAAAACAGATGTTGAATAAAATGTAAAATAATAATGGTGGAGTTTCTTTCCCAAAAACCTCTATTGTTCCTAATTCATATTAGTTTTTAAATAAATTTTAAACACAAAAAACAATAAATTTATTATTGAATCATATTCTAGTTCTTCAACATCTTCAAAAATTTCATTCAAAATATTTCTAGAGGATGGATACAATTGTGTTTATGAAAATGTTTTAGTATAGATACATGAAAATTCACAAGGATAAAAATGATAGGATATAATATTATGACGGTATTTTTTATGAAACTAAGAAGATATTAAACATTTGATTGGATTTTCATATTCTTATAATAATAAACTATAAAAGGAGTAATTATAATATAAATGAAAAAAGCTATTATAGGAATAAAATCCATAAATTTTTGAATGATTATTTCACTGGGAGTGTGAGTGGTGGATACAGTTATTTAGATAATTCATCAGAAAATTAATCTTGTAGATAGTGGAATATTTTATTTTTTCCAAAATCAAAAATGTAAATAACAGTGCAATCGAAAAGTTATAAATGCCAAAACCCTTACGAAAATTAATTTAAATGAAAAACGATATGATAATAATAATGTGAAACATTCTATATCATCTTATGATAATCCTACCCAACTAACGAGTATAATACTCTTACTATTTATGAAGAAAATTCTTATTTTTGATAAACATTTATAAAATAAAAATTTTAAACATTTTAAATAACGTGATAATTTCTATGTAAAACTTATTAAGGAAAACTCAAAAATAACTACACTCAATACTAAAATCTCATAACTTTTTAAATAACTTTATTAGTCAAATTTTGAAAAATAAAATCTTTGAAAAGACCATGAAAAACTATTTTTATGAAAAATATTTTAAAAAATTATTTTTTGAAACATAGGTAGAAAATTAAAATACAATGGATAAATATTAACTTTTAAAACTAAATTATAATGTTTCTAGATTGATGAAAATATTATATTAATTTACCACCATGAATGAAATGTTTGATAATATGTAAAAAAAATATACCTCTTATTAATATTTACATATTGGCTTTTATTTATAAAAAACATTGTTTTAAAAATATTAATTGTGTTGCAAAAATTGGTCCATTTTTTCACAATTTTTTAAAGCTCTGGACAATTTAAAAATAAATTTCTTATAAATAATTTACAATAATTACTTTTTTATAAATCATAATTTTGAAAGTAAATATTATATTTAAACATAGTATTGTTATTCAAATTTGTTTTCCTATGATTATGTTTTCTAATAATACTATACCATAGAAGGTTTCAGTTCCAAAAAAATATTTTCATTATTTCTTAGAAAATAAAGATAGTACTAGAAACAAAAAACTTTTGGTATGTAGATTGTTGTTTCAACATTAATATATCTTAGAACAAATACTTTTTTTATAAGATAATAAGGATGAATGGTGGCTCTTTTATCTTCCAATGAAAATCCTCAAAGTGATCATATTTGTATAGGTAATATTTTTTTTTCATGGAAAATCCATAATTTTGGATGTTTTTTTTTCTGAAAGACTTAAGAATTTTTTTTACATATTATTAGATAATGTGATGATGGTAATCATGGGAAGTTAGGAATAAGAAATCTATTATACATAGCTAAAAAATGAGTTTAATCATTCATCTAATTGACCTGAGAATATTTACACTTTAAAAATAAAACACTGTTGAAGAAAATATCTACCTTTAATTAGTGCAATTTGAGATCAATATTGTTAATGGAATATAATTTTAGTATAATGTAATAATTAGACATCATCTAAGATGACTAAGAAATTAATTGTTAATTATTTATCAGAACATAGATCTGATTTTTAAAAAGTTTGTGATCCTTTTCAATTTGGTAGGAAAAATATGTCATGTTTCAAATATTTTGATGATGTTTCAACTTTTAATGATTTACAATTAGTTCAAATGGACTTATTTAGTCCTAAAAAACTTTTTTTGTTGGCTTAAAATACTATTTATTTTTTTACTTAATCATTAAACTAGGAAAACATGGTTATATTTTCTAGAAAGAAAATATGAATCCATTTTTCGTTTTAAAAATTCTATATCCAGAGTTAAAAATGAGAAGAAAAAAATATATTATATGTATTGATAGTGATAATTGAAGATACTTTTTAAATTATCATTTTTCAACTTTTTGTATTAAAAAAGTTCTTTTACATAACTTTTCATCCCCCAGAACTCTATAGAAAAACGGTGTAGTTGAAATAAGAAATAGAGTTCATCATGAGATAACTAAAACATTGTATAGTGAATAGAAATTTGTAAAATATTTTTGGGATAAGTAATTTATTACTTCATGTTACATATAAATTTTTATTTGATTAGTCATTTTATTAATAAAAATACTTATGATTTGTGGATAGGAAGAAAAAAAATGCCTTTAATGTTTTTGGATGAAAAGTATTCAGCTTGAATACTAAAGATAACATAAACAAATTTTCACAAAAGTATAATATAGCATTATTTTTATTTTTTCCCATAACGATTAAATATTATAGGTTTTTTAATATAAATACTAATACCATTAATGAAATTGTATATGTTAACTTTGAGTAAACTAATCCATTTTTTTAAAACAACCTAAATTAACATCTTCAGTTGTTATTTCAAAAACAAATTTTGATAATTTGTTTATATGATCTTATCAAAAAGAATAAATCCAATATTTTGATGCTAATTCTTCTAATCATAAATATTTCCAACTTATTTTTGATGAACATTCTCTTAAAACCCCTTAAAATAAGTTTTTTCCTTAGATTTATCCTACTGTTAATATGATTAGTGATGTAGGTCAACTGGTTAGGACATAATTTTCTTTGATAAATGAATTTGAAAATATTGATTTCTTATATCAATTTGATCCAAATAATTATGATAAGGCTTTTGGTAATGAGGATTGGATAAATGTAATTCAATATAAAGTAATTTTTTTTTTGAAAGGAACAAATTATGTAGTTTAGTTGAACGACTTAAAGATACTTCTATAATTGGAGTAAAATTGGTTTCCCATATTAAATGTGATGAAATTGTATAATAGTAATTATCAAATCTAGTTCTAATGATAATGGAAAATAAAAACAAGATTGAATAGGCTATGATGCAACCTTTGCTCGTGTATAAAGACTTTAAGTTACTTGAAATCTTCTAGCATATACCACATTTTTAAATTTCAAACTATTTTAAATGTATATGATGTGTGTTTTCCTTCATGGATATATTCAGTAAGATGTTAATGAAGACCATACACATATGATAGAAAATAAAAAAAACATAATATTTTTACAAACCTAGCAATGAACATTATGGAATTAAACAATCCCCAAGATCTTGGTATGATAGGATAACTAGATTATAATTGTAAATTTTTTTAATTGAGCTATGGATTCAATACTTTTTATAAATTATGTAAATAAAAATATTCTAATTTTACAAATATATGTTGATGATATTATATTTGGTTAAACATGATAAAATAATTTTTTTTCTTTCTGTATCATAGGAAATATGAGTTTGAAATGAGTACGATGGGTGAGTTAACATGCTTCCTCAGTTTATAAATTTCAAAAAAACTAGAAGGAAATTTTATATAACAACGTATATATATATATAATATTTACTTAAAAAATTCATTTATGACAACACGAAAATTAATAGTACACATATTGTAACCTATAATAATATAGATCATGATGAAGCTAGGAAACATGTTTATTAGAAAACTTTTTTGTTCTATTACAGGAAGTTAAATTCACATGAAAACTATTCATTCGTATTTAATGTTTTCAGTATTATTTTGTGCTAGACAAAAATCTAATCCAAAAGGCTCCAATCTTAAATATATTAAAAGATTAATTCATTAAATTATAAGAACTGTGGAATTAGGATTGTTCTATTTATTTGGAAATTATTTTGAACTACATAATTTTTTGGTTACTAATATTACTAGATGTAGAATGTTTCTTAAAATTAAAATCATAACATGACACATTTTAAGAGAAGAATTAGTTTCATGTTCAGGTACAAAACAATACATTGTATCGGTTTCTATTGCTGAAGCTAAATATGTTGTAGCCTGAAGTTTTTGTGTGAAAATGTTGTTGATGTAACACACACTCACTGAAAATATCATTCATTTTACTAAAAAACAATTTTTTTGTGGAAATAGATGTTACTTCCCCCTATGTAAAAACACAGCACATCAAACACAAGCTAAAAATAGATGTTAGAAACCCTTTCCTTCATGATAACCAACTTAGGGAACATATAATATTATAATTCCTCAGAATTAATGAACAAAAGGATGATTGTTTTATAAAACCATTAGTTTCAATAGATTTGAATAGATTAAACCAATGTTATAAATGATCAATATTAATGAATTATTGATATATAATTCTTTATTACAAACCAAATTTCATTAATTAACTCATTTTCAAAGGTGATGTATATATGTTATTAGTTTTATAAAAACAACTAGTTTTATAAAATTTTCTATTTTTCGAAAATATTAATATTTTATAAAATATTTTTCTTAAAAAATTAATCAGAATCACGTTGGTTATGAAAACATTCGAGGACTAAATTTATTATAAAACATTTGATGTTAAAATTTCATGATATAAAAATTTTAATGAACAATTTTTAAAGTAAAAATATCTAAACATCAAAATTATTCTAAAACATCTGCACAATATTTATTAGAAACAATATTGTAATAAGTTTTGTTACAAAAATATGAGGAACATTTAACTCACATCGATGAAAATATTATATAATGAAAGGTACTATAATATTATTTTTGATTTTGTTTTTATACATTGATTTAGTTAATCAATATTTTTGTATATTTTATTGCAGTTTTTTTTAAAAAAAATTCATATATAAAAGTATTGAAATTAGAATGAATCTCACTTTGATAAATGGTTTCCTAAAAAGTATTTATGAGTTAAATATTATATTAAAAAAATTCTTCAAATAAATATCGATCATTAGATTAAAATGAATTTTAATTTGATCTATTAAAATATTTTTTGGGCACGAATGGACATTTCTTATGCCTATATAGAGATGTTTATATCGTTTCCCACATTGATATTCTCATATTTATAAAATGACTATTGATTCACCATTAAGTGCTAACTCTAATTATTTTTCTTTCATCCAATCGAAAAAATGAAGACTCGATTAGATGGAAACCATGAAAGATTTCATGAAGTGAAAATATTTTAGGGAAATAAAAGTTGAGATAAAATGTTATAAAATATATGATTAAATACATCCAAATATAATTAGTATTCAAATTAGGAAAATTGTTTTTATAGAAAATCCATAAATATGGATTTTTATTTGCATTTATCTAAAATTATTATATAATTTTATGATTTTGTGTAAAATTTCTCATTTTAGGAAGATGGAATTGTTTTTTCTATTTTTAGACAAGAGTACACATATTATTTCAGATATGTAACAGATCATGTAGATGTTCATTATCAGGGTGAGTCCTAGCTTCCCTCACACAATTTACCTGATAAACATGGAAATTTGCTAAAATAGAAATATGAGGCCTAGTTTTTTCCATGAAATAATAAATTAAAAAATGTATCAAATATTTCACCAGATGAAGGTGTTTTCACAATATGTATTCAAGGTTATCTCATACATAGAAAAGGTGACAAACATACCCTGAGAGTATCATATATATTAGTTTTGGATTATGTGATGAACATGATTAAAAGTAAGATGCTAATGTTTGTGCACATTATGTTGAAATAATATAACAAATCCTAGATGAAATCCAATACTGTGATGTTTCCTTATTTTATAAATAAACTTCTTATCAATTGTATGGATATTTTCAATATTAAGAATAAAACATAGATGATGAGAGAGAAGATATCCATTATTGGGGAAGACAAAATTTTGAATTTTTATTTAGTCACTGACTCATTTTTTAAAGAAAAATTCCAATGTATGTGGATCTATGTCAAAAGAATTTGTAGCTAATAAATTAGATGTTGTTATGAAAATAAAGTAGGAATAGTCTCCTGTGAAATAGAAAAACTGAGAAAAGAGAATATCCCATAAATATTTCAAAGGATTCATCAATCAAAACAACAAATAGCTTCCCATGGATTCAAAATTTGGGATTGATATGGATGATTCCTTATCCTTGAAAATCCTGTTAGATGACAAGTAAAAATAGGCCCAAAAAAGAAAGAAATAGAAAAAGGGATTTATAAAGGAAAAATATGTAGAATATTTAATGACGAATGTGGGAAAATATTTACATAATTCACTATTAGTGCATCATTTGTTATTTTCCAAGTATTATTTTCAGATATTATAAGGATTTATATTGAGTCCAAGTGCTGAGATGGTGTGTTATTCCAAGGCCCAGTGCATATGGGATATCTTTTTAAAAAATATAAAAATATTTAATAGCGCATGTGTGTGGTTTTCCTAAAAAACATGAATAAATCTTAAACGAGTGCCTACATTAGAAATCAGAGGGAACCATTGAGTTTATAATAGTGTATTTATCCTAGGAATGACCTTACATTGGTTGAAGAGGGACTTTTGTAAAATAGGAATCGTTGGCCTAAAATAAATAAAAATAAATTAATAAAATTATTTTTATTCATATATTGATGTAGTGAGGCTGTTTATCCTTTAATAAAACTATTTTTTAAGACCATTGGTTAGAATAATAACCCTATAATTCAAAGGGGATGTTTTAAAAAGAACCTCTGGAGAATTTTTCTAACAAACGATGATGAAGCATTAAACTGAGAATCGTTGCACACTAATCTGGATAGATCTACCAATAATGACGATGTCATGACTGTACTTCTCCATTGAGTGATTATAATTAAGGAAGGGAATTTCATTTAATTCATTATTCATCGTTATTGATTTCTATGATAAATGAGGACTACTCCATGAAGAGATAATCCCACGGATCGACAGTATTTGTAGGATAGTATTATTTTATATGTTCATCATGATTTATTTAAGTTAATTTTTTAAACCCAAATATCTTATTCTTGATTGTTGGACATGAATTCATGGAAAATGACCATAAAACATTATACATGTTCATTTATCCTGCCCTTATTTATGTTCTTCTCTTATGAGATCTCTATGGTCCCAGATCGACCTTTCCCGGGGGTTTTGAACACGATCAGATCCATGGATTTGAGGTAAATTTAGAATCGAGCCCCATATCAGTGTATATCAATAAAAAAGGAGCTCAATTCAGTTGTCATTTTGATTTTCAAGATTCATAAGAGGCACAATTGTTAGTACAATGGATCACCATCATGTGTCGGTGGCGACTAGTGGACTAAATTGGCCTGCGAAGGTGGAGCACATGAGGGCAGTAGATCAGTGAGTGGTCGGGTATAGTAGCAGTAGACATAGTGGAGGTATCCGGTTGAGCCAGACTGTGGTAGTAGGAAGCATGGGGTTGTTGTGGCAGACATAGGGATCCAATGGGGTGGGTGAAGGGTGAAGCAGCGGCGATGCCATGTGGGGTACAATTGTGAGCAGAGTGGTTCGAGCCAGGTGGGTCGGGTCATGCCAGTAGGCTAGGTCGGGTCAGTGGGCTGGGGCAGGCTGGTGGGATAGGCTGGGCCCGTGTTGGATTTAGGGAAACTGGATTTAGCTAACGATGGTTGATCGCGATGGTCGACCGGTTTCCATGATAGATTCAGATACCACATGGGTAGAAACCATGTGGATGGACCATGGAAGTAGACCACATTGGTTAGTTAGCACAGTAGGTGGATTGACTATGAAAGTTAGTTTGCAGGCACAATGACCTCACCAATTTCAAATAGTCATAACTTCAAAATGGATCATCTAATTTATGATCTCCCTATTGTATTGAGACCATAACATTGGGATCAAAATTTTGTTACTATTTGGGTATTTTTAGTTTGAACCAATATAGGTTGAGGGTGTTACCTTGGTCCATTCCTCATGGGTACAATGTGGCGTTTCATCCATATTAATTGATTGTAATCCTTTCTAGAAGATGAATCTCATATAGAGTTTTGGTGTCCCTATATTAGACTAGTGTAAAATCCTCTACCATCCATATTTGAGTTTCTGTAATTTTTATAACCTCACTAAATAGGGCATTGATCCTCTATCTAATTGGCTACATCTATAGGGTTTGCGGTATTGTTGACATGTGATCCCCTTTGTAGCAGGTTGATCCAGATTGGGTTCATGGCATCACCCTGTGGTCTTGGTCATTACCCCCTCTCTATGTATAATGGTTTTCTTAGACCAGTGGGTTCTCTTTCGGTGGGTCCTAAATTATCTAGACCTCTTCGTCGAGTGTCTCTAATGGAATAATGTCTAGAGGAGTGAGTTCTACCGAAATGCGTGTGCACCAAGCAGAATCATGTAGCTGGAAGTTTGTTATGACTAAATGATGATGTGGAGTCTCTACATAGTATATCTAGGATATATCTCTCTATTGGTATATGTTATACATAGATTATTATATCTTGTATTGTTCTGAATTACATGGTTCTTTGTGTTTATGATTTTTGGGGTGTCCTAGGATGTATCATTAGACTCACCCCTACACGTGCTTTTCCCGCACCTGTCATGTCTAGTGCAGATGAAAACCCAGTTGATGGTGTCCTAGGTGAACCAAGAGTCGGTGTAGCATAGCTAGAGTTGGGTTGTTCTAGGCTTTTTCCAAGATCATACCTTGGACGTAGTCCTTGCCCTTGGAGTTGGTTAGACTCTTAACAGTTTCAGTTGGAATTTTTTACAGACTCTTCTAGTGGGATCATATTTATCTGGACAAACTTTTCCATAACATCTTGTTGTAGTCTTGTTGTTGGATTGTAGTTGTATGAATTAATTATATCATTTGTTTTACATTCCAACATCTGTGTCGTAGAGATGTGGGTGTGTAAATATACAATACGATAATGCCTCCCATTTGTGGGAAATTTCATCTCAGTGCATTTATACATCCCAAAGTATATATGAGGTAGGTTTTGGGAAGTCATCACATGATTCCCTAGGGTATGGGTCATTAATGACAGTTATCATAGTGGATCAATTCTACATTACAATGAGGAGTTTGTGAGGTTGGTTTGGGTTACTATGTTAAGTGTTTCAAGTGAAGATTTCAGGACAATGACTCTAGTGTTGGTGTGGTGGCTTAACTATCCATACAATAGGACTATGAACACATATATTTAGACTCAGTACATGAAAAAATTAATTGTTGGGAGAAATAATGGTACATGAATAGTATAAGAATCTTTGAGTCTTCAATGTTTTTCTTGAGTCATCTCCCAAGATATACTCTCTTTACCATGGTACATCATGTTATAAACTAGGATTACCCCCACCATGAAAACTAGCTAGGATTCCACCGCATGATCATGAGAATGATCCTTCTATTGAGGAGGCATCGATACAAAGGCATGTACTGGAGATAACACCCACATGTTGTTAAGAAGCTATACCAGCACTCGTCGAGACGTAACTACTATCAACACTACCAACTGAGGATAAACCCCTAATGAAGTAATTGCAAGATTTTTATAGGTTTTGACCTCCCTAGTTTCAGGGTGATCTAGACCCATAGATAGTTGTGGATTGTCTTGAGGAAGTCACCCATGTTTTCTACATTCTGAGGAAGCCCTCCAGTCATATGGAAGTCTTTGTCCTAAGTCCTCTTTTTGGATCTATGGGGCGATGGTGGATCTTGGTGACTAAGTCACATGTCAAGACATTTATATCTGTGATATATATATAGCATCTTTTTATATAATAGTTCTATCTATCCATGTTGTGATTGATATTGATAGAAGATCTTCTGTATCTACAGTAGGGTAGTGTGACAGTGGCAGTGAATTTAGAAACATTTTTTGATCTTTATCACTACTCCTTAGACTTTGTAAGAGTCCATTTATTCAAGGATCATACCTTTCAGTAAGTCTTATGTTGATACATTAAGTATATAGTGTCCCCCATAGAAAAACCACCTATGTGTGGGTGCGTGAGTGAGCCCTATTAGTGGAAGGTTTTTTTGAAAGAGAAGATGCTAATAGTGAGAGTTAGAAGTGGTCACCTGGTAGTTGAGTCTTCTATGGAAGGATATTAATGGATTTTATAGGGATCCATGAAGGTCAGGAACTTCAAGAGGAGATCAAGTGATTGAAGTTCAGTAGTGCTGGGCTCTGAGGGTGGCTTGAATCAACCAAGGGTAAGGTAGGGTTTCTCATGCGACTATTGGAGGAATCCTACATGATATTTTCCATCCATTCATATAGCTGGCTGAGGGATTTGTGAGGGAACACCTAGAAAAAGACAATGACTGGATAAGGGATGTCCATAGGGCCACAGATGTGGAAGAGGGGCCGATAGGGTAGTATGAGGTGGTCGGAGGTTTGACCTATTACCACCACCAACCTCAGGTGTTCCACACCTTGATCACGGAGTAGGTGGACAAGGATGAGGCCATATACAGGCTATGGAGGCCTCTAACTATGAGTATGTAGGGATTACATGAGGTATGATCTATTTTTTCTACATTTTTAGTAGTATTGATAGACATATGAGACAATTATTATTTTTATTCCATGAATCTTGTTTGAGACTCAGATATTACAGTTGAACCATTGACTAAACCCTTATGCTTTGATACTCTTATAGTATGGGAAATCATGATCGCACACTAGTGTCGATAGTGTATTCTGACTTTTGGAGGAGAGAGTTTTGATTAGGATTTATTGGTACCAGCGTTCAGGCCATATGAAATCATTCATAGTATGGACTGGTTACCCACATTTCATGTTGAGATTGACCGTTTTAGGGAAAGAGTCTGTTTTTATATATTGATGAGACTACGTATTCCTTGGTTGGTTAAAATTAAATTAATACAATATAAGATATACTCAAGCATAGACGAGTGTATCTGATTACTCATTCATTGGAAATCATAACCCTTAGTGAAATGGATGTTATGAGTCCTTATTTTCCTTCATTTGTGGTACAGTATGAGGGCATCTTTCCTAAAAAAGTTCCAGGATTACCTCCCTGTTGAGTGATATAATTCTAAATTAATCTACACCATGGTGTGACACTGATATCTACACATGTATGTCATATGGATACCACATACTTCATCAGATGAGGGTATAGTTGGAGGACATACATAATTAGGGCTTCGTGAGACCCAATGTTTCACCCTGGGTAGCCCAGATTTAATTTTCAAGAAGTCATATGAGAGTTGGAGGTAAAGTGTGGATTTATGGTGCATAAACTAATTGGTCCGGAGGAACATGTATTCACTACCAAGGTTCTATGAACTCTTTTATCAGTTGAAGAGGGCATGATGGATCTCTAAGATTGGCCTCATATAAAGCTATCAAAAGCTATGAGTATGTAATGAGGATATACTGAAGAGGTATTTTAGATGTTGTTATGTTACTATGTGTACTTGATGATGAATTTTAGTGTGATAAAATAACTAGAAGTGTTTATGGGACTCATGAACCAGATATTTCATCCTTACTTAGATCCAGTTGTGGTGGTGTTCACTGATGACATCCTAGAGTAATTCGAATCTGAGGAGGTGTAGATGAGACAATTGAGGATGGTCTGGTACACTCCCTGAGAGAACCGGCTTTATCTAAAGCTCTCAGAGTGTTAGTTATGGATTGTAGAAGTCTATTTTCTGGGATACATAATCTCATAGGTTGGAGTTATGGTGGATCCAGTGAAGATTTTGGTATTTTTTCTTAGGTTCCACCCATGATTATTACCAAGGTACAAAGATTACTTACATTGTAATGGTAAAATCAAATGTTTCTACCCAACTTCTCTATAGTGGAAACACCATTTGCATCATTGAAATGGGAGGGGAAACCATTTGTGTGGATGAAAAATTACCAGCAGTTCTTTCAAGAGCTGAGTTGGAGGAAGACGAGTACTCCCATCTTGAGGTTACCAGATGAAGGAATTGAGTATGTGGTGTACTACAATGCATTATAGAATGAGACTAGTTGTGTCCTGAAATATAATAAATTCGTGAAAACCAATGACTCATGCCATTTGTGACCACATGATAAGAACTAAGTGACTCATGATCTTGAAATAGTAGCAATATTATTTTCTTTGAAGATGTCGTGACACTACCCAATGGGTGATTGGTTAGTATTATACTCTAATAAAAATATAATCATGTATATAATATCCCATAAACATATTAAATTTAGGCATACACAATGGATTGGGTTCCTCCAGGACTGGGACATCAAGATTTTTTTTAATCTGGGGAAGGGGAATGTGATGGAATATTATCTCAGCAAAAGATACAGTTCCCAGTTACTTAACAAGGTATTAAAGAAGTTGGCCCCATTGACGGTATTCTTTATGGATGGATGCAGAGATCTTTACCTCTGGATGACGGTTGTCACCCCTCTACTCTTACAGTGAGTTAGGGAGGCCCAACATGGGGATATTGACTACATGACCCTATTTTCTCAGATGTTCATAGGTAATTCACCTAATTAAAATTCAAAAGGTGGGGTGAAAATCATTATTTTCATTGGAAATGTGATGATACATGTGATGTTGTTGGAGGAGGATTTTATGGAGTTTCATACATTCCATTTTGTAGTACATCCGAGTGATTCAACGATGTACACGGACCATTGATATATTTTTTGGAGGATAGGGATCATGAAAGAAGTTTCAAAGTGGTTTTTTTATGCCTTACTTGTTAGTAACTGAAGGATGAGAACATGATGTTAGCTTATTTTTTTGATTCCATTGAGGTACCAGAAACGATGTGGTATGGGATATCTATAGACTTCGAGAGTGTCTTACCATTTTCGACCATGGTATATGATGCCATCTGGGTGATCGTTGACTGACTCAATATGTCATCCATGTTTTTCAAAATCCGATAGTAGAGTTCAGTATAGAGCTTGGGACACCTCTACACACAGGAGATAGATCAACTCTGTGGATTTCCAATGATTATTGTTTATAACTTTTATTCTATATTTAAATCCTTCTTGTGGGAGGGATTACAAGAGGTGTTTAGGACCTACTAGAACTTGAACACATCATTTCAACCACATATGGATGGCCATCCTGAAGATAACATTCATGTTTTTGTGGAAACTCTATGATCTTTAATTATAAACTTCGATTGTAGTTCGTACGATCTCTTATAATTGGTGAAGTCTACAAAAAACAAAAGATACCGTTCCACCATCAGTATGGAACCATTTGAATCGTTGTAAAAGAAAACCTGCAGGTCGCCGCATTACTGGACTGACCTAGGAGAGTCAGCACTCATTGCCCCAATGTCTGTTCAAGATACTGAAGTGAAATTTCACATCATCTGGGAATGGATGAAGACTGTATAGAGCCTTTATATGTCTGACTCTGATAGGTGTCAGAGGCCATTTTAGTTTTATGAAGGAGACCAAGTATTCCATCATTCAGCTCAAGGGGGTTATAGAGATTTGTTTGGGGTGGCATGCTATCTCCGAGGATCACTAGCCCTTTACAAATACTTCATAGAGTTGGAATTGTGGCGTACTTCTTATCTCTACCTATATAGTTGGATCTGGTACACGACATCGTCCACGTGTCTCAACCGATGAGGTACACCCGTAACCCACCAGATGTGATCGATTGGGGAGGGAAGAAAATTGAGTGTAGAGAAAATTTTGATGATTACCCAATAGAGATTGATGAACTAAAAGAGAGGATCCTATTAACGTGATCTATTCCTTTGGATCACATTTGGTGGAACCATGGGTATCTCTAGGACATCCCATGGTATTAGGAGGCTTAGATTCATACTCAGTACGTTAATCTATTTGTGTATCCCTTAATTTTTCATTTTGTGGATGTAAATCCTTGAGGTGGAAATAATGTAACATCCCCCATGTTCCTGATCATTGGCTAATAAATCTTGTCCAATGATGATAAAACAGTTTTCATTTGAACTTTTCCTCTTATCATCACATTCATCAATATTTGGATCCCCATGGTCTAATATCAGTTATTCATGGTGGTTCCGAACATGATTAAACCACCACTTATAATAAAAAACAACAACGGGGGATAAAAAATTGTATATTAGGACCCAATGAGCTCATATGTATGATCATATCAAATTTTTCTGCATTAGAGGAGGCACAATGGTCTATAGAAGGGACCACTGGAGCATGGAGATGATAACTAGTAGCACGCAACACCGGAGCACGTGTGGGTGGTAGAGGCGGATACGGTAGGCATCCACATCTTACTGTGAAGACGGGCATGGGGAGATAACAGGGAAAAAATATGTGGATGTGATAGTCATTCCATGTGGGGCACAATAATTAGCAGAGTGGGCATGGAAAGGTGGGTTGGTTCAGACCAGTGGGATGGGTTGATTCAGAGGGTTGGGTCAGGAATTTGGTCTAGCACAGACCCAGTTCAGACTCACGTTGAATCTAGGGAAACGAGGGCAGATCCGGTTGTGGTCAACCACGGTTCCTAACCATGATTTTTGGAAGCTCGAGATACCATGGGAGTAGTGATCTCATGACCACATCGTGGTGGTTGATTGCAGCTGTCAGTTGGCACGGTAGGTTGATCGACCGTGATTGTCATTCAGTGGGAACAATAGCCTCTCCAATTTTAAATAGTCATAAAATCTAAATGTAGAGTCAAATCAATGATCCTTATGTTGTGTTGAGACCCTACAATTGAGACAGTCATATTGAGGCCAATTGTGCGTTTTTAGTTTGGCCCAGTATAGGTGTTGTGTGTTCCCTTGGATCATTCTCAACAGTACTCTGGGAAATTACATTCACATCACTGGATTGTAATCCCCTCTAGAGACCAATTCACAGATAGAGTTGATGGTTTCCCTCTATAAGACATGAGTGCAGTACTCTCTAATCCCTAGTAGAGTTTGTGGAATCATCTTAACATCCCTAAGAACTACGTTGATCGTCTATATTGCAAGCCACATCATTGGGGTTAGAGAAATCAATGGAATGTGATACCCTACAAAGTTGGATGATCAAAACTATCTTTATGGTGTCCCCCAATGGTCCTGGGCACGAACCCCTCTCTGTGTATCATAGTATTCTTAGAATTGAGTTTTCTCTTTTTGTAGGGTCCAAATGGGATATACATCTTCATCGAGGGTCTTTGATTACATCATTTCTCAAAGAGTGAGGTCAGCTGTGAAAAGTGTGCATCAAGTTAATTCTCATGGCTGGTAGTTGGTTTTGACAACCTGATGGGGTGGAATATCTCCTAAGTATATATAGGTTCTAATTATTTCTTTTTAACTTTTATACATTCATTTTTACATCTTGTATGGAGATGAATTACACTATGCTATGTGTTTAGGGTTTTCGGCATGTTCTACTAAGTATTTTTATGCTCACCCATATAATGGATTTTCCCACATAAGTCGTGTCTTGTCCAGATCAAGGAAATGTTTATGGAATTATCAGAGGAGTAGGAGTGGGTGGAGAATAGATAGAGTTGGGATGACTGGGATGTTTAGCGAGATCATACCGTTTACATAATCCTCACACTCAGAGTAGATTGGCCTATTTATAATTTCTGTTGGAATTATGTATAAACTCGTATGGTGGGCTTGTATTTGGGCCAATTTACTTTTTCATAACTACTCTTTATACTCTGGTTGTGGGATAATAGTTGTATGAATGCATTCTATCAGCTATTTTACTTTTCATCCTTTTGTGGCTAGGAGATGTGTGTGTGAGTGTGTGTAGGTAAATTAGGCTAATTCCTACTCGATTCTAGTCACGATCCCCTAGCTTATCGGATGAATTCTTGGGATAGTCACAACACATACCCCTCTAGGATGGGTCATGATAGGTATCACTTACAACACTTTATGTTTTACAATAAGCTTTTCATACCAGAATAGTACTTCACACTAATTAGATCAGTCTAGATGTCGGCCTAAAGTTTTTGGAAATTCCAGTCTCATACTCAATAGTTCCATCAGCTACATGGAAGGGTAAATAATATGAAATAAGAAAATAATTCATTGTTACAGTATTTCTAATCAAATATATCGGTCACTAAAAATATTGTACAAGGATTTACTAGAACAATGTCGTAGTTTGAGAAAGAACATGGATATGAATAATAAGAAGATGATTGAGAAGAATACGAGGAAGAAGAAGAATAAAGTGATTATGACTAATCAAATATTAATGAATAGAGAATAGAATATAATAGTACATCCGAATGATCATCATAAAAAACAACTATCTTCCCAATTAAAATATGATCCATATTTTGATGGACTAGAAGAAGAAAAATTCCAATCAAAATATATAGGACTCATCATTAAAGGAAGAGAAAGAAGATCGTAAATACATTATAAAATTATATGATACAGTTGAATCAAATAAGGAAATTTACATTATTAATTTTTCAGAGGAGGGAAACTTTATAAATAAATGTAAATATAATTATGAGATGAATGAAAAAAAATCAAGATAAAATTTACCTTTTAAAATTCCATGGATATTATTCATCAAAATTAAATTTCATTAACATAGCATGTCCTATCAACAAAGAATATTGAATAAATAAAAATCCAAAAAATGTAAATAGTAATAATTAGATAAGTCACTGACGGTAAGGAAAAAAATTATGTTTATATGATAACTTTATTATTGTCCTTGTGGAGCAGTTATGCAAAAAAAATTAAATTTTGATATTTTAAAAAAAATATTTCAAATTAAAAACAAAATGGTGAGTCTAAAATAATAAAATATAAAAAATAAGTACCACTCATAATTTTTATGCTGTTAAATTTTATAATAAGATTACTAAAAGTATATAAAAATTAGTAAGGGTGGTTTGGAATAAATTTTTTTTACTTAAAAGGTTATTCATTCTAAATTATTTTTCAATTTTTTATAGTATATGCTAATATGTATTTTTAATTTTGGTAAATTAAATTATATCTCATTCAAAAAATTATCAATCATTTCATGGGGATAATTTTTCACTGGACATAATGATTCATCATGATCCAACCTACTGCATATCAAATATGGAACCCCATATTTGAGAATATCCAATACCACATTATGTAATGTATAAGTATGTAGTAAATTGTTATTGAAGTAACTATAATGATAAACCCTATCAAATTAATATCTTTACATCAGATATCGATCAAAACATGACAAAATAATTCATATAAAATTTTAATTTAAATCACTTAACAAATAATTGAATTTAAAATGTTATGAACAAGTCCCACTCTATGGGAAATGATAATCATCTTTATAATAGGAACAATATATTATGACATAATATAAATTCTTATCAACATGATGGATCCTTATTTTAGTTAACTAGTCGATATTATATTTATCTTTCTTAAGTTTTGGTCATATTTTTGTGACTTATTGTGGCTTTCGGGATAGTGTTTGGCTTTGATGTGTGGTTTTGTTATATCTCTCTAACGTATAAGTAAACTAATTAATAGAATCATTTTGGTTTATAACATCTAGAAAAATTTATTCCTCATTTACGATTCTGTGAGTTTAATCACCATAAAAACATCTTCAAGTGCAGTAAGTGTTACCATATATTGGTGTTATGTGTAGAAAAATCATATTGCTACTTCAAAATATTATAGTTTATTTTACTTTTAGATTCCTAATTTTGGTAGAAGTATTATATTTCAAATTAAAGTAATTATATGAAAAAAATTAGTGGCATTCTATGGTCAATAAAACATATTTTAAATTCTAGTGGATACATGTTTTGGATTACAAACTCTATAATGAGTGGTATTGTTCATTATTTAGTGTAAACATTGTATCAACATCAATAGAATAAGGGGGAATGATTGACAAGAATCAATTTTGTGTGATCCTATTGATGTTTTCTCTAAATAATTCCTTAAAATCACTACGTTGAAGAATAATTTTAAATTGATATTGATTCTTGGGATTAAATATAAAAATACATCTGTAATGGACATCTTGTTTCTAATGTGTACATTATTTTTTGTAAAAAAATTAAAGGAAGGTCAAAGGAAGAAAATTACAATGATTTAAAAGTGATCTAATGTCATTTTAAGTTATTTTGAGTAAATTTTGAGGATTTGTTTCATCCTTAATTACTTTATAATTACTTCCAATATAATAAGATCTGATGGGTAATCCTATGTGAAATTTTAGGTGTAAGAATATATCAGTATTCAATAGGATTCTATGAATTCATTTTTATGAAGTTATTAGAATAATTAATTATCAGGTTCCACCAAAACTATATATAGTGTGAATATAAAGAGAAATCTAATTATTAAAGTCATAATAATACATAAGAAAAAATAAGAGATAGGAGGTATTTGAAATAATATAGTTTTGTTGAATCTGAATATTGTCACTACGGAAAGAATGTACACAAAAAAAAGGAAAATTGGGGGAAAAAGTTAACTATGGAATGAAGGATTCAGTTTCTTCCCCAGATTCCATGGATAATAGAGAGTAAGACACATTGATTTTTTGTTTCATGAGTTCAAAAGAATCATGGATTCCCGATTATGTAAATTCACATTATTGAATATCCAAGATAATTTGAATAATGAATTATTTATTTAGATTCATTTGACCAATTTACCTCGTTAATTGTGATGATCCTGATATTTTTTGCAATGTTGGTTAGAATATTAAAAAAACCACATATTCTTTATTTGTTCATGGTTCCAAAAATGAATTAGGTTTATAAAATAACATCATTTTCACTGGTCTACATGATGATTTTGTATTTTATACCATCTTTATGGATGGTGTTTGGAATATAAAATAGGGAACTATGGTGGTGGACTAAGGTGTAAAATTATGATCATTATTCCCTATAAGTATTTATTATAGTTTACTCAATTCTAGAGTAACAACATCACAAAAATTGAAGTTGTGGAATGACCATGTCGGTAAAATTACATATAATGATTCATCTAAAATGGACATAAATTTATTTATGTTTATATATTGTGTACTGTAATAAATATATAAAGGTTTCATTATGGTAAAGTAGTGTAATATTTCCATAATATCATTGTAGAACGAACAAATGAATAGTAAGTTCTAGTTGTTTCAAATGTGTGTATGGAGACCATTTTTTGTCAATCACACATATTCATGTTGTGGTATGTTTCATTCATTGATGATTACATAGGGTATGTGTGGGTATTTTTCCTCAAACACAAGAAGAATATTTAAATAATCCTTAGATAAAAAACCAAGTTGAAATTAATATCATAATCAAGAAGAAATGACTTTGTTGTGATAATGGTTACTATTTGAAGGTATACGGTTTTGGATATTATGTTGGATGAATTAAATCTGGAGAGATATGATTGCATTTGTGACATAAGAAGGAAATAGTTTTATAATATAGATTAATCATACATTAAATGAGAGATATTATAGCTTGAGGATATTTTACTTATTCTAAATATATTAGTTCACTAAACTTATTATCTTTGTGTATTATATAATCATTCAGATTCCTTCAAGGTAAATAGGGAATTAACTTTCAAATTAATTGTGGACAAGATTAATGATCCATTTGAATAACATTAATGTTTTAAAATCAATCGTATAACTCATTTTAGTTCTAAACAAATAAATAAAATGGGAGATAATTATAAACCATATTTAATTATTTTCTATGATGATTAAAATTTTTCCTTTTTTATTTAGGATAAATGAAAATAAAATCAAATCATAGTTAGGAATGTATTATTAAGCGTGGAGAACGTATGAAACAATTCAAAATAATTGATTGATTCTATTAGGAGGAACAAATTTAAATAATGTGAGAATTATAAAAATACATGTTAGGTGGTTTCACACTCTTATGAAAGAATATATATTCAATAATTATAACCATGTTTAGTATTAAAATATATTAATCATGTTCAACAAGTATTATATAATAATAAAATAAAATGGCTAAATGTTGTGGAATCTCATGGAATTTTTATTAAAACATGTGGTTAGAATTGAGTTAAATCTTGGGGATTGAGGATGTCTATTATTGTTTAAGTAATAATGAAAATTCCTAATTTTAGAAAATGAATTTTCAATTTACAAAACATTGTTGATAATAATATCCTGGGTGAGGCATCATGTATGATAAACTAATTTTAGTACAATTTAGTAATATTGGATGAATTATTTACCTTAAATTTATTTCATAAACCATTGATAAAAATTTTACCCACAGAATGAGGAAATTTTAATAAAAAATATTTAATTCATTTAAAGAAGAATATAGATAGTATTAAATGATAAAAGTAATAGTGTTTGTATAGGTTTTACAATAGTCGAATGGAGTGTAAATCGAAGAGTTTTTTCTCCTATTATAGAATCACAATGTTTTGGATGGTTCTCAGCATGGTCTACATGAACCTGTAGAAATAATTTCATAAATCCATATGACATTCAAATGGATATATCCAATAAAATCATGGATATAGGTTATAATCATGGTCATTCCACCCATGGATGTTATCACTATCAGTATATCGAATGGGCTACAACATCAGGTGGATGGCTTATATCCATACCAAATTTATGATTCTATAGCTTCTACTATGAAGGGACATTGTAGATATGGGTTTAGTAACTTATTCAATATGTATATATGTATATGGTTTATAAATGTTGTTGGAGAATTGAAATCAAATACTAACAGAATATGAGGATTTTATCATAGGATCTATTCTATCATCAATCTAACACTTTTCCACTAACATGTTTCAAACTATATAGATAAAAATATACATATATATTTATATTAATATAATTATTATCATATTTTTTAATTATAATACATATAAATTTAAAAAATATTAATATGTTTTTGTGTTATCTAACATATAGCCATCGTCTATGTTGATCATCATTGCAGTTTTCATGGCAATGATATACATTAATGATATTTGTGGACCAAGGATATTGATTTTTCCCATTACATTCTAATGAAATTAAGTTTCCCACAGGAGTAGGAAGGTTGGTCTATAGCCACAAGAACATTTTTAAAAGCTCTTTTCCTTTATGGACTTTTACATTAAAATTTTGGGAGTATAATGTTTTCTGAATAAGATTGAGGAGGGTTAAATGGACTTTGGACTTAAAACAATGTTGTAGTGAGATATATATAATGTGAATATGAGATCATTATGTGAGTGGTTGTTTGTTTCTTTGAGGTCGGTGATGCATGGATTGATGTTTTGAATAGAAGTTTGGTGTTTAATTAACTGTCAATGTGATAGGATATTTCATAGTATAAAATAATTCATCGATAAAAAACAATGACCTTTGGTTGATAATAAAAACGATTTTAGTTCTTAATGATCATTATATGAACTAAATTCATGTTGTGAATCAGGTGCTTCATAAAAATAGACTTTATGAAATTTGATTCACATCATGAATATAGAATGGTCTAGGAAGTCTCTAAACCATGAGGCCCTCCTAATTCCCATTCACTTTTCTTATTTTCTTGACAAACCTTATTTAGTTTGGGGATATTCTATGACCTTTTCTCTATCTTAGATCTGTATCGTCTGGTGGTTTATCTTTTTTAATATGTAGTGACTAAATTCTATTTTTTCATAGATTATATAATTCTTATCTTGGAATTCTAAGTGGTTATGTTGTTCTATTTTAGGGAGTGTTGAGGACATATTTTTGATGATCTAATAATGTGGTTCTGAATGATATGGGGGTTTTCCATGTGAAGGTGTCCTTTTAGTCATTTCCTCTTCTTCATATTTTTTGTATCAATTTAGAAATTTAATTTCAGGTTGTTGATCCTAATTCCATTCATATTTATGTAAATATGTGGGTATTGGATTATTTTTCATCATTTTGGTGGATATTACAAGTCCTCATAAAATTATATTTAATTTCATAAATATTAAATTTGTTGTAATGGGAACAAATTTGAAGTGAATACTAGTATTTTTATATTTCCTAGGAGATTATAGATACTTGTAAATCACATTACATGGGATTAATCCTTGTGTTATACATATAATAACGAGGAGGCCATTTTTTTCTTGTTTTAACTCACCATAAAAGAAATAGATAATCACTTATATTTGTTTAATGAATTGGTCACAAATATAAAATATATAATTACTTGAAAATACACATTCTAATGAAGATATTATTCCATAAAAACATTTGAATTGAAATTTAGATAAATGTGAAATTTAATATATCTTTTTGTGTGTTGGTGTATCTTTTGTGTGAAATTTTTTGATATGGGATGTTTTGTGGTGATGGTTGTGACTAGGTTGGTTGTATAATGTATTGGGTAATGAAGCAAATGTTGGTTGGAATGGGATGTGAATAATCCAATGTAAAATTGTTGTGATCTGTGGTCATTTTTGTGAGATGGTTGGGTTATGGTGATGAATTGGAAAATGTGGTGAGGGTTATTATGGGGAGGATGATATTTTATGTGTTGTGGTTGCACTAGTTTACCAATTATCCTTGTAATGAACATGAAATGCTGAATCTGGAATGACATAAGTTGGTATATTAATAACCATGTGCTATAATTGATTATTTGAATTACCTAAATTAGATGCATAGTAAATAAGTTAAATGTTTTGAATGATAAATTATTGATTTGTTTTAATTTGAAATAAAATGTTTTAGCAAATAAGAGTTAGTGGATAATCATTGATTCAATAAATTGGTGGATCCTATGATAAAATATTTATTCTTGGGGGTATGTGTGGTGGTTTTTTGTGTGATATATTTTGTAGTGGGAATTATTGTAATGGATTTCATCCAGTTTAGTGGTTGTAATGTAGTTTACATTAGTGTTGTTGATGTTAACAGATAGGTTGGGTTTCACTTTTTATTTATCTATCAATTTTTTATATCTATACAAACAATTTAACACCCAGATATTTTTACCAAAAATATACAAATTAGTTTAACCTTTTGAATATTCTTCATTTCACACAAAATTTAATATAGATTTCGTTACTGAAATAACCAAGTTATTATTTATTTCTATGCAACACCAAGTCAATCATGATCTATACATTACACATAGATTATATTTTTTTTCCAAAACCTGCAACTTTTTTCTTGTGTTATATACAATGGTGTGTTCCTTTGATAACATCCATGACAAGTCAGCCATAGTTTTACTAAACTAATACACACTATTAATAATAATATTACAATATTGATTTAGTTATCACATATAAATTGGAATGGTGGCTAGAAATAATTGACATTAAATTAGGGAAATATAGTTTACAAATTTATGTAAGAATAATGTTTTCTGTGACCAATTAACATGAAATGAAAATAAACCCCATCTAAATATATAGAAAATATTTTCCTGAAAAAAATATTAATGAAATCAAATACGTTTTAGCATAATTAATTAATATAAAAAATTATATATTGTTATAATGATATATATATATATTAAATTAATTAAAATATTTTACATTAATATTATGTGTTTTTTAGTCACGAGATAAGATTCAATCTAATTTTATGTATACAAAGATGTATTTTTTCTAAAAGGTAATTTTACACTGCTTTAACGATGATAATATATTTAATGTAAATTTTTATACATAAATAATTTTTGTTTTATGAAATAAAATTAATTTTTTTAATCATAATATCAAAATTTTATTTGAGTGATTTTTCTTTATTTTTCTAGGATGTTTCATTTTTTTATGAATAGCGAAAAACACTGAATTTTAATTGAAAAATGGTTTTTCATCTAAATTATTTATATACTTAAAGTAATTTTTAACTTGTTTTAAAATTATATTTTGATTGAAAATAAATATATTGAAACAATTTATCTCATTTTAATCAATTTCATTATGAAATTTTAAATAAACTCAATTCATACTTTTGAACATTTTCACTTTAAAACCCCATTGTTTTGTCATATCTTTAGTATTATATCGAAATTAATTTCTATTACTTCTATTTTAGAAATTTGGAATAATTTATTCAATATTTATATTCCAAATAATTTTTAACATATAATAATATAAAATTATATTTTGACTAAAAATATTAGTTAAAGATATTCCAATAAATAACAGCGATTTAAGTAAAAATGAGTTTACTTAGTGGTTAAAAAATATCTTAAGGGGCTAATAACCTATAAACATGTACAAAAGGAATTTTATGGACATATTTTGACCATATCATCCATTTTTTAAAAATGTTTCCATTAATTGATGTACATTATATAATGGTGACCTTTCAATAGTGTTCACCATTTTATATTTACAAGTATGCCACTCCTCCAGTATAAAAAGGGAACTCACCCCTTAGATTATTATAACATCACAATCATATTTTATCATAAAAAAATTAATCTCCCAAATTCCCTCGATTCATCTTATATGCCTCACTTTTTTTCATAAATCCTTACAATTAATCCCTTTGGTGCAAATCAAATGGAGTTACCCAAGAAGAAGTAACATCCATCATGATGCACTTTTGTTTTCTTTCTCGACCACATAAATTATTATTATTAATGATTATATAATAACATAAATATACTAAATATAAATATATTTTTACTTGTTAATGTTAATTCATACACTCACACACACTACCATCAAATGGGATATGAAATCATTGTTCGTGTGTATAGAGGACTATGGCCTCACGAACTTATTTTGTTTGTTCTCCAATTACCACCTTTAAATGTTAGGAATAATGATATATATTATATTATTATAAAATATATTGTGTCTTAATTTTTTATTCTTCTTTAATTATTATATAACATACCTTCATGATTATGCTATTTTGAATATGATAACTTCGTTTGGGGATGTGTGGATTACTACCTCCGCAATGCAATGTGATTATAAAAGTCATTACATGGAACGCACAAAAGAATGAGTTTAATAAATATATGTGTTTTTAATAATATTATAATTATAATTTAATTAATATATATAAATATATAATATAATTTTTTTATTTCAATACAATCAGAAAATGCCAAAATCATTCCTCATACCTTCGACCTACCATCTGCAAGAATGATGTATTTCATTTTATATTTCTATATTTAAAAGTTAATAAAAATAAATATATACATAATATATATATATTATATTAAAATCTTGGTTTATATTATTTAGATGATTAAATCATGAGATAAGTAAGAGGGAAAAAAATTTAACAAATCAAAGAAACAAGGGAAAATAAGCAGTTATTACCCGAAACATGACTTTAACATAAAATTGTTAATAAATAGGCAAATAACTGTCATATGAAATCAATAAATGGTATTATATATATTAATATGGTTTTTATTTGATTTATTATAAACTTATATTTATTATGACGGAGTTTATAACAAATACGATGAGGGTTAACACATATGGTATGGGTTATGTCATTCAACTTTTATATATGTGAGATATATGTTATATTCACAACTTATCTGTGTTATGTGGTGTATATAATACCCAATGAAATATTATATCATGAATTTAATTTATTTAATTATATTATAATTTTAAATTTATGTTATTCTTTAATTAATTTAATTATTCAAAATTTATTCAAGTAGTAAGGGAATTTCATCTCAGTTTATTATATTCATGTGATATATACATCATCACCCCAAAAATCTCTTATGTGGTGTATATACTTCCCAAGAATTTGTTATATGATTCATATCCATAATTTATTTAATTTACATATCCATTTTATGATCTATCATTCAATTGTAGTACATTTCAACATTTACCAAATCAGTTAGGTAGTTTTGTCTCAATTTTCCTTCTTTGAGACGGATATTATGTTATGCAAGTACATTCCATCGCAAGGTTTACATACTACAAATTGACATGTTATATCATGATTATCTTTATTTTGAATATATTATAAGCTTCATTTAATGTTATTATTTCATGGGGAATAAGATTCAATGTTGTTGTACTGGTAAGAGTTTATTGCTATAATATCCCTGCTTATAGGGATTGTTTAGCATTATGCTCCCATTGATGAAATATTATGTTCCATATACCATTATCTTAACACATTAATTATTAAAATCTAGTTACTAATGTTATATCCAAGTAATGGTACCATTGTTTCACTATTTCACACTTAAGATAACTAAGAAAAAAATTTACAAAAATCTGACTATTTATCTTTTTTTTTTAAAATATGTTTATATAAAACGGTGTTATATAAAAAATCCTAATTTAATTATGTTTTTAATTTTATTTAATTTTTTTTTTGATTTTTTTAAATAATATGTTTTTAAAAAAAAATCACACTTCTTTTATATGTTTCAATGCTATTTTAAATGAAAATGTTTTCATAATGTTTTTAGGAATACCTTATATGTTATCAAATATATTTGCAAACAAAAGGTTTTACAAATGTTTTAAATAATACTTTATATATTTTCAGATATATTTTCAAGAAAAATGTTTTCAAATTACATTCAATATTCCTTTATAAAATTTCAACGATATTTACAAAAACAAAACTCTTTCAACATTTCATAATCTATTTTCAATGTTATTATCAACAAAATTGTTTTTCAAAATGTTTTATGATTTGAAATGTGTTTTCCATAGAAGAAAGGATAATTTAGTCAATAATGTTTTTAAATTGTATTAACTCTTAGTTCATATGTTTTTAAAAATATTTTGAAGGAAAATTTATTTGAAAATGTTTTATTTTATGATAAATTGATTTTTCACTAAATTAATTTTTGTTACATATTCTATGTAATTAATTTTTATTGTACATTACATTTTTACTTTCGCTTGTATCAACAGAACTAATAAATTCAATTTTTTTGTATCCAAATGAGGATGACAATCCAGTAATGATATGTGTAACTTCAACAATTAAATATCAAGTACAGGTTCTTGTGTTCTTATACATTTATTTTCACCCTTAAAATTTTAAATAGTTTTCTTATATAACCTTTGAATAATATATGGTTTCGGTTCAAAGTGGATTTTATATTGGTCACCATGAAGGATACTAGGATTTCTGTCTAATCAATGAGGGTAGGAAAAACATAAAAGATAACAGTTAATTGAGTTTCATGAGGGTTTGATAGATAATACTATGTACCAATGCAATATTAATTACTTAATATGGAGTATCACATATTTTTTTCAAAATATAGTCACTGTCATTCAGATTATTTTACAAAAATCTACATCCATTCACTATTTGAATGTCGTCTTCAATGTTAGTTTGTTGTAATAACAATATGTCTTTCCTGTAGTCTGTTTCACTCATACTCTGAATTTTTCTTCGTCTTAAACCATATTTTCTCCTACATACACCACTGATCATAGTTCGTTATTCCAGATCTAATTTTGTTGCCTCTACCATCGACCCCCTCTACCTCCTCAACAACCCTCATTGCCTCCATCTTATCAACCTCCTCCTAAATATTCTCTATGTCTATATACTCTGCATCCTCTAATTCTATAGCGGTGACTGTGAATTACAATGGATTTTAATCTTCATTCAGTTTGTGTACACTTATGTGCAGATACTCTATGAAATTATTCATGTATTCTATGCCAGTGCATTGAACCCACATGATTTTTTTACTCCTATAACCATAAATTCTCAATTCAGCACAAAATCACTTCACCCATTTCACATAGATATTGATACATATCAAGTTTGGGAATGTGTTATGATTTTGTTTTTCCACGTACTTTATTTTTGTGATAAATAATAAGCAATCACTAAAAATATTGATCCACGGTTGTATCATTATGTGGGATGGGTTTATTTTTTGGGGTTTTGATGGGATAACATCAATGACATGTTGGTTATTCATTATTTTTTATAAAAAAAATTAATTGAGATCCACGTGAGCATTGATCGAGGTATATTCCTCTAATATGTTCTTGTGATTTTCTCCCTCAATTCTTCAATTATTGAGTTTGTTATTCATTTGGCTCATGACTTTACTAATAACAATCAATTGATTTTTGTACACTTAGTTTTTTTCACAATAATGAAAAATCAAATATCTTGGATCGAAATGACACAATAAAGGTGGAATACAAGTGATAGAGTGATTCGTATGATAGTGGATACCCTATTTCACCTTCATTGGTGTTCTTCAGTGGGAAATGAATAATGAACTATATATCTATTTTTCGAATGGATCTAATGCCAGAATATGTTGTTCGAGTGATGATGAGGCTCGGGATAAAAAACCGTTGATTATTATTGTGATTTTAGTTCATATCCTAGGTGGAAAGTGTCAAGGTTCACATGGATGGAGGAACATATGTTTCAAAAAACTGATTAACATAGTCTGTAATTCAGGATTATAAGGTTTATGGGCCCCCTGATTGGTTGATAGGGTTATTGGAGGATGTTATGTATCACACAATCTTTCACCCCTATAACACAACATTTGACCCCTATAAAATGGAATGTGGCCTGAACTAGTAGAACTCAACCATTACTACAGAAAGTACACAAACATGGGTTGTAGTACACAGACTTTCTACATGCCATGTACTCCCAACACAGACATGGAAAAGACTATGTACACTGGCTATTCAATTTATTGGAACATGGAAAATTATATATCGGGTGGATCCATGTACGGTAACTAGAGTAGACTATATGGATATCCCACACACCGTGAAAATCTATATAGACACAAGAAAAAGACAATAGTCATTTGCATGGGCGGGAGTTGGGGTTAAGGGACACAACTTACCACCCCTACTACACAACATGTACTATGTTATACATGGTCTGGATCCCTTTACCTGCATGTATTGGACATGTTTCATTTGGGTATGTTCCCCTTTTACTTTCTTTGAAGGCTGGTATGGAATCTTCTCCTACTCTTAAGACTATGATCTCTTTTGTAGGTTTTCTAAGATAGAGACATTGGAATCCCTCTAAGAGTCCAGGAATGAGATACTAGATTAATATTCATTCCCTGATTGGGGTTAAGGGTACCTTTATGACCAAGGCTATGTGGTCTTCAATGCTCTACATAGCAGGTTAATCCATATTGAGTTTTTGGTATATTTTCATGGCCTTGGATGTGATCGTAGTCTATGTTTTGTATTCTATTTATATTATCAATGTATGATTTCTAATAATTAGACCCAAAGTGAGGTACCACTCAAAATAACATCATTAGTTCTATCAAACTTATGAGTGTGTTCTTCAAGGAGAGTGCTTTATAGAATCTTTATGCTGGAATCTTAGGTTGGTATACTATGGTTGTGGTATAACTCTAGAGTGTGTTTCTTTGTTAATTATATCTAAATTTACTTATTATATGTTATGTATAAATATACCTATATAGATATGATTTTACTCATCATTTAGGTATGCTTTATGATTTAAGGTGTCCTAATGAGAATTGTTACACTCACCCATGCATGGGCTTTGTCTACGTGTATCATGTCTTCTACAGATGATTGACATTTTGAAAAAGTCCTATATGGAACAAGATGTGATGGTGACTAATGATACTAGACAGACCAAGATGTGTTCATACAGCCTTCTGACAGTTTTCCAAGACCTTACATTATGGTAGTACTTGTATTTAAGACTTTTTTATGGGCATGCATTTCGACATATTTACATTCTTTTACCCCATGTCATACTCTCGTTATGGGATTAAAAGTATGAATGAATAGTTGTTTAAATGTTTTTACATTTCAAAATTATATAGGATTTTAGATCTATGTATGTGTGTAGGTACTTAGTCTAAGACCCCCCATGTTAGTGATATTCCTTCTCAACACCAGTCTCCATCCCCTATAATATTGGAGGTGGGATTGGGGAGTTATAGTATAATCCCCCCTGGGAAAGGCCCTAAAAAATGTGTTGTATACTAGTTCCTTTAAGATAATTAGATTTATCCATTCAATGAAATGGTAAATCTAACTCATTAGATTACATATGTTGTTCATAACATGTCTTGATAACCTCGTAAAGTTGGTTTCATACATGTCAACACATTCCTCTTTTTTTATGTTATATATATAAACTATCTTCCCATATCCACTCATTTCTCATGAGTATAATATTTTTCCATGAATAATACCTTGAAATACATCTACTCAATTCTTGTTATTTCTTCCTTTTTCTTAATTTTTTGAATCAAATGACCATTTTTGATCCACATCTCCTGAGAGATGATAAACATACATGACAACATTCATCCTTTCACTACTTCTCTAAGAGATATAAATATTCTTTAAGAAACATTTCCAATTCTAAACTAAAAATGGATTTCTAGTCCCATTTAATAATGGAGTTTTTTGATTCCTAAAGTAGCATAACATTGTATCAACATGTGGTGGATTAGAAGGTTTCCATATATGGGAAAGGTTATTACTCATAACTCGAGTCAGATACATAATTATAGTTATAATTGGATCAATTCCATCTATATCTATAGCTCTAACATAATTATCTAACCATATAGGGAAATCCCTACATGGAGTGCATTCATTGATATGGTTCACATTCCTTCCATTAAGATCCATTTCTAAATAATGGAATAAAAAAAGACCATAACATTTTGAAACATAATCTATAACCCAAAATCTATTGAAAAAATTAACATTGAAAATATAATAATCATATACATGATTTATTTGTGAATAAAATTATTTTAAAATATTTAAAATGTTTTATTAATAAAATGTTAATTATTCTAAGAACATACCCCAATAGTTTCAAAATAAGTTCACAGTATGTCACATGGTCGTGTACCAGGATATGACTGAGTCAATATAAATTATCCTTTTTCTGTGTAATTACCCTTTGGTACATCTATTCCAAAACCCCATCAATTATTTGTATCGAAATAGGTATATATGGATAATAAAAACTAAACAACTTCTATATTACCAAAAAAATTGATGTTCTTCTATACGTAACCTCAATGTCAATCATTGGGTTTTGTTCGCTAGACTATTTTTTCCTAAATCCAGTGCCTAAGGATTCTACTAAATATCCTCAGATACCAACTATAAGGACACCGGCCCTAGTAACCCTATGATAGATACTACTACAAATATGTTGAAAAATAGTACAAGGAATTTTATTCAAAAGGGCCTATAATTTTACTGGTCATGATAAATTTGATACATACATGAGTCTTAAAATACATTTTAATAGAAAAATTATAACATAAAATTTTTCTTTTCTTTTTAATGATTAAATTTATTCCATGTAGCTTATCCTTGTATATTAGTCATATTAAATTTCATGTAATCCTATTGAAGGGGGGAAAGGGGTGATAAAAATGATCTATAATGGTTAAGTATAATTAAACAAAAAATTAATCAATGGGTTTATTCAATATAAAATGTATAATAATTGAAAAACATTCCATTTTACCTAAAAATCATAATAAAGAATGAATAAATTTTGATTAAATAATTCCGTATAAATAATCATATGTGCATGAAACATAACTGTGGATTTTCTAAGTAATCAAATAATCACATTGAATGTCAATAACTGAATTCATAATTATGGAATTCATAAAATTAAATGTATAAAAAATATCATCAAGATATCTTGCCAATACATCTAAAATAATCAATTCTTCATACCAATAATCTAATTTTTTCATGGATTCAAACAAGGAATCTATTAAAAGGGTAATGCATCAACCAAATACATATCTTGTATCTCTCATGAAATAAAACTATTTCATTAAGGGGATATAGAGGTCCCTTTCTATAACATACCAAACCCAATTTTTTCCTCAAATGATATAGGTGAAACCTAATTTAATGAACAAATCATAATAAAAATAGCATACAAAAGGTAAATACGTTCCCCAATTAATAAACATAATCATAGACTATCTCAGGTAAAGTGAATAGAATAAAAATATTACAGCCCCATTTAAACTCATCATTAACCATTAGATAAGCAAAAAAGATGAAATCATTAAAATATTAATCTATTAGAGTAAAGGATAAGGGTTTTCCCTTTATTAATATAAATACAATAAAATATCATTAAACACATTCATTAAGAAAATATACTTTTTCATTTAAAGAAAATTGAAAATGATTTATGTTGAAAATCACTTTTAAAAACCATTTTCTTCTAAAATATCCTCATAAACATGCCTTGTAAGATTCGGTGAAATAAAGATTATGTTGTTATGTAATTTGTCAAATGATCTAAATAAAAAAAAATTCATGATTAAATGGTTAAAAAAGTGTCGTGTCTAGAAATAAACAAGAAGATTAAATTGAAATAAATTGTAAAAAGAACAAATGGATAAAAAAATTAATTACAAAATTCTTCAATGATAAAAGAAAAAATTTAGGTATTTTTTTATAAAACATTGTTTTTTATCCAAATATATTTCCATTTGAACAGAGATGTGATCATAGATTCTATTAAAAGATTTTCACAATTATTATTAATTCCAAATAGTGGAAAATGGTATTATATCTTGATAAAGATCCTGAATAACCAGAGTAAAATAAAAATAAAGGGTTTATTAAAAATTATTCATATAATTTTATTAAATTAAATTTCAAGAATATACAATCTCGGTGAGAATGAGATTGTGAAACAAATCAATAAAATGATTATAACGTTGAAGTGAGAATTAATAAATGAAAAAATTATGTATATCAACTATAAATCTATATAAAAAATTATAAATACACCAAAATATAATAAAAATTCATTATAAACACAATATTGTCATGTAATATTCAAATAACTAGGATTTTAACCCAATTAGTGGAAAATTGAGTTAAGAGATCTCTTACCTCACACTAATTTTTTATCAAACATTAATTAAACTTATTTATAGTGGCTTTAAAGATGTTATTAAAATATAAATATTCCATATTAATATTTTTCAAATTACATATGATTATTTTATACATTTTTTCACCCTTTTTTATAATACTCTTTCATTATTTTCATTTTTTGGTCTTAATTGATTTTCATTTTGAGAATGTTTGAGTTTCAATTTTTTTCCTCTTAGTTTAATCCTGATTAAATCATATCCATAATTTGAAACATATTATAAAACTAATATATATTCTTTATAACTTTATTTATTGTATTCTATAAAACATGGTGTTAGGAAATAAAATACACTCTTCATTAAGATAGTAAATTTTACGTACAAATTAATGATGCTTCCATTTTATTGTAATACTGAAAAAAAGAAATCTAGAAGAAATATATATATTATAATTATAGTATAATTTTTATGTTATAAATATCAAATATTTTTAATAAAATAATCTTTAATACGTTCAATATAAATTTTGATCAAATCATATCCCTTCGCAAGGTGGTCGCCCGCCGTACAGATGAGTGACTTTATCATATTCCCACAGAATTGAAAGCATGAAGGTATGTGTGATAATACTATTTCATAAACAAAAACATATAAATCAAATTTATATCATATATAAATTATAAATTCATCATTATTCACCCCATTGAATAGTGGTAAAAGAAAAAAAGAATGTCATCAGTTCATGAGGTGGTAGCCTGTCTTATACACAAATAGTGATTTTATGCCCCATTTGATAAAATTGTGGGAATTTGTAGTTCATAACATTATTTTAAAGACATATATTATATTTAAGATACTAATTTTAATCTATATGAATGTTATAAAAAACTAATGATGTACAGAAGGAAATAAAATAAAAAAAAAATTGAATATCATTACCTCTTCTTCTGGTATCCCCCAAAGGTTTTCACTAAAGCCTTAATAGGATATCATTCTACCCAAACTACGGTGTATATTACTAGGATACAGATTTGAGGTGTTATATGGGAAGTATGTGGCTGAATCAAAGTGTATTTATGTGTGTAGAGAGGAGTAGAGGGGGTTTCTTTTTATAAGTTGATCGAGTGGAAGTCCTATGGTTTTTAAAAAGAGATAATTCCACCAATGTTATTTTGATGTAATGTGGATGCAATAAAGTAAATATATAAATACTATAAGGTTTTTGTTTTAAATATGTCCATAAAATGGGTTTTTGACAAGTTTCTAAGTCATTTAACCCCTTAGGGTTAAATTTTAGTCCCTTAGTAGACTCATTTTTTCATGGTCGCTAAAATAAATTTAAACTGTTATCACTAATCATTTTGTAAAAAAATTAACAAAAAATTAATATTTTTTAAAAATTATTTTTATTCAATATTTATAATATAATTTTAAAAAATATAATAATATAACTTCAAAAAAATGATTTAAAATTAATACCGCTGATGGGATGAGAAATCTTGTTTTTTAAGTGAAAATGTATAAACATTTACTATGTATATATATATATATATATTCAATATAAAATGAATCCAAAGAACTAAATTGGATTATTCTATGTATAATTTACCTATTGTGAGTTTAAAACCAATTCTATATAAAATTTAATATTATAAATTATTTAGATGAAAATGTTGTTTTCTAATTAATATCTAACATTTTAGTATTCATAAAAAAATTCAAAAACAATACCAAAGATTCAACCAAATATCATTAAAACATTCAAATTTTAGAAATGATGTTTTTTTATAAATGAAATTTAAAAAAAATTCAAAAGTTAACTTTTATAAAAAAGTGCACTATTAAAAAGCAGCAACATTGCCTTTAGAGTGATACATATTTTTGTGCATAAAATTGGATTTGTTCTTATATTGTACATTTAAAAACTATTGAATCTATGATATGTTTTTTCCAATATAAAATATATAAATTTCATTAAAATAATTCACTAATTGAAATAAATTATGTTTATTGGTACAAAACTCTTTTGGTGTATGATAATAGTGTTTTAAAAATATATTTAGTTGATATTAAATTTGTTTTTATATTCAATTTTAATTAATTGAAAACCAATAAATTAAATCACATATTTTAATATTTATTTAAACCTATTCATTTTATTGATTATTATTGATAGGTGATAACTATCATAATGAATAAAAAATTTAACAGCATCTTGTTCTTTTGTAAAACCACGTCTTGCGTATTACACCAGATATCTAATAATCTCATCATTTCATGGAATGCATGTTAACTCAATATTCTGTGAATTGGAATATATAGAATATATTTAATATAGTAGACATATCATAAACTATTGGTATGATATATTTCTTTGAATTCATGTGGTTTCAATATAAACATGCTATCGAATATGATGTTCAAATTTTAAATTTTCAATGTTTTAGAATGTATCCTATTGAAAATCACTAGCTTGGTTCCATTCCTTGCCAAAAAAATATTTACCTCATCCCCTACATATATTTTCTATGATTATTATTCCAATAATTTTGAAAAGTGGTCTCTTATACATTCATTTCATTGTTAATTTTTTCAATCACACCACCAGAATTAAACATCATTTTCTTTTTCATATCCTCTTGTGAACCTTCAAATGATCTAATCTCGATTTCATATTTTAGAAAAAATCGTAAAATTTTCTTTTAGTTTTCCAAGTCTAGAATGGATAAATATTTTCATAGACTTTAATTCATCCCTCTAATGAAGTGGTAAACATTACATTTAGGTGTAATGAAAAAGTTTAAGGCATATCATACATGTCTTGAGAACAAATCCTTGTACACCCTAATGTATTCATCATCATTTTAATTGAGGATTGTAAAATACCTTCCCATTTCTTGTCAAAGTGTGAGAAAAAGTAAATTTTTCAAAATACATTTCCTTGTATTCCTTCAACTCTATTAATTCAATCTATTCCTTGGGATTTGTATTTTTTTACCAATGTCCACCATCGATAATCTTCTGTCTCCAATTGATAAATTGAAAACATTACCTTCTCCTATTTATAACATTGACTGATGGGGATGTACTTATAAATGTATTTGATTCATTTCTATATGATTAAGTAGTAAAAATATTCACTTTGAGTTGGAATACCTTGTCACATAATGGTTTCAATTGCAAATTAATCTTTCTCAAGGGGATATGGGGGTTCCTCCTAATTCAAATATGGTTCAGAAATGAAGTAAATAGAGAATTTGTTATGATGATGTTCCCAATTCCCACTCTAGTTGAGCTGGGAATGTCTTTTTGGAGGTCATATTGTTTCCCATCATATTGTTTATTCGATTAGTATCTCATATTTTCTTCCGTCGACTAAAGATAATGTAAAATTTAAGGATGAGTGTTTTAAAACATCTAAATACATAGATGGGAATCAATGAACATTAATGGGATAACACATAAATGATAATATATTATTTATTATATAAATTTCTACATTTAAATATATTTCCTTTGTTTAGTTTTTTCTCTGAGTATTCCACTAGTTTTTTTAATCATAATCCCCAAAATTAATTTAATTTTCTATGATAAAAAATATGAAAACACATATCTTTAATACAAATTATTTAATAACTAATTATATAAATTTATATTAAATATAATCTTATAACATCATGAATCCTAATTTATTTGTAAAATTATCTACATATCATAACAACATGAAACCAAAATTTAGTTACATTATTGAAAACATAATTTACATGATCCTAAAATTCCATCACTATTTCAAAAAAAAGATAACTAGGAGACACTCATAAGAAAAGTTAGATATACAAAGGCTTGAAATGGAATTAAAAATCAGATCTTAAGGTAAGTTATTTTATGTGAGTCCTCAAGAATATTAAGAGAATATAATATAGGTGAGAATTAAAATATTGGAAAATGATTCATGTTATAACATGATGACATAAAATAACATTGTAAGGTGGAAACATTATAAAACATGAAATTATAAACTTGTCTCATGTCTAACAAAAAAGAAAAAATAAAACACTATGGATTGGATGACCTCTCATTAACCATACATTAAATATCGTGAGATAAAAACATTATAGAATTCACTATAGTGCTATATAATTCTTCTCCCACAAGTCACATTTTTATCTTGTCCATGCATAAGAGTGCCTCAAAGGTAATAAAACATAAGGATATAACCCTTAAATTTTATCCCCATGATTATAGATTTATTTTTACATACACGTATATACAAAATAATTTACTGATATGTATATCTATTTATTTAACCACGAGTGTAAATTTATATTAGAATTAACTATAAAATTATTTCCCATAAAAATCTATCGATAATTTTTTATACCAAAATAAAGTATATAATGTTTTATAGAAGTTTTTAATGAGAGATAAATTGGTATCTCATTAATTTTTAATTATATGGAATTTAAGATTGATTTTTAGAAAAATATCCCAAATTGGCCAACTAAAATAAATAAATAAATCACATAAAGAAGGTTATTGAATAAATAGTTGAATGAGAGGATCCCTTACCTTGAGATAGAACATCTAAAAATTTGGGAGGAGAATTAAAATAGAATCTCAGAATCCTAGTAAGTACTTATAGAGGAAAAGTAAAAGTAATTTCATGATCCTAGGGTTATTAGTGAATAACTATTGGATTTTGGGTGGGATTATATATAAAAGGACAGTATAATTATTTATTTATTTCCAAAACATATGTTTTAAACTCTATATTAAAAGTAATCAAAAACACATACCATTATTGTTCCCATTTTTCTAAAAAATAAATTTTTAATTCATTATTTTTATACCTAATAACATAAATCATTAATATAATACACTTGGTGAAGTGGGAGTGAGACATGTATATAAATAATTTATCTTAAAACCTTATAATATAGTATATTTTATGTATGATTCATTAAGGGTTTATTTAATTAGTAAAATATTCTAAAAATATCATTATATTAAAGTTAAAACATAATTTTTTTCATTGATACTCTTTATATCATTTACTTCTTCATATTGAGGCCTTTATGATGTCAAACTATACATCATATATTTATACAATATTTAATTTTGGCCCAAAAATTCGAATGTCTCAGAAACATTTGTCAAAATCACTATTATGTTATTTTGACACGATTATTTGAAAACAAACGTTTTATCCTAGTAATACTCTATATATGGAAATTTACATTTTTAAATAAAAAATATATTGTTTAGGAAAAATAATATGTTTTTTTTATCACAAGAGTTTTTAGAAGCTTATAAAAATCTTTGGTGACTCTATAAAATTATATTATCATTTTTAATAAATATTATTAAATAATAATAAAAAATTTAGAATTTATTTTATTTAAAAAATTCATGACTACCTCAAAAATGGTGTCTTAATTGAATATTTGTACTTCCAAAATAGAAAATTTGGGCTTCAAAAAACCAAAATCTATTTTTATCATACTAGTTAGATAATCATTTAAAAATTAATATTAAAAAGAGATATATATAATAATATTTTTATTGAAAATAAAACTATAAAAAATCCTAAAATTGGGGTTTAGATAAAAATCACTTTATTACATACGAAAATTAATTATGTATAATCTTTGAGATGGTGATATTTTCATATAGTGGTTCGGGGAACATGATTTGAGTTTTAATCTCAAGGACCTTGAACTTCTCTTGTAAAATGTTTATCTTGCGATTTAGTTGTTGAATATTTTCTTAAGAATGGTTGAGGTAAAACCCAAGTGTTGTTATCCCCCTAAAATACTCTGATAAATGGTCATGAAAGGGGGAATCCTAGTGGTTTGTCCAACCACTTCTTATATCGGTGACAATTGGAGTTTTTTATGACTCAAAATATATTAATTTTAATGGTCATTGTACCATGTATATATTATCAATAGTTTTAATCCTTAAAGTTCTTTTAAATTCTACTGAATATAGCATATGATGGTCTAAAATATCCATAATAGTGATTGTGTTTTCTATAGCTACACTAATTAATAATTCAGTTATTTATTAAAAATAGGAAATTCTATTTATAAATATTTGGTTGGTGACAAATAAAATCAGTTGAGAGTTATGTAATTTTAAGATAAGTTAATTTTTTCCGATTAATTTTCTAGTTTGGGATTTGGATACGCCCTAAGGATGCTTGAGGAGGGATCTCTGAAGTTTTGAGCAATTATGAAAATGTTGCAGGATGTTCATAATATAAATATATGTTCACGATGTAAGAGTTTCTTCACATATTTTTTGATGGATATTAACATCTTGAAATATTAGATGGTATTTTTGTGTTTAATTATCTTAAAAATGAAATAATAATAAAATATTGGAATTAAGGTAATGTTAAAAATCCTTGAAATTATCCTAAGAATTATTAATACTGTATTTTTTGGATGTTGTGAATGAAACTAAACTCATTATGGGAATTACTGGGACTTATGAAAACTCACGTCATGAAACTGTGTTTTTCACTTTGAATGCACTAAGTTCCATCCATTCAATTTCTCTTGGATATTTCCCAATTTTATTTCACTCTAGTCCATTTTTCTGAAAAACCAAGGGTATTTAGATGATCATCCTTCCAATTTCCTCCAACATTATTTATTTACGTCTTGTTATTAAACATTGTAAATAGTCTATGAGTTAATCCTATTTTCTTCCTATATTTCCCTAACACCTATATGGGAATTCTTGGTTGTGATGTTTTTATGTTTTAGGGGTGGTTTGGGATATTTTATATGATACCTTGGTGTGGTTATAGTTTATTTGGGGTTTCATCATGTGGTTATGGTCATCCCACCATTTATCCTTCACCATGTTGACTCTGGAATTTCAGAAATATTATTTGAGGTTGTGAGTCATCATTATCTTCCAATTTTATGCATTTCTAGGTATTTCATACTTATCCCTTCCTTTAGTGTGGATGGAATGATCCCTTATAAAAAGATAATTAGTTTTTTGAATTTTAAATTCATGGGATTTGGGAGGGATCAGCTGAAAATATCTAAGAGAGAATGAATGGTATCATACTGAATTTGCGATATTTCATATGTCATTATTCAAAATTATTCCCATTTATAAAAAAACATGTTTGTTAGGATCCTTTATTTTAAAATAGTAGTTATAATTTTAAATTCCCAATTGTGTTACTTGTTCAAAATCCCCCTTAATTAAATAAATAGTCACTTATATATGTTTAATAATTTTTTTTCTCATGAAATATCCTAAATTATAAGATAATTCCCATTGTAAGAAAATTTGATGTCATAAAAGACGTCGAATTTAAACTATGGTAATTCTGGAATCCATGTTTTGTTGCTAGGATTGGTTGTGTTTTCTATGTGACCATGGTTAATATGGGTTGTTGTTTATTGATTGTCGTGACCCAATTTGGTGTGGACTTTATTATGTATTGAAGTGATGGTATGTTGTCATGGGATATGAATGGATCATTTTTTAATGGTTCTGATATTTTATTTTTTTGAGGATATGTTTCGGTTACGGTGATAGAAATATATTTTTTGCTATTTTGGTGATAATCTATGGTGGATATATAAGCTATTTTGTGGTGTGGTTGTTATAGTTTTACATTTATCCATGAATGAAATTTGAAATGTTGATGCTAGAATGGCATGGGTTGGTAATTAAATTATGATGGGATGGAATTAAATTTTAAAATTGGATGGACATGATGTGTATTAAATGGATTATAGACATTGAATTTAAGTTTTATCGGATATGTTATTGTGAAATGTATTTTCTTATTAATTGGTATTTAGTGGAAACTCATTAATTCTAGAGAATGGTGGAACCCATAATTGATACTGGAAGTTGTGTGGCTATATGAGGTAGTTATGTGGTCTGTTGGATTTAGTATAGTAAACTATTGTTATAGATATACTTAGGTAAAATGGTAGTGATGTGGATTTTGATAGTGTAGTTGAAGTTTAACCAAGGGTTGGGTGTTTTTTGTTATCTATCAATGATTTATTTAACATTATTTTATTACACACACTACCCATATTGGACTACCTTAACAACAAAAAAGTGTTTTCATTTCGGGGTGTTTTCCACAATGTCTATGTTGGTGGTGAATTAGTTGCTTGGATATCCCCTGCTCCCCTCTCTTCCTTCAGCAGTAGGGATGATATAGATTACTGTGGGAGATTACCTAGTGAAAAAATGGGTTGGTGTTGATGATTAAATAGTTATATTATGGTTTCATCCGAATATATAGTAGTAATAATGAGTATTTAACATATAGTAAGAGTTAGATATAGTGGGAGGATGTAACTAAGTAGATTTCCACCTTGTTCATTATACCATACGAACCTAGTTACGTGACGAGGTTGCGATCTGATGACGAATGATGACATTAAAATATTTGAAACTAGATGGGAGTTTGGTATAGGTGTGTATTCTTCCAAATACACACTGTATATGGCTATATAAGTCATGTGACATTCATATAAGTGATAGGAGAATGTGTTATTTTAGATTTGTTCATGAAACAGGCAAATTAGCGTGGAAGTGATTTTGAGGTGCATTGGAATTTTATTTATTGACGTTATCTAGTTGTATTGTATTTTATATTTTTGGAGTGTTCCATTATGAGGATGGGATTGTTTACTTTACCAATTTAGATTCTTTTATATTCTGTTCAATTATTATATGCATATTAGTATGTACATTTCAAATGTTCATAGGAGACCTCGTTTGGGATCCTACTAATTATATATGTTATTCTCACCCTAAAAATATGTAAACTAATTTTTCTATTTTTCTTGACAATTTTTTGGACTTATCTTGTAATTGCTAACTGGAATATTAGAGCAGTTGTAGATTCACAACTGTTGGATTTATCTTTTTGAAATTTACTTGGAGACTTATATATTGGATTATTGGGATTTTTCATCCATTATGGGATGGTTTTGGATTACTTTTATATTATGTGTTAAATTTTCTTGATATTTATTATATATATCTACCAATAAATGTTTCTTGTTAAGGGTAATGCCTTTTTTATGTTATTTTATAATACCCTAGGTTCTACTCAGCAGCCTGGGGACTATTGGAGGAGGGGTTTGGTGGGGGTCATTATTTAACTTTTATCATTCCTAACCTTAGAGGGGTTCTATTGGAGGGAAGGATTCATGACACATTTAAATATGGATATATCATTCCTATATTGATTTTAATTTTATTGAATATAAATTAGGAGGAATATTTCATAATTACACCCTCACCATTATAATAGATCTCTGGACATCAATTTTTTCAATTATTGATGTAATTTAAAATTCATGAAAGAATTTATATTAATAATATATTACCTCATAAATATTTTAATAAATATATCTATATATTTAAATTTTATGGTTTAATAATAACCAAAATATAATTTCTAGTGTTTAATTTTTTATGTAGTTTGAATGGAAATAAACAAACTCTAACATACATGAATTAGAAGTTAGTTACCTTCCTAGAAGAATAAACTCACATTCATTGTAAAATAGATCATTTTTTCTACTAAAATGTTTGTGAATATAGATTACTCATAATCAATTATCTCTATTTTTATTTAATTCACTAATCTTGAATGATGAATGAAATTTCAGAATAGTTTTTATCAAATTTGATAAAAATATTGAAGATAAAAGAAATTGGTTTTTCAAATTAGTTGTTGGGGATGGTGATCAAAAGTGATATTGGTTCCAAAATATAATTCATGTCATAGTAATAGTATATTTGTAGATATGTGTACTAAATAAATAAACCGTTAACATAATATTTAGTTTCTAATGTAGTTCCATTATCTTGATGTTCAGTATTTATCCAATAGTTTCATTTTCAACAATGGAAACATAGTGTGTTTCAATTACAAAGGATGGTAAAAGTATATTGTAGCTAAAGAGTAAAATAGAGGAAATTAGAATGAGATATGAAATCATTACACTACTCTATGATAGTCAATGTGTAATTCAAATTTAAATAAATCTAGTGTTCCACTCATGGATGAGACCCATTTAATTGAAGTAGAGCTTCAACCTAAAGATTTTGGATGATGTAATTTTAGAGTTACCAAATCTGAGTGGGATTATAAATCCATAAAACATTTTGACTAATGATAGGCCATAGGATATTATGTAGTTTTCTTGTGCTTTAGTGCATCATATATAAATTAGTGATCAGGGTATCATTGATCCTTCAACATAATAGAATAATTAAACTAAATGAGATATTTTTAGAACATTAAAAATATGCTCTATGGAGAATGGTTATAAAAACATGAAATAAATACTGATATGGTTAACTTTTAGTCTTGATGATGAGACATTTTTAAATCTTCGTTAATTTTTTATTAAATGAGAATATTTTAAAACCTATTATAGAATAACGATTGAGGTAGTAGGACTAGTAATACTAACCTCAATCTATTTAAAGTGGCATATTTTGAGGTATTTTAAAAAGGTAGGGTGAGATATAGATGCATGAACTATTCATTAGGACCATTCTATTGATTAGTGTAGTTCAATGGGCCAAACAAATTCCATGATTATGTAATGTTCATCTACAATGATCGGATTGTGTTGAAATTGAATGAACCCAAAGATATTTATTTTCTTTTTCTATAAATACATCGTGTTTCACAATGAATTTCACCTTCTAAATAATGAACATGTCTATTGTTGAACTCATTTACCAAAATGACATTGTTGATCATTTGGTTCATATGAAAATCATCTTTATGATTCAAGAATATATATATATGTACATTGAAACACTAATTTTTAACTGCAACCGGAATGGAAAATTTAATGCCATGGACTAATAAAATCTGGAATGTGTAGGATACAACATACCACCATCAGGGATACTAAAATTCAAGGTACAATTCAAACAACCATCCATGTTTATTCTTTTTTGGATGATTTTGAAAAATAGGATTCCCACACAGGATGATCTTAAAATGGTTGGACAAAATCTTGTGTCTGCCTATCAACTTTTCATGTAGGCCAATGAGATTTAATTGAACCTATTTTTAGAATTTTGATTTTCTCAGAATATATGGGATGATGAAAGCTCCCTATTTTGAAGGAATATTGAGACTATCATTCAATTTGATGATCTCATGGAGCTTATCAGAAAACATGATTATAATGACAATGTTCATAACCTCTAGTTAGAATTAGTAGATTCCATCTTCTAATCTATTTGGACTAAGTATAATTCTAGGGTTTTGATGTGATTAATCCCTCTGTGAATATGGATAATCATTAACTGAATAGTGATTTGTATGATGCATAAATTGGGCATGTTGGAGATATAGATAATATTCTAAATGACCTGAACATTCTTAGTATGTGGGGTGTGATAGGTAGAAAATGGATTCCAAAGGTACTAAAATTTTCCTACAGGATTACACTAATCTTCTAGTGGCTCAAATTAAAAATTTATAGTGAGGCCACTAGAATTACATGTCCCCCAATTTGGGTAGTTTCTTTTTCTACACACACTATTGATTAATAAAAGGTTTATTTTATCAATACTCTTGAATTGGATGGGGTTATTTGGTTGAACTATGGTGTATATTTTATGAATTCATGTATGCCTCCAAATATTGATGGAACTCCTTATAGATCAAATATGATTAAAAATTGGATCTTAAAGCATTTAAATAAAGAATGGGGAATGAAACCTAGAAAATATTACATCAATGTATTGAATTTCATAATCATATCAATTAATTAAATTTGGTTATCTCAGAAATATATATAGTGGCATGTTAGGTGGCATGAGTTTTTTCAAAGAATGGGGTCATAAAAATGAATGTGGTGTTTTCCTTAACCACACCAGAGCATTGTAAACCAATGGTGGATGTGTTTTTCATGTATTGATACACTCCCACCAATTATGACAAATTCCATTGCTTTCTCATTTATTTAAATTTTCTTTGGACCAAATCTGACCGGATCCTAGATTTTTTGGGTATTTTATGTGGGGATACATTAAATATACATTGTGTTTACACATTTTATCATTAAACATCATGTCCTTCGGGGTTCTTTTAGATTTTTATTCTATTTAAATATATTATTTGTCTTTCATTAATGATTCTCGTTTACTATAGAGTATTTTTTTTAAACCACATATATCCAAATATTCACTAAGTGATTTACTTTTTATTCTTCTTGGTTTACCTTATGATGTATATTGGAGTGATTACTTGTTAGTATGATGTGTATATATTTGGTTCATGGTTATGGTGTCTGTTTTATCAATTTTAAATGTACTAATTAGTGGTGTCATGTGGTTTTATAATTTCCAAAAAATAATGTTCAACATTTTAGGATAAAAATTGTATTTTTTTTTCAAATAAATAGTTTCTTCACAATAGGTAATTCCCTAGAGAGTGAACAAATGATCTAAATGACATGAAAATCTATTACATGAATTATGAAATTTCATGGAATATTGAGATAACATGTGAGAGATCTGACCATAAGGTCGCTTAATGCATGAATATCTATATATTATTCTCAAGAAATAAATAAAGAAAATTAGGTGTAAAATATTTTAAAAAAATTTAAATACTGAGAAGTAATCCATGGTTGTTTTAGTTATTACCATCGTGATAAATTTGATAGACTATGGATAATAGAAATTGGAATCGCATTACATAGAAACGGTGCAAAAACAATAATAAAAACACGAATAACTATGATAATGGGTATGAAAATGGGTATTTCATATTCATTATAAAGGATCATTAAATATTAAAATTAAGGGAAATTCATGGATTATAATAATGGATCCTCAATATAATAAGGTATTATTTTTATGTTTTTAATTTCAACTTGATTATTATTCCTCAAATTTTTAAATTCATAAGTGTGAAATATTTTACATGGAGGAATGCATATTAAATAGGTTAATATATGTTTATATCTTTACCAATGTGATACAAAATAATTTTATTTTATTTTTAATTAGATATAATGGAAACTCATATTATATTATCATGATACACTATTGAAAAACATCTTATAAAGTTTTTTTTGAGGCAATTTTCAAAATCATCAATAAATGTTTTTTTATTTTATATAGATAGATACAATTGGAATTTTAAATATATGGGAAATATTTTAATACTATAATGATAATAGTTGTAATTTAAATTATTTACTAAAATTATTTTATTGATGAATGCTTTTTAAAAAACCTTGGCTAAATGTATTGAATTTATAATAAATAAAATTTTTTAATTAATATTTGATAGTTTATAATTAAAAATTTATTATTACTATTTTATATTTGATAATAACAGTATCTGATAAATAATTATTTAAAAATAACTACTAATTACGAAATTATTAATAATTAGTGGTTTCAAATTAAATATTAATACTTCTTATTTCATATACATTCATTATTAATTATTAATTTATATTTATAAATTATTAATTTATTAAAAATTAATTATTTTATATTAATTAACATTAAAGTTTCATTAATTTCAAATAATTAATTAAAAATACAATGAATTATTTCTTATAAATAAATTTTGTTCAAGTCTTATTTGACAACCATATTTGTATATATGATATTATTTATTAGTAAGTTATAAGTATTAATTAATAGTTTTATTAATACTTAACTATCCATTACTACCGATTGTGTGTGCGTATGTTCTCATGAATGTGTGGAAGATGATGTTCATGGGTGAGTTGTGTTTTCATGTAAGAATATTTGTTAGTAGTTTTTGACATAACTCAACCATATTGGATCTATAATGGATTTTTTCCATTTATCTACTCAAGGGAGAACAAAGATCATGATATATTTTATTCGATAGATCAACCAAAGTTAGGCATGATGCATTTGACAGTGAAGTGGTAGATATATTTTAAATAGATTTTAACTTTATACAAACATGACTTTCCAGATCCTAAAATTATAACAGATGTGGGATAAATACCATCATGGGGATGAGATAAAGGGGACTATCCTTGGTTGAGGGTCGTTAGAGATTCTAGAATCACCCATGAGATGTACAAAAACATAAAAATATAATTATATTAGTGAAATAACTCTTGTTTATCAATAACTATTTATTATATTTTACTATTGATGAACCTATAAAGACTATTATATTTAATTAAATATCATATAATGATATATATCAGTATTAAAAAAATAGACTAATATAAAAATAGAATAATTGTGAAATGAAATAATGGAAATCAAAAGGCCTGAATTTTCCCATGAAGACCATTCCCTCGCTAATAACTATAAAATTAAAAGAATCATTAAAAAAAATTTGTCTTTATCAAAGGTTGTGTAAAAACCTTCTTAAGTGAAGTAGTGAATAATGAATTGATTCAAATAATGTATTTATATGGATATATAATCATTTTTAATTATCACCATCCATTAATAAAACTATTTAGAAATGTTATTGATGGCTATTAATATATAACAAATGGATAATTGGTATTATTTTTTGATATTTAATTATGAAACTTAAATTTTTATAAAATTATAAATATGAATAATTTTTATTGGAAATATGTATTATTAATAAAATTTATGTTTTATATAAAATTTATTCTTCATTATATAATATTATAAAAAGAAATTTTAATTGATAATAAAATTTAATGAAGTCCCGTGTATTTTTTATAACATTCATAATGTTTATTATAAAAAAACAATATTAATTTTCCCAAAATCAGAATTTTTATTTAAGATTAAATATTATTATGATTATAAAATCACTTGGAAAAAATTAATATTATTTTTGGACTTTGTACATATAAATTATCTTCAGATTATTTTTTGGGAATTCCCCAACTGTGTTTATTTTTTGGTTAATATGGAAAAATTACAATTTTACAATTACCATGATTTTTACGACATCAATATAATTGTATCACGTTAAAATATTTATGAAACCTTTTATTCAATCAATACTTCATTTGATAAGTATAAAAATTAATTTAAAATTATTATTTATAATTTTTAAATCACTAATTACATTTTCAAATGAAAAATGGGATTTTTTAGATAAATTGTATTTTTGGATTCTATGAATTAAATAGATTTGTTTGATGGTGAATTTTTACATTGATATTTTTTAGGTAAAATAACTATATTATTATTAGTAATATACAATTATATTAATTGAAATTTTTTTCACCCAAAATTAATTTTCTTAAATAATAAAATACCAATATTATACCCCTTAAAACACCCCTCTATATTTATAAATTTCAATAATTTCTCCCTTTTCACTTCTCTCAAAATCCATTGAGCTTTAATTTACTTTCTCTCTCTCTCTATATATCCATCTCTAAATCCATCCTAGGGTATTCACATGCTTATGTGGTGTCTCCCTCAATCTCTAAGAAGAATTCATTCAATATAAGTGTTTTATTCCTCTAATTTCTCAATTAATATACTTGTTTGGAATAAAGTGTTTTCATTATCTTTTTTTATATTCTAAAGTGTTTGAAAACACACCAAATACTATAAAAATGTAATATTATTAATTTTATACTTCCTTTATCCATCATTAAACCCATTCCACTAAATCTTTTTTTACCTGCGATGCTCCAGAAATCATTCATAGATTTTCCATGTTATATTTTAATGTCATGAATTCACAAAAACAATTAATTTCAAGAGAATTAATTTCAATATACCATTAACTTATTTATTGATTAATTATATGTATAACACTGACATTTACTACTCATTGGATAAAAATTATAATCACATATGTTCATTTATCTATTGGGTACACATAATGTTATACATATTGACGGTGTTCCATGATAGTGATCCAATGATTTGATTATTGAATTATTCTCTATTAATGACTTGTTTATTAAACATTGGTAGAATAGATTTGAAATTTTTTATGATACCCTTTTCAAAATCATTAGTAATTTGTTTTATGACACTTTAGTGAGGATATTTGGTGTTATGTTTATGAATGTGTTTGGTTTATATTATTCCCACATTCCAATGTTATGACTCAAGTTCTTATATTCATGTATGTATGTTATGCCTTGTATTATAATGTATATGTTCCTTTTTAATGCTTTACGTTTCACCTATAATGTTCTCCTACATTAATTATCCCCTACATCGATTTATGATCATAATTTTATTTGAGAAATATCTCCAATAAATCATATTAAGAGTGGGGATATATTATGGAATGATAATGATTTATTTCAAGATAGTTGAAAATTAGTTTATTTTTCTTTTTTGAACCATGTTTTTCATATTCTTTGTAAATTGTTTCCAATAAAATCAACCTAAAATGATCGTATATATTTAAAAAAAATTTAATTTGATTATGAGAAAATGCTAAAACCTTGAATGAAAAATGTTGGACTCTATATATGGTATTAAATGAATTGTTTAGTTATTTGTGAGAATTTGAATAATAAATAAGTAGTAAGAACCCAATTAATAATTAATAATTAAGGAAAAGATCCTTATTTTTTTGATATATTAATAGATTATTTTCATATCAATAAGATATTTTCCTTGATACAAAAATTTGATGGGGATCCGTTATAGATATACATAAGTGTATTAACCCCAAAAGGGTCGATTGGAAACCAAATTGATCACCACCGAGATCTTGATAATAGGGAATTTCATAGTACATGTTTGGATACTTCTGGGGGAATATATTTGTTCTTATATGATTTTCAAGAAATATATTAAAATTATTCATAGAAAAGTGCCATTTTTGTATTTTATAGTGATTAAAAGAATAAATTATATGATCTATGAATTCCTTTCTGTAGAAACATTAGGATTAAACACTTATATATAATTTATTACATTAATAATTAATAAAACTACTTGTTTTTTATGCAGGATTTTCTTTTTAGAAAATGGATAGAAATATAAGGACCTATGTTAACAATGAATCTAATTGGAAATAAAATGGACTTACTAATATATTTTAATTCCAAAATGAAATCATTATGATAATTTTAAATCATTTTTTCCCATGTTATAAATAATATGTTGAACCACATAGATAATCCCACATCACATATGAAAAAATAACTAGATGTTTTATCATTCATGAATCAATAAACGCATTCCATTATCAAAAACTTTGACCCATTTATTACAAAATAATGGATTAATTCTTTTGAAATAATAATAACCCTTATCTGAAAACCATAACTCTTAGTTGAAAACTATTGGAAATGGCACTCTATAAATTGTATTAAATGATGTAGGATGTACTGCAAATGTGGGAATTTATGCCACATTAATAGAAAAAATCATGGATATGTATGTTCGCAACATTACAATGATATTGAAATGGGGTGATTTTGAATTTTTACACTATGGTGAAATAGATCAACTCTAGATATCTTGGGATCTTTTTTTAATAGTGAAAAAAATTTAGGATGGTGTAGGAAAACTGAAATCATTCCTTACCAACACTAAGGGATTAAGGTCATTCATTTTATTACAAATGGGAAAATGCTGAGGATCTAAATGATATGGTATTAGGTATTATTTTTTTACACTCAAATCCTTTTAGTATATTGTTTTATTATCTTTAACACATTACACTATATATGTTCTATTTGGAAATAACATATAGTAAAACCAAATTATTATACATGGATTAAAATATTAACATTGGAATGAAGAATCCTTATCAAATATAGTATTCATTCTTATAATTAAATTTTACATAAAAATATTGATGGATTGGATATCAAAGTATAATTCCAAGATCAATTTTATATGTAAGGAAATTATTAATTCATAAAGGGGTACATAAGAAAGTTTTTTCAATGGGGTGATACCCCAAAAAAAATTTCGAAAACTACATACTATGAAATTGTTTATTAAAAATTTTAGTGAATAATGGGTTGAAATTGAATGTAAAAAGATATAATTTCTATAAATTGTTCAATAATACATTCATAAATTTCTAGAATAATTATCTAGACCTCACACAAAAAGAGATATATAATTACATATAAAATTCATACACAAATCCTACCCTATATATAAGACCCCAAATATAATAGAATTATTTATTTTGGAATATTTCATGAAGTAACTACAAGATATCACTAAGAATGTATTTATATATCTAGGTGTGCCTCCTTCAGTAGAACATATTATTTTTGTGAGGAAGGTTAGAGGAATATGTGAATATTCATTGATTATTGAGAACATTATTTTATCAAAGTATACGAAAAATACCATCATACCAAAATTTAATACTTATTTGACCATCCTTATGAATATTGATTAATTTATAAAGCTGAACCTTGATTGGGGTATCATAAACTAATAGTGGGGAAAGGATATATTCCATAGAAAGAATTGTATATAATATATGGACATTAATAGTTCATAATTATTTCTTTTATATTGACTAATTATCCCAAGATATTTTTTGTATTTGAGATATGTAATCATTAGGTACTACCTAAATAAATTTGTAGTGGTGTTCATTAATTTTATTATGATATATTACAATGGTTTAAATAAATATGGGGGACACCAAAGGGTTGAATTAGAAACTATATGGAAAATGTGGATTTTTATAATGTTAATAAATATGATATCTAATTTCGAAAAGTTTAAACATTTTGAAACACTATGTCATACAATGGAAATATTTATGGATTAAGATAATAATAAGGTTGAAGAATAGTTTCCTTGTCCAAAAACTATAATCAAGATTTATAGTTTCATATATTTTGTTGGTCACTGTAGATGGTTTGTGAATATAAATTTAAGGGATTTCAAATCAACTTGGAAATTTTACTCAAAAGGGTGTAAATTATAACTAGAATAAATATTGTGATGATATTTTTCAAGACATTAATAATAGGATTCATATCGCACATATTCTAATATTACCCTCTAATAGATAATTACTTTTCATTTATTTTTTCCTGTAATTTAAATAAACTGGTTGAGTGGTCATACATAATGAAAATGGTATTTCATAGGTGTCACTATAGTTGAATAATAATCTGAATATCTATCATACCCATGAATGGATTAAGATGTGATTTTTTTGATTAATGATTTAGAGGAACTATATTTATAGGGACAAGAGAGATATATACATAAACCACCAATGTCTAGATTATATATTCACACAAAAGGAAATGAAAATGAGGTAAAGTATATGGTTAGATATTATAAAGGACTATGATCTCTTTGTTAATTATAACCATAATATTTCTAACTAATTTATGTATTCAATGAGTATGAAAGGTCACTTGGTTAATAAAAATATTATGATTGAAGGACATCCATTACCCTAAGACTTAATAAATATTCATATATAAGTTATAAGTGTTGGAAAATCATAGATCATATCCCAAATGTCTTCCCCACCATTACTAATATAGAGGATCAAGAAAGAATAGAGAGATTATACTATTATACAAATAATGATAAAATTGAAGAATAATGTATGGTTCCTGAAGCCTAATCCTGATCATGAGGGAGTAAATATGATCATAACAGGGATATATATCACATCTATAATGGATTATAATAATAAACATATGGATGAATCTCCATGTACTATATTACCATTAAATATACAAAACAAAAAACATGATTAGAGATATATATATCATTATTGGTGAGATAACATAAATGGGAGATTTTGGAATATACCATAATATATTTTTAATTTCAATAAATGATGATAAAAAGGAAACTTTTGAAGGTTGTGATGTAACCAATTCTAATTCCGAAGTGTGATAACATCGCAATAGACATTGTTACTAGAATTCCTAATATGTATTAAAAAAATATTTACATAAATATAATCCTAAAAATTGTAAAAAAAATTACCCCTTTAATTAATATACATGTAAATTTATCCCTTTGTCACCTTTCTCAACTGTATATCCATGAAGTGGTGAGAATTCATGCGGCCCGAGTTTCAATTATTTTTTATAGTGAATAGTGGTTTTCTTCAATGTTTTAGGGTATCCATCAAAATTATATGAATACAGAAGTAAACCAATGTATATCATATCATACCCAAACTGATGGAAATTTTTACTGGACTACTTAAATGTTAGGTGATATGTTATGTAACACCTTGAAAATTGAAAGTATGAACATTGTATTCGACTGCGTGTATGAAATGAAACACCATGAATGTAAGGGTATATAATATTTAGTGAATTTATAATATATTTACTGTATTTAATAAATTCAATATTATTTATAGGTTTCATTGAACACACCATGGAGTTCGAGTACATCCGATGAAATATTTATTTTTTAATGGTTTTCGTTACACGAAAAACCATGTTTTACTGAACAATAATATATTATTAAAATATTATAATAAATTTTAATATGATATAAACTAGAAATTTAATTAGACATAATGAGAAGAATTTACTAATATATGAAAATATTTAGTTTAAAAAACTTTATATGAATTCATTAGTTTCTAATTAATTAGTGATGAATATAAGAACCGATGGAATATAATGTGAATGTTTTTATAAATATTTATTTTTATGTTCCCAAATATATTTTAAACTAAAAAAATAAATTCATTATAATTAGTGAGTAATTATAATTTAATATTTATATTATATATTTATTCAAATATTTTTTATATTTATCCAATTTATATGATAGGTATGATGTAAGAACCAACACAATATAATACACAAAACCCTATATTTTTATTAATGCCCTTTTACTCCCTTTTAATGGAGAACCAATTTTAAAAACAATTGATTAAAATTTTATGAATATTATATTTCAAAATAAATTTCATTTTTTAATTAGAAATATAAAAATTATATTAGACTAAATTTTTGGTATTCTTTTGTAAAGTTTCAATTTTTGAGGAATATTGAAAAATAATAAATTTTAATTCAAAAAGTATTTTTCATATAATTTATTGACAAAGTTAAATTATATTTTAAACCATTTTTTGATGTATAATTAGATAAATGTCTAATTAATTAATTTAATTTTGGTCATTATAATCAATTTCACATTAAATTATTTAATAAGAATTATGAAAACATATGAACATTTCAACTTCAAAACACAACATTTTCATCCCATTGGAGGGATAAAATTTTAATTAATTTCATACACTTATTTAATTGGAGTTTTTAAAAATACATAAAATATTTTAAATCATCATAATATATAATTTATAATAATTTCAACTTAGTTTTGGACCATAAATAATAGTGAATGTGATTTAAAGTAATTACAAATATTTAGAGGAAAAATTGCTTAACATGAGACTAAACCTTAAACATAAGGGCCAAAATGACTTATAAACATGCCCAAAATACATTATATAGCTGCATTTTGACACTATAGATAATTTTATATTATTTTTAAATTATTTTCCCCACATTATATTTTAAAAATATGGGTCGAATTCCCTATTCTAAAATTCACAAGTGTGCCAATCCTCCGACACTATAAAAATTGAACCCCATTTTATCACTACCTCACACCACTAAATACTATTTTGATCAACCAATATCATCAAATATAGGTATTGAAACTCACTCCCCTCATCATAAAATCTTTTTTTTTGGGAATAAATCAATCGAATGAAGCCCTTTGTTGCAAACCAAAAGGATTTAACCAAAGACGATGTACAATCTATCCTCAAGATCAATAGTTTTAATTGGATTCCCCACATTTACTCTCATTATTACATGATTATATAAAAACCCACATACTAAAAATAATGATATGTTTTTATGTTAATTGTTTTATGTAAACTTATACCCACTTCCATCTAATGGGGAAGGAATTTACCGTTTATATGTATAATGAACTATAACCTCACAAAATGATGACTGTTCATTCTTCCTTCACCACATATATTGATGGGAATAATGATAGAAACAATATTTTTGTATGATATATATGATATTTATAATTTATTTATTCTTCTATAATATATATATATATAGAATATTCCTTTATGCATTCAATTTTTTGTAAATACAATAACATTGTTTGTTGAAGTATGCACAACTACATCCTAAAAGTGATGTGATCTGATAACATGATACATAGAATGTATTAATTATGTTTTTAAATAAAAATATTTGGAATAAAAATATATATTATATTAATGAAATAATTTTTTTAAAATACAATATACATATCATTTTATTTATTATCCTTTCACAAACTTAAAAACTGATAATGTCTTTGGAAGACGTGTTGACTACTACCTCCTCGACACATTATGATTCGTTTTACATAAAAAAATTCTTTATATAACTATTTACATTAATTAATATGGTATTAATGATATAATTATCGTTATTTAATAATTAATTTTACTTACCTCCATTCTATAATGATCATATATTTAAAGTTATGTTTCTCATGCGTACAGGTGGCCTACAGTCTCCATGATTGTAACGTCGGTTCATTTTTCATAACAATAATTATTTATGGGTTATAAATTTATAATTGATGTATATATATTAAAATTATGTTATGATTATTATTCTAAATATAATATATAATGACCCATTTAGCCATAGTTGACCTAGTAATGTTGTTTTTGACACATAAACCGATTTGGTCACAACACCAAACGTAAAACGAATCATTTAAGAGGTGGTTTACAAAATAGTACTATGTTAAATAAAAGTTATGATTAAAATTAATAATTATCTAAAGAAATTAAATTGTTAACATAATTGTTTTCCGAATATAAAGACCCAACAGACATGAATGACTCAAGGTAAGGGATTTTCATCTCACTTTTTACATCTCTGAGATAAACGCCATATTCACCACTTACTTATTTTCTACGGTGCATGTAATAACAATTTTGATATATTATCATAATTATATTTTTATCTTCCTAATATTTAAAATATTATTTTTTGTTTATTCCTTAATGACGCTTTTGATTTAAAATGTATCAAAGTTGAATGGGAAACATTTAATTGTTTAACGATTATTTTTCTTAAGAATAATTATAATGATATTTCAATAGTTTTTCCATTCAAGGAAATTATATAACCATTTTTTTTGTAAACCCTTTTATTTTTCTCTCCTATACCAATTGATATTTGTATCAATTCCCCCACTTTTTTACTCAAAAAACTTTTAATAAAAAAGGACATTATCTACACTGTAGTCAGAGAATATTTTTTCTTATAAAAACCAAATTTTGTGAAAATTATTCCAAAAAAGATTTTTATCCTTTCCAAAATGATTTAATAATGAAATTTTTACCCTTTTTTTCTTTTACTAATTTTTTAAAATAAATTTCAATTTCACCTTGTTAGAGTTCTTATCCTTTTTCTAAAATAAAATTAATGTTCTTTTTACCTCATATGATATGTACATATTAACTCCCCATTATTTATTTGAAGCTTAATTTTCATGCTTAAAAGGATAAAAAACATTGACAAGGTGTCCCAGGCCTGAATTAGTGTATCATTATAAATGATAAAAAGCCTTAATAGGTAGTGGGTTTTTTACACTAGGGGGATATTCTTAGGATAATTCACATTTTATCTACAAACCACTGTGAAATATTTTGACACCGAATAACCTCGGTTAAACATAAGGTGATTTAATTGAAGATATAGTGTAATGATTTTAATATCCTATAAATTGTTATACATTTTTTATTACAATTATTACTCATAATATTATTTTTGTTTTTTTTCAATGGATGGTACAAAAAGGATTCATGTCAACGTTGAATATAAATAAAATGTTGGTGAAAATGAGCAAACAAATTAGTTGATTATTAGTTTGAAATATATCATGTTTATTCCTAATCATCTTTCCCAATATATTTTTAATAACATATACTGTAAAAGACTCCTAAAAACACCAATGAAAATAGTGATGGATTTTTCTAAGAGCACCAGTGGTGGATACCATGGAGAAAATAAGGATTGATTTCCCTCAAGCATGAAATGTGGAAGGAGACACCTAAGATTGTGTCTCAATAGAACAGGGAAATTCTTTATGTGTGGTAGAGAACGACATAAAGCAAAGAATTACCAAGGAGAAATGAAGTGCATTATTGAAGGATATAAAACTCATCATATGGATGGATTAATATTTAATTTTCATAACTGTGGGAATCTATACATTACCTAAGTCAATGATATATCTTATAAGAAAATCACTAGACCAAGGAATGATCTATTTGGAAATAACTTAATGGGGTAATTATGAATTAGTGTTGTATTTAAATCCTTATTTAAAATTATATACAGTGATTAACCTTATTTCAAGTATATACATCATATGTATATACTGATTTATATTATTTTTGTTTTAGTAATGGAAAACATGTCTTGTAGGTGACAACTGGTCATTTCTGGAAATAAAACAACTCATGAACCCATGGCTAAATGAAGATAAGGATTTAACACCAACCATTTTCCAACGAAATGTCAAGGATAACATTGTAATGAACCAGACCTCTCCTGACCATTACATTGTAAAAATCTTCTATTTCGGATGTTCGAGGGCTCTCAGCGAGTCATTTTGGATTATCGTTGTCATCATGTCATTTTGAACTGTCAGTGACGAAATATCATTTTGAACTATCGGTGTCGGTGTGTCAAATTAAATAGTTGGTGTTGGAATTTCCTTTGAACATTCAGTTTCAGTGTGTCATTTTGAACTATCGGTGATGGTGTGTTGTTTTGAACTATCGCTTTCTGCAAGTATTTTTGAACTATTGGCGTCAATTTTTCATTTTAAAATTTTAGTTTTGTCCTGTCATTTTGTATTGTTGGTGTCAGTGGGTCATTTCATACTATAGATATCAGTGAATCATTTTTTTACTATTTTCATCAGCATCGACATTGGCATCGATGTTAGAATCAGAATCGGCTTTGGTGTCGGAATCAACGTCAGCGTATGTGTCAGCATAAGCGTCAACATCAACGTCAGTGTCATCATCAACATAAACATTAATGTCAGCATCATATCCAATTTTTTGTAGTTTTTTCAGTTTTTTCCCTATTATGTTTTATTTTATATAAATATAGTATAAGTCCTTATTTGGTCATATATATGTGATTTTTGAAGGATATTAATAACATATTTAATATCATAATTCTCAAGGGACATTGAAATAATCCAACTATGTGATCTTGTCCATGATCCTTCAATAATGGACGTTGGAATTGTTTCCTTTAATCTATATTTGATCTGGTTTTTTCTAAATGATGAGGTCCTCTCTTATCTTCTCTATTGGTGGGTAGAGAACATTTCTTCCCAAACTAGTCATGCAACAATGATAGACCCATCTTTTGTTCAGGTTTTCATAGATTTTCGTAATACTCATGCAACTCCAAATTATGGGCGCAAGGAAGAACATTGATAATATATTGTTTGATGTAGGGATTTTCCTTAATCTCTCTTTGAGATATTGATATATTTTAAAATAGATGTTCTTATAGGAAGTGGGATTGTCTTTGTGTTGTGGTCGTCATGCGACATTGTGTCATGGGACTACAATGTGTTAATTTTTGATTATGTAGTGGAACTATAGATTAACATTCTAATTATGTTTAGAATGTGGGTGGATAGTGGTTTCCTATGTTGTTCTAAAATTTATTAAAGTTAAATTCTTAATAAATAGAGATCAGTGACTAAATGAAAAAGGGGTTGGATTTATGATTTGGTTGGGGCTGATGTGTGGTTTTTCATATAGGGGTAGCAGAAAAGGCTATTCTGTGTGGTCTAGTAGTTTGTTTGAAACCCAATGTCCGGGTTGAGTGTTTATTTACCTATATGTATAAATTAATGTTAATTTTGTTTTTTAATATGCACCCCACCCTTGTTGACTACTATGTGCCAAAAACCTCCATTTCATGGGGGACAGTGTCATTCCCCCACATCTTGTATGGAGGATGGATGGATGGTTACATGACTTTCTCCTCGTACCCCATTATGATTTCATACTACTTGAGTGTATCGAGGTAGGTTGTATTGGATTGAGGTTTACTATTATACAAATATCTTTTGGGCCGGTTGTCTTGTTGATTAGGGGCCCTGGTGTCGGCGGGCTGGGATTATTTCCCATTCTTCTTTGAGATAAGTCCCAGATTTTTGGGTGATAGGATTGGTGGTTGTCACCTAGGTGTCTGTTCGTGGGGTATTTTTGGTTTTTGGTCCCATGTGTGTGCAGCAGATGTGTAGTGGGACTACATTTGGGGGTGGGTAGTAGCGTCAAGATGTTAATTGTTAAGAATGACAATTTAACCACTGTAAAAAGTGGTGTGGGGTACCCAAATCAGCAATGTGGTTATATTATTACCTTACATGACTTGAGTTTTTTGTTGACTTTACCATGGTAAGGTTGGGAATGGTTATTATTCATCTTTTTTATGTGCGTTCAGTTTCTATTGCATTCATAAGGGAATTAGTATTATTCACCAACTTTTGAAAAAGTGAATTTGTTCCCCTTACTGAGAATAATTGTATGCTCACCCTACATTATAAAAATATTTTTAGGGTTTTAGGATGAAATTGAATACTGTGATGGAATTTACTAGCATGGGCACCGCGATAGTTGTTGTAATGCTACTTAGTATCTTCCATTTAGTACTTTATTTGGTTATTTGGTTGAACTTTTCTCATAGTTTATATTTAAATCATTCTATGTTTGGATTTGGTTTGTATTATATAATTTTTTTCATTTTTTGGTTTATTTAACGTCCTATATCCAGATCCTATTTTCATTGAAAAGGTTAATACCTTCCATTTTATGTGAGATTTTATACCCTTGGTGCTAGTCAACACTCTGGGGCCTATTGAAGGCGGGACCCAGGGGGTCATTTTCTCTCCTTCACCATGAAAAAGGAAGGGTGTGACACTTGGATGTCCCTTCCCTCATCATGAGGATTTTGGGTCGTGAAAGAATAATATCATAGAGAGGATGAGTGATAGAATAAAGTCTGCACCTAGTCATAGTTTGGATTGTATGGGATGGTACGGAAAAGGTGTTTGGTAGTATTGGAGCATGAAATGGTCCAGGGATAACTGACTAGGACACATGATTTTAATGAGTTTCATGATCCAATGCAATGACTCTGAGCTTACCAAATTACCATGTGAGGATACACTGATTGTAAGGTAGAGACCCTAAGAAATGTTAATTCATACTAATAACTTGTGTTCCTTTGTTTCATGGGTGTATTTGGAATTAGAAATAAATTGAGAGTTAAAATGAATTTAGAAGAAATTTTGTGTACTGACATGGTCTAGGAATTCCTTATTTACCCTTTTCGTCTATGGAACCTGAACATCTCCCATGTGTGGTTTGAGAAGTTGAGGCATAAAATGCAATCCTCGTTGATTAGAAGAAGTTTGATCTATAGGAGAAAGATAACTTTGTGGAGATGACCCACTGTTCTTTACACCAGTAGACCCTGAGGAAGTACGAAGGTAGTATTATGGACATACAGATGGAGGGTTAGCATGGGGAGCTGGAGATCACATTTTCCTTGATCTTTTCTTTGAGAGAGTATTGGGTGCTTCTTGAGGTGATCCAGATGATGGGATAAACCTGTTAGTGGTGGATTCTTTACCTCATGGAGAGGAAGGAGACTGATCTTTTGTGGGTTGAAAATGAGGGAGAGACTCGGGTGGAGTTTCTTTCCTTGATGATGAACACTAAGAAGAATAAAAAGTTTTTATCCCTCCTGTAAAAATGTTTGTTTGTGAGTAAACTATGGATCAACTTTAGGGATCTACTATTCATTGCACCGACCTCTTTCTGAAAGAGGAGTCTTGGGTGAGGTTCTTGGAGGAGGCAGTCTGACCTTCTCTTTAGTATACAGTTACATCGTTCATCAAACCGACATACTTATAAGTTTCTAAGAAGTATGACGTAGTGGAAAGGATGCACTCATGATTAGGTGTGATGTGATAGGGGAGCCAGCTGAGTTCATCCAAATATAAGGATGTTGGTAGCAAGTCTTCAGTGTCCGGGCCTTCTAGGTTTCACCGAGTGGGGAGTATACATCATTAGTTCATGTTATATTCTCTTGGTCCTTTCCCTTTCCTCGTGGTCTTAGGACCAAATTTCATTGTATGTGGAGGTCAATGAAATATTTAGATCCAATACCAAATTCAAGCTCAATAGGGTGGAGGTTGGAATGTTCAGTATCCACCTCACTTACAGTTTTTGGCTAGACCTTTTCATCATTAAGGACAACAATCTCCCACTCCACCGAGGAAAGATGATGCAAGAGGATAGAAACCATTTGGAGATCTTCAAGGGCCTCTAATGGTGTGTGGCTAGGGAGGTGGACAATAGAATAGGGGAATAGGATTTGGGTATAGGAAGTTTTTCACCGTCGATGTAGTAGTTCCAGAGGTTTCGGAGGTTGTTCAAGGTATGATCAGTCGGTTTAGTAATCATTCTTGGGCTCTATTGATTGAAAATCTTCTCACAAATTCATTTCACCTACTGAATCCCATTACATGGGACTAGAAATAGAGTGACTTTCCATGCCCCAAGTGTTGATAACGCCAGTTTGAAGTCACACCAATTTGTCTGATTTTTTTGGGGTTGTAGACTGGTGTGGGGGCCACATCATTTTAGTGGGGATCTACTTCTGTTACCAATGAAAAAAATGATTTCATATTTGGAATATACTATTTGTTCTCTATGAATGTTGTTATCAAATGCTTGAGGATCAGAGTCGTGTTCTCAAAAATGGACAGGCAACACATAGCATTCATTGGCAAGTGGAGATTTCAGGTGGGCAACCAGATTGTGGAGCCTCTTCTCTCTATGATGGATGTGATGTTGGAGGAATCAAGAGATACAGAAATTTTGCAGGATCCTTGATTTGTCCGAGAGTTCCAAGATGTCTTCTTAGAGGAGTTTTTGGCTCTAACCCCATGACGTGTTGTTGAGTTCGTAATAGATTTGAAACTAAGTTCCCTTTCGATTTTGATAGCTCCCTATCAGATTGTGCCATCCGAGTTGTGGGAGTTGCAAATTCAATTTGAAAATCTGATAAAGTAAGGTTTTATCCAACCATGTGTGTCTCCATGGGGTACTCCAGTCTGGTTCTTAATGAAGGATCATGGTGGTCTAAAATTGTGCATAAACTATAGAATACTGAATCATGTGAGGGTCTGGAACTGTTACCGCCTCATGATGATCGATGATCATTTCGACCAGTTGAGTGTGAAGGAGGGTGATCTCCCAATGACTTCATTAAGGTGTAAGTATGTCCATTTCGAGTTATTGTTCGAGTTTTTTAGTGTGATGAATGCACCAATCCTATTCATGTGGCTTACAAACTCAGTTTTTTGTGAATTCTTTGACAGTTTTTTGTTGGGTTCATAGACGAGAACCTGAACCACCCAAGGTCAGAGGAGGAGCATTCCAAGAATCTATGGACCATCATAGATGTACTCTGTCACCCTCATATCTACAGGATGTTGTCCAATTTCATGTTCTGGATGTGGTAGGTTCACATCCATCGACACATGGTGTCTCATCAGGGTATAGCAGTGGACCCTTCAAAGGTCAAAGTGGTAGTTTCTTGGGAATCACAAAATAATGTGGTGTTGGATCGTAACTTCCTGGGTCTGGTGGACTATTACTAGAGCTTCATAACTGACACTCATGATTTTAATATCTATTTAAATCCTTGATCAGGAAAGACCAATCCTTCGTGTTGAGTGACCAATGTCATGCAACTTTTACCAATCTAAAGTGGATGTTTTCCAATGCTCTGGTTCTCAAGTTTCTGGAGGAAGGGGTGATGATTGAGGTGTTCAACAAAGCATCTAGATTAGGTTCGAGTGTTTGCAGATAATGTAGTGATAAGTGATCTATTATGGGTCGAGGAAGTTATGTCCCCATGAATGTAACTATACCACCCATAACCTAGATCATGCAGTGGACATGTTTTTACTGAAGATGTGGAAAAATTACCTCCTCGGGGAGTGATTTGTGGTCTTCACAGATCACAATGTCTTGATGTATATCTTCACCAAGAAAAACCTAAACTTATGGAAGTGAAGGTGGATAGAGTTTCTCTAGTAATATGACTTCAAGATCACTAAAAAATCATGAAATATGAATGTGGTGGTAGATTCCTTGAGCAAGAAGTCATAGAATGATATATTTAGAGAGCCAACGAGCTTATACCATAGTGGTATAGTCTTATTCGTGGCATCCAAAAGACCCAGAATCACATTCGTGTAGGGACAAATTTTTGGGGGTGCTCTAGAAACAATGTTGTAGGTCACTATAACAGTATTGTAGTAGTAGAGGACTATATCAGTGCTAGCACTATAGCGGTGGAGGAACTATAGCAGGAACTATAGCGGTAGTGGTACTGTAGCAAGTACTGTTGCATCCCAGTTACTATAGAAGTACTATTCACCAAAGGGCCCTTTGGGCCAAAAAATTGATATTCAGGACTTGTATTCAGACTACTTGGTCTTGGGACTTTAGGCTATGTAATGGGACTCAATCTACCCAATTCTAAATAGGTCCTTTAATTGAATAATAAATGAGGCTTCATCCACAACCTTTAAAAAAATGAGGTATTTAGAGAATCCATGGTTTCTTAGAATGAAATTAAGGAGACAGCCAATTTTTTCCTTGATGCTAGTGTGGATAGTGGCAGAGGCTATCTGTTTCAGAAGACAATACATTCTTCTTTGATGTAGTAGGTGGAGGAGTCACATTGTGGAGACATAGTGACTTAATTTATTTGTGATCACATTCACTAGGGAGATGTTTTAGAAGGATGGTCGAAGTATGGTCGGAATCAAATTCTCTTTCAATAGAAGTTGTTTGTCCTAGTAGATATGTGGGAGTTATTTATCCTCTAATTCCATAGATACCCCCTAGTGGTACACCCAAGAGTTTATAAGATATACCTAGGCATGTGTGAACAATATGTTTGGCCTAGGGTAAAGTGGGAAGTGGCAGAGTTTTTGAAAAAAGGCTTCTCTTTCAGTAAGTGAAGGTTTAGCACCATGTTCCAAAAGGTCTATTGTATCCATTTCGTGTCCCCATGTAGAAATCATATGAAATTTTAATAGATTTCATCACATGACTATCTAGGGATCAGGGCGTCTATGATGTTATCTGGGTAGTGCTGGATCAGTTGACAAAATCAACTCACTTCCTAGCAATCAAGGAGTTGAGTGTAGGGGATTCCTTGAAATGGAAGTTTGTGGACGAGGTGGTGTGACTGCATGGGGTTATAAGATCCATCATCTCGTATTGGGATACAAGGTTTGAGTCATGAGTCTGGTGGGGACTACAACATTATTTTAGAACCCAGTTACACATTGACACTACATTCCCCCCTTAGAAGGAGGGGAATACATAGTAGACTATCCATACATTGGAGGATATACTACAGGCGTGTGTTCTGGTCATCGAGGGATTTTGGGTATGATATATTCTTCTTGTAGAGTTTTCTTAATATTATTTCAACCACTACACCATTGGAATGGAACTATTGATGGATTTGTACAGAAGGTCATGTCGTTCACCCTTGTGTTGGACAAAGGTGGGGGAAGCAGCCTTTCTTAGACCATAGGTAGTTTAAATCACAACCAAGATGGTTCTTCTTGTTTGTGATAGTATTTAGGAGGATTATCAATGGAATAAGTTGTATACCGATCATAGGATGAGGCGCTTGGATTTAGAGGTGAGGGACCACGGGTTCTTCAAGGGTTGTCCTCGACATGGAAAGAAGTGTCTCAGTAAGGTAATCAAGATTTCTACCTTGTTCATCGAGCCCTTTTTATTGTGGGGATGAGTTGGTGAGGTATCATATTAGATGGAATTTCCACAACGACTAAAGAGGGTCTAAAACATCTTTCATGTCTCCCATCTTTATTTGTATCTGTGTGATGACTCCCATGTCATTGATAAGAGGGAGTTGTATTTCAAGGAAGACACAATGTTCGTAGAGCATTCAGTGGAGTTCTAGGGCCATAGGGAGAAGATTCTTCATTGACAGACCATTCCTTTTGTTCTTGTGTTATGGAGTCATGGTGGGCTCAGGGAGAGTACATGGGAGCAGAGGCACAAATGTGTGCTGAGTACCCTGAGTTTTTCTGAGTTTTTCTCTTAAGTTTTTCCATATAATTTTATTATTTTGTAATGTTTCACATTATTTCAGTGGAATTAGTTGTTTCCTTTTCAATGATATGTGATAATACCGGACATACGGGGAGGGGAGGACCTAATTCATAATGAAGATGCACTAAGGAGGATGTGATGAAACCCATGAACGAGTGTCAATGTCATCCAAATCAGATACTATCTTTACCTGGAATAAGCATCTTCATAATCCATGTCTTGGGAAAGTGTGATCTTTAAGGATATCATGGTTGTTTGTTGTAGAATATGTTGGGGTGGTGTTCATGGATATCGGGGTTTTCACTCTAGTTTGGGAATAAAATAGTCTGGATTATCCCTATGAGGTATCTTATGTGGTGGTTGTTTGGACCACTCTTTTATCTAGTTTGGTTTTGAATTCTCGAGGGTGATAATAGTTTGTTAGGTACCTGATGTAACAACCCAGACCTCTCTATGACAGTACACTGTGAAAATCTATAATTTGGTGTGTTCATGGGGCTATCAGAGAGTGATTTTGAAATATCATTGTAGGAGTATAATTTTGAACTTTCAGTGTATATGTGTCATTTTGAAATATTGGTGTTAGTGTGTCCTTTTGAACTATTGGTGCTGGCATCTCATTTTGAACTATTGGTGTCAGCTTGTCATTTTGAACTATCGATGTTGGTGTGTCCTTTTGAGGTATCTGTCTTGGCATTTCATTTTGAACTATCGATATCAGAATGTCATTGTGAATTATCAGTGTCAGCATGTCATTTTGAACTATCAGTGTTGGATTGCCATTTTTTATTGTCCGTTTCGGCGAGTCATTTTGTACAGTAAGGGTTGGCGAGTCATTTTTGTACTGTTGGTGTCGAAGTCAATGTCAGCATCAGTTTTGGTGTTGGCATTAGCGTCAAAGTAAGAATTAGTTTCAGCATATACATTATTGTGAACATAAAAATCAACATCACCATAAGTGTCAGTGTCAACGTCATATCTAGTTTTTCTATGTTATTTCAGTTTCTCCCCACTTACATTTTATTTGATGTAAATCTGGTTTGAATCCTTGTTTGGGCATTTCTAAGAGAGTTTAAAAGGATATTAATTATATCCTTAATATCTTAATTCTTGTGGGACTTTAAAATATTCAAACAGCAAGATCTTGGCCACAATATTAATTTAATGGCCTTTGGAACCATTTCTTTCTATTGATACAGGACCCAGATTTTCATAATAGTTGACGTCATCTATTCTCTTTCCTCTTTTGTGTAGAGATCTTTTCTTCCCAAACAATTAATGTACTAGGGCTAGAGCCCTATCATATTTTGTTTTCCTCGGAGTTTCATGCTTCTCACGAGACCCCATGTTCTTGGCGTAAGGAGGAACTTTAATCATCTGTTTTTCCATGTTGGGATTTTTCTTTGTCAAATTTTAATTGTGTATCATGTAGGGTAGGTTTAGTATTTCTTTGTGGGAGAAAAAAGATGAATTCATAATTTAAAAGAGTAATAAATAATGGGGTTGATTATTAAAATATAAGATGACCATTTATGATAACAGTAAAGGGATTTAAGATGAATGAATTTTGAGTGCTATTTTATTTCATTATCCTTGTTTTCCTCTTATATATTTTAGTGTATGTAAGGACTTCTAATAACCATGGTCCTTGGTGAGTATTTCATTCTCACTGGTGATGTTATTGTTCATATTATTTATACTCTATGAATAATTGAGAATATAAATCAATTTAATCATGTTCACTTGGTTAAATGAATGGATTCTCATAGAAAAATCCAATTCTATGATTACCACAGTAACATACATTGATATTAAAGAACCACTCCTGCTAAATAAGAATATTATTGTCTTAATGGTATTGTTGTTTGCAGTTTTTGTTTTGGTTTCCCATTTCAAGGGGGTTGTGTGAAGTGGTTGATGGTATCCCTATTACAGGTACATGGGTGGAAAGAGGGAGAGAATTTGTTTTTGGGGTACGGATTATTTATGTAGTGAGACTGTTGTTTGGTGGTGTTTTGATGTGGGATTTGTGTATAGAGTGTTACAAGATGTGTGAAGGAATCTCAACTTGAAAGATTGATCAATTTTGGAGTAGATGAACTTTTAGGCAGTGGGAATTCATTTTTCTCTATTGTGGACATCTAACGATGTAGTGTAGTTGTAATTCAATGTGTTTATATGATGTTTGTGTTGTGGGACTACATCTTGAGATTCTTGTTGTGTTGAGAATGGTTACAGATAGTGGCTCCATAGGTAGTGTGGGATTTAATTATAGTGAAATCATTAATAAATAATTACCAATGATTACATGAAATAGGGTAATGTTTATCCTTCGTTGTGGCTTTTGTGTGGTTGGGAATATAGGGATAGTAGCAAAGGTGGTTTTGAGGGGGTCGGATGTTTGTTTGAAACACATATTTTAAGCTGATTTCTTTTTTACCTAAATTTTTTTATTGTAGTTACTTGTGATTTTCAATATTCTCCCCACCATTGTAGAGAAATACGTTCCAAACACCCCCATTTCATGGAATATGGTGTATTTCCTATCATCCTGGTGGTATGATCAATGGTTGGTTTCTAAATTTCATCCTCTCACCCCCTTCCGGTTTCATACCGCTCAAGCATATCCAGGCAGGCTATAATGGCTAGTGTTTTTCCATTAGACCACAATCTTTTGGGAATGTTGTGTTGTGAATGAGGGGACTATTCGTGTGATGGCCATGTTTATTTCCTAGGTGTCTTTGGGGTGAGGAACAACTATTTTTGGGTTAGTGATGTGGTTGTTGTGATGGAGGTGTCAGCGGGAGATGAATGTGTGGTTTGTGGCCTAGGTGTGTGTGGGAAGATGTGTAGTGGGAATGAATTAGGGTAAGGGTGGTAGTGTGAATATGTTATCCATTAGGAATGAGTAGTTATCTAGTAGTAAAAGTGGTGTGTCGTACCCGAATCATCGATGTTCTTATGTTGTTACCTTACGTGACTTGCATTATTTGGTAAGCGTGATCTGGTGAGAATGGGATGAATAGTATTATTCTTGGGTAGGTGTAGTCAGTTTATATTGTTTTCATAGCTATATTTGTATGGTTATCACACTTTTGGACAATGGACATTGTTCCCCCTACTGAGTATACCTGCATTCTCACCCTATGTTTTAATACTATTTTTAGGTTTCCATGAGGAATTTTAGGACCGTGTTGTACTTTATTAGCTCGGGTGTCGGCATAGATGTTGTGTTTCTACATAGTCTCATTCTTTTGGAACATGATTTGTTGTTTTTTTGTACATTTTTTTGTTTACATTTAGATATTAATGTGTTGGATTTTTGTTTCCTTTATATAAATGTTTGGTGTTGTTTTGGATATTTATCGTCAGGTCACCAGATCATGTCTTCATTAAAATGCGTAATACCCTCTATTTTGTGTGAAATTATATACCAATAGTGTTAGTTGCCACTCTAGAGTATATTGATGGTGGGACTCGAGGGGTTATTATCTCTCCGTAAATTTGAAGAAGGAAGGGCACGGTACTCTGATGTCCCTTCCCACATCATGAAGAGAGAATGTCATGAAAAATATATTGTTGTTTTTTGCCGAAAAAATTGATGTATATATATTAATTATAAAATAATAGTGAAACATTTCTATTTTATATTTTTATGTCTTCACTAAATTGGATTCGAATAATATTTAGAGGAAAATGTAATGACATTTCACTATTTTATGGGCCTTATAATCTTTTAAATGTTTAATTTAATTCCTTAGAGATCACTATTAATTTTCTAATACCCATTCCTTAAGGTAAGGGATGAATTAGAATTTGATAAAAGCACAACCAAAATATGGAATTTATTATATGAAATTAAAAAATATAATGCAGTAAATTCCCTTATATTCATAGGCAGTAAATGATTTTATCAACATAAGGAAAATTATCATAATTTTTTTTACATTATACCTTAATTTTGGTTGAAATGATGGTCTTCTAAATCCTAAAAAATTTATGAATTTGAGGACCCCAAAATTCCATTGATCATTGTTTTTTTTATTTAAGACCTTAATAACTCCCTATAAATATTTACACTTTTTACTCGAAGTGCATATCTCTACCTTGCACTAATGTTCTCTTACTTAGAGACCTGGTGATATGTTAATCCATGTGACCTCTTCACATCACATTCTCTATAATATAGATGATTTATTATAAACCCTTCTCTCAATGTGGGATTTCAGATAGAGGAAATATGAAACCACATATCACCAATAAAGACTTAATGTTGTGAGGAAACAATTTATGAAATGTTGGGAGAATGTAATGCCCTGAACATATAAATAAGAACTTCATATTTTGAAGCATGTATTACATGCATCACCAAGAGAATAAGAGAATACAATATCCTAAATATTTATAATATATTTACTATATTAAATAAATTTAATATATTTTTTATCATTCAATGCATTAAAAAATATGTTAACAAACATCCTAGGAAATAATTATTTTCATCAATGGCTTGTGTTATATGCAAGACTCAGTTATACATAACAATAATGTATTATTCAAATACTATAATTTAGTGTAATAAGATATTATGTAGAAACTAAATTAGTGGTTATGAATATTAATAACTAATATATTGAAATATATGGTTTACAAAAAAATTAAAATAATTCATTGTTTAATAATTATTTTGAAATGAATAAAACAACCAATTGAATATAAAGGGAATGTTTTTATAAAAAAAAAATTTTGTCACACCTATATTTCATAGTAAAAAATTAAATAAATAAAATTATTGAGTGATAATCATATAAAATGTAAATTATATATTAAATAAAATATTTTTTGATATTCATCTGATCGATCTGATAGGTATGAGATACAAAGAAAGTGAATATTACACATGAAAACCTATATTTTTTTAAAGATACATTTAAATCATTTTAATGAATAACATATATTAAATCCATTTTTTTAAACTTATATAAATATTATATGCAAAAATAAACTTAATTTATGATTTAAAAACAGAAAAAATAGGTTATGGTGAATTTTCGGGAATTTTTATGTGATTTTTCATTATTTGATGTATAGTAAAAAATATTAAATTTGAAATCAAATCTTGTTTTTCATACAATTTATTTATAAGGATAGATTATATTCTATAATAGTTTTAATTTTTAAATAAATATTTTTTTATTCATCCAATTTAGTTCATTTAAATCAATTTCACACTAAAATTGAACATAAAAAACCAGAAAACATTGGAACATTTTTACTTTAAGAACCCAAATTGTCGTCATCTATGAGAGATGAATTTATAATTTAATTTTTGGAAAAAATAATATTTCAATTTTTAAAAATGTATTATATATTTGGAATCATCATAACCATTGATTTATAATAATTTCAACTATGTTTTTTACCAAAAATTTTAGTGAATGTGATTAAAATTAATTAAAATGATTAAAAGAAAAAATAGCATAACAGAGGACCAATCTATAATCTTAAGAGCCCAAAAAAATAGAAATGTGTCCAAAACCCATTTTAGGGACATATTTAAAATGTATAATCACTTTTATATACTTTCCAAAGAAACATTATCAACAATATATTAGAAAAACATGGGAGGAATAGCCTTTTCCGAAATTTACAAGAGTGTCATTCCTCCTCCCCTATAAATAGAAAATCATGCCTCCCACATCCTCACATGTCTCAAGACACCATGGATCGATGAAAAAAATACCAAATAGCCCTAAAAAATCCAATAACATACCAAAAGACTATATTTGGTCATAAATTTATCCAAAAAATCCATTTGGTATAAACCAAAAGAAGTTACCCAAAGAAAAAGAAACCTCTTTCTCCAAGATCATTAGTTTTATTTCCAATCTCCACCCCCTAGACACTAATTGTTCCATAATTATATAAAAAGCTAATTATAACAAATATATTTATATTATTTTATGTTATATTTTATATCTAAAAAAACACACACTTCCATCTAAATGGTAACAAATTTATTGTTTATGTATACAATGAACTACCACCTCCCGAAATGATGATTGTCTATTCATCCTTTACCACTTCTCATGGTGGGAATTATGATGGACACACTATTTATATATAAAATATAAAATATTTATAATGATTTTATTCTTATTTAATTTTTTTATATATCATACCTAGATCCTTTCCATTTTTTGTAAATAAGATAACATCATTTGTGAAATGTGGACTATCACATACTAAAAGTTACATGATTTGACCACACGATACATGGAATGTATGAATTATGATTTTTATTTAATATTTGTGACATAAAAAACGTATATAGTATATTTATTAAGTAATTAACATTCTAAAAATTAAATATATTTCCTTTTATTTATCAAACATTCACACACTTAAAAAGTAATAACGTCGTTTATTGATATATGGACTACCGCCTCATTGACATGATTTGATTCATTTTACGTCACAATAATTATATTTATAAGTATATATTATTAAATAAAATTTTATTTATCATATAAGTATCATTATGTAAATATTAATGTCACTTTCTTTCATTCCATACCGGTCATTGAAAAATATGAATGTTACTCATGCGTACCTGTGACCAACCATCTCCATGATTTTAACATTAGTTAAATTTTCATAAACATATTTAATGAATGTTTTTAAAAGTAAAAATTAGATATAAATAATATATTAATTTCATGATTATTATTTTTTATATTTTATATAACTACTATTTTTACTATAGTAGACCTGCCAATTTTTTTGGAAAACAAACCAAATTTTTTTAAAACGCCCAATATAAACCTTATTTGTAATGTAGTTGTATAAAACAATTTTAATAAGGTAAATAAAGGTTATGATAAAAATAAAAAATGTTTTATATAAATTAATTAATTAATATATGTTTTTATTCAAGAATATAAAGCCAGATAATCTTATTCAGCACCATGGTAATGGATTTTCATCTCACCTTTTACATATATGAGATAAATGTCATATTCATTACTTACTTTTTTGTGGTGTATCTACTTAAAATTATTATATATTATATAATTTTTCCTTTTAAATTATTTTTATTAAAAACATTCATATAATTTTTCCCTTTCGGAGGATTAGTGTTAAAAAAAGTTTAAACTATTATGAGACACATTGGATTGTTTAAAGATTATTTTTCTCAATATTAATTTTAATGATATTTACAAGGTATTAAAGATCATGAAAATTATATGAATTTGTTTTGATAAACCTTTTAATTTTAATCTCATATTTTCTCAAAACACTTTTCATGTATTAATAACATGTTTCCACTCTTTGGTACTTATGTTTTTTTTAAGAGTATCTGATTTCATTCTCTCATTAGTTGGAGAAATTTTCTCCCTCTAAAAATAATATTTTATAAAAAGATTTTGTAAAAATGTTTTTAACCTTTCAAATAAGATTTATTACAGAAATTCATGTATATTTTTTATTGATGGTTTCAAAAGAATCATCATATCACTGTTTAGATAAGGAATTTTTTGTAACCTTGTTAACAAGAAAAAGGAATTTTAATTTTACCACATACTCCATGTACATATTAACTTTCCATAATTTCCATGAAGTTTCTTTTGTAATTTTAATATGATAATTTTTAATGAATGTTTTATCAAAATTTCTTTTAAATTATAATGGTTTCCCATTTTTTTCTCAATAAAAATGTATATTTTCCTTAATAATTGTATTAAATATCATTTTATAGTATTTATATTCATTAATGGAAATAACACTTTATATCTAATCCCATTAGGATATTTTGTATTGATTCTAACCATATTCCTACTAAAGATTGTTTATAATTCATTTGGAAGAGGATGGTATTAATATTCACTTCCTTGATTCCTTTTATTCCACTTAAAATATTAAATTCCCTATGATCATTTAACATTGAATTTCCCCTGAATATCCACATCACTTTTCAGGGATATGATTATATCCTAAATGATGTACCATTTTTCTTATGTTTTTTACTCTGAAAATTATTATATTATTTGGGGAAACAACGATAAATTTGTATCCTTGCTTAATTTATATATTAGAAAATCTATATTGTTTATTAATTAAATCAATTACACAATGTGAGGAATGCATTATACATGCAGTGATAGGTGAGTCCTGGAATTTATATAGCCCCATGATGCTTTGAAAATTTCTCATGAATTTTTTTTTCAATCTAAATAAGGTTTTATAATATTTTTAAAATTTCTAGAGGATGGATCTTAATAGTAGAGGTTTTTATATTCCTAATACATGACATCCAATAATTCATCATTGCCTTCATTTCCATTCAGTATTTATTATCCATTATATTTCCACTATGAAAAAGTTTATACATTAATTTCATTCCCTTTTTTTGAGTAAATTTCATGTGTTTTAGTTTCATACCATTCCATATTGATTTGTTATATCTATTTTATTAAATTCCGTGGGTTTATAGTTATTATATTTCCATATTGTTTATACACTTCCTTCATAGATTTTGATTTTCTGATACATGTGTATAGTTATTTACATTGCTATAATTATTATCAATATTGAATCATGATTTATTTTCTATACTTTACCATTAACAAGAATTTAAGATCATGTTGGTTTTTTTATTCCCTCAAGAGTCCATAAAGAATACAATGAAATATATTTAGGGATACAATAATTGAAATAATGTTATTATCAAATCGAATAATTGTTGTAATTAGTATATTCACTATTTAAAAAAGAATATCTAATATATGTGGTTTACCAAGACTACTAAAATTATTAATATTTTCTGGTTTGATTCATTCTAAGGATTATATTTTAGTAGCATTATAAAGAGGTTCTTGGATTTCTGGAGTTGGTTCGATATATTTTAAGGGGATAATAACATTATTTTTAGTGATTTGGGACTTAAATTTTCCATTCATTGATATATCAACTAAAAACTGTTTCCAATAAATTGTTGAAAATGATCTATATGAATCAAATTATGGGAATCAATGTAGAAATAAAACATTTTGGGATGATTTTAGAGAAAAAACAACTGGCATCATAAATTTTTAGAGATATGATATAGAAGATAAAAGTAAACCAGAGGAATATTAAGGATATTCAAAGTCAATATATATTCTGTGTTGAAAATTGATGAAATAGAAAATAATTCCATATTTGGGATTTTTATTTCTTCAATGTATTTAATTCTAAAGGAGTCATGACTGTTGGAAATAATGGGACACTTTGTCAAAGTTATATTCGAAAAAATTGAGATTGTAGATATAATTGGGTCAATTTCATATCAACTTGATGTACTTATTAATATTCCCACTGTCCATGATGTATTCTGCGTTTTTATACTAAGTATATATATGTCAAAACCAAAAATATACTTGATATAAATGGTGTATAATTTTAATATGACCTATAATATGAAGAGAAACTAATCTAGTATATTGATGAAAGGGAAAACGTTTTTTGAATCTATAATAACCTAGTGATATTATTGTGATGAAATCATAAGTTTGAAGAAGAAACCATGGAATCTATTGAATTGATTAAGTAAAAATACACCATTTTATTTTGATCAATGATACAAATTATAAAGGAAAATTTTTTAGGGGAAGAATTTAATTTCCTCAAAATATATATATATATATAATTAAAGGAATTATTATTTCTCGACAACTATTTTATATTTTTTTACAAATATTGGAACACAAAAAAACTGTTAAATTTTATTACCCATCATGTAATAATATTTATAACTCCAAATATGAATATTTTACAGATATGAACACAATGAGCATAAAATCACTAAGGGGAACTCCATAGCCTTGAATCGTACTGTGAAAATCATTCTTGTTGTAATCATTAAAAAAATTAAGAGAAATATTCGGAAAATGATAGAAATTATCAAAGGATCTGTTAAAAACATCAATAACTGAAGTAGTGAATGAAGAAGTGGGAATGACATTTTACTTATATGTTATTATATCTATTTCCTATTATGACCAATGATTAATTATAATGTTATTATTTATTATTATGGGTTATATATATATAACAGGATTGTTGGGATTATTTAATGGTATGTATAGAAGAAACAATATTTATATTTTTTATAGAAAATATATATGTTTAAATTCCATTAAAAAATTATTTCAAGATAATTTTAAAATTTAAAAATACAATTTTTTTTCATGATATAATTATATAAAATTTTCATTAAATGATATTATAATATAACTATGTCCCAAATAATTATTATAATAATATAACAGTTTATTATGTCATAAAAGCTATTACTCTTCAATAAATAATGATTTTATTAAAAAAGTTAATATTTTGTGAACTATTTTTGATAAAATAAATATTATTTTTATGAATAGTACATTAAAAGTAGTTGAATGAAAATATACATTTAATTTCCTCACAATATTATTTTCTGGTTGAATAGGTTAATATCACTATTTTATGAGTACAATAATTATTTTAAAATCCATATGATGTGGGCATGATTCAAAAAGTTATAAATCTTATTATATAATAAAATTTGAACTTAATTATAATAAAAATGTATTTAAAAATATTATTTTATAACAATAAATTTATACTTTACATTTTAAAATGAAAAATTGTGTTTGTGAGGTTAAAATTATTTGTTGGTTTCTATTCATTAAATGGATTAGTTATAATGTGAATTTTAATTTTTTTAGTTCGTAATATAAAATAACATTATTTTTATCATTAATAAAAAGTAATGTTATTTTAAATTTATTTTACTAATACATGTTTTGTTTTTTTAATAAAATAATAAAAATTATAACCCTTAAAATGAACCCATAAACATGTATAAATAGAAACCATTTCTCACTTTTCTCTCTAGTCAAAACCAATTATGATTGAATTACATCTATATATTTATCTTCATAAACCTACAATGGTGTTTTGGGTATTATAAGGTGCCTCTCTCATCTTATGATAATGGTTCTCTCCCTCCACTTTTTTCAATCTAAGTACTCATTTTTATAAAACTTTTCATTGTAAAATTATTATGTGGCTATGTGTTTATATAATCCCTCATTACATTATAAATGATTTATTATTAATAATATTATTCCATTTTATCTTATTAAATCAATTTCATGATCTATTTAATATACCAGTTGTGCTTCTTAAATCATCCTTTCATTTCCCATGATACAGTTTTATGTCATGAATATACAACACTCTTTTCATTCAAGTGTATTCATTTTTATGTATAATTAAATTATTGATTATGTAAATCCATGTATGTTATGAAAATTAAAAAATCATGGGTTAAAAATGATATGTACTTAAGTTGTTTTTATTAATGTGGTGAATATAATGTTTGATATAAGAACGGTGTGCCCTAAGAGCAATCCAATGCATTAGGTAAAAAGTAAATCTATAGAGATGACATGTTAAACATACAATTTTTTGTATGAATTGGTAATTTTTTATGGTACTCAGTTTAATATATTGGGAAATATTTTTTATAAAAACTTAGTAATTACAATTTTTGATATGTATATGAATGAATTGTGTTTATGTTATGGACACAATTTAATTGTATACCTAATGTTCTAGTATTCATGTATATTCGCTATTCCCCATATTCATATATTAATATTTTTATATTATCTATCATGTTTCACATATGATGTTCTCATACACTGATTATTAATTACTGTCTTTTATGATCATCCCATCCATTTTATAAAATTATCCAGGATTCCCAATTTGGATAGATGGTCTAGGATGGGGTAGTTATTATGATTTTCATGGGAATTGAAAATTAGTTTCTGTACTCTTTTGTATATAATGTATTTCCTTTAATAGACACATTATTTCTGAAAAAATAATAAAAATTGACCCATCCGTTTTATAAATAAATATTTCTTCTTATTAGTTAAATATTAAATAACATAACATAATGATCCATGCCAAAATCATATAGGTATAATGTCATTGGAGACTTGGATAAATACACATCTAGTTCATAAGATATTTATGTCGTATCCCACTAATTGTTTCATAAATACTATAGTTAATTTTCATAAAATACTTAAAAACACTATTTATGATCCAAGTAAATAAAACATATGAATGTGTTATCTCATATTTTATTAAGATTACTAAATGGTTTTATCAATGATCACAAAAGAATAAAAAGAACATTATTATATAAAAACATTATATTAATATTTGAAAACCAATCCCAGCATATCCTAGACCTACTACTAGGAATGTTTGGGGATATCCCAGTTATTAAAAAAGAGAAAATCACAAACCCCTTTGGTACAAGGATAAAGGAGAACCCATCAAAAACATGAAGACCCAGAGACACAAAGGCCATAAAATTCAGTGGTCCAAGATCCCAATTATATAAATCTCATTATAAAGAACATGGAACAAAGGCCCAATGACTGAAAGACCTAAGCAGAAAGGCTTATCAGAGGCCCAAGGCCCAGTTAGTGGCTCGTAGGCCCAGATTCCACCCTCAACTACACACTCTCAAGTACACTGCCACGACCATATCTAGGCCATTAAATTTCTAGTCCCCAAATCACTTCATGATGAATAAATCGATTCAGATCGCCACTGCTAGATCTTTTCCCATCGCTCCCACAACAAAAAATGTTGCAAAACACAACTGTGACCAGATCAATGCACCACCCTCCATCGTATGGTCACTAGATATGGACCCTCATCCTTCTCCCATAGCCTGGACTCGGTCATGGATAATAGAAAGAGCCACCTTCTGGACATCAACTCCACTACATTCGATGAATTATGAATCTAACGAATCTAGATTCAATCCTCATAAAACCATATATGAATTTACCGTAATGACGAACATCGTCGCTGCATCCACATACCATCGTCTAAGCTTGATCCCCACCTCTCCACACCCTTTGTATCTAGATCACGCACATATTAAACATATGTTCATTGTGGGTAGATATTAACCCTTAGGTGTTTTCTGGGATGCACCATCACTATAGTGCCTACATCATCCTCGGACATCACACCTCCAAAAATCATAAATACTATCCATGAGCAATGCATTTCCACCATGAAGAATCCCAAAAGAATTTGATATCTCTCTGCCGATGTAGAGAGAAAATCAAGAATTTCACCCCCATCCAGTATATCATAGATCTAAATCATGTGTTATGGAATAAATCATAGTAGTTTATAATATATGAATCATAATGTAACCAAATAACATGATCCATGAGAACATAAAATTGTCTCAAGCCATAGTTTTTTTCAAAAACACAATCATATTAAATAATTTCCATATACTAGGACCACTTCTAATATTATCAACATGTATTGGGTTTACTCTCTATTACATTATATCCTTTATCAAAGTCCAATATAATTTATATCACTATACACAATGTCCCATATCGAACTGCGATCACTTCCCATTCCATTCCTTATTATCTCATGGGAGGTCTATCACTACCGAATACATTGAATGACTACATAATTTTAATCCCACTCATAACATAATCAAAATCCATCAAAATATGTTCCACAACATCATAAATAATTATGCATACATCATAACTTATGGAAAATAATCATATTTTATGCAACAAAAGAAAATTTTATGTAATTTTTTTTAAATAAATTTAATTTCATCGATAAATTTTGTTACATGCATCGCTGAGTTTAAAGAAACTGCAATATACTATTATTTGAAATTATTAAAAATCTGTTGGATTTTTTGGTATAAATATTAATAAATAAATTATGATTAATTTATTTTCTCTTTTTTATAAATCATTTCATTAAATATCAATTAATAATAAATTAAAATAAAAATTATTTTCAAATAAATTATATATTTTTATTAAAATTAATATTTCTCTGTATAATGTATTTTAATATTATATAATTAAATTATTAATTATTAATGAATAATTTTAATGATATTTCTATATTATATATTTGTTAAATTATTTTAAAATTCATTTATTATTTCTCTAGGAATATAGTTAAAATAAACAATTCTTTATGCTAAAAATTGCATTTTATTAAAAGAGGTGTTCACCATGTGTTGTGAGATTATTATAAAAAAATATCATCAACATTTTAACGTTGAATTTGATAAAAAAGGATTCCATATTTGGAATCTTTATGTTCATGTTTCTGAAATTGGTCCTTATTATTTTTGGACAATATGATTTTATCATTAGTAATTTTGTTACCATGGTAAAGGGTAACTCGAATAATTAATCATAAAAATAAAATTACAAGGGATAAATAATTACCCTGACACATTCCGTAATTTTTTTGTATTATGATAACTTTTTCATTAAAATAAAATGTAAAATATATGACTTTTTTTCAATTTGAATGTGCTTTTGGAAAATTATAATATTTATGTTAATATAATCTCCAAAATGTCACACTCTTGCTTTTAATGAAATTAATTTTTTTTAATATTATAATAAATAAAAAATATTTTTTGGTTGTAAATAATCATTTGAAACATAGAATAAATTTTTTAAGGGAATTTAGATTAATTTTTAGTGATGAAATAGTAACCCTAAAAGTTAAAGAAATTATACCATAGTAATTATTCAATAAATTAAAAAAATAAATGATTTTTAGAATGTTAAAAAATTAATGATTTAAATGAATATATTTGATCTGTGATTTTATATATAAAAATTTCATTTTATATTTTTTTGATGATTTTTATTGTTATTAAATTTCTTTCTTATAGTTTTAAAATTCAAGTTGTATAAATAGTTCCAAAGAGGATATTATAATTTTTTTAAAATAAATTTTATTTTATTATATTATTAAAAATTATTAAAAATATAAAAAAATGTAATAGAATATTGCTTATCAAATAAATAATGGTATATTTGAAGGGTTTTTCCTTTAATATTAATTATATTATACCTTTATTAAAAAATGTTGATATGATTTTAATTGTCAAAAGGGTTAACAATTGGTTAAAACAAAAATTATTAGGGTAAAATGAGATGTAGACTTGTCCAAATTTTATTAGATGAGATTATTTATACTCATAATAATTTTATATTAATTTTTTTCCAATAATGATCTATTTAGAGATCAAAATTAATTTATATCTGTCAAATACATTATGAAATTCCTAAAGTTCCATTACCTCAACATTAAAAGGGAACCCCTCCTTTCTCTTCTTCCAACCACATTGATCCTTATAGATCAACTATACCTTACCAAAATCCATTTTAAAATACCCCATTCACATTATTTGGGTTCTTTTATTACCAAATGACCATCCATAATATCCTCCAGTGGAGTTCTAATAGAGTTCATTAAAATGAAAGGTAATCCCATTTATTGGTCACTTTCATTTAAATTTATGTTTGACATCAAATAAATTTGGAATATTTTGTATTTTTAAAATGAATATATCATATTAAATGTTCTTATAGAAAACTATTATTCTAAAACCACCACTATTCCCCCTCTTTCCATTTAGTGTTAATTGAATGTATTGCATGTGCATACTTATAGATTACTGTCTCTATGTAGTGATACAATTCATTTATCATCACTATATTTTATAGATGTGTATGTTTAAGGGTTTAATGTATATATAAAATAAATATAAAATATTTATAATTCAGTAGATAAGATATCGTATCTACCTTATTACCTACCTATCTATTGGGAAACAATAATGTCGCTTGTGTGTACATATGGACTAGCACCTCCACAATGCAATATGATTCGTTTTCATTTATATTTTACATGCATGAAAATATAGATGAATTTTGTGCTTATATATGATTCTATCATATCCAATTAATTTTAAAATATGAATTATTATTCAACAATCTTTCATTCAATCTACTAACAATTGAAAATAGTGTTCATTCATACGTACGACGTACCGTCTCTATAAACAGTGTAATTAATTTTTCTTTATCTATATTTTATTAATGACTTTAAAAATGTATATAATTAGTATATATGATATTTATATCCTTATTAAAATTTTTTATATGATATGACCATGATCAAATTCGCTATACAAAATCTACCATACCAAAACATATGTGAAAAATCAATCAAATATTAACCAAAACATTTATTTTAATAAATAACTTTTTAAACGTGTGATATAATGTTATAATTAAACAATATAGTTATTTTATATATAATAATTTATCTATAATATACTTATTATCCATTATTTTCTAACATTTTCAGGGGATGTCATACTTATGGTAAGGGATTTTCCTCTACCTTTTATTTCAATGGGACATAAGACATATTCACCACTTGTTTATTTCATTCTATTTTTATACCACCCCAGAATATATTTTATGATTTTTTTTATTATTTAATTTTTGGGGATTTAAATATAAGTGTATGGATTTTTATTTCATGGTACTTTCTAGACAAATGATTCCAAAGCTATACTTTTTTTCTGTCACAATCTCATTTTTTATTGATATTGATTATGATTATGTCTTTAATGATAAAATATTATATTATATCTATCAGAAAACTCATTAATCTTATTCAAAATTTTTTATTTTTTAAAATAATTTATTATTCTTTTCCTCAAATTAATTACAATAGAGACATAAAATATTTTTATATGGAAAATATACAATATTATTCTCTGAAGTTTAAATATTTTTTAATCAATGTATTTTTTTCGTAAAATTCCTTAAATAATGTTTTTACTATTCATACATTATTGTATTAAGTTAATTTTACAAAAATTAGTGTTAAAAAAAATTTAAAAGGAATTTTTTATCATAATCTAAACTTGGTACTTTTTCTATTTTTTTCAAAGTGTGAAATGAATATTTTCATTTAACATATAATATATTAATGGAAGTTTCTATTTTTATACCCACATAATGTTTTGAGGCTTCCATTACATGTTTCCATGGAGATATTAAATGAAAATATTTTCCATAATATTTCGATTTTTTTTATATTTTATATAATTGATTTTGAAATTTAATGGATATTTTACTAAAAATATTTTAGTGATAAATTAATGGTATTTATAATACTCATAGATAAAAACAATTATTTCCACTTACGATTAACTATGGATATGATCCATGGATACCCTCATTATTATTTAACATGATAGTTTTTGTTTATGATTATAATATATTTTTTAAAACAATTTTTTCGAATGTGTCAGACACTAATGAAATGAAGATATTTGTATGAAACTGTTTTCATTTCTATGGGATATTCTTTGATGAAATATGTTTGAAACCCATTTAGTTTCATCATATCTGATATAATAATTTTTTTATGATTTATAGAACAGATATTGATGATTTTCACTGTGTCATAGGTGTAAACTTTATCTCCCTCCAATGATTTGGGTAGATGTTGATATCTCATTAGATAAATATGACTATAATGGGGAGTGAAACTAGTTTAGTAGAGGAATTTATCCACTATGATCACATTAGGAGTGAAACATCCAAAATATGAGGGTTTGGGAGTGAACCCAATATACTATGATGGTTTTAGGATTCAACCTTAACTACTATCATGGTTTGGGGAGTGATCCCAATCCACTATGATAGTCCTATTAGTGAATCCTTGACTACTAAGGAAATGATTTTCTATAATATTTCACAATTCCATATATTATTCCATTTTGATGATCATATATCTCATGTTAATTGATTATTTTATGATTAATTTATTTAAAAATTCTATGATTTACACAATGAGTAAATAAAAGGATCTATGATATAAGAGGTATGCATTTCAAATGTTAATATCATGTTATGGTGCCCATGTGTTCATGATATAATTACGTGATTAGTGATATCTCCCTGATTTACCCTTATAGATAACCTCAGGACACCCTTTCTTATGTTTTATTTCCCCATGGTTTTTATGAAATGTATTTTTTATGATATATCTAAATAGGGTGATAATTTTTAACAACTGTGTGGGACATGTTTTAGATCTCTTTTGATAATTTGTTTATGTAACCATGTTTCATAAGGAATTATAACTATTTGATCATGAAATAGAACATTAGGTTGTGTAATGAATATTTATCTAAAATGGTTGGATATCTATGTTTGAAAACTATAATTATATATAGTAGGAATCCTAGAATGGTTTATTTATCCTTTCTAAATTATAATCTGATGACATTATTTTGAGCCTTAGGGATGAGTCTATATATAGGATAAATTATTAAATATTTTGTAAAAATCAAGAATGGACTAGGTTAAACCTAAGGTGTCATAGAATATTTTTTAAGGACATATAAATCCTATAAATTATTTTTCTTGATTATGTAGTTTGAAACTGTGATTTTTTATCATCAAATTAATTTTGGTTTTAGACAATGGTGTGAATATGAAAGAATCGTGTTTATTCAAAATGTAACCTAAATGAATTAATTTTCCTCTTAAGAAAAAAAATATTAAAATAGTTGGAATGAAATATCTCATTTTATTTGTCAAGAAACATTCTTGATATATGAATCATGATGAAAATATAAATGAATAAAAATAATGTAATAATTAAATATTGATTCCTTCATGAGGAAACATCTGCATTCTATTAGTGGTTCTTCAAATCAACTTAATGCTGATTAATGTATCCATACCACTGAAAAGATATTTTCCATTCTTCAGTGCTTGATAAATTAAAAGGATATTCTAGAAATTTATCATTTAGAAGGTGATTTGGGTTAGTGGTGGACTATTTCATTAACATTAAGAAATAATAAAAAATTGGCTCTATTGAGTGCAATGATTTTAAGAGATTATTTATCAATGATTATATTCATTATATTATTCATATGATTTTTTATAAGGAATTTTTTGAGTTTAAATAGAAATAATTAATATAATTTTACCTGTTGGAACCATTTTATAGGACTTGGGAGGTACACTTTTGGTTTTATAATCTTTCCTCAATGTAAGGTTTATATATTCCTTATTTGCTTAAAAAAATTTCTCTGAATTTAATTTTCCATAGAGGGATTTGGTATCCAAGAATAAGTCATTAAATTTGAGATCAAGGTTGAGGTAAACAATATATTTAACTATCAATATCATTTTTTTGAAATGAAAATAAATAAATAATTCAATGTAAATTCTAAAAACCAATGACAAAAGAAGTTGATCCTTCCTTGATGCTCAATGTTTGGAAGGGAACATAAATGTAATTTTCTTAATGGAACTAGTAGATGTTATACGTATAGAACGGAATTCCATCAGAAAATAAAATTCTTATGTGATGGAAATACTTTAGATAATGAAGATAATAGAGAGAATGTGACCTAGAATGCACCACCCATGATCCAATTTTTTAAATAAAAATAGTATAGGTATTATTATAACTAGTTAATGAATACAAAGGTTAATAAATATTATCAATGTTAATAACCTATTAATACCAAATACAAATAAAAATAATATACCACAACTAATTATGAGGAATTTTACAATATCTACAGAGTGAAACGTACACAAAAACCTCTTAAGACCAAAGACAAAGAAAAATAATATTTCCTGATTAATTCTAGTGAAGGGTACAATAATGACATGGTCTATGGTACAGATTCCATCAACTCAAGAGCTGTTAAGTTCTTATTTGATTATGTGTATACCAACTCTTTTATATGAGAATAAATTTTTAAGGTTATAATAGTACAATTATAATTATTAGAAGTTAATTTCGAAGTAAAACGCCTTAAGCATATGATGAGCACATCCCATGTCTAGGATTCTTCTCTCATAGATGTTTTTGAGAATATTCTTTAAAAAAATTATTATGCCTATATTTTCTATTTTATGATATCATAGTCATGGATTGGAATTCATTAATTAAATCCCACATAAATTTCTAAATAAGTGAATTCACCTTTGATATTATGAGTAAACCAATGATTGTCTTTCTATGTGACCTTATTTAGTGTCACAAACTGAAAAAGAAACGACAAGATAAAATCATGCCAAGTGATTCATTCAGTAAAGTGTTTCAACAAGGTTTTTACAATTAATTTTTGTTATGAATAAAGATAGGTCAATGTTAAACTTAAATTTTTTTGTGAACTTTACAAAATTACTAACAGTAAACAGTATCTTCAATCACAATTTGATGACTTGTTTATTCAGTAGTTGAGAGATAAATAATTTTATAATATTTATCTTCTCTCTAGATAAAAGAAATTAAATTTCTATAAGAATGAAATAACTAATATGGAATTTTGATCAAGTTATGTATACTATGAATTTATAGTGACTCTATTAGGCATCACTAATTCACCTGCTATCTTCATGGATTTAAATAATAGAGTATTTAGATATTACCATGGCCATTATTGGTAGTTTTTATAGATGATATTCTTATATAATAAAATATAGTGTACGATCATGAATATTGTTTAAGGATTGTTTGGAATACCCTGATGAAGGATAATCATCATGTCAAATTTAAAAATTGTGATTTCAAGATTCATAATATTACATTATTGGGTCATATAATCTCAAGGGAGGGTATATCAGTAAATCATTCAAAGAAAAACTTTATTTATTATTGGCCTAGACTAACCACTATGAATTATATCCCCAATTTTCTTTGTTTAGAAGGATATTGGTGGTTCATTTTAGAAATTTTTTCATGGCTATTGAATTAAATAACCAAGTTAACCTGTAGGGAGCCAATTCTATTGGACAAATAAATGTGTGGAATGATTCAATGTATAAGAGAGTGGTATACTCTATAAAACATTTTATACACTAACCTATAATGTAAAATTGTACATAATCCATAATAATTTATCACACAATAGAGTGGGATTTATTCTCATGTGGAAAAATATGGTGATGTCTTATACCTCATAAAAATTGAAGGTTTTTGATAAAAATTTTCCAACTCTTGATTTAGTGTTAAATACAGAATGTTTTTCATTAAATATATGAAAAAACTATCTTTTTGGAGAAAGTTGTTCTATATTTTCTGGTTAAAAAATTTTAATGTATATTTTAACATAGAAAAATATTAATATACGACAAAGAATATGGTTGGAGCTATTAAAAGATTATGAATTCTCAATACAATACCACCCTCATAAAGAGAATACGATAGTATATTATTTGACTCTAAAGGATAATGCTAACTTATAAATTATGAGGATATTAAAATATCCAATATTTCAATATTTTAATTGGATGGATCTGGAATCATTATTGGGATGGGACAAATCATATCTTTATTAAATGAGTGTTCAACCATCTATGAATTTCATAAATAAATAGGAATATAAAGTGTACATATAAATAAAAAATAATGTGAGAAGTGTTTTTGAAATTTTCATTGATTTTAATGGAATGGTTTGTTTTATTAATAGTTTATGTTTTCTTTCAATACCATATTTGAAGAATAATTTTTTGTATGAGGCTAATAGTTATTCCTTCTATATTTTTCCTAGAAGTAAAAATATGTATAAATATATAAAATAATATCATGGGTTAAAAAATAATGAAGAGATATATTAAAGAGTATGTATCTCAATACATTACATTTCAATAATATTAGGCTATGAGACTAATTTCAAATGTTATTTTATAAACAATACTCGTATTATAATGGAAATGAGAAAACATCACCTTGGATTTTTTCATCGTACTCCAGAAAATATCTAAATGGAATAATTCAATATTGGTTATAGTCAAAAACATTATGAATTAAACTCACGTAATTTGGATTATATAATATTTATATTTGGATAGACATTATATAATTTATATTATGTATTTTTTATGGTTTTATGGAGTACCACATTCCATTGTATCTAATCGTGATATGAGGTTTTCCTGGAGGATCAGGAAAAGTATTCAGTATGATCCAGATATATAGTTGAGTTTTAGTAAATTGTATCATACTTCTCTGGATTTTATATTTGAGAAAAAAATTCAAACCCTTGATTATATATTGAGACCATTTTCAATGGATTTCATAGGTGGTTCGGATCAACACGTTCCTCTAGTTTAATATTCATTAGAATATAAACACAACTCGAGAAATTAGATGGATCCTTTTGAACCCCTCTATGATATATATATATATATATATATCATTTCAAAAATTATATATATAATTGTACCATGTTCAATTTAAAATCCCCAAAAAATATTCTACCAAGGAATACAAGACAAACAAAGCACATATCACTCGGAATAGTGATATTAATAACGAATTGTTAATAAAGTGGGGAAAATTTTGTAAGTAAATTAAATATGGTTAGATATATATTAGTATGGTATTTTAAAATAATAATATTAAATATATATTTATTATACATGAGTTTCCAATATGTATGAAGGAATTCTAATAGTAAGTGACTGATTTTCATCTCACTTTAATTTCTATAAGACACTTTTCATATTACAAACTAGTTTCAATTATTTTGTTTGTATACATAAAGTGATTTTATTTTATGATGATTATTATGAATGTGATTTCTTAGAAACATCATTTAATTTTAAGTATCATTAGTCAAATTATATATTAATAGTACCAAACTAGACTTAATAATAGGGCGTTATAAAGTGGTAGTGAAAACTCATACCTACAAAGATCATTGGTTGGATTCCTCATGTTAACTATTAATATATGTTTTCTAATAAATATAAGATGTTTGGATTTATTAAATATTATATGCAAGGGATCATGATAGATTTATGGCCTCTTGAAATCAGATAATCCTAGATTTGGCTAGGAATAGTCCTTTGACTTAGGATGAGACATGATGCAAGGGTCACCAATTGGTATTAGTAAAACTAATAAGATATACATATAGAGAATGTATCCCACATTCCATGTATATATTAAAACATATGTTCATTAAGAATATGTTATATTTAAAAAGCATCACAGTCCAATGGTCATAATTCTACTCAAATCCAATTAGGTTAGTTTCATTATATTTCAATTCTCATGGTCAAGGTTATGCAGAGGAATGTGATGAAAAATTATTACTAACTTAATTACTATACATAGGGTTACCATGGTTAAATCTATATACTCACTAGTCTTAGAAACTCACCTACCCTTGACACCTAACCATATGTGGATTAGACATTCATGGTAGTGTTGAACAAAGGAAGATAAATACTACACACGCAAAACATAATCATGAAATAATTGAAAAAAATTGGATTAAATTAATTATTAAATAAATATTAAATAATAAAAAAATATGCATCAAATAAAAAACTCAATGTTCGTAAAGAAAAAATAATAAATAGTGATTTTATTTATGAGGTATGGTGGGAGATATTGAAATGAATGTCAAAAATGGAACAAAGAAATCACAATAGATGAATAAAGGATGTAGATTAACCAAAAAATAAAAAGGATTTAGAAAAATTAGAAAAGAAAGGAGTTAAAACAGGTTATCAATATAAAATGATAAAAAAATTGAATAACACTACAAGAGAAAACAAACATATATATATCCCATGTGTTTGTGGCTAGCACTAAAATATTAATAAGATCTATATGTACACGATTTGTAAAAAATTCATGCCATATAATATCTTTTGTGGCTTTAATTTGGACATATTCTCATCATGTAATCGGTCTTCACATCGTTTATTTTAGATCCATTATTTTCACTAGAAAATCATTACATATATTTGACCAGGTGGGAATTTGAACATTTCATGCCATGTTACCTCTACATGTTGTGTACGTGATTTACATTAAGCGTTATTTTGAATATGAAATTATCAAGGATTATATTACATATATGCATTTTGAAATAGATTCATGTCATGTATTATCTTGATGAGGTGTTCTATATCCTATATTCATGTTTTGTGTCATGACTGAGACTTTTAAATGATATTTTCTCATGATTATATGTGTTATACAAATCAAATACTTATATATTAAAATGTGAAGTTGTATTCATATAGTATAAATGGAATTGCAACCATTGAGAAAGGACTATTATATTGAAACTAGTCTGATATGATAGTTGGTTAATATTAACATTCAAGACTATACTATTGGATATAATTTTAATGTTATGATAACTGTATATAAGTTGAAATGAGAAAGAATAATTATTGTAGAAAGGATAACCAATATCCTCAACCTATAGAGTCATTCCCTATGAAGACCATATTATAGAACTTGGGAGGGGGTACAATAATTGGGGTTTACCCATCATGAATCTGATTTCTATCTTCAACAAGTGATGTAAGAATGAAATCTTATATAGGATAAGTTCAAGTTACTCGAAATTATCACTTTGTCAATGTTAGTCGAGCTGCCCTAAGAATCGTCCACCATCACATACCTTTCCCTCAGGTCATAAGTGGATGTTATAAGGGATTATTCCTCCCATCACTTGTTAAATAAAGAGTAATTAATTTTTAAAAATATTGTTTTTATTCCATCAATTCCAATTTGAGAATATTTTTTCTTAATATAGGTTTAATTGATATGGAATAGGATAAATTAATTATCCAGACACAAATTGAATCTTTTAGAATATATATAATATTTGATAATAAAAAATGTTATTATGAATTTTTTTTAAATGAAATTGTATGATAAAAACAATATCATTCAAATATAAATGAAAAAATTATTTTATTATGTCTAGGAAAATTTTATGTGTTAGAAATTTTTGTATGCATTTTAACCCATTGTCTTTTTCAATAAATAAGGATTATTATTTTAAAAGGTTAAGACTGTAATATTTAGATAATTATTGATACAAAATAAACATCATTTTTGAAATCATCATGTCAAAATTAGGTTTGGGTCACTACCAAAAATTATACCTTTACAAGTTCTAGTAAATGCGATTTATCAGCGCTATAGTAGTACTAATAATATAAGTTCTACTATAGTGTTAGTATTAACATAACATGTAAAATGTCTTGATAAATCCCCCCTTTAATAGAACTAAAAAAGCACTCATAAAGGGCATCCATATTAGCATTTTTTAGCACTGATAAAAGGGGCCTTTATCCGCACTTTTTTATCACTGTTAGTGGCCAGATTTATCAGTTCTATTTTTAGCACTCTTAAAGGCCGCCTTTAACAATGAATAAAACATTGATAAAGTCCTCATTGATACAAGGTATATTTTTCCACGCACCACCTTAATGTCCTTTTATCAGTACTTCCCCCACCCTAGAACCCTTTATCTACTCTTCCCTCACTGCTTTATAATCGTTTTAGAGAATCCTTCCCTAACACAGGCCACTACATCTAGCATGCTTTGAACATGAGACCCTGAGCATATACACCATCACCTTCTCCACTCCCTACATTGTTGTGTTTTTACATCTTATGATATATCTATATATCTATATATATTTCATTTTCTTTTTTGTTCATATGTTAATATATTTTTATGAATAATTTTATATTATTATATATATATATATATATATATAAATATATATTTATTTATATTAATTTTTAAAAATGGATATTAACTCAAAAAACCCTTAAAACAATTAAATTTTAAAAAAATTATGAAAAACCTAAAATCACTAAAACACACGAAATGACCATGAATTCTGATCTGGGATCCCGTTATATTTCTACAGCTAGTCAAATTAACAATCATAAAATGATCTTCAATATGATATGTGTTACATGCTGAACAAATACTCAGATCAGAAGTTATAGCTATTTTTAAATTAACAAATCAGGGTCGGTGTCAAAAAACTCAGTACATGAGGCCTTTAGGGCATTTTGGGGGGGGGAAACATGACCCTCAGATCATAATTTTTGGTTTTTTAAAGTTTGAGTATGATTTATTACTTTTTGGAATCGATTATATGTTTTATTAAATTGATTATCACATGATTTAAATATCATAATGTTTTGTCTCATTAAATATGCTTTTATTTGACTAGTTTTGGAACCAAAATGGGCTCCCAGATCAAAAAATATCATCTCTTAAAGTTTTTTATGGGTGTTTAGTGTTTTAAGGGTTTTTAAGGAGGTTTTACATTTTATAGACTTTTAAACTGTAATAACTTCATAATTGCATCTTTTCTACCTCTACTATTTGTCAAATCAATGCTTTCGAAGATCTCTTCAGCTTAGTGACCCACAAGAACCCCAGATCACCTCTATTTAGGCTAAAACGTGTATATGGCCTCTAAATGGACATAACTTATACTATATCTATCAATTAATGAATTTTTTTAAATATAACATTTATTAGTTCTAGTAAAAAATCACAGATTAATGGGGGACTTTATCAGGGATATTTTAAAAGCACTGATAAAGACACCCTTTTCCAATGCTTTTTTAGAAACACGGCTAAATTCGCATTTTATCACAATGTTTTAACTAGTAATGATAAAGTGGGCCTTTATCAGTTATCATTTATAAGTTATAATAAAGGTTCCTTTTTACAATCTCTATTGTTTAGTTCTATTAATGAACTACTTTAACAGCACATAAAAAGCACTATTAAAGACCCCATTCAACAACATTTTTAAGCCCAATGAAAGGGTTTTTAGTAGTTATTTTAAGATGTGGTGTTAAAACCCTAGTTCTAGATAAACCTAGTTTTGTAGTAGTGGGTGGACTATGATAATTTTCTAAAATAATTTAGTTTTCAATAGATTAAATATATTGTTTTTGTTTTTTGGTTTGTTTTATGAGTTCATAAATATATCAAAATGGGGTATGGATTATTTAACCACGGTCCATGAAAAAATTTATTTTATTTTTTTCATATCAAGTATTTTTATAGATTTTAATCAATTTCCAAACCTATAAATTTCTATCCAAAATCTATAAATTTTAAACATTATTATTTAAAAACATTACCTTATAGAAAATATAATTTTCCATAACAAAATATGTAATATAAATTGTTTCATCGTTATTGTGGCATAAAATAAAATAAAATAAGACCCAAATGTTTAATACCGTGTGTAAAACCCCTGGCAATCCAGTGGTTTTTCTTCTTCTAAAAAAAATTATTTACAGGTCCTGTATTTTGAAATTAATAATCTAGTCCTCCACTTTTTCAATAAATGCCAGTCTATTTATCCATTTTCTTTCACACACAATACATCTTACTTGAATATATTGTAGTTTTTCCTCCCAATATTTCCTCCCTTGGTTTCCTAAATCCACTAATGTTCAATTATTCATTATTTAGTAGTAACTCTTTAAGGTAATGGAATTGTCATTCTTTTGTATTAAATTTATATTTGTCATAGAAATGTCATGGTAACTCTCTTTTATTACCATTTTGATCATACACTTACTAAAAAATTATGTTTCATCAATAGGAGACCCTTTACCCTTTTATTTAACAATTTTTTAAACTAGGTTTTTTGCACATAGTTCTACCTAATTCACTTCTCAAAATCATTATCTTCTCCTTAAGAATTTATATTTAATTTTTGTTCTGTGCAAACCCAAACCATTTTATATTACATGGATGTTAAACTATATTTAATAATTATTTATTTCATTATGGTAATTATATATATTAATCTCACAATTTGTTTTCTGAGATAAAAATGATATAATGATCATATCATTAGTTTTTTTAATATCATCATTTTGATAAGAAACCCATTCATTATTCTTCATGAGTTATTAATGGAATGTTTTATTAGGATCAATGTGGATAAAATTAATAAATAAATAAGATTTTTTTCACCTAGATATATCTCTAATATATCAAGTAATTAATTAAATCTCTAGATACGACATGTTTTATAAGATATTGGTGAATAACCTTGATAATTATCATTTAAGACACCTTGGTGATTATACCTATTGATAAGCTCTTGAATGTCTAAATTAAATGTTATATCAATATTTACATGTTATGATTCATGTATTTTTTATTATTCCATTATTTCATTTTCTCTACTCATTCCTAAATGAAATTCCTTATGTTCTTATTGATATTCCTTGGGGCATCATGCAACCAGTTTCCCTTACTAGGCCTCATGCTCACCACATTACATTAATGTATTCCCCTAGGATATGAGATGTAGTAGTTGTACTTAGTATTAACTCATGAAGAATCCTTTTATATGGATTGTAATAATGATTTATTTTTCATGTATTATTGTTCCTGATTTCCAAGAATCTATACTTTAAATGTCCACCTATTTGTACCTTGTCAATGAATATTTTATGTAAAAAAATTAGAGATGTCGTGGTTTCTATCAAATTACTGTTTACTTTTTTGTGCGGATTATGAATAGAAATACTTAGTGTTAATCTAATATAAATGATTAAATATATTAAAATATCCTGTAATTTCAATGAAATATTATATAAATTGTTTTTGAGCAATTAAATCCCTATATTGATACAAACTAATGGATGTGGCTTCAGTACATACATATCTTGTGGTAACATCTGAAGACACTGCATTGAACAAGACTTGAACAAGAACTAGTACATGGCAGTGATCCTTTATGCACTACTATTTTTACATTACCAGGGGATGTGTTTAGTTAAACATAAGCATTTTATAAACCATTATAAAGGATTTCATGAAAATGTATTAGTTTTTAAAGAAAAACAAATTAAATATTTATGTTTTAAGACATTAAATTTCTTTATAATTATAATATTCTTTAATGAAAAAAGTTTCTCGATAATTTTTTCTCATTTTATAAAATAGTGGGAAAAAATTGGAACTGTATAAATGATAAGCACAATAGACCATGCATTAATGTTCCCCCATTAGAAATCAGAATGAAAAACTTCATGTGGATGATGTTTCAACTAAATTATCTAATGAACAATAAATTGAATCATGTCGAGAGACTAAATGAATATCAATGGGAATAAAATTCCACTGATTCTTTTATGAATCAATGAACACCTTCTTTCATTGGATCACTGGACCATTCATTTTTTAATAATGGATAATCTATATTGAAAGGATCTTATTTATACTCTATTGTTTGGAACCATATAAAGTATCGTTGGCTATATACCACTTATATGTAGATGCTGATAGGTGAAAGAATGAGAATAAAAAAATAAATCGAATAAGGGAGATTGATTATATGGTTTGTGATGTTTTTAGATGAACCTTTTTTATAAATATTTCCCCCATTAAATAGAGAGGAAAACTAGGAAGGAATTACTAGTGCTGAATGAGATGGTAAATGAATTAGTGGTAAGTAATGAGATGAACTTTACAATACATTCTATTTACAACTATATATTTTTTATGAATCCTCCGAGAAAGGGTTGATATTTTTTGTTGGAAAAGGCGGCAAATATAGAAGAATAGATCTAATTGAGACTATTACAACTCTGAGGAGAAAATGGAGAATTCTATAAAGGATTAATTGGATTTTAAATAAATGAAATACTCCAACAAGTCAAATGAAAAGAGGAGACAATTGTTGAAAAACATTGGGAGGAACTTTTTTCCTGGTAGAAGAGAAAAGAAAGTGAAACTTCCCATATGTAACAAATGTTGGAAAAATAAGTCTTGGAACTTATTTCATGGAAGTATAAAATGATACATGTATTGAAGAGAAATCCATATAACTTAGAACAATCTTATTATTAGGAAGACTCAAATTCTCAAAACAAAATAAAAATGAAATATCATATATGCAAAACCTAAAGTCTAATTTTTCATGTGTGGAAATCTTGTTAACTTTTCCATCCAATGTCCAAATCAGAATATAATGGAGTGGAATCACAACCATCCATGAAATAGTCCAAGGGATCATGTTTGATATTTTTAACCTGAATGATTATATAGAGGCTCTAAATGTTTTGGTGGAAGGTATTTACATTGTTATATAAAATCATGAAGGTACTTTGTTTGATTTTGGTTCAAAATATACAATTATTTAATCCATGTTTAAAAAAATAGTATCAATCCCTTATATTTTAATCAAATATTAATCATTCAAGACTCTTGGATGTGTTATCCAATAATCATATGTGTATATTAAATCTCGTATTGTATTTAGATTCCACAATCTCATCACAAATCTAATTGTCTTTCCAATAAAAATATTCGACACAATAATAGGGGTGGACTTCTTTTCAAAGTATAATTATATGATCAACTATATAAGTCAAGAAATAAATATATCATTGTATAGAAAACCTATAGTTATTTTCTGATGAAAAATATCTCAAAGTAATATTTTTCTATAATTACATTTTTTAGCCTTATTTATGGATATGATCGATGAAGAGAATGAAGTAAATGAAAGTATTAGAATAGAAAATATCTCATAGTTCAGGAATAAATTTATTTATTTAATAAGGAGATAACTAGACCTCCCCTAGAAAAAGATGAAGAGTTATCCATTTAACTCAAACCTATATCCAAACTGATATCATGGACCCTATTTAGTATGAAAAATTGTGGAGCTAGAGGAATTAAAGAAACAACTTCTATAACATTTAGTGAATGGATTTATCTTATCATGTGTGTCTCCTTGGGGGGAACCTGGTCTCTTGGTGAAGAAAAAAGATGGATCAATTATTACATGAATTAATTATAGATAATAAAATAGAATCACAGTGAATACCAAGTTATCTCTCAAAATGATTGATGATTAATTTGGATTACTTGGTTAGGCTGAATTCTTCTCTAGTATTGATATTTGATCTTGTCACCATCAATAATGGATGAATAAATATGACATTCTAAATAATATTTTCTGATCATGATATGGGCATTATGTGTTTTTTGTTATGCCCTTCAGCATAAATAATGATCCTTCTATATTTATGGATTTGATTAATTGAGTCTTCAAGGGTTACATAAGTATATTTATGGAAGTGTTTATTGATTATATTATGATATATTACAAAAGTTTCATAGACATGAGGATCATCTATATGTTATATTGAAAACTTTGAGGAAGGATAATAAATTTTAAAAATTCATAAAATCTTATTTTTGGTTACAAAAAGATTCTTTATTGGGGAACATTATAACCAATGAATGAATAACAGTTGACACTACTTTGAAAAAGTTTATATAGGAGTGGCCTCATCCTATAATAGTAACAAACAGTCATAGTTTTCTTGGTTTAGTAGGATATTACATAAAGTTTTTGAAAAACCATTTCATGAATTTATAATTCACTAACCACATAAACTCGAAAAGGGGATAAATTATTATTGGCAACGAAATGTGATGAATGTTCCATAAAATGAAAAGAATATTGGTTACTACACCTATCATAACACAACCATTTATCAGAGAAGAGTACATTATTATTATCTATGAATCTTTGAAAGTGATTGGGTGAATGAACATGAAACATAATAAAGTTATTACTTATGCATCTAGACAATTAAATCCTCACAAAAAGAATTATCATATGAATGATTTTGATCTAGCTATGGGTTTTTTTATTAATGATATGAAGGAAATGTAATTATGGGGATAAATATAATATATATAATGACCACCAAATTTTGATGCATATATTCTAAAAAGGTAACCGAAGATGATACAATAGAGACGGTTGGAACATCTTAAAGACTATGATTGTTCAATTCATTCTCACCCCAGAAGAGTAAATAAATTCACAGATCCATTTAGTACAAAAGGCCATGTTTTGTTGTAAATGATGACGATTCATGGGTATCCATTGATCAAGGTTCTAGTAATGTTGTTCATTGGAATCATGATGTATTTAATATGGATTTAACTGGACCTCCCCCAAAAAGAGTGGAAGAGTTAACCATTGAACTCAAACCTAGATACAAAATGATATATAGGGCCATATAAATATGGGATAATGTCTATCTAGTGTAATTAAAGAAAAAAATTCTAGAACATTTAGTGAATTTATTTATCTTAACAAGTGTTTCTCCTTGGGGAGCACTTGATCTCTTTGTGAAGAAATAAAAGAGATCAATTATTATATGCATTGATTATAGATAAAAAAACAGAATCACACTAAACAACAAGTTCTATCTTAAAATGATTGATTATATATTTCGCATGCTTGGTGGGGCCCAATTATTATTTATGATTGATCTTTGATGTGGTCATCATCAATTATGGACGAATAAATATGGCATTCAAAATAATATTTTCTGATCTAGATAAGGGAATTATGTGTTTATTATTATGCCCGTCGACATGAATATTGATCTTTTAATATTTATAGATTTGATTAATTTAGTCTTCCAGGAATAAATTGGTAAATTTATGGAAGTTTTTATTTATTACATTATGATATATTCAAAAAGTTTCATCAACAAAGGGATTATTAGAATGTTATATTGAAAACTCTGAGGAAGATTAGTACATTTGAAAAATTCATAAAATCAGAATTTTGGTTACAAATATTTTCTTTATTGGGGCATATTGTAACTAATGAATGAATATAAGTTGAAACTACTATGAAAAATGTTGTAGAGGAGTGGCCTCATCCTATAATTGTCACTAAGAGTCATATTTTCATTGGCTTAGAAGGATATTACCAATGTTTTTTGAAAAACCTACTCATGAATTTATAATCCACTAACAACATTAACTCAAAAAGGGGATAAATTATTATTGATAAAAGAATGTGAAGAATTTTTCCATATATTAAAAATTTTATTGGTTACTACACCAATGTTTATCTGATCCTTCTGTCAGATAAGGATTCATTATTTTTAGATATGAATCTTTGAAATTGATTGGGTGAATCCTAATGAAAAATAATGATGTGATTGTTTATGCAACTAGGAATTTAAATCCTCATGAGAAGAATTATCATATGCCTGACGTGGATCTAGATATATTTATTTTTTGTCAAATGAAATTGTGCAAATTTATTTATTGGGATAAATCATATATATACACATACCCCCAAATTTTGATGCACATATTCTAAAAAAGTAATCGAACATGATATAATGGAGATGGTTGGAACTTCTTAAAGACTATGATTGTTCAATTCAGTCTCACCCCGGAAAAATTAACAAAGCCACTAATCCATTAAGTATAATAGAAAATGGTTTGTTGGAAATGGTAAGGATTCATGGGTATCCATTGATCAATGGTATAGTAAGTTTGTTCATTGGAATCTTGACGGAGGGATGTCATCAATCCTATCCTAAAGTCTTTTTCGACCATCATTTCTAGATATGATCAAGAATGATCAAAGAGAATGACCCTTTAATAAAAAAATATGATAGAACAACTGAAGAATGAGAAGTTTATTTTTTTTAATATTTATTAAGAATGTGTGGTGAAATTTTATAGAGGGATATGTGCTTCATCTATTCTAGAGATAAACAAGGATATGATGGCTGAAGCTAATAGCTCTATAGTCACTATACATCATCAAATGATTAAAATGTATAAGGTCCTTCTTGATCATTATTGGTGGGATAATATGAAAATGGAGCTGGTTAACTATAATAAAAGGTTATTGGTTTATTAATATGTGAAGGTGGAGTGATATCTTTTTAAAGGGTTATTAAAACCACTAACCATAATAAAATGGAAGTGGGGTAATATCACCATGGACATTGTCACTAGTCTCCCAAGAACGTCCTAAGGAAACAATGCAATATGGGTTAGAGTGGGCTGACTCGTCAAAACATATCATTTCATTTATTTTTAGTAAGATTTATCTCTTGATCAACATGATAAGATATATATAATGGTGGGGGTGGGGTTGAATGGGGTTTCAATTTCATTCTAATCTGATCATTATATAAGGCTCACATCAAAATTATATACAAGGGTCAAAATGATCTATGTAACAAATTAAATTTCAGTATGACCTATCACCCACAAACTAATGTACATTATAAAAGTAATTTTAATCCACTCAAGGTCATGATGAGAACTTGATAAATGAAGTTTTGATGTTATTGGTATAGAAATGTATGATCAATTGAGTTCACATAAAACAAAATCTATCACTCGAGTATTGAATTGGAACCCTCTGAATCTTTATATGGGAAGTGATATAGAACTCCTATTTGTTGGGATGAATTTGGTCAGATTATGTCGTTTGTTCTTGTTATTTTTCAGGAGATTAAATATAAGGTTCATGTTATCTGAAAAAACATTAAGAATTATAATAGTCGGTAGAATAACTATGCTGATAACTATCAAAGGGTCTTATAGTTTTATGTTGTTGGTAAATATTTATTTTTAATATCATCATGGAATAGAGGCATTATATTTGGGAAGAAAGGGATTCCCAACATTCGGTACATTGGCCCTTATGAAATCCTTGATCACATATAAGTAGCTTCCAATTAGATTGAAATTATTACAAATGTTGATCAATTTCAAGATATATTCCATGTATCTCCCTTAAGAATGTACATACTTAATCCCTCTCATGTATTGAATCCTATAGTGGTGGAACAGAATCATGACTTTTCTTTTGAGGAGTAGTCAGTGGAGATCTTGGACCATAGGGACAAGGTTATACAAAAGAAAACCACCCAACTAATAAAATTATTTTGGATTAACCATAAATGTGAATAAGTGATGTGGTAACCGTAGGATACACTGAGATAGAATTAATTACACATTCTCTCCACTGAATGAACAAGTTAAATTTTTTTAGGATGAAACTTTATAAGGGGAAGAATGTAATGGACCATAATTTTCAATGATATTTTATTTCATGAATATTTGGGTTATCCACAAAAAAATATATCTTTAATAATGATGTTTTATTTATTGAGTATACAGGGAAATGTGACCTTCTGGATTCAACAGTTATATGATCATTGGTCAGATATCAAAATTGGTTAATATGAACATCGTAAAATATACTATTGGTACTAGTTTTAATGTTATAATTAGTATTTATAAGTATAAATGATAAAAAATAGTTAATGATGAAAGGATAAGTGATGACCTAAATGAGTAGATTCAGGTCATATAAATCCCATATTTCATAACTTGGGTCTGAGGTAGAATCATTAGGGATATCCCTATACTATGACCAGTATGATAATAGAAAGGTGAATCAAGAGCAAAATCTTCTATAGGATAATTTTAATTTAGTGAAAATTACCACACCTTTAATTTTAGTTATATCGCCCAATGAATCTATCACTATCGCACAACCAAACCTTAGGTTACACATGGTTTTTATAAGGGTTTACATGTTGTAACCTTAGTTACGTAAAATTTTCATCCTTTTTATAAATAAAATTTTTCTTCCATCAATTCCATTTTAATAATATATTAGCTTGATATAGGTTTAATTTAGATGGAATTGGATATTTTGATTTTCATATATAAATTGTAATTTAAAAAATTAATAATTATTGATAATAAATTATGGTATTATGAAAAATATTTATTTTGATTCAATATAATGAAAATATAATCTTATTCAAATATATAGGATAAAATAATTTTATTAGTCCTTTAAAAATTTTCAGTGTGAGATATTTTACTATTCATTTCATCCGACTATTTTATTTATTAAATAAGAATTTATAAAGGTAAAAAATAAATTTATAATTTTTATATAATGATTATGAAAAATTAAACATCATTTTTGAAATCAGCATGTCTCATTTAGTTTAGGGTGAATTTATTGGAATTTTTTTAAAAAATTATTTCTCTGTGTATAGTAAAAATACAGTTTGGGTTTTTTAGTATGTTTAATAATGTAATAATTGTGTCATAACAATGTAATAAGTAATTAACTACAATACAAGACATCAAATAAGTTTTCTCATTATGATAATTTTTTCAATATATTTTATTTTGTTTGTAAACAAAGAAATGACATTCCCATGACTAAAATGGAATCTTTGTTATTAAAAAACATTACCCTATTGAAACATTCATTTTCCTTTCAAAAAGAAGTAATATGAAAATATTTTCGATTCTAGTAGGATAAAATAACATAAAATATGAAAAAAAAAATCTATACTCATGGGCATAAATCATAGGAAGGATGATTGTTTTTCTTTTTCAATGGAATATATTTATATGGCCTATATTTCATAATTATTAAACAAATCCTCCTTGTTTTTTATAAATAATAACAAATTTCTCCATTAAATATAACGAAAAATAAATACATCATGAATATATAATATTTTTCTCTCCAAATGTGTCATCAATCCTCTAACGTTCTATTATCCATGATTTTGGAGTAACACATCATTTTTTTCTCAACAATTCAAAAACTTTCATTTGTATATGTCCAAATATTGTCATTGACACTGTGTTTTCTTACCCAATTGATCATATCCATAATTTAAAATTATTTATTATCATTGGTAAGCCCATGTCCATCTCATTTTACCCTTCTTTAAATACATGTTTTATCTACATTATTTTGCTGCATTTACCTATCAAAATTTTCTATTCTCATCAAGAAATTATCCATTATTTTCATTCAATGTATAACCAACACATTTTCATTTCCATGCGTTTTCACATGGATTTAATTCTAATTTATTTCATTCTAGTATTTTAAAATAAGAATCTAATATTTTATTTTGGGGATAAAAAATAACATTGTGATCTTGTCTTTAAACTATTTTTTTATAACATTTTTATATGAAAACTTTTATTTATTCTCAATGGGTCATTAATGAAATTAATTTTTATAATCCATGTAGATCCCATTATTTAATAACTATGATTTATTTTACCTGTTAGTGATTTAATTCATCTGTTGAAGAATTTAATCACTAGATCTTTCTTGTTTCCAGATACCATGTTAAATAACCTTTGTAATTTTCATTTACAAAACCATGGTGATTAACCTTAGTGATGTGCATATGAATGTGTAGATTAAATATTATATCCAAATTTCCATTTTAGGATTCATTTTATTTTTATTTTGATAGTTTCTGTTTGACACTTCTCATTCCTTAATGGATCTCTTCATGTTCCTATCGATATTCCCCATTCTCTCATGTAAACCATTTCCCTTACTGAGCCTCATGCTCACCAATTTCCATTGATATATGTCCCCAGGATATGATATATAGTATGTGTACCTAGTATGAACCCATAAAGAATCATTTCATGTCTATTAGACTAATTTACTATGTTTAAAAGTGTTATTATTCCTTATTTTCGAGAAACTATATATTAAAATATCCCTTATTTGTACCATTTAAGTGAAAATTTTATATAATAAAAATGTGTTATACAATACTATTAATGAGAAATATATTATGTGTTTGTAATATATTAATTTTAAATACTATGTTTTACATTTTTTTTAATTTGTTCATTCCAGTGAAGAATTTCAAATTCCTAAAGAAAAAACCAAAACACGTTTAATTATCGAATAAACCATGAATAATTAATAATTAAATGTAACCAATATATATATTAAAAATCATCAGGTCAAATTCCCTCAAACATGAAAAATAAATTTTTCTCTGAAAAAAGGAATCTTAATAGGGATTCCCAAAGAAATAACTTTGAAAACAACAAAAAGTTTTTACAAGGACGAAAAAACTATGTATAAAAAGAAATAGTCAATCCTCTAGATTCATTCTAGTAAAGAATTTCAGTCATGGAAAAAAATTTATCCTTTGTATATAATATTAATTCATTTAAGTTTAATTTCAAACTTTTACTTATATTCAATACGCAAAGTGTAGTTTTTTTCAAAACAATTTTTCTCTCATCACACTATGTAAAATGTAACTGAAGTTATGATAATACCTTGAATACATGTTTCTAACAATATAATTCCATTAGATATAATATCTTTTATTTATAATTAAAAACAAAAAAACAATCATTATGTGTTCATTAAAAGGGATCAAATGAATTTGTGGCTAAGGATGCAGAGGAAATTGATAAAAATCAAGGTCAAAATGAGGCTAAAAACAGATGTATAATGAATAAAAATAATGAATAGGGAAATCAAGTATCTCCTTCAGTAAAAAAATGTGTACATTATCTAATATCTCAAGGTTTTTCGATGACTATTTAAAGGATGTATAATAAAATATACCATTCTTCATTCCATTGTTTTATTTATTTTTTGAAAATATTGTGTAGGCCAGATCTCATGTTTATCACCCAAACAAAAATGATCCATCAAAGGATTCATCAGTCTGGTAATGGTGATATTTGACCTTCCTAATTCACAAACAAATATATTTTTATTTTTCTTCCTATATATATATATATTCAAAGAAATAGGGTGTGAAAAGAAAACTCTAATAGAGATCATGGACCACTACATATCAATACAGTTATACTTCCACTATCATCTCCTAAATGATTGCATCCCACATCCATCAGTAGTGAAAATTATCCCACAATTATTCAAATGATAATCAGGTTTCCTACCAATATAATGGTTGGAAGGATTATTCAATTTTAAATAGACCCATAATAATAAATTTATTCATGGCTACAACATGCTAAATATAGAAAGATATACAAGTGGCTCTTCAGAGAAAGAGTCTCACAAAAATTACCATAATAATTTTTAAAGTTTATTTGTTTCATAATAGCCTCAATAAAATAGCAATGCATGTAATGATAGGTTTACATGTACCATGTATTTTCCTTGAAGTATTCTCAAAAAATAACTTGACAGTATAAATCAAGAATATCTATCAGAATGGGGGTATACAAAAATAACTGGAAGTTACTCAGGGAATAAAATTTAGTAATAATTCAAATAAAATCAATTGTAGGAATCCTGAAATTGAATTAAATTTATAAACAAGAAAATCATGGTAAAAATTATAAACAAGACTAAAAATGGATTACACCAATACATATACTAACATTGTCTTTTATTTAATTTTTTTCCATAAGATATCATTTTTAAATCATTATTTAAATGAGAAATATCTCCTAGACTAGTTAATACAAGAAAAAATTCCATGTTTATCAATAGTAAATCTCAAGATACAATCCACCAAACAAAAAATGATATGGTGTCCACACCGTTCTAGAAACTATCATGGAAGAGATATTACATATTTTAGTGAAAAACAATAAAATATAATTTATGAATTGAAACTAGGGAATTGATATCCCCCTATAGTAGTTATAATACCATAGAGATGACATAGTGGATGGCGATTTTAAATTTGGATACAATAAAAAAAATTAGACTAAAATACTTTCACTAGATTAAACTTTATTCCACATGGTTAAAACAATAAAGATGTCAAAAAATGGGGAGGTGAACACAATGGAATGTATGGAAAATCATCCCAGATAAATATTGAAATGGGGAACTGTCATTGTAATCCATCATCTCAAAATTATGCTTCCTCCTATAGTAATTGGTGGCTAGGTCATTGATCATCTAAGGATAGCTTGTAGGATTTATGAAAATAGGAAAATAATATGCATGAATATTCACGGTAAATAGTAGCATTCCTTGTCATTATGATGGGGAACCCTGCTGATTATAGATCTCCAATGAGAGATCTGAAAGTTGGTGCTCAATATTATCCAGATGATGAGACAACTGATGAAAGATGGTAGATAGTTCCATGAAAAACACATCAATGACCATAGATGAGTAAGATGATCTAGAAATAGTTAAAATATTACAATTATAAAATTAAAATAATCTTATAAGTATTAAATCCAAAATCTATATCCCATGTATATATAGAATGAATGATTCATCGGTGTGAAAGGAATACAAGTAGTAAAGAAATGGACTCCCAAACAGAATACAAAAGGGGGTAAGACCATGATATAGCTAATAAGTGTTGAGTCAATAAGGTTATCCTTATGACTTTTCCATTCCTTCTTCTTTGGAAAATCACAAACACCTTATCTTTAAGAAAATTGCTTTCTTAAGGAAAATTTCTTTTATAAGGAAAATTTCTTTTATAAGGAAAATTGCTTTTATAAGGAAAATTGGTTATATAAGGAAAAGAGCTTTTATAACAAAAACTATCCTTATCATATTTTCATCTATATTTTTCTTAAGTATGAGATTCGAATTCATTTCTATTTTCTCAGAATTACGTGAAACTTTGATATAAAGTATTCTGTTTTAGGATCCGAATTCTGGATAAGAACTGTGTTGAAGTTTCACTCTGAAATCCAGAATGAGAACTGTGATACAGTTTCATTCCGAATTCCGGATACAGTTTCAATCCAGATTCAGGATACTAATTCTTATGAAGTTCGATAACGAATTCTCATTACAAATTCTGATGATAAATTCTCATTATGAATTCTAATGAGGAATTCTCACTAAGAATTCCGATGAGTAATTTCCATTACAAATTCTGATAAAGAATTCTCATTACGAATTCTGATGACGAATTCCCATTCCGAATTCTCATTTCGAATTCATCGATTAAACAGAATCTAATCATCTTTGTTTTATACACTTTGAATTTATTCAGACTCTGAATCTTCACTCCGAACATTCATTTCACTTACGTCTTTATATTTTTTCTACTCTTTATTATTATTTTCCTTAAACTCCGAACCTTCACTCTGAATTTTTTTCATTCCGAACTTTTGAGTTAGATTTTAAAACAATGTCGTACATTCTGTTACACTTGTTTTGTTATAAAACAATGTCGTCTTTTTTTTTATAAACTAACCGTTTTCTATGTGACACGTGTATAGGTCCCTCTGATCTTTAAGGAAAATATGATCGTTGGGGAAGGAGCCGACCTTACCTATAAATAGGAGCTCATTTGAAAGAGCTCGGTGCTGAAAGGCTGAATGATCTTCGACTCATGTGATTACATGCTTGATGTGATTTCTAGAAGGAGAAGCTCTTATTAAATCTCAAAGCTTCGTGCGACTCCGAATGTTGGTGATTACATTCGAGGGCTTCCAGGGATAGGAAGACAGAGGTGCCGACTACCTTGAAGTTTGAGGGCTTCCTTGCTGAGGAAGACAGAGGTTGCCAACTACCTTGAAGTTGATGGCTTTCGGGGATAGCAAGACAGAGACTCCGATCTTCGTATCTAGGGCTTACCCTAGTGTGGGTAAGACAGACTTACTTGAAAGTATAAATCAAGGGACCTTTATCCAAGGTTGTTGGATACCCTTCTCTTTGGCTAAAAAGACTTATATCTTGTTACTTGTAGTTCTACTACTTGTTTATATTCCGCTGCTTTGTATTATAAGGAAATTATAACTTTATTATACTTCTTTACTTGTACTCTGTTTCATTTAGTTTCTATATTCTTTAAGGTAGAATCTCATATTTTAATCTTTTTTTAAGTTTCAATTTCGGAACCATATTTCTGGAACCTACATTCGGAATCTCTTTTCAAGTTTGCATTCGGTGTTAGAGGTGTTGTGAATCTTCTTAGTTTAACATTGTTAAAATTAGCCCTTTCCTTTGCTTAAGGAAAACCTAGTTAATCATAATATACTTTAAGGATTCCAAAGGAATTTTTTAAACTATACAATTCACCCCCCCCCCCCTCTGGTAATTGAGCATCTGCATCACTATTTCGATCCTAAAATTGGTATTAGAGCAGGTCTCTGAAATACTTATACTCACGAATAAGTTTTTCTTGCTCACTTTATCATTCCGAACTTTACCATTCCGAAAATTCTCAATCCTAACTTTGTGATTGCAAACTTTTTCTACTAACAAGTTTGTGTATCGAAGGATTTTTATAGTATGGAAGGTGTCAATGTTGGTTCAATTGATAATCTAAATCCTACAAGACCACCAATCTTTGATGGTAATGATTATGAATACTGGAGAGATCGAATAAAGATTTTTGTTATCAATACTTGAGTGGAGAACTTTGTTTTGCTTACTGGTAATTATAAAATTCCCAACAAGGAAGTTAGAACTTTTACTAACCAGGAAAAGCAGGATTATCAACTCAATTATAAGGTACGCAATACTTTAACTTGTTCAATGACTAGAAATATATATATCCAAATCTCTTCTTTTGAAGCAGCTAATTTTATATGGAATAAGTTAGAGGTTACACACTTTGGAACTTCTAAGGTGATTGAGACTAGAAGAGCTATGCTTAGAGCTGAATATCATGGCTTCAACATTCCTTATGGTGAACCAATCTGTAAAGTTAAACAATGATTTATGACCATTGTTAACAGCTTACAATATATGGGAGAGAAAGGTCTAGATGATGAAGCTCTTGTGGATAAGATAATTGATATTATGCCCAATGAGTGAAAGTCCAAGAGAACAGTTATAGATGAGAATAGGAAGGTCACTCAAATTACTCTTGATGAGCTATTTGGAACTCTTTTACAACATGAAACCAGAATGAAGAGAGATGCTGACAACATCAAGAAGAAGAATGGAAATGGTACTGTTGCTTTTACGACAACTTCAAATCAGATTAAAGCTAAGACTCCTAAGAGAGTAACCAGATCCAAGTCTAAGAAAGTTATTTTCCAATCCGAATATAGTGATAGTGAAGTCTCTGAAAATGAATTAGCAAATCTTTCTCTAAGGATGAACAAGATAGCTGGACAGAAAAATTTCCAATCCAAGTATAAGAAAAAGGATAGGAAAGATAAGAAAGATGGATAAGTTACTTGTTATGAATGAAATAGAGCTGGACATATTAGACCAGATTGCCCTTTGCTCAAAAAGAAAGAAAGAAAGAAAGGTATTCAGAAAGGAACATAAAGAAATATTATAAAGCCAAAGCTAAGAAAGTTCTGAAAGCTAATGACACCAGGAGTTCCAGTGGTGGTGACTCTTCAGATGAATCTTCTGATTATGAATCTTCAGGATAGAAGAATCTTGGTCTTATAGCCATATTACCTATTTATAATCATTGCCTTATGGATAAGGTATGAAATGATGGATCATTGACCAATGTTTCTTTAAATTCTAATAATAGTAAATATTATAACTCTTCTGATGAAGAATCTTCTTCTGAGGAAGAAAATACTTTACCTACTTATGAAGAAGTCTCTAGGTTTGTTGAACTTCTTGAAATTGAAAATTCCAAACTCAATAAGAAACTTGATAAGGAAAACTCTAGGAATTCTATTCTTACAAAAGAGATATCAGATCTTTCTAAAGATCTTGATAAGAAAAATGTTGATTTTGAAAGTATTTCAAAAAATCTTGAGGAAGTATGTTCTGAGAAGAACAAACTTTCTAAAGAATTAGAGAAATTAATTTCTAAGAAAAATGTTTTAGAATCTAACTCTTGTTCTAAAACAAATGATTTTGAGGATAAAAACTTTGTTATAAAACTCAAGTCCGAAATTATTTTCTTAAATAAGTGTTTATCAAACTTTACCCAAGGTAAAGAAAATTTTGATAAAATGTATTCCCAAATACGACTTTTAAGAAATAAATCTGGATTTGGTTATACCCATGTAAAACCAATTTTTAGTAACAATTATTTTGTTCCTCAAAGTGCCCCATTTTGTACCAAGTGTCAATGTGGTGGTCACTGGGCAATGAATTGTTCCTTAAACAAAACCCAATCTTTAGGATTTCACAAAGCTTACTTTTCTAAGAAGATGTGGGTACCTAAAATTTTATTATCTTGAAATCTCTGATCCAAACAAGTTTGGATTCCGAAAGTCTAATTTTCTTCTTGATTTCAGGAAAATAAATAGAGTACCAGCAATAATACATGGTACATGGATAGTGGATGTTCCCAACACATGACTGGTAACAATAGCTATTTTGAAAATATTATCAAAACGAAAGGAGGAAAGGTAACATTCGGAGATAAAGCTAAGGGTGAGATTGTTGGTATTGGTAATATAGTTCTTTTAGGTAATACCTTGATTTCGAATGTTCTTTTTGTTAAGGGCCGTAATCACAACCTCATTAGCATAAGTCAGTTATGTGATTAAGGTTACCTTGTGAATTTTAGGAATGATAAGTGCTTAGTTCATAATTCCAAGGAATAATATATTCTCTCAGCCAATAGGCAAGAGAATGTTTACACATTGAACATAGAAGACCTGAGAAGCCAAGATTTACTTTGTCTAAGTTAAATGGAAGATCATTCCTGGTTATAGAATAGAAGACTAGGTCACTGTAATCTTTGAAACTTATGTAAACTCTCTAAGAAGAAACTAGTTAAGGATCTACCGGAGTATAGATTTTATTTTTCTAAAGATTGTGTTCCTTGTCAATATGGCAAGCAACCTAAATCTAGTTTTAAGTCAATCAGTGAAGTCTCAACAACCGATGCATTACAGTTAGTGCACATGGATCTTTTTGGTCCAACACATACTGGAAGTATTGGAGGCAAGTACTATGTGTTTGTTCTAGTTGATGATTACACTAGATTTACTTGGGTCTATTTTCTAACAAAGAAGACTGAATCTTTTTCGTATTTCAAATGTTTTATAGCTCAAGTTAAAAATGAGAAAAACCTTCCATTGAAAACTATTCATAGTAATCATGCAGGAGAATTTCAAAATTCTGAATTTTAAACTTTTTGTAGTAGAAAAGGTATTACTCACAATTTTTCAGCACCTAGAACTCCTCAACAGAATGGTGTAGTTGAAAGAAGAAATAGAATTCTTCAAGAAATAACTAGAACCATGTTGAATGAATATTCTATTACTAGAAATTTCTGGGCTGAAGCTCTAAGTACAGCTTATTATACTATAAATCGAGTTTTGATTAGACCTTTTCTTAATAAAACTCCTTATGAGTTATGGAATGGTAGAAAACCAAGACTATCCTACTTCAAGGTTTTTGGCTACAAAGTATTCATTTTGAATACTAAAGATTACTTACATAAATTCATACCAAAATCTGATGAAGGAATTTTCTTAGGTTATTCCACAACATCTAAGGTTTATAGATTTTTTAAAAAAAATACTTGTAATGTTGAAGAAACAGTACATGTAAAATTTGATGACTTAGATCATTTTGTTTTTAAACCACATCATCCTACATCCTCGGATGTGTTTTCAAAAAATGATTGTCAACCTTTGATAGAAGAACCTTCTGATATGGAAATTTTTCAAGAAGATACTTCTGAAACATTTACCCTAGAAGACTTTATACCCTATGTTGATGAATAGGTTTTACAAAATCCAAATCAGGTGTTTCTTAAAAATCATCCCAGTGATAGTATCATTGGTGATGTAAACCATCCTGTAAGGACTATAAGTTCCTTAAGAAATAAAGTAGAACATCTATCATTTCATTCCCAATTAGAACAAAAAATCACTGATGAAGCTTTAGGTGATGATGATTGGATTATAGCCATGCAAGATGAACTAAATGAATTCTAAAGGAATAAAGTCTGGACCTTGGTTGAAAGACCTAAGGAGACTTCTGTTATTGGAGTAAAATGGGTTTTCATAAATAAATGTGATGAAAATGGAGTCATAGATAGAAATAAAGCTAGACTTATTGCTAAAAGCTATAATTCGCAAGAGGGAATAGACTATGAAGAAACCTATGCTCCAGTATCTAGACTTGAATCAATTCGTATTATACTTGTCTTTGTAGCTTTTTTGAATTTCAAAATTTTTCAAATGGATGTGAAATGTGCTTTTCTTAACGGTTATGTTCAAGAAGAATTTTTTGTTGAACAACCTCCTGGCATTGAAGATACAAAACATCCTGATCGTGTTTTTAGACTTACCAAAGCTCTGTATAGCCTTAAACAAGACCCACGAGCATTGTATGATAGACTCAATGGATTTTTTATTCAAAATAACTATGTTAAGGGAAATGATGATCCAAACATTTTTATAAAGAAATATAAGAAAAATGTTTTTATTGTTCAAATTTATGTTGATGACATCATATTTGGCTCAACTCAGCAATCTTTGACAGACTCTTTTGCAAGTCTAATGAAATCTGAGTTTGAAATGAGTATGATGGGTGAGTTAACATTTTTCCTTGGTTTTCAAAGTTCTCAAAAACCAGAAGGAACCTACATATCTCAACATAAGTATATTAAAGATCTTCTTAAAAAGTATGGTTATGACAACACTAAGAGTATAAGTACTCCCATTGGTACCGCAAATTCTTTAGATCTTGATGAAACTGGGAAACCAGTAGATCAAACATCATTCATAGGTATGATAGGAAGTTTACTTTACTTAATATCTAGTTGACCAGACTTAATGTTCTCAGTATGCTTATGTGCAAGATATCAATCCAATCCTAAGGAATCTCACTTAAAGGAAGTAAAAAGAATTTTTCGCTACCTTAAGGGAACCATGGATCTAGGATTACTTTATTCATTTGGAAATGATTTTGTTCTAAAAATATTTTCTGATTCTTACTTTGGTGGATGTAGAATGGATAGATAAAGAACATCCGGAACATGTCATTTCTTAGGAGATTCATTAGTTTCTTGGTCCTGCAAGAAGCAACATTCTGTAACACTCTCCACTGCTGAAGCTGAATATGTAGCAGCTAGAAGTTGTTGTGCTCAAGTGTTGTGGATGCAACACACACTCAGAGACTATGGCTTGATATTCAATAATACTCAAATTTTGTGTGATAACACAAGTGCCATTTCTCTCAGAAAGAACCCTGCACATCACTCCCATGCAAAACACATAGATATTAGGCATTACTTTCTTAGGGATCACACACTTAAAGGAGATATTATTCTTTAGTTTATTGGAACGCAAGATCAATTTGCTGATATTTTCACAAAATCTTTGCCTTCTGATAGATTTGAATATATTAAACAGAAGTTAGGAATGATAACCGTAAGGTAATCCTCCTTAATTAACTTTCTGTTGAAAAAGTATCCTTACAGTAATAAATTCCTTTTCATAGGGGGAGTACATTTGTTTGTTAAAATAACAAAGTTTTTTTTTTCAGAGTTTGTTTTCAAAACGTTTTCGAAACTAAGATTTCCAGAATAGAAATGTTCGGAACTACAATTTCCCAGATTGGATATTTTCATATAAGAAAACGTCAAAAAAAGGAAATTTTCGTATTGAAAACTTCCGGAATGGAAAATTTTGTACTGGTATTTTCATAACGGAACCTTCGTACTGAATCTCTCATAATATGTTTTTTTATTAAATTATTGGAATGTGTTTTTCGTACTGAGTTTGTTTTCTGTACAAAGTTTTTTTTCCGTAGTAAAGTTTTTGGGAACTTTGTCTTTTCATAATAAATATTTTTTCATAGTCATTTTTACATTACCCATTACGGATAATCCTCCTAAGCCAATCCGAAAGGTATGTTTTTCTTACTTAAGATTTTTTAGTCATACTTTACTTCCTGGAATTTTCTTGTATTAGGTTTTCAGATTATAGTTTTCTTAATTCATTGTTTTAATAAAAACCTCAAAAAGATCGGATTCAAGTTTTCTTGAGAATTCATTTTCAACCGTCAGATCTGATCTCAGCTTATCACAACTGTTCGATCAACCGAGGAAGTTGAACCGTCGGTTCATTGCCTATATAAAGGGGACCCAATTACTTGTCCCATATCTGTTTTCAAGCTCTCGCGTCTCGAATCTCTACCTCTCTGTTTTAAAACTGTTCTGAACTTCAGTTTTCTCCGTTCCGAACGTCTCAGAGGTCTTCAAATCTGAATGTCTATGGAGTTAGCTTCTCAAGAAATGTCATCCTCCAAGCCTATTTCACAATGGTTAGTCGACAGAGAAAGGCTAGTCCATCTGGATTTCTTTTAAAACTATGATTCTCTTATTTTGAAGAACATTAAGATGAATGGCTGGGAAGATGTTGCGGTGTCAAATCCTGGGAACCAAGATGAAGTCTATTCAGATTTTCTCATAGAGTTCTATGAAACAGTTTCTTTTCTTTAAGAAGATGGAAGGGAAAAGTTATCTTTTAAGTCTTATGGTAAGACTTATAAACTTTCATATACTAAGGCAGCCAGCTTGGTAGGGCTGAATAATGAAGGTGAAGCTGAGTTTATTTCTAACATGTTGCCGGATACTAAGGGTAGCTTTGACAAGGAAAAATCATTAGAAACTCTCGGACTGGCTGATTACAAGGCTCCGAAGATTGCTAGTTTGCCTACAAATTTCCGGATTATAGAGTTGTGGGTACAAGTTCTTATCGTACCAAGGAAAGGTGATAAAGACAGTTTGATGAAGAGTGAGATCTATATCATAGATTTCCTGATAAATCTAAGGATTTTTAACCTCATGAGGCATATTCTTATAACCATTGAGAATCTTAAGAAAGGAAATCTCAGATCCCAGATCAAAATGAACCCATCAATTTTATCAAAGAAGATTGTTCGGTGCCTTGAGCCTTTCAAGGAAGCATGCAGATCTAAGCCAAGGGTTTGCAAAAAAAATTTGGTCAGTGATGATGCACTTAAAAAGATGGATGTGGCTTTCAACAAGGAGACCAGTGAGTTCTTCGATTTGCCTAATCAAGAAGAACCGGCTCCGAAGGCTACTAAATCGGAATCATCTATGCCTGTAAAGAAAAGAAAGTTGAAAAAAGTTGTAGTTGAAGTTGAGGATCCTAAATCTATGGATGTTCAAACCGCATCTCCAAAACCAAAGAAGAAGAAAGCCTATCCCTATGAGGTTGTTGCGAAGTGGAGAGAAGATAAAGAGAAAAGGAAAGAAGGGGATCCGCAGTTCAGATTGGACCCTGCGGAGGCTAAGGCCTTGAAGGAGAGAACTGCTGATGAGCTTGAAAAACAAGTAAAGGAAAAGAAGCTCAAGAAGAAGGTGACAGAAGCCGAGGCAGTCCAAGCTTTGTTAAAATTTAATGAGATGGTATCTGGAAGCATTCCAGTTCCGAGATCTTTCTCCTTGGAATCTCTACTTGAGACTCCAGGAAGAAATTTCATTACTTCAGAAGAAGCTTTTGCTAATACTACTGAGGAAGTAGAGCAAGATAAGCAAGTGGAAGAAGAAGAAGATGTTGCTGAAGGAAGTGGTGAAACTGAAGATGTGTTGAAACAAGTAGATGATTATAAGGGGACACCTTCGGAACACTTATCGCTCCAGACTTCTGAAGCTAAATCTTTGAAGCTAGTTACTCCAGTAATGGAAGAAGAGAGAGGAGAAGAAGAAGTATCATATCATGGAGAGGAAGAACAACTTCTACAATATATTTCTAAAATGGAGAATATAGAGGTTGGTTCTCAGAAAGTTCCTGATGAAGAAGACAATGTTGTCCAAGTTTCTGATAGCGAAAATAGAACTCTGGAACAGGATTCTATTCCGAAAAAAGACACGGGAAAGAAAATTCTTGCTGATACTCCAAGCTCAGAAGTGAGGAAGAGAAAGGAAGTTGGTAGTTCTTCAAAAATAAAGCTTGACATTATTGAAGAAGAAAATTCTCCATGCAGAGTCTCAGATTCGGAGTCATCTTCGGTGGGGCATGACATTGTTGTTCAATCTTTAAAGAAGTTGGTGGGAACCATTACGACCTTCTCAAGTATTGACTCAAGATGCCAGATGCTCCAACATGCTTTAAATCAGGAAACAGACTCTGTATCTATGGTTATGGACAAGTGCGTTGAGATTAAGTCTTAGTTCAAAACGTTATTTGTTGGCTACGAAGCTCATAGAAAATCTTGAAAGAGGATGACAAACTGGTCGTGGAATACTGTAGAAGAGATGTGACTATTTGATGAGTTTTAAGACAATGTTGAAGATTCCATTGAGACTGAGGACAGGAAGATAAATTGTCGCACCCACTATTTCAAAATTTATTTATTTTATTAATTTTATTTGCGCTAGTTAGTTCAGGTTGAAACCCGACTTTAGATTTCGAGTTCTTTGTGTTTTGGTCTAGTTTGCGTCCAGCGCAACGCGACCGAAGCTGCGTGGCCTCACCTGGGTCGCCGCGCGGCCCCGCCCGTTTCACCGCACGCCCTTCTTAATGGTTAATTAATTAAATGAAATGGATCAGTATAATAAAACAATAATATTAATGGTGTTAAGAATATAATTTTTCTGGTGTCGTTATTAATATTACTCTAAATAATAATAATAATAATAATAATAATAACAACAATAATAATAAAACTAATAAGGATTAATAGTTTGTTTTAATGATAACAATAAATATATTATAATTTGAGGTGTTATTATTATTATTATTAATACTAAATTTATGTTTTATTTCATTTTATTTTATTTCTTTTTATTTTATTTTAATTGCTTTTTATTTTAATTTCTTTTTTATTTATTTTATTTTAATTTCTTTTTATTTTATTTTACTTATTTATTTATTTATTTTTCTTCTCCTTTTTCTTTTTTTCTCCTTCCTTTCCTTTCCTCCCAACGCTTTAGGGTTTTTTTTCCGGTGGCTCCTACCCCTGGATCCCGTAGCCCCCCCAATCCCTTTTCATGTCTCACCCCGCCTCCCCCGCTTCCCCCTTCGTCGCGCCGCGTGGCCGACCAGTGCCGCCCCCTGATCCCTGTCTGTCGCCTTGCCGTTCCCCCCCTCGCCGGCTTCCTCCCAGCTCCACACCGCCGGCCTCCCCTCCTCTCGTCGCTCCCCGCTGGCAACCCTCCGCTCGCCGCTCCCCGTCGAAACCCCTCCAAACTGCCGGCCTCCCCTCCGCTCGCCGATCTCTGCCGGCGCTGCAACTACCGGCGGACTCCGCCCCTTCCCTCCTTCCTCGGATGCTCGCCTTCGCCGAAAATGCCCTCCCCAGCCGGATCTCCCCTGTTTCGGCACCGTCCCGCTTCCTTGAACCCGCCACACCATTTTTTCCACCTCTTCTCCTGGCCATTGTCGTCCCTCTCCTCTGGCAGCCCTCCTTCTAACTCAACGAACCTCCCGCAACATCGTCGCAGGTGCATTCCTCTTCCTCGTGTTGTTTTCTTACTTTGTTAGGTTGTATGGTTGGAGTTTTGGGTTGTAATTGGTTTTATTTTGGCGCAAATGGTTATACTATCTTGTTTTAGGGGTTTAATAAATTCTTATGTTTTTTTTTCTCTGGTTTCAAGGTTGTGCGGGTGATGTGTCGTGACGCTCTGGTCCACACTCTGACAACCGCGTTTGAGCGCGATTATGTTTTATCACTGATTTCTAGGTAAGAATATATTTATGCATTTTTTTATTTATATATTTACGCCATGTTAAAAAAAATATGAAATTGAGTCTGCGGACCTTTGAGGTCTTTATCTGGTCCAGAGTCGGTTTCTGGTTTACGTCTGCTTGCGTCTGCGATGTTTTGCTTGTTTAAGTGACGAATATTATTTTGACGTCTTCTTTAATATAATTTGCATCGCTATGGTTTTCTCATCGAGATTTTTTTTATGATGCTTCAGCATTGATAAATTGTTATAAAAATATATATATATATATTAAAGTGTTATTAAAGTGTTATTGATAAATTGTTTAAAAAAAATATAAATTGTTTTAAGTTAACGTTGTATTCTTTTTGTAGGGTTGGTTTTTGATTGGTATCTTGATTGCTTTGTTTGGATTAATTTTATTTTAAGGATTTGTGGTGTTCTGAGTCTCGGGGATCCATCGCAGGGAGTTGTGGTTGGTCTCGACGGTGTGCACGCATTTTCCCAGGTATGAATATGTATAGATATATATATATATTTTGTGTGTGTTCCCTCATGGCGCGGGGAACGCGTGCATCAGTTTAAGGATATATATATATACATTTGGAAGTGCATGCATGCGAGCGAGTATCTGCTTGAGTTAGAAAGCTTGACATGACCTTGGTTCGAGGTAGGTGGTTCTATGCCTTTGCATCATTCCGATAATTTAATTTTTTTGTTTATTTTAATTTAATATGTTCTATGAATTAGTTGAATGGTACGATCTACATTTATAATGTTTTGGCATGTTCGTCTCATGAAAATTTGGTTTTCGAAATAGTTTGCTTTTTTTTTATTATATGCCTGTGTTGTATAAATGATTGGTTTTGTTTAGTAAGTTGTGAGAAAAGTGTTTTCAGGTCACTTTAGGTGTTGTGTATTTAAACAGACATTTTCAAAGTAAAAGGGATCACTTTTGGTGTGTTTTCCTTGTGGTGTACTTTTGAGAATTTAAATTCAAAATTGTTGAACAATGGAAAACAAGTTTTGATATGGTTACCTCGTGTATTAAGTTCTAAAGTGACACCTCTATATAAAACCAAGCTGTTTTCGGTGTAAAGTATTCTTGGTTTTTCTTGAAATTATTTCAATAATAACTCAAATGGTTTATTGGTACATTTATGTGACTCTAAAATGGTGTCTTGGAGGAGTTGAGTACGCGTTCATTCTTAAAGTGGTGTTTTTTTTATAAAATGGGACATGTCGTGTACGTGTGTCTTTGAAATAGTGATTTGGTATGCAAATGGTGACTTTTGTGTGCAATATCTTGTTTGGTTTGCGAAATGAGAAAGAAATAGACTATGTGAATGTGAAACTAGTTTGGGCACAAGGGAAAACCCTGGGTATCTAGGTGGGCGGACTAGAACTAGTGCGCTAGTGAACCGGATGGGTATCATCCCTGTTTCACTTAGTTGGATTGACGATTGCAACACTAACTAAACATATGATATCTGAGGGTCATGGCCTTCTAAGCCACGTTTTCTGAGGTTCGTGGCCTTCTAAGCCACGTTTCACCAAGACACGAGGTTCTAGGGTCCCACTTGAGCTAGATGAACCTTAGGGGATTTACCCGTAGTGCTCTACCATCTTTGGCGTGGTGCCTTCCGTCGGAATATGGAAGACCACTTGAGTATGTGTGTGTGTGTGTGTGAGCATGTGTGTGTGTGAGTGTGAGTATGTGTGTGTGTTCCCATATTGAACATTTCTCTTCCCCTTTAAAAATCGTGTTTGTTAAATGAGTTATTTTTAATGTTTTTCTTTTAGCATTTAGCTTGTAAATTTTTTCTTTAAAAGAATTTTTAAATTAAAATTTTGAATAAGCACTTTAAATTGTCTTTTGATGTTGTGGCATGGAACCATTTCTCGGTGGTGTCCTACTGGGCTTTTAGCTCACACCCTGCATACACCCTTGGGTGTATGTAGTTTCTGTTTCTTCTGTTTTCCAGGTTGCGACTTCATGCTCAGTGATGGTTGTTCAGGTTGCAGTTGGTCTTCTCATGCAGAATGGTGTTGATGTGGTCTCACTTCTGCCGGGAGGTTGGGTATGAGTTTTAGTTTCCGCTGTCGTCTTTTCTTTTTAGTTATTGCTTCAAGTTGTAGACTTTAAACTTGTTCATAGTTTAAAGGAACATTTTGTTGTCTATTTCTAATTTCAGTTTATCTATCTGGTTAGTTGGTTTTTCTGTCTTGTATTTCGGGTAAAACCGTTCCCACCTGTTAAACATGATACCCGGGCACTTGTGCCAGCCCGTGGGGATTGGGAACGCCCTTCGGGCCTTGTCGCGGACCGGGTCGGCGCCGGGTCGGATGGCGACCCAGCCTGGTTCGTGACAAATTGGTATCAGAGGGAAAGGTTTGCTCTCTTGGGTCGTGTTCTTTCAGGTTAGAGTCACGGTAGACTTGAGTTAAGGTTGTTGGGACTCGATGTCCTGACTATGAGCAATGTGCCTGGCCAGCACACCTCGTGGCGGGACTCGAGTTACCAAAGTATGTTGAGGTTTGTCTGAGTTTTTGGACCTTGCAGTTAATCTTGTCTTGGGGAAACAAAAATTGAGTAAGGTCAGTGGTCTTAATGAGCTCGCAGGGTCTGTCAAGCCTTTTGGTTCCAGAGACACTGTCCTAAAATGCTCTTTGTGGCCAGTGGTGTGATCGGCGTATGGCTGCCAACCATATGTTCCAATCATCCGGTGACCATAGTTTCCTCCTGCATTGTTTCTCGTCTCCTTGTTTTGGATTCGTGAGAATTTGGTTTTTAAGTAAAAATGTTTTGGACGTGGAAAATGATTTTTAAATGAAGCGCTTTAAATATAAAATGAGGTTTGAGGTTTGAAAGGTGTGGGTTGGATGTTTTGGTTTTGAAAAAAAAATGGAATGGTTTTTTTTTGACCCTTGGTGTTCTCGTGGGAAACCACATGCATGAGTGTATATGGGAAAAAAATGGTTAATGACACGAGTGGATGAGTGCATGGATGGATATGAGGTGGATGCCAGTGCGGCATGAGAACATGCATGTGCGAGGCTCATGTGACACCATTGGTGTTGGTGCAATCCACTGGGGTTGCTTATTTTCAAAATGTTTTGTTAAAGGAAAAAAGGAAAATTTGGTGTTTTAGTAAACGGTGTTTGTGTGGCGTGTCCTTGTGTTTTTGAGATGTTGGATGTGTGGCGTTTTGAACTGAGTATTATTTTTGAATGGTTTATGTCCCGAGTTTGAGTTCTTATTTGTAAGTTGGTATGTAAGCGTGTGGTTAGTAAATTCCTTTGAAGAGTACATCGGGGAGCACTTGCAGTGGTTTCCCATGCACGTTTGGTGTTTGCTTGTGGTATGTCTTGACTGTTGGACCAGTTTGGTTGGGTCCATAGTTTTCTTTCTTGACTAGTGTATGCCCCCATAAAGCATTGTCATGTGATTGAAGTACGACTACGGGGAATTCCCCGTTGGCCGACACTCCAGTTGATCAAAGGATTCTCTTTTTGAATTCTGGAATTAAACCCACCTTTACTTTTTACAACTAAGTGGATCCTCTCGCACTGGGATGACAGATGCGAGGGGAGTTGAACAGAGTTTTGGTTTCTTTGAGTTGCCTGAGTCATCGAGTATGAAATTTGACGTCGTTACGCTTGAAGGTTTCCCCTAGAAACGGCGAAAGAAATTCCAGTGGGGAAGGGTGAAGGTGATTGAGAGCTGTCAGTGATCATCGATGTTTTGAATGGTTGGTAGTGTTTACATTAGCCGCAAGGGTCATGTTCGGTGACGTCTTGCAGCGTGAGACCTCTTTGATAATCAACAGTGGTTTGGAAGCAACCCTAAGTCGTCGGTGTAGCCTATCATTCTAAATGACCTCTGATCTTTGGTTTGTCTTGTTTAAGAAAGAGGTTTACGTTAGGCCACCAGTGTGGCAGACCCAGTCACATGGGGATGCTACAGTCAATTGCAGGATTCATGTGTTGTTTAAGACCTAGTTTGAAGTCCTTCTCCGTATAATGTTCCTCTCAACAGTAATGGTCATGTTCGGTGACGATTTGCGGTGTCATGTTCTCATCCAGTGTGACAAAGGGTTATGCGCATGCACCATTGCAGCTCTTATGATGGTTAATGTTTTGTGTATGATCAGTTGGATGTCATGGTGTGTTGTGTCTGATGGTGTATCCTCAGGTGCAATAGGATTTCGTGTGACACCAAAAAGGAGAAGCTCCGTTCGGGAGTTTTCCATGCCTGACTACGAGGAAGAAGATGCATCAAACATCAGGGCTCCAGCCATAGGCCTCGGAGTGAAGCTGGCGCGTGGTCAGGAACCCCGAGGGGGTATGAGACCCCGACTTTATTTCTGTCATTGGTGTTGAAAGTGAATGCAGCTCAAATTTATTTCTACGGTTGTTCTGCTCCAAACGAACCATCTGGTTGCATAAGGTTTTCATGATCATGTGGAGGCTTGTTCGTCTCGTTGACTTAAAGTCTTTGGGGTTGCGTCCCATTGGATGCAATCACCTTTAGTGGTCCTTGAGATTCAGTTGGGGAAAAATCAGTCCCAAAATTTTATAATGCTCATCCCGGGAAGTGGATGTGTTGGTCAGGTCTTAGGTCATGGTTCTGACGCCCGGGTGGTTAGGCCCCTCCCTCCCCGCCCCTTGTGGTGGGGTTTTTGGTCACCATTGAGAAGTTTTTCAAAGTTCTATGCATTTTGTTAGTTCTAATGGTGGGGAGTCCTCATGGACCTCCCCATGCTGGTTTTCTAGTCTCGCCTTTGGCGTTGGCAGGTTCTTAATGGTGGGGAGACCCACATTGGGTCTCGCACGAATGTCTCTAGGATGAATCAGTGCTGGACTTTTCTTTAATGGCGGGGAGTCTGCTCGAACCTTCCCCTGTCGGTTGTCCACTCTCATTTCGAGCATCAGTGACTTCTTAATGGTGGGGAGCCCCTCGAGCTTCCCCATGTTGATCTATAGCTTCTGTTTTCAAAGATAGTTTGTTGATAAGTGATAGGAGTGTTCCGAGGACGTGGTTTGACCTCTTTTGTTCATATTAGGCAAGTGGTGTGGTTTCGGTTTCAGAGTGCTTGAGGTGTTTTGGCGGGTGAAGTTAGATCTTGTGGGTTCAAGAGTTCGTTTTCTAAAACAATTGGCTGGAGGCGTTCTAGCTTTTTGGGCCGGGCGACACATATCAGAAAGTCTTTTTATGCATTTCTTGATGTTGTCTTTGGGTCACTTTCTCTGAGCGCGATGTTTCTCTCTCACTTTTTTTGATGTTTGTGGGGATCCTATTTGATCCTTAGTGGGGTGCTGTTTCCTACTTTGGGTCTCAGCCTTAGTTGCGGCTTTCCGGGGGCGGAAAGCTTTATGGTGGGGAGAATTGCCGCACCCACTATTTCAAAATTTATTTATTTTATTAATTTTATTTGCGCTAGTTAGTTCAGGTTGAAACCCGACTTTAGATTTCGAGTTCTTTGTGTTTTGGTCTAGTTTGCGTCCAGCGCAACGCGACCGAAGCTACGTGGCCTCACCTGGGTCGCCGCGCGGCCCCGCCCGTTTCACCGCACTCCCTGCTTAATGGTTAATTAATTAAATGAAATGGATCAGTATAATAAAACAATAATATTAATGGTGTTAAGAATATAATTTGTCTGGTGTCGTTATTAATATTACTCTAAATAATAATAATAATAATAATAATAAAACTAATAAGGATTAATAGTTTGTTTTAATGATAACAATAAATATATTATAATTTTAGGTGTTATTATTATTATTATTAATACTAAATTTAGGTTTTATTTATTTTTATATTATTTATTTTTATTTTATTTTAATTTCTTTATTATTTATTTTATTTTAATTTTTTTTTTACTTATTTATTTATTTATTTTTCTTCTCCTTTTTCTTTTTTTCTCCTTCCTTTCCTTTCCTCCCAACGCTTTAGGGTTTTTTTTTCGGCGGCTCCTACCCCTGGATCCCGTAGCCCCCCCCCCCCCAATCCCTTTTCCAGTCTCACCCTGCCTCCCCCGCTTCCCCCTTCGTCGCGCCGCGCGGCCGACCACCGCCGCCCCCTGATCCCTGCGCGCCGCCTCGACGTTCCCCCCCTTGCCGGCTTCCTCCCAGCTCCACACCGCCAGCCTCCCCTCCTCTCGTCGCTCCCCGCCGGCGCCCCTCCGCTCGCTGCTCCCCGTCGGAACCCCTCCAAACTGCCGGCCTCCCCTCCGCTCGCCGATCTCTGCCGGCGCTGCAACTCCCGGCGGACTCCGCCCCTGCCCTCCTTCCGCGGCTGCTCGCCTTCGCCGAAAACGCCCTCCCCAGCCGGATCTCCCATGTTTCGGCGCCGTCCCGCTGCCTTGAACCCGCCACACCATTTTGTACACCTCTGCTCCTGACCATTGTCGTCCCTCTCCTCTGGCAGCCCTCCTTCTAACTCAACGAACCTCCCGCAACCTCGTCGCAGGTGCATTCCTCTTCCTCGTGTTGTTTTCTTACTTTGTTAGGTTGTATGGTTGGAGTTTTGGGTTGTAATTGGTTTGATTTTGGCACAAATGGTTATACTATCTTGTTTTAGGTGTTTAATAAATTCTTATGTTTTTTTTCTCTGGTTTCAAGGTTGTGCGGGTGATGTGTCATGACACTCTGGTCCACACTCTGACAACCGCGTTTGAGCGCGATTATGTTTTATCACTGATTTCTAGGTAAGAATATATTTATGCATTTTTTTATATATATATTTACGCCATGTTAAAAAAAATATGAAATTGAGTCTGCGGACCGTTGAGGTCTTTATCTGGTCCAGAGTCGGTTTCTGGTTGACGTCTGCTTGCGTCTGCGATGTTTTGCTTGTTTAAGTGACGAATATTATTTTGACGTCTACTTTAATATAATTTGAATCGCTATGGTTTTCTCATCGAGATTTTTTTTATGATGCTTCGGTATTGATAAATTGTTTTAAAAATATATATATATATATATATTAAAGTGTTATTAAAGTGTTATTGATAAATTGTTTAAAAAAAATATAAATTGTTTTATGTTAACGTTGTATTTTATTGTAGGGTTGGTTTTTGATTGGTATCTTGATTGCTTTGTTTGGATTAATTTTATTTTAAGGATTTGTGGTGTGCTGAGTCTCGGGGATCCATCGCAGGGAGTTGCGGTTGGTCTCGATGGTGCGCACGCATTTTCCTAGGTATGAATATGTATAGATATATATATATATTTTGTGTGCGTGTTCCCTCATGGCGCGGGGAACACGTGCATCAGTTTAAGGATATATATATATATACATTTGGAAGTGCATGCGTGCGAGCGAGTATCTGCTTGAGTTAGAAAGCTTGACATGACCTTGGTTCGAGGTAGGTGGTTCCATGCCTTTGCATCATTCCGATAATTTAATTTGTCTGTTTATTATAATTTAATATGTTCTATGAATTAGTTGCATGGTACGATCTACGTTTATAATGTTTTGGCATATTCGTCTCATGAAAATTTGGTTTTTGAAATAGTTTGCTTTTATTTATTATATGCATGTGTTGTATAAATGATTGGTTTTGTTTAGTAAGTGGTGAGAAAAGTGTTTTCAGGTCACTTTAGGTGTTGTGTATTTAAACAGACATTTTCAAAGTAAAAGGGATCACTTTTGGTGTGTTTTCCTTGTGGTGTACTTTTGATAATTTAAATGAAAAATTGTTGAACAATGGAAAACAAGTTTTGATATGGTTACCTCGTGTATTAAGTTCTAAAGTGACACCTCTATATAAAACCAAGCTGTTTTCGGTGTAAAGTCTTCTTGGTTTTTCTTGAAATGATTTCAATAATAACTCAAATGGTTTATTGGTACATTTATGTGACTCTAAAATGGTGTCTTGGAGGTGTTGAGTACGCGTTCATTATTAAAGTGGTGTTTTTTTTATAAAATGGGACATGTCGTGTACGTGTGTCTTTGAAATAGTGATTTGGTATGCAAATGGTGACTTTTGTGTGAAATATCTTGTTTGGTTTGCGAAATGGGAAAGAAATAGACTATGTGAATGTGAAACTTGTTTGAGCACAAGGGAAAACCCTGGGTATCTAGGTGGGCGGACTAGAACTAGTGTGCTAGTGAACCGGATGGGTATCGTCCCTGTTTCACTTAGCTGGATTGACGATTGCAACACTAACTAAACATATGATATCTGAGGGTCGTGGCCTTCTAAGCCACGTGTTCTGAGGATCGTGGCCTTCTAAGCCACGTTTTCTGAGGGTCGTGGCCTTCTAAGCCACGTTTCACCGAGACACGAGGTTCTAGGGTCCCACATGAGCTAGATGAACCTTAGGGGATTTACCTGTACTGCTCTACCATCTTTGGCATGGTGCCTTCCGTCGGCATATGGAAGACCACTTGAGTATGTGTGTGTGTGTGAGAGCATGTGTGTGTGTGTGTGTGAGTATGTGTGTGTGTGTGAGTATGTGTGTGTGTGTGTGAGTGTGTGTGTGTGTGTGTGTGTGAGCATGTGTGTGTGTGTGTGTGAGTATGTGTGTGTGTTCCCATATTGAACATTTCTCTTCCCCTTTAAAAATCGTGTTTGTTAAATAAGTTCTTTTTAATGTTTTTCTTTTAGCGTTTAGCTTGTAAATGTTTTCTTTAAAGGAATTTTTAAATTAAAATTTTGAATAAGCACTTTAAATTGTCTTTTGATGTTGTGGCATGGAACCATTTCTCGGTGGCGTCCTACTGGGCTTTTAGCTCACACCCTGCATACACCCTTGGGTGTATGTAGTTTCTGTTTCTTCTGTTTTCCAGGTTGTGACTTCGTGCTCAGTGATGGTTGTTCAGGTTGCAGTTGGTCTTCTCATGCAGAATGGTGTCGATGTGGTCTCACTTCTGCCGGGAGGTTGGGTATGAGTTTTAGTTTCTGCTGTCGTCTTTTCTTTTTAGTTATTGCTTCAAGTTGTAGACTTTAAACTTGTTCATAGTTTAAAGGCACGTTTTGTTGTCTATTTCTAATTTCAGATTATCTATCTGGTTAGTTGGTTTTTCTATCTTGTATTTCGGTTAAAACAGTTCCCACCTGTTAAACTTGATACCCGGGCACTTGTGACAGCCCGTGGGGATTGGGAACGCCCTTCGGGCCTTATCGCGGACCGGGTCGGCGCCGGGTCAGATGGCGACCCGGCCTGGTTCGTGACATAAATGACCTGACTTCATCCTTTGAAGAGAAGCCGATAGATGAAAAGAACATCCAGATTCAAGAAGTCAGAGATCTGAATGGGAAGATGAATTCCATTTCTCAAAACTGGAAGTTTTAAAAGGATCATCGGATTGAGTTTCAAGAGAAATTGAAGGCTCAGAAAGAAAAGATCAAAGCTCGGGAAGAAAACCTGAAATCCTAGGAAGAAAAGATTGAAGCTCAATCTGCAAGAATAGTTGTCTTAGAGAAGCAAGCTGAAGAAGATCATAAAGAGCTGAATAAATCAAGACTATTCTTAAGGGGATCATTTCAAAGTAAAAAGATCTGAAATAACTAAATCTGATTTTTTTGTGGTATCTATTTTTCTTTGTTGACGAGATTTCAAACCTAATGAAAATTGGGCCTCTCATTTCTTTTGTTGTTATTACTAATTTATCAGGTACTTTGTTATTTTTTTCCATTCCCTCGATTTCTTTTTGAAAATAACAAAGGGGGAGAAGGAAAAGATCCTTAAGAAAAAGAAGAACTCCAATGAGAGTTTATCTAAAGGGGAGAAGGAAAAGATCCTTAAAAGAAAAAGAACTCGAATAAGAATCTATCTAAGGGGGAGTTTTTCATTAAAGAAGACATTCTTTTTCATAATGAAATGTCACTCCGGAAATCTAGAATACAATCCTTAGTGTTTCAAAGCCTAAGGGGGAGTTATTCGAATTCATCAATTTCCTTAAAGCCAAGGGAGATAAGCCTTAATGTTTTTATTTCTTCTTAGAATTTATTTTTCGTAAGGATGTTTGTGCTTTCCAAAAAGGGGGAGATTGTTGAGTCAATAAGGTTTTCCTTATGAGTTTTCCATTCCTTCTTTTTTTGAAAATCACAAACACATTATCTTTAAGAAAATTTCTTTCTTAAGGAAAATTTCTTTTATAAGGAAAATTGCTTTTATAAGGAAAATTTCTTTTATAAGGAAAATTGCTTATATAAGGAAAATCTCTTTTATAAGAAAAACTATCCTTATCATATTTTCATCTAGATTTTTCTTAAGTATGAGATTCGGATTCATTTCTATTTTCTTGAAATTACTTGAAACTTTGATATAAAGTATTGTGTTTTAGGATCCGAATTCTGGATAAGAACTGTGCTAATGTTTCACTCCAAAATCTAGAATGAGAACAGTGATAATGTTTCATCCCGAATTCTGGATACAGTTTTAATCCAGATTTAGGATACGAATTCTTATGAAGTTTGATAACGAATTCTCATTACGAATTCTGATGACGAATTCTCATTACGAATTCTAATGAGGAATTCTCACTATGAATTCTGATGAGTAGTTCCCATTACGAATTCTGATAAAGAATTCTCATTATGAATTCTGATGACGAATTCCCATTCCGAATTCTCATTCTGAATTTATCTATTAAACAGAATCTGATCATCTTTGTTTTATACACTCTGAATTTATTCAGACTCCGAATCTTCACACTGAACTTTCATTTCACTTACAACTTTATATTTTGTCTACTCTTTATTATTATTTTCCTTAAACTCCGAACCTTCACTCCGATTTTTTTTTTCATTCCGAACTTTTGAGTAAGATTTTTAAACGATGTCGTACATTTTGTTACACTTGTTTTGTTATAAAATGATGTCTTCTATTTTGTTATAAACTAGCCGTTGTCTAAGTGACACGTGTACAGGTCCCTCCGATCTTTAAGGAAAATATGACCGTCGGAGAAGGATCTGACCTTACCTATAAATAGGAGCTCATTTGAAAGAGCTCGGTGCGGAAAGGCTGACTGATCTTCGACTCATGTGATTACATGCTTGAAGTGATTTCTAGAGAGAGAGGCTCTTATTATCTCTAAAAGCTTCATGCGACTCCGAATGTGGGTGATTACATTCGAGGTCTTCCAGGGATAAGAAGATAGAGGTGCCGACTACCTTGAAATTCGAGGTCTTCCTTGCTAAGGAAGACAGAGGTTTCCAACTACCTTGATGTTGAGGGCTTGCAGGGATAGAAAGATAAAGACTCTGATCTTCGTATCGAAGGCTTACCCTGGTGTTGGAAAGACAGACTTTCTTGAAAGTAGAAATCAAGGGGCCTTTGTCCAAGGTTGTTGGATACCCTTCTCTTTGGGTTAAAAGACTTATATCTTGTTACTTGTAGTTATACTACTTATTTATATTCCACTGCTTTGTATTATAAGGAAACTATAAATTTCTTATACTTCTTCACTTGTACTCTGTTTCATTTAGATTCTATATGCTTTAAGGTAGAATCTCATATTGTAATCTTTTGTTAAGTTTCAATTTCCGAAACCATATTTCCGGAACCTACTTTCAGAATCTCTTTTCAAGTTTTCATTTGGTGTTAGAGGTGTTGTGAATCTGCTTAGTTTAACATTGTTAAACTTAGCCCTTTCCTTTTCCTAATGAAAACATAGTTAATCATAATATACTTTAAGGATTCCAAAGGAATTTTTTAAAGTATACAATTCACCCCCCCCCCTATTGTAATTGAGCATCTACATCACTATTTCGATCCTACAATAATTAAACTCAATTTCATTGATATATATTTTATATATCCCATCCTGAACATTCTTTGCCTTCATATTGCCTCCCTATCGATATCAACGATGGAGGAATGGGTCGGAGGATCGACTATCATGTTGGGTGTTGTGTTCTTGGTTGTTGGATTAGTCAAGGAATGATGAAGTTATGTTCTTATATATATATATATATTTTTCATGTTTCTAGAATATGGATCTATGATGGGAACATCATATAGGAATATAATGGTAGGGACCTTATCCCATTGAGCCAATATGTCAATAAACTCATACCGAATAGTGGGATCTATTAGCATAGGGGTAGTTTAGCTGGGGTAGGAGGTAAGGTTTAGATGGATTATGTAGTGGGGCCAAATTATTTTGGTATGTGGGTAGACGTAGAGGATGCTGGTGTAAAATTTTTTGTAAAAAAGGATGGTTCAGCAAAAATAATTATAAACTAAAGTATGATCTGACATTGTTTCCCCATATAAAACTGGATAGCAGGCCATAAATTGGATGGAGGAGGTGCAGGTGCAGGTGCAGGTGAATATATAGAAGGGAAGCTGGTGCCTACTTTGGTGGTGGTAACATGGGATGTAGTAGTATATGTGGTAGTAAGTATGGTATCTATGGTAGAAGGAACATGTGAAAGCCAGGTTGGTTCTACTACATGTCGGGTTATGCCCTCTTCATCATAGTCTATATATGTCGTAACCCCACAATAGTTACTGCAATTATTTCTAACCATCCCTATATTGTTGATCAAGAGGAATTTTCTCGTCTTTATCAGGACTATAGATATTAGGGTAATGGAAGCACCAAATATTTTGAGGATCCTAGCGAGGTGGGTGTTGGATGTGTTTCCCAACAACATATGTTTGGTCCACCTAGAATGAGCCTTATTATATAAAATAAATTGGTATGCTATATTAATAGCTGGTCCACCAATGTATGATGAAATAATGAGTATGTCAATATATCTCATGCTCACATTATCCACTACACAAGTCTTCCAGGCATGGGTCAAGGATCGATGAAGGATCCAGAGTGCAGCACCTCAGAGCTAAGTGGACATCACAGTCCAAGGATCTTGGGGACTTTGAGGGCCTTGGTATATAAAAATCTATTATACTATCGTATCTTACTTGATCATATCAAGTTGTATGGTTGAAAATATTGGGTATACAATGAAATTTGTGGAGTAGAGGCCGAGTTTAACATTAATCTTGGTGAGGGTGAGCTCATGGGATCTACATCTAAGCCTAAATTAGAAATTGTCGATGTCTATATTGAAGGGGGAAATTAACTTGAGGAAGATCTACAAGAAAGTCTCCTCATAAAGCTCAGTAATTGGTGATAAGTGTATCCGGGCTATGAGTTCATGGAATTCTAAGTGAATACGGATCCACTCTAGCATGAAAAGATCAATGGTCTTATTGGTGCAGATAGTATCTTCCATGTAAATGGACAATACATACCAACTGTTCTGGGGATGATATGTGAAATATGGGAAGACGATGGTGATATTCCAGTATATGTGACCCAATGGAGGTCAAATTTTACAATTAATTTCCCATGGTGGAAGATGAGGATGATTATATTGTTTAGGAGAATGAGGAAAAGGGGGATGGAGGGTGAGAATTCCTCTAAAGATTGTTCATTGATAGATCCTCATGCTTTGTTTTGAGATCAATAAGAGTGTGGAACATAATCTTTGTTTGATCCATTTTGAGGCAATGAAATAAGAAATATTGAGAAGAGGGTGAGTGATTGATCTTGGGGGAGGATAAGAAGTGATGTCTTGAGGTAGAGGGAATAGAGGGTGTAGTTAGTCACATGAAAGAAGGATCATCATGGGGGTTGAGTGTCATGAACATTAGGTTCATGTAATTCTAAATATCCCTAAAAGCTCACATTTTGAAAATTTACACTATGTAAAATGATCAAAATTTATTTTTCTGCTCATGGCACTTACTTGTCTTATATTTAAAAAATTTGTCCCATTTTGAGACATGACCTATATACATAGCTTCCAACGTTTCCAACAATTTTCGAAACTCTACTCTTCCCTATTCAATCATATTAGACCTATTTGGGGTTTCCTCCTAGTATGATTTTTTAGTGTCAAGATATAATCATCTTTTGATGCACAAGAATTCAAAAATAACGACAAATTTCTCATGGAATGTTTTTTAAAAATATAGGTTATAAATTGTGGTAAAACATTCCTTGTAATAGGTCTATTATAATTTTTGTTCTTATGAGTACTGGACCCCTTGTCAAAAGTTAGTCATTTCTTATTTTTTATACTTAATATTGACATGATCATATTTTATATCAGTAGATGATATTCCTTGAAAATTTAATTACTCGTCACTTATGTTAGTGGTCTTCACAAAATCTAACCCAACCTATTCGTCACCAACTAAATATATCAATCACCCTTGATTAACATCAACCAGATCCTTCCCACTGGTGATAAATGTTCTTCGTAAACTAAGGGGAGTATCTACTTCTCCATTCGTGATTAGGATGAGAATATTCATAGTGAAAATTATTTTTATATATTTTACTAGTATTTCCTCATGAATTCTTTTATGAAACATGATAGATTAGTCAACATGTTCGAGTGAAACCCTAGTAAGATTTAGTTCACCATGCCCCATCATTTTATAACCACTCATGGGAATGAGATTGATACTTTCCCCAAGATCATACATGTTTTTTCATATTAAAGGTCCATATATTGAAGGCTAATGAGAAACTTATATGATCTTGAATTTTTTGGTGGAATCTTCTACTGAATATATATGAAGAAATATTCCTTTAGAAAAATGACTCCAAATTAATCTATTTTCTTATTTCTAGATAGCATGTATTTACAGAATCATTCATAAGTTGGTACTTTATAAATTACATCCTTATAAGGGAATATAGATATTAAATTTTATAATAAACTCCATTAAAATTATATCACACCTATATTTTGGATATATTAATACTTTAAAAAAAGAGATGAGGATTATATACATGTGGTGATATTAAAAACTATTATATTTTAGGTTGTTATTTATTGGATCCTTATCAATTAGTTCTACATCAAAAGTTGTTTCATTAATTGTTGAATAAGATTCGCTAAAATTAATTTATCTATATTTATAAGGAAAAAATAATAAAATATCATTTCAATTATAACATCAATATCTTTTTCCTCTTCCCTCAGATGAGTTTTAGTATTATTGGGAAAAGTACACGGCAGTCGATCAAATAAAGATTTAGAGGTTTGTCTCATTTTATTCTCATGGTTTCATTGGAAATATTTTTGGTTCCTCATTTCATTTTCATATGTTTTCCTCTTTTAGTATTACTTCTACATAAAGGTACTTAGAAACTAATCAATATTGGGTTGGAGAGGTAGAACATATTATGGTGTTCTTAATAGAGAATTTTAAAATTACCACTGCTGACCCGATGATAACTATTGAGGTATTAGAAAAGGTTGTTGGATTTTTGTGTGGTTCAATAGATGTAACTTATTTTGGGTATTCAAGTGATCCTGGATTCCTTGGTGTCATCTACTAATTCCTCTACTAAAAATAACCATAATTTTAATGTTTTGGCTGTGGAGCTAGACTCCGAAAATATTTTTTCTAATGAAATTTATGATTTTTTTGATTGTAATTAATTAAATTATAATATTTTAATTAGGGATCCTCTAATCCTTCCTTATAGAATCTCATATAATTTGGTTCTTTTCACATCTCTCAGGATGGAATTTCTATTTATGAAGAAGGATGGTTTGTGGATGATCATGCAATTGAAATGGCTATAACTTAATTTCCAAGACAACAACATGGGATGATAGGGGGGAAAATTCATCTCCCTAATGAATTCTATTTGAAGGCATCCATATATCAATATACCAAAAACAATCATTGTGGGAAACAACATCAATAAGGGATCAAGTAACTTCCTCCTTCTTCGGAGTTAATATTCTATTATTAGAAGCATCTACCACAATATAGAATGTAGGATGGGAAGAAATATATCTTAATTTCCTAATAGGAAACTCCCTTATTGTTAAAGGATTGACTATCCTAAAAAATGTTAGAAATATGGTAATGGGATTCTTCAATTTGTCTCCCACTAAAATAACCCATATTTTGGAACATGTTAAGAAGTCTAAGATTTATTTGGAATGTATGTGCCTGAATAGGTGGACTCACAATACTGGTCATAAGACCAATAATATATATATATATGTAGTGCATAATGGTACTAAATTCTACTGTTGGGTGTTCTCCCTGATTGGAAGGTGGATCATATTATATATTTTTCTAGCTAGTTATGAAAGATTTATTTAATGATCCATTTTGATGTGGTGGTGCATAGTTAAGGACTAATTGATCTCAAGAACGAATGGAAGAATTTATTCACCATTAAGTATACATGAATGAGTTAGAAGCGCCTGATTCCTTGAAATATAAATGAAGAAATAAATATAGATACGATGAATGTGTTCTTGAATAATGATGAATGTAAAAAATAAAAACGAAAGGAAACAAAGAACATAAGAGAGGGTGAGATAATCTAAGTATCGATTTGAAGGATATTTTTCCTAGAAAATAATAATCCTAGACAATAGTTCCAAAGATTAATACACCAACATGTCACACTGAATTCTCAAGGGAATTTATCCAATACGATATTTATATTCCCAAAATAAATTTAATACTATGGCCAAATAATGTGGTAGTGGGGGTCAAACCCACATAGAACACGGGAAGGCATGAAATCATTAAATGAAAAGCCCATTATAAGGATTCCTTATGTTTAATCATCAGGTTGTGTTTCTAATAAATCTTGGTAGTTTGGATTTAATACATATAATATGAATGGTATCAAGTTCAATGTTAGGGATCCTAATAAAAGATAATACTAGGTTTTTCTTGGTATAGTTTAATGACATTGGATTTAAAGTAGTGTAAAGGTCCACAATTAGTTTTGGTCAAACCAGTTGGATCTTCCTATGCTATACCAATCCCATGGTATTGGTATATCTGACAACCAATGTGAAATAAAAATATAATCTCTGTAGAAATCATCATGGGAAAATGGTCATAGTCTTTCTCAGCTTCATCTTGGTTAGGTTTATTCAATTTCACTTCTCATGGTCATAGTTGTACAAAAGAATGTGATGAACAAATATTATTAACATAATTACAAGCCATAGGGTTACCAAAGTTATGTGATTAGATTAACTAGTCAAAAAACACCCTTTCTCTCAAAACCTAACCCTGGTTGGATTATTCTTACATGGAAGTGTTAATCAAAAGAAGATAAATACTACAAATGTTATGAATAATCCTGTAAATTTTTGGAAATAAGAAATACATGATTAAAAAATAATGACACATTATTAAACAATTAATATAATTGTATATTTAATCAAAAACTCAATGTGTGTAACAAAAAAATGAATATTTGTGAAAGAGTTGATGAAGGATAGAGAATGATGTTGAAATGGACATCAAAAATGGAAACAAAATCACAATAAATAAATAACATAAGTAGATTTACCAATAACATAGTAGGATTTAATTAAAAAAGAAAATGAATTATTTAAAACATGTTGTGAATCAAAAAAAGATGAGAAATTGGAGAAAATGATGATAGATAATGAAGGCGTGTAGATCCTCTATGTGTATTGTTGAATCTAAAATTTTTCTATTATCAATAATTTCAAATTGTGAAAAGAATTCACATCATGGACTAGATTATGTTGATTTCTTCCTAAAATATTGAAATTTTGAATTTAGTCTTCGTGTTTTGCATTTTAGATCCTCAATTTCTGTTAGAAAATTGATTTGTATCATTGACTTTGTTGTTATATGAACATTTAACATCATGTAAACTCAATATGTCATGTACTTGATTCACATTAAGCGGGGTTTTCAACTTGAAATTCTCATGATGTGTAATTAATATACACATCATGAAATAATTTCTAGTCATGTACTATCTTTTTGGGTTGGTATGTGGCCTATAAGAATGTTTTGAATGATAAATAAACATCATGTATATAAAACATGGCGTGTAAAGACTATTTTTTCAATTTTCAACATTTCATCCATTGGATACAGAATTCCTAATTTCTATGAATGAAAATTAAAACCTAGTGCATCTTAAAATAAAACAAGAATAGTATTTAATTAAATGTATAAAATATGTATATCTGAATTCATATTATCATAATGTTATTTGGATTTATATATAAATATATGGTTTTTTATTTAATGGGTCATATGATTCAAATTATAAAAATGTGTTCAGTGTTTTATTTCACAATTTCATTCATTATCAGGGTTGTTTATGATGGAATTTTTTATGATGAATTATTATGAACAGAAAATCATAAAAATATGAACTTTTGTTCACCTGTGATTATTTCTTGAAAATACTTGTATTATATTCATTTTCCTCATCTTATGTACTCCAGATATTGAAAATTGTTTTTAATGAAAATTTTTTAATTTCTCTTTTTGGTCGGAAAACCTTTTTCTATTACATCCATGTTTTTATAAAAAAAATTAATGAAGTATTTTACAATAATACAATAACTTATTAAGGTAATTATGACCCATATTTACCTTAATAAAGAATTGTTTAAAATGTATATAATTTTTATTTTCCAAATTATGTAGTATTTAATTTTTTTTATAAAATGTGAAAATAATGTTTTCTTTTAACTAATATGGAATAAAATGAATATCCTCTCATCATAACTACTCGATGATTTGAAAATTATGTTACATGTTTCCCTAGTTATTTTAAAATTTAAATTTTTCTATAATATTTAAAAAAAATATTTGAATGAAGTTATTTTAAAATAGAAATGAGATTTTCCTAAAAAATGGATTAATGCTATTTTAATTTTATTTCTACTCATGAAATAATAAAACTGTTTATTCTAATGATTATTTACTAGGGATTTAATCTATGGATAATATATATATTCTTTCTCTATATGGTTTATTTTTTTATAATAAGATATTTATAAAACATGTTCCCTTTCCATTGATTATACAATGATGAAATAATGAAATTCTTGTGAAACCCATTTCTTCTGCAGTGGGTATGTTATGATAATGTTTTTATGAAACCCATTTCATATCATCGGTTCTAATATGATGATTTTTTTTATCTGGTGGCACACATATGTATAATTTTCATTATGTGATGAGTTTGATCTATATCTCCACTAATGAATTAGGTAAAGATATATATATCATGATATAAATAGCACTAAAATGGGGAGTGAACATAGTTTAGTAGAGGACTATATTCAATCTAATAGTCTTGGGAATGAAATATCACAACTTTAGTGGTTTTCAGAGTGATCCAAATCAACAATGATTGACTTGGGAGTGAAACATGGTTAACATGATGGTTTGGGAAGAGAACCCAATACAATTTGATAAAATTAGAAGTGAAGCATTAATCACTAAGGAAATGATTTTCTATTCTTATTTATATTCCACAATTTCAAGCCTTTTTCCAATGTTATTATCTCATGGATCATGTTCATTGATTCCTTTATTATTCATGTCTTATGAACTCACAATATATATTTCATGACCCAAGATGATGAACTATAATATACCGGGTTTGTATATCAATTTTAATTCTCATGTTCTCATACAATTATACCCCATGTTAATCTTATGTGGTAATTCTTATCTCTCATTTCAACCCGGACTGATCATTTGAACTCTTCCTTTATTATATTTATTTTTTTCCTAGGTTTTTATGGAAGGTATTATTAATGATATTTCTAATAAGGGTGTTAGTTATGAATAGCTACATGGGATGATTTGTAAGTATCTTATGAACCAATTATTTATGTATCTATTTTTAAAAATTAAATAAACCACTATGATTATGGCATGGATAAACAAGTTAAATAATTAATATTCATCTAAAAAGTGAAATATCTATGAATGAAAATTATGTTATGATATATTTTATAAGTATTTCAATATTTTATCATAAATTAACTCATGGAAAATCATCCGGTTTCATATATATAACATCATCATAATATTAAAGCATATAAATAAAGATTTTGTATGGTATCATCGAAACATAAACCCACTAAAACATAAGTAGTAACAAAGTATTATAACTTGTATGAAAAATGATTTAAAAATATCATTATTTTTTTTGAGAAAAACACCCTTTTCACTTTGATATCAATTAATTAAAATATAATATTTTACCAAATATTGACTAATGAATTTTTATTAAAAATTGTAGCTTTTAAATTAATAATCAAAGAACTATGTTCTAATGATACTGGAAACTTTTAATCATTTTTTTATATTAAAAAGGGACCCCTTTCACATTTTTAGTAAAAAAACCAAAATTACCTCATTAAAAAGATTAAGAAGATTGCATTAAATAATTTAAAAATATTCAGACATGGGTAAAAAATAATTTTAAAAATAGTTGGATAGTAATAAAAAAATGTCTTGTTTTTTTTTTAAAACATGGGTTTGGAATAAAAAAAAATTAAAAATAAGAGATAAATAAATCCATTTTTACAAAAAAAAACATTCTTTTAGTTCCTAAGTTCTAAAATTGGGGAAAATAAATTAAAATCATGTAATGTATTAAAAACCTGTGGGATAATAACATTCATAGAATTATTGAGGCATTTTTCATAAATTTTTATCATCATAAGATTAATCATAAATAATTTTGATAAATAATGAGATGAAAACATAAATCACTTACATGGAGATAATAATTCTTTGGAATATCTCTAGCCTTATGTATAAGAAATTTTATTTTATACTAAATAAATTTAAGAATCATGTATGTACTGATAACATCATATATGATCCCCTTATTACATTTATACACCCATTTATGAATAAATCATTAATAAAATCATCGTTTTCGGGTGTTGACTCTTCCATTTTTTATGAGAATTTTAGTAAAAAGTTTTAGTACTAATATATTGATCATAGTTCAATAATATCCCAAATTTTATAAATTATATAAATAAAATATTTTTTCACTATATATATTTTTATTCATCCTTAAATGGTGTATTTGGAAAATTAATTACATCATTCAAGGAGGTGGTGTATCATACATACACATTAACAATATTTTCACATATTGATGAATAGAATGAACGAGAGGTAAATAACAATTAAAATTTATATAATCATTATTATATAATTTAAATAATAAATACTCATTAACTATATCACTATTACCATCCATCTAATTAAAAAAATAGAGTACATTGGTTTGTGGAGGTGGTAGTCCATAAGTACGCATAAGTGATGTTATCTTATTTCCAATGGTTTGGGTGGAAATATGGTAGGTATGATATTATATTTATAAAAGAATAATTATTTAAAAAATATTATATTTAAACATTTTAACCATTAAAAATATCCTTCCATGAAATATAGTGTAGTAAAATAAATTATATCACTACGCAGAGGCAGTAGTCCACACATAAAGACAACCGATAAATTCACTTCTCATTTTATAGAATAGAGGATGGATATTGGTGGTTCATTAATTATAATAACATTTCAGGAAATTTAGTTTTCTAAATTTACTATTTTATTATGAGGTCAATATATTTTGATGAGGTAAGGGAAGAAATGAATTCAATGAATTTGTGTGTGATGATTACTTATTCTTCAGTATACCCCATTAGATTCTTTCTTAGGGAACCATTGAGTAATATCATCACTAATTATGTAATATGTAATTTCAGAAAAAAAATTATTAGTTAATATTAGGTCATGATATATGGAGCAAAGTGTTGTTAATAAGTGAAATAGGTGTTTCCTTTTATAACTAGGGGAGAGGACAGAAATTGAATTTTAAAAAATATTAAAATATAATAATGTCATTCTAATACCAAATTATTCAAAATGGATATAGATTAGAATTTTGGATTAGATTAAGTCTATATATGGACATACAATAGTATATATACAATTATAATTGATAGTTATTACCTAATATCATAGTTTAACCCGTGGGTAATCTTGTTTTAACCCTATACTAAATAATACAATTTTTTACAATTACTTTTAAAAAATATCCACATATTAAATAAAATTAATTATTCCAATTATAAATAAGAAATTCATTTTATCAAATTTAATTCATAGATGCGTAAATTTTAAATTTCTAATTAATCCCACAAATTGTGACAAAAATATGTTATATAAAACATGTTTTCTTATGTATAAATGATTTTTATATCAAATTTCAAAATAAAATTTATTAAAATGGAATAAATTGAATTCATAATAAGGTAATTGAAACAATGAAACTTTTTAAACTTTTTTAAAATATATTGTATCTTTTTAAATTTTTTAATATAAAGTCTAGTGTTTAATTAAAAACATTTTCACTATTCAGTGAACAATCATTCATTACCTAAATTTATTAAAATTTTGTTCTATGAAAGTTTTGACATGGTGTTTTAAAAATTGTGTTTAATTTTGTTAAAATATATTATAAAATAGTAATAAATAAATTATATTATTTTTTACAAAAATAAATTAATAAATTTTTAGGAAAATAGAATTTTTGAACCATATAAAGAATTTACTAACAAGTGAATTATTTTTTTTCAATATAATTATTTTATCCAAAAAAATTAAACATAATACATTATATTTGGTTATTTATATTAATTATTCCAATTTAACAGCTAGTGTGTAACTTTGTACTATATTATAATTTATTAAGACTCCTTTTTTCATGTGTCGAAAACTATTGAATAAATTAAATTTATTTTAAGAGAAATATGTCATAAAATTTCTAGGTGTTATATTATAACCCACTAAAAAGAATTTAACCCTAAATATTCTATCACTATAATATAAAAAATTAGGTTATATATGTTTTATCACTTCCTCTATTTCCCTTGTATCTTTTTCTAATTTTCTATTCCTCCAATGAACGTTGACGAGGTGAGTAGTTTTATATCATCGAACTTTGTCTATATGATCCAAAATTTATATAAGGTGTTACTTATATAAACTATCATGCTATTATTTTTATGTAATTTTAGTTTCATACATTTTAATGATTAGTTTTTTACATCCTTTAGATATATGTATAAAATACATCTCAATATTTAGAGAGTTTTGGTGAAAGCGCCTAGAGAAAAATTACTATCCCTACATGATCAATAATTTCAAAAATAAAAATATTACTATGGCTTATATTTATATTCATTATGAATCCTATAAACACAATCCATGTATAATTTCATAATAATATCATCTCACATACTTTGAACATTAGTTTTCTCCAGTTATTTTAATCATATCATTCCATAGACACTAATTTTTTATTATGTGTTACCAAATGGATATAACTTTCTCAATCATTTCCATATAATTCTTGGATACAAAAATCTTTTAATATCCAAAATCATCCCAACATGTTGGATTTATACCATTATTTCCATATTGGGATTCTATAGGATCCATTTAAATGTTCTAGTGAAATCTCTTATTGTATGGAAATTAAACTATAGGTAGGAGTAGATCCCAACCACCATTGAAATCCAAGGAACATTATCTCAAAATATCCTTCCGGGTTTGAATGTTTCTCTTAGAATGACCATTTATATAAGGATGATAATTTATACAAAACAAAAACCATGAATCTAGATGTTGTTGAATAATTCTCTAGAACATTGATTTAAAACTCGGATCCTGATCAGATACAACAAAATTTGATACTCTATGAAAACATACAAATTATTTAATGAATAATATATAATGTTGATCAATATATAAATATTATCTAATAGATATAAATTGTTCTCAATTTGTAAGGAGATAGGCTACAACCCAAAAATAATTGTTTGCTTTTTATATTTTGGGGAGTCTCATGATAAAATCCATGGTGATGATTACCCATTTCCATTCTGGTATGGTTAGTGGCTGAAAAACCCCTTAATATTATATATCATAGCCTTAATATTGGACATATTAATCACATATATAAATAATATACAATATCTCTCATAATTTTGACCCACTACAAATAATATTTCATATCTATATTTATATTAATATATTCAGTATTAATAGATAATGATTAACAATGAGATTTATCTAACTACTCTTTCAAAATTGATAAAACACATACATTGTTCTGGAAGCTTCACATTCAGTCACAATAAAAGTTTAACTTAGGAATATTTATCACATTTATTTTATAATATATGTCTTCCTTCTATACCTTTTTAATATCCACTTTTATTGATGGTTAAATTCTCAATTTAGAAAGATAAGTGCTAAACCCTTACATAAATATATCAATTTTCAATAAATTGGAAATACAATGAAACTTGATCATTTTTCATCCTCACCATAGATAATATAGCATGATCCTTTATAATTAGAGAACCTACTGTTGTACCCCACACTCTTTGATTTTCATGATCATAATCACTTTCATATGTGTTTAACATTGTTTTAAGTGTTTTTGTTTTATAGGCAAAAGATTGTCAAGGAAATGGGCCATGAAGCACATCAAGTGGACTGAAATTCAGTCCACCGGCCAACCGGTGTGATAGCACCGGCCAGCCGGTGGACCTGGCAGAGGCATTGCCCACTGCCAGGTTCCACCGGTCAGCCGGTGGCTCTGTCACCGGCCAGCCGGTGGCACCCAGATGAATAGTGTCAGCTACTGTCTCCCCACCGGCCAGCCGATGGCTCCTCCACCGGTCAGCCGGTGGAGCCTGGACCAAAACTCTTCCCCTCTGCCAAGGCACCGGCCAGCCGGTGGAGCTGTACCGGCCAGCTGGTAGCCCAGTCAAACTAGCCGGTGGGTTTGACCAGTCAACCCTCTTTTGGCCTCCAACGGCTCCGAGGACTTCTCCAACGGCTCCGAAGGCCCCCAATGGGTTCCATGCCTATAAATAAAGGCCAAGGAAGCCCCGGAACCTCATCGGATCATATACCAAGCGCCCGGACACATTGTTGCACCTTTGGCGAACCTCCGGCGCTCCACCTTCAAGGATCCTCAAGTGCTCCAATCCAATTCCCAATCCAAGGAGCACCTCAAGAAGCTTGGGAGAGCACGCTACATCAACTCCATCTATCCAATTGGCGCCCAAGTCTTCCTCAACTACGGTTTTTCTTGTTTATTTATTTTGAGCTTTAAAATTGGGTTTGTGCCTACAAACCCCAAACTCCTTCTCATCCCTCTTTCTTTTGGGTTTCACATCACCACTAAGGTGTGAAGAGGTTTCTTCAAGCCTTTCATTTTAAAAGGATTGAGTTTTCGGTGAGCTAGCCTTCACCCGTTAAAAAGGCTAGTGGGTTCTTTCTAAACCATTAAAAGCAAGTGGGTTCTTGCTTAACCACTAAAAGCAAGCTGTAATAGGTTCTAGTGCTACCTCAAAGCCTAGTGGGTTTCTTGCTAAAACCATTGAAAAGCAAGCGGTAGGAATCTCTCAACGGTTGAGTTGGGAGCGGAGACGTAGGCCGGGTTTTGGCCGAACTCCGTTATCAATTTCTTGTGTGATTGCCTCTTTATTTCCGTTGCACTTTACTTTGATTTTTAATTTGTTAATCAATTTTTTAAAAGGCAATTCACCCCCCCTCTTGCCATCTTTTCCCCGTTTTTCTCCAACCCATAAATTGGTATCAGAGGAAAATTTGAGTAATACCCTAACCCGGTTTCAAATTTAAGATCCTATTTTTTGTGATGGCATCCACTTCTTTCTCCCCCGAAGGCTTTTCTTTGGGTCGGGCTCCATTTTTTGATGGGACCGACTATAATTATTGGAAAACCCGCATGACTACCTTTCTTAGAAGCATAGGATATCCCATTTATAAAATTGTCATGCAATGTTATTCTTTGTCTTCCCCCGACGAATCCAAATGGACCCCAGCCGACATTAGAAATTTTGAGCTTGATGGCAAAGCCATGAATGCTCTTCATTGCGGCCTTGACCGAAATGAGTTCAATCGTGTATCCACTTGCACCACTTCACATGAAATTTGGAAGCTTTTAGAAGTGACCCATGAAGGCACTAATAAAGTCAAAGATACTAGATTAGATATGTATAGACAAGATTTTGAGTCATTCTCTATGCATCCAAATGAGTCTATTTCTGAAATGTTTACTCGCTTTACTGACATGTGCAATGGTAGAAAGTCCCTTGGTGATGATGTTTCAGCTGAAGCAATGGTCAAGAAGATTCTATGGGTCCTTCCGAGCTCATGGGCACCAAAGGTGACGGCGATCCAAGAAGCTAAGGACGTCAAAAATATGCCGGTAGAGGAGCTCATTGGATCTCTCATGACTTATGAGATCACGATGAGGAGGCAAGCTCAAAAGGAGGGCACACCAATCAAGACACCAAAGAACATCGCCCTCAAGGTACAAAAAGAAGTAAGCTCCTCCTCCTCCTCATCATATTCATCTTCTTCATCATCAAGCGGCGACTCGGAAATGGAGAATCTCGCCCGCCAAATGCACAAGTTTATGAAGAAGCACAAGAAGAAGAAGAAATCTCGCAAGGCGCGAAAGCAAGAACCCACCGCAAGATCTGAGCCCAAGGTGAAATGCTACGGGTGCGGCGAAAAGGGCCATTACAAGCCCTATTGCCCACTCAATAAGAAACGGGCTAAGGAAAAAGGAAAGAAAAAGGTCCTCAAGGCCACATGGAGCGACACCTCATCATCGTCCTCCTCCTCCTCCTCGAGCGACCAAGGTACAAAATGCCTAATGGAATTCCATGAGGTAACTTCTTCCGACTCCTCTTCCTCTTGTTCTTCAAATTCCAATTCTTTAAATCATTTATCTTATGAAGAACTCTCACACGCTAGAGATCAATTAGAAAATGGTTTTCATGCCTTATCATCAAAATTTGTTTCTTTGAAAAAGAATTTCAAATAAACTCTCTTCCGAAAAAGAACAACTTCTTAAAGAGAAGGAAGAGTTGACCCTTAAAATCCAAAATTTTCCAAATGTTGATTCTTTGGAATCAACCATCAAAGACCTAAGGGAATCCCTAGCCAAGTTCACCCAAGGTGAACAAAATTTGTCCAAACTCCTAGGTTCCCAACGAATATCTAGAACCACCAATGGACTTGGCTACACCAACCAAGCTTCCTCCTCCCATGCTCCAACTGTTTTTGTAAGGGGGAGCTCTTGTTTTAAATTTTGTAACTATTGCAAAAAACCCGGGAACATGATATATGAATGTAATTGTAAAAACGCCCGGTACGGTCAACCCAAATCTATTTTTTATTCGGACGAATTTTATAGGAGAAGACCCGCCATGAGACAAGTATGGATTGAAAAATCCCTTCTAGCGAGTCTCTCCGGGCCTAAAATCATCTCTTTTCAAAATCCCTCTCCCCGATGATCTTTTGTTTTATTTAGGGGGAGTTAGGATTGATTAAGCTTTTCAATTTCAAATTTTTTTTTTCAATCTTTCAATTTCAACACTTGGTTTCAAATTTTCATTCAAAATTTTCATTTCAATTTTGATTCAAAACTTTCAATTCAAACTGTTATTCATATTTTGATTCAAATCTTTCAATTTCAAAAATTTCAATTGATTTTCAAATCCCATCTCTTGTTTTTCAAAATTTCCCTCAATCAAGTTTTATGCCCCGTTCTATTTTGATAATCACAAAGGGGGAGAAATTTCTTGATTGATTGGGGGAGAATCTTTTCTCTCATGCTTAGTATTTATTTTCAATTTATCATTTAAAGCATGCCTTTCATTTATTTTTTTACATTGCTTAGATAAGTGATTGTGATCATCAAAATAGGGGGAGATTGTTGTACCCCACACTCTTTGATTTTCATGATCACAATCACTTTCATATGTGTTTAACATTGTTTTAAGTGTTTTTGTTTTATAGGAAAAAGATTGCCAAGGAAATGGGCCATGAAGCACATCAAGTGGACTGAAATTCAGTCCACCGGCCAACCGGTGTGATAGCACCGGCCAGCCGGTGGACCTGGCAGAGGCATTGCCCACTGCCAGGTTCCACCGGTCAGCCGGTGGCTCTGTCACCGGCCAGCCGGTGGCACCCAGATGAATAGTGTCAGCTACTGTCTCCCCACCGGCCAGCCGGTGGCTCCTCCACCGGTCAGCCGGTGGAGCCTGGACCAAAACTCTTCCCCTCTGCCAAGGCACCGGCCAGGCGGTGGAGCTGTACCGGCCAGCCGGTAGCCCAGTCAAACTAGCCGTTGGGTTTGACCAGTCAACCCTCTTTTGGCCTCCAACGGCTCCGAGGACTTCTCCAACGGCTCCGAAGGCCCCCAATGGGTTCCATGCCTATAAATAAAGGCCAAGGAAGCCCCGGAACCTCATCGGATCATATACCAAGCGCCCGGACACATTGTTGCACCTTTGGCGAACCTCCGGCGCTCCACCTTCAAGGATACTCAAGTGCTCCAATCCAATTCCCAATCCAAGGAGCACCTCAAGAAGCTTGGGAGAGCACGCTACATCAACTCCATCTATCCAATTGGCTCCCAAGTCTTCCTCAACTACGGTTTTTCTTGTTTATTTATTTTGAGCTTTAAAATTGGGTTTGTGCCTACAAACCCCAAACTCCTTCTCATCCCTCTTTCTTTTTGGTTTCACATCACCACTAAGGTGTGAAGAGGTTTCTTCAAGCCTTTCCTTTTAAAAGGCTTGAGTTTTCGGTGAGCTAGCCTTCACCCGTTAAAAAGGCTAGTGGGTTCTTGCTAAACCATTAAAAGCAAGTGGGTTCTTGCTTAACCACTAAAAGCAAGCTGTAATAGGTTCTAGTGCTACCTCAAAGCCTAGTGGGTTTCTTGATAAAACCATTGAAAAGCAAGCGGTAGGAATCACTCAACGGTTGAGTTGGGATCGGAGACGTAGGTCGGGTTTTGGCCGAACTCCGTTATCAATTTCTTGTGTGATTGCCTCTTTATTTCCGCTGCACTTTACTTTGATTTTTAATTTGTTAATCAATTTTTTAAAAGGCAATTCACCCCCCCTCTTGCCATCTTTTCCCCGTTTTTCTCCGACCCATCACCTACCACCTTATGTTTTTCCTAGGGTGGTAAGGTATTGAGAATTCATAATCATTGCTAAACTCCAACCATAATTGATGGTACAAATTCATCTATTTAAGAGTGAAATTATAAAATAAAATTTTATGATATTTAGTCATATCACACATTTGTCAATAGATTTAATTCCTACATTTGTTTCATGTAAAAACTATTGTATCCAAGTCCAACTCATTATTTGGGTGATTTTACTCATGGTCCATTAATTTTTATAACACATATTCTATAACCATCTCACATTGAAAGAGGATAAATACTAGTCTCATTATAAATTCATATCAAATGAACACAAACCCTTATCTACTATTGGGTATTGTAATTAATGGTTCACTAAATAACATTATCATTAGTTCACAGAAATCATACTTACATTAATCAGTCCTAAGGAAATTGTCTCCATTATGAGTAGTCATGGTGTGTTGATTAGATATCCATGAGAAATCTACCACAAAGTGTTGATAATATCAGTAAAATCTAAGAAAACTATAGATCAGTTAATTTTATTTGATTTGGGAAAAGATTCAAGAACTTTTTGACTTTTATTCACCCATATATATAAAATCTCTTTAGATTATCTTCCTCAAAATTGAAACTATTTATTTAGAATACTAACACATGGTAAACTATCCATACACCTTCTCATTTCTTATAGTATTCAGTAAAGTCCTCATGTAACATTTCTGCTCTTCATTTCCAATTGAATAAATTGGAATATCATCTATAAACACTATCTCAAACTGATCGAAGTAATATTTAAAGACAATATTCCTTGAATCCCTAAATATTGGGATAGAATTAGCCATACCAAATACTATCATAGTTAACTCATTATGATTACACATTGTACAGAATTATTTCTTAAGAATATCCTCCTTATTTTCAATCAATTTTTGATATTTTTAATAAATTACAATCCTAGAAAAGTAATGAGTTTTTTGAAGTCTATTAAACAGGTTATCAAAATGGATAATATGATACTTATTCTTGATTTTCAACTTTCTATGTTCCTCATATTAAATTAAGAGTTGCATTGATCCATATTTTGTTTTAACAAACAGAACATGTATGTCTCATGTTGAAGAAATGGGTAGAATGAATCCCTTGTAAATAATCTCTGGGAATTTCTTCTTTAATTATTACAATTCAACCAAGGGAATTCAATAAAAAGTGTGTAAAATAGGTGGACAACTAGCTTTGAGTTCAATTGAAAACCCACCTTCATGATTTGGAAAAATACTTGGAAATTACATTCAAATGACCTCAACAAAATAATACACAATAGTTATTTCTTTGATGTCAATTATATTTCGCACCATATAAGATAAACACACATTTAGAATATTATTCGAGACCCATATAATGGAGAAAATTTCTATTATACGTTATCTTTTATTATTCCACAAATTTATGATTATTGTTTGGGTTAGAATATAAAATTTTACTTACCTTACTAATAAATCGATGCTCTTTTATGTAATAAAATCCAATCCATGACTAAGATAACAAAAAATTCAAATAGAGGGAGAATAATGAGCTTCACAGAAGGAATATTCCATAAAACATCAATCGGATATGAATCGAAGGCTTTTTATGTGATCATCATACCCATAAGATTTTTTACTGCTAACTCAACATTGAATATTTTAGGTGGTATATTAATTTTTTAAAATTTCTCAGAAATAAAATATAGGGTGGATCCATTATCAAGTAAGTCATTAACAGTTCCATATATCACAATTATTCTACCTTTTACAATATAACTTTCATACACCATAGTGACAATTTTGATCACATGAGATTTTTATTTTTATCTAGTATTAAGATAATCCTTACATCTATAATCATATTTGACCATTATATTTTTTAACTTTCTAAAATATTATATAAGTGCATCTCATTTGAAATGATGAAGTGTGGGTGTTTCATTTTATGGTGCTTTATCTTTATCATTATATAACATCTTTTTCCCATCACATGAGTCTGATATTGTTCAAAGACCTTATTTTACACATAAGAATCATTTTCTAGTACCTTTGGGAAATTTTATCCATGTTTCCTTCCACACTTCAATAATAAATGAAATCTCATCTATTTTTCCTCATTATTTTTACTTTTAGAATTTATTTTTAATTTCATATTTTTTTCTCATAAATACCATTAGACTGATGGGTATTTTGAATCCCCATACCAACCTCAATTACCAATTGAATTATTTATTTATAGATAATGAAGTCTCTAATGTATAAAATGATTTGGAGGTATGGTTTTAAGGCACTGATAAATCAATCTATCTTACTTTTAGTTTGGATGATAATATCATAATTGTACCTCACAAGTCCTGTAAAATGTTCATAATAAGTAGTAATAGATTCATCATCCTTCAATTTTATCTCTAGGAATTCAATATCCATTTTCATATGAAGAATAAAATGAAATTACTTATTGAAATTTTTTCTCTTGATATCTACCCACTCCAAAGAGTTAATTTTTTCCCATTACCGCATGTTCTCGATAATAGTCCACCATGGATCTTCTTCACCATCAAAATTCTAACTATCCTATATAAATTATTAATATTTTTGAATCCTATAGATTGGGAAATATAATTTTATAGGTAAAAATATATTTCTTAGTTATTAATGGATCAAAAAACCTTCCAATATATCGAGATGTTTCCTTGTAAAGGACTCAACTAAATATTTTTCATCTTTTTATCCTTTAAAATCTCATCATGATTCATGGATTGATTAAGTGTCTGAAGCATAGAAATGATATTTTTCATTGTAAAAACCATATTATTTTTTCTTTAGTGGATACTCATTGAATTTTCTATCACATGCATTATTAATAAGGTTCCATAGGGTTATATCCATGGACTAAAACCAATAAATTCCTAGTGTGAAAAAAATCATAGAGGGAAACCAAAAATATTTTAAATGATTTCTAAAACAAGACACCTATTTTCATTATTTTAAAATATAGGTTTAAAAAATGAAATATATGTTCAATATCTATTAAAATCCATAATAATGGTTTGTAAATAAAATCTTAATTAACCCAAACATATATGATAGTTGTGTAAAACAAGGTCCATAGTATAGTAAGTCTAATTATGCACCATATTAATAGAAACATTATACTCAAATAATTCTTTTCAAGGTCATTTCCACAATATGCACATATTTCAAAACTAGATCCACTTATAGTATCCAAAAATCTATTTTTTTCTAGGAAAAATAGAGTCTTAAATGTTCCAAAACTTTGTAATTTTTCCGATATGTAGTATTGTCCAAAGGGTACTCACTAAATTTTTCTATTCCTAGCCTCCAAAGGTAAATAAAAATTTAATGATAAAAATATAGTTAACTATACTTTTAATTAATAAATATTACATATTATTGTATGAATACTCAAATACAAATCTAAATGATCCATTCTAGAATCTTATAAGATTTATGTTATCATAAAAATTTATTTATAATAAGTTTATTCATAAGATATCTATTTCATATCCTTCTATGTTCTTCATTAATAGAATCAATCTTTGGCATATCATTCTAAAAACCATTATTCGTGACATGGAGAAAGTAAAAATAAGAAAGGGTGTACTCAGATGATCTGTAAGGGTATAAAAGGGTGATATCATTGATCATTTATGAATAACATGAGAATAAGTGTATAATGACATGATCTTTCTATTTTAAAACCATACCCAAAATATTATAGATGGTAATAATTAGTAATAGAACAACTCATTTCTTTTTATAAGACATCAATCATAAAAAAAATTAATAACATTATCGATGATTTCATAACAATAGCATAAGACATAAAATTGTGGTATACAAATAATCATAGAAATAAATTTCTTACTCAAGTATCTCTTACAAACTCTCATATTAGGTTGGGTTCCTTCCCTATTTCATCATATCCTTTTTCAAGGTTCACATCATTAAATATCATTGTGGATAAAGTCCCTTACTGAACATGGTTCACTCCCAGTTTCATTCCATTTTATCTCATTATATATCCACATTTACCCAATTCATTAGAGTGATATATAATTCTTATAATTCCCACCACATAATCTTAATCCACTCATCATTGTACCATAACATCATAAATCATTCATCATAAACCATAAACCATGAATATGAATCATGTTTCATAAACATTACAATATTTCATCACATCAAAACCTATGAATAATATGTAAGTTTCATAAACATCACTTAACAAAAATATTAAAACATTTAAATAAATAATATGAATGTTATCTCTATATTATATTTCCAATGAATCATAAGTAACATCAATGGATTTTATCATAGATAAAAAATTTCCTTCATAAGATCACTTAAACATTTCATATAGAAAAAACATTTCAATTTGAAAATTATTATTTATAATAATAAAATTTATCAAATATTATAGAAAACATTTCCTATAAAAAAACTTTCTAACATCCAATGTAATATTAAAATAATTTATAGGTCATTATTGTGCGATGTTTTGTTCATGCCCTATTTTTAAAAAATATTCCACTTGTTTTTTTGGTAAATACTCTAATATACCTCATTTAGAAAATCATTAAATGATTCCATTTGATCCATTTTTTAAAAATTCAAACAGGCCTAAGAATTAATTTTACCCATCATTTAATATGAGTAAAAACATTACTGGAAACATTTTATAAAAAATTGATTTCCAAGAAAAAGGATTTTCAATCAAAGGGTACGGTTTCCCAAATACTATATTTCAGTCTCTTGAATGATTAAAGAGATAAAAATGAAATTAAAACAATTAATATATAGAATAAAAAAATAAGATTAAAATTCATAGTATTATATAGATATAGGGGATAAAATTTCTTCATAGAAAATTCAATCATAGATAATATCAATAAATAATTAGGTTGCAATATAAATTACATACCTAAATTTTAACTTTCTTAGAAATCCCACAAACCTCATGTAAATTAAATTTGAATATTATTTTTATTATATAAATTAACCATGTAAATACTAATAATAATATATATTATCCACTAATAACATTTCAACACCCATTTATTAATTATTCCTTGTTAAAATCATTATTTTGAAGTGTTAACTGGTTTGTTTCATAGAAGAATTTATTTTTTTAGTTCTGTCCTATATACATAGATAATATTTCCAAAATATAAATAATGTTAATAATGATAAAAAATAATATCTATTATTTATATTTATATAGTTTTATACATAAAATTTATTCATTATAAAAATGAATGACACCATTCATTGAGATGGTTGGCTGTAATTACCCAAGAACACTATCTACACATTGTGACTGATAAAACGAAATAATATTTAATAATAATTTACCCTTATTTAATAATTAATTTATCATATATATCAAATATATTCAATAAATATATCCATGTTACTTCCCATGTAAATATTAAACAAAAAGGAATCACATCACATTATTTTGGTGGTAGTGAACAAGTATGCATGAGGAATGTTAACGTTTTCTACTAGATTAGAAGGTAAAAAGATAGATATGATATTATAATTATAGAAATATTGTATGTTTTTAAATATAATATATTTTCGTTAAAGATATAATAATAACCATCCATTAATTTCTTTTATGTAAAATGAATTGTATATCTCCGTGGAGGTGGTATACCAAACACACATACGAACAAAACATTCACTTCCCTATTTTACATAATATAGGGTGGATATAGGTATTTCCATAATCATAATATAAAATTAATATATTTATTATAATTAATTTTTCATTTTATAATTAAAACTATGTACCTAGTAGAGGTATTATAGGAAATAAATTGAAATAGGTTGGGTGAGACGGCTACCTCTTCTTTGGTAGGCCTCTTATAAATATTTTCTTAAGAACCCTTGGAATGTATTTTAGGAATAGAAACAACTATAATTAATGAATTAAGAGTATTTTATATTAATTGGATAGGTTTTTGTAAAGATATATGTCTCAATGTAGAATAAATAAGGGAATGGTTTGGGATCCTTTTATAAGTTGGGGAGAGGTCAAACATGGAATTTTATAGAACATTAAAATATAATAATGTCATAATCAAGGTAAATGCATCCAAATGTCTATATAATTTATTTTGGGAGATTATAAGGTTTAAATATTTCCTTCAAAAATATTTAAACAGGTTTAATTGTCCAACATATTCTTATATATTTATTCACCCCTCTGGTCAACCTATTTCCACCATACTCCGAGTGAAAACATTTTACAATTCGTTGTAACCAAATATTATGTTGAACTTATTAAAATATAACATAGAACCCTTGTAATATTAATATAACAATATATTTTAATAAAAAATAATGAAATGGAAAATATAAAATTTCATGTTAAAAAAATTGAAATTTGATTGGATATCTATTTTGAACTCGGTCAAAATAATCCCAAAACGAGTTTTGAGATTTTCCCATGGAGATAAACATTTAAGAATAATTGAAAATGTATTATTTATATATGAATACTTTCATTTATTGAATTGAAATATTTTTAATTATTAATTTATGAAATATGAATTTTCTTTAAATAAATATAAGATCATTTGGGGTTAAAAGGGCATACTTTCCAAAAAAATGTATTTTTATAAAACTATTTTTTGTTTACAATGGTATCATGTACATCCATTTTAATTAATTAAAATAATTTATAATTATGAATTATTAAAATTAAATTGATATATTATATATTTATATATATAAATTTATAAAAAATAATGATTATTTCTAGTTATATATTTAATATAAACCATCTTTTTCTTGAAAATTGCATTTCTTAAAATACCATTTTTCGACACATTAATTTTTTATTTAAAATATAATTTTATCCACTTATATGAATTGAATCTTTTAAAATGTATTTTATTTTTTTAATTAAAATAATTAATATTATTTAATAAATTGAACTTATGTTTTAGTCCAAATGATATTTAAAACATTAAAAATTAATTACCAGGATTAAGGTTAAAATATGAATTTATGAATTACATGTACTTGTGTAAAAATTAATTTTACACCCACATATAATTATTTTTCAATAAATTGGATTTCATAGTTATTATATTTTTATATTTATTATTTAATACTATTTTATTTATTTTAGGCTTAAGGGATAAATTACATGGGTTAAAAAAATATTTTTCGTGGTAAAAACTAAAATGGTAAAAGTAAGCAAACATCGAGGAAAATAAAATAACCTATTTGTAAATTTGTTTTCTGTACATGTATTTTGACATTAGCTCCCATATAATATATTATTTATAAATTTTTTAGTTACATGGGTTGATAATAACTTCTAATTATGGAATATTTGCTGGTTCTCACAAAAAATTTCACTCCTCCTCAATTACAAAAGGGATACCCATAAACTCACATATTCACACTAGTCAAGCCATTTTTCTCAACAAAACCCTCCCAAAATCTATCACAAAATTCCTCATACAGATAATAGTTCTCTTTTTCATCCCAAAATACCACCTCTATATTCATTAATAAGAGATCCAAAGGATGTTCTTCTGAGAAAAGGTAATTTTCTTCCCTAAGCTCTTTGTTTTTTATAACATCATTTAATACATTAAATTATTTAATAAAACATAAAATTAAATTAAATAAATATCACCAATATATTGATATTTAATTATTTTTATGTGATAATATTTATCAATATCCTTCATCGTCAAATGGGAAACAAAGTAATCACCCATGTGTATGGAGGACCATCGCCTCGAGAACCAATGTAATTTTTTTTCCCTCACCGAATAACATGTATGGACATAATGATATAAATAATGAATATATATGGTAGTTATGAAATAATAATAATTCTATAAAATTAATATATCATACTCTTCCTTACCCTTTTACCCATTAAGGGAATGATATCAGTGTTCATGCGTACATACAACCTACCGTCACCAAGAACTGATGCGATTCGTTTTCCATTAGCAACTATCACTAATATTACTTAGAATGTATCTAGTGAATAAATTTGATATTTATTACATAAATGTAAATCTAGATATGATATATAAATATATATATAAACATTAACTCAAACTTCCTATACAAATCATGTATGATAAATAAACACTAAACAGCCGAAACAATGTAAATAATGAAATATTATTAACAAATAAGAGGTAATATATTAGAAGAGGGGTATATAAGATATTATAAATATTTATATGACTTTAGTTTAAATTAATAACATTATTGTCACAATTATTAATTTTCTTACATCACATTGAACTAAATGAAAGCATGATGTCGTGGATTTCATCTTAATTTACACTCATTTGAGATATAATTATTATTCTTTAACTGTTAACATTTTTTGGTGTATATACCACCCATTTGTGGTGTCTAATAAGAATATCCATTTTTTGGAAAATTAATCATTAAATTGAACTATATTATTTCAATGTGTTAAAATTTAAATGTTACCAAAGTGGTATTAATCTATTTCAATATCTCACTTTATTTTGGGAGTGCCTTTATTTTCATTGAAATAATTTTATCATTTTTCTTAATAATCTCAAATCATTTTATTATCCACTTTATATTCAAGAAGTTTCAGTATTATCTTACTAATTGTCCTCTAATTATATCTTTTATTACGTAAAAACATTTAAAATAAAAAAATCATTTTTTTCTTTTTAAATCGGATATATCTTTATTCAATGTCCTTTTTTATAAATTGTTTTACAAAAGTTTTTTTTAAAAAGTATTTGTAAATGCAATTTTTTCCCTGACTTTTAAATAGGATTTTAATTTATCATTTATTATGTTATTTAATTTTTTCATTCTCTAATTTCACCCAAAAACATTAAAATGGATTGTTTTTCAAGATATATAGTGATAATTGGCATCCCCTTCATTGCTACCAATTTACAAAAAATGTCTTATTATGAAAATTTTAAGTCATTTGATAAACAAAACACTTTTTAGAGAGATTATTTTAATATTTCATTTCTAATCGATTTATTATTCTATAGAATGTTTTTTTATTAAAAATATATTCCTGATAAACTAATGGTCCCCTCATATCTCTTGATTAATTTTTTGGTTGTTAACATTACCTTGGGAAATCAATTTCGTGAGGAAAATTTTCATTTAGAATTAGATTTCCCTAAATATAAATATTCATTATCATGGGTATGTTTATTGATTAAATAATATAAAATTTCTACATATTGTGTGTTTTCTTTTTTTATTTTATTAACTAGGTAAATATTAAAATTCTATATGCATTATTAAATATAGAAATATTTTGATAAGTAATACTCCTCCAGAATTAAATATATCATTAAATATAAGATAAATTATTTGGACATGTAGTTTTGTTTGGGGTCTATAATTTTTTATCCCTCAAACTACTAACAAGTCTTAAGAGAAAAATGAGTGGGCCAAATTAAATGGTGTTTATCCATAGTATTAAACATTCTTGGCATAAGTTCTTAGTCAAATAGATGTTATGATTTATATGATCATGACATCCAATATTATGTATTTCTATCATTGATAATTTATTTATTATTATCCATGAGATTATTGTATTGATATAATCTATGGAATATCTTCATGTTCATGTAATTATTTATATGGAATTATTTGATCAAAATTATGTATTTCAACATTACACTTCATGATGAAGTTATTAATTAAATGGAATGTGTTTTTAGTTTTTTAAATATATAAATTTTTATAATTTATATATTTTTGATAGCATCCATTTTACATAACACTTACTGAGTATTTGAGCTCACCCTTATTTTTTTGTTTCTCATGGATATGAAGATGAATTATTTGAATGATTTCAAGGTTGTAGAGAATTTTATTTTGTTATGTTTTATATTTTATTTACATGTTAAATGGGTATCATGTCTGTATCTAGTTCACCAAGACTACTGAACTGATTGATCCTTTGATATCTAGACCCTCATATCAATGTTTATGTATTAAATTAACAATTGTCTTTAGGTTACTAGATTTGGGGTTGTTACAGTTTATATTATAGATAGTTTAATAGAATCATTCGTAACTGGATTGAGGAAATTTGTATTCTAAAACATAGCCATATGATAGACATTGAGGATATGTCTAATTTTTGGAATAATATCTCTAATGTTTTGTTTGGTTGAGATTATGTGGTTTTTATAATAATACATCCATGTATAGATAATACAAGTTGATGTGGTTCTAGAATAGTTATACCTATGGGTAAGAACTCTGAATAAGGTACATTGATCTTTTACTCAGTCATCTCTTGGTTCATAACAATGGGAATAACTATGAACCTCTTTCTACACTTTTGGGAGATACTCTTAGAAAAATTCATATTTTATTTTCAAACAATTTTGAATGATTTGAAAATAATGATATCCAAATATAAAACCTGTTTTCAATACAGATATTAAAAATCAATAAAATTTCAATTTATATTAAGTGATATCCAATATTTAGAATTTTATATTATTTTCTAAAATTAATAATTTCATTTTCTAATAAATTCTATTCCGTTTTTTATAATTAGTTCTTAGAATAAACAAGTTTATCATCACTTTTGTTCAGTACAAAAAATTCCGAACTGGGCATGATAGTACAACATGTATTGGAACTGAGAAGATTATAAATATATTTGGGAAGATTAATCATGTTATAAAAAATCACCTTACAATAATGGTGAGACTTATTGTTCCATAGTGTAATTCTCTTAAATTAGATCAGTTCATGTGATTGAAGCCCTCTTCACTTAGTGGGATCATTAATCATGTGGTATATGTGAAATGGATTGAGTCACATAAAAATATATTTTCAAATGGGGATGAAATTAAAATGAAAATTTTATATTGTAATTATACAATTTCAAGGTTCATTATAATCATTTCTAGTCAATGATCAAAAATATGATAGAAGAAGTTGAAATTGAACAAGTAGAATTGAAATATTTTAAAGAAACATTCTTCAAAAATTATTTTCTTTTTTTACAATAAACAAAAATTAAGATAAAATCCCATATATTAAACAAAAATTAATAATATAGTGTTTTGGTGTATAAGCGTATCTTTAAAATAATATCTACATATAATAATAATTACATACAGAATGCAGGGTTGATTATTTATTTGAAGGGATTAATCCATGTCCCCAATAGATATTGTTTTCTTATACTTTTTCATCATATGATGAAATAATATTATGATACCTCAAAATAAAGATGTAATTTTCTAGGTCCAACATATTCAAGAGGAACTAAGAGAAGAATTTGTAGGTAAAAACATTAAAAATGTAATTCATAAAATAATAAGAAGGAAATTAATATGTTTCGATCATGTGAAAATTTTGGGAAGAAACATCTTAGAAATGCTTGAAGGGAAGGGGTGTTTGTTATAAGTGTAGATAAAAGGTACATATGGATAATGAATTAATGGGAAAAAAATAAATTAATTATATCTAATGATTATAATATAGTAAAATTGGACATTATTTATAAAAAAAATATTACTATAAAATTAATATACTCTAAAAGTGGCTGAGAGGTTGAGACCAAGCTTATGTGATCACTATACCGAAGGTTGAAGAAATCAATGATATGGTGGTAGGTATTTTAAAAATATGCTCAAATTTATCCAATATTTTATTTTATTCTACATCTTCCCACAATATTTTATTATTTACTTCTTCTATGAAAATTATATTTTTTACTAACACCTTATGAAAGGATTTGTAATTCAAAACTCTTAGTGGAAATATCACTATGACTAGGATGTGTCATGAAGTTCACATTATGACACATAATAATATATAATTTTGTACATTATTATCATACATATGGTTGAATTCAATATAATCCTTGTTATGGTATGGATTTTAAAAACAATATACATAAAATTTATTAAATGGGAAAGAAATTATGATTCTTAATGAAGATGTAGAATATATTGTCATTAGAGTGAATACATCATCATCTAAGTTGTGAATATATCTGCTACTAGTATCTCTATGGAATGAGATTATTGTGGATGAAGAGAAACAAAATAAAAAAAAGAAAATTAAATATTCAAATTGAGGATATACCAATTTTATAGGAATGAAATGATGTATTTCTCGGTGAATTACTTTGACATTCTCCAGACCATGAAGTGGAATTTTCAGCTGACATAATCTCTTGTGCGATCAAAATTTTTAATTATCACTCTAGAATACCCAATATAGAATAATTTTAATTGAATAATTGAATAGATAGTATGTGTGACTCGAAATTTATTCACCCATGTGGTTTACTATGGGGAGCCCATGTTCTCTTTATTAAAAAAACATATTGATCCACATGGCTACATGTTAATTATAGAAGAATCAATGTTATTATGATAATTAAAAAGTACCCTCTAGATAAAATTGAAGAATTATTTGATCAAATGAATGGAACTCAGTATTCTTAAAACATTTACATTAATTCTAGGAATCAATGATCACATATATCAAAGTAATGTGTTCAAAAGAAGTATTTTGAATGAGGTATAAATATCACGATTTAATAGTTGTTACATTTTTACTATATAATGCACCATAAATTTTTATAAATATAATGATTCAATTATTAATGAAATATATTTATATTTTCATTATTTTATTCATGGATAATATCTTATTGTATTATAAGAGATATGAGGACCATGAGAATCAATTGAGAATCATTATAAAAACTCTTAGAAGAAAAGAGTTATATAGTAATTTTAGAAAGTGTGACTTAGGAATTTAGGATGTTTAATTTCCTTATCATATTGTATTTGATGATAGAATCTTTGTTGACCCTTTAAATAAAATGGTTTTTAAAGAATGGTGTAAAACAAGGACTGTTGATGAGGCACATAGTATCATTATTTTAGTGGGTTATTATCAATGATTTGATCAGAATTTCTCCAAAATTTATAACCCATTAACCAATATTATAAAAAAAATGGGTAAAATCCATTTGGAAAAATTAATGTGAAATTTGTTTTGAAGAATTTAAGAGACTATTGTAAAATGATTTCAGTTTTACTCTACCATCAGGAAGTTATGGATTTTTTATATATAACAATCCATAAAAGAAGGTAATTTTTTGTTTCTTTATAGATAATGAAAAAAATTATTATATATGAATCAAGGAAATAAAATACTCATGAAAATAACTATCTAATCCATGATCTTTAATTGGAATCTGTACTATTATATTATAAGATATACAAATATTATTATTAGGGTATAATATTTTACATACAGACAGACCATAAGAGCATTAACTACGTCTTTTAATGGAATCCATTCAGATGAGGAAAATTACATGGATCAAGCTACTTAGGGATTATTATTTCTCATTAAATTATAACCAATGGAAGTAAAATAATGTATCATATGAATTGGGATGGTTTTAATATAGATTTCTAACCCAAATGAGTATTTTAAGAGATCATATGTTCACATATCATATAAATATGTATATGATAATTATTAATGAAGGAGATTCATAAAACCTTTTTCAAATGATAGTGAAAACATATTAATTAAAAATGGTAAAAAGTTCACAATATGATTATGATAATTTTCAACATAAAATATAATCTATGAATGATGGTAAATTGGAAGACATTGATTGTGAATATGGAATTATGAAATTTGGAAGGAGATTATGTGTTCCAACTATACCTGACCAGAAAAGATAATTTTTGGATAATTATCATGCAAAAAATTCTATATAAACACTTGTAGTAACAAGATATTTGGGTAATTGAGTGTAATATTTTGGAGGGACAACATGATGTGTTAAATTTACAAATTATGATTCCATATATTGGGTTAGTCATCAAGAAAAGGCTATGAGACAACAGCCTAGATATATCATAAAACCCCTTACAATTACTGTGTGAAAAAAAGATGAAATTATTATGAAATGTTTCATAGGACTACCATGACACCAAGAAAAAATGATCTCATATGGGTTATAGAAGATCTGAAAACCAAATATTTATATTTCCAAAAAATAAGTGAATAGTTTCATATTGGGGACCTTGTAAGGATCTATATTATTTATGTTATAATAAATCATGGTGCACCAATTTTAATTGATATAGATCATCAAACTTATTTTAAATCAAAAATATATAAGAGTATACATAAGTATCATAATAATAAAATTATTTTGGGCATATCCTACTATCCTCAACCTGATAGATAGTCATAATGGAAAATTCAAACATTGGAAGACATGTTGAGGTTATTATCACATCACTTTGAAGGTATGTGGGATTAGTATTAACGTTTTGTAAATCTTTCCTATAAAAATATTCTCTATTCAATTAATCAAATGGTTTCTTATGAATAATTATATGGAAGTAGCTGTCATAATACAACATTTTGGTGGTGAGTTTTTTGAAAGGAAACTAGTAGCACTGAAATATATTCAATAGGCAATGAAAATGGAAAAGTAAATTCAATATAATATTAAAAAATCTCAAAAAGGGAATTATTTATCTCTAAAATGAAGTAATAATTTTATATTAAAGTAGGTTATCTTGTTTTAATGAATTTTTTTCTATGTATGGGTTCCATATGTTTTCTTACAAAGGGAAAACATTTCCCCAAGTACATCACACCCTTTTAAATCTTGGAATAAATTTGGTTTGTGGATCATCGATTGGTAATGCCAACAATAATATATAGATTACATGTTGTGTTATATATACAATTTTTAAGTATTTACATACAAGACCTGATGTATGTTCTAACCTTTGAAGAAATACAATTTGAAAATGGTATGTCTTACTTTCTAGAGATCATCCAAATTCTTGACACCAAAGAGAGGATATTGAAGAATTAGATGACTCAACAGGTAAATGTACAATGTAGAAATCATTAAATTGAGTAATAAAATGATTAAAAGATTATTTCTAAAGAATAACCTCTATAATTTCTTTAAAAATTAATATCAATGAAAATATCAAGGACACAATTTTGTTTAGAGAGAAGAATGTAACAACCGGCCAGAATTACAGTAAAAATACACAATATTTTAGTAAAATAATAATACAATTCAAAAATTAATTTTCCATGGAACAAAAAATTAAAATTCCATAGGATGAATATTAATACATAACTTTCTTGGTCAAAATAATCTGAGAATTAATTTTTTGAAATTTTCCCTTAAAAATTATATTTTATGAAAAATTTACAATGTAGTATTCAAAAATTCTGCATATTATTTATAAAAATTTATTATTATATGTTTATTTAAAAATTTACTCACTACATTTTAATAGAAATGAAGATGAGGAATTTAGGTGAAAAAAGGATAATTTTTTAAAAACTATTTGTTTATAAATCTATTTTTTTTTAAATAGACATTATGGGACTCCCTCTACTCAGATATAAAAAGGTCTTTAAATTCATTTTAAAAGTAGTATTAAATCCAAAAATATAACAAAAAATCATATATTATATATCAAACTATATTTTTATAAATCCATAAAATTATTATTGCAATCACTATAGATAATATCTAATCATCTTTTGCATGAAAAATGAATTTCTAAAAAACACATTTTTCTAAAATATTTATAGCATTATAATGAGATTAAATTATTGCAATTATATGAATTTATTTTCATATATTATACTCCATAATTTTAATAATGATAATTAAAATTATTAAATATGATCAATTTTTTTATAATGAATAGTATAATATGTAAGAAATTAATTATCATAGTTAAGGTTAAATATATTTTTCCAATAACATCGTCTTGTGTTAAAAATATTTTTCTACATATATAGAATTTTTATTTGGGAAATTATATTTAAAAATTTAGGATCATTGGGTTCAAACTATCAAGTAAGGATAAAATTTATTTTTGTATTAATATATATATGTTGTCGAGGATAAAATAACTAGTTTATGTTGTAAAAACTAATATGGTAAAAGTGAATAACCTTAGAAGTACATGAAATAATATGTCTAACACATGTTACTTTATAAGTTTTGGAGGTTTATATCAACCTTAAATACCATAAAATAAATTATTTATCCATTTTTTATGCATATCAGATGAGGGTTACTTCCTATTTTTTAATAGTTTGGGTACTTAAAAAAAGTCACTCCTCCTCGATTATGAAAGGGAACGCTCTCCCCTCACTTATTCACACATATCAAGAAATATAACATAAAAACCATAAATAATTATATCCCCATAATTATTATCCACATTATATAAGAATTTTTCTTACAAGAGTATATATTTGAGTGTCTCTAATAGGATATCCAAAAGAGATTCTTCAATTTGAAGGTAATTACCATCACTAGGATCTATATTTTTAAAACATTTTTTTCACATTGAATTATATATTAATAATTTAAAAATAATAAAACCATTTTAAACCATATAATTAGATGATATTATTTATATTGTATAATAATTATCCACCACATTTACAGTCTAATGGGAAACAAAACCATTACTCATGTGTACATCGAGCAACAGCCTCATGAACGGATGTAATTATTATTCACAAATAACTCATAAGTATATAAATAATTATGTAAATAAATAATATATATGATAAATATAATATTATAATTATTATTTAATATAAATATATTATCCACTTCAATACCCTTTCACCAAAAATTGGAATTATAGTCACTCATTTTTTTATATGGTGTACTGTCTCCATGAAGTGATAAGGATAATTTTCCATGCCCAGTTTTCATGAATGGTTATAAAAAGGTATATAATGAAAAAAAATTATATTAATTAAATTAAAATAATTATTTATATGATGGTTATATATCTTATATAAATAAAATATAAATTTTTTAACAAAACATGCATTAGAAAATAAAGTCGTTGACACCCGAAAAATGGTAATAATGAAATATTATTAACAAATAGGTGTTAATATGTCAAAAAAGGAACATATATGATAATATGAATATGAATATTATTATAGAATAAATTAATAAAAATTTCAAAATGATTATACATTAGGATAAATCATTTTAATCCATAGGTAAGAGTGAGGTAAGGTATTTCTTCTCAATTTATACATCATTAAGACATTTTTGTTATTATACACCAATTAAATATTCTATACTATATAAGATACATATATGATGTATTTAAATGGAATATATATTTATTCATGATGATTAATGTTTCACTACAAATATATTTTTTCATGGTCTTATAATTTAAATGTTACCAAAGAGGTGGGAGTCTTTTTTATAATCATACTTTCTTTGGTGGATTTTTTTTATTCATAGAATCATATCATTTTTCATTAATAGCCTCCAATAATATTATTTTCCTACACATATTTAATGATATACTATATTTTATACCAAATTTTCATCTATTTATTACATAGATCAATAAAAATAATGTTTAGAATAAAAACATATTTTAATTCCTTTTAAATCAGTTATTTTTTTCTTATATGTCCATGTTTTTCAAAATTGTGTAAAAAATACAATTAATTTAATAAAATAAATTTTTTAAGTCACTTGAAGATTTTTTTTACTTTTAAAATGGGTTTTAATGGAATATTTCTACTCAAATATAAAAGTAATGTTTTATTAATTTCAATACAAAATGGAAAAGGAATGTTTTTTAATGTATACAGTGATAACAGACATCCCCATCACTGTAAAGATTTATGAAATTTACTACTTCTACATTTCTTAAATGGGATTTCCATGAAAACTAATTTATGAATTCTTATTTTAAAATTTCACTTCCAATCCATTTATTCTTCACAAAGACATTAATTTATTGAAAATCCTATATTCCAAATAAATGGATGTCCACCTCTCATATCATTATTAATTTTAAGCATGTTATTATTCTCATGAGATAATAACAATCATGTGAAAATTTTATAATAGAAATTATATTTACATTAAATATCAATATTCACTATCATGAGTATTATTATTACTTAAACTGTATATGTTTTCTACATATTATGTTTTATATTGATTTTTATTTGATTATGTTGGGAAGTATTTATATTTCCTATTCTCTAATAAATATGAAAATTTATTGATAAGGTATATTGTTCATTTATTAGATAAATCCTTAAAAAAATTTAATTCCTTATACAATCAGTGAGGGGTGGGGGATGAACTTATATAGCCCCTTGATACATTGATAGGTCTCGTTAAAAAAGCTTACAAAAAATTTAAATAGTTTTTTACCCATAGTTTTAAACCATCCCAATGTAATGTTTTAATGGCATGAATATCATTATTTGTCATATCATTATAGATAAAATTAATAATTTACTTCATTTAGAATTTGGTTATTATTATCCATGAGATTATTGTGTGAAAATTATCTATAGATTAGCTTTATGATCACAGAATTATTTATATAGAACTATTTGATCACCATTTATTACTTCCATATTATTAATTCTAAATTTATTAATTAAGTGGAATTATTTTTCAATAATATAACTTTACATATTTATTATGCCTTAAAAATTCATGATGACTTCCATTGTACATAACCCTTACTTGGAATTTGAACTCACCCTTGTTTTGTGTCACATCCCCCTGATAGGAAGAAATATTATTTGAATGATTTCAAGAATGTTGATCATTTTCTTTATTATATTTTATTATATTTTCCATTCCCAATGTAAAATGGGTATTATTTATGTATTTGGTTCTCAGAAAAAGTAAAATAATCAGTCATTTGGGATTTGAACCTTGATATCTATGTAAATATAATAAAATGACCTTCATCTATGGGTAAATAGAGACAAATTTGTATCATAATTAATATCAATTTTTGGATTCAAAATATGGATAGAATTTTTGATAATTTAATTAACAAAATCAGTAAAATGAAATTTAGAATTAAATAAGAAAAACGTGGTGAAATGCATTTTCCCAAAAAAAGGTTTTCTTAAGCATAATTATTTTATCAAAATTGAAAATTAAATTGAATCCAATGATTGAACATAGATTATTAATGATATAATTAAATAAAATATGTCTTAAAGAAATGTAAATATAAATTATTTCTTTTTTGAGCTTTAAAATAGATAGGATTTAAAAAAATCTGTATTTTACCCTATTCATCAAAAAAACAATTTTTTCATAAAAAATGTCATCAATCTAAGGTAATTTTTACATGATGATTTCAAAAATAATGTTCATTTTTTTGAAATACATTTTATAAAAGTAGAAGAAATTAACTATATTATTTATTCACAAAAAAAACCAATAAAATCATTATTTAGGTAACTTCTATTTTTGATGCATATATATACTTTTCAAAAAATTGATTACTTATTTATGAATATATTTTCTTTATATAAATATTTATAAATATATTAAAAAAATTGATTATTCTTTTTTATTCCACCATTATAATTTCTATGTTGTAATAGCATACTATTTTGTTGTTCATTTAGACTTGGGCTTGTGTGTATCACACCATATGGAAAAATTTAAAAAAATTAAAAATAAATATATCATAAAAATCTACATGTGTTACACTAAACCTCAAATGATACATTTTATTTTTTAAAATATTTAATTTTTGTAAAGGTAATATTTTAAAAACCATATATGAAAAACATTGGTCACTATAAGATAATTATGGAATAATATTTCATATTGTCAATAATGATCAAGGATGATGTTAGAATACACATATACCTAGAATAGATTTCCATGAAGAATTTACAGCATGGTGTGGATCTATTTAGATGAAGTTAATTAAATAATGCATAGTTAACTAGATTATGAATAATTCTTGATAAATGAAGAATTATATAGTGTTTGAAGAACAAGATGAATCTTCAGACTCATTGTATTAATGAAGAAAGCATCCAAATGTGTTATGATTTGATATTCTATAAAGAATATAGAAAACTCAAAAATACTTCCCGGACTAATGATATGGTGGTATAACCATCTAAATTGTGTTATTTTTGTATTCATCCTATGATGATTTGTTCATGAAAAATTAATATATTTTATTCAAACATGTTTTTAGAACTGTATTTTAGGTAATATTTAGATGATCTCATTGTTGTTTGTCTAAATCGTGGAATATAAAACTCTTAGGAACTGTAGGATTAAAAATGTCGATGAATATTGAATCTCGATATAAATATTTGATCATGAATTGATTTTAATGAAAAATGGTAAATATTAGGTGATATAATGAATTCTATAAGAGAATTAATAATGATTATATGCACTCACATGAGTGTAAAGTGAATGATTTAAATTGGTAATGAAATTTTATCATGTAAGATGCTTTTACATTAGATGGTGTAGCTCAAAATGAAAAATGAATTTTGAAATGGGCATGGTCGAATCGCCATATGTTGTAGACATTTTAATAATACCATGTGGGAATGGATTCATTGTTCTGGGAAACTAAAAGGACATATTCTAATTCATTAAAATGTAGTTAAGCTGAAATGTTACTTTTGGTATACCTCAATATCATATTTATCTATGAAAATTATCATAACTGAGCCAATCTAGGTGATTCGAGAAATATGATAGTGTCAAGTGAATATGATTTCAGTAAGACTGAAATGGTAATTTTTTTAAAATATAAGGTAAAAAGAAAAATATTAAAAAAAATTGGAATCATGATAGTGTTAGTTAGTATTAATGGGATTTATTTAGGGAATACCATGGGAATCATGGACAAAAGTAGTTGATTTGTTTCCCATTTTTTATGATTTGTTTCTATTTGACTCTTGAAAAATGTATATATCAGAATGTATTTTGGAGAAAAAATAATTTATTTCATATTTGATGAAACGGAATAAAATTTTCTCATATATCAAGTGGATATACTGGAGATTCTCAATAGGTTTTCAACTTATATGTTTTCATTTTAAATGCCACAGTGAAGTTAATATTTTACTATATACCATGATTTAACGAAAATATATTTTTTATATTTTTTAACTTTTTTAGTTTAAAATAACTATGTAATTGGATAAATTTATTTATTATTATTTTTATTAGAATTTTGAATTGTGGTAAACCTATGAGAATAAAATATTGTGAGAATATGGGTTCATTAGTATATTGTAGATCTTGGATTGACCAATAATCCTAATGATGTTTTGGCCTCCCATATATTTTTAATCTATGTAAATACTATAATACTCAAATTTTATATGATCTGTATTTCAGGTTTATGGAATGGTCACAATTAAGGATCTACAATTGGGAATTTACTTGAGATTTAATGAGCATGACATATAGATATGGTTGAGGAAATTTGGGAAACATATACTGAACATGAATTCAAAAGAATATATATTTATAAAAATGTCTCTATAAAAATAAATGAATATTATATTTATATTTTGAGGTAATAAAATAGTATTCATTTATAATATTTCATTATATGGTCTTCCATCTATGTTTATATTGAAGTAATGACATGAGTTCACACTAAGACTAAATTGAAGAAGTGCGTGTTGAATATAGAAAAAGGATTGTAATCATAAAATACCCTTATAGATGATTTATTTACCCTCTAATTGTATTTATCAATATTATTGGAGTTTAGGAAAATATAACCCCCCACCCTCTCCCACATCTTTTCATTCATCATTTATAACAATATTTTAATGAGTGTAGTGTAATGATAACCATTCTACACCATGTATATATCGACTTGATGAAATATGTGATGTGAGCCTTCTAACCCCAATGATGTGTGTGTTATATATATCAACTCCCATTACCATCATTATCATATGGGATGTCACATTATTCATGGAATAAAAAAATTAATATAAAAAAATTATTAAAAGATTGAAATTTATGTATATATTTTAGTAGACATTTACTATTTATTCACCCCCCAATCATAGTTGGAAATATTACATCAAAGACTAACAATTATGTTAGAACAAGTGGGAAAATGTGTATCACTTTTCCGGATTATTTTTTTCAAAATCATGGTATCATGAATGGTTATATCATGTAGATCACAAATGCAATTTAATTTTCAATTATTTTATAACCAATAATAGATATCATAGATTGTATTCATGGAAAATGTCACAATTCACCCACATGGTATAATGTGTTTTTTAATAAAATATATTATATTTTTTTTATTCCTTGGGTAAATTATTTATAATTCTACATTTCCTTTGGTATATTATATCACTATATTAAATTATAAACAACTATTGAGATGATATTTCTATTTCCATTAGAGCTTATGATTTTATATATTCAATACTAGAGTTTTCTTATTTATAAATTCATATATTTTTTCTAAGAAGTTTTTATTACACCACAGTATCATAAAGAAGAATTTTAATAAATTTTACACATTTTAATCAAATAATACTATAATGGAAGAGTTAAAGGTCCTAACATCTAGTAGTTAAGATATATAATGAAATTGAATGTAAATAAATTAGTAAAATCAATTATTTCAACTAGAAATTTTAATTTTTATAGCCCTATAAATCTATATATCTTGAGTAATAAAAAAGGATTATTCAAACTAATATTGTACTTAAAAATATGAGACATTATCTGGATCAAGGAGAAATAGATATTATGATGATATATTAATCACATGTTTAAATTGAAATAAATTCATATAAATAAATTTTCATGACTCACTATGTCATCATTTAGGGATTATGGGATACACTAAATGTGGTAAATATGTGTATATGTAATGTTCTACAAGTTCTATAAAAATTGAATCACTATATTTATATGGATACAATGGTATAAATTCTTATATATTAGTTATTAATTCACATGGACATTTTATTTTTATATTATTGTAAGATTATTTTCATAAATAAAAAGGTAATTAAGAAACTGTTTCATTTATTATAATAAGAAAAAGTATCAAAAAAAGTAATAAATTACTAAAAATAGTTATAAATTTATGTTGTATTTTATGATTAAAAATTGTGTAAATTCTTAAAAAAAATGGATGTGATTCCATTATCAACACATCAATAAAGTTAAACCCATATGGTAATGTATAGTGAATAATTAGATATAGTCTTTTAAAAACCCATTGATTTATATCCCAAGTAGTGGATGAATATAAAAATTGGTATGATATTCATTCTACCAATGGTTAATGTGTGTTTCTATTAGGGTAGAATCATATATTATGAGGAGAAGTCATTAAAACCTAAACAATGTTGAATGATTCCATAGATAAAGAGAATAAAAATGTAGAAAAGAAACTCTAGAAATATAATGGAAACTCATTTTTATAAATTATTTATTGATACGTGAATATTTCATATTATTTGGTTTATTTGGGTAAAAATTGGATAAAAATGGCATAAAAATAATATGATGAAATCTAAGAAGTGCAAGTAATAGTAGTAGTCTAAAGAGATGGAAAACGTGAAAAATAATTATGGTGTATATGAGGAGTCTTTTGGTTGACAAGAAACATTTGAACATACTTTACAAAATTATCACTAAATTAAGCCTAATAAATTAATTTTATAGGTATATTATAATTCAAAAAATGAGTAAACTAATAAAGACATTATCTAAACAGTAGTTGAGAAAAACAATATTATCTCATCAAACACATATTAGATAATAATTAGAACATGTCATCTTTCCCATAATGTTTCACTAAAATATTTCATATTACTTATCATGATCAATAAACTTTGAGGAAACAGTAGAGAGTATATTCTGGTTAGTTTCTCTCTTCAAAATCCAAATGGACTGATTGAATAACATGACATATGGATTGTTCTATGAAAATTATTAAAAACTATGGTGGATTAAAGAGGCATATGGTGATTTATTAAATGAAAACAGAGTGAAAACAAAATGTTGTTGATGTCCCTAAATAATAAATAAAAATTCTTGATGAAAATCAAGTATTAGTGGTGAAAATATATTTTTGTTGAATCTCTAAAAATTATAAATACATTTTTATTACGTTTTTGGTAGCTTCCCTCTTACCATAACTAAATTATACATTTATAAACCATATTCTAATGTTTATGATTAAATTACAATAGGACTCTTTCACATTAATGGGGTTGTTACATTGAATTATTTAAGTGTCTATTCAAAAATAAGGTTTTTTAGGATCACTGGGGGACAATAAAATTTTTTGGACTAATTCTTCTTATTTCTTATAAAAAATTATCTCTCATAGCACTAGTTTATTGTATTAATTTAATTTTTTTATATTTAAGTTCTTTGGTATGTAAAAATTATTATTTATTGGTAATAAGATATGTAATTATTGAAGTTTGATCATGATATAGACCATCACTAATTATTTTGATGATTCTTCTATCATTAACATGTTTCTTTTATAAATACCTTCATTGGTATTGATCATGGTAAATGTGATTTTGAATCCTTAGTAATGTGGTAGTAAATATATGTCATGAGATATTTATCTAAGCCCCATTAAGTACAATAATTACCCCTTAATAAATAATGTAAATGATTCAAAAATCCATCTATGTGGAGAGACCATGGTATAATCCCCATCACATACTCATGATTTTTCACATTGATTATTTTACCAATTTTTATGGAAATAGACATGAACACAAAACAAATACTAGAATGAAAAAGTGGATATTTTTGAAAGAATGGTATATATTTATTTATTCTAATAATTGGATCAATGTTTTATTAGGGTGTTCCATGAAGGATTTTAGGTTTTGTTGATGAGGATATATGATGAACAAATTTACAATAAATTTAAAAAGGATATTTGGATTCCCATTCGTATCATAAAGATGGATTTAATGCTTAACAAGTGCTATTATATTGGATTTATTTAAAACTGTAGTTGATATCATTCAATCATATTTGTTTGGAATGTAATTTTGGGATGTATGTGTCCAGGGGATATTGAATATAATATTTAATTTTTTCCTATGTCAAAGATCATCCAAACAAAATTGATTTTATAATCATGTGGAAGATAATATATTTAATAGAATTTGACATGTTCCCTACAGGATGTGTTTTATATAACATGGATAATTGAACTCATAAAAAGATCCTAATGCGGAAAATATAGGTTGATTAATATTTAATAGATCCTATTTGACTAGTTTAGCCTCATCCATGAGATAACTAAGGATATAGATTTCATGTTCTCTAAAATGATCATGTAAGATATTAGAGATTATCATATAACATGGATGTAATGTGATAAAGAATTCATGGGAAAATATTTCACTATTTTTAATAAATATATTGAATAACACATGCCTTAAGTGTCTCACTAGGATCTCTTGAATGATTGGTAATCACCTAGAGTATTTATAAAAAGATAGATTTATTTTCTCATATTGTTGATCACAAAGTATTATAGTAGACACATAATCACATGTTTATAAAGGGATATTGGTCTCTCAAATACATTTTGGAAAATACTGGTGTTACGGAATAAACATTTTAATAAATATGGATATGTTTTCATTCTATGATAAGGATTCCATAAAACACTATAATATTTTTTATTCACATGTTTTGAAGTAGTGTCTTTTACGGACTCTTGAGTATGATTCCTTTTGAACGAAATATATATTTTCATATCACATTCTTATCACTATAATAAGGATAAAAAATTATGAATATTGATGATAAATGAAAATTGAGAATCTTGGGTTGAAATTATCGTATTATAGTTATGATTATTGGAAATAATGGATGTTTAAGAAGAAAAATGAAGAGTAAAGGGTAATAATTGATTCTATGGATGAAGGCATTGATGGGAAAATTCCTTATGTAGTGGCAACCAATTAAATATAGAATATTAAATTTAGAAGGGTAAAAAATATTTTCTAATAGGATTAGTAGGGTAAACTTATGTGATGGATGATATAAAATATCTCTAAGAGGATGAATCCATTATTCAAGGTACCCTATATGATGATGTGAAATCCACCACAATATATCTAATATGAAAAGGGAATTTAAGAGTACCCATGTATTGTGGTATTCCAAGAAAACTCCTTATCCAGGGGATGGATGAGTTGGGGAAGGGTCTAGTAAGGCCAAGGAGAAAATTTAAAATATATATATCTTGAAGTAAATCTTATGTTCTAGTTGAAGAATGAAATGATTACGGTTCCATGATAACGTGGTTCAGTATCATTGGGCTATATTTATGAGATACCATGGTGTGTAGGATAATAAATAATAAATTCCGAAATCAGGAATCGTGCCAAATAAAATGGAGTATATCATCATGGATAGGGAATAAAGGGAAATGGGGAAGATATACTCCTGATTCCACCATTGGTGACGACCTAAAAAGTCTAAATCATCAGCACACATATCTATAGGGGGGCTCAATGCATTAGGTTAGACTGAAATAGGGACGGTGAGTGATGAGAGATACCCTCACTAGAAATACTCATTAGTCATGATTTGGTAAAAAGAGAAATAGATAATTTAAATGATTGAACCATGAAAGGTGAGTAGCATCATCGCCATCGATAAGACATGCGAAACCCTAGAATTAAGGGAATAGGAGGCATCAATAGCACTATGAGTTGGGTGATTGTGGAGCCTTCCTTTATGAACCCTCATCTCCTTTTCATGACTGAAAGTGTTTCTATGTGTGTTTCAATTTCTAGATATATATATATTATTCATATATTCATGCATGAATATATATAATTATATACAGAAGTGTGTTTTTATGTCAGTTTATTCACATATATAATTCATTATAAATAAAAAATTGAGTCAAAGTATTTTAAGCTAATAATATTAAATAATAAGATATTTATAATTTATAAATATTTATGAAAATAGAACATTTAATATTCAAAAAATTAATAATAAGTAATAAATATATATTAAAAAATATATTTTATTTATTTAATAAAAAGTAACAAATAATTACTAATTAATATAAAATACATAGCAGGTTCTAGTTATTAAATATAAAATTATAATTTTTTGTTAATTTTTTTCATAAATATAAATTATTAATTATTATTAATATTTAATAAATTAAAATTATTAGCTAAAAAAATGAAGTTATTATCTATTAATAATTTTGTAATAATTTATACTAATACTAGTTAACAATTATTCATCATTGAAAATTATATGAATATTTATATATATATATATTGTGTGTACGGTAGTTTAGTTTTATGTATGAAATAATTAATTAAATATAAGTATATAAAACTTCATTAAATCATTTGTGTGTGTTTGAGTGTGTGTGAGAGAGAGAGAGAGAGCATTTTAAATTCTAAATATAAAAAAATTAATTATCAGGACTATTAGTTTGGATTTTCCATTATAGACTTAGGAATTCAGGTTTGAATCCTGATCCATGAGGTTCCCTAGACATGAAACCCTCGATCTGGTCCTAACCTACATACCTTATATGTTGAATTTTTTGAAAACTAAGATTATCGTAGCTGAAAATATCGTTATATTACATCATTTCCATATGTTAAATGGTACATCTCACAAATACATTCATAGTACTAGGCACTAATGGTTTAGTTTATTTTATAACTAGCTATATAAAAATGTTATTTTATAATACTTGGGAACATTTCTCCATAATTAAACCACACTAGACCCCATTCAGGACTCATTATATGTTAGACTCACCTTTAAGAATTGGGGAATTGAAACATATGTATGGGGTGTGCCCAAATACTTTTTTAGGGAAACCATATCAATATTTATTCAAGGGTAACACTATAGTTCTTTGAGGGAAATTTTTTAAGCGAGAAATTTCTTGGTAAAAAGAATATGGAATAATAGGAACATTACATAAGTTATGATGATAGGACATGGAATCTAAAATGAAAAAAAAATTATAAAATAGAATAATCAATTGAAATAATAATCATGATGTAAGGGCCCAGACCTCTCTAGTCCATTTCATTGCGAAAGTCTAGTTTTTAAGGTGTTCTAGTGCTCGAGGTGACTTATCCTGAACATTTTTCTCAATTAGCTAAATCTAAAAATTGTTCCACCTGTGAGACCTATGTGAATAGTTTCATCGGTGAGAGCGATGTGAAAAGTTGCATCTATGAGCCCGATGTGAACAGTTCCATCTCTCAGAGGGATGTGAACAGTTCAATTGGAGAGACCTATGTGAAAAGTTCAATCGGTGAGACTGATGTGAATAGTTCCATCAGGGAGACCAATTTGAATAGTTCCATCGGATCGGTCTATCATTCAGTGAACACTACCATCAGATCGGTTTATCATTATGTGAACAGTACCATCAGATCGATCTTTCATTCTGTGAAGAGTACCATCAGATCCGTGAGTCGTTCTGTGAATTATATCTTCGAATTAGTATGACTTTCTGTGAATCACACCATCAGATTGGTCTGTCGTTCTATGAATAGTACCAGGATCGGTGATTTATTTTGTGAACAATGTTTCCCAGATTAGTGCATCTAGGATCGGTGAGTCCAAGATCAGTGAGTCAATGATCAGTGAGTCATTCTGTGAATAGTGTTTCCAGGATCGTTGAGTCCAAGATCTATGAGTCATTTTGTGAATAGTGTTTCCAAGATCGGTGAGTCCAGGATCGGTGAATCATTCTGTGAACAATGTTTCCAGGAATAGTGAGTATAAGATTGGTGAGTGTACAATGTATCCAAAATTGTGTATACTATTTCCAGGATCAGTAGGTTCACAATGTTTCTAGGATCATGAGCAGTGTTTCTAGCTTCCAACAATTTCTACCATTTAACGTTTCCTTTGATGAAAAATAGATTAAAAGCCTTGTTTTTGGGACTCTAAGACCAATTGAAAGCATGTAACTCCAATACTAATTTTTCCCAAGGCTTGGCATTATTTTACTTAGACAAATTGCATGGTTTAATGCGATTCACTTTTAATGGAAAATCCATCATATATTAAAATATTGCTTTGTTAAATCATCAAAAGGGATGATATATCTTCCTCTCCAGTTATTCCTCCTTATTCTCTGCTCTACGAAAATCGATCCTTTTATTCCATCCCATAGGATTTTCACTATCAAACTTTCCTCCTTGGATTGGTTCCACTGTATTTTGATGCAACCAAGTAGTATCAATCCATCATCGATATAAGGTATAATCTATCATCATTCTATTGGGTTCATATCCTTTTGTTTCTCCTTTCCCTTTTATGGAATGTTATCTCTATGTTCCTAATGGGATTTCTGTAGGTGTTGATCAGTGTGGTGGTGTCTCTATATCCTTGGGTGGATACAGTTGTCACAGGGGGGAGATCATAACATGTTGTGTGGCTCGTTCTCATATAAAGAATGACAAGAACCATTTAAGGTAGGGGTTCATTGCTTCTCTTTTCTTTTACATGAAACTGAATAGTTAGCATGTTTTATCCCACTAGATCAAAATTAAATTGAAATAATAAATATTTTTACAGAATAAATAAATTAATATCGACCGTATATTATTTCCTCTTATTTTTTTACATAGTGTGATATCTATGATTTAGTTTTTTAGCTTTTCATTTTTGATGGAAATTAGTAAAGAACGTATAGCTAGAATTAATTGATAATTGTTTTTCTAATGATAAATTGGATTGTAAATGAATTTGGCTTACTTGTTGTAATTTAATATTAATCAAATTGGTATAGTAGGCATGTTTAATTATTTGTGATACCTTAATGGATTGGTTTCTAGAAGTGGGAACCTAAGAATAATAAATCGGTTAATCCAATATGGATTATAGAACTGGTTGTTTGGTAAAATATAATTCCATGTAGGGTTCTGAGATACCCTCTTTCTTTTTTAAGGTCCAAGATCTAAATTGATATAATGGCTTCTTTCAATCTTCTTTTGTTGTGATGTGAGCTTGGAAGGATATTGTGATATGTGGGGGTAGGGAGATCTATTGGTTGTGGCTACAGTTGACTCTTAGAGTGGTGAAATACATCATTTTAAGCATATGGGTATTAGGGAGGACACTAGGGATGATGAAACAGTTTGAAAGTGAACGTTTGGAGGCCTTCTGATTCTTATTTAATTTTTATCTGCTTTACATTCCCCAATGATCAAGTTAGTTGTTCTTGATTTCCCTTTTTATGAAAGGGGTGAAGATGTGTGGGGTATTCCTTGTGCTTTCTATTCTTAGCTCCTTAAGGTAGGATGGGTCACAGCTCTTTCTATAGGAGGAAAAGACATGATGGGTAGTTCATCTACTCACCATGTTGAGCCCCATTCTGGTTAGTAGCATAGAATGTTTTCTAGAATTCATGGGAATATGGGAATGTAATGATTTTAAATAAATAATTGAATAAATGATGTTAACCCATGGGGTTCGAGTATGTTGGGGAAACATTTTGAGGTTGCAATTTGAAGGAATAAGTGGACATTATGTGTGTTGCTAATGAAATATAATGTGGAAATTTTTTATGGTTAATTAATGTTTAAGGAATTAATTAACGTAATGTGAAACTAATAAAAAGGGAATGATGTAATGTATTAAATCTATTTAAATGGTTGTGTGATTATAGGATACCTAGTCATAGAAGTGGCAGTCTAGAGTTTCAGAGACGTTAGATGAAGTTGACTCTAAGACTAGGTTATGCCCATATGGTGGTTGTAAGCTATAGGATATTCTGTAATTTTTGTGTTTCTATACGCTGCTCCACCCCGTCATTTAGGGAAACCGACACCCTGTGGATACTGATCCCTTGGGGGTGTTTACCCCAACATTCTGGAAGGAGGATGGATGGATGAATACCCACTTTGGCCCCACTCTCTTCTCTTGGTTGTTACATGTGCTAGTAGGAACTGTGGTTTGTTATCCATATATATGTGTGTAGAGGGTTGTAATAGATTGTGGTTATTCACACACATATATTCTAGATATAGTTTCCTATGGACAACTATAGGTGTAATGTGTACAGGTTGTGAAGGCTTGAGGATCCTAACTCGGTGTATGGAGTATAATGGCTTGAGGTTTAATACATGACGTATGATACACATTATGCGAGCTCTGGTGGATCCAAAAATATACCTGATCACTTTTCATACGTGGATGTGGTGGTTTTGTTGCACAAGGCGCATGTTGTGGTGCTTCGCCCGGGTGTCTTTCAGTACGTCAATTTTGAGAGATGCTTAGGATGTGTGATGTTAAATAAAAGTGGAAAACTAGTGGGGAAGTAGTAGCGGGGTACCCTTGATATTCATTATTATATTATATTCTCTTTTATGCATTACATATTGAGAGTAGCCATTGTGATAATGGGAACACAGTAAATCGGTTTAGGTGATGAGTTAGTTTCACTTGTTGTTCGTTGTGCTTTAGCATGCTTTCTTTAATTTTTCAAGAATGTCTTTGGGGAGTATCCTACTATATATACTGTTATAATCACCCTATGTATTTATAAACTATTTTTCATGTCACTTGGAGTAGGTTGGAGATCATACTGGTAACCACTAGCTTGGGGTTGTAAGAGTTGTTCAATATTGTGGTTCCAATTTTTTTTACATTCCTTTGGTATTTGCAGTTTTTTTCATTTCAGTTGTTGTAGTTTTTTATGACAATACCTATGTCCAAATGGGTTTTATTTTATATTTTCAGTCTGATATTGAGTTGGTTTGTTTCTATCTTATCTCTCTCCTTGTCATGTGTTCTCTTAGAGGGTAACGCCACCCATCTATGTGTTTAATATACCCTCAGTGCTATTCATCAACCTGGGGACTACTAGAGGTAGTACTTGGGGGTCATTATCACCCTTATCACATTTCCAGCCCAGGAGGAGTACACATTGTGGGAAGGGGGTCATGACAGAGTCGTATCTAAGGTCTGGTTGAGATATAGGATGGAGTTTGGTGTTTGGCATGGGTGAGGTAGCATGGGTTGGTAGGGAAATAGTGTTTTTCTAATTTAGAAAGCGATTTAAACACTGGAGACTAGTTGGGACATAGGTGTTTAGGGCCCCTATTATCTAATGTACATATCATTAATTTTACAATGACTACTAAACACGGTGATACTAGTTGCATGGTTGATTATTATGAAAGGATTATGCATCATTCTTCTTTGTTCCTATGTTTGAATGTGTAGAACTTGGGATATGGTAACCTAAAATGAATAAAAAATAATTCATTCATTAATGTCTAGTCTTACATATTCCAGGTTTAGGAGAGCTAAATATTTGTTATTTTACAGGTATGGTTTTAGGTCGACGTCCTTCTCCAAATTTCATAGAATATGTCCAGAAGGATGTGCCAGCAGATCGTCGTAGGGTAGAGGTTCACTATAAAGACACTTAGAGGAGGACACTCTAACAGTTTCGGTGCTAGAGTCAATAGATGTGTGATGGCTCTGCTTCAGATGTTTTCATATAAGACTGGTTCAAGGAGCTCATGATAGGATTCAGTTCGATCCGATCTCGGAAGGAGCACTTGGTATCTTTAGTTGTGACATTGCTACGTGGAGTAGTGAGATAGTGGTAGTTCTTGTTACATGTGGATCTCATGGAGTGATCGATCTCATAGGAGGAGTTCTGAGAAATGTTTAGAGTCAAGTTTAATTCTGTGACCACAAAAGTGATTGTTCTCTAGGATCTTCATACCCTTCGATAGGAGAGATCTAGTGTGCGAGATTTTGGAATCCATTTCATGAAACATTTACTATATACATCAGAACTATTTCCAGATGAGGAGGCCATGGTGAGGCATCTCGAGGAGGATTTGTGTCCATATATCTAGTTCCAGGTCAACCCATTTATGCTGAAGACATATCTTGAGGTGCTAGCAAGGGAAGAGGTCATCAATAGGACATTGGCCAGAACCATATCATCATGAGAGGGGATTCGTCATTATTCCTCATGAATCAGAGTCGTGGTATGGGTTTCCTTGTTTTTAGGGTAGTAGTGATTCCATTCTTCTGGTGGTAGGTCCTAGCCCTCAACATCTCTTTTCTCTTGGGGAAGAAGCTCATAAGTGTATTTCAAGGGATCAGGTCCTTATTATTCTTTTGTGGTAAGATTTTATCAATATCAAGACTTCTCTACCTTTCAGAGATGTCACTATTCCTCAAGTGTTCCACTCTAGGTTCCTCTATTGAGGTAGTTCTATCTAAGGCAGAAAGAAAACGTTATACCAGATTTAGATCAGCAAACGGTAGATGGGTAGATAAAGGATATCCTAGTGATGCTACCTATTCTTATAGATCAAAGCATGGCCATTGTCTTGGTCATCATCAGGGTTAGATAGGTCCTGGAGGAAGTTGTGGACAACATTATGCTTTAGCGTTGCTAGAAACAGGCAAGCCAGACATCATTCTAGGTACAATTTGATTGTTTTCTACCTTGGTGTATTCTCGATTTAATTTAGGAAAGACAAACTTTTTTATATCACCTACCTCTGTCCATGCATTGGGACATGAGGTAGAGAGACTTCCAATTCTCCTGGTGTTGACTACGCCAGTTGGAGGTCGATCTGACTTGTTTGAAGTAGGTAGAGACTGTGAGATAGTGTTGGGGCAACACCTATATTAGGGATATTTCCTATTTTTAAAAATACAACCATATGATTTCATCCTTGGCATAGATTGGTTGTATTCGGTGCAGGTATCATGGATATCTTCTGGAGGTAGGTTTTGTTCATAGATGCGGATGGGGAGCCAATTGTGTTTGTTGGTGAGTGAGACCCTCGAATGGGACAGAGGTGTGTTTTGTCCTTATCGTCTGTGATGGATGATCTAATGCTGAGTTCATCAGAGGTTCAGCTATTTTCATTTCCTAGGGTTGTGTAAGTGTACCCTGATGTCTTTCCAGAAGAGTCTGTAGCCTTCCCCCCCCCCCCCCGATGAGAGATTGAGTTTGGGAGAAATCTTCAACCAAGAGTTTCTCTTATCTCTATGTCTATATATAGGATATCCACTTTTGAGTTATGAGAGCCATGTATACATCACGATGGTTAGTTATAGTGTTGTTTTGTTTACCCAAGTGTGTCACTGTGGGGTGCACCGGTTTTGTTCGTGATGAATACTGACGGCATTTTGTGGTTTTGTATCAATTATCATCTCTTAAACCAAGTGATAGTGAAGATTGAAATCCTCTTTCATGTATTGATGATTTATTTGACCAACTGAAGGGCTCATATTGGTTATCAATGATCGACTTTTGTTCAGGATATCATCAGATGCAGGTTAAGGATGAGGATATCCTAAAGACTTCATTCTTTTTTCGTCATGGGCATTATGAGTTCATTGTAATGACATTCGGTGTGATAAATGCTCCAGCACTGCTCATGGGATTGATGAATGCAAGGATTAATGAGTTCTTCTACAATTTAATGGTGTTTTTCATCGACGACATCTTTGGGTACTCCATATATGAGGAGGAGCATGCGGAGCATATACACGCCATTTTGGGATTTATTTGTTAACATTAGTTGTTTGGGATGTTATCCATGTGTGAGTTTTGGGCTCGAGAAGTCCATTTCATGGTGAATTTAGTGTCACTATAAGGAGTAGTTGTTGATCCATCGAAGATAGAATATAACGACCCATACTTTACATACATTTTTAATACTTCAAAATTGAAGTACACTTATTAAAACATATAACAAAACCATGAAAGGAACGTACAGTTATAGTGTCTTTAGAAACTGGGAAACATAAACAACCGGTTCATAAAGCATCTAAATTGTCTCCCATTTATTACTTCATATCTACAGTCCCTTTTGGCATATCCTACTTAATAACCTTCTTCCTGACCTAAGGAAAGAAAACATTCAAAAGGGTGAGCTCAAATACTCAGTATGGGTAAACAAAAGAAATATCAATCACACCATATTCATCATAAGATTTTTGAAATCTTAACCTGCAAATGAGATCATAATATCATAATCACGGGATAAATTATAGTAGTGAAATGTAATCTAAATAATAATTACATAAAACATGAAACTTTGTGGCATACACACATAATCATAGAGAATCATTTCATAGTAGTCAAGACTCATAGCCAAGACTATCTTAGTAGACAAAGTCCATTTCTGAAACGATTTCACTCCTCGTTTTTGTCCTGTTTCACTAAACCGGTTTAACCTACCATTCCAGCCATGCCTATCTCATGAGATATAAATGTTTACCCAATCCATTGGAGGGAGATATAGGTCCCACACATCTCATAATGATACCATTCTTATGTGTGCCACAAAATCAAAAATCATACATCATTGCATAACCCATGTAATAAAAATTGGAATCTTAAACATCATGCCGTCATAACATAATCCATATAAGGAAAAAATAATTCCATAATAACATAATCAAATCAATTTAAAAATAGGTATAGAAACAGAACCCTATATTATTTTATATGGAAAATAATTTTGATAAAACACTTGAACTCCATTATTGAGGAAAATATCCTTTCTACTTCAAAAACATTTTTCCTTTATTAACATGTCATACAATTCTAAACTAAAAGAATTTGATTACAAATAAACTTGAAAACATTTAAAGGATGATTCTTGGAAATATTTTTTTACAAATCCATCCTTGCCGTATAAGTTAAAAAAACATTCTTCTCATACTTTTGTCGGAAAAGTCAAAAAGTACCTCATACGAAAAACGAAAAAAGATTCCTTTAATATATTTTACTAAAAACTCACCGAAGGGTAAAATGGGATTTAAACAATAGTAGGTGGATGGAAAACATGGATGTGGATGATAAAATACACCCCAGAAAATACCAAAGTATAAATAATCTCGGATAAAAATTAGATTGTGATATTTTCCCTTACCTTTGGTCGGATTTACTTCGTAAGTTTCACAACCTCTTGTATAATGATTTAAATAATGTTGTTGACTTATTCTAGAATCATACATATTTTTATGATATCATATATGGTCAAATGTCTAGCTTCTTATTTGTAATATTTATTTGTTACTTGTTATTCGTGTGTTTATTTCTTTTTTGTTCTTATGCATGTTTTTTCGAATAAATTCATATTATTCATATTAGTTAATAGATACCTCATTTCAATAATGGTATTAGTGTAATATATATCATATTAATTCATTCAATTCATTTATACAATCATTATGCAATGAAGATCATGTTGAACGAGTCGCATCACATCGTGGAGACGGTATTCCATACGTACGCATGAGCGATGATATCATTCCCATGATAATGTAATTGTATTGGAGTGTATGCATACTATTTCAGAATAAATACCACTTTAAAATAATCATATATAGTTATTTATTTTAACCATTATACCAATCCAAGTAAGGTGGTGGTGGAAAATAGATTACACCACAGCATGGAGATGGTATTCCGTACGTACGCACGCACGGGGATTTCGTTTTCCGTAGGATGGATAGATGATGAAATAGGGTTGTTTCATACTTATAATAACATATCAGTATATGAGTGATACTGATGTTATTACTTCATAATTAAACAACTAAATAAGAAGAAGTGGAAGAATAAATAAAGTTGAAAGAATCGGTAATGGACATTACCTCTTCTTTGAAGCGCCTCTTTGAGACCTCCTTTTAGGGCACTGAAATTGGTCTTTGAAAAAGACCAGGACCTCAAGGATGTTTCTAAGGAAGTGGATAAGATAATTTTTAAGGGTTTTTCCGAGCTTGAAGGCTCAAAGTGGTGTGAAGAAGAGAGGGAGGAGGTGCCCTTTTATAAGGGAGGAGAGGGGCACCTTTGGAGAAACTAAAAATATTATTTTATTATAAAGTCATATTTGGTTTTTAATAGCTCAAAATTGATTTATTTTGAAGACTAGGTAGGGATGGGTCGAAATACTCTCATCCAATAGAATTTAGACAAGTTTAGGGTTCTATTTTAACCTTATCATTTCGATTTAACTTTAAGTAAGATATTTAAACTTTTACGGTGTCTTCTTTTTTTCTTATATAATAAGGTTAATAAACATACCATAATAATCAAAACAAACCCCAAGTTGTTTATTATTAATATAAATAACATTATATAAGTCATTGGGTCTAAAATTATATTTTTAGGAATAAAATGACAATTAATAATATAATATTTTTTAAAAAACTCTTTTATGTCAATTTTGACACTATTTGGTAATTTATTTTTGTGAAAATCATAACAGAATGATTAGTTCAAAAAAAGTTCATAAAAGCAATAATAACATGTCATATTAAACTATAAAATTATTTTAATTCATAAAAAGTCTCAAATTACATTTATTTGGGTATTTATAACATCAATTATGTCAATATTTCATTAATAAGTTAATTATTGCATTATCATTATGTCATAACTAAATTTAATTATATAATGTCTAAAAATTACAAATAAAATATCATTATGTAGGAAATATTTTTATCTTTCTAATGAATATTTATAGTCGAATTTATCATTTGTATATCCCTATATTAAAAATTATTAATTATTGAATGTTGATTTTTATCTATTATAACCCTTCTTTAAATAAATAAATAATAAATGTCCTAAACTAATCCAAGTGGGCCTAAATGGTCATAATTTATTCCTAAGGTTATTTTTGGTCTAATTACACTTATCCAATAGAATTAGTACATGTGTTAGGGAAATAATAATTTCATTTTTACCCTTAATTACACTATTTACTTTTAACAGTGGTAAAAAAAGTAAAAAGTTACTATTAACCAAACATTATTTTCATCTCATTGAAACACATTTTACTTAATAACATCTACTGTTTCTCTTGTATTTTTTATATTCCATTCATAAAAATGGTAAAATTATGTTTTATGTGAATTTCGAAATTCTCCTAGGAGGTGGGTAAAAGACGGTGAAAAGTTCAATAAATATTTTATATATCTAAAATTATTATAAAATGACTCCAATGAATTGAATCTAACTTATATAGGTATTATGTATCAATTTTTACCTAAAATAAATTTAAATTATATAAAAAATTATTCAAATAAAAATTCGGGTTTTAAATAGTAACCTAGTGTTTTCACTATTCATCAAAATTGAATGTTTTTAGAAAAATACCAAAATTTCAACCTCGGCTAATTTCGATATTCCGAATCCAAAAATGCAGTCCATTTTGAAAAATAAAATTTAAAATATTTTTAAAAGTGGGTATTAGTATTCATAACGTCTATTTTTAATAATATTTTAATAGCATATCGTTGTTTCATGAAACTCGGTGTTGCGTACAACGCAAGCTATCGAGGAAGGTCGCGGTTGCGTGAAAATCATGACAAGATAGTTTTGTGTGTAGTGAATGATTCCTTTGATGATGTATATAACATAAAAACAAAATATTTCTCATAAAAGTCTCAGGTGTCACATTCTACCCCCATTAAAATGAATTTCGCCCTCGAAATTCGTCACTTCGTAACAAATAGGTGAGTATACCTCTCCCTCATCATATCATCAAGTTCCCATGTAGCTTCTTCTAAATTGTGGTTCCTCCATAAAACTTTCACCAAGCGAGTGGTCTTGTTCCGTAGGACTTTTTTGCTACGATCCAGAATCTCTATCGGCTATTCTTCATAAGAAAGATGTTGCTCCAGCGGTACAACCTCTAAGCTGAGTACATGTGATGGATCGGGTATGTACTTTCTCAGGAGAGATACATGGAACACATAGTAAACATGAGAGAGATTCGGTGGAAGCTCAAATCGGTAAGCTACATTCCCAACATGATCCAAATTTTCAAAACGACCGATATATCTTGGGCTCAACTTTCCTTTCTTTGCAAATCTCATGACCCTCTTCCAGGGAGATATTCGTAAGAACACTTTATCACCCATGTCAAACTCTAAGTTTTTTTTCGGTTGTCGGCATAAATTTTTTGTCGACTCTGAGTTTCTCTAATGTGTTATTGAATAGATCTGACCTTTTCTGCCATTTCATCAACAAGATCATGTCCTAATAGCTTTCTTTCCCCAACTTCATCCCAGCAAGTTGGAGTCCTGCATTTCATTCCATGGAGAGCTTCATAAAGAACCATCTGAATACTGGAGAGAAAGCTATTATTATATGAAAATTCCACCAATGGTAGGTGTCTATCCCAACCACCATTGAAATCCATAGAGCAAGCTCTCAACATATCTTCTAGATTTTGAATTGTCCTCTCAGACTGACCGTCTGTCTGAGGATGATAAGTAGTACTGAAACTCAACTCTGTATCCAGAGTATGCTGAAGACTTCTCCAGAACATTGAGGTAAACCTTGAATCCCGGTCAGATATAATACAAAGTGTTACTCCATGAAATCTTACCACTTCCTTTACATATATCCTGGCAAGCTGATCTAGAGAGAAATCATCTCTAATAGTAATGAAGTGTGCAGACTTTGTAAGATTATAAACTATGACCCAGATAGCATTATTGTATTTGGATGTTTCAAGTAGTCCAGTGACAAAGTCCATACTGATGTTTTCCCATTTCCATTATGGTATGGGTAATGGTTATAACATCCCCTTATACTTATGTCTCTCAACTTTAACTTGCTGACAAACCAAGCATCGAGATACATATTCAACAACATCTCTTTTCATGTCATCCCACCAGAAGTACTCTTTCAGGTCCTTATACATCTTCGTGCTTCTAGGATGAATAGATAATGAAGAACTATGAGCCTCATCTAGCAGCTCCTTCTTGAATTCGGGGATGGGAGGAACAAAAACCTGATTCATAAACATTATTATCCCATCAAAAACAAGGTTGAATTCAGGAACATTTCTAACCTTCTTTGGTAACTCAACAACATCTTTTTGTGCCTCTTTAATCTTCACATGTATAGATTGATGAACATTCATTTGAGAAAGATATGATTTTTCCCCTTTCATTATAATTCCAAGATCCATCCTTTGTAAATCCATAAATATTGGATTTTTGTGATCCTCATCATGGATAAGCTAGCATATTCTTGTCCACTTAATGCATCTTACACCTTGTTTGCTTTCCCAGGGTGGTAATGAATTGAGCAGTCGTAATCCTTAATCAGCTCCAACCATCTTCTTTGGCGCATATTCAGCTCCTTTTGTGTGAAAATATACTTTAAACTTTTATGATCAGTATAAATGTCACACCTTTCTCCATAAATATAATGCCTCCAAATCATTAATGCAATGATTACCGCAGCTAACTCCAAATCATGAGTTGGGTAATTCTGCTCATGGATTTTCAACTGTCATGAGGCATAATCTATCCCCATATCATTTTGCATAAGAACACACACCAATCCCTTCTTGGATGCATCACTGTAGATCAAAAACCTTTCTCCACTACAAGGCAGTGTGAGCACAGGTGCACTAGATAACCTTCTTTTCAACTCCTTGAAATTCTCTTCACATTCCTCCATAAAAGCAAACTTAACTCCTTTTCGAGTCAACTTGGTTAGTGGATTAGATAATCCTGAAAAATCTTTCAAAAAACTTCAATAACATCCAGCCAAACCAAGAAAACATCGGATCTCAGTTACTGTTGTTGGTCTCGACCATCTTTCAATAACCTCTGTTTTCACTGGATCCACAGATATCCACTCTTTTGAGATTATGTGACCCAAAAATGCAACTTTTTGAATCCAAAATTCACACTTGGTAAATTTTTCATAATGATTCTCCTTTCTCAGGGTCATCAATATAATTCTCAAGTGATCTTCATGTTCTTCTTTGCTCTTTGAATAGACAAGAATATCATATATAAAGACTGCCACAAACTGATCAAGATAGTATCTAAAAACTCTATTCATCAGATCAATGAATATAGCAGGGGAATTAGTAAGACCAAATGGAATCACTATAAATTCATAGTGTCCATACCTTGTACGGAAATCCAACTTTGGTATATCCTCCCTTTTGACCCTTAATTGATGATACCTAGAATGAAGATCAATCTTGGAAAAGTATTGAGCTCTGCATCGTTGGTAAAATAATTCATCAATGGGTGGGAGAGGATATTTGTTCTTGATAGTGATCTTGTTATGTTCTCGATAATAAATGAAGAGTCTCATTGATCCAACTTTCTTTTTAACAAACAGAATAGGTGCTCCCCAAGGTGACGCATTAGGGCGTATGAATCCCTTATCAAGAGTTTCTTGGAGTTGCTTCTTCAATTCTTGCAACTCAATTGGGGCCATTCTATAAGGTGATTTTGAAATAGTCAAAGCACCCAGTATGAGTTCTATTGAAATCTCTACATCACAATTTGGTGGAAGACCTGGAAATTCATCTGGAAAGACATCATCAAACTCCCATACAATTGGAATATTCTTAATCATGAGTTTCTCTCCAATAATTTGAGATAAATAACCCTCATTTAGTGGAATCAAGACCCATAGGATGGAAGAAATTTCCACTAGTAGGTTATGTTCATACTTGTATCGATAGACGATCATAGATTGATTTGGAATATGAAATGTGACTTCCCTTCTTTAGCAATTGATATGATCTCCATATAGAGAAATCCAATACAAGCCAAGAATCACATCAAATTCCACTATAGGAAGGATCACAAGATTTGCAGGAAGAACTTTCCGACAAACTTTAATCGGAGAAGATTTATAAACATTTTATGTGACTATTGTTCCATTAGGGGTTTTCACAGCTAACTCAACATATAATTGTTGAGGTAATATGGTAATACCCTTAGAAAATTATTCAGAAATAAAAGAGTGGGTGTATCCAGAATAAAATAAAACATTTGATACTTTAGAGTGGATGGTAAGTGTACCTCTCACCACTTCGTTGTCGTACTCCACATCACCGATAGTAATTGCATGTGACTTTCCTTTGTCTTTGGCCTTAAGAGTTTTTTGGCGTTGATCATCATCCTCAACCCTTGGATTTGGGCATTGATTGGAATAATGCCCCATCTCCATGCACTTGAAACATTGAAGTGTAGTAGGTTCATTCTGTGTATCCCTTCCTTTGTTTGCATCATTAGACATCTTCTTCCCATTATTTCGACATTCAACTGCCCAATGACCTACTTTTCCACACTTATATCATTTTTTTCCCCTTAAGACAATTTATTCCATGTTTCTTTCCACACTTTGAGCATTAGGGAAAACTCAGCTTCTTTTCAGTGTTCTCATTAGATTTTCCTTTGAATTCCATTTTCCTCCTCTTATCAAACCCATATGACGGATGGGTTACGCAAATATCCATCTCAACATTGATAATACATCGAATGATTTCCTCATAGCTGTTGAAGTCCCTTATGGATAACGCCCTTAGAAGACTTGGTTTTAAGCCACTAAAGAATCGATCGATCCTACTCTCTGGTTGGATAATAAAACCTGAAGCGTACCTTGCAAGTCTTGTAAAATTTTCTTCATAGGTACCAACAGATTCATCATCCTTTTGTTTCAGTTCAAGAAACTCCTTCTCCATCTTTTTTCGAAGAATACAAGGGAAGTACGTATTGAAAAATAAGTTCTTGAACTCGTCCCATTCCATGGACCCAATTTCATCCCTTTGCCTTGTATTCTTAATAAGATTCCTCCATTGATCAGCATCACCTTCCAAACGATATACTCCTATGATGACTTTATCATGTTCAGAACATTAAAGAACTGAAAATATCTTTTCAGTTGTACTGATCCATTGTTCGGCCACTAATGGATCAGTAGACCCACTGAATGAAGGTGGACGCTGCCTCATGAAGGATTCAATAGAATGTTGCTCCTTCCATTGCTCATTTGGAAGTACGGCATGATTCATAGCCTAAGAATGTTGTGTGAGCATGGCTACAAGATTTTACAATTCAACTCCCATAAATTTTGGTTGCTCCAGGGGGAAATCATTGCATTTCCCATCACATTCTGCATCAACACGGTTCCTTCGAGTTCCATCCATTGACTAATCCCAAGAAGAATAGTGTGTGAAACACTAATTATGATAGGAAAACCACAAAATAAAGAATAAAACATCACACTTAAGGTCTTATCATAGGTTTTTCATGGCCATTTCTAGTCCTAATCCAAAAAATAACAAAATCTATCCTCTGATACCAACTATGACAACCATGTTTATTATTACACAATAAAACATAATTTATTACTTAAACATTACATGATACAACATAGAAGATCGATTCGTCTAGAGTCATTGGGGATTAGGATAATTACATAACTACTTAAAACATGGAACTCAACATCTTTATTGAAAACATCATCTACATGTCCACTACATTCCCTCACACTTAGCATTGCATTGGATAACCTGAGGACATGCATAAGAAAAAGGGGCATTATAAAGCCCAATAAGTGAATAATCATGGAATAACCTGAGGAATACAATGCATTTTAGAAAATAGGCATATCAATAGATAATAAGGGAATCATAAAAATAAGGGCATGATAAATCATGATAATCATTACATGGAAATTTGGCAACAACACTTAACATGGAATTAGCATAAGCCAAGGCTCATTGCACATGGAGCAATAGTAAACCCTTATTTCACATTAAGCATGAGTAAACCCTCGTCGCACTAGAATTAGCATGAGTAAACACCCATTTCACAAGATGTATCAGGATACAATACTTCAACCAATGAATTAGAGCACTATCAGGGTGCACCCATCTTATACATTTCAATTTAGGCATAAGTGTGCCACATGCATCATAAAATATTGAATCATTCAACATTATCATTTACTACATGATAAAAGAACATGGAATACATATATGAAACTCTTTAAATAATATGTAAATGTGAATAATGGTGAATAAATTTTATATAGAAATGGGCATGGTATTCACTACACAATGACTTTAGCTTGGAAAAACGTTGTGCCCTTTCCGCAGCATAAAGGCGTGACATAAGAACTCATAAAAATAGACGATGAGAGAGAAAGGGGATCATCATAATATTTACATGACTTTTACAGATTGGGGGTAATATAGATACATGTCCCCACAAATTTAATCGAATTTAGATTCATGATACAAAATAATTTCTTCAATATAAATGAGAAGAGAGAAATTTCTTTCGGAATTTCGATATAGTAATGGGTGTAAATGGGAGGCATTGAATGAGAGATAATGGGGTCTAAAATCATTCAATAATAAAGAGGGTAGTATGTGGGATGTGAGAAACCATACCACAACATTTATAAATGAAATTAAAATCACATAACAACTTAAAGAATATTGGAAAAAAATGGGAAAGGAAGAACACCCTTACTAGGAAGTGTGCTTCCAAAGGCCGGAGAGAGGCCTGAGAGAGGCATATTGGGAGCTTGGGGCACCTTGAGAGTATTCTAGAGATATGAGGAACAATTTTGGACCAACTCCAATGGCATTTAGTGATGAGGAAGTGCGATCCTGGTTTGGTTTGTATTGGTTTGGAGAGGGAATTTTTTATTATTTAGGTTTGGGACACCTCACAATAATCAAATCAAAACCACAATCAATCCCATCGTTTTTGCACATGGTTTTTTCCAAAGGGTAGTGGAAAAATATATTTTATAAGGTCAAACTACGAATATCTTAAAATATTTGGTTTGAGTATGTGTAGGCGAGTCACACTCCCAAGGAAAACAATTTAAAAAGACAAAATGTTTAATATGTCTTGAAGGGTCCACTAACTCTTTGTAAGATAAATCAAACAAACAAAAAATCTGATTATTTTAATGGAAAACATATATTGGCTGAACATTTTTAGTATTTTATTACATCACTATTGGGTCATTATGATGTCATAAAACACATTATATATTTAAATAGTATATAATTTTTACCCAAAAAGTTGACTCGCTCACAAAATTATGAAACATTCATCATTGCATAATTTCGAAATCCTGATTCTAGAAATAATATTCATTTTATTAATTGTCTACATATGTTAATTTTCACTCTTAATATAAAAACCGACATTTATCAAAAATTCATGGGCTTTTGTCAAAAATGGATTTCAAACCTTAATAAAAATTACAATTGAATTCATAAAATTATATGATCATTTATATTTAATAAAAATTAATTTAATTACAATATTAAAATATCATTTAATTCCAAAATCCATTAACTCATCAAAATAAATTTCTTAGTTCAACATTGACAAAAAATGCTATTTGTTCTTTAAAAACTATTTACAGGGAAACAATAACAAAATTAATGTATATTCATTATTATATACAAAATTAATGTACATAACCATAGTGTTGAGGTATTGTTACATAATTCCTTATAACACACGCATAACAACGAAGAGTAATTCGTGTGAGGGTGAAAAACTATTGGGGTGGCTCAGATTACATTACTCAGGTGGAAATTATAACGATCCATACTTTACATACATTGTTAGTTCTTAAAAATTGAAGCACACTTATTACAACATATAACAAAACCAGGAAAGGTCCGTATAGGTATAGAGTCTTTAGAAAATGGGAAACATAAACAACTAGTTCATAAAGCATCTACTTTGCCTCCCACTTAATTCATCATATATAGAGTCCCTTTTTTGAATATCCAACTTAATAACCTTCTTCCTGACCTGGGGAAATAAAACATACAAAAGGGTGAGCTCAAATGCTCAGTAATGGTAAACAAAAGAAAAATCAATCACATCATGAACATAAAATTTTGGAAATCTTATCCTTCAATAGAAATCATAATTTCATACCATGGGATAAATCATAGAAGTGAAATATAATCCCAATAATCATAACATAAAACATGGAACTTTCTAGAATACACACATAATCATAGAGAATCATTTCTTATTAGTCAAGACTCATTGCCAAGACTATCTTAGTGGACAGAGTCCATTTCTGAACCAAGTACACTCCTCGTTTCAATCCTGTTTCACTGAACCGATTTAGCCTGCCGTTGCAGCCATGCCATATAATGTAAAGTAAGCTTCTTGGAAATAATGTTTTAAAAATCCATTCATGTCGTATAAGTTAAAAAAACATTCTTCGCGTACATTTGTTAGAAAAGTCAAAAAGTACCTCATACTAAAAACCACAAAAGTTTCCTTTCATAACATTTACTAAAAACTCATTGAAGGGTAAAATGGATTTATACAATTGTAGGTTGATGGAAAACATAGATGTGGGTGATAAAATACACCCCAGTAAATACCAAAGTATAAACAATCTTAGATAAAAATGAGATTGTGATTTTTTCATTTACCTTAGGTCTGATTTGCTTCGTAAGTGTCTGAACATCCTGTATAATGATTTAAATAATTTTATTTACTTATTCCATAATCATACTTATTTTTATAATATCATATATGGTCATATTTCTAGCTTCTTATTATTAATATTTCATTGTTACTTGTTATTCGGGTGTTTATTGCTTCTTTGTTGTTATGCATGTTTTGTTGAATAAATTATTATTCTTCTTTTTAGGTTATAGATACCTCTTTTCCAGAATGGTATTAGTGTAATATATATCATATTCATTCATTAAATTCATTTATATAATCATTATTTAATGACGATCATGTAGAACGAGTCGCATCACATCGTGGAGACGGTATTCCGTACGTACGCACGAGCGATGATATCGTTTCCATGATCGTGTAATTGTATTTCAGTGTATGTATACTATTTAATAATCAATAACACTTTACAATAATCATATATAGTTATTTATTTGAACCATTATACCCATCCAAGTAAGGTGGTTGTGGAAAATAGATTACACCACGGCGTGGAGATGGTATTCCGTACGTACGCACGCGCGGTGATTTTTCTTTCTGTAGGATGGATAGATAGTGAAATAGGGTTGTTTCAAAATTATAATAACATATCAGTATATGAGTGATACTGATGTTATTAATTCATAATGAAACAACTAAATAAGAAGAAGTGGAAGAAGAAATAAAGTAGAAAGAATCGGTAATAGACATTACCTCTTCTTTGAAGAGCCTCATTGAGACCTCCTTTAAGAGCACTGAAATTGGTCTTTGAAAAGGACCAGGACCTCTAGGATGTTTCTAGGGAAGTTCACAAGAGAATTTTTCAGGGTTTGGCTGATCATGAATTCTCAAAGTTGTGTGAGGAAGAGAGGGAGGAGGTGCCCTTTTATAAGGGAGAAGAGGGGCACCTTTAGAAAAACTAAAAATATTATTTTATTATAAAGTCATATTAGGTTTTTAATAGCTCCAAATTAATTTATTTTGAAGATAAGGTGGAGATGGGTCGAAATAATTTCATCTAATAGAATTTATACAAGTTTAGGGCTTTATTTTAACCGTATCATTTAGATTTAACTTTAAGTTCGATAATTTTTCTTTTATCGTGTCTTCTTTTTTTTCTTACATTATAAGGTCAATAAACTTACCATAACAAGCAAAAAGAACCCCAATTTTTTTATTATTAATATATATAACCTTATCCAATTAATTTTTCAGATCATTAGTTTTTTAGGAATAAAATAACAATTACTAATATAATATTTGTTTTAAAAACTATTTTCTGTCAATTTTGACACTATTTGGTAATTGATTTTTGTGAAAATCATAACAGAAAGATAAGTTTTAAAAGAGCTAATAAAATAAATACTAAAATGTCATATTAACCTATAAAATTATTTTAATTCAAAAAAAATCTCATATTACATTTATTTGTATATTTATAACATCAATTATGTCAATATTTCATTAATAAGTTAATTACTGCATCATCATTGTGTCATAAATAAGTTAAATTATATAATGTCTAAAAATTACAAATAAAATATAATTTTTTAGGAAATCTTTTTATCTTTATAATTAATATTTATAGTCGAATTTATCTTATGTATAACCCTATATTAAAAATGATTTAGTTATTTAACTTTGATTTTTAACTATTTTAACCCTTCTTTAAATAAATTTATAATAAATGTCCTAATCAAATCCAAGTGGGCCTAAATGGTGATATTTTATTCCTAAGGTTGTTTTTAGTCGAATTAAATTTATCCAATGGAATTAGGACATGTTTTAGGGTAATAATAATATCATTTTTACCCTTAATTACCCTATTTACTTTTAACCGTGGTAAAAAAGTAAAAAGTTACTATTCACCAAAAATTATTTTCAACTCATTGAACAACATTTTACTTACTAACATCAACCGTGTCTCTTCGATTTTTGAAATTCCATTCACATCAACAGTTAAATTATGTTTTTTGCAAATTTGGAAATTCTCCTAGGAGGTGGGTAAAAGACGGTGAAAAGTTCAATAAAATATTTATATATCTAAAATTACTATAAAATGACTCCAATGAATTGCATTGAACATATATAGGTATTATGTATCAATTTTGACCTAAAATAAATTTAAATAAAGTATATAATTATTTCAATAAATAGTCGGTTTTTAAATAGTAACCCAGTGTTTTCACTATTCATCAAAAATTGAAAGTTTTCAGAAAAATACCAAAATTTCACCCTAGGCTAATTTTGATATTCCGAATCCAAAAATGAAGTCCATTTTGAAAAATAAAATTTAAAAAAAATTAAAAAGTGGGTATTACTATTCATAATGGCTAGTTTTAATAATATTTTAATAGCATATCCTTGTTTAGTGAAACTCGGTATTGCGTACAACGCAAGCTATCGAGGAAGGCCGTGATTGCGTGTAAAGCAAGCCAAGCTAGTGTTTTGTGTAGTGAAATATTCCTTTGATGATGTATATAACATAAAAACAAAATATTTCTCATAAAAGTCTTGTGTGTTACATAGAAGCAGTTGTGTCTCAGGAATCCCCTATGATAGTGTCAGAGGTGTGAAGGTTCCATGGTCTCACAGGCTACAATATGCGGTTCGTAGCTGATTTCACTCGAGTTGAGACTCCTATGATAGCATTAAACCTAAAGGATCATGCATTCATATGGACAGATCAGTTTATGGTATCTTTCGAGTATCAAAAGGAAATGTTAGTGAGTTCTCTAGTTATTTGTCTTCCAACAGAGGGATTTTAGTTTGAAGTTTTCTGCGATGCTTCACAACTAGGGTTAGGATGTGTTCTAATGCATCAGAGATCAGTTATTTCTTTTGTGTCTCGGTAATTTCATCCCCCTAAACATAATTATGCCACCCATGATCTTGATTTGGGAGCCATGGTGTTTTCTTTGAATCTGTAAAGACATTACCTCTTTGGAGAGCACTTTATGTTTTTCACTGATCATAATAGGTTGAGGTATGTTTTCTCCCAACATGACTTGAACATACATCAGTGTCGATGGATGTTGTTATTGCGGGAATACAACATCAAAATATCATACGCACATGGAAAGGGGAATGTTGTTGCTGATGCGCTGAGTCGAAAGTCACGTAGTGATGTAGTGCATGAATTTTGTGATTCCTAGAGAGTAATGGAAGAACTATCAGCAATACATCTTGATATGGGAGAATTTGGGTGTAGAGGTTGTTGTTTTATGATGACAGTGTTGTCGTCTTTGGTGCATTATGTGGAAGAATCCCAGTTGGAATATATAGCAGTGGAGGTCTGGAGAGAAAAAGTTATTTATGGTGAGGCACTTTATGGTTGTTATGAGGATGAACAACACTGATTTTTGTGACATTGAAAGATATTTGTTCCTCTGACAACTCACAAGATGGTTATCCGAAAGTTTCATAGTCCCCCATTAGCAGTGCATCCTGGCATGAAAAAGATGTTCTGAGCCTTGAGGATCCATTTTTCGTGGCCTAGGATAAAGCGTGCAGTTTCGGAGTTTTTGTCTGAATGTTTGGTCTTTCAGAAGGTGAAGGTTGAACATTGTGTTCCTTGATGTCCCCTCCAACCATTAGATGTTCCTCAATGTATGTGGGAGGACATCACAATAGACTTTTTTATCAGTTTTCCTCGAGCTCGGGGAGGAAATAATGCAATTTTGGTGGTAGATGATCATTTAACAAAATCATCCCACTTCAGAGTAATCAAGGAGTCAAGATCAGTGGATGTTTTGTCTAGGAGGAATCTAGAGGATGGGTGAGACTTCATAGAGACCCAAGGATGATCATTTCTGATTGAGATCCTCATTTTACCTTTAGGGTGTGGAATGGTCTCCCATATTATTTTGGGTCTCAACTATGCCTTAGCAATGCTTTTCAACCTCAGAGGGATGTTCAGATAGAGCAGACCAAACGGACTCTTGAAGACATGTTACAGACTTGTGTACTGTATTTTGAAGGATTGTGGATGAGAAACTTACCCTTGGTAGAGTTCACAAACAATAATAATTTTCACTCCACCATTGGTATGTCAATGTTTGAAGACTTGTATGTAAGGATTTTTTGTTCTCCATTGTGCTGGACTGGGGTCAGAGAGTCAGCAATTCTCAGACTAAAACTAGTGCATAATACAACAGATATGGTTCATGTGATTCATGAGAGGATGATGATATCGCAGGATCGTCAAGAAATCGTATGCCGATCATAGAATGAGATCCTTAGAGTTTGATGTTGGGGATCACATGTTTCTTAAGGTGACTCCCTGTCATGGGCAGTGATGGTTTGGTCACGGGATTTAGCTTTCTCCTGAGTTTGTTAGGCCTTTCAAGGTATTAACTCATGTTGTAGTTGTGGTGTATCAAGTTGCACTTCCCCCAAAGATGATCCAAATAAACGATATTTTTCAGGTGTCACAACTCTAGCGTTATCTCTATAATGACTCTCATGTAATCAATTGGGGAGAGATCGATGTTGATGATAATGCGACCTTTGAGGAGTGACCTATGGAGATCTAAGACCGCAAAGAGAAGGTGTTGCCTAGGCATTCAATCCCCTTGGTTTATGTCTTGTGGAAACGCAATGGCATAGATGAGAGTACCTAGCAATGTGAGTCACAGACACAAGCTTAGTATCCACATTTGATTGATGTTTAACTCTTTTCATGTAACGATGTTCGAATTTTTTTTATAGACCTTTCGTGTTTATAAGTTGTATTTCTCTTATTGCTTCTTATGGATTTCTCTCTTTTGAGAGGTATCTCATAGGGTGGTTGTTCAAACTGCTTTTTTGTTTACTTTTATGATTTTCTGGAATTCATGAGGATGATAATGTTTTGAGAGGTATCTGATGTAATTTTATGGAACTCTCTGGTTCATTCCGTTGAGAAAATCTAGTGTTTGAGGTGTTCTAGTCGTCAATGAGACTTATCCCCAACACTTTTCCAATTTTTCAATTCTAAAAATAGTTCCATCAGTGAGATTGATGTGAACAGTTCAATCTCTAAGACCGATGTGAACAATTCCATCTGTGATACCAATGTCAACAGTTTAATTGGATCGGTCTGTCATTCTATAAATAGTACCATCGTATCCATCTCTCATTCTGTGAATGGTACCATCAGATCAGTCTCTCTTTCTGTGAACAGTACTGTTAGATCGGTATGTCATTATGTGAATACTACTATGAGATCATTCTATCCTACTGTGAACACTACCATCAAATCGATGAGTTATTTTTTTAACTATACCTTCGAATTAGATTGTCATTCTGTGAATAGTTCGATCAGATCAGTATGTCGTTCTGTGAACAGTAACATCAGATTGGTGAGTTGTGGATTGGCAAGTCTTTCTATGAACAATGTTTCTAGGATTAGTGAGTCCAATATCGGTGAGTCCAGGATTCATGAGTCCAAGATCGGTGAGTCATTTTGTGAATAGTGTTTCCAGGATTAGAGAGCCCAGGATCATTGAGTGTACAGTGTTTCTAGGATCGGTAGGTGTAGATTCTTTCTAGGATAATGAACAGTGTTTCAAACTTCCTACAGTTTCACCCATTTGACGTTCCCTTTGAATTAAAATGCATTAAAAGCATTTTTTTTAAGGACACTTAGGCCGATTCAAAGGCTATAACTCATTTATTAATTTTTCCTCAAGCTCAAGATGCTTTTACTCGGTCAAACATCATGGTTTAATGTGATCCGCTTTAAATGGAAATCTAGTGTATCTTAAATTGATGCTCTGTTAAATCTTCGAGAGGGATGATATAACTTCCTCCCTAGTTCTTCCTCCTTGTTATAAACTGTGAGACACTCGAACCATTCATTCCATCCCGTAAGAGTTTCATAATCAAGCATTTCTCCATAGATTTCTTCCACTCTGTTTTGATGCAACAAAGCAATATCGATCAATCTTCGATATAAGGAATGATCTATTGTCATTATTTTGGTTTCATCTCTTTCTGTATCACCTTTTTTATGGAATGTTATCTCCATGTTCTTAATAGTCTTCTCTTGTGTGTGGACCGGTGTGGTGGTGTCTCTGCATCCTCAGGTGGATACAGTTGTCACAGGGGGAGGAGATCGTAACCCGTTGTGTGGCTAGTTCTCATATAATGAATGTCAAGAACCATTTGAGGTAGGGGATTCATTGCTTCTCTTTTCTTTTAGGAGAAACTGTATAGTTAGCATGTTTTATCTCACTAGATCACAATGGAATTGACATAATAAATATTTGAACTAGATTAATAAATTAATATCGATCATGTATAGTTACCTATTTTTTCTAGATAGTATGATATCTATTCATGATTTGTTTTTTTTTGTTCTTGATGGAAATTGGTAAAGAATGTAAAACCATAATTAATTGATAACTGTTTGGCTAATGTTAAAGAGGCATGTAAATGAATCTAGTTCATTTTATTATAATTTTAAGTTAATCAAATTAATGCAGTACACATGTTTAATTATTTGCAATAGCTTATTATTTAGGTATCTAGAAGTTAGAACCTACATATAATAAATCAGTTAACGCAAGATGGATTAAATAACATGTTTTTTAATAAAAGATAATTCATTGTCGGGTTCTGAGTTACCCTTTTGCTTGTTTAATGGCCAAGATCCCAATTTATATGATGGTTGTTTTCCTACTGCTTGTGTTGTGATGTGATCCTGGAGGGCTATTGTGATATGTGGGGGAAAGGAGGCCTATTGGTTGTGGCAACAGTTGACACCTAGAGTGGCGAGATAAATCGTTTTCTCCATGTGGGTGTCGGGGAGGAAACTGAGGATGATGAAATGGGTTGGATATGAATGTTTGGATAATTGATGATTCTTATTGTTTTTTTCTCTACTTTACATTCCCCACTATACAAGGAAGCTGGTCCTTACCCTTCTTCTAAAAGGGGAAAAGACTCATGAGGTATTCCATGTGATTTTTGTGTTTAGATTCTCAAGGGAGGATGGGTCTACGCTCATTCTATAGGTGGGAAAGACTTGACGGGTAGTTCATCTATTCACCGTGATGATCCCCCTTGTGGTTAGTATCATAGAATGTTATCCTATAATGCTTGGGAATATGGGAATGTAATGCAGTAAATAAATAATTGAATAAATGATGTTAACCCATGGGGTTGGAGCTTGCTGGGGCGCAATGCAGAGGTTGTAATTTGATGAACAAGTGGACTTTGGTTGTGATGCTAATGAAATATAATGTGGAAATTATTGATGGTTAATTAATGTTTAAAGAATTAACTAACATAAATTGTAACTCATAGAAACGGAATGAAGTAATGTATTAAGGATCTTTAAATGGCTGTGTACTTATAGGAGACTTATTCTTAAAAGGGGAAGCTAGGAGTCTGAGAGACGTTAACTGCAGTTGAGTCTAAGACTTGGTTATGCCCATAGTGTGGTTGTGATCAATATTATATTTGGTAATTTTGGTGTTTATATACGCTACTCCACCCAATCAGTTAGGGTAACTGAAACCCCTAGGGATTCTGAGCCTTAGGGGGTGTTTTCTCCAATATTCCAGTGGGAGGATGGATAGATGACTATCCCCTTTGTCCCCTCTCTCTTCCCTTGGTAGTTACTTTTACTGGTTGTAAAAGTGGTTAGTTTTCCAAATATATGTGTGTAGAGGGTCGTAATGTCTTGTGGTTATTCACACACATATATTCTGGATATAGTTTCTTATGAACTACTATAGGTGAAACCTGTAAAGGCTATAATGGCTTGAAGATCCTTACATGGTGTAAGGGCTATAATGGCTAGATGTTTAATGCTCGACATTCGATACACGTTATGAAAGCTATGGTGTCCCCCAGAAACTACATGGTTACTTTTCTTTCAGGGACGTGGTGGTTTTGTTACACAAGGTGCATGTTGTGGTACTTCTCCCACATGTCAGTGGGCAATCCTTTTTGGGGAGACATGCTTAAGACGTGCGACGTTATGGTAAAGCGGTGAACCAGTGGGGATATAGTATCAGGGTACCCTTGCTATTCTTTATTATATTATATACTCTTGTATGCATTACATGGTGAGAGTAACCATGGTGAGACTGGGAACAGTATATACCTATTGAGGAGATGAGTTAGTTTTACATGCTATTCAATGTGCTTTTGTTTGATTTCTTTACATTTATATGAGAGGCTCTAGGGAGGATCCTACTGAGTATACTATTATACTCACCCTATCTATATATAAATCGTTTTTCTGGTCACTTGGAGCAGGTTGGAGATCAAGATGGTTACCACTTTCTTGGGGTTGCATGAGCAGTCAAGGCTTATGGTTACTGGTGTTTTTTACTTTCCTTTGGTATTTTAAATTTTTTCCCCTTTCATTTTCTGTAGTTTTTCATGACATTACCTATGTGCACTTGGGTTTTCTTTTATATTTTATTTTGAGATGAAGTTGGTTGGTGACTATCTTAACTCTCTCTTTCACATGTGATCTCTTATAGGGTAATGCCTCCCTTCTTTGTGTTTAAAATACCCTCGGTGCTGGTCACCAACCCGGGGCCTATTGGAGGCGGGACATGGGGTTCATTATCTCCCTTCTCAAATTGTCCACCCAGGAGGGGTAAACATTGTGGGTAGGGGGTCATGAAACATAAAAAATGAAGTATAATAATTTTCATGTGATATAGAAATATGGCGTGTTGTTGAAACAAAACATTACAAGGAACTCTGGAACAATCATAATTATAAGAAATCATTATATAGTGGTTCATAATTTAAAATAATATAACCCATTTCAATGAAGATAAAGTGTTACTTTAAACAACAAAAATGTTTCTTAGGAATCATAACTATAGATCCATTAGTGGATTGAGTATCATAAGTCATGGACCATTATTAACTCACGACTCACAACTGAGGACCCATTTTTATCTCATCAAGTATTAACCCATAAAAAATGAATTAGAGGTAAATATAAAACCATGCTAGTAACGCCCTGACCCTAGTTACATAGATTCGGTGCATTATTACATAACATTAGCGTGATCACAAGAAAGATCAAGTCCTGAATGACCAATTAGTTTAGTAGCCTTGTAATAACTAGATACATTCATAAAGTTTATATTACATCATAAAATAAAAACTACAACAATATAGTCTCCATAGTCCACACTGTTATCCCCTCATACAATCCCTGCAGGTCATTCATAAAATACTTCTTCAAATCCTGGGAAATATAAAACAAAGAAAGGGGTGAGCTCAAATGCCCAGTAAGTATAACAATATAGTGGAAACATTCATAAATAAGCATAAACATTTATAGAAATGTATAACTAAAACAAAAGCCTTTTAAAACTTGAACTTCAGCAAAATATGGAAGAAATAAAATGAAATAATTCCATATTATTTTTCACATTGATATTCTACTAGTCGAATAATCACATGAAATATCAATAAACACTTTCATGATGATGGAATTCATAATGCCATACTATCATAACCACATAGTCAAGGCCTCATTCCAAGACTAAAAAATTTGATTTTTTCAAGGCCTTGTGCCAAGACACTAGTTTTTGTCTTGATACCTACCGATGCATCGAGGAGCTATATCGGGCTCCACCCATCACTTATTAAGTCCATTGCATTCATCATATGAACAGGTTTAAACATAACATAAACATTCGTATTAAAACTAGAATATGAAATGTCAATACTTTTTCCATAAACCATGAATGATATAAAAATAACACATCCACAGTAAAACATATCAAAAAACATTCAATATAATATGGACGTTTTTTAATCATAATAAATCGACTTCAAATAAGCTTAAAATCCATCCAAGGATGTTGACATAGATGAAATCAAAACTATTTGAGAGAAATATCTATTTTTTTAAATAATTTAAAAGTCACATAATTATAAAATAAAACATTTAATTTGAAAATATCATTATAAGCTTGTAATCGAAGCTTCTATGATTTTATTATGGTGGAAAATAGCTTCACCCGTCGTATAAGTTAAAAAAAGATTCTTACCTCAATTTTGTCAAAAAGGTTAAAAAGGACCTTGTTTGAAAAACGACGGAAAGATTACTTATAAACCTATTATTAAAAGTCGAAAAAGGTTATAAATGAATTTAACCCATATTCTATTATATATTAAGAATTATTTGAATACATTTTTAAGAAACATGGATGTGGATGATAAAGAAGTCCCAGCAGATTATTACGTATAAACAACCTTGGATAATGAAGAGATTGCGAAATAAACCCTTACCTTGTACTTTTACTTGGTTGGGGGTAGGTTAACCTCTTGTATAATGGTGAAATAATTGTTATTAAATTATAAAAGAACCATATACATTAATATGATATCATATATGATCTTTTATCATTACTTTGTAAATAATATCTTAGTATTATCGTCGTTTCGGGTGTTAACTAACTCGTATATGTTTTGTTACATAAGTCGGGTTTGTTATGGATAGGTTTTATCTTATTCATATCCAGAATGATATCAAGTCCTTAAACATTATTTTTAATCATCAAATGATTATTATACTTGAATGGATACGATGGAGAATGAATCTCATCGTGTTCGTGGAGACGGTAGTCCGTACGTACGCACGAGCGACAATATCATTCTTTTGATATTAAAATAACATATAATTGGATGTTATATCATATATAAATAATTATTATCATGTTATATTTATTATTTAAATTAATTAAACATCATTATTATTCCCATCAGAATTATAATTTATTGAATAACAATTACACCACGACATGGAGACGGTAAGCCGTACGTACGCACGTATGGTGACATGTCATTCAAAGGATGGATAGAAAATTGAATATGGTTGTAAAATATTTATAATAACATCATAGTATATATAAGATACTGGAGTTATTATTTTAGAATGGGAATTACAAAGCAATAAGAAGTTGAAGAAGAAATTAACATGAAAGAGGGTGGTGAAAACATTACCTCTTCTCCGGGTTCTTCATTTTTATTTGATCATAAGGGATCCATAGGTTGGCTTACTGATCAAACTAATGACTCTATGTTGAAGTGAGGGAAGTTGAGAGAGTATTTGGGTAGGTTTTGGCCGAGACAAAAGGCTTTGAATGTGTGAATTAGTGAGAAGGGGTAGTTCCCTTTTATAAGAGGGGTGAGGGGCACCTTTGGAAAAGCAAGAAATATTATTTTATAATAAATTCATAGTCGGTTTGTAATGGCTCCAAAGTGGATTATTTAAAGGTTAAGGTAGGTATAGATCGAAAAACACTCAACCAATAGGTTTTAGGCTGGTTTTGGACACTATATTAACTTTATCTATTAGTTTTAACTCTTAGTTAATTAGTTTACCATTTACCATGTCATTTTTTATTTTATATTATATAGTTAATAAACATACATATACATCCAAGAGACCCCCAAGTTTTCCATCAATGATACAAATATCATGTTATAAGTCTCTTGGCTTAACCTTAGATATTTAGGAATTTAATATCAATTAATAATATATTATTTTTTAAAAACTACTTTATGTCAATTTTGACACTATTGAGAAATTTGTTTTTGATAATTTCATAAATGCATTATTACTTCGAAATAAATTTATATAACCAATAATAATATTTCATAATAACCTAAAAAATTAGTGTAAATCATAAAAAGTCTCAAAATACATTTATTTTGATATTTATAATTTTAATTATTTTAATATTTCATTAATTAGGTAATTACTACATCACCATTTTGTCATAAATTAATTAAATTATATAATATCTAAAAATTATAAATAAAATACCATTATGTATGATATATTTTTAGGTTTCTAATTAATATTTATAATCGAATTTATCTTATGTATAACCCTATATTAAAAATGTTTTAGTAAATAAACTTTGATTTTAACTCTTTTAACTCTTCTTTGAATTAAATAATAATAATTGCCCTAATCTAATCCAAATGGACCTAAATGATAATATTTTATTCCTATGGTGGTTTTTGGTCGAGATACATTTGTCCAATAGAATTAGGATATGTGTTAGGGTAATATTAATATCATTTTTACCCTTAATTAACCTATTTACTTTTAACCGTGGTAAATAAAAGTAAAAACTTACTATTCACCAAAAATTATTTTCATCTCATTGAACCACATTTTACTCCTTGATATTAACCGTGTATATTAGATTTTCTAAATTCCATTCACAGAAGCGGTAAAATTATGTTTTATGTGAATTTCCAAATTCTCCTAGGAGGTGGGTAAAAGACGGTGAAAAGTTCATAAAAATTTTTATATATCTAAAATTATTCTAATATAACTCCAATGGATTACATTGAACTTATATAGGTATTATGTGTCTATTTTTTCCTTAATTGAATTTTTGTAAAATAAATTATTATTTAAATAAAAAATTCGTTTTTAAACTATAACTCAGTGTTTTTCACTATTCATCAAAAATTTAAAGATTTCAGAAAAATAAAAAAATTTCACCCTAGGCTAATTTCGATATTCCGAATCCAAAAATAAAGTCCATTTTGAAAGATAAAATTTATAAAATTTCAAAAGTGGGTATTACTATTCATAACGGCTATTTTGATTGGTTGTGGTGTGTGTATTAGAACTCGAAGTAGCATACAACACACGCTATTGTATTATTCAAAAGGAAGCGTACCGTGGAAGCTTGGGGTGTTACATTCTCCCCTCCTTAAAATAATTTCGTCCTCAAAATTTCTAGAATACTACCGCAAGAAAAGACTCGGGTGGTTCTTCATCATAAGTTCCCCGGGTTCCCATGTTACCTCTTCCATCTTATGGTTTCTCCACAAAACATTTACCAGACGAGTCATCCGGTTTCTCCGTGCTCGTTCTCTAGTATCAAGAATCTTGATGAGCTCTTCGCAATAAGAATGATCAGGTTCCCGCTCTAATTCCTCATAGGTGAGTACATGTGTTGGTTCAAGCATATATTTCTTTAACAGTGATATGTGGAACATATTGTGATCTTTGGAGAGACTTGGCGGCATTGCCAAATGGTAAGATACATCCCCAATTCATTCTAGAATTTCGAAAGGACCGATGTACCTGGGACTCAATTTACTTTTCTTTCCAAAATGTAAAACTCTCTTCCATAGAGATACCTTCAAGAAAACCTGATCTCCCACCTGAAATTCCAAATCCATTATTCTGTTTTCAGCATAGCTCTTCTGCCTATATTGAGCTGCTTTGATGTGGTTTTGGATTACCTTCACCTTTTCCATCGTTTCCTCCACCAGTTCTAGGCCTACAAGTTTTCTTTCACCAACTTCATCCCAACAGGTTGGTGTGGGACATCTCTTTCCATATAACGCTTCATATGGTGCCATCTGAATACTCGAATGGAAGCTATTGTTATAGGATAATTCTACCAGAGGTAAATATTGATCCCACATACCATGAAAGTCATGCGAGCAATATCTCAACATGTCTTCTAAGGTTTGAGTAGTCAATTATGATTGTCCATCTATTTGATGGTGGTAGGTAGTTCTCAAATGAAGTTCGGTATCCAAGACCTTCTGAAGACTCTTCCAGAATCTTAAAGTAAAATGAGGATCACAATCAGAAACAATCAATAGGGGTACTCCATGAAGTCTCAAAACTTCATTGATATATAGTGTTTCAAGACGTTCGAGTGGTAACTCTTATCTTATAGAAAGAAAATGTGCTGACTTGATAAGACAATCAATAATGACCCATATTGCATCATTCCTTCTAGGAGTATTTGGTAGCCCCATGACAAATTCCATCAAAATATTATCCCATTTCCACTTAGTTATGGGAAGAGGTTGCAATACTCCACCAGGTTGTTGCCTTCTAGCTTTCACTTGTTGAAAAACTATACATCGTGACACAAAATAAGCAATCTCCCTCTTCATGTTGTCCCACCAAAAATGTTGCTTAAAATCTCTATACATTTTGGTGCTCCCAGAGTGTATAGAGAAATTGAAACTATGAGAATCATCTAACAATTACATTTTTAAATCAGGTATATCGGGAACATAAAGTCTTTTTCTGAATTTAAAAATTACTTCTTCATACACATTGTCTCTCAATCTCCGATCATTCATAGCTTTAATCTTCTTTTGAAATTCTTCATCGTTGGTCTAAGAACTCTTAATCCTTTCTAGTAAAGATGGTTTGGCAACCATTTTAAAAAGCACTGATGTTTCACCTTCTATGGTTATACCCATTTCCATCTTCACTAGATACATGATAATTGGATCCCTTTCAATTCTCATATTGTTCAAAACTCCATGATCTTTTCTACTCCCAGAATCTGCCACCTTATTTTCCTTCCCCATGTGGTAGTGTATCATACAATCATAATCCTTGAGTAATTTAAGCCATCTCCTTTGCCTCGTGTTGATTTCTTTTTGTGATAAAATATACATCAAACTCTTGTGATCAGTATAAATCTCACATTTTTCACCATAGAGGTAGTGTCTCCATATCTTCAAAGCAAAGATCATAGATACTAACTCGAGATCATGATTAGGATATTTTTTCTCATGAATTTTCAACTATCGTGATGCATAGGCAATAACCCTATCATTCTGCATAAGGACACAACCAAGTCCTTTCTTCGATGCATCACTATAAATAATGAACCCATCATTCCTCAATGGTAGATTCAATATAGTAGCATTGACTAATCTTCTCTGTAGTTCTTCAAAACATTCTTCACACTATTTTTTCCAAACAAATGTAACCCTCTTACATGTGAGCTTTGTTAATGAGTTAGACAATCGGGAAAAATTATGGATGAAACGTCGATAATAACCGGCTAAACCAATAAAACTACGTACCTCAGTTATACTCATAGGTTCTGTCCATTCTTGGATTACATTGTTCTTATAAGGATCAATAGGGATTCCATATTTAGAGACAATATGTCCATGAAAAGAAATCTCCTGAAGCCAGAATTCACCCTTGCTAAACTTCCCATATAATTCATGTCTTCTCAGAGTCTTCAGGATAATGTGCAAGTATTTTCATGATCCTCGTATATTTTGGAGTATACCAAGATATCATCAATAAATACCACCACAAAATCATCAAGATATTCCTTGAAAACTATATTCATTAGATCCATGAATACAGAGGGTGAATTATTCAGCCCAAAAGGCATTACCTTAAACTCGTAATGCCCATACCATGTTCAAAATGTTGTCTTTAGAATGTCTTCCTTCTTCACACACAACTGATGGTATCCAGATCGATGTTAAATCTTTGAAAAATATTTATCTCCATGAATTTGGTCAAATAAATCATCAATGTGAGGCAGGGGTACTTGTTATTTATTGTTATAACATTGATCTCCCAGTAGTCGATACATAACCTCATAGATCCATCTTTCTTTTTATCAAAATTAACATGGGATCCCCACAGAGAAACACTAGGGAGGATAAATTCATTATTGCTCAATTCCTCTAGTTGTTTCTTTAGTTCAACTAATTCCATAGTGGCCATTCTATAAGGGGTCTTCGATATAGGCCTTGATCTAGGAATTAAATTAATGGAAAACATAACATCTCATTCTGAAGGATGTCTAGGTTAATCTTCTGTAAACACATCTACATATTCTTTCACAATAGGTAAATCCTCTATTTGAACATTCATTTCCTCACCCAAAATAATTTCATTCTCTTCCTCCAAAATAATTGAATTTAGTTGAGCCACTAGGGGTGGATCTAGATAAGAATTAGGTGGTGACGATTCTGCTCTAAAGATAAGGTGTTCCTTATCATCATCATCAAAAATTGTAACCTCCTTATTATTACAATAAATCTTCACATCATGGTCTAAATGACAATCCATACCGAGGATTATATCAAACTAAATCATAGGTATGACGATGAGATCAGCGGATAAAGAACATTTATGTGATTTAATGGGGACTGATTCACAAAACATTGTTGCAATGATACTTTCCTTAGGTGTTTTAACTGACAACTCCCTTGTTAAATCAAATTGTAAATATCTAATTTTCTTAGAAAATTGGGAAGATATGAAATAATTTGATGATCTAGAATCAAATAATGCATTTGATAAACTTGAGGAATTCATTAAATTACCTTCCACCACATCTTTCGGAGCTTCTACCTCAGCATTATTGATAGCATAAGCTTTTCCTTGATTTCTTTTCCTTTTCTAAGGTAAGTTACCATTATTATTAGGAAATTCATTTGCATAATGTCCCATCTCCTTGCAATTGTAGCATTGGATATTGGTATCTTCCTTCATCCCCTTGCAATCACGAGCTTAGTGGCCTTTTTCACCACACTTGTAACAGACTCCCATTCCTTTTATGCAAGTATTGAGGGGTTTCCTTCCACATTAATTATGGTATGGATATTCAAATTTTCCCTTCTTCCCCTAATTTCCATTCCCAGATTAATCTGTAGATCTCTACTTCTCTTTGATTTCTTTAACGTCATAAAACTTAGAGAATTATTTTTCTGTCTTGATAGCACATGAGACAATGTCTTCGTACAACAAGAAGGATTGTGAGACTAATGCTCGATGGAGAAATGGTTTTAACCCATCAAAGAAACGATCAATATTACTTCTTGGGTTATGTATATAATCACCAGTATACCTTTCTAACCTTGTAATGTTAGCCTCTTTGTTTGCGACATTCGCATCCTCCTTTTGTCTCAGACTCAGAAATCGTCTTTCCATATCTGCTCGATGGTCACGAGGAAATTATTTTTCTAAATAAAGATATTTGAACTCCTTCAATTCCATATTTGATACTTCATCATCTTCCTTCATGTTTTGAATCATTGGCCACCATTGATCAGCATCTCTAGTGAGGCGGTAAAATTCCATGATAACTTTTTCCCTTTCACTACTCCCCAAAGCCTGAAACATTTTCTCTAGGGAATTTATCCATTGCTCAGCTACTAAGGGATTGGAACTCCCATTTAATGTTGGTGGTTGTTGCCTCATGAATTGATCTAACATTGATCCTCCACGCTGTGGATCAGGGTGCTCTATACGGGTATTATTCATAACTTGAGTGAGTTTTCCATGTATGGTGATTAGCTGATCAGCACCAATTGCATCACCAGCTCAACTATAATTATCTTGAGCTAGAGGGAAATCCCTACTTGGAGTGCGTGCATTGATAAGGTGTCCATTTCTTCCACTAGCCACCATTTTCTAATCAATGGCATAAACTAGATCATTTTATGAATCAAAATACATAATTCTATACTTATAAAACACTTAACATAAATTGAACTATTTATGGATATAATCCATAATCATAAAAATGTTTTCTCTGAGGAAGTATATACTCATAAAACCTTCATAATGAATTGTAATGAAAATGAGAGTTATCCTAAGCATATCCCCTGGGAGTGTCGTAACCAAGAGTGCAGCAACGCCCGTTGTTGTGCACCAGTTCCTGTTCGAGTCTAGCTCAAAGTGGTGTTTTCAGGTTTTACCCCTAAGTACATCTGTGCCAGAGCCGCCTCTACCGGCTCGTATCCAGACAAGGATGTATTTCTCAGAAAACTCAAAAAATGTCTACAATACCAAATTTCTAGGAAGTTATTATATACTAATCCTCAATGTCCATCTTAGGTCTATGTGCTATAATCAGAGTTTTTCTAAATCTAGCATCCAAGGTTTGTACTGAACTTCCTCTGATACCAACTGTAATGCCCCGACCCTGGTTACCCAGAGTCGGTGCATTATTAAATAACATTTCCATGATCACAAGAAAGATAAAGTCTCGAAATACCGATTAGTTTAGTAAACTTGGAATAACTAGATACATTCACAATGTTTACATTACATCATAAAATGAAAACTACAACAATATAGTCTCCATTTTCCACACTATTATCCCCTCATACTATCCATGCAGGTCATTCATAAAATACTTCTTCACATCCTAGGGAAAAAAAAACATAGAAAGGGGTGATCTCAAAATCCCAGTAAGGATAACAATATAGCGGAAACTTTCATAAATAAGCAAAACATGTAGGGCAATGTATAACTAAAAAATGCCTTTTAAAACTTGAAATTAAGCATAATATGGTAGATATAAAATGAAATAATTCCATATACTTATTCAAATGGATATTCTACTAGTCGAATAATCAAATGCAATATCAATAACCACTTTAATAATGATGGAATGTATAATGCCAGACTATCATCACCACATAGTCAAGGCCTCGTGCCAAGACTACAAAATAAGATTTTGTCAAGGCCTTGTGCCAAGACACTAGTTTTTCAAATGAGACCTACCGATGCATCGAGGAGCTATAGCAGGCTCCACCAATCACTTATTAAGTCCAATGCATTCCTTATATGAACAGGATTAAACATAACATAAACATTCATATTAAAACTTGTATATGAAATGTCAATAATTTTTCCATAAATAATGAATGGTATAAAAATAATGCATCCACAGTCAAACATATCACAAACCATCAATACAATGTAAAAGTTTGGTAATCTTAATAAATCAACTTCAAATAAGTTTAAATCCATCAAAGGAAGTTGACATAGATGAAATTAAAACTATTTGAGAGAAATATATTTTTTTTAAATCATTTAAAAGTCACATAATTTTTAAATAAAACATTTAGTTTGAAAATATCTATATAATCTTTTAAGGGAAGATTATAAGATTTTATAATAGTGGAAAATAGCCACACCCGCCGTATAAGTTAAAAAAATTCTTACCTTAATTCTGCCAAAAAGGTTAAAAAGGACCTTGTTTGGAAAACGATGGAAAGATTCATTCATAATCCTCTTATAAAAAGTCAAAAAATGGTATAAATGACCTTAACCCATATTATATTAAATAGTAACAATGTTTTGAAATACAATTTTAAGAAACATGGATGTGGATGATAAAGAAGTCCCAGTAGATTATTATGTATAAACAACCTCAGATAATGAAGAGATTGCGAAATAAACCCTTACCTTGTACTTTTCCTTGGTTGGGGGTAGGTTAAACTCTTTTATAATGGTAAAATAATTTTTATTAAATTATACAAGAACCATATACATTAATATTATATCATATAAGATTTTTAACATTTCTTTGTTAATAATATCTTAGTATTATCATCGTTTTGGGTGTTAACTTACTCGTATATGTTTTGTTACGTAAGCCATGTATGTTATGTATAGGTTGTATATTATTCATATCCATAATGATATAAATCCCTTAAACATTATTTTCAATCCTCAAATGATAATTTTACTTGAATGGATACGATGGAGAATGAATCTCATCACGTTCGTGGAGACGGTAGTTCTTACGTATGCACGAGTGACAATATCATTCTTTTGATATTAAAATAATATATAATTGGAAGTTATATCATATATAAAGAATAATTATCATGTTATATTTATAATTTAAATGAATTAAACATCATTATTATACTCATCCAAATGATAATTTATTGAATAACAATTACACCACGACGTGGAGACCGTCAGTCGTACGTACGCATGTATGGTGAAATGTCATTCAAAGGATGGATAGAATAATGAATATGGTTGTACCATATTTATAATAACGTAACAGTATATATAATATACTAGAGTTATTATTTTAGAATGGTAATAAAAACTAATGAGGAAGTTGAAAAAGATAGGAACTTGAAAGAGGGTGGTGAAAACAATACCTATTCTTCAGGTTCTTTCTTTTGATTTGACCAAAAGGGCTCCTTAGGTTGGCTTTCTGATCAAACTAAGGCCTCTAGGTTGAATTAAGGGAAATTTAGAGAGTATCTGGGCTGGGTTTGGCCGAGCCAAAAGGCATAGAATGTGTTAATTAGTGAGAAGGGGGTGTGCCCTTTTATAAGAGGGGTTAGCGGCACCTTTGGAATATCTAGAAATATTATTTTATAATAAATTAATATTCAGTTACTAATGTCTCAAAAGTAGATTATTTAAAGTTTAAGGGGGTTATATGTTGAAAACCACTCATCCAATAGGTATTATACTGGTTTTGGTCACTATATTAACCTTATCTGTATGTTTTAACTCTTAGTTAATTAGTTTAACATTTACCATGTCATTTTGTATTTTTATATTATATAGGTAATAAACATACTATATACATCCAAGAGACACCCAAGTGGTCCATTAATGATAAAAATATCATGATATAAGTCTCTTGTCCTAGCCTTAGATTTTTAGGAATTTAATATAAATTAATAATATAATATTTGTTTTAAAAACACTTTTCTGTCAATTTTGACACTATTGGGATTTTTTTTATCATTTCATAACAGCATTATTACTTTGAAAAAAATTTATATAACTAATCATAATATGTAATATTAACCTATATAATTAGAAGAATTCATAAAAAGTCTCAAATTACATTTATTTTGATATTTATAATATCAATAATTTTAATATGTCATTAATTAGGTAATTACTGCATCACCATTGTGTCACATATAAATTAAATTATTTAATATCTAAAAATTATAAATAAAATACCATTATGTATGAACTATTTTTATCTTTCTAATGAATATTTAAAATAGAAATTATCTTCTTTATAACCCTAAATTAAAAATTTTTAAGAAAATAATCTTTGATTTTAACTCTTTTAACTCTTCTTTGAATTAAATAATAATAAATGTTCTAGTCTAATCCAAGTGGACCTAAATGATAATATTTTATTCCTAAGGTTGTTTTTGGTCGATATACACATCTCAACTAGAATTAGGACATGTGTTATGGTAGTATTAGTATCATTTTTACCCTTAATTACCCTATTTACTTTTAACCGTGGTAAATAAAAGCAAAAAGTTACTATTCACCAAAAATTATTTTCATCTCATTGAACCACATTTTACTCCTTGATATTAACCGTGTCTCTTGGATTTTTGAAATTACACTCACATAAGGGGTAAAATTTGTTTTATGGGAATTCCCAAATTCTCCTAGGAGGTGGGTAAAAGACGGTGAAAAGTTCAATAAAATTTTTATATATCTAAAATTATTCGAAACTTACTCCAATGAATTACATTGAACGTATATAGGTATTATGTATCTATTTTGTCCTTAAATAAATTTAAATAAAATAAAAAAATATTTAAATAAAAAATTCGGTTTTAAACTATCACTCAGTGTTTTTTCACGATTCATCAAAAATTGAAATTTTTCAGAAAAATACCAATATTTCACCCTAGGCTAATTTTGATATTCCGAATCCAAAAATGAAGTCCATTTTGAAAGATAAAATTTATAATATTTCAAAAAAGTGGGTATTACTATTCAGAACGGTTAGTTTGATCGGTTGTGGTGTGTGTGTTAGAACTCAAAGTTGCGTACAACACACCCTATTATATTATTCAAAGGGAAGCATACCATGGAAGCTTGGGGTGTTACAATGCTCCTTATAATTCATATATATATATATAATAAAAGATATAAACCCTTAATAATATCTTGAAAACCCTTGGAATGAAATGGGTTTCATATCATTTCCAATTGATATCGCATAACGTGATATATAAAATAAATAGTTTCTAATAATAAATTCAATCACCTAAAATGAGTATTCCATATTGAAATTTAGAATTTGATTCATAAAAAATTACTCTATAAGAGAAAAATAATTTATATTTCAATATTAAAATAGAATAAAAACATTTTTACTATTTAGAAAACATTTATAAACATTGTTGTATAAATAAGTTGTTATGTATCACTATGAAGAGAATAATTTTTCAAAAATTAAATGAAATAATTTTTTAAATATTTATTTTTAAATAAATAATAATTATGAATCCCTAAAAATTAAATAGTTTTTTCAAAAAAATGGTTTAATTTTTTGTAAACTATTATGTTTTAAAACAATCATCAATTATAGATTCTTTAAAGAATATTTTTTAAACCATTGATTACGTTTTTAAAATAAATGTTTTATTTCTAAAAAATATTAAAAATTACCTTTTTTATAGAAATTATTTACAATAAAAAATTTTGGAAAACCATTCTGAAAAATAAAAACTAAGATTTAGAAGTAATAACTCTCATTACAGTGAATGAATTTATTCACCTAGAAATGGTTAAAAATAGTTGCTTTGTAAAAAATGATATCTATAAAAATTTTGAAAAATCTATTCAAAAACTATTTTCAAAAAATTAAAATATTTTAAAAAGTTATAAATCAATTATTCAATACTAGATAGGGACATACATAAAATTAATTTGGATATTTATGGGTAACTTTTCTAACCAAAAATAAGAGGTGGGTTTGGTTTCACTTACAAGTGTAACATTCAGTAAATTAATTATCAAGATAAATGAATTTGAGATAAGGGATTTAAATAATATATAATAACTCTATGAGATTGATTTTTTTGCTTCTCTATGAGAAATATCATATAAATTCCCAAGATGGATTATTATTTATAATCAATCTTGATTTAAAAATGTGATTTACGATGAAAACTATATTCATTTGGTTACCCTTTGTCCCAAAGTCCTTTAATGAAAATAATTGATATACATATTTAATTAATTTGATACACATTTAATGTATCAAAAAATTAAATTTCATGGGATTTATATGCGCTTCAAAAATTAATTGGTAGATTGGGCCTGAGTCACAAAGATAAAAAATAAATGAGAAACCACTATGGATATCAAAATTCATTATGTATGAAACACTTCAAAGGGGGTTAATGGAATATAAATTAAATTCCACATTGATAGAGTAAATTATACATAATTTAACATGTGGGTATATTTTACCAAATTTTTAGAAATAAATTTTGAGAATAAGAATTATAACTCAATGAAAGGGTGTTGAGTTAAGAAACACAATTACCATTTAATCCTGATTAGTGGAATGTGATCTAAATTCATGTATAAAAAATATCTTAATAAAAAATAGAGAAAGATCTTAATATATTTTAAATTTTATAATCGTAAATATATATTTATTTATTTTAGATTAACAAGTTTGTTATTTTTAATTTTCATCATTTAGTGTTTCTAATTTTAATTGTTTTTCACATTCTTTATAATACTAATGATAATCGTAGTTCATTTAATAAAATTTTATTATTGTAATATTTTCAAAGATACTATAATGATATTTTTAATTATTTATAGTTTTAAAATTTTACTTCGAGTATGTTTTTATTTTTGCTCGTGAAAATATAATTAAAGAAGAACATGTTTTGGTTATTTATAATAAACACATTGTGGTATATTAATATTAACACAAATAATAATATAACCTTGGAATAACCTTAAAGTCATTATTTCCATTAATCAATAATAGTATTAGTAGATATGTTTAAATATTCATATAAGATATAAACATATTCTATGGTTCTTCTAGATGGTTAGACCTTCCCAAAAAATAACATTATATAATTAAAAGGAGATTATATTAAAGAGAATGATCATATTAGAATAAGATCATTATTAAAAAATGATTAATAAAATTATTTTTATTTTTATTATGTTGAATAATAGATTAATATATATTTATTAATAAAAAATACTAAAGAGATAGAAAATTAAATATATCACTTCATGGAGAGAAATAGTACCCACATGGCACAAATATTGTTTTCATTTTATATAGAATATGATAAGGGTTCGTAAATATTTATATTTTGTAAAATAAAAATATTGTTATAAAAAATATGATTTCATTAAATATCATTAATCAATTATACATGTATATATGTTAGAAAAAATATAATATGTCACTCTGGGAGGTGACAGTCTATATATAAACAAGATAGCATTTTCATTTTCATAAGGAAAAAAGAGAGAGTCTGGTAATGTTTATTTCATAAAAATAAAAATATCTCACTATATAAATTAAAACTATTCTATATTTTCAAAATAGTTAAGATATATATTTTTTAAATATATTTAATTTAAACTATTAGAGATTGATTAGTACCTATGTTGTTAATTTTAATTTCACATAAATAATCCCATGGAAATAGAAGACTAAAGAAAACATCTTATGAATAGAAACTTATGGAAGTGGGGTATATTTATAGAAAATATAAAATGAGAATTTTTAAAATGGAAATTATAATTTTTATAGTGTCTTTAAAGCGGTGTTTGGATGCCCTTTTTTAGTGGAGGGAATGGAATTTCTGTAAATATCTTTTCATAATATATATAGAGTGGGTAATTCCAATGGACAATAGACTAAAAAGTGGAAAATAATGCATAGAGATATGCTTTTTTAAAAACATTCATAATAAACTCATTTTTAGGCCTAACTTTTTTCCTTTTACGGACTTTTCAACTCAGTAACACCCAGTTATAGGTTTTTATTTTTTCATGGATGTTAATTTTAACCAAATGAATTAATTTTAATGGACAAAATATATATTTAATTTTATACCAAATTTCATCTTTCTAATTTAGAATTTGGAAGCAATTTTCTCATATAAAAATTATAATTTTGAAAATAAATAATTTTAAAATTAATGCACAATAAAAGTAAATATAACATTTAGAAAAAAATGTACTTATAAGAAAAAAATTGTTATTAAGATACATATATCAATTTTGATGATTTATATTAAATTAATATTTTTATTTACCAAAATTATATGTTATATGGATTTAAAATATATCTGAAAACTGAATCCACCTTATGAATATTAATCTAAAATAAAAGGCTATAAATATTATTTATTGAAAAAAAATATTACTATATTTTCAAAACATTAAACATTTGTTTTGTAACATAAAAAAATATTTAAAATGTATGTTTTTACTTATCAAATACATATTTTATTATTAAACAAATTCTAAAAAATATAATTTAATTATTATATCCAAATGATTTTATAAAAAACATTTTATTTTTAAATACTATATATAAGACTATTTATTTAAAAAACATTCTTTTAATAAAAATACAAAAATGATACTCCCATCATAATATTTTTATCATGAATCAAAAAATGAATTATAATTTTTCATATTAAAATTCTAATATTATGGAATCTAACATTTAAAACATAATATATAATATAATAAAAAATGTTTTTAATAAGAAAATGAATTTTTTAGATTTATAATATTTTTGTACTTATTTCTTATAAATTAATAATTAAATTAGTGTCAATATATTTTTCATATAAATAAAAATATATTATCATCATTAGGGTATGATGTAATTATTTTTATAAAATAAAAATATATGGTGTCTAAAAATGGAAAATTTTATGAGAAAATATTTTTTTAATGATAATATGATATTATTATTTATTTAGTTATATAAATTGACTTTTATTCGTGAATTGAAATCAAAATTCTAATTTATTTTCTATTCTATATATATTTCAAATTCAGTTACATTTAGTTAACCCCTCTAATTGAATTATAACAAAAATATTAACTAAATTTAATATCATTTTTATTAAAATGTAACATGGTTTTGTTTTAGTTCAGTTTTTATTGTGAACAATAACATAGAACATGTAAAATTTATTTAATGGAGAATTATATATTAAATAATTAAGTAATACATTATCTCACTATAAATAAATTATGTTCTTCACATTTTTATTACAACTCACTAAGGAAATAGTTATGGTTTTCCTAAGTTATACATGACTCGGGATTTAACTATTAATGGTATATAAACCGATTTATCTTGGGTAAGACAAACCAACTAGTTTATTCATTCATAATATTAGTTTCCAAATAATATGATTTACTCAAAGCATTTAAACTAAAAATACCTCATATTTGGTTATTGCAACGTATATAATGGAATTGATTTTCATAGATATTTCATAGTCATCCCTACAGTGATAGGTAATCACAATTTGATTTAAGATATGAATTTTCATTTCCCATTTTTTAATATAGAGTACTTTTAGTGATATACAGTCCATTTCCATAAAGATATAAAATCTATCATAATGAAATATGAATATGAATTATATTCCCACAAAAATACAACTTGGAATACATAAATATTGAAACTAAAAGTTTTATTTTATTTTTAAATCATTAAGTTCATGATATTATTCTATTAGAAAAATTTATGATCTACAGGAGTTTACTGAATCAAAATCTGGCAAGACATCCACAAATCTAGAATGGTGGATAATTATGCCTCAATTATCCTAATCACGTTCAGAATTACTCATCACGTATATTGAACATTATATTTTTTTTGAAGTTGAAGAGGTATGTTGTCCTTCTTTACCCTTAGGTTAGGTAATTGACTAAGATAATGCCCAAGTTCACAACACTTTGTATAACAAACTATTATTAGAAAATTCATATGAACATTATTTTTTCTCTATTATATGAATCAAACTCTAAATTTTTCCTCAGTAATTATATCCTCTATACACTCTGTTAATACACATAATACACCATATAGTTCCTTTGAGACATTTTTATACCTTTTTCTTATAAAAATATCATCATGTAGGAAATTGAATCTTCTTTTTTTAGCGCATTCATCACTTAGACCTCTATGAAATTATATCATTCTATTTTTTGGTGTGTTTTTAAATATAATTATTTTCATGTTTTTTACCATAATAAATGATATTAGGTGATTTGTAACAACATTTATTCCTTCTCCATGTCTTATGTCCTTGGGTTATTAGTTGGGAAAATCATGCCATTTACAATAAAATACTTTCTTAAAATGATTCCACCCATCTCCGTCAATTAATAAAACCATGTTGTGTTAACATAAGAAATGAAAAATTAACATTGTAAGAGTACTATCATAAATAATATCATGGAAAACCAAACATTGAAATGCATTTCACTTCTAAACTGTCATGTTGTATTATAGTTTAAACTAAATAACTATCAATTCAATCTTAGTATATTTATGTTGGGTTCCCAAATATTGTATAACCTAATTCCATTTTATAATGAATCATTCATAGTTACTTGTACTGATGATTTGATTGACCAAATAATATCATTTTTTAGTGTCAATACATGTATACATCTTGCATAATTTTTCGTGAATAGGGTGATGACGAAGTTAATACCCAAACCAACATTTCATGGTTATTACCCCTATGTGTATATGTGTCAGAGCCTATATCCACTTGTTTGAATCCAGAGTGTAATTTCATTACAATAAACCACATAATCTCCACATTACCAAAATTTATATATTTTACCTTATTATTTACACTTATCCCTATGGTTCTTATTATTTATATAAAATTAAAATCTTTAAAAAAATAACTATATTAATCATATAAAATAAATAAACTATTACTAAAAAAACTAAACCCATCATTGTTACCAACTGTGGGGACCCATAAATTCACACTCAGTTCTAGTGCTAAAATAATATACTTTGTACATAGTCTTGAATATCAATTGAGATAAACAAATATATATATATATCTTCATTTTACAGTAATTTCCATAATAAGGATATTATTTTTTACAGATAATTTAACAATCAAAACTACTAAATGATTTATGACATTTAGAATTACCTATATATATCATAACAAGAAACTATTACACAATCATAATCATAAAAACCATTAAATAATTGTTCAAGTATGTAATGGACCAAACCTCTCCGGTCCATTCCATTATGAAGATATGGTATTTGAGGTGTTCCGGGAGGACAAGGTGACTTATCCACATCACTTTTCTAATTTTCCAGTTCGGTGAACAGTCCCAATGGTAGACGGTTGTGAACAGTGCAATGGTATCCTTATTTGAATAGTGTCATTGGTAACCATCTATGAATAGTTCTATCAGTGAATAGTTTTATCAGTAACCTCTCTTTCCTTTTCAAAACTTCCATTTCTCTGAACAGTTCGTTCGGTGAATAGTACTATCTATGTGGTCTAACGGTAACCTCTTTCTGTAACCTCGAACGGTAACCTCTATTTCCTTTTCCAAATTTTGAGTTTTGTGAATAGTGTTTCCCTAATGGTGACCTTTAAAAGGTGACCTTTTCTTTCCTTTTCCAAATATTGAGTTCTATCAATAGTGATTCCATAATGGTGACCTATTCTTTCCTTTACCAAATTTTGACTCTTGTGAATAGTGTTTCCATAACGGTGACCTTCGAACACTGACCTTTTCTTTCATTTTCCAATTTTTTAGTTGTGAACCGTGTTTATAGAACGATGACTTTCTAATGCTGAGGTTCATCAATAGTGTCTAATGGTGAGGTTCAAAAATAGTGTCTAATAGTGAGGTTCATGAAGAGTGTCTTACGGTGAGGTTTATGAACAGTTTCTAACGGTGAGGTTCATGAACAGTGTTTTTACATTGCCAAATTTTGAGTTTGTGAACAGTGATTCTAGTATCCTACCGTTTATCCCCTTTAGCGTTTTCCTTTGACGTAAAATGCATTTAAAGCCTCATTTTAAGGACATTAAGGACAATTCAAAGGCTATAAATCCTATATTAATTATTCCTAAGTCTCTGGATGTTTTTACTTGGTCAAACTATGTCGTTTAATGTGATCTTTATTTAATGGGAAATAAAGCGTATCTTAAACCGGCGCTCCATTAAATCATCTTAAAGGAAGGGATATCTTCCTCCCTAATTCTTACTCATTCTTCTCAGCTATGACATGCTAAAACCATTCATTATATTCCATAAGAGTTTCATAGTCAAACATTCCGCCTTGGATTGGTTCTTCTCTATTTTGATTCAACCAACCTGTATCGATCAATCTTCTATATAAGGTTTGTTTTATCGTCGTTCTTTTGGGGTTCATCTTCTCCTATTTCTCCTTAACATATTATAGAATATAATTTCCATGTTTCTAATGGGGTTTTATTGGGTTTCATTTGGTGCAGCCATACCATGGCATCCTCTGGTGGATGTAGTTGACACAAGAGGAGAATCATGAATCGATTGTTAGATAATGAATGTCATGAACTCTTTGAGGTAGGCGATTCATTGTTTCTCTTTTCTTTTATGTGAAACTATATTGTTATCATTTTTTATCCCAGTATACCACAATGTAATTGACATAATAAATATTTGAATTGGATAAATAAATTGATATTGTTCGTATGTTATTTCCCCTTGCATTCTAGATATTGTGATATCCATGCTTGTTTCATTTAGCTGTTCATTCATGATGAAAATTGGCAAGGTACATAAACCAGAATTAATTAATAACTGTTGGCTATGGATAAAGAGGCATGTAAATGAATCTGGTTCTACTGGTTTTAATTTGATGTTAATAAAATTAGTGTAGTAATAATGTTTAATTATTTGTGATATCTTACTGATTAGGTTTCCCAAATTTTGGAACCTATGAATAATAAATCTGTTAATTCAATCTGAATTAAAGAACTGATTGTTTGATAAATCCTTAATGGGTTTTGAGTTACCCACTTGATTGTTAAAGTTCCAAGAGACCAATTGGTTTGATTATTCTTTTCCTACTACTTGTGATGTGATGTGAGACTAGATGGTTGTTGTGATATATGGGGGCATGGAGACATTAGGTTGTAGCAGCATATGACACCTAGAGTCGTGAGATGCATCAGATTATGCATGTGGGTGTTGGGGAGGACACACAGGAAGATGGAATGGGATTGATGTGACTTTTGGATGCTTTCTGATCCTTATTGGTTGATTATCTTCTTTACATTTCCCCAATACTCAAGGCAGCTGGTCTTGCTTACCCTTCTTCCGAAAGAGGGGAAGACGATCGGGGTATGCCACATGATTTCCGTGTTTATCTTCTCAAGGTAGGAATGGTTTACACTCTTACTATAGGTGAAAAAGACTCAACAGGTAGTATGTCTACTGACCTTGTTGAGACCCCCTTCTGTTTAGCAGCATAGAATGTTTAAAAAGAAAGCCTGGGAGTGTGGGAAAGTAATTCTATAATGAATAATTGAATAAATAGTGTTAACCATGGGGTCGGAGTTTGTTGGAACATAATAATGAGTTGTAATTTTAAAGGGATAGTAGACTTTGGGTGATATTATAATTAAATTTTTATGTGGAATTGTTCATGGTTAATTAATGTTTAAATAATTAGTTAACATAAAGTGAAACTGGTAAAAAGGGAATAACATAATGTATTAAAGTCTTTAAATGGTTGTCTTCTTATAGGATACCTAGTCATAGAAGTGGCAGCTTGGAGTCTGAGAGACGTTTTCTAATGTTGAGTATAAGACCACGTTATTCCCATAGTGTGGTTGTGAGATATAGTATATTTTGTAATTATTGAGTTTCAATACACTACTCCACACTTTCAGTAAGGGAAACTGACACCCTGGGGATTCTAAGCCCTAAGGGGTGTTTTCCACAACATTATTGTGGGTGGATGAATGGCTGACTACCCCCTTTGGCCCCGCTCTCTTCTATTGGTAGATACTTGTGCTGGTATTTGCAATGGTTATTTTTTCCCATATATGTGTGTACAGGGTTGTAATGGCTTGTGGTTATTCACACACCTATATTCTGGATATAGTATCCTATGGACTACTATAGGTGTACCATGTATAGGCTATGATGGCTTTAGGATCCTTACTCGGTGTACGGGTTGTCATGGCATGAGGTATAATAACTAATGTATGATACACGTTATGGGGGCTGTGGTGGATCTTAGAAACAACCTGGTTTCTTTTCATACGTGGATGTAGTGGTTTTGTGCACGAGGATCATGATGTCGTGCTTTGCCCAGGTATCTACAGGCAAGCCTTTTTGGAGAGAGATGATCAGTACGTCTGACTTAGGGAAAAGCGGCAAACCAGTGGGGAAGTAGTAGTGGGGTAACCTTGATATTCTTTTTTATATGATATATTCCTGTATGCGTTACTTGGTAAGAGTATCCACGGAGATTTTGGGAACATAGTATATCTGTTTTCGTGACGAGTTAGTTTCAATTGTTGTTGTGCTTTAGCATGATTTCTATACTTTATTAGGAGATACTTCAGGGAGGATCTTACTGAGTATACTATTATACTCATCCTATGTATATATAAACTGTTTTTAGGTCACTTGGAGCAGGTTGGAGATCAAGCTAGTTTATAAGAGATTAGGGTTGTAGGAGCTGTTCGGGCATGTCATTTCCAATATTTTTACTTTCTTTTTGGTACTTATGGTTTTCCCCTTCCAGTTTTAGTACTTTTTTACAACATTACATATGTGTATGTGGGTTTTCATTTATATTTTAGTTCTGACTTAGAGTTGGTTGTTTTCTATCTTATCTCTCTCTTCTGCATGTGGTCTCTTAGAGGGTAATTCCTCCCATTTGTGTGATTACTATACCCTTGGTTCTAGTCGCAAACCCAGGGACTACTGGAGGCGGGACTCAGGGGTCATTATCTCCCATCTCACATTTTCATCCCAAGAGGGGTACACTTTGTGGGGAGTGGGTCATGAATGAGTGGTATCAATGGACAAGTTTAGGGATATAATGGGGTTTGGAGTTAGGTGCGGGTGAGGTTACATGGGTTGGTAGGGAAACGATGTCATTCATGTTTATCAAGTGAATTAAAAACTTGAGTCCGGCTAAGACATAGGCGTTTAGGGCCCCCTATGATCCGATTTACGGATCTTTATGTTTTCAATGACTATTAAACAAGGTGATACATGTTTCAGGGTAGAGGCTTAGGAATGGATCATGCATCATTCTTTCTTGTGACTATGTTTGAATGAGTAGACCTTGGGATAGGTTAACCAAAAATGAATGAAAGAAAAAATAAATTAATTAATTAATGTTTATTCTTCCATATTCTAGGCTTAGGAGCTCTAAAGGATTGTTATTTTATAGGTATGGATAAAGGTAGACGTTCTCATCAGGTGTGCGCATAAAATGTCCTGATGTCTGTTCCATCAGATCGATGTACAGTAGAGGTTGATGACGACAACACATAGAGGAAGACACTGCGAGAATTTCTCCTCTATAGTCTGTAGAACTATGAGGGCTCTGTCTCAGATTCAGTCATGGAAGACTGGTTGGGGAAGGTCAAGATAGGATTCAGTTAGACCATTGATCGGAATGAGCACTGGGTGTCCTTGGTTATGACAATGTTTCATGGAGTAGTGAGGCAGTGGTGGTTCTAGTTCCTTGGAGATCGTGAGGAGTCAGCGATCTCATGGGAGGAGTTCCGACACAAATTTAGAGTCGAGTTTCTTTCTTCCACTATGAAGGCATCTAGTAGCCAGGATCTTCTTACCCTTATATAGGGGATCTCTAGTTTTCGAGTGTTTAGAATCCAGTTTAGGAACATTTTACGATCTGCTTTGGACTTGTTACCAGATGAGGAGGCTAGGGCGAGGAAATTGGAGGAGGCATTGCATCCAGAGATCCAGCACCAGGTCACCCCATTTATGCTGAAGACATATCTTGAGGTGTTGATGAGGGAAGATATTGTTGAGAGTACTTTGGCCAGGATTGAATCATCACGAGAGGGGAACAATCAGGATTCATCACAAAGTAGAGATGTGGTCTTGGGTTCCTGGTTTTTAGGGCAGAAGAGTTTCTGTCTAGCCGGGGGTAGGTCTCAGCCCTTCACATCTCGTTTCTCCAGAGGTAGAAACTATCAGGCTTATACCAAGGGATCATGCACTTATTATTCTTTTGGTGATCATGTTGATTAGCAGCGGGAGTGCCCGACCATTCAGAGCAGTCATTTTAAACCAGGTGATATGCTCCAGGTTCCTTCGTTGAGGTAGTTCCAGTTGAGGTAGAAGCATCAGGTTGCACGAGATTTAGATCAGCTAAGTGTAGATAGGGAAAGTAGAGGATATTCCCATCATTCTCCCCATCCCCAGAGAACAGAGTGTGTCCATGGTGGTGGTTTTTATGAGGGTCAGAGAGACATGGAGGAGGTCGTGGTCAGCTTCATGCTCCAGCGTTGCCAGCTCCAGGCAAACCAGACGTCATTCGAGGTACCCTTTTCTTGTATTCTACATAGGTGTATGCCTTGTTTGATTCATTAGAGACACACTCCTTCATTTCAACTACCCTTTTCCATGCTTCGAGACTTGAGGTAGAGAGGCTTCCATTGCCCTTGGTGTTGACTACGCTAGTTGGAGGTCAAGCTGACTAGTTTGAATTATGTAGAGACCGTGGGCTATTTTTAGGGAAACACCGCTCTTTCGGAGATTTCCTATGTTTAAGAATACAACCATATGATATCATCCAAAGCATGGATTAGTTGTATTTGGTGCAGGATATCGTGGATTGCTTCAGGGAGAAGGTTGTTTTCCTTGGTTCGGATGGAGAGCTAGCTGTGTTTTTTGGCAAGCAAGATCCTCGGATGGGTTATAGGCGCATTTTGTCCTTATAATCCATGATGGCTTAGATAATGCTATGTTCATCAGAGTTTCAGCAGCTGGAGTTTCTTAGGGTCGTATTAGGGTACCCTGATGTCTTCACAGAAGAGGTTGTAGCATTACCCCCTTGACGAGAGATCGAGTTTGGGATCGAGCTACAACCAGAAGAATTTCTTATCTCTATGTATCCATATAGGATGTCCACTTATTAGTTACAAGAGCTACGTATACAAATTTATGTTCTTTTATAGTGTGTTTTTGTTCATCCAAGTGTGTTATCATGGGGTGCACCAGTTTTTTTTGTGAATAAGGCTAAAGGAAGTTTGTGGTTGTGTGTAAATTATCGTTGCTTAAACAAAGTGACAATAAAGAATACCTATCCTATTCTGTGGATTGATGATTTATTTGATCAACTGAAGGGTGAATATTGGTTCTCAAAGATTTAATTGTTGTCGAGATATCATTAGATGTGTGTGAAGGATGAGGATATCCGGAATACTGCTTTCCATTGTCGTTATGGGAGCTATGAGTTTGTTGTAATGCAGTTTGGCATAATGAATAGTCCAGCTGTATTCATGGGATTTATGAATGTTGTGTTATGTGAGTTCCTAGACAAGTTGGTGGTAGTTTTCATCAACGAAATACTTGTGTACTCCACATCTAAGGAGGAGCATGCAGATCATCTACAATCCATTTTGGGTGTTCTTCATTTACATTAGCTGTTTGGGATGTTTTAAAAGTGTGAGTTATGGGGTCGAGTAGTCCGTTTCTTAGGGGATTTTGTGTCCCAACAAAGAGTAGCTATGGATCTATCGAAGATAGAAGCAGTTGTGTCTTGGGATGCCCCAAGATAGTGTCATAGGTGCGAAGTTTCCTAGTTCTCGTAGGCTACTACAGGAGGTTCATATCCAATTTCTCACGATTTGAGACTCCTCTAACGGATTGGACTAGGAAGGATCAGGTATTCATATGGACTGATCAGTGTTATGCAGGTTTTGAGTATATGAAGGAGAAGTTATTAAGTGATCCAGTTCTTTATCTTCTAGCTGATAAAATTTAGTTTAATATTTTCTGTGACTCTTCACATCTGGGGTTAGGATGTGTTCTCATGTATCAGAGGTCAATTGTTTCTTATGGGTCTCAGAAGTTACATCCCCATGAACATAACTATGCTTCTCACGTTCTTGAGTTGGCAGCTATGGGGTTTTCTCTAAATTTGTGGATACATTACCTCATTGGTGAGCGCTTTGTGCTTTTCCCTGATCATAAGATTTTGAGGAATGTTTTCTCCCAGCAGGACGTGAAATTACCTCCACGTCAGTGGACAGAGTTCATATAGGAATATGACTTTGAGATATCATATACACCTAGAAATGGGAATGTTGTAGCAGATGCACGGATTTGAAAGTCATGTAGAGATGTTTTGCATGAATCCAGTGATTATTGGAGAGTAATGGAAGAGATTTCAGCATTACATCATGATATGGGATAATTTGGAGGTAAATATTGTCTTTTTCAGATGACGTTATAGTCATCCCTGATGTAGAAGGTGTATGAGTCCCTGTTGGGGGATCTTGTAGTGGAGGTCTGTAGAGACCAAGTTGTTTGTGGTGAGGCCCCTGATAGTTAGACTGAGGATGAAAAACACCAAGTGTTGTATCATGGAAGGATTTTTATTCCATTAGAGACACGCGGGATGTTTCTCAGAGAGTTCCATATTTCGCCTTTAGTGGTGCATCCTTGTGTGACAAAGATATATCAAGCCTTGAAGAGCCGTTTTTGTTAGTCGAGGCTAAAGTGTGCGGTTGCAGAGTGTGTGTCTTGATGTTTGGTCTACCAGAAGGTGAAGGTCAAACACTAGGTTCCTGGTGGTCTTCTCCAGCCATTATAGATTCCTCAGTGGAAGTGGCAGGACATCTCAATGGAATTTGTTACTAGTTTACCTCGAGCTCTTGGAGGAAACAATGTTATTTGGTTGGTAGTGGATAGTTTAACAAACTTTTCCCACTTCATAGAAATCAAGGAGTCTAGTTCAGTGGATATTTTATCGATGAAGTATCTAGAGGAGGTGGTGAGACTTTATGGAGTCTCAAGGATGATGATTTCTGATCGAGATCCTCGTTTTACCTCTAGGGTGTGGATAGGTATCCAACATGCTTTCGATTCTCAATTATGCCTTAGCACTACTTTTCATCCTCAAATTGACATTTAGATAGGGAAAACCATCCAGACTCTTGAAGACAAGTAACGCTCTTGTGTTCATGATTTTGGAGTTTCATGGATGAAGAACTTACCCTTGGTGGAGTTCGCATACAATAATATTTTCTACTCCACCATCTGTATGGTACCATTTGAAGCCCTGTATGACCGAAATTTCTATTCTCTGTTGTGCTGGATTGGTGTTGGAGAGTAAGAAATTCTCAGACTAGAAATAGTGAAAAATACAATAGAGATGGTTCAGGTGATTCGTGAGATGATGAAGACAACACAATATCAACATAAATCATATGTCGATCAAAGGAGTATACCCTTAGATGTTGATGTTGTGGATCATTTGTTTCTAAAGGTGACTCCCTATTGTGGGTAGCGAAGGTCTGGTCCTGGGAGTAAGCTTTCTCCCCACTTTTTTGGGCCTTTTGAGGTTTTATATTTTGTTGGTTCTATAGTGTATTGATTAGCACTTCCCAAGCAGATGATTTGGATACATGATTTTTTCCATGTATCACAGCTTCGTCATTATCTTCATGATGATTCTCAAATTGTTGATTAGGGATATATCAATGTTGATGATGATGAAGCCTTTGAGGAGAGACCTATGAAGATCCAAGGCTGCAAGGATAATGTGTTGTGTGGGTGTTCTATCCCCTTGGTTCATGTCTTATGGTGACATGGTGGCATAGATGAGAGTACTTGGGAATATGAGTCATAGATACATTCTCAGTACCGAGAGTTGTCGAATTTTTAACTCTTTTGATGTGTCTATGTATCCCATGTGGTTATAAACCAGTCATGTTTATGACATTGATACCTTTTGATGCTTTTGTGGCTTGCTCTCTTTTGAGAGGTATCTCAATGGGTGGTTGTTCGGACCCTGTTTCGCTTTCACTTTAGGTGGGTTTGGTGTTTTTTGGGACAAGAATGTTTTGAGAGGTTTCTGGTGTAATGACTTGGACCTCTCTGTTCCATTCCTTTGTGAAAATATGGTGTTTTAGGTGTTTTGGGAGGTCATGGTGACTTATCTTCCACACGTTTCCAATTTTCCAGTTCAGTGAACAGTCCCAATGGTAGACAGTTGTGAACAGTGAAACAGTAACCTTCTTTGAATAGTTTCATCGGTACCCTTCTTTGAATTGTTCCATCAGTAAATAGTTCTATTGGTATCCTCTAACGGTAACCTCTCTTTCCATTACGAAATTTCAATTTCATTGAACTGTTCCATCAGTGAATAGTTCTATCAGTGAGGTCTAATGGTATCCACTATCGGTAACCTCTGTTGGTAACCTCTAACAGTAACCTCCATTTCCTTTCCCAAATTTTGAGTTCTGTGAACAGTGTTTCAATAATGGTGACCTTTTCTTTCCTTTGCCAAAATTTGACTTCTGTGAATAGTGTTTCCATAACGGTGACCTTCTAATGGGTACCATTTCTTTCCTCTACCAAATTTTGAGTTCTGTGAATAGTGTTTCTAGAACATTGACCTTTTCTTCCCATTGCCAAATTTTTTAGTCTTTAAAATTGTTTCCAGAATGGTAACCATCTAATGGTGTGGTAAATGAATAGTGTCTAATGGTGAGGTTCATTAATAGTTTCTAAAGGCGAGATTCATGAACAGTGTCTAACGGTGAGGTTAATAAACAGTGTCTAACTGTAAGGTTCATGAACAGTTTCTAATGGCAAGGTTCATGAATAGTGTCTAATGGTGAGGTTCATGAATAGTGTCTAACGGTGAGGCTCATGAACAGTGTTTTTCCTTTGCCAAATTTTGTGTTTGTGAACTTTGTTTCTAGCTTCCTATAGTTTCGCCCCTTTAGCATTTTCCATTGACGTAAAATGCATTTAAGGCCTCATTTTAAGGACTCTAATGCCAATTAAAAGGCCATAACTCCATTATTAATTATTCCTAAGGATCGGGATGTTTTTACATGGTCAAACCATGGGGTTTAATGTGATCCATTTTTAATCGGAAATTAAGTGCATCTTGAAATGACACTCTGTTAAATCATCAAAAGGGATGGGATATCTTTCTCACTAATACTTCATATTTCTTCTCATCTATGAGACGCTAAAACCTTTCATTCTATTCTATAGGATTTTCATAATCAAACTTTCCTCCTCAGATTGGTCATGCTCTATTTTGATTTAACCAAGAGTTATCAATCATTCTTCTATATACGGTATGTTTTATCATCGTTCTTTTGGGGTTCAACTTCTCTAGTTTCTCCTTTCCATATTATAGAATGTAATCTATATGATTCTAATGGGGTTTTCTTCAGTTTTGGTTGGTACGATCAGACCAAGTCATCCTAGGGTAGATCTAGTTGACAAGAGATGAGAATCATGGCTCGTTGGGTGTATAAATAACATCACGAACTATTTGATGTAGGGGATTCATTTATTCTATTTTCTTTTACGTGAAACTATATTGTTATCATGTTTTATCCCACCATACCACAATCGAATTGAAATAATAAATATTTAAACTAGATAAATAAATTTATATCGGTTGTTTGTTTTTGAACCTTGTTTTCTAGATATTGTGTTATCCATTCTTGATTTGTTTAATAGTTCATTATTGAGGGAAATTGGAAAATAAAATAAACCAGAATTAATTGATAACTTTTGGATATGGATAAAGAAGCATGTAAATGAATCTAGTTCTTCTTGTTTTAATTTTATGTTAATAAAATTGGTGTAGTAAGAATGTTTAATTATTTGTGATAGCTTACTGAGTAGGTTTCCCAAATTTTTGAACCTGTGAATAATAAATCTGTTAATTCAAGATGGATTAAAGAACTGGTTGTTTGATAATTCCTTGAAGGGATATGAGTTACCCTCTTGATTGTTAAAGGGACAAGAGCCTAATTTATTTGATGTATGTTTTCCTGCTATGTGTTGTGTGATGTGAGCCCAGAAGGATATTGTGATATTTGGGGGGGCATGGATACTTTTGGTTGTGGTAGTAGATGATTCCTAAAGTGGTGAGATGCATCGGTTTATGCATGTGGGTGTCGGGGAGGACACTATGGATTAGGGAATGGGATGGATGTGATTGTCGGATTCTTGCTGATCTTTATTGGTTGATTATCTGCTTTACTTTTCCCAACTTCTCAAGGCAATTGGTCTTGCTTACCCTTCTTCCAAAAGAGGATAAGATGTGCGGGGTTTGACACGTGCTTTCTATGTTTTTCTTATCAAGGGAGTATGGGTCTATGCTCTTGCTATAGGCATAAAATACTTGACGGGTAGTACATATACTCACCTTGTTGATACCCCCTTGTGTTTAGTAGCATAGAATGTTTTTCTAAAATTCATGGGAATTTGGGAAAGTAATTCTATAATGAATAATTGAATAAATGGTGTTAACTTTGGGGTTAGAGCTTGCTGGAACATAATGATGAGGTTGTAATTTTAAAGGGACAGTGGACTTTGGGTGTGATGCTAATAAAATTTAATGTGGATTGTTCATGGTTAATTAATGATTAAATAATTAATTAATGTAATGTGAAACTGGTAAAATGGGAATAAAATAATGTATTAAAGCTCTTAAAATGGTTTTGTGCTTATAGGATAGGTAGTATTAGAAGTGGGTGCCCGGAGTCCGAGAAATGTTAGCTGTAGCTAAGTCTAGTACTAGGTTATTCCCATAGTTCAGTTGTGAGATATAGTATATTCTATACCTTTTGTCTTTCTATACTCTACTCCACCCTGTCAGTAAGGTCAACTGACACCCCGGGGATTCCGAGCCCTATGGGTGTTTTCCCCAAAATTCTGGTGAGAGGATGAATGGCTGACTACACCCTTTGTCCATGCTCTGTTCTCTTGGTATATACATGTGCTGGTAGGCGTAGTTGTTAGTTTTCCCCACATATGTGTGTTGAGGGATGTAATAGCTTGTGATTATTGAAACACATATATTCTGGATATAGTATCCTATGGACTACTATAGGTGTAACGTGTATAGGCTATGATGGATTGAGGATCTTTACATGGTGTATGGGCTGTAATGGCTTGAGGAATAATACTCAAGTATGATACACTTTATGCGGGATGTGGTGGCTCCTATAAACTACCTGGTTACTTTTCATATGTGGATGTGGTAGTTTTGTTGCACGAGGTGCATGCTGTGGTTCTTTGCCCAGGTGTCTACGAGAAAGCCTTTTTGGAGAGAGATTCTAAGGACGTGTGACATTGGGGAAAACTAGAAAACTAGTGGGGAAGTAGTAGCAGGGTACCCTTGATATTCTTTATTATATGATATATTCTTGTATGCATTACTTGTTGAGAGTATCCATAGCGGGGTTGGTAACTTAGTATACCTGTTTAGGTGATGAGATAGTTTCACTTATTGTTCTCTGTGCTTTAGCATGCTTTATTTTCTTTTGCACGAGAGACTTCGGGGAGGATCCTATTGAGTATACTGTTATACTCACCCTATATATATATAAACTATTTTTAGGTCACTTGGAGCAGGTTGGACATCAAGCTAGTTTCTACTAGATTGGGGTGGCAGGAGTTGTTCAAGCTTGTAGTTGCTACTGTTTTTACTTTCTTTTGGGTACTTCCAGTTTTCCCCTTACAGTTGTTGTAATTTTTCAGGAAATTACATTTGTGCACTTGGGTTTTCATTTATATTTCAGTTCTATGTTAGAGTCGGTTTGTTTTTATCATATCTCTCTCTTCCTCATGTGTTCTCTTAGGGGGTAATGCCTCCCATTTGTGTGATTACTATACCCTCAGTTCTTGTGGCCAACTTGTGGCCCAATGGAGGCGGGAATCAGGGGTCATTATCTCCCTTCTCACATTTCTAGCCCAATATGGGTACACTTAGTGGGGAGGGGGTCATGAAAAGGTATCAAGATTCATTGATCCATTATATAGTGTGTCAATAATTACTTTATGTCTCTCATTAGTCATTATAGAATTATATTTAGTGCCCCATTAGTGACTCAAGTATCATAACTCGTGGTCTATTATTTACTTCTACATCATACCTCACAAAAAAATTTCCTCTAATTAGTTATAAAACCTTAATAATTGAACTGAAGGGTGATATAAGAACCCACCCTTAATCATAAATAAATTTTTGAGTGATAAGATAATAATATTTCATCATATAATTATAAACTAGGGAAATAAATTCAATTTAATATCTTTCTAACTATTATAAAATAATGTGATATCATATATCAATCGAATGATAGAAAAAATATTAATCATCAATAAGAATTATTTCATAAAATAATTCATAAGGTTAGTAGTAAATCATAATTCCATTATAACTAAATATTTTTTTGTTAAATATGAAAATAGAAATGAAATAGAAAATATTATTTTGAAAACATTTCTTAAATTTTTAATAAATGAAAAGATATACATCACATTTAAATAGATCACTTTTGAATAATTATATGAATTCATTTCCAGAATAATTATTTTTAAAAAAATATAAGAATATTTCCATTTAAATTTAATAAAGGTTTTGAAAAAATTATGTTATTTTTTTGAAAATATTTCATATTTAGAAATAATATTAATTAATAGAGAATTGAGTGACAGCTTCTCTATTACATGAAATCCATTTTTTAAATACAACTTCTAATTTTGAAAAAAAATATTTCTTTTACATTTTAAAATTATTAAGAATCAAATTCATGTGGAAAACCTTTTAAACAATAATAATTAATCTTTATAAAGAGGAATACTCATAATAGTGAACTAATATATTAATATGTGAAACGTTAAAAATATATTCCTTTTCTAAATGATGTGTCGAAAACATTAAAACCTTCATTTTTTACTATGATAAACAAATTAAAATAGTATAAAATGAACTTAATCAATTATCAAAACATGGATAAGGATATATATATTTAATTAATTCTTATATAGGGGAGTAATAATTTTGATAGAGAATAAGAGGTGGGTTCTGTTTCACTTATAATAATCACGTAGGATGAAATTTTTTACAAAAGGAAATGAAATAGGGAGTTTAAATTTAAAAACAAATTAATAATCATAGTAAAATAAAATGATTCTATTTTTAGTAGGAAATATAATATATACCTTCCATGTTCATTATCATCCAAAAAAAATCTCAACTTTGAAATGATATTGGGGATGAAACCCTCACAACATCGGTAATTCTGAAAAAAAGTACTATAAGGATATTACATATAATGGATATATAATCTCGTTGATATTAATCAAATATATGAAGAAATGGGTAGTATATACACCACATAAAAAAAATTAGTGGATATGGAAGAAGTTTTAAGGAACACAAATTGAGATAATAAACCATTATAAGCATCATAATTCATGAATTGACAAAAATTTCGAAAGTGGATTACTTGATATAAACATAAATAAAATGAAAAAAAGAGTAAGTTAAAATATAATTAGAAATAGGGGTATAATTAACCTAAAATGCCAAAATTTAGTTCAATAATAAATATTATAACTCAACTAACGTGGATTGAGTTAAGAAACACCATTACCTATTACTCCTATTAAGTCAACAATTATATAACATACTATTAAAAAATATAATCACCAATTTCACAAACATTTTAATATATATTAACTTTTATAATTTTAATTTTTAATATTAATTTTTAATTTAAACATTAATTATTGTTTATTTTCATCATGAGATCTTTGAAATTTTACTTATTTTACACATTATTTGTAATGTCAATCCTTGTTATTTTTACTTTAGTAAAATTTAATTATTAAAATAATGATAAATTTAAAAGATTTTATGTTTAATAATGAGGTATAATTTTCAAATTTTATATCAATTTTCTTCTGTTTTTTGTTCATGAAAATGGGATTAGAGATGAGCTTGTTTTTTTAACATTAATGGAATAATGGGATGTATATTAATAATATGGTAAATATTAATATAACCATTCGAAAACACCAAAAATACATTTTTCATTATTTTATAATAATATTTTTAGTTATATTTTCATATTCATCAATGATATAAATTTATAAAATTATTTATAATGGTGGTTAAACCGACCCGAACAAGAACATTCTATAATCTATTGTTGTGTATGTTTTAGAAATTAATTATTTTGGAATAATATATTTATTATAAAATAATAATAATGTAATTCAAATGTTTTTATGGTTTTGAATCAGTTAATAATAATTTTTGTAAAATAATTAAATACTGACGTGATGGGTAACAATATATGGGTCTCAGTGGAAGAGGTAGTATGAATATACACATGAATAATGATTCCTTCTTATATATAATATAAGAAGGGTAGTGGACATTTTTTATTTTAAATAATATTAATTATGAAATAAATAACATATTATTTCAATAAATATGATTTTTTAACATTTCATGTAAGGTGTTTAAGAAAAAAGGTACATGTTTCTCATGGAGGTGTTAATTTGTACGTGCTCATAAAGTCATTTTCATTTTTTAAGGAAAATGGGAGAAATGTACATCATGATTTTTTTATATACATGAAAACATATAAGTATATAAGTAATTATAGGGATCTATTATTTTATTAAGAATGATAGGTTTAGTCGAGAATTACAGATAAGGAAAAAATATTAGAGAGTGATCAGTAACTATGATATGAATTTGAATATTTTCTTGAAGTACATTTGGGAAGAAGTTCACATAGGAAAAATTCATGTGAAAATATGCTAAGAGAAACGTAGGAGGATTATAGCGGAATAAAAATGGGTATATTTTCAATAGAACATAGAATATTCAATGTGTATTTGAATGGGAACCGAAAGGTTCTATTTATAAGTTGAGGGAAAGAAATTTTTGTTAACTTCGCGTCTTAATATAATGGGATAACATGATTAAAATGGAATATTGAATCCAATGTATAAAATAACATATAGGATATATTTTTTGTTCAATACAAACCTCAAAAACTTATTTAGAGACTATATTTTAATATTTTTATGTATTTTCCATTAAATTTAACCCTTTTACCATTTGAAAAGTTCACAATGGAAATTAAATGTTAAACCAGGTTAATAATTTCAATGACTATGTTTTTAATTGGTTTTATTAAAAAAGTAATGATTATTTCAAATATTTTAACATTTTTATGAAATAAAATTTCTAAGTGTGAGGAAAATAAATTTCCATATTACTGCACATTACATGTAAAAACCATTTTTATAAAAAGAATAATTTTAAGCATAAAATTAATTTCTATGAAAGAATTATGAATTTTTATTGTTTATATGAAATTCATTTCTTTATTAATAAAAAATATGAGTTAATTGGTTTTCAATGGAAGAAAAAACTAAAATCCACTATGTAAAAATTTAATTAAAAGAAAAGGAAAAAATAGTTTTTAGCATGAGAAAATAGCCCTTGACATACAAAATGCTAAAAATCGGTTTTTAAAATTAAAAAATAATAATTTAAATAAATATTTCTACTCATTAAATAAATAATAAATTATGAAAATGATTTTTTAATTTTTTATTTAATTATTATATCCTTATTATGTGATAAAAGTTAATGTATTTTTCCAAAATATATTTTTCACTATTCACCTTTAAATTGGAATTTTAAGAAAAATCCTAAAAATTCATTAAAATATATTATTTTTTACCTAAATCCCTAAACTAAGGTAATTTATTCAATTTAACAAACCAAAATTTGTTAATTATATTTTTAAATGGAAATATAAAACACAATAAAAAGTTGTTTCTAATAAGAAAAGATAATTTTTTAAATAATAATTATTAATATTATTATTTCCTAACATTTAAAAAATAAATTAGTTAAAATATATTATTTTTATCTACATTATAATTCATTATCATTAAAGCATAGTATGTTTAGTTTCTTTAAAAAATTCCATTAAAAGGACAATTTTTTTAGAAAATACATTTTTATTCAAAAAATGATAATGTAAGTTATTTAGTTATACTAATTGAATTTTATAATTTCATTGGTATTAAATATGACCTATTTATATTTATTTATTTATATATTTCAATGAAATATTTCTTTTATTTTTACCCAATAATAAAATTTAAAAAATTATGTTAATAAACTCTAATGTGATTTTAATTAAATTATAATAGTTTTATTTTTGTTCATTGTTTCATGTAATTAAATATATGAAACAGATTGTATTTATTTAGAGGTAATAAAAATAATAAAATCTTGTGGATTTATATTCACATCCTATAATTCAATTATTTTATACTATGATATGCTATATAGGGTTGTAGGAGGTTATACAAGCAAGGCTTAAGGAAGGGTAGGCTTTTGGAGCTAGGATAGATGTAGGATAGGCTAGGTTGGGTTAGTGTTGTCTAGAAGGGGTTTTTCTAGTTGGGATAAAGGTGATCCAAGATCTAGAAGGTTGTGTTAATTTCAAGATCTGACGGGTGGGGAAAGAGTGTTTGTTGGAGGGGCTGACGTTGGAAGTAGGTTGACACATGAAAAAGTTATTAAATATTTAAATATAGATATATAATTATATAAATATTTATAAATATTGATTAATTTTATAAATTTTGGAAAAAATAATAATCATTACTACATATTTAGTTGTTATTTCTATTATTGAAAATTTATTATGTTATTTTTTTAGAAATTTTTACTTAATAAAAATTTAAATTATTATAGACACACATATCCATGATGATTTTTAAAAATATCCATCAATCAATTAATGATTGTTTACACAATCATTAATTGCTGAAATAAATATTACAAAATAGAACTTTTTTTAGTGAAAGGTCAATAAAATCACTTGTATATATATATTGGATAGCTTAATTTCCTGGGAATTAGAAGACTCTTATGGGGAGATTAAATATTAAAAATTATAAACCTCAAAAAAAATATGAATTCATCATGTGATGTATATATAGAATGATAAATTATATACCGTGATAACAAAAAAGTTATAATTATAACATAAATTCTATTTAGTATTGTGATATAAGATGTTTTGGTCCATTAAAAAATAACTAAACAAATAAATATAATAATTTAATTGATTTTATAAAAAAAAATAGGAATGAAATATATGATATTTTTTTCAAATAACATGTTTCAGAAGTGTGTAACAATTCATGATTGTAAAAAAAATTGAAATCATATATTTAATAAAATAAATATTAGGTAATGAAACTAAATATAAAAATTAAATAAATATCATTAATATTTGGAATAATTCATGATATTGAACCTTTATATTTCCTATAATGAATGGGAGTTATTATTAAAAAATTTAAAGAGTTTAAGATATAGGAAAATTAATTCTTGTTGAAGGTGACACAACACAATATTCTTTGAGGAACATAACATCACAATTGTCTATATTCAAATTTTAAGTCTCTTAAGACATCGTTAAAAAACCAAATAACATGATATACACTATTATTAAAATCCAAATATTCAAAATTTTAATTATTTTTATGTCTCGTGTATGATCCTATTAACACTAAAACATATGGGAATTATTTATAATTGAGTGGTTGAATTAATAATTATAAATTTTAAGAAAAATGAAGTACTTATTTATTAATAATAATTTTCAAATTATAGTGAGAATTTTTTATTTAAATTTTCTGGTGTATGTATATGTTAAAAGAAATTTTTTTTCTCCACATATGATACTGATGATGCACAGGTTGAGTGGATAAATTAAAATAATGAAACCTCTAATTATAAGTATAAATAATCAATTCTTGTTATTTTATCAGTTTGAGTGTTAAAGAAATCAGAGAGAAATATCTAAATCAATAAATAAAACCTAAGAAATCATTATTATTTCAAGAATATATTTGAAAATAATTGAAATTATTTAAAAACGTCTAGTAATTGCAATTCAAAATGTGATTTCCATAAATAGAAAAAACATTTAGGGAAAAAACAATTTATACCAAAAACTAAATTGTACCTATAAATGAAATACATGATAAAATTTTTGAGAAAAAAAATCATTTTTTCAAATGGTTCATGATTTTAAATAGAACACTATCTATGATACAATATACAACACGCAACAATAGTCTTAAATTAACAATGATAATTATTATTTAAATATGACATGTATAACCAAGAAATTAAATTTAAGTATATTGAAACTAATGACCTAATTATGATATATATATATATATATATAATTTTCATTCTGAATACAAATTTATTTACTAATTCATAGAATATAAACACTGAATTGTAAGCAAATTTTTACTATGCCTAAAATATATGTTTTCCAAACAAATGATTTTTAATTATTTTTTCTGAGAAAATAATGTCATAAAACGAACTACATTGATAAATTTTATTTTATAAATTTTACAACATTTTTAAATTATAATATACAAATTAACTTATGGTGAATGTTTGATATTTTTCTTAAAAGGATTACTTTTCAATAAGTAGTGAAAAATAATGATTTATATAAAAGTGTAATATCATATTATTAAACTTTAATAGTATTATATGAATTTGAACTCAAATTATAATATAATTCTATTATATATAATCTAATTACATTTTTATCAATGTTATACTTGATTTTGGAATAGGTTTATTTTTATCCTTAAAAACACATTTTTCAATGAACTGTTTTTAAGTGAGTAATGATTTTACAAATTAATTAACCAAAATAATACCTAAAGAAGTGTGATTTAAATTGAATATATATAATATATCTATATGTGAGAATTTAATTCCATATAATTATTATTAATAGAAAAAAATTTAATTTTATATCGTCTTATACTTGAAAAATACATTTTTATAAAAACCACAACTTGTTGCATTTTCCATGTTTAATTATAAATTATTTTATGGAAATTCTAGGAATCAAATCTAAATATATGGATCATAATTTCAAAATATTTTGGATAAAATATTTTAAATACTTCCATTTTATTTTTTGTTAATATGAATAGTAATCTTAATAAATATTTTTCACCTCATTAATTATAAAACATATAATTTGGGTTAAAAATAATATGATAAGGATTTAAAATAATGTTAAAAGATTACATTAAAAAATTATTTGAGTAAGGATAGACCATAATTATCTAGTTTTATATGTTATGGAAATTTTTTGTTATTTTTCATTGAAACTAACTTATATATTATTTTAATTAAAAAATAAAATGTCTCTCGATTCCTTTTACATTTATATTAAATGATCATATAAGGATAAAATAAAGTATGCATCAATATTAAATTTAATTTTTATTAAACTGAGGTTATTTTAATGATGATAATTTATTTATAATTTTTAGTGGTGAAATAATTACAATAAATTCTTATGTAGTGTGGACATAATGTGTGTGTAACCATTAGAGAAAATAAATAAATTATTTAAAAAACTCTAAAATTAATTTTATTCGGTTGAGTTATAGCGTAACAATAAATATATATATATATATATATAATGGATTTCTTAAAATTATATATTCAAATTCAATTGTTATTTATAAAACTTTAATTTCTAAGTAATTGAACATTTATAAATTTCATATTATTGATATTTTAAAATAAAAAATATTTTATTAAACTATTTAAAATTCATAAAAATATTTACATTATTAAAATTAATGGTCTCTGGTCAATAATATAAATCATTCTCCATTGATTTATCACTTTTCATTTTATAGTAACATTCCTAAATCCTAAAGTGTAAAAACATTTATATCATTGTAATCATCCAACGGGTTAGTGAGAGGTTAAAATAATATATAAAGGAGAAGCATCACCTATACCTATCAATAACTTATTGTAGGAGTTGTTTTTGAATTATAATATTGGTATATTTCAAATATATAAATTCAGATCCATTTTTTAGTATAAATTAATATATATTAATTTAATACATTAAGTAATTCGATGATTACCCCTCCCCTCACTTATAAAAGGGAACCTCCTATACCGTTTAATCAAACATTTTGAGAACATTTTTTGGCCAATCACATGGGAAAATACATCCCTAATATCTATTTCCACATCTTAGATGTGTTCTTCTTTCATAATACCAACCTTGGAAGGATTAAGGTGTAAAGAAAATGAGGGTTTCTGAAGAATAGTTATAACATTAAATCAAATGTTTTTTTATTTCATTTTATAACAATTTCCAAAATATTATAACCATTTTGATACTATGAAGTATGTATCTATAATATAATCATATTTATTTATATTAATGGTTTAACATTAATTCATCTCTTTCATCTATCAAATGGGAATGGAATCAATCATTTGTGTGTACGGTGGGCATCCGCCTCCTGAACTGATGTAATTCATTTTCAATAACCACTTCTCAAGAGTAGATATAATGATGAATTTAATTTAAATAACTGATATTAGTGATGTAATCATAATTATATAGATATAATACATACTATATTTATTCATATTTCTATCCATTGAAAAATGATAATGTTGTTTTTGCCCATGTTTGGATTGCCACTCCCATGAAGCTGTGTGATTCTTTTTTCATCACCAAATCTATTTAATGGTATATAATTTTTTTTAAATATATAATAATATATTTATTACATAATGGAATATATATAAAGATAAAATTATACTTACCTTATTTCCCTTATGATCATTGAAAATTAAAGCATTACTAATGCATACATATGACATACAATATCAATGATTGTAACATAAGTTATTTTTTATTCACATCATTAATAGATTGTTTTAAAATTATAATTAATGGAAAAATGATAATTATTCAATGAATATTATTCAAAAAAATAATTTAATATTTACTTATCTAAACTCTTATATTATTGAATTTGTTTTGGGATTCTGAACTGTGTTTCCCCAAAATGATTAATTTAAACTTAATTGATGATGTAAATATATAAAACATAGACATAAATGATAGAAAATGGAATAATTATATTTTAACTATCATGTTATATAAGTAAATAATTAACTTAATTTTAATATTTATTAATATAAATAACATTTGTGATGAGTAAGACTTGATTTAATAGACAATTTACCTTCAAAAATTATTTTAAATATTTTAAATATTTTTTTATAAAATTAATTTTGTTGTTTAGAAATTCGTGAAATTATTTTATAAATGATTTTTTAAAAATTTAAATTAATTATATAATAAATTTTTATGCTATTTTTAATTTCATTCAATGGTTTTTAAATTTAATATTTTAAAATATGTTATGTGATATTTTTTGATTTTCTTTACAAAATAAAAAAGTAATGTTCTATTTTAACTAATATTGTGAAATATCCTTTCCCACAACCATTAAAAATATTTCGTATCTAAATTACTCTCTAATATTTTATTTATTAAATGGAAAACCATTTATCCCTTTTTATTGGTATTTTAGTTTTTAAAATGTTTTTTAAAAATAAAATATTATTTTAATATCTGAAGATGTTTTATATGTGTTTTAAAAATAGTATTATAGAGGTTTTATAAGGAAAAGTTTAAATCTAAAAAAAATTATTCATGATACGGTACATGATCGTTATATATGATAAATACTGACCCCGAAAATTCATGTATTAATGGGTGATCCATATACATATTATATTACATATGATCTAAATATAGAACTCTTATTATTTGGTTAATGCTTCTTATCTTTAAGGGTAAGATTGATGGAGTTGAGTATGGGGGTTTATCCTATGGATTTATATAGTATCTAGGTATTTCTAAAAAATTCCATGAATATAATCCTCCATATTTCCTAAAAGTGTTTTGAATTACATGATTTTGGTTTTAAGGTTTTTTTAATAAAAATATATGTTTTGGATGTGGATATGATTTATTTTATATGCTCAATGAATAATATGGAAAAGTTAAACATTTTTTGAATTTTTGTGTTCATTACATAACAAAAATATTTATCACTTCTATGTCACTTACTAATCTTTGTTTCTCATCTAGTGTTCTCAAATTATTTCTCATGGAGAATATAGATGAGTGGAAAAGATATTAAATTCCAACATCCAGTTATTGATGTTTGCTTGAATGAAGCAAGCACATATTTATAGTGAAAGTATTTTATGGAAAAATGGATACTATATGGTGGTGTCCACTATGAAAGATTTTTAAATAATTATCTAAAACTATAATATTAAATGTACCATAGGTAATTAAGTGATAATATATATTGGTTTTATGTTTTTTTGGGTAAAATTATTTCATATTAATTAGTATGACTACTAGAACGGTAAAGATTATGTTTGTAGAACATTTTCTCATATTACAAGTTTGAATCTATTTTAGTTAGTATTAGATATTGGGTTAGAAAAATTGAAGATAAGGAAGTATTCATGTTGGGTTAGATTAAAATTTATGGATACCGTCTGGGTTTTAAAAGTTTAATGTTATTCATAGTTTCAAATGCATAGACAACCCATTAAATATTTTAATATATGACTCTACTAGAAATGGGAGTTTTCCCAACAGTTGTTTACCTACAGTTCAAAGAAACCGTCGGTATATTCTGTCTTTCCCAACGGTTTATATAAACCATTGGGAAATACCTTTTAGAAGAGAATTTTCCCAACGGTTTTATGAAACCATTGGAAAAAGTGGAGAAAATTCAGTCTTTCCCAAAGGTTTCGTAAAAACCGTTGGGACAAGGTGGGAAAAACTTATTTTTCCCAACGGTTTATGAAACATTTGGGAAAGACTGGTTTTTCCCAATGGTTTTTATGAACCGTGGGTAAAAAAACCCTAAATACCCCAATGCTAGCAGTGGCTTCCCCACGATTCAGAAGCAGATCCAGAGCCTTCTTCTTGTCTCCAAAAGCTCTCTAAAAGCGATTCCTTAGTAGAATCACTTCTCAATCCCCATATCTTCCATCGGATCACCAGCCACCAGGTCAGATTCCAATATTTTAGTTCCACCTGTTATAAAGAATATACTTCTATTAATTATTTCCTAATTCCAAAAGTTTAGGGTTTTTGTAAAAATTTATGATTGTTCCCTGAATTGTGTAGTCAAATCCCTATATCGGTGTATGTCCAATTAATGTTTTCATTACAAATTTACATTTATAAGGGCACGGTGTCTCTTTATTGAGTTCTAATTTTTAATATTCATATTTTCTTTAAATCTTGTTCAAATATTATAAGTTCATGTATAGAAACTAAAAAGAAAATGTTTGTAATATTTATTGATATTATTTCATGAAAATAACATCTTTTATTAAGATGATGCCAAACATGAAGATCTTGTTCATCTTAATTTTTGTACACTATGTGTATTACATAACAAGTATGTATGTAAGAAATTGAATGATGTAAACTCATCCTCACATGATTTCATACCTTAGATAGTGTCCAACATATGGAATACGAGCTTTTGGATTCATCAGTTAACCAGGATCATATATTCCATTTCCCCCTAAGATGACTGTACTAATATAAATTTAGCTTCAACTAAATATGTTTCTCATTGTATGTTGTATATTATGTGTCCTTGGCCAATACTCACTTTTATGAGGGTGGGGTGCTTTTCACTACATCGACTAGAAACTTCTTTCTTTATTATAATTGCATTTTCTAATTTGGAATTGTACTGTGTTCAAACATAGTCAAACAATATTTCTAACTTGGTGAACATTAAAACTTGTATGATTTATTAAATCAATTCATGCTCTTCTAAAACAATTCATAGCTGACTTGACCGTTGTGTGAATTTTCAATGTTTATTGGTTGTAGTTTTATTTGAATTGCATTTTCTAATTTGGAATTGAACTGTATTCAAACATAGTCAAAAAATATTTCTAACTTGGTGAACATTACAACTTGTATGAATTATTAAATCCATTCAAGATCTTCTAAAAAAATTGATAGCTAAATTACCAACGAATCCCCCTATTCCCTTATATATTTAGTTTTTTGGGTTACACATTAGTTTTCTTTTTCTAATTAATTATATATTTGTTTTCAAAAGTAGGAAATGAAGCCAATTGAAGAGAGACAAAGTAAAAAAATTATAGAGAACAATCATCCAATGACGGAGTTGGGAATTCCATCATTAGTACCTATAGTGAGTACATTATTTCAAATTGTTATATTTAATGAATATATAATGTCATGTGATTTATTTTTTGTAAAATTTTTTGTAGGATCCACCTATACGTCGACAGTTATTCGACGAGGAGCCTAGCACTGGTCCTAGTACTCAGGCAGGGGGTACGAGGAGGGTTCGTACCAGAGGTGGATGAGCAGTTGCACGTACCCGACTAGACCCTGTCCCTCCCACTGATATTTCATCCTTCCCACATTCTGATCTCGGTGTGTCATTAGGGACACACGGGATATTTAGGCCTCCCATGTTTTCGCTACCTTCTGCATCTTCTGGCCCATCATTTTCACATCCCATGATGATTCCCACTCCCCAGTCAGCATCCGGTCAGACAGTTGTCCCATATTCTTTTTCTTATACTTCTGTCTCTCCGAGCTTCTATATTCCATCGTCTTCTACTCCTGTTCCACCACAGGGTGTTCCATCAGTTTCTATAAATCCAGCAGCGCTCAGAGATCAGACCGGCACAAGTATATTTACAGAACCCTAACAAATTTTTATAGCAATATTTATTTTCATTATAACATGTTTTGATAAAATATTTGTTTTTCTTTCATGAAAGATACATCTACTGATAGGAGGCGTGGGCGGGGGCATACACGCATGCATTCGGTGTGGAACCGCCACACACAGGTTATGGTGGATTCTAATGAAGATAACCTAATGGTTGAGAAAACAGGGCAGCAAAGTCGGAGTTTTTTGGCGATGCTTGCCAAATACTTTGACATCATTCCCGTCATCCCGCTATCATGTAGAAATTTGCCACATGAGGTCAAGGATAGTGCTTGGGCAGAGATATGGGTAAAAAAATCTATTTTATTTAATGCCATGAATTATTTTTGTGTTTATATGAATTAATATTTTGATTTCAGCTTCGATTTATTTTTCCCGATGGTGAGGGTGCACGAACGGAACGTCTAAAGGATTTAGGTGAGATTTGGAGAGCCTACATGCATGAGTTGTATATTGGCTGGGTTGCTAGAGTAGGCACTGAGTTAGAGGCAGTACCAGTGGTGGATGATTGTCCTATAGAGCAGTAACGTCAGATTATTAGTCATTGGACGAGTACCCAGTTTAAGGTATTAATAACATTTGAGGGGTTTAACTAATAACTTTCATGTTTTTCATTAATATTATCTGTTGCATTTTCGAATTTTATTTTGGAATCATCTGGAAAAAATAAAAAGAACATTGATGCAAAAAAATACCTCCACACACTGGGACGCACTACGATGCCTGATTATGAGAGAAGCAGGTATGACAATTGTTTATAAGTATTCTTTATGCCATAAAATTTCTTTTGTTTCCTTAATAATTTAATAGTTTGTTAAAGTTTTCATATAACTTTAGTTTTCATTGTCATTGTAGAGGAAAATAAAAAATATTTAAGGACGTGGGCCTAGAGAAAAACTGTTTTGATCGAGTAGACGGAAAAAGGATGGAAGTGTCGTCAACGAAGTGACTCAACAGTAGATTGTAATTTTAAATATGTTGAATTTATATTTTAATATCTATTTTGTAACTTAATGTTATATTTATATTTCTAACAGGCTGCTTTAGAGGCCCTCGATTCCCAAGAACCAGACAATTTTGGGCCAACAGATCACTTACATCAGGTCTTGGGAGAGGAGCATTCTGGCAGAGTACGTTGCCGACCTAGGATAGCCCCGACGAGGTATTGGACCTCCTCAGGTATGAGCTTTAGTGCCACCGAGCTATAGAAAGTTAGGGCATAGGCAGAACAGGCTGAGAAAAGGGCCACAGAGACGGCAGAACAGTCTGCTAGGGAAAACAATGCATATAGGAAATTTATTTAATTTCTACATCCTACACTTCCTACAGAGGCCATCCCAGCTTTTGATGAGTATATTTCGTCGATACATTATATATATGGTGCACCAGGTGGCAGTTCCAGTGGTGGTCAGGATGATGTCCAGCTTGATGACGATGATGGCGAGGAGTTTGATGCGGAAGAGGAGGGAGACGAGGAGGGCGAGGTAGGTGGCGAGGGCGAGGAGGAGGGTGAGGACGAGGAGGAGGGTGAGGGTGAGGAGGGTGAGGACGATGATGGGGATGGGGATGAGGGTGATGATAATGGTGATTATGGTGACGGTGATGTGGGAAAAGTTGATCCATTTCATTTTTTGACTGATATTACTGAGATTTGATATTTCATCTTTTCTAGTTGTTGGTTTTATCTAGACTCGTAGTATAGTATTGGAGTTGAGTTTTTTTATATATTAAATGTTTTTATGGATGTTGTTGTCTTTTAGTGGTTGTGTGTTTGGGAACCCCCCTCCTTCCTGGACCCTGGACAACCCCCCACCCTCCTCCCTGGACCCCAGAAAGCCCTGCTGGACAGCCCCCCAGACAGCCCCCTGGACAACCCCCCACCCTCTTCCTTGGACCCCGGACAACCCCCCAAACACCCCCGGACAGCCCACAGATAGTCCCCCAAATAGCCCCCCGGACAGCCCCCCCACCCTCCTCCCTGGACCCTGGACAGCCCCCCCCCCCCCCAACCCTCTTCCATGGACCCCGGACACCCCCCCCCCCAACCCCGAACACCCCCGGATAGCCCCCAGACAGCCCCCTGAACAGCCCCTCGGACAGCCCCCTGAACACCCCCGGACAGCCCCCGGGCATGACATTGTTAATTCCGAAATGTTTCGTAGCATTATAAACTAAAATCTATTCCATACTAAGAATGATATAAAAATATTTTATATAAATATCCACAAGATTTTAAGTATATACCATTCCACTAATAGATACATGAGGATTCTCATAAAATGAACAACATTTTATGTACATACGGAAAACTGACCAAACGCATTGGGATTCCATTGAAACATTAAGAGAATGATCCATGGGTCATATGTGACGTGTACGAGTCAAACCTGGCTCAATTCGAGGCACGTTGTGGATGAAACCACTCCAAGTTTCTGCCTTTTGTTTGAAAAGGATGTCATTTTAAGCAAAAAACATCAAATGGCATACAGAAAACTGACCAAACGCATTTAGATTGTGTCGATACTTTAGAACAACGATCCATGGGTCATATGTGACGTTTACGAGTCAACCTAGCCTCAATAAGAGACCAGGTGTGGCCACCACCACTCAAAGTGTCTGTCTTATGTTTCAAAAGGGCGTCATTTAAAGTGAAAAACATCATCTGACATACGCAAAACTGACCAAATGCATTTGGATTTTGTCTATACATTAACACAACAATCCATGGGTCATATGTGATGAGTACGAGTCAACCTCGCCTTAATCGGAGGCACGGTGTGGACGAAATCACTCTAAGTGGCTCTCTTTTGTTTAAAATAGACAACATTTAAAGTACATATGGAATACCAACCAAACACATTCGGTTTCCTTTGAAACGTTAGGAGAATGATACAGGGGTCATATGTGACGTGTACGAGTCAACCCTACCTCAATCTGAGACACAGTTGGCCATCACCACTCAAATTGTCTGCCTTTTGTTTCAAAAGGACGTCATTTTAATTGAAAAACATGAACTGGCATATGGAAAACCGACCAAACGCATTTAGATTGTGTCGATACATTAGAAGAATGATCCATGGGTCATATGTGACATGTATGAGTCAACCTTGCATCAATTCAAGGCGCGGTGTACCTGCCACCACTCAATGTGTCTGCCTTTTGTTTCAAAAGGACGTCATTTTAATTGAAAAACATCAACTGGCCTACGGAAAACCAACCAAACACATTCATATTGTGTCGATACATTAGAAGAACGATCCATGGGTTATATGTGACGTGTACGAGTCAACCCCGCCTCAATCCGAGGCGTGGTGTGGCCGACACCACTCAAAGTGTCTGCCTTTTGTTTCAAAAGGACGCCATTTTAATTGAAAAACATCAACTGGCATACGGAAAAGTGACCAAACGCATTCGATTTGTGTCAATACTTTAGCACAATGATCCATGGGTCATATGTGACGTGTATGAGTCAACGTCGGCTTAATCCGAGGCATGGTGTGGTCGTCACCACTCAAAGTGTCTACCTTTTGTTTCAAAAGAACATCATTTTAATTGAAAAATATCAACTGGCATACGGAAAAGCTACCAAACGCATTCGGATTATGTCGATACTTTATCACAACAATCCATGGGTCAAATGTGACGTGTACGAGTCAACCTTGTCTTAATTAGAGGCACGGTGTGGCCGGAATCACTCTAGGTGGATCTCTTTTATTTCAAATGGACAACATTTTAAGTACATACGGAAAACTGACCAAACTCATCCAGTTTCTATTGATCCTTTAGAAGAACGATCCATGGGTCATATGTGACGTGTACGAATCAACCCTGACTCAATCCGAGGTGCGGTGTGGCCGCCACCACTCAATGTGTCTATCTTTTGTTTAAAAAGGACGTAATTTGATGTGAAATACATAAACTGGCATACTGAATACTGACCAAACGCAGTCGGATTGTGTCGATACTTTAGAAAAACGATCCATGACTCATATGTGACATGTACGACTCAACTTTGCCTTAATCTGAGGCACGGTGTGGCCAGAATCACTCTCTGTGGTTCTCTTTTTCTTAAAATGGAAAACAATTTAAGTACATACAGAAAACGGACCAAACGCATTTGGTTTCCATTGAAACATAAGGATAACGATCCATGGGTCATATGTGACGTGTACGAGTCAACGTCGCCTCAATCCGAGGTGTGGTGTGGTCGGCACCACTCAAAGTGTCTACCTTTTATTTCAAAAGAACGTCATTTGAATTAAAAACCGTCAACTGGCATACGGAAAACCAAACAAACACATTTGGATTGTGTCGATACATTAGCACAATGATCCATGGGTCATATGTGATGTGTACGAGTACACCTCGCCTCAATTCAAGGCACGGTGTGGCCGTCACCACTCAAAGTATCTGTCTTTTGTTTCAAAAAGACATCATTTTAATTGTAAAACATCTACTGGCATATGGAAAACGGACCAAATGCATCGGATTGTGTCGATACATTAACACAATGATCCATGGGTCATATGTGACGTGTACGAGTCAACCCTGCCTCAATCCGCGGCGTGGTGTGGCCGCCACCACTCAAAGTTTCTATCTTTTGTTTAAAAGGACGTCATTTGAAGTGAAAAAACATCAACTGACATATAGAAAACCGACCAAACGCATTTGGATTGTATTAATAATTTAGCACAACGATCCATGGGTCATATGTGACATGTACGAGTCAACCTCGCCTCAATCTGAGGCACTGTGTGGCCGCCACCACTCAAAGTGTCTGTCTTTTTCTTAAAATGGACCATAATTTAAGTACATACGGAAAACCGACCAAACGCCATCGGTTTCCATTGAAAATTTAGTAGAACGATCCATGGGTCATATGTGTCGTGTACGAGTCAACGCTGCCTCAATCCGAGGCATGGTGTGGCCGACACCACTCAAAGTGTCTTCCTTTTGTATCAAAAGGACAACATTTTAATTGAAAAACATCAACTGGCATAAGGAAAACCGACCAAATGAATTTGGATTGTGTCGATACATTAGCACAACGATCTATGGGTCATATGTGATGTGTACGAGTCAACCTCTCCTCAATCCGAGGTGGGGTTTGGCCGCCACCACTCAAAGTGTCTGCCTTTTGTTTCAAAAAGACGACATTTTTATTGTAAAACATCATCTGGCATAAGGAAAACTGACCAAACACATTCGGATTGGGCCAATACATTATCAAAACAATCCATGGGTCATATGTGATGTGTAAGAGTCAACCCCTCCTCAATCTGAGGCACGGTGTGGCCGCCACCACTCAAAGTGTCTGTCTTTTGTTTAAAAGAACGTCATTTGAAGTGAAAAACATCAACTGACATACGGAAAACCGACCAAATGCATTAGTATTGTGTTGATACTTTGTCACAACGATCCATGGGTCATATGTGACGCGTATGAGTCAACCCCACCTCAATCCGAGGTGTGTTGTGGCCCCCACCACTCAAAGTGTCTGTCTTTTGCATAAAATGGACAACAATTTAAGTACATATGGAAAACAGACCAAACGCATTCTTTTTCCATTGAAACTTTAGGAGAATGATCCATGGGTCATATGTGACGTGTACGATTCAACGCCGCCTCATTATGAGATTCAGTGTGGTCGGCACCACTCAATGTGTCTGCCTTTTGTTTCAAAAGGACGTCATTTTAATTGGAAAACATCAACTGGAATACGGAAAACTGACCAAACGCATTCAGATTGTGTCGATAAATTAGAAAAATAATCCATTGGTCATATGTGATGTGTACGAGTCAACCCCACCTCAATCCTAGGCGCAGTGTGGCCTCCACCACTCAAAGTGTCTGCCTTTTGTTTCAAAAGGACGTCATTTTAATTGTAAAACATCAACTGGCATACCGAAAACCAACCAAACGCATTCGTATTGTGTCGATAGATTAGCAAAATTATCCATGGGTCATATGTGATGTGTACGAGTCAACCCTGCGTCAATCCAAGGTGAGGTGTGGCTTCCACCCCTCAAATTTTCTACCTTTTGTTTCAAAAAGACGTCATTTTAATTGTAAAACATCAACTGGCATACGGAAAACCGACCAAACGCATTCGGATTGTGTCGATAAATTAGAAAAATGATCCATGGATCATATTTGATGTGTATGAGTCATCCATGCCTCAATTAGAGGCAAGGTGTGGCCGCCACCACTCAAAGTGTCTGTCTTTTGTTTAAAAGGATGTCATTTGAAGTGAAAAACATCAACTGACATACAGAAAACTGACCAAACGCATTAGGATTGTGTTGATACATTAGCACAATGATCCATGGGTCATATGTGATGTGTACATGTCAACCCCGCCTCAATCCGAGGTGCGTTGTGGCCGCCACAACTCAAAGTGTCTGTTTATTGCTTAAAATGGACAACAATTTAAGTACATACAGAAAACCAAACAAACGCATTCAGTTTCCATAGAAACATTAGAAGAACAATCCATGGGTCATCTGTGACGTGTATGAGTCAAAGATGCCTCAATCTGAGGCACGGTGTGGCCGGAACTACTCAAAGTGTCTGCCTTTTTTTCAAAAGGACGTCCTTTTAATTGAAAAACATCAACTAGCATATGGAAAACTGACCCAATGCATTCAGATTGTGTCGATACATTAACAAAATAATCCATGGGACATATGTGACATGTATGAGTCAACACCGCCTCAATCCGAGACATAGTGTGGCCGCCACCACTCAATGTGTCAGCCTTTTGTTTCAAAAGGACGTCATTTTAATTGAAAAACATCAACTGGCATACAGAAAACTGACCAAACGCATTCGGATTGTAACGATACCTTAGGAAAACAATCCATGGGTCATATGTGATGTGTACGAGTCAACCCCGCCTCAATATGAGGCACGGTGTGGCCGCCACCACTCAAAGTGTCTCTATTTTGTTTCAAAAGGACATCATTTGAAGTGAAAAACATCAACTGGCATACGGAAAACTGACCAAACGCATTCGTATTGGGTTGATACTTTATCAAAACAATACATGTGTCATATGTGACATATATGAGTCAACCCCATCTTAATCTGAGGCACATTATTGTTGGAATCACTCTAAGTGTCTCTCTTTTGCTTAAAATGGACAACAACTTAAGTACATACGGAAAACCGACCAAACGCATTCGGTTTCCATTGAAACATTGGGAGAACGATCGATGGGTCATATGTGAAATGTACGAATCAACCCTGCCTCAATCCGTGGCATGGTGTGGCCGCCACCACTGAAAGTGTCTGCCTTTGGTTTCAAAAGGACGTCCTTTTAATTGAAAAACATCACCTGGCATACGGAAAACTGACCAAATGAATACGGATTTAGTCGATACATTAGAACAATGATCCATGGGTCATATGTGACGTGTACGAGTCAACCTCGCCTCAATCCGAGGCACGGTGTGGCTGGAACCACTCAAAGTGTCTACCTTTTGTTTCAAAAGTATGTCATTTTAATTGAAAAACATCAACTGGAATACGGAAAACTGACCAAACGCATTCGGATTGTGTCGATACATTAGCACAATGATCCATGGGTCATATGTGACGTGTACGAGTCAACGCCGCCTCAATCCAAGGCATGGTGTGGACGGTAGTACTCTGGGAGTATGTATTATGTTTAAAATGGACATTATTTCAGGTTAAAATATATGGTATACGAAAAAACAATCAAATTATGAATTGACTTCCAGATTCCATATATAATTGTCATATAAATTTAAAATTGAATTCTAAATGAATTATGTATGTTTATAATTACGTTATGAATTCTAATTTAATTATGGATGTGTATAGTTCCACCATTATATGTTAAATGTGTATGAATTTGTTCTCTATATGTAAGTGTTAGTTGGTTATTACAGGTACAATAATTGTATATATATGTGTTAGTTTATTGCAGGTACAATAATTGGACTTAAAATGTGAGGGAACTCACAAAATGAGACCTGGTGGGAAAATTGGAGAGCTGCTGGGTAAATTCTAGAGCTGCTGTGCAATTTTCCCAGTAGATGCTATGTCAATGGTTCAAAACCGTTGGCATAGAATGTGTAGGTGTTGTTTTACCAATGGTTCATAGAACCTTTGGTAAAACAGTTTTTCCAATGGTTTAGAACCGTTGGGAAAGAGGATATTTTGGGTTTTTCCCAATGTTTTTGAAAAACATGAAAATTTTGGGCATCGTATCCCAACGGTTTTCCAGAACCGTTGGGATAGGGTAATTTTCCAGCACCCAATCCCAACGGTTCACTATAAACCATTGGGAAAAACTTTTCCCAACGGCTTAATTCCCTACGGTTAGCAGAACCATTGGTATAACATATACCAATGGTTCTACAGCCTTTCCAAACGGTTTAGAACCGTTAGAAAATCCTTTGTTTCCAGTAGTGTGATATTTTCTTGTGATTAATAATTTTTTGGGATATATTCAATTGTTTTTTAGTTCATGTAAAACATAGGTTTAATGAAAAGGATTATTTCAAAATAATACTATTATGTTTTTGGGCATGTAATCTAAAAGGTATCATATAAAATTGTTGGTTAAATTATTCTTTAATGTATATGTTTTTGGGGTTATTAGAGATATAAGGATTTTTATTTACATAATTATCAAATTTGATCATTTGGCGTTATTGTTGAATTGTAGATATTAATTTATTTTTTCTTCGTATGATAGTTTATTCATATTGTTTATTATATTCTCTTGTATGATGGCGACTCGCAGCGACCCACAGCTTAGAAATGGCGATTTGCGATGCTGGAACCCTTGATGATGGTCGGAGATGACTTATCTCCCCTCAAAGAGGTGGTATGGGGTGAAGAAACGGGTCTCAAAGCCTCCAACCCCGCAAAATCCTTTCATTCCTTTCTCAAACCCTAATTATCTCCCATATTTCCAAACGATTTCATTATGCCCGAAAGTTATTGATCTTCATCAGGGTGATCCTCAATTAGCGATCTCTTCATCAGTGTTTTTTGAAGCATCGACTCACTTGGTCCTGACGTTGGTAGCCCGTTTTTGTTTTCAGAGAAGGCCTTTGGTTGATGATTTCGACGGCTTCATCTTTGGTAAGTGGGATTTGCAAGAATGCACAGTTGTTGGGATTCTTGACAAGAACCAATTCTAGATACGGTTTTCCTCGGAAGTTTATTTGATCCAAGCCTAGTCTAGTGCTCCTCATAGATGCAACATATGTTTTTTCTTCCTCCTTCTCTGGTCATTCGATTTATGCATGAATCATGATCCGTTAACCATTACGGAAAGGGTTAGTCTTCCTCAGCTCCCTCTTCCTTTTCAAAATCCTATAATTATTTGCATGATCTATAATATGGTGGGGTGATATCTCTGTTATGACATCTAAACTTCCACTGTATGTCATCCGGTGAATCGTCATCTCTGTGTAGAGGGGGATGTCGCAAGGCCCTCAGTCAATTGGGTATGGATTATCATTGGTGAAGAGATCAGGTGCAAGAATCCCGTGGTTTTCGAATCTTGGGTAGGCTACTATAATACCTATTGTCTTCTGGGGCATATGTATTCGAAGTGTCACCCTGAGGTGTTGAACATAAGATCTTCTAATCTGAGGGAGAGGGTAGGCGAATCCCCCAGGCCAAGGTTGTTGTCTTCTGGAGGTGTGGCTTCCGGAACTGCAGATGATGCGGAGAATCGGTCTGCAGTACCTTTGAGGAGCCATGACCCTTCAAATCCAGAAGTGTCTGTAATGTTTCACAGGCTTCGCCATGATCTACATTTGGGTGATGTGGTGCTTTAAGCTGTTGCAAATGAGGCTTCTGGTTTTGTTGAAATGGGATGTCCAGTACGTGTTAATGTTGTTGTGAACTTGTCACAGCATGAGGTGTGTGTGCTTTTATCTATTGAAAATGCTGGGAATTGGTGTAACGGAGTAGTGAATGTGGTTTATGTAACACTGGAGGATGTTGGCGGTGGTAGTGGTCCTACAGTGGTTTCGAATGTTAGTAATGGGGCAGAAGGAAGGGTTGTGATTGATGGGGATGTGGGCTTCACAGTTGCTACTGGAAATCGGTTCCAAGAGTTGGAGATAGAGCTTGTAGATGAGGACAATCCAATGACCGAATTATAGCATGAGTCTCCTTCACCATAGGGAGGTAATGGATCAAAAGATGTGCTGTAGGGGAATTTGGTTAATCAGGAGACCCGGGAACAGCCAAGGTTTCTAGCTGTGATTGATACCAATGGTCATTTTCAGAAGAGAAGTAGAGGAGAAGATTAATTTCAGAAGGTGATCATCCATGGAAAATTTGGGAATTGCTCTAAGAGTGAACAAGAAAACTATGGTGGTATGAGAAAGCCTTATTTTAGTTATGTGTTCCAAGGTAGGAAGTGGAAGATTATTGGGGCTCAATAAATCTTGACTGCCTCACCGCGACATAGGTCAAGGAAAGATTACTCCTATCTTCCAAATCCATTAGCCACTAGGTCTTCTGGTGGTAATGATGTGTTCTTATCCTTGGAATGGATGAATCTATGAAGGAAATATGCTATGGTTTTGAATCATTTAGATAGCTTGGAATGGTAAATGGCTACTATGGAGGAATATTATGGATAAGGGTATTGTTTTGTGACATGCAACTTCTTTTCATTTTTTCTAATGGTGTTTAATTACTGTCCTTTTCTTTTATTTTAATAAATGGTCTTGGGGTTATCCCCTGGATGAGCTTTTCTAGTATATTATCATGTACACATAAATTGATTTAAGTAATGATGTGATGAATATATTATCTTAATTCTATATACATCATGGTAAATAAATATTTTAGTATTATACATCAAGTATTAAACACTCAAACTCATTATTTTGGGTAAAATATAAGAAGAATATGGAAACTAATTTAAACAGACATCTAATTTATGAAATATTGTTTATGGATTCGAAGAAAATAAAGTAATTATATTTTTTTATTTACAAGGTCTAAATGGTTATCTAATATATCACCTTTAGGAAAAGGATCTTGAAATAAAAAACTTATCCTACCTTCAATTTTGTTGAATTTTTGGTCATCATTATCCTTTATAGTTTTATGATTTGGTGGTTATTGACATTCAAATTATCTTGACATTTCCTTGGATCAACGTTATCCTTCACTCACTGTCATTATTTTCAAATTAAGTTTTTATTCGGGCTCCATATTTTCATTTCCTATCAATTTTTGCCTATTTCAAAACATGGTTATGTTTTCCTCCATGTGACCTTCTTATTTCCCTTACATTCGTTTCAAAAGGAATTTTTATTAACCCTTTCTAGGTTATGGGTTTTCAAAAAAGGTATTTATAAATTTAAAACCCCTAATTACCAAGATCAATTTCGAATTATGTGGAAACAATTTATTAAAGGGGGTATAATTAAACACACATGATATTTTAAAATAATACAATGTTTGTAGTATATAAAACACACAACACTGACTTTAAACGAACCCTGAAATATTTTATCATAAATATGATTGATATTAACAGACTATTTAACTTGAGAATATGAATAAGAGTAATATAATTATTAAATATATATATATAAGGGTTTTACTAAGAACGAATTTATATATTAATTCTAATTAAATAAGTACCTAATTTTCTAAAAAGACATTTTATTCTTAAAAAATATTTTTTCACAGAAAATTGTTAATTTAAATAATAAGTATTATAATTAATTTCAAAATTCATTATAAACTCTATTTTATAAAAATATTATATTTTTTTGAATCATAATATAAAAACTAGCTTAGGGTTATTTTTTGGTATTTTTCTAAAAAGATAGATATTTAAGTAAATAGTAAAAAATACTGATTTTTGTCGTCTAATTTAATTAAAAACCCTCATTTTACATATAAGTTTATAAAAATGTTAAATAATTATTTTTTAATTATATATAATATAATTAAATAAATTTTAATTAATATAATACTTTATTTTGATGTTTGTTTATTTTTTTTTGCGTAAATACATTATTCGTAAGACTATTTTTAAGTGAATTATGTTTTCCGATTTAAATTAATAAAAATAATCTCCAATTTTAGATTAATTAAATAAAATAAATATATAATATATATTTATAATAATTTAAATACTTATAATTATTATTAATATATATAAATTTAATGTACCATCATCTTGTACTTCATATATGCATTTTTAAAACTGCTTTTTATCACAGTTTATGGGTTAAATTCCATATTACATTCATACATATATAGGAATTGAATCATAAAAAATGTATCTAATATTAATAACCTGTCCGTTCAAATTTTCTATATATTTCCCTTTTATTTTTTCATTATTATGAAGAGTAATTGTAGTAAATATTGTTCACCTCTATAAGGTAAATTTTGGTTATTAAGCTCCACATATACATGATAAGGACTATAAATAAACCTAACATGGTAATTTTATCAAATTTATGAGCTCATTTCAACCACACTTATCCATTATTCAATTTTATTGAAATTTTGTACATTTTTATTTGAAAATGACATATATTATTTTCAGAAAATAAAATTAAAAAAATGTCAGTCACTTTATTTTCAATTTCACATATATAATCACTAAGGGAAATAAATAAGTTATAAATTAGTATTAAAATGTAATTTTAGAATAATTTATTTATTTTTATTAATTATGTTTATATTTTAGGTTTAGTGAGGAAATAATTACCTTAAATTATTTTTCAATGTCGGAATTGTACTTGTGCATGTAGTAGAAAAATCAAGTAAATAGTTTTAATAACTCGACATGTAATATTTACTGGTGTTTTATAGGGTTCGATGAATTTTATATAAATAATACTTTTTATAGATCTAGCAAAAGTATATATTCTAATTCAAATGTTATCTTGATTACTTTTATTTCAAAATTTAATGAATAATTATAAAATTCACATTAATGGTATTTTATAACAATAATATTTTGTTAAAGGATTTAGAATTCATAAAAAAAATTATCTTCATCCAATTGAATTTTATATGGTCTATAAAATAAAATTTATTCCATTTATTTTTCACAATTCTTTTTTAGTAAATATCATGAACCCTAAAGAGTAAAAGTCATTGACATCACAATAGTCATTATAAGTTTTAAAGAGGTTTTAAAACAAAGTTAAAAGCTTTAAACATCAACTAAACTTATCAAAACATAATTTAATAGTGGAATTTATACTCATACACACACTATATTATAATTATATTAATTTTGCTCCAATTTATCATGTTTTTTAAACTATATTAATGAAATCCTTTTACGTAATTCCTAGAGTGCCACTCCCATCCCTTATGAAAGGGGCCCACATTTTCTCTTTTCATTACACTTTTTTAATAATTTATTTTTGAAAAATAACCTTCCTTGAATCCTTGTAATCATCTTATATGTGTTATTTTTTTCATAATACGAAACATATAGGGATAGATTTTTAATGAAATAAAATTTTTTCAGAGAAAATGTATAACTTTTAACCGAAACTTTTAGTATTATTTCTACATATACCCCCTTCTATGTTCATCTAACCATTATTATATAATAACTCAAGTTTCTCCATATATTTATATATTATTATTTTAATTTATTAACCTTAATTAATCTCCACCTACAATCAAATGGGAAAGGAAATAATCATTCATGTGTATAGAGGACTACCGCCTCACGAACTGATAAATTTGATATTCCATCCCTTCCTCTCATGGATATTCATAATTTTTAATATAATATATATATATATATATTTAGTATATAATTACCATTATATTAAGATAATATATCATATATTATCTTACCTTTCCATCCATTGAACAATTCTAATGACATTCATGAATACGTGTGAATTAACACCTTCAAAAAGTGATGTCATTCAGGTTTCAACACAACTGTACATTTATTGTATATATAAGTGAATTTAATGATTAAATATTGTATTTATTATATAATAATAATTATATAATTATATATTAATACTGACATTTTTTCCTTTTTTTGTAAAATGAAACGTTGTGAATGCATATGTAGGACCTATCGCCTCTATTATTTTAATGTAATACATTTTTCAAAACAATTCATAATTTATGGATTTAGAAGTATAATTAATGTATAAAAATGAAAAGTATTTCATTATTATTATTTTATAGTTTATTTATTAATAAATTATTTGGCCACATTTATCAAATTGAATTTGTTTTGTGATTATAAATTGATTTTCCTCAATGAATCTTATGTAAACTTAACTGATCAAGTAACTAAATAAATCATTATCATAAATGATATGAAAAGGTATAATTTAAATTTAATTAACATGAAATATTTTCTTCTAAATTGGGTAAATAATAAAAAAAATTATTATCTAGTAACATAATGAACAAATGTGATGATTCCGGCTCATGGTAAGTGACAAGTTACCATGAAACCAAATTTTAAATATTTTAATGCCATAATCTTATTAATATTATACTTCCAGGTATATATTTTAAAAATTATTTTATGAATTTTTTAATATGGATATAAAATAATTATAAAGGTAATTTTATTTCTCTTTTTACATTCTTTTAAAGGTTTTAAAATGTAATGATTTTACATATTTTATAAGGACCATTTTGAATTTATTTACAATAGGAAAAATTTGTTTTTCTATTTTATCATAGACAACATTAAAATATTTTTGCACCACCATAAAAAATATTAGATTTTTGAAATCTTTTATAGGTTTCCTTATTTTCTTCAGGTAAGCCCTATCTTTTCTTTTATTGTAGATATGTTAGTTCTGAAAATGTGTTTCTCAAAGGAATGGGTAGTTGGATATTCAAAAAATTCATAGGCATTAGGAAATGTTTCTTAAGGGTTTTATGAAGAAAAGATTAAAGATTAAAATGTTTTATTCATGAAATGGTACTTTATCAATTTATATAAAAATGGTTTATCCAGAAACACCTTATGTGAACAAGTTATCCCAATACATCTTATAAAATTGGATTAGAAAGATATAGTTCATATGGTGAGTAATCCTGATATTCCACTCTAGTTCATTGGGTAATGATCCTTATGACTAAATGAATGAAGGAGGGAGTCAACTGGGGGTGTTTCTCTAATGGATTTAACTTGACACTAGTAATTTTAATATGGGTTACAAATATAATTATATATGTTACATAAAAGGGTTTCTAATTTATTTAAATGGATTTAAAAAAAATTATTGAAAATTTGTGTATTGAAAGTGGGTATGGGTTTTTCAAAATCTCAAATAATAACTTGGAAATGAAACACATTTTTTTGGTTTTTATTTCTTTACTAGAATAAAACATTTCATAATTTTATATCACTTACTATGATGTTTTTTACATATCCAACATTTTAAAATGGATTTTGACAAGGCTTATGGATGTGTAGAAAAGCTAATAATGTCAAATATCCTAATATGGATGTTAGCATGAAAGAAGAAATCATGTTATAATAAAGAACATATTTTTTAGGAGAATGTATACTTTTTGGAGTGTCCACTTTCAATGATTATATCCAAATTTTTGTAAACTCTAAACATAAAAGGTCCTTGTGTACAAAATTTGTCCAATAATTTAGTTTGATGTTATTTTTTTAATGGATAAAATTAGATCTAGTTTATCAGTATCAAAGATAGAAATGTTAAGCTAATGTATTTATAACTAGATCTAGGAGTACTGGTTTAAGGAAATTATAGTTTCTATCAAGAATGAAATTGAATAAAATTATAGAAAATCCATATGCATTATGAAATAAAATAATATATAAAGGTATTTTTCTAGAGAAAAATAATGAATCTTATAAAATGGATATAGATAAGTAAAATTTATCAATTCTTATAGAGAATTTTAACGTGTTTCATTCCCAAAAGAATAAAAATATTTTATTTATTTAGTATAATAAAGCATATACAATCTTTTCAAAAATATTTAAAATTAATATTTTTAAAATTCTATCTTATGGGTGAATTGTATATTAAGAAATATAAAATATTTCGACTTAATGAAGATGGATGAAAATTTTAAAATATGAAAAGGTATCTTAATGAATTTAAATAATACCCTCAAACTAATAACTAAAATTATGATATATTCCTAAGTATCAGGGAATTTATAAAGGGTAAAACTGGATAAAAAGTCTCTATCAATAATAATAGAAAACATCCATCACTATAATCATGTTTGTTATTGAAATATATTTTTGTTGTTATTGACTAGTAATAATGAAAAATTATTTTTTGTAAATAATGGAGAAGTTTGATGAATATAAGCATAGTGATAGGATTTTTTTGGTTTTCCATGTTATACAAGCATCTAAATTGGTTTTTTCTCATAATAAATGTATGATTTGAAATTTAGAAATATATTATTTAAGAGAAATTCAAAAAGTGATATCAAACACCATATCATATGGGAAAAAATGTAAAATAATTTTGATGGAAGCAATGTAATCAAAATAATATAAATAATGGTATGGGAAATTAAACATTCTTAATTATTTTTGGCATAATGTTGTTTTAACAATTAAACATTAAGTTGTATTTAAAAAACATTTGTAGTCATTTCGTATTGTATAAAAAGGCACAATATAATTTTATGGTAACACTATTATATATAATGGTTTTTATATTATAAATAATGATTAAATTATATGGATAAAAAATGTTTTTTGTGTTCACAATGCTGATTTTTTTTAAAGGTTGGGGCCAAAGCCTCAATTTATTATTTGAAAGCAAAGACCTCTTTAAACTGGGTAGAGGAGACCCATTACATACTGCGAAGGCCCAAGGCCATGTGGCCTGAATACAAGGCTCGAAAGCCTAATTTAATGGCCCAAAGCACCCCTCAGTGAACAGTACTGCTATAGTACCTGTACAACTATAGTTCCTTCTACAGTACCACCACTGCTACAGTATATGCTATTGTCCCTCCGCCTCCATGTGTTCACAATACTGATGATAATTACTCCACCTGTGAAGTTTCATTTTTTATTATAGGAAATTTCACGGAACTATAATAAATCATCTATAATACTTACCACAAATAAATTCATTTATATCATATGAGAACATGTAATTAAATAAATGAAATTGATGATGTCTCGCCATAAATATATGAAATTAAATGTAGAAATTATTTCAGTTATTTTTTGTGACTATAAAATGAAAATCAACCTAATTAATATTTGACACTAACATTCTGGTGAAATTACACCTATATAACATTACACTACATTAAGTGTAAATTTAAATATGGTTTCTTGAAATATAAGTATGAAACCAAATAATAATATGTTGATGATATTTTAATTAAGATTTCTCATAAGGAATTCATTCATTATTTTAGTTTCTATTAGTCCATTCTAATATATGAACAACCATAGAGAGGGTACATTCTAATATATGATCATCCAAAAAATACCTAAAGTGAAATTATTTTTTGTTATTTGAAATATATAATAAGAAATGAAAAGAAAAGAAATGATTGGTGATATAGAGTTCAAAGACACCATGTATTTTCAATTCATCGAATTTTGGAGGAATATGAAATTCTTAATTAGGTGAGTGGTGTATTTTTATATTCCGGACTCGTAATAGGATCCTGAGAGAATATACATTTTAAAATTTTGTTTTGAAATGCTTTTTTATAACTTATTTGTATCATTAGTGTTTGGAAGAGAATCATAAAAAGAACTGGTGATTGGCAATGGAAAATAATGGAGATAGTGTCCATTCATTTTGTAAACAACTGTCAACACCATTAAAATCCAATGGTTATATTATAGTACCACCTAGTTATATGGTTGCTGGTGTGAACAATTAATTTACACCATATAAGCTGCTAATCCATTTTATTATTACAATGGGGGATCTCCCACTTTTTTATTGCTAATGGAGACTGTGCAGGAGGTTCCTAACTATTGTACCTCACCATCCTTTTATCCACCATGAGAGGGTGTGAATTTTTAATGTTCTTGGGATTAATCATGGATATGTTCCTTCCACTATTTATCCATGCTTTTTTTCATTCATTCTCCCTAAAATTTGTTTGATTGTCATTTTTTTCAGTTGTTAATTCCACTACAGTTTGGTGTATTCAATCAATATAAATATATTTTTTAATCTTATGTAGATCAAGACACAAGACACTATCTAGTAAATATTTCATGCCATTTCACTAAATATAGGTAACCATATTATTTTCTATAGTGTGATAAATGATTTAAAGTAAAATAAACTTTTTGAACGGGTGTTTAGTTTGTGTTTTTCTTATGTATGAGATTAAACTGGGTTTTTGGAGGGGATCACGCCCTATTTATTGAGTTTTTTTATAAGATGAATCACAATGAGTTTTGATAAAATCATTCATAAAATATTAATTTGTAGTAATTAATTTAAATGTGTTATAATTAAGTTTTGGTAATGTGTGTTATGAGTCAGGTTCTAAATATCATGGATGAAACTTGTATGGCTTAGATGTGGCACAACAAAGTATGGTGTGGGGTTAACTATATGGTTTGAGTTAGTAGTTCCTATAATAAAATTTCATATGTATATATATACATGAGAGTGAATTTCGGTGTTTATAATTCACAGGTTCTGGTAGATCCATGATCCGAGAGAGTGGATTTTATGTAGAATACAAAGTACAACTGTTCCCCTAGGATGAGAATTAGAAATATTTGGAACATTATGAGATACAAGGTCACCTAAAAATAGGTCTCAAAGGGGATTGGGTTTATAATGACTCCATATGGAGCCTCAGGAAATTATCATAGAGTGATTAAGAGTATGGGATAATATGGGATGGTTTCTAGAGATAGTGAGAAATCATGAGAATCATGGGGTTGAGTGGTGAAGATAGATGTTGTATGATGTCTATCGAGGGGTAATGACCTTCTACTAGAGGTTAGAAGAGAGCCTTAGTTTTGTTATAGATTAAGCAGTGTCTTTTGGGACTTGTATTATTGTTATGGATAATGTTTTTATCAAGGTAATGCTTTGAATAATCATCATCATGAGATTTTTTACGAGGCCTATGTGACGATCATTGGTTTTACATATTGACATGGAACACGGTTTCCAAGTGGGGTTAGAGAGGTACAGCTTAAGAAGGTCCCTGATATGTGGGATAATAATTTATGAGAGATAGTGATGGGGTCGAATGAATTATGAGGTTTGGGTTAAAGTATCCCACTGGTTGTTGTTTCATCATATAGTGATAGGAATGAGATGCTATCAGTGATTTAATACTATGAATTGTCGAGAGGACCTAGTGGAAACCCTAATTGGTGAGATGAGACATGTTGTGACTATTTGATAGGTCTCATGAAACATGTTCCCTTGGACAATTCATTAATTTTTTTGATGGTATAAGGTTTCTACTTTCTATTTGTTTTCATTATTTCACATCACCTAATCTTATGGGGGTGTGTTGGTGTGCTTTTGACCTCACCAAATTCATTGGGGATTGGTCATTGTGTTCGTATGGCCTCCCTTGACTGATGCTAGTTTATTATGCATGAATTAGGGCTTTCCTCAGTAGTTTTGGGTCAGGGATTACATGGGTGGATCAGATGTGTTATGATGTGAGTCATATTGATTAACAATTAATAGAGTTATTATCCAGTGGGAATGATATAAGCTTCTGACAATTCCCAATGTTTATGGGTATTGGGTCAAGGATTGAATGTCTCAATATCCTAACTCTTTGAGTATGGTATGTGAATTGGTCATGATGCTATGAGGTGAGGTCTTGATAAGATTCTATTATGGAACTATATTAGGTATATTTTAAAATTAGTGTGGCCCAATTATAACCAAATGACCTAGAAGGTGTGTGTATCTCATCATGTGTCATGGAAACCATGTTAGTGAATGATAAAATAGTGATCATGTTAAATTAATATATATTTTTTCCTCCTATATAAAAATTAATTTTATGGATTGTATTAGGAGCTCATTGTGATACCCTACTGAGTTACAACAATACACCCTATATAGCCACCTTAGTGAATTTTTAGATAGTATCTCTTCTTTTTAGGTAAAATCAGGAGATGTATTGTTGATTGGGTTGGGGCGGGCTAATGGGTATTGCATATTATGATTAGGATGTGGATTGGGGTCTCAAGTAGATCTTCTTTTATTTCACATTTTTTTTGGTCTACATTACATATGTGATCTTCCTAGGGGTGATAAATTTTTTATGACATCATCTGTATTATATTGCATTTTTTTCATTTATCATGTATACTCATATGCTAATGAATCTTTCTAATCTCTTGTTATTTCCCATTTTTGTATGAATTTTAATTGATGTAATATCCACCCAACTCTATAGATTATAACCTCAGCTAGAGATGTATGGCTTTATAATGTAAGGAGGTGCATATGAGGTCATGTGGCTCCCTTACTTTGGGAACCAAGGAGTGGTATAGCATAAGGAATTACAAAATGGAATTAGTTACATCTATATTTTATTATAATTTGTAGAGATACAGAATATGTTTTCAAGTAATGTGTTAGAGATGTAAATGAATATCAAATGAGTGTTTCAATAACATCTTTTATGATATATATTTTATGATATCAGAGCAAGGTATTGTTGTTCATGGATTTTGATGTCACAATTTAAATATTTTACCTTAGTAAATGTACTTAAGCTTTGGATTTATGAACTATGGTATTTCTATCTTGGCCAACAACCAAGAGTAATATTTTTTTCATGATTATTGTTATAGGATTCACATGATATAAGTGTTCGTGAATGTGATTGATTTAAGATTAGAGGTTCATTTGTTTAAATTATCAATAACAAATTATATGGTATTCTCCAATGCTAGTAAAATAATACTCCACTAGAAAATAAAGTATTTCCATTTGATTGTAGGATATTTGGATCTTACTTTGTTAGTATCTTCATTTATGGTGGGAAAATCCCTTCATCCTGGGATATATGGAGATAATTATATCATAGGTGTAGGAGTTTAATGGCCCAATAATGAATGAATGTGGGAACAATGTCTTTTAGGTGTGATTGGAGTTTGGGTATGATTTTTCTTCCAAATGAAATTTCTTTCACATTACCGTGTAACAAAAAACCTACTTGTTATAATCCCTTAAAGATTTAGGGTGGAATTTTACATAGAAAAATTATGAACTTATGTGAAAACCTTGAGGGTTATGGAAAAATTCAAGGGATTTTCTTTTTATTTCATGATTATTTCCAATGGAAATATGTTTTAGGATTGGAACACAATGATCTGATGAGGACTCAAAAACATGCAATTTTTATCTTATGAAGTAAATGTTGTAGTTATGCCATTCATGTCAAGTTCACTATTTCTTTTATTAACTTAGATATTTGAGGTTCACATAATGGTTGAATGTGGTTATTTGAGTCTTATACAATCCTTCACATTGGTTTCACAATTTTCAAATGGTTTCCAATGGGTTTGTTCACTGAATTGGACACACCCTATGATTCTTTATCCTTGAAGACCTACCTTCCAAAGGAATGATATCAATGGGAAATTTTTTGAATGATGCTTAATAATTCACATTTGTTGAGATTATAGGAGTCCAGGCTTATCATATCCTTTTATAAGGAATTATTTCCTACTTCGGGATTTTCTTATTTTTTTAATATATGTTTGTGAATCCTTCATTAAATTCCATATATAAGTCAAGTCACCTTAAATCAACAATCAATTATTAGCATGTATAATACTTTGAATCGTTTGTATGTATTTGTGGCTCTCCATAAATGCAAATATCTGTTTGTATCTAAGGATATCCATTGATGGTATCCCCTTATGTTCTAATTATAGATTCTTTGTTCATTATTATAATGATTCTAGTTTCTAAGCCATATTGTGGGGCACTCTAAAGTTTATCGTCATCTAGGGATATGGGAGTTGTTTTGATATTTGTAACAAACCCATATGATGCACTTTATACATATCATTATGGATGGAATCCTAATGAACATAGTTCGGTCCCACTCAGTGGGGGGTATCATACCTTTAAATATAATGTGATAAGGACAAATAATTCCTTATAGCATTATCCAGTAAGGATTTCTAGGAAAATTGTACCATGTCGATGTTTGGTGTGGTAATTATTCCAAAGAAACCTAGGGAAACTGAAAGGGGTATAAATTTCTAGGTTGAATTAGGACATGTTGGGAATGTGACATAGAGATAATAGGGTTGATTTGGGATGTGGTTTGAACCTTAGGGGGGCTTAGTATGTATCCCACTTGTATGGAAATTAAATCCTAGGTATTTTGATTAGGAGGACCTACACCAATAGAGGCCCTAAATGGTTTGTCTCAAAGAAGAGTATGACCCTTTGAGAGGATTAATATGGGGCCTACTCCTATAGATAATTCCATGATGAATTGTTTTAGGGACATTATAAGTGTCTTAAATCAAGTATATTGTTTGGTTTGGTTGGTGTCTTACTCTTCTGGAAGATGTCATATCATTTAATGGTTGGATGGAAATTACTCTATAAGTGGATACCCTAGTGAGTAGGGGTTATGTTTGTGGCTTACTCCTTATAAGGATTCCCATATATTAGATTGGAATGGGGATTAATCCTAAGCAGAATTCCCAAATTGGTGAAATGTTGGAGATTATATTAAATATGAGTCCTTGATTTGGTTGGATCTTACACTTGGAATGATGCCTAGATGGTTTGGGATAATGTGGATGTCATGACCACCATCAACCACAAATCCCATGATAGATTCTTGGTGAGAGAAATAAGAGGAGATGTATGCTCTAGTAAACCACAAAATATTCTTTCCCCTAAGGTTGGATATATTTCCTAGTGGACCAATGCCTATAGTTCCACACTAAACGAAATATATTGGAATATTCAATGGGGAATCCCCTACCAAAACATGTATTAGATAGTGGGGATGTTTTGACCATTGATCTCTTTTGTGTCCACATTTGTCATGATGAGTCTTTATTGAATGTGATGGACAGGGAGGAGGAAGACGATTTAGAAAATCCCACTTCTTATCCTCTATTGTTGGAATTGGATTGCACTATGTCACATCATCATCTCATATTTACCTTGTACTGGGTCTATGTTATGGATAATAAGGAAGGAATTAAGTGACTGAGATAGAAAGAAGACTTGGTGCTAATCCCTTTTCTATCTCAAGGTCCTTGAGTCCTGGAGGTGGAGGGGTACAACCTCCTATAAGATGGGATAGCAGATTAATTTAAGAGGGATTCCCTAGAATTGGTCCCATTTTAGGATAGTAGGATGTAATTCCATGTAAACGGTTTGATAATGTCAGGGAATAGTAGGAAAAAAGTTTTTTCAAGGATATTTCAAGGGTGGGACAAAGGAAGTTAAACGGTAGGAAAATCCTCCCACCTTGGAACTAGAGGTTCCATTTATTAGATATGACAATGGTAGCACATGATCCATGAACTTTTATCCAAGACTGAGACCTCCCTAACACTGTGTCTAGGGTTTGGGTCCTCATGAACTAGGGAATGAAAAACCACATGCACCCTTGAGGAAGCTAATTGACTGGTACGACAAGTGCGGGAATCCTCTGACCGATGGAAAAAAACCAAATGGGGTACAATGTGGTGTGCCACTCACCATGGTTATGAATGTTGGGAGGCCTTATTGAAGGTTTTGGTTTGGTCCATATCATACAAGGGACTGGAGAAGGATATGCCCTACCATTTTTGGCATTGAAAAGGGCTCAAATAAAGGATCAAATAGGTCCTGCAGTAGAGGACATAGGTTCCTCACGTTGGTCCTTGGATGAACATCATGTTTTTCTCACATGGGGTATATGCTTACATGAGTTGGGTGTTTCTTGGAGAATTCACCACCAAGGAAAAAAACTAGGTTGAGGCTTTATTATATGCACTCTGGGTTCTCTGATGTTGTCTCTATAGGGGTCATTCATAGGTCCCTTATTAAGGAAATAATGTTTTCTCTATAGGGGTCTTTCATAGGTCCCTTATTAAGGAGATAAACCCCATGTATATTGTCTCTCACTAGTGTAGAATGGGTCCCCTTGCAGGTGTCTTCTGTTTCAGAATCGTAAGGGATGTTGATCACACTTTTTCACCTTAATTACCTCTCATATCATGTTTTGGAGAGCTACATAGAGACTTTTTGGGGACCTAGGTGAAGGGGTTTCACGGATAGATCTTACATCTTAATCCAATTTATTTCATTCATCAAACAGAGGATCCCAAGGGTACAATTTTTTAGAAATTGGGAGACTTGTCAAAGGAGGTCTCTTGCAGAGGTCCCAAGAATAGGTTTCCAATATAGGTGCCCGATTTAGGGTGGCCCACACTTTGGTGGTGTGTGGGGTTCTACACCGTCCTTATTATTGATATGTGTGTGCATGCATCCTAGGTTGGACTAATCCATTGATTCTCCTTGGTATTTTGTGTCACTATAAAATTATTATGTTTCTATTCATAATTTTTAATCCCTCTTGAAAAAACACAGTGTCAGAAAATCCTCCCCTCAGGATTGGTTATGATCGAAATTGGAGGGCTAGTACTAAGGTTGAATAGTGAAAATATTATGAAAGGTGTTCCAAAAAACCACATCGTTATATGGCATGGGATTATAGCATACATATGATGCACAAATCCCCAATGTAGACTGGGTGAACAGGTTCCTAGTGAAGGATAGTGGTGTCTATAAATAACCTTGACCACATTTTCATTTTCCTCATATTTTATGATTATAATTTTCTCTTTCACCATGTTGGTAATCTACATAGCCCTACCAGGTTTTTGTTTTCACAAAGGCCCCCCAAATAGATTCCCAAGGTGAAAATATTTGGTGATATAGTGTTGCGTGGGGAATTCCTCATAGAGGATCCTTTGAAAATGACATTATCAGGGGGATTTTTCCTGGAACCCTGTCATAGAGACTATGCAGAGTAACTTGTTGAAGGTTCTTCATGAATTTCTTCTTTTTCCAAAATTTATAATCCATCCATTTTAAAATATAAAATTTTGTATGTCAGTATTTTAAATTATTGGGTATAATTGTTGGTTTCATGTATGTTTTAAATTTCTTCTTCTTTGAATTCCCATGAACAACTTGTTGCACCTTATTCTGAGATGATCAAATTTGATGGGTTGAGTTACTATCACATGCTTGAGCCAACTCTGTCAGATATGGGGAAGTATTTATCATCATTTCCACATGTGTACCCACCCAACTATTACTTGTAATTTTATGGTAATATGATTTTGATGGATTATATTATCCCTGGGGTTTGGATTTTTTCCCTGAAGTCTTGGCTTATGATGAAAATAAATTACCCTTATTCTAACATCTTCACCTAGGGTAATTATATAATTTCATGGATATTTAATATTGGTTTTTTAATAAATCACATAAACTTCAATATAGATCTAAAATCACATGTTTGAGAATCAAGGACTCATTTTTATGATTCAACCCTTCGTACTTCATAGAAAGATAAGACTCGTGGTTGGATGTAGGACTAGAAATGCCACTCTATAGGGGGAGTCGAGTCTAAGTTGATGTGGGCGCAATGGGTTCATCGAACATTTGGAGAATTCAAGAGAAATCAACATGATTTCTATATCATTGAGGAATATTTGGGAGGGAAAACATTTATCTATGAAAAACCTAATATCATCGCATAATTTCTAATCTATTTGTGTTCACATAAAAATTATTTTCACCTGAGGCATAGAGAAGTCTATGAGTCTAATATCAGGGTGTTACCTACACATTATAGGAAACCCTATATAATGGAGAGATCTCCTACTAGTATTATAAATTCAACCCCATTTTTTATTCCAAGACACTCCTAGTAATCTTCCTCTCCATGTGGAGAATAAATTATCTGATTTTAATCTTTGAGTCTAGTAGAGGTGTGAGGCCAAGGAATTTTATTAGAGTAGAAAAAATATCATAGGGGAGGTTCATAAGGTTGCATACTTTTATCTTAGAAATCATTTTAAATTTCCTGTTGAATACCTACAATTTAAAGGCACCAATTTAGTTTTGTGGTATTGTTCCAATTGAAAGGGTGGATCACTCCACACTTTAGTTCATATGTAGTGCTAATCCCATTTTAAAACTAAAAGATCCAATTATAAGAATTCTTTAATGATGTTTCTTTAATATAGAATTTAAACCTCATGTGTAATGACATGAGGAAGATGTAAAATGTGTTAAGGGAATTTAACTTAATTCATCATGGTAACACACCAACAAGAACATCTTTTTGATTATGGAATGGGAATGTATTAATAGATGAGGTCGTACATAATTGAATTTAGAGACAGCGTACTGGAATCCCATTTTGATAGAGAAATTTTCTGCAAGGCTTATGCTCTGTATCTATTTTCCCACTATATTATATTTCTCTAATAGTCATGAATTTTTTCCCCAATGAATGTTTGTATGGAGAAACATTTGATGATAGACTGACAGATTTGGTTTTTGATGGCTATGTAGGTGTCCAAAATTTCAATCACATTGCCTCCATTGGATGCATAAATCATTTTAGAGGTTGGTTTTTCCAGGGCATTGATATATTCACACCCTTGTGTGGTATTGGAAAGAAGAATATATCAGGTTGAGTACATAACATATATCTAGTCATGGAATTCATAGTAAAACTGATTAATCCAAAGATGACGACGTTGAAGCTCCAAATCCTTCAAAATGTTGTCTAAAAACTACCAATTGGTAGGCTAGTGTTGAGAAAACCACACCTCCCACACCAAGGTGATCTAGTCTCAAATGTTGGGAGGAGGAATGTGTTGTATCCCCTCATTTACCTGTAAAATAAAACGTCCATTAAAAGGATTCGAAATCAAATGGTGTTGGGTCTTCCTTAAATCAAGTCACATAAGAGAAAAATTATGTATGACCCTATCGATTTGAGATTGGGACAGATTAACCCATTATTTTAGAGACACATGGGTGTTTCTCTAGGATGGATAGTAAATAACCGAGTTGGGAGGTAAAATATAACCCTTCTACCTCCACCGTAACTGTTATTTTCCTAATTTGATGATGTACTTTCAAGAGTTGGAGGTCTTGTTTTAATGAACTGAAGATCTGACCCCATCCAAAAAGTGATTGTCTGACAATCTCGACCAAGGAGTGATTTTGGGGTAACACTTTATTATATATATTATTGGTATATTTACCTCAACCCTAATGATATATTTCTCTTTTAATATTATGTTTTTATACTTTTTAATCCACCCACATTAATCATGAGGGGACATTATTTAAGAGTTTGTAAGAGAAGAAGAAGGACAATTGGGTGGAAAAGGAGTAGTAGGAGAGGTGCCTGGGTCACCAAAGTACAGGCCCACAAGAACCATTATTGGGGTTTGAAATGAGATATTGAATCCATAGGGATTTACCCCAAGTCAAAGTACCATGATAGGGGATATGGTAGTTGCAACCTCCCAACCATCACATCATGTCCTTGCTTCTAGGAGGACTCAGATAGGCTATTCACCATCTTAGGAGAGAAAGTGAATGAGGGAATTAAATTTGGCCTGTTAAATTCATCAAATTAATTCTATGTACCATCATTTTATATGATTACTTAATCTATAAACTCTACCTAACCAAACTTGTCACCTATAGAATCTATGTCACCTTCCTCCATTAAGGGGTCTAGCACTGATCGTTCAAGGGTTTATGAGGATGCCCCAGGGGAGGCATGGATCCAGGCAGATGAATCCATTATTCTGACTAATGAAGCATCGGGATTTGCAATTTTTTCTTCCCCTATCCTTGTAGAGATGGGGGAGGGACATGGTAAGGTCAAATACATTTCATCATGTGTTAAGTGTTGTATCAAAATTTTCACTTCCCCATAATATTTCATATTCAATGGTTGTGCCACTCTGTGGTAGTAAATGTTTCTCCCATTGTCACCCCATATGTGGCTGACATATAACATAGATAATCTGATGAAGGTTCTAATGTTAACCCTATCTCAATAAGCCATTTGAGGATACTATAAGACATGAGAATCTATACCATGAACTATTAGATCTAATTAATTATTATATTTTTTTTACAGTTTCCCTCATGGATTTTAGAGATTTTTGAAATGAATTGTATGGATGTGAGTACTGTCATTTTTTCATTTTCCAAACATGGGTAATTTTTCTTTCACATGATGATTCATATCAAAGTTAAAATTTTATATCATTGTCTACAAATAACATTTCCCTGGAATTTCATGGATAAGGCATCCATGTTCACCCTACTTTTATTTCCGAGGGAGTGATGTATAAGAATCTTGATGTGGGATATTCTCAAGATCCACTTATCCTGGCAATGTTGGTGGAAAATCCTAAGGTGTTGAATCCCTAAGATCCTTTGATCCTTGTTGTGGACAAAACTCAATAGAATGTTCCCTTTCATGAGGTTCCCACTCTAAGAGTTCAGGTTAGGGGAACTAAAGTGGTTTAAATCTCCATGACTAACACAACAATGTGTGAGTTTCATAACCAATCATGGCCACTTCACTACCTTTTCTACTATTGACCTTATGGTGTTGATGAGAAGTTTCACATGTTATATTTTACCATCCGATTTGGTGATTCATCCAAAATTGTAGGCTTACATAATAGCTCCAACAATATCAAAGGGTGGAGTTGAGGCTATTTTTGAGGGAGTGGAACAAGGATACTAACTAAGTGAACTAATTATGTAATATATATCTCTTTTAGAGAGCATATCTATATCAAATCTTGAAAATTGGGAGGCTTTATATCCTATTGAAATTTTATTCTAGTATGATATCTAGAAGATAATAGGGGATTCACCTCTTGAATAAGTACCATCATGACTTTACCCACTCTAATTTGAGTATTCCATGTTAAGATATGGAGGATTTAAATATCGCAAGATTCTTGATGTGGTGATGATGATCATCCAGTAATGGAATAAGGAGAGATTCCCGCAGTAAGATGTGGTGTAGATAGATCTAATATTAGAGAAACATAGAGATGTTGTAGTCTAGTCTCGGTCCAGCCACACTAAGGAGGTGGAGGACTAACAAGACTACTTTGATGATAATTATCTCTAAATAATGAAATGAAAAGATCAATTAAATTCTTCAAAATAATTGGTAGCTAAACTATACCACTCATTGGTAGGGGCCTTATTCTGAAAAAATATATGTCATCTATGTAGATCAGGATGATTTCCATAAATATGAAGATGTTACTTGTGTACAAAGTGCTGAGATTTCGCAAAATGCATAAATTTTTTGGGGTTCAGTTTTTCATTACAAAATTTATATTGAATATAAACTACAAAATTTGGTATATAATATTCATCATGTAAAAGATCCCCTATTCATTAAAACATAAATGAAATTGAATTTTGTCCCTAATTATTTTTTCTTACATTCCCATTATTATCATACTTGTAATACAATACTGAAAAAAATGAATCACGTTATTGAACATCATAGTATTGTTATTAGAATGACCACTATTAAAGAGTATAATAATTCTTTCATATTATATAGGACCTAGAGAGTGTAGTTTAATTGTTTCCAAGGTTATATTTACATCCTTACAAACATTGTGTATTTTGTTTCATTACTCTGGTTTTTTTTATAATTCCAATATAAGTAAGACTTAGCTAGAGAGACTGGGTTGTTTAATAGACCACCCTTTTGGACATCTGATCTAGCAAGTTTTGTGCCTTTATCTTTTCTTCTGTCTATTTCTTCCTAAACCATACAGAGTGAAGGTCTAGAAATATGAGAGTTAAATTTTTTCTAGAGTTCCAATTGCAGGTTTTAAATTTACTGAGTGTGGTTGCTTTTTAATGCTAGTTTAAATTAAGGAAAGTCATCCTCATAATACTATTATTTTAAGTCTGAAAAATCTGAACAAAGGTTGATAATTCTCCCATTTTGGTAATTTATATAGAAATGTCATACCATATTCATGTGTATGATAATAAAATTTACGATGTGATTTGGGGGATCCCTGAATCCGGAGAGTGGTATGCGGAAAGGGAAATTTCATTACAGCAGGTCTCTATAGAGAATGAAGTTACCATTGATGGGATAAACTACTTTGTGGGTTATTTTACATGAAGACAACTATGGTGTATTACTGCATAGTAAGTAGTGGAATACATTTTTTGATAGGCCGAAAAATTTGGGACCAACTTATTCAAAGACGGATGTGGAATGTTGCAACATAGTTAGGCACATATGTCCCTAGTAATTCCAATATTCTATATCTAATAGTAAAAGTATTTTTTTGGAGATTCAAATTCCCAAGGAAGAGAGTTTGATTTTTGGGAGGAAAGTACCAGAATACGGAAGGGGAATTTCAAGTCCAATATTCAAAATAATCGAGGGAATAGGTTTCCTTCATAGGATTTCCTAGGCATATGTAATATGTTGCTTATAGTTTTACATCAATTTACTAGGAATATAACATCATGGATAAAACATGTGACATGTATCATGTCCAACCAAGGTCATTTTGGTATACATCCAAGATGATGGAGGAAAATAAAAAAATCCTTATAGGTTCACATATTGTGAGAAAAAATATATTACAAGTATATGGGAGATGACTACAGACAAAATTTGAATCATGGGTTCCCAAATAATGTCATCAATGCTGACAGAGATAATAGCAGATTCCCTCTAAAGATGAAGTTACCACGGATTGAAAAAACCATTTTGTGGGATATTTTATAAAATGATAAGTAAGACTGTATTAAATAGTCTATAGTGTACAAATTTGGTTGCAAAACTCATTTAGTGTGTTATCTATGAATATTCACATAGGGCATGTTAAAACATAGTTAGTCAAAGAATTACTTAGGTATCAGATTCTATCATCGGGAACAAGAAAAGAATTATGAGGATATGAAAGTGTTTAGAATTAGGGTTATGTCATGGAGAATTGATATGTAGGAGAATAGAGAAAACATTTCTACATATATAGACCATTATGTGTAGAGTCCCTTATTTAGATCTGACTCATATTTAAAAGGGGATATCCTCACTTCTTCAGTGGATCCTTTAATGACGGGACCCAAATTAAGAGCTCATTCATATATATTTGTTTTTCCCTAGGATATGGGGTATTCCTATTCACCATATGGTTGGGAATATTTCTTGGGTCCTAGGTATCAGTATGTACCTCATTGGAATGAGGATAAATCCATGTATAGTTATGAAGGTTCCATGTAGTGTGATGTCATGCATCCAAGACATTACCCATTCCGTTTAACATCTTGTGCTAAAGATGAAGGTATCTCAATGTTAAGGGTGGAAAAGTATAATGTTGGTCTAGGGAATAGAACTTGGGAATCACTATGCACCTTGTCAAAATAAGAATCAATCCACATTTGGTTATAAAATAATGCTACACACCCTGATTGAATTCATTTTTGGTGGAAATTACGTGTTTTGTTTTCCTATGGGTGCATGCATAGGGTGATAACACTTACTGGGTATTCTCATGTAAATATGACTCATACAAGGGAGAGTGGGGTATCTCCCATATGTTTTTGTGGCTGGGCCCAGTATTTGAGATTTGATTATCACTATTTACCTCATTGAAATGAGAGTCAAGCCACACATAGTTCTTGAAGAGATCATGAAGTTTATTGTCTTGTAATGTGGAAAAATGGTATTCCTCATAATGTCTTATATCCAAAACCATGGAAACCCCAATATGAATTTATATGCCTTTCTTTTTTTGGGAAACCTTTTACCAAAAATCTTATGCCCATGTGAGCTATGAACGGTGTGAGAAACAAGGTGTGGAAAATTTTATTTCTTTGAAAGAAAGGCTACAGAAGTGTAGTACATGGGCATTTAGATTATATAGTGGATGGGCCAACAAGTACGTTCTAAAAATCTCTATGTATCTCATTAGTATTGTAATCAATCTATTCATAATTCTTGAAATACTATATAGTTCAATTTCATATGGAAAGGATGTGAGATTACTAAAGTGAAAAAGGGAATTGTGGCTGGATTGGGAATAAGCCATATGCATCACTAAGTATCTTGTAGAAATAAGAAACAAGACACATGTAGTTCTTGGTATGTTCCACGTACAGGTCTGATCCATAAATGGGGAGTGGGGGATTTTTTTATGGTAGTGGATCCAAATAATGGATATTTGGGAATCACTGTGTATCTTATTGGAATGAGAATCAATCTGTGCATAGTACAAAAAAATAATTCCATGTGAAATTCTGACTCGTGCATAGAGAGAGGGAATATCTTCTTATTTTGGTGTTTTTGTACCCTATATTGGGGATTCAGACATAACTATGTTTCTCATTGGAATGATAATCAAGCCGCACATACTTCCTAAATGATCATTGAATTTATCATCCACCCAAAGTGATGTTGATTGTGAAATTTTATGGCTTACAATAAAGATGTGGGTCACCTGACCTGAAAGAAATATTGTTGTCGGACAAGGATATAAAATCTAGGTTCCCCTACCAATCTTTTTAGAAAAATAATCAGGTCATGCATAGTTCTTGAAAATATATCCCCCACATAAATCAGGATTTAACGTATAAGAAGTATATTTAGTATTTTCTAGGATGATTGTTCGGCTCATAACTTGAATTTTGGGTACCATATGACATTTTTTGTAATGGGAATATATTCATATGTATTCGAAGGGTTTCTGGAGTAGATTTTATTCATACACAATGAAATGGAAGGGGATATCTTTTCCTTAATCATGGATGAACCCAAGATGGGATGTCAGGGATTGAATATGTATCTCACTGGATTGAGAATAAAGACACACATAGTACTAGATAAGATCATGTGGTTTCCTTTCATTATATAAGGGCCTAATAGAATTGTGACGTATGCCCATAGTGGGGGACCAAGATCTACAACAAGGTGGTGATAATATTATCATGGGTTATGTGTGTGATTGGCATGTCCTTTCTTCCTCATTTATTGGAAGGTGGGAATCTCCACTAGCTAGCGTTGTTGGAGGGATTTTATTAGGACTTATAATAGAGATGGAGGCCTATAATCAAGGGATGATAATGACTATCTCAACTCATAGTGTTTCCGGTGATTCTTAATGTAAAATTATAGGGACATTAACCATAAATTTTCATATCATGTGGTAAGGATAATTGGTGTCTTTTATTTTTTTGGTCCTATGACTAGGACCATACGTAATTTAGTTTATCATCGTGCGACAAGGATTATAATGCCACACAGGTCAGCTTCGTGAGGCATATATGTAACGTCATTCCTTTTATGGTCATATGACAATGAATAACTACACATTTTAACCTCTTATATCTTGGAAATCCTCTAAATTATTACATGAATTATTTATCAAAAAAGTATTCATTGTTCTTCATTATAATAAACTCTCTATCCATTTAGAACATGGAAAAATCTCTGTTGGAGTGGAACTTCTTTATATAGAAATGTCCCTACCACTTCAGTTTTTGTTTTAGAGGAATTTTTTGGGTATGATTGGGGTTCAAAAAACCAATAATAGTACTACATGGAATAATGGATAGAGGTGGAAGTTATGCTTAAAGTCTTGTTCTATCCTATTTTTATAGACTTTTGAGTGATGTAAAGTCTTTAATCATTTATCATCAAGCTTCTCTAGTTCATCTAGTTATTTCAGGATTTTCTTATCCAAGGATAGATAGTCACATATGGAGATGTTGAGAGATAGAAATTGGATCACAATGGGAAATACTGTAACACCCAAATATTTTATGAGATGGATTCTTTTTAATTTATTTGATGTCTTTTTTTGTATGTCACACCAATATTAGCTTAATCTATATGCAACATTGTGTTAGCTTGCAGCATACGCAACACTATTCTTGGCTTGTGTTACAAATAATTTAATGTTATTTTTATAGAATTCATTTCATGAAAGATGGAGTATACTTGATAGCTAAATATTATAACCTAATCTTTATAATAGCGGGAATGAATAGTATTAACTTCCTACATAAAAACTATTTAAATGAAAATATGTCAGTCAATAAAATAATAAAATCACTATTTATGGATTTTATTAGTGAATTATATATTAAATATATTTAATTTAATTTTTTAAATTCATCTTATATGTTTTATAGACATAATATAATAACAATTTCAATTTTACAGATAAAATTTGTGTTTTTCTAAAAATGTTGTTTTACAACCTTTTGACCGAGAACCAATTTTAAATATAGTTTCTTACACTTTTATAAGTTATTTTTTACAAAATAAACATATTATTTAGAATTAAGTCCTAAAAATTTATGATGGATTAATTTTCGGTATTTTTTTATAATATTAATTTTTTAATGAATAATAAAAATTGTTGCATTTTAATTTTAAAATACTTATTCATCAGATTTATTTATAGAGAAATGTTAACCTTTTAATTGGGTTTAAAAATAATTATATTCTAATTTTATCTTTTAATTCAATCTTCATCATCGTAAGCCACATCACATTGAAATTTGAATAAATTCACAACAATATTTGGTTGATTTTACTTTAAAAACATGTTTTCTTTCTTTGACAACAAGATTTAATTTTTAATTAATTACTAAAACTTACATGTTTTGAATTTTGAAAAATGGTTTCAATATTTGAAATTAGTGTCACAAAATTATATTAATAGGTTACATTAATTTTTTGTATATTATGAATATTAACTATGGTGATTTTTATTAACCACATTTAAAGGTAAATCTGGAAAATTACGGTAAGAAACAATATGATAAAGATAATACATTTACCCAAAAAACAGAGAAAATAATATTTTATTAATTAAAGTTGACCAATATTACTTAAGGGTCAGAATTTATTCATTTAATAGACTTTTTTCCATGAGTGTAATGTAATTATAATTAAAACAAAAGAAAGTGACATCGTGTCACTTTTTTATCTCTTATAAGTATTATAATTTTAATGTGGTGATGAACAACATAAAACCATTAACATAAATAATCTGTTAAAATATAATAAAAATATCTACACCATGTGATTTTTTTTAGAATTTTTACATATTATTTAATTACCATAAATATTGACACAATAGTGATACATTAATATTTTTATTAAGATAAATATCCAATATATGATATTATAAATCGTAAAATAAATATTATTTAAAATTATTTATTTAATAGACAATTTTTCTAGGTTAATATGAAATGTTATAATACAATTATATGTTTTTTTGGAAGTTATATATCTCTTAGGATTTTATTTTAATTCAGTAAATGAATAGTGAATAAAGTGACACTACAAATATTTTATTAAAATAATATTTTATTAAATTATATAAATATTATATAAAACATTTAAAATTACAAAGTGGATATTATATGGTCTAAGAGTTAATTAATTTTCCAATTATTGGATATTTACTCTGTATAAATATACTTAATAGCCTTTTAATAATTAAAATATTGTTACATTAATTTAAATTAAGATGGTAATTAAGGGTAAATTGAAAAGATAAGGTTTAAAATAAAATAAATAAATATATAAAAATTCTTGGATGAGATTATTTCGAACAATACTCGTCTTATCAATTAAATATATCACTTTGGAGATATTATAATTCAAAAAACAATTTATAATAAAAAGAAATTCAAGAATTTCCTAATGTTCCCATCCTCTCTTTAATAAAAGGGCGCCACATCTACCCACTTACTCACAACTCTCAAGTAACATTTATAATCCAAATTATTCACAAATAATCTTTCAACATACCTCTCTCCCTTCTATAGACCACAATTTTCATGTAAATCTATCCTAATAATACCTTCTGTGAAATTCAAAAGGAGATAATCGAAAAGAGGTAATTGTTTTATCACCTCTTTCACAATTATTTTCTTCTTCTACTTCATATAAATATTTTTTCCCATGATAAAGAAATAAATACAATATTTTATACATTCTATGATGTTATTATAATTATTTTACAACCTTATACCTCCTTTTATCGATCCTACATATAAAAATATCACCATGCGTTCGTACATATGGCTTACCGTCTCAACGTTGTGGTGTATTTGTTATTCAAAAATAATAAATTTGGATTGAAATAAAAATCAGTATAATGGATTTAAATAATTAATATAACATGATAATTATTATTTATTATTAATATACCATCCAATTAAATAATGTTTAACCATTAAGTTCATTATATCGTCGCTCGTGCGTACGTACGGCCAACCGTCTCCATGATGTGATTCAATTCATTCTACAATATCTTCATTAAACGATGATTATAAACATGAATGGAATGAATAAATATGATATATTTTATACTTATATCATTATGTAAATCGTATAACTATAATCTAATAAGTATAACATGAACTTATCTGATAAAACTTTCATAATCACACTAAACAGTTAATATCCAAAGACAAGTAATAATTAAATGTTTCTAACAAAAAGATGATAATAAAATAATATATGATATCATAAGAATGATTATTATTATTATGGAATCGGTCTATATAATTATTTAAATCGTTATATAAGAGTTTCATATACATTAGAAGGATATTGTACCTAAATTAAGAGATAATGTTCTTATCTCATTATTATCTGAGATTATTTATACACAATTATTTACTAGGGTATATTTATCAACCACATCCATGTTACCAACATATTTTATACTATTTATATTCTTCTACATTTTTTTAAATTCAATTTTACCCATTTCTGGATTTTTAATAAACAGTATTAAAGAAATATTTTGTCATTATTCGATTCGAGTTACTGTTTGACTTTTCAAGAAAATTTACAAGGAGAATGTTTTCATAACATGTATGTCATGAATGGATTCTTACACTTTTATAACTCCTTATTTCCATGAAGATTAATTTACTAGATTTCATTTTTATTTTCCATTAAATTCATTTCTTTTAAAACTGTGTGGCATTTTGAGAAAATAAAACACATTCTAAGAAGAAAGGATATTTTCCTCAATTGGAAATTTCATTTATTTTATCAAAATTATTTTCCCAATATTAATTCAAAGGGTTATGTCTTAATTCCTTTAATTTCAATGATTTTATTGTGTTTATGATGTAATTATTTTTATAAAATCCATTTATTTTATATGGATTCTCATGAAATGATGTTTAAGAAACCCATTTGTTTTTCTTTGGTTATGTTGTGATGAGTGGTTTATGTTTTTGTGGCACATGTAAGAATGATTTAATTATAATATGGGTGGGACATATATCTACCTCTAATTCATTGGGTAAATATTTAACTCATGATATAGAAATTTATTTAATGAAAAGTAAATATATTTTAGTATTATAGTGCGGGAATGGCAAGTAAACCCTGTTCTGTAATACACATCATCCACTATGATGGTCATGGATATTATCCTTGGTTAATATGAAAATGATTTTCTATTATTTTGTGTTTTCAATAATTTCATGTTTTATTCCAATTCTATGATATCGTGGTTAATGTTACTTTATTATTTATGTCTTACAAACAACTATGATTTATTTCATGACTCAAAATTTTGATATTTAAAAGTTATGTTCATTTTTTATTCATTTATATGTTCATATATTGTTTTCTAACCCATGCTGATCATCTAAGCTCATCATTTATTATGTATCTATTCTTTGTGTTATAAATAAATCATTTATGTTGGATTACTAATGGGGAATATCTTAATGGGAGATGTTGAATATCTTTCACAAGTAAGAAGAATGTATTCCTAGTTTCCAAAGACACTAAACTATTATGGACCTCAGGCACAAATTTGTAAAATATAATGAATATTCATCTAAAAATATGTAATATTCATATATGTCATGCTTGGGTTGTTATATTTGGTATCAGAGGAATGTTTTAGTCATCCATTGGAAACAAGGATGTTTTAAATTTAGGGAGATCCCTTAAGATATTTAAAAGGGATTTCCTAAGGATATATATAATTATAGGTTAAAGTCCTAGAATTATAATAATGATCTTGAATGACCTAGGATTAAAACTGTGATGTTAGAGATTGAATATGCACCCCATTAATGTTTTTTTCTCCTAGTATGATTTTTTCTGCTCATGCTATTCTTTTTTGGGTTTTAGATAATGGATGGAACCCATATGAATCATGTTAATGATCAATACAATGGGAAATGAAACGATTGACCTCTTGAACAATCAAATGTTATGGGAGATAAAAATAAAAATATGATCTCTATACTTACACAAGTTATAAATCATTATAGACTTTTAAACGATCAAAGAAGCGAACAAAATTATATTGAGTCCTTCATGAGCCAACATCATCCTTTTTTAGTGGGTCTTCGGATCCACTTATTACTGAAAAATGGATCAGTACCACTGCAAATATATTTTTCATTATTCATTATTCAAAACCTGAAAAAGTCACTTTGGTTATTTATCGTTCAGAAGGTGAAGCAGACCAGTGTTGGAATGCAACCAAGAATATGAGGAAACAAGATGAAATTGAATCCATATAATGGGATGAGTTCAAGAACTTATTTTTCTATAAGTACATTCCTCTTATTCTTCAAATTGAAACTAAAAAGGATTTCATTGAGATTCAAAAAATTTATGATGAATCTATTGGTACATATGAGGAAAATTTTATAATACTTTAAAGCTATTCTTCTGGCTTTATCGTCCAACCTGAATGTAATTTTGATCGTTTCATCAGTGAATAAAAACCTAGACTTGAAAGGGTGTTATCTATAAGAGGCATTAGATTCTATGGATAGAGTGTGCATTGTGCTATCATGGTTGAAATAGAAGTTGTTGTTACATATAAATCTCATGGTTTTTTCAAGAATCAAAAGATGTTTTTCAGAGAAATATCTCAAAATAATGGTGAAATTAATATGAGTGTTTTTTTATGCTCATGGTGTGGAAATAATCATGGTGGTGAACATCCAAAAGGGACTAAAAATGATTTATGTATAGAAAATAAGATCATTGGGTAGTTTAGTGCTGAAGTAATATGAAAAAAGGTATCCAATGATGTGAATATAGAAAAGTATATAAAGAATGAACCACCCACACTTCAATGATATGAGTGAAGGGATATGGGGAATTATTCAAACCAATACCCAAATATAATGGTGATCAATGATGATCGACGTCAATAACCTCTTAAGGACATGGAAAATGGAAAATCACATGTTATCATTATTGATGATGTTGAGTATGAAAATGAGGTTGTGAAATGATTGATTGTTTTTGTAATGGGAATCCATAATAATTTTTTAGAATCTCTTTTACGATAGAATAATTAAATATCTATGTAGTGGTACATTGCAGTTTTCTATATGTATTCGAATGTACATGTTGAGAGGTATTGGTAACCATTAAAAGTGATTGAGTTAATAAGGTGATGTTTTTTTAAAACATTTAATTTAAGAAAGGATGACCTTTAATATGAACATTATGTTGAGTTAATAATATTTGGATAAAGGTATGTCAGATAGGAATAAGTAAATTAGACTATATTAGATATGTTGGATCTATTTAAGGATTTATTGACATATGGGTTATGCTATCTTTTAGGAATATTATAGCTTTTGTGACTTAAGAATAAGAAAAAATGCTTCTTCTTAATAAGGATATTTGATAGTTTAGGTTGTTACCATGACTCAAGAGAATACATGATTAATGTAATCGCATGTTTGGAATGTGACAACCGTGAACTAAATTATGAGATATGGGAGATAAATGTTAATCCAATTTAGTTCACATATTTCAAAAGTCGTATATTTTTAGTTCATGGAAGGATTGTAATGTTATCCAATTATATATTATATAAGATATACTTTGGTGGAATTTTTTCAGATTAATGTACTGTATCACTATAGGTGGATGTATTCATATTTTATAATATCTGTTCTCCTTTTTTAAGACAAATGGAATGAACTATCATTATATTTATGAATCACATGATCTGATTAAACATCAGGAATGAAAAATTCATCTTCATTTATTTGAATTAGATATGAAGTGGGAATTGTTCAAGGTAATAAAAATACTGAGATTGTACTGAAATATAGTAATTAGTATCTTCTCATGATCTTAAAATTTCGGGAAAGGATCTGGAAACCCAAAAATATTATATTAGTACCTTCTTGTCCAATGAATCAGATAGTCCCATAAATCATCACAGATTTATGTGTTTCTAGTTGTTAACTTTATCCAAACCTTGTTCTCTATAATTATCTATCAGAATATGATGGCTATGTTTTTCTTCAATATCCATTTTTTCACTTTCCACCTGTTTTCTCTTATGTTGAAACCCATTGAAGTTTTAATTTGGGTAACCATTATGTTTCTACCTTTCCTTTTTTCAAATGAAGTTTCAGTATTCCTTTTAACGATGTGGGTATCTATAAAAGAAAATTTCAAGTAATGAAATTTATATAACCCCAAAGAATTTATCAAGAGAAATTAATTTTAAGTAAGGTAGAGTGTAACACCCATAATTTTTATGAGATATATTTTTTTAAATTTCTTTGATTTCTTTTGTTGTACGCTACAATAATATTAGCTTGCACTCTACACAACACGGTATTAGCTTGTAGTATACACAACGCTATTCTTAGCTTGTGTTACACATAATTTCATATTCTTTTGATTGAATTGATTTCAAAAAATATCTATTATAATTGATAACTAAATATTATAACCTATTCATTATAATGGCGGGTATGAATAGTATTGACTTCCTTCTAAAATACTATTTAAATAATAATTAGTAAGTATATAAAATAATAAAATCACAATTTATGGATTTTATTAATGATATATATATGTAATATATTTAATTTAATGAATTAAAATTAATCATATAGGTTTTCTAGACATGATTTAAGAAGAAATTCCATTTTATGAATAAAATGAGTATTTTTCTAAAAATGCAGTTTTACAACCTTTTGCTGGAGAACCCATTTCAAATCTAGTTTTTACACTATTATAAGTTATTTCTTGACAAAATAAACATATCATTTTGAATCAAGACATAAAAATTTACTTTGGATTATTTTTTATTATTTTTATGATAATAATCATTTTTAATGAATACTGAAAAATGCTACAATTTAATTTAAAACTTCTTTTTCATTTGATTTATTTATATAGAGAAGATATCCTTTTTATTGGTTTTAAAGTATAATTATATTATGTTTTTCCATTTAATCTAATTTTGTTAATTTTTTGTAATTTTACATCTAAATTAGAAATAATCACGTAGCAATCTTTTGATGGTCTTACATTAATAAAACTTTGTTTTCTATCTTTGACAATGGGAATTAATTATATATTAATTACTCTATATTATGTGTTTTGAATTTTGAAAAATTTATTCCCAATTTTTAATTAGTGGGTCCAAATTATGTTATAGGTTAATTTTATTTTTGGGATATTATGAATAGTAACTATGGTAATTTTTATTTAATACAGTTAAAGGTAAATTATTGTACCAAACAATATGATAATGATAATAAAATTACAAAAACATCTTCTAAAATCTAGTTATATGAAGGAAAGTAAAACTATATAACCTACGGATTATAATTGATTCATTTAATGGACTTTTCCAATGAAATTGATGTAATTATAATTAAAACAAAAGAAATTTACAATATGTCATGCCATTATCTATTAAAAGTAAAATAATTTTTATGTAAAGGTAAAATTGATAAAATATAAAAAATAAATGGTTTCTAGAAATATTATTAAATTATCTACATCATATAAATTTAATTATAATTTTTAGATATTAAATAATTACCATAAATATTGATACAATAGTGATACAATAATTATTTTATTAAGTGAAATATCAAATAAATGATATTATAGGTAGTAAAGTAAATATTATTTTAAATAATTTATGTCATTTACGATTTTTTAGGTGAATGTTACATGTTATAAGACTATTCATGTTGTTTTTGAAGTTATATATATTTTTTGGATTTTATTTAAATTCAATGAAATGAAGAGTGAAAAAATTGACATTATTGATATTTTAATAAATTATAATTTTATTAAATTATTTAAAATTAAAAAAAAAATATTTCAAAATTACAATGTGTCTTTGATAAGTTCTAATGGTTAATTAATTATCCAGTTTTGAGAAATTGACCACATATAACTAAACTTAATAGCCTCTTAATAATTAAAATGTTGTTACCTTAAATAAAATTAAAAGAGAGTAATTAAGGTTAAATTTAAAAGATAAGGTTTAAAATAAAATAAATACATGTATAAATTTTTTGAATGATATTATTTTGTACTATCCTCATCATATTCATGAAATATATCACTTTGGAGCTGTTATATTTCTAAAATCAATTTATAATAAAATAATATTCCAAGACTTTCTTAACGTGCCCCTCCTCCCTCTTATAAAATGCCACAACGTCTACCCACTTACTCACACCTTTCAAGCCCCTTGGATCATCCATCATATACTCATAAATTCTTTTTGAAATCCCTCCTCTTATTTTAGAGAAAATTATTTTGTAAAAAAATAATCCTAAAGAGACTATTTGTGCAAATAAAAAGGACATACTCGAAAATGATGTAATTGTTTTATCACCTCCTTCAAAAAAAATTCTTCTTCTACATCCTGTAATTATTTTTTTTCCATAATAATCTAATAAATATAGTATAATATATATTATGATATTTTATTATAATTATGGTATATCCTTATACCTCTTTTTATCCATCATATGAATAATAATATCACCATGTGTGTGCACGTATGACTTACCATCTCCATGTTGTGTTGTAATATGTTATTAAACAATAATTAATTTGGAAGAATATAATCAGGATTATAATGGATGAAAATAATTAATATAAAATTACCATTATTCCTAAAAATTAATATACCATCCAATCACATGCTTTATTACCATTAACTAAATTATATTGTCACCCATGTGTTCATATGGCATATCATCTCCACGATGTTATGCGATTCAATGTACATGATATTCATTAAACCACAATTATATAAATTCATTTAATGAATAAATTTGATATATATTATAATAATATATTTTGGTAGAAGATATAAATATAACATAAGAATTGGAACATGAACATACCTGATAAAATATGCATAAGTGCATTAAGTATTAAATATCTGAATAACAGTGAAATTGAAATATTGATAATTAATGTAAGATAACATAGTCATATATGATATCATAAAAGTGATTATTATTCTATAATAAGTCAATAAAATTATTCAAATAATTAAACAGGAGGTTCAGATAGAACAAAGGATATCAGGACTAAATAAAGAGATATTTTTCTATTCTCATTATTATCCGAGTTTGTTTATGCATATTTATTTACTAATGTATATATATCATCAACATCCATGTTCTCTAAATATTTAATATTATTTATATTATAACAAATATATTAAATTCAATTTTACCCATTGGTGAATTTTTACTAAATGATATCAAAATAATATTTTGTCTTTATTCGATATGATGTACTTTTTTTACTTTCCAGCAAAAGTACAAGGATAATATATTATTTTAACATATACGACATGAATAGATTCTTACGCTTTCATAATACATTATTTACATGAAGCATACTTTATAATATTTCAATTTAATTATCAACAAAAAACTTTATATTAAAATTTTGTGGCATTTTTAAAAAAGAAAATGTTTTTTAAGAAGAATGGATATTTTTCTCAAGAATTAATTTCAATTATTTTTTCAAATTTTTTTCCAATCTACGATGTCAGAGTTTTATTCTTCTATAACTATTATTACTATTATTTGACTGTGTTTATGATTTAATTATTTTTATGAAATCCAGTTATTTTGTATGGATTTTGATGGAATGATGTTTAACAAACCCATTTTTGATCCTTGGGTTATGCAATGATAAATGGGTTATGTTTTTGTGGAACATGTAAGAATGATTTCATTATGAGATGGGTGGGACCTATATCTCCCTCCAATTCATTATGTAAATATTTTTATCAAATGAGATATAAATTACTGGAATGGTAAGTAAATCTGATTCCATAATATTTTACAGAAAATGAAATTAAACAAGGTTTAGTAATGGACTTTGTCTGCTATGATGGTGTTGGATATGAGGCTTAACTAATGTGGATAAGATTTTATCTTCTTATGGGTTTGCTAAAAATTCATGTTTTATGCCAATGATTTGTTGTCAAGGTTAATGTTCCTTTTTGATTTATTCCTTACAAAATGCTAAGATTTATTTCATGACTCCATATTTCGATATTCAAAGGTTATGTTCATGTTCTTTACATTCATATGTTCATATAATATTTTCTTACCCTTACTGAGCATCTAAGCTCACCCTTTCTTATATTTCCATTCCAATGGTTATAAAGAAATCATTTAAGTAGGATTATTAAAGGGGATATCGTTATGGGATATTTTGAAGATCCTTTATAAGTTAAAAGAACGTATTTCATGTTTCTAAAGGCACTAATGTAATATGTTCCTTAGGAATTAATTTGTAAAGTGTAATTAATATTCATCTAAAAATATTTAACATAAATATACTTCATTCCTGGTTTGTTATAAAGACTAATTCTCTTCTATACACTACCAGGTATAGGGTTTCCCTATGAGCATTCCCACTTCCACCATGTAAAATTGGTGTAATTATCCAACGGTAGGGTATGAGGGACAAAACATATGGTAATGATGTTGGATTTTACTATTAATGTGATGTTTTCTCCCAAACCTCTTTAAGGGCTATCACTTCAACCCATTTGGAGAATAAATCAGTGTTAGATAAGATGTATTTAAATTTCTTGGTTGTAGCTAGGGGTTATGGCCCCACAATATCCATTCTCCACTTAGATTAAGTCCATGTGTAATTTTATGTATATAGAAACTCTGGGGGATGATGAATGAACTTCTCATTCACATTATAGGAATGAAAATTCATGGTTAATTCAATACAATAATGTTTCATTGAAGGCCATAAGAATCAAAGTCTTTATATTTTATCAAAACAACTATATCCAGACTAGTTTTAACCAAAATATCGTTCATGTAATTCCCCCATAATGTCATGCTCTCTTATGTATCAATACATCTGAGAAGGATTCCATCATAGCCCCATTTATAGAGGATTTTTTTTAATATTTGGAACAATATAAATAGTAAAATTTACTACCTTCCACCATATTTTCACCTTCCCATCTCTATATAATGGAATTAATTTCTTTTGGATGTATTCAATGATGGAGATCATCCAAAAAATGGTATTAAAATACTTCATTGGGCTTGGGATGACTTTTTTTATCTCCATTATTCTAGATTTAATAAAAGGTGAGACCATTCGGTGATGAGAAATGTTCATGTTTTTTCATCCTGGTTTGGATCTTCAAGAGCCATAACTTCATTTTCTAATTCATCATCTGGGGAAGTCCTCGATTATAGGACATGACCCAGTGTTTTTTATCATTGTAACTCTATCATTAAATCTCTTACATAATCAAGTAGGGGGGTCTACTATTCATTTCTATTGGAAAAATCCCCATTGATATATTTTATTACCAACTCTGAAACACCCCTAACCTTCAGATAGTCCACCAGTATTTGGGGTACCAGTTCTAGGCCTGAAATGAGTAAATGATGTTCCTCTTCATTATTGGTACGACCTTCTGATAATACAAAGTAGTAAAGTAATACTTCTCTTATTGGGGAGAAAAGTCGAATTCCTATCCAAAATATGGTGAGATTAGGGTATTCCAATAAATTCCCGGGTCATATTCCTAGAGGTGCCATCAAAATACATTTCCCACTTATGGGTGATGTCTTTAATGGATAATACCTCTTCATCTATAATTTCATTATTTAAGGATATATTATCGATAGATTATTGTTCTTCAAAAAAATATGCCAAGTCTTGAACATTCACTAGTTTATGAGGCACGAACTGTGTGACAAATTTATTAAATAAAGATTCCCACCATGCCAAGCTTATTGTCAACATAGAAAGATTGAGGATAAGTTTGAGCATGTTATTGTATGAAAATAGATGGACTTCATTTTTTTATAGGTAGTGACTCAATTTATGGACACAAAATATTATTTATATTAATCTCTTCATGATATTAGAATAATGACATTCTACATCATTCATGGTTTGACTGAGGTAATGGGAGTTTTTTTCATTCCTGTGAACATTATTTTACTTAAGGAATGCTTCTAGAGATTGATCTTGGGATATCACATTGAGTATGATTCGTTGTCCCTCAATAGGTGGAATTAATAAGGCTGGGATGAAGATGTATTTTTTAAGAGTTTAAAATTATCTCTAAAAGTCACAGTTCTATGGATATGTGATCCATTTCTTCATATGTCTGGTGAAGAGAAGACACTTTCCTGTAATGTTGCCTATAAGGAACCTGATGAATGTCAGGTGTCATTGATTTCCTATCAACTCTTTTTGGATTCCAAGTGGTTACATTCCAAGGATTTCTTTTTTTCTCAAGGACAACTTCAATATTTCAATGACTTACAATAAAGCAAATAATGTTTCTTGAGTTTTTTGGGGAATCACATTTTAAGTTTTTCATTTTTTAGCAATGTTGTCTTATCTTTTTTAAGGAGGTATTCAATTAGTTTGTGTTGTCTGAACATTTGATGGATTTGACCACAAAATCATCAACATATAATTTGATAAAAATCTCCCCAGAATGGTTTGAAGATGCGATTCATGGAACATTGGTATGTGGAATCAGCATTACTCAAACCAAAGGGATTTAAATGATTATATAATACATTCTAGGGAGCACCGAAGGTGGTCTATTCTTCATCATTTAGGGCCATCATGATTTTATTTTATCTTGAATATCCATCCATGAAGGAGAGGTACTAATAACTAGATATTTCATCAATCAAGTGTTCTATTATTAAAAAGGGAAGTTAACTTTTGGATCGTGCTGGTTGAGATCTATGAAGTCGATGTAGAAACTAATTTTTGTATTCTTATTCTTTAAAAAATTAATTTTATCTACACATTTGGGATATTTTACCTCTTTTATTAATTTTACATTGATGATTTTTTTTACATCAGCAACAATTTTAGAGGAACAAATTGGGTGTGTCCATCTGGCTACCTGCTTTTATCCATGATGGTCTTCTAGAAAACCCAAGTGATGGTTATTCACTTTGGAATAAAGGCCTAGAATTTATATTTAATTATAATAAAAAAACTCTTGGTCTTTATTTATAAATTATGCACACACTTCTTATTCTTCAGGATTCATGGATTTACTAATCATTTTGGATCTTGGATCATCTTATATACCCATATTTATCTATTTGATCTGGTTAATAATGGTAGATATACGTTCATAAAAAACTATTGTTGAATAACTAAGGTATTCCTATTCTTCCTCTAAAAAATGATTTACTAAATTTTCTCTACCTATGAGTTTGGTGATGAAATAGGTTTCTCATAGGGAGGAGAGGGATCATTATTTTGAAATTCATAAGATCAAGTGACCATTTCTAGCTCAATAAATGGATTGAGGCCTTTTTTGATCTTATAAAGGGAAATGAGAGAGTGAGAATGAGTTTCTTTGCATTCTCTAGAATAATTTACAACTTCTTCAAACATATATGAATAAACTAGGCTTTTTTGATGCTAACGATACGGGATAATGGAATTTTTTATCCAGGATTTGATTTTTACTTGTAGAGCTAACATCATCTCAAATGAATTTGGGCTTAGTTTTCATCATTGATATTACCAATTTTTCAAAATGTGTTCTCTCATTTGGACCCACCTTTAAATTTGGTTGATGTAGAGAATATACTCCACACTCAGTTGTTTGGAGAGATTTTCTGAAAACAATCTCTAAAACATTTGGGGCATTGATCTAACCGACATTACTAGCCATGAACTATTTCTCTTCCTTATCGTAGAATATTTCATAAATTTACTTTGACTCAAAGGATTTTAATTGGTATTTTCCCCCATGGAATGTCAACATTTGTCCATTAATTCAATATTTGAGGAATTGATTATACGATGAGGGAATGGTTACATGATGATGGGGCCAAGGTATTCTTATAGAGATGTTGAAGGATGTATCTTGCTGAACTACCATGAATTCTATGTTGTAGACAAGATCCCTAAACTGGTTCATGTGTTCGATTTCACTGAGAGGCTTTGGATCACTCCATTAATAACCCCATAACATTATAGTAGAGGGGAACAAGTGAGATTCATCAAAACCCAGTAGAAGAAGTGTTCAGGTTGGGATGATATTTACTCTTGAGCCATTATCAATGAAATAAAATTAGATATCAGTGTCATTTATACATCCATGTATATATAAAATCATGAAATGTCCTTTTATAATGGATTCAATGTCTCGGTTTGTGAAAGAGATTACCAAATTCAATTCTTCAGGGTTATTCTCTACGAGATATACTTTAGTTGTAGCAACCGCAGTTTCAAATTCTGTAGAGCATTACAAAGCCTCAATAAGTTCTTCCCAAAGATATTTTTAAATACTCAGGGAATCCATGATTGAAAACTTGGTCATTATGAAGTCTAACTACTTCAAAGAAACATAGTTATAGACCAAAGATTTGTGCTCCCCAGCATGGGGGTGTTCTCTCACAAGATCATTGAGATCTAATGTTCTTGACATAGACAAATATGTCCCTAAAATAGAAGTCGAATGTGCTTCCTCTGTAGGTAGATTGGGTTGTCTAGGATTTCATATGATTTGAGGTTTATTATGTGGTGACAAATCATTTAATCAATCTCCCATGATGATCATGTCAATTTAAAAACTACCGTACTTGGTTGAAAAACTCTCAAGTCCCTACTGGGCTCACATGAGAGCATTCTCATGGGTTTGGGCTGCATAGATGCTTCTAGCAGCGTCATGGTTGAAGTAGTGATTCATGGTACGAATGTGTCTTCCACTGTATCATAGACTCAAAATGCTGCTTTCCACAATTCCCTAATCAAGTGTGGGGAATTCAGGTTCATAATCCTTCTCACTATTTGATAAGGTTCCATTAATTGAATATTTTTAATTGAAGTGAAAATAAGCTCCTCATATAATATAGATGGTGTCTGGTGGATGGAATATTTCTATTCTATTTGGTGGGGTAGTGGTTGTGTCTTTGAGATAGTTTGAATGAAGTCCAATAAGGCCAAGGATAATATCATCCATGATACTAGCTCATCTTCCAGAATTTTCTTCTTAACCATCTTTCCATTTCTATTTTTGGAGGACTCTTTTAACATGTACTAAACAATTGATGAATTCTGTTGTGTTCTAGCAGAAAGAGATAGAGGCATAGTTGGATGTTGTAATTATTCTTAAAGGATATCATTATTTTGGTTTATTTTTTTCTTGACTAGGAAATCTACAAATTTCTATGTTCCCATATAGATGACTACATTCAATTCATTCTCTTCCTCGGGCTCACTGGTAAAGACACATTCTACTTGGGAAGGTGAATTTTTCAGCTTCACTTTAAAAGATTCCACCATCTTTTGCAATAGGTATTTAAAAATGAAACACTCTTGGATGTTGTACCCTATTGCTTGATGAAAGGTTAAATAATTTGGTAGATCTTGGTTATCCTCTATATTGGGCCTATTGGTCTTTGGAAACATTATCACATTGGTTTCCATTGTCGATAAGAATAAGTTTGGGACTTGATCATTTCAAAAATAATTGACCTTGTTTTTCATCTCCTCAAACAATTTTATCCTTTTATATTTTAGATCATAATGATGAGGAGGGGATTTTTTCTAACTCTCTGGGGGTAAAGAAGCATGATATGGTGTGGGTTTCGGAGTGTAAGTAGGTACATGGGCCTTCTTAAGTGTAATAGTGCCAGCCTCTACATTTCCTATTCTCTTTCCCGGAGCTGAAGAAATTACTTGGGGCTTGGATTTGATCTCTAGGATTGAGTCTTCTACTCTTTAAGATACTTCAGAAAGGTCCCAAAACCCTTCTATTTATTTCTCAATGATAAGTAGTGTATACAATTCATCGATAATATTCTCTATACATGTGAGAAACAAATATTCTTGGGGGAGTGGTAGGATCAATAATTATGTCCAACCATTCCACCAAGTAATGAAATCTAAGAATCATTTATTTTCTCATTTCATATAAATTGTTATTTCAAAAATAGTTTTCTTTTAAAATGTTGAGATTAATTGTAAGATAAATATATGACATAGGTATTCCCACCTCATGATTAATCGAGCCCACAAACTTTATTACCATAAAAAGAATAGTCCTTGTAGTGATTTCATGAAGAACCTAATCATTACTAAATCCTTTGGTTTAGGGGTCCCCATCATGGGATCACATTTAAAGACAAAATTCATCATTTGCTTTGTTAAATCTACTGATCCATTAAATATTGGAAGTTTTGGATTCCCATAGTTCAGTTCGGGAAGAGTCTAATCTACCCATTTGAGGTAGGGCTTATTTTCAAATTTTATCATCACTCTCCATTCACCTTTGGATTATAATCAAGATTTGAGGGACTCAATAGTGTTCATAATCCCTCGAGGAATGTTTCGTTGGGCCATATATTGGGAAGGAGCATCAATGGGTAGGGAAATAGGTGGTGGTACTACAATTTTCTATCGTGGGTATCCCATAGGGGAATTCCTTTAAGGTTGACATTGTTCTTTTTCTAGTTTTTCACCCAATTGAGGAAATTCCTGATCTACTACTAGAGAATCCAAGTATATTAGTGGTTATTATCCTATGTTGATATGGTATTCAAGATACACTTTGGTTATCTCTACAAAACATATTTATTCAGGTACTCTAGTTGGGGGGGGAGTTCAGGATCTTATTGTAGAGTATGTCTTGCACGAAGGCTACCTTAAATTATTTTTGCATTTAGTATCCTTAATTATTTCATTTATTCCACATGTTGAAAAAACTTTTCCTAATTTGAAAGGGGATAAACCTTTCTGGGTGGGTAGTGATGCCCAATTTTACCCTTACCCTTTTCCTTGTTGGATTTTTTTCTAGGAGGTAACGATAGATTAATTGTGGGAATTCATATATTTAGGGAAATTATATACTTCTAGGTATTAACACCTCATTTAATAATTTTAGTGTAGAAGAAATTATGAGCCATAACATCCTCCTTTGACTCCTCTTCTTAATTGGTCTCATGTTTTGTAGGATGTATAAGGGAAGTATTGATGACATTCACTCATTCTTAATGCATCGTATACATTCTATCTGTATCTTTGTGAAAATTACTCTTTCTACACACCCCATGAGGAGTAGCCCTATCGCTTTCTTTTTTATCATGGAGATATTTGAATTGGGGTGATTCGAAAGTAATCTCTAGAGAGATCAATCGTGTGGGTTCCTAGTGAGGGTACCGAATAATGAGAGGGAATGAACTGGTACGATCCATTCTGTGGTGTTTCCCCTAATAGGTCCAAGACTGATTACCACTTAGAAGAATTTGTTGAGGTGAAGAATCCCTCAGTTCTGAGGGTTGGGTATATTCTTATTTTACTTTCACAACTCTTCAGGCCTAGATTGTTGTCCTAGAGGGTTGGGGTAAAAAATCCCCCAGCCTTATCAGACGAGGTTTCTATTGAACTATCATGGATTCATCTATCACAGTATTCATTCATGTTTTATGTGTATCTTCATAAACATGGGAAGGGTGTGTCTTAATTTATGCACTTGGATCACCCATTTCTAAAGAACATTTCCATATATCTAAAATATGCACTATTAGATAGTTGACATCTCCAAAACAGGGGACTTTATTGATCGTTTTCGATGCCTGATGTAAATGTACCCTAATATAATTATCTCTTTTGGCCCAACATTAGTGACAATTGATTAGAGCCTATTTTTATTTTGTGGATACCCAGTTGTAAAACTTGTTTTTTGTTGAATTCGGTCTGAGGATTTAACACTACATGATATCATCTTGTGTGGTCTTTGTGTATTAGGGAGCATAGGGAAATACAACACAATGTGTGAACCCCATCCTCAGATATGAACATTGTAAGAGGCATTTTTAACTAGTTGTTTCAATATTTTTAACGTTATGTGGAATTCATGTTGAAGAGATTCTTATTGTTTCTTGATCTTTGGATGTTGTAAATATAGGAGATTTTCCTAGTCAATTTTAAATTAAAACCATTATATTACTTTGGAATTAATTCCATACTCTTCATAGTGTAATAATTTTTCTTCCATGTGATGAAGAGTTTTCCATATGATGATGTGGATGTCGTGCAAACAATATTTTGAAAACTCCACTAAAATTTTTTATTGAGGGGTGGATAAAGACTAGAACACGATAGGTATTTCATCTTTATCCAATTTTTTCCTCATGATAATCACATATTCTTTTTCTTTTCCCAATGGTTCCTCTACCTGGTCTAACCAAAGAGGATGCTTCCTAGTTTCTTTTTCATAAGCAGTGAGATTGGTTGGGGATTCCCCTTTTGTGTTGGAAGGAAGATGATCTAAATGAGGTTTGTAGAATGGTTTTCTTGTTGATTATTCTTTTGGTTGAGAAAGATATTCACATGTGAATGAAAAATTATCAGACATGACTAGACCTTTCCTAAAGTACCTCGTGATTGGGGGGATTTTTCATCCCTTTAAGACCATAGAGAGGACCCTTTTGATGATATTGAATAGTTGAATGGAGAGATCTTTTGCAGAGAACTCTATCATAGGGAGGACCACCATGGTTGATTAAAACATGGTGAAAACCATCTTGATCATAGATATTCTAAAAATTTGTGCTAATTTCATGACTCTCATCTCTCATTATTGATCAAATGGTAGACATGAATAAAACCCTCATGGTGAAGTTTCTGAGAAGGACATTCATAATTACTACTAATTCCCCTATAATTTAATTAGGAGTGGTTAGGATCAATAATGACCATTAATAATCATATGAGGTATTAAAATACTACTACATTAAGTAGTGTAGTATCGTAGATCAGCTCTCTCATTTCAAGTTATCTTTGGTGAGAATTCTTCATGGACGCCTTCTTGTGAACGAATGAAGACACTTGTTGGGGGAAGTGTCTTTCGTTGGTAGGGGTTTTTTCAACCATTGAGTGGATATTGGTATAGTATGTTTTCATCCTACTGGAATAGCTTTATATTCCCAATTCGGTTGTATGTACATCGCCACGATCTTTTCCCACGACCCTCCTAGATGGGAATAAAGGTGTTTGTCTACTCCAAGGTTGTGTTTGGAATTTATTCCCCATTTGTGGTCATAGAATTGTGTGTCTGTCCCTCAAGAAATATTTTTTTCACCACAATGATGTCCTAACTAGTTTTTAGGATGTGGAAATGGATTTATGTCTTTCCTTTCATGATTTTTAGTATAATATTGGGGACTTCAGCAATTATAATTGCGATATATGTCCATTAAATATATGGAGAAGGTGTATTTTCTTTCTTTTGTCCACCCATAACTATCTATTGATATAGATAGTACTGGTGTGTTGGTGAAAAGAGTGGTGTTTTCCCATCATTTTCACCAGGAAATTCTTCCTGACATCTCTGATAGTTTCCTCATGAAAATGCTAGCATGCTTAATGAATTCAAGAAGGTGTCTGCACATACTTGATCTTGTATAAAACAATTGGATGGTGGGATTTTCCAAGTTCTTATAGACAAGTCTTCTAGTAGTTTTGTTAAATTTAGGTAGGTGTATAGTCATTCCTACTACTGGACCCCTCACTTGATTGTTTGGATTTTTTAAGTGCCTTTAGGAGAGTCTGTAGGCTGGTTGAATTAGGGTGGTTAGGTGTGTGTTCCCATTTGCAGTTGGCCAGAAAATTGGATTGGTGGTCTTCTTTGGGTGATGCAAGATTATTATACTGGTGGGCATGGTAAAGTTATCCAGTTGTATGTTCCTTCCCACTACTGGATGCCACACATTGCTAGAGGGTTTTTTGAATGCTTCCAAATGAGTCATCTAGATAGAAGAATTAATGGGGATGTTTTATTTTCATATTCACATTTGTACAACAAATTAGAATGATTTGATTCACTGGAGGAGAGAGGGGTGATCCCCTTCTCTATGGTGACTAGTCGCTACCCCTAGTAGGCCATATTTCATTACTAGATTTAAACAACCTGGATTGGCTAGACTAGGATGGAACCCACATAATGTTGGGGAAATACTATGATGTGGCATTAGTAGTGATGATTACTAGAATGATACATTTAGAAGGAACCATGTATCTTTTGGATTTGAATTTATTTGGAATCTTGATCATCATCCTTGAGGTACAGGTGGGGCTGGTTGACACATATAGAGAAAAATATCTAGAAATAGTTGAAGATGGTGGATTGTGTTATCTTCCTCAGTACAACAAGTTGTCACTGATAGGATGATCAGTGGGTCTTGGTAAGCTATTGGGCCAGTCAGGCAGCCTATAGGGTCATGATGGTATATTTCTAACAGTATTATAGGGCCATATAATTAGATACCTACCGTTAAAGATGATAGGTTGGTAATGAAATATTTTTCTTGGATGAATACCTATTGTGAGTTATATATAGGTAGTACATCTAAGTAAGTAGGAGGGAATCCATTAGATTGAGGGTATTTCTGAAAGGAAGTACTTTAATATATGAAAAACACAATAAATAAATCTCTATCAAAGAAGTATCCAATTTAAATGAACACATGTTTTATTCATTATCTTGTATGGGAATCTTTTATCAAGAGAAAGGGGCGAGACAGATGGATTCCATTATCTTCATGGTTTAGGATTCACCTTGGGTTCACCATTTTAAATTTATAATAAAAATATGTTGTGGGTATGGAATGGAATGGTATAATGTCTACTGAACAACATATCTTTTTATCTTTTGAAAGAGAAGTTGTAGTTAATTCATTTAAGTCAGGTTCACCTTTTTTTTATTCCCTTGGAGATTCATGGTTCTAATGATGGTCAATTACTATGATTTGAGTCTAGTTTAATCATTTACAATGGTTTAACTATATAGAAATGGATTCTAAAATATTTTTTCATGAAATTGGAAACACCCAATGGTTCTTTATCCATTGGGGGCCTGATTTCCAATGGTAGGTGCTCATTTGGAAATATGGCCAAAAATGATTAAGAACTCACATTGGTCGATAGGATGGGAGATCAGACTCATCACACCCTTTTGTGAAAGGAATCGAAACCCACGATGATTGGTGCTGGTTATGGGGAAAACCATACTATTTAAGGTCATGTGGTTTGTAATTCTACGGAAAAGAAGCACAGTCAAAGTTTGGTGTGGGACTTATGCCAATGAAACCGAGGGAACATAGAAGGGATGTGAATTTATATTTTTATTTAGACCCTATTTGAAATATTTCATTGAGTGAATGGGGTGGATTTTGGGTGTTTGGTTTGGACTTCATAGAGGTTTCCTACATATCCCACTGAAACCGGAATCAAAGCCCACATAGTTAGATTATGAGGACAGGCACATATTGAGGGCCTTCAAGATTTATCTCAAAGGGTCATATGACCCTTTGAGAGGATTAAGATGTGTATTACTCATGAGTAGGATTCCCTAGTGAATGGGTTTCGGGACGGCTTGACTCATGTGGATTTGTTGGTTTGATTTTGGACATACTCTTAGGGAGGATGCATGAATTGTTTTAATTTTGGTTTGTAATAAATCCTGAATAGGATTATTAATTGAATAAGGGTTATGTTTGGGGATTTCTCCAGAGAAGGATTTCCATATATTAACTTTTAATGGGGAAAAATTCTAATGAGGATGCATGTGTTAGTGAAAGTATATAGATTATACCAAATAAAAGGTCATGATTTTTTTTAGGATTACACGTGGATTGATTTCTTGAAGGGTTGGAATCTTGTGGATTTCATGAACACCATTAAACTCTAAACACACATGAGACATTATCGTTTTGATAAACTAGAGGAGATGGAAGATCTGGGAGACAGTATAATCTTTTTTTCATTCAGATTGGATATATGAACCTGAGTAATCACACCTATGGTGGCACACTAAAGTAAGTATAGATAATGATTCAGAGGATGATCTCCTTCCAAAATATGCATCTGATTATGTGGATGTCCTGATCATCATTATCCATTATGTCCATGTGAGTCTGGATGAGTCATGCTTGAATGTGATAGATGTGGGGGAATCCAAAGATCCAAAAAAACCACACATATCCTTCTCCATTTATGGATGTGGTGTCAAATATTTCCCTTAATCTTCTCATATATAACTCATAATGGGTAAAGGGAATAGATAATGTGGAAGGAATTAAGTGAAAAAGAGAGGAGACAACTTTGGTTCTTATCCCCTCAATGACCTAGTGGCATTGAGGAAGAGAGAATAAGGATTGAAACCTCCCTTATGAAAAACTAGGGGATCATTAAAGGTTTTTTTTCCTAATATTGGTCTCATAGTTTGGTTTGAGGATGTCATTCCATATTAAAAGAAAATTCATGCATTATCCTCACCCTCCCATCTAGGAACTGGGGCTCTAGGTCGTAAAGTTGATAAGGTTGTTTCATGGTCCTAGCCCTTGTATCTGAGTCTAAGAACTCTTTAAAACTGTCAATGGGGTGGAGTTTCTCATTATTAAGAGAATTAAAAACCACATTAACCTATATAAATCTAACTCTCTAATAGGACTTTTGTGGTAAACCAATTATTTAAGGAAGTAAAATCTAAATGGGGGACATGCTTCTGTGCCACTCTCAATGGTTGTGAAAGTCTTAAGGACTTGGTTGTTGTTTTGGATTTGTCCCTTTTAATAATGGGAACCTTGTAATTAGAGTCCCTTCCATTTATTGCATTAAAGAGGGATTAAATAGGTTCTCACGTAGGTCTAGGCATTGAGGCCATTGGTGCGTCAGGTAGATCCTAGGAGGATCTAGAAGCACTTCATGCAAGGTGTATAGGACAACACAAGTTGTGTATGCCATGGGAAATTTACCACTAGGGAAATAATACAAGGACAAGGATTTTTCCTAGGAACCCTAGTGCTCCCCTGATGTCCATAGAGAGGTCTCGCATAGATCCCTTGTTAAGGAACTAGACCTCACACATGTTGTTTCTCCATGAGGGAGAATGGGTCTTTAGGAATGTGGCTTATGTTTCCAAACCTGAGTGCATTTTATTCCCACATATCAAACTAGATTCTCTCTCTTCTCATGTTTTGTAGAGATATCGGGTGAATGTCTGGATACCAGGAAGAAGGGGATTTATGTCTTGAAATTAAGACTTATTCTGATTTCTTCTCGTCATAAAATTGTGGATCCCAAGGGTCATATTTCATAGAAATTGGGGGACTCTAGTTAAAATAGGTTTCTCGTGAAGGTTCCAGGTGCCGGTACCCGGTGTAGGTGCCCATCATAAAGAGTTACCTGCCCTTTGGTGGTGCAGGGGTTGTGTTGGCCTTTTGATCTGTTGGTGTGTGTGTGTGTCTGTTCATGCAACAAGGGTTGGTCCAGTCCTTTGATTCTCCTTGTGATTTTTTAGAACATTATCATGCTTAAGGTTCTTGTCATAATATTTTCATAACTCTTGACAAAATGGATTGTTAGAAATAGTGTCAAGAATATAGATTGTTTATGGTAGAAAGGTTGATTTTAAGGGTAGGAGTTACTGGGTTCTTGGTCTGGTGGTTTCTAAATGTGTTATCATGTACAGTACTAGGATCATAGGTAAACATCCATTGTTTCGGAATAAATCCTAGGTGTCATGGGTCTTATGAAAAAACCATGATGGAGTGAGATGACTATATTTTTAAAAGGATCATGGAGTATTCTCTACTTGGATAATGCGATAGGTAGTAGGAATCATTAGAGGTTTCACCGCATGGGCCTAGGTTAAATGGGATGTGTCACCTGGGTGTATTAGTTGGGTAGTGAATTATGTTTTACTATAGGATAAAATCATTATGTTCAGTTGAGATTTGGGTAGATAGTATTTAAGGTATTATGAGAGATTTCTTGGTTTATTAATATACCATTGGAGGAGGATATTTATCAATAATGATACTTTTTTGAAATGTCTCTATTTACTGGGGTAGGTGTTCCCTATCTACATGTTATTCTTATTTGGGTTGTAGATCAGCGAATGAGCCATGTGAAGGTATGTTTAGAAATATTCTTGGGTTTATGAACAAACATTATGGTTTAGTGGTTAGACACTTATTTTTATGGAATACCAAGATTTGGTGCATTATGAAATGTTCCTTTGGGTGAGAGGTGACATTACTAAAATATTGAGGTATCGCGGTATGATATACCCAAGGATTGTGTCCTAAAAGAAAATATTTGGGAGGAATGGTTTGTAAGAACGTAGTTAATGATCAAATAAATAATTTTCATATTAATTACTATAAATGAGATGTATATTTTTATTCATTATAAAAATAGCAATCTAAAGGGAAGTCATTTTAATAAATCTATTATTATATGGTTTTATTTAATAGTTTAATTTAAAAAAATTTAATAATTATTTTTAAAAAATTAATTTAATTTTTATATTAATAATTTAAATATTATCATTAGATAAGTTTTTTATAATTTTTTGAGATGTTTTATATTTCATTAAATAGTAAAAAAATAGATTTGTATTGAAAACAGAACATTCTTTTAAAGTAATTATAATGTAAATTTTTTTTGAATAAGTTCGAAAATTTAATTTTATACATTTTATTTAATATGACCTAATTATGGTATTATAATTTAATTTTATACTTTAATTTAGTATAAATACATCTTATATTTAAAAAGGACATGTTCTTGAAAAAAACGTTTCTTTTTTGGGTTTCTTCCATTTCATTTAAAATTAAATAAAAAAAATTGTTTTCAATTGTTAACAATGCATTCCATATTTTAAAATGACTGTGTCTAAATATATTAAATAGGTTCCTTTTATTTTTGGATAGTATAAATAGTATTATTTATAATTTTTAACACGGAAAAAGATAAATCAGGCCATGAAAGTTAATAACAAAATGATAAAAACTATAAAATGACCTTAAAACAATCATCAATATTGTTGTATGATTTAATTTCATCCTGAATAGTCCAATATTTTTTATTTGAACTTTTTCATTTTTATGGGATTATATATTTAGTAATTATTTCAGTAAAATTCAAAAATGTTTCAAACAAATTTTTAATAACAAGATTATTTTTTCATTGAAATAATAGGGGGATATATTTGGTAGTAAATATTATTTAAAAATATTAATGATTTATCATTATCATGGTAATTTATTTAATAATTTTAGAAATGAAATTAATTCCTAGAACTCATACACAATGATGATGAAATAGTTATTCAATTATTTAAAAAATAAAATAATTAATATTTAAAACATTGATGTAATATAAATAAAAAAATTAATGTGGTCCAAAAAATTTGGGAAATAAAAAATGTTATGGATATTATAATTAATAATATTTTGATTAATTGGTTTTATTATTGTTATAAAAAATCATTACAACTAAATAGTTCTAAAATTAACCTTATTACGATTATGTCAAAATAAAATTTCATTAAATGATATAAAATTAATAAAAAAATATTAGATTCCTCCAATTTAAGGGGAAATGGTTTATTAAATTTACAATGGTCCGTTTATTGTTCATTTTTTTATAGTAACATTATTAACTCTAAAATTGAATAAAATGTTAATATTACATTAAATGTCAAAAGGGATAATGAAGTATTAAAACTAAAACATAAGGGTAAAAACTGGTCAACCCCAATATAATTTTTATTTTATGTGGTTATTATGATCCAAACACTTCATATAGTCAAAATATTCATTTTGTATCTATTTTTAATTAAAAAATATTTTCTATCAATTTAATTTTTTGAGAAATTTCCAGAGTGCCCCTCCCCCATCTTATATAACGGAATCTATTATTGCCTTTATTTTACAGTTCAAATCATATCTATATATCCAATGCCTTCCAAAATTTCTTCCTAACCTTATTTTCCCATGTTATATAGTCTTTTTTGGGGAATAATAACAACCTCAGTAAGGTTTCTAGAAAAGGACATTGTCTGAAGAAAATGTGTCATTCCAAGATGAGGATTTATTTCTTTTTTCTTACTCCACCTTCAAATATTAATTAAAATTGATTATATAATTATACCAATATCTTCTATATTCCAACATTTTTTATGTTAATTTAATAATTGTAACCATATTCCCTTCAATCAAATGAAAAAAACATCCTTTGTATGTGTCGTGGATTACAACCTCATGAACGAATGTATTTTTTTCATCACCATATTTCATTGATGGTTTTAATGAAGTAATTAATGTATATATACAATATTAATCAGATATTTATCCTTACCAGAATTTAATATATCATTTACATTCTTATACTTCTTTTCACTATAAAATGATATTGTCGTTTGTGTGTACGTTTTTACGTGTGGACTACCACCGACTTGAAATGATGTAATACAATTTTAATCCCCACACAATAGATATTATATATATGTTTAATTAAATAAATATTACAATATTTTTGATATGATTATATTTTTGGACAGCTAAAATTATACTTACCTTATATCATTAAGGATCATTGAAAAAATGAAATGTCCCTCATGCGTATGTTCAGAAACAGAAGGCTCTAAAAAAATCAAGAACCTTTTCTTAACTACAGTTGTTGAAATCCATCGTGTTAATTTTTATGATTGGAAGGCTATTATTCATAACAATTACTCAACCAATCAAAATGTAGGTTGAATACAGATCCTTATTTACATACATGAAGTTTCTTTGATGCAAAAGTGTCATTGTCACAACATTGTACGTGATTTTGGAATTCTACGATATCTAAAATTAAAGGATATTTTTGTCATCCATGTCGCACTTTGTAAGTTTTATAGAGATCACCTCTTCCTGGATGGATCAAAAATAAAATTTATGGTGCCTCCAAAGGCAATCTGGGTCTCATGCAATGTGGTTCTATCTTCAATAATCACCTCGGTCGGATACTTGGATGCTTCATGGGTAGTTGTGGCATTGCCACCTCTCTTGAAGCTGGGATGATGAGTTTAATACATCCTATTACCTTCACTAAGAACCTTGGATGGAATAATATCTAGATTAAAATTGACTCGACGACTATCATGCAAGTGATTTAGAATGGTATAACTCAAATTGCTTGGATAGTTATTACTCATTGAATATATTGAACCCGTTCTCTTAATGATATCAATTATATCATTACGCACGATAATAAAGAAGAAAACACACTTGAAGATGGCCTAGAAAACATTATATTATATCAATATATCACCCAGTTCGAAGACCTCCCTAAAGATCTTATGCCCTTACATGAAAAAAATTATAAAATGATCCCCTATTTTAGACTAATATAAAAACTTCTTTTAATTATAATTTTTTTTGGTCATTTTGGGCCTTGGTATCATCCTTTTTTAAAAAAAATTATTAATGACCTATTTGACCATAGTAATCTTAACAAAACCATTAGGACATATGAAACTAATATCATCAAAACAACTTATAAGATTTTAATTACTTAGTTATTTATTTAAATCATGGTAAGAGATAAAATATAATTAACAATAAATTTGAAAATGGACTTAAGTAATAAAATAATTAACAGCATTTTATTACTATGAAAGTTAGATAACATGTAGGATGACATGAAATCATGGTGATGGGATTTCTTTTTAAAAATCCTATTTTAATTTTTTCCTTAAAAATATCACTTTTTCATGAATATCTATATAATTAAAATTATTCTATGTATGCATTTTTATGAATATATGTGAATTATATAGGAAAATTTATGATTGTTCTTAATTTATTTCTATGTTTTTAAAGAATAATAATTTATATATTGTATTAACTTCCATTACAAAAATATAAAAAATGAAATGTTCTATTTTTAAAATATACAGAAACCACAACCTTTCTTACCACCATAACTGAAATTTCATTTATTGATTCCAATAAAAGAATCAATTATTTATTTGATTAAAAATCATCAATCAATGTGTTATAGTTGTTTTCAAAAAGGTTTTTAAAATGTAATGTATATTTATATATTAACAGTGGATTTCTTATGGGTACAAAGAATGTTTTTACGATGCAAGGTTTTATGTTTTATGTTATGATTAATGGGAAATATTTATAATGAAGGGTGGTTATGTTATAAAAAAAGGTTTTTGATCCCATTATAGATCCCCAATTAATTGGTTAAAGATATGGAGATAACCAATGAGATTTATCTCAATAGATTATAGAGATATACTATGATGGTTATCTATTCATAACTAAGATGGTTATTTTAGGTGTAACTGCGATGGTTATTGTATTTGTAATTGTCAAGGTTATACCATTTTTAATATATATATGAAAATAATTCACATAATTACCTATATTATTTTTAATTATTTGGGTTTTAATTAAAATAATATTATTTCATGGGGTAAATGAATGTATATGCTACTTCGTATGTTTGAAAAGCATGAATTTTTTTAAAAAATTATTATGAGTTTTTTATGATTTAAAAGAAACGTTATAAGTTATATTTTTTCCTTAAATATTTATTAGGAATTGTTTTATAACATATATTTTATATATAATGAGATTTATTGGTTAATAAAATGTTTGTTTTGAGAAAAACATCTATTTTGAAAAGGAAATTTTTTTATAATTATTCATAGATGAACATTTTATTTGTTACTATTTATGTACATTGTTGATATTTTTGTCATCATTACACATTTAAGAAAATTTAAATAGGGCTCAATGATTTGTAAGGTAATGGAAGAAGTACAGTTGAAATTCATGATGTTTTTTCCTGAAAAGAAAAAATGTTTTACAATAAAAGTTTAATATTATAAAAAATATTGATACATAGAAAAATTTTATATTTGTAATATATATGATTATTATGTATTATTTATAACCTAAATTTCTAAAAAAAATTACATAAAATTTCTTATAGAATAAAATAAAATTAAATCTAGTCTAACGAAGATATATTAATAAAGTTTTATGGTTGAATCCTTATGGTTTCATCATAGAAAGATTTAGATGAATATAGATGTTAAGATATGGTTTATATAATAGCTTTAAAAAAATTATTATGTTCAAGTTTCAAGGAATTGTAATTTTATGATTAGAATGTTGATTCATCTAAACCATGTCAATTAAAAATGTTTATTCAGAGAGAGACTAGGGATGTTAATGTGGGAAGGAACCAAAGGGACAATATCATTCCTAATCAAAAACATGTATTGGTTAGAATTGTAATAGATCAGTTTGTTATTGTGATGTCCTAATTGGTCTAGGATATAAATGGAGCTCGTATCCATGACTAAGATCATCCAAATCTACTACAAAGTAAAATATCGACTATGGAACAATTTATGAGGAAACACCCTCTTACTATCAGTGGATTTTAGGTCCTATTCATAGTCGCAGGATGGATTCATGCCATTGAAATGATATTCAAGATAATTTTATGTTTAGATCATCAGCATGGATGACATTCGATTTACGATTTCAAATGTAAAGTAGACCAATGGTGGTTAATGGTCGAGAATATCATGGAATGAGAGAAAATTGATGCCTCGGAATGAGATGAATTTAGGAAGATTTTCCTTGAGAACTATTTCCTTAAGGTGGTTCTTATAATTATGAAAAATAAATTCCTAGAAATTAAATTGAAGTAGAAATATTTAGTGGCAATATAAAAAACAAAACATCACTTGATTATCAATATACGCACTAAATATTTTCTTTGATCATGATAGTAATATTAATTAGTTTTACTCAGGTGTGAAGCCTAGATATCAACGGTAATTAGGTTCCAGTGAATTTAAAATTTATACGAATCACTTTTTCTATAAAAATAATGTGGAAATGGAATTCTACAATTATTCTAAGTACATAGACCACTAAAAAATGGAAAACATCATAGAATTAATTTACTACTATAACACTATTAATTTGTAGAGATTTTTTATTCTATAAAATCTGAGAATGATAAAATTAATTTTAATATTTTAATAGTTTCTTTGATTATTGATATTTTATCATAGTTATTGGTTAATTATTGTACAAAAAACAAAAAATATTCCTGAGAAACAACTTATTTATCTATAAAATCTATCTAAAAATGGTAAATGGAAATCCAATCCATAACCAGAATAACAAAAATGTCTACTAGGGAAAGGATATCAATTATTGATGATAATGTATTTCCACATACAATGATAGGAATAATATTATAATTTTTAACCATAATACTTTCCCCATTTATTTTTAATATAAGTTCAAAATTTATTTCTTGAGTTGGAATTTTCGATTATCCAAAAAAATTATCATAAATAACAGAATCTGTAGACCTAGAATAAAAAAATACATTAAAATAATCAAAAGTAATAATAAATGTACTAGATCCCACATAGGTTGATGGACCGACATTTTATAATGTGGTTACAAAGGATTTCACCGCACCTTTTTTCTTATAGCTTACTATATCCAATTATCCAAGTTCATATTTTGACACTTATGTGCAAAATGACCCATCTCATCACTTTTAAACCGTTTTAAAATATCTTTATCAAAATATATCCCCCCACTACCATGATATTTTTTATTGGAATTTCCAGATATATTTCCCATATTACTACATCGAAATCAATTACGACAAATAATAATTCATTCCCCCTGTATTCTTTTTACTATAACTCTCACAAAAAGAAAAATTATATTTTATAACATTATATTTCATTAATCAATTGTTATCTTTTTTCATCCACACAGTACATCTTTTTTAGTTTTGTAAGTACACGTGTTCATTGTAAAATTACATTTTCACCTTCATGTCACAACACAGATGTTTCTCTTAAATTTCGAGTTCAAAGGAACCTAATTCCCTTTAATATCTTGTATTCAATCCCAAGAAAAATTGAATTAATATTATTATCATGATCAATGATAAAATTTAGTGTGTACCTTGATATTCAAGTGATGTTTTATTTTTATTGGGCCACTAAAAATTTCTACATCTATTTCATTTATAGAAAAATAAATTCAAATTTTTTAGAACCACCATAAGAAATTATTTCTCAAGGAATATATCTGTTCGTTCATCTCATTCTAAGCTATCAATTTTCTCTCATTCCATGATGTTCTTGACCATTAACCACCACTGGTCCTCTTAACCTTTGAAATCGTAAATATAATATCGTTGATGTCGTTGATTTATTTACTATTGTTCTGTAAACCATACAAGGAAAGATTTTATATAGAAAATATATCAACTTTTATTTTTTTCTAAAATTTATTTTTTTATTTAGACACAACGTACATAATAATGGCATAATAGTTGATCCTAAAAAAACTAAAGTTGTTGAAGAATGGACAATACATTTAAATGTTACTATAATTTGTGGTTTTCTTGGTTTAGTATGCTATTACTAGTGGTTTTTGGAAAACTTTTCATAGTAATCTTTCCCACTAACTATCTTAACATGAAACAGGGTTAAATTCATCCAGAGAAAATAATTTTATGTCTATTTCACTTAACTATAAAGAATATGGATAAACACTCCATTTTTTTACCTACACTATATAAATGAGGAATTTTTCATATATATTGATGCTTCATTAAAATTCCTTGTTTTTGGTATAATGCCTAGTGATCGGGTTGTTACATATGAATCCAAAAAAATAAACCTCATCAATTAAATAATCTTAAAACTGATCTGAAATTAGCTAATGATTTTTCCTTTAAAATTAGGGATACATAATTTATATGAAGGATGCTGTTAAATATAAATTGGTAATAAAATTTTAAAGTATATAATTATTAAAAAGGAGTTTAACATGAAACAAAGAATATGGAATTAATTGGAAAAGTACTTTAACATCACAATTCATTACCATCCAGGAAAAAAATTCATTGTAGAAGACTCTTTGAGTATAAAAAATAAGTCTTCATTAATCATGTTATGTTTACAACAAAACAATTTTTTTCATTATTTGATTAGATTTGGCCCACAATTTGTGGATGAAATACATTCCTCAGCTTTTGTAGGTGTCAATACAATCATTTCTGTTAGAAAAAATTAATCATGATTAGAAGGGAGACCATGGGTTTTACAAAAAATGATAATTGGTGATGAAGGGTGACATTACAGAATGTTAAATTGATAAAATTGTGTTTTATGATTTTTAAATAGATTATATGTCCATTTTGATTCCATATTTATGATATTATTGATTGGTAAAACTCATTATTCTTCACATTCCATTCATCCCAGTAGTACTTAGATGTACACAAACCTTCAATTATATTACTTGTGGGATGGAATAAAATGATATATTGCTATCATTACCAAGTAATATTTTAATTTTCAATAGGTTAATACAGAGAAACAATTACCAAGTTGGATTATTTATCCTTTTAAATTTACATAGTGAAAACGGGAAAACATATCTATAGATTTTATGGTGGGATTACCAAAAATAACACAAGATTATAATTTAATTTGGGTTCTCATTGATCAATTAACAAAATCTTTGAATTTCATTTCTCTTCAAGATACTCTTTCTTTAGATAAACAATATTGACAAAATCTTATAGATATGGGTAGGTTAAATGGATTTCATCTCTCCACTATATTTTAATGTGATCCTAGTTTCATTGAAATAGTTTTAAATGACTTTTAAATACATAAGGTATAGAATAAAATTTTTAGTAAATATTTTCTTCCTCAATATGATGGTTAATTTGAGTGAAAAATTTTGACCTTGAAGATAAATCTTCCATCTTGTTCAATGAATTATAAATGAGTTTGTGTTAATTATTTTTCATTAGTTCAGTTTTCTTAAAACAATAATTTTCATTCTAGTACATATATGTAACCATTTAATGAATTATATGGAAATACATGTTTGACTCTAGCTATTTTAGATGACGTAGGTGATAATAAGATGATGGGAGCAGAATTTGTAGTGGAAATGGTAGATAATTTTATGTTAATTTATTAATATATGAGTAAATCCAAAAGTAGGTATAAAATTTATATGGATTGTTACAGGAATTATATCTCTTTCATGGTAGGTGATCTTGTTTTTTTAACATATGTCTAAATAAAATTTTGATGTGTACTGTTAAAACTGTGGAGATAAGTCCATGGTTCAATACACCATATAAAATCCTAGATTAATTTGGATCATTTTCTTATCAGGTGGAATTTCCACCATGTTTATCCATCTGAATAATGATTTTCATGTTTTAATGCTAAGAAAGTATGGGCTAGATTCATATCATGTTTTCATCCCTTTGGAAGATTAGTTGGGAGAGAAACTTTCTTATAAAGAATATATTATTAATATTCTTGACCATAGGGAGAAATTATTATTGAATAGGGTAGTTTTATAGGTAAAGGTTTAAGGAAAAATACATATTGGTGAAGAAGCAACACAGGACTCTAAATTTGATATGATGGAAAGCTATCTCAAATTATTTAATAAGGGGATAAAATAACAATTATGCAATTTCAAAAACCGGGAATAATTTTACAACCTAAATAATGATGGAATAAATAATTTACATATTTTTAAGTATTCATGAGATATATGATAATATTTATTATAAAAAAATTAATCAAAAATAACATAGTTTTATAAAAACATTTATTGTATAGTTTTATATATATTTTTAATTTAAAATTTCATAATTGGAATTCAATAGATTTAATTTAATTTTTGAATTCATCATGCCAAAATTATCATTTGATGATATTTTGGTAATTTTTTAAAATGATTAAATTTTCAATGAATTGTTAAAAATGTTTATTTTTATGGAAAATTATATTCTATTTTAAATACCTTTTTAAGTAAAATTCTATTTGGGATTAAGTTTTAAAAAATATTATTACATTTTTTAAAATATTCCAATAAATTTTTAAATGAATTTTTTACTATAATTTATTATGAAATAATTTTATATTTAAGAAGGATATTTCTCTAAAAATTATTTTTCATTGCATTTTTAGGTTTCATTTTAAATATAATTCTTATAATTATGTGTTTTGAATTTTTAAGATTCGCTTCCTTATTTGGGATTAGTGGGTATAAATTTTTTAAATATTTTACCTTTATTATTTTCAATATGAATAGTATCTTTCTTAATTTTCATTGCCACGGTAATGTATACATTGGGTAATTGAAGATACAAATAAATAAGATAAGAACTATAGAGAGAAAAGTAAAAAATGTCACACTCTAGTTTTTATTAACAATATTATTTATATCATATGGGTAACTAGAGGCAATTTTAAGTTATAAATAATATTTCGAAATATAGATTATTTGTCTTTACCATGGTATTATATTTTCATTTTTTTTTAAAAAAAATAATTAACTAAAAATCCTACACAACCCTAATTAAGTAATTTTTCAAATGATTAAAAAATAAAATATGTGATATAAAATATACTAAATGTCAGTTAATTTTATAGAACTAACATGATCCAAAAAATTACTTAAATAGAGGATATTTTGAATATGGGGATTTATTATATTGGAATTACTTTGTTTTCCTGATTTAATGAAGATATTAAGGTAAATAAAGAGTCCAAAAATTGATATTATTGATATTTTAGAAAATTAATATTGTATTAGTAGATTTTAAATTCATAACTATCATAGATTTGGTTAAAATAATTGTGAATTTTTAGTTATATAAATTGTGATCAATTTATGTATTTTTATTATTTTATTGAAGCAATATTAAACATTAAATTGTAAAATATATAATATGGATGTAATTTTCAAAAGGGTTAAAAAAAGGGCTGAAAACAAAATTTAAGAGTATACATAGTTAAAACCAGTATTTTTCCCATTTATATGATTATTTATATCAATCATCATCATGTATTATAAATATATCATTTTTGATCCATTTTAAATTGATATATAATGTTTTGTGTAGCTTGTCTCTCCCACATTCCTAAGCTTCTCTTAGGTTTTCTTGGGTTTGAGAGTTCTAGTGTTCTTCCATGGTTGTCCTTGTCTATGGTTATGACGTTGGCTTCAACTACCATCTATTATTTCTTCCCATTGATGGTGAGCTGATCCTTTTTCATAAGTTCCTTTACTATATCTCCACATATCTATCATAGGCCACATCTTCTGTGTAGACACGGGATTCTCCATCAGAGATGAAATATTCCCATCGATAGCGGGCCAAAATTTGAAAATATATCTAAGATGGAATCTTCCCATCAATGGTGGGTTGATCTTCATAGATATATCATAGATTCATTCTTCCCATTGAGAGTGGGAATATCTTCATGGATCTATCAGAGACAGCGTGTTCCCATTGATTGTGTCCCAATCTTTTGGGGCTGAAGTGACCTTTTGGGTTGTCATCATATATATGGTTAGTGATATCCTTTCCATCAAGGCTTCACTACTCGAATGTGTGATGTTTCACTACACCATCACCTTTTATTGTATATCTATGTGATGGAGAACGAGCTGACCTCTTGATTATATAACTTTTCACTTTCATAAAAGAAAAAAATGAACATCATCGAAGAAATTTAAAAGGATGCATTTCTTCTTAAAAGAATATATCTGTTTGTGGTTGGGAAACTAAGTAAATATCTTCCTTTTAACCTTAATTCTCTACAGAATAGTTTCGAAGTGCTATGAATATTGATTAATTGCATAAAAATAAGACAAATAGAGGTACGACTTATGATATTTTAATTTTTCAATGAGGATGATCAACTATGAATTATAGAGGGTGTCCTTTGTTCTTCGTTAACCAATTGCTGCTCGTGGAGAATATGAAAAAAGAAAGGGACACCCAAAAGATAATCCACGAAAAATCACCCTTTGGTATTCATATAAAAGGATCCATTTCGGAGAATCAAACTAACATATTCCAAATGTCAAAGATGGTGGAATTTGAAAGTTTATTGACTTGGATATCTCTGACCCTATCCTTTAGGGTCCCTATATTTGCATAAGGTTGTTGGTGGAAATATATCATCCACTCATGAGAGGGGTCTTCTTTATATTTACACAAAAAAACGTTTGGATTTCCTTTGACAATGAGAAACTTACAACCTTTGATTTTTTTGGGGAAATTTAGGAAATTTTCAAAATACTTGTGGTGCCAAGTTAACTGATGATGATGGGAACATAATCCTGAAATATGCTTCATGGTTGAGGGAAAAACTCATAACATCCATATGTGTTGGAATATGAAAACTAAAGGGGTAGAGAGGAAATTTTGTAAAATTAAATCCACAATTCTATACCAATGAAGGAAAATGTATCCATTCCTAGGGCCCCAACCATTATCTCAAAAATGATGGATTCCCTAGGGAAATCCCATTGCCAAGCAAATAAACCCCTGTAAAAGGACACCTACCACTTCTCAGTCTCTCTACCAACAATAGATTGTCTACCCACCCCCATCATCCCAAAACCAATCCATGTTAATCTATAGGATCCACTAGAGGCCTCCCCCTTTCCCTTACCCCCCACCATGGCCATAAATACCCACAGAAAACCCATAAAAATGACATTCACATGTTCCTATGTTATACTGAACCTAAAATATTAAACAACTATGTGAACATGAAATCACCCAATATGATCCAAAGATAAAAGAAACCAAAAGAATCCCTGAGAATCAGCTAATTGGGGAATGATTACCTATGAGATGGAATAAAACAGACGATGCTTCTTTCATAGAATTTACAAAGTTGGAGGATGGATTGAAATAACCCTTCCTATCCCTGTGAATATATTATGTCGGAACTATTGAGGGCTCAGAAACCCATTTATAGTTTGTATTCCCCAACATAGAAGCACTAAAAGTGGCCCAGGGTATGTTTTCCAATCTGAAAATGTTTTCAAAATCAAGGGCATATGTGGTATAGCTTCTATTGTTGGATTCAATTGATATATTCCTACGTAATTCCAAGGCCATGTTGATATACTATGCCTCTTATAGAATGAGGAGTTGGAAGTTTGAATCTATAGATTCTCTTCAAACTATATTTCACCCTCCATTCACCTTCCTAACATGACTAGCAAGGCATTTTTGGGTTTCTATGGATATAATTCCCAAATGGAAAAGTGAAAATCTGATGACATACTAAAATAAATTAGGAATGATATTTCTGGTACTCGTAATATGGGTCAATAATTCAATTATATTATTTTTTTAATGATAAAATAAGGGGAAAATATAATGACTTCTTCCCAGTTGAGTAGCTTCCATCAAGCTACTCAATCCACGGGCCTTTCAATCCTTAGCTATTTTGGTTACCCTTTCACACGGTCCCATAGATCCTCAGAAATTATAAATATTAATGAAATTTTTGATATATAGATGGCTTCTTCTAAATGCATATCTATTTCAAACAACTTATAGATCTCTCACCTTAATCGAGTCAAGTCATACCACAACCCAATCTTTATTAACCTCCTTACCCAACATAGGGAACCGGGAAGTCAAAGGCTATATAGATTTGAAAGTTAATGGAAAATGAAAAAATATTGGAGAAATATTAAAAATAGAATAATTTTATCTATATATCACCATAGTGATGAGACTTTCACCATTCCACACCACAAATAAACCTTGGATGAATATAAAAAAGATACGAGATAACTAAACTTGAGAAAGTAAGGACTCTAGTTCGTCATTTGATTCTTCAACAGATATATTCATTACGTTAGTTCTTGTCCATAATTAATATTCTAGATGATAGTGAGGATATAGAATAGAGTGGTAGAAAAATCATGAAGAAAACAATATAGAAGAGAAATTAAAAATGGCGCATTCTTATTTGATGGAAAAGATATGGTTTTTGTTAGTTAATTTATTACAAACTCTTAAAAAGTCTAAACCTAAAAGGTATTGGTTAAGTAAGTGACTCTATGTTTATTTTTTGATGTTGTAAATATGGAATATTATTTTTTTTTTGATTAAATTTATTTCAAAAACTTCATGTAAACGATATTTTCTATCACTAGAACCAACTTTTTGGGTCTGGGAATCACATTAATGTTCAATAAATAAATTTTTTTTTGGAAAAAATGATATTAATAAGTATTTAAAATATGTGATAAAAATAAATAAATTTTAATCATCATGTTATGATTCCCAATATTCATCAAAGTAAACATTATTTGTAACTTAATAAATTTTTTAATGTAGAGTCAACAGTTTATTTACACTTATCATATATTTTGAAATTTTTCTTGTGAAAATTATATTTGTCACAAAAAAACTAACTAACCATATTGATAAAAAAATTTATTTTTATCATTTTGGGGTAATATATTATAAATTTTATGTACTACATTTATAAATAAATGGGTCATTTAATAGGTAACCACCATGAACAGAAAAACCTTTTGCAATAGTCAATAGAGTAGTCAAAGAAGCAACTAAAATAATCTAAAATATATTTGAAATGTCTTTTATATGATTACTCTAAGTGATATATATTATATTATTATGTCAATGACTATTAATTCATTGAAACTAATAAAATGGGACCATATATATCCAGGAAAAGTTTCAATTTTTCTATTGAATAAATAACCTTAAGTTAGTCTCACAACTACATATAACTATGATATCATCCACATAAATAAATAATAATATCATATAATTTATAAATTTGATCAAAAATAATGATGGGTTACTCGTGGAATTTATTAATTATATTGTATTCAATATTTTTCTTTGTTTATCAACCCTTTTCATAGGTTCCCATTAATGTCTCTATAGATATTTAAATAATTGAATAAAAAATTGGGGTTCATATTTTTTCAATTAAACTATTTAGTTTCTTTATATAAAACTCTTCTGGAATATTTCCATATAAGAATTCATTTTCATACTAATTTAAATAATTATATATTTTTTTCAATTTCAAGAGATAATTTAAATCATATAACTGAAGGTTAAATAAATGAACCAAATTATTTTGGTAATTCTCCCAAATAATATGTTGAAAAAAATTGCAACAAAAAATTCCTTGTATTTTCAAATACTGACATATATGTTCAATTTAGTTCTGAATATTTATTTCTTTAAACTACCATATATTATTCTTTTAAATTATTTTAAATTTTCATTTTATATCTATTTTTTAATTTTTATCCGCCACTACTTCAAAAAATGTAACTTGGTCAAGGTAAAATTTCTATAAGACCTTTATAGTACCAAAAAAATGATGTTCGGATTCATCATTCCATGTTTAATATCTATCATTATTTGATGAAAATTTTCAGCTTATTGATTGAGCTTTATTGTATGAAAATTAAGAAAACCTATGAAAATATTTTTATTCTTTTAATCTTTATGAATTTAATATTTTGAAATTTTTCTAGTTTCTATGTTACCTTGATGGATTGAAACATCAAATTCTATTGTAATTTATTTCTTACATTAAACATAATAGACATTTTAAAATATAAAATTATTTGGAAAACAAATTTATTAATATGGACAATCATTATTTTTATGAAATGTTTATTTATAGAATATTTTTTGTTAAAATCATGCATTTGTGCTTGCAAAAAAGGTAAACTAGTGGTGAGCTAAAAAAATTTAATTCACCTTCACTAGTATTCTAGAATCTATACATAAATAAAGAATATATTTAATTAAAAACTTCATCCATTGAGATGTAGTTATTTTTTTAGGACTTATACTTTTGTAACCATTGTTTATATTTATTTTTCCCATAGAAACACAATAAATAGTGTGTCATTGCAACAAAAGATTATTATAAGTTTGTAAGAAAGGGTAACCAACTATTAAAAATATAATTAGAAATTTATTATATTTTAAATGTTTTCAAAGTGAATCATAAAGAGAATTTACAAACTAAAAATGATTTAAATATAATAAATCAAGTATACATCATTCATAAAAATATCTATCAAGTAATTTTTTAAAATTAAATCTTATTATATAATGCTTAGTTCCATTTCCACAATTTTTTAGGCTTTCTATTAGCTCTTACATTTTTTCTTAATGTATAAAAATTGTAATGTATAAAAATTAATGATATTTTTTATTTCCCCAGTGAATCATTGATTCTATCTACCTCAATCACTTATAACAATTTTTATTTTCATACGAAATATCTTCCCAAAAATTATTCTAAATTTAATGAATGTATTTAATCCTTATATTTCAGGTTCCAATTGATATAACCATGTATAATTACTACAATTTTATTTTAAATATGTATTATCACAAAATAACTTATTACCATATATGGATTATGGCCCCCCATAATCATATTACATCAAATCCAATGGTTTAAAAAGCATGATACAAATATATACTAAAAATAGAAATTATGTTTTCTATACAGAGAAGAATCAAATAAATTTTCTTCGATTTTTTTTTATTTTTACATTTTATGTATGTAAAAATTTCATTTAAACTTTATACATTGGGTTTCCAAAAAAGTTGATTCCTAATAGTAATTTAGTTAGTTTTTCTATATCAATCAACGCTTATAAAAAACATAACTTACTATATCAGCTTTATTTTTAATATTGTCTAGAATATATAAGTCATCATTAAGGATCCCATAGAGTAACACCAACCATGACACATTTACCTTCACAAAAAATCATGTGAGTTAAAATCAATAGTAGTATCATTATATGTGGTAACCTAGTGATACTAAGAATATTATTATCAGTTTTTGGAACATAAATCATGTTGATTGGGTATTATGACTAATTAAGAGTTCAGTTAATCTTTTTATTACTATTTCTAAAAATTCTTATTATTTTTATGGAGTGACTATTAAATTATTCTTATCAATTGTACTAGCTAAGTTGTAAACCCCATATTTTTTTGTTATTCAGCATTGTAGATAATGACTTCAGTTCACTAATCGAATAATTGGGGACATAATATAATGCATCAGATCCATCTATCCCATTTTTTTATATTTCATAACCCCATTGTAATTAGTGGTTTCATAGATAATGTTTAGTGGAGTTAGGGAGGTGAAATATGGTTTTAGTATAATTTCATTATTTTAATTGTATCTCACAACATGAGGTGTAGTTTATGGGCTAAATTAGAATTTTCATCCTAAGAAGTGTGGTTCCTAAGGTGTAAATTATGATGAGAACCATGGGTACAAAATGTTAATGGGAGGAGTACTAAATTCAACAAATATGTCCCTGAAATATCCTAATATGTAGATGATGTTAAAAATGTAAATTTATCATGTTTTATTGAATTAAGGGAAGGTTTTTTTTATAGTTACATTAAACCTAGTCCATTCATGATGTCAATGACCCATTCACACAAAGAATCTTCATCTGGAAATGAACATATAAATCTAATCTCACCTTTTTTTATTTTTAATAACCACTCAATTCTCTGAAACCATTGGTTACTAGAGGAGTTATTACTATTGTTTTATTTTTTTATTTATATAGTATTTTGTCTCCATCAATCTCACTGGGTTCGTTTATTTATTGTTGATGTGTAATCCTTGAAGGGATCCAATTTCATTATGAGATTGGTGATCAGAGATTTGTGTTATTTTCATTTTATCAATTGAAGGATGTAAAAATCCTTAAGGTATTGGATTCTATACTTCTCCATGTTTATTTAAATCTTAAATTTGTCATGATTTATCTCTATGGATATGGGATAATTAATAATAATGGTGTATAAATGGAATAATGAAAATAAATGGTTTTTTATAAATATTAATATGTTTTCCTTCCTGATAAAATTTTTCTTCTTTTTCTTTAGATAGTGTTATATATATATATTAATGCTTTTTTAACATGTTTTTTATTCTTGATTTCAACATTTAGCATTGATGGAAGTGGTTAATGAACATAAATTCGGTAATGATTTTGGATGAATAATTAATGTTTCATGTTTAATGAAATAGTCCTTTTTTATATTTTGATGGAAATAAAATTACTATTGATGCATATTTAACTAAAAATTTATTTCTTATGATAATGGGTTAGGATAAAAAACTATTACCTGGTATTCTTACTGATGAAATTATAAAGTGTCATGTAAAATTAAAATGTTCTTCCATAGTTTGTTAAAAATAGAAGTTATAATTGAAATAATGTTTCAATAATTAATGAATTATGGTATCTAATTTCTTAATATACACATAGTTGTAAACTATGATAAATTAATTATGTAATACATAATGGTAATAAAATTAGTTGTTTGAAATGGACAAATGTTTTAGGACAATGAATCTTATTTTCAAGTGAATACTGGATACATTATCTTTTGGTAACACATAAACTACTGATTCTTTTTATTTTTTCATTTCTTAAGTATTTTATATTTATATGAGAATTTTTATATTATGTTATGTGGGCCTAGTATTGTTGGTGTTTGATAAGACATAAGAAGGGAGGCGTAGATATGTGGTAGTAGTTAACACCTGTAATAGAAGGATGCATGGTGATATGCATTGTGGATACAAGGATAGAACATGGAATGATAAAATAGGTTCAAGTTATGATATACCATTGTTTTAGTAAAATATGGTCTTATTTATATTTAACAGATATTTATAAAGGAAATATGGTTGGTTTCATGTTTTTTCATTCCTTTCCCCACAACTTGAGGAAGGCGGTTATGTTTGTTTTGGAATATCTTTCCTAGAATAAGAGGATGTTTACGAAAGTAACTTTATTTATAGAATGATAAGTAATCATTAATGTTTCAACCCATGGGTTTAATGGATTGTTGGAACTAAATTAATGATAATCTTGAGAAATCAGGGGCTCGTTTTGTTTAATATTATAGATAATGGGATTCAGTTGGTGATCTTGATAAAAAAATTAAAATAAAACTTGTGTGTCTATTTGGAAGAATTAATGTAATGAGAAATAATTTATGTGAATAAATTAATAATTTAAAATCACCATAAATGATTTTTTTATGGGATACATATTCCATAGTACTGCAGGTCTGGTACCTGAGTGATGATAATTGCAACTGGGCCAAAGACTAAGTTAATTCCCATTGTATTGTTATAACATATATTATATCTAGTATGTTATGTTATTTCATATACTATGAAACTCAGGTTTGAAATGTTATGGGCACACAGAGGACTCTAAGATGTGGTTTTCATTGAAATCTAGGTTTGTGAGGAATGGATAGCTAATCTTCACCTCTTTCCCAGTTCCCTTAAACTGGTAGTATCATATTCTCTATTTATCATGTTTAAATTTCCCATATATGTGTGTAGATATTTTTATTGTAATTTGGTAAGTCCACACACTTATAAATTTTAATATAACATCATAAGGATAAATATATGTTATATTATAAATGGGTTGTTTTGGAATGAATTATAATACATGACACATGTGTTGTAGTGGATCTCGAAAACTACTTAGTTAATATATATAGATGTCGAATGGGATGATGTGTTGATTTGATTACTTGGTTGAACGTTGAATGATGGAATGATATGATTCATGGGATGAAAAATATGATACTTACACAATTTTTCTTCAATAAGGATTGATTTTATAGAGAGATGAATCAAGATGTATGATTTTAGGTCAGAATAGATAACTTATGGGGTAGTGGTAGTGGGGTACCTTCTTTTTATATTATAATATATGATCCCTTGTATATGATACTCAATGGTAGATAGGCAAGATGAAGAAAATATTATATTAAACCAGTTTAGGTGACGATTTGGCTTCACTTTTTGTTTGCTATGGCTTGGAATTATTTATTTATATCTTTCATTATATCCCCCCACATGGATCCTACTAAGTATACATGTGTTTCTAACCTTGTCTATATATAAATTGTTCTTCATGTCTCTATTATTTTTTTGGTGATTGGGTTTTACATTACTAACTCATGGGTTGTTCATGAGATATTTGGTCATCTTTGGTCATTCTCCATGATAATATTTTGGTACTTGTAGTTCTTATTTGTAGGTATCTTAATTGTATGATATTAAATGTATGTATTTGGAATATTTTAATTTTTTATGAGCATGATTTGTGTAGAGGATTTTATATTATGTCTTTTTATGAATATTTTTTTATAGGTTAACGCCTCCAATATTTTTGTATGATATACACTTGAATCTTTTCTCCAACCAATGGCCAATTAGAGATTGGTTCCATACATCATTATATCCCATATCTTATCATTGTCCCATGAGGGGTACCTTTTGGGAGGGGGTCAAGACTCAAAGGTATCAAATATTTTGGTTGAGGGATAGGATTGAGTTTGGAGGTAGGAACAAGTGAGGATGGTATGTGTTGGTTGGTAAATAGTGTAATATGATTTTATAAAGTAATGTAAACAAGTGGGACTAATTGAGACATGGGTATTTAGGATCCCATCTGATCTGATGCATGAACCATTAAATTTACTAAACCTATTAAAAAAATTGATACTTTTTGTTGGGTAAAGATCTAAGAAATGATTATGCATTATTATTATTTGAACCTTTATTTTAAATAGGTATAACATTGTATTTATTTGATCCTTAAATAATTAAATAAATCATCAATTTTTTACATTAATGGTTTAAGAGACCATAACTATTTTTTATTTTCCATTTATGGAACCACATTGATTTCATTCATGGTAAAGATGTTCATTGTGATAAGCCTACAAATCACCATATAGTTGAGGTTAATGATAAAAAAATTTAGGAGGTAAATCTAGGAGTTATTGAAGTATATTTTGTAGAAGTATGATTAATCTATTTTAAACTCACTGAAAGATATATGATTGTAGGAGGTAGAGATAGAATTCAATTTGATTCATTCTCAACATGAGCATTGGGTTTTTTTGGTGGTGGAGACATTGTGTGTTACAATGAGTTGTTATTGGTTGTTGTTTTCTTGTGTATCATGAGGGGTGAATAGTATCATGGGATATGTTTTGGGACTAATTCAAAGTATAGTTTCTTTATTTTATCATAATAGTGGCTAGTCTTCAAGATCATATTACCCTGCATTATTGGAGTTCTAGTATATGGGGGTTAATAAAAAATTTCTACACCATTCTCTATTATGCCATGGAAATTTTTCCAGATGAAATTACAAGTTTGAGGAATTTTGAGGAGGATTTTTGTCTCATGATTATGTTCCAGTTCACCCCATTTATGTTGTTGATGTATCTCATGGTTTTGGTGAGTGAAGAGGAGATTATGTAGATAGGCCATACAAGTTAGTCATAAGAGGGGAGTTGTCATGATTCTTTTTGTACCATAGATTTAGTCTAAGGTTCCCAATTTCCAACACCAAATAGATTTTGGATATTTGGGGGTATTTCATAACCCTCATCATCTCATTTCTCTAGTTTAGAGTATATCAAACCCCTATCAATGGAAAAAACATGTTTTTTATGGGGGGTGAGGACATCAGGGGTGATAGTTCCCAACATTTCATTGTGTGAATCATGTAGAAGGTGTTTTTCTTCAGGTCCCTCTATTGAGGTAGTTTCATAAAAGGAAAATACAACAGGTTAATCCATCTTTGGATTAGAATATAGGAGATGGGGTAGGAATATGAGAGCCACAATTTCTCCTCATCCTTAGATTGTAGAGCATGATTGTGGTGGGACTCACCATTAGGGTCAGAGAGGTCATGTAGCCGGTCATGTATAGTTTCATGGATTGTATTTTCTATCATAATGAAAGCCAAAAGTTGTTCAAGGAACTTGTTTCTTATTTTCTACATAGTTTAAAAAAATTATTTAATAAAATTTCACTCATTAATATCACTTATCCTAGTCTTGATTTGCTACATGAGGTGGTTAGGATTCCATTTCCATTGGAACTAACACTACAAGCTAGAGGTTGATATTATCTATATAAATTAAGTATAGATTTTGATCAACTGTTGGGGAGTCACCAATCTTGGGGAGAATTCCTATGTTTAGGGATATAACCATACAATATTCATCTCTGTATGGACAATTTTTAATTTCTGTAGGGTATTGTGGGTTTATTTAGAAGATGAATTGTGTTATATTATATTAATAGATAACCTATAGTGGTCTTTCAAGAGATATTCCATCAGATGGATGAAAGGAATGTTCCATCCATTACTTCTTTAATGTAAGAGATAATTGTTTGTTCATTTGAGGCCTAAGAGGAAGTGATTCTCCTGGTTATTGAATAGTTCCCTAATTTATTTACAAGATTTGTTGTGGAATTATCTCCTAAAAGGGAGATTAAGATTGGGATAAAGATATAGCTAGTATCTTCACTGATCTTGATGTGTTCATATATGAAGGAAACTTTTGAGTTGTGAGAGCTTAGTGTATAGATCGATTCTCTTTTAAAGTGCAGTTTTGTTTTCCTGATTGTTTCACCTTGGGGTGCTCCAGTTATATTTGTAAAGAAGAATGATATAAATATATGTAATTGTATAAATTATCATTTCTTGAACTGTGTGATAGTGAATAAATTTTATCCATTTTTATATATTAATGACTTATTCCATTAGTCGAAAAGAGGTAGATCATTTTCATTGAAGGATATATTGTTGATTTATCATTAAATATAGGTAAAATATGAGGATATATTGGAGATTAATTTCTAATATCAATGTGAGAATAATAAATTTATATAAATTCATTCTGTTGGATGGACCTTCTGACTATTTTAATGGTTTTGAGGAATTTATAGTTCATATACATCCAAAATAAGTTCATTTTTTTATTGATGAAATCCTTGTATAATTTTTATATGGGGAGGAGGACATAGAGAAAATGCATACTGTTTTTGGTGTTCTTAATTATAGTTATCTCATCAAAAATCTATAAATATAAATTTATAAAAATTGTATGTTCATTTTAGGGCGAATTTATTTCCCAAATGTAGATTATCGATGGATCCTTATATGATTGATGTAGAAATTTCTTGTCTAGACTGGACAATTTTTTGTTGCTTTCGATTTCCGAAAGGAGAATTTGTTAAATGCTCTAGTTCTTCATTTTCACGAAGTGGGATTTTAGTTCAAGGTTTTATGTGATTCTATATTTATTGGTTTGGGCTATGTTCTAAAATATCTGATATTGGTTATTTATTATAGGACTTAGATAGCTATATCCCCCTGATTGTAACTAATCCACCGATGTTATCTTGTTGGAATTAGTCATGTTTTCCATGACGTTTTGGACACATTACCTAATGGATGAGCATTTTGTGGTTTTTACCTATCCCAAGTGCCTTGGGTAAGTCTTATCCTCATGTCAACTAAACTTAAAACTACAATGGTTGATGAAATTATTATAGAACTGTGGCTTTATGATTTCATATACATTGGGTAAGGTTAATATTTTAGCTGATGCTCTGAGCAACAAATCAGACAGTGACATAATGTGTGAATCTTCATTTTCCAACAGATTAATGAAAGACCTCCTAGGGATACATCCTTATATAGGGGATTTTGGTAGAAGATATTATCATTTTTAGATTAAAGTAAATCATTTTCGGTGTAGATGTTGGAGGACTCCCAACTATGACATTCTAAGATGGAGGTCTGGAAAAATCAGTTTTTTTATTCCCATAATGGTTGGTACAGGGATGCACAATGGTAGGTGTTTTTCTAAGGGATGATTTTCTTACCTTTAGTGATGCATGAGGTGTTTCATAATGATTTCCATTGATCTCCCTTTATGGAATATCCTATAATGAAAAAGATTTACTGAGATTAAATAGATCAATTATTGTGTCTTTGATGTGGAGATTGTATCTCAGCATTTAGTTTACCATAAGATGAGTTCTGAGAACTATGATACCTGTGGATTTATTTATCCATTGGATGTACCTTAATAGAAGTGGGAGGAAATCAGGATATAATTAATTCCCAGTACACCTCAAATGCATGTAGGCTTAGATTCTATATGGGAGATAATATACCTTTTTTTAAAGAAAATACCACTTTATTTTTATAAAGGTGTCCATATCAATAGAGGTTTAATTAAGGTTGTTCCTCGAGAAGGTGGTGAGACTCCATGGGGTACCGAGAATTATCATCTCTGGTAAAGATACATGGTTTAATCCACATAGTTGAGAGGTATCCATCATGGTTTTGTCTCTCGGTTATTCCTTATAACTTCATTCCTTCTACAGATACTTGGTCAAATAGAAGAGATGATTCAAAAACTCAAGGAAATATTGTTCTATTGTGTCCATGATTTTGAAGGTTCATGATTGATTAACCTTCCTTTGGTTGATTTTCTTACAATTATAGTTGTCACTCCACTACTGGTATGGGTCCATTTGAATATTTGTTTGATTGGCCATTCTGTTCTAAATTTTGTTGTACTAGGGATGGATAGTTAGTAATTCTCATGATGGAACTAGTGTTGAGTATAATATATATGGTTTAAGGAATTCATGAGTGAATTAAAATAGTGAAGGATTTTCATAAGTTCTATTCTGATCAAAGGAGAACCTCTAGAGTTTAATTTTGGAGATCATGTGTTTTTAAATGAGACACATTATCTTTTTTAATAAAATGTTGGGACAAGGGAATAATCCTTCTACCCATTTTTTCTGGACTTTAGAGGTGTTGTTGCATATTGGATCCATTTCATATCAAATATCACTTTTCCTAAAGATGATTTATATTCCTGATTTCTTCCATGTATCATAACTTCCCAGTTATCTCGGTGATGAATCTCATGACATCAATTAGGAGATGATTGACATTAAAGATGATGAAACCTTTAAGGAGTTGTTTTTTGAGATTCAAGACCACAGATATAAGGTGTTCGATAGTCCTTATATTCATTTTTATTATGTCATTTGGTGTCACAGTGTCATAGAGGAGAGTATTTGTATTTTTGAGTCATATTTAGATGTTTAGTATCATCAATTTTTTTATGTTTATCACTTATTTTGAATTAGTGTTTTTTAACCTTTGTCTGGATTATGAGATGGTTCTATATTTCTTAATCTATTTTGTGTGTCCTTGATATTTCTTTAGAGTTATCTCCACTATAAGAGTTTTTATGCTAGTTTCTAGTGTTGTGTTGGTTTTTTATTTATTACTCTATTTATGGTGGTTTTTATCAAATATCAAATATATAATTGAAAGGAATATTATGGTTTAGTTGTTTAGATAAACCCTTTTTTTGTTCTCATTGAGTTTTAATTTAAATTTTCTTTTGTGAGAATTATTTGAGATGTATATGATTTAAGGTCCCAAATCCTTCTCGTCCATCCATTTTCCAGTTTCTAAAGCTCCTAGAACTTAGAGGAGGCCTATAAAATGTTAGATGGAGTTTGGGAGAAGATTTTTTTTTTTTGGAGAAGTTCATGGTTTGAGTTTTAGTTCAATATATGAGTGAGTAGTTGGTGACCTAAATTCGAATTTGCAGTCTAATAAGGGTTATTGGAAAGGTGTGGTTCAGGACATGAGTCATGAGTTCATCATATAAAAGAGTGGAAAAATAGATTCAATAAATGTGTCCTTGAAAACTCAACACATTAATATGAAGTTCATGATTTGAATTTTTCTATGTTTATTGTATTGAGGGGACACATTTTTAGTGAGTTGTCAAACTTAGACCATTCATGACATGAATTTCCCATTCACACCATGAATCTACATCTAGAAGTATTCCTATAAATATAGTTGTACATTTAATTTTTGGGAATGACCATTGAATTATCCCTAAAATTTAGTTCCCATAGAAGTTCCCTCAAGTTGTTTAAAATCCCTTTCAAAACGGATTGATATCTAGATCCTTATGTTATATCTATAGTGATATAAGAGATATTGTCAACTTTTTCTTTCATTTTCATCTAAAATTTATCTTTTTTTCTCATACTATATTTCCATGATATGATGCTTGATCTCATATATTCACATGAGATTAATTTGTATTTTTTTTGCTTAATCCTTAGAGGGATTCAGTTTCCTTATGTTAGAGGTGATCGAATATCTACCATGATGTCTCATTCTTTATTGAATAACATTGAAATAATTTGGTATCAGATTCATTTCTTCTCATAATTTTGTGGTTCGCAAATAAAGTTATCATTATTTATCTCATTTTGTTATTATAAATGTAACTCTAATGAATATTAAACCACAATAATGAAAAGAAATGGTTTATGGATGTAGGGATCACATATGTTTTCCATCAGGATAACAGATTGAATATTTTTTTTTTAGATAGTGCACAATATAATATTATTCTTTGATAGAGATTTTTTTTATACACAGGTTAAGTTTGTTTCTATGATTAAAATGGTTATGGATTGTAAACTAAGAAATGATATTGGATAACGAATTAGAGAGTCGTGCCTAATGAAACTATTCTTCTTATATTATAATAGAAATCAAATAATGATCAATATATGTTTAATTAAAATGATATATCTTATAATAATGGTTATGGGAAAAAAATTATAATTTGATATTCATTTTTATGAAATTATTAAGTGTCGTGTTTAATTTAAATTTTATTCCATGGTTCATTAAACTAGAAGTTATACTTGAAAGGTTTCTTAAATAATTAATTCCTTATAGTATCTAATTCCTTAAATTACGCATAGTTTTGACCTATTAATAATGAATTGGTTAATTCAATATGGTAATATAATAGTTTTCCGTATAAATATAAATGTTTGGGACCAGAAAAATTCTATTTCATGTGAATGATGGATGCCTTTTTTTAATGTCTTAGATTCCTTATTGACTCTGTTTCTTGTCTTCTACCATATGTATTTTTTCTAGATTTGAACCTTGTTATGTGACATGATGTGATCCTAGGATAGATGATGGTGGATTATATATGGGAATGGAGTCCTAGGATTGTTCTAGTAAATGACTCTTATGATGGTGGGATTCCTAGTAATATTCAAGGTTGTTTCAGGGATGGAACCTGTATTGATGGAACAGGTTGCAGTTGGGATTGCCCATTGTTGTGCTAAAATATGGGATTCTGTATCATTAATAAATATTCTTAAAGGTCATATAGTTAGGTTTCTTGTTTCTATCTTCCGTTACCCACTACTTGAGAAAATTTTTTTATTCTTGTCTATACATCTCTTTTACGGTAGCTTATGATGTTTCCTATTGTAACTATAATTATGGAATGATAAAGAATGATAAATGATTTAACCCATGATGTAACAACCCAAACATTTACAAATTAAATTCCATTTTAGTGAATAAATTCCTCATTAAGTAATGTTATTATATAAATCACATGCACAAATGTTTTTATATAACAATAATAAAATATATTCAGTAAAGTTTTAAAGACTTATAAGCATCTTGACGGATGATAATATAGTCACTGAAATGTGGTAATCAATATTAGTATATATTGAGGGTTTAGATTAAGTATAGATGATATAAATGGAAGATGTGACTCCCTTAACCAGTAGTAATATACACTATGAAGCACATTTATTAGTGCTTATAAGGGATATTTCATCATTAGGATTCACCTTTGAAAATGATCTATCTAAAATTAAACAAATGAAACATGTGGAACACAATTTATGGGCTAATTTCAATTTTATCAAAATCATGTGTCAAACCATGTTTTTCAGACCACGACAAGATAGTACCATAATCAAACAGCTTAACCTTAAGGAATTCATTTCTAGAATATGGTTTTATGTATATAGACCCAAATAGTATGAATTAATATTTTTTCTATGTAATAAGAAAATTATTATATTTATCCCTTCTCAACATTACCTTATATATACAATTATATATTAGTTGATGTAAATTACATTTTGATTAGAGGAATATGAAAATTTATTTTTGGAAGATATATAGATATAATTAAAACATAATTTTTATGAAATTCAAGAATTTTAATAATATTATTAATATAATATACTATTTTTATCTCATAATATTTATTTATAATCAAATGATAATATAATTTAAAAGAGTAAAATATAATCTTTATAAGGGTAAAAAAACTATTATTATTAAAAATATGTATTTTCCAAGTAAATAAAGATTTTCTTAATTTAAAAGTGTTAAATATAATATTTAAATATACATTTTAAAAAATAAATATTATTTTTGAACACTTCATGTCAAATTTATTCAACGGTGGATTTTTCTAAATTTTATAAGATAGTTTGATTTTTAGGTGAAAAAGAAATAAAATGTAAATAAACTGTCTGTATTATGACATAATAATCACCATAAAGTGATGTAATAAATGTTTTTAAAGTTATCCATAACGAAATATATTTTTCCCTTTTAAAATAATGTGTTTTTAAAGTTATTTTATTAATTTTATAAACTTTAATGAATCCTACAAAACCTATATTATATATTAATGTTTTAAAATTAATTATTTTTGAACAAGACCCACTTACACAACCCCAATGGTATTATTTTAGTATTTTCTGATCATAGACAAATAAAATATTTAAAACTATTTCATTTGGTAAAAAATGTGGGAAATACTTTGTAAGGATTGTGGTTTTGATATTTTTATCATACAGGGTCCAAGACCTAAGTTTAGAAATTTATAATGAATTCCCCCTATATTGTTATAAGTAACCATCCAAACCCTAATCTTATTCAATAAAAAAAATTAGAAATAAATTACTCCACCCATGCCTCTATGAATCTCTCCTATGGTTTTTTGATACTATTAAAATGCTCCTCTTAACCTTTTAAAAGTTACCTCTCAATTAATAGATTTAGCTCTCTTCTTTTCCATTCAATCACCTCATTTTTATATATCCTTTTGAATCATTATTTATTATTTTATTCATAACTTATTTAATATTTATTTACTATTAAATATATTTTCCAAAAATTAGAGATAATGTGTCCCTTCTCATTATAACATTTTCCTAGTTCATTACTTTTCCAAATATAGGGGATTCTCTCTTCCTTTTTTCCAAGAATATACTTTATGTTATACCATTTTATTTCCAATTTTTCATGTTGGAATGGGTTATTTAAAATCCAATTTTCTATTTGTATGACTTATTTTAATTATATACCATGTTTTACTATCATTAAACTCTTAAATGAATCTCTATATTCTTATTATATTGCTGAACTTATCCGATGATTTTCCACACTAAACATTGGTATACTGAATACCCATTCCAATTTCCACTCAAGGTTATTAAATTTTATTTAACTATCCATAAATTATTTTGGATTTTAATTTATATAACACAAAATAATAAATATAGGAATTAAATTTTATGAAATAAATTTCAATGATTCTTGACCTATGTGGCACAAAAATTCATTTACATGATATGAATGTGAAGGGTTGTACCATACTTATATGCCCTCCAATGCATTGGGTAATGATTTTATCTCATGAGATACCATCTATGTGTTATAAGAGGTTATACTAAGTGTAGTATGTTATGATGTTTCAGTAATAAGTCTTTACTTATGCTTATGATTTCATGTTTTATGTTGTTTCATAATTCTTTTGTTTCTCTAATTTTATCATGATATATCATGATTTGACGTACATATTAATGATTATAACCAATTAAATTCCACATTTATTGGATTCTTGAATCACATTTATTATTTTCATCAAGTTATTCTCTGATAATTTCCTTATTGGGCTTTATTTTGCACCCCATTCTAATGTATAACCCTAGATTATCACATGCAATTTTAGAACTGTGATTTAATTCTAATACTATGTTAAGGAGTTTTCTAATAATGTTATAATGATTATATTTAAATTTATGGTATTTTGTATCTAATTACACAAAGGCAATATGCCTTTCAATATATTGGTATTGTTTTCTGTATGACTATATTTAAAAAAACATGAATTTATCTTTATAAAAATATGGGTTTTCGTAGTTGGTATCAGAGAAAGGACACGTTATTATTAGGGGTTGGTATTATATAAATTTCGTGAAAGCCTTAGGTATAAGTACAAACATAGGAAAACATCCCAAAATTAGGTTAAGGTATAAATTATATTATTTTTAAGAATCAAAAACTAGGTCTAGATACTATAAGAGGATGTGTCTGTCATATGGTTGTACCTAGGGTTTACAACCCTAAAAATGGTGAAATGGGTATTAACTCAATCATCACCTACTAAATGAAAATTTTTAGTTTTTATTAAATCTGGTTTCACACTCCTAGGGGATATGATTTTGTGAATTCACATTCTCCTAACATCCCATTATAAAGTTAACAAAACATGTCCATGAAATATTATCTTACGAAATTGACTATGGAAAAAATAGATTTAAACATATAAATTCACATGTTAAGGAATATGTTTCATATTTTTGTTATCTCCTCAATGTTTATATTTTTCTTTTATGGTTCAACATTTTAAAAAATATCATCCCTAATTTTCCTTTTATTTTAGTAAATAAATTTTAATAGAAGGAACCATTTTAATAACTAGTGTGATGGGAAATTTGATGACTGCCAAAATTAATTGCCTTGACTAATGGTTGGAGTCACTAAAATCATGGAAATACTTACTCAAATAAATAAATTTATGAATAGAAACCTGAATCATGGGGAAAATACATGCCCATTTAAAAATAACATGTTTCAATTTTGACCTTTATGTGATAAATGAATCTAGATTTTAATGGATCAATTGATCCCTTAATCACATAACATTGAATCAACTCAACTGAAAATATATTCTTTATCCTTAAATTATTTAAAAAAATGTTAAGAAATTATGTTTTTTGATATTATTGGGGGAGAAGATTATAAATGGTGTGTGTTGATCAAAAATATGAAGTCTGAGGTGGATTTTGAAGTGATGTAGTTAAAATTATTATGAAAACAAATTCAATAATTATTTTCCATGCACTATATAACTAAATTTGGAGAGGGAGTTCCTTGTCCTCGTGAAAAAGGAAGGTGAATCAATTAGGGTGTATAGGTAAATATTTATAGTATATTGAAGATATGACTCTATCTCTTTTATAATACCCTAAATTAAATTTTAATATTTCTTTATTGGGATAAATCCAAATCTAAAATGATCGTTGGCAATTATAGATTTTTAGAGGTATGAGGTAATTTTTTGAAGTTCCCTTAAATTCAAAATATAGCGCAACGAATATAAAGTATTAAGAGAGAAGAAGTGGGGAATGGATTTAATTTCTTCTAGATTGATGGAATAATGAAATAGTGTTAAGAAATTCCAACAACAACCTTGTAAAAATTTTGGAAAAAAACATCTTTAAAAATCCTAAAAGGTAAAATGGAATATTTTAGGTGAGGGATGGAATGGAACCTAGATAGTGAATGTATATGCAATAATATCTAATGAATAAATTCTCTATTCATACCAGAATCACATAGATGTAGATATATCTAATGAATAACATATGGTGAGATAACATGAATACAGAGATTACAAAATTTCTATCTCAATGCTTGGTATTCCAACAATTCAAGGATAAATGAAATAAGTATTGAGTAATTATGTAATCATAGATCATACAAGTGTAGAAATGGGAAAACAGAACCATGGATTTCATCATATGAATCCCCAGGATATCTATAGGAAATAACACTACCTAAGTTATAGTCGATCATCAATTAAATCCAGCACAATTCATTTCTACCTAGGAATATTTCACTCTGGATTAACTCAAAATGATATATATAATATAATTCTTCAGGAATCATGGAGTAACACTCTAAATTAAATCTAATAAATATATAATGTTTAACATGAGGTTCTGGAGAATCCTTCAGAAAATGTTGGTTACAAAGTTGAGATTAAATACTGCCTATCATGCTCTAATAGATGGTTAGTCGGAGAGAACCATTCAAACTCTAGAAGATATATTGATATCACATTCAATGGATTAATAAGTATGTTCGTATCTATACCTTATCATTGTGTTGTTATCATATAAAACAAATTTCCATTATAGAATTAAAATGAACCCTTATAAGGCTCTATAAGAGAAAAGGTGTCAGACTCCAATATGTTGGGATGAAGTTTTAAGAGTAGAATATTATAGGGCATGATCTTATCTAAGGGATGATAAATCTGGTTCAAACCATTCGAAATAAAATGAAATATACAAAAAGATGATATAACATCTATGTAAACTCTTATCTTTAATAAACTATTACTCATGTCTTATTAAACAATGATGTGATTAATACAATTATAAAGATCATGAGGCCTAGTTTATTCAAGATATTTTATAAATAAACAATAACATAAATATAATTATAATGAAATTACATAAGACTCATAAACATTATGATAAAATTAAAAATCTCTTATAACATGATGAAAGAAATATATGTAATCAAGGTGGCATATCAAGGTGAAATATTAGGGGTGATAGTTCAAAAAATGAACATTCATGTATAATGTAAGATGATAATAACATAGTAACATGGGATTGTGGAGACAACATAAAACATGGAACCATAAGAAAAATCATGGATAACCAATGAGACAACATGACATATAATTCTTAGGATATCCACTCATGCAGCATTCATGGTATCTCATGATCTAAAAAAATTACCCAATGTACTAGAGAGAAATATAATTCTATTCCAACACATCACATTCATATCATTAATTTTCATTTTTGTTCCACATAGATCATACAACATAAGAATTACTTTTATCACTTTTAACCCCATGAATAAAGAGTTTGGGTTAAATAAATATAATTACCCAATCAATGGAGTTTGTATATGACTATTTGAATATAATAGAGTGTAAATGGGGATGGTTATTCACTACCCAAATGTTTGGCGTGAAAAACTACAGGATAATTTCAGAATCATAAGGGGTGTATATAAAGGTTTTTAGAAGGGGTTAATAATAGGATATTGTAGTGTATTATTACATGGTGATAATAAGGGAAGTAAATTTATATTTAATAACACATTACAACATAAAAAATTATAAATCAAAAGGTCTTGGAATAAATAATCTACTTTAAATAAAAATATGAAGAGAGAGTCCATTACCTAGAGAGGGTGCTTTTAAAAGAATTAGAAGATATTCTTAATAACATTAGAATATCGTGCAGTGGATTTATAAAGGTATATGTAGAGTTAATTCATACTAAATCAATTTTTAGGGAAGAGTTTTGTGTGGTTGGGTGGGAATTTATAGGAAATGTTTGGGGAATTATTAATAATTTACAATGATAGGTTTTGGACTCTATATCATAAAATAATAAAATTCAAAAACATTTATATGGGTTTTTTCAATTATTTCAGCCAAAGAGGTATGGTTTAATATTATTTATAAGGATACTAATTGAACATATTATAATAATAACATTGGTTATGTTTAAGATAGTCATGTTCGTAAATAATTGATTTTAAAACCTAAAAATATAATATATGTTATGGGGGATTCATTAAATTATTAAAAAATTAATTCTATAAAATTAAAAACTCATTATTTTAAAGGTTAAACCTATATTTGGTCATGTACACCATGTATGTTATATATTATAACACATTAGGTCCATTATTTTTCCATAATATAGACTATATATTTAAACCTTATTTAATTTTTCCCAAAAATTCGACTATCTTTGGAAATTATGAAAAACAACCACCAGATAATTTGAAAATCCTAATTTCAAAAGTAATATTTATTTTTCAAAATAAGTTTCTAAATTTTAAAATATTTAATTTTAAATAAACTTCTCAATTTACTAAAACAATTCATATTTTTACGACTTGAACAACTTTCAAACCCTTATAAAAAATAAATTGGACTTCATTGTATTACACTTTAATTTATAATTTAGTAAATATTATTCAATAAGAATATTTTATTGAAATGAAATTTATTTCATGATTTCTTAAATTATCAAAAGTATGTATTAATTGAAAATTTATATTTCCCAAAAAAAAAATTTTGATTTCATCATATCAAAAAATTATTTTTATCTAACTCCTTACACAATCTTTTAAAAACTAGTAATAAAAAGGGATAAATATAATCATTATTTCACTAAAAAATAAAAATATACATATTCATACTATTTGGGTCTAGATTAAAAATCCCTTATTACATCAATGTACTCTAACAGGGCATGGTGTGCAATGGTTGTTCTTTCTTGGGGTGGTTCGATGAACATTATTTTGGTCATGATCTCAATATGATTGAAATTATCCCCTAAAATGTTATTATCAAGATTCATTTATTGAACCTCATATTAGGATTACTCGGGGGAAAATCCTAATGATAATATATCTTTTATAATCTCTAATAAGTATTCTTTATAGGGTACGATCCTACTGTTCAAGGCCATCGCTTCTTCTAAATATGTGAATTAGACTTTATTGTAACCCATACTATATAATGGTAATAATAGTTACTATAAAATGGCTATATTACCAATGGTTAAGATTATTAATGGTATTTTAAATCAAATAGAATATTTTTTATAATTGGTCCAAAAATAACCAAATTTGTACATGTGTTTTCTATAATTATATTACTTAATATAGAATTTATTAATTCAATAGTGAATTTAATTTATAAAATTTTATGTTATTATATTCTTCCCGATTTTTATGTTTTTTCCACCAAAATGGAATATACTAAAAAATATGGGGTACTTATGTTTCATTACCTCTTCTACTTACCAATTTGATTCCTCAAACTTATTGTTCCACTAAAGTACCTCAACCATGTGAGTTGTCTTGTTTCATAGAAAATTATCACAACGATTTGAGATCTTCACTGGTTTCTCCTCATATGAAAGATCATTCTCCAAGGGTACAACCTCTAGATTAATTACAAGTAATTAGTATGGAATTTTCATATTCAAGTGGAATACATATAACACATCATTCACTTGAGATAAGTTATGTGGGAGTTTTATTTTATAGTCTATCACTCTAGTGTAATCAAAGATCTTAAACAGTTTTATCTGTATTGGGTTAAAATGTCCCTTTATTCCAAACATTAATTAGTTTCTTCCACTGTAATATATAAAGGAACACCTTATCTCAATCCTCAAACTCTAGGTCCTATAAAATTAATATATATATATATTATATCAAATTTCAATTGTTTTGTTATAAAACTGAATGTTTTGAACCTTATCTATCGCTTCTTGGATAATAGGAGGTCCCATATGATTATTCTCTCTAACTTAATCCAGGCATGTTGGATCCAGACACCTATTCCCACACAAATCCTCATAATCAACCATGTGAATGATATAATAGAAACTATTTTTATATGAAAAATCCACGAGGGGGTATTAAAATCCATCATCATTGGAAATTCATTGAAAATTTTCTTAACATATCCTCTAGATTTTTAATGGTTCTCTAAAACTAACCATCTATTTAAGGAGATAAGTACTAAAAAACTCAACTCTTTATCTTGTTCTTATTAATGAATTCACAAGATTCATGAGGTAATACATAGATCTCTATCAGATAAAATGTAGATTGTTACTCCATGAAATCTTACTACTTCTCTTTTATATATATATATATATATATATTCGAGTGGGATAAGAGATAAATCTTCATTAATAGTAATTAAATGAACTAACTTTTAATGCAAATTGATTACCAACCAGATATAAGTACTTTCTTTAGATGTCTTGGGTAGTACTACGAAAAATTAAATTGTTAAATTTTCCTATATTCATACTAATATTGTAAGTGGTCGCGTCATACCCTTATACATTCATAGTTTATCCTTCACTTTTTCACATACCATGAATTTATATAAAAATTATATAATATCACCCTTCATGTAATCCCACCATATGTTTTTCTTAAGATCTCTATACATCATAGTGATTTTATGATAAATATAGATTGATGATTTATATTAATCAACAAGAGGTTTCCTCTTCAGTTCTTGTTTTTATTGGACATAATTCCAAGTTCCTAACCTCTTAGTTTGATCTAGTGAAAAGTTGAACTCTAGAATATTTTCTACCATTTTCTATATTACATAATCATATTTTTTTCCTACTTAATCCTCTCAATAATATATAGTTGATCATATATTTAAAAATTTCAGATAAAGATAATTTTATATTTCATGTGTATATACTTTTCATTTCCAATAAGATTGGATTCCTCTAAATAATCAGCATAGAAAGCGTAATAGGATCCTTTATTCTTATAACATCATTTACATTTTTTGGATTCCCAAGATGGTAATGGATTTCATAATGGATTTCATAGGATATTAATGGATTGTACGATCATAATCCTTCATCACCTCTAAGAAACATCATTAGCGCATATTGATCTCCTTTTTTGTGTATATATACTTGAGGGTTTTAGTATCCATGTATATTTCACGCTTTTCCCCTTAGAGATAATGTGACCAAATAATTAATGTAAAGATCACTAAAATCAATTATAGATTACATTTTGAAGAGTAATACTCGTGGATATTTAATTGGAGGGGGTAATTTGTTATAAATTTTCCATCAGAAATTAGTACACAACCCAAGACATTTTTTTACATCATTGTATATCAAAAATCCTTCCCCGCAAGTGGGTAATGTGAGAATAGTTATAGTGATTAAACTCTTCATTAACTATTTAATACTACAATTGAATTCATAAATCGATAAAAACATCACTCCCATTCATGTTTACATGGTTATTTTTCTTGAAAATCATGAGATGTTTATCATAAATCGATGATAGTATCGAGCTATTCTGAAGAAATTACTGACCTTTATAACATATATTATTTAGGCCCATACTTTAGTTGCCTCTATTTTTAAATGAACCTTGGATATCCCTTTTCTAGTGATAAAATGACCCATGAATGTTATTTTCTCTATCCAAAACTCGCATTTACTATACATTTCATAGAAATTTTCATTTTTAATGGACTTTCGTATTGAATTCAATTTATCCTCAAATTCTGTCATTATTTTGGAGTTCATAAGAATATCATATATAAATACTACCATTAATTTTTTGATATATTTCCTAAATAAATTATTAATTATGTCCATGAGGATATGTAGATAATTAGTGAGTTCAAGTGGAATCACTATTTACACATAGTGGACATACCTTATATGAAATGTAGCCTTGGGAATATCCTTATTCTTCACCTTTACATGATAATATCCCAACCTAATGTCCAACTTAGTGATATTCTTGGATCCATGTAGCTGATCAAAAAAGTTATTAATTCATGATGGAGGATACTTTTTTTCTATATTAATCTTTTTGAGTTCATGATAATCAATTAAGTGGTGCATTGACCCATCCTTCTTCTTGATGAAAAGACAGATGCACTCTAAGGTGAAACACATGGGCCAATGAACCATTTATCTAGATTCTCTTATTATAGTTTCTTAATGTCCTCATGTTCAAAAAAATTCATACTATATGGAGAAATAGTTTTAAAAATATACTTTTATATATTTAATAAATTACTCAACCTCACTGTTACATCCCTAGTTTTTAAAATGAAACACCTTGTTTGATTTCATATATGATACAACACATTTAACTTAACTGAACAACTTAATATTGTTATTAAATATGATATTTATCATATATAAATTAGAATGGTTGTAATAAAAATGATTAACTAAAATTGTACAATATGGTTTAGACATTTTTATAAAATGATTCATTCCTTACAAAATTAATTTAAAAATTAAATAAAACCCAATTGAATATAAAGGATGTGTTTTTGTGAAAAACTATTCAAATTAAAATAATTATGTATATAAAATAAAAACATCACTCCTTTTGGATTATATTTATTAAATATAAATTCAAAATATTTTTAAAATTCATATTATGTGTTTCAAACATTTGTATAAAAAAGTTCAATTTTATTGATAAATGAGTGTTTTTCTAGAAATGCAGTTTTATAACCTTTAGTCAGAGAACCCATTTAAAATATTGTTTTTGAAACATTTATAAGTTTTATTTGAAATAATAAAATTTCTATTTGGAAGAGGGATATCAAATTTTATTTTTGATAAGGTTTTAGTATTTTAAAAAAAATATATTTTAATGAATAGTGAACAAAACATTGTTTTAATTCAAAACAACTTTTTCATTTAATTTATATCTATTTTTATAACATCTATTTATTAGGATTTTAATTAAATTTAAATAATTTCTTTAGCATATAAAAGAATTTTTTCATTTGAATCATTTTCAAAATGATATTAGATATAAAAACATTTCAAACTTTTGAACATTTCACTTTAAAAACCTTCTTTTTAGTGTTGTCTATAGTATTAATTTTAAAAATAATTTTAGCAATTCTATAAATTGAATTATGTAAAATCGATTGCATATGTGGAATAATAAATTCCAAATTTGGAATGAAGGTCAATTTTTTTTAGGTATAAAAAAGTTACCATGGAAAAAATTATTTATCATCATAAAAGTAAAATTTTTATAAGGGTTAAAGTTAAAAGTTAAAATCTAAACATACACAATTTATTTAGACAACCATGATGGTTTATTTGGGGTTACTATGTATGGTGGTTTTCAAAAATAAATTTAAATGATAATTTTTAGTCAAAATCTTAAAATACATAAAAACTACTACATTTCAAGGGTGGTTGAGGTGTTTGTAGATCATAACCATCCTAGAAAATATTAATTACAAGAAAATATCATGTAAGTTAATTCCACCTCTATATGGTTATATTTTAATGGAAACTAAAAAATAAAATTATCACTTTAACCCACCTCTCCTCCAGTATAAATAACAACCATTACCTCCCCATTTCAACCCATAAAAAAAATTTAGATCCTCAAATAACTACCCAAACCTATCATCCAACTCCCCATGTACAAGTGCTTATGGTCACACCAAAAGACCAAATCCAATATAGTCATGTGTATTTCAAGGAGGGGATATTCAAGAGGTAATTTTATCAAAGTACCCCTCATAATTTCTTTTCATTTTACACTTTCTCCCCACCTACTTCATCCATAAATGCATTAGAACTCCATAATCATATATATACTGGAGTTTTATGTTTCTAATGGAATATCTCATATCAATTTCTTTTCTCCCCTCCTCTTATTCAAATAAAAATAATTGTTGTCCAAGTTATTCAAATTAATTACCTCCGTGAATACTTTTTTTTTGTTATTTTCCCCTTACTTACTTCATGTCTGGTCTTACAACCATTATTCTGGTCAAATGATATTTTAATATGTATATTATAACATACTTAATATTGTTTAAATTTTATTTTAATCAGGCCTTCTGGATTTCAAAATTATGGTTACACAATAACTTCGTTAGCTGATGTGTGGACTACCGCCTCCAAAAATGACATGATTCGTTCACATATCAAATGGAATGTATTTAGGATTTTTTTGAAATAATAAATGATATAAAAGACATATTTATTCTACTATATTAATTTTATATATATTTCCATACATTTCATTTAATTTAGTTCTTTAAATACGACCATAAAAATAAAAATAGTGTTCATGCGTACGTACGGCCTACCATCTCCATAAACTGTGTTTTGTTATCTTCATATATTATTATAAATAATTATATAATTAATATATAATATATTTATATCTTGTTTTATATTCTTTATATGTATTAATTTTGACCTTGTGGACTAGTGGCATCAAACCATGTTCATTTTCGACTAAAAACTGAATATTAACAAAATTTCTGATTTGAACTTAAATAATTATGTAATTGTTATAACGTAGATATAAAATGAATAATAAACATGAAAATTTCCTCAATAAAGTATAAATTAACATAAATTTATTATTTTTGAAAATAAATACAACATGTGATGAATCAGACTCGAGGTAAGGGACTTGATCTTATTCTTCTTTGATTGAATCATTTCAAGATAATATAAAACTTTATTATTTTATTAGGTGTATATACAGCCACTATGATATTTCATATCCATATATCACCTATATTAATTTTATTTTATGTTTTTTTAAATGTATTCATTCATGTATTTTATGATTTAAATGTTCAATGTGGTACAAGACACCTTGAACATTTAAATATTTAATTACCAAATGTTTTCCTCTATGATATTAGTTTAAATGTTTAATTATATAGATATAAAAGGATTATATAAGAAATTTTATGCCAATTTTTAATTTCATTTAATGTTTCTCAAAAGTAATCCTTTTATACAAAGCATTTTACATTCTTTACTAAATTAAAAATGAATGAATTTTAACATATGCAGTGATAATGACTTCTTCACCATTGTACCTATTATTTTGTATTTGGATTATGTTAAAAGCCGTAAAGTTTTTAAAAGAAAACAATAAATCCCTTATTCCATTTTATTGGTATTTTTGTTTTGAAAATGGTTCTTAAAATGACTTAATATGATTAAAATGGATTTTTATGGGTGATATGTTTATAATTGTCATCTTTTATGTGTAATGATTGTATAATGGTACTTGAACATTTTAAAAGAGGTTATGTGACAAACCAAATATGGGTGGTCACATGAAAAAACCAATTATGGTGGTTCCTTGATAATCAAAGGATGGGTGGTTACGTTATAACATTCAATTCATTGGGAATGAAGTCATTCATATTGATATTCTATTAGTTATATTCATGGAAGTAGACTGTATGGTTATTACATTTAAGTATGATTATATCCCATGTTACATTTATATCATATATATTTATTTCTATGGAATTTAAGGAAATATGTTCATTACAAATAGGGTTTTCAAGGTGCATATATTTGGTGAAATGTATTTACTAATTATTAAAGGTGAAAAGTATTAATATATGATAAAGTATTCATGGTATACATGTTTTCATAATACTAATAGTTTTCCTTCATTTTGTATCAATTACTAATATTTTTATACTCATCCCAATTATTGAAATATTTTTTTGGATTTAATGGAGAATAGAGTCAAGGATGGGATCAAGATAAAGTTATGATGATAAAAATTAAACAAAATCATGTTTCTTTTGAAATGTTTTGGTTTTATGAAAAAAATGTATAGTGAGTAGAATTGTCTACTTTGTAATATTGGATTTATTATATATATGTTATATCATAATTATAAAATCTCTAAACATGAAAATATGCTCAATGTGAATAATGTCAAATTTTTCACTTAACTCAATACTATGTAATGTTAAAGGATGGGGCCTTATAGTTGGTATCATAGGTTGGTTTAGACAACTTTTGAGGTTAGGATGATATATAATCATAAGATAAAAATTAAATATAACCAAAACGGTTATCATCAAAATTACTTTTTTATTTAAAAAACACTTTTAAGGTAAAAGTGAGAAACCATCTAGTTCAAGCATCAAGAAATATTTCAGAATCATTGAAAAGAAATTTAATTCTGCTAGACGCATTATCCCTAAGCAGTTTCCAAGAGATAGAGGATACCCGTGTGTCTGGAACACCCTCTAATAAATCTTCAAAGCAAGTCGCCATCTTGTCCCAAGCTTGCATGTATTCCTCTTGATTTATCTTACCTTCATTGAATCCCCTTATCAGTATTAGGTCCTGCTTGTCAATCCATGCACTCTGATCGTCAGTGATTGCTACTTTAAGAGGTATACCCATCATCTTGTTAGCTTCTTCATCCGAGGCATTAATCATCAAAAAATATTTCCACCATCTCTTCATCCGAATGTAAAAGCATCTCGAAAGTATGCTCATGAACCTCATATGATGCCCGCAGCTTAAGGACTGCATGATCCATGGCCTCAGCAAGGCCACCAGAGTTTTTGGAGACACCTGCAATCATCTTTTCCTTCGACTTTTTGGCGGACCTTGTCTCCATTGGGAGAGGTAAGAAAGAATAATCCTTTCTCCCTTTCCCTTTCAAGGTTTTTCTCCTCCTTGGGCTGGGAGGATCTCTGTCATGAAGATCATCAGCAGTATCACCTATGGAGAACTCAACAGACTCATCACTGGACACCCCCTGCTCCTCAGTCTGGACTACATCTAAGTCATGAATCGGATCTTCAGTCACCAGCCCTTCAAAGCGATTGCCCAGCTTAATAGCTGGAACCTCCCTCCTTGGGCTGGAATGAATCGGAAGATCACCCCCTCTGTCCTGCTCCAGTTCCTTGCCATCAAATAACTCTCCCTCTCTACCAATCTTCAGAGTTTTACCTCTTTCGCCTGAACCACTTCCAGCACGCAGTGCCTCTGCATAACTGATCTTACCTGAATCAGCCTCTTCAACATTCCCTCCCGCTACAGCATGGTTCTCTTCACCTTCCAGCATTGTCAACGGGTTGAATGGAAGACTATCCCTTCCACCAATATTCATTGTATCTGCACTGTTAGACTGATCGCCAGCTCTATGAGAAACTTCCAAACAGGGAGCATATGTAGTTGTCATTCCAGAGGGTTCTGACTGCCTTACTGAGGTCTCAGCCGGTTGAAGACCCTGCTCCCGAAACACGACCTCAGACCCCTGCACGGGCGCCCCCAATCCACTTGACAAAGAGCCAATGCCCAAATCTTTTCTCAGACGATCAAAAACTTCTGAAACCCGCGGCTCTGGGTTTTTAGGGACTGTTTCCTTCACTACATCTAAAGAAGATCCCAACTCCAACTCCAAGCCTGGAGATTCCTCCGCTCGAGGAGACACATAACCTGTTGCCACATCGCCCACAGGATCATGGGATCCATCGGGCACCTTTGCGGTGTTGGTCTGAGGGAGAACCGCAACAATAGACACTTCCCCACCTCTCGTTGCGGTCCCTGCCAGACCAGACACAGGAGCAGAAATCTCCTCAGCCACATCCACAGTAGGAGATCCTTCCGGCACCATAGGAGGTTCCGCCGACACACCCTGAGCCCTTTTGCGGCAAACGCCCAAGCTGTTTCCTTGCCTACAGCAGGAGGAACAAAACTTCATCCAAGATTCATACACAATGCATTGTGCATACCTGTATTCTTCCTCTATCACGATCCAAACCATTTCTGGAGGAGGCTTTGAAAGTTCCATTTCGACACAAATGCGGGCAACTATTGGGTGCTTCAGGGAGGAAGTCCTCCAATCTGCACACAGGAAGCGACCAATGGAATTTCCTATAGATTGAAGAAGAGCCGGATTCTGGAAGGGCAGTGGTAGCCCTAGAAGTTGGAGCCAAATAGCCATCGTGGAGGGATCATGATTCATGTGTAAGTCGAAAGACCAGAGAAGAAAATGAAACTGGAATCCGCGAACAGATCTACCTGCTCTGGACCAAGCCCGCACCAAATCTTCCTCGGCAGTGAAGCGTAAAAGCATCTGTCTCGGCCCGAGAAGACCGACAACCACCGGGTGACTTAAGCCCCAAGCCTCATTTACATACCTGTCAAACATCTCCACCGAAGGACGTCGACGGACGAACTTCACCACCAGGGTCGTAGAGAGCAGAGAAGAAGCAAGGGTGAATTCCTGAGAAGAGATCGGGACCACTGGTTTCCCATGAAGAATTCCAGGGTCCTTCGGAGAGACTTCGATGCTTGGGAGAAAGAAGGGGAAATGTTAGGAAAAGCTCGGTTACTGAGATCCTGGGGTTGAGGCCCCTCCCCCGGAGGAGGAGGGGCCGCTGGAGCCGACATCGCCGCAGGACAGCGCCGCTAGGGATTATTGGTTCTTCTCGACATCGCCGCGGAAAAACCTAGAAATCCCTAACCAAAACGGTTATCATAATTGAAATAATCATAGTTATTTTTGATTAATTGAATGAGTTTGAGATAACAAGAATAAGTGAATTTTATTGTTTATCTTCCTCATAAGATAATATATAAATTTTTTTTTTGATATATGCACATTAAACATTTTAGTTTTTGTAAATGTATGGATCTATCATGAACCAAAGTAACAATGGATATGAACGAAGATTTGGTGGTTCTCTGAATAGTCAATAGAATGAAATGGGAACTAAAATGATAACACTAATTTATATTCTAAACCAACTATTTAGAGTAACTATTAACCACTTAAACATTTCTGATTTTTCTAATTCGTCATATATGAGAGAAATAAGCCCCTGTGAATGTTTAGGTAATAATGTTCATGAAGTCAGTAAAATTCATCAATATGTGTGTAAGTGATTTGGAAAGAAAAACCTAGGAAACTTATTTAGAGGTAAGGGAAGGTGTTTTAGATGTGGTAATGAAGGTCAAAATGAAATAACCCACCAAGGAAAAAAGGAAGCATTTATTTGATTCCATGAAAGGGAAATACGTTCTTTCTGAGTTATCAATTGAATGTTTTAAATATAGAGAGTATAGTAATTTTTCAAATAGATGTCTAATAAATAAGGTTCGACAATGGGATCAGTAGGACTATACAAATATATGGCTGAAAATACCTAATGTAATTCCAATGGAATATGAGAAAATTGAAAATAACATAAGAATGTATGGATTATTTCTTGACTCATGTTTCTAAAATTATTGAATCTTAGGACTTGATCCAAGTTTTTATTTGTACTAAATAAGTATTAATGAATAATAAAGAAAATTGTGGTTCATTTAACATGAAAATCTTTGAGTGATTAAGATGTCTAAATATAACAGATTTTAGATTTATGTTAGATATATGGATGATGAAATGTTTAAAAGTATTAATTCCTTTTTGATGATGGGACTAGTTTGGATGAATTTTCATAGTATTTGTAACACTAATATTTGTTATTGGCAAATTTTTTTATAATAAGAATTATAATTTCTTGTATGGAAATAATTATAAAGGTATGAATAAACTTTAGGGTTTATATGATCATTGATTTTGAGGTAATTATGGGATTTTAAAATTTTTTGTTGAAAAAATAAATGCATGTGATAAATATTGAAATTAAAAAATTTATGGTTATTTTTTAAGATTTTATATCATTGTAGGAACGTTATATGACATGTATAGTTAATTTAAAAGGATAACCCCTAGGATGGGTGAGAACCCATCACATATGGCAAGTCCATGGGAATCAAACCCAAAACCAATGTGTGACATGGGTGCATCACCTACCATTGACCTATGTGGATACCCTAGTTAGTATAATTATTTCATTTTATTTTAATGATTTTATAGAATAAGAATAATTTGATATTGATAACTTATATTTTATTAAAAGGATATCCAAGTAATTTTAAAATTATTTTTTAGTTGAGTGGTAAATGTTTTTTATGAAAATGTTCACTATATTGGGAAACCTATATGCCTAAGGAAAACAGAATACTATAGTTTTTTATTTGAGGAGTAATGGTTGAATATAATTCTTGAAGAATCTATGTTTTTATTGGGGACTTAAGGTGATTTGGGTTATTTATGTAAATGATTGACCTATATTAGAGAATATGTGATTTTTTAAGATACATTTTTTGTTTAAGACTTTAGGACTGGTTGACTTTATTTGAAGATAGATGTTAAAATTTACCTTGTAAGACTATTATATCAAATAATTTTAATTTTTTGGGTTTCAATATTAGTTTGGATAATTTTTAATATTTTTAAGGATAATTATTTATCGAATGGTCTATGTTGAACCTTGGGTATTACTTTTGTATTTTAATGATCAAAACTAGTTTTTAATCATAGAATGGTTTTATCATTTTGCAGTATTATCTGATATTATCCCAACTGTTTTTTTAATTTTTCAAGATATTATGAATATATAGTTAGTCTTTTATTGATTATTTGATTTCTTAGAAGTTGATTCTAGAGTTTTAGGCTGTAAATAAATCATCTTGAATACTCATCATTTGGAGTAAAAGTTGAGTTTTGGTGGAAATTGATTAAAGGATAAAATCCTACTTGAAAAGTATGTATTTTTCCATATATTCATAGTCAATAATTTAAATTAATTCCATTAAGTTATGAAAAGGATATTAAAACAAAATAAAATCGGTTTATATTTCCAAATAAGAATTCATAGGTCGCTTAACCCATCATAAATTTATTTCATTGTGATTGTTAGAATTTTTCTAAAAATGTTTTCCATTATTCTCCATCAAAACATGATCATTAGTTTTCACTTTCATATCCATATTTTTCTACAAGGAACCTTAGTATTTGTTATCTCATGAAAGCTCCATACTTTCCTTTCTTTTATTTAAAGTGGAAGTTTTGTTAATCCTTTTTCTGATGTAGGATTTCAAAAAAGGTATTTTGAAAATTCAAACCATTGTTAACAACCCCAAATTGAAATTTAAAGGACATAATTTCTAAAAGGGGGAGAATGTAATATACTGTGTTTTTAAAAGGAAACACTATGTTTGATAGAAAGCATGATATGCCACGTTTATCATAAATGAAAAACTAAATATTATTATTTAATATGATAGTTATCATATATACTTTATAATGGTTGGAATTAAAATTATTAAATTATTTATTAAAAAATGGTTCACACATGTTAATATAATGATTCATTTGTTAGTTATTTATTTAGTAAATTAAATAAACCCCAACTAAATATAAAGGATTTGTTTTTATGAAAAGCTATTAAAATTCAAATAAAAGTGTATATAAAATAATAAAATAAATATTTTTTGAATAATATTAATTAAATTTTAATTCAATGTAAAGTTTAAAATTCATCTTTTGTGTTTTCAAGAAATTCTAAAAGAACAAATACAATTTTATAGATAAAATGAGTGTGTTTATAAAAATGCAGTTTTACCGCCATTCGATGAATAACCCATTTTAGATATATTTTTGGACACATTAATACATTATATTTGACAACATAAACTTCTTATTTGGAATAGTGACACCAAAATTTAGTTTATATAATGTTTTGGAATTTTTATGATAAAATTCACATTTCAATGAAAACATAAAAATACAGTGATTTAATTCAAAACTACTTTTTCATCTAATTTATTTATAATTTTAGAAGATTAATTTAATTGTTTTAAAGTAAATTTAAATAGATTTTTATCATTTAATCTAATTTTTTTGTTTTAATTATTTTCAAATCGATATTAAATATAAAAATATTTCAAACTTTTCAAATTTTAAATTTAAAACCCCACCTTTTAGTTTTTTTCTAAATAATTAGTTATAAATTTAATTTTCATAATTATATGAATTAAATTTGGTAATAAAGATTCCATATTTGGAATTAGAAGCTTAAAATTATGTTTTAAGGTCAATTTCATTTTTATGTGTAAAAAAGTTAACATGGTAAAAAAATTATTTACTATAGTAAAAGTAAAATTTTCACAAGGTTTAACGTTAAAAGTTAAAATCATACCATACATATAAAATACACCATTTAAAGGTAGTTTTACATGTGGGTTGATCCTAACAATCCTATAAAACATTAATTACAATCCAAAAATCTTTTAATAAAATTCCACCTCAATATGGTTATTTTTTAATATAAAATAATTAATAAATTAATCACTTGAACCCCCCACTCTACAAGGATAAATAACCACCCTCACCTCCCAATTTCATCCCCATAATATTTTAATATCCTAGAATATCTTCCCAAACATATTCTCATCACTATCCCCACTTAAAAGTGTTTTGGGTATCACCAAAAGATCAAATGCAAGGTCCGCAAGTGTCTTTTAAGGAGGGGATATTAAAGAAGCCATTTTCTCAAAGTTTCCCTCTTAATTTATTTTCTTTTTCAAATTTAGCCTCACCCCATTCATCCATAAATGAATGATAAATCAATAATCATATACATACTAGTGTTTTATGTTTCTTATAGAATATATCATACCCATTTCATTTCTCACCTCCTCTTTTTAAAAGAAATGAAATTGTTGTTGTTGTTATTTTGGTTAATCGCCTCCATGAATATTGTTTTTGTTAATTTTATTTTAATGCCTACATGGATGGTCTTAAAACCATTATTATGGTAAAATAATATTTTAATATTTATATTATCAAATATTAAATATTATTTAAATTTTATATTGAACATAACTTCATGCTTTCCATATTGATGTTATACAATTACTTGGTTTGGGGATGTTTGAACTTCCACCTCCTCAAATGTTTTGATTAATTAACACATAACATGGAATGTATTAAGGATTTTTTTAGTAAATAAACATTATATAAAATACATAATAATTATACTATAATTATATTATATATATTTACATACATTTCATTTAATTTTGTACTTTCAATATGATAGGAAAAATAAAAATATTGTTCATGTGTGCGTATGGCCCACTGTCTCCAAGAATGGTGTTTTTAGATTATCCTAAAAGATTATTATAAATATTTATATAATAAATATATAATATATTTATATCATGTATTATATTCTATATATGAAGGATTTATGACCACATGGACTAGTGACATTAAACCATGTTCATTTTTTACTCAAGAACCAAATATCGAAAAAATGTTTGATATGAACTTAAATAATTGTGGTATTATTAAAACATTGTAATAAGTGATATAAATGGAATAATAAAAATGAAAAAATTTCCCAAGAAATAATAAATTAACCTAATTTGTTTTTAAGAATATAAATAACACACAGGATGAATCAGACTCATGGTAAGGGACTTCATCTCAATATTCTTTTATTGACACATTTCATGATAATATAAACCCTTATTCTATTATTAGGTGTATATATAGCCACTATGAAGTTTCATATCCATATTTTATTTATAATAATTTTATTTATTGTTTTTTTAAATGTTTTAATTCATGGATTTTAAGATTTAAATGTTCAAAGTGGTATGATACACCTTTAATGTTTAAAAATTTAACATCCAAATATTTTCATTAATAATATTATTTTACATATTTATTTATATGGGGATAAAAGGATTACACAATACATTTTATTTCTATTTTTAATTAAATTAAATTTATTTCGAAATGAATCATTTTATATGATGTTTTTTACTTTATTTACAAGATGATAAAAGGAATGTTTTTTAACATATGTGAGGATAACAACTTCCCCACCGTCATAACCGTTATTTTATATTGGGATTCCTCTATAAACCTTAATGTTTTTTAAAAAATACCTTTTTATATTTCATCTATTTTTTTGGAAGGGAAATTTTTTTATAAAATTAATTTACTATTTCAATATCTTTAAATGTTTTATTGTGATTTCAAATGGAATTTTATTAGTGAAGTGTTTCTAATTGCAATATTTTATGTGTTATGATTAAATAATAGTAGTTGGACATTTGAGGGGTGGTTATGGGATAAATAAAATTTTGGTGGTTAAATAATAATCCAAATACTGATGGTTTCGTGATAAACCAAGTATGATGGTAACATTATAAACTCTAATGCATTGGGTATGGAATTAGGTCATATGGCTATTCCATTTAGTGATATCTGTGGATGCTGGACATATGGTTATTTTATTTATGTATGATTATTTCCTAAGTTACATTTATATGTTATATATTTACTTCTATGGGTTTTAGGGTAATATGTTGATTACAATAAGGGTGAGATATGAGCTTATTATAAGGACCCAACCTTAAACCTTACTTAATCTTGAGTTAATACAAGATTACACATTGAAGATCTTTTAAGGTTTAGAGTTTTAGAGAATTAGGACATAACTATTACATCTCAAAAGATTACAAAGTAGACACTTCCACTAAGTTTCCATAAAATAAAAACTCTTAATAAGAAACATGTCTAGTTCCATGTTTTAGATAGCATGACTTTCCCTTGATCTCATCCTTGACCTTAGTCCACATTAAGTCCTGTGAAAAATATTTCAAAAAAAACTTGGGGTGAGCATAAAAATCTCAGTAAGGGATACACAAAGAATGAAAACTGTTATTTATTTAAAACAACAAGTAAACCAAGTATACATTATCAAAGTAATACCTTCACCTTCATGAATTAGTAAAAACTCTTCACTGAATAAAATTTCATTACATACCCTTTTGTAACCAAATGATTACCATAAAACCCATATAAAGAACACATAACATATAAAGGTAAATTGGGACATAATCATACTTAAGTGGAATAACCATACGGTCGACTCCCACACATATCACTTAATGGAATAGCCATACGGCCAACTTCCATACATACTTAATGGAATATCCATACGGCCGACTTCCATACCCAATGCATTGGAGGTTATAACGTAACCACCCATCCTGGTATTCACGGCACCACCCATCATATGGTTTATCATGTAACCACCCATAAAATGTCCAAGTACCATCATTTCACATAAAATATTGAAAATGTAAACATTTCAATAACAACATTTCTTTTTTAATCACAATAATTAATACCCAAATATTGAATTAATCAATCCATTTTCAAAAACCATTTAAAAGATATTTTTGAATCAAAGTGTCCCATACCACTTTGAAGCTTTTAATGGAATTATAATTTTAAAAAATTAATGTCCATATAAATAAATACTGAAAAACATTTTGAAAACATGTACATTAAAAATAATGATTTAGAATAATAAATCTTTGAAACATTTAAAACGATATTTTTGTTAAAGAGTTTTTAACAAAATGAGAGACTCTTGAATAGAAATTATTGCAGAATAACATTTAATATGAACTTTATAATATCATGAGAATAAAGGGATTCATGATATGTTATGTAAAATTACAATATAAACACCATATAAGAGTGAATTGGTGCATAACCACACTGAAGTCTCAAAAGAAATGTAAAATGAGATGAAATCCATTATAAAGAAGGTATCCTTAAATTAAGGATAAATCAATCTCATAATTATGGGTGACAAATATAAATACACCCAATATAGGTGGATATTAAGTGTAAAACAATCAAAGGTTATTCAAACATATTAAAAGGATGAAATATTCAATAACTACATGTTGAACCCAAAGAAATCGAAATTGGGTTAAGAAGTTCCCTTGGTAAAATTCAACAGCCTAACGACGTCATATAAAATTTTACAAAAAGGGTTGATGAGAGAGATAAAGGGGATCTCATCACTTGGACATAAAATTTACATAAATAAGGATATAGAAGAACATATCCCAACATAATATTATGTGAATTAAAAGACATAACAAAATAAGTCTTTTAAAAAAAGGAGGGTGAAAGGTCCCCTTACCGAGTTGGGTAACTTTTGAAAAGTACACCCCATGGAATAAGGGTCATACAATGAAGATTTAAATACCCATAAATGAAATTATACTACACAAAGTGTATAATAATGGGTAGTACATACATCACTCAAAGGAAATAGTGGCAAACGTAGCATAAATCTCATGGGAATAAAAGTGAGATGAAAAATCCCTTACGAAAACTCGGCAGCCTAAAGGCGCCAGTTAAAACTTCCAAAAATGGATTGATGAGAGAGAATAGGGTATCTCATCATATTAACATAAAAATTACCGTAATATTAATATAAAATAACATCCCAATCACAAGAAATATGAGCTTACAATGAATGACATAAAAGAGTGTACTTAAAAAGAAAGAGAGGAGTAGGATCCCTTACCTCAAGTCTAACTTGTCTTGTTCGTTTCTTTATATTCCTGAATAATAAACATTGGTCAATTTATAATTTCTTAAGGAACTCCTATAATTATTATTATTCAGTTCATATAACATATTTTAATGTTATAATAATTGGTTAATAATATGAGTTCATATTAGATGTTTTTTTTGATGTTTGGTACATGAGTCAACAATTGAACTTGTTGGAAAATATTTTCCATGTAGTTATAGGTACATCATATCCAAAATAGTATTGATATTTTAAATATCATATATATCTAGTATATATTCATTTTATACTATTCCATATCATTTGTAGTTAAAAATTAAAAGCACCGTTCATGGAGACGGTAGGTCGTACGTACGCATGAACACTACTTTCATTTTTTGTCATATTAATGGAATTAAAACAAAATGAGATATATATATATATATATATATGTAATAATTACAAAATTATTTCCACAATTTTGATATAATATATTACATATATATCCATTATATATATGTACTTATAATAGTACAAAACATTTTGAGATAAGAAATGAAATGTACCGTTCATGGAGACGGTAAGCCGTACGTACGCATGAACGCTACTTCCATTTCTATTTCATATTTAATGGAATTAAAATATAATGATAGATAATAGTATTTTAATTACAGTATGGTATCATATATAATATCATTAAATATATCCCTTATACGTACCACATATGGTATTAACGACTCAAATCACTTTGAGGGGCGGTAGTCCGCACTTCCTTAAATTAAGATATCGCATTTACCCATAATGGAAACCATAATGGTATTCCATAAATGAGAAATACAAAAGATTAAGTAATACATAAAAATATTAGATATCATATATAAATACAGTGTCATCTTAATGTTCACCTTTGAAGGAGTTAGAAGAATGTTGAACAATCATTGTTTCGGGAGGCAGAAATTCGCCATCCACGGAAACAGTATGTTCTTTAACCATTAAATGTAGGTGTGTGTAAGTGTAGCTCGAATACTTCTTATAAAAACATCCTAGTATATTGAAGATACTGTATTTGTTACAAAATAAAAGAATAAAAAGAGTTTAGGTGGTTGGAGAAGCAAAATAAAACAAAAGGACTCAAGCGAAGACATTACCTTAAAATCGGGTAACTTCATTTGAATTGAGATCAAAGGCTTCCTTTGAAAGGATTATGCCCAAAGTGAGGCTTCAAGGAGTTATAGAGGGATGTGTAGAGACACAATTTTCAGGGGTTTTCGAAGCCAAAGGCTTTGGAAGTGTGGGTATGGAGGTAGAGGTGGGGGCCTTTTATAAGAGAAGAGGAGGGGCACTCTTGTAAAGGTATAAAATTTAACTTTATTTTCAAATTATTTTCGGATTTTAATGGTCCCACATTGATGTGTTTCAAGGATAAGGTGATAAGGGTTCTAAATCCACCCATAAAACAGGTTTTGGACAAGTTTAGTTCATAGATTTTACATTATCTTTCCATTTTAATTAAATCGTTAAATAATGAGGTCATCACTGCATCATCATGATGTCATAAATAATAAAATATATTTAATGTCTAAAAATTATAAAAAAAACTACTATGATGTAGGAAATATTTTTATCTTTCCAATGAATATTTATAGTCCAAAATATCATTTATGTAGACAAAATTAAAAATATTTTACTTAGGTGACACATTCTTTGTTACATTTAACATTCTTTAAAAATAAAAAGATAAAAAGTCACTTTCTCAAAAAAGTGATTCCATGGGGCCCCCAAGATTTTCACAAGGCATACCATGGTTGTACAGGAGAAAACCAGTATCCTTAGGACACATTTTTTGGTCATTTTAATATTATTATGATATTATCTTATTATCTTTAACTACTCGATTACTCATTAATCAAGATAATTAAAGATAATTACCGTCGTTATTATTCATAATGTCCAAAAACAAAAGAGTCTTAATTAAATAATTTGGACCTTCTGATTCCAAATATGTAATTCATTTCACCAAATTCCAAACACATAAATTGAAATAATTAATTTAAAAAAACTTCCTGTTGTCAAAACAAATAGCGGGTTTTTTAGAAACAATATTTATGAAAAGTTTGGCACTTGTTTATGCCTAATTCCTAAGTGAAATTAATCCCAATGACCATAATTGAATTAAATGGTAAAAATATATTCTAATTAAACTTTAAAACAAATTAAAAATATAATATAACCATATAATTAAATTATATGAAAAAGAAGTTTTGATGTAAAATGCAGTATTTTTCACTATTCATTGAAAATTTAACATTGTCCGAAAAATACCAAAAATTATCCCAAGGTAAATTTCAATGTCCCAATCATAAATAATATGATTATTTTGAAAAATAGAGCTTATAAAATTGTCAAAAAGATGATTTAAAAGGGGTTCTCTATCAAAAGTCGGTTAATCGACCTTTTAAAGAATATTAGAATGTTTACGCTTAAAAACTGGATTCATTTGCTTTTTTAATCCTCTAACATTTATTGTATAGAGTAAAAATATTTGAAAAAATTATATAATAATTTTGTAGTTAGTTCTGTTCATTCCCACCATTACAACGTCTAGGCGTTAACTACCATTTAAAATAATATTGTTTTTTTATTAGAGTGCAATATAAGATTTCCAAGAAACTCATTGCTGCGTACTGGGTACGCCATCGAGCATAGCATCCCCTTTAAAGTAATATTAATATTTTATTCACAAATATGGATAAATATAAATATTTCATATTATTTATTTACCTGGGGTGTTACATCCTTCCCCCATTTTGGGAATTGCGTCCTCGCAATTTTAAAATTGGACTTGGAAATATCCTTGAAAGTCCCACATCGGAACAAGAGTCGGTAAAACAATCACTTTAAAATAAAGAAAGATAAGTACAAAGGTCACCTGAGTTAACCCATACTAGGATTCCAAGTATGAAAATATGGACATGGAGGAAAAAACAAAGGGCCATGTTCTGATGGAGAGTGACCGTAAACATGTCTAGGAGTAAGTTAACCACAAGAAAATCACAAACTTGTGATGGGTTTAATGGTATTCGATTCCCCAGTAGGAAAAGTTAATAGACAAAATTTTTGTTTTAAGTTACTTTTTATTGATGAATTTATTCATAAGGAAACATAATTACTTATCATGTTGAATTTCAACTTTTATTAGATTCCTTACACAAACTCATATTTTCTCCAAAAGACGAGTATTTAGGAAGACTTGTTCACTATAATCAACTTCTAGAGAATCACCTAATCCACAAAAGAGAACTATATACTTCCCATGTCATTAGACATTAACCAAAACCAAAACCAAAAAGGTTAGTACAAGATCAGATAATCTAGAAAAGGATAACACTTTATAAAAAGAAACTTTATTCTTAATCTCCAAAATTTGTCCAAAAAAACCCAAAGTTCAACGAGGACAATTCGATAAACAATTTGTCCATAAAATTTCTTCAAAGTAAACCAAACAAATATTGAAACCCAATTTTTTGAAGGATTTAGTCACATAGTATTCCAAGTTAAATCATAAAATTTATCTCCAAACAACATCAGTTTCTCTTAAGGTCTTGTATTGAAAAGTAATTAACCTAATCACATATCCTCCATGATAGGTTAATAAATATCTATAGATAACCCTAAATAAACTTACTCTTAATTCATAAAATCATATAACTAAAAAGAATCAGTCAAACTAAGCATGGACTTTACGTAGTCCAGTGGTAGGCGATAAATACCAGTCACCCTTTGGTTGTGGGTTCAATTCCCGCAGCTTTGTCCGATGTGACGGGTTGTCACACGGTCTGCGTGTTGTCCTTCTTCCAAAACTATATAATTCTTAAAACATTCCCAAAAATGAGATATAATATTAAAAAATGATCATAACATATTTTAACCTCATGTTTATCTCATGCCTTTCATTTTCCAACATAACATATAATAACCCATAATTACCTCAAAAGTAAGGATCATATAAACTCTAATGGTTACCTTTATAATTATTACCTGAACTTTCACCTCGATTGGTCATCTCGTACATGATGCATTATAGAACATACCAAGGTTCAAGTGGTTGATCATGACTCCTTGATAGTTGGTTTAGAACAACCACGAGTTTCCTCATTGAATCCCCCATTTTATCTAGTATCTTAATCCGAGAACCACCACAGTTTCCTTCAAACCTATTTTCACTTTGGTGCCTGCTAGATCCAGCCATTTATAGAAATTTCAGTGTGAGTATATCAACAAAACCATCATGTACTAATGAGGAAGATAAACACTAATATATAATTACTCATTAACTTTATCTAAAACTAGGACTCTTTCTGAAATCCTAACCATTATGGTAAAATCACTTATGCTTAAAGAATACCCTAACCTATAAAGTTATCTAAATCGACCTTTGATACCAACTATAAGACCCCAACCTTAAACCTTACTTAATCGTGAGTTAATACAAGATTACACATTGAGGATCCTTTTAGGTTTAGAGTTTTAGAGAATTAGGACATAACTATTACATCTCAAAAGATTAAAAAGTAGACACTTCCACTAAATTTCCATAATATAAAACTCTTAATAAGAAACATGTCTAGTTCCATGTTTTAGATATCATGACTTTCCCTTGATCCCATCCTTGACCCTATTCCACATTAATTCCTGTGAAAAACATTTCAAAAAAAACTTGGGGTGAGCATAAAAAGCTCAGTAAGGGATACACAAAGAATGAAAACTGTTAGTTATTCAAAACAACAAGTAAACCATGTATACTTTATCAAAGTAATACCTTCACCTTCATGAAGAAGTAAAAACTCTTCACTGAATAAAATATCATTACCTACCCTTTCGTAACCAAAGGATTACCATAAAACCCATATAAAAACACATAATATATAAAGCTAACTTGTGACATAAACATACATAAGTGGAATAACCATAAGGTCGACTCCCACACATATCACTTAATGGAATAGCCATACGGCCAACTTCCATATATACTTAATGGAATAACCATACGGCCAACTTCCATACCCAATGCATTGGAGGTTATAACGTAACCCCCCGTCCTGATATTCACGGCACCACCCGTCATATGGTTTATCATGTAACCACCTGTAAAATGTACAAGTACCATAATTACACATAAAATATTGAAAATGTAAACATTTCAATATAAAAATTTCATTTGCAATCACAATAAGTAATTCCCAGATATTGAATTAATCAATCCAATTTCAAAAACCATTTAAAAGAGATTTTTGAATCAAATTGTCCCATACCAGTTTGAAGATTTTAACGGAATTATAATTTGAAAACATTAATGTCCATATAAATAAATACTGAAAACCATTTTGAAAACATGGTCATTAAAGATAATTATTTAGAATAATAAATATTTAAAACATTTAAAATGATATTTTTGTTAAAGTGTTTTTAAAAAAATGAGAGACTCTTGAATACAAATAATTGTGGAATAAAATTTAATCCGAACATTATAATATCATGAGAATAAATGGATTCATGATATGTTATGTCAAAAGACAATATACACACCATATGAGAGTGAATTGGTGCATAACAACAATGAAGTCTCAAAAGGAATGTAAAATGAGATGAAATCCATTATAAAGAAGGTATCCTTAAATTTCGGATAAATCAATCTCATAATTATGTGTGACAAATATAAATACACCCAATATAAGTGGATATTAAGTGTAAAAAAATAAAAGGTTATTCACACAAATTCAAAGGATGACATATTTAATAACTACATGTTGAACCCAAAGAAATCGAAATTTGGTTAAGAAGTTCCCTTGGTAAAATTCGACAGCCTAACGGCGTCATATAAAATTTTACAAAAAGGGTTGATGAGAGAGATAAAGGGGATCTCATCACTTGGACATAAAATTTACATGAATAAGGATATATAATAACATATCCCAACATAATATTATGTGAATTAAAAGACATAACAAAAGAAGTCTTTTAAAAAAAGGAGGGTGAAAGGTCCCCTTACCGAGTTGGGTAACATTCGAAAAGTACACCCCATGGAAGAAGGGTATTACAATGAAGATGTAAATAACCATAAATTAAATTATACTAAAAATTGTGTATAATAATTGGCAGTACATACACCACTCAAAGGAAATAGTGGAAAACGTAGCATAAATCTCATGGGAATAAAAGTGAGATGAAAAATCCCTTACGAAAACTCGGCAGCCTAACTGCGCCACTTAAAACTTCCATAAATGGATTGATGAGAGAGAATAGGGTCTCTCATAATATGAACACAAAAATTACAGTAATATTAATATAAAATAACATCTCAATCACAAGAATGATGAGCTTATAAGGAATGACACAAAAGAGTGTACTTAAAAAGAAATAGAGGAGTAGGATCTGTTACCTCAAGTACAACTTGTCTTGTTCGTTTCTTTATATTCCTGAATAATAAGCTTTGGTCAATTTATAATTGCTTAAGTAACTCCTATAATTATTATTATTCAGTTCATATCACATATTTTAATGTTATAATAATTGGTTAATTATATGAGTTCATATCAGACGTTTTTTTCGATGTTTGGTACATGAGTCAAAAATTGAACTTGTTGGAAAATAATTTTCCATGTAGTTATAGGTACATCATATCCAGAATAGTATTGATGTTTTAAATATCATATATATCCAGTATATATTAATTTTATACTATTCCATATCATTTGGAGATAAAAATTAAAAGCACCGTTCATGGAGATGGTAGGCCGTACGTACGCATGCACGCTACTTTCATTTTTTGTCATATTAATAGAATTAAAACAAAATGAGATATATATATATATGTTATAATTCCAGAATGATATCCATAATTTAGATAGTATATATTACATATATATCCATTATATATATGTACTTATAATAGTACATGACATTTTGAGATAAGAAATGAAATGTATCGTTCATGGAGACGGTAAGTTGTACGTACGCATGAACGCTACTTCCATTTCTATTTAATATTTAATGGAATTAAAACATAATGATACATAATATTATTTTAATTACAGTATGGTATCATATATAATATCATTAAATATATCCCTTATATGTACCACATATGGTATTAACGAATCAAATCACTTTGAGGGGGTGGTAGTCCTCACTTCCTTAAATGAAGATATCGCATTTACCCATAATGGAAACCATAATGGTATGCCATAAATGAGAAATACAGAATCATAAGTAAAACATAAACATATTAGATATCATATATAAATATAGTTTCATCTTAATGTCCACCTTTTAAGGTGTTAGAAGAATGTTAAACAATCATTCTTTCGGGAGGCAGAAATTCACCATCCAAGGAAACAGTATGTTCTTTAAACATTAGATGTAGTTGTGTGTAAGTGTAGCTCGAATCCTTCTTATAAAAACATACTATTAAATTTAAGATACTGTATTTTTTACAAAATAAACGAATAAAAAGTGTTTAGGGGGTTGGAGAAGAAAAATAAAACAAAAGGACTCAAGCAAAGACATTACCTTATAATCGGGTAACTTCCTTTTATTTGAGATCAAAGGCTTCCTTGGAAAGGATTCTGCCCAAAGTTAGGCAACAAGGTGTTATAGATGGATTCGGAGAGACAAAAGTGGCAGGGTTTGTCCGAGCCAAAGGCTTTGGAAGTGTGGGTAAGGAGGTAGAGGTGGGGGCCTTTTATAAGAGGAGAGGAGGGGCACTCTAGGAAAGGTATAAAATGTAACTTTATGTTCAAATGAGTTTCAGAGTTTAATGGTCCCAAATTGAAGTGTTTATATGATAAGGTGATAAGGGTTAGAAATCAACCCATCCAATAGGTTTTGGACATGTGTAGGTTTTATAGTTTTCATTATCTTTCAATTTTATTTAGATCGTTAAATAATGAGGTCATCGTTGCATCATCATGATGTCATAAATAATTTAATTTATTTAATTTCTAGAAATTATAGAAAAACAACTGTGATGTAGGAAATATTTTTATCTTTCCAATGAATATTTATAGTACAAAAGATCATTTATTTAGACAAAATTAAAAATATTTTACTTAGGTGATACATTCTTGGTTACATTTAACATTCTTTAAAAATAAAAAGATAAAAAGTCACTTTCTCACAAAAGTGATTCCATGGGGCCCCCCAGTTTGGAAAAAGGCATCCCATGGTCGGCCATGAAAAAACCAGTAGCCTTAGGACACATTTTGTAGTCATTTTTGTATTATTATAATATTATCTTATTATCTTTAACTACCCGCTTACTCATTAATCAAGATAATTAAAGATAATTACCGTCGTTACTATTCATAATGTCCAATAACAAAAGAGTCTTAATTACATAATTTGGACCTTATGATTCCAAATATTTATTTCATTTTACCAAATTCAAAACACATAAATTGCAATAATTAATTTAAAAAAACTTCCTATTGTCAAAACAAATAGCGTGTTTTTTAGAAACAATATTTATGAAAAGTTTGGCACTTGTTTATGCCTAATTCCAAAGTGAAATTAATCCCAATGACCATCATTGAATTAAGTGGTAAAAATATATGATAACTAAACTTTAAAACAAATTAAAAAGATAATATAACCAGATAATTAAATTATATGAAAAAGCAGTTTTGATGTAAAATGCATTATTTTTCACTATTCATTGAAAAATAATCATTGTCAAAAAAATACCAAAAATTATCCCAAGGTAAATTTCAATGTCCCAATCATAAATAATATCTTTATTTTGAAAAATAGAGCTTATAAAATTGTCAAAAATTGTATTTAAAAGGCGTTCTCCATCAAAAGGCGGTTAATCGACCTTTTAAAGAATATTAGAATGTTTACGCTTAAAAACTGGATTCATTTGCATTTTTAATCCTCTAACATTTATTGTAAAGAGTAAAAATATTTGAAAAACATATATAATAATTTTTTAGTTAGTTCTATTCCTTCCCACCATTACAACAGTTAGGCGTTAACTACTATTTAAAATAATATTATTTTGTTATTAGAGTGCAACGTAAGATTCCCAAAAAACTCGTTGTTGTGTATTGGGTATGCCATCGAGCATAGCATCCCCTTTAAAGTAATATTAATATTTTATTCACAAATATGGATAAATATAAATATTTCATATTATTTATTTACCTGGGGTATTACACTTATATTCGGTGAAGTGTATTTACTACTTATTAAAAGTGAAACTTTTTAATTTATGATAAAGTATTCATGGTTTACATGTTTTTACAAGAATAATTGTCCTACTTATTTGTGTATACCTTACTAATAATTTTATGTTTATTCCATGTTTGGAAATTTTTTTAAATTATTTAAAGGATAATAGATTCAGGGATGGGATCAAGAAAAAGTTTTAATGATTAAACATGATAGAAAACCCTATATCATTTTAAAAGATTTTGTTTTATGAAAAAAAAAATGAATAGTGAGTAAAAGTGTCTTTTTTCATATTTCTATTTTTAATTCAGAGTTATGTCCTAATTTTTTAAATCTATAATTTTTAAATGATCCTTAATGTAAGATAATATAAAAAAAATTACTTAAATTAATATTTTGTAACATTTATGGTTAGGGAATTATACTCACATCACAGAGGAAGACCAGGAGATTCATTGAGATACACAATAGTATATTCCATTACAATTGGAATTCCATCAATGTTGATTTTTTCCTTTAGTCTCATTCATTTTAGTTTGATAATCATTCTCATAATTCAATAACAAACATCCTTGATATGATGATACCAAAGGAGAATCATCCACCTCCATTCACTGGTATAGAATCAGAGGGTTATACATGATATATAGGGTAATTTCCTTCTACCATAAATTTAATTTTTCTTTTTGTAAGGCAAACCAATTTATTTATATAATTTCATTGAATTATAAAAAAAGGGGTATCTTAAGGTTTTTTTTCATGCTCAACAGAAAAATATGGACACGGTAAGAGTTATATACTCAGGATGCAATAATTGTTCCATTATTTATTTTCACCAATAACTCCACTTCAATGTTCTGAGGTGAAGTTTGAATAGTTTCACAAAACATGTGTTATATAAAATAATGAAATGTATCATAGTCACAGTAGACATTTTATTTTCATTATTAGATAATAATCCTTCCTTTAACTATTTTATTCTTTTTCTAATAATTCATTTCATCCAAACTATACATAATTATGAAAATTAAAAAAATAATCAATTAAAAGGGGAGTTATAAACATTGAATATAAAACTCATAAATGATATATATTACATAAATTGTGAATTTATAAGTTTCAATATATGTTATTCAGGTATATTTCATAACATAAAACATTATTAGAATTTTTTCAATTTATAATGGTTCATGAAGAGATTGTAAATTTACTAAAAAAATCACCTGATGGTGTCAAACATGGTGTGTAGTGTGGCCTCTTCATTATGAATGAGGTGATAATTTATTCAATTCCCATTGTTTAATTTTGGTATTTAATACCCCTAGTTATAACTATGCCAAATCCACATCCACTTTTAGTATCCAGTAATAGATTTTGTTTTTTGGAATTCGCTTAATGTATACTAAATTATAAGTTTGTGAGGTTTTATTATGTTTATTATTATCCCTATCCCTTTCACTAATGTTTTCAAATCATTGTCTAAAAAATTAACTATACCTTTCTTAGATACCAACTATGACAACCCATATCTTTAATAAGGATTAATTTGGTATTTGTTACATAAGGATACACTTTATACAATACCCTAAGATCATGAGTCCTACTGTCTTTTAGAAATTATATATCTAGAAAAAAACATAAAATAAGTGTATGAAGATATTATTTAAAACCTTTTAACATGTTGTTAAAACTATATCACCCTTCTAAAAGAACACTACAAAACGTACTGGCGTACATAATAAAAGTTGGATTTTAAATCCCAGTAATGGATAAACCAAAGAATAACATGATTAAAGTAATACATGTGATATAAGATGCATATCGTGGTTCTATAAAATGGGTGATAATCATAAATATGTACATTGAATCATAATGTAAGATGATAACATCAAGGAAGAAAGGGAGTGTGGAAATACATATTACTTTTTATCATATTTATAATTCAAGGCTAACCACCACGAAAACATAACATATTGTTCCTAGGATAACATTTAATTCACCATACATGGTATATCATGAGCCAAAATGTTTACCTAGCTAGTTGGAGGGATATTTAATTTTAGACCCACTCATCACATTCTTATTGTGTATATATATATATTTGTGTACAACATATATTATACAAAATAAGAGCACCATTCATCACATGTATATTTATAACTATTTGAATACCCTTGAGATAAAATGGGGATACATCTTTATGAAACCAATGTTTGGCATGAAACTTCACATGATTTTTCAGGAGAAAGACAATTTTACATAAAGGTTTATGGTAGGGGTGAATAGGAGTGATGGGTAGTCTCTCAATAAGGTGGAAACATAAGGGAATTAAAGATATTTGTAAAAAAAATTACAACCTATATAATTGGAAATAAAAATGTCTGAGTACAAATAAAGTACTTCAAATAAAAAGAATAGGATAGAGTCCCTTACCTTGAGAGTCTACTTCTCAATGCATAGGAAGACTTTATTCAGTTATTTGGAACACCTTGGGAGGGATTAATATATGTATATGGAGATTAAATTCATTATAAATTGTTTTTTAGAGAAGAGGAGTGGGATTTTTGGGTTGGTATTTTTAGAAAAATAAAGGTGAAGCCCTTATTAATTTCTAAACAAGTGTTTTGGACAATATATGAAAAAATAATCAAAACCATAAACCTCGATGTTTTACAATGGTTTCTACCAAAGAGGTGTAGTTTACAATATGTAATATTTAAAGAACCAAAGATTTTAAAATAATACCATTTAGTATTTGTACGTGAGTCATGTTTATGGAGAATTGATTTTAAAACATTACAATTTAGTACAATTTGGGGAGGATTCATTAAAATATTATATAATTAATTAATTTTATTTAAAAACACATTATCTTAAACTGGAAACCAATATTTGTTTTTTATTCATATTATAACATTTATTACTAAACTTCTCCATTATTATGTTTTCCTCATACAGACCTTATATTGATGATCTATTTAATTATTTTCCCAAAACAAATGACTCTCTAAAAAAATTAAGAAAATATCACAATGGGTAAGTTTTGATATGATGATTTCAAAAATAATATTTAATTTACAAAAATATATCTCAAAAAAATCAAAATTTCACTTTTAAATAGATCTCCCTATTTTTTTTAAAATACTTGTTTTTTGACACTAAATAATTTCTATCCATTATAAAAAATACCTTGGACTTTATTAAAATATATTTTAATTTATATTTTAAAAAAAATTATTTAATAATAATTTTTTCAAATAATATTTATTTCATGTATTCTTGGATTATCATAAGTGTGTTTTAATTGAGATTATATATTTCCCAAAAATAAATTATTTACTTATTCATATCGAAGTATAATTTTTATCAAACTCATTAAATAAATATTTATATAATAATAATAATAAGTGATAAATATAATCAGTATTTCATTAAAAAAATAATTAAAATATTATGTTTTATATGAATAAAAAGTTATTACGACAGTTTATTCCATAAGGTTATGGTGGAAAATGTTGGTGCTTTCATAGGGTGGTTCATAAAACATTTTTTGGGTCCTGATCTCAGTAAGCTTTAACTTATCTTATAAATGGTTTTACTAGAAATACAATTGTTGAATATTATCTTGATCTTAGGAAAGTTAAAATCCTAATAAAGTTATCTCCCTCAAAATATCATATAATTGTTCTTCATACTATATGATCCTACTATTAAATTCCATCACTTGTTTTTTCTTTGTCAATTGGAATTTATCAAACCCCTTAATTTATATTAATCTTAATTGTCATTGTAAAATGGATGTATTTTCAATTTTTAAGATGATTAACAGTCTTTAAAATTTTGATAAATATATTTTATAATTTTTATAAAATTTAACAATTTGTTCATTGGTTTTTTATAACTATATTAATTAGTAAGAAGTTTATTCTTTCAAAAGGTAATATAATTTATAAATTTTTTGGTTCTTGAAAAAATTATATATAGGAAATAATCACTGATACGATGAGCTTGATTTCATAAAAAAATTTGTTGCTTCATTAATCATCATAGAAGAAAGTCATGAGGTTTCACAAGCAGGAAAATATTATTCCCACATATATAGGACCCATTGAGATCCTTGATCACATTATATTTAGGGAATATCATCTAGAACTCCCACCAAATATATCTCAACTATATGATATATTCATTATATACCTATTAAGAAATTACAGACGGAGTTACTCACATTCACTAAATCTAGTGGAGTTGCTGTTGGAGAATGATCTTTCAAATGAGTAGTAGTTTTTGAAGATATTATATCGTAGCAAAAATATCAACAAAATAAGAAAACTCACTTGGTCAATGTGTTTTGGAAAAACCCAATGTTTGAGAAAGAAATATGGGAAATGAAATATATTATGAAAAAATAGCACCCTCGTTATTTTAGGGTATAAAATTAAATATTAAGAATGAAATTTATAAATGGGGAATAATAAAATGACAAAAACTTTTATAATTTAAATTCCCTTTTTAATGAATAAATTCATCATTAAGTAATGTAGTTATATAAAGTACATAAACAAATTTGATTATTTTACCATTATAAATAATATTTGGTATTTTTTCAAAAACTGATAATCATCTTAATTATTCATACTATAGTCATTTTATAGTGAAAACTAAAATTATTATACATTAATGGGTATGATATAGTCTAATTGAGAAAGACATAAGATGCAATATCCTTCACCTTTTGGATTGTACCCTATTAATCCATTTATCAGAGCTTCCATGGGAGGTAGCATCATTGGTTATCTCTATAATACCCTAAACATATAATGTGGTATGTTAATTTCAATGTTTTGGTTTAACTATATTTATATGGATAATGAATTTTTGTCATCAATTTTGGGATTCTTCGGGGTGTTCTATGGGTTTGGAATGTGAATATGGAAAAACAATAGGATATACTTTGAAGGGGCATGGTTTATAAGGACCTAGTCTTATTAAAATAAATAATCCTGGATTTTAGTCAAGAACAAAATTACATTAATGTTTAGGATCTTTTAAATTTTATAGTTTTATAGAATTGTTATATAATACCAACATAACATTCCACATTTATATAGAGCATATACCACAAAAAACAGTATCCATTTTTTCCAAAATATAAAAAATTTCAAATAAAACATGTTTTCATTAAAAAATATTCATATCAAGTAACTTGGATTCTTCATTTGTCTTAAACATACTTATAAGCTATGAAAAACACTTAAAAAATTTTATGAGCCCAAAATCTCAGTACGGGATATAAAAAAATAAACAAACACATTACTCCAAGAATACATGTAATGTATGAAATCATTTTAAACAAAATATACTTGTCACCCATATAAACATACTTTTTGAAACATTAGATTTCTATTTGATTTACACAAAACATATATAACATAAATATAATCATAAATTTATAATGGGTAATTACTTTCTTATATTGTAACTCTAATGGATGCCTTTTGATTTGTAACACTCACAGCTACCTTACAATGTAACCATCACAGCTACCTTATAGTGTAACCATCGCAGCTACACATGGATTAACCATGTCACCAACCTCCAACATAAAAATACCCAATGAATTTTAGGTTGATATAGGTCTTAAACTTCATTATAAAAATTCCCAATAACCATAACCTAACCATACCACATGGATACTTTCATAAAAACTTTTCTTTTTGAATTTTGTAAATCCGAATTTTAAAAGAGGATTTTCTAGGAAAATCCCCTTAAAATTATCATATAATTGAAGTGAGACTTAATATAGTTGATGTAATGTGTATATAAAATAAAAATACACATAATTAAACAATTTATAAACAAAATTAATCAAACCAACAGTTTGAATTCCTCATAAATAATGTAGTAGAAGGTTAACCCAAAGAATTTAAATTGGGTTAAAAATTCCCTTACCTCAGGTTCTTCTTAAATAAAAAATATTTAAACCTCTTGTATAATGTTAAAAAGAGTGTTATTAATATATTAAAGAAACATATTAAGGTTTATAATACATTTTATGATCATTTATTTACATCATTTTACCCTTTAATTGTTAGTTTTTTTTCCTTCCTTTGTTTTGGGTGTTTTCTTTACATTATTTCCATGGTCAGTTGATATTTGATTTTCTTGTCGTATAGAAATAAAATTTAAAATGTGGAATGGTATTAATAGGGTTACAGAATATATAATGATACCATAAATAAATTTTTATCATATATTATTGTGAGTCATTAGATAAAACAATAATGATTTTTGTTCAGGTCCTTTTTGGAGGTTCCCCGATAATCATGAACTTGTTACATTATATAATTAAATGTCATGAATAGAAGTTCATTCTTGAACATAATATAGGTTACATCATACAATTTAAAGTCTTTTTAAACCATTAAAAATTTTCTATAATAATCTATGATGGAAATAATATAAATTTTAAACACATCATCCACGGTTTTGGTAAATCAGCACCTCAAGGATGGTGTTTTTATTTTTAGAATAAGGGAGAGGGGAGAGGAATAAAGATGATGAATTTATTACATAAATGTTATAAGATAAATAATATATAATATTATGGGGATTTAAAACATCTTATATAAATTTAGGGTATGATAGTATAAAAAAAGAAACGAATTGAAAAAAAACACATGAAAAATGAAGAGGATTCATGCCTCTTGATCTCTTCTCCTTGAGATCCTCCTTAAGGCCTTTGTTTTTGGCCTTTTGGTGAGACCAAAAGGTCTTGGATTTTAGGAAGATCCTTTGTAAGGGTATTTTTCAGATTTTATACAATGCTCAAGGCTTGATAGTAGTGAGAGGAAGAGGGGATGAGGGTGGTATTTATAGTGGTGGAGAGGAGGGATTTTACCTTATTTTAATCATTATTTTAATATTTTTTCTCAAGACTATAAATTTTCTTGATTCATTTGAATCCAAATAGTAATAATTGAATGTGAGTTCGAACCAAGTGGGCTTACATTATCCTTGTATCACCTATGAACCAGTAAAACAAATATTTTTCATTTATCGAAATTTATTATATTTTACTATTCATCATAAATTCATGAATTTTATGAAAATACAAAAAATTAACCCTAACCGTTTCTTATAAGTAGAATTAAATTATAAAATCCAATTTTTAAAATTAATTTTCTAAATATTATTAATTTAATTTGTATATAAAAATCATAATTGTTTTAAAAATAACAATTTTAAATCTATTACTCATTTTTTAACACCTTTAAAAATTAATCAACATCTCATTATCTTATAACCATAAGAAAATAAAATAATAATATGGTTTACCATTAATAAGGTTCATATTACTATTCATATTACTATTCATAAGGGTATCTTACTATTCACCAAAAAAACAATTTGGTTCTATCAAACTCCGAATAACTTTTTGATCAGAACTGTAGATGACTGTTTTTTGAAATTCAAATCATAAAAGAAGAAAAATTGTGTTTAAAGGCTCGTTATAACTATCTAATTAAAAAAATAATGCATTTTATTTTATTTTTAAAACTTTGGGGTGTTACATCATTAGTGAATGGTTAGTATTACCCATGTTCTTTAATCATTAATCTTATAAGTTGTGGGTAAACAGTTGATATACTATGAAAGGGGAGATTTCAAACTATGCAAACTTGTACATGTCTATTTTACACATTCACAACATTGTTTCCTAAACTTTAAGGGCTCCCATAAGACCATGTGACCCAAGCCCTCTTTGGATAGAGGGTGTTTCATGGTTGGCATATGATTTTCCACACTATACATCCATGTCATATACCTTGTTAAAGAGGGGATAAATTACCATTTTTTCCTTTGGATTTATGAAAACTCACCCTAATTTATCCCTCATTCTCTCTAATATAAATTTAGTGATGTAACAGTAACTCCTAATATTCAAAGAGATATTTCTCTCTCAACTCTTGACTATTTGTAGTGTTTTTGGGTGATAATTGAAGATCTTGGTGAGTATAACACTCATCTTCCTTCTATTTTCTAGTTAGGGGCTTTTATAGTTGTTATTATCCTTATAAATTTATAAATATCAATTTTAAAGATTATTTTTATGTTGGGGATTGAAAGGGTATTTGATATTGATTCCAAGGTCCATGGATATGAGATAATTCCTCAACTAAATTTACATAGGTGGTCCAAAAGGTATATCCCATAGTCTTGATTATCTATTTTAATGTGCATGTGGGGGTATATTATTCCTATCCATTTTTTTCCTTGGATAGAATTGGTAACTGGGTAAATTTAATGATAAATTGAATGCCTCGTGATCCCCATGGGATCTAATGAGGATGAGTTTATCAGGCTTATAGACAACCATGGGGTGGACCACTCCCATGAACAATAAATATTGAGATGTTGAACAATGAATAGATGGGTTTATAATATTAAAATAATTGTAAATGTGATTAACCTAGTTACATGGAAATATTTGGTGTTTGAAATAACTTTAAGAGTTAAGTAATTAATTATGGGTAGTGAATGGATATGGTAATTATTGATGGGGCTTCGAATCATGGTTAAATGGAATAGAAAGAGGAATAAATTATTATAATGTGTAAATAGGTAAAATGGTCATGTTTTGTGAATTGATAACATTATTTTTGTAAATAAGCATGGAAATGTGATTAATTTTAAGTTGTACACCATTGTTTTTTACTATAATAAAACGGTTAAGGATGATGATTCTAAGTTATCGTGATATATGGTAGTAGGTTATTGGACTGATTCTCCACTCCCATGGGAGGGTCAGACTAATTCGTTATGTTCCCTTGTTCACAATATTTATTTGGTTAATGTATTAATCCTTCCAAACCCATGGGTATGTACATGGCATTATATTTCTTGGTTGGGATGGTCAAACATGGAGTTCTGATGCCTTGTCATGTTCATGGACTAAGAATCTATGTTTTCCAACCTATGAACCTTTTGATAAATGGATCATATTACCAAGATACACTAAACTAGATAGGATGAAAATGTATAAAATATGGAATAAGGGAATGAAAGTGAGTAATCTGGTAAATGATAAGGGTTTTAACCTATCTTATTTTACAATTCATTATTACCTATAATTCTACATACACTGTATTAGACTGGATATTTTGTAGAAACTATTGGTGGTGGACTATTATGTTTTACTTACACCCTGATCGGTGTTCCATTGGGTACCTAGGAAAACATCATGGTTTCTTATCAAGAAAACAGAAAAGGACTTATGCTATAGGGTTGATTTGGGGATCAGGGAGGTGCATGGATGATGGAACTGGACTTGGTGTTGGGACCCGTTTTAGGGATTCTTCAGCCTTTAATTATTTTTTTTGTTTTCAATTACTCTAGCACTATTTTAAATGGAATAGAATATGTAATATTTATTTGTGTCTAGGTACCCAGTTTTGGGAAATTGTTGTGGCAATGCATGATTATCTATAATATTGTTCTAGTTTTTATTATCTTATTTTTTTCATTATTAGTCTGATAAATAGGGTATATTATACCCATGAGATTCCTTAGATCCTCAATACTAGTAAATATCCTCTAATGTACAAGGATGTGTGCTTAAGGGTATGTAAAAAAACTAGATCGAGGCACCAATTAGTGGCATCTGGGTCAGAATGTTAGAAAGTGGTATCATATGGTTTCTTTTCATCTATTTATTTTATTTGAGAAAGTTACATGAGAGACTAGGATGTGTTGGGACTTAGTAATGAACTCATTCAAAGGAGTATCTGACCCATGTATGGGGTAAAACCCTTGTACAAAAGATGGGATCAATTTTCTTGATGTTTTATGTTACATTTGGATGTTATTTCATCTAGAGTGATTCACGTGTACAGTGATGATATAAATTTTTTATATTTCATCTGTGACAAGCCATGGAATAGGGATAAATATGCATGCATTATTCTCGGAAATGATGGATCCATGTCACATGCATCATGCTATGAAAACATGGGAAATGGGATATGGTCGGGTATGGAAGTTTAAAATTTCATCTCGATTATGCCAAGATTTTAAATAAAATGTACCTAATAAAATGTTATAACTTTGAAAATAATTGAAATTTGGTAGTAGAGATGGTTAAAATGGGGTCTAATGTAAATTAAAAAAAAAAATTGGGTGTTGGTTTACTGCTTGTTGAAATGTACTAGGTTAGGGGTGTTTGTGAATGGTGTTTTGTTAGTGGTTATACCTATTGGAATAGTTTATGTGGGTTTTGTTGTTTATCTCTAGTAGTGAGCCATATTTTATTTAAACTGTGGAGAACATATGTTATGTTTCACTAGATATGTGTTTGGAATTTTAGAGAGATTCTAAAATGATGATGTCTACCGGTTGGGAGACAAGAGTGTATCACCAAGAATGATCCTCTAGTAGTGGAGAATGAAACCCCATTGGTTCTAGGTAATATAAGGGAGGATCAGTTTCATGAGAACCTTGACCATTTTATTCAACTTATTGATAAATGACCAAGAAATGTTTTTTTGAGTATGTTTGACTTGACAAGGGAGTTCCAACTGTATCACCCTCAGACATTTGATGGTGAGGGTGGACCTAAGGCAGTGATTTCTGGATTGAGTCATTCATGAAAATTTTGGATCACTTAGAGACCCCATATGAAAATATAGTTATAATGGAAACTACTATGTTGCAGGTAATGGATAATTATATGTGGAATATTCTTTCTCAGGATAATCAAATGGAGGGAATGGCATGGATGTACATCTAGGATAATTTTCTGAAACACTTTTACCCAAGCACCTGGAGGAAGAGGAATAATGAAGAGTTTTTGTGCTTGAATCAATGAAACATGATGGTGATAGATTATATTTGATACTTTAAAAAATTTCACGTTTTTATCTAAAATTGGTTGAATATGAGAATATTATATCTTGGATCATTTATAAGTGGTTTATATGTGAGATAAATTACCATGTGATTATCCTCTACTTGAAGAGATTTGCGGAGTTAGTGGAACAGGATCACATTTCCAAGGGGAACCTAAATGAATCCTCTAGTGGTGGGAAAATAGTTTCATTTTGGAGAATTATTGTTGGTTCTTCTAATTTTAAGAAGATCCATTTCGATAGTTTCCACTAGTGTAGTGGTGAAAATTGTATTCATGGAAGTGGAATTGTCTCCTAAGGGAGTATCTTGATCATCTAATATCAGTGTGGCAGGAGAGCCCACAAGCTAGTTCAGTGTCCTCAACCACTAGTAGAGTATAGAGAATATCGCCAGATGGGTCTTATATACAATTTCTGAAGGAACCCATAGCTGAAATATAGTGGTGGGTGATATATTCTAGTACAGAGCATTGGCAGGGGGTCAACTACAAGATATTAGTCAAGATGTTGGAGTTCCACTGATCATACTAGTCAAGGTGGGAGATGTGGTACTTTGGGATATGATTGTTATTATTACTAGGGTAGTACGGCACTAGGAACATAGACTGTATCACATGGTAGGGGAAGGTCATATTAATGAAGTTCAACCAACACCTAGTAGTGGTAAGGTTGGGCCATCGACTGTTCGAGGAATGATCCTTGTAGCTTCCATGATTGCTAGTGATTTATTTCAGAATTTGACTGACACGCCATTTGGAGTATAATAAAAGAATATTCATCAACGTGAGGATTGTTATCTATAATTTGGTGGGTTCTATTTATAGAAACCCAGGATTTGCATACATGGATATTACATCATTTTAGATTAATATTCAGTACATTACAAAAATACATGTCGAAGGATCATAATAGTTTAGTTTCTTTGGAAACATGAAAAAAAAACTAATATCCTAGTGAAAAATCTTCAAAATATGAAATAAAGATCTCAACCTATAGTATTTCTACCTAAAATGTTTCATCTAAACCTGGGAAAGGAAACACTAGAAAGGGGTGAGATTAAATGATCAGTAAGGGTAAAAATGGTAGATATGTAAGAATAGTAATTAGAATAAGTGTATGAGAACATGATCTTGAAAATAAAATATCATACCCTATATAATAAAGATCATATACATGAATCATGGCATAAATATTGGTAGTTCATAAGTCAATAATCATAAAGAAATAAGCATCAGGACCCATGAAATTATAATTTTGAAATATGACATTGTAATTGTGACATATATACAAGAATATAAACATTAATGTTGATGTTATCTACCAAGACCTTTATAACATGTTTGGGTTGTGATATGACACATGTACCTATTTTAGGCTTGGGTTAACAATACGTGTTCCCTTTTACATTTACGCTTATGCAATAACTGATGTACCTTCTTGTTTTCAGGCTTGGGTTGTAAACTGGGTACCCACTTTCTTTTAGTCTTAAGCTACAACCCATGTATCTTCCAATTTTTTGGCTTGTTCTATAACCCATGTACCATCTTTCTTTTTGTATTGGGATATAACCCATATAATTTCTTATTTTTGGGGTTGGGATACAACCTGTGTACCCAAGGAACTTCTATACAACAAATAATAACCCAATTCATTGGAGGGACATATAGGTCCCACCCATATAATAATTAAATACTCTATACATGTTTGAAAAGATATGTAAAACATTCAACATATAATGACACATAAAAATTGATGGGTTTTATAAATATCTTATCATAACCCATGAAATGAAATGGGTATTATTAATATTTAATCCCACCATAACCTAAGGAAAAGAGATATGTTTCTCAACTATTTCATCAAATCATAACCCATTAAGAGAATTAGGTTTCCAAATAATATAACCCATGGAAGTTAAATAGGTTTCAAAAAACATATAACCTATAAATGAGAAACATGTTTTCTAAACATATAACCCGTGAAAGAGAAATAGGATTCATAAATACCATGACTTTAAGCATAACCCATTCCTAGAATGAATATGAATATAAGCTTTTGATCATTTATAATAGGTCCAAGAGTAACATCAATGGATTTTATCTTAGATGGAGAATAATTTTGAAATATAATTCAAAAATGTTTCTTCAGTAAAATATCCTTTCTTCGTTGAAAAATGATTTTCAATACAAAAAACTATTTGAAAATAATTTTACTTGGAAATAACTTGAAAATTTATCATCAAGATTTGAAATAATTTTGAAATCCTTTTTACATGAAAACATGTAAAATAATCTTCAAAATATTTTTAAAACATTTTAAAAAACACTTTCAAAACATATAAAGAATGATTCAAATCATTTTAAAAACCATTCCATTAATGATACTTTGAAAACATATACTAAAATTTGGATAATGTTTTTAAACCCATTTCATTGGAAGTAACTTTGAAACCATATAAAAAATATATTAAAACCATATAATATTTTAAAATAAATTTTTCCTAATAATGGTCTTTAAAGATCATTTAAATGCATTTTTGAAATCTTGGTTTTAAATTGAATCGTATTTCTCACCAAAGAGAGAGATATGTTGATAGATGTTTTTTTAAATATTTTCATATATATATTGAGTACCAAAGAGTGTAAAAATGGTACAATTACATGGATATATTATAAATAAATAGAGGGTAAGGAAACTCAATAGTAATCTTGAGAGAGGGGTCATAATATTTCATCATAGAAGTTTAATCATTACCAATCTCAAAAAGTGATGAGATTGTTTCAATAAACTTTTATCACTTGGTATGTTGGGATCATACTATATATGTAAGAAAATAAAATTACATGAAGCTTATAATATCATTAAAATAATTATATTCTTGGTATATCATTTAAAATTTGAGTATATACATCTCAAAATGAATTTATATATACAACGAAACAGGAGTCTCAAAGAAGGAAAACTGAGACCAAACTATTTGACCGATTTGGTAACTTTTTAAACACTGACCCTGTGAAATAATGGTCATATAATGGGAATGTAAATAAAAATAAATTTAATTCTAATAATCATTGAAATCATCCGTGGTCATTACACATGCTACACAAAAGGAATGGGTGCTTAATGAAGCATGTATCTCATTGAAAAAAAATGAGATTTAATAACCTTACCATATGTCATGAATCTCATCCTACTCATTCAATCCTCCTATATAATAAATATAAATTTATTATAATTCTTTTACAGAACAATATAATTATATCTAATACCATATATGGATTTATTAAGACTTTCTATTACCCACCTATCAGAAATTTCGGGTTAAGGTTAAGCTTCGTGTATTATTTTCTTTGTTTTCTGTTCTTGTCATAAATTGTTATATATTTGGTCCATGTACTTATATAATGATTTATAGAATGTAAAACATGATGTATATATCATTTATATTCATTATATTTTTATTATAATAATATATATCATATAAAATTATTTAATGGAATACACAGTTCATAGAGACGGTAAGTCGTACGTACGCATGATCAGTATTTTCTTTTTTACAGTTGTTTTGAAAGAAAGTATGCAAATGATGTATGTATATATTTATATATTTATTCAAAAAGCATTATTATATCATATATATAATATAATTTCACTAAAAACATCCTTAACATATTCAATCTAGTTTGTGACCTAATCACATCACTTTGATGGGTGGTAGTCCACACTTCCTCAAACGAGATTATCATATTAACACCTAATGGAAATTAAAAAAGTTTTGACTTGTAAAAAATAAATAAAAATTTTAAAAAAACATAAAAAATTTTGTTTATAACATATATAAACACTTTTTAATTCATAATTTCTAACATTATAGGTGTTAAAGAAAAAATGAACAATAATTGTTTTGTGAGGCAGTAGTTCACTGTACCCAAAAACAGTATGTTCATTTCCCATTAAATGGAGGACTTTTTAATAGTATTTAAAAACATTAGAATAAAAAATCCTATTATATTGATTATAATTATGTTTTTATACAATCCTGGAAAAAATAAAGTGGATGGGTGGATAAATAATGTAAAAGAAAGAAGCTTGAGAGAAGGTGATACCTCTAAATCGGGTAACTCCTTCTGGTTTGTGCCAAAAGGATACCATGGATTGCCTTCTTCCCAAGGGAATTATTATAATACAAAGGGAGGATTTATGGGATGTTTATTGGGTAGTTAATGTTCAAACATAATTTTTTTGGGAGGTGTGAAGATGAGAGGTATGTGGTGGCCTTTTATAGGGTAGAAAAAGGACTCACATGGAATTTGTAGAAACATGTAAGGTGTACACAAGTTCCTTCCTAATTAAGTCATATAAAACCAAAAAAAATAATGGAAGATTTATTGACTAAATATGGACATAAAATTGGTATTTTACAAGTTTATAGGTAATTAAGGCCTTTTATTCAATGGTTTAGTCCCTAATTAAGCTTAATTTAGCCTAAATCATTATAATTAATTTTAATCAATTTTAAAAATTATTTTCATAAAAAATAAATTGTTCTTATTAGAATATAAATATAATTCTTATTAAAATGTTTTGTGACATGTTTTTAAAATTTAATTCATAGAAGCAGAAATATTAAAACTAATGTTAATCCTGCAGACGAGATAAAATTATGGGATTTTAATGTTAAAAAAGGTTCAAAAGTTTGTTAAGATTTTATATTCAAATTAAAATATAAATTGATTTTAATTAATTAAATTTTATTAATATATGTAATATTGATCTAATTTTACCTCAGAACAAATTTATAATATCATTGAACATTAATAATTAATTAAATGAAAAGTGATTTTTTTAACTAAAAAACTATATTTTTCCCTATTCAACAAAATTTGTGGTTTCTCAGAAAAATCCAAAAAATTCAACATTTGATAATTTGGACATTCTGAATCCAAAAATAAATCATATTTTATCAAATTAATATTATAAATGTGTCTAAAAGTAATTTTAATATTTTTCACAAAAGGATATTAAATGCGGTTTATTTGAGAAAATAATATTTTTAAAAATATAAGGTCATTACAAAAAATTATATATTTCAACATAAACATGTTTTATATCTATAGAAACATTTTAAAAAATATTTTGAATTTAATTATCACAATTAATTTTACTATGATTAATGGTTATGATATAATTATCTAGATTAAATAATTATAACAAAAAAATGATGTTTCGTAGGAAACAGGAGTGTTGTGTGTAACGTAAGAGAAGTCAGTGTTACGTGTAGCACAAAACAAGTAGTTACTTAATGTTGGTAAATCCATGTTTTTATTAGGTTTAGTGCAATCCATGTTTGTTAAGTGTGAAATGAATTTTTGAGATAATTTTTTTAATATATATATATATACAATTTATAGTGTCATGTGAAATGGAAAATATCAAAAATATAAACTAATTCAAATAAAATATGTCAAAAAATATCAAGATGTTACATTTTACCCCCCTTAAAAGGAATTTAACCCTTGAAAATCATCATGTTTATCAATGGTTTTGTATTTGAAAGTTTCATTCATAATAAACCACATCGTAACAATGAATACTAAAACTTCCAATATAATTGAATGTTTAGACCATAACAGTTACCCAAAAGAACATATAACTAGGTTACCAAATAGTATAACATTTTTTGGAATTGAAATCATGGACATGGAATAAAAATATAACTATCATGTTCGAATGGCTAGTGATGGAGAACAAGGTTAGGAGAAATATAACAATCAGAATGCTATAAATATTCAATTAACTAGGGGAGCTTTTTATTCATCGGAAACCAAGGTACTAGTAATAAATTTTGTGGTACCAAGATCCTTCTTTTTTTCTTAAATAATAATAGTTTTGGTGAAAATATATACTTTTATGATTTTAGGACATCCTTGCCCTTTGTTGTTCCTTGATCCACATTACCTATTTCTATAAAAAGGACGGTGAATTTTTCATTCCTAAAGTAGTAACACGTCATTAGATCAATGATATTACATCTCAATTATCATCAATTATCATCAAAAAAAGTACTATGAATAGGTTATCTAATATGCATTAATCCTAAAATAGATATATAACACTTTAATCATACTGACTTAATCTGAAGCTTGACTTAAAATTTCCATAAATTATCAACCTCAAACCCCTTTGGAAAGATGAAAGTCAAATCATTAGAAATAAAGTCATGAAATCTTCTTAACATTAATCCCCCATATATCAAAAAGTTCAACTTTTTGTCACATTCCAAGCATCTGAATAACCTTATCATATATTCCCTTAAAACATGGACATAATCTTAATTACCATATATCTTTTGGGAAAACATTCATTATTTCTTATTCTGATGATTACTAGATATATTCTTAAATTCATGAAGTCATAAAGATCATCCTTGATGACATAGACCACATTGTCAACCAATCAAAAATAAGATCTAGGGTAAACCAAAAAATTATTCAATTATTTATATAAAACATTTATCTTATCCAAACATCATTATCTAACCATTTAAAACACAATAAGGGTTATATTTCCCTTAATATTTTTCTTCTCATGAATATAAACTTGTCATTAAGTCATTTTTATTTCCATTCAAAACTATTCAACATATTATTCAAAATCCATAGACAATAATAGATGGAATAATCCTTATATAATTCACCGTTCATAATTATAGGATCTAAATAGTAAAATACTCAAATCCACCCCATTTAGTGGTTGGCATGGAATAGGTCTTTCCATGGTTTAGAAGTACATTATTATGTATGTTCATCAATTTGGGAGATGCTTAGGTTCTCTAGGGACGAGACATTCAACTCTATGACAATTTATCACTCAATGACCATTTTTCCCATATTGATAACATCTTCACCTCCATTTTGGGAATTCCTCAATTTTTTTCTTCCCTTCTTCTTGACATGTAGGAATCTGAATCTTCTTTTCTCTACACTCCATAGAATTTCAACATTTATAAAAGTTCATCTTCATCTTATGTAATGTGTTAGTAATATCACAAAAGATCACAATATTAATCAAATATTGTGATAGCTGAACTGGAATAATCGCAATTTCTTTTTCTCTAGTCATTAACCAATTTCATTTATCATAATCACCAAATTTTCTACAGGAATAAATTTTAATCCAATTCTTCCTAGTCTCCTCCATTAACTAAAACCAAGATGCATGGTGTGAGAATTACTTATCATAGCATAAAACCACATAGTCATGAAAATATTTACTTATAGGATGTCTAACTCGTGAAACCTTATTTAATATATGAGACACTAGGTTTATCATTGGTTATTCATAGCCAACATATAAAATCTTTCATGATGGTTTGTGAAGAGTTTTTGAATTCCCAAATTATATCCCTAGGAGTGTCAAACAAAGTGTGCCGCAAGGACCGTTTTTCTGTACCAGAGTACCCTGAGTCAAGCCCAGATCATCTTTTCCAAGTTGTCTACATATAGTTTCCAGAAATGGATGTATTTCTTAGAACCACTCACTCTATCCTTTACCAATATTCCTCGGCAGTTTCTTAAATTATGAATCATCTTTATACTTATCCATATCGATATCCCTAGATATATCCTTATAATTATACTTTGGTATCTAACTAAATGTTTCTCATCCTAGTATCAAATGATGATTATAAATTTCCTTTGATACCAAATATACAGACCCAGTCTTATCATACATGGATATTACGTCATTTCAGATAAATATATTGCGCATTACAAAAAGTACCTGCCCTGGGAAAATAAAATTTTAGTTTCTTTGGAAACATAGAATCAAAATATAATATACCGGTGAATGATCGTCAAAATTTACCATAAATATATCCTATTTGGTAAATCTACCTAAAACAATTCGTTGTAACCTGGGGAAAGGAAACATAAGAAAGGGGTGAGGTCAAATACTCATTAAGTTACAATAGGGGAGATATGTAAGTATAATCATGAGAATAAGGGTATGAGAACATGGTCATTAAATTAAAATATCATACCCTACATATCAAAGATCAAATACATGAATCATGGAATAAATATTGGCAGTTTATAAGACATGAATCATAAATAAATAAACATAATGAGCCATGAAATAATAATAGAGTAATTTGACATAGGATTTGTCGTGTACATATAAGAATATAATATTTTATGTCTAGGATACCTACCAAAACCTTTATAGCATGTCAAGCTTGGGATGTGACTTGTGTACCTATTGCGGGCTTGGAAAAACAACCCATGTTCCCTTTTACTTTTAGGATTGGGATAAAACCAATGTACTTTATTATTTTTGGGCTTGGGATATAACATGTTTACCATTTTGATTTTAGTCTTGAGCCACAACTCATGTACCTTTTTTTTTTGGACTTGGGTTTCAACTAGTGTACCCTCTTTCTTTTTGGAATGGACTACAACCCAAGTACCTTTTTTGGGCTTGTGCTATAGCCAGTGTACCCATTATGATCATATAAAACTTATCGTTACCCAATGAATTGGAGGAAGATATAGGTCCCACCCATATCATAATTAAATACCCAATACATGTTCTACAAGATAATTAAAACTTTCAACATATCATTTCCCATAAAAATACATGGGTTTTATAAACATCCTATCATAACCCATGAAATGAATTGGGCATTATTAATATTTCATCACACCATAACCAATGAAGAATATACAGGTTTCTCAGTAACATCATCAAATCCTAACCCATTCATAGAATCAAGTTTCAAAATCATATATCTTGAAGAAGATAAGTAGATTAAATAAACATATAACCCATTAAAGATAAATAGGTTTCATAGACATACAATCCATGAAAGAGAAACGCATTTCATAAAGACAAAGACATTAAGAATTACCCATTAGTAGATTGAATAGGAACAAAACCTTTTTTTCATTTCCTAGAATGGAATGGGTAACATTAATAGATTCCATCTTATATGGAGTATAATTTTTAAAAATACTTCAAAAATATTTCATGAGAAAAATATCATCTCTTCTTTAAAAAAGGTTTTTTAATACATAAAATCATTCAAAAATTATTTTTCATAGGAAATAAATTGAAAATTATAAACAATACATGAAAAATCTTGTAAAACCTTTTTACTAGAAAACTTATAAAAAAATTTATAAATTTTTCAAAAAAATTCTTTGAAAACACATTGAAAACCATATAAATAAATATTCAAAACGTTTTGAAAATCATTTCCTTGATGAAACTTTAGAAATTTTATAATTAAATCTTGGAAATGTTTTGAAAAACATTTCATTGAAAATAAATTTGAAAACTTATAAATAAATCTTTTAAAATTATGACACATTTTAAAATCATTTTCCCATAATAATGATCTTAAAAAAACATTTGTTATTATTTTTGAAATAACTGTTTTAAAATAAAATTAGTTTCTAATCAAAGAGAGAGATATGGTGTCCGATTATTCATAAAAACATTTTCTTAATTATCTTATGTAAAAAAATTTAGGAAAATGATACTAAATTTTGGATAAATATTGAATAAATAGAGTATAAGGAAACTCAATATTATTCTTGCGATATGGACCGTAATATTTCATCAAATAATATTAATCATTAATAATCACAAAAAGTAATGAGATTGTTTTCATAATCTCTTATCACATGGTAACTTAGGATAATACTATACATATAAGAAATTTTAATTACATTAATCTTAGAATATCATGAAAATAATTAGATTAATGTATGTATCTCATTGAAAAGTTAATGGGTGGTGAATAAAACATGTATCTTATGGAAACAAATGAGACAAAATCCCCTTACCTTATATCATGAATATCTTATTACTCATTCAAACCAACTGTATAATAAATATAAATTTATTATACATAATTTACATAATCATATCATCATATATAATACCATATATGGATTTATGATGACTTTATATTATCCACTTGTTAGAAATTTCATGTCGAGTTTATTCTTCGGGTAATATTTTCTTTATTTTCTATTCCTGTATTAATTTTTTATATCTTTGGTCCTTATACATATATCATGATTTCATGAATTTAAACCATGATATAAATATCATTTATATTCAGTGGATTTTATTTATAATAATCTACATCAGATAAATGTATGAAATAGAATCCATTATTCATTGGGACAGTACATCGTACTTATGCATGAACATTGTTTCCTTTTTATTGTCATTTTTAGAGAAAGTATGTAAATGAAATATGTATATATATATATATATGTATATATAAATAATTATTAAATTATAATTATTATATTATATATATATTATAATTTTATAAAACATATCCTTAATACATGCCAGGTAGTGTGTGAACGAATCACATCACTTTGAGGGGGTGGTAGTCCACACTTCCTCAAACGAGATTATCATATTAACACCAAATGAAATTTAAAAAAGGTATGTTCTATAAAAAGTTATAAATAATCATAATACATTCATATATAACATAAATAAAAATATTTCCATCATAATGGCCACCGTGATAGGAGTTATAGAAAAAAAGGAATAATCTTCATTTCATGAGGCAGTAGTTTGTCGTACACAGAAATAGTATGTTTATTACCCATTATATGGAGGTGTGTGTATGGGTAATTATAAAAAATTGCATAAAAATCCTAGTATATTGATGATACTTCGGTTTTTATGAAATAATGGAAAAAATAAATTAGAGGGGTGGATAATGAAAGTAAAATAAGGAAGCTTCAAAGAATGTGTTTCCTCTTAATTAAGTTGCTCCTTTTGGTTTGTTCCAAAGGGCTATCTTGAATTCCATTATACCAAAGGTAAGGCTATTATGATAGATTTATGATTTTTTTAAGTGTATTGTGTAGGAAATGGACTAGCTTAAGATGTTTGATAGGTGTGAGGAAGTGGGTTATGTGATGGCCTTTTATACGGAAGAAAAATGACTCACCTGGAATTTATAGAAAAAAGCTAGGTGTACACAAGTTCCTACCTAAAACACATCATACCAAACCCCTGAAACATAATAATGGAATGCTTTTGGAAGAATTATTTATAGTAAATGGGTTTTTGATCTGTGGATAGTTCATCTGGGCCTTAAATTATGAGGCTTATTCCCTAATTAATTCTAATTTGTCATTAATCACGATGATTAATTTTAATAACTTTTACAAATTATTTTTATCAAAATTAACTTTTTCATATTATAATATAATTATTAAACTTATTAAAAAACTTTATGTTTTATTTTTGAAATTAAATTCATAGAATCAGAATAATTAACATAAATTATAATCCTGCAGACAGAATGAAATAACGAGTTTTCAAAGTAGAAAGAAGTTCAAATGTTTGTTAAAATTTTATATTCAACGTCAAATAAAAAATCATTATAATGAAGAAAATTTAATTAATATAGGTAATATTGATCTTATTTTTTCTTAGTAAATATTTATAATATCATTTATTATTAATATTTTATTTAACCCAAATGATTTTTTTTACAAAAAAGAATTATTTTTCACTAGTCATCAAAAATTAAGTTTTTAATAAAAATCCAAAAAATTCACCCTATACTAATTTATAAATTGTTAATCCAAAAATGAGGATTATTTTATCGAATTAAAATTTATAATGTATCTAAAATTAAATATATTATTTTTACAGAAGGATATTAAAAGTGGTTATTTTTAGAAAGTATTATTTTAAGACATATTAAATCATTAAAAAAATTATATCATTCATTATAAATACGTTTTATCAACAAAAAATCTTTACAAAAAATATTTCGAAAGTAATTATCACTATTCATTTTACTATGTTTAATAGTTATGTTATAGTTATCTTGATAACTAATTTGAACAATAAAATTATGTTTCATAGGAAACATCAGCGCTGCATGTAACGTATGCCAAGTATGTGTTACATGTAGTGCAAGCCAAGTTAGTATTGTGTGAATTAAAAGTTAAGTCAGTATTGCATGTAGTTCAAGCCAATTCGTTTTAGTGTCAAAAGAATGTTTGAATTAATTTTTTTATTATATATATATATAAGAACAATTTCTAGTGTCAAATGAAAAGGAAAATATATAAATATAAATTAATTCATCAAAAAAATATGTCACAAAATCTCGATTAGTAACTAATTTTCACTTGGGATTTGTTTTTGCTCAAGATATTTGGGTTTGAAATTATATTGTGGATGGATTTGTTTGGGTTTTATCAAGAATATGTTTATTATCACCAATGAAGGGTAACTTTCATGTCCCTTAATAGTGAGAATTTCTTTCAAACATGAAAATGGGATATCCCAAATGTTCATATAGGTCCAATTCATTATCAGTTAGTTGAGTTTATCGACCAAGTGGAATTTCATATTCTTAATTACGAGGGTGTAGAGAAAGATGTCTTTCCTACTGTGTTGTATCAGTTTCATGATATTTTTCCTAGTAACTTCTTATGGTTTCCACCTAAGTGAGTTGTTGAGTTCACAATTGAGATAGTACATGAAGCTGAGTTTATTTCCTTTATGCCTTATAGAATGGAACTAGTATTTCATCAAGATATCAAGACTCATCTAGAGTAATTGGAGGGTAATTTATTTATCCACCCAATCACATAACCCCGGTTTTCATAAGTCTTTTTTTCTAAAAATTGAATGGGTTGTTACACATGTTCATCGAATATATTAATTTATATAGAATTACATTAAAGAACTAATATCTTATTCCATATATCAACCAAATTTTTTATCAATTGAGAGTTGATTCTATGTTCTACAAAATTTATTTGAGTTTGGGGAATCATAAGTTAATGGAGTGAGATTCTTATATAAGATGGAAAAATTTTAGGGGAAGTTACTGGTTATATTAGTTCATTATGATTCCTTTCATATTGAAAAACTCACCATCAGTGATTTTGGACATGATGAATAGTATCATCTATTCATAACTAGATTATTTTTTAGTTTTTTGGATGATAACATGATGTACTCTAAAACATATGACAATCATGATGATAATTATGAAATTATCTTGAGTAAACTAATAGAGCAACAAAAATACTCTAAGTTATCCATGTGTACCTTCAAGATCCACCAGGTAAATTTATTGGGTCACATCATCTCCAAGGAAGGTCTATCAATGGGATTAAAAATATTACATGCAGTTGTATCTCGGGAAAATCTGAATAATTTTTCTGAAATCATAATTTTTCTAGGTCTACCAGGCTATTACTGAATGTTCATCAAGGACTTATCTCACTTTGATGCACCAATTTAGGTCTTTAATAAAAATGGTTTCAATTTAAAATGGTCTAGAGACTGAAAAAATTTCTTATAGAAGCTAAATAAATGCTTGAATACTACTCTGGTTTTGATACAACCTGATCCATAAATAGAGTATTCCTTGCATTTAGATTCTTTTAGTATTGGTATTTGAGAAATTTTGATGTAGAGAGATCTAGTTTCGGCCTATGGGTCATTCTAGTTGAGGCTAGATGAGTGAAATTACCCTATGAATGACGTCGAGTTAGTTGTAGTGATTTATTATTTATATTTTTATTAGCATTATATTATATGTAAAAGATTATGTATTTCAACCATAAGAGGATAAAGTATATATTATCCTACTGTGATTTGAATCTTAGGTAGAGAAAATAGGTAGTTTACATGAAATATTTTTATTTTTATTAAGCATATATACCATGAAAAGGTGATAGTTTAGCAAATTCTCAAAGGCGACAGAAATAGACTCAGGTAGTCCAAGAGTCATTTTCTTTGTGTAAGATGATTCCCTTGTTTTCTGAGATGAAAATAAGGGTTCAATAGGTCCAGGTAGAGATGACCCTTTCATAATTTTATGTTGAGTTTTCATTTTTTATTTGGATCAATGGAAATATTTATGGGTATTTAGAGTGTTTGGATTTGACAGAAATCCTTAAATTTGGGGAGTCAACTTATGATTAGACTATAGATGACGATGAGATTATTTATGTTCAAGGACATTCTTTTATGAAAACATGTATTTTGAAGGGTATGATTCATGAGTTCAATTCCAAGAATTGGGTTGTACATCTTCGATTAACCAAAATGTATTGTGATACTCGTAGAGAGTATTGGTGTCCATGAGTGAATCAAGTGGTTGCAAGTTTCATGTTGTAGTGTTTTACCTGTCAGTATGTGAAAGCCAATAACTAGTGGCTAGGTGGTGTCCTATAGCTATTTCACATTCTGCAATGGAAGTGGGATGATGTCACCCTAGTCTTTATGGTGGGTCTTTCAAGGATGCCAAGAAAAATTATGCAATATGGATAAATATGGATTGGTTGACAAATGTAGCCCATTTATTATAAATTCTATAGACTTTTACCATCGATCAGTTGGGTCACATATATATTAGGGAGATATTATGATTAAATGAGGTTCCTTATAATATCATTTTAGACTATCATCAATTTTTTACTTCATGCTTTAGGAAAGTATATTAGAAGGTTCTTGGTAACCTAGTGATACTTAGTACGGCTTTCCACGCACAGATACATGGGAAATCACATCCTACTATCTTGGTTCTAGAGGAAATGTTGAGAGCCTGAGTTATTGATGTTGGTAAAAAATAGAAAACTCATATGGAACTTATTGAGTTTGCCTACCAAAATAGTGACTAGGAATCTATTCAAATGTAACTATATGAGGCACTCTATGGTAGTCCATGTGGATCCCCGTTATATTGGATGGATGTTGGGTAATAAGAGTTGGTGGGGTAGAGTCTCATGAAAGAGACATCATAGTAGGCTCATTGTAACACCCCAACAATAGTTACCCAGAGTCTCTACCTTGTTATATAACACTGGCATGATCACAATAGATCATGTCTCGACAGACTGATCAGTTCAGTAGCCCTTAAAGTACTAGATATATAAATAATTTTCACATTACATTATGAAATGAGAAAAAAAACATTGTGTCTTCTTTGAACACACTCATATACATTAGAATATCCTTTAATGTCAGTCACAATATTCTTTTTTGCATCTTGAGAAAGATAAAAGATAAGAAAGAGGTGAGATAAGATTCTCAGTAAAGATAAAAATATAGTAGAAACTATCATAAATAAGAATAAACATTTAAGATAATGTATAAGACTGAAACACAAGCCTTTTTAACATATACATCATCATAAAATTGTAAATATAAATCAAATAATTTCATTTACTTGTTCACATGGATATTATACTATTTGATTTATCACATGTAATATCAATATCTAAATTCATAATAATGCAATTCTTAATGTTGGACATCTTAACCCCAAATTCATGGCCTAATGCCAAGACCCTAAATATAAATTATGCCAAGGCCTTGTGCCTAGACAGTAGTTTGTCCTGAGAGGCATACAGATGCATCAAGGGGCTATAGAGAGCCCCACCCTTCACTTACTATGTCCAATGCATTCCGCAAATAAAAAGGTTTAAACATAACATAAACATTTGCATTAAAACTAGAATATAAAATGTTAATACTTTAACCACAAACAATAAATGGTTTAAAAATATCATATCCCTAGTCAAACATAGCTCATTAAATTCAATATCAATGATTTTACTATAATAAATCAACCTCAATCAAGAATAAAATAAAATAAAGGATGTTTTTATAGATGGAAATAATTATTAAATCTATCTGAGAGAAATATCCAATTTTTCTGGAAAACATTTAAATGTCACACTATTTATCAAAGAAGTCATATAAAAGATAATTATGAATAAAAGTGTCCCATACCACATTGAAACATTAGAATGAAATTTTAAATTTAAATACATCATGTATATATAAATAAATCATTAAAACTAATTTTAAAAAATGGACATTACTATGAAATATTTAGAAGAATAAATCATTAACAAATTTAAAATGATATTTTAGTTAAAGAGTTCCTAACTAAATGAAAGACACTTGAATACAAATAATTGAGGAATAAAATTAAATGAAACTTTATAATATCATGGTAATGAATTGATTCATGATATAATATTTCAAAGGACTGTATATACATCATATATAAGTGAATTAGTGCTTAAAAAAAATAAGTCTTGATGAAATATAAATCGGGACGAAATCCCTTATAATGAATGTATAATTAGATTAAGGATAAATAAATGACATAATTATGTGTGTAAATTATAAATTCACTCAATTTTATTGAATATTCAATGTAAATCAATCAGAGGAAATTCACACATATTATTGTAAAAAAAACCAATTACTTGCATGTTTAACTCAATGAATGGAAATTGAGTTAAGATTACCCATATTAAGTTTATTTCAATGATTTAATAATTTATAAAAGAAGTCATTATGTGTATAAAAAGTATATACACATAAAGGGGAGTGTAAATTACTACATAAAAAAATAAACTGTGATTTCACATAAAATTTTGGAGTAAAATAATCAATGATGTGTGCTTAAAACCCAATGTGTTGAAATTGAAATTATAGATTCCCTTACTGATTTAGTAACTTACGAAACATACACCCCATGAAATAAGGATTATATAATAAAGAATTAAATACCTATAAATTATAGTATATTACACAATGAATATAGTCATGGGCTGTACATACATCACACAAATAGAAATTGTGGCAAATATAGCATGAATCTCACGGGAATAAAAAAGTGAGATGAAAAACCCTGATCTTGTACATTTCCTTAGTAAATGGTAGATTAACCTCCTATATAATGTTTAAATAATTGTTATTAAATTATAAAAGGACCATATACAAAAATATGATATCAAATATGATCCTCTTATATTTCTTTGTTAATAATATTTCAGTAGTATCATTTTTCAAGTGTTTACTAATTCATTTTTCTTTATATGTTTTGTTACGTAGGTCATTTTTTTTATGAATAAAATTTATTTGATTCATATCTCGAATAATATTATGTTCTTTAAAAATTATTTTTAATCACAAAATTAAAATTATTCTTGAATGGTTATTATGGGGAAAGAAATATCATCGCGTTGTCGAGACGGTAAGCCGTACGTACGCACGAGCGAAAATATCATTCTATCGATTATGAAATCGTATGTAATTGGATTGTATATTATATATAAATAATAATTAAACTTTTATATTTATTATTAAAATAAATTATACTCCTTATTATACCCATCCAAATAATTATGTGTTGAGTAAAAAACTACACCTCAACGTGGAGACAGTATGTTGTAAGTACGCACGTATGGTGACTTTGTAATTCATGGGATGGATAGAATAATATATGTGGTTGTAACATATTTATAATAACATTAATGTTTTTAAAAGGTACTGGATTTATTATTTGGGTATGGAAACAAAAACAAATAGGAAGTGGAAGAAGAAAATAACTTTGAAAGAGGTGATAAATAATTATTTCTTCTTCAGGTGTTTCCTTTTGATTTGAACAAAAGGGATCCTTGGGTTGGCCTTCTAATCAAAGTATGGCCTCTAGGATGAAGTCAGGGTAGTTGGGTGGAGATTAGTTCTGGTTTTGGATGAGATATATGGCTTTGGATTTGTGAATTTGAGAGAAGGGGAAGTGCCATTTTATAAGAGAGGTGAGGGGCACTTTAGGAAAATCTTGAAATATTATTTTATTATAAAATCATTTTCGGTTTTTAATGCCTCAAAATAAATTTATATCTAGGATAAGGTGGGTATGATACTAAAGTTTCTTAAAAATTATGTTTTAGGAAATCTTAGGTCACCATATTAACCATATCTTTTGGATTTAACCCTTAGTTAAATAGTTTAACTCTAACCATGTTTCATTGTATTCTAACACTATATGGTTAATAAACATACTATAAAATGCCAAGTGAACCTAAATTTGTTTATTAATGAAATATTTAAACATTATTTAAGTCCGTTAACTCAGACTTATATTTTTAGTAATATTATATAATTTAATAAAGTAGTATTTGTTTTAAAAACACGTTTATGTCCATTTTGACACTGTTTAAAATTTGGTTTTTGTAAAATTCATATAAATCGGATTTCATCAAAAAATAAATACATTTAATTAACCCTAAAATGTCAAATTAACCTAAAAATTTCGTGTATGGAATCAAAAGTTTCAATTTACATTTATTTTAATATTTATATTATCAATTATTTTAATATTTCATTAATAATGTAATTACTGCATCATCAGTGTGAACAAAATAAATTTACTTATTTAATGTCTAAAAATTATAAAAAAAATACTATCATATAGAAAATAGTTTTATATTTCTAATTAATATTTATAGTTGAATTTATCCTCTATATAACCTTATATTAAAAATGTTTTAGTTATTAAAATTTAAATTTTATATTTCTAACTCTTCAAATAAAATATAATTAATGTATTAATCTAATCCAAGTAGATCAAAAAGGATCATATTTATATACTAAAGTTTATTTTGGTCTAAAACAACTTATCCAATAGCATTAGGACATGTTTTAGGGTAATTATAATATCATTTTTACCTTTAATTACCCTATTTACTTTTAACCATGGTAAATAAAATTCCAAAGTTACTATTCACCGAAATTTATTTTCATCCTATTGAACCGAATTTTACATATAGATTTAAATTGTGTCTCTCAGATTTATGAAACTGAATTCATAGAAGTGGTAAAATTACATTTTATGCAAATTTGCAAATGTTCCTAGAAGTGTGTAAAAGATGGTAAATAGTTCAATAAAATTTTATACGTCTAATCTTATTATAAATGACTTCAATGAATTACATTAGAACAATATCAATATTATTTATCTATTTTAACATTAAAATATATTTACATTAAAAATGATTATTTAAATAAAAAGACAGTTCTAAAAAATAACAAATTGTTTTTCCTGGTACATCAAAAATCGAATGTTTTCAGAAAAAATACCAAAAAATCACCCTAAGCTAATTTTGATATTATGAATCCAAAAATGAATTCAATTTTGAAAAATAAATTTATAAAATTTCCAAAAGTGGGTATTACTACTCATAATATTTTGTAAATGGAAATTTCGATTGGTCGTGGTGTTCTAGAACTCAAAGTTGTGTATAACACAAGCTATTGTATTCTTTAGAGAGAAGAGTACTGTGGAAGATTGGGGTGTTACATTCTACCCTCCTTCAAAAAATTTCTTCTAAGAAATTTAAACTCAGAAACAAAAACTAGTTCTTTGACATTTCAAAATGACTTTGTTGAAATCCTACATAAGAAAAGGAGTTAACAAAACTATCACTTTAAAAGAAAAAAAGAGATGTACAAGGGTCCCCGAGATAACTCGTATGAGGGTTCGATGTTGGAAAACATGGATATGGAAGAAAAAAAACCATCAAGTTCATGATGGAGAGTGATATAAAACATGATCAGGAGAATGTTAAATATCATAAAACCATAAACTTGTGATGGGTTAAATGGTATTTGATTACCCATTAGGAAGAGTAAATGGACAAAATTTTGGTTTGAATTCCCTTTTCAGAATGTTGAGGTATTTAATTATGAGATTGACTAACAACGTAAGAAGATATACATACTTTTCAAGTAGAGTTCCATTCTTTAATAAATTTCTACCACTAACTCATCTTTTATCCAAATGATGAGTATTCAAGATGACTTGGTCACATCTAAAATGTTAGAATTAACTTCTAGTGAATAACATAATCCACAAAATATTAACTATATATTTCCATTATCTTTATAGATTATCCAAAACTAGATTGGTTAGTAAAAGATCACATGATCCCCAAACAAGATAATCCTTTATAGAAAGAATATTACACTTAATTTATAAAATTAAACAAACAATACCCAAAGTTTAACAAATACCATTCAATAAATAATTCTCCTTAAAATTCTCCAAAAATAATCCAAACTTTTTTTGAAACCCAAAATTTAGAAGGATTTGATCACAAAGTGGTCCACAATAAATCATAAAATTTATCTCCAAATAACATTAACTACTCTTAAATTCAAATATATAAAAGTAATTAACCTAAATGCATAATCTCTATGATAGGATAATCATAACCATAAATAACCTAAATCACTATAAGTCCACAATAAAAACATTGATTCCTCCAAAATAAAAATCCACCATTACTCATCAAATGAAATCCCGTAGTATTCTATTTTCATTAGGCATATAATATTCCCAAAAGATAAAACGTCTTCCAAAATAAAATATATCACTTAATCACCAAATCATTTTTCTATTCTAAGGATATCCATTTGATATATCATAAGTTCCCAAAATCAACATATTCATGATCCATAAAATCATTTTACTAAAAAGAATTAGTCAGACTACCAAAGGACTTCATGTAGTCTAGTGGTAGATGATAAATCTCATTTTCACTTTGGTTATGCGTTCAATTCTCATAGCATTTTCTGACACGACGGGTTGCCACATGGTCTTTGTGTTGTCCTTTTTCAAAAACTATACAATTTTAAAACATTCAATGAAATGAGATAAATTCCTCAAAAATATCCATAACATATTTTAACCACAAATGTTATCTCATACCTTGATTTTTCATCCAAAAAGTAATAACTTGAAATTTTCTCAAATTCATGGATACTATAAACCCAAATGGTTCTTCATAACTATATCTATAGAATAAAATATATTTCTTCCTTATATAACATTTTCACATAAAAAGTGTCAAGGTTACACATACAAGAGAAATTTCTTCCCAAGTAATCCCATCAACAAAGAGAATTAATACTTTTAAAATTTTCTCTATCCATTTATTTCCACATAGGTTCTTCCTTGAAATTGATGTTATCCAATAGAATAGGGCATTGAATCAAGTAATTCCCAGGTCCCCTACATTTACATAATATGACAATAAATGGATTCTTAGGATCATTGTTTTTCATACTACTCTTCATTTTTCTTCAGTAATTCTTTACATTATTTCATTATTTCCCACAGATAAGAATTTATTTATTCCATTTATACACTTTATTGGGTGTCTCCTTCCACATTTCATGCGTGATTGAAATTGATATTTCTTTTCTCCATGGTCTCCACTACCCAAGCTCTTATCATTCTCCACCTTTCACTTATTTTTTGAGTTTCGAAGTTGGTTAATGTATATTTTGTTGATCATATATTTTGAAAATTGAATTGGAATGAACAAGATGTCTTTTACTCCTATAAACATTCTAGTTTGCTGCTCATTTCCACCACAGTTCCCACCATGTATATCATGTTCAATTTTACTATGACTTCCATGGAATCTAGCCATTGACTACAACTAGAAAGTATAGTGTCAGTAACAATAGTTATAAAATAATTTATAGAATATCATGACTCCTTAATTTAAATTTAAAACACCTTATGATTAACCAAGGTTATTTATTCTCATCTTATATCAAAATCCTTCCAATCGGTTTGTAATGAAAATGTGAATTATCCTAATCATATCCCCTTTAGTGTCAAACCAGGTGTGCAGTAAGGCTTGTTGTCATGTACCATGATACCCATGGTAAAGCCAGAAACTCTTTGCAAGATTTTTCACTCCTAGGTACATCAGTTTCGGAACCACGTCCACTTGAAGTATCCATACAGGGGTGTATTTCTTGGAAAACTTGGAAAATATCTACATCACCAATATTGTATAATTTTCTTCTATACTAATCCAAAATGTATATCTTAGGTTAATGTTCTCTAATTAGAGTTTTCCTAAATCTATTTTCCAAGGTTTGTACTAAACATCCCCTGATACCAACTGTAATGCCCAAACCCTAGTTACCCAAAATCGGTGCATTTTTACCTAACATTGGCATGATCACAAGAGATCAAGTCCCGAAAGATGAATCAGTTTAGTAACCTTGTAAGTACTGGATACATACATAAGTTTCAAATTACATTATGAAATGAAGAAAAAGAAAATTGTGTCTCCTTTTAATACACTCATATCCCTTAGCCTATTCAGGAAGATCAGTCATAATATACTTCTTCACATCCAAGGAAAGATAAAGTATAAGAAATTGGTGATCTTAGAAGCTTAGAAAGGATAACAATATAGCTGAAACTATCATAAATAAACATAAAAATTTAATGCAATGTATAATACTAAAACAAAAAACCTTATAAACTAAAACATCATCATAATACGGAAAAGTTAAATAAAATAATTTCCTTTAATTATTCCTATGGATATTCTACTAGTAGAATAATCACATGTAATATCAATAGCTAAATTCATAATGATGGAGTGAATAATGTCATAAATCTTAACCACAACGTAAAGGCCTCATAATAAGACCCTAAATATAAATTTTGTCAAGTCCTTGGGCCAAGACACTAGTTTGTCTCATGAGACCTACCAATTCATCGAGCGGAAATAGCGGTCCCTTCACATCACATACTATGACCAATTCATTCGTCATTTGAATGGAATGAAGCATAACATAAACATTCGTATTAAAACTAGCATACGAAATGTTAATACTTTAACCACATACCCTAAATGGTATAAAAATAGCACATCCATAGTCAAAAAATACTCAATCAATAAAATATGGAAGATTTCATTATAATAAATCTACCTCAATCAAGAATAAAATACATTGAAGGATATTGATATATATGAAAATAACTAGTCAAACTATTTCAGAGAAACATCCCCTTTTTCTTGAAACATTTAAATATCACACTATTTATCAAGAAATTCATTTAAAAGAGATTTTTGAATCAAAGTGTCACATGCCAAAATGAAACTTTTAAATGTAAATTTAATTTTAAAACATTATTTTCCATATAAATAAATCTTAAATTAATTTTTAAAACATGGACACTAATGAGAAATATTTAGAAGAATAAATCATTAAAACATTTAAAACGTTATTTTAGTTAAAGAATTTATAACCAAATGAAAGACACTTCAATGCAAGTAATAATATTAATCAAGACATTATAATATCATGTGAATAAAGTTAATAAAGATATAATATGTCAAAGGATAGTATATACACCATATAAAAGAGAATGGTCCATAACAACCAAAAAGTCTCAATGGAATGTAAATTGAGAAAAAATACCTTATAATTATTTTATCATTTGATTAAGGATAAATCAATGACATAATTATGTGTAGAAAGTATAAATACACTCAATATGATTGGATATTTAGTGTAAACTAATCAGAGTACAATCACACATATTCTTGTAAAAAAACTATTAAATTGGATGTTTAACTCAATGAATAGAAATTGAGTTAAGATTACCCTTATCAAGTACAAATCAGTTAATTGATAATTTATCAATGGAGAGATTATTTGTATATAAAATTATATCCACACAAAGGAGACTAGAAATTACTACATAAATAAATATTGATTTCGTACCTAATCTTCGAGTAAAATAATCAATGATGTGTGCGTAAAACCCAATGAGTGGAAATTAAAACTAGAAATTCCCATACCTATATGGTAAATTACAAAAAATACACCACATGAAAGAAGTATCATAAAATTATTATGAAAATACACATAAATTAAATTATTTTACACAAATAATACAATGATGGATTGAACATACACAACCCAAAAGGAAATTGTGGAAAATATAGCATGAATCTCATGGAATAAAAAGTGAGATGAAAACCCCTTAACTTTTACTTTTCATTAGTAAAGTGTAAGTTAACCAACTGTATAATGTTTAAATAATTTTCATTAAATTATAAAATAACCACATACATAAATATTATATCAAATATGATCCTATAATATTGCTTCTATAATAGTATTTCTATAATATCATTGTTTCAGGTGTTAACTGATTCATTTTACATTATATTAGTTGGAATGTAAGTCATTTTTGTTATGGATATGATGTATTTTATTAATATAAAAATGATATTAAGTTCTTTAAACATTATTTTTAATCATCAAATGAAAATTATTCTTGAATGGTTACAATGGGGAACAAAATCTCATCGCATTGTAGAGACGATAAGTCGTATATATGCATGAGCGACAATATCATTCTATCAATGGTGAAATCATAGGTGATTTGATGGTATATTATATATAAATACTAATTAAATTGTTATATTTTTTATTTACATCAATTATACTCATTATTATACCCATCCAAATAATGAAGTGTTGAATAACAAACTACAACATGATGTGGAGATGGTAAGTCATACGTACATAGGTTTGGTGACATTGTCATTCATAGGATAGATAGAATAATGAATAGGGTTTTAGGGTATTTATAATAAAATCACAGTATATAAAAGTTACTGTATTTATTATTTTTTATGTAGAAAATAAATAAATAGAAAGCGGAAGAAGAAAAGAACATAGAAATATGTGATGAAATAATTACCTCTTCTTCGGGTGTTTCCTTTTGATTTGAACAGAAGGACTCCATAGGTTGGCTATAAGAACAATATAAGGCCTCTAGGATTAAGTTAGGGTTTTTTGAGGAGATTTGAATAGGGTTTGGATGAGCCAAATGGCTTTGTAGGAGTGAATTTTAGAGAAGGGGAAGTACCCTTTTATAAGAGAGGTGAGGGGAACTTTAGGAAACTTTTGAAGAATTATTTTATTATAAACACATTTTGGGTTTCTAATGGATGAAAATGGGTTTATATAAAATATAAGGTGGGTTTGGGTCACAATCCTCTAAACCAATTGATTTCAGGAAAGTTTAGGTCCCCATATTGACCTTATCATTTAGATTTAACCCTTAGTTAAATAGTTTAACTCTTACCATGTCTTCTTGTATTCTTACACTATATGGTTAATAAAATTACGATAAAATGAAAAGAGAACCTAAAGTGGTTCAATAATAAAATATCTAGACTAATTAAAGTCCTTTTTACTTACCTTAGATTTTTTAAAACTATTATATAATTTAATAAAATAGTATTTGTTTTAAAAACTCAATTATGTCAATTTTGGCACTATTTAATATGTGGTTTTTTTGAAAGTCATAAAAATCTGATTTAATCAAAATATATGAATTTAATTAACCCTAAAATGTCATATTCACCTAGAAAAACCGTGGATGGCATCAAAAGTTTCAATTTACATTTATTTTAAAATTTATAATATCAATTATTTTAATCTTTCATTAATAATGTAATTACTACATCATCATTGTGTCATAAATAAATTTTATTATTTAATGTCTAAATATTATAAATAAAATACTATGATATTTAAATATTTTTTCAATTCTAATAAATATTTATAGTATAATTTATCTTATATATAACCTTGTATTAAAAATGGTTTAGTTATTAAAATTTGAATTTAAAACTTTTAACTCTTCTTAAAATAAAATATAATAAATGTCTTCATCTAATAATAGTGGATCAAAAAGGATCATATTTTTATCATAATGTTGATTTTGGTTGAAAAAAGCTTATCCAATAGCTTTAGGACATGTGTTAGGGTAATTATAATATTATTTTTACATTTAATTATGCTATTTACTTTTAACCACGGTAAATAAAATTCAAAAGTTACTATTCACAAAATATTAGTTTCATTCTATTCAACCAAATTTTATTTTTATATGTCAACCTTGTCTCTCTGATTTTTTTAATTCAACTCACAGAAGTGGAAAAATTATGTTTCATGTAAATTCTCAAATGTTCCAAGAAGGTGGGTAAAAGACGGTAAAAATTTCAATAAAATTTTATACATAAAATATTGTTGTCAAATGACTTAATGAATTAAATTGGATTAATATAGGTATTATTTATATATTTTTAATTTAAAATAAATTTACATTAAAATTAATTATTTAAATAAATAATCATTATTAAACAATAAGACAATGTTTTTCACTATTCATAAAAAAGTGAATGTTTTTAGAAAAATACCAAAAATTCACCCAAACCTAATTTTGATATTCTGAATCCAAAAATGAAGTCCATTTTAAAAATATAAAATTTCTAAAATTTCAAAAACTGGGTATTACTATTCATAACTGGCTTTTTAAAAGGCTAGTTTGATTGGTCGTGTTGTGCTAGAACTCAAAGTTGTGTATAATAAAAGCTATAGTATTTTTTAAAGAGAAGTGTATTGTGGAAGCTTGGGGTGTTACACTCATTTAATTTAGAAACATTTGGCTATAAATTATAGTTGGTAGAATTTATATGAATATCAAAATCCTTTACCTCATAAGTTATTTTAAAGGAACATATGTTACTTTATGTTTTTCCAACTTTGGGTCAGCATCATATTCAGAAATATGGTATGTCATGCCTAGGTATCTGGGGCCATTTGAGATAGTGGAGATGATCAGACCATTTTCATAACGATTGGATCATCCACAATGGTATATTGGCATGATCAATGTTTTTCATGTGTGAAAACATTAGAAATATCACCCTATCACATCACATGTGATCATTTTTTATGATTTTTATCTTGAGACTAATGAGCCCTTTAGTGAGCAACATGTTCATATTATTGAACACTGTGAGAAAATATTGCAAGTTAACAATGTGTCCCTGGTTTGAGTATTGTGGAAGTATGGTAACTATCAAGGGGATAATTAGAATATGAAGATAGAAATGTTGGGCCAGTGGTCTGATATTTTCTCCTTGGATACTCAGTAATTCTTGTGAGTGTGGCTCAAAGATGAGCAATTTTAAGGTGGGTGGTTATAAGACCATGAATATATAATGAGTCACATTCTTTTTTATGTTTTTATTTAACTTCGTTATTATGGATAATGAAATATTTTCAAAGAATATAGGTATTCCCATGGGTTTTCTAGGTGTTTGGAATGAAAAGAAAGAATAAAAGAGTATAATGTGGTTAAGGAACGTCATTAGTGCATGGTTTGTAGTAATCGTGAACCATAATTGTGCAGCCTGTAGGGTGGGTTCACTATTGACAAACCATGTATAGGGGATCCTACAAACCATGTGACCAAAGAAAGATCCATTTCACATGGTCACCACATGGTTTCCCAAACAGTGAGGACTCCCATGATGCTAAGATACCTAGGCCCCCTTTGGATAGAGGGTGGTTCATGTTTGGTTCATGGTTTAGCCAACTATGTGGCCAAACCCTCGACGTCATTAAAGTGGGTGGAAATCCCTATTATCCCCCCTCAAAATTTATAAAACTATTCTTGTCTTTCACCCCCATTATCCTTGTAGCAACCTTATTGATGAACCAAACCCTCCTAATATTTGAAGTTATTTTTCCTACTATTTTTTCGAGTTCATTTGTTTAAGATCACATATTTTTATAGTTATGTATCTCTTTGAGTTTTTCATTAAACATATCTCAAGTTAAGTTTTTCCTCATCTCTAAAACATAGTGGTTGTATTTTCATCATGTTTGAAATTTTTTTGAATGAAAACTATCATAGGTAATGAGAAAACATTAGAAAATAAGATAGAATCCATGTAAAGAGTCTTTATTTGGGGAAATGAATTAAAATCCAGAGATGTATGATTGTTTGAATTAATGGAGTCAGGGTATAAATGGTTTGAGCATTACTATGGGTTCATTGTAAGTTGGGAATATTTAAAGGGAGTTAGGATCAATTAGGGAAAATGGTTGAAACCCTATTTACAGATCATTTACACATCGTGTGATTGTATTACACAACATGTGATGTGTAGGATAATTTAATATTCTGTGAAGGAGATGGGTTTTTCAGCATTTCACATTAAAAATAATTACATTAAATGTAACTATATCACATGTCTTGTAGTTCCCCAACATGTTTTATAATTGTATGTTGTGTGGATGTTTTTTTCTCTTCTCCTTTATGAAGCTCTTCTCTTCTAAACCTTGGGAGGCCATCAGGTGATTTTGTAGTACCAGGCTTCCTTATGAACATCCTGATCATGCATATGATCCCTGGTATGTCATTTTGGTTTTGTTATTATTTCCCTCCCTTTTTTTCTCCAAACTTTTTGGTGAAATATCATTTTAATTTTCATTTTTGGTTTTTATATTGATTAGTTTTGACATTGTAAACTTATTTTGATCATCATTGCCTACTTCCTTGAGTTATTTTTCCATTAGAAGCATTGTTTGATTTTCAATTAATGTTTTGGCATCTAAAATGTACCCCTATGGTTTGATAATTGAAATTTAAGTGAAATATTAAAGTCATGACATTATATCAAGCACTAAATATGTTAAAATAAAAAATTGATTTATTCCATGGTGTCCCTTTGTATCCAATTAGTTTTTTACCTGTCTTGTGGATACCATATGGGTGAGAAAACCCTTTAATATGAATGATATTTGAATGGATTAAAAGTGTGTTTAGCTTGACATATATTGTGGGTGTTCTATTATTGTATATTTTCCTAGGTTTTTATTGTTTATTGATATAAATATCTAGTTTTTGGTCACGACCAATTGATATATGAAATTGATAAATTAAGGTTAAATGTTAGTTTTCATAATTAACCATTTAGACTATTGATTTGATATTGTGATATCCATGTAGCTATGAATTTTTTTATGATTATTCTTGTATAGTGAAATGGATTGGTAATTCATGTAGAAAATATTATATAGTGGGATAGTCCTAGTGAAACAAGATGAAATGGTGATATAGAAGGATTATACTAGTTAAAATCCATAAATTCTTATATAGAGGTCTAGGCCTAGTGAAACATGATAAAATGATGATACGGTGGGATTGGCCCTGATTTAATGATGAAAAGCTTATATAGTGGGTTTGACCTAGATTACTATGATTTATAACTCGGTTAAAAGTTTATGGTTTCTATGGTTATAAGACATTCTTAATGATATTTTGGAATGCTTTAAAAGTAGATTTATGTGGTATTATATTAATTTTTTGATTAATTAATACTCTTGTTTATTTCATTATTAAATATACTTATTATTAGGCTTGTTACATTTAGACACAATGGTGTCGACCAAATCGGTTATACTCACACCATATTCAAGTTGTTGTGTGGCACCAAACAAGATTATATAGATGAAGGTTTGTACAAGGAAATAGAACCTTATTGTTTATTTTTTTTCTTACTGTATGGGATAGAGTTAGGAGATGGAACCTGCATGGGGTTTGGGATCGGGGACTTTTGAGTCTTTTGTTGAGCCTTCTAGTCATTTATCTTGTACCTATATAACTAGATGTATAGTCTTCCCACTGTAAATATCACACCCTCACTGGTAGTTATTAGCCACTGGTCATAACCAACAATTTATGGCCACGTGAGAGTGTGTTAGGTTGGGAGACATTACAATGTGGCATCAGAGGATGGTAGGTTTCTTTTATTTTTCATTATTATTTGGGAAATATAGAAAAGAGAATAGGACCTATTTGGACACGGTAATTAGATTGTACATGGGAGTATTTATCCCACCTATGAGGGAAAATCTAGGTTCACAATGATGTGATTTTTGTTTATTTTTTTCACTTGTTATAGTTTTTGTTATTTCACCTTGGTTGATTCATATGATGTTTGAGGTTATTACCCTATGATGTCATTAGTTATTTATATTTATACTCATGGACTATTATGGCATAAGATGAGTATGCGTGCTTCATAAAAGGCACATAGGGATATATATTGACATGAATTGTTCGTGAAGTGGAAAAAAAATTTCATGTGGTATATACATATTTTTATAACTATGATATGATATATATTTTATAATAGATAAATGAAATAAATGAATTAGTATGTCCTGATAAAACACTTCTAAACCATGATTAGAGTGACTTGTTGTTGTCGGTTCTCTATTTATTTCACCTGTTGAGGTTGACCTTGTTATAACCAATGTTCTATGGAGTGTTTCCTTCTTATAAAGAAAATGTATCCTCATCATCTTCATGTTAAGTATCGAGATTGTGGAAAATCTATATTCTACTAACGTAGGTAAACAAGTGCTTTCTATTGTTCTTGAGGATTAGATGGATGTTCAAGTTCACAAAAACTTCTTGTGGGTATTAATATCTAGGGATATAAAGACTGTTTGCACCATTCCATTGATGTCTAAGATGACGAGATAGTTTCAACTATAGAATCTACCTATGTTCACTAGGGTGGGAGGACCTAGGATCCTGAGTTATAAATTCAGTTATTCTAGATGATCTTTAATCAACATGAGACACTCAAAGATAAGAGGTTAAAACTTGCTATATATATGCTTTATGGCCTAGCCCACATTTAGTGCTACATTCTAGAGTAGGTTGGGCAGCATGAGGATATTTTTAGGAAGGACTTTGAGATTATGTTCTTCTTCCATTTCTATCACAAGAAATTTAATGACGAGTAGGCTTTCAATTTCATTGATCAGACATAAGAGAACATGTTAGTGTGATACTATACTGAACATTTCACCAACCTACAGTGTTTATTTCATCTTTGGAAGCTGATGAGATCTCCAGGGTAAGACTTTTTGAAGATATTATTCAATATGAGTTCTGATAACAAGTGAATGTGCTCCTTCTAAGCAGTTCTACAGTCATGATAAATCATCAACTCATCATATAAGTAAATATGAGGGAGATTCGGAGAATCATTTAGTCTATTACATCTAGGAAAACGATGAGTTATTATTTTAGTGAATATAATCAACATTGTGATAGCTTTTTTTATGGAAATATTGGTCAGGGCAGTCAAGGTAGTGGGATGTTATCTCAATACTATGTTTATTTAGAGTGCTATCAGTGTAGAAAGATTGGTAATAAACGTCCTCAGTGTCTGTACCCCACTATGGAGTGTAATTATTGATGAATATTGGTCCACCTAAAGAAGTTTTTTAGGGGAATTATGTATATATAAATGGAATGGGAATAATACTAGTACCAGAGTCAGGGAAGGACTCATCTACGCCTCAACAGATAGGATGTTGGAGTTACATGGGACATTATGGTCAAGGTATAGTTGTGGTACACTTGTTCAGGAATGATAGTACGGGGAAAATATTATAGCTCAAGGGATTTAGGGTAAAACCCAAGTAAGGTGGGATGGTCATCTGTACTTTATACAAACTACTCTGTATATTATGGACACAGTATTGTCTACTTTTATATGTATGATTCTTGTATCATCTACCCTTTCATATGTTTTTTATGTAAGATAATAACATTACTTTTTATCTACTCTTTTTTTAAATAGTTAGGTCTTGGATGTGGAAATATTGGATGGTATTTTAACCATCGATAAATCATTGGTAGTTTGGTCATAGAATATAAAATGATTCAAATCTTGTTCTCTAGATATTGGTGGTAACCATTCTATTTGGGAAACGGTTGTTCTATAAATGATTGGCTTCTATTTGATTCTTGGTATGGATTTTTTTAGTTCTATACTAGGTTCATATCGACTATTACCGATGGAGTGTTTTATTTTCATCTCCAAAATATGGTAGTTATTCTCACCTAGGTGAGTGGAATCTTCATGTTGTTCAAGTGGGGACAATTTATTGTAGATTTGATTATCTCAATGATTAAATATAATATCTTTCCCCAGATTATGGTGGGATGAAAAAATATTCTTTTATTCTAGTGGTTGACTTTTTTATGATATCCTTCTTGGTGTTTTCCATGGCTTACGACTAGAGTGAGAGATAGATTTTAAAACCAGGGTGTTATTGAGAGCAATGCCTATTTCTACCCCACCGTACATAATGTCTACAGTAGATCTTCGGTAGTTGAAATTATAGTTGTGAGATTTTTAAGATAAATCTTTAATATGGCTGATTACATCTCCTTAGGGTTATTTGGTTCTCTTCACCATGAATAATAATGGTACTTGGTGCTTGTGTGTGAATTATAGTAGGTTGAACAAATTGAATGTTAATATCCAGCATCCTATATTATGAATTGAGGATATTTTTTATTATACGATGGGTTCTAATATCTTCTCCAAGGTCAATTTAATATTAGGATTCCATTATTTGAGGCTAATACCATCATAAATACCTCGTACAACTTTTTTGATTTTGTTGTATCATGTATGAGTTCATTGTGATATCATTTGGTTTGACCAATTAATTAGATGTATTCAAGACCTTGAAGATTTTCTATCTTTCATTATTTTCTAGACTAGTTTGTGGCGGGGTTTTTAAATGAAATATTAGTGTGCTCATAATCATCATATGATCATTCCAAACATATTTAAATCATATAGATTACTATTTGAGGGCATCATCTTTATAACCATTAAACCAAATGCATTTTTTTGGATTGATAATGTGAAATTATTTTGTCATGTAATCTCAAAGGTAGGTGTGTCAGTGGAAATAGAGAAAGATGAATCCATAGTTTAATAATTTCATCCTAATAATTCCTTCAAGATTTAAAGTATTATTGGTTTAGTAGGTTATTGTCATTGATTTATCTAGGACTTCTACCTTCTTAATGAACCAATTTCTGAGCTGAAAAAAAGTGAGTGATGTTTTTTTAGTATGGTTCTTGTGAGAAATATTTTCAGGAGATCAAATGTAGTATTTCCTCATAACATATCCCCTCTTTACCTATTCCATGTAAAGAATATAACAATTACTATGACACTTCTGGAGTTGTACTCAGATAAGTTCTAATATAAGATCATCGACTAGTTGCTTATAGATCAAGATAGGTTAGGATACATGGGAGGAATTATCCTACTTTTTATTTGGAGTTAGAAGCATTAATACATGCCCTAAGATATTAGAGTCATTATATAATGGGTTAGAGGTTTTCGGTTTACATGGACAACAAGATCCTCGGGAACATTTTTCTTAACAGGCTCTCAACATTTGATAGAGGAGGTGGGTTGTGTATCTAAAGGCATTCTTCATAGAGTTTTATTATACACTTGGAAATAGTAATGTATTTTCTGATTATTTAAGTCATAATATGTATCCATAGGAATTATTGGTGTATTGAGAAGAGTGGCATATAATAGACCTTTTTAGACATTCATCTTGATGTTCATGAAGCTCAGGGATGAGCATCTCTGACATAGACATCTATTATAACTATGCTTTTGAACTATATTAAGAATGAGAAATTGTCTAATCCAGTGGGATTATATTTGTGATTCAGCATATATGGTGAAAAGAAACCATCAGGATGTCCTCCAGGCAGTGGTGATCCTCTTATTTTTTTTGGTCGAGTATGGGTACCTATGGGATTGCGTGAGGAGATGATTAAAGATTTTCATGCTTTTATATGGGTGGTAAATATAGGATTGATAAAGACGTATCATGATATTCAAATACATTACTAGTGGTCAATAATGAATAAGTAAGTAGCATTCTTTATGGAGATATGTGTCACTTGTCATTATGTGGATGTTAAGCAATAGAGGATAGCTAAGCCTTTATAGCCTTTTCCCATTTCTGAGTGGAAATGTTTAGGTGTTACTATATATTTTTTGATTGGATTACCTAGGATAACCCAAATAATGATTTTTTATGGGTGATTTTGGATTGACTAAAAAATTTATCCCAATGTTTTCTTATCAGGAAAATCTTTGAGGTTGGTGATTTCAGTTGTCATTACATGCATGAGGTAGTTTGGTTTCGCAATGTTTGGTGGAGTATCATTTCAAATAGAGATACTCATTTTACATTGAATTTCTAGTAAGTATTTCATAAGTTTATGGTATCATAGGTTCTTTTGAGTATAAATTATCATCCTTATACTGATGGTTAATCTGAGGGGACTATTCATGTTCTCGATGATATGTTACGAGCCTATGTTCTATATTTTATTGTTCATGGGAGTATTATATGGAACAAATGGAGTTCTAATATAATAATAGATTCTAGAAATATATCCACATGATACATTTTGAGGACATATACAGAAGTCTATGTCATTTTCCTCTTAGTAGGTTGGAGGTAGGTGAGTCAATCCTTTCTAAGAATATTCTTGTGTGGGATATGTTTGATTAATTTATGTTGATTAGATAAAATTTTTCTACAACACAGAGTAGGAAGAAATCTTAAACTAATCATTGGTTATGACCTTGGGATTTTTAGGTCGGTCATCATGTTTTTCATTTGGAGTTTCCTAGGTTTGGAATACACCATATGAGTAAAAAAGGAATGATAGTGTCTATTTTTTTGGGGCCTTTTAAGATAGTGGATAGGTTTTGTTTAGTGGTGACCCATTTATCCCTTTAATGGTTCTTTATTTTCATGAATGAAATTTTCTATGTTTCAAATATTTTAATATACTATCAACACCCTTGTCACGTGATAGGAATAGAATAATTTGAGATTAGTGTTGATGTGTCCTTGGAGGAGAATCTGATATGGATTTTAGACTATATTGAGAATTATCTTTGGTGTAGGATTATAGTGTTGTTTTGAGTGATGTGGATGAATGTGAAAGTTTAGGAGGATACCTAGTAGATGGAGTCTAATATGTGATCATAGTTTCCCGGATTGTTCACTCAAACACCATTGGGAAAATTATAGCTTCTCGAGGGTGAGTTGTTATATGGTGGGGAAGTAAGATCTTATATGTTTCTAGATATTCAACTCTCTAGGTTTTTCATTAAACTTATATCAGTTGAGTTTTACCTCATCTACAAACCATTTTGGTTGTTTTTTCATCATGGTTGACTTTTTTACAATGAACCTTGTATTAGATTGTGAGGAAATGTAAGAAAACCGAAGAGGATCCATGTAGATATCCATTATTGGGGAAAATGAATTAAAATCCAAAGATGTATGGTTGTTTGAATTAATGGAGTTTGGGTATAAATGCTTTAATTGTTACCATGGTTTCTTGGTATGATGAAAATATTTAAAGGGTTTTGGGTTGTTTTATAAGGAAAATGGGCTTAAAACCCATTTTTAGATCATTCACACGTTGTGTAACTATATTACATGTCATGTAATGTTTGGTAGAATATAATAATCAGTTGAGGAAATGGTTTTTCTAGTGTATCTCATTAAAAAGAATTACACTACGTGTAACTATATTGCACATTGTGTATTTCCCTGACCTGCTATTTTAAATCATGCTATACGACTACTTTTTTCATGAACCCTTGTGAATCTCTTCTCTTCATGACCTAGGGAAACCCTCTAGGAAATTTTTGTTTGACAAACTTCTTTATGAACATCCCGATCATGCTTCTGATCTTTGTTATATCCTCTTAGTCAGGTTTTTCTTTATATCCCTTATTTCTCTTGATGTTGTGGTGTAATATTTTCAACATTGTCATTTTCCATTTTGATCTTGATCAGTTTTAATCAAGGATCCTTCTTAATATCATCTACACCCATATCCTCTTTAGATTTTTCCATTGGAAGAATTATTTGTTTGTCAGTTAAAGGTAAGGGGTCTAAACCTTAACCCTAGGGTTTGATAATTTTCATGTACATGCAATATTAATATTATTCCAACATATCATGCACAAAAAAAGTTAAATAGTGAATTAAATTATTCCTAGGAGTCCCTTTGGATATAATGGGGTTTTTTCTATTGTTTGGATACCATTATTGTGAGTGAACCCTTGAATATGAATTATTTTTCAATGTTTTAATGTGGTTTTATCATTCCATGCATTGTGTATGTTTTCATGTTATATGTTCACCTTTTTTAGTTTGTTTAATCAAATTACAAGATTTATTTCTTATGAACAATCGATATATGAATTTTTAAGTGAAATTAAAATGGTAATTTTCATAATTAATCATTAATCATATTGATGTGACATTAATATATCCTAGTTTCTATGACTTTATTTATGATTAAATTTTAAAATTATTATATAGGGTGTTGGACCAAGGATATGTTTTAAATTAATTATATTGTGGGCTAGGCCCAGTTAAATTTACTAAAATATTGATATAGTGGGATTCACCTAGTTGACATGCTCAAAAGCTTATATAGCAGGCTAAACCCGGTGACACATACTAAAACCTTGATATAGTAGGCTCATCTTAGATTAATTGTTGAAATGCTTATATATTGGGTTTGACCTAGATTGCTGTGATTTATACCTTGGTTATAAGGTTATGGTTGCAATGGTTGTAATACATGCATAGAGACATTTCTTCATGAATTCAAGTTAGGTTTTCTATACCTTGGTTATATGGTTATGGTTGTAATTGTGTTGAGACATGCTCAGAGAAATTCTATCATGGTTCCTAATCAAGTTGATGTGGTATTAAGTAAATTTTGTAATTAATTAATACTATATTCTTTTTACATTAATTCATACAATTATTATCATACTATTGAGTTATAATCACACCCTATTCAGGCATATGTATGGTACCTGAGTAGTTTTTATGGATGCAGGTTTGGAAAAAAAAGACCCTTCTAATGATTGTTTGGTTGCACGATGGGTAGGAGTTTAGATATGGGGCTAACATTGGGTTTGGGACTAGTGATTTTGGAGTCTTTTGTTGGTTCTTCCAGTATTTTATTTTTTATTACATTTAGCATGACATTTAGTTACATTCTAGCACATCATAACATTATTCATTTATTAATTAATAGAATATCATGTTGGCCTGATTATTGGTATTCCATATATTATATTATTTCTATTGATTCCTCACTCATATGTTTATTTATTATTATTGTTCGTGAATTCTTTTTCTATGTTGTAACTCTGTAATGAGGGGTTATAGTCTCCCCACTAAACATATCACACCCCTACTACTAGTTGATAGCCCATGGAATATGAGGAGGCATTCTTTAGGTCTTCTAACCAACCCTTTTGGGCCATTTGAGAGGGTTCTGGACTGGGGGACATTATAGTTTTGTTGTGACTCAATTATCATTGTGATTCTAACCCACATGTTCCTTATATTCTATATCTAGGAGCTTGTGTAGTTTTTATTTTCCTTCCAAATCTCTAAATCCACCTTTTCCTGTAGATTTGTAGGTTAGGGCATAAATTTGTTTTTAAGATTGAATCAATGGCCTATGTTAAGTGATATTTCATCAACTAACTTGAAGTAGGTGGTCTATAATTTATATCACATAGTCATAATACTCTATATGAATGTGTATGCGGTTTTGTGGTGGTATATTCTTTCAATCCATTTTCTTTACCTTGTAGGAAATGGTAATCTGGTTAATTGGATGATAAATTGAAACCCACATGATCTATGTGGGATCCAATGAGCATGAGTTTATCGAGACTATAAAAACACATGGGTTTGACCACTCCCATGAACATGAAATATTGGGATGTTGAATGATGAATTTTGTGGTTTTTGATATTAAACTAATTGTAAATTTTATTAACATCATAACATAAAAATGATGGGATTTTTGAATTAACTTGAAGTATTAAGTAATTGATGATGGGAACTGAATGGATGTGATAATTGGGTTATTGTTATTAGAATCATGGTTAAATGTCTTGGAAAATATGAATAAATTATTGTAAAGAGTTAAATGGTAAAATGGGACTGTTTTGGGAATTGGGAACATGATTGTTCTACAAAAGAATGGAACATTGATTAATAGGAAATTGTAAACCGTTTTTTAATTGTAATAAAATGGTTCACGATGATGATACTATGTGATTGTGATATATTGAAGTGGGATGTTATAATGATTCTCCACTCTTTTGGGTGGGCGAAACTAATCCTTTAGGTTCCCCTTTGCACAATATTTATTTTCTGAATGGAATGATTCTCTGGAACCCAAGTGTATGGACATGGTATTTCATATCATGGATGGGTTAGTCAGACATGGAATTCCATGTCCTAGTATAATTAATTGACTAAGGATCCATTTTTTTCGACAATGTCCATTTTGATACATGGATTAGAAGACTAGAAAGGTCTATAGTAGGTTTTAGGAATATAAATAAAACATGAAAAAATGGAATGAAATTAATTCATCTTATAAATGTTAAATGTAGTAATATATTTTTTCATCATTACATCAACTTATGTATACAATTTGTTAGACTATATATTTTGTAGACACCCTTAGTGGTGGACTACTGAGTTGTACTCAAACCCTACTCAGGCTGTTGTTGGGTACCAATATAGACTTCATGGTTATAGGCCAGGACAAGGATAAAGACCCTATATTAGAGAGTTGATTTGGGGATCAGGGACATTCTTGGATGAGGGAGCCATACTTGGGGTCGAGACCTATTTTAAGGATTCTTCAGCCTATATTTATTCTGTTCTTTCCATTAAACATGGTATTATATGACATGAAATAGATTATTTACTATCGGTTATGGGAATATACCCAGTTTTGGGAAACTATTGTGGGAATGCATGATTATGTTTTATGTTGATCTATTATATCATATCTTATTCTATTATAGCCTACTCCTATAAAGATGATATAGTCTCTCCATGTGATTCATTAAACCCTAGTTCTTTGTTGGCATCCTTTGGCATTCGAGAAGGTGTGCCTAAGGTCGCATAACAAACATGCTTGAGGCAATGGTAAGGGTAACTCAGTTTAGAAAATTACATTATCCCATGACAAATCCTAATATGAAATTAAAAAATGGATACATGAAACCATTTATAATAGAATTTAAAACTTTTTAAGATCACATCCAAAACCATGTTCACCTAACCACTATAAGAAAGTATGACCATCCCACACCTTACACTTAGGGTGTTTACTATTGTAATAAAGGGTTATGTATCTTGACCCTACTAGTATGATTTTTTATGATTTTTATGTAATAAAATAATGATTATATTTTTCACTTTTCATTATTACCATAAATATATAATAATATATGAGTTGATGAAAATTAAATTTTGATATGAAGAAAAACAATTTGTATTTTTGGAAGATATGTAATTCAAATAAAAACTATATTTTTAAATTATTCTTTAATTTGTAAATAAATATTACTTTCATATAATATAATTATTAAATAATAATTATTTTTATAAAAATTATAATATAATTTAATGTATGTAATATTTATTACAGTTAAAGCATCTTTATTTTAGTAAAAAGAAGTATTTTACCAATAAATAATAAATTTTTATTTTAAGTTATAAATTATCATATTTAGAGAATCCCTTTGATAAAATAAAAATAATTTCTATAGTCATAACATCAAAATTATTTAATGGTTAATTTTTAATAAATTTATGTGAGACTCACTATTTTGGGTAGAAATTAAATATGGTAAAAATATATGTTCTATATAATGACATTGTAATTGCCCAAAAGTGATGTATTAAAAGATATAAATTGAATCCATGGAAACAACATATATTTTAAATTTTCATTAATGTGTTTCTTATGTTATATGATAAATTTTATAATCTTTAATGAATCCCCCAAAATCTACATTATATTTTAAAATTTTAAAATCAATTCTCTATAAACATGACTCACTTCTACCTAAAAATGGTGTTATTTTAATATTTTTAGTTATTTTCCTAATAAAATATTATAATACTTAATTTAATTTAATTTGATATGATTTGTGGAATATATTGGATTTCAATATATGGATCCCATATAAATTTCGTAGGAAGGTAATTCTCATTTCATATTCCAAATGAATCTATGATCATCTATCAATGCGATGAATATAAACTTCTAATGAAAATTCCTTCCATATTGTGGGTCTTGATACCAATAAATAAAGGTTGTATATCTGCCATGGTTGGGTAGAAATTCGACATTAAGGATACACCTATTATATGGGAGTTTTTTATGTTTCTTTAAAAGAATTATTAGGTCTTCCACAACATTATAATATTTAGATTTCAAAATAACTCATACAAAGTGTTATGTCTTTTTCAAAGATTCCTTAAAGAATTTACCTAATTGATTAATAGGAATTGAAGAAGAAACTACAAGATAATAATTAAAATGGATTCATATTCCATAGTTTGTAAACATTGGGTGCACATATTTGGTTTTTTGACAATAAAAATAGATCAAAGAGACTCAACATTATTATTAAAAACTTAACAAGATCACTATCAAGAAAAATTATCCCATTTATATTTAAGACTTTTTTGATAAACTATTTAGATCTCAATAATTTTCTCAGATTGATCTTCATTCTATATATCATCAATTGAGAGTCTGGAAGGAAAATATTCTCAATAAGGAATTATGTAAAAGTTATAGAAACTATGAGTTTACTGTGATGAATTTTGGTCTTAGTAATTCCCCCATTACCATCATTGATTTGATTAATATATTATTTAGAGGTTATCTTGATTATTTTGTTATCGTATTTATACATGAAATTTTTGTATACTAAAAGATAATGTAAGAATGGGGATGTCACTTAAGGATTGTAATAAAGAAATAAAAAAAGAGAATATTTAAGAAAAATTTTCCAACTGGGAATTTTGGATTTAGAAAGATTCATTTTTGGGTCACATAATATCAAGAGAGTGTAAATATTTGGAACAAGAAAAGACAGAAGTTATTGAAAGTTTTCCTAGACCAACAACTATAACATAGATTCATTGTTTTCAAGATTTTTATGAATATAATCTATGTTTTTTTAATGATTTATAATGATTATATAATCCACTCACCCATTTTACTGAGAAGGAAGTTAAGTTCATATAAATGGAGGAATGTGAATAGAATTTAATGGTTATGAATGGATGATTAGTTAGTGAACCTATTATCAGAAAAACTTGTTGTGGGTAAAGGTTTTTGATATATAATGATGCATCAATAAAGAGAATAAGATGTGTTTTCATGAAAAATTATATGGTGATATATTATGACTCATGACAGTTTAAAATCATTGAGAAAAAGTACCCAATATTGGATCTGGAGATTATTTTTGTATTTTTTTCATTAAAGATATAGAGGAATTAACTGTATGGGGAAATTTTATAATATATTATGATCATAAATTTTTAATATGAGTTTTCACTCAACAGGAGCGGAATTTTCTCCAATGAAGATGGTTAGAGTTGACTTAATATTATAGCTTATCAATAAATTTCCACCCAGGGAAAGAGAATTTGGTGGAATATTCTTTGAGTATAAAGTAACATTATATCCAATCTATAATGAGGATAAAAAAATATACAATATTTATGGATTTTCAATGTATGGATCTAGAAATTTTAAAGGAAGGGGCTAAATCCTATTTAGATTAAATGAATGTTTCACCATCTATAAAAGTAAAGATTTAGAAAGAACAGAATGAAGATGTAGAGCTATAAAAAATGGTTGGAAAGTTCCTAAGCTCAAATTTTCTTGTGATAGAATAACAAGGTTTAAAAAATCTATTTCTATCCCTCACATAGTAAAATTAAATAATTTGATATTGTTTAAGGCTTATAGTTCATCAATCTTCGTTCATACTAGAAGAAAAAAATATGTATACAGACCTAAAAGAATATTTTAAGTGGGATGAAATGAAGTTATATATTGCACAATATTTTTCTTGGTCATTGGATTGTAATTAAGTAATTATTTAGAGGCAGAAGTATAAATTGATGTTACATCCATTTCCCATACTATAATATAAATGGGAAAATATCACCATGGATATTATTATCAGACTTCCAAAAACATCTAAAATTTATAATGTTATATAGTTTATAGTTTATTGCCTTACAAATTCAGAGCACCTCATTTCTATTAGATAATATTTATCCCTTGATCTTCTTTCTAGAATATATATTAAGGAATTTTTAAGATATAATTTAATACAACTTTTCATTAAATATTATTGTGGTCTGAATGTTAAATCGATGTTCTATAGAATTCTTCAGTAGGCTCGGACTATATAGTTATATTTCAGCACTACTTATCATACTCAAATATATTATCGATATGATAAGAAAATAATAACTATATAAGACATCTTTAGTTACTTATATATGTATTTCAGAGCTTGTTGGGATCAATACCTAACTTTGGTAGAATTTTTCTATAAAAAGCTTTCACTATAGTGTTTAGATGGATCCTTATTAATCCCTATATGGTAATAAGTGAAGAACTCAAGATGATGGAATAAATTTTGGGGAATAAATATTTTTGTACCTAATTTAGTTGAGGAAATTATAGATAAGTTATTAAACAATACAAAAGAGTAGCATAGAGTCTACAAAAAGGTTATGCTGACAATCGAAAAAAACACACAGAGTTTGATGGGGTGATAAGGTATTTTCTAGAATATCTCCATAGAAATGGGTAATTTTATTTATAAATAATTTAAAACTAATAACTAGGTATATCATTCCTTCTAAAATTCTTGATTAATTTGGGAAGGTATCATAGATATTGGCACTTCCACCGAATCTCTCTCAACTTCATGATTTGTTCCATATATCTCTCCTAAGAAAGTATATAATTGATACTCCACATGTTCTAAACTCAGAAGTCACCCTAATGGAGAAATATATTTCTTATAAATAATAATCGATAGAGATTGTGGATCATAGATAATGAGATCAACGAAACAAGACCATTCTCTTGGTTAAATCTTTATAGAAAAACCATCAATTGGAGGAGGCTATGGGAACATGAGGATGTGATGAGGAAGAGATACCCTCATATATTTATATCAGAGTAAAAAATTTGATGGTAAAATTAATTTTAATGTGGCTATAATTTAACAACAAGATATTTTTAATAAATATTTATCTTAAAATAATTTTATTTCTTTAATAGAATGCGTTGAACGCAACCATGAGTTTAAATGAAATGTGTAATATTATATTTCCATTCTAATTTACCCATTATTTTTATGTGAATAAATATAAAAAACTAATTTATGAAATAAATATAAATTTCCAACTCAATATGAATTTATTGGTATGTTTTTATTAAATAATCACACAATTTATAGTAATGTCACTTTATTCTTCAAAAAAAATTTCATTACAAATGTTCTTTTCTTGTTTTTATGAATGAATATTAATTTTTAGAGGGTATATAAAATGGATTTGAAAAAATTAGTTTCATTTTTTAATTATTAATGTCAAAAATATCTTAAAATTATTTTTTTATAATTTTCTAAAAATGTTTATTTTTTAAGAAATAATGAAAATATTGATTTTTATTAAAAAAATGTATCTTCTTTTAAAGTATTTACAAGTTAAATTATGTTTTGGATTAGTTTAAAATTATAATTTTTTAATTTTAATTTAAAATAATAAAATTATGTTGCTTAAAATTATTTTATACATAGACTTTTTATAAAAACATTTTATGGTTTAAAATGGGTATTTTAGGAAAAAACTATTTTTCTTGAAATTTTACTATTTTTATTTTAAATTAAATTATTTAACTTATATGTTTTAAATTTTGAAAAAAATTATAAAAAATTATATCCATATTTATCAAATTTATTAAATAGGTTCCTTTTATTTTTGTCCAATATGAATAGTTACCTTGATAGATTTTATTACCATGGTAAATGGTAAATTGGGTAATTTATGAAACAAATAAAATGATAAAGACTTTAAAATAACCATAACATGTTAAAAAATTATTGGATGAATATAATTAGACCCTTAACACATAAGGAACTAAATTTAGTTGTTTAATGGACACTTTTCAATGAAAATTTCAAATATAATACTTAAATCAAAGAAAGTTACAAAATGTCAATATCTTTGTCTTTAATATACCTTATATGTCCACATGGGAGAAAAATGTGTTAGGAAGGAATATAATTGTATGTTTTAACTTAATAAACATATATTCACAAAAAAAAATTAATTTGGGATTTTTGGGCCACTCATTTGTGATTATGATATTTATAATATTTTATTAAATAAAAATTTAGATAACGTGAAAATCATGTTTTAAATGCTATTTTTTTAATATGGGATTACCCAAAGGATTTACTTGTCTATAAATATTATTATGAAGGGTTGAATATTTATATTCATCGTGATATTTTTTTAGTTTCTAATGATGAAAAATTATATTAAATAATTAAACAACATCAATACAGTAAATAATATTTTAATGGAAATATCAAATACCTTTTATTACAAAGATTTAAATACATATAATTTGAAATAATTAATATAATAAAAATATTTTACAGATGTATTTTATCTTTTATGGATAATAATAAAATATATTTTTCTAATTTAACTTGTTATGTTTCTATTTTTAATGTCCAACTAATGAATAATGTCAAAATTGAAACGAATGATATTTTATCAAAATATAATTTCATTAAATTATTTAAAAGTAATAATAAATATTAGAAAATAATATTAAATTATATTGTGGTATAAAATGTTATAAATGGTTCATTTATAATCTAATTTATAATGCATTTTTAAAAATTACAATAGTGCAATATTGAAATATTTGTTATCATAGTTAAAATTATAATTGGTTAATTATAGGTTAAAAAAGATATGGTTTAAAATAATTCCATAACCTGTAGAAAATATATTTTTGTTGGGTATTACTATCTTATCACATCTTATCTTCTGATCTAAGGAATTTTGGAGGTATTTGGACTGATATTTAATTTATTATATATTAATATTTTATGAAATTCCAAAAGTGACTCTCACCTCAATTATAAAACGGAACCTCCTCTCTCACTACTTCACATCACATTAAGCCTTCAAGCATAACTATCCAGAAATACTTTATCATCTAAAATTACATATACACATTCTATAGGTTCAACTCTATTCAAAAGACCAACCCTAGTTTCCCTAAGAGGATATATTAATAATGTTATCCAGAGAAGAGGTAATCGTTTTTACTGACTCCTTCATGATTATTTCTTATTCTACATAATCTTCATGTTTTATACATTATAAAGTATTAAATCCAATATAAACTATAATATTATACATTACTAAAATTATCTAACAACCATATTCCACCTTTTATCTATCCTATGAAATAAAAATCACCATGTGTTCATATTTATGACTTATTGTCTCCATATTGTGGTGTATTATATTTTTCATCACCACATAATTTGTATGGTTAAAATAAATAAATATATATATATATATGAAAATTATAAGATTTTTTTATTCTAGAAAAACATTAATATACCATCTTCTTCCTTACCATTTCACCATTAAGCGAATGATATCATCACTCATTTGTATATACGGTCTACCATCTCCACGATGTGATGGGAATCATCTTCCATGTTCATAATTAAATAATTAATATATAAATGTATATAATGAATAATTATGTTATATTTTACAATAATATAATTATGTCAATCGTATAATTATATCCTATGCACAAGAACAACGAATTATATGACAAAATATGCATAAGAAAATGAAATAGTTAACACTGGAAAGAAGGGTAAAATTGAAATATTATTAACAAACTAGTGAAAAAATGATATAAAAGGATTATAAAAGATATAATAAATATGAATATAGTTATATTATAAATTATTAATGTTCATTAAACCATTATATAGGAGTTTTAGATACATAAAAATGAAATTAAAACTTATGTAAGGGTTACTTTCGCAAGCTTGTTATTATTTGGGATTGTTTTCAAGTAATTATATATTGGGGTATAATTATCATCCATTTATATGTTTTATTAAAAAATACCAAATATTTTTATTGTCTTTGAAAAAAACAATAGATTTTATTTTACACATGCTTAAATGTTTACAAAATCGTTTGAAAGGAATATTTTGTCATTTTCTAAATGAGGTTCCAATAACATTTCCTACAAAAGTATAAATGGAACATTTTTTATAACATATACGACATGAACGTATTTATCTATTTTCATTAAAAAAAATATTTGAATATTACCTTTTAATCTAATATGTTATTCTACAATGAAAATTTTTTCTTTAAAATTTTCACCGTAGAAAGGAAATTCTCTTCAAGAAAAATTTCTAGTGATCTCTCAAATTTATTTTCCATCTATGTTAACATTATTTGATGTTACTTATATATTACATGGGAAATTTTTTATGAATATTATCCCTGTTATTTTTGATTAGTTTATTCATATTACTTTATGATAAGTATGAAAAACGTCTCTTTTCCATGGGTTATGCTAAGATAAAATGTTTATGAAACCCGTTTCTTTTCATCAGTTCTGATATGATAAAGGAATTATGTTCTTGTGGAATACATATGTATGGATTTCATTATGTGATCATTAGGACCTATATCACCCTCAAATTCATTCTTTAATGATTTAAATCTCATGGTATAGATTATACTATAATGGGAATTGAACCTGGTACATCAATACATGACTAGAATGGGAGTAAATTTGGTTTTGTAAGGTACTTTTCCCACCATGATGTTCTTGGGATTCTGCATTGAATAATATGAATATGATTCTATATGCTTATTTTTATGTCAAAATTTAATTTTTTATGTTATAATTCCATTAATTATGTTGTTTATAATTCATATCTTATGAACTTCCATGATTTATTTCAAATCTAAATATCATGATCCTTGATTTGTAGGATATAATTTTAAAATGTTATTTTAATGTTCTTATGAACATATGCTTATTTTATCATCCTTGATTACCCGTAAAGATAACCTAATCTCACCCTTTATTATTATTTTTTCCGATGAATATGAAGAAAGTTATTAAGTAAGATGTGTTAAAAGAGGTTCTAGTGATGATGGAATATATAGGAGACAATGTTGATGTTTTATCAATCGGTTGTTTACATTTCTGAGTTTGCAAAGGCACAAAAACTACAAGGTTCTAGAATTATATTTTGGGGTTATGTAATTAATATAATTCAATTCATATTTATTTCCTATGTATGAAAAGTATGGGGAATTATATGTGCTCTGCCTAGTCCCATTATGTAATGATTATAGGGATTCTACCCAGATTCTATCATTCTTGTTGGTCTTTGACCTGAATTTTTGTGACTATAACATGGTTATATGGTTGTGGGTGTCATGGTCATAAGATATTCTTAGAGATATCAAACAATATGCTGAAGTAGTTTATTTTACTAGTGTTACATGGTTGTGGTTGGCATGGTCGTAATATAGGCATAGAGATAATCTGGCATGGATCTGAAGAAAGTTGTTGTTGTAGTTTATTAATTATTGAATTAATTAATACACATATTTAGTGAATTGTTACATATAATTCTTAACAGAATGGTTAGATAAGACATTGTGGTTTCATCTTAATGAATTATAATCAAACCCTATTTTGACCTCTGTTTGGTACCCCAGAAGATTACGTGTATGTAGGTTTTCGAAAAGGGAAAGAGTCATTTTTATTGATTACTTTCTTGCTAGATGTGATTGAGTTTGGAGGTTGGGTGGCATGTGGTTTGGGACTAGGTACTTCTGAGTCTTCTAGTCTTTTAATTTTATTATTTCTAGATTTATATTTAGTTCTATTTTAGAATGATGTTACATTATTCCTTTATTATTTATTGGATTATTCAGTTGGCTCTTATTTTTATTTTCCTCTATGCCTAAACATTATTTTCTTTAATTTATATTTTTTTCTTTTCTGCTATTATGACACTTAATAATAGGTAGTATAGTCTCCAATATACATTTCACACCCTCTCTACTAGTCGATGGACTATGGAATACTAGGAGGCACACTTGAGCTCTCGTAACAAACCATTTTTTGTCCATTTGAGAGAGTTCCAGATTGGTGGATGTTACAAAGTTATATCAAAGTAGAAGGTTTTCATTTTTAATTCATAATTTTTTTTCAAAAGGTATAAAAGATACTAGGATGTGTTGTACATGGTAACAAGATTATACATGGGAGTATCATATGCATGTATACAGTGAAATTTGAGTGCCAAGGGATGGGATTGTTTTTTATGTTGTGTTCTTGTTTCAATTGATGTCTTTTCACATTTGGTAATTCACATGTTATGTGATGTTATTGTTTTATGATATTACTATTTCATGAGATTTATACTTGGGGCCTGGTATGGCTTGAGATAAGAATAAATGTATCATAATTTGAACATATAGATATATTATGATTTATGGTTCATGATAGGGGCATATCTATTTTTTCATGTGATATATAATTACCTGTTGAACTGTAATATGATATATCTATTTCATTGAAATAAAAAATAATTAATTGTCGTGTCGTGTTAAAAAACATGTATTCCATGGTTAGAGAGACCATGAGTATGTGGTTATTCATTGTAGTCACCTATTGAGGTTTCCCGTATTGTATCCAGGGATCAAAGGTGTGTTTTTTCCTTGTAGATAAAAATGCATCATCATCATATTCAACATGAGCATCGGGATAGTGGAAATCCAAACACTTTGAACACATTTTATCCCAATATTCCTATAGTTCTTGATTATTATAAGGGTGTTCATCTTCGTGATATCTTCCTGAGGTTCATGCGATCCATGGAAAGGGGTATTTTTCATAACATTCCTTTTATGTTTGGGAAGAAAGGAGAGTTTCATCTACAATACCCACCATTGTTTATTGGGGAAGGAGCAACACATATGGATGAGTTCTTGATCAGTTTAGTTTAGATGATCTTTAAGCATCTTGAGACACCCTCAAATAGTAGGGTAAATCTTACGGTATAGATTCTTTGTGGCCCTCCCAAGAATTGGTGGCATTTTATGGAGGAATATGGGTAGCAAGATGAGCTATCATGAATGGAAATCAAGATGAATTTCTAGATCCATTTCTATCCCATGACATTTGTGGATGAAAAATATGGTGAGTTAATGCATCTGAAGATTAAGGGCCTGTGCGTGTTGGACTATGATAAAAATTTCACTAACCTACAAAGATTTTAACTATCTTTTAAAGCTTATGAAATCTCTGTGGAAATTGTTTTTAGTTTGGTCTTCACTAAGACATCTAGTCATAGGTAAAATAAATTTCTTAAGAAGCTTTGAGTACGTGACGAACTAGGAACTCATCACAGAAGGGAATATGAGAGAGGCACCGATAATCGGTCAAGCTATTTTAGTGGGGTGATCTGGGAGCTCTTCATCAAGTGGAAAGAAGAACCTCTATGACAATTTTCACCAAGGTATTAGTTGGAAGAGTAGTCAGGGCAGTGGAAAGACATCTCAAGACCATGTTTTGCGTCAGTGATATTAGTGCAGAAAGTTTGACCCCAAGCGCCCGTAGTTTCATTACCCTACAATCGAGTGTCATTTTTTGAAAAATGGTGACATGTTCACATGTTTTTTGAAAACATTCTATAATATACCAATGGTCAAGGATCATGATAGACAACTGACTTTAGAATGGGATTAGGTGCCCCTACATAGGCTGGTAGCTAGCGTTCCAGCATCCATTCAAGTTGAGGTATAGGAAATGGTACAATAGTTCTGGAGTAGCTATATTAGAGAAGGGAAATATTTTAGGTAGTCAGACTGGTTCCAAGTGCATAGGGACAAGTAAGATGAATGTTATATAGAATACTTCAGTTATCAGGTATGTAAGGACATCTACAGTTAGAGGTAAGGTACTTATATCTTCAACCTTTCTTTGGGTTTACATTAATACAAGAGAATCATGTGATTCTCTATCTCTTCTATTTGAAAACGTTTTTGGAATTTATGTGAAAACCTTGGATGGTTCTTTGACAATCCTCACATCATTGGGAGCGTGCTCAGTGAATATCAAATGTTGCAAGGTGTGTTCTCTAGATATTTTTTGAGACTGTTTGTTTTGGAACCATTTCTGTGCTAAAAATGATAGCCTTTTACTTGATTATTTTCATGGATTGGTTAGTTAAATATAATTCCCATATCAACTTTTATAGGAGGATAGTTACCTTTATATATTTGAATAGAGGTAGTTATTTTTACCAAGGTGAGTGGGATCTTTAGGTTGGTCATGTATGACCAATTTAGTGCATATTACATTGTCTCGTAGATCATATTACTAGTATTTCTCTAGGTAATGGTGGAATGTTGCTGGATTCTATTCCTCAAGTGGTAGAATTTTTCTTGGATTTATTACCAAAAGATTATTAGGGATTACCACCCAAGTTATAGATAGAGTACACGATTGAGTTGGTACCAGGATCAAAGCCAATTTCTATCCTCCCATACAGAATTGAACCAGTAAGTCTTAAGAGTTGAATGTTTAGTTGGAAGACCTATAATATAAAGGCTTCATATGAACTATTATATTTTATTGGATTTCTCTAGTTTTCTTCACTAAGAAGGTTGATGGGTCTTTTCCCTTTTCTGTGGATTTTCTGAGGTTGAACCAGATGACAGTCAAGAACCAGAATCATTTTCCATGTATTCAAGATCTTTTAGGTCAGTTGAGAGGTTTTAAGATCTTCTCTAGGATCTATTTGAGGTCAAGGTACCACCATATAAGTGTGAGACCAACAGACATACCTAGACTACTTTTAGGGGTAGGTATTTCATATTTGAATTCATAGTGATGTTGTTTGGGTTGGCTAATGCACTGGTGGTATTCATGGACTTAATGAATTTGATATTTCATCCTTTTTTGGAATAGTTTGGGGTGGTTTTTTTCATGGACTTATCAGTTTAATCCTAGTCAGTAGATGATAATATCAAGCATCTTGACATCATCCTAAGTGCATTGAGAAAGCATGATCTTTACTCCAAGCTAAAAAAAATGTATTTTATGGATTAATAATGTTTACATATATGGCCTTGTAATCTCAAAGGTAGGATTTTTGGTTGACCCATATAAAGAAATAGCTTTGGTATCTTGGGATTATCCAAATAATATATCTGAGATTTAGATATTTCTAGGTTTAATAGGTTATTATCACCACTTTATACATGATTTCTCTCATTTTCCAACACTTGGGATAACCATGAAATGGGTGAATTTTAATTCTTTTCCTGATTTAGAAAGAGATTTTAGGGACCTAAAAAGTAAGTTGACCTCAACACCTATCCTCACATTACATGTTCCAAGTAAATTATATATCATGTACTATGATGCATCCAGGTTTGGACTTAGAGTAGTTCAAATAAAGGAGGATCAAGTGCTAGATTAAGGCTACAAATAGCTGAGACCATATGAGAGGAATTACCCTACTAAATATATATAGATAGTAGCAGTGGTACATGCCCTGATATGTTGGAGACAAAATCTCATAGTTGAGAGGATTGTTCTATATATGGATCAAAAAATTATCAAGTTCAACTTTTCTTAATGGGACTCGAACCTTCATCATGGGAGGTGGGTCAATTATCTATTTTATTTTGACCATGAATTTTATTTATAAACCAGTAAATGGAAATGTTGTTTCTAAATACTTGATTAAAATGAAATTGATAGAGGTTTTATGGGACTCTTGTGAAGAGTGGAAGATAATGGACCTCTTTGTAGACATGCCTCTAGATGTTCGGGAGTCTAAATGTCAAGTTACTCTGACTTCAACATTGATTTTGCACATGGATTTGGAATATATTAAGACCCGGTATTTTTTAATCCAGAGGTCTTAGTTTTGAAAGATAAATTATATAGTTGGGAGACACCATCAGGATGGTCTCTTGACCATTTAAATTCTCTTCTTTTATGTAGATGAGTATGGGTTCTTATGGGATTACGTGAGGAGTTGATGAGGGAGTTTCATGATTCTAGGTGGACAGTGCAACCTTATTTAACAAATATGTATTGTTACCTTCATATAATATACCAATAATCAGGAATAAATAATTATATTGAATTCTTCATGGGTAGATTCTTCACTTCTTAGTAGGTGAATTTCAATCATCTGAGACCCTCCTATCTTTTGTAGCCTTTTCCCATTCTAGAGTGGAAGTGGGATTATGTCACAATGGATTATGTGATATTATCACCTAGTAAAACCTGTAAGAATTATGTTCTATGGGTTTTTTTGGATCAATTGACTAAGGTGGAACACTTCATACCTATTAGGGAAACCCTCACAGTTGATGATCTTGAAAATATTTACATGTGTGATGTGTTTCAGTTGAATTGTTTTCTAAGGATTACCATTTTAGAAAGATATCTCAATTTCACTTCATGTTTTTTTAAGGGTCTTTAGAAGGTTATGGGATAATGGATTCTTTTGAGCATAGCTTATCATCCATATACTGGTGGTTAATCTGAGTGGCCTATTCAGTTTCTCAATGATATGTTACGAGCCTTTATTTTAGATTTTCATGGTTCATGGAATTAACATATGGAACTCATAGAGTTATCATTTAATAATATCTCCCTATAATCGAACCAAATGGAACCTTTTGATGTTATTTATTGTATTTTGTTATATTGAAATCTTTGTGGGTTAGAGGAAGGTGAGTCAGCACTTGTTGGGCATATCTCAAGCATGAGACATCAAAGTAGGTTTTCTTAAACAAACAGTGGTAGTTCACTACGTATAGTAGGCCAGAATTGTATACTGGCCATTATAGATTAAATATAAAATTCAAGTTTAGTTATAATGTATTCTATTAGGTTTCACCTAGGTTAGGGAAACATCATAACGGGAAATAGGTAATGATATTGCCCATATTTATTAAAACATTTTAGAAAGTTGAATGGGTCAGCCGAGTGACATACAATTTATCCCTTCCATAGTGATACAGTTTCTTTCCCGAAAAGTTCTTCATGTTACAACTATGGAAATTTCATGCAGGCCCTACCCATGTGATAGATGTAGAAGATGTCGATTTTTGTGTTGATTCATCCTTTGAGGACCATCTAATATAGATTTTGGGTCGTAGTGGGAAATATCTTCATGTTAGTACAATACCATCGGTTCGAGTGAAGTGGTGTCATGGAAAAATTTAAGAGGTGACCTAGGAGATAGAATCTAATATGTTAACATAGTGTACATAATTGTTCATTGAAACCTCACAGTGATGCTTGGAGCTACTCGAGGATTAGCTATTATAAGGTGAGGGTTGTAAGATCTTTTCTTTTTATGGTATTCATGTCTCTTAGTTTTTAATTATCATTTCTTTCAGTTTCATTTTATTCATGGATTTATATATTTTGAATAATAATGGTCTTGTGTTGTGAGGAATCTTGATAAAACCAAATAGGATTCGTGTGTAGAGTCATTTTTTTGGAAATTACCTAAAGTTGAGGGATGTATGCTTGTTTGAATTAATCGAGTCAAGGTAAAAATTGGTTAAGTGTTTCATGGGTTCTTGGTAGGTCTAGAAGTTTTAAATGTGGTTCATGTTATGTAAAGGGAAATGGGGTGAAATATCATCTATTGAACATTTACATGTCATGAAAATGGATTAAATTTCATGTAATTATTCGGGTGTTTTAATAAAATAAATCTCAAGAGATGGGTTTTTTGGTGTATCCTATTAAAAATATTTACATGACGTATATCTACATTACACACCATGTGATTCCCTGACCGTTTATTTTAAATTATGTTTTTTAGTTGAATTTTCTTCTAATTTTTTTAATCTATTATTCTCTCAAAAAAGGGAAACCCTCCAGAAAAATTTGGAGTTCAAACCTCCCTTCTTGATGCCTTGATAATTCATTTGATCCCAGGTAAGTGTTTTGGTCTAGTTTTTTTCCTTCTCTTCCTTGGTTCTCCAACTATTGTAGTGAAATCCATTAACTCTGTGAATTGTTAGTTTTGATCTCTATTAGTTTTGATTTAGGATTATTTTTTGATCATACACACCTTCTTCCTTCTATGTGTTTTATTTTTTATGTGTTTTTGGATCATAAATTAAAGGTATGGGTCTAAATCATAACCCTATGGATTGATAATTTCCAATTTTCTACAATATTCTGATTTCTCCATTGTAAATTTCACCCCAAATAATTTAAATAAATGAGTAAGATTATTCCTTGGAGTCATTTGTTATCGATTGTCTTCTAACCTATCTTCTGGATACATATTGGGTGAGCATGCCATTACTATAATTTAATTGGAAATTATCATAAATTGTGTACATCATGATGAGAGACCTTGAGTTATTTCTTAATATATAATCCATAATTTGAAGATTATTTTATATCTTATGAATATTAATTAATTAAAATTTAATTGAAACTATTATATGAAAGATAAATGGTTATTTTCATAATTAACCATTTATATTTATGATGTGATATTTCGATATCCATGATGTCTGAAAGTACTTGTGTTCCATGATGAAATGCTTATATATCAGTCTTGTCCTTGAAACATGTACACTTATATGTAATGTTGTTGTTATTGAGTAGTATAAGCTCAATCTCATGGTGTAATTATTATAGAAATTGGTCTCTACCTAGTTCAATGTTGTAATTATTATAGGGCTTTGACCTGGATGTTGTAATGCTTATAGGGATTGGCCCAGAATTTTGGGATTATACCTTGGTAATATGGTGGATGGTGTAATGGTCATAGGACATGCATATAGATATTCTGGCAAGGTGTCAAAGAATTTTATTTTACCAATTTTATATGCTTATGGTTGGAATGATAATAAAACAATATCAGAGATATTCTAGTAGGGATCCAAAGTACGTTGTTGTATTGTATTAATTATTGAATTAATTAATACACTTTTTTATCACTTTATTACATACACTTATTATTAGACTAGTTAAATTAGACACAGTGGTGTCAACCTACTAAGTTATACTCAAAACCTATTTTGACTACTGTTTGGAACCTAAACATATTATATGGATACTGGTTTGGGAAATAAAAAGAACATTGTTGTTGATTGCTTGCTTGTTGGAGGGACTGGAGTTTAGAGATGGGAATGATGTCTTGATTCGGACTAGAGACTTTTGAGTCTTTATTTGAGTCTAGTATTCTTTTAATTTTATTGTTTCAAGCTTGAAATTTAGTTATATTTATTTATTCCATTACATTATTCCTTTATAATTTATTGGATTATTCCATTGGATCTTACTGTTGTTTTCCTCTATGTCTAAACATTGATTTCATTCATTTATGAGGTTTATTTTCTAATACTATGAATATTCATACCAAGTGGTATAGTCTCTATACTATACATTTCATAGTCCTAATACAATTTGGAATCCTTTGTAATATGGATAGATGCACTTGAGGTCTCATAACCAACCCTTTTTTGATACATTATAGAGTGATAGATCAAGGGATGTTACATCATTTGAATCGTTACATGTTTAAAAATATTACTTCTTGGTTGAATAAGGGTTTTTATATACATATATATTATATATCCTATGTGTTTTTTTAGGATTTGTTTAAAAATATTTTCAAATGAAATTTTTATAGTAGTTTTCTAACATAGATTTTTTTATTTAATTTCAAAAAATATATTTTGGGTAATGTTGTTTCTCATGGATTATATAATAAAACATAAATATTTTGGAATTTTTTTATAAAAGAGGGGTTTTTATTTTAATTTTTAAAATATTTCTTTTCTTTTTATTGGTGTGTTAATTTTTTTAGAAGTCTTAGTGGTCATGTGATTTATCTTGATTATGTGGTTTATAAAGAATATCATAGGTATGGAAACAATGTTCTGTAATTTTAATGACAATATGGGTGTGCCTATGGTCAAAAGATGGCTTGATCCACACAATAACTGGGAGAATGATGATATTTTTGGTTGGGTTTCAAAAAATAACATGTGTTTATTCCCTTTTTAACTACTATTAATAATCATTTAGTTATATATTGAGAGACAACATAGTTTTAACTTTTTATTGGTCTAATTATATAGATGTAAAAATTATGGATCATTACCTAAAAATATATTATTTATTATAATGATCCTTGAAAACCATATCATTCATTTGAAAGAGTTTTTTTTGAATATTATATATATTTTCATATTTTGGTTCATGAATATGACTTAGGGTTGAATGTTTCATTATTATTCCCTTTAAGATTGATAGATACTACTTATTACTAAATGGGTGGTTAGTTTTCCTTTGAAATTATTATTTCTATATTTCTTTTATATATGAGGAGGTTTTTTCTATGAAAAAATTTCAATAAAATATTATGGAAATGTTTTATAGAAACATTCATTAACTATCCACGTTTAGATTACTTGTTTTTGGAATTATTTTAGTGACTTTTCGAAATATTACTTAGTTTTTACCCACCACCTACTTATGAATTTTAGTGAACATGTAGATGTAATTATATATGATACAGGATGATGGAAGATTTTTTTCCACATCAGTAGATAGTGGTTGATTGATGATATATATATGACAAGAGGGTCCTCATAGATTGGTTATTTAGTTACATTACCATTTTTTGGAATATTTTTTCTTTTTTATTTTGGTTTTAAAACCCAATGACTTTATTTAATACATTATTTATACATTAAAATATAATGAAATAGTTTTTCATTATATAAATTTATATTATATTATTCTTCAAATTAAATTCATTCCATAGATATTTATTTTATCTCTTATCACTAGTTTATATACACTGGAAATTGGGAACATGATTAAGGCATTCTGAAAATCTACATAGGGTCTTGGGATTTAGGTACTCAAATCAGGACATTAAAAATGGTATCACTCCATGGTTATGTCCTAGGATGTTTATGAGATTTTAGAAATTAGATTTTTGGTAAAATAAATGTATACATAAAAAGATATAGTTGGATATTTAATGAAAATATTTGATTTACAAGGAATTTTTAAATGAATAAATGTTGGTGAAACTCATGTTTCTAGTATGGTTAATAATTTTACCAGGACAGGCTAAGATATTAATTTTTTAATGAATCCTTGTAGATATGATATAATAATATCCCATTAAAATTAATTTTAAAATAGATTTCGTTATGGATTTTATATAACTCAATGAATGTTTCCATTAAAAAGTTAATTGAAAATTATATAGAGAATAAGACTTATTTTATTGTTCTAGTTTTTTTAATAACTAGTTAAAATAGTGATTTAAATATATGTATCTTATAATATAAATGTGGTTATTTTGTATTATGGATGTTATATGATAATTTTATAATAATGTCTCCTAAAACAATCTTTATTGTGGTAGTACATGGATTTGTAGAAATAGCTCATGTAGATCCCCATCTCATACTCAGGATTTTGAATACTATCCAATAAATATGTATAGAATCCTATTAATATAGTTTAAGGGAATCTGATAAGGTTTTAGGGTTTTGAAGAACGAATCCATTGTCATTTATATGTGGTGTTTGAATGGAATTTTCAAACTAATTTATTGTTAAAATATAAAATATATCTTTGTTCTTATCAATACCAAATAATTAAAAGTTGTTTTACATATGATATTTATTATATAAACTTAATCAAAGGTAGTTAATATGATAATAGAATCAAAATATTATAATTATTTTTTCTATAAGGGTTTTCAAAATCGATTATATTGGAAATAGTGTCCACAAAAATTTTAGTGATAAGATGCTAGATAATTTCTAAAGTTCGTGATACAAAATTTGATGGTGATGAAATATATATGCATGTTCATTGATCTCATGTTTTTTATGCTAAATAAGATATAAAATAAAAATCTTATGAAATATATATTTTAAATATTTATTAGACTTGATAATTAATCAAGATATCATTTTCAAAAGTTATCTACTTTTGTAGAGGTTGTAAGTACTGTTGATATGGAATATTATGACATAGAATAAATAAATAGTAATATAAAAATCCCTATATAACCAAGTAAATTGAATAGTTCATTCTGTGTATCTAAATAGAAAAATATATATTATACAATTATTCCTCTATGATTTCATTCGGTTCTTCTCGAGTTGGGAAGTCATATATTTGTTATATCTATGGGGAGATGGGTACAAAATAGACTCATTGCACTATTTTCTATAACCTAGTCAAAAAATTTATAAAAGGGATCACTTGATGAAGTTTTATCATTTTTTCACTAGATAGGATAGTTTATAAGTGTCTTATCTAAGGCATGGATCTCATATGTCAGTATATAAGATAATTTAGTTTGGGACTGAAATCAATTAGAAGATGTAAAACCATAAAAGGATATAGGATGACTCTCTACAGCTGAGAAACTGGAAATAGAATCTAATGTTAAGAAATTATTGTTAACAATGTGATTTGTTTTCTAAATTTAATCTACATATTTACTACTCTATTCAATTCCAAATAATCACATTGATTTAAATTTTTAAAAGCAATATTAATTTTTGGATATGATATTGAGATGATTCATTATACATTGAAAATTAATACCCTATTGGGAGTGAAGATGGTCGAGTATTCATGTGTTTATAATTAAACATTATGATAGGTTATGTGGAATCTGTATGGGAATTTTGTAGTCCGTAAAATGAAATCCTATGAAATATTTATCAAGATGAATTGTATTATCAAATATAGGTCTCACAATGATAGTAATAGTTAAAAAGGGTATTATATTTCACCTAAATTTGTTGTGTATTTGTTTTGATAAGGGTGGGATGTTATTGCATGTTAAAAGCATCCAATTTTCAAAAATATTAGATTAATATCGATTCATTTTTAAATTTTAGTTCTTATAACCTTCAAGACTAGTTTCTATATGAAGTTATATGTTTTTGTTGATATATATCCTAATGTTTCTACTTATGATTTATTAGGGTTACACATTAAAAAATATGTCATTTTTGTAACACACCAGCCCTAGATGCCTGGATCTGGTACATAATTTTTTCACATTGGCATGATCATAAGAAATCAAATACTGAAGGACCTAATAGTTTAGTAGCATTGAAAAAACTAGATATAAATAGTATTTTTTACATTATATCTTGAAATAAAAAACAAAATATTAAATCCCTTGAAAAATTATTAATCCCTTTTCTCTTCCCTAAAGTTCTGTCATAATGTAAATATTTTCATCCTAGGGAAGATGAAACATAAGTAAGGGGTGTGCTCAGATGCTCAGTAAGGATAAATAATACATAAGAATCTATAATAAATAATAATAAACTTTTGAGGAAAGTTGTATAACAAAAACAAAAGACTTTTAAAAAATTCATGAGAATAAATGGAAATAATATATCATATATTTGTATAAAATATACACATTTATATTATACTAGTCGAATAATCACTTAAAATATCAATAACTAATCTCATAAAGATATAATGAATAATGTTGGACATCTTAAACATACTGTCAAGGCTTCATCTAAGAGACCGTACATAATCTGGTAAGATGATAGGAAAAACCAAAACCTATTGGTCTTATGAGACCTATTGATGCATCCAGGGGGAATAGAGTTCCCCACCCAACACTTACAATACATTCCTCTTATAAAATTGGTAAAACATAACCAACATAAACATTCATATTCAAACTGGCATATGAAATCTAAAAATATGAACCATAAGATATGAATGGTATAAAAATAGAACATAAAAATTAAAAATAAACCAAAAACCATTTAAAGAAATAATTTATATGAATTCTTAATATATAAATCTCAATTAAACAAAATATTCAACAAAGGATGTTGACATGGATGAAAATAATCAAATATAATCATTAAAAAAATTTGAGATAAACACCCATTTATTTTGAAATCAATTATTTAAAAATTCAATAAATTATAAATGGAAGTGTTATATTTTAAAATAGCCTTATAATATTTTAGAGGAAACTTCTTAATATTAAGGCATCATGACAGCGGAAAGATTCGATCAAGCCGTATAACTTAAAGAAAACATTCTTCGGATACTTTATCGAAAAATACCTAAAAATTACCTCGCAAGTAAAAACAAAACAATATTCCTTTCATACATATTTATAAACAAATTAACATGGGTAAAAATGTCTTTCATGTTTTGAAAATACATTTCAAATAAATTTTTAAGAAACATGAACATGGATGATATATATTTCCTAGTAAATACTTACGTATAAACAATCTCAGATAATAAAGAGATTTTGAAATTAACCCTTACTTTCACATTACATTAGTTGAGGTTGTGTTAACCTCTTTTATAATGGTTAAATAATATTATTAATTTATATCACAACTATATCCATATTTATGATATCATATAATATCAAGAATATCGTTTTATTAATAAGATTTCATTATTTCCATTGTTTCTGGTGTTAACTGCTTCATTTTCTAAGGTATATTTTTTTATGTAAGTATTATTTCTTATAAATAGGATATATTTTCTTTATATCCATATTTATATTAAGTTCATAAATATTATATTAACTCATCATGTAAATTGTTTTAATAATACAAGAATGTTTTATATGGAGGATGAATTTCATCACGTTTTGAAGATGGCAGGTCGTATGTACGCATGAGCGATGATATAATTCTTTAATGGTAAAGTGGAAAGTAAGTGGATATAATATCAATTTATACAGAATCAATATCATGCATTTATTTATTATGTATATCCTTTATATTCATTATTATACTCATTCAAATAACGTAGTGGTGAAAAACAAATTACACTATAGTGTGGAGACGGTAAGTTGTGTGTACGCACGTATAGTGATATTATTTTTCAAAGTATGGGTAAAAAGAACACTATAGTTTTCCAATAATCATAATAAAATATCATAATATATAATATACTTTATTAATAACTTTATTTTTGAATCGACATAGTAAAAAAATTAGAAGAAAAATGAACTTTGAAAGAGTTGATAAAACAATTACCTCTTCTTCAGATGTCTCTTTTTGATTTGAACAAAATTTATCCATAGAATGGATTTTATCCCAAATTATTACCTATATTATGAATTGAGGGAATTTATTTATGGTAAATGGGAAGGTTTTTGTCAACAAAAATGGATTTAGAGTTTTCAGTAAAAGATAAAGAGAGGATCCCTTTTATAAGAGGGTGGAGGGGCATTTTTAGAAACTCCAAACTATTAATTTAATATAAATTTATATTGGATTTAAAATAGATCCAACGTGATTTATTTCAATTATAAGATTATTATGGGTAAAAATATTCTCAAAAAATTAATTTTAGGCATGTTTAGATCTTGATATTATCTATATCTTTTGGTTTTAACTGTTGTTAAACAACATAACTCTTACCATGACAACTTGTGTTTTCACACTAGACGGCTAATATAATTACTATATAATTCTAGAAGAAACAAAATTAGATAATTTATCCCTTATATAACATATAAAATTTATTTTTCTTAAATATATATCTTTATAATAATTTATTAAATATTATTTATTTTAGAGTATCATTTATGTGAATTTTGGAACTATTCATTAGTTATATTTTTTAAAATATCATAAAAACATGATAACATTGAAAAAATACTTCCAATATATCTCTAACATATCTAATTTTTCTGTAAAAATTCATTTTTGTAATTAATTATGTAAAATTATAATTATTTTTTTATTTTTTATTTCCTTTATTTGAAATCTCAATTAATTTAATAATTATTGCATCATTAATATAAAATAATTTAATTAAATTATTTCCTATCTAAAATTTTAAAATAAATTAAAATTATGAATATATATTTCATATATTTCTAATTAATATTTATAGTTTAATTTATCTAATGTATAGCCCTATATTAAAAATTATTTAGTTATTAAAATTATGAATATGACATTTTTAACTTATGTTTATATAAAATATAATAAATGTCTTATTCTTACCCAAGTAGCTTAAAAAGATTGAAATTTTTCATTAAGGTTTATTTTTTCCTAAAACCACTTATATAATTTAAATAGGACAGTTTTTAGGGTAATTTCTTAATATTATATTATTATTCTTACGTTTAATTACTAGATTTTCCCTAAACTGTGGTAAGTAAAAAGGTTCCAAAGTTAATATTCAAAAAACAATTAGTTGTTCTTATTAGATTAAAAAATTAATAATAATTTTAACCATGTATTTTATTTTTCTAAAATTCAACTAAAAAAATTTTGAAAATTAAGTTTAATGTTAATCCTACAGATGTGGAGAGAAGGTGGGTAAAAGAGACGTTCAATAATTCAATAAATTGTTTTATCTAATTATATTATAAAAATGATTCAAGTGAATGAAATTTGATTAATATAATTATTATTAATCTAAATTATATTTAAAATAAATATATATTAAAATAATTATTAAAATGAAAAATCCGTTTTTAAAAAATAATGCAGTGTTTTTTACTATTCATCAAAATTTAAAAAAAATCACAAGAATACCAAAACATTACACAAAGATAATTTTGATATTCAAAATTCAAAAATAATCACTATTTTGAAAAATAAAATTTATAAATTTCATAACATGGTAAATATTATTCATAACCACTTTTTAAATTACTAGTTTTATAGATCATGGTGTTCTTGAACTCATTGTTTTGTGCAGTGCAAGATATTAAATTTACTTAAAAATGAAACATACCATATAATCTTGGGGTGTTACAAAGTTTCATATTGAGAATTTTTCTATAGTGATCCCAATTTATTTTCCTCTATATCACTTTTCATTAACAGTTTTTTGGGGTAAAATATGTAGTTAGATTAATTACAATGAAATAGATTCATTTAGTCATGTGTTTTTTATTAGGAAATACAGGTTTTGTTTTCTAAGAAATGTGATGGTAGTTTTTAGTTACGTATTTATTATCAAAAAAAATCAAGTAACTATACTGAATAAAAACCTTTACACTATATTAATATTTTTTTTGGATGCATTGAATGAATCTATTTTATTTTTTAACAAGGATCTTCAAATAAGATATAATAAATTGGTTTTATTTGAGAAATATATGTTAAAGTTGGATTTTATAAGTGTCTATAACCATTACTATTTATTTTTAATGTTATTTGGTGTGAAAAATTTGAATCCAATGTTCATTTAATTAATGAATTGAATATTCCACTTGTATTTTAAAAACATCATGGTAGTTTTAATAAATGGAATCTTGATTTTTTTAGATAAATATTTATCTTAAAAAATATATTGATGTTTTTTTGGGAATTCTACAAGATAATAATATATAGAAAATGTTCAATAAATGTAAATTTTAAATTCAAGATATGATATTTCAAAGAAATATGTTTTTGTTAAAAAAAATTCTATTGATTCTAATAAATTGGACATTTTAATATATTAGTAACTACTCATAACTTCTTCTAGATTCATAGTTTCCCTATACTTTTTTAGATATTACCTAATATTTATCAAAGACTTTTTAAAATTAGTTTCACTAATAATGGATTATACAGATAAAGTATTAAGTCGGAATTGGATGGGATGTTTTATAAGTAATTTTATGGATGTAAGAGGATATATACATACAATATATTTCTTACTCTAATGGAGTAGGGTGATGGATAAGAGGTATATTTTGATTCTTTAGTAATATTTTTGGGGATTGTACTTATGTAATAAGGTCTCTTAATTAAATATAGATCAAAATATCTAAAATTTAATTAAAATAAATATCAAACACATTATTTAGATATTATTTCATTATTCCATTAATTAAAGAGATGTATACATTACCCATTTGGTTAAATTTTCTTGTTATATACAATTTAAAATAGTTTGAGTTATATAAACTGACAATGGGATATTAATATGAAAAAACTAAAATGGAATTGTATCATTAAAACATTGAATTATATCTTCCATATTCGCCTAGAAAACATAATTTTATACTCCAAAAGGTTCATTTTATAAGTGATCTTGATACAAAAAAATTAATAAAAAAATAGAATAGTCTAAGCATTATAAGGGGGTTTTACAATGGAGGGAGTGAATATCAACCTATATATTTGTCTTTACTAGGGATTTTAAAAAATATGGGATCCAAGAAGTACACATCAAGCACATCATCATAATCCATCTCAATTACATGGTGTCAACTACTTTATTTTCTTTCTTGTAGGCATGTGATACAATAAATTTGAGAGGACTAGATACCTGAAGGAATTCGAGCTATTAGGGTATAACTCCCCATTGAATGCTCCAAGTTCTATCTTTAATGGAATCAAGAGTAAGCTTTGAATTAGACTCTGTCAATATATATATCCATTCATGTTGGGTATCATGATTAGTATAATGAATAATTCCCAATATCCCTTCTAAATCAAAAATATAATCCCAAGGTAGTGGTAGAAGCATCCTTTGATGAAACCACAATGTGCATGGAATACACCTCTACATTTAGAGGTCCTTGGAATTATAGGATCCACATCATTGACATTAACCATAAACCACAAAAAATGAAGGTATCTAACATATTGATATCAGAACCAATAGTCTTTTATATCTTCCTTTCACACCCAACAATAAGAAGATATTCATATCAGAAATTGTGTTATCTATTACACCTTTTTGTATTTTGTGGGAAATGAAAAAATACATGTGAATGGACATCATTTATTAATGAATGGATGGATTTTATTTATCAAAGAACAATGGGTTTTAGGATTTCAGTACATAGAAGATAATGGATGAATTCTCTACAAGAATCAATTTTTGTACCTATTCAATGTCGGGAGAATTAACAATGGAGACAAATATAACTTCTACCACATTTTTGTGTAGATTTTAGTACAAGAAATTGTTTATTGATAATTCCCTATAATATAGCAAATACTATTTTACTCAAAGTGTAAGGGGATTAGGGATAGATTTTAGGGTGATATGACCACTAACATATAGGGATTGGTGTAACATTTAATAGTTTTTTATAATATATATGAATTTTTCATATACATATAAGGATTAAAGAAGTAAAGTTATTTCATTATTCTATTTATGTGGTGTATATTGGATTTATTGAGATATAACCTGATATCATTTAGAATTTTGGGTGAATAATTAAGAGGAAATATATCATTAAATATATTTTTAGATGTTTGGATTGTCATTGGGTGATGGTGGAATGTCCACAACTAGTACTAATATTAAAACCATTACCTATTCCAATGTGTAAATTAGAGGACATCATAATGTAAAGTATTTGAGTATACCAAGTTATCCCTTGAATCATGGTCCAATTTTCATTATAGTGGACTAACTCCTAATGTTGGTAAATTTCATGCCAACATAGGAGACAAATTCTATTGAAGACCAAGAAAATTTCTATGTTAAAGATATTTCTATGATTATTTATGTTCGTGAATATATAAATTAAAATAGTGACATTTTTTAATTTCAATATTTTTAATGGATTTCAAAATGAATTGGATAGTATGTTGAGGTTGAGTATGGATTACAATCCTTTGAAGAATTGGTAAAAATAAAACATTATTAAAATTTCATAGGGAATTATTCATGTATTAATTTTTTATTTTAGTAATTATATGGAATACAATAATGATATTTTAATTGTGAGTTACAATTTATGGATTAAAAATATTTTAATTTAGTAGTTTTTTATTTATTCAAAATGGGTCAGTGCTGGGTGGGATTGAAAAAATGGGTAGTGGTAGATTTCCTACCAATTTATAGAAATCGAGGTGACTAGGTACCCAATTATTTGTACCAGGTGTCTAGATTTAGGTTTAGGATCCTTCTAATACTCATAACCTTATTTTCGAATCGGTAGGGGTTGATTAGATGTTTATTAGAGCACTGAATACCTTGTACAGATATTCTTTGGTTCATTAAGGTCTTTCATGGTGTTTTTAAGGTTATTTTTTATATTTTTAGTTAGTACACCCTTTTAAACCTCCTTTTCACCTCTATTAACCTAAAATATCTAAATCCCCATTTTGGATTCCTTCCATGATTATGAATATCCTTCTAAATAGGTCGCATATATATTGGATGTTTGATATGTAATTTTCTTCCTAATTAATTAAAGATAAGACCATATAATATTATTTTATGGTGATGTTCCTCTACTTCTTATCCCAAGCTATTAAATATTGATTTTATAGGTTTTTTCATAATCATAATATCATTTTCACTGAGATTGAATCAAAATACATCATTCAGTGAGTTTTCTCCAAAAAAACAGAAGGCTAGAAGTATTTATTAGGTTTCAGAATTTATATTGGATTATATGACTTTTCATGCATATGGGTATGTGATTATGATTTTGTTTCTTCATACTGGGGTATTTCAGTCGTCAGGTAGGTTCTAAATTATGAAATGTTTCTTTTAAAATTGAATTATAGGCAGTATAACTCGAGTGTGAAATAATGTCAGTAATGAGAGTGGAATTGTGTTGGTTTATCTTCCTAGTTAAATTCGGCATGAACTACATTTCAGAAACCTATTAATGGTGAAAATAGACATGGGGATTGAGTTATGGATATGTATTGTGTCCTCCATCATTGAAGAGGGTTTTACCATGATATGTATATTGTTGGATGGTTGAGATGGTTAAGGTTAAGGTAGTAACCAATTGGTCATCTCTTTATGGTTTATGATCTTGATTATTGGTATTAATGTTAGTTACTAGGCTATTAGTGGTTAGGTGTCAATTTAGGGGGATTCCCATTTTGGTATACAAAGTTTAGAGAATGACTTTCCATGCAACTTTCATTGATGATGGTGTTGGTTTGTCTCATGTGGGGGGTTCTGTAATGACATGACCAAGCACACAAGGATCCCTTCTTAGAAAGAAATAATATGAGTGTTCCAAATCATGCCAACCATTAATGGGCCAAGGGATAGTGACCAGCACTGGGTAAGTATATAACACAATATAGGAGTCCTTAGCTTATATCCTTTAAAAATAGACATATATCTTCACTGTGAAAAATCAACAAAATCACCAATTTCATATATATATATATATACATAAAAAATTGAATTTAACAATATTGTAGAATTTTAAATCAAATACAAGCATAAAAACATATATGAAATTACTAGATGAGCTATATATCTGATAAGATTTTGAATCTTATGGACACAAGTCATTGTAAATCCCTCACTGCGTGAAATCAAAGATATATCTCAAAATATAATGATCGATTACATAATCATGTACAAACATAATATATCATTGATCACCATACACCACCAAGAATCAACTTAGAACTTTCCATACTAACACTGCACCAACCAAACACATTTATGAACTATTCTTAGTATTGAAAGACACAATATGTATGGGTACAAGGACCATGTTATGGTGAGTATAAACATTATCAGTATGATTCCTCAAAACCATAAAAAATGAAAAACAATAGTAAGATAAAATATAAAAATATAAAAGTTAATATAGAATTTTCCAATGAAATATCAACATATTCTCATCCACTAGATATCTTATGGAAATAGATATTTAATGTTCATCTTACCTATAATCCTAAAAATGGAATGACTCAAAAGAAACTAATATTTTTATCAAAGAAAAAAACACAATATATAAAAATTGATAAACCTATTCTACATCACATCTTGAAAAAACCCCTAGGATACCTAATCAATCACAAATATTTTAGTGTAAGGTCCATTCAACCTCTAACATTCTCATCACCACTTAAAACCATGTATGAGGACAAACTCCATGTTGAAGTATATGTAAATCAATTGTGGGAGTAGTACACCTTACCAACTATCAAATATTGCATTCATATTATATTAACCTATATATAAAAAATGTATTTGCTATGAATAAATCATGGTTAAGGGGTTATATATCCTTATGATCATAAATATCCTTGTAATTAGTAACAAAGAAAACCTGGGATATGGGGGAGAGTCCCACATTATACATAAAAACTATAGGATAATCATCACGCAATCACATTAATCTAATTTACCCTTTCCCAAAACTTTTGTAGCCTTTATAGAAAAAGTGTAGTGGATCTCATAATCTAGGTATTCGAGGGGTATACCAACTCTAGTTGAGGATTTTTCACCACAATGAAGCTCTATGACAGAGGGAATACCTACCTATATATAGACAATACTTGCAGTATTTGTGGGGGATAATAAACCAATGTAATATGAATATTGAAGATATTTTTCCACTATTAAGTTGGATAATACCAAAATTATCTTTGGATAATAGGGTACCTATGCCCAGACACAATTTCGCTATCAGGTGTGTTTCCAAAATAAAAAATTTTCAAATCTTTATTTCTAAACCTAGACATTATAAATATAGAGCTAAATCATAAAAAAATTATATACCATATCAAATAGAAATGTAAATAAAAATAAGCTATTTTATTTCAAACTATGTTGAGTGATACTTATGATAGGCCATTCATTTGACCAAAATGAATAAATAGTAAAATTTTCATCCCAAATATACAACATATAAAAAACCATAAAAAAGGAGGTCCCATAGGGGTTTCCTATTCCATGTTAGGGGGGACACCCTCAAGGGACATGGCCTCCCACACACATGAAAACTTCTATAAGTGTGGAACACATATGTTATCTTTCATGCTCAGTCCAGCACTAGTAAAGTCAAGTGGACTTGAGCAAACATTTGTTCCAACCCGACTAAGATCACTCTATATTGCACACCCACCTTACACATTTTGGGGGGGGATTTTCATCTAAAAATAAGGGATATAACCACCAGTGGAAAAATTACCCTCCTCCTCCCTCTTTTATCAACATCGTAGTATCCCACACAGTTATTACCTCCATACATTAATGGATAATATGGTGTTCAGATGCCTCCGCCTCACATCATACCCCATGCCATCCCAATTTTTATTCAACTAACACAACATTACATCCAATACTCAAGTGATATTTTTTATTCCCTATTGAATTTTGTAACCCACAATCATATAGGAACCCCTTGAGTTTTTATTGACATCAAATCTATATCATTCTTCTTTTTTGATGAATTTAAATTGATTCTTCCTAAATAAAAACCCTATCGTGCCACCTTAGGTACATAAATCTCCACTTCCATGTCATAACTGAGTATAGTCACTCTCAATCATCATCTCTTTTCCTTTATTATTGTCTTATTATCAAACCACCATCCCATGAGAAGGCTGATGGTGATCATTCATTTCACAAGAATGGGAAAGATATAACATATTTTAGTTTGAATGGAATCCATCAAATAATCTAATAAAAACAATAACAATGATTAAAAAGTGCAATAAAATTCTATATAGGATTAAAATTTTGATAGAAAAATTAAATAATAACCTCACTAAGAATAATCATGGTTAAGAAGATCCTGGATGACAAGTAGAACATTCAAACATCAATTGAAACAATAATAAATATTACTAAAAAACATAATAATAAAAATGGAATTGAAAATTAATCATAGGTTATTTCAAAAAAAATAGATAACTCAATGAATGAGGTAGGAATCTTAAGGAATAATCCCCACCTTAATGAAAGATCATCATTACTTCAATATGTTATTGAAACTGCCAGATCTTCTCATTTGTGTAATCGAAGATCTGATTTTATTCCTCTTATCCAATGTCGTATCCACTAAATTCATATCCAACAACCATATTCTATATATGGGTTTATTAACTAAAATGATGATAACCCTATCTAAATTATTTAACCGAGGGTTTAAATAGGAATCTTGTAGGGTTATCCGTAATATATATAATTTACTAACAAAATTAATTAAAATATTTTCTTTAATAAATCTTCACATGTGATATCCTAAAATCATGAACCATGATTTGAATTTAAATCCCAGGTCTCCAAGAGTAAATGTTTTGTCTCAAACCCAACTGTAATCTTTGTTTTCTCATTTAATAAAGTTTTTAGGAGGGAAATAATTATTCTCATGGGTATTCATGGTGGAGTGGATAAAATTATATATTATATTTAATTTATTGTTATAGAGGCTCTATAATGTTTGAAACTCTATGTCAGTATATCCTAGGGCTTAACATAGAATCTATAGTTCAAAAAACTAACATAAAATTTTTCTGAGGCCATCTGTTACAATAAGTTTATGATTATTCCCATAGATAGGTCTCGGTAATTCACGACTTGAAATTGAGATAACTATCATTCAGGAAAAACCTTGGTATATACTCCCTTCCAACCTTTATGCATTTTCATTCCAAAAAAGAGAATATTTGGGTATTTTAAACAAGTACACACACAAAACAACCACATGTGGAAAAAACCCACCATTGCATGAACTAGCTTATATTTTGAGGATCTACTTATATGAAATATTGGTTTACCAACAATGAAGAAGGGAACATCCTTTCATATCACTAATGATATCATCCCTGAATAATCAAGAATAAATACCTTAAGTGGAACATGAATATATTTCATATGAGTTTTTCTAGTCCTCCACACTCTAAAAAATATTATCATCCAATGGTTCTCCATCAATATAGGGAAAAACCAATCCCCAAACATGTGAAATTCATATCATAATGATTTACTTCAAATGTTACCTCTGGTGGGAGGACTCTACTCCGTAAATATAAAGATATTTCAGGATGGATTTCATAGTATAATGACCTATTTATACCATATTTATCACATCACAATGTTTTCACAATTACATTTAATGATTTTCAAAAAATCATGGTCCTCCTTTGATATTTCATTTTTCAATCATCTACTTCTAGTAAGGCCTAAAATCTAAGTTAGTTGACTTTTAGTATAAGAGAAACATGTCTCTTCCTCCTTGACATAATTAAAATGTTAATGGGAATCCTTTCTCTATATGTAAATATCAAACAATATCTATCCCACTGTCAAAGATACCCTTAATGTGATATCAAATCTCTTTCATGAAATATTTTTACAAGACATAAATCAAAAAACCAACCCAGTCAAACTACAGGGCATTACACGAATGCATGTCAGGTGGACCAATCTACCGTAATCTAAATTGGATGGTCCAAAATGTTTATATAAACCTAATATATCATCACTAAACCCCAGGATAACACAAAATAAGAATGGTAAATTGAAAACCATAACCTCACAGTAAAAACTACTCCACCATTACATATCAATATGTTCTATCTGACTGGAACTTAAACGTAGAATTTTCTAGATACACTAGTGCCTCACTTGGGTTTCTCCCCATATGAGCATCTAATATTAAATTTAATTCAAATATCAAGGTAAATATTTTTCCATCTAGGTAAGAGGTTGGTGTGTAGACCACCTTTATAAAAACCCTATAGGTAAATTATATGAGAATGTGTGATCATGCAGGACCATTATGTCATCATGACCATTGTAGACATCATTCAAAAAATGGATGAGTATGATGGCACCACAATTTAATAAAGGATAAAATTGTCTCCATATCCACACAATGATCAACTAGTTTTATGATAACAACTTGTTCTCATCCTCTATCATCAATACATGAATTCCCCCAATATTGGGTGTCCACCATGAAATCACTACTGTGCCACATTGACCCATCAACTACCTTGGTTTTGACTTCACAAAGGACAATGGAAACACCATGAATCCATTAATAATTTCATGAAGAGGTTAATACATGACTAATATAATGATAGGGATTCAAGTTAATCTACCATAATTCAAAATATTATCCTTCATGAACCAATAATAGTAAGGATTATGACCATTATTTCACATAAAAATCACTTGATTTGTCGTCTCTAAAATACATGTGGATGTGTACATCAGTATCACAATGAGGAAAAATGAGGGGTCACCATTGGAAAGAATTCATGCATTCCTCCACATGAATAGAAAGTGTATTTCCATCAATATACCAAAAACATTAATCCATTCATGTCATTAAATGTATTATTGAATTTAGATTCTCGTGGGTAGACTCCACCCACTACACCTGAGAAAATCCCACTTTTAGCTATGGTAAATCACACATAATTTACTAAATCATACATCACCTCATAGTACTAGAACTAGTACTTATTTTTTCAGGTAATAACCACCAAACCCCATGTATTCTAGGAATCAATCTCTTTAAATATTACATTATCCACTAAGGATAAACTCACTGCAATATAAGGGGTGAACAAAATGTAGTCACCCTTAATGGAAAATATCTTGATGAAAAGGTGTTGGTAGGGATTATATTGGAATATTAAAATAATGATAATTTTATTTAGAAGGAATAACTCAAGTCTTCACCATATAGTATGAGGGTTTTTAGAGAGAGGATATGAATTTTACTCTAAATTACCTCCATCAATACATAGCTATAGGTTTCTATAATTCACATCATCCTATATGTCCAGCTTTCAACTCCCAATGTGTGATGGTAAATAAAAAAGGGTTGAGATTAAAAAAATAGGGTTAAATCATCATCCATATCTATCAGCTCATAAACAACCTACACTACTACCTATTAGTGCACTGCCTAATATAGGAAAATATATGATCTCAAATTCATCTTTGAAATGTATATTCATCCATGGGACGGCTCTGGTATACCTTGGTAAAATATTTAAGTTTCTCACATAGCCTAGTAATATTCCTTCAAAGAATTATCAACCTACTGATGTTCAATCAAGGGTCTCAAGTATAGGTGTAATTTTATAAAAATGAAACCATTACTTGATACCCCCTCCTCCAAAGTCTCATCCCAAACCACATATATCAAAGAATTTAATTGTAAAACATTACTAGGGAATAAATCATGATGTATATCATCCTAAATTCATATTCAAAAATAGTTATACCAACCTTTGGAGTATCCATCATCCTTAGATAAATATTCATTCTTAAAATTAACTCAAAATCCAAAAATATTAGTGTATTCCCTTAATCAGTTTGAGAGAAAACAACCACTAACAGATAACTATGTTGTGTAAGGAGATCAATTCAAAAATATTATTTTGGATAGTGGAAGTATATTCCAAATGGGTACATTAGTATGCAACTCCAACTAAAAATCTATTTTAAATTATCACGATTTCCAAATAATCCTGTGGCGTTTTTTTCATAAAAACTAAAATAATGTACTAATTATTTGGGTATCCACATCTAACTAAGTGATAACAATTACCAACTCTATAATAAATATCTATAATAAAAAAATTAGACAGTAAATTTTTATGTACATGGGATAATAATTTATCACAAATAATTCACTATAAACAAACACCTTAATACTCCCTATTGGGGGCATGTAGCCCAATTAAAGGCGCATTCTCATCCAAACCCTTCCTCTTCACATTGTCTATTTATTGTAAGGTAACACCTTTCATTTGATGTGGTGAACCTATAATGTCCTGTATTTTTCATATAATTTTTTTTAATTATATGTGATTATTTTGAGACCTAGTACAGATATAGAACATGATTCTAAGACCCTGGGTTATTAGAATAAATGTTAAACCATTTTTATTTTTATTAAAAATACAGCTCAGGCACAGTTTTAGTAACCTCTAAACAAGTGCCCATATAGGAAATTGAAGGGCACTGTTGAGCTAAGAACAACAAGTTTACCTTTTGTGAGCCCAAATATCAGTGGGTGTTAGTTGTCTACAAATGTTAATTTATATACATTTTAAGATAAAATTAAAATGCACTTAAAATTTTATTTTATTTTATTTCTTCATTGTTACGCAGCGGCTCAGTAGCACAACAACGTGGAAACTCAGTGATGATGCATCACAGTATTGTTTCAATGCTAAAACATGTTTAAAATGATGAAACAAATTAATTAATTTCCTCTATTAACTAGGGGAAAAAGCTGGTGTCAGAATTCATTACACTGAAGATATTTTATCCTGGAGCTCTGATGTTTCCATAAGGTAAGGAGAAGGAATCCATCTCATCAATGAATGATGGATGCAGACAAATGAAAGATCAAGGGTGTTCCTGTATTTATTTCCATCAATAATGAATTCTATCCTCCTATTGATCATATTTCTAGGTGGGGTTTAAGTCAATGTATTCCTTTCCTCTCCATTTGAATTAATGATGAACACAAATCAACTCAAGAACAGGCCGACCTGCAGACCTCTCATTATTTGGGGATGGATTCTTTTGTGGGAAATTTCTTTTTTTAATGATCGTTCTTATTTAGGTTGTTGTGTATCTAAATTTAATTATCATTATTATTGATCCTCTTAATAGAATGGATCAAGGATCACACAAACAATATTTGATGTCTATTCCCTGGGTTGTTACGTGTCCATTTTCCCCATTATCATTCTACAAAATCTTCACGTTCTGCACTGAATTATGATTGGATGATAGATTCAAAATTGTTTCATTATAAAAAAATATAGAATCAATGATCTAGACTCATGAAGACCTAGCAGAGGTGCGACAGTGACATCGACAGAAAAATTAAAGCAACATAAGAGATACCATCACTGGAGTGTTTACTAGCTGAATGGGCCACAATGTGACTTTGAACCCATGGTGATGAATAACATGACACAAGGGTCACAAGTGTGCTTCCATTTCAGAAAATTGAGCATCATAGTTTGATCGGAGACCCAGATAAGGAGATCTGACAGTGGTGGTACACAGTGGCGTGGCCACCCAGCAGCTGGGGGCCTACGGTAGAGGGGGCCACTATAACAACCCAAAATTTTGAATAAATCTTGTTTCCTAATTTTATGTGTTATTTTATTTTTTATACTCAAAAAAATGTTTCATTTGATAACATGAGTATAATTAAAATGATACTATTGGTTTTTGACTGTTATATGAACATTGGTCAATATGACCACTAGAAACTAAATGTTTTGATTATTGTCTCTAAATACAAGAAATCTTGGTTAATTAATATAGAAAGAAGATTTTATGGCCTCACCCAGTAGTCTTGGACCAATCAAATCCCATCTAATAGAACTTGGGAAGGAGTTAGCACCACTGGGCTTTGCTCTGGACCAAACCCAAGCTGAACTTCAACGTATAAAGCTAGAACGGGATCGCCTTCGTGAGAAGTTCAAACTGATAGAAATTACTACTCGTGCGATGTTGGTCGAGCCTCCCTCGGATTCTCTCACCTTAGCACACCTTACACTTAGGTCCTATGCTGGTGTGATAAGGGGCTATGTAAGGAGACCGTAACTGCCTTGTGTATTCCTTGGTTTAAAATAAAAATTGGGATTTCTTCTTAGGATGAAGTTTATGAATTTTAAAATGACTGGATAAATATAGTATGCATATTTTTGATGAATTTTAGAAAAAAGATATTTTAAAAATGGTTGTGTAAACCTTAAATAATTAAAAATGTGTAATGATTTTCGAAAAATGGTCTTCTACAATTATGTTTAGTAAGAAATTTAGAGTCTAATAAGATCAACTTAATATTTGATGAATAGTAAATTATGAATAGTGATTTTATGATTAGGATTAGTAATGTGTCCAAATGGATTAGTAATCTCACTTAAAGAAAGTATTAATATAATCTAGGCACCCTGATTAAGTAATGTGATTCAATAAAATGGTTAAATAACAGTTTCATAAATCATTATTCAAGTATTAGTTTTTTCGGGTGAATAGTGTTTTTTATTTAAAAATTTAATTAAAAATATTTAGATAATTATTTTTATAAAACAGATTTCATTTTTGAACTCATAGCACCGATATTATGCTATGGTAATTTTTGGGGTTTTTTCTGAAAAAAATGAATTTTCAGTGAATGGCGTTTTTATTTTAAAATTAAATTAAAAATATTTAGAAAATTATTTTTATAAAATGGAGTTCATATTTTTAATCAGATCGTTGATATTTGGTTAAGGTGAAATTTTGGGATTATTCTGAGAGTTGAATTTTCAATGAATAGTGAAAATGCAGTTTTTAAGTTACGGGTGTTTAATGACATCATTAAATGATGTATTAAGTTTTTAATCAATATTTTCGAATTATGAATAGTGAGATAAGGTATGAGGTGTCGCAAGTGGCCAATACCATGGGCAAATACCATGGGCAAGCCCATGGTTTTGCGAAAACCACTAATGAGGTGTCCCTTTGCCATTAATGCCTTGTCCCCTCACTTTCCCTATAAATACAAAGCCATCCTCTCATCCATTCGACTCCCTAATCTCCCCCAACGAAGTTATGGTCTCATTACCTCCCAAGGAGTCCTCCCATGGTGCCCCCAAGCCCTCAAGGTCCCATCCTTTGAGTTTTAAGAGTTATGTTTTAAGGTAAGGGATCCGACCTCTCTCTTTCATTTCAAGTAATCTCTTTTATGTCATTCCTTTTATGCTCCATGTTCTTATGTTGGAGGATGTTCTTTTATACTCCTCTTACTTCTGTTTTCATTTTCATATAATTATAGATCCCCTCTTACTCTCATTATTTCGTTTTATGAAGTTTTAAGTGGCGCGGTTAGGCTGCCGAAATTTTTGTAATGGATTCTTTCTCCCTTCTCATTTTTCAAGATCTATTTTCATGTAAAGTATTTCAAGTTCCTTTTTATTATGTTGGGGTATGATCTATAAATTTATCATACTGATCTTTTATGATCATTTGATGATATACCCCATTTCATCACTTCAATACAGTATTTTGAAGTTTTAAGTGGCGCCATTAGGCTGCCGAATTTTTAAGTGGTTCTCCACCCTTCTCATTTTGAAGTTCTACTTTCATGTCAATTATTTCAAGTTCCTTTTTGTTATGTTGGGGTATGATCTCTATATCTATCATACTGGACTCTTATGTTCATATGATGAGAGACCCCATTTTATCTCTTCAATTAAGTATTTTGAAGTTTTAAGTGGCGTCGTTAGGCTGTCGAATTTTTAAGTGGTTCTTCACCCTTCTCGTTTTAAAGTTCTACTTTCATGTCAATTCTTTCAAGATCCTTTTTGTTATGTTGGGGTATGATCTCTATATCTATCATACTGAACTGTTATGTTAATATGATGAGAGACCCCATTTGATCTCTTCAATTCAGTATTTTTAAGTTTTAAGTGGCGCCGTTAGGCTGCGAATTTTTAAGTGGTTCTTCACCCTTCTCGTTTTGAAGTTCTACTTTCATGACAATTCTTTCAAGTTCATTTTTGTTATGTTGGGGAATTATCTATATATTTATCATAATGAACTCTTATGTTCACATGATTAGAGACCCTATTTGATCTTTTCAAATCATTTTTGTTGAAGTTTAAGTAACGCCGTTAGGCTGCCGAACTTTCATAAGAGAAATCTAACTTTTGTCTCCCTTCCATGTTTTTCATTTCAAATGGTATGTCCTTGAAATTTCATTAACATGATCATGTATCCTTATTATTATGTCCATCTAATATTTTATGGTTCATTTATGAATATTTGACCCATTTTACCTCTCTTTTTAATGCCTTCTAAAACCTCGTAACATAGCCATTATGCTGCAGAATTTTGGTCTCAAAATGTCTCTCTCTTTTTCTAAAGTTCTTTTATATTATTAAGTGAATACTAAAAGCTCTTTCTTCTGAAGGGGTATTCACATATATACCAAAATGTTCTATTTTATATTCTGGGATATACATATATGAGACCCACCTTCCTTTTCTGTGGGTTTTAAAGTGATGTAAAGATCATGTCTTTAAAGCAGTTTTTAAAACGTTATGACTATGAAATGAAACCCATTTATTTTATTCTATATGGGTTATTTATGAAATGTTTGATGATTATATATGTGGCTCACATGATAATAAAGGCAAATTTAAGGGTGCTCTCTGATAGCGCTCTAATGCATTGGGTAATGATGTAACCACTAGAGATTACAATTTTCACGATACCTTGGTAAATAACCTTGGTAATTTTCAAATGACACCTTGGGGATGGACCTTGGTGATATGTTCATGATTGTCTACATTAAATAATGTAGCCACATTTTCAAGTTATGAAAAATGTTATTTTTATTATGATATGCCTCTTTATTTCATTCTAATGCCTTAAAGTTCTTTTTCATGACCTTATTGAAGTATCTCAAGTTCACATGTAAAATGTTTCTCTTGTTTTCCTTACTGGGCTTTTTTCTCACCCTTTCTTTTGATGTATGGTCCCAGGTTATGTGATGCAGTAATGAACCTAGGATGAACATGAGGAGAAGCCTTTCAAGTATTTTAGAAGAATGTTTTATGTTTTCATGTTTAAAGTTCCTGGTTTCCAAGACACTAAACCTTAAAGATCCTCGGTTTTGTAAAATGTAATGAAAGTTTATGTGATAAAGAGGAAGGATGTTATAGTTGGTATCAAAGGATGGTTTAGTTATTTGTGGAAATTAGGATATGAAAAATCTAGGAAGAACCCTATAGAAAATTTTAAATATAGGAAATCTTCCTGGTATTTTGGTGAGTATTGAGTAAGGGGTTTCCAAGCAAATACATCCCTGTCTGGATACGAGCAGGTAGAGGTGGCTCTGGCATAGATGTACATAGTGGTAAAACCTGAAAACACCGCTTTGAGCTAGACTCGAACGGGAACTGGTACACGACAACGGGCCTTGCTGCACTCTTGGTTACGACACTCCCGGGGGATATGCTTTGGTAAATTCATAAGCTTAGTATGAACCATTATTAAAGGAACAAGGATAAAACAAAATAAAGATTCACATAAGAATATATGATCATGGATAACCTTGATTGGAACCTAATGGATCCCAAGTTAGGATATACTTTTATTCTACATGTTTATCCTTTTATGCTTAAAGTTTTTTTTCATGATTATTAGCTAAGTAAATAATCCCCTAATTATAGTTTCTTTTCTTAGTTAATGGCGGGAAATGGAAGAACATGTCCCAAAAACCAATGTGATAGGAAATGCGACGATTGTCATATTAATATGACAGAGATTATTAGGGGGTTAAAAATGATTATTATTTTGGAATATGTTCACTATTTTGGGGACCCTATATGATCGAGGTAAATAGATTACTACGGTATTTTCATTGAGGAGTAAGGTTGACTTATATTTTGAAGAATAGATGAATTTATGGTGGACTTATAGTAATTTAGGTTACTTATGGGAATGATTAACCTCTCCTGGGTAAAATATGTTTAGTTTAGATAATTTTGTTATAAGATGTTAGGAGTGGTTGATGTTGTTTGGAGATGAATAATGAAGTTTATTTTCTAAGACTATGTTATCAAATCCTTCTTGTATTTGGGTTTCAATCTTAGTTTGGTTTATTTTGAGGAATTTTAAGGATCGTTATTTATGGGATGGTCTATGATGAAATTTGGGTATTACCATGGAACAGTGAAGATTTAAAATTAGTTTCCATTCCTATGGGATTCATCATTTTTGAAGAGTTTTTTAACCTTACCCTTTCTATTTTTGGGATAATGTTTAAAGATAGAAGAAATAGATAGTTAATCTTTTGTGGATTATGTGATTCTCTAGAAGATGATTCTTGTGTTTTGATGAGACCAAGTAGTTTTGAATTCTCATCATTTGGGAGAAAAGATTAGTTTTGGTAGAAACTTATTAAAGGGTGAAACTTTACATGAAGGTAGATATATTTCCTTATGTTTTTGTTCTATGTTGTAAATGAATTCCTCAAAATTATGAAAAGGAACGTAAAACAAAAATGTTGTTGGTTTACGTTTCCTACTATGTAATCAAAGATCGTTTACACACCTCATAAGTTTGGGATTTTCTTATGGTTAACTTTATCCTAATCATTTTTTCTGTCACTCTCCCTCAGAACTTGACCCTTTGTTTTCTCCTCCATGTCCATGTTTTCCTACATGGAATCCTAGTGTGGGCTAACTCGGGTGACCTTCGTACTTCCCTTTCATTCATTTAAAGTAATAGTTTTACTGACACCTTTACCGATGTGGGACTTTCAATGAAATTTCAAAACCTAATTTTTTTTAAAAAAAAATTGTAAGGACGCAATTTCTTAAGGGGGAGATTGTAACAACCCGAAATTTTGAATAAATCTTGTTTCCTAATTTTATGTGTTATTTTATTTTTTATACTCAAAAAAAAATGTTTCATTTGATAACATGAGTATAATTAAAATGATACTATAGGTTTTTTACTGTTATATGACCATTGGTCAATATGACCACTAGAAACTAAACGTTTTGATTATTGTCTCTAAATACAAGAAATCTTGGTTAATTAATATAGAAAGAAGATTTGATGGCCTCACCCAGTAGTCTTGGACTAATCGAAGCCCATCTAATAGAACTTGGGAAGGAGGTAGCACCATTGGGCTTTTCTCTGGACCAAACCCAAGCTGAACTTCATCGTATAAAGCTATAACGGGATCGCCTTCGCGAGAAGTTCAAACTGATAGAAATTACTACTCGTGCGATGTTGGTCGTGCCTCCCTCAGATTCTCTCACCTTAGCACACCTTAAACTTAGGTCCTATGCTGGTGTGATAAGGGGCTATGTAAGGAGACTGTAACTGCCTTGTGTAATCCTTTGTTTTAAATAAAAATTGGCATTTCTTCTTATGATGAAGTTTATGAATTTTCAAATGACCGGATAAATATAGTATGCATATTTTTGATGAATTTTAGAAAAAGAATATTTTAAAAATGGTTGTGTAAACCTTAAATAATTAAAAATGGGTAATGATTTTCGAAAAATGGTCTTCTACAATTATGTTCAGTACGAAATTTAGAGTCTAATAAGATCAACTTAATTTTTTATGAATAGTAAATTATGAATAGTGATTTTATGATTAGGATTAGTAATGTGTCAAAATGTATTAGTAATCTCACTTAAAGAAAGTATTAATATAATCTAGGCACCTTGATTAAGTAATGTGATTCAATAAAATGGTTAAATAACGGTTTCATAAATCATTATTCAAGTATTAGTTTTTTCAGGTGAATAGTGTTTTTTATTTAAAAATTTAATTAAAAATATTTAGATAATTATTTTTATAAAACGGATTTCATTTTTGAACTCAGAGCACCGATATTATGCAATGTTAATTTTTGGGGTTTTTTCTGAAAAAAATAAATTTTCAGTGAATAGTGTATTTATTTAAAAATTAAATTAAAATTATTTTTGAAAATTATTTTTATAAAATGGAGTTCATATTTGTAATCAGAGTGTTGATATTTGGTTAAGGTGAAATTTAGGGATTATTCTGAGAAAGTTGAATTTTCGATTAATAGTGAAAATACAATTTTTAAGTTACGGGTGTTTAATGACATCATTAAATGATGTATTAAGTTTGTAATCAATATTTTCGAATTATGAATAGTGATATAAGGTATGAGGTGTCCCAAGTGGCCAATTCCATGGGCAAATACCATGGGCAAGCCCATGGTTTTTCCAAAACCACTAATGAGGTGTCCCTTTGCCATTAATGCCTTGTCCTCTCACTTTCCCTATAAATACCAAGCCATCCTCTCATCCATTCGACTCCCCACTCTCCCCCAACGAAGTTATGGTCTCATTACCTCCCAAGGAGTCCTACCATGGTGCCCCAAAGCCCTCAAGGTCCCAGCCTTTTAGTTTTAAGAGTTATGTTTTAAGGTAAGGGATCCGACCTCTCTCTTTCATTTCAAGTAATCTCTTTTATGTCATTCCTTTTATGCTCCATGTTCTTATGTTGGAGGATGTTCTTTTATACTCCTCTTACTTCCCTTTTCATGTTCATATAGTGAGATATCCCCTCTTGCTCTCATTATTTCGTTTTATGATGTTTTAAGTGGCGCCGTTAGGCTGCCGAAATTTTTGTAACGGATTCTTTCTCCCTTCTCATTTTTCAAGATCTATTTTCATGTAAAGTATTTCAAGTTCCTTTTTATTATGTTGGGGTATGATCTATAAAGTTATCATACTGATATTTTATGATCATATGATGAGAGACCCCATTTTATCGCTTCAATTTAGTATTTTGAAGTTTTAAGTGGCGTTGTTAGGCTGCCGTATTTTTAAGTGGTTCTTCACCCTTCTCGTTTTGAAGTTCTACTTTCATGTCAATTATTTCAAGTTCCTTTTTGTTATGTTAGGGTATGATCTCTATATCTATCATACTGTACTCTTATGTTCATATGATGAGAGACCCCATTTGATCTCTTCAATTCAGTATTTTTAAGTTTTAAGTGGCGTCGTTAGGCTGCCAAATTTTTAAGTGGTTCTTTACCCTTCTCGTTTTGAAGTTCTACTTTCATGTCAATTCTTTCAAGTTCCTTTTTGTTATGTTGAGGTATGATCTCTATATCTATAATTCCGAACTCTTATGTTCATATGATGAGAGACCCCATTTGATCTCTTCAATTCAGTATTTTGAAGTTTTAAGTGGCGCCGTTAGGCTGCCGAATTTTTAAGTGGTTCTTCACCCTTCTCGTTTTGAAGTTCTGCTTTCATGTCAATTATTTCAAGTTCCTTTTTGTTATGTTGGGAAATTATCTCTATATATATCATACTGAACTCTTATGTTCACATGATGAGAGACCCTATTTGATCTTTTCAAATCATTTTTGTTGAAGTTTAAGTAACGCCGTTAGGCTGCTGAACTTTCATAAGAGAAATCTAATTTTTGTCTTCCTTCCATGTTTTTCATTTCAAATGGTATGTCCTTGAAATTTAATTACCATGATCATGTATCCTTCTTATTCTGTCCATCTAAAATTTTATGGGTCATTTATGAATGTTTGACCCATTTTACCTCTCTTTTTAATGTCTTCTAAAACCTCGTAACATAGCCATTATGCTGCAGAATTCTCGTCTCAAAATGTCTCTCTATTTTTCTAAAGTTCTTTTATATTATTAAGTGAATACTCAAAGCTCTTTCTTCTAAAGGGGTATTCACATATATACCAAAATTTTCTATTTTAAATTCTGGGATATACATACATGAGACCCACCTTCCTTTTCTGTGGGTTTTAAAGTGATGTAAAGATCATGTCTTTAAAGAAGTTTTTAAAACGTTATGATTATGAAATGAAACCCATTTATTTTATGCTATATGGGTTATTTATGAAATTTTTGATGATGATATATGTGGATCACATGATAATAAAGTAAAAATTAAGGGTGCGCCCTGATAGCGCTCTAATGCATTGGATAATGATGTAACCACTAGAGATTACAATTTTCACGATACCTTGGTAAATAACCTTGGTAATTTTCAAATGGCACCTTGGGGATGGACCTTGGTGATATGTTCATGATTATCTATGTTAAATGATGTAGCCACATTTTCAAGTTATGAAAAATGTTATTTTTATTTTGATATGCCTCTTTATTTCATTATCACGCCTTAAAGTTCTTTTTCATGACCTTATTGAAGTATCTCAAGTTCACATGTAAAATGTTTCTCTTGTTTTCCTTACTGGGATTTTTTCTCACCCTTTCTTTTGATGTATTCTCCCAGGTTATGTGATGCAGTAATGAACCTAGGATGAACATGAGGAGAAGCCTTTCAAGTGTTTTAGAAGAATGTTTTATGTTTTCATGTTAAATGTTCCTGGTTTCCAAGACACTAAACCTTAAAGATCCTAGGTTTTGTAAAATGTAATGAATGTTTATGTGATAAAGAGGCGGGATGTTATAGCCACAGTAGAGGAGCCACGAATGGAAATAGAATCTTCCACCACGGCGGGCCATGGTGGTGTGGACCAGTGACACAGTAGGGTGTTGCATTGGACTGGCCACCACGTAGTCCCATGGACCGTTTGCAGGAGAATCGGTAGGCACAGTGGCTGGCTGCATGGAGCTGGAGCAGACCTGGTAGCCCCCGCACCCGGGCAGACCAAATCAGCCCACATCCGAGCGGGCCAAGATAAAGATAGAAGTCTCAGCCAACAGTGGGTTGGGCCCAGCTATGGGGGTGGACCCAGCGGTCCGGGTCAACCCGGTGGGTTGGGTCAGATAGGACCCGGATCAGGTCGGGTCAGACCGAACCCAGACCCCACCGGCCCCTTTTTACATAAATGTCCATAACAATCATACTGTGTGTCTGTTAGATGACTCATTTTCGGTGTTGGGACCCTCATAATGAGATAATAATTTTGAGATACTCTAAGAGATTTTTCAGGGAGGTTGGTGTATGGCCTTTTGTCTCTATGATTAGGTACTCCCATAGTGATCATGCTTAGAATGAAATCCTGTAACTGGATGTGACTTATAAGAAGTGTGTCTCCAACATAGTGTGTCCCCTACACCCATACAAATAGTGTATCATACACCCATATTGCATGTGTATCCAATAGAGTGTGTCTCCTATTCCCATACAAAATGTGTATCCCACAGAGTGTGTCTCATGAGCCTACTCGGAGGGTGTCTCTTATGGAGTGTGTCTCCTGTGCCTACACAGAGTGTTTGTCCTGCACCTACGCAGAGTGTTTCTCCTGCACCTAGGCATAGTGTGTCTCTTAATAAGGCCCAGAGTGTGTCTCTTTGTATTTTGGATATTCCTAAACATTATTAGTATATGTATCCAAGTGTGAGATACCTCTAGAGAATCACTTGATAGTACTTCTTAGAGGTTACACTTTGTGTACCTCTTTAGTAGTCTTGTTTGTGTCTTTCTTTGTGGATTACCTTGGTTGTTTGGGGTCCCTACTGAGTATAGTTTTACTCACCCATAAAAGGGCTTCCCATGTATGTGTCATGTCTTGTGTAGACGATTGATAGCTTTGATGAAGTCTTTGGTAGACCAAAGACAGTGGTGCTTCCGAATGACCCGATGGACATGGTATTCTATATCAACATTCAGATAGCTTACTATACCTACCCTTTAGGTAGGGTTTTCTATGAATGAGACCCATGAGATTTTACTTTTCTATTTTAGTTGGGCATTCATTCTGGGGGCCCATTTACATTTCATCTTACACTACTACACAAAGTGGCTATCTTAGTGGGTTATATATCTGTTTACTTAGTGTTTTTAGATTCAATAGTTTTTTTCAAGATGGGTGATTTTGTGAAGGTTTATAGGAAAATGTCTCCCCTTTATAGGAAATGCTTACTTAGTGTTGGTCTCTAGACCAAGGACTAATGGAGGTGGGCTTGTTTTAGTCACAACATGAGCACCAGGGGATGAGTCATGATAGAGTGGTATCATATGGCCATTGGATATACTTTTTTTAGGAAACAGTGTTAAGTGTTTTGAGTTTTGCTTTCATGTTAGGGAACCCAATGTTGGTGTGGTGGCCAACGGACCCATAAACTAGGACCTTGAATTATTCTTTCCAACTCAGTACATGAAAACACTTGTTTCATGAGAAATTAAATGTTCATATATCATATTTGAATTGACTGTGTTCACATGTCCTCCTTGAGTAAAATTCAACTCACTAGGTATAATCAATGGAAACTCTCCTAGAGTATCTAATCCTATAGCCAAAAGGCCATACACCAAGAAATGTGGCATTAGTGTAGGTACCATTTACATAGATAGCACTTCCTAGTGGTGTTCCAGTGATACCACCACCTGAAGAGAATCTATTCATATCGGCCTTACCAATAGAGGATTCATGCTGGATCATTGCATTGCATGAGTTCTAGATATAGTGACCTCTCAGATTATAAGGTCAAATGGATCCTCTGGTAGGTGAGGGTCATTTGGATGTGGTGATGCATTTTTTGGTGAGTATGCCACTTGACGAGATGGTGGTCCTAAACATGAGTCTTCTACAGGGCTCAGCAGGGAGAGGGTGGAGCTTGAAGTTCCAGATGCAAGAGGAGGTGACCCTATCCTAGACATAATTTGATCCTCCCTTTAGGGAGGAGTTTATTCCACTGATGTTATGCTCTGTGCATATAAAGGAGCTCCTACATCTGTAGTTGGAGAGCCAGAAGGTGGCAGAGTACTCTGTAAGATTCACAGACCTTTCTCGCTACTCTACATGCATGGTGCAGGACCCATTCTTCAGGGCCCATTCCTTCGACCTGGGACTAAGCTAGGATACCAGGATATCAATGATATCCATTATAATCCCTATAGATGATGGGTTGTTGGAGAGATCCCGACTAGTATAAAATTTTATTGTAGGGAGGTAACTAATTGTTGGAGAAACCATCAGGCACTAGGCAGCTGGGTCTTCAAAAACAGGTAGTCAACTGCTAACATAGGGGTCCAAGAGGACTTTATAGTTCATAAGATGACCTCAGGACATGGTATTATAGGTTAAGGGATTCCAGGGTAGAATATTTCAGCCGAAAGAGAGGTTGTGCTACTCGTGATGTGGTCAGAAAAATGTGGATAGAGATTGTCCGACCAGCCGTACGACTAACCAAGAGGAATTCAAGGGACCTATAGCATAGCGGTGGAGGTAGTAATAGGTAATTAATCCTTTTGGAGGATGTGGAAGAGGATAGGGATGAGTGATATTAGGTGTCCATTGGTTTGAGGCACTACCACCACCACCCTTAGATTGTCCACCCCGAGCACAGGGAGCTCATGGACATGGGTGAGGCTAGCTTCAAGTGATGGAGGCTTATGATTCAAATAATCCTAGGATAATAAGTGTTATGATCTTTTTATCTTCAACCAAAGCTATATTTTATATAGAAACATGTTCCAATTATTCTTTTCTCTACAAAACCGTTGTTCGAGACACTTCAATTCTAGTGGAACCGTTGACTTTATCCCTACTCTCAGAGACCCCTATGGGAGGAGATTTGATGGTCACAAACTGATGAAAATAGTTTTCCCTTACTCTTTCTGGTTAGAGTTTCAGTTGGGATATCTAGGTGGTATCATCGAGTCCTTACGACATCACTCTAAGTATGGACTGGTTATCCACAGTTCATGCTTCGATTGACTATTTTAGGTTCATAGTGTGGTGTTTCTGTGTATATGGGACCATGTTTTACTTTTTTGATGAAAGGGAAACATAGGTAGTTCATGATGGACTCCCACATAGGAGGTTTCATCCAATCACACATTATTTGGCTAGCATGGCCCCTGGTGTAGTGGATGAGATGAATCCCTATATTATTTTAGTGGTGGATGAGTACGATGTTATCTTTCCAGAAGATGTTCTAAGAATATCTCTTCATGAGGAGGTAGACATCTGCATTGACCTATGCCCCAGGAAGTCCCTGATATCTACATTATAGTATCATATAGCTCCCATAGAGCTTTATTAATTGAGGTTTTATTTAGAGGATTTGTAGAGGAATTGATTTGTGAGATCTAGTGTTTCACCATGGGCAGCCCCATATTTGTTTTCCAAGAAGGCATATTGGAGCTTGTGGTTGTTTGTAGACTTCTAATGACTAAATTAGGTGGTTGTGCAAAATATGTACAAAATAACAAGTATTGATGACTTCATCGATCAGCTGAAGGGAGCGAGATGGTTCTTGAATATAGACATCAAATCAGGCTATCACCAGCTTTATGTGGGAGATGATGGCATTCAAAAGATAGCTTCTAGATGTCATTACAGCCACTATGAGTACTTAGTGATGACATTTGGCATTAATTATTCCCCAGTAATGTTTATGGGATTCATTAATAGGATCTTACATCCTTACCTATACCATTTTTTAATGGACTTTGTTGATGAAATCCTAGTGTACTCAGTGTCCTAGGAGGAGCACTCTATACAATTAAGGATGGTCATGGACTTACTCCGGGAGCACCATCTTTACCCGAATCAATAGAATTGGTAGTTCTATATATGAGAGTACCAATTTCATGGACACATCATTTCATAGGCTGTAGTTGCAGTAGATCCATTGAAGATAGAGGTGGTGCTTTCCTGGGAGCCACTTAAGAACGTTACTAAGGTGGGCAGTTTCCTTGGGTAGGCTTGGTACTATCGGAGGTTCTTACCTGACTTTTCCACAATAGAAACATCCATTTAATCCTTTAAATGATAGGGGAAACCTTTCATATGGATAAATAATATCCAGAAATATTTTAGTAGATGAGATAAAGTTTGATGAGTGCTCTCATCCTGAGATTTAAAGAGGAGGGTTTCGAGTACATGGTGATTTGTGATGCATCAAGAATCCGGCATGGTTGTGTCCTAATGTAGGAGAAAGTGGTGATTTATTATGGTTCTGGGAAATTGATACCACATGAGTAGAATTATGTGACCCATGATCTTGAGTTGGCATATGTAGTCTTCATATTGAATAGGTGGTGTCACTACCTAATGATAGAGTTGTTTATCTTCTACTCGGACAACAAAAGTCGCAGGTATATAGTTACTCATAAGGATCTAAACCTTAGAAAATAGCATTGTCTAGAGTTACTCTAGGAATATGACATCGAATTATTTTATACATCTGGGATGGGTAATGTGGTGGTCGATTATTTCATCAAGATATCAAGTTCATAGCTACTGAACGAGGCCTCAGAGAAGGTGTCCTTGCTTTAGATATCCTTTACGGATGGATATAAAGTAGATTATCTGTACTAGATGGTTGTTACCCCTCCACTATTATAGCACGTGTGGGAGGCATAGCTCAGATATATCATCTATGAGACAACATGTACTTAGATGTCTATAGGGAATTCCCCTGATAGATATTCAAAAGGTGGGGATCACGTAATCCTTTTCAGAGGATGCCCAGTTTTACTTGATGCATTACGAGAGGAAGTGTTTATGGAGTTCCATAAATCCCTATTGGAGGTATATATAGGTGTGGTAAATAATTACCAAGACCTCCAACATCAGTTTTGGTGGCTGGGGATAAAGAAGGCAGTGGCAGATCTTGTCTCTAGATTCCTCAATTGTCAGTAACTAAAGGTTGAGCCCTAGGTTCCAGTGGGGTTGACTCTACCTTATGAGGTGCAGAGTGGAAGTGGGATAGAATATTAATGGAAATCATGACGGATCTACCACATACCTCCAAAGGGAATAATACCATCTTGGTGATCATTGACCAGCTCACCATGTCATCCCACTTCCTAGTGATTCGCAAATAGGGTTCAGTAGTGAGATTGGGACACCTCTACATATAGAAGAAAGTAAGACTCCATGGAGTACCATAAAAGATAATATTATATTGTGATGATGGTTTCACATCTATATTATGGAAGGTATTACAGGATGTGTTTGGGACTCAGCTATTCTGGAGCATAGCTTTCCACCAATAGACAGACGGTCATATGGAGCCCACCATTCGGGTCGTAGAGGACATGCTACATGCTTCCATCCTCGATTTTGGCCATAGTTTGGAGGATCACCTACCCCTAGTGGAGTTAGAATAAAATAAAATATACCACCCCTCCAGTAGTATGGATCCATTTGAGGCCTTGTTTGGGAAACACTATTGGTCACCACGTTACTGTACTGACCCTAGAGAGTCAGCACTCATGGGCCCCGAGATGGTGCAGGATATTATAGAGAAGGTGCAGGTCATCCAGGAGCAGATGAAGACTATAAAGAGATGTTATAAGTCCTATGATGATAGGCGATAGAGAAAATTGGAGTTAAAGGAGGGATACCATATATTCATTTGGTTCTCTCCTCGATGCAGGACATAAATATTTGGGTGGGGAAAAGTTGTCTTCAAGGTTCATCATACCCTTTCTGATACTGCGTAGAGTGGGAGAGGTGGCATACCACAAGGCTCTACCTATGCCATTAGAGTTTCTCCATGATGTCTTTCATGTATCCCAACTGAGGAGATACGTACATGACCCTTCACATGTCATTGATTGGGTTGAGTTGGACATTGAAGATTGGGTGACATTTGCAGAGTTCTAGGTGGAGATCAAGGATCAAAAAGAAAGAACCCTACATGGGTGATCGATTACTTTAGTGTGCATTTGGTGGCATCATGGGAATATCTATGAGTTCATGTCGAAGAGAGAGGCTCATATTCATGCTCTATATCCCCATTTTTTATTTATCCCTTGTTTTGGATTTTAGGGACATAAAGACCTAAGGTGGGGAGAATTTTAGTTCCAATATTTTCCAAGTAAATTTTTTTGAAAACTATAAGGGATTATTTCCAGACCAGGCACTAATACGGCATGTGATTCCTAGTAATAGGGTTCCAGCAATTAATAACCAAACGATTTTTTAATTTTATGAAATATAGCACTCGTGATTGATTTTAGTAACTTCAAAACGAGTGCCTAGATTAGAAATATGATGGTACTGTTGAGCTCAGAAAATAAAGTTTACCTTATGTGGGGCCTAACATCAACCATAACGGTTGGTTACCAAAGATAAATTAAGGACATTTTAAGAGAAAAATAAAATATTCTTAAAAAGTTATTTTATTTTTTTTCTACAATGTTATGCAGCGACTCAGCAGCACTACGATGTGGTGACTCAGTGACATTACAACAAAACACCATGTAAACCTAAGAACTTATTTAAAATACTAAAATTCATTAAATTTTTTCTTCAATTAATCAAGGTAAGGTACCATCATTAGAATTCATTATGCTCGAGACATTTTTCCCTGCAGCTCTGGTGTTTTACTGGGGAAAGGAGAAGGAATCCCTCTCATCGATGAATGATGAACGCCGATGAACAGCGGATCAAGTATTTTCATGGATGAATCACCATAAATGATTAATTCTCTCATATGATTGATCTTGTCTCCCTATAGGTGTTTATTTAACAGTATTTTCTTCCTCATACTTGGAATTAACAATAAAGATGGATCAACCCACAAACAGGTTGACCTGTGAATCTCTCGTACCTGCGGGATGGTTTCTTTTGCGGGAATTGTTTTGGGGACGATCATTCTTATTCAAATTGTTGTGTATCTGAATTTGATTAACATTTTTTGTAATCCTTATAAAATAATGGATCAAGGCAGGAATTAACAATAGTTAAGGTTTGTTCCATGGGTTTTTACTTGTTCTTTTTCCCCCTTTTCATTCTACGTGTTCTTCTTGTTTTTCATGGGAATTTGAACAGATGATAATTGCATGATCGTTTCTTAGTGAAACGATATGGAATCAAAGATACAGCCTCATGATGCTGTAGAAAATGTGTGACAGTTATGGAAATGGACCGACCAAAGCAAGACAAGAGATACCATCACTCAAGTGTTTACTATCAAAAAGTGTCATAATGTGGATTTGAGCACACAAAAATGAAGAATGTGACCCAAGGGTCGTAGGTGTGCATCCATATTGAAAAATAGAGCACAATAGGGGCACCATAAAACTATATAAGGAGAGATGTCAGTGGTTGTGCATGGTGACGTGGCCACCTGGCAGTAGGAGGCCACCTGCTCGATGGTCGTCAGTGGAGGGGCCCACATAAAAACTTCTATGGGTATGGATGAAAGTTGCGGCCAGGGCGGGCCACATCAGTGCAGACTGACGATGCGGTAGAGAATCATGTCTTACCGACTGGCACTCGGTCTCACGGACTGCGTGTGGGGAAGCGATCGGATCAATGGCCAACCGTGTGGGGATAGAGTTGGCATGGTAGCTGTTGCATCAGTGCAAACAGAACTGGTCCATGGATGAGTGGTTCGGGTGAAAGACAACTATGGCCCAAGCCTAGTTGAGGCTGGCTAGGTCAGACACAAAAAGTCAGGTTAGGTAGGACTCAGGTGGGGTCGGGTCCGGTGATACACGGGTCAGGTCGGTCCGACGAGGTTGGACATCTCCAAGACCCCATCAGCCCCTTTTTACTTAAATGCTCATAACTCTCAATTTGTGTGTCCATTTGATGAGTCTTTTGCAGTGTTGGGACCCTCACGATGATTTGGGCCCTCTAAGATAATCACAAGAGTTTTCATGTGGGTTGGCCTATATCATTTTTTCTCAAGGAGTATGTGGTACCAGAGCAAGCATGCTAAGGACAGAATCCGGTAACTGGTTGTGACCTATATGAACTGTGTCTCTAACTCCCATTCAGAGTGTCTCTCTTGTGTAGTGTGTATCATGCTCCCATATAGAGTGTGTCTCATATGGATTTTGTCTCCTACCCCAATATGGAGGGTGTCTCCTATGGAGTTCACCTTTTGGGCCTATACAGAGTGCATCTCATGTTCCTACGCAAACTGTGTCTCCGGCACCTAGGTAAAGTGTGTCTCCTATGATGACCTAGAGTATGTATCCTTTTATTGGGATATGTTGGGACTATATTAGTATATGCATCTTGGTGTGAGATAACTCTAGTGAATCTCTTGATTTTTCTTCTTAGAGGATATCGTTTGTTTACCTCTTGGTTAGTCTACATTGGGTCTTGTATTATGGTATAAATTTGTATTTTGTGGTCCCTATAGAGTGTTTTTTACTCACCCATGCATGGGCTTCACCGAAACATTCCGTGTCTTATGCAGATGATCAGCAGCTTTGACGGAGTCCTTGGTGGGCCCTATACATGGGGTGCTTCAGTGTAACCCAACGGACATGGTACACTTCAGCGACATTTAGATAGCTGATTGTACCTAACTTTCAAGTAGGGTTTTCTGCAGAAAAGACCCAAGAGCTTGTAATTTTTTATTTTATTTGGTCTTGAATTATAGAACATTTACATATCATTATATATTGTTACTCTCAATGGTTGTCTTAGTGGTTTTTATATCTGTTTACTTAGTATTTTTAGTTTTTTTACTTTTCTTGGGGATGGATGTGTGTGTGAATGTTTATAGGAAAATGACTCCCCTTTGAGGGAAATGCCTACTCTACACTATTCAACAGCCCCTAGCCTATGAGAGGTGGGCTTAGGGTGGTCACAACATGGGCCTAGGGGGATAGGTCATGAGAGAACCATCAAGATTTAGATTTTATCCAAATAATCTTCATCTTGATGTGAATTAAATATCATAACAGATCATTATATGATTCATGTACAAACATTATTGTACCCCACAACAATGCCTTAGCATTCTTAGTTTAATAACATGTTTTAAAAATCTTAGATAAATGATACATTTCCCCTTACATGTATGATAGTCTACCTGGTCTGGTTAAATAATTGATTAAACCATTAACATCATTGACCTAAATTCCAAAACCATTCCTTACATGAAGACTAACTACAAACAATTTCCAAAGGACTGAATTGATCTAATACCACTCTCGCATGATCTAAACCAATGGGGCCCATATTGGTCTAGTGGTATACAATTTTTTTGACCCCAGGACCATCCATTGTAGTTCATATTATAGTTATTATAATTTAGTTGTCATATCACAAAACATAAGAGGCCTTATCCTATATCCACCAAAAACAAACACATATCTTCAATATGTAAAATAAGAAACATCACTAGAAGAATATATATATTTATATATAAACAAATAAACTATACAAAATACATGCATAATACCTAAAATAAATGAAAAATTCTTCATATTAAAATACCAAAAAAACTGTGTCTCAAAAAACCATCCAAATCTACAGGACACAAGACTCCAAAAAACTTATCCTCTCTATTTATATTCCTAGATTGATATCCATCTTCAATGGTCATGAATATCATCAAAACAATCCATTTTTCACTTATATCTCCAAGAATCACCATAACATATCATTGAAAAAATAATACTATCTCCACATCTTCCCATAAAATCATTAAATGATTTTTTATCTTCAAAAACACAACATTCATGGGAAAAAATCTTATGTAGGGGTGAGTATATAAATATAAAGTAGGATTCCTGGAAACTATGAAGGAAATTCAAGAAAAATTGTTTGATCAAAAATTCAAAATTATATGGTATTCAATGATAAGTTAATAAATGATATAGATATTATGAACTTATATAATAATTAGAAACACAGTGAATTCTCAGTCATCGAAGCTCCAATCCTCATAATGGTGTACCTCATAAGAAACTAAATTTTTTTTGAGAACCAAAAAATCATGAAAGTCTATGTTGATATCCAATTTTTACACAAAATTGTGGTAGTTTCACTAGGGAATTATGGGAGTCATATGTATCAAAATATCTGATCTTCTCAACCTATAAATTTTTTTCATCAGTTCTAGAGACCATAAAATTTAGTATTCTTCTTATTCAAACCTTTTACATCAATCAAGGTTGTACCACATCTTACCATCTACTGATACTGATTTACCATTAAAGAAACCAATAGGGGAACCTTTGACTTTACCAAGAATAGATATCCGACATTAGGGTACCAATACTAAATATCATAACAACCTAGGTATATTTTAATTAAAAGAACATGATACATATGATAGAGTTCCACTCTACTCAACCTAGCTATTGGAAAATAAACATGTAGTCCCAATAATTTGATTTACTCAATAAAGTTACCCACATAACAAATCAAGAACTTTTTTAGTGTGTTTTTTCACTAGTTAGGGGATTGGAATACACTGTGATGGGGGATCTTACTCCTTGATTGAGATCTTAGATATTGATAATATCTACTATGTATAGAGAGGATCTATTTCTTCAGTTGTGTGTAGGTAAATTGACTATATATGATATTTATGTAGTGGATAATACAGCTCTTATGAGATAGAGGAATACAAATCCTCTTAGAGTATGTTGGGGGACTCACGCCTTGAAACAATAACATTTCCAAATTGGGGGATAACTCAGAGTACTCTTTGATCATCAATACCGAACCCATTTGTCTAACCCAAGTATGTTTCAATAAATAGAACATGATACATAAGATAGAGTTCAACTCTACTCAACCTAACTATTGGAAAATAAGCATGTAGTGCCAATAATTTGATCTACTCAATCAAGAAACTGAAGTAACTAATTATAAGCATTAATAGTGGTGTTTTCCCTAGTTAGGAGTTGTAATTCAATCTGATGGTGGATCCTACTCCTTCATTTAGATCTTGTATAGTGATAATATCAACTCTATATAGAGAGGATCGTATTCCCTAGTTATGTGAAGGAAAATTTACTATATATGATTCATAGGTAGTCAATCATGCACCTCAATTAAGAGAGAGGAATACCAATCCCATTAGATTATCATGGGGGACTCATGCCTTGATACAATAACATTTCCAAGGAGCATTTCTAAATTATAGAACACTTTTGTAATCAAACTAGAACCCAGTTGTCTATTCTATATATATAAATCATTAAAATAAATATATTTCCTCCAAAATGTACTTATATGACCGAATGGACCACATTATATATATATTAAGTGGTAAAATAATTTTTATTATATATTTATCTTTCCAAAATAGTAAATTGGTGAAAATTTTATGATAATAACGATAAATAGTAAAAATAGGCCATGTGGAAGACCCCCAATCATGAAACATGGCATGTTGGGGAGGGTAGGGTTTTCTTGATTTGTGTGTGGTGTACCATTGACATGGAATACCATGAGAATATGACACACACACATGACATGGTGCACACATCCTACCTTGAGTTAGTTCAGGTAGACCCAAACCGGATACCACACCCCTCTGGACACAAGGCCAGTTAGATCCCAAGGGTTTGGATTGTTGGAAAAATTGATTGAAACATTCCCATATAATATTTTATTAGTTTTTTGGTACCATATATAGTTACGGAATCCCTACATCTCTGACCACTTTTTTGTCTTTCCTCCACTATCTCACTGCTCACCCTATACCACCTACACCAAGGGTCACCTCCGCAACATGCAACGCTATGAGTTGTTATGATTGTCTTGCCTCCAATGAGTCACATTGTAAACAATGATTATTCAACCTCACATGTTGTATCTAATTTATTTTTTTGTTTAAAATATTCCTACATTATCCATGACTACTGGGGGTCCATCCTGATATCCAATCCCCTGATATTCTTCTTTTTCATGTGTAATCGATTTGATATTTTCACACCCAAAACTCTCTTATGGTACTAGTGGATCGTCTATCAGAATTTCCATGTTCTAATCAAAGAAAACACTACCAAACATATTCAAATATTCATTATGACCATCCCATGGTCTATCTACTAACCCGAGGAAAGGCCAGTTGTGGTCTTCCATTCTAAAAGAAAATAAAATAGAGAATGATGGTTGATTAATCCCAAAAAAAACACAACACAAATAACATGAAAAATTAAAAGTATCATAGGGGATAAACATAATAAATAGTAGAGTCTTTTCATTTTAATAAATAACTATTAAAAAAAGATTATTCATTATAAGGGGATCTTTTGATGGTCGATCTGAGTAATAAGATATATTATGAAAAGAAAAAAATAATCAAAATAATAGTGACAGAAAACATATAGAATTTCAAACAATCAATAAACATGAATAATGAAGAAAATAATATAGAGGAAAAGAGATACCTAAATGATGGATTTCCTTGTATTCAATACATTTTCCAAACCATATGATCTTTTCATCGATGTCATCAAAGGTCTAGTCTCAAGACCCTGATCTAACATCATTTCTACTGATGTATGATTCATTTTAAATACACAAACACCAGTATCCCAGATCTTCTACCTTATATTATTACAATGTCAAAATATACATGAAATTATATCCCAAAGGATAGAATATTTTATTAGTCTTGGTAAAATAGATACATATTTAAAATTCAAATTTCATTTTAAACATTAAATATAAAAAGTATTTTCTTTTGAAATTCTATTATTCCACTATGTGTAACCCTGTATATCAATCATAATAAACTTCTTGGAATCTAGGGGAAATAAATCATAAGAAAACGGTGAGCTCAAATTCTTATTGAGGGTTAATTATAGTAGAATCTAACTTGAATCAATAAGAATAATTAATATGGAAAGGTATATAACTAAGCACACATGTCATTTAATCAATAAACCTAGTATAAAATGCATCTGTAGAATTTTTTTATAATGAAAATAATCTGGATATTAATAAATAAATTATTATTGTCGGAAATACATAATTATTGGAAATTGTGTATTTGTAACAAGAACCCCTACTGTCAAGTCCTTTAACAATATTGTTAAATCTACAATTAAAATCTTATTTAATGTTAACATAACAGATTCATCGCAAGATACTACAGATGCTTTGAGGTACTATCTATAATAGGGTGCCACCCATGTCTGTCAGTCCAAATCATTCCTCATATATAAAATAATCAATTTAATTAATAGATAATTTTCCTTATTATCAAGTATTTGTACAGAATAAAAGATATAGATTTATCAAATTTTCCAAAATTATTTAAATAACATTCCAAGTAAACACTGTATTTTAAAGTTGTATATGTTTTAGTAAATAATAAAATGAATTGATTATGTTTATAAAATGTAAATGCACATAAAATATGTTGAAATACAACATACTACAACAAAATTAATTTATCACATAATCATATCATGAAATAATCAATGAGGTGTAATTTTAACCCAGTTAATGGAAATTGAGTTAAAAAATCCATTACCGCTTTGTGATAAATAGATTCGTACTCCCCAAAAATGAATGAAATTTAAAAAAACAAAATAAAAATAAATTTATTTATAATATTATATATAAAAGATTCATTCTATCACACAAAATTAATAAGTTGTGAATATGGAATATCTCACAAAAATAAAAGTGAGACGGGAAACTCTTACCTTGTGCATTCCTTTAATTGAACATGAATTAAACTATTTTATAATGATTTAAAACATGTTATTATTTAATAATTACACCTTATTTATATTTATGATATTATATATGGTCCTATTATTTCATTTTAGGTCCCATTTTTTAATAATATTTCATTAATACAACTATTTCGGGTGTTAACTCCTTCATTTTCCTATGGAGGTTTTGTTATGTAATAACCAATTCTTATGAATATGATATAGTTTCATCGTATATATAATGATATTAAGTTAAAATGTATGATATATATTTATTATATACCTTTTTATAATAATTTTTGAATGGTGAATAATAAAAATGGGTCACATCTTGACATGGATATGGTATGTCATACGTACGCATGAGCGGTGGTATCATTCCATTAATGGTGAAATGATAAGGATGTGGATGGTATATTTATTTTTACAAATTAAATATTATATCATAATTATCATATATATACATTATTTCTATCATTATACCCCCTTATAAATTGGTGATGAGAAAGAAATTACAACATAGATTGGAGACAGTAAGTCGTATGTACACGCACGCGGTGTTTTCATTTTTATAGGACGGATTAAAGGTTGAATATGGTTATACCATAATCATAATAAAATATCATAATATACATGTTATTGTATTTATTTCTTTATAATTTAAACAACACATGAAGTTTAAGTGGAATAATAAATAAACTAGAAAGAGTCGGTAAATTCGATTGCCTCTTCTTCGATGTACTTCCATTATATCTGTTTGTAGAGGATCTATTGAAGGTATTTTGGAAGGAACATAACCTCTATAACTTAAATTATTATGTTTAGAAAATAAATTTCTTGTTTTTGGAGATACAAGGTGAAAATTATTTTTAATAGGATAAGTAATAGGTTTCTTTTTTAAATTTAGGTGAGGCGAACTTTTGGAAAATCTCAAAATATTACATTAATATTAATTAATTTTCAATTAAAACTGGATAAAATGAGTTATTTGTATTATAATAATATTATTCATATAAATATTTTAATATAATAAATTTCAGATAAGTTTAGGTCACATTTTTACCCTTATCCTTTGGTTTTAACCCTTATTTAGTCCCTTCAACCCTTACCATGACAACCTATATTATTTATCGTTCAGGGTTAATATAGTTACTATAAAATAAAAAAATACCCATTAATGTATCATTGATGAAATTTTATCTTTATCCAAATAATATTTTTAAATTTAATATTTTTATTTTTTATATCATTAAATAAAATATTATTTATTTAAAAATATTATTAATGTCAATTTTGACACTATTAATTACTTTAACTTTTAAAAATATCAATAAAAAAAGAAAACATAGAAGAAAATTATTTAATACACCCCTAATATTTCATAATTATATATAAAATTCATGGATAACCTTAACTAATTAAAATATATCTATTTTAATATTTTTAATATTATTTATTTGTTATTTTCATTAATTGAATAATTATTTCATCATCATTGTGTAATTTTCTAAGGTATTTATTACTTCATAAAATATTAATAATAATTTAATATGATGAATAAAATTAATTTTTTTAAATAATATTTATATTTAAATTTAACTTCTTTATAAAATCTTATTAAAAATGTTATAGTTATTGAAAATATAAAGCGGACATCATTGACTATTCATAAATTTAAATACTATAAGGGGATTAAAGTTATCCAAGTGGCTCCAAGACTTTGAAAATTCAGAAAAAGGAAGAATTTTCTTGACACTCACTCATAAAATAAAATTATAAAATGTTTAGGGTAGTTTTATAATTTTGATTATAATTTTTTTTATACTTAATTACTAGATTTACCCATTAATATGGTAAAAACGTTACTTAGTGTACTATTTATATTGTCAAAAAATAAAATTAAAATATTTACTAAATTTTCAAAATACAAAATCAAAATATTTAATCCATTTTTTAAAATTCAAAACAAATATGCTACATAATTTAATTTATAATTAATTTTGTAAAATGCAATGAAAATTATTTTTTGTGAAAATGCATTTTTAAACCCAAAAATTTACTTGTACCAAAATAGGGTATATTAATTATTAAAATAAAATTAATTAGATAATTTAAAACTGAATATTACTAAATTTACATTGAAAAAAATTAAATTCATATATGGACTTTTAATAGAAATCAATTGATAGTTGTATAAAAATCTGTATTTTTCATTATTCACCGGAAAATCATTCTTTTCAAAAAAATACATAAACTTAACCATAAGAGAATTTTGAAATTCTGTTTTTAAGAGTTTATATTATTTCTTTCAATATAATTTATAAAATTTTAAATATTTATTTTTTAAAATAATTGTTCAATTAAAAGAAGACAAAACTACGATTAGAAAAATATAGCTTTTATGTGTAAAATTGGATTTTTTTTTACATTATGCCTAAAAATAATATTGAATGAACATATATAATATATAAATTTTATAATATGGTAAATAGCATTCATTCTTTCCAATTTAATGGCTATATTAAATTGATTTCATAATAATATTTCATTGTTTGTTTAAGCTGGTTGTTTAATGAAACGTAAGTTATCGAAGATATTAACTTTAAAAAGAGACATACCATATAATATTTGGGTGTTAAATTATCCTCAAATTCAGTAAATTATGTCTTTATAATTTTAAATTTCACTATATATTTAATATTACAATACTTGAAAGCTTATTTTTGGGAAACCCCCATCCCAAACAGGGTTAAAACATCCTATTAATTAGAGGGAAAGTGAAATGCCATGGTCTCCACAAAATTAGACTACAAAAAATGATAACATTAGTGGGAAGTGAAAACCATAAAAATGAACTAAAATATATCTATAATTTCTGATAGAGAGTGATATATAAAATGGTCATTATAAATATAACCATAAAAACCTTAAATTATTTATCGATAAAAAGACCATTGAGTTCTCAGATAGAAAAATAAATGGAGAATTTTTTTGTTCCAAAATATATTTTCCTATAGTTTAGTGATTATTTTTCATTTAGATAAGTTCTTGATAAAATAAACTTACTTTATTAATTTTCATGTAATAATAATAATATAATCCTTTGGTTGTTCATCGATTTATTTTCTCTTTATTCCTTACACTTGGAAATGAATGTTCACAATTAATTAATTTATTCTTGAAGCACAAAAATGAATCATAAGATCCATAAGTCATTCCTTCAGCGTTAAAAATTTCAATTAAACCAAAATTATTATAACATTATTTCCAATATAATAAATCGTACATTAACCTCAAACAATAATATCAAATTTTCAACCTAATCCATTCCATAGGTAGTTAATTTTAAAACTCGTCCCAAACGTTTCTATTCAAATTAAAAGACCCAAAATTTATAAGGTCACTATATTTCCAAAATCAACTTAAAATTATATTTTCCCTAATAAATGTAATTTTTCAATTATTTTCACAAAGAAAATATATGGATACCTTTATCACCATTTATACTTATTAAAAACATGCATGATTCTAATAGTAAAATCTCATGTATATTTCTTAAATAAAAACATGTAGTATACTCGATAAAGATGAAATAAACCATCAAATCACTAAAAAAATCATAGTAACAAATATTATCCCATAAAAATATCACTTTCATTATTATCTCAATATAAATCATATATTAAGGTTTTTCTTCCATAAATTATGGGTTTCCCAATAGATAAAATTACAAAAGAATTACTTCTCTTAGTTACTAATTTTATTCTGCCCATGCTTCCAAATCCTTAAATTAGAAATATTTTATTACTATCCTTATATATCTAATGATTTTTATAACCATATAATATTTTATAAAATAATTCTTCAATCTAAATATACATGAACATTAATCATTTTACTTCATTCTTGAACCATTAACTATACTTCATCATCTTATTCCTTAATTCCTTCATCCTTTCATTTTCAATTTATAGTCTCCTCATCATCAAAATTATTACCATTATTTGTATAAAATTTATGATTCAATTCATTATTTTTCCCATAATACATATGTTTTTTCATAATTCTCATATTTTATACATTTAAAACATTCAACCATCAATAATACCTTAGAAGGGCCATTATTCTAAACTTTTCATTTTTCCTCTAAAATTATATTCTTTATATCATTCTTTTCAACAACAAAAACATATTCATGTTCCCCTAAGACATTCACATGGGTGTTTCTTCTCATATTCTTGAAATATGGTAAACTGAATCATTATTCATCTAATGTATTTACCACACGATCCCTCAAAAAATTCTAACCTTATCTTATTTGGTGAGTGTGTGAGTAGGTTAAGGTGTAAGTTCCTAATCATATATCATGACAGATAATTAGAAATAATCACAATATCAATTACTATTTTTCTAATTCCATTTTTTTCTCATCAACACATTATCTATAAAATTCAATCTTTTATTAGTACATTCTTATTCCCATCATTTACTAAATCACAAAGCCTAACATGAGAAACACTAATCATAGTGATATGGTCAATAAGAATCATTTATAGGATGTCTAAATTATGGAATCTTCTAATCAATATATGAGTCCATAGGTTTAACAAATATTATCCATGGTTATTAAAAAATCAACAGTATGATATCCTATAGATATAATTATCTTAAAAGTTATTCATAGGGTTATGTTCTTTAATCCATGATTTCCTAAATCTTGTTCATTTGGTTTCTACTAAACTTACTCTCATACCAACTCTAAAGAACCAGACTCTAATATCTCAGATCGGGTGCCTTACTTTATTATATTAGAAAAAGAATCAATAAATCATATCCAACAGGAACAAATAGCTTAATTGTCTTGGTAAATAATATACATATTTAAAATTCAAATTACATTTTATAAATGAAATATAAAAATTATTTTCATTGAGAAAAATATTATTCCCCTTAGTGTAGCCCTACATACTAATAATAAAAAACAACTTGGAAACATTTGGGATCATAAAACATAGTTGTATGGTGTGAGAACAAATTCATTATAAGGTTTAAGTACATTGAAAGCTAACTTGAATGAATAATAATAATCAATATGGAATGGTAAATAGTTTATCACAGACTTCATTTATTCAATAATATGAGAATTAAATAAATCCATATATTTTTTCATAGGGAAAATCCATTAGATAATAATAACTAAATTATGAATGTATGAAATGCTTAAGCAAGAACCCGGTTATTATTTTGAGGTATGGGCTTATTTTTTTCCCTTTTCCTTATGTGTTTTTGAGAAAATATGGAAAATGGGGAATAATCCTAAATTTTGGAACTACACGTCGTGCACCTTTTCCACACGTCGTGTACTTCTGGCTGTGTTGGGATGAGTACACAGGGCGTGTAGCCATGTCGGTGAAAAAGGGTGTAGGAACTGACTACACACCATGTAGTGGTCCTTTACACCCCGTGTAGTCAGTCGGCAGGCCAAAATAGTAAGGCGGTGAAGCAGCCGCCAGCTGGGTGGCAGTCTATGCCATGTACTCAAGAGTACATGTCGTGTACTCTTGTTGGCAGGTGAACAGTGTCGTGCTGGCAGGAATCCGTCAGAGGAAAAGTTAAATGAAGGGAGTACACACTGTGTACTTGGATTTACATGTCATGTACTTTGTTTTTTCAGCTTAAAACAGTCAGTAGCCTCCTCTTTTTTCATAGGAGGCATTTGAACCGTTTTGGAGCCAAAGGAGGAGCCCAAACATTTGAAGATCCACCAGGTGTTCGTCTGGAATCTGATTCTGCCTCAGACGATCTTGTTGGAACTGTGCTGGTAATCCCCCTCTTCTCCTAGAATGATGGTTACCAATTCTTCTCCTAACGTAATTTATTTATGTTTGAGTGGGTTTCGCTCTTCGTCAGATCTACGCCATTCTTGGGCATTTCTAGAGTCGGCGTCCGGGTATAACGCTATTTGGCATTTAAGGTAGGTGGCTTGGTCTTTAGTTTTTCCAATTGTTGTGTGTTTTGTGTGTCTACGTGCCACGAACCCATGTTGGGTTGTCATGTGGCAGAGGTCGTTGCTATATTTAATGCCTATAATTTCATAGGTGACTAAAGTGTAATAATAAAATGCTGGTTGGGATTATTTCCTGGATCCAGAACCACCCTAGGGTTGTGTTCCACTGTTTATCGATTTGGACAGGGTACCCCAAGAGTATGCCATTAATGTAGTAATTGTAGAATTGACATTAGAGGAATTGCGTGACTACTGCATTTTGACATGTTGGGCATGGCCCGATTATCTGTTTAGCCTGAGGGTGTTGTTGTGAATAGCCTATGGGCACTGCACATTTTAGCCAAAGGGAAATAGTTATTTTGGCCTGAGGGAAACTTCTTCCATGCCAGAGGGAAATAGACTCTATGCTTGAGGTTGACACTACATACACCTATGGGAAAACTTTGTTATGCCGGAGGGCATATTCTTGTGTTGGATACTCTTTACCTAAGGATAGGAGTTTATGTGTCTGAGGGCATTAGTTGGTTATTTGGAATATTCACTATGGTGGTATGTTAAATTTAAATGATTAAATTGATAATAAAATGTAAATATAACTGGTAACTAGTTACTTTTGATTACTACTTACTTTATTGCATTTTACTGCTACACACTGTGTTTCATTCTTACACGCAGTTGGGCATGGGACTTTGGTGGGTGCCTACTGAGATATATTTCTCACACCCTATTTGGGTCACGCTTTTCGGCCCAAACATATTACGTTGTTGTAGGTGTGGATAGTGGCAAGAGTCCCTATACAGGTACGTGATTGCTGCTGAAGAGTAGGAGGGCATGGGACCAAGCCTAGGCTTGTGACGCTGCTGCCAGCTGTTTTTCATTGTTTTGTTGCACTCTGCTTTTGGTTATACTGTATTGATTTATAACATGTTTTTGATGTTTTCCTAGAACATGAGACATGTAACATCATCATTTACATATTGTTGGTTATGTTCACTATTGTTGGTTATATCAGTTGTGTATGGTTTACTGCTTCTGCTTTCGTTTTATGTTGTATTTAATTTCCACTGTGCTACACCTTGACAAATGTGGTTATAGTTTCCCCACTATCAGACCTGGGCCGTCACTGCTAGTCGGCAGCATCTGGCATTTGGGGAAACGCGCTTGAGGTAATGTGGCGAACCAGGTTCGGGGCACCTATTGAGTGGCACCCAGAACTGAGGTGTTAAAAAGTGGTATCAGAGGGGTTCTTTTCTTTGACTTACTATTTGAAGCCTTAGTCAGGGATAGGATGAATGTTAGTCGGTAATAAGTTATAACCAGGCGTAGCTAACCCATGTACAGGGAAAATCTAGTCTACCTCGTATTTTTCAATTATTTCATTTTTGCAAATTTTACAGTTGATATGTTTTCACCATTGGGTGACGCACGTGTGATTGTGTTGTTTATATTTTATTTATGGGTTCTTTTTAGTTGCAACTCGATGAGATGAGGGTATTCCATCTCATGCATCATTTAGGCACATTCTAGAATCACATGTCAGGCATAGTTTCAATGCCATGTAGAAGCATTGGAAAATTGCATGTTGTTGTGATAGTTGTTGGGCTAGAAAAGCATGCTCTTGTGATAGCTGCACTGATACAATACCTACTATTTGATAGGGTACTTTTCCTGTGAGCTGTTCATATAATGGATGCCAAACTTTTGTTTTTGGGGAGTATGGTCCCCCATTGACTAGAATTTGGTAGATCATTGACTGATTATTTAGTTATAATATAGATAAGATTTCAAACTTTGATTCGTGGGGAGTATAGGCCCTCACGGGTTGGAATTTGACACATAGGTGTTTTTTTCCTGTGTTTTCTAGGTTCCGGGGAAGTTTCTAAGGCATACTGTTAGGAAACCCAGTATACATGCCATGTAGTATTTTTACACACGCTGTGTATGGCCTTCTGTTCTGGAAGAAAAATGAACTTTTTAAGTACATGTAGTGTACTCTGAGTACACACCGTGTAGTCTCTTCCCGTGTCACAAACTATGTGGGCGGCGACACGGGGTAGGGAAGTGCTTCGGTAAAACACGTCGTGTAAATGATCTATATGTCGTGTAGTATTGACCTAGAGTCCGGCCGTGTAACTAACAACATGGGTCGGTGAACTCCTTTACATAACACATCGTGTCAATTATGAACAGGCCGTGTAGTGTTGACCTGGGGACTCGGCCGTGTAACTAACAACACGGGTCGATGTCACTATTCCTTGAACATGCCATGTACCTTTGGGGACATGCCGTGTAGTCTTGTCTGAGGACAGACCGTGTGGACTTAGCTGTATGGCGTGGAAACGGGGTGATGTACATGTCGTGTGCGTGTGTAACACGCCATTTAGTTTCATGTCGAGTAGTCGGTCGTGTCACAAGTGGCACGGGTAGTTGGAAAATAACACCATACACGCCGTGTAGATTAAGTACATGCCGTGTAGTTTTGTTTAATGGGAGTCGTGTGGCTTATCCATGTCAAAGGACCCGAGCAGGGGAAGGAAAGTCAAGTACACACCGTGTAGTCAGTATACACGTCGTGTAGTCTTGTGTTTAAAATTTTGAGTTGACTTCTTCCTCTTGTTCCGTTTGTGGCTTCTTTGTTTCATCCTTAATAATCTTGAATCTAAGGAGTTCTTTTGACATTGTAGTGTCATGCTACCTAGACGACCACACGTTGTTCTCCAGGAGATCAGTGACGACTATACTCCGGAGATGGTGGGCCATGGGCTACCAGTTGATCATCTAGTAGATCTAGATGCGATGCTAGCTGCTATACCGAACACAGGCATGGAGGCGCAGTTCCATGAAGGCTTTATGCTATTCATGAAAACCTTTCAAAAAGCACCATAGGCTACCACATCTATGGCTAAGCTGACACGTATCTTCCAGCAGCATAATCCGCCAACGTTCTCAGGGGATGGCAGACCACAGGCTGCGGAGTCTTGGCTGGGGTCGATGCAGACTATTTTCGAGCATCTTGAAATGCCTTGAGGGCGGATGGTCAAGCTTGGGACATACATGCAGTATGATTCCGCCAAGAGGTGGTGGGATGTTACCACCCATCAGAGCATCACAGGGACATGGTGTGGGAAGACTTTCAGGCAGTCTTCTATGAATTCTTCTTCCCGAAGACGCTGAGGGCAGATAGAGCTCGAGAGTTCATTAATCTGCAACAGGTCACTATGTCATTGATGGACTATTCGGATCATTTTACGGAGCTTCAGTGCTTTACACCCATGCTGGTGGGTGATGAGACGCTGAGAGACAGACATTTTGAGGATGGCCTTTGGTATGACATCTGAGCGCTGGTGAATGTCTCCAGGTTTCCTACTGTACATGACATCATGATCCAGGCACTGATTATGGAGCGGAACCTGCGGGAATCTAGTGGTGTGGGCCAGGGCTGTTCAGCAACAGTTACTGGTACTTTTTCTATTGGTAAGAGGAATAGACAGGCGGACTTCTCTCAGGCTATCAATACCAGTCAGAAAAATGTTTCAGGTGGCCAGGTTGTTTGCTACCAGTGTGGTAGAGAGGGGCGCAAGAGACCACCGTGTCCACAAGACCCAGTGGAGTACCGGGCTTGCGGCAAGATGGGTCATCTGCAGCGCTTTTGTAGGGCGTTTCCACTGATGGATAGTAAGAGGGGTTATGTGCAGACTCCGCGAGCGGGATCAGGACCATTGGATTCTTACCAGTCGGGGAACAGGAATGCATCAGAGAATGTAGGTAGAGATGGTGGATGTGGTCGTGGTATCCAGACACCATGATCTCAGAGGCAGCAGGGCGGGACAGCTTAGGGTAGCTAGGCTGTGTCGCTAGGATGCGGCACTGGGAAGGCATATGCAGTGCAACAGACCTAGCAGGAGCTGGATCTCGAACCTTCTATAGTCAGTGGTACTATTTTAGTAGCTTCTGTCTTATCTTCAGTACTTTTCGATACAGGTTCTAGACGTAGTTTCATATCTGTACCCATTGTAGAGAGCCTTGGGCTCTGTGTTTCTCCTTCTTCTGATATTATGATGCTAAACACTCTGTTGGGAACTAGAGCGGCTGGTGTGCGTCAGGGCAAGAAGTTCCCCCTTGAGGTTAGTGGGTGTCACTTTCTTTGGGACCTCTAAGTCTTGGAGATGACGATCTATGACGTCATTCTCCGGATGGGCTGGTGGGTTCCCTTTCAGGCCATTCTAGACTGCTATCTTCGGTGGGTGTATTTCACGTCACCAGAGGGTGGAGATTTTCTATACAAGGGCGAATGGGATGTTCAGGTGAGTCTAGAAAGACCAGAGAATTGTGGGCTAGGTGGAGTCACAGCCCAGATTGTGAGCTTATATCTGGACGACTAGGGGACTTGTCAGGATGATTTCCCTCCTATTGTTGATCATTTCAGGTATGTCTTCCCGGATGACTTTTCGGGTCTACCTCAGGAGTGAGAGGTTGATTTCTCCATTGAGATTGTTCCAGTAGAATCACCGGTGTCCATTCCTCTATATAGGATGGCTACACCTGAGATTCAAGAGCTCAAGAGGCAGTTGGAGGAGTTGCAGGCAAAGGGATTTATCTGACCTAGTACTTCTCTTTGGGGTTCTCCGGTCCTTTTTGCGAAGAAGGAGGACGGTACCCTCAGACTTTGCGTGGATTATCAGAAGCTGAACCAGTTGATGGTTAAGAACCAATATCCCTTACTAAGGATTGATGATCTTTTTTATCAGATTCGTGGAGAACGAGTGTTCTCGAAGATTGACCTGAGATCAGGATATCATCAGTTGCGCGTGAGACCATCTGATATACCTCTCACGGCTTTCAGGTGTTGGTACGGTCTATATGAGTATACGGTTATGTCGTTTGGACTCACGAACGCGCCAGCAGTTTTCATGGATCTGATGTATCATGTCTTCCATCTGTATCTTGATTCCTTTGTGGTACTATTCATGGATGACATCTTAGTGTACTCTCAACCTCGACACGACCATGCCACCCATCTTGAGATCGTTTTGAGTACACTGAGGGAGCATCGGCTGTATACTAAGATCTCAAAGTGCCACTTTTGGATGGAACAGATTCACTTCCTGGGTCATATCATCTTTGAGGTAGGAGTTTCAGTAGACCAAGACAAGGTGAGAGCAGTAGTTTCTTGGGAGTAGCCTAAGAACATGTTTGAGAAACAGAGTTTCTTAGGGATGGATGGTTACTCTAGGCATTTTATATAGAACTTCTCTAGCTTAGCAGCACCATTGATGGGTTTGACTAAGAAGGTTGTGAAGTTCGTTTGGTCGGAAGCTTTCAAGGCAACTTTTCATGACCTGAAGGGAAGGTTGAAATCAGCACTGATCATAATACTCCCAAAGCCGGGGAAGAGCTATACAGTTTACTGTGATGCATCAGGTATTGGTTTGGGAGCAGTGTTGATGCAGGGTGATTGATTTTTTGCATATGAGTCTCGGCAGTTGAGGCCCCATTAGAGGAATTACCATACACATGATCTCGAGTTGGCAACAGTTGTTCATGCGTTGTGATGTTGGAGAAATTATCTAATGGGGGATCATTTTGTGGTTTTCACCGACCACAAAAGCCTCAAGTATATCTTTACACAGCGTGACCTGAATCTGAGGCAGAGGAGGTGGGTCGAATACCTTCAGTCCTTTGATTTTGAGCTTGCCTATACACCTAGTAAAGGTATTGAAGTAGCCGAGGCACTGAGCAGGAAGACTCAAATATAGGCAGTGCAGGAGGCCAGCGGTGAGTGGCAGCTCATGGCTTTGTTCTCTGAAATGCATCTAGAGGTGCACAAAATTCAAGGGTAGACTTATCTTTCATCTTTAGCTATGACTTCTACCCTCCTGGATAGAGTAAGGATGAGACAGCTATCTGATTCAGAAGGCCCAGTTCTGCGGGAGTTGGTGGCAAGTGCGGACCCTCCTCCTGGTTGCACGATAGGCGATGGTGAGGTTTTGTGTTTCAATGCACTAGTATGGGTTCCAGGGGATATACGCAAGGAGCTGATGAGGGAGTTTCACGCTTCATCTTGGGTAGTTCATCATGGGGTTACCAAGATGTACCGTGAATTGAGACGTCAGTACTGGTGGTCGGGTATGAAGAGTGAAGTATCGGGTTTTGTTACGAGGTGTTCCACCTTTCAGCAGGTGAAGGTGGAGCATTAGAGACCAGCAGGGCTGTTACAACAGTTACCCATTCCAGATTGGAAATGGAATGATGTCACGATGGATTTTTTGATTGGTTTGTCAAGGTCAGCTCGTGGCAATGATTCCGTGTGGGTTGTTGTGGACATACTCACGAAGGAAGCACACTTCTTGCCGATCAAGGAGCTTTCGGTGTTGACGAGCTTAGAAGGATGTATATCTGAGAGATCGTACGTCTTCATGGGTTCCCTCGTTCTATCATTTAAGATAGGGATGCTCATTTTACATCTCATTTCTGGAAGAGTTTTCAGATGACGTTGGGTACACAGGTGCTTCTGAGCACAGCTTACCACCCTCATACCGATGGCCAGTTAGAGCATACAATACAGGTGCTAGAGGACATGTTGTGTGCATGTATCCTAGACATTGGGGGCTCTTAGGAGGAGCATATCCCTTTATTTGAGTTTTCTTATAATAATAGCTTCTAGGAGACGATTGAGATGGCACAATACGAGGCTTTATATGGTAGGCTTTGTCGATCAGCTTTGTGCTGGTTAGAGGCAGGTGAGGTAGCTTTACTGGGGCCACAGCTCGTGTAGGAGACTTTTGAGTAGGTCTAGTTGATTCAGAAGTGGATGGCCACCGCGCAGTCTCATCAGAAATATTATGCTGATCGTCGTAGATGATCTTTGGAGTTCGTGGTCAGGGATCTGGTTTTCTTGCGTGATTCACCGTGGCTGGGACACAAGCGGATCAGGAGACAGGGTAAACGTTCACCGTGGTATGTGGGGCCATTTGAGATTCTGGAGAGAGTTGGGCTAGTTGCTTATCAGTTGCCGTTACCACAGCGGTACCGATCCATGCACGACTTCTTCCACGTATCACAGTTGCATCACTATCATTCAGAACCATCTCACGTCCTTCAGCCCGAGGAGGTTGAGCTGGAGGCAGATGCGTCCTTTGAGGAGCACCTGATTTGTGCCACTGATAGGAGCAAGAAGGTTCTCCGAGGATGGTCAGTTCCACTCATACGGGTTCTATGGAAGCATTGCCGAGTGTAGGACGAAACCTGGGAGTGGGAGACCGACGTACGTGCTTAGTGGATGGAGTTGTTCATGGCTATATCTTCACCACCCTTGGAAGAGCAATTTGGGGACGAATTTCTATAAGGGGGGAAGTTTTTAAGAACTCAGTTCTTATTTTGAGGTATGATCTTCTTCTTTTCCCTTTTCCTTAAGTGTTTTTGAGAAAATATGGAAAATGTGGAATAATACCAAATTTTGGAACTACACTCCATGCACTTTTTCCACACGTCGTGTACTTCTGGCCGTGTTGGGATGAGTACATAGGGTGTGTAGCCATGTCACCGACAAAGGGTGTAGGAACCGACTACATGCAGTGTAGTGGTGTTTTACATGCCGTGTAGTCAGTCGGCAGGCCAAAATAGTGAGGCGGTGGAGCAGCCTCCAGCTGGGTGGCAGTACACGTCGTGTACTCAGGAGTACATTCCATGTAGTCTTGTCAGCAGGTGAACAGTGTTGCGCTGGTAGGAAGCCGCCAGAGGAACTGTTAAATGAAGGTAGTACACACCATGTACTTGTAAGTACATGCCGTGTACTTTTTTCGGCTTAAAACATGCAGTAGCCTCCTCTTTTGACAGAGGAGGCATTTGAGCCATTTTGGAGCCAAAGGAGGAGGCATAACCTTTGAAGTTCAGCCGGGTGTTTGTCTAGAATCTGATTCCACCTCGGACGATCTCGTTGGAACCGTGTGTGTAATCCCCATATTCTCCTAGCATGATGCTTACCAATTCTTCTCCTAATGTAAGTGATTTATGTTTCAGTGGGTTTCATTCTTCGTCAGATCTATGCCATTCTTGGGTGTTTCTGGGGTCGGCGTCCGGGTATAATGCTCGTTGGCGTTTAAGGTAGGTTGCTTGGTGTTTAGTTTTTCCAAATGTTGTATGTTTTGTGCATTTACGTGCCACGAACCCATGTTGGGGTTTTGTGTGGCTAAGTCAGTTGCTATATTTAATGCCTAGAATTGCATAGGTGACTAAAGTGTGATAATAAAATGCTGGTTGGGATAATTGCTTGGATCTGGAACCACCCCGGGGGTGTATTCCACTGTTTAGCTGTTTGGCCAGGGTACCCGAGTGTATGCCTTTAATGTAGTAATTGTAGAATTTCCTTGAGAGGAATTGCTTGTTTAAGGTATTTTGACATGTTGGGCATGCACTAGTTATCTGTTTAGCCTGAGGGTGTTGTTGTGAATAGCCTGTGGGTACTGCACTTTTTAGCCTGAGGGAAATAGTTATTTCGACCTGAGGGAAACTTCTTCCGTGCCTAAGGGAAACAGACTCTATGCCTGAGGGAGACACTACCTATGCCTATGGGAAAACTCGGTTATGCCTGAAGCCAGATTCTTGTGTTGGATACTCTTTACCTGAGGGTAGAAGTTTACGTGTTTGAGGACATTAGCTGGTTATTTAGAATATTCACTATGGTGGTATTCTAAATTTAAATGATTAAATAGATAATAAAATGACAATATAACTGGTAATTAGTTACTTTTGAGTATTGCTTACTTTATTTCATTTTACTACTGCACACTGCGTTGCATGCTTACACGTAGTTGGGCACGGGCCTTTGGTGGATGCCTACTGAGATATATCTCTCACACCCTATTTGGGTCACGCTTTTTGGCCCAAACAGATTACGTTGTTGCATGTGTAGATAGGGGAAAGAGTCCCTATATAGGTACATGATTACTGCTGAGGAGTAGAAGGGCATGGGACCGAGCCTAGGCTCATGGTGTCGATGCCAGATATTTTTCTTTGTTTTGCTGCACTCTTCTTTTGGTTGTACTGTATTGATGTATAACATGTTCTGGCTATTTTCTTAGAAATTGAGACATGTAGCATCAACATTTAAAAACTGTTGGTTATATTCACTGTTGTTTGTTATTTCAGTTGTGTATGGTTTACTTCTTCCGCTTTTGTTGTATTTTTTATTTAATTTTCGCTGCCCTACACTTTGACAAATTAGGGCACAGTTTCCCTACTATTAGACCTAGGCCCTCGCTGCTAGTCAGCAGCCTCTGGCGTTTGGGGAAACACACTTGAGGTCATGTGGCGAACCGGTTTCGGGGCACCCTTTGAGTGGCACCCAGAACTGGGACGTTACAGCTTAATTATTAAACATCGTGTATCTAGAACATGAACCACTACTATCAAGACCATTCACATGATCGTCTAATCTATAGGTAAAAACATTATTAATTCTACGTTAACCGATTTGTTCCATGAGACTACTGATACATCGATAGTCTATCTATAATCAGGACACACCCATATGTTCTAGTAAAAATAATTCCTAATATATCTAATTATTTATTTATCTAATAAACAATTTTTCTTGTCATCAAATATTCATACCAAATAAAATATATAGATTTATCAAATGTTTTAAAATTAATTGAATAACATTCAATGAAAACACCATATGTAAAAGTGGTATATTGGTTAGGAATTAGTAAAATGGATAAATTATATATATAAACATTAATTATACATTAATAAAGTTTAAATAAAAGATAATACTATAAAATATAATTTAACACATAATCTTATCATGACATAATCAATGACGTAAAAGTTTCACCCACTAAAAAAAAGATTAGTTAAGGAATCAATTTCCACTTTGTAATCAGTCAAATAGTATTCCTTATGAAAGAATTATATTTAAAAAAACTAAATATCATGTAAATAAAATTATTCGTGTTATGATATATCAAAGGGTTAGTACACCATAAAAACTAAATAAGTGCTTAATAAGGCATATCTCATAGAAATAAAAATGGTATAAAAACACTTATCCTAAATTTTACTATAATATTAACATACATTAACCTCATGTATAAAGGTTTAAATCTTGTAGGTAATTCTTATAAAAACCATATTCATATTTATGATATCATATATGATTCTCCTATTTTTTATCACCCTTTTGTTAATAATATTTTGTTACTGCCATTGTTTTGGGTGTTAACTACTTCATTTTCATCTGCATGTTTATATGTAAGTCCAGTTTCTTATGAATGGGATATAGTTAACTCATATCTATATTTATATTATGGTTATATATATTATATTTATTAATTATATAAAAAAAATTAATCATTATTTGTTGGTTAATATGGAAAATTAATCACATCATTTCATGAAGATGATAGGTCATACGTACGAACAATTGACAGCACCATTCCATAAATGGTGAATGGGTAAAAAATTGGATGGTATATTGATTTTTTAGGATTTAATATAATGTTATAACTATCATATATATCTATTAATTACATCATCATACCTATAATAAAATGTGGTGATGAAAAAAAATTACACCACAACGTGGAGACGGTAAGTCATGTGTATTCATGCAAGATATATTTATTTTTTATAAAAATTTTCAAGGTAAAATATGGTTTTACCATAATCATAATAACATATTATAATATATATATTATAATTAATATATATATTTATAATATAAACAACACATGAATAGTATTTGGACAATGAAATAAACATAGAAAAGTTGGTAAAGATGATTACATATTCTTCAGTGGGCTTCCTTTAGATCTATTCTTAAGGGATCTAGGATATGTATTATGGAAGAAATAAAACCTATATAAAATAAATAAATATTTTTATAATTTATTTTTTCAGTGTTTTTAATTATATAATGTTAAATGTGGTGTGAAGATATGAAGGAAGATGTGCCCTTATATAATTGAGGTAAGGTGCACTTTTGGAATCTCTCAAAATATTATATTATTATAAATTAATTTTCAATTAAAAAAGGCAAAAAATATGTCATATAGAATATAAAATTATTCTATGTCTAAAAACTATCATCCAATAATTTTTATAAAATTTTATGTTACGTTTGTCACATTATCTTTAGGTTTTAATAGTCATTTAATAACTTTAACTTTAACCATGACAACATATATTTTTACACTTTGAGGGTCAATATAATAACCATAAAATTAAAAATATCCAATAAAAGGATAATAGATAAAATTTTAAACCATATAAAAATAATTTGGATGAATTCATTATTTTCATGAATTTTATACCATTTAATAAAATATTATTTATTTTCAAATATCATTAATGTCAATTTTGACGCTATTTATTACTTTGAGTTTTAGAAAAATCAATAAAATAATATAACTTAAAAAAATAAATTTAAAACACCAATAATATGTCATAATCATCTATAAAATATTTTTAGAATGTTAATTTATTAAAATATATTTATTCTAATATTTTGAATATCATTTGTTTGATATTTTCATTAATTGAATAATTACTACATCATTGTTGTGTATTTATATAAGGTGCTTATTTTTTCACTAATAATTAGAATAAATTACTATGATGAATAAAATTACTTTATAATTTAAAATAATATTTATATTTTAATATATCTTCTTTTTAAAACCATATTAAAAATGTTATATTAATTAAAAATTTGAATGTGACAATTTTAACTTCTCTTAAAATAAAATATTATAAGGGTCTTAATGTCATCCAAGTGGATCCAAGAGGTCATAAATTCATCCAAAAGATGACTCTTGTTTATAATAACTCAAAAAAAATTATTGATTGTTTTACTTTAATTTTTTAATCCTTATTGTGATTATTTTTACCCTTAATTATAAGATTTACCCTTAACTGTGGTAATAAAAATTACTAAATTTATTATTCATAATTTCTAGAAAGAAAATTTTGCAATTTAAAAAATTTAAAAATTATTAATACTAATATCAAATCCATTTTTTTAAATTCACAACACATAACTTTTATAATTTCATTTAAATATAAACCCCCAAAATACAACGAAATTCCATTTTTGTTAAAAATGTATTTTTAATCCAAAAAATGTTATTATACGAAAATAATGTTTAAGAATGACTATAATTAAATTAATTAAATTATTTATAAAAAGGTATTACTTATGTTACATTTATAAAAAATTCATTTTTTAAATTTACTTTTAATATAAATAAATTGGCAGTTTTATAAAAATCGCTATTTTTCACTATTCCTTGGAAAATAAATATTTTTGGAAAATTACAAATATCCACCATAAAATAATTTTAAAATTATGTTTTTTAAATTTAATTAGATTTTTTAAAATATTATTTATAAATTTTTCAAAATTTATTTTAAAAAAAGTTCACCAATTAAAGGTAATAGAACAGTCTTTAGAAAAAAAATAGCTTTTATGCATAAAATATGATTTTTTTTCTTATCTGATACCTATCAAATCTATGGATGAAAACATATAATATATTAATTTTGTAATGTGGTTAATACTACTCATTCACTATTTTTTAATATATATATTATAATGATCACATAATAATATTTCATTGTTCATTTAAGCAGGGTGTTGTGTGCAACATAAGTTATCGAATAGATAAACTTTAAAAGAGACATACCATAATATCTTGGGGTATTATATCCATATCCCTTTTTATGAGTCAAATATTATTTCATTATATGTGTATAACACTATTTTGTTTTTATAATATATATATATTATACTTATAGAGTTCTCTATAATATAAATAATTTAAATAACTCATTTGATTAAATTAATTCCTTTGGTTGAGTTCCTCCTATGATGGCCCCAACCCGGGTACCATGATGTGAACATAAATAATAGAAATCATAGTTTATATCCCCCATCTTGGATGAAACATTTTTATAAATCATCTCATCTATGACTTTATCAATAAGGGGTAGTATTATTCTGGTGAATGCACACATGTAGGGGTAAATTTAATATTTTATACGTAATATTTTATTCTCAAGATTCTGAAATGAACAAAAATCCTTGTTAGCTTATCTGGATGGTAAATACCACATCCGAGGTTCAACTTTACCATTATAAAAAAAATTGGTTTTATTCTATGGTAATGTCACCATTTTACCACTAGGGAGGTCTTGGGGCTATGAATCTCAAAATTGAGGTAATGTCGTTTGAGAAATACCTTGGGTATTAAAAGTACATGACACCCCCATGTATTTTATTTTTATTAACATGATATATAAATTATGACTTACCTTTATGAGGGTGTTGTTTTTCTCATTCTACTGGTTTCCTATATTATTCCCTCCTCAATGTTGATTCCAATGTTAATAGGTGTATACAAGACATGACCAAGTAACCTTACCTTGTGTTGTTATATCATTCAGATTATAATGGAGGTATCAAATATTTCAAGTTTCTTAGTTCATATTAACATATTTATGGTGATGGTTCCATCAGTATGGTTAAAACATATCCCTATAGTTTTTATCATATCTATTTTGATTATGACTCATCCTGGACTAGTTAGTACATGATATACCAAGATGGGTACATACTTTTTTTATCATTATTTATTTTCTTTTTGTGAATGTACTCAAAAATATAATAGAAAATTTATTTTAAATATGTGTGAGTGGTTCCCTAGTTGGTTTTATAAATTAATCCTTGAATTAGAACCCAAGTGTGTGTAGAGATATTATTTTCATGGATTCATGTAAGTGGAAATCACATATATTAGATGATTCAGTATGTGAATTATGATATTGATGATGGTAATTCTAGGACATACCTTGCGATCATTTTTCTTCATGGAATTTTAATTCTTGTGTTCTTTTTCATATCACATGTATTTATTTATCTCATGTTTGGATCATCTTTAAACTATTAATGTGGGAAAAACATTTATTGATGTTATTATTACATGTGAAATAGTTTATATAATTCATATATAGTCATGATTCGATTTGTTTTTCATTTTTTCTTGTTATTTCTTCCACTTTATTAATTTATGGATGGATCGATGTAAAAGGAATAGTTCGCAAAAAATGGAATTGGGCCTCTCCATTATTCATAACCCTCTTGAATATAGGGATATATATGTATGACTCCATGTGGAACTCTATCTTAGACCTAGTGATCCTCGTCAAGGTGTTGTAAAATTGTATCAGAACCCAAATTCCTTAATTTACTATTTCGGTATTTGTAGATTATATATAAGATGGTTGGGAATCTAGATGGATATTATGCTTATATCTAAAAACAACCTGTATAGTGGACACTTGATCTTGCATAGTAGAGTGATTAGTGTTTTTTTGTTTTTTATATTTTTCTTATTTTCTAAATTGTTATTATGAATTTTACGGTTTATATAATTTTATTAATTCCAAGAGTGGAAGGCGTGTGTGAGTTCATGAATTATTTTCTCATATTGTTACATATATTATATACCTTCCATCATGTGATTATGATATGGTTTTTGAGTATTAGTGTTTAATTAATTAAATAAAAATGATAATTTATCTATTGTTTTACCAAATAAATTAATTGTGGCTTCAATTAATTTCAAACATAAATATTTTATTTTTTTACCAATTGATATAATTGTCAATATTTTTTATCTATAATTAATATGACCTTATGACTATGGTTAGTAATGGTGTATGATTTTTGCTTCCAGATTTCAATGTAGGTTGAATTATTAGAATTAGAATCATGTGGTGTGTTGGCTTTCTTGGGTTGATTATTAGATCTTATGTAAGGGTTGTTATTAGTTTATTAATTTTCATATTTTAATTTTTTTAGATTTCTTCTATTTAGGAAATTTTCAAAATAAATTTTTAGTAATTTCGAAAATTATTCCCCATTGAAATCCAATTAATACACCAAGGGAAATGATTGGGGATATTACTATTGTTTATAAATCACCGCTTATACCTTTAGCTGATCATGAGGATGAATCTTAGAATGATATTGAATATCATCCTATATATTATACCAACAATTCACTTTAGGATGTTTTTTAACTTACTTACAACTTTAGGTGTATATGTACATTGATTATAGTTCACCATGTGAAAATCACCTGGAATTTATAGATTTATTATCTATAAAATTTATAGTGTAACAATGTTTCTCTAGATGCTAAGTATTAGATAGATTTGGAAGAGAGTATTTCAGACTTATTATGATTTTAATGGATATGATGTTGAGCATGGAAACATTCATTCTTGATGGACCCTCAAGAATAAAGTGGGTTGTTATGGTTAATATGAAGAGGCATGAGGGATTATTATGAGATATGTTCGAGGACATATTCATTGATGATTTTTTTCTTTAGGTAATTTAATATTAATTAGTATAATGAGTTTAAGAAGCTACATCTATGGGATTTATTAGTTATTTATTATATTTCTTGATTCAGTGATTAGTTGAATCATTCCCATTTGATGGTAGAAAATGAGACTTAAATTGATCATTAGTGCGACATTGTCCATCAATCAGATATGAGGTAGTGTATGGGGATTTCAACCATGAATATTAATCTAATTTAGCTCAAAATTATCTTATTTATTAGAAGATCCTAGTAATTTGAAACACAGATGGCTGACTTAAAAATAAATTTTTACTATAAAAACACTTATTTAGAAATTGTGAGAAACCACACATGAAAAATCAATGTTGGAGGTTAGTCAACACAAAAGGAACTCATAATGTATTTAAAAACAAGGATAATATTTTTAGAACTACTAACCTGGTACTATCATTATTGGATTGTGTCAATATTCAGTCTTGGGTCATCCGGGATTAAGTATTCAATGTGGTTAGATAGTTTGACCCAAGTCTAGATATATTCTTCCAAATTTATCTTTCTTACATTGAAATCATATGCCAATATCAAAACTTTTTGGTTGATCATGTCACTTTGATACTTGCTAACATCAATTTGAACCTATCTTTCTATAATTATTCCTATATCCTTCCTTTTGGAACTAAGTGTGATATCCTTTTCATGTATTGATTCTTAAAATGATGAATTAACTCAAGGTATTTATTTTTTTCTCCATCCTTATTTCATGCCACACCACCCTTACCTTGACTCTTAATGTATCCACACTTTTCATTAAGGTTTCCACTTATTAGGATAGAACCCAACTCACATTGAAGGTCTTTAGGCCTTGGTTCACATTCCTTTCCCTTTGATTTACTAGATTTTTTTTTCATCATCTTAGGTAGTTAGTAGTAATAATTACCCCCTTTAGATTTGTTCCCATTACTCATAATGTAGCACCCCACATCACAATGTCCCTTCTGATCCTTCTTCTTCCATGGGAATTGAATACCTCTAAATATCTTTCCCTCATCACTAATAATAGATAATTGGATAGAAAACTCAGAATCATGATCACCCTCATAGATAACCTTCTCATCTAAAAGATACTCGACTATCAATGGTGAGCCCACATCTGGAGTAGTCCCTATGTCTTGAACCTGGAGAACATCCTCCAAAACTCTTCTAGATAGATGGACTACATCCTACTCCTGAACTAGACCTTCCTACAACAAAACTTTAAAAAATTCTCTTCCTGATGGTTTTCGTATCGCTTTTTGTAATGGACATGGTCACTGAATTCACTCATTTCCATGTAACTTGTGTCCTCTTGTAACCTATATGACCTCACTTACATGACTCATGAGCCACACCTGCATGATCAAGGACCTAACCATGGTGATCTGAAACATCATTTCATCCATTTGAACCTCTATCTTGAGTGTCTAGAGCATTACAGTCTGGCACAACCCGAAATGTGGGGTTTGACACTGAAGCCACATCAACAACCACCAAAAAACTAAAACAAGAGGTAAATAACTTCCAATTGTACAATAATTCATTATTGAAAGTGTCATCAAATAAAGGAGGAACAAAAGGATAAAATACAATTTACTCTTTTGGAAACTGCCTTTCTTGTTGGTTGACACCCAAATCAAACTTCTAGATATCAAAGATTTTAGATACATTCCGATCCATGGGTCCTTTTTCCTTCTAAAGATGAAAAGTCACCAATGATCCCTTAACACCAAGATTTTCTACAATAATAGGCATGGGTGACATAAACCCATTCTTTGAAACAACATTCACCTCCCCAGGGTGAAGCAAGAAACCACACCGATAAGCATTGGATAAATTCCCCAATTGATGACATGATGAGTATAAGTCAGTCCAATATTAAAACAAATTGGGTTTTTCACAAGAATTACTCCCTAAACAAAATCAAAATACATTCTAATGAATGTTTTGAACCTTCTACCTCATCATAAATGTTCAAGGAGATGGAATGACAAACCGAATCGATTCTACTATTTAAACAAAAGAATCAGCCAACCATTTTTTCAATTATAAGGATAATAGCAGGATTTTGGAAGGGAAGGGGGAGTTCAGATAAACTAACCCAAGTAAAAATAGATTTATTATCATGTTTTATGTATAAATCATGTAAATACATGGAAAGGTAGAAGCGGGATCCATTTCATATTTGAGGATCTATGTACCATGCTAGAATCAGTTATTCCTTAGATGAAAATTGAATCATCATGTGTTTCTTATAAATAATCCCCACAACCTATCTATCATGTAAACCTGATGAAGTAAATATAAACCTATCAAAGTCATCAAATGATGGATTAAGATGCTTGAATATATAAAACAAGGTCTTTTTTAAGAATTTAAAACCTTCATTGAATTCTAAGGGATATTTTAAAAGGTTAGGGAAACCTCTATAGAGATCTAGGACATTAGGGATTAGATTGATGTTTGGGAATGGAGGATGAAATGCTATTTTAGAAAATGGTAAGAAGAAATGCTGAGAGGTTACTAAGAAAAAAGGGAGTCCCTCCCCCTCTAGAGAGGGACGGAATGGGCTCATGACCATCACAACCTAGGGAATCCCTGGCCGATCTTCTATATGATAGTTGAACACCCAAGAATTCAATTTCATTTCATTATTTTATAGTTCTCTCATTTCCTTTTTTATGTAGTTTATGTGGAGGTCAGTATGGTGGAGAGAGTGGTTTCTATTCTAATTATGGGAATATGATCTATTTTGAAAAGATATAGGTTAGTTAGAGGTAGTAAAGGTAGGGTAGAGTTGTTTTAGTTCCCTAATTTTTAGTATCTTGTCTTTTTTATTATCAATGTGGTAGGGAATTCTATTTCAAAAATTCATGCCCTATCCTACTGATGGATTTATTGACGTGTGGAAGGACAGGAAAACTGTATAATTTTTTGTGAGAATTCCTCAATAGGGATTACCCAATCTCTCAAGGATGATACAAGATTCTCAATATGGGTATGGGATACCTCAGTAAACCCAAAAAAATATTTTCCAAGGAGTTTATGGTGAGGAAATGATCAATGATTTATATTGATAAAGTATTAAATGCCATAAGGGTCAGTTCCTTGGGCTAGTATAGGGTCAAAGGTTTAGGGCCATAGATCTAGGGTATGAAGGGATTTCAATATCTCCCATTTTGAAGATATTAATGAAGAAAATCCATCTAATTTGACAGGTACATTTATGATTTTTTAAATTTTATTTGATTCAATATTTAACAAAATATCACCTTCATTCTTTTTAAGATAATGTTTGCTGTCTATTTTAGTCATTTCCTTAGAGAATAATTTTTATGTTCAAGTTTTTTATTAACCTATAAAAATAATTTGGTTCATGTTTGATTATTCTTAAAGTTTGATATAATATTTGAATGATATGAAAAAATATAGAGTTTATTTATCATGAATATGACTAGCTTCGATGTGATCTTTATAATGGATTGGTTAATGAGATCGCAGGACGAAATTAATTGTTATCGAAGGTGATTATCATTTATTTCTCTCATGGTTGATGATTATACCATTGTGGGAGAGTGGTATCTTCAATAAGTTATAGATTTAATTAACCTCTGATAGTTTGGATCCATCACAATATAGATGGACAGGTTAGTCCTTGCAACTGAGATATAGATAGTTCACCTTACTTTGCAACCAGTGTTGGAAAATGTTTATGAAATATATCATAATAAGTTTTCATATTTTTCCATTATAAAATGTCATTAAGTTTATAATTGGTCTCATTTCAATATCTAAGCCTATAAGAAATTTTTTTATTATGTAGAACTAGTTGAGTTGGCAGAGATGGATGTGTAGTTTGAGGATCTATATGAAAAAAATCTCTATGTGACAACCACACCATATAAAGCTCTAATTGTTTCACCAAGGATGGTGGTATAAGGTTTAGGTTATACATGTATTAATTACAGCCAAACCAAGTTATTATAGATAATATATATCAACCACTTAGTGTAGATGATTTTTTTGATTAGTTAAGGGGATCTTGAATGTTTTCTAATATGTTATAAAATTGGGATATCATCTGTTGTGAGACAACATTGAGAATATACTAAAGAAATAATTTTGGATTATATGTGGGATATATGTGTTCTTTATCATTATATTTGTATTGATGAGTTTTTTGTAGTTTTTTTAATCTCTGGAACTATCTTTTTTATCCCAACATGTACTCTTTAATAATATTTTTCATAGATAATATCTTATTATATTTTCATACATTGTAATAATGTATATAGATCATAGGGATCAAATTGGGTATACTTACATCATCAATATTAAAATATCTTAAAATATTAATTTTAGATCTAGAAGGTTCACTTTCTTGAGAATTTTCTATCTGGGTTCGGGTTTTTATTAATCCAGGGAAAGTGGACATCTATTATCTTATGTGAGATATAATAATGTGTTTGAGATCTGGAATTTCATTTTATTTGATAGGTTTTACATATGATTCATTTATTATTTTAATTACATGGTGGTGACTATGATAGTAATACCCAAGAAGGGGTTAAATCTTGAGGGGATAAACTAGTTTGAAGCCATATTTTAGGAGTTGAAAGAAATAAGTATGTCTTCCCAAATAGTTATCCTTTATGACCTGAGGAAGGGTTATGACATGTGTTTTTATACCTTATTTTCTTGATTGGTATAGGTATTAACGCAATATGATCAAGTGATCATTTATGGGTCACATTATTTACTCCTCATTAGAATAAATACCCTACACCTGGTTTATAACATATTGTACTGATATATTCACTTATGTGCTTGTGTAGTTATCAATTCAAGGAGAGACATTTGGGATGTATGGACTATAAGATCCTAGAATATATATTCCCCCATCTAGATTATAACATTCTATAGAGGTGATGGTTAGATTATTTATATACTTTTTATTTTAAGATGGTTTATTCTATAGGAAAAGGAAATTTTATGGGAGATAATCCCAATATAAAAAATATGTTCGTAGTTATTTCAAAAATATTTTGTGAAGTGGATGATGATTACATTATTCATGGAACTAAATCTTGATATAACTGAAAATTTGGAGAATATAATGAACCATAAAATTTATGCATAGATATAAAATCTTTTTAAATGAATATTCAATAAATAGTATAACTATTCACACCACAATCATATAGTTCTACAATCATTGGGAACTTTGGCATATGAAAAACTATTTTATAAATGAACTACATCATCTATAAGTTAATTATTAAAAAATAGAATCATTCTTAGACATATCATAAATAAGACATTTATTCATAACCTATGGAAAAGAAACATAATAAAGGATGAGCTCAGATGCCCTGTAAGGGTAAATAAGGGAAATAACAATAATCAATTGAGTATAATATGATCATAATGGTCTTATAACATGATCATAACATTTAAAAAACATACCCTTTATATACTAGATTATAAGCATCATTCATGTCGTTAATATTGGTAGTTCATAGGTCATAAATCATAAATGAGAAATATAAAATGAGCCATAAGATCATAACATTATAAAAATAAATGGAATTGTGGAATACACATAGTTATAGAAAACAATTTCCTATGTATTCTATGATTCAATTCAAGTAATATCAAAGTGGATTCGTTTCACTCCATAAACCATCATAGTATTCAAGGTTCACTCCCAAGACTCTCATGATGTATTTTTTCTATCATCAAACCATCGTAGTAGTTAAGGTTCACTCCCAACACTATCATAGTGGAAAAATTCCTTTACTAAACTAGATTATCTCTCTATTTTAGTCTATTTTATCTCATTAGATATCAATCATTACCAAATTCATTAGAGGGATATATGATTTTGCACCCATTAATCACATAATGAAAATAATAAATATTTTTTCCATAAGATCATAAATAATTTATCATATCATAAACTATGGAATGAAAATACTTTTCATTAAAATTTCATCATAGCATAATTTGTTGAAAATAAATGTGTTATATAAATAATTCATCAAATCATAATTGAATAACCCATAGAAAAGGAATGTGTTTCATAAAAATATTATCACCCTAATTATAAGAAAAACATATAAATAATAAGGATGTTATCATTAGATCATGTCCATAGAAAATCATAAGTGAAATCTGGGGTTTTTTTCATTAATTAATTGAAATACTATTATAATATCATTAAAATATTCTCGAGGAAAATACCCTTTCTACTTTGAAAATCACTTTTCAAAGAATAAATATTCACAAAATATTTTGAAATTTATTTTCATTGAAAATATCCCTGTGAAATTATAAAGGAGTCTTTACATTATTGGGTGGTCATGAATGTGGTCAATTTAGTTCATGTCAAATAAGTTAAAAGAAAAAATTACTTTCACATTTTTTAAAATTTCAAAAAGTACCTCCTTTGGGAAACTATGTGAAAAATCCTTTCAAAACATTTCCTAAAAATTAAAAAAAGGTTAAAAATAACTTTTAATGGTCATAGGATAACAGTAATAACCTAAATTAAATTTTTTTATAGAAACCATTTATATTGAAGAAATGGTTTTTTGACCAGAGAGAGAATTAAAGTTGATTTTCTTTACAAATAGAATTTCAAACTCTTAAGTTTTTAAGGTGAGTAAATTGAAGGGAAATATGTATTATAAATAAATAACCAGATTATAATGAATTTCATCTATTTCTTGGGAGGTATATCATAATATATCAGCATCCGAAAAAATTAAAATAAACACCACATAAAATAAATAAGTGGTGAATATAACATGTGCCTCACAGAAATAAAAGTGATGTGAAAATTCATAATCTCATATATGAATTAATTCATATGTATTTAGTTATATTTTAATATAAATATAGTTTTATTGAAAATATATTACATGACTATAATAATACATTTCAAAAAATATATTATTTACTTATAACTCTTCATCACCTGTTTATTAATAATTCACTATTAAAATCATTGTTTCGGGTGGTATCTACTTCGTTTTTCATGCATTTTTTAGATAAATAGTTTTTTCTATGTACTTTTATCATAGTTCCATAATATTTAGAATATTAATAATGATATAAATATAATTTATATTGATTATATAAATATTTAGAATAATCTATTTTTGATATGATAGAAAAATCAATTAAACCATTCATGGAGAAGGTATGTTATATATACACATAAACGTTATATTCACTTTTTCAAATATTGAGAAAAAGAAAATTAAAAAAAAATCACCTTAATAGAGTCATTATTATATAATATCTATCATATATATTCATTAATTTTACCCTTATTACCTTCAATGTAAAATATAAATGAAAAATAAATCAGATCGCTTCGTGGAGGTGGTAGTCCACACATATGCATGGGTGATGTTATAATTTTCAAATGAATTGGAATGTAAGAATGAAGATGTGATATTATGATTATATATGTATAATTAATTAATATTTATCATAGATAAATATTAAACAAATCATAATAACTATTCATAAAATATGGTGATGGAAAATTACTTGTATCGCTTAATGGAGCTGGTATGTTGTACATACGCATTAGCGCTAATCAAACTTCCCAATTTTTGGGAAATAAGGGGGTAATAGAAATTTAATAATCATATTAAATTTTAATTATATATAGGATACTTAATATAATATTTTATGATATGTAAAATATATTTAGTATAGAAAAAGAGTAAGTACAAAAAGAATGATATCAGTTAAGTCCATTATCTATTCATTGAATTAACTCCTTTATATCTCCTCTTAAGGATCATAGGGTTGGTATTTCGGGAAGATAATTATCTATCAAATGTGTCTAGGGAAGTTTATTATAGATTTTATTTAGGTGATGGTCAATCTATAAGAGTAAATGTGGTGTGAAGAAGACAAAGGTGAGGTTCCCTTTTTAAAATTAAGGTAAGGGGCATTCATGGGATTTCTTAAAAAAACAAAATATAATAAGTTCATTATATAGAATAATTTTCTCCAAAAATATAGCAATTCAATGCTAATATAAGATAGGGTTTAAATCCCATGAACCAATAAAAAATTTATATGTTCAAGTGTTGTTTTAAACTGTTTCTTTTTTATTAACATCTTGGTTAAACAATTTTATCATAAACTATAGTAATGTATCTTATTACTCTTAAGGGGTTATAATTTTACTTATAACATCAAAATTGGGACATTAATAGCCATGTTATGAAACTTTCAAACAAATAATAACTTCTTTGTCCTCTTTCAATATTTTTATAATTTCTAAACAATTAAATAAAATACTATTTGGATAAAATATTATTCATGTAAATTTTAACACTATTAATTTAATTTAGCTTAAAATACATAATAAAAAGTTCTAATTAAAATATAATCATTATACATAGCACTAATATGATATATTTATATAAAAAATCACATAACACTATAAATCACTAAAGATTTGTTACTTTTGTTTTTTTTAGATCATTTATTTTTTATATATTAATTGAATAAATACTATATTAGAATTGTGTAAGAATTTATGGTAATTATTTAATCACCAAAAATTATAAATAAATTAATATCATGAATATAATTTCATTATGAAACAAATAGACATTATTATCTATTCATAACTAGTTTTTTTGCCTATATACAAACATAGTATATATTTAAATCTAATAGAGTCTTATTTTTTAACTTTATAAGTTAATAAGGGTTAAACTAAATGCATATAAAAATAATGATGATGAAAAATTGTGGTCTTGTCACTTTATTTTAACAAATATTAACTCAATTTACCCTTTACTGAGGTGATAGATTTTATCCTGATTACTATTCATGTTGAAAAAAAATAAAAGGGTCATATTTTACAAATGTGAACCTACTAATTACAAATTTGAAATTAATTTTATCAAATTAAATACCTATAAGTGGTTGTAATTAATTTTAAAATAAGTGTGCAAAACATAACAAAAACCACTTTTTATAAAAATACAGTCTAATGTATAAAACTGGGTTTATTCTTATCCTATAAATAAAAAAATATTACATTAATGTTAAATAATTTGATTGAATATATAATATATATGCATTTCATAAAATAATTCACTAATAATGATTAGTATATCAAGATAAGAAAACATTGCACGCTTAAAAAGTGGCTTTAGAAAAATAAATTTTTTCATAAACAATGTTTTTGATGAAAAAGTCAAACATAAAATTGATTCTAATGAATTTAATTGGATTATTTTAAATAAAATATAACTAATATTATTTTGAAACAATTTTAAAATACAAATATACTTTTTAATGATTGAAAAAAATTAATTTTCAATAAAAAATAGTATTTTTCATTATTCACTAGGAAATAAATCTTTTAAGATAAATCCCACAAACTCACTCAAAGATAATTTTTATATGATGATTTTAAAAAATAATATAATTTATATAAAATAAAATTTCTTATATTTCCAAAAAAATATTTATAATATACTCTCATAATAACTAATAAAAAACTTTTTTCAGGAAAGTGTGTTTTAAAAGATAAAATGAATTAATTAAAAATCGAGTGAATATTTACTAAAAATTTATCAATAAATATATTTTAAGTAAAAATATTATATAAATATCATTAATCAGTTAAACCTATTCATTCCTTCTATTTTAATAGCTAGGTTATAATAGTAATATTTATATAATAATATTCCATTATTCATTTAGACTCAGTGTTTCATATTTTATATGATATCAAACAAAGAGTTATTTTAATATTGAGTGTTGATACATTCTCCCACATTTAATAAATTATGTCCTCGTAATTTGGACTTTTTCTTAGTAATCAATGTTTGGATATTTGGAAATACCTTTGTTGAAAACCCACATCATGAGAAGCATTAGTAAAACTTATTATTGAAAAGAAGGAAGTTCATCTAGAATAACACATAATAAGGTACTAAAATCAGAGTAAATTTTTTAGAGGAGAAGATATTTACATAGAATATAAAAATAATTTAATGTCTTAGGATTTTGAGTCCGATCGAAAACCACTCATGAATTGAACTTTTTAATTAGTGGTTATGAAACTAATTTTTCATTAATCGGAACTCAGTTATGAGATTTCCATTGGATTTATATGATGGTTCAGGGTTGTTATATGGGATTGGTGAGTTCCTTAGGTGGTTTAGTTTTGTTTTGGGAGCATCGGAGGCCAAATAGCATGCTTTGAAGTAGTAAGTTTGGGCGCACGGTTTAGGGTAAACTGTTCGGCCCCTTCCATGTAACTATGTGGCCAATTTTGAACTGCCACACATTTTTCATAAACTATGAATGCAAGGTTCATGGTCGTATAGGTTTCTCTATAGTTTTTAAATATGTTTACTTCATGGGTTTCACACATTTGTAAAATCATGTAAGCCTAGAGCCTAAGGCATTGGTTTTTGAACAATTTTCATTCGATTTGGAAAAACAATGTTTGTAAAACACACGACATGTGCTGGGTGAATTTTCTCAAAGTTTATTTTTCTTTTATTTTATTTTTCTTTTCCCTTTCCTCTTCGTTCTTTCCTTATTCTCCTCCTAGCTCTCACACAGAGGGTTCACCCTCTTCTCCTCATTCCACCTCCTTTGATTCATCTCCTTTGTCATTCGTCTGATTTCAGATCCATCAGAAGATATAGACTCACATCTGTACGGCTAGCCTCACCCTATACTCTTCTTTGTTTCATTTTTGCCTCATGTATGGCTAAATCTGTTAAATCCATTTCACCCTATTTTGAGGGAATAAGATAGAAACTCAAATCAATTCCAATCCAATTCGATTTGAACCTTGATATTGGATGTGTCTACATCTTTGAGTCTACAGTTTGTGGTTCACACCTTGATTTTTGTTTTTACATACAGTTTAGGGGTGTGGATTTCAGCGCATGTTCAAGTATTTTTATTGAGACCCAATTATATCTTCATCTTCATATTTAAATGATTTTGTGACCTGTCAGATACCATTTTTCATGCACTATTCCTATTTTGATTGATAAAGGCTAGGTTAGAGTCTATTTCTCTTTGGGATATTTTGGATTTGGTGCCACAATTATCTAAATTGAGTTGTTTCATTTAAATTAATTTGTTTAAATTGTAATGTCTTGGTTTGATGAATTTGAGTCTTTCCTATCCCCTATATTTAAATTGTTATTCTGGTTTAAGTTATGCAATTAAATCATCTAGATTTTATTACTTATTTAAAGTGTGATGCTTAAATTTTATATGTAAATTTAATTACTTTAATTTAATGATATGGAACCCAAGGGGTCATGATGGGCACTAACCAAGATAATATTTGGATGGAAAGGCCATCAGGATTTAGTGTCATTGACATTGAATTGATGCAGAGATGCCATCAGGTTAGGCATGGCCTGTGATATTGGGATGGTAATACCATCATTTTTTGGGCGACATTTCTACATGGGAATAAGGTGCCAGTTGGTGTGTCTTAGGTTCTTCTTTGGGTGATTTCCACTCACTTGTGATGGAAAAAGCGCCGATTGATTTGTGTGCACCCAAGTTGACTCTGTGATGAGGTATTTTTGTCCACTCATGTGGGTAGAGTCCCCTGATATTTTTTTATTAGGAGTATATGGTTTGGGGGTTCTTGTCGTAGAAAGTCACGAGGAATGTGAGGATACTTTGGTTGAAATAACTAAGGCTATCTAGTGGGAAAATGAGAATTGATTTGACTAAGGCTGTGGGAATAGATGTTAATTGATGATAGATATCAATGTTCCTCCTATTTTTGGGCCTTGTGCTGACAAAAAATTTTTGGAAGAGGTTTGTGGCACTATGATACTCTTTTTTGGGTGTGGCTTTGGGACATCATTACTTTTTGAGACATGAGGTTTCAGAAGGCAAGTGGTTTCGGGTTACTTGTTCGAGGTCGAACCCGAGGGTTTACCTGAGTTGTGACAATAGATGTGCCTTCGGTCTTGTGTCAAGGACCTTATTATGTTCTGGATTCTGGCATTGTTCAAGGCAAGTGACAGTTTCATGGTGCCTATTGAAAACCAAATAAACATTGTTTACATGTCACATTAAGTTGTTTTACATAATTTTTGTAACACACCTACTTAAACATATATGCTTAGAATTCACTATTGGGTGGTATCCTACTGATATTCATCACACAACCTACAAGGGTCCTTCAATACAAGTGTAGAATTTATGAATGTATGATTAGTTAAAGCATTAGCCTTAGGAGATGGGTTGTAGTATTTGTTTCCATGGAGATTTTCATGGACCCTGAGGTCGTGCCTATATGGAGTTCCATTTAGATTTTATTTCAATTTTAGCATGATTTTGTATATTGTATATAGCTATAGTGGTTATCCATATTCACCCATCTGTATAATGACATGTAAGACCAGTTATGTAATGAATGAAAGTTTTGGTAGTTACTGTAAGTGGTATTTGGTATGCTGATATTTTTAAATTCTACTACTTCTATATTTATTACTACCATTTTTTATTTGATATTGATTGTGATTCCAGAATTGGGGAGTTTTGTTTGAGTCTGCTGAGTCATTTGTTTCCACTACATGTTATATATTATTACTCAGACCAATAATATTATAATTCTTAGAGGGTATAGCCTCCCCGCTATACCTGTTACACTATCACCGCTAGTCGGAATCCTTTGGCATTCGGGGAGGTGTGCCTAAGGCCAATGGAAGTCGGTTCGATAACATGGTTCAAGTGGCTATTAGGTCAGGGACATTGAATTGGTATCAGAGTTAGGTTGTTTTAACTCTTTTATTGGTATTACTAATTAGGTTATGGTAGACTGTACATTAGGTTGTGGTTGGAATAGGATTATGAACTCATACTCAGGTGCATACATCCCCATGTACAAGGTACATAATGAGTTACCTTGGTTGGAAATGTTGGTCAATTTTTCTCATATTATAGTTTATATGATTTCCACCATGGTGGATTATCTCAAAATGTGATTTTATAGTTTGTGATATGTGGACCTTAACCTAATGAGGTGAAGGATGAGAATATGGGCCCTTGGCCTGATATTGAAAGGGGTTATGATGCTTGTTTTTGGATTGTCTTTTGATTCGTACATTTTAGGGTTTTTAAACTATATAATTTCATGTATGATTTATAAAATGATCATATTGTCTAATATATATCAAATTCCAAAATATTTGTGAATTTATTTTTGATATTTTATTGATATTCAATGCTTTATATATATGTGGAATTTCATGTGGCATGAGAAATGGTTCTGGAACTTATAAGAGCACGCATATACAACGGATGAGGTGATTTAGATCACCAACATTGGGAAATTAGGTCATCAAATTAAGGTAATTTTGGTTGTCAGTATGGACATGGCTTGGGGATATTATATTACATAGGTCTATAGGGGTGGGTAAAGAGGTAGTGTGTAACACCCGAATGTTTTTATGAAATATTTTCATTAAATATTTTTTATTCTTCAGTAGCTTAATTTGCATGAAATCATGAGGTTAAATGAACCACGAGATGCCTATAATATAAAATTAATGTTATAGCCTAATTTTTAGGTTAACATGAATAATTATAACTAACTTATGACAATGCATTATGAATTCATTGGCTATTAATTATTTATGAAAAATATAAATCAATTAGATATTTTATTTGAGTAAATTACTTTTGGTAATGAAATTAATGTGATATATATGTGTTATATACATAATGAAATATTTTTTTTATTCATCCAATGCATATTTTAGTCATAGGGTATGAATAAAACACTATTTTAGGTATAAGAACCTATTTTTTCAAAAGGTTAATTTTTACCTTTGAATGGAGAACCCATTTTAAATTAATATTTTTACACATTAATAATATCTATATGTCAAAGAAAATATTTTATTTTAAACCAGGGTATAAAATTTTACTTTGGGTAAATTTTTGATATTTTTCTGATAACATTCATGTTTTTATAAATAGTAAAAATACGCTAAATTTTAATTAAAAGAAAAATTTTTCATCGAGATAATTCATGTGTTTAACATATAATATTGAATGGTTTTAAAGTATAAATTGAATATATTTTTTCCATTTAATATAATTTATGCCATTATCATTAACTTTACATTCAATTCATAGGTAAAACATTTCAATCTTTTGTAATGTTTTAACTTTAAAAACTCATTTTCTCATGTCAACAATATAATTAATTTTAAATTAATTACTGAAACTTCTATGTTTTGAATTTTTCAAATTGGATTCCATATTTTGAATCTGTATGTCCAAGTTATGTTAATAGTATACTTTTATTTTTGGGCATTATGAATAGTCACTTATGTAATTATTTTATTACCATTGTTATTGGTAAATAAGTTAATTAAGGGTAAAAATAATATTTAAAAATTTCTTATACACCTGTAAAAAACCTATCAGATGACTAAATTAAACTATTTCCATATTTTTCCTGAAATGGAATCACGTCATGGCCGCTTACCTGGGAATATGACACAAATGTAACAAAAACTAATGAATGTGACAAAATACCACAATCTCATTTTATATAAGTATATTAATTTTAATATATGGTTAACTAGGATATATTATCAGCTATAGATTGTATTTTTAAATATAAAATAATTAGCTACATAATAGAAATTTATTTATAATTTTTAGTGAATAAATAATTACCATTAATGATGACACATTAGTGATATAAAAATTATTTTATTTATTTAAATATCTAATAAATAGTTTTGAAAATAATAATATAAATTTCATATGAAATAATTATAGAGATACAAAACTTTTATAGGTAAAAATTACATGTCATAAGTGTATTAAATATTTTTTTTGAATTTATTTTCTATTTTAATTTTATTTAAAATGAAATGAATGAATAGTGTCAAAATTGACACTATTGACATTCTATAAAAATAACATTTTATTAAATTGTTCAAAAATTAGATAAATATTTTAAAATTAAAAATTAATAATTATAAGGCCTAAAATATCATAAAATATCCAATTAGGTTAAATTAACACCATATAAGTAAAAATCTATAACCATTAAAAATTTAAAATGTATTTACCATAATTAAAATTAAATTGAATAACAAAGTGTAAATGAAAATGATAATGGTTATATTTACATAAATACTGGTCTAAAATTTATTAGTTAATCATATTACAACCCTATATCACCTCAACTTCAAATTTGATACATTTTAGAGGTTTTTATGTGGGTTTTGACTATATAATAAATTAATATATTGAGAGCTTCCAAATGTTCCCCACTCCTCTCTTATAAAATGGCACCTCCTCTAAATCCTCTTCACTCCATTTTGAGCCTTCATTCTCGGAAAAACCCAGACCATTTCTATTCTCAACATACCTAGTATCATTCAACTGGTGATGGTCTTCTCAAAAGACTAACTCTATCACCATAAGAGTAAATTTAAAGGTGGCACGTCGAGGAAGAGGTAATCTCTTCTACCGATTCATTCAAATTTCTTTCTTCTTTTACTTGAACATATTTTGTTTTTTCATTAATAAGTAATATCATAAGTATCAATAATATACTTATATTGTATTATAAATATAAAGCAACCCTATTTCACCTTTTATCCATCCTATGGAAAATGAAATCATTGTGTGTGCGTATGTACGGCTTACCGTCTCCACGCCGTGGTGTAATCTGTTTTTCACCCCCACATTAATTGGATGGTTATAATGGTAGAAATAATAACTATATATGATTTTTAAAACATTATACTAATTATGACATACTATACATCATCCACTTCAATACCATTCAATAATTTTGGGAACGACATCGTCGCTCATGCATATGTACGGCTTATCATCTCCCCTGTACGATGTGATTAGTTCGTCATAATCTTCATTAAAAAATGATTATATATATTAATTGAATAAATAAATATGATATATATTACAATAATTACATGTTTTTAAATTATATAACTATAACCTAAAAAGAGTAATAAGAACTTATCTGACAAAACAAGCATATGAACATAAAGCAATTAATAATCGAATAATGAGTAAAAATGAAATGAATCTAACAAACGGATGGAAATGTGATCATAAATGTTATCAAAAAAATTATTATGATTCTATAATAAATAATTAACATTATTTACATCATAATATAAGAGATTCGGATACATACAAAGAATATCAGACCTAAGGTAAGGGATAACTTTGTGAATCTTTTTTTATCTCAGATTGGTTATTACTAAGTATTCACTTAGGTATAATTATCATCCAAATCCATGATTCCAAAATGTATTTTTAAAAATATTATATATATCCTTATATAATTGTTAAAAGTCAATTTTACCTATTTTTAAATTTATAAATGGTATTAATGGATTCTTTGGTCATTTTTGGTATGATGTACTTTTGGACTTTTTTGGAAAAAAGTACGAGAAGAATGTGTGTTTTACTTGTACAAAGTGAATGAATTTATATGCTTTCATAATGCCTTTTTTCTTTAAATCATACCCTACAAACTTATATGTTTATTTTCACATAAAATTATTTTTTCTAAAATTGTGTGCCATTTTTATGAATGAAAAGGTTTTTAAAGAGGAAAGGATATTTTCCTCAGGAATTAATTTCTAGTGTTTTCTCAAAATTATTTTTCATATAAGATGACACTCTTTAGAAATGGTTATATTTATAACCCTTTTATCAGTATGATTGGATTATGATAGAATTTTATTTAGGAAATCTATTTGTTTAATATCAATTATGATTGAATTATGTTTAAGAAACCCATTTGATTTCTTGGGTTATGATGTGGTAAATGTTTTTTGGTTTTTATAGAAAATGTATGGATAGTATCATTATGAGATGGGTGGTAACTATATCTCCCTCAAATGATTTGGGTAAATATTTATATCTCATGATATAGAGATGACTATAAATGAAGGTAAATTTGGTTCTGTAATACAGGGCTGGAATGAGGAGTGAACTCGGTTTAGTAATGGAATTTTCCCACCATAGTGGTCTTCGAAAAGAGTGTTGACAAATATGAAATGATATTATATGCCTATCTATGTATACCAAAAAAATTAAATTCTTATGTTATAACTATTGGGATTACATTTCAATTTTATGATTTATCCCATGACATGGTATTTTGATCTTTCAAATGAAGTAAAATATTTTCAAATGTTATGTCCTTCTTAATATGATATGATTGATATTTCTTTTGTTTATCCTTAAAGATAATTTTAGCTCACCCTTTCATTTTTTTTCTTTTCCTTGGGTAATGAAAAATGGTTTCAACTATGATATACCAAAAAGGAGTCTAGTTTAGATTAATAAAATTAGAGGAAATATAGATGTTTTATGAATTAGTTGCTTATGTTTCCCAGTTTCTAAAGACACTATACCTATAAGGCCCTATTATGGTTTTGTTATATGTTGTAATGAATGTACATAATTCTGAAGTAAAATCAAATTATGTAAATCAAGCATTGTTATAGTTGGTATTAGAGGTAATGTATAGTTAACCTTAGGAAACTAGGATGTGAGATCCTTAGTAAGAACCCATAGGATATTTCTAAGTACAGGATGCAATACTAGTCTTTTAGAAATAACCATTAACAACAAATGATGAAGCCTAAAGTGTCCTAAATTTAAATTTAATTCATGATTATGTGGTTTTTCTATTATGATTAGTATTTCTCAAATGATGCTTCTTGGTTTTATTCAATGTATGGAACCTGAAGGAACCATGTTAATGTTGAAGGTGATAGGAAATGTAATTATTATCCCCATGAGAAACCAAATGTCATGGGATTTGGAATGAAAAATCATGTAGCCATGCTCACACAACTTTCTCAAGCTATGAATCATGCCTAACTTCCAAACGAGAAAAGGAGGGAGAAACATTCTATTGAATCCCTAATGAGGCAGCATCCACATTCATTCAGCGGGTCTTCTGATCCATTAGTGGATGAACAATGGATCAGCACCACTAAAAATTTATTTTCAGTCCTATAATGATTTGAACATAATAAATTCATCTTAGCATTATAATTTTTGGATGGTAAAGCTGATCGATGGTGGAATCTTATAAATAATTTGTGGCAGAAAGATGAAATTCATCCCATGGAATGGGATGAGTTCAATAATGTATTTTTCAATAAGTATTTCCCTCGTATTCTTCAAACAAATATGGATAAGAAGTTTCCTGAATTGAAGAAAAAGGATGATGAATCCATTGGTACCTACTAAGTATGTTTTACTAGTATTTCAAGGAATGCTTCTAGAATTATTATCCAACCTGAGAGTAAGATCGATTAATTGCTTAGTTTCTTTAAACCATGTCCCCAAAGGGAATTAGCCATAATGGACCTCAATAGATATAAGGAACTTTTTTTATGTGATCTCATGGTTGATATTGATATTGGAGTAACCCATCAGTCATATGGGTTTGATAAGAAGAATAAAATGGAATTCAAAGGAAAATCTAAAGACCACAATGAAAAGAATAGGATTTTTACCTTATGCTAGAAGTGCTGAATGAAACATGAGGGGAATTTTATTAAAGGGACTAATAAATATTTTAACTATAGAAAATAAGGTCATTAAGCAATTGAATGCCTATATTATTGAAAAAATATGCTTAAGGATGCGATTAAAGAAAAGGAAACACAGAATGCACCTTTTACTCTTTAATGTTACAAGTGGAAGGAAATGGTGAATTATGCCAATAAATTCCATAATCCAAGGTTTATTGATGATGATCAATGTCAAAAAACTATTAAGGCCAAATACAATGGAAAGGAACATGCAATTACTATTCGTGATGTGGAGAATGATAATGAAATGGTGAAAGGTACACATACCATCCGCTTTGAAGAATAAAGTGTTTTATTCGATTTTTGATCCACCCACTCTTTTATTTATAATGAATTTTCTAAGGGTATCATCATAATACTTCAAAAATTAGATGTTGAGTTAGGTGTCACAACTCTTAATGGCATAATAGTCACATAAAACTTTTAAAAAAATTATCCAATTGAAGTTTGTGGGAAAGTGATTCCAAAAAATCTTTTGATCCTCCCTATATTGGAATTTTATGTGATTCTTGGAATAGATTTTCTTTCTTTATATGGAGCTCATATCAATTTCCAAATAAGGGAAGTCACATTTCATATTATAGATCAATCTAAGATCATCTATTGATTCAATGTTGAATATAACCTTCAAATAGAAATTTCTTCCATCTTATGGGTCTTGATTCCAATAAATGTAGGTTATTTACCTGAAATGGTTGGGGGGGAACTCATAATTAAGAATGCACCCATTTTATAGAAGTTTGATGATTTCTTTCCAAAACAATTTCCATGCCTTCCACCAAATCATGAAGTTGAGTTTTTAATAGAACACAAACCATGTTCTATACCTATATCAAATACACCTTTTAAAATTTCCCCAATTCAGTTTTAGGAGTTAATGAAGAAACCCCAAGAGAATCTGGATATGGGATTCATACTCCCTAATGTGTCCCCTTTGGGGGAACTTGTTTTTTCTATTAAGAAAAAATATGGATCAATGAGAATCCTCATTGATTATAGAAAACATAACAAGATCACTATAAGAACAAATATCTTATCCCATGTATTGATGACATATTTTACCAACTACGCGGTGCTCAATAATTTTCCAAGATTAATCTTCATTCAAGAAATTATCAATTAATTATCAAAAATGGTGGATATACCAAATATGGAATTTCGTACTAGGTATGAACACTATAAATTTATAGTAATACCTTTTGGTCTTACTAATTTCCATGATATATTCATGGATCTATTGAATAGAGTATTTAGAGACTATCTTGATCAGTTTATTGTAGTCTTTATATATGATATTCTTACATATTCCAAGATCAAGGAAGAACATAAATATCACTTGATAATTGTAATGAAGACCCTAAGAAAGGAGAAGCATTCTTCCAAATTTACTAAGTGGGAATTTTGTCTTCAGAAAGTTTAATTTTTTGGTTCACATATTCTCAAGAGTGGGGATATCTGTGGATCCAACAAAAATAGAGGTTATTGAAATATGGTCGAGACCAACAATAGTAATTGAGATCCAAAGTTTTCTTGGTTTTTCTGGATATTATTGATGTTTTTTGAAAGTTTTTTCCTGATTATATAATCCACTCACCAAGTTGACTCAACAAAGAGGTAAGTTTTTTTAGAAGGAGGAATGTGAAGAGAATTTTAAAGAGATAAAAAGACGGTCAGCCTGTGCACTAGTTCTCACACTACCTTGTAGGGAAGAAAAGTTTTTGATGTTCAATGATGCAACCAAGAAGGTGTCTGGGTGTGTTCTCATGAAAACAGATATAGTGATAGATTGTTCCTCACGACAGTTGAAAATCCAATATCAAAATTAACTAACTCATGATTTATAGATAAATGTGGAAATCATTGCATTAAAAATATGGAGGCATTATCTCTATGGTGAAATGTGTGATATTTTTATTGATAATAATAGTTTAAAGTATATTTGTACACAAAAGAATCTGAATATGTTCAAATAAATATGTTTGGGGATTATTAATGATTATGACTGCTCAATATATTACCACCCTGGGAAAGCAAACAAGGTGGCAGATGCTTTGATTTGAAAAGACCATTCCAACTTATCCATGATGAGGATCATGAAAGATCCAATATTTATGGATTTTTGAAGGATATATCGTGAAATTTTAATTGAAGGGGAGAAATATTATCTTCCTCAAATTAATGTTCAACCATATATACAAGTTAATATTAAAGAGGATCATAAGGAAGATGTAGAGTTACAAACGAAGGTGAGAAATGTTTCCAAATCCAAACATTATTGTGATGAAATAATAAGTTTTAGGAACCAGATTTGTATTCCTCCAATACAAGAATTAAATAAGTAATTATTGTATGACCCCTATAGTTATTCATTCTCTATTCACCTTGGCATAACAAAGATTTACGGGGACCTGAAAGAGTACTTCTGGTGGGATTACATGAAAAGAAATTTCACATAATATGTATCTCGATGCTTGGTTTTCAATAAGTTAAGGCTGAAAGAAAGAAGTCAAAGGGGATGTTACAACCATTACCTATACAAGAATGGAAATGGGAAAACATCACTATGGACTTTTTTCTTGGATATCCCAAAAAATCCAAATAAAATAATGTTATCTGGGATATATTTTATTATCATACAAAGTCAGAACACTTCATTTATATTAGAGAGGATTTCTCTCTAGATCATAGTGCTAGGATATATGTAAAGTAATTGGTAAGATTACATGGAGAACCACATTCCATTATATCTGATCAGGATACAAGATTTACCTTGAGGTTTTAGAGAAGTCTTTAATAAGATCTGGATATAGAGTAAATTTTCAACACTACTTATCATCCTCTGACAAACGGTCAGTCTGAGAGAACAATTCCAACTCTGGGAGACAAGTTGGGAGCTTTATCTATAGATTCTAAAGGTTGTTGGGATCATCACCTACAATTGGTTGAATTTTCTCATTATAATATCTTTTACTCAAGTATTCATATAGCTTCTTATGATTACCTCTATGGAAAGAAGTGCATAACTCCTACATGTTGGGTTGAAGTTAGGGAAATAAATCTATTAGGACCTGATCTTGTTGATGAAATGGCAAAAAAGGTCGGATCTATTCAACAACACATAAGATCACTTCAGAGTTGACAAAAAAAAGTTGCACTAACAAATGAAGAAAAGACCTAGATTTTGAAGTGGGCGATAAGGGGTTCTTACAAATATCTCCTTGTAAGAGAGTTATGAGATTTGGAATTAAGGGTAAGTTGAGCCCTAGGTATATCGGTTCTTTAGAAATACTTGATCATGTTTGGAAGGTAGCATACCTATTGTGGCTTCCACCAAATTTCTCTCAAGTTCATGGTGTGTTCCATTTATCTCTCTAGAGAAAGGGCATACCCAATAATTCACATGTACTAACCTCAGAAGTCGTACTGTTGGAGCAGGATCATTCTTAAGAAGAACAACTGATATCGATTCTAGATCATTGTGAAAAAGTTATATGAAACAAGACCACTTGATGGTTAAAGTTTTATACAAAAATAGCCAATTTAAAGAATCTACCTGGGAATATAAGGATATTATGAGGGAGAGTTATCCTCATCTATTTGTTTCCATGTGACAAATTTAGAGGGAAAAAATCATTTTATGGGGGGTAGAATGTAACACCTAGATGTTTTTATGAAATATTTTTTAAAAAAAATTATTATTCTTCAGTAGCAAACATTGCATGAAATTGTGAGTATAAACAAACCGTGAGATACACATAATATAAAATTACTTTTATATCATATTAATTAGGTTAGTAAGAATAATTATAACTACCTTATGAAAATTCATTATGAATTCATTGGCTATTAATTATTTATGAAAAATATAAATCAATTATATATTGGTATTTTTGAGTAAATTATTTTTTGTAAGGAAATTAATGAGATATATATGTGTTATATACTTAATAAAATAATTTTTATATTCATATAATGGATAGTTTAGCCCTAGGTTATGAATAAAACCCTATTTTATGAATAAGAACCTACTTTTTCTAAAAGGTTAATTTTTACCTTTGAATGGTGAACCTACATTAAATTAAGATTTTGACACATTAATAATTTATTTATTACAACATAAACATTTTATCTTTAAGTGTGATATAAAAATTTACTTTGGATAAATTTTTTATATTTTTCTGATAACTTTCATGTTTTGATGAATAGTAAAAAATATGCTAAATTTTAATTAAAAAAAATTCAAAGAAATAATTTATATGGTTAAATTATAATATTGAGTGGTTTTAAAGTATAAATATATTATATTTTTACCATTATATATAATTTATTTCATTATCATTAATTTACATTGAATTTATACGTAAAAACATTTCAATCCTTTGCAATGTTATAACTTAAAAAACATGTTTTCTCTTGTCAACAACGGGATTAATTTTAAATTAATTTTTTTACCTTATATGTTTTGGATTTTTAAAAATGGATTATATATTTTTAATTAATATGACCAAATTATGTTAATAAGATATTTTTATTTTTGGGCATTATGAATAGTAACTTTGGTAATTATTTTATTACAATGGTTAATAGAAAATCTGGTAAATAAGGGTAAAAATATTATTATAAAATTACATTATCAACAGTAAAAATCTTATTTGATGACTAAATTGGACTTTTATCATCTTTTTTCCTAAGTGGAATCACTTTATGGCCACTAACCTAATAATATGACCTGAATATAATAAAAACTAATGAATGTGACAAAATGTCACAATCTCATTTTTTATAAGTACATTAATTTTAATATATGGGTAACTAAGAGATAATATCGACTATAGATAGAATATATAAAGATAGAATAATTACCAACATCATAGAAATTTATTTATAATTTTTATATATTAAATAATTACCATTAATGATGATACATTAATGATGTAAAAAATATTTTATTAATAGAAGTATAAAATAAATGGTTTCAAAAATATTAAAGGAAATATCATATGAACTAATTAAAGTGATCCATGATTTTTTTAGGTTACTATGGCATGATATAAGTGTATTAAATATTTTGGTTCGAATTTTTATTCTATTATAATTATATTTAAAATCCAATAAATGAATAGTGTCAAAATTGACACTATTGGCAATCTATAAAAATAACATTTTATCAAATTATTTAAAAATTAGAAAAAAAATTTAAAAAATATAAATTAATAATTATAAGGACTAAAATTTCATAAAATATCCATTTATGGTAAATTAAAACCATATAAGTAAATATTTATAACCATTAAAAATTTAGAATTTGATTACCATAATTAAAATTAAAAAGAATAAAAAAGTGTTAATGAAAATGATAATACATAAATTTATAGACACACTTGTATAAAACTTATTATTTGATGATATTACTACCATATCTCATATTATATTTGAATTTGATACTTTTGGGTTCTTTTTAAGTGGGGTTTGACTTTATAATAAATACATATTTTGAGAGTTTCCAAAAGTGGCCCACTCCTCTCATATAAAATGGCACCTCATCACTCTCCTATTCACTCCATTTTGAGCCTAAATGATCGTAAAAAATCTACCCATTTCTCTTATAATCTTTATTAGTTACATTTTATAGGTTTTTTTCTTCTCAAAACACCAACTCTAGTTCCCTAAGAGGAAATTTAGAGGAGGCACATCGAGGAAAAGGTAATCTCTTCTACTGATTCATTGAAGTTTATTTCTTCTTCTACTTCCTCTTATTTATTTGTTTCATTATAAATTAATATGATAAGTATAAATAAATTACTTATATGTTATTATAAATATTAAACAACCTTATTTTACCTTCTATTTATCCAAGAAAAAACAAAATCACCGCCCATGTGTACGTACGGCTTACCGTCTCCACATCTTGGTGTAATATATTTTCCCCACCACATTAATTGGATGGGTATAATGGTATAAATAATAACTAAATATTATTATTACAAAATTACACTAATTCTCAGATATTATACATCATACACTTCAATGTCATTCAACAATTATGGGAACGACATCGTAGCTCGTGCGTACGTACGGCTTACCTTCTCCACAGTATGATGTGATTCTTTCTACACAATATTCATTAAAATAAGATTATATAAATGAATTGAATGAATAAATATGATATATATTTCACTAATACAATGTTTTAAATGTTATAACTATAACCTGAAAAGAGAAATATGATTTTATCCGACAAAACATGCATAAGAACATAAAGCAGTTAATACCTGAATAATGAGTAAGAATGTAATGTTACTAACAAATAGATGAAACTATGATCATAAATGTTATCATAAAATTTATTATGATTCTGGAATAAATCATTAACATTATTTAAATCATCATATATGAGGTTTTGATACAAATGAATCATATTTGACCTAAGGTCAGGGATTACTTTGCAAATCTCATTTTTATCGAATATTGGTAATTAGTAAGTTTTCACTGGGGTATAATTATCATCCACATCCATGTTTCCTAAATATTTATTTAAAAATATTCTTAATATCCTTATATAATAGTTATAATTCAATTTTTCCCAGTGGTAAATTTCTAAATGGTATGAATGGAATCTTTTGTTGTTTTTGGTGTAAGGTACTTTTTGACATTTCTCACAAAATTACAAGAAGAATGTTTTTTTTAATTGTACGATGTGAATGAATTTTTATACTTTCCTACTTCCTTATTACATTGAATATTACCCAACAATATTAAGAGGTTATTTTCAAATAAAATTGTTTATTCTAAAATTGTGTGGCATTTTGAGGAAGGAAAATGTTTTTGAAGAAGAAAGGATATTTTTCTATAGGAATTAATTTCAAGTGTTTTCAAAAAATTATTTTCCATCAAAGATGACACTCTTTAAATAAGGTTATATTTATAAATATTTTATTACTATGATATTATTATGATGTAATGTTATTTAGTAAATCAATTTGCTTAATATCAATTATGACAGAATGATGTTTAAGAAACCCATTGGGTTTCTTGGGTTATGTTATAGTAAATGTTTTTTTGTTTTTTTTTGTAACACATAAGAATGGTATCATTATGAGATTGTTAGGACATATATCTAACTCCAATTCATTGGTTGTAGATTTATATCTCATGAGATAAACATGACTGGAATGAAAACTAAATCTGGTTCAATAATACAGGGCTAGAATGAGGAGTGAACTTGGTTCAATAATGGAAATTTCCTGCTATGGTGGTATTGGAAATGATATTTGACTAATATAAAATGATATTCAATGCCTATGTTTCTATTCCTCAAAATTTCAAGTCTTCTATTTTGACTATTGGGATTACATTTCACTTTTATGATTTATCCCATGGAATGATATTATGATCTTTTAAATACAGAAAAAGACTATCAAATGTAATGTTCTTATGAATGTGATATGATTGAAAATTCTTTTTTTACCCTTACTAAGAATTTGAACTCACCCTTTCATATGTTTCTTTTCTCGAGGTCAAGAAAAAGGGTATTAATTATGATATAACAAAAATTAGTCTAGTTAGAATGAATAAAATAGGAGGCAATGTAGTTGTTTTATGAACCAGTTGTTTATGTTTCCTAGTTTCTAAAGACACTATACCTATATAGTCATGTTATGGTTAGGTTATATTTTGTAATGAATATAATTCAATTTTGAAGTAATATCAATGTATGTGAAGTATGGGTCATTATAGTTGGTATCAGGGGAACGGTATAGTTATCCTTTGGAAACTAAGATGTGAGATCCTTAGTAATAACCCTAAGGATGATTATAAGAATATGATAAAATCCTAGTTATTTAAAAATGACTATGAATAACATATTATGAAACCTAAAGTGTCCTAAATTGAAATTTCATTCTTGATTATGTTGTTTTCCTATTATGATTTGTGTTTCTCAAACTATGCTTATTTGTTTTAGTCAATGGTTTAACCTGAAAGAACCATGTTAATGCTGAATGTGATGGGAAATACAATGATTGTACACCTAAGCAACCAAATGTTTTGGGATATAGAATGAAAAATCTTATAGCCATGATCACAGAACATTTTTCATCTTTGAATCATGCTGGACTTCCAGTCGAACAAATAAGGGAGCAACATCCTGTTGAATCCTTAATGAGGTAGCGTTCACTATCATTCAGTGGGTCTTCTGATCCAATAGTGGCTGAACAATGGATCAATACCACTAAAAAGATATTTTTAATTCTACAATGTTCTGAACATGATAAATTCATCTTAACAGTATATCGTTTGGAAGGTGAAGCTGGTCAATGGTTGAATCTTATGAATAATATAAGGCAAAAAGATGAAATTGATTCCATGGAATGGGACGAGTTCAAGAACTTATTTTTCAATTATTACTTCCCACGTATTCTTCAAACAAATATGGAGAAAGATTTTTTTAATTAAAGCAAAAGGATGATGAATTTGTTGGTACCTACGAAGCAAGTTTTACAAGACTTGCAAGGTACGCTTCTGGAATTATTATCCAACCTAAGGGTAAGATCGATCGATTATTTAGCGGCTTAAAACCATGTCTCTGAAGGGCATTAGACATAAGGGACTTAAATAGCTATGATGAAATTTTTCAATGTTCTCTCAAGGTTGAAATGGAGATTGGAGTAACCCATCAGGCATATGGGTTTGATAAGAAGAGAAAAATGGAATTAAAAGGAAAATCTAAAGACCACACTGAAAAGAAGATATGTTTTACCTTATGCTCAAAGTGGTGACAGAAACATGGGGGGAATTATCTAAAAGTGTCTAATGAATTTTTTTAAGTGTGGAAAATAAGGTCATCGGACAATTGAATGTCAAATTTATGGGAAAATATGTCAAATGATGTGAACAAAGAAAAGGCTACACATAATTCACCTCCTACACTTCAATGTTACAAGTGAAAAGAAGTGGGAAATTATGTAAATCAATTCCCTACTACAAGGGTTATTGATGATGATCGACATCAATAAACTCTTAATGCTAGAGACAAAGGAAAGTACTATACAATTATTAACAGTGGTGTAGAGTATGATAGTGAAATGGAGAAAGGTACACGTACCATCCACTCTAAAGTATAAAAGGTTTTATTTGATTATGGATCCACCCACTCTTTTATTTTTGAATAATTGTCTAAGGTTATCTCCATATTACCTCAATAATTAGATTTTTAGTTAGCTGTGACAACTCCAAATGGCACAACAGTCGCGTCAAATGTTTACAATTCTCTCAGATTGACATTTGTCGGAAAATCACTTCCTACAAATTTTATGATCCTGCCAATATTGGAATATGATGTGATTCTGGGAATGGATTTGATTTCTTTATATTGATCTCTTATGAATTTCCAAATAAGGGAAGTCACATTTCATATTCCAAATAAATCTATGATCATCTATCGATTCATGTATGAATATAAACTTCCTGTATAAATTTCTTCCATCTTATGGGTACTGATTCCAATAAATGATGGTTATTTATCTCAAATGATTTGGAAAAAACTCATGGTTAATAATATACCAATTGTATGGTAGTTTGATGATGTCTTTCTGGAGGAATTTCTAGGTCTTCCACCAAATCATGAAGATATGTTTTCAATTGAACTCATACCAGGTTCTATGCCAATTTTAAAGACACTTTATAGAATGGCCACAATTGAGTTGCAGTAATTGAAGAAGCAACCCCAATAAAATATTGATAAAGGATTCATACACCCTAGTGTGTTACCTTGGGGAGAACCTATTCTGTTTGTTAAGAATAAATATGGATCAATGAGACTCTACATTGATTATCAAGAATATAACAAGATCGCTATCACGAAAAAATATCATATCCCATGATTTGATGACTTATTTAACCAACTATGTGTAGAAAAATACTTTTCCTAGATTGAACTTCATTTATGATATCATCAATTAAGGTTCAAAAAGGAATATATACCAAAGATGGCATTCTGTACAAGGTATAAACACTATGAATTTATAGTGATGCATTTTGGTCTTACTAATGCTGATACTATCTTTATGGATCTAATGAATAAATAATTTGGAGACTATATTGACCATTTTTTGGTAGTATTTATATATTATATTTGTTTATATTCAATGAGTAATAAAGAACATGAATATCACTTGATAATTTCCCTGAATACCATTAAAAGTGAGAGGATTTAGGCCAAATTTACCAAGTGTGAATTTTGGGTTCCAAAGGTTTCATTTTTTGGGTCACATAATCTCAAGAGAGGGGATATCTTTGGATCTAGAAAATATAAAATAATTACCTACATCATATAAAATTATTTATATTTATGCCTTTTATAGATTAAATAATTACCATTAATGACGACACATTAGTGATGTAGAAATTTTTTTCTTAAAAGAAATATTAAATAAATGGTTTTAAAAATATTAAAAGAAATATCATATGAATTAATTAAAGTTATAAACTAATTTTTAGGTGACTGTGACATGTTATAATTGTATTAAATATTTTTTTATAATTTATCTTCTATTTTAATATTTTTTAAAATCAAATAAATGAATAGTGTCAAAATTGACACTATTGGAATTCTAGAAAAATAAAATTTTATTAAATTATTTAAAAATCATAAAAATACATAAAAATTACAATGTAATAATTATAATTTATAAAATTTCCTAAAATATACATTTATGTTCAATTAACACAATATAAGTAAATATTTATAGCCATTAAAATTTTAGAATGTTATTACCATTATTAAAATTAAATAAAATATAAAATTATTAATGAAAATGATAATGCTTAAATTGACATAAAAACTTGTCTAAAATTTATTTTTTTATGATATTAAAACCCTATATCATCTCATATTTGAATTTGAGACATTTTGGACGTTTTTTAGTGGGGTTTGACTTTATAATAAATTAATATTTTTTGCGTTTCCAGAAATACCCCTCTCCAATCTTATAAAAGGGCACCTTTTAATTATCCTATTCATTCAATTTTGAACTTTAAATCTCAGCCAAACCCTACCCATTTCTCATCTCAACTTCCCTAGTTATATTCTAGAGGTTCCGGTCTACTCAAATAACCAACTCTAGTTCCCTAAGAGGAAATTTGTAGGAGGCGCGTCAAGGAAGAGGTAATCACTTCTACCGATTCATTCATGATTCTTTATTATTCTACTTCCTCTTAATTAGTTGTTTAATTATAACTAAATAACAACAGTATCATTAATATACTTACATTTTATTACAAATATGAAAAAATCCTATTTTATCTTCTATCCATCCTATGAAAAACGAAATCACCGTGCATTTGTACGTATAGCTTATCATCTCCACAATGTGGTGTAATTCGTTTTTCATTGCCACCTTAATTGGATGGCTAAAATGGTACAAAAAATAACTATATATGATTATTAAAACATGATATTCATTCTGAGATATTATACACCATCCACTTCAATACCATTCAACAATTATGGGAACGATATCGTCGCTCGTACGTACGTACGGCTTACCGTCTCCACGGTGTGATGTGATTCGTTCTACATAATCTTATTTAAAACATGATTATATAAATTAAATGAATGAATAAATATTATATATATTATAATAATCCTATCTTGACCCGTCCCCCAGGGCCTACATCGTGACTACCCCATGCCTGCCTTCCATTGGCCAGGGGATTGCGACTAGCACCAAAGGCGTAATCCCATAAAACTGGGAAGGCATTGCCTTTATATAACATAAACTCACCCAACCAAAGTACAAGCGGAATCAAACACTAAGTATAAACTGTATAACATATATGCTGGAAGTAAAGGGCCGGAAATACAAGCCCAACAGTAAAGTACAATAAAAAGACAAACATGTACAACTAAAAAGGAAAAAAACTGGAAGGTGTCTAACAGCTCATGGATCATACACCACGGATCCTACCTGAAGGGTAGGTACAGATAGACTCCTCAGTGCTCCACGTACATCCATCTCCTCTTGTTATTGACTCGTCGTGAGGTCTGCCTCTGGGTACCATCCAGTCCTCATAAACTTTTCCTCGGTCAGCACTATCCATCGTCTGCATCCAACACAATGAGGTGTGGGCATAGCCCGTGTAGGGGTGAGCGTAACGATACTCAGTAGGGACCCCGAGACCCTCAAGGTCTCACAAAATCCAACAAAGATAAACCAAAAATTATGAAATCAATAGATAACCCTTACTTAGGTATATTCCCATACATATACCTAAGTTATCAAGTAACCCATCTCAATCATGAGGAAAACAGAAAAAGTCATTGACTCATATCTAACCAGGATTTTTCATTATCAAAACCATGGCTGGTGGAGAAATCCTCCTTTGTCGAGTATAGTGGCTCTATCGCAACTCTGAGGTGCTACTCACTAACCAAAGACTACTGAGGTACTCCTCCTGTCGAGTACTGTGGGATAGAAAGGTCACACAGAGATGCTTCCTACTTGGGGTCTACTGCCTCACACAATAGCACTACCCCTAATAGCCTACAAAGGTACTCCTACTGTCGAGTACCGCGGTTTTGCCGCCTCACATAGTAGCGCTCCTCCGCTATGTTTCTACCGCCTCACACAGTAGCACTCCCCACTGGGCTAGTTGAGTCACTCCGAATCGAATCGGTCAAACAGTCATCAGGTCTCAGCCAGCTACTATGTCTTTGTAGTCTGCTCACTCGTCTCCTGGAGGGTCTGCTCCATGAGCTACAAGCCAATAATCCAAGTGTCACGATGCCCCATGAATAAGTATGTCAAAGGTCCGCCATGTCATAGGGGTCTCAACTCAACAGATGGTGCATCAATCGGACGCCTGGTCTATGAGTTATTAGCCTTTTTGCCCAGGGGCCTGGTTGGTTTCGTGTATGAACCAACCGGACTATATCTCAACTATACCCTGAACTCCCATGGGGTATTTTTGAAGGGACTCTTTCTCAAAGAGATAACCATCTTCATTGATGGTTCGTCAAACGGACGTTCAGTGCCAAAGATATGTCCAAAATACGCAATGGGTCATTAGTGGGCATGGTTCTGGTCCGACCCAGTTAGACCGACTCGGCCCAACCCAGTCTAGGTCGACCCAGTCAGACATGATGGGTCTGACACAGCCCATTGGGCGGGTCAGCCCACTAAGTTTGTCCCAACCCTCTGGGCCCGGCCTAGCGGACTGTGTGGATAATTCGGGCCGAAGTCGCCATGTGGGAGACTCATCCCAAAGGCCAGTGGCAGGTCCAGTCGGCGCTGCGAGGGGCATGGCTCGGGTGGATCGGCTCGAGAGGACAACAGTGGGCCGCACGGGACGCGGGCAGGTTGCGGGTGTGCAGGGAATGGCATGGGGTGCGCTGGGCAGCCAGCCGGGGAACCAAGGAGGCAGCCTGGGCACTGGGGGGGCGTCGGGCAGGCAACCTGGGTGCTGGGAGGGTGTCGGGCAGGCAACCTGGGTGCCGGGGGGCGTCGGGCAAGCACTAGGAGGGTGGCGTGGGTGCCGGGCAGGCACTGGGAGGGTGCCAGGCAGGCGGCCCAAGCACCGAGCAGGCGCTGAGAGAGCGGCCTGGGCGCCGGGTAGGCGCTGGGAGGGGGTTGGGCAAGCGGCCTGGGCACCGGGGGCGTTGGCCAGGTGTGGGGCATGTTGGTAGTGCGCGGGGTGCGCGGGCAGGGTGCCGGCAGCCGAGCTGGATGCGGTTTCATCCCGGGTGCGCGCCAGGTGGCACGTGGGTAGGCTGGTCAGGCACCGCGCGGCCGGTGGTGCGGTTCAAAGAGGCTGCAGGTAGCAAGACCTCTATTCGACGTCTTTGTCGTTGTCACCACGTTGCCATGCCACTGCTACTTCATCGTCGATCCAAGGTTCCAAACCCATAAAGGTTACGGAGGGGTCAGGCCGTGTTCGTTTGGCCCAAACCCTTTACATTAGAACGATAGCAAGCATCTCATGAAGTTGATTTAACGAGAGAATATTAAGCATTAAACAACTTAAAACACACCCCTACCTTTTTAATCGTTGGGAATTCGTTCGTCATGGGGGAAAATGATGTTGTCTCCATTCGTTGTATGCTTCCACTTCCGAGCTCGTGCGCCGGTCTGTTGATGGTGAAGACGAAGGAAGAAGGGTCGTCGAAGAGATCCCACATTGGTAGGGGTTCCGAGGAAGAATTCATCATCGTCGTCGTCTTCGTATTCTTTTTTGTATGATTCTATTCTCCAAGCTCTCCACTAAAGATAGAACAAACATGCCAAAATAATAGATTTTAATCGATTATGTTTGATGGAGTGAATTAATTAAGTGGGCCCCACTTTATTAATTTCACGTTGTCACAAATTTTAAATTCAAAAAAAAAGAGAAGTTGCTCCACCAAAATAATTACATGAGTGGTTGCCAAAAAAAAATTGGGGAGTTTTGAGGGAGTTAGAGGATCAGGTGGCCCCCACAAAATTAACATGAAAAGGTTTTCCTTCCATTAATTAGGTGTTTTTAAGGAGGTTTTATCCACCTCCATTATGAGGTCAGTGAGAGACCAAGAGGCTCTCCCTCATTAATGAGGGAGAGTTCAGAGGTTTCCACCCCTCCCATTAAATGGGGGGTTAAGCCCCATGTGGACCCTTCGTCATAACCTCTCGCGGGAGGTTATGCTGCTCAGGTGGTCCCCACCCCAATTATCCTCCCATGGGAGGTTGGGGTGTGGTGGTCCCACCACCAACTCCCATGTGGAGCTTTTAACCATCCTTACCACATGGTGTGAGTTCAACAAAAAAAATAAGCTATCACTTATTTTATTTTATTATTCCCTGTAAAACCCAAAAACCAACTCTCATGCCCGATCAACCGTCGTTGAGGTGAAAGTCTTATTAAGAGAAAACTGGCGCTGTGAGTTCCATGGTGCCCTCAGATTTCAATTCTGATTACCCGTTCAAAAGATAGGAAAACCCACACGTACGTTTACTGAACGTACCCGAACAAAAATTCAAAAATTGATTCCAGGCATACCGGTCCTTAGAATCAGGCATCATTAGAAACTGCAGACTCGTAAGATTTCAAAGAATTTATGAATATAAATTCCTTGAAATTTCCGAGTCTTTACATGACCACCACCTAAGGGCTTTACGTCCTCGTAAAGCTACAACACACACTGGGGAAACAAAAGGGGGTACTCAGCACGCATCTGAGCCTCCCGCTCCCGTGTGCTCTCCAGGAGGTTCCCATGCTGCCAGTGAATGTTAACCAGAGGAATCAAATGTCCACACAGGACCCACTCCTATCGATCCTCAATCCCCACTGGAACCTCCATGACGGTCGCTCCATCATAGATGTCCATCTCCCTATGGTCGATGATGTGGGATGGATCGTACACGTATCTCCTCAGCTGATAAACATGGAAGACGTCGTGCACACAATGCAACTGACGTGTGAGGGCCAGACGGTAAGCCACTTCACCTACTCTGCTGAGGATCTGGAACGGCCCAATGAAATGCCGAGATAACTTGCTGCCTCGGCCAAATCTCCATAGACCACATCATGGTGAGACCCGTAAGAAGACGTGGTCGCCATCCTCAAACTCTAGAGGTCTCCGTATCCTATCAGCATAGAACATCAGCCTGCTCTATGCAGTCTTCATCCGCTCCTGGATGATCTACACCTTCTCCATGGTAGCTCATACCATCTCTGGTCCCACTAGTGCTGACACCCCTTGGTCTGTCCAGCATAGTGGCGATCTACAAGAATGGCCGTACAATGCCTCTTAAGGGGCCATCCCGATGGTAGAGTGGTAGCTGTTGTTGTATGCAAACTCCACCAAGGGTAAGTGGTCCTCCCAACTGTGATTGAAGTAATGTAAAAAAGCATGAATCATGTCCTCAAGGGTCTTGATGGTCCTCTCGGTCTTCCCATCTGTCTGCGGATGGAATCCGGTGCACAAGCCAAGCTGTGTCTCGAAAGCTTCCTGCAACCCCTTCCATAGCCGGGAAGTAGAGTTTGTATCATAGTCGGAGGCAATAATCAATGTCACACCATGAAGTCATACAACCTTCGGAACATTGATGTGTCTCATTCTATCTACTAAGCTCTGCTCTCTGATTGGTAGGAAGTGGGACAACATGGTGTGTCGGTCTACAATCACCCAAATAGAGTCATGTCCTCTGGATGTACATGGAATTATCATCACGAAATCCATGGAAATCCCACCCACTTCCACTCTAGGACCTCTAAGGGATGAACCAAGCCTGCTATAACCTGGTGCTTCACCTTCACTTGCTAACAAGTGAGGCATCGAGAGACAAACTCAGCTAATTATTTCTTCATACATGGCCACCAGTGCTATCATATAAGATCCTGATACATCTTCACCACTCTCGGATTTACTGTTAGAGGGGATGTGTGGAACTCCCTCGACACCAATTCTTGTAGTGCAACTGGTACCATGGTACATCCTCTGAAGAGGATGACGTGCTCCCCACCTTCAAAAAATCCATCATGTGCATGCCATATGGATATCTGAGTAGGTTGCATCTCGCAGTCAACGTCCCCAATATGTGCCTCCCTAACTCGCTGAAAAAGTGGGGGCGTGACTATAAGATACTGTAGATAGGTTCCTCCATCTCTATCCACAAAGGATATATAAAAGGAAGCCATTTTTTCTGTCACCTCTCCTAGTAGTAGGATTACTGATATTCTACTGAGCGCATCTAATACTACATTCCCCTTACCAGGGGTATAGACTATCTCGAAGTCATAGTCCTGGAAAAAATCAATCCATTAGAAGGAGTGCTACTGTGTGAGGTGGTAGATCCCAGGTGGGATGCATCTTTGTGTGACATAGTTCTCCAACTGTACATGATAGGAGAAGTACCTCAGTAGTCTAAGGTTAGTGAGTAGTTCCACGGAGTCACAATAGGGCCACTGTACTCAACAGATGAGGATTTCTCCACTAGTCATGGTTTCATTAATGAAAAATCCTAGTTTGAGCTGAGTCAATGATTTTTTGTGTTTTCATCTTAATTTAGATGGGTTACTTGATTACATAGGTATATGTATGGGCATACAACTAAGTAAGGGTTATCTGTTGATTTCATACTTTTTGGTTTATCCTTGTTGGATTTTGTGAGACCTTGTGGGTCTCGAGGTCCCTACTAAGTATCGTTATACTCACCCCTGCATGGGATATGCATGCACCTCGTTGTGTTTGATGCAAACAATGGATAGTGCTGACCGAGGTGGAGTGTATGAGGACTGGATAGTACTCGAAGGTGAACCTCACGACGAGTCGATACCTGGAGGAGACGGATGGATGTGGAGAACTGAGGAGGCTATCTGTACCTACCCTTCAGGTAGGATCCATGGTGGACGATGAAGGAGCTATTAGACACCTTCCAGTTGTTTGCATTTTTAGTTGTAAATGTTTGTCTTTTCCTTGTACTGTACTGTTGGGCTTGTATTTCCGACCCTTTACTTCCAGTACACTTTTTATATAGCTTTTACTTAGTTTTTTCTTCCTCTTGTACTCCGGTTGTGTGTGTTTACGATTTATAAAGGCAATACCTTCCCAGTTATGGGACATTATGCCTTTGGTGCTAGTCACCAGCCCCTGGCCTATGGAAGGTAGGCTTGGGGTAGTCACGATGCAGGCCTTGGGGGATTGTTCGTGAAAAATACCAAGTTTTAAATTATATAACTATAACCTAAAAATATGAATATGAAATTATCCGAAAAAACCTGTATAAGAACATAAAGCATTTAATACCCAAATAACAAGTAAGAATGAAATGTTACTAACAAATGAATGAAAATTTGATCATAAATGTTATCATAAAAATGAATATCATATTGTAATAAATTAGTAACTTTATTTAAATAATCATATAGGATATTCATATGCATTCAAATCATATCTGGCCTAAGTTATGTGATAACATTTTAAATCTTGTTTTTATATGAGATTAGCTATTTGTAAATATTCACTGGGGTATAATTATCTTCCACATCCATGATTCCTAAATATGTATTTCAAAATATTTTTATACCCTTATATAATTTTTAAAATTCAATTTTACCCATTGGTAATTTCTAAATGGTATGAATGGAATATTTTGTCATTTTTGGTATGAGGTACTTTTTTACATTTCAAGTAAAAGTACGAGAAGAATTTTTTTTACTTGTACGACATGAATTAATTTTTATGATTTACTAATTCCTTATTTCCATGAAGATTACACTACAATATTATATGTTTATTTTCACATAAAATGATTTATTCTAAAATAGTGTGGCATTTTGTGGAAGGATAAAAATTAAATAAGAAAGGATATTTTCCTAAGGACTTAATTTCATATGTTTTCTAAAAATTATTTTTTATATAAGATGAAACTCGTTAAATAGGGTAATATTTCTAGCCCAATTATTACTATGATTTGATTATAATGGAATTTTATTTAGTTAATACTTTTGTTAAATATAAATTATGATTGAATGATGTTTAAGAAACCCATTTGATTTCATGGGTTATGTTATGGTAAATGTTTTTAAGATTTTGTGGTATACATAATAATGTTTTCATTATGAGATAGTTGGAACCTATATCTACTTCAAATTTATTGGGTAAATATTTTTATCTCATGAGATAGAAATGTATGGAATGACAAGTAAATTTGGTTTTGTAATACAGGGTTGAAACAAAGAGTGAACACGGTTCAATAATGGAAATTGTTCACTATGATAGCCGTTGCAATGAGCCTTGACTAATATGAAATGACTTTCTATTCTTACTTGTGTATGCCACAAAATATAAATTCTTATGTTATGATTATTGGGATTACATTTTACATTTATGATTTATCCCATGACATGATATTACAATCTTTTAAATGCATGAGAATATTTTCAAATGTTTTGTTCTTATGAATATGATCTGACTGATATTTATTTTATTTACACTTACTGAGAATTTGAGCTCACCCATTCCTATGTTTTTTTTTCCAGGTCATGAATAAGGTTATTTTTTATGATATTCCAAAAAGGAGTCTAGTTATGTAAAATGTGGTTCATTATACAGGGATCATGAGATGTTGTGGGGTATGTTTGTAGTGGGGGAGGGTAAGGTTAGTAAGGATGCACTTCCTTTTGTGGATTTCCCTATCTGTGTTATATATATATTTTTATATATGTGGGTTGTAAGAAAATTGATTGTATTTCATAGTTTCCTCCTAAATAAATCGGGTCAAGCATCATGTAGGTGATAATATAGTGTCTTAGGGTCATGGATAGGTTTTGACCCTTGAGGGTCAACAAGACTATGAGCCGCAGGTATAGGCTCAGGTTTAAGATTTAGTAGAGGTAAGGAAACATCCAAAATTTATAGTGTTTGGGTCATGTCATGATGAGTAGTTCCAATCAAACATGGTATGTGTTATCTAGGGTATCGACCATCATGCCTTGGGAGCAGATCCATCTATTGTATGATTGCATTGGGAGTTCCAGTCACAAAACCTGCCACTTTTGTAGTTTGAGGTGGATCAGTAGTCAGTTGGGAACTAGATATAGAGCATGCAGATGATCTTCAAGTAGCTTGAGATGCCTCCATGGTGGAGCGTCATACAAGTGACATATATTCATAGGGGTCCAACTAAGAATTGTTGGGATGTGTAGGTTTAGGATGGAAAACTTCAGGGACTATCCTAGAAGTATTTTGAGGACATGCCCCTTGAATTCTTTTCCCCAGAGAATTTGAGGGTAGAGAGAGATCAGGAGTCCTTTACCCTTTCATATTGTGACTTGTATATCACGTACAATGAATTTACCTTTACATAATTGTCTCACTTCAAACAAGGTATGGTAAGCTATGACACCTCGAGGTTGAGGCACTTCGAAGATGGTTTACGAAATTCCATTCAGGTGTAGTTAAAAATCTTTATGATGACCTTGTTCTTAGATGTGGTGAATCAGGAGCTCATATTTGATGGAAACTTGATGGATAGGTCACACATGATCTAGTTGGAGGTATTAGGTGAAGTATCAGATGGTGGGAAGTGAGGTTTAGATGAGTTCCCCCAGGGCAGTCAAGCTAAGGGCTTGAGAGGACAACCTTGGAGTTGATGTTCTATATTAATCTTCAAGTGTGGGTATCTAGGAATGTCTAGAATCAATGTTAGTGGCCTTCAAAGGAGACTCAGGCATGTTCCTAGGTTGGTAATCTTGGGAAATTCTATAGACAGCCTTCTCAGACAGTCCACAGATAGGGACTGGGGTAGGTACAAGATTCAGATATTGGTTTTGTGTTGGTACCAGGGGAGGGTAGTCGAGGTTCAGCTCCACATGGGGGATGTAGTAGAGATTGTTGGGCCAATACATGGGGTCAGTGGCTGGTGACTAGATGATCACTATAGGGTGTATAGGATTCAAGTAGCCGAGTTTCAGGCTAGGTACACGTCATAGAGCTTCCAGGGGATGGGTGGGTTGGTGAGGCGACAATGGTCAAAGTTACGCAGCGAGCATGGATGTGAATTTCTTTTGTTTTTCTATTAAAATGTGCTATTTTGGCATGTCATTTTTGGGTGAATAAATTTCACTGACTATATGTGGACTGACCAGACATTGGTCAGTGGGTTGGAATCATATTATTCGCTTTATATATATATAATGAATTTCTTGGAATCAAGATCATAGTTTGATGTGAGTTTTGAGGTGCCTTGGAAATCAGGGAATCAATGATATGGATAACTTAAGGTTCCTTGGGCATCATGGCATTGATGATTCAGTATTGGATTGAATTGTGAGTCATTGGGGCTTGTTTGATCATCCATGGGATGTCTTGCCTCATTGTGTCATGGGTTCCATGGGCCCGCGGTGAACACTGGTGTAGTGAGAGATTTGATTTTGGATGTTTAGAGAGACATGGGAGCACCTGATGAGGTGATGGGGTGACGATGCATCATGGTAGGTCCATAGTTCTATAATTTGGTTGATGGAATATTTTTTTTTGGGGTCATTTTAGATCGGGTTAGACAATTCCAATGGTGGGGATCCCTCCTTGAAGAAGTTGGCCTATGCCTTTTATATTGGGGAAGTCTTGGTAAATTTTACTAAGATTCACATGTTCAGTAACATCTCTAGGTTTCATTTGATATTTCAGGGATGCGATATGTTAATATGGGAATATTTTTACATATCAGGTTTTTTAGTCGGGTCGAAAACCACTCTTGATATTATATTTTCAATTAGTGGAAATGAAACTATTTTTTTATTGATCAGAACTCAATTACAAGAGTTCTATTGTGTTTATATGATTATTTTGTGTTATTCTAGGGGTTTTGAAAGTGTCCTGGGTGGTTCAGTTTGGTTTTGGGAGTCTCAGAGGCCAAATGGCCTTCTTTGAAGTTGCAGGTCAGGGTGCAAAGTTTAGGGTAAACCATGCAGCCCCTTCCAGGTAAATGTAGTGCCCATTTGGAACTTATGCATGGTTTGGGTAAATTTTTAATGGTATGTGATGACCATGTGGGTTTCTCTATAGTTTTGATAGAGGGTTACTGCATAGTTTGAGCATGGTTGGAAAACTTTGTGGGCATAGAGCCTTAGGCATTGGTTTCCACACAGTTTGGAAAACTGTACGGAATATGCTGGGTAAGTTTTACTAAATTTTCATTTCCTTTTATTTTTAATTTTCTTTCCATTTTTTTGATATTTACTTCCATCTTCTCCTCCTAGCTCACATGCACATAGGGTTCCCCCTCTTCTCCTCCTTCTGCCTCCTTTGATCCATCTCCTCCATCATTCGTCCAATTTAAGTTCCATTGGATGTTATAGACACACATTTGTAAGGATAACCTCACCCAAGCCTCTTCTTCATTTCATTTTCACCTCACATGTCACTAAATAAATTAGATCCATTTCATCATATTTTTGGGGCATAAGATAGAAACTCAAATCTACTCCAATCCACTTTGAATGGGACCTCAATAATGGATGTGCCAACGTCCATGTTTCTATGGTAGGTAGTGAATTCCTTGATTTTTGTATTCATATACATTTTGGGGTGTATATTTTAGCACACATTTGGGTGTTTTCAGGGAGACCCATATATATATGCTACTTCATATTAAAATTATTGTGTGACTCATGGGATTCCATTGAGCATGCTCAATGCCAATTTCGTATGGGCAAGGCTGGGTTAGATGTTATTTCTCCTTGGGGTATTTTGCTTGGCGTGCCAAAATTACCTAAATTTTGTTTTTTTATTTAAATTAATACTTCTAAATTGATATGGATTGGTTAGATGAATTTGATGCATTCAAGACCTCGAAATTTAAATTTTGGTTCTGGTTTAAGTTGTTAAAATTAAATATTATGAATATAATTTCTTGTTTAATGTGTGTTGTTTAAATTGTATATATAAATGTAATTTATTGATTTGAATGAGATGGGATCCAAGGGGTCCTGCTGGGAATGTATTGATATGATATTGGGATGGCATGGCTATCAGGATTGGGCATCATGGATGTTGGATTGAGCCAAAAATACTGTGAAGTTGGTAATGGCCTTGATATTAGGATGGAAAGGCCAATGGTTTCTGGGTGACATGGTCACATGGGGACAAGGTGCTATTTGGTGTGGCTTAGGTTCTTCTTTTTGTGATTTCATCTCACATGTGATGGCCAAATCATCGATTGAGTCCTGTGCACAGAGGTTCACTTTGTGATGAGGTGATTTTTTCTACTAGTGTGGATAGAGGTTCCGGATAGTTGTGGCTTAGGTGAATATTGTTTTTGGATGATTTTTATAGAAAGCCATGTGGAACGTTAGGATCCATTAGTTGATAATGTTGATTCTATCTAATTGGGGGTTGAGCCTCGCCATGATTGAGGTTGTGGGACTATAATTTAATTGAGGACAGATATTGATGTTCCTCTAGTGTTCAGGCATTGGTCTAATGTGATCTTTTGAGTAAAGTTCTTTGGGACCAATATATTATTTCTTGGGCATGCCTTCAGGATGTCGGTACATTTTGAGACATGAGGTATCAAGAGGCATGTGGTGTTGGGATACTGGTTAGAGGTAGAACCTAATGGCTTTCCTGAGTTGTGACATTTGAGGTTTCCTAGGCCATGTGCCAAGGACCTTCTTTTATTCTGGATTCTGGGGTTGGATGAGGTAGGTGATGGTTTCTTGGTGGATATTGGGCCCTAAGAAAACCTATTTTACTTATCACATTGATCTATTTTGTTTTATTATTTTAACACACCTTCTTGAACACATGTTCTTGCTACTCACCATTGGGTGTTATCATACTGAGATTCTTCTCACACCCTACACGGGTCATTCGGGACGCATATAGACATTATAAATTTATGGTTAGGTGAAGTATCAGCCTCAGGAGATAGATTATAGTAGCTATTTTGATGGAGATTGGCACGAAACCTGAGGTTGTGCCTAGCTAGAGTTCCATATATCTTTTCTTTTGATTTCAACATTATTTTGTATAATGTATGTAGCTGTAGTAGTTCTCCATGGACTCCCATGTGTATATTGACTTGTAAGGCTTGTTATGTAATGCATGCTTTTTTTGGTAGTTGCTTTATGTGGTATTAGGCATGCTGATCTATTTAATTTCTACTACATCTATATTTATTGCTACCACTTTTTCTTTTATATTGATTGTGCTTCTGCCATTAGCAGGTTTGGTTCGATTTTATAAATTCATTTATTTCTATCGCATGATATGTATTATTACTCAGAAGAGTATTATTCTAATTACTATAGGGTCTATCCTCCACATTATACCTGTTACACCCATGATACTAGTCGGAAGCCTTTTTCGTTTGGGGAGGTGAGCCTAAGGCCAGTGTTACCCAGTTAGGTATCACTTTCAATTGGCTATTTGGGTCAAGGATGCAGAAGTGGTATCAATGGCAGGGTATTTTAATTAATCTACTAGTATTAATAATTGGGATATGGTATATTAGAGATTAGGTTGTTTTTGTAACTATACTTCAAACTCGTTCTTGGGTTCCTGCATCCCCATATATGAGGGACAGATTGAGTTACCTTGGGTGGGAATGTTGTTCTGTTTTTATCAAATTACAGTTTATATGATTTCCACATTGGTGGATTATCTTGGAATTTGGTCTTATTGGTTTTGATTAGTGGCCCTTAACCCGATGAGGTAATGGATGAGAATATAGACTCATGGCCCGGTATGGAAAGGGGGTTATGATGCTTCTTTTTTATCGGTTTTTTGATAGGAACGTTTTAGGGTATTTAAAATTTATAATTGTATGTATGATTTCTAAAGTGATCATATCATGTGGTACATATCAAGTTCCATGATATGTGTGAATTTATTTGTGATATGTAATTGAAATTCCATTCTTTATATATATGTGGAATTTCATGTGGCATGAGAAATTGGCTAGGATCTTATAGGAGAAGGCGGGTACTATGGATAAGGTGATTTATATCACTGTGATTAGGCAACTTGGTCATAAAATTGAGGAAATTTTGGTTGTCAATAGGGGCATGGCCTAGGGATATTGTGATGTGTGTCTTTGTGATAGTGGGTAAGGAGGTTGTGAGGCTGAAATGTTTTGAGGAATTTTTGCAGTGGGGGAGAGTAAGGGTAGTGAGGATGCACTTCCTTTTTGTTTCTTTCCCTATCTACATTATATATATATTATTATATATATGGGTTGTCTCAACTTTTACGGTATTCAGCGGGTTCTTCCTAGATAACTTGGATAGAGCATTAGGCAGGTAAAGATACAATGCAGCAGGATCACGGATAAGTTTATACCCTTGAGGGTCAAGGAGACCATGAGACCCACGTACAGGCTTAGGATCAGGATCCAGTACAGGCAGTGTAGATTTTGGAATTGGAAATTTTTGGGTTGTGTTTTGATGAACAGCTCTGACTGATCCAAGTGTGTGTGTGTTTTAGGGGATCAACTGGGGTTCTCAGGGAGCAGATCCATCTATGGAGTACTTGACATGGGAGTTCCAGTCAAAACACGCAATAATTTTATAGGATGAGTTTGGTCCGCAGGTGGATGAGAATTGGATAAAGAGCAATCATATGATCTTTGAGTAGCTTGAGACACCTCCAAGATATAGGTTCAAGTTGGCGACTTATATGCTCATGGGGCCAGCTAAGCATTGGTGGGATGTGTAGGTTCAGGATGGCAGACATGAGGGATCATCCTGGAAGGATTTTGAAGCCAGGGTCATTGAGCACTTTTTCCCAGAGATGTTGATGGTGGATAGAGATTAGAAGTTATTGAGCCTTCAGTAGGGTGACTTTTCCATCATGGACAATGTTTTTACCTTCACTGAATTTCACCGCTTCACACCAGGTATGGTATGCGATGAACCCTCAAGGGTGAGGTGCTTTGAAAATGGTTTATGGCATGCAATTCGAGTGAATTTAAACTTCTTTGTGCTGGGCTTATTCTCAGAGGTGTGGAATCTGGAGCTCATATCCAAGGGAAACTTTACAGATAGGTCCCACTTGAGTCAGGTGGAGGCTTCAGGAGATGTTCCAATGGCATAAAGTGAGGTTGGGATGTGTTCTACCAGGGTGATTAGGCCAAGGACTCAATAAAACCACTTCATAGTGGATCTTCAATAGTTATCATCTAGTGTTGGTATCCAGCACACATCCAGACTCAATGTGAGTTGTCACTAAAGGAGTGTCGGACATGTGGGTAGGTTGGGAATCTCGAGAGATTCGGTAGCTAGACTTCTAAGACATTTGGAAGATAGGGATGGAGGTAGGAACAAGCTTCCTATATTGGTTTTGTTTCGGTGTCAATTTAGGGTATCCAAGGATTAGCTATACAAGGGGGAAGTAGTGGAGAAAGTAAGTCCAAGTCGTGGGGTTAGTGCTAGTGGTTGGAGCAGCACTGCTAGATGGATAGGCTTTAGGAAGCCGAGTGTCCAGATATGTGCACATCATAGAGCCTCCAAGGTCTGAGCAAGCTAGTGAGGAAACAATGGTCACACGTACACTGTAGGAATCGTTATGATTTAATTTTGTTTTTTTATTTTGTATGGATTGTTGCAGCATGTCAATTTTGTGTGCATGAATTTAAATCACTATATGTGGACTGAAAAGACACTTTTTAATAGGTTGGAATCATATTAGGTATTATATATATATGAGTTTATTGGCATTAGAAGAATCGTAGGATGTGATTTTTTTAATTTCATTTTGCATTAGGGAATAAAGGATATGGATTACATAAGGTAACATAGGCATCATGGAATCAAGGATTCTGTATTTGATTGAAGTGAGAGGCACCAGGGCTTGTTTGAGCATCCATGGGATGTTGGACCTCATTGTTCCATGGGTTCCATGGGATCTTGGGGGCATTGATGTAGTGGGGGATGTGATTTTGGGTGTTTATAATGACACAAGAGTAGCTGATTAGGTGTGGGGGTGAAGATGTATTGCAGAAGGGCCATGGGTTCAAAATTTTGTCGATTGACCATTGTTTGATTTGATTTTTGGGTCAGTTGAGATAGGGTTAGGAAATTCATAAGGTGGGGAGCCCCCATTGAGAAATTTGACCGATACATTTTATATCAGGGAAGTTTGGGTCAGAATTTACCGATATGGATATGTTCAGTACTGTCTCCAAGTTTTGTATAATAGCTTTGGGACAAGCTTTGTTAAGGTGTAGAGATTTTAATGTCTTGAGTTTTTGAGTCAGGTCAAAAAAACACTCTCGGTTTGAATGTTTCAATTAGTGGCTATGGAATTTTTGTTTCATTTATCAGAACTCAATTCCAAGAGTTACACTATCTTTATATGATGTTTTTTTTTATTCTAAGGTCTTTGAGAGTTATTTGGGTGGTTTGATTTGGATTTGGGAGCGTCAAATACCAAATGTCTTACTTCGAAATAGTAGGTTAGGGAGCATGGTTTAGGGTAAACCGTGCAACCCCTTCTAGGTAATTGTTCTGCCCATTTTGAACTACCATGTGGTTTGGGTAGACCATGAATGGGAGGAAAATAGCCATGTGGATTTCTCTATAGTTTTGAAAAAGGTTTACTACATGATTTTTACACCATTTTAAAACCGTGTGAGTGTCATGTGAGGGCTTGGAGCCTTAGGTAGTGGATGCTTCATAGTTTCCACATGATTTGGAAATCCATGCAGTTAAATTGTGCGGGCTGTGTTGGGTGAATTTTCTTAAATTTTCTTTTCCTTTTCTTTTTTCTCTTCTTTTCTTCCTTCTTCTCCTCATAGCTCACACACACAAAAGGTTCTATCTATTCTCCTCCTTGAACCTAATTTGATACATCTCCACCATCATTCATTCTATTTCAGATCGATCAAAAGCTATAAACTTTCATTGGTAATTCAACCCTCACACTATCCTCTTCTTTTTTAATTTTTGTGTCATGTATCTCTAAATCCATTAGATTTTTTCCACCAAATTTTCAGGGCACAATATGGAAACCCTTATCTACACCAATACTCTTGGAATGGGACCTTAATATCATATATTCCTATGTCTATGAGTCTTTGGTAGGTGGTCCAAACCGTGATTTGTGTTTTTATAGAAATTTTGGGGATGGATTTTAGCACATGTATGGGTTTTATCAAGGAGGTCTTTATATATTCTTCTTCATATTTAAATGATCGTGTGACCCCTAAGATTTTATTGGGCATTACCAACACCTATTTCATTTGGGAAAGGATAGGTTAGAGGTCATTTATCCTTGGGGTATTTTGGTTTGGGTGCCAATGTTGTATAAATTGAATTTTGGGATTTATATTAATTCATTTAAATTTTTATTCCTTGGTTAGATGAATTTTTGGAATTCAAAACCTCCATATTTAAATTGTGATGATTATTTAAGTTGTGAAATTCAATATTGTAAATTTAATTACTTGTTTAAATTGTGTTTTTTGAATTGTAAATATAAATGTAATTGCTGGAATTTCATGAGATGGGACCCAAGGGGACATGACAGGTGTGGCCTTAGATGATATTGGGATGGAATAGATATCGATATTGGGTGACATGGATTTTGGATTGAGCTGATGAGGTTATCAAGTTGCGAATTGTCCATGATATTAGGATGGAAAGGCCATAGGTTTCTAGGTGACATGGTTATAGGGGAACAAGGTACTGATTGATGTGGCTTTGGTTCCACTTTTGGTGATTTCTGCTCACCTGTTATATCCAAAGAATTGATTGAGTCATGTCCACACATGTTGAATTTATGATGAGGTATTTTTCTCCACTAGTATGGGTAGAGGCCCCTAATAGTTGCATATTTGGTGAATATGGTTTAGGGGTTCATGCCATAGAAGGTCATGTGGAATGTGAGGAGCCTTTGTTTAATGGTGTTGAGGCTATCTAGTTAGAAGATGAGTCTCTCTGTGATTGAGGTTGTGGGACTAGATAAAATTTATGGACAAATATCATTGTTCCACTGGTTTTTGAGCCTTTGGCTGACATGAGTTTTTTAGTAGGCATCTATGGAACTATGATTCTATTTGATGGGTGTGCCTTTAAGACATTGGTACATTTTGAGACGTGAGGTTTTATAAGGCAAGTGGTTTCAGGTAACTTGTTTGAGGTAGAACCCAAGGGTTCACCTGAGTTGTGACATCAGAGGTTCCTTAGACCATGGTCCATAGACCTTCTTCTGTTTTGGATTTTGGTGTTGGATAAGGTAGGTGATGATTTTTTGGTGGTTGTTGAGCACCAGATAATCCTTATTTACTTATCTCATTGATTTGTTTTGCCTAATTTTTGTAACACACTAGCTTAAACAAATATTATTACTACACACCATTGGGATGTATCCTATTCAGATTTATCTCACACCCTGCATGGTTCCTTCAAGATGCATATAGACTTTATAAATTTGTTATTAGGTAAAGGATTATCCTCATGAGATGGATCATAGTAGTTGTTTTCAGGGATATTGGCATGGACCCAGTGGTCGTGCCTAGCTGGAGTTCCATTTAGCTTTTATTTCTATTTCAGCATGCTTTTGTATATTATATGTAGCCACAGTGGTTAGTCCTAGGATCCCATATGTATATTAACATGTAAGAACTATTATGTAATGCGTGTTTGTTTTAGTATTTGTTACAAGTAGTATTTGGCATGCAGAACAATTTACTTTCTGTGACTTCTGTACTTATTGCTTCCACTGTTTATTTGATATTGATTGTGCTTCTCCTATTGGTGGGTATGATTCAATCCTTCTGATTCATTTATTTCTATTTCAAGTTATATATTATTACTCAGGCCTATATTATTATAATTACCATATGGTATAGCCTCCCCACTATACTTGTTACTCCATCATTTCCAGTTGGAAGCCTTTGGCATTTAGGGAGGTGCAATTAAGGCCAGTGGAACCTAATCTGATAGAACAGTTCGAGTGGCTATTTGGGTCAGGTACACTACAAATTAAGCCAATGTACTTGTAGAGATTGATAGAAAACGTGTTCAAGAGAAAGTTAACATGAACAAATCCATTAATTAGTGAGGAGTTAAAATGCCAGAAATTAATCATAATTGAAGGTTATAGTATAATAGTTTTATTCTTAAGATCCTTTTCCTAGATTTAAGTCATTCCATTAACATATATATTAATATCATAAGGAAATATTCATACTTGAAAAGTATAATTTCATCCTTTAATCAATTTATACCACAAAAAAAGTCTATTTCTCTAGAAATTAAATATTCAAGATAGATTTTTCTTGTTTGAAGCGCTATAATCATCTTTCAAATGATCAAAAAAGTATATCAAGATACTCCTCCTGTCTTTAAGAAAGAACCAAAACTAAAATTGGTTAGCACAAAATAATTATAAAAATTAATAGAACGTCATATGAATAAATACAACATTAATTTATAAATCCTTAGTTACCTCAATAAACATAACATTAAATAATTTTTTAATATAAAAGGATAAATCCTACCCTTTCGTATATATCTTAAAAAAATAATGCATTATTCACAAATAATATTTCATGTAAAATAAATTTTTAAACCTTTGGGTTAGGTATACATAAGCTCAATGAAGAATCTCCAAAATATCATTAATAAACATGATAAATCACTATATAATCATTAAATGTTGTAAACATCACCAAAATATCATGAATCAAGATTAGATACAAACCTTAAAGGTAATACATAACTTTACCATAAATATCAGTGAAATTATATCCATTTCAATGAATCACTTTTCAAACATCAAGATTATCTATATCCCACAATTAAGTATAAAATAATTCACTTAACATAAAATAATATACCAACCCAAAATTATTATTAAAACCTTAATAGAGTTTTCTTCATAATACGCAGTAAACTTTTCAATTCACTTAAAAATTTTACTACATAAAACATTAAAAATTGGGTATTTATTCCTTTGAACTTATGATCAAACATAAACTTATTAACTCATGACTGTATCCATAACATTAAAGTTATCCTCACATGAAAACATATATTCTTAAAATGATTAACATAATATTTTTTCTAAAAAATAACATCACAAACTATTGAATATATTCCATTAATCCAAAAGTGAAATATGATTCCTAAAATATGATCCCAACATGTTTTTTATTAAATAATTACCCAATTTATAGGTCAATAATACTACCCCCATTATTTTTGATCATCCCTTTATCCCAACTAAGCATTATCACCTTACAATTAAATCACATTGCATGGTTTTACAAACCATTAAACATATGATTTAAAACCTTAATTAAAACAACTCTAGAATAATCTGTAGATATTTCATGATTCTTATATGGAAAATATAATTTATATAATTCTTGAATCCTAATACATAAACACTTTAATCATTTCACATAATATAGTGGCATCTCATATTTCCTTCCTTGATCTAGGATTTAACCCTTATATTAGGGTATTTTCATTGATAATTCTCTTATTCCCCACACATAATACATTGAAATATAAATGGTACCTTATGATGGAATTAATTTTCCTCAAACAAACTCTTCATTTATCTTCAGAAATCACTCGCTAAATTCCATGCATTTACACACACACAAAAATTTCTTATTCCATTCATACATTCCCATGAGTGCTTCATCCCTATTTCTCAAAATGTAGGAAACTAAATCATTTTTCCTCTATAGTCTTCAAGAAACTCCTTCATTGTATTATTAGGTGTGTTAAGATACTCACACTAGTTAAATGATTCTAATAATAAAATGGGATATCTGATTAGGAATAATCATAATGTTCCTTATTCTATATCCCATTTCATTTGGTCGGTCAATAAGAGAATCATTCTATTGTCCATTACTGTTAACATAAATTATATCAGCTCTATCCATCGACTAAACCTCAAAATTATATTACTTTAAACAATAATCATAGGGATGAATCATGGAAAAAAATTATAAGGTGTCCAAACCATGACACATCCTTTTAAATATATGACACCTTATGTTTAACCTATGTTATCCATGATCAATACCAAAATATTAATATTTTATTCGTATAAGTGTACTTATCCATAGGGTTCTCAAGACTATTTCTATATCCTAGTTTCAAAAGGTAACTAAAACCTTTTCTGATACCAACAATAACAACCCATGAGTTTCATAAAAAGATATGACATCCTATTATATGAATACTCAATATAAAACAAAACAATATATTCCAAAATTCTATAGGTCTAGTATATTTTAATGTTTTTACACATAAACAACTTGTTCATAAATGAATTGCATCATCTCCCACATAGTTCATCAAAACTATCACCCTTCTTGTATATATCATACATAAAACCTTTATTCATAACCTTGGGAAAATAATAATAAGTGTTATATTAGATACTCAATAATGGTAAATAAGGTATATATAGCAATAAACACTTGATAATAACATAATCATAAGGGTATTAGAACATGAAAAAATGCTTTTAAAAGTCATACCCTACATATCATATATCATAATATTGAGTTATATAATAAAGAATAAAATTTCATAAGACATGAATCATAAATTAATCAAAGACCATGATCAATGTTAGTTTATCATTTTCATAACAAATGTAATTTTTTCCTACACATAATCATATAAAATTATTTCCTTAGTAGTAAAGGCTTCAATTCCAATACTATTCTAGTGGATTGGGTTCACTCCCCAAACCATCATAGTTGTAAATGTTCACTACAAATACTATAATAGTGGATTTAGTTCACCCCCCAAACCATTTTAGTAGTAATGTTTAACTTACAATACTATAATATTTGATAAATTTCTTTATTGAACTAAATTCACTCCCAAATATAGTCTAACTTATCTCATGAGATATCAATCATTACGCAATGCATTAGAGAACTATATAATTTTGGTCCCACTCATCACATAATGAAAATCATACATATGTGTTACAATGTATCATAGAAAATTCCTCAAATAATAACTTATAGAAATAAAATGGGTTTCATAAATATTTTAGTGTAGAAAACTATGTGAGGAAGAAATGAATTTCATAATCATTTCACAAATTCATTATAGAATTAACCAAGAAAAAGGAATGAATTTTGTAAACAATTTATCATAATAATAATATACTATATATAAAAATAATAAGTATTTTATCCTTGGTTTTTATGCTTTGTAAATTATAATTATAATCAATGGTTGTTTTCTTCGATGAATAGAAATATTATTACAATATCATTAAAATATTCTTTAGGAAAATATCCTCTCCACTTAAAATTACTTTTCAAAAACTAAATAATCAAAAGATATTGTAAAAATAATTTTATTTTAAAATATTATAGAGTAATATTTAAATTATTTTGTGGTCATAATGGATTTAAATTTTGTTCATTCCGTATAAGTTAAAAGAAAAAATTCCTTTCATATTTTTCTGAAAAGTAAAAAAAGTACATAATTCTTAAAACTAATAGAAAATTACTTTTAATACATTTTTAAAAATTAAAACATTGTTAAAAATGAATTTTAACCATCATATGATAATAGTAAAAAACATATTAAAACTTTTTCTTCAAAAATATGGATATGGAAGAAAAAGTTCTCTCAAGTAAAGGGTGAAATAAAATAATTTTTCTTTTAAAATATACTATTATTATATTGAATACTAAAGGATAAAAAAATTAAAGGAAAAAAATAATTTCAATAAATAACCATAGTAGAATAAAATTAATGAGTTTATTAAGTGGTAGATAAAAATATTAAATCTTTGGAAACTTAATCATAAAGAATCCAAATAAAAAATGTTATTATGACATAAAACCCTTTCCTCTTTGGAAACAGTTTAATTATAAGTTCAAAGAAAAAAACATAGATAGATATGTAATTCCACATAAATTTTATAATAATCATTTTAATATATTTTCACGTTCATTATATACACAACATAAAACAAACAAGTGGTGAATATGGCCTATGTCACACAGAAATATAAGTGAGACGAAAATTTTTTACCTCGGGTTGGACTTCCATTGTACATGTTAAAAAAACATATATAATAAATCTATTTTTCTCATAAATATATTATAGAACCATATTCATACAAATAAAACCATATTTTTTTTACTTATAACTATTTATCAAATTTTTATAAACGATTCATTATTAAAGTAATTGTTCTAAGTGATGTATGCTTCTTTTTTCATATATGTTTTGGTTGGTAATTTTGGTCCATTTAAATTTATCGTGATTAAATAATCACCATAATATTAATAATGATATAAATATAATATATATTAATTATATACATATTTATAGTCATCCGTTAAAGTATATATTGAAAAATGAATCACATTGTTCCTGAAGATGGTAGACTGTACATATACATGAATAGTATCTTCATTTTTTGACAAATGGAGAAAAATAAAAGTAAAAAATAATTCACATTTATATACTCATTATTATAATATATATATATATATATATTATATTCATTAAATATATTCTTATTACCATCCAAGTAAAATAGAAATTAAAATGGATCATATCACTCTATGGAGGCGGTAGTCCTACACAAGCATGAGCGACGCTATCATTTTCCAATGTATTGTAAGGTAAGACATTTGATTTGATTTTATGATTATAGAATTAAAATTAATTCATAATTATTGTAAATAAAAATTAATCCCATCATAATAACCTTCCATAAAATATGGTGATTGAAAATGAATTGTATCACTACGTGGAGATGGTAAGTCATACGTACGCACGACAATGCTTTAACTTCCAATTTGATGGAAAATATAGTGGATTATGGTGATAAAATAATAAAAATAAAATTTAAGTATATTTGGGATACTAAATTTTTTATTTTATGATAAATAACATATATTTATGTGAGGTAAATGAGAATTAAAAAAAATAAAAGTGATTTGTTTAGGCAATCACCTCTTCTTTAAAATAACTCCATTAGATATCATTTTAAAGATCCTATTGGGGGTAATTTGGAAACAAATTTCATATAAAATGTTGATATAGAAGTTTATAACTGATTTTGGTAGGGTATAGTCAAGGTATAATACTCAATGTAGTGTGAAGAAGAGAAAGGGTATGTGCCCTCATATAATTGAAGGGAGGGACATTATTGGGATTTCTTAAAAGTTTAAAATATAATAATATCACCATCTGGCCCAAATTATTTATAAATCAATATATTAAATTCTAATATATATTTTTTTAATAAATACCATCAAAAAATAAAACATTTATAGTTATAAGTTGTGTTTTAAACCTTATCTTTTTTATTAACCACTTTGTTAACCAATTTTAAACTTAACCAAGATAGCGTCTTTTTTACACATAATGGGTTATAATTATTATTATATGTTTTTAATTAGAAAATAAATGTATAAGGGAATAAATTTTGGGCCAAATAATTTCCACCTTATCCTCTTTCAAGATATTTATTATTTTTTAATTATTTAATAAAATATTATTTTGATAGAATATCAATAATTTAAATATTGATGCTATTCATTTAATTTGAATTAAACATTATAAATACAATGTTAAAATTTAAATATAATAATTTTAAACGTCACTAATATGTTCTATTTATATACATTATCCATTTAACACTGTAAATTTCTCAAATTATATTACTTTTGATCTCTTTAAATTAATTTATTTTATTTTTCTATTAATTGTATAATCACAATATTAGAATTGTGTAATAATTTAAAGTAATTATTTAATAAAAAAAGTATAAATATATTATAATCATGGATAAAATTTCATTATTCACATAATCAAAATTTATATTCATTCAAAACTAGTTTTTATTTCTTATGTGATCACAAAAGAGATATTAAAAACTAAGAGAGTGACATTTTGTAACTTTATTTACTTTAAATATTATATAGGTCGTTTTGATGGGAAAGTTTTTAGTAAGTAAATCCATTTAGAGAAGATGAAGAAAATTATCCAATTTAATTCATCCAATAATAATTATATTGAATAATTATGGCCTTATCACTTAGTTTTAAACTAGATTAACCTGATTTAACCTTTATCGAGATGATAACTTTTTTCACAGTTATTATTCATATTTACCAAAAATAAAAGTTGTATATTTAAGAAATTTTAACCTATTAATGCCTAATATGGAATTAATTTTAGGAAATTAAATACTTATATGTTCTTGAATATAATTTTAATTTAAGTGTACAAAATATTAAGAAAGTCACCATTTCAAAAAATACTATTTTTAGCACATAACTGGATTTATTCTTTTTCCATGAATAAAAAATATTAGATGAATGTTAAAAAGTTCGACTGAATATATAATATATGCATTTTTTTAGATTAATTCACCAATAGTAATAAGTATATTTAGATAAAAATACATTTCACGCATAAATAATGTTTTTCAAAAAAATATTTTTTTGTGAATACAAATTATGGAAAATTCAAAGAAAAAATTGGTTCCAATGAACTTAATTGGAATATTTAAAATATAATATAACTTATTTTAATTTGAAATATTTATAAAAAAAATAAACTTCACACATACTTGAAATAAAAAGACTATTTTCGATAAAAATTAGTATTTTTTATTATTCACTGGAAAATCATACTTTTCAGGAAATACAAAAAATCACCCGAAGATAATTTTTATAAGATAACTTAAAAAATTATTTTATTTTTATAACATTAAATTTAAAAAATTTATAGATATTAATTATAATATTATCTCACAAAAATAAGTAAAAACCATTTTTGAGTAAAATGTATTTTTATGAATTAATTGAATTAGAAAATTGAGTGATTATTTTATAAAAATCTATAAATATGTTAAAATTTAGTAGGAACATTATATATACTTCTTATATTTAATCCTATTAATAACCTCCAATTTTTTGGATAAGTTATAATAGTCATTTAAATAATAATATTCCATTATTTTTTAGGCTTGGTTTTGTGTATCTTATACGCTATTGAACATAGTGTTATTTTAATATATCTGAGTGTTAGAGAGGCCAAGGATTTATCTCCTTTATTTATTAATTCCTCAATAGTGAATTAAGTGAATGACTTATTATTTTCTAATTTATATTATTTTATAATCATGGATGGTCTTTTTGTTTTAGTGATGATTTTAGGATATCCCCAAGATGATGATAGTATAGTATATATCCATAATAGATTGGAGGTACCAACTTCTATAAGGACATATTTTGTGAGGGAATCCCTTCACTCTAAATGGTTAGATCATTTATGAATTATAATGATTTATAACGACATTAATATACAATTTTGGTGGCTGATTATAAAGAGGGACATCAATAGTTCTGTTGTTTATTGTTTCACCTACCACATGGTAATGGTGGTGCATCAAAGACTATATAGATTACATCATTCACTTATAGTGCCTATATGGAAGGGTGTGAGGTTACCATAGACTCTGTAATGATTCTAAAAATTCTTATAATATTTTATGATGTGATCTAGGTTTTGTTTTATGAAATATGTAAATTTTACCATTTTTTGAGACCCATTCAGCTGATAAGAAGGGCATATTGTATGTACATGAGATTTTGTAACTTAATGGAATAAATATGACTATTTTAATATAGCATGGCATCCATTTAACTTTTCTATTATAATAAGTGTTGCATAATGTTATTTCAACTTAATGTAAGATAAGGACAATATACCACTTCTTGAAAAATTGGAGAGTCAAAGTGAATGATTTGTATACTCATGGATATTATCAATGTTTTTGTGATGGACTTTTTTGGATCCTTATATTAGTATATTTTATTATAATTATTTACATAAAATAATATTTATCATCAATTGAATCAGAAGGCTCCCTATGTTCCCTTATATGTACAACTATTCTACTCCTTTATCTTGATTGAGGGACACAAGTTGGTGATTATTGGGAAGATCCAGGTACAAGAGACAATTGAGATGTTTAGTTGATTAGGAATTAGTTGGTTACCACTCAAAGTGGAGTATAGTTGTATGCATAATAAAGATGATAACCCAGGGAATTTCCATGGGTGATTAGGTATTCTCATAGGTATCACCTTGTTTGGATTATCAAAAATTTGTGAATCAAGGGAAGATGAAGTATTGATTTATCATTTCATATAACAGTGTAAGAGTATTAGTTCCATAGCTTACCAGTTGGATATTTTTTGAGAAATCAATCAACGAATGAGTTATTTCATATACCACAACTCTATAAGTACATAATGGACCTATTCCTCATGATAGATAATATGGATTTCAATTTATATATTGATTCATCCCTCAATGAGAGACATGTGTGCATTATTGATTGTAGTGAGAAGGTATTATGGGGTAACATAGTTTATCATAGGATAGTGATATGGGAGTAAAGGCTTTTTCAGTTAGAGAATTCATAATGGAAGTCTATTATATGAGCTCATTTGGTATATTTGTTTGAAAATGAATAATTTAGAATCCTTTCAATGATGATAATCACTATGGGGGATTTTATAATAACAATATAAATTTGAGGTATAATTATTGGATATTTCAGGAATTTAATATTATAATCTCTATTTTGGGAAATGTTAAAAAGGGTTTAGTATTGGTGGTGTTCTAGAGAGGGGTAGTCAATTCCCTACTACTTAATTTTAAAAGCATAGGCTTCGGGATCTTGGTGACAAGTCCAAGTGACATATTGCACCTAGAGAAAAATTAGTTATACAATGGAGTTTCACTAGATTATCAATGGAGCACTAAGCACATGGTATATGAAGATATTTATCTATGTTATTTTTCTAGGTATTTTTTATGGATTTTTAATAATTTTGTTTTTAACTAACCCCCCCCCCCAACTCTTTTATCATCATCCCCTAACCCATTATTACTAAATCCCCTTTTTTGGCATCACGATGTGGTCCTAATGCTCTTGGAAGATACATTTCATGTCTATTTGATGTGTCATTGTTTGTGTTATTTTACTTCAGGTAATGAAAACTCTATTTAGCCTTCTTTTATAGAGTGAATACACTATTTGTCTTTACAATATGATAAATACCTAATTTATAGGTTTGTTTTTAGATCCTAAATATTTGATTTACTTATATTAATTCGAATGAAATAACCTATAGAGTGGGTTCCAATATGATTAAGGTCAGATGTCATTACCATTTTTCACCATTTATATAGGATTAAATGACATTTTGTCCATGTGGGATAAATTTTAATCATGTATGTATTATTTTTCTTCTTGAGGTATTCAAGTTAATATTTGGGATCTAAATGATTAAATTGGCCTCATAATGGAATGTTATGGGTGTTCAATCTTTAGTGTGAACTAATAGTAGTTTTGATTTTGTAATGGTGTGTTATTATCCACCTAATTAATTTTGGAATGAATTTACAAACCTAAGACTGATAATATTGTTGATAGTATTGGGGGTTTAGTTATAGATATTTTTTGTGACCACCTTTATTCAATAAGGAGTTGTGTATTGATATGGATAGTATATGATGTTTGATATTGGTTGGATTAAGGGAGTATCCAATGGTATAACCCCATGTATTATGTAGATAAGATATAGTTATTAGTGTGAGTGTCATGGACATGAATGATTGTTTATGGATTTGGAGGGGAAAATGAAATTTTAAGGTGACATCGAGCCAATTCATGACACCTAACATCGATAAAGATGTTATTTCGGCTCATGAAGTTTCTTGGATAAATTACACAAAACTATATTCCATTATTATTCTGACCAATGTATGTGATACATAGACATGGGATCATACATTTTGTTTCTGGACTGGTCAACTCATATGGGAGTTTTAAAAGGTTATACATTACTGAATAATACATCTGGTATTGATGGTGATAGGTTTTTGGTATGGTAAGACCTTCTCCTACCTGTGTTGACCACATCAAGTATGGTACGGGCCATTTGAATCCAAGTTTATGAATGAAGGCATGATTTTGGTACATTATAGTCTATTATTTACTTAATTCATATTATTTCATGTACTAATAAATATATTTCATTCTATAGGATAAGGACTAGTTTGTGGTGTCCAACTGTATTTTTTTACTGTCACCATGTACAACCACCCTGATGTATGTAAAGAAATTGTTTTAAGGGATATTTATAAGGGTAAGTCATCTATATCCAGAAATGAATTAGGTGGATCTAGTTAATGATGGTGTATATTCAAGGATATACCCTTAGATAATTTTATAGTATGACCTTCATATTCAATTTTTTATATATCTCATGTATTGATCTACCACCTATGTGGATAATATTTTTATTTCTGTTATATATAAAAAATGGTTTATTTTATTATTCCATTTGATATTATGTATATGGTTATCATTTAGTGTAACCCCATATTGTTATTTTATTGTTTCTTCCTCTTTATTCATGTTTGTATGACTTTATACTAAGGGAATATTCTCCCTATGTATATAATTAGACCTCACTACTATTCATTAATATCTTTTATACTGGGAGGTATGAATAAGGCCATGTGGTGCTCTGTTTTAGACTATGTGAACCATGTTTAGGTATTAAAAATATCATTTTTCCTTGTTGGATCTTTCCAATAATAAATATTACCAATACTTAGTCTGTAGGACATGATTAAATACTTCTTATAGGAGACCATATTGATCACCCATATACTTGGTGAAGAGTGGTGAATTTTAGTTTATTATACAATGTTCAATATAGGAAACAATTTTTCAATTTAAAGTTATTTGGAAACATTTAGTTCCTAATAAAGTTCTAAATAAGTAATATATTTCTCATATATGGCAACCCTTGGAGTTGAATGTGAGTGAACAAGCTTTTTATATATGTATCCTCATTTAAGACAAAGAATAAATGTTATTCGTTAAAATCTAGTGGGATTCTTTATGGGTCCCTTTTAGAATTTAGATAATTTTGGTGGAGTGTAATATAATTTGGAAATATGACCATGTTACATGTCCTTTCTTGATGAATATAATTTTTCTCATCTAAGGAAGTACATATAGGATCAAATTCATATTCTTGATTGGATATTAATGGAATAGGAACCCAATATATCATTCATTGAAATACAAAATCTAATATTATAAAATCTAATTTTCTAATTAGACACTCTATTATTTTAGTTTAGTTATTGTTGAAAATTTTAAATATTCATAAATAATCCTAGGAGATATATTCCCACATGTGGAAGTAGTGGCCCGAGATATTTAAAGAGAAAGCATAACATGCTAGGGGAAGAATAATTTGATAGTGTTGAGATTTATAACACATTTATTTATTATTTAATAAATTGGGTTTTTTATTTAGTTTATTAATTAATATTTTTCTTAAATAAATGGTAGTAAAATTAAAATTATTTAATAATAGAATATTAATTTTATTATTACTTTTATTTTGAAATTAGTTAATTATATTAGTTAAAGAGATACTGGATAAAGTTAATGGTGGAATATTGATATGGATTTATGGTTAGTAAATATTAATTTATTATATTTTCATTTATAGAGAATCTGTTAATGTGATAAAGATTATATTTTATGTGTTTAAATATAGAATTTAATGACCTATAATTTGTGTTGGTTTTGAATAATTAATTCATGGAATTAACAATGGTTGTCGATATTATCATAATCCAATAAAATTAGTTTTTCTGCAGTCATATTATTTTAGTACATGGTAGAAAATAACTAAGTGAATTATAGAATCAAAAATACTAAGGGTGTATTTATTGAATTTGTGAAAGGGAAAGAGAGAATATTGACATTATTATGGAAATTATGGGTTGAATTTATTATTTTTATGTTTCTCATGGAGTCTTAATTATAGAGGGGAAGGAAATAATAATATAGGGGGGTTTGTATTTGATATACATGACTCATTTATATTCATTAATTTCTTATAATATCTATTTACTATAGGATTTCTCAATAGTGAAGGTGTGTTGAAGGAATTCTAAATTAGAGGATAATAAAAGCAGAAAAATAGTGATCTATTGTAACACCCCGAGCTTCCACGATACGCTTGTCATTCAATAATGCAATAGCTTTCATTGTACGCAACTTCGAGTTCTAAAACACCGCGACTAATCAAAGTAGACGTTATGAATAGTAACAACCACTTTTTAAATTTATAGAAATTTTATATTTCAAAATGGACTTCATTTTTGTATTCCTAATATTGAAATTAGCCTATGTTGAATTTTTTGTAATTTTCTGAGAACTTCCATATTTTTATGAATAGTGAAAAATACTTAAAACAACTTTTTTAATCAAAATAATTTATAGTGATAAGTTATACTATTGAGTGGTTTTAAAGTATAATTAGAATATATATTTACCATTTTATTCAATGGTGGTCATTAGAATTAATTTAACATTGAAATTGGACATAAACAATTGCCAATCTTTTGATATAAATTGTTTCTTAAAAACACGCTATTTGTTGTAACAGCGGGAATTAATAAGAAAATTAATTAATGCAACTTATATTTTTGGAATTTTTTAAAATAGACATCTTTTTTGAATTCGGAATATCAATTATAGCTTAGGGTGAAATTTTGGCTTTGTTCTGAAAAACTTCAATTTTTGATGAATAGTGAAACCACTAAGTGGTAGTTAAATAACTGATTTTTCATTTAAATGAAATATTACCACTTATGCGATTTGATTTTCAAAAATCCGACATACATGGTTGTCATTAAGAAGTAAAATGTGGTTCAATGAGATTAAAATAATTTTTGGTGAATAGTAACTTTTAAGTTCTTAATCGCGATTAGAGGTAATTAGTGTAGTTTAAGGTAAAAATAATGTTTTAATAATATGAGATTAGCATGAAACTTGTCCTACTCCTATTGGATGAGTCATGGCCGACCAATACAACCCATGGGTCAACTTGGGGACCCCATGGAGCCACTTTAGTTGGAAAATGACATTAATATATATTTATTTAATGTTAAAATTAAATTGACACAAACATGAGTGGTTTTACTAAAACAATTTTTATGTGGGGTTAAATAAGTCCAAATTTTGATTATAAATATTAATTAGAAATCTAAAAAGATATCCTACATCATAGTATTTTTTTTATAATTTTTAGACATTTAATAAATTAAATTATTTATGAAAGCATGATGATGCAGCGATGACCTCATTATTTAAAAATTTAAATAAAATGGGAAGATAATGCAAAATCCAAGGATTACACTTGTCCAAAGCCAATTGGATGAGGATATTTCGAACCCTTATCACCTTAGACTCTAATTATATAAGTGTGGGCCCTTTAGAATCCGAAAATCATTGTGTAATAATGTAACATTTCAATCTTTCCAAAAGAGCCCCTCCTCTCCACTTATAAAAGGCCCCCACCTCTTCCACCTTATTCACACCTTCAAGCCATTTGGATCGGACAACCCCTGCCAAATTACTCTCCCAACTTCCCCCTATTACTCCTAGAAGCCTCACTTTGGGCAGAACTCTTCCCAAGGAAGCCTTTGTCTCAAATCAAAAAGAGTTACCCGATTTTGAGGTAATGTCTTCTCTAATGTTGTTTTGTTTTTTTTTCTTCTCCAACCCCCTAAACTCTTTTTATTCATTTCTTTTGTAACAACACCAGTATCCTCAATATACTAGGATGTTGATATAAGAAGGATTCGAGCTACACTTACACACACCTACATCTAATGGTTAAAGAACATACGGTTTCTGTGGATGGCGAATTTCTGCCTCACGAAACGATGATTGTTCAACACTCATATAACACCTTCAAAGGTGGCCATTAAGATGTCACTATTTTTATATATGATATATAATATGTTTATGTTTTACTTATGCTTCTGTATTTCTCATTTATGGCATACTTTATGATTTCCATTATGGGTAAAACGCGATAATTTCATTTTAGGAAGTGCGGACTACCGCCCCCTCAAAGTTATTTGAATCGTTAATGCCATATGTGGGATGTATAAAGGATGGAGTAAATGTTATTATACACTATATTATACTTGAATTATATTATACATTTATATCATTATGATTTAGTTCCATTAAATATGAAATTTAAATGAAAGTAGCGTTCATGCGTACGTACGGCTTACCGTCTCCATGAACGGTGCATTTCATTTCTTACCTCTAAATGTTACGTAATATTATAAATGAATGTATATACTGGATATATATGATATATATGACATCTAAATCATGAATATAATTCTGTAGATAATTTATATTCTACCACATAAACAACTTGTAATTATAATAAGTTTATTGTTGACTCAAGTACCAAAGATCGACAAAACGACCGTTATTAACTTAAATAATTACATAAAGTTCATAACATTGTAATAAGTGATATAAAAAGGATAATGAAATTGAAAATGGTTCTTAATAAGGTATATATTAACTCTAGTTTATTATTCAGGAGTTTAATGAACGGTTGAGTCAAGTCGGACACAAGGTAAGGGAACTTCTTAACCCAATTTCTATTCTTTGGGTTAATCTCCTACTTTCAAATTATGTCATGATATTATTATGTCATATATTGTATTTATACTTTCTTTATGTGTAAATATAGTGAATACACATAATAGATATATTTTATTTAGAAATGATCTTTTTAAGGACTTCGTCCCAATCCCCTCTCATTGAGGCATATTTGGTTTTATACACAACTTTCTTTTATACGGGGTATAAACCCCTTTGACTTTTACGTTTATTCAAAAGGAATCGTTTTCATACGAATCGTTTTACTAAAAGACAAAAAGGGAATGTTTTTCATTCTGTACTTATGCGGCGACAATGACTTCTCCGCCGCCGTGACCATTATTTGAGTTTCAGCTTCCTCTACAAGCCATCATTTTTTTTAATGAAAAATAAATACAAATCTTTAACTTACTTTTATTTTGGTATTGAAAATTCTTTTGAAAGCGTTTTTATTATATCAATGTGTTGTATTGATATCTTGTGATTGAAATGTGGAAATTTTATGTTTCCTTTATGCGTGTTTTATGTGATACGATTATGTTATGGTTTATGATATTTTTAAACCTATTCATATGAAGAATGTATTGGACTTAATAAGTGATGGGTGGAGCCCGCTATAGCTCCTCGATGTATCGGTAGGTCTCATGAGACAACTAGACGTGGAATTGGCTGAGGCCCTTTCCCAATTTGATTTATGGTTTTGGCCGAGGCCTTAATCATTTTAGACGTCTTGGCCGAGGCCTTGACAAAATGTTTCAGAATGTCCGGCATTATACATTCCCTCATTATGAAAGTGGTTATTGATATTTCATGTGATTATTCGACCAGTAGAATATCCATGTCAATAAGTGAATGGCATTATCTCATTTTACTTTTGCCATATTATGTTGATGTTCAAGTTTAAAAGGCTTTTGTTTTAGTTATACATTGCCTTAAATTTTTATGTTTATTTATGAAAGCTTCCGCAATATTGTTATCCTTACTGAGCATCTGAGCTCACCCCTTTCAATGTTTTAATATTTTCCAGGATGTGAAGAAGTATTTTATGAATGACCTGTAGGGATAGTCTGAAGAGGATATTAGTGTGGACTATGAAGACTTTGTTATTAGTTTCTCACTTTATGATGTAATGTAACATTTATGAATGTATCTAGTGTTTCCAAGGCTACTAAACTAATCGGTCTTTCGAGACTTGATCTTTTGTGATCATGCCAATGTTACGAAGTAATGCACCGACTCTGGGTAGCTGGGGTCGGGGCGTTATAGTTGGTATCAAAGGCAGTTTAGTACTAACCTTGGAAGCTAGATTTAGATAAACTCTGATTAGAGCACATATCCCGAAGATAGACTTCGAGGATTAGTATAGAAGAACTTCCAATAATTTTGGTATTGTAGAGATGTTGTGAGTTTTCCGAGCAATACATCCCTATCTGGATACGAGCAGGTAGAGGCGGCTCTGGCACAGATGTACCTAGGGGTAAAACCCAAAAACACCGCTTTGAGCTAGACTCGAACGGGAACTGGTGCACGACAACGGGCCTTGCTGCACTCTTGGTTACGACACTCCCGGGGGATATGCTTAGGATAATTTTCATTTTATTTACAAACCACTATGAAGGGTTATGAGTATATACTTCCTCAAAGAAAACATTTCTTTTTATGATTATGGATTATATCCATAAATAGTTCAATTTATGTAAAGTGTTTAACAATTATGGAATTATGTATTTTGATTCATAAACTAATCTAGTTTATGCCATTGTTTAGAAATGGCGCCTAGTGGAAGGAATGGAAACCGTATCAATGCAGGAACTCCGTGTAGGGATTGCCCTCCTGCTCAAGATAATTATGGTGGATCTAGTGATACAACTGGTGCTGATCAACTTAATACCATACTGGGACAACTCACTCAGGTTATGAATAATAACCTTACTCGTATGGAGAACCCTGATCCGCAACGTGGAGGATCAATGATAGACCGTTTCATGAGGCAACAACCACCAACCTTCAATGGGAGTACAAATCCTATAGTAGCTGAGCAATGGATAAATTCCTTAGAGAAAATATTCCATGCCTTGGGGAGTAGTGAAAGGGAGAAGGTTGTCATGGCAGTTTACCGCCTCACTGGAGATGCCGATCAGTGGTGGTCGCTGATTCAAAACACAAAGGAAGATGATGACGTATCGAATATGGAATGGAGGGAGTTCAAAGAGCTTTTCTTAGGAAAATAATTTCCTCGTGACCATCGAGCAGATATGGAAAGACAATTTCTGAGTTTGAGGCAGAAGGAGGATGAGAATGTCGCAAAGTATGAGGCTAACTTTACAAGATTAGCGAGGCATGCTGCCGATTATATACGTAACCCAAGGAGTAAGATTGATCGTTTCTTTGATGGGTTAAACCCATTTCTCCGTCGAGCTTTAGTATCACAATCCTTCTCATCATACGAAGATATTGTCTCGTGTGCTATCAAGACAGAAAAGGAATTCTCTAAGTCTTATGACAACAAAGTAAAGCAAGAGAAGAAGATAACGGTGGAACAAGAGACAGATAAAGGGAAAAAGGGAAAGAAGGATTTTCCATTATGTGATAATTGTGGGAAGAATCACCCTGGTACTTGCCTAAAAGGAATGGGAGTTTGTTATAAATGTGGAGAAAAGGGTCACCAGGCTCGTGATTGCAAGGGAAATAAAGAGTCTGTCAAAGTTGAATGCTACAATTGTAGAGAAATGGGTCATTATGCAAATGAATGCCCTAAGCGTCAGGGAAACTTACCTCAGAAAAGGCCAAGGGATCAAGGACAATCTTATGCTGTTACTACAGTTCAAGCAGAATAACTAATGTATTCGTGCTTTTGGACTCATGGATTATAATCTGGTTATTAGAATAATGTGATATATATATATAAGGATTGTACTGCAATACTTGTTGTTTTCATTAAGGTTTTAATATGATGAAGGTAATTATATTTTTAGTATGTGACAATAAGAGAAACATTACTTGGTTTGGGGAATCTGAAAAATTGATTTTGGAATTAAGAGACCTTTTAGAGAAAGTCTGGACAGAGGTATTTTGGATAACTATAAAGGTTGGAGTGGATTAAGTTGATCTTTGGATAGTATTGTTTAAGGTTAAAAAATTTATGAAGATTATTTTTGGAATATTATGATACTATAGTTTTAGTAAAAGGACAACCTGCAGGGTGGGGGATAACCCGTCGCGTCGGACAAAGCTGCAGGAATCGAACCCACAATCATAGTGCGACAGGCCTTTATTTCCTACCACTAGCCTACAGGAAGTCCCTGGTTATTACAAAATAATTTTACTAATCTAAATGGTATGTGTTAACATTTGGAACCTTATACAATTAGGATAAGTATAATATTTTTGAGTTCTATTATCTTTTTGAGTGAAAGATGAGTTGGAGGTTGAAACTCTAATTGTCAAGCATAAATATATATATACCTATCTCTTATTCAATGAATAAATTAATTCTTAAACTTTAGTAAAGGTATATTAAAAAAAATGTGTTATCCTAATACCTTATGTCTTGTTGAACTGATGATATTTTAAATCAACATAGATTGAAGGCTTTGAGGCCCTCAATTTGACAGTTGATTGTGATTGATGACCTCAATCAATCCCTACAAATATTTACGTTTTTCCTCCAATTATATGTCTCTAATTGCCACCAATGTTCTCCTAATCGAGATCATAATTGGGTGGTGACTTTTTCATTTCCCTTTCCCTATTATTAAGGCTAAATTTTATTAATCTTATTTGCGATGTGGGTTTTCCACAAAGGTATATTCTATTTTTAACCTTTTATTTTCAAAGAAAAATATCAAATTGAGAGGATGCAATTTATTGAAGGAGGGTAGAATGTAACACCCCGAGCTTCCACGATACGCTTCTCATTCAGTAATGCAATAGCTTTCATTGTACGCAACTTCGAGTTCTAAAACACCGCGACTAATCAAAGTAGCCGTTATGAATAGTAACAACCACTTTTTAAATTTATAGAAATTTTATATTTCAAAATGGACTTCATTTTTGTATTCCTAATATTGAAATTAGCCTATGTTGAATTTTTTGTAATTTTCTGAGAACTTCCATATTTTTATGAATAGTGAAAAATACTTAAAACAACTTTTTTAATCAAAATAATTTATAGTGATAAGTTATACTATTGAGTGGTTTTAAAGTATAATTAGAATATATATTTACCATTTTATCCAATGGTGGTCATTAGAATTAATTTAACATTGAAATTGGACATAAACAATTGCCAATCTTTTGAAATAAATTGTTTCTTAAAAACACGCTATTTGTTGTAACAGCGGGAATTAATAATAAAATTAATTAATGCAACTTATATTTTTGGAATTTTGTAAAATAGACATCTTTTTTGAATTCGGAATATCAATTATAGCTTAGGGTGAAATTTTGTCTTTGTTCTGAAAAACTTCAATTTTTGATGAATAGTGAAACCACTAAGTGGTAGTTAAATAACTGATTTTTCATTTAAATGAAATATTACCACTTATGCGATTTGATTTTCAAAAATCCGACATACATGGTTGTCATTAAGAAGTAAAATGTGGTTCAATGAGATTAAAATAATTTTTGGTGAATAGTAACTTTTAAGTTCTTAATCGCGATTAGAGGTAATTAGTGTAGTTTATGGTAAAAATAATGTTTTAATAATATGAGATTAGCATGAAACTTGTCCTACCCCTATTGGATGAGTCATGGCCGACCAATACAACCCATGGGTCAACTTGGGGACCCCATGGAGCCACTTTAGTTGGAAAATGACATTAATATATATTTATTTAATGTTAAAATTAAATTGACACAAACATGAGTGGTTTTACTAAAACAATTTTTATGTGGGGTTAAATAAGTCCAAATTTTGATTATAAATATTAATTAGAAATCTAAAAAGATATCCTACATCATAGTATTTTTTTTATAATTTTTAGACATTAAATAAATTAAATTATTTATGAAAGCATGATGATGCAGCGATGACCTCATTATTTAATGATTTAAATAAAATGGGAAGATAATGCAAAATCCAAGGATTACACTTGTCCAAATCCAATTGGATGAGGATATTTCGAACCCTTATCACCTTAGACTCTAATTATATAAGTGTGGGCCCTTTAGAATCCTAAAATCATTGTGTAATAATGTAACATTTCAATCTTTCCAAAAGAGCCCCTCCTCTCCACTTATAAAAGGCCCCCACCTCTTCCACCTTATTCACACCATCAAGCCATTTGGATCGGACAACCCCTGCCAAATTACTCTCCCAACTTCCCCCTCTTACTCCTAGAAGCCTCACTTTGGGCAGAACTCTTCCCAAGGAAGCCTTTGGCTCAAATCAAAAAGAGTTACCCGATTTTGAGGTAATGTCTTCTCTAATGTTGTTTTGTTTTTTTTTCTTCTCCAACCCCCTAAACTCTTTTTATTCATTTATTTTGTAACAACACCAGTATCCTCAATATACTAGGATGTTGATATAAGAAGGATTCGAGCTACACTTACACACACCTACATCTAATGGTTAAAGAACATACGGTTTCTGTGGATGGCGAATTTCTGCCTCACGAAACGATGATTGTTCAACACTCATATAACACCTTCAAAGGTGGCCATTAAGATGTCACTATTTTTATATATGATATATAATATGTTTATGTTTTACTTATGCTTCTGTATTTCTCATTTATGGCATACTTTATGATTTCCATTATGGGTAAAACGCGATAATTTCATTTTAGGAAGTGCGGACTACCGCCCCCTCAAAGTTATTTGAATCGTTAATGCCATATGTGGGATGTATAAAGGATGGAGTAAATGTTATTATACACTATATTATACTGGAATTATATTATACATTTATATCATTATGATTTAGTTCCATTAAATATGAAATTTAAATGAAAGTAGCGTTCATGCGTACGTACGGCTTACCGTCTCCATGAACGGTGCATTTCATTTCTTACCTCTAAATGTTACGTAATATTATAAATGAATGTATATACTGGATATATATGATATATATGACATCTAAATCATGAATATAATTCTGTAGATAATGGATATTCTACCACATAAACAACTTGTAATTATAATAAGTTTATTGTTGACTCAAGTACCAAAGATCGACAAAACGACCGTTATTAACTTAAATAATTACATAAAGTTCATAACATTGTAATAAGTGATATAAAAAGGATAATGAAATTGAAAATGGTTCTTAATAAGGTATATATTAACTCTAGTTTATTATTCAGGAGGTTAAAGAACGGTTGAGTCAAGTCGGACACAAGGTAAGGGAACTTCTTAACCCAATTTCTATTCTTTGGGTTAATCTCCTACTTTCAAATTATGTCATGATATTATTATGTCGTATATTGTATTTATACTTTCTTTATGTGTATATATAGTGAATACACATAATAGATATATTTTATTTAAAAATGATCTTTTTAAGGACTTCGTCCCAATCCCCTCTCATTGAGGCATATTTGGTTTTATACACAACTTTCTTTTATACGGGGTATAAACCCCTTTGACTTTTACGCTTATTCAAAAGGAATCGTTTTCATACGAATCGTTTTACTAAAAGACAAAAAGGGAATGTTTTTCTTTCTGTACTTATGCGGCGACAATGACTTCTCCGCCGCCATGACCATTATTTGAGTTTCGGCTTCCTCTACAAGCCATCATTTTTTTTAATGAAAAATAAATACAAATATTTAACTTACTTTTATTTTGGTATTGAAAATGCTTTTGAAAGCGTTTTTATTATATCAATGTGTTGTATTGATATCTTGTGATTGAAATGTGGAAATTTTATGTTTCCTTTATGCGTGTTTTATGTGATACGATTATGTTATGGTTTATGATATTTTTAAACCTATTCATATGAGGAATGTATTGGACTTAATAAGTGATGGGTGGAGCCCGCTATAGCTCCTCGATGTATCGGTAGGTCTCATGAGACAACTAGACGTGGAATTGGCTGAGGCCCTTTCCCAATTTGATTTATGGTTTTGGCCGAGGCCTTAATCATTTTAGACGTCTTGGCCGAGGCCTTGACAAAATGTTTCAGAATGTCCGGCATTATACATTCCCTCATTATGAAAGTGGTTATTGATATTTCATGTGATTATTCGACCAGTAGAATATCCATGTCAATAAGTGAATGGCATTATCTCATTTTACTTTTGCCATATTATGTTGATGTTCAAGTTTAAAAGGCTTTTGTTTTAGTTATACATTGCCTTAAATTTTTATGTTTATTTATGAAAGCTTCCGCAATATTGTTATCCTTACTGAGCATCTGAGCTCACCCCTTTCAATGTTTTAATATTTTCCAGGATGTGAATAAGTATTTTATGAATGACCTGCAGGGATAGTCTGAAGAGGATATTAGTGTGGACTATGAAGACTTTGTCATTAGTTTCTCACTTTATGATGTAATGTAACATTTATGAATGTATCTAGTGTTTCCAAGGCTACTAAACTAATCGGTCTTTCGAGACTTGATCTTTTGTGATCATGCCAATGTTACGAAGTAATGCACCGACTCTGGGTAGCTGGGGTCGGGGCATTACAGTTGGTATCAAAGGCAGTTTAGTACTAACCTTGGAAGCTAGATTTAGATAAACTCTGATTAGAGCACATATCCCGAAGATAGACTTAGAGGATTAGTATAGAAGAACTTCCAATAATTTTGGTATTGTAGAGATGTTGTGAGTTTTCCGAGCAATACATCCCTATCTGGATACGAGCAGGTAGAGGCGGCTCTGGCACAGATGTACCTAGGGGTAAAACCCAAAAACACCGCTTTGAGCTAGACTCGAACGGGAACTGGTGCACGATAACGGGCCTTGCTGCACTCTTGGTTACGACACTCCCGGGGGATATGCTTAGGATAATTTTCATTTTATTTACAAACCACTATGAAGGGTTATGAGTATATACTTCCTCAAAGAAAACATTTCTTTTTATGATTATGGATTATATCCATAAATAGTTCAATTTATGTAAAGTGTTTAACAATTATGGAATTATGTATTTTGATTCATAAACTAATCTAGTTTATGCCATTGTTTAGAAATGGCGCCTAGTGGAAGGAATGGAAACCGTATCAATGCAGGAACTCCGTGTAGAGATTGCCCTCCTGCTCAAGATAATTATGGTGGATCTAGTGATACAACTGGTGCTGATCAACTTATTACCATACTGGGACAACTCACTCAGGTTATGAATAATAACCTTACTCGTATGGAGCACCCTGATCCGCAACGTGGAGGATCAATGATAGACCGTTTCATGAGGCAACAACCACCAACCTTCAATGGGAGTACAAATCCTATAGTAGCTGAGCAATGGATAAATTCCTTAGAGAAAATATTCCATGCCTTGGGGAGTAGTGAAAGGGAGAAGGTTGTCATGGCAGTTTACCGCCTCACTGGAGATGCCGATCAGTGGTGGTCGCTGATTCAAAACACAAAGGAAGATGATGACGTATCGAATATGGAATGGAGGGAGTTCAAAGAGCTTTTCTTAGGAAAATAATTTCCTCGTGACCATCGAGCAGATATGGAAAGACAATTTCTGAGTTTGAGGCAGAAGGAGGATGAGAATGTCGCAAAGTATGAGGCTAACTTTACAAGATTAGCGAGGCATGCTGCCGATTATATACGTAACCCAAGGAGTAAGATTGATCGTTTCTTTGATGGGTTAAAACCATTTCTCCGTCGAGCTTTAGTATCACAATCCTTCTCATCATACGAAGATATTGTCTCGTGTGCTATCAAGACAGAAAAGGAATTCTCTAAGTCTTATGACAACAAAGTAAAGCAAGAGAAGAAGATAACGGTGGAACAAGAGACAGATAAAGGGAAAAAGGGAAAGAAGGATTTTCCATTATGTGATAATTGTGGGAAGAATCACCCTGGTACTTGCCTAAAAGGAATGGGAGTTTGTTATAAATGTGGAGAAAAGGGTCACCAGGCTCGTGATTGCAAGGGAAAGAAAGAGTCTGTCAAAGTTGAATGCTACAATTGTAGAGAAATGGGTCATTATGCAAATGAATTCCCTAGGCGTCAGGGAAACTTACCTCAGAAAAGGCCAAGGGATCAAGGACAATCTTATGCTGTTCCTACAGTTGAAGCAGAATAACTAATGTATTCGTGCTTTTGGACTCATGGATTATAATCTGGTTATTAGAATAATGTGATATATATATATATAAGGATTGTACTGCAGTACTTGTTGTTTTCATTAAGGTTTTAATATGATGAAGGTAATTATATTTTTAGTATGTGACAATAAGAGAAACATTACTTAGTTTGGGGAATCTGAAAAATTGATTTTGGAATTAAGAGACCTTTTAGAGAAAGTCTGGACAGAGGTATTTTGGATAACTATAAAGGTTGGAGTGGATTAAGTTGATCTTTGGATAGTATTGTTTAAGGTTAAAAAATTTATGAAGATTATTTTTGGAATATTATGATACTATAGTTTTAGTAAAAGGACAACCTGCAGGGTGGGGCATAACCCGTCGCGTCGGACAAAGCTGCAGGAATCGAACCCACAATCATAGTGCGACAGGCCTTTATTTCCTACCACTAGCCTACAGGAAGTCCCTGGTTATTACAAAATAATTTTACTAATCTAAATGGTATGTGTTAACATTTGGAACCTTATACAATTAGGATAAGTATAATATTTTTGAGTTCTATTATCTTTTTGAGTGAAAGATGAGTTGGAGGTTGAAACTCTAATTGTCAAGCATAAATATATATATACCTATCTCTTATTCAATGAATAAATTAATTCTTAAACTTTAGTAAAGGTATATTAAAAAAAATGTGTTATCCTAATACCTTATGTCTTGAACTGATGATATTTTAAATCAACATAGATTGAAGGCTTTGAGGCCCTCAATTTGACAGTTGATTGTGATTGATGACCTCAATAAATCCCTACAAATATTTACGTTTTTCCTCCAATTATATGTCTCTAATTGCCACCAATGTTCTCCTAATCGAGATCATAATTGGGTGGTGACTTTTTCATTTCCCTTTCCCTCTTATTAAGGCTAAATTTTATTAATCTTATTTCCGATGTGGGTTTTCCACAAAGGTATATTCTATTTTTAACCTTTTATTTTCAAAGAAAAATATCAAATTGCGAGGATGTAATTTATTGAAGGAGGGTAGAATGTAACACCCCGAGCTTCCACGATACGCTTCTCATTCAATAATGCAATAGCTTTCATTGTACGCAACTTCGAGTTCTAAAACACCGCGACTAATCAAAGTAGCCGTTATGAATAGTAACAACCACTTTTTAAATTTATAGAAATTTTATATTTCAAAATGGACTTCATTTTTGTATTCCTAATATTGAAATTAGCCTATGTTGAATTTTTTGTAATTTTCTGAGAACTTCCATATTTATATGAATAGTGAAAAATACTTAAAACAACTTTTTTAATCAAAATAATTTATAGTGATAAGTTATACTATTGAGTGGTTTTAAATTATAATTAGAATATATTTTTACCATTTTATCCAATGGTGGTCATTATAATTAATTTAACATTGAAATTGAACATAAACAATTGCCAATCTTTTGATATAAATTGTTTCTTAAAAACACGCTATTTGTTGTAACAGTGGGAATTAATAATAAAATTAATTAATGAAACTTATATTTTTGGAATTTTGTAAAATAGACATCTTTTTTGAATTCGGAATATCAATTATAGCTTAGGGTGAAATTTTGGCTTTGTTCTGAAAAACTTCAATTTTTGATGAATAGTGAAACCACTAAGTGGTAGTTAAATAACTGATTTTTCATTTAAATGAAATATTACCACTTATGAGATTTGATTTTCAAAAATCCGACATACATGGTGGTCATTAATAAGTAAAATGTGGTTCAATGAGATTAAAATAATTTTTGGTGAATAGTAACTTTAAATTTCTTAATCGCGATTAGAGGTAATTAGTGTAGTTTAAGGTAAAAATAATGTTTTAATAATATGAGATGAGCATGAAACTTGTCCTAATCCTAATTGTATGAGTCATGGCCGACCAAGACAACCCATGGGTCAACTTGGGGACCCCATGGAGCCACTTTAGTTGGAAAATGACATTAAAATATATTTATTTAATGTTAAAATTAAATTGACACAAACATGAGTTGTTTTACTAAAACAATTTTTATGTGGGGTTACACAAGTCCAAATTTTGATTATAAATATTAATTAGAAATCTAAAAAGATATCCTACATAATAGTATTTTTTTTATAATTTTTAGACATTAAATAAATTAAATTATTTATGAAAGCATGATGATGCAGCGATGACCTCATTATTTAATGATTTAAATAAAATGGGAAGATAATGCAAAATCCAAGGATTACACTTGTCCAAAGCCAATTGGATGAGGATATTTCGAACCCTTATCACCTTAGCCTCGAATTATATAAGTGTGGGACCTTTAGAATCCGAAAATCATTGTGTAATAATGTAACATTTCAATCTTTCCAAAAGAGCCCCTCCTCTCCACTTATAAAAGGCCCCCACCTCTTCCACCTTATTCACACCTTCAAGCCATTTGGCTCGGCCAACCCCTGCCCAAATACTCTCCCAACATCCCCCTATTACTCCTAGAAGCCTCACTTTGGGCCGAACTCTTCCCAAGGAAGCCTTTGGATCAAATCAAAAAGAGTTACCCGATTTTGAGGTAATGTCTTCTCTAATGTTGTTTTGTTTTATTTTTCTTCTCCAACCCCATAAACTCTTTTTATTCATTTCTTTTGTAACCACACCAGTATCCTCAATATACTAGGATGTTGTTATAAGAAGGATTCGAGCTACACTTACACACACCTACATCTAATGGTTAAAGAACATACGGTTTCTGTGGATGGCGAATTTCTGCCTCACGAAACGATGATTGTTCAACACTCATATAACACCTTCAAAGGTGGCCATTAAGATGTAACTATTTTTATATATGATATATAATATTTTTATGTTTTACTTATGCTTCTGTATTTCTCATTTATGGCATACTTTATGATTTCCATTATGGGTAAAACGCGATAATTTCATTTTAGGAAGTGCGGACTACAACCCCCTCAAAGTTATTTGAATCGTTAATTCCATATGTGGGATGTATAAAGGATGGAGTAAATGGTATTATACACTATATTATACTGGAATTATATTATAAATTTATATCATTATGATTTAGTTCCATTAAATATGAAATTTAAATGAAAGTAGCGTTCATGCGTACGTACGGCTTACCGTCTCCATGAACGGTGCATTTCATTTCTTACCTCTAAATGTTACGTAATATTATAAATGAATGTATATACTGGATATATATGATATATATGACATCTAAATCATGAATATAATTCTGGAGATAATGGATATTCTACCACATAAACAACTTGTAATTATAATAAGTTTATTGTTGACTCAAGTACCAAAGATCGACAAAACGACCGTTATTAACTTAAATAATTACATAAAGTTCATAACATTGTAATAAGTGATATAAAAAGGATAATTAAATTGAAAATGGTTCTTAATAAGGTATATATTAACTCTAGTTTATTATTCAGGAGGTTAAAGAACGGTTGAGTCAAGTCGGACACAAGGTAAGGGAACTTCTTAACCCAATTTCTATTCTTTGGGTTAATCTCCTACTTTCAAATTATGTCATGATATTATTATGTCGTATATTGTATTTATACTTTCTTTATGTGTAAATATAGTGAATACACATAATAGATATATTTTATTTAAAAATGATCTTTTTAAGGACTTCGTCCCAATCCCCTCTCATTGAGGCATATTTGGTTTTATACACAACTTTCTTTTATACGGGGTATAAACCCCTTTGACTTTTACGTTTATTCAAAAGGAATCTTTTTCATACGAAGCGTTTTACTAAAAGACAAAAAGGGAATGTTTTTCTTTCTGTACTTATGCAGCGACAATGACTTCTCCGCCGCCGTGACCATTATTTGAGTTTCGGCTTCCTCTACAAGCCATCATTTTTTTTAATGAAAAATAAATACAAATTTTTAACTTACTTTTATTTTGGTATTGAAAATGGTTTTGAAAGCGTTTTTATTATATCAATGTGTTGTATTGATATCTTGTGATTGAAATGTGGAAATTTTATGTTTCCTTTATGCGTGTTTTATGTGATACGATTATGTTATGGTTTATGATATGTTTAATCCTATTCATATGAGGAATGTATTGGACTTAATAAGTGACGGGTGGAGCCCGCTATAGCTCCTCGATGTATCGGTAGGTCTCATGAGACAACTAGACATGGAATTGGCCGAGGCCCTTTCCCAATTTGATTTATGGTTTTGGCCGAGGCCTTAATCATTTTAGACGTCTTGGCCGAGGCCTTGACAAAATGTTTCAGAATGTCCGGCATTATACATTCCCTCATTATGAAAGTGGTTATTGATATTTCATGTGATTATTCGACCAGTAGAATATCCATGTGAAGAAGTGAATGGAATTATCTCATTTTACTTTTGCCATATTATGTTGATGTTTAAGTTTAAAAGGCTTTTGTTTTAGTTATACATTGCCTTAAGTTTTTATGTTTATTTATGAAAGCTTCCGCAATATTGTTATCCTTACTGAGCATCTGAGCTCACCCCTTTCAATGTTTTAATATTTTCCAGGATGTGAAGAAGTATTTTATGAATGACCTGCAGGGATAGTCAGAAGAGGATATTAGTGTGGACTATGAAGACTTTGTTATTAGTTTCTCACTTTATGATGTAATGTAACATTTATGAATGTATCTAGTGTTTCAAAGGCTACTAAACTAATCGGTCTTTCGAGAATTGATCTTTTGTGATCATGCCAATGTTACGAAGTAATGCACTGACTCTGGGTAGCTGGGGTCGGGGCGTTACATCTATGTTATATAAATTATGTCAAATATTTTATAGAAATTAATTAAATTGTTCAAAAATATAATGGGTTTATGAACCCAATATTCACAAAATGTTATACTAGAAGAGAGCATGATGTAGCTCTTAGGGATAGATTCCTTAAGTGGCTAGGGTTTTCGATTTTAACATTTCCCCACCTTCCCTCTCTTCCTTTCTGTACATCCATTTCACATCGCTATTACTGTCTGAATGTATGTCACTGGTTCGTGTCTATGATCCCCATTCCAGTTCAAGGTTGAGTCAGCATCCTCTGGTATATAGGATCAACTCCAAGAGTGTTTGTGGGATTCCATGGTGTGGGATGCTTGTAGGTTCACACACACCCGATAGAGATTTGACCTGGGACCATTTCATGGAACTAGCTCATGTTAATAGTTTCAAAGGGCTTCGGTAGTCGGCAACAACATGTTGGGTATGATGCTTCATCACTTAGGCCTCCTTACTAGATTTTGTTTCTATCTTTGGGTCTTTTGGTTTTGTTAGAGTCAGAATGAGGTAGGATCTTCATCTTCAATTTTTTGGGATAGTATATATATGTGGATTGCATATATAGGAATTATTGGTGTTGATGATGTCCTCTCCTCAAAATATCACTACATGATTCCCCTATGTATTTCTTCCCGGTTCCTTTTGTTTCCTTTTTCTACACCTGTATTGTTCTTAATTTTCTTGGTTTTCTCTTCCATTTCATCATTATTATTCAAGAATGACACCAATTTTGTCAATTTCAATGGATTCCAGGATTTTTTGGATCGTGCTAGTGGATATAGTCAAGGTATAACTATTTGAGTTCTCTATTGGTTGGTTGCATCGTCTATGGAGGCTCGGTAGTCTGTTAGTTCCTAATTCCAGGGCTCTATTAATGAATCCCTCACCATTGATTGTCCTCCTTTCAAGTCTCATGTACATATTTTCTTTTATCTTGTCGTTCTTGGTGTTCATTTTTTTGTTTGTTTAGGGTTGGTATGGATCGTGTCTGTAATGGTAGATCTCCTTGGGAACGTTGCCTCATATTTTGTTCTTCTTTTTTGGTTCTCATTTAACAATAATGTGGTTCTATTTGGAAAATAAAAAAATGTTTGGTGGGTTATACATGAATCATTAGGAATGGATTTACAATATTTTTCTGGACTCTTTTCCAAATAGCTCTGGTGTCATGACACTAAATAGTTAATTATTCTCTTTTCTCTTATTATTCTAATCCTAGTAAACATAGTGTTATACAGGGCCATTCTATTATACATTGGGTTCATTCCACTCTCTATAGATCAAACACTATTGAACTGTAAATCACATGGTCATTGTTTCAAATAACATGTGTCATGCCATATTGGCATGGCAGTCGTAACAAACATCCATAGGTTATGTTGAATCCACCGTAATAGAGAATTTTTTTATTCATTCTATAAATGATGATATATAGAAGTATCTTAAGGATAGTTCTTAATGTTTCACCCCATAAATATCATCAAAGTGAGGGTTCATGGAGAATATAATGGTAGTGCATCAAGGTATGTGGCTTCGAACTATTCCAAACTTGACCTAGTTTTTACATGAATTGAAATTAGATTTCTAAACAGTGACAATTAATAATTATTTGTGATTAATATTTATATGTGAATTTGAAATCATTTTATACTTAAAAATCAAAATTCATGGTTTAATGGGTGTTTTTATAACCATATTTTTTATTTATCAAATGGGGTTTTTTGATAAAATTTATTAACATGTTTTAAAATAATTGATTGCTTAATGGTATTATATAGGAGAATTGTGTTTTGGAATTAATTTTCAAATGAGGGTTTATAGTAAGGATGATTTCTAAGGATTATATAATGAAACATGTGGGTTTTTTATATTATTTAGTAACATGGACCATAGATTTGTTTTAAAAAATATGATATAATATCCCAATTAGTGAATTTTTATTATTATATATCCCATGGGTGGAATGATTTTATCTTGAAAAAAAGGTTTATAAGAAATTTCATGTGCCCAAACTCGATGATATTCTAGTTGGATGACACTTGGCACAAGTGTATGGTGATGCAATGAATTTTAAAAAATTAATAACATGGATAGTGATGAATAATTATGGTCAGGTTTCTACTAATAGAATATTTGTTTTACAATTTAAATTTCTTTTAATAAGAATTTGATGTGATATGGGAAGACTAAATGATCTTAACTACTTATGATACTCATTAGACCACTTTTTCACTTGGAACTCATTACCTAGAAAAAAAATATTTTTATAATAATCCCTAGAAAACTTATTATTTATTTTAATGTGTGTTTTTTGAATTATTCATAAACTATCATATAAGGGTTTATTCTTATGACTTAAGGGTTTTTAATTTTATTATTATTCCATATTGGGTTGGTACCTACTGCATATTATTAAATAGATATAAAATTTTCATTTAAATGTTTATTGTATTATTTATTATTTTTTTAAGGATATGATTTATTTCTAATGGTCTTGATAAATTATATATATTAAATTTTTCTATTACATATCACTGATCATGTATGATTTTATAAATCATGACAATGTTTTTTTTTGGAAAATATAATTGATTTTATACTCACCCTACATGTTCATTTTAGTGGAATTATAGATGTCATTGAATGTGATAACGGAAAATGGAAGATTTTTTTCTTTGTTAGTGCGGAGTTGTAGATCAGTGATGAAGATATTTTAAGAAGTGTCTAGTGACTTATGGATTTAGTCACATTACATTATTTTTTCAGTGTTCCTTCCCTTTTTTATTTTTGTTATAAAACTAAATGATTTTCTACTGAATGTTATTTATTAATTCAATATTAATAAAAGAGTCTAACATTACATACTTTTTGGGATTTTATTATTTTAAATAAATTAATTCTTTAATGGTTTAGTTTATCCCTCACAACTAGTTTCCAAACTCTATAGATTATGGAGTGTTCTTGAGGTCAGGTGGGGGTTTTATTTGGGTATAGGGATTCAACTACCCAAATCATTTTATTAAATGAGTCTTGAATAAGGTTAGGATTACTATTGATATGGTTTATTTCACTAGTATCAAACAAAAAATATTAATCTAAAACAATTTTTGTAGTAATATTATAAGCATGGTATTCATAATTATTCCTATTATACAAATAATTCTAGTGTGTCTTTACGTTTATTTCAATTTTGGAGTAGAAATTTATCTCTTGGTGTCATGCCTTTCAACAACTTTTTTATAAGGTGGATTATTTCAAACATTACATCATCTAAATCTCCAACCTTGTACTAAATTTCTATATTTACTATTAAATCTAATTGAGTAATTATTTTAGATTTTTTATAAATTTGAAAATAGAATTATCAAGTTCCATGTTGTTCATATCGAAAAACTACTCTAATCTACATTCAAAATTATGGATATCAACTTGTGTTTCTCTCTATGTTATCATTCAGTTTGCATCCAATATGTATAAAGTGATATTATAATAATGTTCATGTCCTCAGAGTGTAATAGTAATAAATTTATTTTTAATTATGGATTCACCTATAATCAAGAGGTTATGATCGAGATGTTTTATTTTAGGTATGTAGTATTTTATATTCATTGAATATTTTCAAATTTTTGATAGATCACATTATGAAAATAAAATTATTGATTAGTTGTGAGAAACAAAAAGTTACATTATTTAAACCCACAACTCATGTTAATATAATAATATCAAAATGATATGCTTCTGTTGAAAACAAAATAACTCATGAAAAAGAAAACTAAAAAGTAGATAAACAAAAAAGTTTACAAGATATTTGATAAGAAATTTTAATTCTACCTTTTCCTTATTGACACATGAAATATATTTTATAATGATGTTTTATAAATTAATGACAAAAAAAATATTATATATCTAAATTAAATAGTAAAAAATAATTATAGAAAATTTTATTATATTATAGTTACACTATTAAATTAGAAAAAGATGAATTATCTGGGAGTTGAATATTGAGATTTTGATTTATTTGAATTTAACATAACTTAATGTATTTTCAATGAATATTTTAGTATTTGAGAATTAATTATTAAATATTATTAGTGAACTTGTTTTAGCATTCTATGTATTGAATCTAATGATTTTGATAAAAACATTAGCTAAATTGGTTGCCTCTATAGTGAGATAATGTATTTAAATGGATATAGAAGTAGTGGATTCCATGTAAAGCCTAATCCTAAAGAAGGATCTATGACATCCTAGATTGTTTATGTATACATTACTTTAGAATTCATGTGTTTCCAAATAATTGTAATTTACTATTCATTTTATGGTATTAAAATTTATATAATATAATATTATTGGTAAATAAATAAATATGGTAAAATAATCATTATTTAATTATTATTTTAATGGAATGTAAATAAAAAAGGCCTATAGTCACCATATTTAATTATTGATAAAATTACCAATTAATATATGTAGATATCTTATCATCACTATCTACAATCATCATTACTTTGATGATTATTCATTGAATCATGAAAATTATATACCATTAAATATACCTATAACTAATGAAAAAGAAAAATATTATCCAAAATAATAATAATAGAAAAATGAATGAAATACTATAACATATGGGATGAACATAAAAACTTTAAAATTGAAAACTATCACATGTACCAAAATATAATTATTCTTTGAAAAAAATGAATTTAGTTTAATGTGAATATATGTACAAAATTATATCTATTATTAAATGTGTTTTTATATGGTTCTCAAATGATCCCTCAAAGGTAATTGTCATCACACCATCATTATAAATGTATTTTAACAAAAATATTTCTATAAGTAAGAAATATATATAAATTAAAAGGTGTATTATATAATGAAATTATATCTAATATTATTATTATTCATTAAATATTTGAGGAATTATGACATGTAGAAATATAATCTCTAATAAGAACAAAAAAAATTTAATTATAAATATATTTTTTCATATTTGTTATATATTTTCATTTTTAAAATTTAAATTTTATCACATTTGAAAAGTTTTGTCAATGAAATTTATTGTTTATATAAATTGAAAAAAAAACTTAATATTCATAAATTGATTATTAATTGGTTATAAATATAAATAAAACTATTTGAAAAGTTTCATTTCAGAAACTTATATTTTAAATGGATTATAAATTTTGATTTTATAAACTAAATATATCATGGTCACATTTAGATTCAAATTGTTAAACCTCAGCCTTAGACCACCCCTAAATATCTTGGCTAGTTCATCACAAGACCTTAGGAATGCCTCCCAATACTCCAGTAGATTCAGACTAGCATTGATGTTCTAAATAGTTACTATAAAAAGATTACACTCTCATATCAGAGTGGAAAACAATGGAAAATAATAATAATAATTTCTATAAAAGTTATCAAAGTATGTAGAATAATAAAACTTGTCCATTTGATAACAAAATATAATGTGGAATCATATAGTCATAAATTCCAACTTATCTCTAAATGATTCAATCACATATACAAGTAAACAAATGCATAAAACTAGAATTAGGTTATACTACCATCCCTGAGGCTCATCACATTCATCTACTGACTCCAACCAATATATCCTAATGAAAGATCATTAAAAATTGGTCATATTCATTTCCTAAACCTATAATGAATGAGTTATGCATAGGGATAATAGTTACATGGTTTCCTAAGTAGAGTGTGAGTATAACTCAGTTTTCCACCACCAATGGTATCTCTAAAATAACCAATAAATAATTGTATAAACATGTCATATGTTTAAAAAAATAAAAAATAAAATGTGGAGTCATAAAGAAATAATAGTTATTTATTGTTGGATTCTAAGATGATAATAGGGATCGACCATACCTACTTAGGCCAATATCTGAGTGTCTTTGAGAGTAAGGCATACTGTGACAAGGGTTGGATGAACACCCACCCATAATATTATTATAAGAATATATGATAACTCAAGGGGTAGATCAACAGACTCATATCTTATTATATATATACACATCTCATGTATATAAGATCACTCAGGTGAGAGAGCGTCTAACCTTGATCATCTCATATATGCATCTCCATAGGGGAAGTTCACTTCACCCAAACATCTCATTTATTTACATTCATTTGTAACATTTTCAGTCTATTGCTTCTAACCTGGATATATCATTTAATTTCATCCATTTAATACATTAAAGGTTAGTTCATCCAACCCATACATCTCATTGAATTATATTCATTTATTATATTCATGGGTAGTGTATCCCACCCAACTGTCCCATAATAAAATCAGGAGGTAACACATCCCTCCCCGAAATATTTCACATTTCACTTTTTACCAATTATTAATTATATAGTTTACTATTTTATATTGTATTCATTTTGTCATAAGGTTCAACAACATTATTCTGAGGGTATAGGATCCCATAGAATTCACATTCTCCTTCTAATTCCTCACAAGACAAATAATCAATACCATATTGAAATCAAACAAGAGAAAGATGGTGTAATTCTAGTGTCACTGTGTAAATAAACATAGGTTGGCCTACCATGACCAGCCTACACACAATTAAACTCATGAATATTAGCCTTAGTACTCACATACATGTTGGTAAGAACACCTAATACACTCTATTATTAATTATCCCATGGCTATAAGAAATATCAAGTTTCTTATACAACATATATCAATGCCAATCCTTCAAATCTATCACTCTTCCCCGCATAGAGAGGACTAAGGTAACCTATCCCAATTTACACTATTCATAACTTATTTCAATTCATTTATACCCCCCCAATTCCATGTATCAAAAGATTCATATTTATGATAATTCCCTTGACTATCGGCAGTCGAGGAATCACCCAGTGTTCAAGGGTCCATCATGGCCCTTTACAAAAATTATTTCTTTATTTTTAAATAAAAAATATTCATTTTATATTTTAATGTCATTTCACACTAGTGGTGGGACCACATACAAAATTCATAAAAAATAATGAAAATAAAATAGGGGTATGTTATATTACCACCTGAGTTATAAAAATTCATTCCATTTTATGAAACATGTCCCTTATCACCTATGTTATTCCATGTTCATCCAAGCCGGTCTCATCACCTGAGCTCCTATACCAAAAAAATATCCAAATTAATTTATTGTAAAAATTAATGACTAATATTAAAATTTAATTTAAATAGTTATAAATACCTAAAATCTCAAAAAGTCATATCATCACATAAAAACGAAAACCAACTTCACTCGGATGGTCCATGGCATACTCCCAACACCAACCTAAGAAAAATCCATAACACCCAGTATAGATCCATTAATAAATTTAATCCAATTTAATCGAAAACCCTAAATTAATTCACCATGAAATGTAACAATAATAAAAATATGAGACATAACATGTTTTTATCATAATCGAATACCCTCTAGTTATCAAATGAAAAATCCCCATCATTATGAGAAAAGTACATGATGCACTAGTGATATCACCAATCAAACCATAAATTAATAACATAAAAAATCATAAAAATAAAAAGGAAAGATGAATAAAGAGAGAAAGAGGATGAAATCACCTTAATCCATCACAAAATATATAATAAATCATCATTCTATCAATGAAAATTAAATAATATAAAGGGCTATGGACTCCTCTAGTTTGACTATAAAAGAGGAAAAAGAAATAGTTGAGGGGTGTTTAGAAATATAGTGGGTTGAAAGGTTCATTTCAAAAAAAATATAAATTATAGGAAATATCATGGGTTTTCCAAATGTTTTATTAGAATATGTACTAACCATTAATCCCTCAATTACTTGATCCACACTACCTCACATAGTTTGGACACATAGTTTACTAAACCATGCATAAGTCATGCATCTCACTCAAAAATTTAAAATCGTGTTTCATGGTTTCCCTACATGGTTTAGGGGAAATGATGATCAATTCATAAACATATTCTATAAGATAACCCATTCTTTTATGGATTCCCCAAGAGTTTTTCACGGTTTTCCCAAACTATTTGGTCACTGTATAAAGGGAAACCCCCTTCAATAAACCCAAACATCAACTAAAACCTCCTGGTCTTCTGATAAGTCCCAAAAAAGTTCACTTGAGACTCTAAATATATCCAAAAACTCCTCCAAAAGACGGTCTGACTCTTAAAATTATTATCGAAGTTGAAATTAACAATGTTTTACCTTATTTAGAACCAAAAAGTCAAATTCTTTCTAATCTTCACAACTCATAATGATTTGAGTCATTAAAAACACTTTATTATTTTACTTCTCGGCCTCAAGAAGTCTAATTGGTCCTTTGGTCACCAATCACTACCTACCTTAGTATTCAATTCATCACTAAATCGCCAATTTCTATCCTAAAACACTGAATGAGATTCTATTATGCAACTCGAAACATAAGTTTTCATGATCCATCAAAAGATAAGCTACCCACTTTTCACCATTGTCAACGCTAAGACAATTCTCTCCTACACCCATTTTTCTAAAGTCATTGTGGCTTCATAAATTGATTCATATATGATCTCATGGTCCTCAACAATTTAAGACTCATATCATAAAATCTAGTTCAAAACCATGATCCTCTTCTCCAATGAAATTTGCAACAGAACGTATATTTCTTTTTATCTAATAGATAACTCATTGTGGTCTCCATCCCACTACATAAAATTTAATGAAAATACACCAGTTAGTTCTTCTATTTATATCCTTCCACTAAAATACTAAATTTCACATGTCAACAAACTATCAAATAAACTTATTCAAAATCCTCAAATCCTTGAAGGCATAATAAGATCTTTAAAATTCCAAAATAAATTTTTGAACCCAATAATTGGTGTAATTCCATAGATGTGTCCTTAATCGATAAATATTTTCATCACATCCTACCCATGAGAATCAACATATCTCTAGTTTGACTCACCTCAGATCATATGAAATTCCATCCCAATCCTGATATTATACATAGAATACATGTAACATTACATCTAAATCACAAATCTATTATTTTCCATTTAACCAAATGAAATCAGGTTTATGTGATAACCAAAATCATAGTTCCATCTCGATCATCCATGGACTGGTCTCTCACATCCATAAACCTACCCATATGAGATTCAATACTTTATGACCAGTAAGGTACTCCCCCCCCCAAAATGAGTATCTTCATTGTCACTCTACCATGAAAAACAATATATCTCCACAACCCACACTATTTCCATTACCATAACTACGGACTTTATGCTACTAATCTACTCATACTTGATTACAAGAATGAAACATTGAATCCCGCACATTCCAGAATCACTAGGAAAGTAAGTAGTTATATTAACAGAAATCTAATAAGTAGTGAGATTCACACCCACCATGTTCAATAATGCACTCCACACTATATTCCTTCCTTGATATAAATCCATGATAACTTACACAATTGGGTCCTATAATTTCACATTTGTCTCTCCTAATCCATTCTTACAAGTCCTTTCAACCCCAATAATGGTGAAGGGTCATATTGGATATACTATATTTCTCTTATTCATCTCATATGTTCCCTCTCAAAATTGGGAGAAACCCTCTATTTCCCATTAAAAGCCCAAGCAACAATTCCTACAGCAATTTTCTAGAAACAATATATCCATGATCTATTTCAAGTGAAATTGACTTATTAGATCATTTTTGTGCACCTCATTCCACTATATAATTCATTCTATATAACATTTATCAACAACCCCTTTTACCCAAATAGGCATACACCCTATGGAAATAATTCCATATCATCTAATCATACCACCTAAAGTCCAATATCATTAATCCTAGGATCACATGAATAAATCAAAAACCATGCTCATTGATTGTGAAATTAATCTACCTAGAATACCCTTACTACTTTATTTCTAACAATCTTGACATCTCACTTATTCCCAGGTCTTCCACATAATTAACTTCCACTCAGGAATTTATCAAAAATATCAAGCATCCACACATTCTCTACCCATATTAGATCAATCCATCTAGGACCATGATCTAATATCTAATCAGGATATTGACCCAAAATAAATAGGTCTAGTAATCCCACTAATATTTTCCTTCAAAACCACACATTAATACCCAAATCACTCAAAGTTTCATTAATAATGAAATTCCAATGATTCTACCTGCTTATAACATAACTATGATGGAACTTCTCATATAAAGATATTAACATAATGGATCTAACCATGATTTCATTATATAAGGGAATTATCAAGTCTAGGATAACCCCACTCTTAGATAAGAGGCCAATGTACAAGAACTATTTGTACAGAAATAAATATCTCAAACTTAAAATATAAATCAATTAATAGAAATCCCATATCCCTGGTAACATGGTCATCCCATAAAAAATTATGAGGTATCAATCAAAGGTCAATCAAAATCTCTGATGTTTCCATATTAACTTTCTACCATATACCCAAACTGATAGGGAATGATAATGATACTCTAATTTCACTTTTTAAAACCCCAAAATATGACTAATCAATTAGTTTCCTAATCAGTGCATTATTGGACCTCCATTGTTCCTCTCTATATACTAGATATTGTCGACTACTAGTGAGGGTCTAAGGTGTTTCCATGGAGACACTGTAAACTTATATAAAAGTAAAAAAATTAATGAAAAAATAAATAAGAAACATCAATAACAATCATAAGAGTCTACAAAATAATTAAACATATTCATGTCATAACAAAATATAATATAGAATAATATTGTATTATACCCTAACTGATCACCCACAAGGATGATCACATATAAAAAAAATTAATAAAAATAAAATTATGCTCTATTACCATATTCGAGCCTCATCATATCCATTTACTAACATTATCTATGATATCCAATTGAATAATCATGAAACAAAATTCATACTCCTTACATAAACCTAAAAATAATGAGGTTTTATTAGGTATCAAAGTGTCATGGTTATAGGATTAAAATATGAATTTATATTCTCAGATACAAGAGGGGGTGAATTTTAAGTTCAAAATCTTTAATTTTTAAAAATAATGAAATCATTGTTTAACAATACTAAAAAAATATGTTTCAAAAAACCCAATTTTTGTAAGGTTAATAAAAATCACCTTAGGTTTGATAAAGATGCATAATGAAATAATCACAAATGTATACACAAAAAAGGTTCAACCTAAAAGAATATTGAATGTTATATTAGAGTTATTACAAAAGTGAAAGTATAAGAAACACTTTCTATTTGTAACAAGTTGATGTGGAAAATTAAAGTACACATAAAAGAGTAAAATTATTATAACTCAAAGAGTAAGGTATAAAAACACCATGGATAAATGTCCCTTCATTTATACTTTCAAGAAATTATGTCTTACCCATACCGGGGTATGCCCTCAATCCATTAAAGATCAAATTCATCTTCAGTCTCTCTATCCCTGCTAGCGCTTGATTAAGAAGTTAATTGGCACATTAGTATTCCTTTAGCTGAAATCCATCAATTAAGATGCTAATTGGAACCTATGTATTCCTTCACCTGGGAATCCCTCAATCATAATCACCCACGATTGGTGTTCCACAAAGTATAAAAAATCCTATTAAAGATTTCAAGTATGTTGAACAAGCATTTCATAACTTGATCCCTTCAAGGATTTTACACTAAGAAATTTTGGAAGATCTCTCGAGTGTCTCCAAAATCCAAAAGTGTGAATGTTTAATGAGCACATCCAAAATACCTAGTTTTTAAAGTATAGATCTCCAAGTGTCTAATTTTCCTCCAACTATCATATTTTTTCAGAAATTTCATAGGGACCAGTACAGCTGGCACTTACAATAGTAATATAATAACAGATTGAACAAAATCATTTAGTAACAGCAAATATCATGATAAATATAAATTGTTTATCAATTAAAGTATATAAAACATTAAATAAAATAAATATATTTACTTTACAAAAGTTATAAAATCAGATCGTTAAACAAAAGAAAATTAGATAAGGAATTATAATAACTGGATATGAAAATTTTTTGGAAATGAAACAGAGAAACAAGGTAAACAGGATTCAAAAATCTGTGCAAATCAGAATTGAGAAGTGATAATTAGATTTTAGAAAATAGATGATTAAAAATTGATAAACTGTAAATTTGATTAACATTTTTGAGTTAATTTGGATTGAGAAACCCAGCTAATTAGGTTCACAAAATAGAGAGAATCAGAGTTTAAGAAACTATGAATTGGCTTTGAAATTTTGGATGATTCAAAATTAAGGAACATGAAGAATAGGATTAAATATTTTGAGAGAATTGGATTCATGATTCTGAAGGAATAAAAAATGATAAATTTAGGATTCTGAGTTTCGGTAAGGATCCAATTTTTTTTAGTACCTATTTTATATTAAGAAAAAAATGTTAGACTTAGCTAAAATAGTTAAAGAACATGATTCAAATATAAAGATGATTTTCATTATGAATTCAAAAACATAAAGTAATTGGAAAATGTATAAAGAATCTTTTGAATTAACAATGGAAACCCAAGTAGGGTGTGAGTAAATCTCAGTAGTCTAACACCATCAGTGTCCCTAACATAACCATGAAATAAGTGTATGATGGTGTGATGTTCTCAAAAAATAAACAATAAACTACGGAAGAATAAATAAAATAAATTGATCCTCAAATTCTAAGGTGACACCCAGGATTTAACATACATGATTTGTCTAAATAATAGTGTCTCTCAGCATAAATCATGCCATGATAGGGTTCAGGTGAATTCCAACTAAAAATATTATCATCAGTATATAGGAATACTTAGGTAGAAGAGCATACCACCTAGATCATCCCATTTATATACACCTTAACTATGTAAAATCACTCAGTGTTAGAGCATCCAGCCAAGATCATCTCATATATACATCTCATTGGAGGTAGTTTATCCCTCTTAGATATCTCCTAACATAATCCAGGGAAATGAATCCAACCCAACCATATCATTTAATTACATTCATTTATTACATTTGGGGGTTTTCTTTCCCACCCATCCATCTCATAATATAATCAAAGGCTAGTGTATCCCAATTAGTCAGATCATTTAATTACATTATTTATAATATTAAAGGAAAATGTGCCCCACCCATCCATAATATAATATCATCATAGGTGATGTGACCCACTTGATGATCTTATTTAATTATAAAAATTTATTACATTCAAGGTATAGTTCATCCCTCCTAAACACCAAATTTAATTACTATAGTTTATTACATTTTATGGTGTTGTACATCCCACCCTTCAACCTCATAATATAATTAGGGGTAGTTCATCCTACTTTGAATCATTTAAAATTTCACATTTTACCATTTTTTTTTAAAAAAATTATGGTTTTAGCTTTTATTCCATCATCTGCAAGGGTTATGACTATCTCCTAAAGGGAATAGTATCCCTTGTCATTCCCTTTCATGTTCCATGGCCTCATTCGCCCCATAATTAATAATATATTGGGATCAAAATAGAGAGATATCCCATAATCCCTATAGAACTCTACAATTTATCCTTGGTTGGCCCACTCATGCCCAACCAACACATTCCTATCTAGGAATGCATACCTAGGTACCTACATACCTATAGAGAAGGACACATTCCCCAATATCTTATCAACAAACCCATGACTATATGGAATCTCAAGGTTCTTGTATATCCAATCCTATGTATAACTGTTCCAACCTACCCCTCTCACTCAAATGGATATAAATATGGTTATCTATCCCAATATCTATTTTGCATCACTTATTTAATTTCATTAAACCGCTCTAGATATAAGTATCTCAAGTCTTAAATTTATAATCATGTCATCATACATCAATAGCTAATTCATCACCATGTTCTCAAGGTTATCTCTTAGCCCTTTACAATTTGTTTATTTCATGTGATTTATAAGAAACCATCCATTTAATATTTCAAGGTTAACCACACCAAAGTAGCAATGCCACATATCACACGAACTTAAACATAAATCATATACCATAAGGGGTTTCCCAAGGACTAAATTCCTTAAATAAAGTATTTTACCTTTAAAAAACACATCCATCATCTCCTAAGATCATCCAAGTTCAATATAATCTCATCCCATTTCCCAATATACTTTCTCGAAACACAATATACAAATTAATAAATTATAAAAAATCATAATTAATTTTATAATTCAATTTTAATGGTTATAATTACCTAAAATCTTTTTAAAATTTCTTATTGCACTTAATCCATAACCAACAATGCCAAGAAGGTCCATGGGGTACTCTTCAAACAATCCCATTCAAAATTCCTATCACCCGAAATCAATTCATCCATAAATTTCATCCAAATTAGGAAAACCCTTAAATAAATTAATTGTATGATGTACCTATCATAAAGCAGTGAGAAATGGAATGTTTTCTTCTTCATGGGGTATCCTATATCCATAACATAAAAAATAACCATAATTAATGGACGATTATATCATTATTTATTTTAATTTTCAATGAAACCCTCGAAGGAGGACATTGGAAATTAGGGAAATCAAAAACAAAGGGGGACAAAGAGAGAAGGAAAATAAACTCACCTCAAACTTCCATGGTATTTCTAGGAAATCATCCTCTTTCCAAGGAAAATTAATATAAAGGAAAGGGTAGAATTCAACTTGTTTATCCATGCAAGAATAAAGATAAATTGGGGATGGTTTTATCAAAATCAATATAGGAAATTTTAAATTCACACATTTTATAAATTTTATGTAGCTATATTGATTGGTTGTATGGTTTACTAATCCATGAACAAACTATGCAATTTTCACTACCTTGATATGCACTACCCCAAATGATTTACCAAACCATGCTTCATCCATGTAGACTGCTCTAAAATTTATAAATCAAAGAACATATATACCCCCACATAGTTCTCTACAACAGTCTAAAAGTCATCCACATTTCCCCCATATTAAACCAAATCCACACAATTTTCCCTATAGTGTCACACAGTTTTACCAAATAGTAATATAACAAAAAATTGGGAATACCCTCACTATAAGAATCCTAAACATTAATACAAAGATACCTACCTTTTCCTGTGAACCCAAAAATTATCTTAGGCTACTAACCATATCTAGAAACACCTCCTATTTATTTCACAACTCTCATAATTATGATCTGAGTCTAAATACTCAAATTTTCCACTACTTCAGGACAAAAATTCAGATTTAATTTGATTTTAATGACCCATAATGATACGAGTCATCCCACTAACAAAATGATATTTTATAGGTATAAACATTTGATAGACTATCATGTGATAATTCATAATTTTTATGAAAAATATACAATAAAAAATTATTTTAAAAAAAATCTATAAAAAATAGATTTTCTACATTTAATATGATTTTAATTTAAAAGTTAAATTTATTTGACATTTAATTTTTATTTTATTAAATTTTTTCCAAATATGATATGATCGTATCAAAATTATTTAAGATGGCTCTTATTGAATTGTGGTAAAACTAATAATTACTTTAGTAGATGATTAAATAAAGTAAAAGTGGTAAATTATCATTACAAGGATTTCAAATATTTATATAGATATTTAAATATTTTATAATTTCATAATTATATATTAGATTCAATCCTAAAAATCCATAAAATCTTTCCTCACCTAAATCAACTATATTTCATGTGATTCTTTCTTTACCCTTCACTTAACATAGGTTTATTAATAAATACACCATATTTTTCATTTAATATTTAACCCCACTTATACCCACGTAAAATAAATTTTAATATTCAATTTTAAATTTAAGATTTAACCAAAATTCATCTCATAAATTCCACTCTACCATTCAGTTTCCTTTAGTAAAAAGAATAATACTTAAGTATTCATTCAAAAAGAAGACATTGTAATGAGTTATTATTTCAATGTAACTAATGAGCTCTTACTCATCTATTTCAATTTTTATTTCATCACCAATATTCTAAAATAATATTAAAAAAATTTTAATCCAATATTATAATCATTTATATTTTTTAAAATATTACATTAAAACCAAATAAATTCAAACTCTTACCCATTCATTCATTGTAACATGTTCTTGTTTCGGATAGTTTAACAACCTACATGAACGATGTTATAACATTTCATTTTTGAATTAATAAGAAAAATTAAATTCTAGTAATATTTGTTAATAATTATACATTTATGTTATGTTTTCAATTTAAAAAAAATAATATTTATTTTTATTTAAATTAATAAACTAAATTTTTCTTGTTGAATCATTATTTAAAAATTGATTGAATTTTTAACATTTCATTAAAAATAGACACTATTAGATACATGAAATTAATATGGAACTCATGAAATAAATAGAACACATCTATGTAATCTATATGAAAATTCCTTAAGTGATGAATACATGAGCAAGGAGAAGGGACTGAAACCTCTTTATAGAAACAGGTGTGGAACAAACGAAACAATTAACACTCAATGATTAATATTGATAGTGAATGGATGTTAAATGGGTAATAATGAATTATAAATGAATTTTATTGTGTAAAATAAAATTAATAAGTTTCATATATAATTTAATTATATACCTATAGTTATTATACATGAGGATACAACATGTATGAACATGCAGAAAACCAAGGTAAGTGTTTTTATCTAAATTTTCCATTTTAATGTACGTTTCACATTATGAAAAATAAATCATTTTATTTATTTTTTTAATTTATATTTGATATATTTTTTCATAATAATCTTTCTACTCATGGTATTTATAATTCACTTTTCTGTTCTATTTACAGTTTTCAATTTTCTAATTCATTTCTAATGATTTGAGGGGTTTTGTTATCTCAATCACTCAGCTTAATTTCATTAAGTCATAAATATTATTATTTGCCTATGTTATTATAACATTAGTATATTCAATCCATAATATATAATAAATTTTATTCTCCCATTATTTCTTTATAAATTAAATTATCATATCCAAATATTCTTCTTTGATTTATTTCATTATTGATAAACATGTGATGTTTTTAAGAATAATTATCATTTTCTGTGTTGATTAATACTGTTTTATGTCAATATTATTCTTCAAACAAATATTTTATTTCCTTATTTTTAAATATACAAATTTATTATATCTATTACCCTTTATATTTTTTTTATGTTGTCTAAAATGAAAATTTTGTAACTCTTTTGTCGATGATGGTTTCATTAAAATGTTAAAAATGATTTAAAAGGTATTTATTATATATTTCATGTATTTAGTATCTTATAATCCACATTTTTTTATATAAACATTAATATCATTTCAAGAGTACATTATTGGTATTCATTTTGAAAAAAATAATTTAAAAACCCTTTTTTTAACTTTTGAAATTGATTTTTATAGCAACAAGTAACATCATTTCTACATCAATACTGAATATTATTTAATAAAAATATTTTTATAATTTCACTTTTTATTTCATATATATCTATAAAATATATATATTAAATGCATTTCAATTTCATGTTTCTCACACTAAATTTTCTTGCCTTATATTTATTCAAGGTTATTAGAGTTTAGGTATCAATCGATCTAATTATTAAGTTCTTATATGATGCATTTGAAATGTCGTGTAACCAATTTTACCATTGGTTAAAAAATAGTTGATTTATAGTTGATTTATTATGACATTGATTTGTATTTTTTATCATTATTTGATAGTTTTTTTCAATATATCCTTCTAACACATTGATTAAATCATTATATCTCATAATATCACTATATTATTTGATTGGGGATTCTCAATCCATTATGCTATAGGTAGTAAGTAATGATGCCTAATCCAATATATCAAGGGATGTGGGTACTGATGCCTTTTTAACTATGTTATAATGGGATTATTGGTTAACCTTAACATATGTTAGGATTTTTTATTCTTATATTTGGGAAACATTACAATATTATGCACCATGGTTCGTGATTATTGTATCATGATTCCACATTCTTGCGCTATCATTTGTATTATGCTTTAATAGTGAAATTTTTGAGGTTATATGCTATTATACCATGATCGGTGTTATTTTATCATTCCTTATGATCATCTGTAATAATACCATATTCATTTTTAATTAAGTATTTATCACATGATCATGTATTCTCACATGGTTTTAATCCATGAAATTATGGATCATTGATATGTTTCCCTTACAAGGTGTTTGAGCCCACTTATTATTATGCCTTCCACTTCCTTAATAAATTATATGTTGAAATATGACTAGGAGGATATATTTTGTAGAAATTTTTTATCAAATATGTCAACCCCTTACTATATAAAAATATGACTTTTGTATTAATATATTTATATACCTATATTCAAAAACACTAAACTGTTGGTGATTGGTATTATTTATTATATGTGAGGGGTAATGTATATTTATGGGAAATTGTTTATGATATATGTTTTTAATGTTGAGGCTATCCCAGTTTGTATGAAAGTGTGGTTTATCTTTTTTTGTGGATTAGTTTAAGAAAAATAATATGGTAAAACATAAATAATATTAGGTTGAGATGAAAGAGTTATAGTTTAAACCATTTATGTTATAGTTGAGTCAAAATTTCATAGTATCAAATGATGGTTTCATACATTAAGACATATTATTATTAATTTTTCATATTGATAAGATTTTTATGATAATTTATTTATTACTCACACTAACAAGTTTAGATTTAGTTGATGGCTAGAAATATGATAAATAACTCATTATTAAATCAATCAGACGTTGATGAATACCATACTTTAGTCAATAATTCAACCAATTGATGGTTCAAAATGGATTAACATTATTGAAGATATATGTTTTTTATGCTTTAAAATGGAAAATTCATCCTGGCCATCTACTATTTGGAAGGTGCTGTGAATAAATTGTCTACATTGATCTAAACCATGAAATTAATTCAAGGTATTCTATTGATATCTCAAAAATAGTATGAGTCTTCTTACCATATAAAGAAGCATATTTTGATCAAATGGTTGAGATAAACTATCCTAACATATACCAATAAAAAGTAAAAGTACAGTTTTCTTATATTACCAAAGATATTGTGGTTGATATCTAATTAAAATTTATATTTTAAATCATGTCTATATAATAGATACCCAAATTTATTTTAATCAGTGATATAAAATTAAAATTATAAGGAAGAAATTTACTTCATGATTGGAGAATGTAACATCCTATATTATTTCTATATATTCATTTAAAATTCACGTGTGTTCCAATAATTTTAATTTACTTTTTCTTTTACTAAAATGAAATTTATGACAAAAGAATTTTATAGATAAATAAGTGAATATTATTTTATCAATATGATTTCATTATTTAGAACAGATGAATATTATACACTCACCATTTATATTTTTGGATAAAATAATCAATTATTATAAGTAAATTTCAAATCATCACATTTTATAATTATTGAAACTATGATGATTATGATATCAATTAGGAAGCTTATTCTTAATTAAATATACCTCTAATAAATAAAAAAGATAAATATTCTACATAAAATAAATAATGGTAAAACATATGATTTAACACCCAAAGCTTCCAAGGTACACTTCTCTTTCAATAATATAATAGCTTGTGTTATATGCAACTTCGAGTTCTAGCAGACCACGACCAATCAAACTAGCCACTTAAAAAAGCAGTTATGAATAGTAATAACAACTTTTTGAAATTTTATAAATTTTATTTTTCAAAATGGACTTCATTTTTCAATTCAGAATATCAAAACCCGCTTAGAGTGAATTTTTGGTATTTTTCTTAAAACATTCAATTTTTGATGAATAGTGAAAACACTATGTTATTGTTTAAAACCATATTTTGTTTAAATAATTATTTTTAATGTAAATTATTTTTAAAGTCAAAATAGATACATAATACCTATATTAGTCCAATTTAATTCATTTAAATCATTTTGTAACAATATTATATGTATAAAATTTTATTGAACATTTTACCATCTTTTACCCACCATCTAGGCACATTTGCAAATTTGCATAAAACGTGATATTACAACTTTTGTGAATTGAATTTTAAAAATCCAAGAGAAATTTTTTACATCTTTAAGTAAAATATGGTTCAATATGATGAAAATATTTTTTTTTAATAGTATCTTTTGAATTTTATTTACCACGGTTAAAAGTAGATAGGGTAATTAAAGGTAAAAATGATATTATAATTACCCTAACACATATCCTAATACTATTGGATAAGTGTTTTTCGACAAAAATAAACCATATCACAAAATTAGGATCCTTTTTATCAACATGGATTAGATTTAGACATTTATTAAATTTTATTTAAAGAAGACTTAAAAGTGTTAAATTCAAATTTGAATAACTAAAACATTTTTAATGTATATTTATAAAGAAGATAAATTCGACTATAAATATTTATTAGAAATATAAGAATATTTACTATATCATTTAATTTTAATTTTAATTTTTATAAATTAAATAATTAAATTTATTTGTAACACAATGATGATGCAGTAATTACCTTGTTAATGAAAGATTAAAATAATTGATATTCTGAATATTAAAATAAATGTAAATTGAAACATTTGATGCCATAAATGAATTTTATAGGGGAATATGAAATTTTAGGGTTAGTAAAATGTATTTTTAAAAAAAATAAAATTGTTATGACTCACAACAACAAAATATTAAATAGTGTCAAAATTTACATAAATGAGTTCTTTAAAACAAATACTATTTTATTAAATTATATAATAGTCCCAAAAAATAATGTTCTGAAAAAAAACATAAATAATGTTATATATGTCATTAATTAACCACTTTAGGTTCTATTAGCGTTTTATTTTACATTTATTAACCATATAGTGTTAGAATAGAAGAAGATGTGGTAAGAGTTAAACTATTTAACTAAGGGTTAAATCTAAAGGATAAGGTTAATATTGTGACCTAAACGTGTCTAAAACCTATTAATTGATATTTTTTCGACCCATAACCGTTGTATCCTCGAAATAAATTTATTTTGAGCCATTAGAAACCAAAAATGATTTTATAATAAAATAATACTTCAAGATTTTCCTAAATATCCCCTTACCTCTCTTATAAAATGGTACATCCCCTCACTCAAATTCACACCTCCAAATCAATTTGGCTTAGCCAACCCCTGCTCAAATATCCTTCTAACTACCCTATATTCAACCTAGAGTACTTAGTTTGATCATAAGGCCAACCTAAGGATCCCTTTTGTTAAAATCAAAATAAAACACCCAAAGAAGAGGTAATTATTTCATCACCACTCTTAAAGTTCTTTTCATCTTCCACTTCCTATTTCATTATTGTTTACATATCAAAATAATAACATCAGTTCCCTATACATATTTTTATTTTATTATAAATTTGGTACAACAATATTCATTATTCTATCCATCCTATGAATTACAAAGTCACAGTACGTGTGTACGTATGGCTTACCGTCTCCATGTTGTGGTGTAGTTTGTTATTCATCACTTCATTATTTTTATGGGTATAATAATGAGTATAATTGATGTAAATAATAAATATAAAATTTTAATTATTATTTATATATAATATACCATCGAATTACATACAATTTCACCAACTATAGAATGATATTGTTTCTAGTACGTACGTACAGCTTACCGTGTCCATGACGTGATGTGATTTCATTCCCCATCGTAACCATTCAAAAATAATTTTTATTTGATGATAAAAAATAATTTTTAAAGGAAATAATATCATTAATTATATGAATCAAATACTTCTTATCCATAACAAACATGACTTATATAACAAAACATATAAAAAATGAATCATTTAACACCCGAAACAATGATACTATAGAAATATTATTAACAAAGCAATATTAGAGGATCATATTTGATATTATATTTATGTATGTTATTCTTGTATAATTTAATAAAAATTATTTAATAATTATACAGGATTTTAATGTACCCTGTACTAAAAAAAGTAAAGGTAAGGGGTTTTCAACTATCTTTTTATTCCAGTGAGATTCATATTGTATTTGCCACAATTTCCTTTTGTATGGTGTATGTAAATCCCATGATTGTATTTTTTGTGTAATATAATATAATTTATTGGTGGTTACATCTTTATTTTATGATCATTATTTCATGGGATGTATTTTTTGTAGGTTACCAAATCGTTAATGAAATTTCTAATTTCAATTTCCATTTATTGGGTTTTACACACACTTTATTGATTATTTTACTCCAGGATTATGTATGAAATCACTATTTATTTAAATATATAGTTATTTACACTCCCTTTTGTGTGGATATACTTTTATTCACATAATAACTTCATGATAAATTCTCAATTCATTGATATGAACTCGAAAAGGGTCATCTTAATTAAATTTCCATTCATTAAGTTAAACATCCAAGTCATCGGTTTTGTTTTTATAGGAATATGTGTGAATGTCCTATGATTTATTTAAACTAAATATCCAATCATATTGAGTGTATTTATATTTTTCACATGTACGTATGTAATTGATTTATCCTTAATCTAAGGATAGGACTTTATAAGGTATTTTTTCTCAATTTACATTCCATTGAGACTTCTTTGTTTTTATGCACCAATTCACTTTTATATGGTGTATATACTATCCTTTGACATATTATATCATGAATAACTTTATTCCCATGATTTTATAAAGTTTTTAATGATTCTATTCCTCAATTATTTTTATTCAAGTGTCTTTAATTTGGATGGGAACTATTTAACTAAAATATCATTTTAAATGTTTTAAAGATTTATTCTTATAAATATTTCTCATTAATGTCCATGTTTTAAAAATGTATTTAAGGATTTATTTATATTTACATTAATGTTTTAAAATTAAAATTACATTACGTTGTTTCAATGTGGTATGGGAAACTATGATTCCAAATTCCCTTTTAAACAACTTCTTTTATAAATAGTGCAACATTTAAATGTTTTCAAGAAAAAGGTGATATTTCTCTCAAATAGTTTTACTGATTATTTTCATCTATGTTAATATCATTCTCTGTATTTTATTCTTTATTGAGGTTGATTTATTATAATAAAATCATTCATATTTTATTAATTTAGTTATGTTTGAATTTTTATGTGCTATTTTTATACCATTTATGGTTTGTGGTTGAAGTATTAACATTTCGTATGTAGTTTTAATACTAATGATTTTGTTATGTTTCAACCATTTCATATGAGTAACGCATTGGAAGTAGTAAGTGATGGTCGAGGCCTACTATATCCCCTCGATGCATTGATAGGCCTCAGGATACAAACTAGTGTCTTGGCACACGACCTTGACCAAATTTATATTTAGGGTCTTGGCACAAGGCCTTGACTTTGTGGTTAAGATGTCTGTCATTATGCATTCCATCATTTTGAATTTAGCTATAGATATTACATGTTATTATTCTACTAGTAAAATATCCATATGAATAAGTAAATGAAATTATTTGATTTATCTTTGCCAAATTATGATGAATTATTTGTTTTAAAGGATTGTGTTTTACTCTTATACAATGCCTTAAATTCTTATGTTTATTTATGATAGTTTCTGCTATATTTTTATCCTTACTGAGCATCTGAGTTCACTATTTTCTTATGTTTTATCTTTCCTAGGATGTGAACAATTTTATTATGACTAGACTTCAGGGATAGGCTAAGGGATATTAGTGGGTTCAAAGTATACACAATGTTTATTTTTCATTTCATAATGTAATGTGAAACTTTATTATGTATCTAGTACTTCCAAGGATACTAAACTAATTGGTCTTTAGGGACTTTATCTTTTGTGATCATGCCATTGTTATGTAATAATGCACCGACACTAGGTAACTAGGGTAGGGTCATTACAATTTGTATAATAGTAATTTTAGTACAAACCTTGGAAACTATATTTAGAACAAATTTTATTAGATAACATCACCCTAAGATAGGCTTTGAGGATTTGTATAGAAGAACCTTCTAGAATTTTGGTATTATAGAGATTTTTTGAGTTTTCCAAAAAATTCATCCCTATCTTGATACTACAAGTAGAGGTGGTTCTGGAACAGATGTACTAATGAGTGAAAACACCGACAAGGAGTTTCAAGATTTACCTAGGGTCTCTTGGTACACGAAAAAGGGCCTTACTATGCACCTGGTTTGAAACTCTTGGGGGATATTCTTAGGATAATTCACATTTTATTTATAAACTGATTTGAAGGATTTTAATAAAAGATGAGAATAAATACCATCGGTTAATCCTAAGGTGTTTTAGATTCAAAATAAGGTCTCAAGATATTCACTAAATGATTTTTTGACTATTTTTACTCACACTATGCTTTATGGTTTTAGTCAATGAATATATTCCAAGGAAGTCATGGTAACATTTAACATGATTTAAAAGGTGGGAACAGTGGTGTAAATGTTCAAAAAAATTGTATGTTGATAGGTGTAAAATATATCTCGTTCATGCCAAATCAGTTTTCTAAATATATGATCAACAACATATACATTTACCAACTCCCAAACTCAATAAAGAGAAGAAAGGTGGAGAATGATAAGAGTTCTAGCAGTAGAGAACATGGATAAAAGAAAGCTCAATTTCCATCATGTAGGAAATGTGGAAGGAGACACCTAGGAAGGTTTCTCAATAGACAAAAGAAATGCTTTATCTGTGGGAAAGAAGGACAAAACGTAATGAATTGGCAAGGAAAAATGATGTGTACTATGAAAGAAAATAAAAATGATCCTAAGAATCCATTTTTAGTCATTTTCCATAAATGTAGAGGACCTGGGAATTACCCAACTCAATGCCCTATTCTATAGGATAACCTCTATGTCAAGAAAGAACCAATATGGAAATAAATTGATGGAGAAATGTTTAAAAGTATTAATGATCTTTCTTTATGGGATTAAATTGGAAGACATTTATCTTTTATGTGTAAACCTAAAGTTTTTTATGTGAAAATCTTGTTTATGGTAGAATTATCTTTTCATTTTTCGATATAGTTATAAAGAACCATTTGCATTTATATGATCCTTGAATTTGAGGAAATTACCGGTTATTACTTTTTGGATGAAAATGAAAGGTATGAGATAAAATTTGTGGTTAAAATATGTTATGTTTATTTTTTAGGAATTTATCTCATTTATTTAATGTTATAAAATTATATAGTTTTTGAAAAATGAAAACACACCGACCATGTGGCAACCCATCTCATTGGACAAAGTTGTGGTAATCGAACCCACAACCATAGTAAGACTGGGATTTACCACCTACCACTAGACTACATTAAGTCCCTTGATATTATAAATAATTATTTTTAGTTAAATGATTTTATGGATCAAGAATATGTTGATTTTAGGAACTTATGATTTATAAAATGGATATCCTTAGTATAGGAAAATTATTTGGTGATTAAGTGATAAATATTATTTTATAAGAAGTTCACTCTTTTAGGAACACTATATGCCTAAGAAAAATAGAATAGTATGAGATTTCATTTGAGGAGTAATGGTTGATTTTTATTTTTGAAGAATGTATGTTTTTATTTTTCAACTTATATTAATTTAGGTTATTTATGGAAATTATAAACTTATCATAGAGAATATATGATTTGGTTAATTACATTTAGGTATGTGACTTTAATAGTAGTTGATGTTATTTGGAGATAAATGTTATGATTTATCTTGGAAGACTATGTGATCAAATCCTTCTAAATTTCGTGTTTCAAACTTAGTATGAATTATTTTTAATAATTTTAAGGAAATTTTTTTATTGAATTGTCTTTGTTGAACTTTTGGTATTGTTTTTTTAATTTGGGAAATTAAGAGTAGAATTTCATTCTATAAAGAATTATCCATTTTTTGGATCATATGATCTTGTACTAACCATTTTGGTTTTTGATAATCTCTAAAGACAAGTGAAACATATAATTAATATTTTTTGGATTATATGATTCACTAGAAGTTGATTATAGCATTTCAAGTGTGACTAATTCATCATTAATACTCATCATTTATAGAAAAGATGAGTTACTGGTAGAAATTTATTAAAGGTTGAAACTCTAATTGAAAAGTAAGTATATCACATTATGTTCTTAATAAATCTCATAAATAAATTCCTTAATAATATGAAAAGTAACTTAAAACAAAAATGTTTCCCATTTTATATTCCTATAGGTCAATCAAATATTGTTTAACCCACTACACGTTTATGGTTTCCTGGTAGTTAACTTCCCCGGATCATGTTTTCTATCACTCTCCATCAAAACTTGATGGTTTGTTTTCTCTTCCATATCCATGTTTTACAAAATGGAACCCTAATATGGGTTATCTTGGTGACCCTAGTACTTCATTTTCTTTCCTTTAAAGTGATAGTTTTTTTACTCTTTTTTTCGATGTGGGATTTCAACAAAGATGTTTCGAAATTTCAAACCCTAGTTTTTGTTTCTGAGTTTAAATTTTAAGGATGAAATTATTTTAAGGGGGATAATTTAACACCCTAAACTTCTATATTATGCTTATCTTTGAATAATACAATTTCTTGTGTTGTACGCAACTTTGAGTTCTAGCACACCACGACCAATCAAACTAGTAATTTTAAAAAGTATTTTACGAATAGTAATATGCACTTTTTGAAATATGATAAATTTTATTTTTCAAAATGGACTTCATTTTTGGATTTGGAATATCAAAATTACCTTATGGTGGATTTTTGGTATTTTTCTAAAAACATTCAATTTTTTATTAATAGTAAAAACACTGTGTTATTGTTTAAAACTGATTTTTTATTTAAATAATTATTTTTCATGTAAATTTATTTTAATGTAAAAATGTTTACATAATACCTATATTATTTCAATTTAATTCATTGGAGTCATTTTATAATAATATTAGATGTATCAAATTTTGTTGAACTTTTTACCGTCTTTTACCCACCTTCTAGGACATTTTCAAATTTGCATAAAACATAATTTTACCGCTTCTGTTAATTGAATTTCAAAAATCTGAGAGACACAGTTGACATATTTAAGTAAAATGTGGTTCAATAGGAAGAAAATATTTTTTGTGAATAGTATCTTTTCAATTTTATTTACCACAGTGAAAAGTAAAAAGGGTAATTAATGGTAAAAATGATATTATAATTACCCTAACACATGCCCAAATGTTATTGGATAAGTTTTTTCGACAAAAATCAGCCTTAGTACAAAATTTTGATCCTTTTTTATCTAATTTTATTAGATTCAGACATTTATTATATTTTATTTAACGAAGAGTTAAAAGAGATAAATTCAAATTTTAATAATTAATACATTTTTAATATAGGTTTATATAGAATATAAATTAGACTGTAAATATTAATTATAAATATAAGAAGATTTCATATATCATATTATTTTATTTATAATTTATAGACATTAAATAATTAAATTTATTTACGACACAATGATGATGCAGTAATAACCTTATTAATGAATGATTAAAATAATTGATATTATAAATATTAAAATAAATATAAATTGAAACTTTTGATGCCATCCACGAATTTTATAGGTGAATATGACTTGTTAGAGTGAATTAAATGTATTTTTTCAAATAAATTATATTTTCATGACTTTCAAAAAAACTAAATATTAAATAGTTTCAAAATTGACATAAATGAGTTTTTCAAACAAATACTATTTTATTAAATTATATAATAGTCTTAAAAATATAAAGTTTGGCCAAAGGACTAAAATAATATTATATATATCATTAATGAACTACTTTAGGTTCTTTTGACATTTTATTGTAAGTTTATTAACCATATAGTGTAAGAATACAAGAAGACATGGTAAGAGTTAAACTATTTAACTGATGGTTAAATCTAAAATATAATGTTAATATGGTGACCTAAACTTGTCTAAAAACTATTGGTTAAGATTATTTCAACCCATAATTACCTTTTACTATAATTTAATTAATTTTATTCCATTATAAACCAAAAATTATTTTATAATAAAATAAAATTTCAATATTTTCCAAAAGTGTCATCACCTCTCTTATAAAAGGGTACTTCCCATTATCTAAATTTAACACCTCAAAAACCATTTGGATCAGAAAAAACCTGATCAAATATCTTCCCAACTACCGTCACTTTAATTTAGATGCCTTACTCTAATCATAAGGCCATCCTAAGGAGCCCTTTTGTTCAAATCCAAAGGAAACACCCGAACAAGAGGTAATTATTTCATCTCCTCTTTCAAAGTTATTTTCTTAGTACACTTCCTCTTTAATTGTTGTTTCCATAAGAAAATAATGAATCTAGTAGCTTATACATACTATTATGTTATTATAAATATGGTACAACTATATTCATTATTATATCCATCCTATGAATGACAAAGTCACCATACGTGCGTACGTACAGTTTCCTGTCCCCATGTTGTGGTGTAGTTTATTATTCAACACTTCATTATTTGAATGGGTATAATAATGAGTATATTTGAAATAAATAATAAATATAAATTTCTAATTAATATTTATATATAATATACCATCCAATATCATATGATTTCCCCATCGATTGAATGATATTGTCACTTGTGCGTACATACGGCTTACCATCTCCATAACGCGATGAGATTTCATTCCCCATCGTAACCATTCAAGAATAATTTTCATTTTATGATTAAAATTAATGTTTAAATAAATTAATATAATTATGGATATGAATAAAATACATATTATCCATAATAAACATGATTTATGTAACAAAACATATAAAGGAAAATGAATCAGTTAACACCTGAAATAATGATACTACTGAAATATTACAAACAAAGCAATATTAGAGGATCATATTTGAAATAATATTTATGTATATAGTTATTTAATAATTTAATAACAATTATTTAACCATTATATATGAGTTTAATGTTTTCTCGACTATGGAAAAGTACAAGGTATGGGGTTTTCATCTCATTTTTTATTCTCATGAGATTCATGCTATATTTGCCACAATTTCATTTTGTGTGGTGTATAAACAGACCATGGTTATATTTATTGTATAATATACATTAATTTATGGGTATATAATTCTTCATTTTATGATCCTAATTTCATGGGGTGTATTTTCGTTAGTTGCCAAATTGGTAAGGGAATTTCTAATTTCAATTTCCACTCATTGGGTTTTACGCACACTATATTGATTATTTTAAACCAAGATTATCTGTGAAATCGCTATTTATTTATTTATTAAGTAATTTAAACTCCCATTAGTGTGGATATAATTTTGATACACATAATCACTCCATTGATAAATTCTCAATTCATTGATATGAACTTGATATGGGTGATCTTATCTCAATTTCCATTCATTGAGTTAAGCATCCAAGTCATTGGCTTTGTTTTTACAAGAATATTTGTGAATGTCATTTGATTGATTTAAACAGAATATCCAATCATATTGAGTGTATTTTTATTGTTCACACATAATTAAGTCATTCATTTATCCTTAATCTAAGGATATGGTCTTTATAAGGGATGTTGTCTCAATTTACATTCCATTGAGAATTCTTTGTTGTTATGCACCAATTTACTTTTATATAGTGTATAAACTGTCCTTTGACATATTATATCATGAATCCCTTTATTCTCATGATATTATAAAGTTTTAATTAATTTTATTTCTCAATTATCAGTATTCAAGTGTCTTTTATTTGGTTAGGAACTCTTTAACAAAAATAACATTTTAAATGTTTTAAAGATTTATTCTTCTAAATCTTTCAAATTAATGTCCTTGTTTTGAAAAAAAATTAAGGATTTATTTATATGAAATTTAATGTTTTAAAATTAAAATTCCTTTCAAAAGTTTCAAAGTGATATGGGGAACTTTTATTCAAAAATATTTTTTAAATGACTTCTTTGATGAATAGTGTGATATTTAAATGTTTTCAAGAAAATGGGGATAGTTCTTTTACTGATTATTTTCATCTATGTCAATATCCTTCATTGTATTTTATTCTTTATTAAGGTTTATTTATTATAATACAATATTCCATTTTGTATTGAATGAGTTATGTTTGACTATGGATGTGATATTTTTATACCATTTAGGGTTTGTGGTTAAAGTATTAACATTTTGTATGCTAGTTTTAATAAGAATGTTTATGTTATGTTTCAACATTTTCATATGAGGAATGAACTGGATATAGTAAGTGACAGACTGGGCTCTCTATATCCCTTTGATGCATCGGTAGGTCCCATGAGACAAATGTGTGTCTTGGAACAAGGCATTCACAAAATATATATTTAGGGTCTTGGCATGAGGCCTTGACTTTGTGGTTAAGGTGTCTGGCAGTATTCATTCTATCATTATGAATTTACCTATTGCTATTACATGTGATTATTCAACTAGTAGAATATCCATGTGAATAATTAAATGAAATTATTTGATTTATCTTTTCCATATTATATTGATTTTTATGTTTAAAAGGTGTGTGTTTTAGTCTTATACATTGCCTTAAATTAATAAGCTTATTTATGATAGTTTCCACAAAATGTTTATCCTTACTAAGAATCTGAGTTCAACCCTTTCTTATGTTTTATCTTTCCTAGGATGTGAAGAAGTATATTATGATTTATATTCAGTAATATGCTAAGGGATATGAGTGTGTTCAAAGGAGACACAATGTTATTTTTCTTCATTTCATAATGTAACATGAAACTTATGTATGTATCTAATACTTCCATGGATACTAAAATGATTAGTCTTTCATGACTTGATCTCTTGTGATCATTCCAATTTTATGTAATAATGCACTAACTCTGGCTAACTGGGGTCGGGACATTACAAATGAAATCTTCTAACTCATGGGATGAACATAAAACCTATAAAGAGTGAATATTATTTCAAGTCAAAAAAATATAAGGGTTTTATGAATATAAATATTTTTGTTTAATGGTAATATATATATAAATATATATCCATTGTAAAATGTGATTTTATATGGTACCCAAATGAACAATAAAATTTAACTAAAATAATAAAGTCATTATAAAATAGTTTTATTACTTAAATTTTTATATGTAATAAATACATATAAATTAAAATATATATAATATATTAGAATAATTATGTTTAATATTTTTAAATAAATAATTATCAACCATTGAATGATTATGGAATGATGGCATGTAGTAATATAATCTAATATAAGAAAAGAAATAGTTTGTATTCTAAATGTATTGGTTTCTCTGTATTATATATTTTCTACTAGCTTAGTCCAACAGCCTCATTATTTTAATACTAAAATGTCATGTTTTTTATGTATCTAATTTATTCAATGTTTTAGGATAGTAAAATATTTTCTCGAAAAATTGTGAAAATTTGGTTAAGTCTTGAGCTACTAATCAATCTACTATTAGCTGAACTTCTCTAACACTCCATGTTATCATTAGTTTAATAATATACCACAAGCTTAAATATATGACCACTAGGATCTACCATTGGGTTGTGCTATAATAAAGGGGATATATGACCAATTTCAGGATCATCTACCACAAGTAGTTATTACTGTCACTCGATGCTACTTATAGTGTAGTGGTGTTACCTCCAAATGAAGATACCATTCTATAGAGCTACTGTCAGGGAAAATATACAACTACCATTTGATATATATATATATATGGCCAAGGTCTTATACCACCAAGTTTATATACAATCTCATAGTGATAATATTCAGAGGAGATAATGTTCCAATGATATTTCATTATAAATAGATACCTTTTAGAATATCCCCTATTATAAGAGTTATTGTTCTAAAGATTAATTATTCAAAATAGATACTGAAAATAAAGCTGCCACCATAGATCTATTATAGATTTCCATAATCAATTAAAAAATCTATACTTTGATTGATAGTTTATGAATTTAATTATTGATAAATGAGCATGTATTTAATAATGATTATTATTAATAAAATCCTTGGATTTATTAAAGAAAATTTCATACCTCCTTGATTTTTTTCTGAGTACGAGGATCCAAATAACTTTAATATTATCCTATAATGGTTAATTGGACTTGGGGTGATATAAATTTACTACAATCTTCATCGTGAATTGAGGAAATTCATGAACAAAGAAATAAAGACTCATATAGACTTTACCAAAGAAAAATACATAATATACATGTGTGTGGAAGATCCCTGGATAAAAACATAATGAAAATTAGAATCTTTTCTAGAATTCTACAAATCACTATTTTTCAATGATTTTTGTGGATCTTGTTTAAGTTCATTCCAAATAGAAATTCATGAACTCTTGAATAACTAATGCTCTTTATATTGAGCAGCACTAAATATTATCATCTCTAAAATCTTTCTCTTTCTTTTTATTATTAACATCTAATCTGTATTTTATTTCATGATTTTTATCTATAAAACATAGTATCATGTTCTAAACCAAATAATTCGTGACATTCACTCTCTATTATTTTTATTTATATTCCCATTAACAACTATGGAAGAGTTCGTGTGAGACCTATGGTTGTTTTATTCCTCGTATAACTATGGAATAAGCGTTGTTCCATGATAGAATTTTGTGTTTCTATTTTTAAAACCTAATCTAGGTTATGTATTAGTTTATTTTAATTGTAAATTTCTTAGAAACATGTGATTTAAAAGTTGAGGGGATTAAGTCAAAGATTGATATAGAACCCATGTTTAAAATTTTATAATGATTTACTTGTTTTGTTTTCATGTTTTAAATCAAACTAGTTTCAGAATTCTAAAAATCTAATAATAACATTACTCTAATAATAAACATAAATTTGTGTTTTATATATAGTGTTTGACATTAGTAAATTAGTTTTAAAAGTTATATTATTTTTATGAGTATTTTAACAATACTATAATCGAGATTTTGATAATATTTTCTAAATAACAAATTATATAATTCTAATTTTTTTACTAGTAATTTTTATCATATTGGGGGATATGAGTTTAAAAAAATATATAATTTTTATTGTAAACTCAATCCCTTCTTCTTGGAGTGATTCCACCAAGGATAACTATGACTATAACTTTAATGAAACTAGTGATTTGAATTGTGATTTAATAGAAGTTTAATTTAACTAAATATAAACTTATAATTCTTATTTTGAAATATGGGATACACTGGATATTTCTCATAAAGGAGCCTCCAATGTTATAGAAATGAATTTGAATGCCTACACTATTAAATATGATAAATTTAATATGAAGCATGAAGAATCTATTCTTGATATGTGTATCAGTTTTATTGAAATAGTAAACATGATGCATGTAATTAGAAAAAAAATTGCTAACAAGGATCAAGGAATGAGAGTTTTGAGATGTTTACTAGAAAAATTGAGAGGAATACGTATCTCTATAAGATTGTCATGTTACATTAGTAAGTTACTGGTAAAGAAAATAATTGGAAAAGTCATTATATATAAAATTGAACAATAAGTGAACTAATAAAAATATAATGAGCCCAAAAATAAGTTAATTGAATTGCAGACTTATAACTAAAAAGTAATGGAGAAGATCAAAGTTAAAAGTTAAAGTGATGATTAATCGCCTTTAAAAAGTGATGAGGAATGCCTCAATTAGCCACATGTTTCAATAAATTCTATATGAAGGATAAGTTCTTCAATAACTCAAACTATGGAGGAAAATATTATAGAAATTGAAATTGGATAAAGGAATGGAAAATGGATTAATCATCTAATGAAATAACCTATTATGAGTATAAAATTAAAGGAAACATCAAAGAATAATGTCACAAGATTATGTATAATTAAAATTATGAGGAAAAGGTGTAACATCCCTAAACCGAATAGCCACCTGAACAGTGTTATTGGGTTGGGTGTCACTAACCTTAGCCACACCTCCCCGAACTCCAAAGGCTTCCAACTAGCAGTGAGGGTGTAAACAGGTATAGTGGGGAGGCTATACCCTCTAGTAATAGATAATGCACTAGTATAGGTAATCATAACACATGTAGAGGAAATAAATGACTTAAAAAACTCGAACCAGACCCATAGAGTGAAAGCATAGAAATATCATATAAATAAAATAGCAGAAGTGATATAGAAACCACTACAGAAAAAAGAAAACAAAAAATATGCTAACCACCACTTGTAATCACAACTAAAACAACAAGTCATGCATCCATTGAAGGTCATACATGTTAATATAAAAATTTCACACATGGATAATCATAGTAGAAATATATAATAATAAGCATGTTGATATATGAATTAAATCAAAAAAATTAAAACTCCATCTTGGAGAAACCTCAAGGAACATGAAAATCTCCATACTAAATAGTACTATGATATAGCTCCTGAGGATGATCCATTACCTATAAGTAAAACCATAGAGTTTGCACGTATCCCGAAGGGCCCGTGTAGGGTGTGAGATGAATCTCAGTAGGATACCACCTAATGGTGTGTAAATAATATAAGTTTTTAAGTATACATGAATCTTTAAATAAAGAAAATAGTATGATGCAATTAACAAACACAACCTCCAATGGTTGTCAGTAGCCACCAGGGAGCGTCACCTAGTTCATCCATCACCGAAGTCTCAGAAGCAAAGAGAGTCCTCGACTCATGTACCAAGGTACTAATGTAGTCACAAGGTCCCTGTGAACCCTCAGGTTCCTCCCCAATCACATAGCCCATCACAATGTGCCTTCTGAAACCTTCTGTATCAAAGTATCGACATCCTAAAGGCACTCCCAAACTATAGTATCCTGATCTGAAGGACCCCTACTCGTAATCTCATGCCGGCCTATGGAATAACTATTGTAGGAATAACAATGCATGTCCTAAAATAAATATATATCATGTCACACGACCTAAATCCTAGTGACCCTCATCCCCCAACCTGATAGCCTCATCTATATGCACCGAAGGCCCCTCACCTTCCATGGGTTTTCTATGACAAGAACCCCTAAACCATAAATTCCTAAACCCCAACTATTGGGAGCCTCTACCCACATGGGGGGTCAAAACCACATCATCACAGAGTCTACCCATGTGCACACGACTCAAATCAATGCTTTGGCCATCATGGGTGAGAAAAAATCACCAAATAAAGAACCTAAGCCACACCATCTCTCACACCTTATGCCCATGTGACCATGTCGCTCAAATTTGATGGTTATTCCATCCAAGTATCGCAGGCCTTTCCCAACCTGACAGTCACACTGCCTCAAACCGATGCACATGACTCTCAATTATGGTTTCAAAAACACCCAAGAAAATATGTGCCAAGCCCAACCAGTGATCAGCCACACTCAATCTTGATGTTCATGCCATCACAATCCTTAGTCAATCATGTCACAACCCAGATGGTCTCAGCACATGTAATCCCAAACATTTCATATATTTAATCATATTAAGCACTTTAAACAAGAAATTAAATTTAAGCATATTGAATTACACTAGATAACAACTATAACATTGCAGAACTAAGGTCTTGAATGCCTATTAAAGGATTAATCAAACATAAACAATTTAGACATACCAGTTTAATCCAAAACAAATCAATTAAAACTATTTCAGCACCCCCAGCCAAAATTTCCCAATGTGAAATCACCTCTCACCCGACCTCACTCAAGAAATTAAGGTATATGGCATGCCCAATGTCATACCACAAGTATAACAATCAATTCAATATGAAAGGGCAGTTATAACGGGGTCTCTCTCAAAATACTCAAAGACGCGCCAAAGGTCGCGCCACCCAAAATTATGTAAAAGCACAAAAAAAGGCATGGACCACTTACCTCATACTCGTCTGACCCTCCTTTTCCGGAGTGGAACTCTAATTAAGCCTAGAATGTATTATATCTATATAATAGGTATAAATGATCAAGGATCAATAACTAGTTTGAGAAAATAAATTACTAAGAATGGCTCAAGTGGAAAAAAGAACATAGTAATTAGGTATCAATGCATCTGATGGCATTTGAATTAGGGTTCAAATGATGAATTGAGAGGAACTTATTCCTCCCACAGACCTGGTTCACGAACCTAGGGGCCACTACTACACATTTAAAAAAGTTAGGCTACTATCTATTTTAACAAAAAAAATTACATGGCCTATACATAAATATGAACCTTGTGTATATGGTTGGTTGGGCCAAATTCTCCAACTTCATTTCCAAGTCCTTAAAATGTTTGGTCAACTTGATTACATGGTGTGTACAAATAGTCACATTGTGTGTACATGGATGGTCCTATCTTCCATTAAATATCCCTAAACACCATGTATAGCCAATACACGGTCAGACATTACACGTCATATACTTAGAGTACACATATGTAACCCCAAAACAAGACTGAATCCAGTACTGTCCATGCTTCCCTCCTTTTTCTCAAAATCAACCAGAAAAAAATTGTACCTTAAAGGAAGAAATAGGTTCTTACAAACATCCCCCCTTAAAGCAATTCAACCCTAAATTTCCCTTCCAAATGTGGTGAAGAAACATTCTAGAATAACTCTGGATCAAATCTAAAATCAATCAACTGTTCAATGACATGTTTCTAGACCCATGGTCCTCTTATGATGCTGCATCACCCCTACACCTCATCTGGTTATCTCTTGTAGTTCCTGACATCAAATCCTTTCTATCACTACATCAGTGCCCACCTTGAGACCATGTAACCCATGGCCGATTAAAGTCCTACATCCCATGGATTCTCAACATTAACCCAGTGCCTCGCACCTCAATCAAATACATCATCCTTGATGCCCCGATGCACAAAGAACCTCAAGTAACTCGCATCCCTCAAATGTCTCAATGCCTAAGAACCTTAAGTAAACTGCATCCCATGGATGCCCTGATTCCCTAGGAACCTCAAAACATGTGTCCAAAGATTCTCCTAATTCTAAGAATCTCATATATATATATATATATATATATAATCACGCACCTGGGATGGTTCTAACCCACTTAGCAGGATCTGGTTAGTCCATATAAATCATGTGAACCTCATATACTCAAACCGAACATGCCTCAATAGGTCATCCCAAACAAAATAAAAAAAGGAAATCACGTCCATGTTTTCTCTGTACCTTTGACCATTGTCGGCTCACCATACTGTTCAGCCCCTAGCAACTCCACAGTGTGCACCTGGTCTGACACACAGATGCCTGAAACCAATCCTCCCTACGGTACGGCACCAGCCATCAACCACTAACCCCACAGCTGGATCCCACTATCTATTCCATGTTTGATGCATCCAGCTAATCTTCAGGTACACTCACCTGGTACCGATCCTAATTTGACACCAGATTCTATTGTCTGTCCTGGTCCCCAGTTGATAGTTTTCTAAGAAGGATTCCTACAGAACCTCTCAAGATGCTCAACCTATCCACTTTCCCAACAATCCTTTGGATGCCTATCACACTAAGTCTGAACATGAATTGGTTTTCCACACTAAAATAAAACCACTTCTGAACTTCCATGAGGTGGTCTAGCTGAGTCCTTGGCCTGAAAAACCTACTCAAACTCATACCAGTCTCATTTCATGCCATCTAAACTATCACTTGTAGCCGCCTCCTAGCCCAACTGAGACATGTATGTCAGGTTACCCTCGGTTATAAGTGCCTGATTCACCATCACTGAGAACAAGTTCAACCTAAATATGTTTACCTTCTCTTGTATGGCATTCTGTAAGCCATCTTCAAAGTGCCTCACCCTCAAGGTGTTGTTGCATACCATATTAGGTGTGAAAAGAGATAGCTCAGTGAAAGTAGTTTCATATTCCATGAAAAACATTTCACCCAACTAAAGGCTCAAGAAATCCTGAGAAACACCATTCCCTAACCATATCTAGATAAAATTTCTCCAATAATAAATCTGACAAGTCCTTCCAGGTGAGTCCCTCAAGTCTGCAAGCCTAAACCTTCACATCCCACCAGTGCCTCATCTGTCCCCTGAGCATATATGTCACCAACTTGACCCTCCACCACGGAGGCATCTCGAGCTACTCAAAGCTCATCTACATGCTCTCTATCCAATTCTTATCCACTTGTGGACCAGCCTCACCCTCAAAAAGTGGTGGGTGATACTTGTGGAACTCCCATGTAAGGTAATCCATAGAGTTCTCTATTCCCTAAGCCCCTCTATTGATCCCCTAAAAAACATGTACCAGACTAGATTAGAGCTGCTCATCAAGCCACAACCCAAATTCAATCGAACCCGGTAGTTCCACTACCATCACTGGATCCTGAACATAATCATGTCCCTGAGCGTGTACTTGTGGCTCATGTTCTAGATGACCCTCAGGGGACTAAACCTGGTCGTGTTCATGCGGCTCTGTACCATCACCTGCTTAACACTCCATCCGAGCTATCTAAGTGGAATCCACTGAATACAGTAAATGGTTAGATATCCGACATATATACAATATATATATATATATATATATATAACTTAGATAAGTAAAGCATTAAAGAGGCAGCACATAACAACTACTCTTACTCTCCCCATCATAACCATCCCCCACAGCATCCCGGACTCATGCCCTCCTTACCCTCCCTTAACAGATCTATGTATCACAAAATACCTCGGGCCATCTCCATCCTGACAAACACGTTTTCCAAATCCGATGACTGAGTTTCTCAATCCTGGTCATATAAATCACCTCAACAATAGTACCTTCCTGCTCATATAAGATCCAGGCCCAAGTTCCCTATCACATGAAATTTTACATAAATTTAAAGAATGGTATATCAGATTTCATAAAATAAGAAATTCTATCCAGCATTTCACTCTTTTCACATGTAAATTGACATATATCACACAATATTATCACCTCACAAGGCTTACATGTATATATAAATTTTAAATTTCTTAAAAATGTTCCTATCAAAATACAAAAAACCACGCTTTTCCTTACCAGGACAAGGTCCAATTCTCCCTTACCACATCAGTTCAAGGTTCAAACATCACAATCATAACAATCACAAATCAAGAGAGCCACAAATGTAGAAACCATATAAACATTAATTTTATCAAAAGAAAAATGGAAATTTTCCACTCAAGGTAACTTGGTTCGTCCATTGTACCTAGGCCTACAGGAACCCAATCATAAGCTAGAAACCCTGTTCCAATCACAACGTAACTTCAGTCTACTATATCCCAAATAGTAATACCAGTAGAAAAGAAAGAAATTATCGGTCTCATTAGTAGTTGGTTAAAAGATTCTACTAAATCCCTTCCAAAAACTCCTCTGATAATACTTTTTAATGTACCAGACCCGAACAGTGCTATTAGGCCGGGTTTCACTAAACTTAGGAACACCTTGCCAAACAGAAAAGTATTTCTACTGGAAGAAAATGTGTAAGAATATATAGCGGGGAGGCTATACTCTATAGTAATATATAATACACTGGTCTGAGTAAAATCATAACACATGTAGTGGAAATAAATGACTGAGAAAACACGATCTACACCTGCAGAGTGGAATCTTATCAATATCATATAAATAAAATAGTGGAATTGATATAGAAACAACTGTAGTGGATAGTAAATAGAAAAAAAATTATAAACACCACTTATAGACACTACTAAATCAACAATAAATGTATCCATGGTAGGTCATATATGTCAATATAAAAAGGTATCTCATGGCTAACCACAAAAACTACATATAATAATAAGAATGATGATATAGGAATGAATTCTAAAAAAAGTAAAACACTAGCTATGCACAACGTCAAGGTACATGCCAATCTTCATTCCAAATATTACTATGATCCATCACTTAAGGTAGATCCCTTACATGTAGGTAAAACCACAAAGTCTACACATATCCCAAACGGCCCGTCTAGGGTGTGAGAAAAATCTCAGTAGGATACCACCTTAAGGTGTGTACCTGGTATAAGTGTTTAAGCATACATTCATCTCTAAATAAGGAAAAGAGTATGATGCAATAAATAAACACAGTGGCCACTGGTGTTCAGTAGCCACCAGGGAGAGTCACATGATTCATCCATCATCGGAGTCTCAGAAGCAAAGAGAGTTCTTTATCCATGGCACAAGGTACTCTTGTATTCACAAATTCTTGCTGAACCCTCAGGTTCCACCCCAATCACCAAGCTCGACACCACATGCCTCCTAACACCTCATGTCTCAAAGTACCGACATCTTAAAGGAATGTCCAAATAATAGTATCATGATCCAAATCACCTTCTCATAGGATCACATCGGCCTAGGGAATGACCACCAAAGGAACAATGATTCCTATACTAAAATAAATATATATCCTGGCCCATGGCCTCAATCCCAGCTAGCCTCATCCCCCAACCTGATAGCCTCATTTCTATCCACTGAAGTCTCCTCACCTTCCACATGGCATTTTTTGAAATGCACCCCCAAACCAAAAATACCTAAACCAAAACTATTGGGCCCTCTACCCAAATGAGTAGCAAAAACCACCTCATCAAGGAGTCTAACTGTGTGCACAAGACTCAAATTGGTGCTTTGGACATCACAGTTCAGCAGTAATAACCAAATAAAGAACCTAAGACACACCATATATAGAACCTCATACCCCTGTGACCATGTCAAAAAAATCTGTTGGCCATTCCATCCAAGTATCTTTGGCCTTTCCCAACCTGATAGTCACACTACCTCAAACAGATGTTCACAATGCCCAATATCGTCGTCAAAACCACCCATGAAAATTTGAGCCAAGCCCAACCAGTTATCAGCACCAGTCAATCCTGATGTACATTTTATCTCGGCCTCGGGTCTAGCCCATCACAATCCCAAGGGTCTCAGCACAAGTAATCTCAAACATTACATATATATAATCACGTTAATCACTTTAAACAAGTAATTAATTTTATGAAGATTGAATTACACTAGGTAACAGCTATAACATAGCAGCACTTTGATCTTGAATGCCTCTAAACATTTTCATCAAACTTAATCAATTTAAAAAATACTATTTTAAAATAAAATATATCCTTTAAAATGATTTCATCACCCCCATCCAAAATTCCCCAATGAGAAATTGCCTCTCGCCTAGTCGCACTCATGCAATTCAGGTATAGGGCATTCCTAATGGCATCCCACATGCCTAAAAATCAATTAAATATGAAATATTAATTATAATGGGGTCTCTATTAAAATACCAAAAGACACGCAAAAGGATGTGCCAACCAAAAGTCCATAGAAACACAAAAAAAGGTATAAAGCACCTACCTCTTACTTGTATGACTCTCGTCGTCCAGCGTCAGCATTTAATTCAAACTATAATAGAGTATATCTATATAATAGATATAAACTCTCAAGGTTCTATAACTAGGTCAAGAAAATAAATTATGAAGAACTGCTCAAGAGGAATCAAGAGATTTCAAATTGGGTTCTATCATATCTAACGGCATTTGAATCGGGGTTCAGATGATAAATCGTGATGAACTTATTTCTCTGGCACTACTGGTTCATGAACTCGGTGACCCATACATCCCATTTTAACAAAAAAGAGTCTACTTCCCGTTTTAATGGGAAACAAATAAATTATATTGTGTGTACATAAATATACACAATATGAATGTGGTTGGTTTTCCCAAATTCAACGACTTCTTTTCTAAGTCTTTAAAATGCCTTACCGACATGATTACAGGGACTGTACTGATTAGTACACAGTGTGTGCATGGATGGTCCTATATTCCTAGCCAAAATCCCTACATTACATGAATAGACAATTCACTACAAGACATTACATGGCCTATACTTGGAGTACATTGTGTGTAACTCCAAAACAGGCCTGAAGACGGTACTCACCATTTTTCCCTCCTTTTTCTCAAAAACAACCCAAAAAAGAAACTTTTACCTCAAAGGAGGAATATGGTTCTTACAAAAGTAAAAGATACAAATGGATTTAAAATTAACCTAGAGTTCCAAAAAGGATAGTTCAAGTGAATCAGACTCATTTTGATAAGACAAAAATTATAGGGCCAATATGTGCTTAATTACAAACACATCTTAGGTATTAAATATTTTTCAGGAATAAATTTTATATACTTCTATTCCTTCTGTGACTAAAAATAATGGATAAAATATGATCAGTGTTTAACTATTAGAATATCGTAATATTCTGGAAGATGACTTCAATGAATTAAAGGATAAATGTAAAATTTTAAAGATACAGCATGTTATGTATACTCACTTTAAAAATAATCTTAGTATAGATATAGATAAGAAGGATCAACTACTTAAGGAAAATAATAAGATGAAATTATTTACTGATAAATTAAATAAATATCAATATAGATTCATTAATAGAAGGAAAAAATCTAACCCAAATTCTTCGTAAACAAATTAATTTTAATTATACTTTATGAACTAGTTACCAAACTGGATTGATAATGATTTATAAAAAAATTCCACATTCTCTAGTTCTTCTAATTCTGTTAGTGGTTCTTATTCAACTAGGCCTCAGAAATTTTTCATTTCTGAAAGTCAAAGTTATTCTTATTGGAAATGAGTAAAACAGTTATGGTTTCTAAAATCACTAATTACTAACATCATTGGGCCTAAGAAAATATGGGTACCAAAATAATTTCTGGTTTAAATTTATTTTTTACTGAACCTATTTGAAAATTTCTAGTAAGTAATTATGGTATCTGTACAATAGATATTCTAGAAATATGATTGGAGAATAATTAGGTTTCAATAAACACATCAAGGTGGATAGTGGACATGTCACTTTTGGTGATGATTACAAATTAAAATTAATAGGACTCAGTAAAATCCCCCGTGGCCATATCATTGTGGTTATACCTTTGAGGGGTCTCACGGGAGGACTTAGAATCGAGTCTCCTTGATTACTTGTAAGTGAAATAGTTTCTTTTTTTCATTATAATCCCCATCCCAAAACTATTTTAATAATAGTTATCAATAAAAATAGTGACTCTAGTACTGTTATAATTTCTAAATTACTATTTATAGATGGATTAAATAATAACTTGCTTATCATTTCTCAATTTCATGATGATGGTTAACATGTTACAATTCAAAAAAAATCATTCAATATATTTTATTAAGAAAACATTTATTTTTCATTGTTATTTTAAATGATAATGTTTATGTTTTTTATTTGAATTCCTTATTTTATTAGAGTATTTCATGTTTAAGTGCCTTTTATAAATAATTTTCTATTTTGAATAGGACTCTAGACCATTGAAATATACACCCTATTAGAAATATAACTAATAGATGATTAGTCAAGGATATACTTATTCTATAATTCCTAACATAAAAAGTCTATAATTCCTATTTGAAGGTAAATAATAAAAAAACAACTTCAAACCAAAGAAAGAAGTATCAATTTTCAAACATTAGATTTGGTTCATATTGATTTTTTCGAACTTTTATAGTTTCTAGTTTATAAGGAAAAGATTATTTTTATGTTATAGTGGATTATTATTCAAGATATACATGTGTGTTTTTCATTACTCATAAAAGTGAAGATCTTTCATATTTTTTTAAATATAGGAAAACTGTAGAAAATATTAATGGATATATAATTAAGATCATAGGAAGTGATCATGGTTTTGGGTATGAAAATAAAAAGTTTAAATAATTATTCTCGTAACATGGATATAGTTAAAAAATTTATTCTCTAAGGGCCCCATGGATTAATGCTGTAGTAGAAAGGAGAAATATAACCCTTTAAGATATTGCATGGACCATGCTTAATGAGTATGATTTTTCTATTTACTTTTTGGTGGAATTTGTGAACACATATTGTTATATAATTAATACAAATAATAATTATATATATTTTAAAGAAGATCCCATATGAATTATAGAATGGTATTTAATAAATATTTAAATAATTTATAGTTTTTTATGTAAAGTCTTTCAACTCAATAGTAAGGATAATTTAGACAATTTTTCTTCCAAAATGGATGAAGGAATTTTCCTTGTATATTTTACAACTAATAAATAATATTGGGATTTTAATAAAATTAAAAATATTGTGGAAGAATTTTTTTCATGTTAATTTTGATAAGATATATCCACATGAACCTAATACCTCTTTAGAAAATCTGGGGGATGATATTTCAAATTTGGAAATTAATGGTAAACCTGGTGCAAATTTTGTCATTCCTCCTATAGAAAAATATCTGAGTTATATGGAATTTATTGAACCCAAAGATATGGATGAAAATGATGTTTCAACCACTTATATCCCTAAATATATTAGTACTAATAAATATAATCCCTTAGATACTGTTATAGATGTCCTAGATAAAGGAACTAAAACTAGAGATTCCTTTAGAGACCAAGTTGAACATAAATCCTTCTCATCATTGCTTGAACCTAAGAACATCAACCAAGCAATTAATGATGAATTTTGGGTAATGACAATGCAAGAAGAGTTAAATCAGTCTGAAATAAATATTTTTTTTAACTAGTTGAAAGACCCAAAGACTAACTAACTATCGGAACTAAATTGGTGTTTATAAAATAGGTTGATGATTTTAGAACAGTAATTAGAAATAATAAGGACTATTTGTGAAAGGGTATTGTCAGGGGGAAGGTATTGACTATGAGGTAACCTTTTCTCCTATGGATATACTTGAATATATAAAAGAATTTCTTGTATATGAAGCACATTTCAGTTACAAACTATATAAAATAGATGTTAATAGTGAATTCTTAAATGCTTATATAGTTCAAGATGTTTTTAACAACCCCCTAGATTTTAAAACACTTGATTTCAAATCATGTTTTTAAATTAACAAAATCATTATAAGGTTCAAAACAAGCTCCTAGATCATGGTATGATAGGCTCAACTCATTTTTTATTTCAAAAGGTTTAACTAAATTAATATTTGACTCTACTTTGTGTATTAAAATAATTTCAAAGAATTTTTTAGTTAGAAAAATCTATGTTGATGATGTTATTATGGATATTCAAGAAATTATATCTTTAAAGATTTTTAAAAAAGTATGAAAAGTGAATTTGAAATGAGATTTATGGGTGTATATAAATTCTTTCTTGTTTTTCATATTTTTCAAATTAAATATAGATTTATTTTTAATTAAAGTAACTACACTAAAGATATTTTAAAATATGTTGTATGGATATTACTGAAGGTAGTGATACTCCCAAGAGTACAAGCTACAAATTGGGTCTTTTTGAAACTAGGAAACCTATTGATCATACCACATATAGAGGTACGATTGCAAGTTTACTATATGTAACTCTTATCTTACTTAATATAATGTTCATTGTGTGTATGTGTGCTTTTTTCAAGAAATTCCAAAAGGGTCACAGTTAATTTCTATCAAAATAATTTTTAAATACATCAATAGTGCAACCAATTAAATAATATTCTATTATTTAGGAGGATAATTTGATTTATTTAGTTATTCGGATGCAAATTTTTGTGGTCATAAGATAGATAGAAAATGAACCTCTTGAATATACCATTTTTTTAGAAAGTCTCAGGTTTAATGGTTTACTAAGAAACAGAACTCTATTTTATTATCCACTACTAAATCTTAGTACATAGATACTAGAATTTATTGTGTACATATTTTGTGGATGAAACATAATTTAATAGACTATAGATATAAATTTCAACATTTCCCTATAAATTGTGATAATACAAGTGCTATAAAAATTTCAAAGAATTTCATGTCTCACTCTAGGAAAAAAACAGATTGATATAAGGTATCATTTTTTGAGATAAAATTTTCAAAAGGATGATATAACTCTTTATTTCATTAGTACTAAACATCAGCTTGATAATTTATTCATGAAGACTTAGAATTTTCAGAGATTGAGATATATCATACATGATACTGTAAGGATCACGCATTTCATACTACCATTTTATATTATATTTTCCATGATACTATTTGGATGTTACAGTGATATTGTACCATTACATGCTACTGTGTCTTGGATTTCCAATTTGTTACTATTCAGATGCAACCATGATAGACCACCATTGTATGAAACTATGAGAATGTATCGTTAGGACTAACTATTCCTAGTGCTACCATTCCAATTATCTATAATAAAATTTACTATTATTTTTATTATTCATATTATAAATTTTTTTGAATCCCTAAATGATAAAATAATACTTAAAATTATATAATTTGAACCCTCTCTAATGAACCTCCTTTGAACCCTTTCTATTTTCAATCTTGACCTAAATCCTTCCATATACTAATTTTATCCCTAGAACTAGAGTGAAATGTTACAAGTGAAGCATCCTGGTGTGCTTTATGGTGATTCAAATCCCTCAAGAATGCTAGATTTGAATCGAGTTGGCCTGTTGTAGAATTGAATAATCCTTAGATCATGTCTCAATATGTTGTTGTAGAGAAATTAATTGATTAATCAAGGTTATATTTTATAAATTATCTCATGTGGAATGCGATCTGGGACCAGGGATGGGTTGAGTTGTTTTTGAGGAATGACCAACTATTCTAAACTAGGTTGGCTCATGAGTTCTATTGTTTTGTAGAGTATGAGTTTGGAGAGAAAATGTATGTTATCAAGACTATGATAGATGGAAATTATATTGTATTTTATTTAAATTAGTGAAAAGGTGATTTAATATTCCTCAAAATGGTGAAAACAATGATTACCATAGTTATTTACCTATTAACCATGAGACTTTTATGATTGAGGATGCTTTATTGTATTCAACTAGGAATTATACTGTTCAAAGGCCTATTGTATTAGAGCTTGATGTAGAATCTATAAATTTTTTTAAGTTTATAAAACATATTTTATATCCTTTAAAGGGGTATTTTATCATAATGAGGAATCAAGATATTTTTTTCATATTTCTTATGAAACTATTGGATAAGATTAATTTGTATAGTTATATGATAGTTCATATAATGGAACTGATCAAGACCTTTTAATGATCAAAATACATGGTCTACTGCAAGTTGATATATTCTATATTTTAATCTATAGGTATTGTCCCTAAATTTAAATAAAAAGTGATTAAATGTGGTGGTTTGTTCTTTATTCGAGTTTCCTACAAAAGGGTGAGGATTAATTAGAACAATTATCAAAATAAGTAGGTGTTTGATAATGATAAACCCAATGAGAAGTTTAACCCAATACAGAATTCTTCCAGACTAATGGATATGGATGAACCTGGATTGGAGACAAATGAGGTTGTCGAGTACTCCTTTGATGAATAAATTGAGGCTATAGTTAAAGTGGAAGGTGTTTAATCTACGAAAAAAGATTCAATGGTAGTTATATTGGAGGTGGGTAGTGATCCTGATGTGGCTAAGAACCCCATTTTATCTTATGGATCTTATATTACTCCACTTTACCTTCCTAAAAAATAAATTTGGCTAGGTGAATATGATGAATAATAAGAGATTTAAGTCTCTAATGGTGATCATTTTGAGATATCTATTTCATATACTCTTGAGTATGTGATTGTTCATTTAGATGATTTTGAGTATGATGTTAATGGAGGTGATGAAGATGTGAAATCTAACCTTAATAAGAATGTTACTGATTCTAACAGATCTTCCATTAGAGATTGGTATAGTGTATCTCCATCTCCATCATCTATCGAGGATTCCAGTGATAGAGATGATCCAGATACTTAGTTTTCTTGGATCCTTCATGATTTAGATGGGGAAGAAAATGGAACACCATCTAAGTTGGATAAATCCCAATGATCATCTAATCTTAGGTTGGAGTATTCTGAGTCATATGATGATGATTATAGTGATGATCTGGGTATTCCACTAGATCATGGTGGGCCTTCCATTTTGATTTAGTGGAGAGATCCCAAATGGCCATTATTAGATTGGATCGATGAAAAAGAGTATTTGGAACCTTTTTTCTATAGGTACCTTATGTGGAGAATATACTTGAGGATACTACTTTACCTAGCTAGAAGAGGAATCCTCCTCCTCCTCCTCTTCTTTCTTATTAAAATTATGTGATAAATGATGTTCTTGATGCCTTTAAGTTAGGATTCCTGTCATAAATTTGTGGGATTATTATATATTATTTTATTCAAGAGTCTAATATTAGTGAATATGATACTGATATGATTGTTTACTTTGTTATTTCTCATCCCTATCCTATAATTTTCATCATGATACATAACATATAAATGGAGAATAAGAGGCTAATTGGTCATATGGATATTATATGTAACACTATAGTGGATATGAGTACAAGTTTTATTAAGAGGGGTGTCTATTTTGAAAGGGATAAATAGTTTCTCTACACTTAGATATTTTTCTTCCAGATCTCCTCCTCCTTCTTCTCCTACTTCCATGAATACTTGTCCAATATAACCCTTAGTCAGATAAGATTTGTATGTTGTGAAGGATTTTTTATCCTCTTCCCATGAGAATGAGCTTTAAAAAATCAAATATCATGGTGATAATTTTTATAAATTTGTTAGAGAATGGTTCAATGAGGCTATAAGTGATATAGAGACTATAATTGAATCCATTAAGTAGTATCTCTTGAATATTTATTCAAAGAATGAGCTTAATTCCCATTTTAATTTCTTGGATCATAATTTTATAATTCCTCCTCTGACTAAGGCCTTCAAGGATCAAGTTATCCAGATATAGACCTTGGAATCCCTAATCAATCTATTCTTGGCAGATAAGTATGGTTTTTTCAAGGAAATGAAGCATAGTGGTTAAGTGCTCACTTAGTTTGTAGATTTGATGGAGCCCTTTTTTTACACCACTAAGATAGATACAATTGCACCTCATACCATACCTTTGATTGTTTCCCTTTCTAATCCCCTATTTGTACCCATAAATTCTACATCTATTATATTTAATCCTTTTAGACATACTCTTATTAATTTTTTGAGGCATCTCAGGATAGTGGCATCTACTATATTATTTTGGCTACAAGCACCACCAAATCCTCATTCCCCTCCTGTTTCATAAAAAGGAGTGGATCTTAAAAATATTGCCCCTAATCAAACTACATATGTGTCATTAGATTATGATTAGGGTTTTGATAGAGATTTTTCTTTTTCTTGCAATCCCTTTTTTGATGTAACATTTTAAAACTGATATATATAATTAGTATCCTATTTTTTATTCACTTTTATTCCCTTTATTTAGTTTTTTACTCTGTTAAATTTTTTATAATCCCAAAAGGGGGATTATTCAATGGAATTTCACTTGAGTACTGATCGCCATGGAATGAATCAGTAAATATGCATCACATTATTAGTTGAGAAAATTATATTTTTTTCATTCTATTAATTTTTTATTCATCTGCTAAATATATTTTGTATGGTTATAAATACCATGATTTTTTACCATTAAAAATGTGGAGATTATTAGATTATTCTAATAACCTTCTTATTTTAATGCTCACAAATCATGTTTTTTTTGTTTCTAATGAATTCAATGTTTTATTACTGTAAACTATTTTATAGATAACATTTCAAATTTGGATATTTTATGAGATACTAGTCAATCTAACATTATTTTAACTACGTTACCACTCCTTTCTATCATTAGTTTAACAAGATACCACTAGTTTAGCTATACGAACACCAAGATCAACTATTGGGTTGTGCTATTATTGATTGGAACTACTACCATTGCCAGTTACATCTACCAAAAGTTGATTTTATCATCGCTTGATGTTACCACTTATTCAATTCTGCTACCTCTTGATGAAACTATCATTCTATAGAGTAACCACCAAGGAAAATCTAATTATTTCATTATATGGATATAAAACCAATATTTTATACCACTAAGTGCATATATCATCACCTAGTGTTATCGTTCCAAGGGAAATGCTATTCTAAATATCTTTCATTCTGAATAGATACTATTTAGAAGGTAAAATATTATAAGATCCATTATTCCAAATATCTAGGATTTAGAAGAGATGTTGTTAATAAATATACCACTAGAGAGATACTATGGTTGTACAGAATTAATTGAAAAATTAATTCTCTAGTGTATTATTTATGAATTTAATTACAGATAGAATCCTGTGTGTTTAAGAATGATTATTCTTACATAACTCACCAGCTATCTTAATGAAAAATTCATACATCATTTATTTTCTTCTCAATACGAGGATCTAGATTATTCAAATATAAACTTAAAATGGATAATTGGACCAGGAGTGCTATAAATGCATTATAATCTCCCTCATGTGTGAATAAAATGAATTTAAATAGAAACATGGACTCTTATATGTAGTGATGAATAAAAATATAAGAGATACATATGTTTGTAAGAACCCTGGATAATTGCATACTAATAAAAGAAGCATTTCAAGTCTTCTATGACACCTTGATTTTATGTGATTTATTTGGAACATTTCAAGCTCCTTCCAATGAAAAATTCAAGGAATCTTGAACAACTGAAGCTATTCATATTGAGAATCGCGGCATATTCTTATATCTAAGTTCTTTCTATTTCTTTATATTTTCTATATTTGAGTTGTGTTTTTTTTACTTTGTTTATCTTTAAAGCATAGTCGCATTTACTAAATTGGATATTTCTTAAAAATCTCTCTCTATTTTCCTCATTTTTATTCCCATAAAAAAATTTGGAAGAGTTTGTGTGTAAACTATACTTATTCTATCCCAAATATAACATTGGATGATTCATTATTCCCAGATATCCTTGTTTCTTATTATTTGTAAAACTTGATCCAATTTTTGGATCAATTTAGTTTATAATAAACTTCTTAGAAGAAAATTATTTTGATGTATATGTGATCAGTCCTCAACTTCAAATAGAAGCCATTGATTAAAATTCTATTGTTCTTTACATGTATTTTTCTTCATTTTAAATAAAACTAGCTTTCATTTTATAAACTTTTAAACAATACATTACTCTCACAGTTAACATTAATTAGTGTTTTATATATAGTGTTTGATATGAGCAATTTATTTTAATAAGTTAAAGTATTTTAAAGAGTATTTTAACTAATCTTTGATAGATCTATTAAGAATGTTTTCCAATGATCAAATTATATTATTATATTATTTTTATCTGGTCATTTCTATGAAATTGTGGGATATAAGCTTTAGAAGTGTTTTCAAAGTAAATATGTTATTGTAAACTCAGTGCACCATCCCCCCATCTTGATTTGTACACTAAGACAAAAATTATCATTTATAAAAATAAATAAACCACATTTAAATAATTATTTTAATAAAATATAGTCATTATATAAATAATAAAACAAATTTTCATTAATTAAAGGATTATTAATTGGTTAGAAATAAGAAAAAAATCATTTAAAAAGTCACTTTTCTAAAAATTGTTTTTTCTGTGCTGTGAATTTTTTTAAAAAAACTAAATATATTATGGTTAATGGATGATTACTATAAAATGAAAATTTTATAAGTATAAAAAGGTAACTATCTTGTGATTATTAGAAATTGTAATGAAATAAGAATAAAAAAACATAATGTTGAAAAAGATATTTTCCTATAAAATATGGTTTTTCTATAAATTATGTTATTGATGTAGGCCTATCATATTGAATAGAAAAGAAATATAATTTTCCTAATATAGAATATACGTTGACCAGGATCATTGATCATGAGGAGTTTTTTAGTCAGTTCAATAAATAATTTTTAATTCACATAATATTATTATTTTTTGGTTTTTTTATTATTTATGAAAATGGTGGTAATGGGTTTTTCATTGGAAACAAGAAATTAAAATAATGTAATTCAAAATTGAAATAAAAATTGAGATCAAAATAGAATGAAATTTGGGGAGAAAGGTCTTACTCCATGGATTGATAATGCAGGTTCATTAATAATTTATTTTTTATTTAAATTCAATTTGATAATTAATTTTATAAAACCTCATTAATGAAATACATTGCTTATAATATTTGAGTGTGTAATTTTAGCATGCCTTTGGTGCACCAAATCAAACCTCTTCCAATAGTAAAATAGGATGAAAACTCAACAGTGAATGTTATTCCTAAAAGACCTGGCTCCATGGTATTCCATTTAATCCCTTAAGATAACCCCAACTCCCTTGTATGAAAGGTTTTCCAAAGATAAGGGAGGAAAAAATAATAAATCAAAGAAAATTAATGGATTTTAAAATAATTTAGTGGTGGATGACCACCACACTTGTGAAATACTCTCACATCCACCACAAATATATTTAAAACAAGTTGCCTTGAAGCATAGTAATAAAGAACACCATGAAACCTCATCTGTGGCCAAGCCTTGGGTTAGTCATTTGACATTGAAATGTTAAAATAGAGTACAGAATAATATGTAAGAGAGAAATTATATTAGTATTGAAGGGTAAAAATGGATGGAAGAATAAAATAGAAACACTTTAATAAAGAAAATCATGTGTTACATGGGAAAATAAAACAAAAAAAGAAATAAAAATACTAATGTGTGGATATCATATAAGCTTCCCTTTCAGATATATATTATTTTAAATCTACACATATCCTTTTATTTATTGTAATTTAAGATGTATTCATGTGTCATAAATGACCATTTTAATTGTTTTGGGACATAATGGTCTTCAATAGTTGAAATTTCGGTTTCAGAATATTTCATTAACAAGTGTTTTTATTTAAACCCCAATTATTGTCTGAATTAGTGAACTTGGTCTTATATAAAGTTATTAAAAAGGATTTGTGGTTCCCTCTAAATTTCATCTCCTTCCTTAATGTGTATAATAAATTGTGTTCAATTTACTCTGAGAAATTATTCTGGATAAATGATTCTAGAATCATTCATCAACATTGAGAATTTAATGGACCCATTAATGATTGAAAACACTTCCTTGTTTAGTGGAGAAATGATAATATGGGTTCTCTTTCACATCCAAATATAATCACAAAAATTGGAGGTGTGTATCCTGATTTATACTACATTTCCAAAGGTGGGTTTCACCATGTCCTCCCAAGCAATATAACAAATTGATTTATTTTTTCAGGCATCTAGATGTTTCAATCTGCTCCTGGTCCAAAATACAAAGATTAATCCCATTAATCAAGGAATAAAAAAATCACTCAAATTTTTCTAATATTTTAAAATTTATTCCCAAAATACCATAGTGATTAAAATTTTCTAAAATTTCAAAAATAAGAAATTTTCACATTTTAGTCCAAAACACAACATAAATCAGAAATTGATGCGAATAAGCTAAAATTAATAAATTTTTAGGGTTTAACTAATTGTAATACATATTAAAATGAGTAATATTTTAGCTCAATCAATTCCCCAACACTTAAACTACGCATAACCTCATGAATAAAATCCCAACATAAAATTATGAGGGCACAGGTGATACTAATATTAAAATTCCAATGTAATAAAATAAAATAGTCTTCAATGTTAAATAAAACATTCAAAAATCCACAAATAAATATATTTAATTTCTCAATTTCTAAAGAAAAAATTAATTCATAAAATTTATTTTTCCTCTTTAAAAAATTTTGTAAATTCTTTTTTTATTCATTTAAGTTCCTAAATTAATTATTATTAAACTTGTTAAATCTGGATATACCTCATGATGGATTATTTTCACTCATAACTCATGATACAATTCAAGTAGATTTATTCTCATATAATGAGAACATGCTCCTTATCCATAGGTTTATAAAGAAATAATTTCTCCACTTTTTAAATAAAAAAGTTTCATAAAATCATGAGGGATTTCATTAAAGGTTCTAATGACACTATGGATTAACTTTGGTAGGAACTGATGTTTGAAAATTAAGGATCAAGGAGTGGGTTTATCTCATAAATTGAATGCATGATATCAAAAATAAATGAGTAATGAAATTATACCTTTCAAATTAGCACCTTATATTTCCCCAAAACTCAAATAAAAGGTCATGAATAATGAAAGAATAATTAATTATGTGAACCTTCTTGAATTTCCTATAGTTTTTTTTTCTTTTTTTATGTACTTTTTTTATTTTATTTTTAATTTATTCATAGAATAAACCTCACATACACCACCTAACCAGATATGATATAAATCATCAGCTCAGTGATGGTGATTTTTGATTCTTCTATGTCACCACCCATTCCATTTTTTTTTTATTTTTTCATGAAGGGAAATATTTAAGTAAATTGAATGAATAAAAAAGAATTAATTATTTCAAAAATATCACCCCCACCCCAAACTTATTAATTACAATGTAAATCATCCTTTACACCATTATTACATATATCCCCATACTTCAAAATTAAAATATCATAAAAATACCAAGAGTAAGGTATGAATGGATAGAAATCGATCGAAACATGGCTCATCCCTGTAAAGGTCATTCATGGTATCTATGGGTTAAAGAAGGATTTATGTAAATTTGGTATTTTAAGAATACTTTTTTTATAAAAAATATACCTCAATAATTTTAAATGTATTTTTTTACAGTCATGTCTTTGAAAAGTTCCAATGCATGTTCTTGTGGGTGACATTTCCCAAGATCACTTAAGAAACATGCTCAAGAAAAATGTGAAGTACTCAGTCTAGAAATCTTATCAGGAAAAGGAAATATGATATTGAAAAATAACACAAGGTATGATTAATTATAGAAATTCAATTCACATATATTTCATAAATTCAAAGCTTGAAAAATGTTAAGGAAATTTCAATTACATTAATCAATCAATTTCCTTAAATCATGAGTCCTCGTTTAAATATCCATGCTTCACATTAATCATATAATTCTCCGTTTTACTAATTAAATATCATTTACATTTAAATATAAAACATTGAATCATAGGATTTATAAAAAACTCAAGTCTCCTAGATAAGTCAAGTAGGGTAATAATTCAAGCATGGGGATGAATTTTCTAGTTTAATGCTCATAACCTATTTTTAGAAGAAAAAAATGTAGAGTTTAAAATATAATCACTGAAAGTGAACTCCCTTTTGAAATCAATAATAGTCCACTTCCTCTAATTTTTTCACCTTCCTTATTCAATCATGATCCTACAAAATACAATTACTTAATTAATCATAAGGATTATTTTATTTAAGCTCAAAGAGATAACAGGGAGTGGGTCTTATGTTGTACTAATCCAAAAATAATAAATTGAAATATAAATTGATAGAAATAATGTAAAGATAAATATTGGTATGATCACCAATGTGGGTCCTGAATTTTTACTGCCCCTAGAGGTAAGTACCAACTATTATCTATAATCAGTCTTTAGGTGGAGTTTTTTGGAATTGAACAATCACATGTTGTTCTTTTCAGCCTGGATTTCTTCTTCTTTATTAAGTAGAATTCCTTATAAAGAGTACACTAGATCTTCCCCCTTCAAAATGAGTTACAAATTTTATAGAAGGGGAAGGATTAAGTATGTAACCTCTTACTACTTTATTAATACTTGTGAAATGTCTTCTTCTCTATTCATTGGTTGTTGTATATGTATATGAAAATCCCCCCATTTATTTTTTGTAGCTTCTAGATTTGGTTCCTCAGGAAGAGTCACTTGGATATCATCTAGTACTCCCTTTGGTAAATGTTCAATGTATTTAGGTAGCTTTAGGTATTCCTCAATAGGTGAAATTTATTTTTTTATTCATTCTATAGGGTACAATAAGATTCAGCTGATTTTGAAAATTCAAAATAGTGTAAGTAATACCAAAGTAGTTTCAATCAAATTAAATGATTTTGAGTTCAAAATTTTATCATCTACCTGAATTGGTTCGGCTTGAATATCATCTTCAATGGAAAATGCCACTTGGAGTTGATCATCATTGGAAGGAGGTAGTCAGTTTGGATCCTCCATTATTTCTTCTAATTCCACATATTGGGTATATTCTTCTTACTTATCTTGGGATATATGAATTAGTGGTGGCACTATTAATGGTTTGTTCATTCCTGTTTCATTACTTTTCTAGTTTTGGTTTGTGGAGGTGTTCGGAGGAGGCTTAGAGGGAATCTGGAAAAGTTTAGTTTTTAAAGGCTGGAAGAAGGGAGATTACACAATGTGTAACCAAATTATATGATGTAAAAGTTAGTTCTTCTGGTTGTCTAGTAAGTTTCATCATGAGTAAATATTTTACATGGTGTGAAGAATAGTTTCACGACATGTAATATTTCAGGGTTACAAAAATAAAATAAAATGAATAGCTGGTGTGTTTTTTGGTGAAAAACAAACCCTGGGTATTACATGATGTGAAAGGTAGTTACACATCATTTAATACACTGATCATGTTAATTTTCAAAATTATTTTTTGGACAAAACATCATTCATTCATACATGGTTTCCTTTTTCCTCACGTTTTGGGAAACCCCTAGTCACCCCGAGGCATTTTTTAAGCCCCTCTTTATCCCTCTTTGATCTGTTGATCGAGGTGTGTGTTTGTTGGTGATTCAAGGTCAATTTTTGGAGAGTTATATAACCTTTATCATCCATTTTATTATGTTAAAATACATTGTATCCACTATAGTGGTGTTTCATTGGTTTGGGAGTGTGTTTGGGTTTGTTTTTGATAGATATTTGGTGTGGTATATTTTTATCTGCAGAAGTTATAGTGTGTTTGTGGTTCTTGAGCATTGTTCTTCACCCTATAGTGTACAGTAATTAGAAGCATTCCTTTTGGTGGGATTCCCTTAATTTAACCAAATTGTGCATCATGTAGTAGGGGATTTACTTTTTTTATTTATAAATTATGGTTGTGTCTTCTAAAATTAAAGATAAATAATCACTTAACTGAAATTTAAGGGGAAATGGAGTTTTATCTCTATTTTTTAATATATTTTATATTTTTTATGAAATTTTGATTAACTGGATAAACACGCCATTAAAAATTATAGCCATTGGTTGCTTTGGTTTCACTAGATACATATTCTTTTTTTGTTTCTTTGTTTGATATTGTTTGGTTACACCAAAAAAATGAAAATTGTCTAACCACATATACTTGGATAATGAAATTGGTTTCCCCAGGATTTTTTCTTTATGATAACTCCCTAATGAAGAGTAGTGGAAATTGATAAATATTCTTGTGAACCTATAAAATGTTTTTTGTGATGTGATGTGTGATATTTTGTGGTTTTTACTAATTGGGGAAGTAGATGGCATGTGGTTGTAAAATGGTGTTGTGATGGTCATGGTATTATTATGTAGTAGGGTTGCAGAACTGGTTGTGCTATATTATGTTGTTGAATATGGTTGTGAGTTGGGGGGGGGGGGTTGGGTTGATATAGTGGTTTGGGTAGGATAACCTTGAATGATGATAGTATTGATTGGTATGGGTAATTTTCCCAGTGTTTCTCCATGAATAACATGCAGAAAGATTCACCCCATATTTAGTGGTTGTGGTTATTATGGTCATATTGTGAAAGATACCTGAGTAGTGGTGGAATAATTAAATAAGGGTTAAATAATTTTGGGAATGGATTGGTTTGGTTTGGATAAGGAGATGAAATTGGTTAATGAAATATTAAATGGTGGGTTGTGTGGTTAAATGTTGTTGATTCTAATTAATGAATGAATGGTTGAAATGGAAATGGCTGAAAATGTAAAATGGGGTTTATGTCTGGTTATGCAGTGTGATTCATTTAGAGATGGCAGCAAAAGTGATGGTGTTGTGAGAGGGTTTGTTTGTTTGTGAACCCATAGGTTCAGATGGTGTTTTTGATACTATACATGTATTTTATATTCTTTTGATTTCTATATGCACCTTACCCATTTAATCACTATTGTCTGAACACCCACATCATCAATAGATGTGATTTTTTTCTAAGTGTCTTTAGGATGAGAAGTGATGTGATTTCCCAGGTGTCTGAGGATGAGATATGATGTGATGTGCTGTGAGGCCCAAGTGCATGATGGCGGGATATGTTTTGGGGACTAGGTTTGTGTGGTTGGTATTTATTGTTACACCCAGGTGTGTGCAGGGAGGATGTTTTGTAAGGCCTAGGTGTGTGTGGGTGGGATGGGAGCTCTAAGATGTGTGATGTTGGGAGAGAGTTGAATACCTATCGAAAAGTGGTTTGGGGTACCCTATCATCAATGTTCTTTACTTTATATTGTATTTCATGGATTTAATTACATTATAAGCATGCCTCGGAGAGATTTGGATGGTTAATATACATGTTTAGGTGTTGTTTGGTTCTTCCATTTTCTCATAAGAACATTAGTATGCTTCTTTCACATGTGTATAAGTGACTTATGTTTTCCTACTGAGTATACTTGTATGGTAACCCTACATATATAAAACTTTTTTCATGTTTTTAGGAGAATTACATGGTTCATTCTGAACATTACTAGCTCAGATTTTGGTAGTTGATGTGTTGCTACTTAGCTTTAATTTTGGGTATTTACTTTGGAGACTTTTTTATTTGCATTAGATCTATTTTTTCACATGCATTGTGGGATGGTTTGGGTTTATCTTATATATATATATTCATTGGATTTTTTGTGAATGATTCATTCTATCTCTCAATATTGTTTCTCAGAAAGGGTAATTTCTCTCATATTACGAGATTTGTACACCCTTGGTGCTAGTTTCCAACCCGGGGCCTAGTGGATGCGAGATTCAGGGGTCATTGTCTCTCTCCCCAAATTACAATATCTTTAGAGGGAATTTGTTCATAAGAATTTACTTGGATGATATGGAAATAGTAATAGTTAACATTGGTTCATGACAGAGGCCATAGATACCTATTAAGAAATGGGATCTTAGGGGGCCCTGTGTTTCAGTGCATGGGCTCTAAGCTTATTTAATGGCCAAGTGGGATGGACCTTCTTATAGGGTATAGAACTAGTAAAGGTACATTAATCATACTTCCTTATGTTCATGTTTGAATTGGGATATTTTGGGATGGTAAAAATGCATAAAATAAATAAAATTAATTAAAATGAATCTTAATGAAAACCCATACTACCTGTCTTAGGAAATCGTTGTTTACCTTTCAACCATGGATCCTATTCACAATTTGTGTGTAGCTGATGTTTTTGATGTTTGATAGGATAATCTGGTTGATCGTCGTAGGTTTTATCTATTTGATGAGGATGATCATTGGCATAGGACATTGTGCTCTTTCCCGCAGTATACTTTGGGTAAGTGCAGGGGCAGTGTTTTAGATGTAGAGATAGATAGTTGGATAGAGGAGCTTGAGATCACTTTTAGATTGATCTAGACCCCAGTAAGGGACTGGGTCCCTTTTTTGCTCAGTCAGATGTGGGGAGCTGCACATTAGCTGTTGAAACTATATATGGGGGATTGAAACGAGGCAGATCTTTTGTGGGTTAACTTCCAAAAGGATTTCCAAACAGAGTTCCTTTCATCGACCATGATAGTAGTGAAGAGGCAGGAGATTATCTCTCATCAATAGGGGAGTATGTTAGTATGGGATCTAGATATCAAGTTCAACTACCTTATATATTTTTTCCCAAAAAATTTTCCAAATAAGGAGTCTCATGTGAGACATCTTAAGAAGGCACTCTTTCATTATATCCAGTATGATGTTACTATTTTTTTATATCCAACATATCTGGTGGTTCAGAAGAAGGTGGATGTGATCAAGAGGATGCACTCATGAAGAGGTCTACTGTGAGAGGGGGGATACTAAATTTCTTTGAGAAGAATAGTTTTTAGTGTAGGGTCTTAGGCACCAAGACCTTTGAATTTTCGACCAATAGGGAGTCGACCTCAGAAAATTCTTTTTTGCCCTTCCAGTTCTAGTGGTTTCCATGCATTCTTGGGGGTTTTCTGCCAATGTGTTTTGGTTGTGGGGTTATTGGTCATCACCAGAGCCAATTCCTAGTAGTACCTTGATCTCAATTTGGTAGGGGTTGATAGGTTTAGTTCCATCCTCAACAGTGGTTTCCAGTGATTCCTTTTCAGTAGCAGGGTGGTTTGTTTTTGCTCCACTGAGGGGAGATAGAGTAGGTAGAAGTTTACCTAGGGATATTCCTTATGTTCATGAACTACGACCAAAGTTTGGGAGTATAGGTGGTCATCAGTAAATAGACAAAGGATATGCGTGTGGTCAGTTTCAAAAAGTGGAGGAAGCAGTTCTAGAGGGGCCATAGATTATCAGAGGTATGATCAGTTTGTTTAGAAACATTTTTTGTGCCTTGTTTGGTTCAGGATATTTTAACTCCTTTATTCCACCATCTCTATCCCATGACCTGGGACTAGAAGTAGAGATGTTTCCCATTCCCCTAGTATTGAGTACACCAGTTGTAAGCTAGAGGGGCTTGTTTGATATGTGTCGGGGGTGTAGAATGATGATGGGACCACCTCAGTCCCAGGGGGATATCTTCTTGACACATGTGTAGCCATAAAATTTCATCCTCAGTATTAACTAGTTATACTCTATACAATATGTTATCAACTTCTTCAGGAGGAGATTCGTGTTTTCGAATGTGGATGGATAGTGTATAGTTTTCTTCGGTGAACAGAGTTTTTAGGTGGTAATTTAGTGAGTGGATACATTTATTTTCTTGTTGGTAGAGTTTTCATTTCAATTAGTAGATGTTAAAATTCTGGAGTTTCTCATGGTCATCGGGGAGTTCCTTTGTGTTTTCACTGGGTAGTTTGTGACGCTTCTCCCTCGACGTGATGTTAAGTTTGGGAAATACTTACAACCCAGTGCTTCTTTGATTTTTAGGGCTCTATATCGAATGGAACCTTCTATGTTTTAGGAGTTAAGGCTTATATATATGATCATATTCATAAGGGTTTTATCTGGCCCAGTGTGTCACCATGGGGTGATCTAATGTTTTTCAACAATAATTTGGATGATAGTCTGAGGTTGTGCATAGACTACTAGAGATTGAGTCAACTAAAGGTCAAAAATTGTTACCCTCTTCTGATAATAAATAATCATTTCAACCATTTTATAGGTGAAAGTTTGTTTTCTATGATCAATCTATGGTCTGGATATCACCATTTGAGTGTGAAGGAGGTCGATATCTCTAAGAATTCCTTTGAATGTAGGTATGGGAACTTTGATTTTCTATTCATTCCATTCGGTGTTATGAATGCACCATCCATGTTCATGGGGATTATAAACTCTATATTTTATGAGTTCCTAGATCATTTCTTCATTATTATTCATTTATTATGTCTTGATAAAATCTAAGTCATAGGGGTTGCGTGCTTAGAATCTCATTGAAATCTTGCAGGCTCTTCGACACCACTAGTTCTATAGAAATTTTTAAAATATAAGTTTGTTACATGGTAATTAAATCTCCTTGGTCATGTGGTGTCTCATTAGGGTGTGGAAATATAAATATAAATGTTGAAGCAGTTGTTTCTTGGGCAGCACCCAATAATGTGGTAGAGGTTCGCAGTTTCCTTGGTATCGCAAGCTATTATCGAAGGTTTTTACCAGATTTTTATTGAGTTGGAGCTCCATTGATGGAATTGACAAGTAAGTACTAGTAATTTGTGTGGATGGATCAATATCAGATAGACAGGATTTAGTTACCTAAAGGGGAAGTTTCTTAGTGCTCTAGTTCTCCAGTTTCCTGAGGAGGGTGTGTTGTTTGAGGTGTTTTGTGATGCTTCTCGTCTATTCTTAGGATTCATGATAATGAAGAAATGAGTAGTGATCTCTTATGAGTATATTAGGTTTCATCCCCATAAGAATAAATATGTTACACATGATCTAGAGCTAGTAGTGGTTATATTTTTGTTGATGTTGTGGTGGCATAACCTCATTGGGAAGTGCATTTTGGTCCTCAAAAGTCACAAGAGTTTGAGTTAAATCTTTACTAGCAAGGCCTAAATCTACGATAGAAGAGGTGGATGGAGTTTCTTCAGAACTAAGATTTTCATATATACTACACATTAGTAAAGATAAATGTTATTGCTGATTCTTTGAGTAGAAATTCACAAAATTATGTTGTTTTGGAATTTTTGGATGCTTGGAGAGTGATGGAGGAGCTAGCAGCCTAGCACTTATATGCATGATTGGATAGTGGTAAAGGATATTTGTTTCAGATGATAGTGTAGTCTTCTCTAATTTAGTAAGTGTGGTATTATTGATTGGGAGAATCAAAGGCACAGGTGATTTGTGATTGTGTTGTCTGTGGTGGTACACTGGATGGATGGTTGGAGGATGGTCAGAACCAGATTTTGTTTTGGGGAAATTTGTTTGTTCTAGTGGAGATGTGCGGTGGAGTCTTTCATGATCTTCATAGATCACTTTTTTCAATACAACTTGGAGTTTCCAAGATATACCATTGATTAACGATAAGTTTTAGTGGCCCAGGATGAAACAGGTAGTGGCGCAGTTTGTGGCGAGGTGTTTGGTTTGCTAGCAAGTGAAGGCAAAGCATTGTGTTCCTGGTGGTTTTTTGCATCCCTTTTATGTTCCCGAGTGGAAATGGGATGACATATAAATGTATTTCATCACAGGTTTACCTAGAGCTTAGGTAGGATGCAATGCTATCTGGGTGGTCATGGATCAGTTGACGAAATTGGCTCACTTCTTAGTGATCAACGATTTGGGTATAGGGGATGCATTGGCTAAGAGGTATGCGGATGAGGTGGTGAGGTTTCATAGAGTTATTTTGTCCATTTTCTCTGATTTGGATGAATAATTTACCTCATGAGTCAATATAGGATTTCAGTGTGCTTTTGAAACTCAATTATTCCTCAACTCTACTTTCCACCCTCATCCAGATGGGAAGATGGAATGAACTATCCAAACATTATAGGATATATTGTGGTCATGCATCCTTTACTTTGGTGGATCTTGGGTATAACACCTATCCTTGGTGGTGTTTTATTATAATAATAGTTATCCCTCTTCCATCAACATGGACGTATTTTAGGCTTTGTAAGGGAGACCATGTCATTCTCCGTTTTGTTGTAAGGCAGTCGGGGAGACAACCATTCGTCATCCCAATGTGGTGTAGATCATGATAGAGAATGTTCATCTTGTTTATGGGAGGGTTAAAGAAGTTAATGACCAATATAAGTCTTGTTTAGGTCTTAGAAGGTGGCCCTTTGAGTTTGAGGTTGTGGTCCATGTGTACTTAAAGGTTTCCCATTGACATTGGTAGTGGATTTTATGCATAGGGGCTAAGCTTTCTCCCAGGTTTGTTGGACCCTTTGTGGTGTTGGGGTGAGTTGGAGTGGGGGAATATCGGTTGGCATTTCCAACATAGTTAGATAGAATCCACGACATCTTTCATGTCTCTCGGCTTCATTGGTATCTACATGATGACTCCCATTTCATTGACTGGAGATATTTAGATATCGAGGATGGAAAAATGTTTTTGGAGTAGTCAGTGGGGATCCAAAATCATTGAGAGAAGGTACTTCATGGATGAAAAAATCCATTGGTTCATGTGTTATGGAGGCTTGGTGGTCTATAAGAGAGTACTTTGGAGTGATATATGAAGATGTGTGCCAAGTACCCAGAGTTGTTTTGAGTTTTTATTTTCATCATTTATCTTTTGGATTTGATGTTTTGATCCCTTTATTTTTGGAGATGATCTATTTTCCTTAGTTATGATGTGTGTGGTGAAATGTGTGATAAAGACCTGGTGTATGGAAATGGGAGGACCTAATTCCTAATGGAGATGAAATAATTATGATTTTATTAAAACTATTCAGGTGATTAAATGCCTCCTAGAATAGATATTATCTTGATATGGAGGATAGAATTCCCTGATTTATGTGTTCAGGATGGTGCAGTTTGTTAGTTGTGTGGTGTTGTGGTTCATTGGTTGTAGTGGTTGTTGGTTTGGGCTACATGGAGGTTGATATGGTTTTATAGTGGTTGTGTGTTAGTATGGTTTTGTAAGAGGAAGTGTCTGGAGGTTGTGAAAGATTTTTTTTGTTGTTTGGGTTGGTGTGTTTAGACGGTGGTAGCATTTGAGGTATGATAATATCATTGAGAGGTATCACATTGGGGGGTTGTTCGGACCCCTTTTCTTCTGGGATTGGTTTTGGAATCTCAAGAATGATATTAATCATATTGGTATTTAATGTAATGTTTAATTCCTTACCTATCCATTACTTTTCCCATTTTTTGTTATTAGATGTGTTCAGAGGAGGCTCATAGGGATTCTAGATAAGTTTGGTTGATAAAGGTTGTTAGAGGGGGGAATTAAACATCAGGTAACCGGATTACATTGTGTGAAAGTTAGTATCACAGCTTGTCTATGATGTTTCATGGTGTGTAAATATTTTACACTATGTGAAGAATAGTTTCATGGTGTGTAATATTTTGAGGTTAGAAAAATAAAATTTAATGAATAAGAAATGTGTTTTTCAGTGAAAACCAAACCCCAGGAATTACATGATGTGATAGGGGATTACATGTCATGTAATACCCTAATCATGTGCAGTTTGATAATTATTTTTCAGTCGAACCCTTATTCATTCATTTCTTTTTACTTTTTTCATATCTTTCTTAGAGAACCCTAGGTTCCCTAAGGAGTTCATTAATCCCTTCTCCATCCCTATTTGATCATATGATCTCTGTGGTTGTTCATTGGAGATATGTGGTCTATATGTGGTGTGTTCTATTCTTTTTCTCATCCATTTTATTCAGTTATTCTCTTAATAATCTTCTATGGTGATGTTTCTTTGGTTTGGGGTGCATTTGGGTTTCTTTTTTATGGATACTTTGTGCAATATTGGTTGATCCTCTGTTATCGTGGAGCGATTATCGTTATGAGGATTCATCTTTTTCCTATGGTGCGTATAAATTGGAAAGGTTCCTTGAGGTATGATTATTTTCATTTATCTCTATTGTGCTTCATGTAGGATGGGAATTACTTTTTTTATTTGTGAATTATGGATGTTATGGCTTAAATTAAAGATAGATAATCGAATAATCTAATTTAAAGGTGAAATGGGGTTTGATCTATATGTTTTTATATCTTTGATGTTGTTTGTGACATTGTGGTTATATGATATAAATTCCCTACTAAAAATTATAGTCATTGGTGGATTCAGTTGTGCTAGATAAATCTATTATGGTTTTTTCATTGTTTGAGATTTCTTGGTTTCACCCTAAAAAAGAAAATTTTCTATCCACGTATACTTGGATAATTAAATTGGTTTCCATTGGATTTTTTCAATGTGATGATTCCCTAAAAAATTAGTGGAATGTGAAAATTTATTTTGAACCTATAAAATTTTTTGTTACGATATGATGTTATATTTGTTGTGGTATGTGCATGTTGGGGAAGTGGATGTCATGTGGTTTTATAATGGGGTTATGATGGGTGTGGTATGATTATCAGTTGGGCTAGGGAACTAGTTATAATATATTATATATAGAGACCCAAGATTGAGGTACATGGACATTACATTACTTTAGCTGAATACTTAACACATTATAAAAACAAACACACAAGGACCATAATAGTTTACTGTCTTTGGAAACTTGGAAAAATAATATTCTAATCAGGGTGAAAGATCTTCAACATCTTCCATAAATATCTTCCCATTTGTTTTATTACCGAAAACCTTTCTTTATATTCTGGGGAAAAGAAAACATAAAAAGGGTGATCTTAAATGCTCAGTAAGGGTAAACATAGAAAACATAAACAATCCATAATCATTTGAATGCAAAAACTTGAACATAAAATCTAAACATCAAAATCTTGAGAACAGACAAAAACCTTGGAAGTACGTAAGGCATATATCATAAAGAAACATCAATCATGATAAAATATCATGGGAATAATACATTTAATTGTGGCAAACCATTAATCACATGATATGATTTCCATAGTAGCCAAGGCATTGCAGTCAAGACCATCTTACTGGAAAAAGTCCCTTTCTAAATCGAGTTCACTCCTCATTCCAATCCTATATCACTAAACCGGATTAACTTACCATTCCATACATGTCTATCTCATGAGATATAAATATTTACCCAATTCATTTTAGGGAGATATAGGTCCCACCCATCTCATAATGAAATCATTCTTACGTGTGCCACAACATAAACATAAATCATTCATCATAGCCCAAAGAATAAAATGGGTTTCATAAAATTCATACCATCATAACATAATCCATATAAAACAAATGGATATCATTTCATCATAAGAAAAGGTAAAACCATGTAAATCATAGAAACATTATACTTGAAACATACATATGAAATAATGTCATCTTATTTGGAAAATGGTTTTGATAAAGCACTCGAAATGAATTCTTGAGGAAAATATCCTTTCTTCTTAAAAATAATTTTCTTTTCACCAAATGCCATGAAATTTTAAAAGAAAAAGATTTTGTTGAAAATAATCATGAAATCTTGTGGAAAAATCTTCATTAAAATAAGTCTTTATGAAACTATAAATATCTGTTCATGTCGTATATGTTAAAAAAACATTCTTCTCGTACTTTTTCCGGAAAAGTCAAAAAGTACCTCATATGGTAAAAAATATATACCTTACATACCATGTAGTTAAAGTAAAAAATGGGTAATAAGGACTTTAAACATACATGAAACCAGTTTTAGAAAACAAAGACATGGATGATAAATATAACCCCAGTAATTACTGACGTATAAGCAATCTCGGATAAAATGAGATTGAAAAATTATCCCTTACCTTATGTCTGATATGATTCATATGTATTTGAACCTCCTATATAATGATTTAAATAATTTCATTGAATTATTAAAGAATCATATTTATTGTTATGATATCATATATTCTTCACTTATGACTTTATATTAACCATTCTTTTGTAAATTCCATGTTAAAGCAGCATTTTGGGTAAAATCTTTTCATTTATCGTACGTATTTCTATTTGTTGTTCTTGATATTGTTACTTATATCTTCATTTACTTAATTCAAAAATGTAAAACATGATTTATATATAATATATATTCAGTATATAAATATATATATATATATATATATATGATAGATCGAAAAATGGAATGAAATACACCGTTCCTGGAGACTGTAGACCGTACGTACGCATGAACGCTATTTTCGTTTCCTTATTGAATTAAATAGAATTAAGTAAATGAAACACAAATTTACATAAATCCAGTATCATTATTATGTAATATATTTCATTATTATTTATTATATATATACTTTATAATTATACTTGAATGGTTAATCATGGAAAATGAATCTCATCACGTTCGTGGAGACGGTAGTCCGTACGTACGCACGAGAGATGATATCATTACCATAATTATTGAATAGAATTGGAGAGGATGATATAATATCTCAGAATCTATATGATGTTATAATAACCATATATAGTTATTCATTACACCATTACACCTATCCAAGTAAGGTTGTGGTGGAAAAACTAATTGCACCACAGCATGGAGACGGTATTTCGTACGTACGCACGCGCGGTGATTTTGTTTTCCATAGGATGGATAGAAGGTGAAATGGGGTAGTTTCATATTTATAATAACATATCAGTGTATTATTGATACTGATGTTATTACTTTATAATGAAACAACTAAAGAAGAAGAAGTTTAAGAAGAAATAAACTTGAAAGAATCGATAGAAGAGATTACCTCTTCTTCGACGCACCTCTTTTAAACATCCTCTTAAGGCCTTATAGATTGTCTTTTGAGAAGACCAAAACCTCCAGAATGTTTCTAGGGAAGTTTAGAAGAGAAATGGGCAGGGTTTGGCCGAGATTGAAGGCTCAAATTGTTGTGGATAAGAGAGGGAGGAGGTTCCCTTTTATAAGGGAGGAGAGGGGCACCTTTAGAAAGTGTGAAAATATTATTTTATTATAAACTAATCTTCGGTTTAAAAGGGTCTAAAATTCATTAAACATGATGATAAGATGACTCATGGAAGAAATAAAATCATCCAATCAGAATTGGACATGTTTTGGATAATATTTTAATCATTATAATCTTATTTATTTAAATCATTTATTACTGAGGTAAATACTACAACATTATTGTGTCATAAATAATTTAATTTATTTGATGTCTAAAAATTATAAAAAAACTACCTACATGTATGAAATATTTTTAGATTTACAATGAGTATTATAGTCAAAAAGATAATTTATATAACCCCTTATAAAAATTAATTACTAAAAGATTTTTGTTAATGTCAATTTTATATTTACATTAAATTAATTAATCCAAATTGTCATTATCACTACCAAGTGACTAAATGGGGTCCCAAAATCTAAACAAAGATGCCCATGGTTGGACACTACTCATACAATAATGTTAGGACAATTGTTAAGGTAATTTTGAATTATTATAATATTCTTTTAACCTTGAATTACCCTATTTACATTTAAACGCAGTAAATAAAAGTCAAAAGTTACTATTCACCAAAAATTATTTTCATCTTATTGAACCACATTTTAATTTTTGATAACAACAATGTATGTTGGATTTCTTTAATTCAATTCACAGAATTGGTAAATTTTCATTTAAATGACAAAGTCAGTTTTTCTAACTACAACGAAGTGGTTTCACTATTCATCAAAAATTGAAGTTTTTCAGAAAAATACCAAAAATTCAGCCTAAGCTATATTTGATATTCCGAATTCAAAAATGATTTCTATTTTTCCAAATTTAAAACATAAAAATTTCATTAATTAATTTTAAAATTAATTTCTGTTATCAATACAAATAGTGTGTTTTTAAGAAACAATAACTATCAAAAGATTGACACTTGTTTATGTCCAATTTCAAAGTGAAATTAATTACAATGACTAACATTGGATTAAATGGTAAAAATATATTCTAATTACACTTTAAAACCAATTAAAAAGATCATCTATCCATATAAATTATTGTGATGAAAAAAGTTGTTTTTAATTAAAATATTGCGTCTTTTTACTATTCATTAAAATATGAAAGTTATCAGAATAATATGAAAAATTTATCCAAAGTATATTTTTATATCTTGATTCCAAGGAAGAATTTTATTTTGTCAAATTGAACTTATAAACATGTAAAAAACTAGATTTAAAGTGGGTGCTCCATCAAACGGCGGCAAAACTGCATTTTTTGAAAAATACTTATTTTACTCAAAAAATTAAGTTTGTTCTCGTACAATGTTCTAGAAAATGTTTAAGATGAATAATAATGTTATAAAATTCAAAATTTAGTTGATACTATTCATAACGGCTATTTCATAATAATATTATAACCATATATCATTGTTTAGTGAAACCTGGTATTGTATACAACAGGCGCTATCGAGGAAGGTCGTGATTGTGTGTAATGCAAGCCAAGTCAAGGTTGTGTGTTGTGAAAACCATCTTCATTGTTTCATATAACATAATCCAACCATATTTCTTTTATACATATATATATACACTCAATTTTGCGTAGGATAACTGCTATCAAATGAACTTGAAATTGTGTGTAACATGATCCAAGAATAGTGTTGCGTATACTGCAAGTTGATACGGTGTTGTGTATAGCTCAAGGTAATCTTGGTGTAGCGTACAACATAATACATGAAAAAAATAATATATCTCATAAAATCTCAGGGTGTTACATTCTACCCCCCTTAAAATAAATTTTTCCCTAGAAATTTTTCGGGGTTATAAATCGTTTACTACTTGAAAGTTACTTTCATAGAAACCCACATCGTAAAAAGGAATACTAAAACTCAATTTTAAAAACTAATGTATAAAACGTAATGGTTACCCAAATTAACTTATCCCTGGGTTTCCACATAGGTGAAAATATGGATATGGAAGAGAAATCTAAATTTCAAGTTCTGATGGAGAGTGGTAGAGAACATGGCTATGAAAAATCCAACAATCACAAAGCCATAAATTTGTGATGATCTGAGGTACCATCTGATTCATCAGATATAAGAGCACTAGGACAAAATTTTTTGTTTTCAATATCATTTCCCTAATGTTGATGAAATTTTACATAAGGAGAAATACTTACTTGATTTCATTGTAATATCATCATCGGTCATTCCATGAATAATTTCCACTTCATCTCTATTTAAATAAATGAAGTTTAATTTTTCATTCATGAAGTGTTAGAAGATCATGTGATAGAATGATAAGTCATCCCATCTATTTCTATTACAAAAAGGTTAGTATAAGTTATTAAATATACATAAGTCCATCTAAGGTGAGATTAATCTTATATGATTCCAACAATGGACTTATACATCATCTATCATACCGCTTAATAAAATAAAACTAGTTTCGACTAACTAGGGACTTTCTATAGGCCAATGGTAGGAAATAAAGGCCTTTCACACTTCGATTGTGGGTTCGATTCCTGCATCCTTGTTCGACGCGACGGGTTGTCGCCTGTCCTACAGGTTGTCCCTTTTTCTAAAACTACATTATTATAACATTCCTGCAATAATATCGAAAAATGTTCTATCCTTAAACAATACTATCTTATGTATAACTTAATTCATTCCAATATTTAGGCTTATCAAAAATACTTTTTTCCAAGTTCAGATTATAAAGAAAACAATTACTAGAAATTTCATCTACCGAGCATGTGAATACCATCATTTATCACCCGTATATCATACGATATATCTTGTTGGTCACATTCCAAACATTTGAATACCTTAATCGTGTATTCTCTTTAAAAATAAATACCCATTGAACCTTAGTGAAAACATGAATTTTGTCAAAAGTTAACTCTTTCCACATACCAAAATCCCAAAATTTCAATATACCAAAACCATGATATCACTTTGTCTTTATATCAGTCATGTGCTCATTAATACTATCAAACATATTATTTTCTCCTTATCCCTTCATTATGCGCATATCATCATCTTTCAAAAAATATTTTAATCACTCTTCATGGTTACTGGTACCATATAATCATTGAAAACCACAATAAACCAATACATAGATATTCCAATATTCCACAATACTTTGAGATTCCACAACATTATTTCAGAATCCCATTACATAAACACATAGTCATTCCACTACATTGTTTTCATACTCAACATCTCCAATAGTGTTCGAATGTGACTTCTCTTTGTCCTTTTCCTTAAGTGGTTGTTGATGTAGATCATTATTAACCCTTCGATTAGAACATTAGTTAGCATAATTCCCCATTTCCTTGCACTTGAAGCATTGAAGTGTTGGTGGTGCATTTTATGCAGTCTTTTCTCCATTCACACCATTATCTACCTTTTTCCCATTACTTCAGCACTCAGCTAATCAATGACCTTCTTTTCCACACTTGAAACATTTTATAGTACCTTTTCGAAAATCTCCCCCATGCTTCTTTCTAAACATTTAGCATAAAGAAAAATTCCCCTTCTTTTTTCCATTGTTTTGAGATTTTTCCATGAACTCCATCTTTAGTTTCTTGTCAAAACCATGAGATGGATATATAACACCAACTTCCAGTTCTACCTTGATAGCACAACGCACAATTTCTTCACTACTACTGAAGTCTATTATCTCTAATTCCCTTTGAGGACTTGGTTTTATGCTACTAAATAATCGATCAACTTTACTTTCAGGTTGGATGATAAATCCAGATGCATACCTTACAAGCCTTGTAAAATTTTCTTCGTATATACCAACAGATTCATCATCCTTTTTCATAATCTCAAGGAACTCCTTCTCCATCTTTTTTCGAAGAATAAGAGGGAAGTACTTATTGAAAAACAAGTTCTTGAACTCGTTCCATTCCATGGATTCAATTTCATCTTGGGGCCTTGTATTCTTAATTAGAGTCCACCACTGGTCTGCTTCACCTTCTAAACGGTAAACAGCTAAAATGAGTTTTTCATGCTCTATAAAACGAGGTATAGAAAATATATTTTCAATTGCACTAATCCATTGTTCAGCAATAAGTGGATCAGAAGACCCACTGAAAGAGGGTGGACGTTGCCTCATGAAGGACTTAATAGAATATTGTTCCCTTCACTACTCATTTGGAAGTCCAGAATTATTCATAGATTGTGTAAGTATTTCAATAATATTTTTCACTCCATCGCCCATAACGTTGGTTTGTTCATAAGTACAATCATTGCATCATGCATTACATTGATCAACACGGTTCCTTCGGGTTCCATCCATCGTCTAAAACCCAAAAATAATAGTGTGAGAGGAAAAATCATGCTAGGAAAACAACATAATAAAGGGGGAGCACCATCAATATATAACATCTTTTGGTTAATTATATGATTTTTACCATAATTCTAGGACTATAACCTATACTTATACTTAGCCTAAGAGACATCCCTCGACATACCTTAAAAATATCTCTAGGGATCTCACTAAATTTCTCACATCCAAGTTTCCAAAGGTTGACTAAACCTTTCCTATGATACTAACTATAGAGACTTGTACTTGACGTACATGGATATTACATTACTTTATCGGAATACTTAATACATAAAAAAACAAAAACACAAGGTCCGTAATAGTTTGTTGTCTTTGGAAACACAGAAAAATAATCTTTTAATCATGGTTAAAGATCTTCAATATCTCCCATAAAGATCTTCCCCTTTTGTTTTCCTACCAAAAACCTTTCTTTATATCCAGGGGAGAAGAAAACATAAAAATAGTGAGCTAAAATGATCATTAAGGGTAAACATAGAGAATATAAACAATCCATAATCATTTGAATGCAAAAACTTGAACATAAAATCTAAACATCAAAATCTTGAGCAAAGACATAAATATTGGATGTACGTAAGGAATATATCATAATGTAACATCAATCATGATATAATAGCATGAGAATAAAACATGTAATTGTGGAAAACTATTAAGTACATGATATGATTTCCATAGTATCCAAGGCATTGCTGCCAAGACCATCTTAGTGGACAAAGTACCTTTCTGAGTCGAGTTCACTCCTCATTCCAGTCTTGTATCACTGAATCGAATTAACTTACCATTCCAGTCATGTCTATATCATGAGATATAAATATTTACCCAATGCATTGGAGGGAGATATAGGTCCCACCCATCTCATAATGAAATCATTCTTATGTGTGCCACAACATAAACATAAATCACTCATCATAACCCAAATAATAAAATGGGTTTCATAAACATCATCCCATCATAACATAATCCATATAATACAAATGGATATCATTTCATCATAAGAAAAGGGAAAACCATGTAAATAATAGAGACATTATACTTGAAACATTCATATGAAATAATGTCATCTTAGATGGAAAATTGTGTTGATAAAGCAATTGAAATGAATTCTTAAGGAAAATATCCTTTCTTCTTAAAAATCATTTTCTTTTGAATAAATTCCATGAAATTTTAAAATAAAAAGTTTTTTTTTAAATAATCATGAAATATTGTGGAAGAATCTTCATGCAAATAAGGCTTTATCAAACCGTAAAAAAATCATGTCGTATAAGTTAAAAACATTCTTCTCGTACTTTTGACGGAAAAGTCAAAAAGTACCTCATATGGTAAAAAAAAGATTCCTTACATACCATGTAGTAAATGTCAAAAATGGATAAGAAGGAATTTAAATATACATGAAACCATTTTTAGAAAATAGAGACATGGATGATAAATATAACCCCAGTAAATACTTACGTATAAGCAATCTTGGATAAAAGGATATTGAAAAATTATCCATTACCTTATGTCTGATATGCTTCGTATGTATCTGAACCTCCTGTATAATGATTTTAATAATATCATTGAATTATTAAATAATCATATTTATTGTTTTGATATCATATATGGTTCACTTATGACTTTATATTACCTTTTCTTTTGTAAATTCCATGTTAAAGCAGCGTTTTGGGTAAAATCATTTCATTTATAGTACATGTTTTTATTTGTTGTTCTTGATATTATTACTTATATCCTGATTTACTTAATTCTATAATGTAAAACATGATTTATATATAATATATATTCATTATATAAATATATATATGATAGATCGATAAATGGAATGAAATACACCGTTCATGGAGACGGTAGACCGTACGTACGCATGAAAGTTGTTTTTGTTTCCTTATTGAATTAGATGAAATTAAGTAAATGAAACACATATATACATAAATCAATTATCATTATTATGTAATATATTTCATTATTGTAAGAACTCGGTTTTTTCTTTGAAATACTTTGGAATATTCTTGATGATATTCCATAGTAGCGCCTTCAGACTGCGTGCGATTCTGAGCCCCGGAGTGGCCGGAATTAAATTTGCAGTGCATTCACACTGGAAACGCTAAATAAATGAAATAACTCATAAACGGTGCACCGGATCAGGGATCCGAGTGTACTGATGGGTCCGGAATGGGGTGATTACCCAAGGAACAACATACAACATGTCGGCGTAGGATGTTTGAACCCCTTGCTCACTTTTGGAACGTTAAACGGATAAATTAATTAATTAATTTATTCATTTAATGTTGAAACTCAAGTATCTCTTAAAAGGTGGCTCGGTTTGGTAAACCTAGGTCACTGTTGAGTTCGGATCATGCCGTTTACCCTAGGAGGGGTGTAAGTTTCGTGGGCGCGGGCCGTTTGTGAAAAATGGCTCCAGGGGCGTTTTCATAATTTAGCGGCTTCGGACATTAAATTTTATAACATTTGAATGGGGTCTCGGATTAAAATTCCAAGACCTCCATTGTGCTCGGGAGGTGGTTTTTACCCTAGGGGAGGTTTCACCTCGACCCTGCTGAGGGTTCGGGTTCGGGCCGACGGGCGGGTGTTTAAGCGTTTCTATTTAAACGCATAAGTCACCCCCCCCCCCCTCTTCCTCTTCCTCACTTGGACAGCAGCAAGGAGGAACTCCTCCCTCTCCTCCTCCAGCTCCGGCGAAGCAGCTCCGGCAAGGCGCGGCGTAGCGGCGGACTCCTCGTGAAGCTCTGAGGCATCGCCCAAGAGGTAGGAGGTTTTGTTGCATTTTATTTCTGAACCTCCCTTTGACTTCGATTATATGCATAAATTTGTTTCTTGATCCTCAAACAAATCCCATAATCTTGTAGTAGATTTTATTCTCTTTCTGGAACATGTTTCGGATTTGAAATCGGAGTTCAGAGGTGTTCGCAATCATTCAACGAAGATTGCGGGAATTTGGGGTGGGGGTCCGGCGAGTGTGGGCGGCGGAGCGCGACGGTTGGGTGTTTTCAGGCGGCGGCGGTTCCCCTTGGCGGCGGCGACTTCTCGTCCAGGCTGTGGGGCACGCGACTCTGGCGGCTTGCACGGCGTCTGTTTTAGAGGCGAGGCGGAGCTCACCGGGGCGGAGCGCAGGGGAGCACCGGGAGGCGGCGAGCGCCGGTGGGGGGCGCGAGGTCGCGGAAGACCATGGTCGCTGACCCCGGCCAGCAGACAGCGGACCCGCTTTTGCGGGTCTACGCGTGGAAGAGAGATCGACCTTCAGGCTAGTCCTATTTGGGGGACCGTGGTCCGCGCGGGTGAGCCGCAGACCACGGCGGCTCAGCCGGCTGAGCCGCGGGCCGGCCGGCTTGAGCCGGTCCAGGGGGTGTGGACAGGTCTGGACCACCCCCTCTTACGTCCGGTGACGTTTAAAATGCCGCAACATCCAAAAGGTGAGTCCATTTGACGCGCCGTCTACGGAAGTAGATCTGTATCGACGAGCTGTATTTTTGGAGATGGGTTCGGGAGTTTTTAATTCCCGAAACGAGGGGCTTCGGTAGCACGACTCGTGCGTTAAGTAAGTTTGTCATTTTTCCGGGAATCTTGTTTTGAGCGGCGCGGATGCATCTGATGTCCGCTTTAAGTGCTATCAGTTGCGTTGGGACCCTGGCGTCGGAGCGAAGCTTCCTAGGGTGGTTTCAGGCGTTGTGGATGAAGTTGAGGTGTGGGCCCCACGGCCCGTCTTTTGAGCTGCGTGCAGCGTTTCAGCCACTTTTTCCAGGGTCGTCTGTTCGGGGCGCGAGAGTAGTCATTTCTGGATGTTTTTCCGAGGGGATTGCAATAGGGAAATCCGCCTGCCCAAATTCGGCACAAGGGTGCAGGGCCCACGAGGGTCGTTTCGGGATTTAACGGTGATTTCCAGCTTTATCACCGGGTGTCCGTTTTGGACAAGTGAATAGTCTATTTCGTTTAATTTTTCAAGAGGATCGCAACGGTGTGATCCGTTTGTTGAGTTTCAGGACCAGGATGTGGGTCCCACGAAGCACCGCTCGTGTGCGGTGCACCGGAACGTATCTTTTTCTCCGTATATCCGTTGTACTCAAGTGAGTAGTGCTTTTGATGTGTTTTTCCGAGGGGATCGCAATGGTGTGAAGCGCCCGACTATTTTCGGGGCCGAGGCTCGAGATCACGGGACGTCGTTTGGGCATGAGGCGGTTTTGGAGACTTTTTTATCAGATATCCGTTTGAGGCGAGTCAGTAGTCGATCTCGCATGTTTTTCCACAAGGATTACAACGGTGCGATCCGTTTGGTTGTGCAGAGCTTCTTGCGTGATCTTTTTAAAAGTGGAAGCATTGAAGGTGCTCCAGTGGTGGTTCACCCTACCTTGTGTGTAGCAGAACCTTGGCGTGTGATCGCGCACTCTTGGGAGAGTGATATAATTGGTCCACGAGATGTGGTCGGCCATTTCTAGGCCCTTGAGGTGGAGTTGTTACGTCACACCTTCGCGTTGAAGTTGGGTGTCGTGTGCACGATAGCCTTAGGCCTGGAGACGTGGTATACTCTGGGACTATACGAGAGCGCTTGGAGGTACGTGTGGTTTGTACCTGAGATTGTTTGTGCGCTTGGTTGGGGTTGACCTGGGGCCACACGTTGTGTGGGCCCCACATGCGTGTCGTGATCTACTTTACGTACTCTTGACCTCTCGCGATGTAGAGGGTCCCTCTACGCTCATTTGTTTGACCAGTAGGGTGGAGTTTTCACCTAGCATTGTGCTCATTTGTTTGACTAGCAGGGTGGAGTTTTCCCTGGTCTGGTGCTCTTTTGTCTGACCAGCAGGGCTGAGTGGTCTCTCCCTGGTCTTGTTCTCGATGGTTTGGCTGGCAGAGATGGTTTGGTTCCTCTACTTCCTCAAGTGTGTGGGGTTTCAGTACAGTGCCCCTTTCACCGGACTGCGGCACCTTTTGTGACTATGGGTGTTCGCACAGCGTGGGCATTTTCCCACTTTTTTTGGGGGGGATGAGATGTCTCGGTCTGCTTCGACAGTGACTCAGCGGATTGGAGCGGGATTTCCTTGTGAGTCCTAGGGAGTTTCTTCCATCACCATGTGTTCCCTGGTAGAGTTCTTGTGGATTCGGTGTGACCAACACTTTACGCGGGCACCGATCCTCTACCCAGGAGTTTGTTTTCAGCAGGGCTGAGGTTGTTTCCAGCAAGGCTGAGGTTGTTTCCAGTAGGGCTAAGGTTGTTTTGAGTAGGGCTCGCCAGTGGTTTTCCATCCAGTAGGGATGGCTAGTACAGTGGTGTACACCGAGCAGCACCATCCAGCAGGAATGGCCAGAGCAGTTCCGAGCTTACCTCCCGCTGGGCTGGGAAATGGTCCCCGATGTCCGGCTTACCTCCAGCGGGGCTGGGCAGTGGTCCTCGATGCCAGTCTTACCTCTAGATGGGCTGGGCAGTGGTCCCCGATGCCGGGTTACCTCCAGCTGGGCTGGGCAGTGGTCCCATTGCCGACTTTAGCTGGGTCTCCCTCCAGTGGATTACCCTGTTACGGGACTGGGCAGTGTGGCACCCGTCGACTTTCCAGGTCTCCCTGTAGTGGGAACCTGTGGACTTCCATGGATCCTCTAGCCGGGCTGGGCTGGGGGTCGCCTGTCGACTTCAATCAGACCTCTCGACTGCGGGGCAGTGACGAGTTGTGCTTGACGTTCCCCCAAAACTCTCAAGTACGAGGATCTCCTTACCCCACCGAGATGTGTCCTTGTGACGTGACCAAAAACCATTTGGGCGAGTCAGTGCCACACAAATCAGATAGTGTCGAGGTGTGGTGATTGATCCCCTTGGCTTGTGGTTCGGGGCAGATGTGCGGGATGCTGGGCATCGATGGAGTTTACCTCTAGGACTGTTGGCTACTCTTTTTTTGGGCTGAGCTACGGGATGGAGATCCCCTTATGATCTTGTTTGGGCTTCTGGATTGAGCATATGTATCTTGTATATACCTTGTTCTGGTACCCACTTCTTGGGTTTGGTTACTCTCTTTCCAGGTGAGTCGAAGACGTGCGGGGTATACCATATTCTTTCCATGTCTAGCTTCTCATGGTTGGCCAAGTCTACTCTCCTACTTTAGGTAGCAAAGACTCGACAGGAAGTTCATCTTCTCACCGTTTCCAGCTCCTTGTGTTTGGACGAGTCTACTTTCTTTCCTCTTACTGGGTTGAGCTGGAATTTTCACTGTTACTCTTACTGCACCCTCGGTTGTACTCCTTTACTTTCCATGTTTGCTCTACTGCTCACCCTTAGGTACCTCCTTTGTTTCTCCCTTGAGCCTTTGGGGTATCCTACTGAGTATTTTTATACTCACCCCTGCTTGGGATTTGCCCGCACTTGGTGTGCCCTTGCAGATGACTGACAGGTGGAGCATGGCTTCAGTGGAGTGTAGGAGCTTGAGAGCTTGGACCGCGTGCATTGGTCGTGGTCGGGTTCCAGGTGGGAGACCCTTCAGCTGTTCCTTTTGGTTTACCTATTGTCGGGTTGTGGCACTTTTTGGTTGGGCATGTGTTTTTTCCCTTTTCTTTTCAGCTTGTACCCTGTACTGTTTAGAGGACGATGCACTCTTGTGGTTTATTTATAGCAGTTTCCCTTTAATTTTCTTTCTACTCTACACTTTTTATTTGAGTGTGTTGTGTGTGGGTGTGTATAGGTGCTTAGGAAAAGGACACCCCGAGTTGTTGTGCCTTCGACGTTGGTTGCCAGCCCCTGGCCTATGGAGGTGGGCTTGGGATAGTTGTGGCCCGAGCTCGGGTAGGGTCGGGTAGTGAAAAAGTGGTATCAGAGGTTGGTTCGTTCCTTGGGACATTGTGTGGATGTCCCTAAAAGAGGAATTGGTTGGGATATAGGGCAACAGTGTTAATGTGTCTCGAGATCGGCTCTCAGGCCAGGGAGTCCAGTGATGGTGTGGTGGCCGACGTATCCATTCACCAGGACCTTGATAACCCGCTTGTCAACTCGGCATGTTGAGACACTTGTTACAGGGAAATTGGATTGTGCATCACATAGGATTGAGTCTTTGACTGTCCTTCTTGAGTCAGCTCCCCATCGTTGTTATTGGTATATACATATATGCTCATCTGACCGCGGCACTCCTTGATAATTTTCAGGATGTCACCGCGAGGACAGTCACCCAGGATATCAGCTTTGGTTCTTGAGGATGACCCCGTTAGCTATGAGGCCACAGTCCAGGACCCATCATGTGATCCCTTTTTCTGGGTGGGCCGGTAGCAGCGCCCCCACTTGTTGAGAAGCAGACAGTTTCAGCAGAGTAGGCTGAGCTTGAGCGCAGGTTGAGCACGCTTCTTGAGTTCTAGTGGCAGAGACCGCTTAGGTTCAGCGGTGAGTCGGACCCTCATGCAGCAGAGGTTTGGCTCGAGGCGGTGGTTAGCCATTTCAGGCTTGTGCAGACGCCGGCAGATCAGAGAGTGGATTTGGCATCCACCCTTTTTCGTGGAGTAGCTTGACGTTGGTGGAGTTTGGTGACTCAGTTTCTTGACGAGTCATCGCTTTCATGGGGTGACTTTCGGTTGTAGGTCCATGAGGAGTTTTTCCCCTCCTGCTTGCGCTCCGTTCAGATTCAGGAGCTCCTGTAGTTTCAGTAGGGGGGGATGACGGTGGCCGAGTACACTGCTAGTTTTGAAGACCGTGCACGCTTTTACCCAGACATGGTTCATGATGACAACATCTGAGCACAGAAGTTGAGCAGGGTCTCCGCTTAGACATTTGTGCTGTTATAGTAGCCTTGGGAATTTCCACATATGTCGGGCTTCTAGAACAGGCACTGGTGATAGAGGGCTTCTTGTCATGCTTTTGCAGTTAGAAGTGGAAGAGGGCGTGACGGAGCCGAGACGTCTGTCGTGGCTAGCAGGCGCCAGATGACAGAACCTTGATGCAGGTGGCCTTCCCACTGTCGGTTTCGGAGACGTGGTCGTTTACCACTGTGGCAAAAAGGCGCAAGGCCTCAGCCGAGGATGCCCTTCCGTGAGTGGATCTTGGGCCGTGTTCGTACACTACAGTGGCGTCGGAGGGCACCAGGGTAGCCCAGAGAGCACCGGTGTTATTCTTGTGAAGGGCAAGATCACGTGGCATGAGACTGCCCGACCCAAGCTTCTGAGAGCTTCGGGCAGGCAGCAGGTGCACCACCACGGTAGAGGCATCTCCATGATCGAAGTAGCGACCAGAGAGGTGGCGATAGCAGAGGAGCGGGAGGAGCTAGTAGTGGGGGACGACTTTACGAGGTCTACCCATCACCACTAGGCAGTCCACGTCAGGCTCCAGGAGCTAACAGTTAGGACTGCGGACAGATGTGAGCTTGGATGTCTATGATCCTGCAGAGCATGGGATGATGAGAGGTACCCCTTGTGACTCTTCTACTTCTTGCAGTAGAATTGTGAGGCTCTGAGTGTGAAAGGCTTTTCTCCCTGCTCCTTGTTTGAGCTGTTTCCAGGGTGACGCAGGGCATCGGGTGTAACCCTATGTTGGTAAGGAAAAAGGCGTGAGACCTTTTCCTTTAGTTGATGGTGTTGACTCCTTCGCTTCCGAGTGTGTAAGAGAGTCTTGGTTGAGAGACATTGACTGTGAAATCTTGCGTGACCAGATATCATTGGGTGCTCCACCGTATGGATATTCTGAAGGAGGGAATCATCGGGCCTTGTTCTAGGTGTGGGCGGTGATTCCTATCGCGGTGGGTGACGTAGAGGTTTGACCGGGGAGGTGCGCTACCCCCGAGGGCCTTCAGGCCATTTGAGACCGTGAAAAGGGATGGCGAGATTCCCTACCGCCTTGCCCTAACCACAAAGTCTGGAGTCGGTGTACGAAGTCGGAAAGGGTCGACCTCGCATGAACGGATCAATCCTTTGGTCTGTGTGCGGTGACACAGAGTTGTGCGTGGGTTCTTCTGGGTAGGGGAAAGCCAGTTGTGGGCTTATTACCATGTGTTTCTCCCAAGTTTTTCTTTTCAGGGACGAAAATATTGATTGATGGAATGATGTAAGAACCCGGTTTTTTCTATGAAAGACTGTGGAATATTATTTATGATATTCCAGAGCAGCGCCTTCAGATGGCGTGCGATTCCAAGCCCCGGAGTGGCCGGAATTAAATTTTTTGTGCGTTCACACTGGAAACGCTAAATGAATACAATAAATCCTAAACGGTTCCCCAGATCACGGATCCGAGTGTATGGATGGGTCTATAATGGGGTGTTTACCCTAGTAACGACATAAAATAGGTCTACGTGGGATGTTTGGAACCCTCGCTCGCTTTCGGAACATTAAACGGATAAATTAACTTATTTATTTATTTGTTTAATGTTGAAACTCAAGTATATCTTAAACGGTGGATCGGTTCGGGAAACCGATGGCACCGTTGAGTTCGGAGCGTTCCATTTACCCTAGGAGGGGTGTATGTTTTGTGGGCGTGGGCCGTTTGTGAAGAATGGCCCCAGGGGCGTTTTCGTAATTTAGCATCTTCGGACATTAAATTTTATAACTTTTGAACGGGGTATCAGATTAAAATTAAAACCCATCCATTGTGCTCAGGAGGTGGTGTTTACCCTAGGGGAGTATTAACCTCGACCCTGCTGAGGGTTCGGGTTCGGGCCGACGGGCGGGTGGTTAAGCGTTTCTATTTAAACGCTCAAGTCACCCCCCCCCCCTCCCTCTTCATCTTCCTCACCTGGATAGAAGCAAGGAGTAACTCCTCCCTCTCCTCCTCCATCTCCAGCGAAGCAGCTCCGGCAAGGCACAGCGTGGCGGCGGACTCCCCGTGAAGCTCCGGGCATCGCCAAAGAGGTAGGAGGTTTTGTTGCATTTTATTTCCGAACCTCGCTTTGAGTTCGATTATATGCATCAATTTGTTTCTTGATCCTAGAAAAAATACCATAATCTTGTATTATATTTTATTCTATTTCTGATGCTTGTTTAGGATTTGAAATCGGAGTTCGGAGGTGTTTGTAATCGTTCGCCGAAGTTTGCGGGAATTTGGGGGGGGGGGGTCCGGCGAGTGCGGGCGGCTGAGCGCGGCGGCTGGGTGTTTTCAGGCAGCGGCGGTTCCCCTTGGTGGCGGCGGCTTCACGTCCAGGCTGCGGGGCACACGACTCCGGTGGCTGGCGCGGCGTCTATTAGCGGGGCGAGGTGGATCTCACCGGGGCGGAGCGCAGGGGAGCGCAGGGAGGCGGCGAGCGACGGTGTGGGGCGCGAGGTCGCGGAAGACCAGGGTCGCTGACCCCGGCCGGCAGACAGCGGACCCACTTTTGCAGGTCTGTGCATGGAAGAGAGACCGGCCTTTGGGCCGGTCCAGTTTGGTGGACCGCTGTCCGTGCGGGTGAGCCGAGGACCGCGGAGGCTCAGTCGGCTAATCCGCGGGCCGGCCGGCTTGAGCCGGTCCGAACCACCCCCTCTTACGTCTGGTGGCGTTTAAAAATGCCGCAACTTCCAAACGGCACGTCCATTTGACGCGCCCTCTACAGAAGCAGATCCGTATTGACGAGAAGGATTTTTTGAGATGGTTTTGAAAATTTTTATTTCCTGAAATGAGGGGCTTTGGTAGAACGACTCATGCGTTAAGTAAGTTTGTCGTTTTTCTGGGAATCTTGTTTTGAGTGGAGTGGATGCATCTGACGTCCGCTTTAAGTGTCTTCAGTTGCGTTGGGACCCTGGCGTCGGGGTGAAGCTTCCCAGGGTGGTTTCAGGCATTGTGGACAAAGTTGATGTGTGGGCCCCACATCCCGTCTTTTGAGCTGCATGCAGCGTTTCAGCGACTTTTTCCTCAATCGTCCATTCGGGGCATGCGAGCAGTCGTTTCTGGATGTTTTCCAAGGGGATTGCAATGGTGCAATACGCCCGTCCAAATTCGGCACAACGGTGTGGGGCCCGCGAGGGCCGTTCCAGGATTTGACGGTGATTTCCAGCTTTATCACCAGGTGTCCATTTTGGACAAGTGAATAGTCTATTTCGTCTACGTTTTTGAGAGGATCACAACGGTGCGATCTGTTTGTTGAGTTTTGGGACCGGGCTGCGAATCCCACAAAGCACCGCTCATGTGCGGTGCGTCGAAACGTATCTTTTTCTCTGGATATCCATTGCACTCAAGTGAGTAGTTCTTTTGACGTGTTTTCCCGAGGGGATCACAGTGGTGCGATGCGCCCGACTGTTTTTGGGGCCGAGGCTCGGGATCACGGGACGTCATTCGGGCGTGAGGCGGTGTTGGTGACTTTTCCGTCAGATATTCGTTTGAGGCGAGTAAGTAGTCGATCTCGCATTTTTTTCGTGAGGATTACAACAGTGTGATCTGTTTGGTTTTGCGGAGCTTCTTGCGTGATCTTGTTAAAAGTGGAAGCCTGGAAGGTGCTCTAGTGGTGGTTAGCCCTACGTTGTTTGTAGCGGACCTGTGGCGTGTGATCGCGCACTCTTGGGAGAGTGATATAATTGGCTCACGAGATGTGTTTGGTCATGCCTGGGCCTTTAAGGTGGCGTTTTTACGTCACGCCTTCGCATTGACGCTGGGTGTCGTGTGCATGATAGCCTTAGGGTTGGAGACGTGGTATACTTTGGGAGTATACGAGAGCACTTGGAGGTACGTGTGGTTTGTACCTGAGATTGTTGTGCGCTTGGTTGGGTTTGACCTGGGGCCACACTTCATGTGGGCCACACGTGCGTGTTGTGATCTGATTTATGTACTCTTGACCTCTCACGACGTAGAGGGTCCCTCTATGCTCGTTTGTTTGGCCAGCAGGCTAGAGTTTTCCCCGGGCTTTGTGCTCGTTTGTTTGACCAGCAGGGTGGAGTTTCCCTTGGTCTGGTGCTCTTTTGTCTGACCAGCAGGGTTGAGTGTTCTCCCCCTGGTCTTGTTCTCAATGGTTTGGCTGGCAGAGATAGTTTGGTTCCTCTGCTTCCTCAGTTGTGAGGGGTTTCAGTATCGTACCCCTTTCACCGGACTGCAGCACCGTTTGCGACTACGGGTGTTTGCGCAGCGTGGGCGTTTTCCCACGTTTTTTTGGGATGAGATGTCTCGGTCCGCTTCGACAGTGACTCAGTGGATTGGATCAGGATTGCCCTATGAGGCCTGGGGAGTTTCTTCCATCACCCTGTGTTCCCTGGTAGAGTTCTTGTGGATTCGGTGTGACCAACACTTTAGGCGAGAACCGATCCTCTACCCAGGAGGTTGTTTCCAGCAAGGCTGAGGTTGTTTCTAGTAGTTCTGAGGTTGTTTCCTGCAGGGATGAGGTTGTTTCGAGCAGGGCACACTAGTGGGTTACCATCCAGCAAGGATGGCTAGTACAGTGGTGTTCACCGAGCTGCACCATCTAGCAGGGATGGCCAGAGCAGTTCTGGGCTTACCTCCAGCTGGGCTGGGTAGTGGTCCCCGATGTCGGGCTTACCTCCATCGGGGCTGGGCAGTAGTCCCAGATGCTGGGCTTACCTCCAGCTGGGCTGGGCAGTGGTCCCCGATGCCGGGTTACCTCCATATGGGATGGGCTGTGGCCTCATCGATGACTTTAGCTGGGTCACCCTCCAGTGGATTACCCTGTTACGGGACTGGGCAGTGTGGCACCCGTCAACTTTCCAGGTCACCCTGTATTGGGAACCTGTGGACTTCCAGGGATCCTCCAGCGGGGCTGGGCAAGGGGTCACCTCTTGACTTCGAGCAGACCTCTCGACTGCGGGGCAGTGACGAGTTGTGGTTGATGTTCCCCCAGAACTCTCAAGTACGAGGTTCTCTTTTCCCCACCGAGACGCGTCCTTGTGACGCGACCTAAAACCGTGCGGGCGAGTCAGTGCCGCCCAAAGCGGATAGTGTCGAGGTGTGGTGATTGAGAGATTTAGCTTGTGGTTCGGGGCAGACGTGCGGGATGCTGGGCATCGATGGAGTTTACCTCTGGGACTGTTGGCTACTCTTTTTCTTGGGCTGATCTATGGGATGGAGATCCCCTTACGATCTTGTTTGGGCTTCTTGATTGAGCATATGTATCTTGTATATACCTTGTTCTGGTACCCACTTATTGGGCTTGGTTACTCTCCTTCTAGGTGAGGTGAAGACGCGCGGGGTATGCCACGTGCTTTCCATGTCTAGCTTCTCGTGGTTGGATGAGTCTACTCTCCTACTATAGGTAGCGAAGACTCGACGGGAAGTTCATCTTTTCACCTTTTCCGACTCCTTGTGTTTGGAAGAGTCTACCTTCTTTCGTCTTGTTGGGTTAAGCTGGACTCTTCACTGTTACTCTTACTCCACCCTCGGTTTTACTCCTTTACTTTCCCTGTTCGCTCTACTGCTCACCCTTCGGTACCTCCTTTGTTGCTCTCTCGAGCCTTCGGGGTATCCTACTGAGCATTTTTATACTCACCCCTGCTTGGGCTTTGCCTGCACTTGGTGTGCCCTTGTAGACGACGGACAGGTGGAGCGTGGCTTCAGTGGAGCGTAGGAGCTTGGGTGCTTGGACTGTGTGCGGTGGTCGTGGCCGGGTTCCAGGTGGGAGACCCGTCAGCTGTTCTTTTTGGTTTACATGTTGCTGGGTTGTGGCACTTTTTGGTTGGGCGTGTGTTTTTCCACTTTTCTTTTCAGGTTGTACCCTGTACTGTTTAGAGGTCGATGCACTCTTGTGGTTTATTTATAGCAGTTTCCCTTTACTTTTCTTTTTACTCTGCACTTTTTCTTTGAGTGTGCTGCGTGTGGGTGTGTACAGGTGCTTAGGCAAAGGCATCCCCGAGTTGTCGTGCCTTTGGGGATGGTCGCCAGCCCCTGGCCTATGGAGGTGGGCTTGGGGTAGTTTCGGCTCCAGCCCGGGTAGATTCAGGTCATGAAAATTAATATTTATTATATATATACTTTATAATCATACTCGAATGGTTAATCATCGAAAATGAATCTCATCATGTTCGTTGCTACGGTAGTCCGTACGTACGCACGATTGATGATTTAATTCTCATAATTATTGAATATAATTGGAGTGGATGATATAATATATCATAATCATTATGATGTTATAATAACCATATATAGTTATTCTTTACACCATTATACCCATTCAAGTAAGGTGGTGGTGGAAAACTAATTACACCACGGCGTGGAGACGGTATTCCGTACGTACGCACGCACGGTGATTTTGTTTTCCGTAGGATGGATAGAAGGTTAAATGGGTTGTTCATATTTATAATAACATATTAGTAGATTAGTGATATTGATGTTATTACTTTATTATGAAACAACTAAAGAAGAAGAAGTTGAAGAAGAAAGAAACTTGAAAGAATCGATAGAAGAGATTACCTCTTCTTCGACGCACCGCTTTTAAGATTCCTCTTAAGGCCATAGAGTTGGTCTTTTGAGAAGACCAAAACCTCCAGAATGTTTCTAGGGAAGTGGATAAGAGAAATGGTCAGGGTTTGGCTAAGCTTAAAGGCTCAAAGTCTTGTGAAGTGGAGAGGGAGGAGGTGCCCTTTTATAAGGGAGGAGAGGGGTACCTTTGGAAAGTGTGAATATATTATTTTATTATAAACTAATATTCGGTTTAAAAAGGTCCAAAAATAATTAAAGATGATGATAAGATGACTCATGGTCGAAATAAAATTATCCAATCAGAATCGGACATGTTTTGGATAATATTTTAATCATTATAATCTTATTTATTTAAATCATTTATTAATGAGGTAAATACTACATCATTATTGTGTCAAAAATAATTTAATTTATTTGATGTATAAAAATTATAAAAAAAATACCTATAGGTAGGAAATCTTTTTATCTTTCCAATGAATATTTTTAGTAGAAAACATAATTTAGATAGACCCTTATAAAAATTAATTACTAAAACATTTCTGTTAATGTCAATTTTTTCTTTACATTAAATTAATTAATCCAAATTGTCATTATCACTACCAAGTGGCTCAATGCAGTCCCAAAATCAAACCAAGGATTCCCATGGTTGTCCACTACTCATAAAATGAGGTTAGGACAAGTTTTAAGTTAATTTGGAATTATTATAATATTCTTTTCTCCTTGAATTATCCTATTTACCTTTAATCGCAGTGAATAAAAGTCAAAAGTTACAATTCACCAAAAATTATTTTCATATTATTGAACCAAATTTTACATCTTGATAACAACCATGTATTTCAGATTTTTGAAATTAAATTCACAGAATTTGAAAATTTTCATTTAAATGAAAGAGTCAGTTTTTCTAACAACCTCTAAGTAGTTTCACTATTCATCAAAAATTGATGTTTTTTAGAAAAATACCAAAACTTCAGCCTAGGATATATTTGATATTATGAATTCAAAAATGATTTCTATTTTTACAAATTAAAAAAATTGAAGTGTCGTTAATTAATTTTAAAATTAATTCCCGTTATCAAAACAAATAGCGTGTTTTTAAGAAACAATAACTATCAAAAGTTCAACACTTGTTTATGTCCAATTTCAAATTGAAATTAATTCAAATGGATAAAATTGGATTAAATGGTAAAAATATATTCTAATTACACTTTAAAACCAATTAAAAAGATAATTCAACCACATAAATTGATGCAATGAAAAAAGTTGTTTTTAAATAAAATATAGTGTCTTTTTACTATTCATTAAAATATGAAATTTATTAGAATAATATAAAAAAAATTCCAAAGTGAATTTTTATATCCTGATTTCAAGGAAGAATTTTATTTTGTCAAATTGAACTTATAAACATGTCAAAAACTTGATTTAAAGTGACTGTTCCATCACAAGATGGCAAAACTGTATTTTTTGAAAAATACTTATTTTACCCGAAAAATTTTGTTTATTCTCATACCATGTTCTAGAAAATGTGTAAGATGAATAATAATGTTATAAAATTCAAAATTCAGTTGATACTATTCATAACGGATAGTTCATGATAATATTATAACCATATATCATTGTTTAGTGAAACCTGGTATTGCGTACAACACGCGCTATTGAGGAAGGTCGTGATTGCATGTAATGCAAGCCAAGTCAGGGTTGCGTGTTGTGCAAGACTCCTTCATTGTTTCGTATAAATGAATCCAACCATATTTCATTGATACATATATATATATATATATATATATATATATACACTCAATGTTGCGTAGAATAACTACTATCAAACGAACATGAAATTGTGTGTAACATGATCCAAGAATAGTGTTGTGTATACTGTAAGCTAATACGGTGTTGTGTATAGCGCTAGGTAATCTTGGTGTAGCGTACAACAGAAGATATGAAAAAATAATATATCTCATAAAATCTCGGGGTGTTACAATATATTACTGGATGTGGTTGTGAGTTGGGAGTTTGTTTTGGGTTGGTATAGTAGTTTGGGTAGGATGACCTTGAAGAAGGACAGTGGTGATTGGTATGGGTAATTCTCTCAAAGTGTCTCGCTTAGTAACATGTAGAAAGTTTCACCCCATATTGATAGGTCATGGTACGATGTGTCTTTAATGTGAAGAGGCCTTAATTTATAAGGTCTCTTTGCCTTCTAAAATGTTTGTGACTATGTTACTTGTGGTTATATTGTGTGAGATGCCTAAGTAGTGATGGAATGATTAAATAATGGTTTAATAATGTTGGGAATGTCTTGGATTGGTTTGGTTATTGAGATGAAAGTGTTTAATTAAATATTTAATATAGGTTTGTGTGGTAAAATGTGGTTGATTCTAATTAATGAAAAAAATGGAATTGTTAAATGGAATTAGTTGGAAATGTGAAATGGGATTTGTGGATTATTTTTTAGTTTGATGAATTTAGAGGTGGCGGTAATATTTATGGTGTTTTGAGATGGTTTTTTTATTTATGAAGCCCTAGGATGGGTTGGAGTGTTTTATACTGTGCATATATTTGTATATTCTTGTGATTTTTATATGCACCCCACCCCTGTTGAGAACTATGTGTTGAACACCTACATCGTCGCATTGGGGTGGTTACCCAACATCCAATGAGGAGTACGGATGGCTAGGTACCCGCTCTTTTCTTCTCTCTCTTCCAGGTGAGGTAGGTATGGTAAAGGTTATGATGACTAGAGGTCTGTTAGTTATTTATATAGTGGTTGTGATAGACAAGGTGTTTACGAGTGAGGTTATTTGTGTTATCCTAGGTGTCTTCGAGGTGATATTTGATATTCTTTCCAAGGTTTCTTCAAGATGATATGTGATTAACTTTACCAGGTGTCTCTGAGTTTATATATTATGTGATGTGTTGTGAGGACTAGGTGTGTGAGGTAGGGTTGTGTTGTGATACCCATGTGTGTGTGGGTGGGATGTCTTGTGAGGACCAGTTGTGTGCGGTCGGGATATATTGTGAGGCCTAGGTGTGTGTGGGTGGAATGTGTTGTGACGCCCATGTGTGTGCAGGTAGGATGTGTTGTGAGGCCCAGGTGTGTGCATTCATGATGTTTTTTAGGCCCAAGTGTGTGTGGGTGGGATGTGATGTGGTATACAGAACGTATGGTAGCGCCATGATGTATGATGTTGGGTGAGGGCTACATACCAGTGGGAAAGTGGTACAGGGTACTCTATCATCGATGTGATTTAAATTATATTGTATAGAATGGCTTGTGTTACTTGGGTAGCATGACTTGGTGATGGTGGGATCATAGTATACCTTTTTAGGTGTTTTTTGGTTTTATCATTTTCTCACATGAGCATTAATATGCTTTTAACAAGTGCATGAGAGACTTTGGTTTTCTTACTAAGTATACTTGTATGATCACCCTACATATGAAAATTTGTATTCAGGTTTCCATGAGGATTAAGTGGGTTGTGCAAGAATTTTCTAACTCTGATATTGATATTTTATTATTCTTCTCTTTAATTTTTGGTATTTAATTTAGACAATTTTTTATTTCTATATATTCTATTTTTACACATTCATTGCAGAATGGTTTGGGTTTCTCTTAGAAATATATTCCTTAGAGTTTTTTTTGGATGATTCTTTCTATCTCATGATCTTATTTATTATAAAGTATAATGCCTCTTATATTGTGAGATTTGTACACCCTTGGTTTTAATCACCAACCTAGGTCCTACTGGAGGTGGTACTTAGGGGTCATTATATCTCTATCCTCAATATGGTAACTTTTTAGGGAGGGGGTTGTCACACTCTTCTTCTTTGAAAGTTTTGGGAAGATTAATTAGTTCCTCACATTTATTATATAAGTTATCTATTTCATATTGATCTCCCACATGTATCTCATCTGTAAATTCCTTGTCATATATTTTTCCTTGAAATTGTTGAGTGAGGATGAATAAATATTCAAGTACCTCCATTTTCACCTCTTTAGTTTCCCTGATTTCAATGATGAGTGGTGAAATTTCTTCCACCACTAACTCAGTTCATGCTCCAAATTAGGGTCGCGTTTCTCCATTAATTCATGAATATATTCAAATCCTATTTCCAATTTTCTCCCCAAGTCATCTAGAGTATCAATGACCATTTACACTAGACCATTTAGATTACTATAATCAACATCTTGTTCTTTCACCTGTGATTAATTGTTCCACGAATTGCGAAAAATAATTTGAAAACATCATGGGAAAAGAATATTTTTTTTGATTTTATTTGTAAAGAAAACTAAGAAAAATATTTACAAAATTGTGAATTATAAAAATTAATCTTAATAATTGTTTATCACCCAAGGAATGGTGCTAGTTTTGATGTAAGGCTATCATAGGGTATGGAAAAGGCAATTATTTTTCTTAATTAAGTATATAGGATAACGACGGTCATCTCACTTGAGGAGTATTATAGTCGGTTAAATCACTAATTTTTAATTCACATAATATAATTCTTTTTTGGTTTTTAATAATTTATAAAAATTAAGGTAATGGGGTTTTTATGGAAAACAATAAATTAAAATAATTCAATGAAAAATTGAAATATAAATGCACATGCACACAAAATTAAATTAGAGAAGAAAGGTCTTGGACTAAGGTTTGATAACATAGGTTCATTAATTATTTATTTTTCATTTAAATTAAATTTGATCATTAATTTTATGAAAACACATTAATGAATTTATTTACTTATATTAATTGAGTTTGTGATTTTATCATGCCTTTGGTACACCAAGATACACCTCCTCTAATAGTCAAATTAGATAACACCTCAATAGATATTATTATTCTAAAGAGACTCAGCTCCACTGTATCTCATTTCAACCCTTAAGGAAACTTCAACTCCACCGTATAAAAGGTTTACATAAGAGAAGTGACGATAAAATAATGAATCAAAGAAAATGAATATATTTGAAAAAAAATTCCTGGTGGACGACCACCACACCCATGCAATACTCTTGTATCCACTTCAAAAATATTTAAATCATGTTGCATTAAAGAATAGTTAAAAATAACACCATGAAAACTCTCTCAGGTAAGATCCTTGGGTTAGTCACTTTCCATCGAAAAGTGAAAATAGATCATGGTGTGAGATAGAATAGCAAAATTATATTAGGATTAGAAGATAAAAATGGTTGGAAGAGGAAAATATAAACACTTTAATAAAAAAATAGCATGTGGTACATGTGAAAATAAAACAAAAGTAAAAGAAATAAAAATACAAAATCATGGATGTCATCTCAGGTTCCCTCCCCAATCAATAATATTTTCAATCTTTCCCCATCCTCTTATTTATAAAAATGCAATATTTATTGGGGTGTCATAATGTACCATTTAATTTGTTTCGATGCATAATGGTCAACAACGGTTGAAATTTCAGTTCCAGAATATGTCTTTAAAAATATCGCATGTCTAAACCCCGTGTTTTCACAAAATTAGTGAACTATTTCTTCTATAAATTTGATAAAAAAAATTGTGTTTTTTCCCTCGAAATTTTAGCTCCATCCTCCATTTTTAGAAGAATTTATGGCCAATTTACTCCAAGATATTATTCTGGATGAATGCTTCTAGAATATTTGTTCAAAGATGAGCATTTAATTGACCCTTAATGAGTAAAAACTCCTCCAAATTGGATAGATAAATGTTCTATGAGTTCGCTTCCATATGACACTATAATCTCCATAATTGGAGGTGTATAGCCTTATTTATGCCTCATTTTCAGAGGTGGGGTCCACCATGTACACTTGAACAATATGTCAAATTGATTGACTTTTTCATGCCTCTAGATGTTTGAATCTTCTCTTGGTATAGATAAAAAAGTTTAATCCAATAAATCAATAAATCCTAAAAAAATATTCACTCAAATTGGTATAATATTTTAAAAGTTATTTCCAAAATACCATAGTAATTAAAATCTTCTAAAATTTCAAAATTAAGAAATTTTCACATTTTAGTCCAAAACACACCATAAATAAAAAATTGCTAAAAATAAACACAAATCGATAAATTTTTAGGGTTTAAATAATTTTAATACTTATAAAATATTAGTAAATTAATAGCTTTATGAGTGATTTTCATTTACAATTTCAATTCCTTGTATTTTAGATGTTAATGTTGTTAAATGGATTCTAAATTTTTATTAAACACAATGAAATAATGTAAGAGGTTATATACTGTATTTTGGTTAAAAATATTACCATAAAAATAATTAAATCATGTAAAAAGGGTAAAGAGAAATGGAAAAAATTTTGAAAATATAAATTTATATTTAAAAAACATATAAGTCCTTTGATATATGTGGTAGACTATCATAAAAATATGAAAAATATTTACTCACCTAAATATCTTGTGATTTAATCACTACACTTCACCTAACTTAATTTAACAAATAAATATGACTCGTTTTTGTCAAAAATAGGTCCTCTCATCTATTCTATCCAATTCAAATATATCATTAGATTTTATATTAAATATTTTACTACCAGATATTTCACTCGATATTTTCCATAAATAATTATTATTTCAATAGAAATACTTTAATGAAAACCCCAATTAAAATTAAAATCCTTTATATATTTTTAATATTAAATATGAACATAAAATGTTTTTCATTAAATTAGTTTGTTTAAATTGAAGTAACCATACTAAAATATCAGTGAAGAAAGTAGGAAAAAATGAATTATAGAAGGATAATTATTCTTTATAAAGCACATTTATCTGTAATTTGAAGGTAATTTTCTTCACTGGGGTTATATATTAACTAATCCCAATCTAAACTCGAGCAATTACGGTTTAGAAAACCGTATACTAGATAATTTCACACTCATATAAATTTCCCAAAGGTCCATAGTAGTTGAACCACCACCCAAAACTAAAACTATATCTTATAAAATGCTTAGGTCTTAAACATATATCATAAGGGGTTATGAAATTATAAATTCATATTGTATTAAAATGAAAAAATATATATATATATATATATATTATGAATTTATATACTCCTCATTAAGTCATTTTTTCTAAATTAACTTTATGTATGAACATATATTTTTAAGCAATGTGAATTTTAATTCAAGGAAGTATGTTTATTTTAATTTAATAGTAATAAGGTATATTTTAACTAGATTAATTAGTAATTTTTTTAAAAAAAGTTATTATACCAAATTTTGTTTTTCTAAAAAAAAGTTCTTTGGAGACATTTTTTTAGTTAAAAAAGTATAAACTTTATGATTTTAAATTTTAAAAATTAGAATCATTTTTCGGTTTATCATAGTCATAATATCTAAAGATTAATTTTTAGGTTTTCTTGAAAATAATTACTTTTTAGATAAATTGTGAAAATACTGATTTATTAATATCATCACTTCTATAAATTTATTTTTATTATATAAATAACTTGAAAAAATTTTCTACCATATTATTATTAAATTATATTTTATAATTTAGAATAAATTATTTTTAAATCCTATTTTAAATTTATAATCTGATGCTCAACATTTTGAAAATATATGTTGTTTTTTAATGACAATTTTTTTCCTAATGTTATGTTTTATTAAATAAAAAATTAGAAATTAAGTTCTTTATTCATTTAGCATTCAAATAAATACCATTTTAATGATAATAATTATTTTAAATTCATTTGAGTAAATATTATTGATAATTATACCCTGATCATAAATATTTTTTCTCAAAAATAAACTTTTCCAAAAAAAATTGGTTTTTGCACAGTACAGGAGCTTGTGTTAAAATTAATTTTATACACACAAAGGATTTTTATTTGATAAAATTTTATTTAATATTTATAATTTTGGGTTTCAAGTTATATATTAAGGATCATTCTTTTCTTAATTGATAAATTTCCTATATAAAAACTAATTACCGTAGTGAAAACTAAAAGGGTCAAAGTTAATGTCCTTTGAGGTAAAGAGAACAACATGTTTGAAACATGTTTATTTTTGAATGGTTGAGGATTATATCAACCTTATATTCCATGTACTCTAATATTTTTTTAATTTTGGAGGCACCTGGTTGGAGAGTGACTTCCCATTATTGGATTATTTTGGTAATTTACAAATATTCCACACCTTTTCACTTATAAAAGGGGAACTCCTCTCTACACTTCCCCTCACACCAAAACCCATAAATTTCAAACACAATTATACCCAATAATATAATAAAAACTATTATCCACCTTAACAAGGTTTTTTTCTTCTCCAAAGTCCACCCCTCATTGGATTAATCCTCTTTGTAAAGGTGATAATTCAAGATGTGAGGTATAAGTTCATAAACCACACCTTGTTTTTCTATTTATTTATAAACTTTAATTCTTCCTCAAATTTAATTTATCCATATTAAAATTATAAAATAAGTATAATTATTATACAATTATTTTATTATAATTTTGGTACACTCATTATCCACCATCCCTTTTCCATTAAGAAAAATTAAAACATGAGTCCTATGTTGTGCGGACTGTTGCCTCTATGATACATGATTATTTTCATTTTCCTTAACCACATTAATAGGATAGTAAAAATTATTAATTTAATATATATAATTATTATATTAATGAGAAATTTTTTATTTTTAAATGATAAACCAAATTACTCTTTTCCCTCATTTGATTTAAAATGAAATCATCAACCATGCATACATGTGGACTACCGTGCCCATGGGACGATTGATTTCCATTTTATAATTTCATCACTAATTTACATATATATTCATGATAATGTATTTATTGGATAAATATGATTTTTATTATATAATTAAGGATATGGTATAAAATATTGGAAAATTATAAATGATGTGATCAATAAATGATTATCTTAAATTCAATCATTTAAAATAAGCAGAATAAAAGGAAAATCATTAATTTAAAATTATGTAATATTTTGATATCCATTACATATTATTATTTTTCATTACTAATTATGATATATGGAACTAATAAACACTAAATTATATCATTATATTACTGGTTTAATAATATTACTACTAAATCAATTCATAATCATCAATAATCTGGGTATGTTCATGATTGGGTCAGTTTGAAAACCAACCTGAACAATGATATAAAATTATATCATGGATGATGATGAAAAAATTATTTACAGTATAATATTATATAAATATGTAAGTAATAATTTATTTTTTTGTTCTATAAAAGATACATCAACATTTAACTCATTAATTTAGAAAACATCCTTCATTTGTTTAAAATCACTAAAAAATATTAGATATCAATTTCACCTTATAGGATAAAGAAAAAAATACTCATGAAATAAAATTTATACATAATAAATCATTATAATTCATCAATTTTATAAAAATTATTGAATTTTGTGAATTATTAAATTACGTGGATGTCATCAATCATAATAAATGGGGCCTTTTTCATTTACCAACAAGCCTCTTCATTTGGCCAACCCTTTGGTATTCCCACTGTTAGATTTGGTTTGTTGTAATTGATATTGACCGTTGGATCAACCTTTTGTAATCTATAAATATGGTGGTATGATAATGGAAATGGTGATTTTGTGTGGCCATATACTTGTGTTCTATCTTTCTTGTTCTATAGTGATTGAGATGTTTTACTTCGCCATCATTGTCCCGAGCAATCAACGTCATCATGCGTTTTCGCTTCTCTTCACCTTCAAACGAAGAATTTCACAACACGTTATCAGCACGACTGCTCTGCGAAATAAAAAAGATGAACCTTGATGCAAACGGCCTCGGTGAAGCAATTAAAGTAGGCAATCATGCTTCCGCTCAAGACCGTGCCCGAGCCCTAATATTCCTCCGCCATCACCTCCATGAGGATTTGAAAAATGAGTAACTCATGGTGAAAGATCCTTTGGTGCTGTGGTAGAATCTCAAGGAGAGGTATGATCACCTTCGACTTGTAATACTACCAAAAGCAAGGTTGGAATGGAGCCATTTGCAATTCCAAGATTATAAATCGGTAAGTGAGTACAATTCTGCAATGTTTAAAATAACATCGCACCTCAAATTATGCAGAGATACTATCACTGATACCGATATGTTGGAAAGAACATATTCTAATTTCAATGCCTCAAATATCATTCTGCAACAACAATATCGTGAGAAAGGTATTACAAAATATTCTGAATTACTTTCTTGCCTTCTTGTTGTTGAACAAAATAATGAACTCCTGATGAGAAATCATGAATCCCAACCTATTGGTGCGACTCCATTCCCTGAAGCAAATGAGACTACTTTTAATCAAGTTCATGGGAAGAACCGACGTAATCGAGGCTGAGGAAAGTCATTTGCTCGAGGTGGTCATACACCAAATGAGAAGAGGAAGGGGAACCACCAGAAGTGGTCCAATGACGAACAACCACAAATGAAGAAAGCTAAGAGTGATGAAAGTAACTGCTTTCGATGTGACATGAAAGGGAATTGGTCGCGTAACTGTCGTACGCCAAAACGTTTTGTCGATCTTTATCAACAATCTATCAAAGGAAAGGAAAAGAATGCTGAAGCGAATTTTGCTGACTAGGCTTTGAAATATGATGATGATATTACAAACTTTGATATTTCCGACTATTTTTCACACCCTAAAGGTGATGAGCATATTGATCAAGCATGAATTCTCATGACGGAATAAAAGTTTGATTTTTGGTTTTTGTATGTTTGTGGTTGAAATAAACAATGATTTTATGGTTTTGTAATATTTTTAAATATTTCATGTTTGATTTTGGATTCTTTTATTTTATTACTTATATGCATGTTTATTTTCATTACTATAAATTTATGATATAAATTGGTCCGTTGGGAATAATTTTCATGATAAAGATATTTGTCTCGTTGACAGCGCAAAGACGCACACAATTCTTAAACATGAGAAATATTTTATCACCATTAAAATGGGTAGTGCTCATGTGTGTACTTTAACCGGTAGTGCGCAATTATGATAAACAATGCTTTGTTTTCTCCCAATTCTTGACACAATTTGATAAGTTTTAAAGATATTCGTAATAATGGATATCACATCGAGACAATGGTTGAAGGAGGTGCTGAATACCTCTACATAACAAGCATTAAAAATGAGCACAAATTGATTCAAGAAAAGCTTTTGAGACTTCCGTCCAGATTGTACTTTGTCAATATTTGTACAATTGAATCAAACATGGTAAACCAGAAGTTTACCAACCATGGTATATTTATTGTATGGCATGACTGTTTGGGTCATCCTGGATCAATAATGATGAGGAAAATAATAAAATGTACTCATGGTCATCCATTTGTCGATAAAAGGGTTATTACGCCCCATGATTTTTTGTGTGCTGCTTGTTCTCAAGGAAAATTAATCATAAGACCATCACCATCAAAGATCGGGATTGAATCCCGATGTTCATAGACCGAATTCATGGTGATATATGTGGACCAATTCATCCACCATGTGGACCATTCAGATATTTTATGATCATGATTGATGCATCAACTCGATGGTCCCATGTGTGTTTATTGTCCACTCGCAACCAGGCGTTTGCAAAATTACTTGCCCAAATAATAAGGTTAAGGGAGCAATTCCATGATTATTCAATCAAGCATATTAGGGTTGACAATTCTGGTGAATATTCATTACATGCTTTTAATAATTATTGCATGTCATTGGGAATAAGTGTTAAGCATCCTGTAGCTCATGTTCATACACAAAATGGTCTAGCTGAATCATTTATAAAGTGATTACTTTTTATCGCTAGACTATTACTTATGAAAACTAAATTTCCCATTTCAGCATGGGGACATGAAATTATTCATGCAACAGAACTGCTTTAAATAAGGCCATCAAGCTATCATGATTATTCCCCTTTGCAATTAGCTTGTGGTCATGAACCAAATATTTCACACTTAAGGATATTTGGTAGTGCTGTATATGTTCCTGTAGCACCCCCGCATCGAACAAAAATGGCACCCCAAAGGAGATTGGGGATATATGTTGGTTTTGAATCTCCCTCGATCATTAAATATCTTGAGATTATGACAGGAGATTTATTCACAGCAAGATTCGCTGATTTTCATTTTGATGAAAAATTATTTCCAACACTCAAAGGGGAAATCAATCGACTTCAAAAGAAATATCATGGAAATCAACTTCATTATTACTCCTTGATCCTCATACAAATACGAGTGAAATTGAAGTTAAAAAGATCATTAATTTGAAAAATTTATCAAGTCAATTTCCTGATGCTTTCAATGATTTAAAACGGGTTACAAAATCATATATACCTACTGTGAATGCACCGGTAAGAATTGATGTCCCAGAAGGACAATCTGATAGTATTGCCAACAATGCTTCCAACCCCCGCCTGAAGCGTGGAATACCACTTGGTTCAAAAGATAAAAATCCCCGTCAAAGAAAGGGGGAACAACCTATGTTGGTTGAAGATATGAATGAATTTGAAGATAATTTACCAGAAGTACATGAACATGATCAAGAAGAAATTTCAATAAATTTCACAAACACTGGAAGATGTTGGAACCGAGTGGAGACCATTGTTGATAACACTTTTTCATACAATGTAGAACTTGAAATTATGGATGAGGATCAAGAACCTAAAACTGTTAATGAATGTCATGAAAGGAAAGATTGGGATCAATGGAATGTTGCAATCCAATCTGAGCTAGACTCACTTGCTAAACGTGAGGTTTTTGGGTCGATCATGAAAACCCCTGAAGGGATTAAGCCTGTTGGATACAAATGGGTATTTGTGAGAAAAAGAAATGAAAATAATGAAGTCGTGAGATATAAAGCAAGACTGGTTGCTCAAGGCTTCTCACAAAAACCTGGGATTGATTATGATGAAACATACTCTCCTTTAATGGATGCAATAACCTTTCGGTACCTCATGACGTTTGTTGTACATGAGCAACTTCAATTACGCCTGATGGACATAGTGACTGCATATCTTTATAGTGATATTGATAATGATGTTTACATGAAAATCCCTGAAGGATTCAATTTTCCAGCACAATATCCTGGATCTCGAGATCATTATTCAGTTAAGCTGAATAAATCATTATATGGATTAAAGCAGTCAGGGCGTATGTGGTATAACCGTCTGAGTAAATATTTGATGAAGGAAGGTTATAAAAATGATCCAATTTGTCCATGTGTCTTCATTAAGAAGATTGGATCTGAATTTGTGATCATTTCAGTATATGTTGATGATTTAAATATGATTGGGACTAATGATGAACTTTCCAAAGCAGTGGAATATCTGAAGAAAGAATTTGAAATGAAAGACTTTGGAAAGACAAAGTTATGCCTTGGATTACAAATTGAGCATCTTAAGGATGGCATTTTTGTTCATCAATCGCGTTATATTGCTAAAGTCCTACAAAGATTTAACATGAATGAATCGCATCCATTAATTACACCAATGGTTATACGATCTCTTGATCGTGATAATAATCCTTTTAAACCACAAGTGGATGATGAAGAACTAATTGGTCCTGAAGTACCATATCTGAGTGCTATAAGAGCACTGATGTACCTGGCAAATAATACAAGACCTGATATATCATTATCTGTGAATTTATTGGAAAGATATAGTTCTTCTCCTACTCGTCGGCATTGTAATGGTATCAAACATGTATTAAGATACCTTCAAGGGTCAAAGGATTGAGGGATAATTTATTCCAAATCCTCAGAACTGAAGTTGGATAGTTATGCTGATGATGGATACTTGTCTGATCCACAAAAAGCAATATCTCAAACTGGATATGTGTTTACATATGGTGGAACTGCTATTTCTTGGCATTCTACAAAACAAACAATTACTGTGACTTCTTCCAACCATGCTGAGTTGATTGCTATTTATGAAGCAAGTCGAGAATGTGTTTGGTTGAGATTAGTGATAAATCATATTCTAAATTGTTGTGGATTAGATATGAATAATAATATTCCCTCCATATTATATGAAGATAATACTGCTTGCATAGCACAGTTGCAAGGTGGGTTTATTAAAGGTGACAGAACAAAACATATCTTACCAAAATTCTTTTTCACCCATGACCTTCAAAAGAATGGTGAGATTGATGTCTAGCAAATAAGGTCTTGTGAAAATCTCGCATATTTTTTCACAAAGTCATTGCCAACTTCAACATTTGAGAAATTGATTTATAAAATTGGAATGCGAAGACTGAAAAGTCTTTCATGATTTTGTGAGGGGGGGTTGGGAATGCTGTACTCTTTTTCCCTTAATCATTTTTTCCCACTGGGTTTTCTGATAAGGTTTTTAATGAGGCAGCATAGCATGGAATCATTTTAATTTGGCTTCAATTGTTTTTCCCACAGGGTTTTTTTTAGGGAAGATTTATATTAGATTCTATGGGATTATGACATCCAAGGGGGAGTGTTTTGAATTATAAAATTATGTGGATGTCATCAATCATAATAAATGGGGCCTTTTTCATTTCCCAACAAGCCTCTTCATTTGGCCAACCCTTTGGTATTCCCACTGTTAGATTTGGTTTGTTGTAATTGATATTGACCATTGGATCAACCATTTGTAATCTATAAATATGGTGGTATGATAATGAAAATGGTGATTTTGTGTGACCATATACTTGTGTTCTATCTTTCTTGTTCTATTGTGATTGAGACGTTTTACTTCGCCATCATTGTCCCGAGCAATCGACATCGTCATACTTTTTCGCTTCGCTTCACCTTCAAACGACGAATTTCACAACATTGAACTATTAATGATGAAATTTTAAATATGAACAAATACTGACAATAAGTCAATGAAACTTCTATAAACGGATAAAACTATAAACACCAGTTATGGGAAAATAGAAAAAAAAACTAACTAATATACATATAGAAATGATTATAAATAGAAATTATAAATATTATTAGGTATGGATTGAGTTTAAAAATGGTTTATTAGGATATTTATATTTTTTTAGCATATTAGATCACATCCTAATAAGTAGGGAAACAAGGTAAGGGTTTCTCTATCTCAAATTTGAACCACATGAGACATGTTTAATACATACATCTATTTTTTCAATAGTGTAAATATTTCCATAATGTCATTATGTATCAATATTATATTATATTTTATGATATTAAATATTCATTTTAAATTTATACCACTCATAGGGTTTTAATTAAAATTTTACAAATACTATCAGGGGTTTTTTTTACTCAAATATTTTCTTTCATTAATAATCACTCCTATTTGAATATAAATTTTCAAAATTGATCTATTATATACTAGTAAAATGTTATTTTGTATTTACACATTATTTTATGGTGAAAATATTTTCCACAATAAATTATTATTCTTTGATGATTCTATTGTTTCATTAAAATATATTTTTGATCAGAATATTTTCTATGTCTTTTAATGTAGTTTTCTTAAATATCGATGTTTTTAATTCCCACCAATGTTATCCTTTCCCTAGTGGAACTAAAATTATTTTGATATATAATTATAATTTTATAATATTTTATTCATTTTGAAACAAATGTTTCTCCATATTTCTAATGATGTTCATTTTCAATAAGGTTATTTAAAAATGTTTAAAAAAATCAATCCTTCAAAAATAAAATGTTTTACCATCCACTACATATTTTCTTTTCATAAAATTTATGTATTTATCCAGTTTCCATTATTAAATATTATTTTTAGAAGTAAATATTATCGAAATAATTTGACATCCAATTTTTTTAAACTATATGTATTTTTAAATTTTCATTATTTAAGATTATTTTTAAAATTAAAAGTTTTAAAATAATTTTCATTTTCTATTTTTGAAAACATTATATCTTTTTATGTCTTCATTTAAAATTAATATTTTTAAATAAAAGTTATCATATTATTTAAATTCTCTATTATAAAGCCTTATATATTTTAAATTATATTTTATTTTTAACTCTTTATAATAATCTTTTCAAAAATTATTAACTTTCCATTATCAAAAATGTGTTTTGAAAGAAATTTACAGGTTATATTTTATAACAATGTTCAAAAAGATTTTGTGAAAAATTTTATACTTTCAATTTAATTTTTCCTCCAAGGATTATCTCCAATGAAGTGATTGTTTTATCATCCTCTACATGTTATTATGTTTTGATACCTTTTATGAAATAACATTTTGATATCCTATTATTTATAATGTTTATTTCATGTGATAAGTTTAAGAAACTAATTCATTTTTTCACAAGTTATTTAAGTTATGATAATGATTCATTTTAAGTGGAACACATATATATGGATGATGATGAGTGGGGTCCCATATCAACCTCCAATGCATTGTTTAATTTTATATCACATGAGATAGTTAGACATGGAAATAATGATTTTTTACAAAACTATGGGAATGGTGGGTTTTCTCACATTTTTAGGTCTAGACATAATGAGTTTGTTCAAATGGGAAAGGGAATACTCCATTTTATCACACATGATTTACAATATTAATAGTTGTACCAAATTACCATGTTTTTTATCAAGTTATAACAATTTTATAAGATTAATTTAATTTCCATGAAATTTCATGTTTTCATGATCATGCCTTTTTTAATGTAATCTACACTTTTATATCATGCACCCATGTTTTATAGTTATTAATATGTGTTTTAATACATGTCAAAAATTTTATTTTTCATCAATGATATTTTAATGATCTAATGTTTCCACATTATGATTTATGATTATAATACAAGGTATTATGATATTTTATCAGGATATTTATTTCTTTATCATATTATTCTTCGTTCTTATGATCCAGTACTTTATGATATGCCTTTTCCTTTACTTAGCATTTAATCTCACCCATTTCGTATTTTCCTATCCCACAGGTTATGGATATGGTTGTATCATGTGATATTTCTTGAAAGGATCTAGATTAGTACGATTATGTATCAAATTTTTCAGGTGTTGTAAATAAAATATGTTTACATGGCTAATATTAAAGACACTAAATCTTTTGTTCATTAGGTTATACGACTATTTATGAGATGTAAAAAAATCATGAAATTAATAAACTATTTATTTTATGTTTAGTTTGGGTATTTACAAAATCCTTAGTAGACTATCTTCCCCCAATGACCCCTCTCACATTGGGTATACTTTGGTAATAAAGAGTCATAAGTCCTTTGTTCTAAAGTAAGACATTGTGAGAACGTTCAGTTATATAAAATTAACGAGTTATTACTTATCTTATTCACTTTTCCTATCATCTCCAATCTTCCAAAATCTCATTCAATACTGTAATGATTTAATATTAAAATAATTATTACTCTATAAAATTTATATTAAAACCATATTAATCTATACTATTATTAATTTTTTTATAACATGTTATTGTTTGGGTCAGTTTTACAACTTACATGAATAGTGATATAATATTTTCATCATGAATGAACAAGAAAACATAAATTATATTAATATATTGTATTAATAAAGATTTTAATTTATGTTTTCAATTATGTAATTTTTATTTGTATATGTATTTTTCATAATTAAATAAAATATTTTTAAGGAATCATTATTCCCAAAAGAAGGAAAATTTTTATCCTTTTTTATGAATTATCACCATAAATTATATTAAATGAACATGAGACTTAAAAAATATATTAAAAATCAATATTATACCCAATAAAATTCTATATTTTATTTACTCCATAGAAATTAGCAAGGACTGAGACCTCTATGTTTAATAATTCACTGGATAAAAAAAACCATTAAAACCCAATTATTAATTTTAATAGTTAATGACTAATAAATTGGTAAAAAGGAAAAAATAGATTTTATTAAATAAAATTAATGTAAATAATTTTATGACATAGATTTATAATAAAATTAAATTGATTATATAGGTGAATAGAGTCTTTCTAACCAATCATTCGTCCATGTAAATGATTTTTAATCACAATTTTTATTCATTGAGAAATGTTTCATATTATGAACCTATTTATATTTATATGATGTATATACATATTACTTTATATGTTTTGTCATAGTTTTATTTTTATTCAGGTTATTTATTGTTCTATTTAAATTTATCTCTTTCATTTTCAATCATACTATTCATTACCAAGCTGAAATGGTTTTTATTTTCTCAGACTCCTATTTTTGTGTCAAATATATTATTTTATTACTATATTATTATAAGTTTTATATATTTTATCCATCATATATATAATTTTATTTATTTATTTTTTTCTTTTTAAATTAAATTTTTTTATCAAAAAATTAATCTTTTATTTAATTAGTACTTGATAAAAATGTGATGTTGTTATAAATAATTCTCATTTTCAATATTTTATATTCATTATAATATTACATATACCCAAAAAAAGACATCAATATTTTTAAATATAGATATTCATTCTATTAATTTACTTTAATATTTTCCTTTATTCATTTTCAAGAGTAAATCTTATAACACCTTTATCGATGTGGTTTATTTAAAATGTAATGAATTCTTTGAAATTTATTAATTCCTACAACTATATATTTTATATCTTATATTAAAAATTATTTGATTTTACATTTATAAATTTTTCTAGGTTTTATTAATGGGGAATATTTTTTAAATAATGTTTTAAAAAGTCTTTTTGTCCCATATTCAAAATTTATTTGGAAAAAAAGACTTAATTGTTATGAAAATTATGAAAAAGTTTTATAAATAAATATTTCAATGATTTTATTTATTTTTCATATAACTCTAAACTATTTATAATAAATTGATTTCTGTTTCATTTATCACCATCTAAATTCTCTTATATTATATTTATTTTAGGTGATTGAATTTTTGGTATCAACCATTCCAATTCATGAGTTCTTGTTGTGATATATACTATTTGAAATATTATGTAACCCATTTCATATCCATGGGTTAACAATGATTTGATGTATAATTGATTTTACATGTTACAAATATGTATGGTATATCATTATTTGATGGGTGGTTCTACTATATAACTCTAATCTAATGGTTATTTATTTATATCTCATGAGATTACTAGGGTACACGAGTAGTTATTCTTGATCAACTATGTTATGGGACATGAGTTATGATGCAGGATCCACTATTTTATGGCATACAAGTAGTGACACCCAATCTACTATTTTAGGATTTTATTCTTATGTTTGTGTCACATTCCAATGTTATTCTTCATTTACGATGATTATTATCTCATTTTTTCACATTATTATTCCATGGTATTTTTATAATTTAACAGTGATCCTTTTGAGGTTATGTGTCTTTATAACATGATGTATGATATTCTATCATGCCTTAATATTATCTCGTATTACCCCATATCATTTTAAATCAAGATTATGTCCAATTTTCATGTTTTCTATAATGTTAATGACTTAATCCTATATGGATCATTAATATGTTTTTCAATTACTAATAATTTGATCTCACTCATTATATTTCACAACTCCATAAAAAATTATATAAATGAATGTGACTTGGAGTGTATCTTCTGTAGAGATTTATTTTGGAGATTTTGAATAACTATTTTATGTTAGGCTCGGCTATGAAAATAATTTTCTACCCAAGTTGTTAATTTTATCCTAAGGAGGAAATATGGTGAAGTAATTTTTGATGGATCAAGTAGTGTTGGTGGAGTAGTAGAAACCAAGACCTAGGATTCTAGAGATTTAGAAACCAGATGTTATCAAAACTTGGTGAATATATAATTCCATCATATGATATAGTTTAATAATGATATTTTACATCACATCTAGAAGGTGCAATCTAAATGTACCCCTTATCACTTAGTTTGGAGGTGGTATGGGGAAAAGGAAAGTCATAGTAGATTCATCAGGTGAGGTCTTTGAAACATGCATAGTGGATTAGTCTAAGGAGTTTATGTGATGAAATTATTTGTCCAAATAAAGGGTTTCTATATAGAAAATGATTCAGGTGGAATTCACCCAATGAATATTGGCAAGAAGCGACTATCTGAAGAATAGGGTGAACCCTAGTACAAATAATAGGGTGGATCATTTTTATTAATTGTTTTCCCAGCCATTGAAGTTATATTCTATTTACATGAGTAAAATAAATATCATGTTTCACTCATTTATTTGGATACAGTTTTTAACACTATAAAACATTTGTTTATTATCTTCCATTGATTTATTTATGTCATTATTTAGTTATTCTCTATGTGTTTTTGAGAGTGTGTGCATTGTGGTGTACCAATTTCTATGAATTATCTTCCAAGTTCTATTAATTATAGCATAAACACATTTTCCAACACTTTTTTAAACTATATAGGTTCTATTGGATATCATCTAGTGGGTTAATGTTAAGATATACATGATCCCAAAACTTATTATCAATTCCTTTGATGGAGTGTTTTGTAAAATAAATCCCTGGTGAAGTTGTTTCCATGCATGGTATAATAACATCATTATAACCTAATCCATATTAGATAATATTAGTAAGAAATTTCATGTCCCTATTTTACATTTTATAGAAGATAGTAAGTGTTCAAAGTTTGTAAAGTAATATCATTTTGATACGGTAAGGTCTGGGTGGATAGTCCAGAAAAAATATCTTTTGCGGTTTGGAAAATGATGATGGAGGATATCATACTATAAATGGAACGTGTTCTTCCATTGAGGGGTAAATATCCAGAACTAATGGAAAAGGAATATTTTTCGAGGTTTAATATGAAAGTATTGGGGATGATATGAATTTTATTATCTTGAAATATGTCTTTTATTAACTGGGAAGTGAAGATTGCACCAGAAATTATGAATACCCTTGCTAAAATGTATGAGAAACCCAGAGTGATAAACAAAATTATTCTTGATAAGGATACTATTCAACATGATGATCTCTGAAGGAAGGTATATTGATGATCATATTAATGAATTTAGTATTATAATAAGTCAATTATAATCAAAAATTGAAATTATTCGATCTGGAATGGAAACTATTCTCACTCTCATTGCTCCTTGAATCTTAGGATGTGATGTTCACCACTATAAGTAACTAAATCTAAAAGAATATCCTCAGGTTTACATATTCCATAGACCTAATCTTGAACAAGTAGCTTCTTAATATAGATATCCAAACACCTTATTTAAATTAACATAGTTTATAATGAAGAGGGTCGCTTGTAACTTGGAAATTATAGAATAAATTTAGAGGGAAAATAAAATGTAGTATCATCTTAATGTAAGGGGGAACCATGAACAACAATTTTGGAAATAAATTTCACCTCAACAAGGATTTTAGTGGGTACATGGTAAACTATGGAAGATGCACTTTTGGAAGTTGATCAATGAATCCTGTTATGGGAGATGGGAGTTGATTACACTAATGTGTTTCTATTTCAGTTGAGTCTTAGGTGATAGATTCTAAAGTTCATTTCACTCAACATCCAGTAGAGGAAGTAATAAAATTATATTTCAAAAAGATTAATTAGGATACATCAGGTGGATGATAAATTACCTATAATATTTTTCAAGTGAGATGTTTCTATCCAGATAAGTAACATGAGATTTACAATTTTTCATTATGTGCAGTACATCCCAAGATTAGAGAAAAGAACCAAATTTTCCCTAGATATTTTAATGATGCAGGTTTTTATATAACATTCATGGATGGAGCCTATATTTAATTGGATTCCAAGGTTTTATAAAAATGAGTGAAGGAAAAAATAGTATACCTCTTTAGAGTTCTAGAAAGTTTAATGAATGCCAGGTAATTAATTTCCAATAAGTTTATGGTATGACAATCTACCCTTAGTAATATAGGGATAAAAGTCATAGCTACTAAAGGGTTGCTAAATTTTGGAGTCATGGAGTACAGATCATGAAATGAATGTATTCTAAGGAATTATTATAAGTTGTCCTTCTAAAAGGAATGTAAGGCACCAAATATTTGGAAGTTAGATTGGTGTATATAGTAGTATGGGAACCATCTCTTTTTTTTCTTACAGGGGATCACTCTATTATATCACATTGATCTATGATGAAACAAGGAAATAATATATTCTATTTCTAAAGTAAAAGTTTCAAATATTCAAAATAATTGTTTAGTGGAGGTCTATGGTGTAAAATATCATCGATTTCAAGTTAAAGTTCAAGAGGTATGATAATGGTGGGGAGTACAAAAATAAAGAATTTCAATGATTCTACAGATAGAATGTTATATAGTTTGATAAGACAATACTAGGTACATCATAACATAATGTACTCTTAATAATGATAAACCAAACATTATTTGAATGGTAAGGGAGTATGAGAATTTACATGAGATTCCCAAAGGTTTTTTGGGTGGTAGATATGAATTTCGTGGCATACTAAATCAATGGGAGTCCCTCTTCTCTATTTGGGAAGGAATTGTCAAGAGCTTGTTGGTTCAAAATAAAGATGGATTACACCCACCTCAGTGTATTTAGAGAACTATTATATATCCAAGTTGTCTCTAAAGATGGGTTACTATTGGTGATAGGTCCCTAGAATGTTACTTTTTAGGATACGATAATGAAAATTTTGGTTTTTGACTCTGGGAAAAAACCTTTGGAAAGCGGTTTGAAGTTAAAATGTAATTTTCAATTAAGTAATTATGTGGATGTTCATAATATATTAGAAAATGATGATGAGATCAAAGTATCATCAGATAAGGAGGTTCAACTGAACAGACATCTGGAAGGTATGGATTTTCTATAGAATTTGGGATATGTGTCTATACAAGAAACACCAAACTATATTAAGGATGTTTCATATATTTGATACATCCCAATGGTCTTTATAAGCCATAAAGTATCAAATATATCAAGGACTATAGAATATCAAGAAAAAACTCTAAAAATTATCTTATGAATTTGAATTATTGGAAGGAGTATAGACATAAGGAAAATTATATTGATCTACTAGAGAGAGGTTCCATGTGTAGAGGTACAGAAATGATCAACACTACTTGATTTTAATGGAATATGGAGAGAATGAGAGAAATGAATATACTCGAAGTTTGTAAGAATCAATTCATTAGTAATTATCCATAAGGGATTTTATTTCTTCCCTCTATTCTTCTAAGACATGAGGACCAGTAGGAAGACCTCATAAATTACTTTAAAATAAGTTGGTATATCATGTGAATAAATAATTTCATGTTATGGAGTGGCATAAGGAAGGGATAGTCATAAAGTTGATTTAATAAATTGAAGTTGTGGATTTATCTTAGATATTATCCCAAGTAGTCAAATATATGACTATTCATATGGTTTTGAGGGTGGCTATAATGTAAAATATTCATTTAGAATAGTTGAACATGGGAACAACAATCCTTCATGGGGAATCAGATGAGGAAATTTACAAGTAGCATCTAGGTATTTTGAGGATAACTGAAACAAGGATCTTGTGTGATAGATCAATAGGATCCTTTATTGTTTAAAGTAAGTGATATGGAATTAGAATCAAAAGATCAATGAGTTCATGAAGAAGCATAAGATTATATAGAAGAATTTAAACCATTGATGTCACTAAAAGTTGTTTGATGATGAGATTTACATTATCTTACCTCTATATATTATATATATACTGATCATAGGTCCAGTAAAGGAAAGAATAAAAAATAGAAGGATAATTTATCTTGAAGTTTTTAGATAAAGGATCTTGGTCTATAGAAATATATTTTTCTTATATGAATTATTACAGACATAAGTTTTTTTACCTTCTACCAGAGCTAATTGAAGTTCACCTAGAAGGAGGTACGTCACTTTGGCATTGGTGAGGAAAAATTAGTGACCATACCCTTGGAATGACATTTCATCATATGTATAGATAAATAACTATGAATAAAATCTATTTTTTAGTTCATAGTAAGTATTCAATATGCATCAATTTTCATAATATTGATATATTCCATGGTTTTTACTCATATGGAAATTTTTCAAGGCATGGTAGTTATTATTTTCTTATCAAATCCCATAATAATACATTAGAAATTTTTGAGGTATATTATTGGGTAAATAAAGGGTTATAAAAGAATAGTAATTTTATTTGGAATAGATATTTTATTTTAAGGATTTTATAACTCTAGCTTTCATTGAGATGGAGTCACTCACAAGACAACCTCTAAGAACATGTTCACTTTTGGTGAAATGGTAGTTAGTTGGTTGTCAAAATGAAAATCAATAGTTTACCTCTCAAAAATAGAAGCAGGGTACATTTCATTAACATAATTTAGAAATGTTTTTATCACTCTAAAGTGGATAATTGAATATCTCTTAAAATAGAAATATGATGCATTGTTATTTTTTTTGATTCACATAATGTGATTCACCTAGATAAAAATATGCCATTTTATTCAAGGATAAAGAAGCATCAGAATTTATTTAGAGGATGATGTTATGGATCTATGGATGGTATAAGAGAGTTGTAACCAATATAATATGTTTAAAAGTTTTCATTTGAGATGTATTGAGGTGATGTTCTTCCATATTTGGTCTGGGATTATTAGAATCATGATGGGGAACCATACTAGCTATAATAAAAGGTTCAAGAGAATAATAAGGATTGTAGGGGATGGTAGAGGACTTGGTAGTAAAGCTTGGAAAATACTTCTCAATTGTGAGACTGTTAGGATCACCTTTGAAAATCTCATTCATACCAAGGTGTCAGTTTTATCAAAAACATAAAATATGATAACTTAATTTATGATATAATGGATAATAATGAAGGAACAGTAGTAACCATGGTCTAGATTTCCATAATTGGAAAAATTAAAGTTATATTGACTAGGTGTATAGATGGTCCCATTAGAATATATTGTAAGATGATGCAATTTCATATCAGAGTTGGATGGTACAAACATAAGTTACGCCTGATCACTCAGGATTAAGGAAATATTAGGAAAATTAAAGTCATGAAAGGGTTATATTATGATATATTTATAAAATAAATACTGGCATGGATGAAAATGTTGATAATGTGGAATTATATGATCAAATATAAGTTTAATCTATGGATATTTGGTCAAGTGGGATTCTACTTGAAAAAACTGGGAAGCATGACTACCAGAAATATTGGAAGGATCCTACAAAAAATAGTAGAGTGGGTCATTTTTAGGAAATGTTTTCTAATCCATTACAATATTAAATTTATTTGAATAAAGGATTCAGTGTTCTTCCCCCATAGATTAGGATATATGTATGAAAATCATAAAAAATATCTTTTCCCTTTATTTATTCTATTTTATTCCAATAGTACTTTTTTGTGTGCATATTAGAGTGTGTGTTCATCATGATGTGATGATTTGGGTATGTTGTACTATCACACATTTAATTTATTTTTAATTTATTTATTTAATGGATCATTCTCAATTCCAGGAGTTTTGGATCACATCTATTTAAATTTTTAAATTTTATTTTTTAGTATAGATGAACATTTGGTGAATTATTAGTGGAAACCATATGGAAACTATGAAAATGATTTTATAGTTTAACATAATAATAATTCATGGTTGGTGCATGATTTAGAAAACCACTCACCCCAACTGTATAGGTTCCAATGTGAACCCAGTTGGAGTTGCACGGTTAGCACACAGTTTGGCCAACTATTTAGAAGAACCATGCACATTGTCCAACATATTAAAAATGCTAGTTTTATATTTTTACCCTACCCTTATTCTAAACTTAAATCTAACCCCGACCCCTACTACCTCACTTGTATGACATGGATTTCCCCTCTTAGAACATAATGCACCATATCTAAACAAATTTCTTCAAGATTTCAAGGTGAATCCTTTCAGGTTATCAATTCTATTATGCTTTATCCTTCTTCATTACCTTTCACATCACTTCTCCTTATTCTCCCTTTCTTCATTATCTATGGGACAAACTGTAGGTGGAATTTTTGTCTTTATTTCAACTATAACAATTTTAATTGGGTTTTTTTGTTACTTAGGAATATTTTAGGTCTCGTGAGGTTCCTTTGACTTGGTTGAGGTGGAATTAGATCCCAGTTATAAAAATTAGTGATTTCCAATAAGATTTTCCCCATGCATGACTCCTTAATTTTATGACCCTTAATTGATTTTATTTTAAATTAATGTTTGTGATAACTAATGATAGTGTTATTTATGTTTATGGAATTTCAATGGGTATAATTATATTTAATATTCACTTTAATACAAAGAAAAATGTTTCTCTTCTTTAGATATTATTTTAAAATATAAACTTATTTCACCATGCACACTAATGTTTAATAAAATTTCTTGAATTGGCCTTATGAATGAATTATATGGTTTTAGAAGCATTGATCTAAAAAATTAATTCTCAATTAGATATTATATTATAAAAATAAATTCATGTAATAATTGAAATTTCATCTATACATAATGGGTTTCAAGATTGGTTTTGAATAAAAATATAACATTTAAAAAATTCATTTGATGTATTTATTGGTTATTAATATATATATATATATATATATTCAGATGACATTATATGAATTTTTGTTGTGAGAAACATATATATGTGTGTTTTAATGTATATGATCATAAATATAGATGGAAATTTTGAAAATTTAAATTTGATACTTACATTACTAGAAAAATGGGTAGTTGCAAGGGCTATTTGAAATGGGAAAAATCCTCCTCACAAATACTCTGGTAGTAGCACTAATTTATGACGGAAAGGGTTTTCTATCACAAATAGGTGTTTGTTTATTATTATTTGAGATGGGAAATATTTCAAATTGAAAATAACATTGGCATGCATGTGTGCCATTGTGTAATAATCATTATTATCAAATGAAAAAAGTGACAGACTATCTTATCCATTGATAATAGTCATTACTGGAGATTAATAATGATGAATAATGATATCCATCGCAAAAGGTTCTCACAAATTGGTTTTTTATGATGGAAAATAATTCATCATAATTGAACTATTAAAAAATTAATTAATTAAATTAATAGAACCCCTTTCTTCTCCTCTCCTCTGCTATATTCATTCTCTATCACGTACAGTCATCCCCTCAAAAACCCTTCGATGAGAAGCTCCCAAAATCACCCATCATAGTTGATTTCATGAAAATTTAGGTTTGAATACCCCATTATGGACTCCTATTCTCTCCTCCTTCAATATTTTTTTTTTCATTTCCCTTTCAATCTTGTATAAATTTGTTTGGTCAAACCCTAGGTCAAAAAACTTTAACTGATTTTAATATTTTATTTTGTATTTAAGTTCACTGTAAGTCAGTATTCTCTATTTGGGTGTCCACCATCAAATACAAAAGTTTTCAGATCTATACAGGTTGATTCCAATTGATTTGAGGTATTTTTCTCAATATTTAACCTATGTATTTAAGAGAAGTTTTTATTTGGGTGTTTATTTTTGTTTATTTTAAGATATTTGGTTGCCCCGTAGACTCCAAATGGGCATGTATGTGCCTGCACATGACTATGTCTCCTAAAATCTCACACAATCCATGTGTGTATATATATAATCATATATATATATATAATTGAAAGATATTGTAAGTAATATATGTATATAAATTAACAAGTCAACATATTAAACATATATATGTGTATATATAAATGTTGAATGCTTTTTATAAATATATATAGATATATATAATTATGTGAAATCTGTGTATATATATATATAATCATACCAAACATTAATGTATATCAATTTGTTTAAAGAGATTGTCAAATTTTTTGCCTTATTGTGATTATTTTGAAAGCATTCTTATGAATGATTTATTTTTTGATGAATTATAATAATCTTTCGATTGTGGTTATGATGGTAAACCATGATTTATTGTGATATTATTATTGTTTTTCGTTTATTTAAAACATGTGAATATATTTTTTAAAATATTTGGATATGTGTGTGTGTGTGTGTATCTATGTGTATGTGTGTATTAACATGTGAATATACATATATACACATTTAAAAAACAGGTAAAAGTATATTTGATGTGTATATATTTGACTAATAAATCATGTAATGTATATATAATTTATCAAATAAATAGCAAATGAGTGTTTTATAAAAATGATGAGAAAATCAATTTAAATAAAATGTATGAACAAACCATTTTTTATAAGAAAACCAACTTTTTATAAAAATCATAATAAAAATTAATTTATAGAAAAAAACAATAACTATTAAAAAATAAATAATATTTATGAAAAACATAGCTATTGATAATTTTTAAATAAATAATACCTTGTAAAAAATATAAAAATACTAACAATTATTCAAAATTCGCAATAATTAGTAAAATCGTATAAATCATTTAAACAATTACTAATAATCATTATATAATTTGTATTAATTAATAAAAAGTTAATCAATATTAGTAATAATTAGAAGATTTTAGTGTTAATTAATAAATATTATTAACAATATTTAAATATGATGAAATTTCGATAATTTGTAACAAATTGTAAAAGAAAATTTATGAAATATTAATAATTATTTAAAATTATTAAAAAATATTAAAAAATCTATGATAATTAATAAATAATTGTTATTACTTGATAAATAATTGTATGAATTAATAAAAATTATAAAAACTAGTAATAATTATTTAAAATTCTTTAAAACATTGTAAAAAATATAAAAACACTAACAAATAATCAAAATTCACAATAATTAGTAAAAATATTATCTTAATTAAATTAATTAGTAATATTACTAAATAATTTATAATAATTAATATATAATAATTTATTATTACTGATAATTTGTAAATGATTGTATTAATTACTAAATGCTGTTAATAATTAGAAAATATGGGTAAATTATGGTAATTTGTAATAAATTGTAAAAGAAAATATATAAAATAATAATAATTTTTAAAAATTAATAATATTTATTAAAATTTTAGTTATAATTAATAAATAATTAGTATTACTTAATAAATAAATGTATCTATTAGTAAAAATTTAAAAAAAAATTGTAATAATTAGTAAAAAATTGTAATACCTTATAAAAAATATAAAAAATAATAACTATTAAAAAAAATTCAATAATTTTTAATCATTTAGTATTAATGAAAATAATTAGTAATAAGCATCAAATAATTTTTAGTAATTAATAAATAATTTGTTTATATTAGTTATAATTAGTAAATATTAGTGTTAATTACTAAATAATAATATTAATTATTAAATATGAGTAAGTTATGATAATTTATAACAAAGTGTAGAGGAAAATTTATGAAATACTAAAAAATATTAATATTTATTAAAAATTAATTTATAATTATGAAATAATTAGTATTGCATAAAAAATAATTTAATCCATTAGTAAAATTTAATAACTAGTTCTAATAATTAGTATGAATTTTGTAATACCTTTTAAAAATTCTTAAAAATATTAGAAACTATTAAAAATTCACTATAATTATTAAGAATCTAGAAATAATTAAATTAATTATTAATAATCATAAAATAATTTGTCATAATTAATAAATTATTTTTTTATATTAGTACTAATTATTAAATTTTTTCATTAATTACTAATAATTATTATTAAATTATTATAATTTATAATAAATTTTATACAAAATATATGAAATGATAATAATTAATAAAAATTGGTAATAGTTATTAAAAAATTAGTTATATTTAATAAATAATTTGTATTACTTAATATATAATTGTATTATTTGGAAATAATTAAAAGTTAAATGTAATCATTATAAAAAATTAGTATGGATTATTGATAATTAGTCATAATTACCCAAATTAAAATATAATAATATTTTGTAATTAGTAACAATTAGTAATAACTATTCTTATTTATGTTTTTTTTTTATTATGGAATTAGGAATGAGATACTTGTTTCAATTACATGATCTTGAATGGATAAATCATCAAAAAAGTCCCTATAGATCTGCTATAAATCATGTCTACATTGACGGTATTGAAACATTTATATCATTTGCATCCTCAAATTCAGAATTTTTTCTAAAGGAACAATTAAATTTCTCTGCAATAAATTAAATCTTCAGAGATTCAAAATGTTTGAAAATATAGGACATTAATTACTATGTTTTCATTTATAAAAAGATTATACATTTTTCTATCAACTTAGTGAACAGAATTCAGTATAAAATAAAAACTTTTTTGTTCTAGATCCATCATTTTATAATTTAGTACATGAGGATATTTTCCCATCTATTTATGAAAAAAAATTGAGAATGATATTCAAAATATTGAATCAGAACCATCTCACTTTTAAAATTGGATAAAGCGGAGTATTTTTTGGGACCTTCCATATTGGTCTAATTTATTAGATCAACACATGTTAAATGTAATTCATATTGAGTAGAATTATTTTGATAACATATTTCATACTGTGTTAGAAACACTCATTTAGACCAATTATGGTGTAAAGGAATGGTAATATATTTTAATAATTTGTAAGTGTCTTAAACATGAATTTTTTAAAGACAAAAGATCACACAATTTAGGAAAGTCAAAATCCTATTATTCTATTTATAAAGATTTTCATTTATTAATGTTTCTTAATGGATTATAAATTTAAGGTCACTATATTGTTATGCTTTGAATTTTTCTCATTGTGTCATGAATGGACATATTATTGGGTTAAAAATAATGATTTCCATGCCATAATGGAAAGACTACCGCATGTTGGTCTAAGAGAGTTATTGAATTCTCTAATCTGGGATGTGTTGACTAAAATATCATATTTATTTCAATAAATTTGTGAGGAAACATTAGATTATGATACATTGAGTATGTTGTAAGAATATTTTTTACTTTTATATAAATTGAAGAAAATATTCCCACCGGCCTTCTTTCACTCAATGGAACATTTAATATTGCATTTTTTAAATAAATCAAACTGTGGAGGGTGGTAAAATTTAGATGGACGTACCCATTTGAGATATTTATGAAAAAATTAGTGAATAAATTATTTGATATATCGTCATTTAAAGGTTTAATTGCAGAAGAGAATACTCGGGAGTAAATTTCAAATATCCACTCCTATTTTTCTCAATATGAATATCCTTAAAAACATTATTGCAGGGGCCATAATGATGAAAATATTGATGATTTCATAGGAAATTAGTTGATATATTTTAATTATCCCAAGATTTATTTTAGAGATTATCATGAATAATACATTTCATAAGAAGAAATTCATAAAGCTCATGCATAGGTTCTACTCAATTATGATGAAATGATAGGATTTTTGTAGTAAGTGCTAATTTTTATTTTTATTTTTACTTTTTTTAATTAATAAATTTATTTATATATTTTTTTTTATGTACTATATGATGACCATTTTAAAATAAATCTATAAAAATTACCCTTGATTCTCTATAATAATGTTGAAAAGAAAAATTTTCATATTTGTTTCAAAGACTGGTAAGTTGTGTTGTTTACAATGGAACATTAAATCAACTTTTCCAATGATATATATTATTAATAGGTTATATATTATGTAGGTAACACAACCTGAAATCAAAATTTATGGTTGATTATGTGTGATGAAAATCCCTCCACTGAAATTGGTAAAATCTTATAATTTGTATGTGTTTAATAGATTTCAATTTCATACTTCTATATATGTTGAATCAAAGAAATCAATATATAGTTATGTTAGTTTTATAGGATCTCATGATAAAGAAATAAAAGTTTACTTTTATGGTAAGATGGGGGAAATAATTGAGTTATGTTATCTAGGAAAATTTTTTGTAACAATGTTTAAATTTCATTGGTTTGACATTGATCAAGGGTTTTGAGTTCATCCACGACATGGAGTCGTTGACATTAAAAATAATAGTCTTATTGATTTAAATGATACATTTTTGTTAGAAAAATAATAAATTAATGTTTATTATTAAAATTTCCCTATTTGTTTAGATATTTAAATGGCCAGTGGTATAAGGACCCATCCCTAAATATTACATAATCTTCAATGATGTCGAGAATTCAAATTAAGAATCTTTTTAGGTTTAAATTAATAGAGAATTAGGCCATAACTATTACAGTACATCTCAAAAATTAAAATGTAGACACTTTTACTCAGTTTCTTTTCTTTCATAAAATAAAAAATCTTAAAAAAAGATACATGTCTAGTTTCTTGATTTAGACAGCCTGACTTTTCCTTGATCCCATCCTTGACCCTATTTATCTTTAAGTACTATGAAAAAAAATTCAAAAAAACTTGGGATGAGCATAAAAACCTTAGTAATGGTTATAAAATAATGAAATTAAACATTATCCCATCAATAAATAAAAATCAATGAAACCATACTTTTCAATCATAACATACCTCATGAAATCATAAGATTTATGAATAACACACAGAAATCATAAATCATAAAGGTAACTTATGGAATACATAATATACATACATTATAGATTTCATAGATACATAGGGAGTTACGTTTGGAAAACCCATCATAGTATATTCTCTAAATCTATTAGGAGAAACATTAATGTTTACCGTCGTCATGCTACCCATTGAATTGGCAAGCTATGTCGAGCTCACCCACCCTAGGTTTATCACAGAACCGCCCATATATGTAAACTATTACAAAGAACCATAACATAATCATAACATGTAACACTATAATAATGGAAATATAAACTTTCCACATCATAATATATCATTTCAATATATTTAAATAATAAATTCTTTGTCAAAACCATTCTCAAAACCATTTAAAACATTTTATAAAGAAATTTTTGAATCAAAGTGTCCCATATGGAATTAAAATTCTAAAACATTTATTTTCATATAAATAAATCCTTAAAACCATTTTTAAAATAAGGGCATTAATGAGAAATATTTAGAAGAATAAATCTTTGACGCTTTTAAAATGTTGTTTTAGTTAAAGAGTCTCGTAACACTTGAGAAACACTTGACAAGACATAATTAAACAATAAAATAAAAAAATTACTTATAATATAATGATAATAAGTATATTCATGATATAATATTACAAAGGGTAGTATATACAACATATAAAATTGAATTTGTGTATAACAACAAATAAGTCTCAATGGAATGTAAATTGAGAGGAAATCCCTTACAGTGATCGTACCATTAGATTAAGGATAAATCAATGACATAATTATGTGTGAAAAATATAAATACACCCAATATAAGTGTATATTAAGTGTAAAATAGTCATAGGTCATTCACACATATTTATATCAAGACATAATCAAGAAGTAGATGTCTAACCCAAAGAATGGAAATTGGGTTAAGAAGTCCCCTTACAAAACTTCAGCAACATAACGACGTCACTTAAAAATTATGAAAATGTCTTGATAAGATAGAAAAGGTTCTATCATAACATGGAAATAAATTTACATCAATAGTTATATAGAAGAACAAATCCCAAAATAAGAAAAAGTAAATTAAAAGACATGACATAAAAGAAGTCATTGACTAAATGAGCACGGTGAAAGGTTCCCTTACTGATTTGGTAACTTATGAAACATACATCCCATTAAATTATATTACAAAAAGAATATAATAATATTCAGTAAATACACCATAAAAAAGGAAATAGTGGAAAATATAGCATGAATCTCACGAGAATAAAAAGTGAGACGAAAACCCATTACCTCATTGTAATCAATCGAGTTGTATGACCAAAAAATCAATAACCACCACATGAATCATAGAATACCACGAATATAAAGAGAATAATGATAATATATATCAAATTTCAATAAATAATACACCACATTTAAGAAATAAGTGGCAGATAATGGAAATCTTGCATAATTAAATGTGAGATAAGAAACCCCTTACCATGTGTCTGAATTGACTAGTTTGTTCCTTGTTCTTATTGAATAATAAACATAATTAAATTTCTAATTGATTCATAACCTTTTTAAATTTTATTATTCCTTTCATATCACTTATTACCTTGCTATAACAATTAGTTAATTATTTGAGTTCATATCGTACATTTTTTCGATGTTCGTAACTTGAGTCAAAAATGAACTTGTTATAATTACAAATTGTCTATATGGTCAAATTATATTATATCAAAAATCATATTAATTATTTAAATATCATATATATCCATTATATATATGTATTTATAATAGTAAATAACATTTAGAGATAAGTAATGAAATGAACCGTTCATGGAGACGGTAAGTCGTACGTACGCATGAACGCTACTTTCATTTTTTCCATTTTTAGAAGGAATGGAAACTAAATGATATATAGGTATATTTTAATTCCATTATAATTTTATATGATATATATTCTAAATAATTTCATTAACTCCATCCTTTATATGTTCCATGTATGTCATTAACGAATCATATCACCTTCAGGGGGTGGTAGTCTGCACTTCCTCAAATAAAATTATAGTGTTTACAAATATTAGAAGGCATAAAGGTATGTTTGTAAATAAAAATTACATAAGCATTTATAAAACATAAATATAATATATATCACATATAAATTCAGTGCCATCATAATGTCCACCATTAGAGGTGTTATGAGAAGATTGAACAATTATCGTTTCGTGAGGTAGTAGTTCATCATGCACAAAAACAATATGTTCTTTACCCATTAGATAGAGGTGTGTGGAATTTTAGTTAAAATAATTACCATAAAAACATAATAGTATATTTAATATACTAGTATTTTTATAAAAATAAATAAATAAAAAGAGTTTAGGGGGTTGGGGAATGAAAATAACGCAAAAGAACATAAGAGAAGACGTTACCTTTAAATCAGGGAACTCCCTTTGGTTTGAACCAAAATAATTTATTTAAGTGCCTTATGAATAAGGTAATGCTACTAGGTGTAATAGAGGGATGTAGGGAGCTTAGTTGGGAATATATTGGATGAGATAAGGGCTTGAGAGTGCTTTTTATAAGGGAAAGGAGGGGCTCTTTAGGAACGTTTGAAAGTATTATTTTATTTTAAACTTATTTTCGATTTCAAAATGTCCAAAACACATTAAAGTATAATATATGATGAATATTTTTAGAAGTAAATTAATCCAATAATAATTGGACAGGTTTTGTATATTTTTTTTATTTTTATAATATTATTTATTTAAATCATTCATTAATGAGGTAAACACTGCATCATTATTGTGTCATAAATAATTTTATTTATTTAATGTCTAAAAATTATAAAAAATACAATGATGTAGGAAATAATATTATCTTTAAAATGAATATTTATACTTTAATATATAATTTATATAACCCCATATAAAAATTTATTTACTCAAAGATATATGTTTAAGTCATTTTTGTCTTTACATTAAATTAATTAATATAAAATGTCATCCCAAGTGGCTCCATGGGGTCCCAAAATTGAACCAATGATTCCCATAGTCAGAAATGTTTCAACCAATGGGAATAGGACACATGTTATGGTAATTTAATATTATTTTAATAATATTTGTTTACCCTTATTTCCTGGATTTACCCTTTATCCACGGTAAATAATATATTTACCAAAGTAAATATTCATAATGTCTAAAAATAATAGTTACCTATATAAAAGATTTAGACCCACTAATTATAAATATAGAATCAATTTTACCAAATTACAAACACAGAAGTGTAAGAAATTAATTTAAAATTAATTCTCATTTTCAAAACAAAAAAGCGTGTTTTTAAGAAATAATAACTACCAAAATAATGACATTTGTTTATGTCCAATTTCAAAGTGAAATTACTTCCAATGACAACCGTTGGATTAATTAGAAAAAATATAATATAATTAAACTCTAAAACCAATTAAAAAGATAATATAACCATATAAGTAAATTATATTAAAAGGTAGTTTTGAATTAAAATGCATAATTTTGCAATATTCATTAAAAAATGAACTTTATTAGAAAAATACCAAAATTTCATCCAAAGTACATTTTGATGTCCCAATTCTAAAGAAAAACTTTATTTTTCAAATAGAACATATAAAAGTTACAAAAACTATATTTAAAAAGGGTCCTCCATTAAAAGGTGGTAAATCGACTTTTTTAAAGAATTTTAGAGTATTTATGCGTAAAATTGGATTCATTCACATTTTGAGCCTCTAATATTTATTGGGAAAAAGTAAAAACATTTAAAAAACAAGTGTAATCCTATTATCATTAGTTATATTCATTCCCAAAAATATAATTTCTATGAATTAACTTCCATTTCAAATAATATTATTATATTATTATTATTATTTTCAGTATGACACAACATTGTGTGCTACATAAGTCTTCGTAGAAACTCATTATTGTGTGTCAGGTACACCATTGAACATAACATTCCCTTTAAATTAAAATTAATATTTAGTTCACAAATATTAATAAATATGAAAATATCATATTTTGTATTTACCTGGGATGTTACATCCTTCCCCCCTTTTGGGAATTGCGTCCTTGCAATTCTAAAATTGGGCTCAGAAACTTCATTAAAAGTCCCACATCCAAAAAAGATTCAATAAAACTATAACATTAAGAGAATGAAAGAAAATGAAAAAGGTCACCTGAGACAACCCATTATAGGATTCCTTATAGGAAAACATGGATATGGAAGAGAAACTAACTCTCATAGTTTAATAGAGAGTAATAGATAACCTGACCGTGGAAAGATAACCACCTCAATACCATAACTTTTTGGTTGGGTAAAAGTCTGATGATAAAAGAAAGCATATAAAATTTTGGCTTCAATATCCTTTTCATAGAGTTGAAGAATTTTTTTACTAACTAGACTAAGATCATAAGAAAATATACTTACTTGAAAAGTAGTGTTTAATCCTTTAATCAAATTTCTACCAAAAACTCATCTTTTCTCCAAACGATGATTACTCAAGATGAATTGGTCACACTTGAAGTGCTAGAATCAACTTCTATAGAATCACATAATCCACAAATGATGAAATATATATTTCCCCTATCTTTATACTTTAACCAAAACTAAAATGGTTAGTACAAGATCATATAATCCCCAAAAAATTTAAACTTTTACAAAAAGAAAAATTACTCTTAATATCCAAAAAATTTCAAATAATACCCAAAGTTCAACATAGATCGTTCAATAAACAACTATCCATAAAATTCATCAAAGTAATCCAAACTAAGATTGAAACCCAAATCTTAAAACGATTTAATCACATAGTCTTCCAAGATAAATCTTAACATTTATCATCAAATAACATTGGTTACTCTTAAAGTCTCACACTAAAAAGTAATTAACCTAATCACATATTTACCATGATAGGTTAAACATTTCCATAGATTACCCAAATCGTGATAAGTACACAAAAAAACATGTATTCTTCTAAAATAAAATTCTACCATTTACTCTTCAAAAGAAATCCCATATTATTCTATTTCCCTTAAGCATATAATGTTCCAATAGAGCAAACACCTTTATCACTTAATCACCAAATCATTTTCTTATACTAAGGATATCCATTTGATAAAACATAATTTCCCAAAATCAACATATTCTTGATCCATAAAATCATCTAACTAAAAAGAATTAGTCATACTAACCAGGGAATTCACATAGTCTAGTGTTAGGTGATAAATCCCACTTGTACTTTGGTTGTGGGTTTGATTCATGTAGCTTTGTCTGACATGATAGTTTGTCACACAGTCTGCGTGTTGTCCTTTTTCAAGTACTATAAAATTTTATAACATTCCCAAAAAAATAGATAAATTCCTCAAAGATAACCATAACATATTTTGACCACAAATGTTATCTCATACTTTACATTTTCATCCCAAAAAGTAATAGCACGTAATTACATCAAATTCAAGGATCATATAGACCCAAATGTTTCTTTATAACTATATCTAAAAAAGAAAAGATAATTCTTATTTGATAACATTTTCACATATAAAACTTTAGGGTTACACATACTATAAAAATTCTTCCAAAGTAATCCCATCATTAATACATTCAAACATATCATCATCCATAACTCTTCAATTCCTAAAATGTAGACATCTTAGCCATCGAACATTCTTCTGGATCCTTTATCCAAGTTTAGCCATCTTTTTATTTTTTAATTATTTCCTACAAAAAAATCATGCATAATTTCTTAATATTTCATTAATTTCAAAACATTATGTAAGAAATAATCCATACCTTTCATAGGTCATTTTTAGTTTCCTCATATTCAATTGGAATGGAATTTGGAATTGGTAAACATATATTTATATGATCATGTTAATCCCTTTACCGAAACTTCTTCATAGGATATATGTTTGCATAGTGACCATGTACACCACATTTAAAACATTCAATTGACCCCTTGAAAATAACGCTTTCCCTTTCCTAGAGTCAACTGTAAAATTCCTTTTTCCATGGAAGGTTATTTCTTCATGACCTTCATTACCACATATGAAACATCTTCCCATCCCTTTGAAGCATTTTCCTATGTGTTTCTTTCTACATCCTTGACACATAAGTTTAAAAATATATATACCTTTATGATTATTACCTGAACTTCCATTGGTATTCCTTTCATGCATATATGATGGCTTAAAAAATCACTAAGGTTCAAGTGGTCAAACATGACTCCAGATAGTTGGTTAGGAATAACCACTAGATTTCTCATTGTAGTGCCCATTTAATTAGATTTCTCATTCAGAAAACCCCCAAAATTTCCATCACATCCATTGATATTTTGATTCCTTCTAGATCCAATCATTTACTAAAACCAAAAGGGTCAGTGTGAGTATATTATTAAAATCATAATATAATATCTTATGAGGAGACTAAACACTAAGATATACTTATTCATGTTATCTTAAACTCATTCACCTTATCTAAAATAACTGTGAATATTTATAAAATCCAATCCAGTATGGTTATGTTACTAATGCTTAAATAAAACCCTAACCTCTAAAGTTATCTAAATCGACCTATGATACCAACTATAAGGACCCAGCCTTAAATATTACATAATCTTGAATTAAATCAAGAATTAACATTGAGGATATTTTCAAGATTAGAGTTTTATAGAATTAGGCCATAACTATTACATTACATCTCAAAAATTACAAAGTATACACTTCTACTCAATTTTCAGTTTTTCTGAAAAATAAAAACTCTTAAAAAAGAAACATGTCTAGTTCTATGTTTTAGACGGCATAACTTTTCCTTGATCCCATCCTTGACCCTATTAATCTTTAATTCCTGTGAAAAAAATTTCTAAAAAAATTGGGATGATTATAAAAAGCTTAGTAAGGGTTATAAAATAAGTAATAAAAGCATTAGCTCATCGACAAATACAAATCAATGAAACCATACTTTTCAATCATAACACACCTCATGAAATCATAAGATTTACAAATAACACACATAAATCATAAATCATAATGTTAACTTATAGAATACATAACGTAATTACGTTATAGCTTTCACAACTACATAGGGAGTTATGTTTGGAATACTCATCACATTATATTTTTTAATCTCTTAGGAGAAACATTAACGTTTACCTTCGTCATGTTACCCAATGCATCGGAGAGCTATCTCAGGATCACCTGCCCTAGGTTTATCATAGAACCACTGTTATAAGTAAACAATGCCCAAGAACCAAAACATAATAATAACATAAAATACAATAATAAAGGAAATATAACATTTCCACATCACAATATATCATTTCAAGATATTTACATAATCAATGCTTTGTCAAAACCATTTAAAACATTTGACAAAGATATTTTTCAATCAAAGTGTCCCATACCACTTTGAATCTTTTAATTGAATTAAAATTTTAAAACATTAATGTCCATATAAATAAATCCGTAAAACCATTTTGAAAACATGTAAATTAATGAGAAATATTTAGAATAATAAATCCTTGATGCTTTTAAAACATTATTTTAGTGAAAGGGTCTCATAATACTTAAGAGACACTTGACTATATATAATTAAAGAATAAAATAAAAAATATATAATATCATGATAATAAGGATATTCATGATATAATATTTCAAAGGTCATTATATACACCATATAAAATTGAATTGGTGTATAACAACAAATAAGTCTCAATGGAATGTAAATTGAGACGAAATCCCTCACAATGATCGTACCATTAGATTAAGGATAAATCAATAACATAATTATTTGTGAAAAAATTAAATACACCAAATATAAGTGGATATTAAGTGTAAAATAATTAGAGGTCATTCAAACAAATTTATTTCAAGAAATAATTAAGAAGTAAAAGTTTAACCCAAAGAATGGAAATTTGGTTAAGAAGTCCCCTTACAAAAATTAGTTAGCCTAACAGTTTCACATAAAAAAATTTATAGAATGTGTTTATGAGAGAGAAAAGTGTCTCTAATCACATGGAAATAAAATTTATAGAAATAAGGATATATAAGAACATATCCCAACATAATAAAAATTAAATTAAAATACATGACATAAAATAAGTCTTTGACTAAAAGAGCCCGGTGAAAGGTTCCCTTACCGATTTGGTAACTTACAAAACATACATCCCATAAAGGAAGGATCAAAGAATGAAGATGTAAATACCCATAAATTAAAGTATATTATAAAAATAATACAATCATGGGCATTAAATACACTGTGCAAAAGGAAATAGTTTCAAATATAGCAAAAATCTCATGGAAATAAAAAGTGAGATGAAAACCCATTACCTCATTGTAACCAATCGAGTCATGTGAACAAAAGTTAATAAACACAAAATTAATCACATAATACCATGAATATAAAGAGAATAATTATAATATATATCAAATGGTAGAAAAAATACACCACATTCCAGAAATAAGTGGTGAACAATAGAAATCTCACGGAATTAAAAGTGAGATAAGAAACCCATTTACTCATGTTTGAATTGACTCGTTTATTCTTATTCTTGCTGAATAATAAACTTAAGTTAATTTATACTTTCTTAAAAACCTTTTTCAAGTTTATTATTCCTTTTATATCACTTATTACCTTTCTATGAAAATTATTTAATTATTTGAGTTCATATTGGACATTTTGTCGATGTTCGGAACGTGGGTCAAAAATGAACTTGTTATAATTACAAATTGTCCATGTTGTCAAAATTATATTATCTCTGGAATAATATTCATGATTTAAACATCATTTATATCATATATATCCAGTATATATATATATATATATTTATAATATTAAATAAAATTTGGAGATAAGTAATTAAATGCACCGTTCATGGAGACGGTAAGTCGTACGTACGCATGAACGCTACTTTCATTTTTTTCAATTTTTAAAAGGAATGGAAACTGAATGATACATAAGTATATTGTAATTATATTATAATTTAATATTATATATATGATACATAATTTCATTAATTCAATCCTTTATACATTCCATGTATGTCATGAACGAATCATATCAACTTGAGGGGAAGGTAGTCTGCACTTCCTCAAATGAAATTATCGTGTTTACACATATTGGGAAGCATAAAGGTATGTTTGTAAAGAAAAATTATAGAAGAATATAGAAAACATAAACATAATATATATAATATATAAATACAGTTCCATCATAATGGCTACCATTATAGGTGGTAAGAGAATATTAAACAATCATTGTTTCATGAGGCAGTAGCTCACCATCCACAGAAACAGAATGTTCTTTACCTATTAGATGGAGGTGTGTTGAAGTGTAGTTCTAATACATATCATAACAACATCCTAGTATATTTAAGATACTGGTTTTGTTAGAAAAAGAAAGAAATAAATTTATTTTTGGAGGTTGGAGAAGGAAAATAAAACAAAAGAACTTAAGAGAAGACGTTACCTTTAAAGTGGGAAACTCCCTTTGGTTTGAACCAAAAGGCTTTATTGAAGTGACTTATGCCTAAGGAAATGCTTTTAAGAGATATATAGGGATTTATGGAGATTAATTTTCTAGATTTTGGTTGAGACAAGGGGCTTGAGAGGTGTGAGTAATGGGTTAGAGGTGAGGGCTTTTTATAAGGGGGAGGAGGGGATCTTTTGTAATGTTTGAAAGTATTATTTTATTATAAACATATTTTCGGTTTAAAAAGGTCCAAAAATCTTTAAAACCAAAGATAAGATGACTCTAGTTCAAAATCAAATCATCCCATATGAATTGGATAGGTTTTGGATATTTTTTTAATTTTTTTAATCTTATTTATTTAAATCATTCATTAATGAGGTAAACACTGCATCATTATTGTGTCATAAATAATTTTATTTATTTGATGTCTAAAATTTATAAAAAAAAATAAAATGATTTAGGAATCATATTATCTTTAAAATTAATATTTATAGTTTAAGAGATAACGTGTATAACCCGATGTAAAAATTTATTTACTAAAAGATATATGTTTAAGTCATTTTTGTCTTTACTTTAAATTAATTAATATAAAGTATCATTATAACACCCATGTGGCTCCATGGGGTCCAAAAATAGTCCCAAGGATGCCCATGGTTATAAATGTATCAATAAATAGAAATATTACACATGTTAGGGTTATTTAATATTATTATTATAATATTTGTTTACACTTATTTACCGGATTTACCCTTTAACCATGGTAAATAAAATATTTACTGAAGTAAATATTCCTAATGTCAAAAAAGAGTTACCTAAATACAAAATTTGGACCCCCTGATTCAAAATATGGAATCCATTTTTTCAAATTCAAAACACAGAAGTGGCAGAAATTAATTTAAAATTAGTTCCCGTTGTAAAAACAAAAAAGCGTGTTTTTGAGAAATAATAATAATCAAAAGAATGACAATTGTTTATGTCCAATTTCAATGTGAAATTACTTCCAATGAACAAAATTGGATTAAATGGTAAAAATAAAATTTAATTACACTTTAAAACCAATTAAAAAGATAATCTAACCATATAAATAAATTATATTAACAGAAAGTTTTGAATTAAAATGCAGTATTTTGCATTATTCATTAAAAATTAACTTTATCAGAAAAATACCAAAATTTAATCCAAAGTAAATTTGGATGTCTTGATTATAAAGAAGAGTTTTATTTTGTCAAACAAAACAAATAAAAGTGACAAAAAACTATATTTAAAAGGGTTTCACCCTCAAAAGGCGGTAAATCGACTTTTTTAAAAGAATATTAGAATATTTATACTAAGAAATGGATTAATTCAAATTTTAAGCCTCTAACATTTATTGGGTAAAAGTAAAAACATTTAACAAACATGTGTAATCATATTGTAGTTAGTTCTATTCATTTTTACCAATACAATGGCTATGTGTTAACTACCATTTAAAATAATAATATTATATTATTATTATTATTATTTTCAGTATGACTCAACATTGTGTGAAACATAAGACTTTAAGAAACTCATTTTTTCTTATCGGGTATGCCATTGAATACAGCATCCCCTTTAAAGTAAAATTAATTTTTAATTCACAAATATTAATAAATATGAAAATGTCATATTCTTTATTTACCTAGGATATTAGTTTCCTGAAAATGAAAAGGGGAAACATATTGAAATATTTCAAGAAACATCCCCAAATACATCTATAACTCAATGAGATATAAATATTAATGATGAATTCCCCGTATTTAGGTAATATTATATTGATAATATTAATGAATTGATAAGGGATGATGAAACTCAAAGTAATTTAGAAGTTGATGATCCTAAAGAGGAAAATGAACACATTATCATCGATAAAGATGAGGATAAAGATATAGAATGATGTATTCTATTAATTTATTTATTAATTTTATATATTTTATATTTTTATTGACAAGAATTTACAAGAAATATTGTTTGTTTCAGGTGGATGGAGATATTCTCAATGATCAATTTTGTTCCCTAATTGATGTCAGTATTTATTAGTTATTTATATCTAATATTTGTATTAAAATTTATTAACAGGTAAGTATATTATATTATTTATAATATTTATTATTTTTTTATATTTTATATCTATAATAATAATTATTTATAGGAAAATTTATTATATATTGATATTTAATTTCATGTGATTTCTATATTTTTGAAATTTATTAGTTTTTTATATTTGATATCTGTATTAACTAATATTTATTGGTAATTTTGTTATAATATAGTATTTATTATGTTTTATATTTTATATATTTATTAAAAAAATTCTATAGGTAGTATTATTTATTGTAGATGGCCATAGATTCACCGGGCGATCTGTTGTGTTCTCTTGCTGATGTCATACTTCCTGATGATTATCTCGATTCATCCGAACCATAGGATGATACTCTAGAATTTCTTATTAGGAGGGGGCATGAACTTTATAGATTGATGATTTTGAATCATGTTATAGAAATAAAAACATCTCTTGATTTTGATCCTCTTTTACAGAGGTAGGTTCAATTGTTTAAGATATTTATTTTATATTACGTTATTTTATTTATTTTGGTGATAATATTATGATTATTTATTTTTATTTGCATATTTTTATACATTTATCTATTGGAAATGTTGTTGTGATTCTATGAAATTACATTTATATCCCATGGGTTTCATGGGATTACGTTCCCATTAGTATTCTTCATCATATATTCAACCACTAAATTATACTTTATTATATAATATATTTTTATTTTAAATTTATTTAATTAGTAATATGTTGTTTTCATTGCCTTGTAGAATTTTTACTATCAAACTAATAATAGACTAAAATATTTTATCTTAGTGGCATGGGATATTTGTATACATGAACATTTTTATCATTTTTTACACAACCACAAAATGGGAGGCATGGATAGAGCTTTTATTACTATTTTCCATAAGTCTTGTGTCTCTCATTAACCTAACCATATCCCATCTCATGTATGGGATGGATTGTGCTCCTACGGTCTAAGAGATACATTTAGGATGAGGTCATGATTTGGACATTATAATAGTGGGAGGCCGGAGGTCACACATAGGGTAAAGAGTTGTACATTTGGTATACGTCAACAATATATGGTAACTAATATTATTTATTAATGTATATATAATGTAAATGTAAAATGTTGATTATATTATATGAGATATTAATGGACCATCTATTATAGAGTTTAATTTTTATAAGAATATGTATATTTATTCTTATATGGGAAAACATGTCAGTAACTGAAAATTCTACATTGTGGTTTGTAATTTTAAAAAAAATACTATTATTTATTTTATTGTTATTTTAATTTATAATTATGTTTAAAAAACATATGAGGTTGAGGATTATTATTCAAAATACATTCAATCCAATATATAATAATATTACACTTGTGAGTAATATTTTTATGAGGGGTCTTGGATACAAGAGACTTTTCCTACTATCGGGAAATATCTGGTGACTTGTATTGGTTCCTGACTGACACCTACTAGTTATTATGGTACTTGTACAATGTCATCAGTCATATTTAAAGGATATCATTTAGATTAATCATCATCATCCAATGTATAGTATGAGGAGAGGTTGTGACCACAAAAAGATATGATCCAGAAGATACATATAGGGTCGGAGGAGGAGTATGAGTATCAGTGTTAAAGATATGACTAGAAGCTGGAGTATATGTGATGGCTTGTGTGTGGTGTTGGTATAGAGTTTCAACCCCCAAACCCATCTATTGATCATCCTCCCCTTGATACCAGTTGATCCTATGTTTTTATGAATATTATGTATTTGGATTTTATAAACATATTATGTCTTAAATTATGTAATAATTTTATGATTATTATTATTTTATTTAAAGAAAATATTTTTTTATTTTTTTTATTTTTTTAATATAATAAAGTGTGAAAGATATATTAATCGGTTGTAATAGGGTTTTTTTAAAATTTATTATTGACCTAATTTTGATGGATATGGTATCCACCACAAATAACTATTATTTTCGATGACCCATAACAATTGTTTTTACAAAAAATTTAGATGATATTATTTGTAACGGATGCCATATCAATCACAAATAATAATTATCTATGATGGCTCATCAAAAAAACATATTTTTGATGCCATTTTATTTGATGGATCAATAGTGAAGTATTCTCATTGCTAATGACCTTTTGTGATGGATTTTTGTCTCTAATTTACAATAAAAAAGATTAAAACTCCAGTACTGTTAAAACTATTTTTCAAATAATTTTTCATGTGGATATTTAAACTAAATTTTAAATGCCTAGTTGGTACGGTGTACTTTTCTTGAAATATTTTATAAAGTGTAGTTAAAATAATTAAATCTATGTTATAATTTAATTGATGTTTAATTTTATGCCTTATGGTTATTTTAAATTTTTTCCCTTGATTTGAGAACTGAAATGTTTTAAAGTAGTGTGTGGTATTTGATAAATGGAATGGTTAACAATGAGTTTATTGAAAATATGTTAGTAAATGGGAACCTCAGGTACCCATGTGGGATTACTAGGATAATTATTCTAGTAATATGACTTCCTTCCATAGCCTTTGTTCGATGATATAGCACTAACTAAAAAGCATGATGATATAGTTATGGTTACCGCTGGAGCTTTGGAATCATCCTCTCTAGAAACTTGTCCATTGGAACGGTTATATATGGATCAATCAAAGATATTAAGATGTTCTTATAATGATTACCTTGAATTATTTTCCCAATTGTTTCCCCATTATTCTTACTCTTGTATACTTCTTTTTAGAGGTATTTTATTAATTATTTCCTTTAACCGCGTTATTTTATTTGGTGTACTTATTAGTATTATTATTATCATTCATTCATAATTATCGAATAATAATTTTATAGAAGATCAATTGGATCTATTCTCTATAAAATTTAATTAAGTGTTTTATGACTCCTTATTATATCTTCAAATTATGTTTTAAATGTGTTTCCTTATTTTATAAAATATTTAAAAGGATTTTATAATAAAATTTATAATTCATGGTTTCGAGGAACAAGTTTTAAAAAAAATAATTTTAAATAGTATTTTTATACTAGATTGATATGTATATTTTACTAAAGGTTAGGAATGTGGAATTTCAAGAGGTGGCCTATTAGAAAAAAAAATTCACTCTTATATAATTTTTATTTCTGGGTTCTATCACAATTTATGGTATCACATGGAGATCTTATGGTTTTGGGACTGGATAGTGGCTCAAGTAATCACATGAATATAAGTTGTATAATTTATTTTATTTTTATTTTCCTTATTATATCAACCAAATTGACCTTTCCTACTTTACTTTTCATGTATCATTGATGATTTATATATATATAGATCGGGTGATGGATCTCTAAAGTTTTTTTGTTATATTAGTTGGAGGTTTGGTCAAATAATTCCCTTTTATTTGCATCTATTTTATTCTGATTCTCGATTTAAGTTTTATTTAATGTTTCTTATCAAATTTTTTAATGGAAATCCAACATATGGATGGTTAATTTACGAATGTTTTAACATATTCTACTTCTTATTGAATATTATCTTATGGGAGAAATAATCCCCTGTGATTGTTCGAGATTCCTTAATGCTTATTGTCTGCAGTAGAGATCATGGACGCCACTTGGGTATGTCACAGGACATCTCAAGTACTCGATTGATGGATATCTAGAGATTTAACATGAAAAAATGTTACTGAATCTTAGGTTCCTTAGAGGGCCTAGGTATGAGAGTTCTCTTTCTTATTTAGGGATATCAGTAGATTGGATTAGCATTTTTGGGGCTCCAGTCGAAGGTATGAGAAGATTATAGCTAACTCTTTCTTATACTAAGCTTGACTTACCCTAGGATATTGGTTTTTGAGTAATTAATTTTAAATTTTTGATTTAGTTCAATTATTTTATACTATTTGATGGATTCAAGTGTTTTGAGGGATGATAATGGGAGTTGAACTTGTGTCACCCAGTATTCTTGTACTACCTAAAAAACTGTGTGGGGCCCAAGTGTATAGTATATCATGACTTAAAGTTTATGTTTTATGTTTGAAGCATATCTCACTAAACCATGTGTCCATGACATGAACAACCACTAGTCTCACCAAAAGAAGTTTTAGTATCTTATGATTCTGTTGAATTTGATTTAGAAACTAATTATTGTGGAATTAAAATGATTTTGTTATTTAAAACATTCTAAATGATTTAATTATGAAATTTGTGATATTTTAAAATGGTTTTATCGAGAGGTATATTTTATATAAATTTAAAATGAAATTTTATGATGAATGATTAGTTTTAATAGGAGAAATAGGATATAAATTTTTCAAAGGGGAGGATTTAGATATTTTAAATTGGTTTTTAAATGGGGTATAAAATGCAAAGTTAATTTTTTTCACTGGTTATGGATATCTTGAGTTGTGTTGTGTTATGATTTTAAGGGATCTTTTTTTATTCATTATTTCTAGTTTTTATTTATTTGAAAATTGATTTTGGATAATGCTGATTTTTTCTTTGAATGTGATTGGAACGATCTTTTGATTACACTATAATTCAGATTATGCCTCCCAAAAAGGTCTTAGGAATTTTCAATTCTAGGGGTTTGTCTCTTGTGTTTCATCAGTCAATTGGGTCTTTTCTTGGTTTTATTTGGGTGTACCTCCTTATGTCTCTTCATAGTTTCTTCTCGTGTATTTTGATGCTTTGATATTTTTCACATAAATTTTTTGAGTTAATAGTTCTTAAGATATTTTTACATGGTTGTTGTTGTACTGATATTTATTTTGGGTTCTTTGGTCAAGGGAGTGCCTTGGGGGTATTTATTGAGTGACTAGGATAATTGTTGAACTAGTTTAAATAATGCATCAGATGGTGTTAGCTTGATCTTATTGAGATCACCATGGGTGATGTCCTGGGTATCCATTCCTTGGTTATACTTATTCATTTTTCCAATTTTGGATTAGATATAGTTTTTATGGGGCGTACACATGGTTGATGCTTCCTCCCTCTTTCTCTTGGTTAAGGTACTGTTAGTGTGTGGATTTATAATCATTTTCATGGGATCTTGGAGTGCTTCAAAGAGTGTTTTTTATAGGGTTCTTCATACCTCATGTTCAATTGAATAGTGTATGTAGGATTCAAGATATTAAAAATGTATTTTGAATTGTAAATTTTTGTTTGAGTCTCCTCAGTTGAGGGTTTGGGTTTGGGAACAATAACCCTTTATAGCCTTCCCTATATTGTCTTCCATTTCTTACATCCTTGCATATCGTTGACTTATTGGTTATACTTGGGTGATTTCACATGTTATTACTGATTGGAGAGGTAAGTGTAATAACCCATGTAATGTTAATATAAGTCATTTTCATGTATTATTAATAATCATTTGTTATATTTTATAGATTTATATTTATTATAATAATATTAGGTAATTATTCGTCAAAAGTAAAAAAGGATTTATTTCTAACAAAATTGGGTTTCCATGCATTATATGGGATTATCTAAAAGATTGATTTCAAGATTTTATAATTTTAATTTGAAAATATTATATTTATTTTTTAATTAACCAAGTTTAAATTATCTTCAGATGAATTTTTGATAATTTTCAAAAACTATTTCTTTTAAAATGAATAGTAAAAAATATTGATATTAATTTAGAATTATCCTTTATTTTTAATTATTTAGAAATTAAAATTATATTTTGGAATAATTTTTAAATTTAATTACATATTTTTTTAAAAAAATAATTAAAAATAATAATTTTAATCAAAATTATACTTGAATTTAATATAAAAATATTTTTATACTTAGAAAGGCATTTTTATCAAAAAATTGTTTTTCATTTCATTTTACATGTTTAATTTAAATTTATTTTATTCCAATTATAGGAATTTAATTTGATAAAATTTATTCATTAGTTTTAATTATAATAATTTTTATTATGAAATATGGTAAAATTAACTTTTGGTTGAAATGAATAGTAAAAACACTAAAAAACGGTTATCACGGTTAAGTTTAAAATAAGTTTACTGGGAGTTAAACTAAATAGATAATAATTAAAATTACCTAAAACTAAATATAAATAATATTGGATGGAAAACTTTAGACCCTATATAATATAATCTTCTAAAATTTTCTATTTTAGAGTCATTTGGTTTGAGTATGATAATAATAAATTTTAGTATTTTTTAAAATTCTAACTGTGTCCTCTCCCCCAAATTATAAAATCAAACCCCCTCTTATATACTATACACACTTTAAAGTCATTTTTTATAAGATGATATCTACTTATATCCATTCCTTACAACATTACCCATGTTCTAGAGTCTCTTTTTTATCCTAAAACAAACCTAGTAAGGATTTACGTATAAACCTAAAGGGGTTTTCCAAATAAGAGCTATAGTTCTTAACTGATATTTTTCATTTTATTTCTTCTTTAACCTCGTTTAAATAATAATAAAACGTGATGAAATAATAACACAATTATATTATATATAGTTTTATGTTTTATGTTAATTTAATAACCAATATCTATCTCCTTCATCCATCAAATTGGAAACAGAACCATTGTTTGCGTGTACAGCGGACTATCACCTCACGAACCGATCTAATTTATTTTCCATCATCACATCTCATGGATGGTTATAATGATAGATTTAATATATATATATATATACATTATATTCTATAAATATTTATAATTCTATAATTATAAAAAAAATATGTTCTTACATTTTTGTCAATTGCAAAATGATAACGTCGTTCATGTGTATGTGTGATTATCACCCCCATAAAGCATTGAAATTCATTTTTCATCACTACATTGCATGGAAAATATATATAATACTATTTGAAGTTTTAATATTATATTTATGATATAACAATCATTATTTAAGGATAAAATAATACTTTCCTTTTTCACCTTTTTTTCATTGAAAAATGGAAACGTTATTTATGCTTACATGTGGACTACTGTCACCATTATTATAATGTAATTCATTTTTCATAACCATATTTAATCATTGGTCATAAAAGTATAATTTAAGTAAAAAAATAAAAATTCATTCTGTATTATTATTTTTTATATTACGTAATAATGACCTCTTTGATGATAGTCAACCTACCGAAGTCATTTTTACCATATGATCCGAATATCATCAAAACATCTAGTGTGAATTTAATTGATTAAGTGATTGAATATAATATGAAAATTAATAAAATTAAAGGAATACAAAGTTGAAAAAGTGTTATAAAGAAGTTAAATAATTAATATAAGTTTATTATTTATTAATATAAAGAATGTAGATAAGGAGTTGAACTCAATTTAAGGGACTCTTTAACATGAAACATTATTTCAAATGTTTTAAATATTTATTTTCTAAATCCTTTTCTACCAAGTAAATATTCTTAAAATTATTTTACTGATGTATTTATATAGAAATAAATGATTTATAAATTACATTTTATGTCTATTTTTACTCGGTATCATATTTTTTCAGAAATAATATTTTTTACAAGGAACATTTCTACTTACTTTTCAAAAGGAAAAAAAATAATGTTCTATTTTAACATACTCGGCTTCAAAAAAATTATGACCAAAATATTTGTTATTTTATGTTTTAATTCCTTTTTAATATTCCATGTTTTATTCAAATACAACCCCTTATTAACTTTTTCTTATGTAATTTAGTTTTCAAAATGGGTTTTTAAAAGGAAAGGGTATTTCGATATTCAAAAATGTTTTTCATATGGGTTCAAAATATTCTTTCAATGTTTTTATGATGAAATGGTGAAATCAAAAAACAGATCTAAGATATAGCACTTGATAATTATATATGATAAAAGAATATATCGATATATTTTGTATCATGGGTGAGTATGATACATATTATATGATGGTTGAGCCCGATATAGTTATCCAATGAATTGGGTAATATTCCTAATCCTAAAATGCAAGAGTAAAGTGTTATCCAAGGAAGTTTCTCCTATGGATTTAATTAAAATCCAATTATTTCTAAAGTGGGATATGAATATAATGCTCTAAGTTTCTTAAAATGGTTTATATTTTCTTCATATGGTTTTTAAAGTATTTCTTTGAGAAAGAATTTCGTTCTTTTCATATGGATATTATTTATTTCACACACTCAAGGAATATTATGATAAAGGTAAAAAATTTATGGGATTTTGTTTTTTTTCAATGGACTAATTGATTTATTTATTTTATGTTCCATGCTGAGTTTTTTTATCCTCAAATGTTTTTAAATTTATTTTAAAGGGTTTAAGGATGATTCTAAGTAAACAAGAAATCAAGTTAAAATTCATAGATATATATAATGAAAAGAAAACATGTTTAATTTTAAAAGTTTTCTATTATGGGAAAAATGAGTATTGAGTATAAGTTCTACATTATAATATACAGGTTTTTATATATGATTTATGAACTACTTATTTAAAATTTTATGCCTAAAATATATTTGGGTGTATAGGAAGGTAAATTCTAGTCTAAAGACACAAGTTTATGTAAATGTTTAAGTTTAGTTCCTTATAGTTTCTATCATATAAAATGATTAGATAATTTTATATGTTATGATAATACAAGTAAAAATAATTAAGATATTATATTTTATGTTAATCATGTTATAACATTTAAATATTACCATATTTATTCATCTAAACTATATATATTCATAATGGTTTTCCATAGATAAAATAGGGAAGCTAAAGTACAAAGGCATAAAGAGGATAATATCCATCAAAATCAACTTCTTAGAATGGTTTGAATTATAATTAAGTATATTTTTTCAGTGATAGATTAGTTAAAACAAGAAATAAATGGTGATAGAATCTATGTTAGAGAGAAATAAGATTTACCAAAGAGGAATATATTAATTTTTAATCATTATATGAAAAAACACCCTCCATATTTTGATGTAACTTTAGATTTAGTGGTACATGAAGGATGGATCAATATATTCGAAAATATATTTGAATTAATTGGACTTTCATAATTTCAATATTTAATTATTTACATTTATCATTTTAAAGGGGAAGCTGATCGATGGTGGTCATTGATTAAAAATGGCATTGAGAGAGATGAGCTCAATGTAATGGAATGGAACACATTTAAGAATATTTACCTAGAGAAATATTTCCAAAAATTTGTTTGAATCTGGATGGAGAAATATTTATTACAATTAAGGAAAAAAATATTAATATTTATTATCCATGTATAAAGAAAAATTTAAAATATTATCCAGGTGCATACTAATTTTTTTGAACCTTGATAGAAAAATTAATAGATTTTACAAATGATTAAAACTAATTTTACAAATATAACTGGCATCATAATAATTTAAATTTTATAAATATTTGTTAATTGTGCTATGAAATTTGAGATAGAGTTTTCTAAAACTTCTAAAAATGAAAATATTTATAAGTATTAATGATAGAAAGAAATAGATAAGAATTCAACTAAATAATATATAGGTGAGGAACCAACATGTTGAAAGTGCGGTAAAATAATTTCAGGGAGTGTTTAAAAATATATATAAAGAGTTATTAGTGTGGTAAGTTTAGTAATAGTTATTTTTACTACAATTAAAAGTTTCCAAAACAATATAATAATGGGGTAAAAGATATCCAAACTATACTGAGATGTTTTAATTATAATGAGCTAGGAAATTATGCTAAATTGTGTCCAAATTTAGTTAATTAGGATGTAAATCAACTATATCCAAATAAAAAAGGTATGTAAAAATAATTTTCTACTAAAAAGATGATGGTGGTATATCTAATAAAGTGGTGATAGTTCTGTTACAAGTTAATCTGAATTATGTTGATTCCCTTGTTGACTATGGATATTTAAATTCCTTTATTTCAAATAAATTTGAAAGTAAAATGGTAATATCACCATATGAAAAATTAAAAATAAAATATTTTTTGAAAACTCTGAGTTTAAATATTAAAACATACAATATTTATGGGAGTCTTACTATTGTTATCACTAGGAAGATCCTTCCTAAAAATATTATTGAACTTAACATAATGGATTTTGATATTATTTTGGGTATGGATTAGATTTTAGTTTATCATTATAAGATATATTTCATATCTAAGAAAGTTATATTCAATGATTTCATACCTTTTATAACATATCAAGAAGCTATGAAATTGATTAGAGATGGAAGTAAAGGTTACTCAGATCATGTTGTTGAAAAGAATGAAATTGTGTAAATTATTGATGTGATAGTGGTGAATGAAAATATGGATGTATTTATTGATTTTTTTCCTTGTGTAATTCTTGATTGGGAAATTGAGTTTACAATTGACTTAGAACATAATTCTAAACTAATTTCAAAACTCCATTATCAAATGGATCAATTATAACTTTTTGGATTGAAAAATAAGTTTCAAGAGTTACTAGATAAAGTTTTTATTCATCCTATAACTTCACAAATAGGTTATAATATATTATTTTTTAAAAATAAATATGGGTCAATGAAACTTTTCATTTATTATAGTTCCTTGAATAACATAGTAGTTATGAATACGTATCATTTTCCTCATATAAATGATTTTTTTGGTCAGTATTAGAGAGAAAAATATTCTTCAAAGATTGATCTCATGTTAGGATACCGTCAATTGAAGGATAAGAAGGAATATATTATAAAGATATTATTTTAGACTACATGCAGGTATTATGAGATTGTTCTTATTCCCATTGGGTTGTCTAATGTACCACCTGTATTCATAGATCTTATGAATAAAGTTTTCCATAACTATTTAGATATGTTTTTGGCTATTTTTATTGATGATATGTTAGTATATTCTTAAATTAATTATGATTAGGAAATTTAGCTAAAGGTTTTTTATGAAAAAATTAAAATAAAATTAAATATATAGAAAATTTAGTAAGAGTGAATTTTGGTTGAAACAGATTTCTTTACTTGGGAAAATTATATATAAAAATGGAATAATTGTTAACACTAATAAAATTAAAGTTGTTGAATAATGAAAAAAACTTAAAAAATTAACAGAGAATCATAGTTTTCTTAGATTGGAAGATTTCTACCATTGATTTGTAGAAAATATTACTCAAATGTCTTGATCACTAAATAAGTTAACTATAAAATGAGTTAAATTCATCTAGATAAAAGAGCGTGATGATTTTTTCCAATTTCATATAATAATATTATTGAATGATCTATTTTTGGACCTACTTTATAAAAATACTATATTTTTCATTTATAATAATTATTCCGTGAAGGAAATTGGTTATACTATGATATAGAATTATTAGGTAATATCTTATGCTTCATGTAAGCTGAAATCTCATGAGTTAAATTATCTTAAACATGATCTGGAACTCGAAACATTGGTTTTTTCTTTAAAATTTCGAGGGATAATTTATAGGGAGTAAAGTGTGAAATCTATACTAATAACAAAATTTAGAAGTATGTATTTACTCAAAAAGAGTTGAACATGAGGGTGAGAAGATGGATGGAACTGATTAAGGATTATCACTACATGATTCATTACCATCATAGAAAAACAAAAAAAAGTATGTGATTCTTTGATTTATAAATATAGTTTTATGTTAACCATGTTACATTTGTAACATAACCCTTTGGTTAATGATTTTATGAATTTTAAGGTAAAAAGTTTTCATGTAGGAACTTCCCTTATTTTTTCAGGTGTCAGTACAATCATAATTTTTAGAAATAATTAAAAAATATCAAAAGGATGATCATGTTTTACATGAAATGGTTGAATCTCTTAAAAAGTGTAGGTTACTAGAGTTTAATGTTAATAAATAAGGTGTTATTAGATTTGGAAATATATAATGTGTGCCTTTTGATTCTATGTTAAAGAGATAATTGTTGAGCGAAGCTCATAGATCCCCATTTTTTATCCTAGAAGCACTAAGATATAAAAATACCTATATAAGTATTAATAGTGGGAGGAAATGAATAAAGATATTATATAAATTACCATTAAAATTTTGACTTGTCTATAGGTTAAAATCAAGAGATAATTAAAAAAAGGGATACTTCAGCCTTTTTAATGATGATGTGGAAATGGTAAAATATATCCATGGATTTCATGGTGGGACTACAAAATACATATCAAGTTAATAATAAAAATTTTTGTTATTTTTTATTGTCTAACTAAATTTTCATATTTCCTACCAATTTAAGATATTGTGTCTTTATATTAGTTTTCTTGATTGTACCTCTAGAAGATAGTCAAGTTACAAGGGAATAAACACTTCATTATATCATATTGTGATCATTAGTTAACTTTTAATTTTTTGGAAAGTCCTTCAAAATTCATTGGTTACTGAATTAAATTTTAGTACAGTTTTTCATCCTCAATCTGATGAACAGTCTAACAGAACAATTCATACCTTAGAATAAATTTTTCATTCCTGTTAAATTGATTTATAGGGAATTTGGTATTATAATATTTTATTAGTTTAGTTTCCTTATAATAGAATTATTCATTACAGTATACATATGGAACCTTTTGAGGAAATATATGGAAAGTGGTTTCGGACTCCAACTTATTGGGATGAAGTAGGAAAAATGAAGTTATTAGGATCAGATTTTTCAGAAGAAATTTCTGAGTAGGTAAAGATGATATAGAAATATAATAGTATGGATCATATTATTCATAATTTTTATGTGGATAACTAGATGAAGTATCTCTTTACTAAGGTTGGTGATCTTATTTTTCTTAAAGTAACTCCATGGAAAAGTATTATGAGTTATGTTAAAAAGGAAATATAATTCTGAAAATCATTAGACCATATGAAATTAGAGATAAATTTGGATAAATTTATTACCTGGTGGCCTTTCCTATGATTTTATTTTATATAAAGGGTGTCTTTCATGTTTCTTTGTTAAGAAAATATGTTTCAGATGAAGCTCATGTTTTGATCTATGAATTAGTTCATTTGGAATAAAACTTTTAATATAAGGAATAGTATAATCATATTCTTGACTGAAGAGAACATATTCTACATAATAATCTAATTCATTAGGTTATGTTTTTTTTAAAAACCATAATATTAAATAAGAATCATTGGAATCAAAAAAAAATGAAGGGAAAATTCTCCCAATTGTTTAAGTAATGAATAAAATTATGAGTATGTAATTTCTAAAAGGGGTAAAGAATGTAAAAAACCAGGTGATTTTTAGATAATATATTTCATGTATTATTAAAAATTATTAATTGTATTTCATATATCTATATTCACTATAATAACAATATATAATTTTTTAATCAAAAGGAAAAATGTGTATTTCTAACACAATTGGGTTTTCATGTACAATATGTTTTTATTTAAAAGATATTTTTCGAAATCATAGTATTTTAATTTAAAAAAATGAACTTAATTTTTCAATTCATCAAGTCAACATTATCTTAGACTGATGTTTTGATAATTTTATAGAAAAATTTATTTTTTAACGAATAGTGAAGAATAATGATTTTTATTGAAAACTGTCTTTCATTCTCATGTATTTAAAAAGTAACATTATATTTTCAAATTTATTTAAAAAAATTAGTTCCTTTTTATTAAAGAAAATCCAAAAAATTATTTTAATCAATATTTTACTTTAATTTGGTATAAAAAAATTTATATAATTCAGAAGTCATTTCTCTAAAAAACAAGTTTTCATCCTTTTTTTGGGTTTTATTTTAAATTAAATTATATAAATTATATGAATTTAGTTTTATAAAATTAATTATATATTTTGAATCATCATAATTAGAATTATTTAATAAGTTCAACTTAATTTTTGGTAATGAATATTAAAAATCTGTTATCAGAGTTAAAGATAAAACATGTTTATTGGGGGTGAAACTAAAAATATAAGGTTAAAATGGACTAAAATATTGTATAAATAAAATTATATGAAAATATTTTGAACATATATCATATTATCATTAAAAATGGTCCAATTTTTATCCATTTAGTTTGAGTAATATAGTAATATATTTGAATCTTTTTTAAAATTCCAAGCATATCTACTCCCTAAATTACAAGAGGGCACCACCTATCTTATCCTATCCACACAAAAAAAATATTTTTATTATATTAATACCTATAAAAAACTCTTAATAACATCCCTAACAAATATTAGATGTTTTTTATCATAAAACAAACCTATTGAGGCTTTATGTGTAAACATAAATATGTTTTTTAAAGAATAGGTATAGTTTTTAATGAAGATTTTTCTTTTTATTTGTTATTATACCTCCCTAAAAAATTATTCTAACATGTTTAAATAATAAAAAAATCATATAATAATTTTTTATTATTTTAATTACATAATCTATATATATCTCCTTATTTCATCAAATGTGAAACAAAACCATCATTCATGTATACGGTGGACTACCACCTCATGACCTGATTAATTCATTGTACATCACTAGCTCTCATGGATAGTTATAATGTTGGATTTAATTTATATATGTGATATTCATGACATATTTTTAATTCTTTATAAATTATATATTATCTATTTTCTTACCTTTCTATCCACTTAAAAATGATAATGATATTCGTATATATGTTGGGATTACCACCTCTATGAAGCGAAATGATTCGTTTTTCATCACCACATCACATGAATAGTATATTTATAAGTTTATTTAAATATTTGATATTATATTCATGATATAATAATACTTATATAAAGTTAAAATGATACTTACCATATTTTTTCATGTTCATTGAAAAATTGAGGTGTTACTCATGAGTAGGTACGACATGTCGTCTCAATGATTGTAACATAATTCATTTGTCATAAAACAATTTCACAGTTGGTTATAAAAGTATAGTTGATATATAAAAAGTATAATTATTTCATTATTATTACTCTATATATAATGGAATAATGAGCTCTTTGACCATAGTAAACCTACCAAAGTAATTTTGGACATATGAGCTGAATATCATCAAAACACCTAACTTGAAATTAATTTAATATAAAATTGAAATAAATAAAATAAATTAACAATAAAATTGAAAGAGGTTATTATGAATTTAAATAATTAGCATGTTTTTATAAGTCCAGAAGATAAATAACTTATTTTATGAGTCAAACCCAAGGTAAAAGACACTTTAAATTAAAACATCATTTTAAATGTTTAAAATATTTATTCTCTATATATTTTTATTCCATGTCCATATTCTTAAAATTATTTGATAAGTATATTTATATTAATATAAATGAATTAAAAATAAAAATTTATGTCTCTTTTGAAATTCTTTCAAAGGTTTTCAAAAGGAATGTTTTTACATGGAATGTTTTGACTTTTTTATAAAATGAAAATTTAATTTTTTATTTAAACATATTAGGTGTTACTAACATTTCCCAATACCACAGCCATTATCTTATGTTTTTCATACATTACAAGATTACATGTTTCCTTAAAGTAAAATACCCTCTTCCCTTTTTCCTAGGTATTATAAATTTGAAAATGGGTTTTTAAAAGGATAGGGTATTTCGATATCGGAAAATGTTTTTCATATAGGTCCAAAAGAGTTTTTTTGGGGTTTGTGATTAAAAGGAGAAACCATAAAATGTTATATTCATGATATAGTACTTTATAATTATATTTAATTATGATTGAGATCAAAAAATATTATACAATGGGTGATCGTTATATATATTATATGATGGGTGAGCTTGATATAGCTTATATGATGGGTGATCCTGATACAGCTTATACAATTTTTAAGACTAGTATTGATTATATGAAGAGTGTGATTGATATAACTATCCATTTAATTGGGTAATATTCCTTTTATTTTATGGAAATAAGGAGGGATTTAATCATAGAGGTTTATCCTATGTATTTAATTGGTCTCCATTTATTTACAACATGGGTTATGAATATAATGATCTAAGTTTTCTAAAAGGGTTTCTATTTTCTTGTTATGGATTTTAAAGGTTTTATTTGAGAAAAAATTTTTGTTTTTCGTGAGGTTATGAGTTATTTCAGATTCCCAAAGAATATTTTGATTAAAGTTAAATTTTTTTGGTTTTAAAGTTTTTCATTATAATGGAAGATTTCATTATTTTATGTCTCATACTGATCTTTTTATGATCATCCCACATTTTTAAATATTTTTTACAGGGTTTAAGGATGATTAATAATAAATAGTAAGTCAAGTTAAATTTCATAAAGATGTTTTATTAAAATAAAATGTGTTTCATTTTAAAAATCTTATATTATAGGAAAAATGAATATTGAGTAGAAGTGTCCAGTTTGTAATATATGGGTTTTTATGTAAGAATTATAACCTAATTAAATAAAACTATGAACCTAAAAAATATTTTGGAATTGAAGAAAGTAAATTATAGTCTAAATACCCAAGATTATGTAAATGTTTACTATTGTATCCTTATAATAATTGTCTTACAGAATTATGAATTTTGGTTTGAGTTAAGGGATCTGTTTATGATCTTTTGGTTGTATGTTTATGTATTTCTTTACAATGGTCCTTTCAAGTGATTTATCTTGCAAAAAAATCATAATATTTGAGTCCTTAAATAGAATTGATATTCTATTGGGTCTCATAATTCTTTACCCTTATTTAGTTGGTTGAGTGTGACATATAGAGTTAAGAATAATGTCATGGGTAGTTGTATTCATTAACATTAAATCATTATAGAGCTTATTATATAGAAAATTTCATCTTACCTTTGGGATAAGATCCCTTTTCACTTTGTATCATTTTCAATTCGATGACATTTTAGGGATAGAAAGTTATATTCTACCGAGAATTGCCACACACTAACTTTTTAAGTCTTTATTATTTTTTAATTTTATGGTCATTGGTACTTTACTTGAGTTTTGAGTTGAACCACTTTAAAATATGGAGATTTTATTTTTTTAGAAAAACCCCATAATTAGTTAATGGTTAGAGGAAACTGTGTGGAAACCATGAAAATGTATCTATAGCTAAAAAAATATATTTCTCATGGTTAGAACATAGTTTCCCCAACTATGTGGCCCAACCATGAAAGTGATAGGGTGAACCGAGTATGAGGTGCACAGTTTTACAATAATTTTAACAAACTAGGTGCAATGTCCATCATACTAAAAATGTTGAATTTATATTTTAACCCTTTTTATTTTTACCTATATCCAAATCCCTCTACCCCTCCGACCTCACTCATGTGAGAGCCACCCCCCCCCCCCTCATACTAGGAATGTGAACGTCCTCCTATGACCTTATCTTATAGTGATTTTAAGGCGAATAATCTTAGGTTAAATATTTTATACTTATTTATTCTTCTTTCACTCATTTATTTTTCTTATACTTATTCCCCCTTGTCATGTGTACAATTGGTCTAACCCCAAGTTAGTTTTTATTATATATTTAGTATAACTCTATTTTAATATGCATATTTTCTGTTATAGGATTCTTTTTGGACTTTTGAGGTTTCATTGACTTGGTTTAGGTGGAGTTGGATCTTGGTTATATAAATTAATGAGTTCCATGTGGGTTTTCCCCAAACATGAATATTTAAGTTTAGATTCATCGATTTTTTGGATTTGAAATTAATTTTCATGATACCTAATGATAATTTTATAAATTTTTATGAAAATTATATGGGAAGAATTATATTCTAAATTTTTTTTCATATAAATTGAAGTGTCCTTCTATATTAGATATTGAAATAAAATATTAATTTATTTTACCATGTACACCAATTTTTTATAAAATTTCAAGCACGGATTTATGAATGAATTATGAGATTTTAAATGTTGTTAGTATTCAAAGTGAATTATCAATTTTATCTTATGTTTTACTTGTAATTTTAGGTAATACATGAAATTATATGTATTGATAAAGTGTTTCAAAATTTGTTATGAATAAAAATGTCATATTTTAAAAATTCATTTAAGGTATTTTGTGGTTATTCACATATACATGTGTATATCCAATGGTTTATAGGTTAGTGGTGATCTATGCCTATCTATGGGAATACTTTGGATAAGGATCAGGGGTTCAACCCCTTCCATAACCTCAATTGGAAAGGCTTGAAATTAGCATCCTATAATAGGGTAATGAAAATAGGAAAAAAGTTGGATGAGGCTGGTGGTCTCTCTTCAGTTATGCATCGAAGGTGGTGCAACAACGGTAGTCGAGATGACCATTAATGAAGGGAGTGTAGAGATGCTGGTCAGCAGCCCACAATGGTGGTCGAGATTACCGTTGATAGTGAAGAAAGCAATATGATGATGGAAGTTTGTTTCGATAAAGATGGCTTGATAGTTTTCATGGTTGGAATTGGTAGGCCAGTAAGTGGAATGAAAAGTTGGAAGTGTAAGGATTTGTTATTGGTGAGGATCTTGATGGGCCATGTGGTAAGGCCATGGGTGATAAGTAGTGGTAGTATGTGTTTGTGATAGGTGGACATGGGATGTGTTCATGTGTGGCACATTATTGATATTCTCAATAGTTTGGGCTTATGGGCCTTGGTTTTTATAGACCATGTTGCACCTATGGAAATTTTTCATTCTAAGACTAGGAAATGTGGTGCCTCTACCCAAAATAAAAGAGTTTTTTTACATTTAACAAAACAATGGTGTCTTCCCCCTACCAGTTTAAAAAATATATACAAGGGTATATATAGACAAACACACAAATTCAAATAAGATTATGTGAATTTGTGAAATGTGAAACATATGAGTGTGTTTTTGTGTGTGTATAAATTTATATGGGAATAAATATAGTGTAAACCATTGGGAATTTAAATTTGATACTTACACTCTCTTTTCCAACAACTTTTCAAGTGGATATCTAAATTATATTTGAAAGTACCAATTGGCATCCTTTAACTTCCTTGCATTGTTTCATAAAGGGTGTTTAAAATAATTAAAGCTATGTTATAATGAATTTTATGGTTGATTAAATACCTTATATATATATTAAATTCTTCCTTGTTATTTGTTAAATGAAACATTTTAAAGAGGAATGTGGTATTTGATAAATGGAATATCTTACAATTAGTTTATTGGAATTGGGTTACCACATGGGAACCCTAGGTACCTAGGTTGGGTGATTAGGACTAGTACTCTAGGAAAAGGTCCTACATCCCTATAATTTTTTCTATGACCCAACACTAGCTAAATAAAATGATTATATGGATGTGGTTACCACTGGAACTTTGAATTTGTCCTCTCTATTACCTCATTCATGGGAATGTCTATATATGGGTCAATTGTATGAGGCGCTAACCTTAGTTTCCCTTATATATTCCCATTATTCTTAATCATTTATCCATATACTTTGGTGCCAGTTTATTTGTGATTTCATTTCACCACATTATTTTTATTACTTTTGTTATTAGTATCATTATTATCACTGATTCACAATTTTTAAATGATTGTTTTTTACAACAACTAGTATCTTAATACTCTTAAAAATTTAATTAAATGGTGTATAATACATTTGAGTATTTTCATAGTAAATTTTTAATGTGTTTCTCTATTTTATAGAATCTTTAAAAGGATTCATTTAATTAAAATTTATAATTATTTTCTTCAAGAAACATTGTTTAACACGAGAAATTTTGAATTGTATTTTTAAACTATATTGAGATAGATCTTTTATTAAAGGGTTAGCATGTGGCAGGTCGAGTGGTGACCTACTATGAATTTTTATTCTCATACCAATATATATATTTTTAAGTTTTTAGATCATTTTATAGTCACTCTTTGAGTTCATATGGTTTCAGTTTTTTATGGTGAATTAGAGAGTCATATGGGTGTGAGTTGGTTATTTTATTTAATTTTTCATTTCTTATCATATTGTACAAATCATCCTTATATGGTTTAAATTTATTTAATAGTAGTGCGTTATATATATATATATATGGATACTTAGTTATGGATCTCCCAGACCATTTCTATAGTGTGAGTTTGAGGTGAGATAAGGGAATTTTATTCTCTTTATATTTATTTTATTATACTTATATATTAATGTTTTATTTTAAGTTATTTATCTTTTTTTTAATGAGAACATAACATATTGATAGGTTATTCTGTAACTACCATATAAATTCTACTACTTATTAAATATTGTTTTATGGAGGAAATCAACCCCAATAATTGGTTTTGATTCTTAAACTATGTTCATCAGTCAGAGGGGGTCGGGGATGCCTCTCAAATATGTCACAGGCTAGCTTGTGTGCCTAGTTGATGGGAGAATAAAGTTAGTTTGTAACATATATTCGGAGTTCTAGTCTCTATAACATGGTATCAAATGTTGAAACTTTTATTCCACCTCATATGTTCTGGTGGGTATCAACTGGTGGGTTTATTAGAGGATAAAAAAATCCCAACATTGTATAAAAATATGGTATTGTGTAATTATATAGTTTTGTGGATAATATCAAAATAAAAAAAATCTATCAGTCCTGAGAGTGTGTTTTATTTATGATATGTAATTTTTAGGACAACTATAGTATATTCCTTACACCTAAAGGGTGTCAATAAATGTGGGATAACATATTACTAATTAAAACATTATTACTTATTTAACTCAGAAATTATTATATGAATGGATGTCTCTCACCCAATCCTCAACATAGGTTTCCAATCATGTACATTCATTAGGCAAGTAAAAAAACAAATTACACCAGTGTTTTCTAATGATATTTACCTTCAATATGGATGATTACATCCTAGGTGTGTCATAGTTGTTATCCTATACACAAAGTTCTTATTTTATTATCAATAATAACTCCAGAAATGGTATAGCCTTGAAGTCATATTCTAGGAACCAGTTTGATACAATGAAAGATCAAACTAGTGGCTTTCTCAATTATAATATTTGGATTATAACACCCTAAATTATATCAATAGTAAAGTCTTGTGTCCCTTATAGACTATCTGAATCTGATATTCTACCTCAAACTACAACAATTTATTGGCCTACCATATGCACAGTAATCAATGGGTTGTCTTCCACTTTCACTAATCATGGGTTATCTTTGATCTTATTCAGAACTTATGATATATGATAGTTCAGTCTAGTGTTGTTTCTTCTTCAGCGTATATATAAATCTATAGGGAAAATTCTCGGATAATCACTTATTCTTATTCTTCATTAACACATTTTAATAAAATATTCCAATAATTTTGTAACATTACATTCTTCAACATCATGAAATGTTCAAATTATGGTAGTATTAGATCTATATTCTTATTTTAATTTTAGGATACACAAAAAATATTAGTGTTGAAGTTTTTCTAATTCTTCCTCAACCTATTTTATAATTAGATTCATGTGAGAATATTTACATATTTTAATATTGATATCATCCTTGATTTATAGTAGTGTGATATTTTACTAAAAACTCATTCAAAACTAGTTAAATATTTTATTCAGATCTCCATGAGTCTTTGAATTAACTTTTATTTAGTTATTCCTTAATTATCATATCACCTATTCCTTCATTAATTTTTCTACAAAATTCATGTCATATTAAAAAATTTCCACATTTGAATGCATAATTCCATGAATTGAAACTTCTTAATGTGAAACCCTCTATTATGGTGTAAATATCCCTCTACAACTCATTCTCATAGAATCATTGTGGTTTTATCTCCTTCATTTTGATGAAATGGTTCCTTGAATCTAAATATTATCGTTGGTCTATAATTCATTCTAATTGTCTCCATGGAATGCTTATATCTTCAATTGTAAACTTAGTTAGAATAATAATCCATTAAAAAAAATTTGATATTTAAACCCATGATGAATAGATCATAAAATCTTAGTTATTGCTTCCTATTAAGAATAATTATTCTCTAATTATGAAAATTCACTGATATTTTACAAATGTATGGAACAACATTATAAATGGATACTTATGTAGTCCCTGTAGTGAACCTTAAAAACATTCATGATGTAGCTTTACCTTTGTCAAATATTTTCCCAAATTCATTTTTATAAGGTATGTTGAACATTAAGATCATTAGTTTTGTTAAAAGGCAAGAACCTTACAAAATTCATTTTCCACAAAGGTATGAACCTGAAAAAGTCTTTTGTAACCTTAGGAAGTTTGGCATGAACATCAAAATGCACAGAGATGTTCTTTATGAATGTTCAAAATATACCTTATAAAATTTATCCCTTTCTATTTTTAAATATTTGGGAGAACCTTATTAATTCAATAATGAACATTAATATGGTTCAAAAATGAACCTTAAAAATATATCCTTTCCTAATTTTTAGAATTATTCCTAGAATAAACCGTACAAATTTTCATGTACATTATGATGTTCCATAGGCTTTTTCATAATTCCCCAAAAATTATAATTTCATTAACTTTTTCAAATTAATAGATAATATATCAGATTCATATTAAACACTTAATAGATATTTTAAATAATTATAAAAGATTATCTAAATCCATTTTTCACTAATTTTGGAATATTTGATTCTCGAATGTCTTTTCATGACTTCTCTTCATTTCAATAATATTTTTATTTATTTTAATTAAATATTTATAATTTATATACATTCCAGTTTTTAAAAAACCCTTCAATTTTATTCTTCAAAAAGTATCCAAAAATATTTCATTGGGCTAGATACACAAATTAATGGAACTAAAAAAATTATATTAACATCTCTTTCATATAAATATATATATATATATAAATTTAATCATTATCCTCACTCTATAGAACTAAATCCTATTCAAATTCTTGAAGTTTTCCTCAACCAAATATACCTTGTACTACTTTTTTAATCTTGGTAGTACTATAATCTCACAACATCTATTGTTTTATATAGACACTTCATAAAGACAAAATAATAATCAGTACACACATTCCAAGAAACTATTCTTTTCATAAAATTTATTTGATCTAGTTCTATATATGAAATATCAAGATACTTTCTTCAATTTGTTTCTCTACCATGTGATTAAATCTCTAAGATTATCCAATATTTTTTTATCCATTTTTTATAATACAATAATTGAAATCCTCTAATAAAGAATCATTAGTATTGATTTACTTCCATGATATAAGTTTAGTCATAAATCTTCATTCACTATTCAAAACATAGAACATAATTACATGTTTTTTTGGGAACTCTATCCATCTTCTAATGATAATACCCAGGGAATCCAATTTACTTGTAATTCATTATTCTTATCCAAATATTAATATCATAAATTTTTCCCCATTCTCATTTCCCTTTCTTGACAATAAATACAACACAACACAAAGTGGGTTTAACAATCTCCCCCATTTTATTTTTTAATACAAATTCTAAAAAATACATGCTAATATGTTCTCTTATTCTCTTTTATCCCCTATTCTTATTTACTCTTTTTCATTTTCTTTATTCCATTTATTTACAATAATACAAAGTGTTTAAGAGAGTATGGTATAAATTAACTCTTAAATAAATCTACCATTAATTATTCAACATTAATTTTACTTGATTTTTAATCAGTGTAGAAAATTGGAGGTCCTAATATTTATAATAAAGTCATTTATAAAGATATATAATATGATACCAACTCATATGAAATAATTTATCATACTCACCATGGGTTTATCTATTCCCATATGGATACCCATATTTTTAATGAATTATCATGTGATAATAATTGGTGAAAAATGTCTTCTTGAAAAATTACAACATGAAATCATGCACTCATATAAATATATATATATTAAAATAAATAAATAATGATTGGAAGATTGATCAATATAATCAGTCCTTGAAGTTATAAAAAAATTATTCATCTTTAAGTTATTGAATAAGTCAGATTCTCCACATTAACACCATGTTCTTTTTCTTTCAAAAAAGGGATGAAATAATATATAATCATTCTATTTCAATTACTGGATTCAATCATCTTAAAGAGATTATAATTTTTAACGAAATTAATAGGTTCTAGTAGCCACTCAGGTTCCTCCATTTTTCTCCCACTCAAGGAGACACTCCATCTTCACTTCATCATGGTAAATATTTTCAGAAGATGTTTTTTTGAATACCAATTGTTGTAATCTCACTGAACATAGTGACTTTATTAGAGGCTATATAGTTTTATATTATTCTTGTCTTAATTAAGTTTTATCTTTATTAATCAATAATATTTCAAGATATTAACTATTATGTTATCCCAATATGGTTAATTCTCCTATTTGTTGTTCAGTTTTGGTAGCATGTTTATTTTCATCTGTTATCCCATAAGAACATGTATAACCTTCAATTCTTTGTTGAGAAAGCATCAAAATACACCAAAAAATACAAGGGAAAAAGGATGAACTAATTTTCTCCCTAATGAGATCATCAAGATTGATAATTTCTTCTCAACCAATATACTTATTTTTCTAACTTTATAAATAGAAGATCAATACATGATTTCTTTCTTAATATAAATAAAAGTATTCATTTTGGGTAATATGGTCTTCTGAACTATCTTATTAATTAATTTAGGTGAATTTATCTTCTTTTCATCTTCTATCAAGGTACATGCATCTCTCGGTGATGTATTCATCTCCTTTTGGATTTCTTCTTGAGCTGGTAATCTGAAAAAGTAGTCTTTGTAAATATGTTCATTTATCTTGTAATTTTCATAAAACACCTCTAAAATTATTTCCTCATCATGTGTTCAAAATTTAACATGAAATTAATATTATTTATATTTAATTATTTCTTTCCATTTATCACAATCACTTACTTATTATTCTTCAATTTTCATTAATTTTTCCAAATGAGGAGAAAAAAGGATCATATATTCTTTGGGAATGTTATTATCCTTCTTTATTTTTTCAAATGGATTATAATGAATGATTATAAAAAAAACAGTCCCCTTTTTCCTCTATTAGACCAGTTCCCTTTATTTTTCATCTTAATATAATGTTTTAAAAATTATATAGTGTGACCTATTTATCCATAAAAGAATTTTCTCTTCCCTTTTGGTGTATAATTCTTCTCAGACAACTTTGATTTTATTTTAAGAATATTATTCCTTTGTTTAACTTTATTTCGTATCACCCAAAGATCACTCACTTATCTTCATCATTGATTTATTGGAATTATAATATTCCTTTATCAAGTTAGGTTCACCTACCTTCATAATTTGTGATCTTATCCTTTTATTATATTGTGAATCATTCTTGGTGGATTTATACTAGAATTTTTCTTTATTGTGACCAATATAATTATGAGTTCCATAGAGACTATTCAAAATTTCAAATATTTTTGTAATAGGAATATACTTCCCTTTCATCTGTGGGCATTATATTTTATCATTTTTTATCCCCCTTGATGTATATTTCATTGAATGTTCAGAAGAAAACATTTTATTCAAAAAAAAATATCTTTACACCCATATCTACCATAGTATATGAAATGGATAACAAATCATCATATTTTCTATTACACAACAGCAAATCTAAACTAGATTTCTTGCTAGTTTAGTTCCATTACATAATTAATATGAGACTTTTTAAGACAATATCTTCTTATTCACTTTTTTATATTCACCAAAGGTATAGTGGTGGGTTTTTCTTCATTTCTTTTCATCCATATTTAAGTTTATTTTAAATTCCAACCTGAATTGTTCATGGAACTGAATTTATTAGAATTAATATTTTATAAGATTCATGGTAGAATTTATTTGTAGGATTCTAAATATTTATTATTAGATGAACTCAAAATATTATTTCTAATAGATATTGTTCTTTTAATAGTAGATTTCTCCTTGGAATTATATTTTATAGTAGATATTTTCTTAGCTTGTTGTGAATACATAGCTTGAATACATTATAGGTTTTGTAGTATGAATTATAATTCAATAAAATTAAAATTTAATATTTTTATTTCATCCTAAATTGACATAAATTTGACTTGAAAATCCTTTCTATTCTTCTCAAATTGATCATCATTCATTTTTTTATTTTCCTACAGTTAATTTTCAAGCTCTTTAATTTTCTTTTTTTCTTATCAATTGAGCACCCTTGGAAGTAGTCACTTCTTCCAATGCATGGTTCTATTATTAAAGACTTTTTTTAGCTTCCAATATTTTATGGATTATAGTGATACATTCATTTTTAAAACTATATGACCATTATTTATGATATATATTCATATAAATTATGGTTCCTATATGTTTAGATAATATTTTAAAATTAAAAACGTTTTTATCCAAATCATTCTCTAAACTTTTGTTCTCACTTTTAATCAAGGTAATTTCCACATGTATGATCTTGATAATTACAAAACTAAAATTAATTATCACTTTGGGAGAAATATATTCAATATCCATTAATGTAACGACCCAAACTTTTTAAATAGTATATTAACTTACTCTTAAAGATTTAATATAGATGTTAATGGTTAATGCGGAAAGAGGAGTCGATGGCTTCATCCAGTAGACTCGAACCTTACGAAGCCCACTTATCAGAGCATGGGAAGGAGGTAGAATCTGTGGGCTTTGCTTTGGACCAAGCCCAAGCCGAACTCCAGCGTGTCAAGCTTGAACGAAAACACATGTGGGAGAAGTTCAAGTTATTAGATATTACTACTAGGGCAATGTTATCTGAGCCTCCCTCAGATTCTCTCACCATAGAACACCTTACACTTAGGTCATATACCGGTGTTATAAGGGTCTATGTGTCGAGACCCTAGCTTCTTTGTGTAATCCTTTGGGATGAATGGATTGAGATTTCTTCCTTTAGTGATGTTTGTTAAATTTCAAATGTCCGGATAATTTTAGGATGTATTTTATTGATAAATTTTGAAAAAAAGGATATTTTAAAATATTTATGTAAACCCTAAATAATTAATGATGTGTAATTATTTTCATAAAATGGTCTTCTACAAAAGTTTTCAGTAAGGAATTTGGAGTCTAATAAGATCAACTTAATTTTTGATGAATAGTAAATTATGAATAGTGAATTTACGCTTAGGATTAGTAATGTGACCAAATGGATTAGTAATTTTACTCAAAGAAAGTTTTAATATAATTTAGACACCTAGATTAAGTAATATGATTCAATAAAATGGGTAAATAACGGTTTCATAAAGGATTAATCAAGTATTAGTTTTTTCGAGTGAATAGTGTTTTTTAATTAAAAAAATAGAAAATTATTTTTATAAAAAGGACTTTATTTTTGAACTCATAGCATCGATATTATGTTATGGTAATTTTTGGGGATTTTTCTGAAAAAAAATGAATTCTCAATGAATAGTTCTTTTATTTAAAAATTAAATTAAAAATATTTAGAAAATTATTTTTATAAAACGGAGTTCATTTTTGAAATCAGAGCATTGATATTTGGTTAAGGTGAAATTTTGGGATTTTTCTGAGAAAGATGAATTTTCGTTGCATATTGAAAATACAGTTTTAAGTTACGGGTGTTTAATGACATCATTAAATGATGTATTAAGTATGTAATCAATTTGGTCGACTTATGAATAGTAAGATAAGGTATGAGGTGTCCCAAGTGTTCAATACCATGGGAAAATACCATGGGAAAGCCCATGGTTTTTCCAAAACCACTAATGAGGTGTCCCTTGGCCATTAATGCCTTGTCCCCTCACTTTCCCTATAAATACCCACCCTTTCCTCATTTAGTTTTCACTCCCAACTCTCCCCCAATGAATTTCTGGTCTCCTTACCTCCCAAGGAGTCCTCCCAAGGTTCCCCCAATCCCTCAAGGTCCAAACCATTGAGTTTTAAGGGTTACGTTTTAAGGTAAGGGATCCGACTTCTCTTTTTCTTTTCATGTAATATCTTTTATGTGATTCCTTTTATGCTCCATGTTCTTATGTGAGAGGGTGTTATTTTATATTCCTCTTACTTCCCTTTTCATTTTTATATGATGAGAGATCCCCTCTTACTCTCATCATTTCGTTTTATGAAAGTTTAAGTGACGTCGTTAGGCTGCCAAATTTTTAAGGGATTCTTTCACCCTTCTCATTTTTCAAGTTCGATTTTCATGTCAAGTCTTTCAAGTTCCTTTTTATTTTGTTGGAGTATGATCTCTATATCTATCATACTGATCTCTTATGATCATATGATGAGGGACCCTATTTGATCTTGTCAAATCATCTTTTATTGAAGTTTAAGTGACGTCGTTAGGCTGCCGAATTTTCATAAGAGAAATCTTATTTTTGTCTCACTTCCATGTTTTTCATTTCATATGGTATATCTTTCAAATTTCATTACCATATTCTTAAATCACTTATATTATATCCCCCTACTTTTTTATGGATCATTTATGAGTGGGTGACCCATGTCTCCTCTCTTTTCAATGTTTTCTAAAACCTTGTAACATAGCTGTTATGCTGCAGAATTTTCATCTCAAAATGCCTCTCTCTTTTCTAAAAATTATTTTATGTTATAAAGTGAATACTCAAACCTCTTATTTCAATAAGTGTATTCACATATATATCAAAATTTTCTATTTTAAATTCTGGTATTTACATACATGAGACCCTCTTTCCCTTTCTGTGGGTTTAAAGTGACATTAAGATCATGTCTTTAAAGAAGTTTTTAAAACGTTATGATTATGAAATGAAACCCATTTATTTTACTCTATATGGGTTATTTATGAAATGTTTGATGATGATATGTGTGGCTCAAATGATAATAAAGTCAAATTTAAGGGTGCGCCTCGATAGCGCTCCAATGCATTGGGTAATGATGTAACCACTAGAGATTACAATTTTCATGATACCTTGGTGAATAACCTTGGTAATTTTCAAATGACGCCTTGGGGATGGACCTTGGTGATATGTTCATGATTGTCTATGTTAAATTATTTAGCCACATATTCATGTTATGAAAAATGTTATTTTTATTATGAAATGCCTCATGATTCCTTTCTCATGCCTTAAAGTTCTTTTCTTGACCTTATTGAAGTTTCTCAAGTTCACATGTAAAATGGTTCTCTTGTTTCCCTTACTGGGCCTTCTACTCACCCCTTCTCTTGATGTATGTCCCCAGGTTATGAGATGTAGTAATGAACCTAGGATGAACTTAAGGATAATCCTTTCAAGTGTTTAAGAAGAATGTTTTATGTTGTTTTCATGTATTATGTTCCTGATTTCCAAGACACTAAACCTTAAAGATCCTCAGTGTTGTGTAATGTAATGAAAGTTTATGTTATAAAAAGGCGGGATGTTATAGTTGGTATCAAAGGATGGTTTAGTTATTTTTGGAAATTAGGATATAAAAACTTTAGGATGAACCTTATAGAAAAGTTTAAATATAGGAAAACTTCATGGTATTTTGGTAAGTTTTGAGTAAGTGGTTTATCAAAAAAATACATCCCTATCTAGATACGAGCAGGTAGAGGCGGCTTTAGCAGAGATGTACATAGGGGTAAAACCCGAAAACACCGCTTTGAGCTAGACTCGAACGGGAACTGGTGCACGATAACGGGCCTTGCTGCACTCTTGGTTACGACATTCCCGGGGGATATGTTTGGTTAATCACAAGCTTTTTATGAATCATTATGATGGAATTATAGAGAAGTGTAATTGTCTAAGCATGAAGTCTTAGTTAAAAGATTCATAAATGAAATAAGTTTCTCACTAAGGTTTTATTCTTTTAGAAAATGGCGGGCAATAGGAGGAACCGTGCAGATGGTGACCACAATACACCATGTGCTGACGACCCTCCGATGGAAGATGGAATGGAAATATTCATGCGAATGATGAACCAACTGACTCATGTTATGAGTAATAACTTGAATCAGGATGAGAGGCCAATCTCACCATGAAGGGAAAAACATTCTGTTGAGTCATTCATGCGTCAATGACCACCATCATTCAGTTGATCTACTGACCCATTGGTTGCGGAACAATGGATAAGCTCCATTTAAAAGATCTTTTCTGTACTTCATTGTTCAGAACAAGAAAAAGTCACCCTTGTTGTTTACCACCAAGAGGGAGAAGCTGATCAGTGGTGGTCACTAATCAAAAACACAAAGCCACGAGGAGAGATGGAAGATATAGAGTGGGAAGAGTTCCGGGGAATATTCTTTAATAAGTATTTCCCTCGTTCGATGAGAACAAGAATGGAGAAAGAATTTCTCGAGCTGAAGCAAAAGGAGAATGAATTAGTTAGAACCTACGAGATGAACTTCACAAGGCTTTCCCGTTATACCTCAAGCTTCGTCATGGACCCTAATGGGAAGGTTGATAGATTCTTTGGTGGAATACGACCTCATCTATGGAAGAATCTAGCTAACAGGGACTATGATAGCTATAAAGAAATTGTTCGAAGTGCTATAAAAGTTGAACTAGAGTTTGGGGAGACATAGTGGTCTCAAAAATCTAAGGAGAAGAAGAGAACTCTAGAACCAATCCTGGGAAGAAGTTTTGATCAGGAAAGAGGTGGAAAGCATATGCAAAATGCCACATGCAATAAATGTGGGAAGAAGCATTCGGGGAACTGCTTGATCAGAAGTGTTAAGTGCTACAGGTGTGGAAGAGAAGGCCATATTTCTTGGAATTGTCGTAGTGATGTGAAGCCTCAACTTCCCAACACTAATGACAGAGAAAAGATGGTCCTAGCCCTACCCGAAGTCACATGCTTCAAGTGTGGACAGCTTGGGCACTTTGCTAATCACTGTCCAAATCTGAGGGTGGTGGAGGGGAATCACCATCAACCTCAACAGAGGCCAAGGGAGCAAGGTCGTGCTTTCGCTATCACAACAACTGAAGTTGAAGTTCCGAAAAATGTGGTAGCAGGTACTCTTTTCTTCCTCTCAAAACTAGCAAGTACTTTATTTGATTCTGGTTCTACGCATTCCTTTATTTCCTCCAAGTTTGCAAGGAATATAGAATCAATCCCTGAACTGCTAGAGGTAGAGTTGTCATTCAAGACTCCAAATGGGATTATCCATAAATCAACAATATTTAGAGACTCTAGTGTTTACTTTGGTGAGCACAATATTATCGCAAATCTAGTAGTAATTCCCATTAGGGAATTCAACATTATACTAGGGATGGACTGGCTCTCAAAGCATAATTCTAAGATCAAATGCAGAAGTAAGGAAATCTCAATAGTCTAGAATGAATGACCTACAGTTATCTTCCAAGGAGATATATCCCGAACTGATCCCTATCTAGAAGCACCTCCTATATCTTTCTTTATGGAGTTAATAAGTGATGATGAAGAAGGAAAAGGGAGCATACAAATAGAAGATGTTCCGATTGTTCAGGAATACATGGATGTATTTCCTAAGGAGTTACCTGGACCTCCCCCAGAAAGAGAGGTATAGTTCTCCATTGAACTCGTACTTGGGTCTCAACCGATATCAAAGACTCCATATAGAATGGAAAATGTAGAGCTAGAAGAGTTAAAGAAATAACTCCAAGACTTGTTGGAGAAGGGGTTTATCCGTCCGAGTGTGCCTCCTTGGGAGCACCAGTTCTCTTTATGAAGAAGAAGGATGGATCAATGCAGTTATGCATTGATTATAGAGAACTGAATGGGATCACAGTGAAGAACAAATACCCTCTTCCAAGAATTGATGATTTATTTGACCAACTTCATGGGGCTCAATTCTTCTCCAAGATTGACCTCCGATATGGTTATCATCAACTGAGGGGGAAGAAGGAAGATATTCCAAAGACTGCCTTCCGATCAAGATATGGGCATTATGAGTTTACTGTTATACCCTTCAGCTTGACTAATGCTCCTTCTATTTTCATGGATTTGATGAATAGAGTCTTTAAGGACTACCTTGATAACTTTGTGGTAGTTTTTATTGATGATATTTTGATATATTCAAAAAGCCATGAGGAGCATGAAGATCATCTGGGGGTTATTTTGAAAACTCTGCGGAAGGAGAGGCTCTTTGGAAAGTTCAGCAAGTGTGAGTTTTGGTTACAACAAGTGGCTTTATTGGGGAACATCGTAACCAATGAAGGAATCTTGGTTGACCCTACAAAGACAATGGTTGTGGAAGAGTGGCCTCAACCCACAACTGTAACTGAGATTCATAGTTTCCTTGGTTTAGCAGGATATTATAGGAGTTTTGTGAAAAACTTTTCATGGCTTTCTAATCCACTAGCCAAGTTGACTCGAAAAGGGGTTAAGTTATTTTGGACAAAGGAATGCGAGGAAAGTTTCCTAGAGCTGAAGAAGAGATTGGTTACTGCACCTGTGGTAACACTACCCTCTATCGGAGAAGGATTTGTTATTTTTAGCGATGCATCTCTGAAAGGGATTGGGTGTGTCCTCATGCAAAATGATAAGGTAATTTCTTATGCATCTAGACAGTTGAAGATTCATGAGCAGAATTATCCTACGCATGATCTAGAGCTGGCGGTAGTTGTTTTTGCTCTAAAGATATGGAGGCACTATCTTTATGGGGAGAAATGTGATATATACACTGACCACCAAAGTCTAAAGTATATTTTCACACAGAAAGAATTGAACATGAGACAAAGGAGATGGTTGGAGCTTATTAAATACTATGATTGTTCAATTCATTATCACCCTGGAAGAGCAAATAAAGTCGCAGATGCATTAAGCAGGAAAGACCCTGTTGTTCTGGAAACAATGAGGATCCTAGGATATCCCTTGATTAGAGATCTAGTAAAACTGGACATGGGAATTATAAGGAAAGGGACATCATCAACCCTATCCAAAATTATTTCTCAACCTTCATTACTAGAGAAGATCAAGAAGGCTCAAAAAGAAGATCCTTTGTTGCAGGAGAAGTTGGAGGCTGTAAAAGAAGGGAAGTTCTCTGATTTCAATATTGATCAAGAAGGTGTATTGAAATTTCGTACAAGACTATGTGTTCCATCCATTCAGGAGATTAAGAAAGAACTGATGGATGAAGCTCATAGTTCTACTTTCTCTATACATCCGGGAAGCACTAAGATGTATAGAGACCTTTGTGATCATTATTAGTGGGATAACATGAAGAGGGAGATTGTTGATTACACTATAAGGTGCCTAGTGTGTCAGCATGTAAAGGCAGAACGACACCTTCCTAAGGGGGTATTACAACCGTTACCCATACCAGTATGGAAGTGGGATAATATCACTATGGACTTTGTAACTGGTCTCCCAAAAACATCCAAAGGAAACAATGCGATATGGGTTATTGTGGACCGTCTCACCAAGATAGCCTATTTTATCTCTATTCCGGAAGATTTCTATCTGGATCAGCTTGCCAAGATATACGTGAAGTAAGTGGTAAGGCTGCATGGGGTACCATTATCCATCGTGTCTGATCGTGATCCAAGATTCACATCAAAATTCTAGAGAAGTCTTCAACATGCTCTGAATACTGAATTAAATTTTAGTATGGCCTATCATCCTCAAACTGATGTCCAATCTGAAAGGACTATTCAGAGACTCGAAGACATGCTGAGATTATGCTCAATGGAATTTAAAGGTGGATGGGATCAACACCTCCCATTAGTTGAGTTCTCCTATAACAACAGCTTCCATTCGAGTATTCAGATGGCACCCTATGAAGCTCTGTATAGAAAGCGATGTAGAACTTCTACTTGTTGGGATGAAGCTGGTGAGAGAAAGCTTCTTGGGCCTAATCTTGTGCAAGAGATGACAGAACAGGTTCATGCCATCCAACAACACATAAAGGCTGCTCAGAGTCGGCAAAAGAGCTATGCTGACAACCGTCGAAGGGACTTGGATTTTGGTGTTGGTGACAAAGTCTTCCTTCAAATTTCTCCATGGAATAGAGTCATGCGGTTTGGGAAGAAAGGGAAGCTCATCCCTAGGTACATTGGACCCTATGAAATCCTTGATCTCATAGGAGCAGTGGCCTATCGTCTATCACTTCCACCGAACCTAGCTCAAGTTCATGATGTCTTCCATGTATCTCTCTTGAGGAAGTACATACCCGACCCTTCGCATGTACTGAACCCAGAGGTGGTACAACTGGAACATGACCTCTCTTATGAGGAGCAGCCAGTGGAGATCTTGGACCGTAGAGACAAGGTTCTACGAAACAAGACTACCCACTTTGTGAAAGTGTTGTGGAGGAATCATAAATATGAAGAAGCGACTTGGGAGCCTGAGGAAACAATGAAGAAAAAGTATCGTCACCTTTTCAACTAGGCCTCAAGTATAAAATTTTGGGGATGAAATTTCTTAATGGGGGAAGAATGTAACGACCAAAACTTTTTAAATAGTATATTAACTTACACTTAACGATTTAATAGAGATGTGAATGGTTAATGCAGAAAGAGGAGTCGATGGCTTCATCCAGTAGACTCGAACCTTATGAAGCCCACTTATCAGAGCTTGGGAAGGAGGTAGCATCTGTGGGCTTCGCTTTGGACCAAGCCCAAGCTGAACGCCAGTGTGTCAAGATTGAACGGAAACGCTTGTGGGAGAAGTTCAAGTTAGTAGAGATTACTACTAGGGCAATGTTATCTGAGCCACCCTCATATTCTCTCACCATAGCACACCTTACACTTAGGTCATATGCCAGTGTTATAAGGGGCTATGTGTCGAGACCCTAGCTTCTTTGTGTAATCCTTTGGGATAAATTAATTGAGATTTCTTCCTTTAGTGATGTTTGTGAAATTTCAAATGTTCGGATAATTTTAGGATGTATTTTATTGATAAATTTTGAAAAAAAAAATTTAAAATATTTATGTAAACCCTAAATAATTAATGATGTGTAATGATTTTCAAAAAATGGTCTTCTACAAAAGTGTTCAGTAAGGAATTTGGAGTCTAATAAGATCAACATAATTTTTGATGAATAGTAAATTATGAATAGTGATTTTACGCTTAGGATTAGTAATGTGACCAAATGGATTAGTAATTTTACTCAAAGAAAGTTTTAATATAATTTAGACACCTAGATTAAGTAATATGATTCAATAAAATGGGTAAATAATAGTTTCATAAATGATTAATCAAGTATTAGTTTTTTCGGGTGAATAGTGTTTTTTAATTAAAAACTTAATTAAAAATAATTAGAAAATTATTTTTAAAAAAAGGACTTTATTTTTTAACTCAGAGCATCGATATTATGTTATGGTAATTTTGGGGGATTTTTCTGAAAAAAAAAAATGAATTCTCGATGAATAGTTCTTTTATTTAAAAATTAAATTTAAAATATTTAGAAAATTATTTTTATAAAATGGAGTTCATTTTTGAAATCAGAGCATTGATATTTTGTTAAGGTGAAATTTTGGGATTTTTCAGAGAAAGTTGAATTTTCGATGAATATTGAAAATACAGTTTTAAGTTACGGGTGTTTAATGACATCATTAAATGATGTATTAAGTATGTAATCAATTTGGTAGACTTGTGAATAGTAAGATAAGGTATGAGGTGTCCCAAGTGTCCAATACCATGGGAAAATACCATGGGCAAGCCCATGGTTTTGCCAAAACCACTAATGAGGTGTCCCTTGGCCATTAATGCCTTGTCCCCTCACTTTCCCTATAAATACCCACCCTTTCCTCCTTTAGTTTTCACTCCCAACTCTCCCCCAACTAATTTCTGGTCTCCTTACCTCCCAAGGTTCCCCCAAGCCCTCAAGGTCCAAACCTTTGCGTTTTAAGGGTTATGTTTTAAGGTAAGGGATCCGACCTCTCTTTTTCTTTTCATGTAATCTCTTTTATGTCATTCCTTTTATGCTCCATGTTCTTATGTGAGAGGGTGTTCTTTTATATTCCTCTTAATGCCCTTTTCATGTTTATATTATGAGATATACCCTCTTACTATCATCATTTCGTTTTATGAAAGTTTAAGTAACGCCGTTAGGCTGCCGAATTTTTAAGGGATTCTTTCACCCTTCTCATTTTTCAAGTTCGATTTTCATGTCAAGTCTTTCAAGTTCCTTTTTATTATGTTGTGGTATGATCTCTATATCTATCATACTGATATCTTATGATCATATAATGAGAGACCCTATTTGATCTTGTCAAATCATATTTTATTGAAGTTTAAGTGACGCCGTTAGGCTACCGAATTTTTATAAGAGAAATCTTATTTTTGTCTCACTTCCATGTTTTTCATTTCATATGGTATATCTTTCAAATTTCATTACCATGTTCTTAAATCCCTTATTTTATGTCCCCCTACTGTTTTATGGATCATTTATTAGTGGGTGAACCATGTTCTCTCTCTTTTCAATGTTTTCTAAAACCTTGTAACATAGTCGTTATGCTGCAGAATTTTCGTCTCAAAATGCCTCTCTCTTTTCTAAAAATTATTTTATGTTATAAAGTGAATACTCAAAGCTCTTATTTATACAAGGGTATTCACATATATATAAAAATGTTCTATTTTAAATTCTGGTATTTACTTACATGAGACCCGCTTTCCCTTTCCGTGGGTTTAAAGTGACATTAAGATCATGTCTTTAAAGCAGTTTTTAAAACGTTATGATTATGAAATGAAACCCATTTATTTTATGCTATATGGGTTATTTATGAAATGTTTGATGATGATATGTGTGGCTCACCTGATAATAAAGTCAAATTTAAGGGTGCGCCCTGATAGCGCTCCAATGCATTGGGTAATGATGTAACCACTAGAGATTACAATTTTCACGATACCTTGGTGAATAACCTTGGTAATTTTCAAATGACACCTTGGGGATGGACCTTGGTGATATGTTCATGATTGTCTATGTTAAATTATGTATCCACATCTTCAAGTTATGAAAAATGTTATTTTTATTATGAAATGCCTTATGATTCCTTTTTCATGCCTTAAAGTTCTTTTCTTGACCTTATTGAAGTATCTCTAGTTCACATGTAAAATGTTTCTCTTGTTTCCCTTACTGGACCTTCTGCTCACCCCTTCTCTTGATGTATGTCCCCAGGTTATGAGATGCAGTAATGAACCTAGGATGAACTTAAGGAGAAGCCTTTCAAGTGTTTAAGAAGAACGTTTTATGTTGTTTTCATGTATTATGTTCCTGGTTTCCAAGACACTAAACCTTAAAGATCCTCAGTGTTGTGTAATGTAATGAAAGTTTATGTTATAAAAAGGCGGGATGTTATAATTAAGGTAAAAGAAATTATCTTTTTATTCATCAACAATTTGATATTACCTACTAATACTTGCCTCTTCCATAAAAAAAATTTTAAAATAGATTTTTGTTACCCTATATTCATATAGATATGGTGAACTATATATTAAATAAATTTTGCCTATCTCTTTAATAGTTCTTTTCACTACCATATCTACTTCTTTTATTGATGATCTATATTCATTGAAATTTTTTCATATAGAAACCTATTTTTCTTTCCCTTAACTTAATAGTGATATATTCTCATCATAAGTTCTTTTAAATGATAGACTATCAATATAAATAAAATGATAAACTCTAATTTTATTACCATTAAATAATACAGATTATTCATTACCCTATTTATTTGATGAATCATTAATTAACTTCATTTCATCACCTTTTATCCTATTCCTTAATGTCTTAGCAAACATATCTTATATGTTTTCAATGATAGAGAACTAGCTAGAAAAAATCTAAACTTCATAAGGCCTTTTCAATGAAAAAACAAAAAAATGAAAAACTTAAACCTTTTGAGAATCCAATCAATAGTTTTCCATATATTTATATACCAATTTTTATGACCACTATAGGATATTGTCGATACTAAGAGGGAGGTGAATTAGTGTGGGATGACTTATTAATAGTTAAAAATTTATCCCTTATTTACCTCTACACTTCATTGGTGAGTTGATAACTCTCACTCAATCCATACCAGTAGTTTTAATGCATCAAAATTTAGTATTAAAGTAAATAAATAAATGACATTGGGGTTTACTAATAAGGACATAATTTAATATGGATGAATGCATCTTGGTTTTTTCATAGTTGATATCCCGTACACAAAATTATTATTTTATTATTAAGAATAGTTCAAGAAAGGGAATGCCTGTGGACCCATATTCCTTGCACCAATAAGGTATAATATAAAAACCAACATGCAATTTATTTATTTATAATATATTACTTGTAACTCCCTGATTTATATAAGTATTAATGTATCATGTTCCTTTTAGGTATTATAGATATGATATTATTATTCAAACTATGATAATAAACAAGGTTATCCTAAGCACAGAAATCAATGAGTTGTCTTTATATTATAGTAATCAATTTCTGCATCTTTTCTTCTTTATCCCCTATGATTTATTATATTGTATTCTAGTCTTCTTCTTCTTTTTCCTAGATGAAAGTTGATGAATAAACTATCGATATGCTCCCTTATTCATATTCTTATTATTCAATGCATATTGGTGGACTCTTGAAATATATTAGTAACTTTCCTTCTTTAACTTCACATAATTTATAGATGATAATAGTACTAGATATCTATTCTTATTTTAATTTCTAGATACATAGAAAATATCACTATTTAATCACTTTTTTTTATTCCTCAAACAATTTTTTATTTAGAGTCACATGAGAATATTTCCATATTTGAATATTGAAATCTTCATTGATTTTTGGTAACATGCTCTTCTCCTAAAAACTCATTCAAACCTAATCAATGATTTTATGTATATCTCCATAAGACTCAAAATTAACATTCATTATGTTATTCCTTAATTATTGTAGTAAATTTTTCTTCTTTAATTTTTCTATAAATCCATGAAATATTTTAACATTTTCATGTTGGCATGATTACTTCCATAAATTATCCTTTGTGGTGTGGCACCCTCTATTGTTATATAAAGCCTTGTTTGAAACTCATTCTCAAATAACCATTATATTGAAATCAATTGCTTTTTTGAAAGACTTATCCTCAAACATTAGTACAAACATTAGTTTGAAATTCATTTTTAGATACACCAAATTGTGGTTTCATCTTCAATTCAAAACTCATCTAGAATAATAATCCCTTAGAATAATTTTGATATTCAAATCCAGTAAGGTATAATAAAATCAACCCCTAATTTTATTTCTAATTATATTATTTATTCTATAATTATGACAATTCTTAAATATTTCACAAAGTTAGGGAACAACTATACAAATAAAAACATACAAACTCTCTATGGTAAATAGTAATAAGTTTTTTGATATACCTTTACCTTTAAAAACTTTACAATCCCATTATTCTTAAATAGGTTAGTTGAACCTTATGATGTTTAGTTTTTCACAAAGGGAATAACCTTATGAACTTCATTTTTCATAAATCCAGGAACCTTGAGAAGTCTATATGAACCATATGATGTCTAACATGAACTATACAAAGCATCGAAATATACAATATGAACATTCATAATATACCTTATAAAATCTTACATTTTCTATATTTATTCATATTTTTTAACCTTATGAAGTCTATAATGAACATTGTAAAGGTTCAAAAATGAAAATTATAATGATTTCTATTTTGAGTTTTTTATACTTCTACACAGTATCAACCTTGTAAAATTTTATGTACATTTGGAAGTTCTAAAGACTTTTACAAAATTCACCAACTAAAATATCTATAAATTATTAAAATTAACTCAAAATATGTCATTTTTTAAAAAAACAAATTTATTTTCAAATCATTCTAAAACATCATCCAATCAATTTTTTCAATGATTTATGGTGCTTTTATTTTCAATTCCCTATGAATGGTATCTCTTCATGTCAGTTAGTATTTTCTTTATTTTAATTAAAAAAATTAAGTTATATACTATATAATTATTCAAACCCATTCAATGTGATTTTTTAAAATCATATAAAAATATTTTTTTTAGATATATAAATAAGATAATAGAACTATACAGCTTATTTTAACATCTCCTTCACAAAGATACAAATTTTACTCAATGAAACTAACTAATATTTATATTCATCAAGTCTAACACAACTAAATTAGCCTCAAAAACATTTTTAATCATGGCAGCATCATAATATCACAAATTTTGATGTTTTACATAACTTATTTATAGAAGAGAAATATCCATTATTATAAACACTCCCTATAAATCTTCTTTTAATAAAATCTACTTGAATTAGTTCTGTATATGAAATATCTAGAAGCTATGTTCAACCTATTTATTGACCATGTGAATAGATATACAAGGGTATCAAATGACCTCCCTTATTTATATTATGAAAACTCACATCTTTTTCTATATTATAAGTAGTAGTGACTTCCATCCAAGATACAAGGCGATTCATGAATCCTTATGTATTATTCATAACTTAGCACATAATTACACCTTTTATAAGGGACTATATCCTTCTTCGTATCAACATTATTTGAAAATCTAATAAAATCATAATATCTTATTCTTATACATATATTGACATCATATATATGGACATCATGTCCATTTGAACTTATACACAACAATTACAACACAACACAATGTGGGTTAAAAGGTAACATATATTAATAAGAAATAATGTAAGGTATATGAGTTTTAAGTTCATGTCATTTGAACTATTATAAAATAATTTTATATTTATTCTTGGGGAATATATTAAGATTATTAAAAAGGTTAAAACATAAATAATCCTAGGATGAACTAAAAAAGATAAATTTTAAATTATGTATGTCATTATTAAATTGAAAGTGTCATGGGTTCAAGTTAAGGTGTTGTAGGTTAACACATATTGGGATTAATTTTCATATTCGTATTATTTTTACTCAAATGTTATTTTTTCAGAAAATATAAAATTATATTTCAGTTGATAGATAAAAATAGGAGGAAAAATCTTCAATTATTCCTTCATTTAATGGTACTCATCTTCCTTTTGATAATATTTTAATGAATTAATGGTTGAAAATGGATTGTTATAAATAAAAATGAGCATTTTTATGCTTCAAGAAATAAAAAATCATCATTTCCATCTATTATTTAGAACGTGATGTGGAAAAATGGTGTAAAATGATCTAAAACACAAAATACATTTCATGTATATCATTTTAAAATCATTAGAAAGTATAAGTCATCTTACCTTCTATAGAAGCAAGTTTGGAACAAATATTTGAGATGAGTAATCTCAAAATATATCTATTGTGAGGGGAAAGATGAATTACTTAGTATTACCTAAGATAATGGGGATGAAATATCATTAAAAAATATATCATAATTTTTTTTATATCTTATATATACCCTCAGTTGGTTTCATTACTGAGAGAAAATTAAAATTGTGAGGATATAATTTATTTAAGGAGGTGAGAATGAAACAAACCCGATTTTTTATATGTATATTCATTTATAATTAATGTTTATTAGGATAATTTTAATTTAATATTCATTTTAATGTAATTAAATTTTTTATATATAAATTTAATATATAAATTAATGAATATGTTAAGATAAACATGATTACATTATTTGGTTAGTGGAATTCCACTTATAAAAATCTAACCTATACAAAAAACCTATACCAACAGATTGAAAAACCATTGTTATAGGTATGGTTTCTGTCCACCTATATTAATTTTTTGGTCAAGCTGGTTGTATAGGTATAGTATATGTCCACCTATACCAATGGTTTGACAAATCCATTTGTATATGTATGGATTTTGGCTAATTGTACCAATATTTTGGTCAAACCATTAGTACAAGAAGGTAATATGGACACTAATATCAATAATTTGATAAAATATTGGAATGGGTTTACTATACCAACATTTTGGCCAAACAATTAGTATAGTATTTTCTTAAGACCACATATACTAAGATTTTTGTCAAACCATTCGTATGGGTGGCATATACAAATGGTTTGGTCAAACTGTTGGTATAGGTGTCATGATTATTTCAGTATAATAATTATAATAATATTAAATACTTAAAAATTAACAATTATTTTTATACATACATACATGTGTGTGTGTGTGTGAACAAGAACAATGTTGTATCATAGTAGTAAACACTTAAGAAAATAATGATGAGGTCCTGGGATCAATACTCAATGCTATAAATTTTAAAATATAATACCTATAACAATGGTTTGACTAAATAGTTAGCATAGGTAATTCTTATGAACAATACCAATAGTTTGAGAACTATTGGTATAGAGGACTTATAACAATGGTTTGACCAAACCAATAGTATAGGACTTTCCTAATAGAAATACACCCAATAGTTCATCAAACTATTAGTATAGGTTATATAAATGGTTTGATGTCCTGTACCAAAAAGTTATAAACTATTGGTATATCCTTTTTCATTAGTTATTAAAGATAAGTGGTATAAATTAACTATATTTATTTTGGGAAAAAATAAATATTTAATATAAGTAAATGTAATATAATTACCTTCCATAATCATCATTGCTATGATGATTATTGTTTTAATAAAGAAAATTAATTACCATAAAATATGCTAATAATAAATGAAAAGGAAAATTATTTTATATATGATTAATAATGGTAAAATTAATGAAATCATTAACTCCTAGGATCAATATAAAAACTATAGAATATGTAAATTATTATAAGTCACATTTAAAGCATCAGACCTTTCCCAAACCTTTATTTTTTCATTCTTAAGTGTATCATGGTTCAGTAGATAATTCATAAATTTAAGAAGCTATTTTAAAATGATTTTTCAAATTATAAAAGAAATTTTAATTTTTATAATTTATTTTATAAATTAATTTAGATAGCAGTTTAGAATTTTATAATTAATGACAAATTCTATAACTATCTATTCATAAGTTTATTTAACAATAATTTAATTATTTATAATTATTTTATTAAATATTTAAACAATTATTTAATTGAAATTAATTTTTTCAAGACTTTAATTTTTTCTAGTACATAATTTTTTTAGACTTGTGTAAGTGTATATTATTTATTTAAAAATATGTGTAAAGGTAAGTTGTTTTTTTAGAGTTCTATAATGTTCATGGTGTTTTTGAATGTCACGTAAGATTAACCCAAAATTTCCTTAACTCGCATAAGAGTAGGTTAGGACTAGGGAACTTTATTTAGGTATTTCCTCCCCCATATATCAGTTGTTTAGTGTTGCGATAATATGTGTTTGGCCCTTGTTTAAGGGTATTATTCATGCGATATCTGAGGGAAAATATTCTTGCAACAATGTGTTTTCATTATAATGTATGGGTCACCATTTTTTATATTTTTTATTATTATTTTAAACATACCCTTAAACGATGCATATATGTTATTTAGGGGTATTGATTATACAAAAACAATTGATTTTATCTTTATGTTTTAGTTCTATAATGAATTTTTATGATATAAAAAAAAATGTGGAAATGGAAATATTTAAATTTATTTGAGAAGAAAGTTAATAAAATATTAATATTTCTTGAGTTTATGGGATTAAAATAGTAATCAAATCAAATATAATTTAAATTTGATTATAAAGAATATTTTATGATTCTTTTGGAAATATATGAGAGAGATAACAGTTTTCTTCTATATTTAAAATAAAACCAGGTGGTTTCTTTTCCTATACAGTTTTTCTCATTTTCTCTATAACCTAAGGGTTTCGTACTTTTCCCTTCATGATTTATGGTTATTCTATAAACCTTCAATTCCTTCATTCATTTCCAAAACTTCATGCATTATCTTTCTCTCTCATGTTCTTTTTGCATGAAATTGTGTGAAGCTTCTTATGGTTAGGGGTTCTATAAATCTCTATTTTATTTTGTGAAAGTGAGAATTAGTAATTTCTTTATTTTCTTAGTTTAAATATATGGGATCATCCTTAAATAAAATAATAATATTAAATTATAATCATAATTCACCCTTTTTTGAAAACCTGGATAGAACTGGAAGCAGAAGATGGTTTATCACATATAAATTATTATTAATTTTATAATAAAAATATTAATTAATTTAAATACAAAGGATAATTGTTTTTAAAAGATTAATATTATTAATTAAAAATCTATAAAATTCATGTTGTGTCAATATATCATAATCATGAAAATTACCCAAGAGAGATAAATTATTATCTCATTCAATATCAATGTTTTTATAATCTGGGAATTGTAGAAGGAAGAAACTTATATTGAATAAAATTTAGTTATTATTTCACAATTTGATAATTTAATGAATAAGTAAGAAATATTTTATATAGTATATTAAATTTATTATTTCATAATTTATAAATTTTATGAATTTAGATAGATAATGAGGGTAGGAAAATTGATGTATATTACATTATAAAATGAAATTATATAATTATAGTATATTTTAATCTATATAATCGAAGAAATAAGTTATAATTGTAACTCTCTGACCCCATTTACCTAGATTTAGTGCATTATTTTAATATATTGGCATGATTACAAGGAATCAAGTCCCAAAGGACCGATTGGTTTAGTAGTATTGGAAAATAGACTGTATACATTAACATTACATTACAATTTCAAACATAAAACGCAGAAAATAGTTCATTGAGAATTCCATTATTATCTTTATCTAAACCCTGCATATCAGTCATAACACACTTCTTGGAATCCTGGGAAAAATAAAACATAGAATGGGGTGAGCTCAAACGCTCAGTAAGGGTAAGCAATATAGTAGAAAATGACATAAATATAAAGCATGGTGAATAATTGAAACCACATGCCTTTACCAATAATAAACATGAATACTTTTATGGCAATAATATGAGTTTAGTAAATAATTCCATAATAAAACATAATCATGGGTATTATACTAGTCGAATGACCACATGAACCATCAATATTATTTCCTTAATGAGTGAATGTATAATGCCAGACGTTCTAAAACATTTTGTCAAGGCCTCAGCCAAGATGTCTAAAATGATTAAAGCCTCAGCCAAAACCATAAATCAAATTGGTAAAAGGCCTTGGCCAATTCCACGTCTAGTTGTCTCATGAGACCTACCGATGCATCAAGGAGCTATAGTGGGATCCACCCGTCACTTACTATGTCCAATACATTCCTCATATGAAAAGTTTGAAACATAACATAAACATTCATATAAGAACTAGGATATGAAATGTCAATACTTTAACCATAAACCATGAATGGTATAAAAATAACACTTCCATAGTCAAACATATCACAAAACCTTCAATACAATATGGAAGTTTTGTATCATAATAAATCAACTTCAAAAAAGTTTAAAATAAATTAAAGGATTTGACATAGATGTAAATGATTTGTAAAACTCTTTTATTGAAATATCCATTTTCATGAAAACATTTGAAAGTCACACAATTTAGAAAGGAAGACATTTAAAGACATTTTTGAATCAAAGTGTCCCATACCACTTTGAACCATTTTAAAGGAATTAAAATTTTAAAACATTCATGTCCCATTAAATAAATCCTTAAAAACATTTTGAAAACATGGACATTAATGAGAATGGTTTAGAAGAATAAATCTTTAAAACATTTAAAATGATGTTGACATAGATGAAATCAAAACTATTTGAGAGGAATATCTCTTTTTTTGAAATCATTTAAGAGTCACGTAATTATAAAAGAAAACATTTACTTTGAAAATATTCTTATAATCTTGCAAGGGAAGATTTGACAATTTTATAAGGGTGTAAAATATCTTCACCCACCGTATAAGTTAAAAAAAATACATTCTTACCTTAATTTAGTCTAAAAGGTTAAAAAGGACCTTGTTTGGAAAACGACGAAAAGATTCCATTCAAACCATTTTATAAAAAGTAAAACAAGGGTATAAATGATCTTAACCCATAGTCTGTAAAATATTAAGAATGATTTGCAATATATTATTAAGAATCATGTTTGTGGATGACAAAGATGTCCCAGTAGATAATTATGCATAAATAACCTCAGATAATGAAGAGATTGTGAGATAAACCCTTACCAATTTGGTAACTTACGAAACATACACCCCATGAAAGAGCTATTATACAATGAATATGTAAATAAACATAAATTAAAGTGTATTACACAAAGAATACAATTATGGGCAGTACATACACCACAAAAAAGGTAATAGTGTCAATATGGCACGAATCTCACGGGAATAAGGAGTGAGATGAAAACCCCTTACCTTGCACTTTACTTTAGTCGATGGTACGTTTAACCTCTTGTATGAATACTATAGTATGTTATTAAATTATTATAGAACCATATTAATATTTATGATATCATAAATTATTCATTTATGACTTTATACTACCCATTTAATAATAATTTCCATGTTATATTAATATCTCGGGTAATAATCGCTTTCTTTATCGTACATGTTTTAACTTGTTACTCTTGATTGTATTACTTATATCATGATTTAATTACTTCCAGAATATAAAACATGATTTATATATCATATATATTTAGAATATAAATATGTATAATAGACATATATAAGAAATGGAAAACACCGTTTATGGAGACGGTAGTTCGTACGTACGCATAAACGATGTTTCCATTTTCATATAGTATTGAAAAAAAGTAAGTGAATATGATATATGTAAGTACATAAATACTTATATATATAAATATATATATCTACTGTGGAATTATTATGTCATATATTGCATACTTATTAGTAATATATATTTTTATAATCGTCGATGAATGGTGAACTTGGAAATTAATCTCATCGCGTCGTGGAGACTGTAATCCGTACGTACGCACGATCCAAAATATCATTCTTTTGATATTGAAATAATATATAATTGGATGGTATATCATATATACAGAATCCATATCATGTTATATTTATTATTTACATCAAATACACATCATTATTATACCCATCCAAATAATAATGTATTGAATAACAATTAAACCACGACGTGGAGACGGTAAGCCGTACGTACGCACGTATGGTGACATGTCATTAAAAATATGGATAGAATACTTAATATAGTTGTACCATATTTATAATAAAATCACAATATATATAATATACTGGAGTTATTATTTTAGACTGTAAATAACAAAGAAAGAAGAAGTTGAATAAGAAAGGAACTTGAAAGAGGGTGGTGAAAACATTACATATTCTTCAGGTTCTTCCTTTTAAATTGATCAAAAGGGATCCTTAGGTTGGCTTTATAACTAAAGGAAGGCCTATAGGTTGAATTGAGTGAAGTTGAGAGAATAATTGGTCAGGGTTTGGTAGATCCAAAAGGCTTTGAAGGTATGAATAATTGGTTATAAGTGGTGTCCTTTTATATGGGGGGGAGGGGCTCTTTAGGAAAAACTTAAAGTATTAATTTATAATAAATTCATATTCAGTTTCTAATGGATCTAAAGTATATAATTCAAATTATAAGGTGGGTATGGGTCTAAAGTATTTAATCCAATATATTTTAGATAGTTTTGAGTCACTATATTAACCTTATCTTTTAGTTTTAACACTTAGTTAATTAGTTTGACACTTACCATGTCACTTTGTATTTTTATATTATATAGTAAATAAACTTACTATAAACTTCCAAAAGACCCCCAAGTTTTCCATTAATGATACACCTATCATTATATAAGTCCTTTGAACAAACCTTACATTTTTAGGAATAGAATATCAATTAATAATATAATATTTGTTTTAAAAAACTCATTTATGTTAATTTTGACAATATTTAATAATTGATTTTTTCTAAAGTCGTAAAAACTTTATTAATTCGAACCAAATTCATTTAATAAATACTAACATGTCATATTTACCAATAAAATTCGTGGATGGAATCAAAACATTAAATTATAATTATTTTAACATTTATAATACTAATTATTTTATTCTTTCATTAATAAGGAAAATATTGCATCATTATTGTGTCGTAAATAAATTTAATTATTAAATGTATAAAAATTATAAATAAAATACAATTATGTATGAAATAATTTGAGATTTATAATTAATATTTATAGTATAAAATATATAATATATAACCCTATGTAAAAATTATTTTGCTAAAAGATATATGCTTAAGTCATTTTTGTAGTTACTTTAACTTAATTAATATAAAGTGTCATTATCACTTACAGGTGGATCAATGGGGTCCCAAAATCGACTAAAAGATGCCCATGGTCGGATATGTATCAACCAATAGTGTTAGGACACGTTTTAGGGTAATTTATTACTATTATAATATTATTTGTTTGCCCTTATTTACTGGATTTATGCTTTAACCATGGTAAATAAAATATTTACCGAAGTAATTATTCAAAATGTCTAAAAATAAAATTTAACTATTTAAAAAATTTGGAACTCCTTATTATAAATATGGAATACATTTTTATAAATTCATATCATAGAATTGGTAGAAATTAATTTAAAATTAATTCCCGTTGTTAAAACAAAAAGCATGTTTTTAAGAAATAATAACTATCAAAAGATTGGCACTTGCTTATGTCCAGTTTAAATGTGAAATTACATCTAATGAAAAACATTGGATTAAATGGTAAAAATATAATCTAATTATACTCTAAAATCACTCAAATTCATAATTTATCACTATTAATTATTTCGATTAAAAAAGTTGTCTTTAATTAAAATTTAGTAATTTTCACTATTCATCAAAATATGAAAGTTATCCAAAAAGTACCAAAAATTCACCCTAAGATAATTTTGATATTTGGAATCCAAAAATGAAGTCCATTTAGAAATATAAAATGTATAAAATTTCAAAAAGTGGGTATTACTATTCATAATGGCTAGTTTGATTGGTTGTGGTGTGTGTTAGAACTCGAAGTTACGTACAATATACGCTACTGAATTATTCAAAAGGAAGCGTACCATGGAAGCTTGTGGTGTTAAATTCTATCCTCCTTCAATAAATTGCATCCTCGCAATTTGAAATTATTTTTCAAAAATAAAGGGTTGAAAATTGAAAATACCTTTGGGAAAACTCACATCGGAAATTAGGTTAGTAAAATTTAGTCTTAATAATAGGAAAAGGGAAATGAAAGGGTCACCACCAAATTATGATCTAGATTAGGATAACATTGGTTAAAATTAGAGACATATAATTGGAGGAAAAACGTAAATATTTATAGGTAGTGATTGAGGTCATCAATCACAAACAAGTGTAGAATTGAGGGCCTTAAATTCATCAGTCTATGATGATTTAAAATACCATCGGTTCAACAAAACATATGGTATTAGGATAACACATTTTTGGTTTTAAGATCCCTTCACTAAATTATAAGAATTAATTTCTTCATAGAATAAGAGAATAAAAAAATATATACTTGAAAAGTAGAGTCCCATCTTTTAACTAATTTCTACCACAAAATCATCTTTCACTTTGAAAGATAATAGAACATAAAAATGATATTCTATTTATCCTATTCATAGAGGTTTCAAAAAAATGAATTTATAATTCATCTACCAGAATTTTTTTTTAAAGACTACATTATTTAATCCAGTACATCACGTGGGCCAGTGGTAGGTGATACACCATTGTCGCCCATCGGTTGCAGGTTCAAGTCTAGTGGACTTGCCGGACGTGACAGGTTGTCGCCCGACCTCTGGGTTGTCCTTTTTATGGTAATCCCAAAATAATCTCAAACTAGAATTATCTAAAATACTTCTGTCCAAACTCGCAGTCCAAGATTTATAAGGAAGGTAAACACAATAAAGATCCTTTTTTCCACATAATAACATGTGAACACCTTCATAATGTATTCTTTTAAAACACTGTAACATCATGAATTACCATAAAACTTTATTGATTACATTCATGCTCCCTTATTCTTTATAGAATACTCGATATACTCCATATATCCAAAAATGTTATAAACTCCAACAATGAAAAATCATTAATTATTTTCAACGTATTCTAGAATATCCAATATAATTTATTCCAATCAACTATATATTATTCCAAAATCACTACCTCATTATCGTGACCATATTAAGGATTACCTTTCCATCAACCATGTATTTTACCAAAAGTGTAGCATACTATTTAAGTCACTTTTCTTAGAACCATATAACCCCAAATCCTTAATAAAATAGTACTGCATTACAATCCTTATTTATATCCATAATTCATATAACCATTATATTGTTGATACAACACTCAAATGAAATAATCCTAAAATAACAACATAAGAACACTAGTCATTCTTCTTCATCTGAGGTAGTATAATAACTTGATTATTATTCAATAGCATCATTTGGGGCATACTCTGATGATTTTGACATTGGTTCGCGTAATGTCCCAACTCTTTACAGACGAATCATTGTACATTTAAAACCTATTTTCTGACCCTTTCAGTCACTTACTTGGTGTCCTTTTTCTCCACACTTATAACAAACTCCCATTCCCTTCAGGCAAGTTCCAGGGTTTTTCTTCCCATAGTTATCACATATGGTAAAATCCTTCTTTACCTTATTCCATTTATCTTTCCTTCTCTCTACCATCCTTTTCTTCTCTAGATTCCCTTAAAATCCATAGGACTCCAAGAATTCTTTACTTATCTTATCAACACATGATACTATTTCTTCATATGATGATAATATGTGGGAGAATATTTCCCTTCTAAATTATGGCTTAAGACCACAAATTTATGATCCTTCTTACTCTTTGGATCATGCGTATTGCTTGATTTCTCATTCCTTCTATTGGGAACCATTTAAAAATAATGGAATACACTAGGTCAGTTTATGAATTGCAATGAATAACTCCAAACTTGTAAAATACCTAACGTAAATTGAATAGTTTATGGATATAATCCATAATCATAAAAAAAATCTTTAAGGAATTATATACTCATAAACCCTTCATAATGGTTTGTAAAGAAAATGAGAATTATCCTAAGCATATCCCCTGGGATTTTCGTAACCAAGAGTGAATCAAGGCCCATTGTCGTTCACCAGTTCCCGTTCGAGTCTAGCTCAAAGCGGTGTTTTCAGGTTTTACCCCTAGTTACATCTATGCTAGAGCCACCTCTACCTGCTCGTATCCAGACAGGGATGTATTGCTTGGAAAACTCACAAAATCTCTACAATACTAAAATTCTAAGAAGTTATTCTATTCTAATCCTCAAAGTATATCTTAGGGTTATATGCTCTAATCAGAGTTTATCTAAATCTAGTTTCTAAGGTTATTTTTAAACTTCCTCTGATACCAACTGTAACGCCTCGACCCCAGTTACCCAGAGTCGGTGCATTATTTTAATACATTGGCATGATTACAAGGAATAAAGTCCCAAAGGACCGATCGGTTTAGCTGTCTTGGAAAATAGATTACATACATTAATAGTACATTACAATTTCAAACATAAAAGGCAGCATAAATAGTTCCTTAAGAATGCCATTATTCCCTTTAGTTTAACCCTGCATATCAATCATAATAAACTTCTTGGAATCCTAGGAAAAATAAAACATAGAATGGGGTGAGCTCAAAGGCTTAGTAAGGGTAAGCAATACAACGAAAAATGACATAAATATTAATCATGGTGAATAATTGAAACCACATGCCTTTACCAATAATAAACATGAATACATTTATGGCAAGAATATGAGTTGAGTAAATAATGCCATCATAAAACATAATCATGGGTATTCTACTAGTCGAATGACCACATGAACCATCAATATTATTTCCATAATGATGGAATGTATAATGCCAGACATTATAAAACATTTTGTCAAGGCCTCGGCCAAGACGTCTAAAATGATTAAGGACTCAGCCAAAACCATAAATCAAATTGAGAAGAGGCCTCGGCCAATTCCACATTTAGTTGTCTCATGAGACCTATTGATGCATCGAGAAGCTATAGCGGGCTCCACCCATCACTTACTATGTCTAATAAATTCCTCATATGAAAGGGTTGAAATATAAGATAAACATTTGTATAAGAACTAGGATACGAAATTTCAATACTTTAACCATAAACCATGAATGGTATAAAAATAACACATCCACAGTCAAACATATCACAAAACCTTCAATACAATATGGAAGTTTTGTATCATAATAAATAAACTTCATAAAAATTTTAAAATACATTAAAGGATTTGACATAGATGGAAATGATTTGTAAAACTCTTTGATTGAAATATCCCTTTTCATGAAAACATTTAAAAGTCACACAATTTAGAAAGGAAGACATTTAAAGACATTTTTGAATCAAAGTGTCCCATACCACTTTGAAACATTTTAAAGTAATTAAAATTTTAAAACATTCATGTCCCTTTAAATAAATCCTTAAAAACATTCTGAAAACATGGACATTAATGAGAATGGTTTAGAAGAATAAATCTTTAAAACATTTAAAATGATGTTGACATAGATGAAATCAAAACTATTTAAGAGGAATATCTCTTTTTTTGAAATCATTTAAGAGTCACATAATTATAAAAGAAAACATTTACTTTGAAAATATTATTATAAGCTTGTAAGGGAAGATTCGAAAATTTTATAACAGCAAAAAATAGTCACACCCTCCGTATAAGTTAAAAAAAGACATTCTTACCTTAATTTTGCCGAAAATGTTAAAAAGGACCTTGTTTGGAAAACGATGAAAAGATTCCATTCAACCCATTATATAAAAAGTAAAAAAAAGATTATAAATGACCTTAACGAATAGTCTGTAAAATAGTAATTATGATTTGAAATAAATTTTTAAGAATCATGGATGTGGATGATAAATAGGTCCCAGTAGATATTTACATATAAACAACCTCGGATAATGAAGAGATTGTGAAATAAACCCTTACCAATTTGGTAACTTATGAAAAATACACCCCATGAAAGAGCTATCATATAATGAATATGTAAATATACATAAATTAAAGTTTATTACACAAAGAATACAATTATGGGCAGTACATACACCACACAAAAGGTAATAGTGGAAATATGGCACGAATCTCACAGGAATAAGGAGTGAGATGAAAACCCTTACCTTGTACTTTCCTTTAGTAGTTGGTATGTTTAACAACCTATATGAAGACTATAGTATGTTGTTAAATTATAATAGAACCATATTAATATTTATTATATCATAAATTATTCATTTATGACTTTATACTACCTATTTAATAATAATTTCCACGTTATATTAATATCTCGGGTAATAATCGCTTTCTTTATCGTATGTGTTTTAACTTGTTACTCTTGATTGTATTACTTAGATAATGATTTAAATACTTCCATAATATAAAAAATTATTTATATATCATATATATTTAGAATATAAATATGTATAATAAACATATATATGAAATGGAAAACATCATTTATGGAGACAGTAGTCTTTACATATTCATAGACGCTGTTTTCGTTTTCATATAGTATTGAACGAAATTAAGTGAATAAGATATATGTACGTATATAAATGATTATATATATAAATATATATATATATCTCTAGTATAATTATGATTTCATATATTACATTCTTATTAGTAATATATATTTTTATAATCGTCGATGAATGGTGAACTTGGAAATGAATCTCATCGCGTCGTGGAGACGGTAATCCGTACGTATGCACGAGCGAAAATATCATTCTTTTGATATTAAAATAATATATAATTGGACGTTATATAATATATAAATAATAATTATCATGTTATATGTATTATTTACTTCAAATACATATTATTATTATACCCATACAAATAATAATGTATTGAATAACAATTACACCACGACGTGGAGACGGTAAGTCGTACGTACGCACGTATGCTGACATGTCATTAAAAGGATGGATAGAATAATGAATATGGTTGTACCATATTTATAATAACATCAAAGTATATATAATATACTGGAGTTATTATTTTATAATGGAAATAACAAATAAATAAGAAGTTGAAGAAGAAAGTAACTTCAAAGAGGGTGGTGAAAACATTACCTCTTCTTCGGGTTCTTCCTTTTGATTTGATCAAAAGGGCTCCTTAGGTTAGATTTATGACTAAATTAATGCCTCTAGGTTGATTTTATGGAAGTTGAGAGGATAATTGGGTAGGTTTTGTCAGAACCAAAAGGCTTTTAAGGTATGAATAATGTGTTATAAGTGGTGTCCTTTTATAAGGGGGGGAGGGGCTCTTTAGAAAAAACATAAATTATTAATTTATAATAAATTCATATTTGGTTTATAACGGCTCCAAAGTGGATTATTCAAAGTATAAGGTGTGGATGGGTCAAAATAATTTCATCCAATAGATTTTATAAAGGTTTGTGTCACTATATTAACCTTATCTTTTTGTTTTAACTCTTAGTTAATTAGTTTGACACTTACCATGTCACTTTGTATTTTTATATTATATAGTCAATAAACTTACTATAAACATTAAATAGACCCAAAAGTGGTCCATTAATGATACACATATCATGATATAAGTACTTTGGCCGAACCTTAGATTTTTAGGAATAGAATATCAATTAATAATATAATATTTGTTTTAAAAAACTCATATATGTCAATTTTGACAATATTTAATAATTGATTTTTTTTAAAGCCTAAAAAACTTTATTAATTCGAAAAAAAATCATTTAAGAAATCATAACATGTAATATTTACCAATAAAATTCGTGTATGGCATCAAAACGTTAAATTATATTTATTTTAACATTTATAATACTAAGTATTTTATTCACTCATTAATAAAGAAAATACTTCATCATTATTGTGTCATAAATAAATTTAATTATTAAATGTCTAAAAATTATAAATAAAATATCATTATGTATGAATAATTTTTAGCTTTATAATTAATATTTATAGTCTAAAATATAACATACATAACCCTATGTAAAAAAATTCTAAAAGATATATACTTCAGTCATTTTTGTAGTTACTTTAACTTAATTAATATAAGGTGTCATTATCACTTAAAAGTGGATCCATGGGGTCCCAAAATCAACCCAAAGATGCCCATGATCGGATATGTATCAACCAATAGAGTTGGGACACGTTTTAGGATAATTTATTATTATTATAATATTATTTTTTTACCCTTATTTACCGAATTTACCCTTTAACCATGGTAAATAAAATATTTACCGAAGTAATTATTCAAAATGTCTAAAAATAAAAGTTACCTATTTACACAATTTAGACCTCCTTATTCTAAATATGGAATAAATTTTTCTAAATTCATAACACAGAAGTGGCAGAAATTAATTTAAAATTATTTCTCGTTGTTAAAACAAAACTCGTGTTTTTAAGAGATAATAACTACCAAAAGATTGGCACTTGCTTATGTCCAATTTAAATGTAAAATTGCATCCAATTACCAAAATTGGATTAAATGGTAAAATTATAATCTAATTATACTCTAAAATCACTCAAATTAATAATTTATCACTATTAATTATTTTGATTAAAAAAGTTGTTTTTAATTAAAATTTAGTAATTTTCACTATTCATCAAAATAGGAAAGTTATCCGAAAAGTACCAAAAATTCACCCTAATCTAATTTAGATCTTTTAAATCCAAAAATTAAGTCCATTTTGAAAGATAAAATTTATAACCTTTCAAAAAGTGGGTATTACTATTCATAACGGCTAGTTTGATTGGTTGTGGTGTGTGTTAGAACTTGAAGTGGCGTACAACATACGCTACTGCATTATTCAAAGAGAATCATACCGTGGAATCTTGGGGTGTTACAAAAATCACATATTTTTATGAATAATTTTAATTATTTATTTTAGTAATAATCTAAGAAAATAAAAAATGAATAATCTTATATATAATTAATGATATTAATTCAGAGCATGGAATTTAAAAGAATAATGATATTATCTCAGACTATAGTGTATTTTCATATTATTTTATAATGATAATTATTATATATTTCTGTTATATAATAATTAAAATTAGATATATATTTTATGGGTAGATAATTTATATTTCTTGTTGGAGATAAAATAAATGGTTGGGTTTTGTGTGATTTCTTGTGTTTTCATTATGATTATGTTGCCTCTTGATATTTATTGGATAGTGTTATATCTATTTGGTTGTGTTTCATTGGTATTGTTTAGCATGGTTTAATAAATTAAAACCTAAAAAAATTTAATTTTATACGATTTTTTAGTTTAAATGAAATAGGTATGAGAAAAATAACAACTTCTCTTCTTATAATTGATTAAATATTGAAATAATTTTTGAATAATGTTCATATTGTTTTCTAGATTTTATGAGCTATATATTTTATATTTATGGATTTGGAAATCCAATGAATAATAAACAAGTTAAATAAATATGTAATTAAAATGGTTGTTTTCCAAATAATAAATTTTTGGGTCTGAATGAGCCTATTCCTGATTGTGGGAGGCTTAGTAGTAGTTATTCCCTGGCCTTAGTGCCTTTTTTGGGTGTACAAATATATAGTTAAAATGTATGTATTATCTAGGAATGTATAGATTTTATGTAATTGATTGATAACCTAGTAGGGCTATAATTATTTTACAAGAAATGGGTTGGAGTCATATGGTTATATTGATGGTTGGTTAAATATTGAGCAATGGGTTAGAATCCTAGGTCTGTAGTGATGATTGATGTTGGTGATGTAGGGATAGATTGTATTATGTGTATTAGTGTAGGAATGGAACTAGGGTAGTTTGGATGAGTTTAAAGAGTGTATTTCTCATAAATATTTAAAACTTACTTGATGCTTTCTCGATGGTCAGATGTTATTTATACGATCAGTTTCAAAATCTAAAGGTAGTCTCACTTTATGTAGTGCATGTGTATCCCGATGAGGTATCGTAGGTTGATTCCTTGAGTACCTAGATGATAATTAATGGTGATTGAATTTATAAATTAATGTGGATGGTTTAGGATATTTTAAATGACAATGACATACTTTATAATATAAGAAAATAATTTATCATGCTGAAGGAACTGTCCTAGAATATTTAAGTATTAAACATGGAAATGGATATGAAATAATATTAATTAATGATTAATTAAATAATTAATGTTGAAATTTTATTCTTATATGTTTTTTATACTTAATGTATAGTGGTGGAAGTCGGGTGTCATGTGCGACAATGGCGATGGGTTTGTCTAAGGCTAGGTAGTTTCCCTTTGTGTAGTTGTGTAGAACATTATTTATATTTTTTGGATTTCATAAACTACCCCAACATTTTTAAAATGTAAATTGACACACAAATGTATTGGGAGGTATTTTCTCTAAAATCTAGGATGGTGAGGGAATAAATGGTTGGCTTATCTTTATCCTCCGCTCTCCCATTAACTATATTTTGTCACTACTGGAAATCGGATCTTTCCCAACACTTATATATACCCTTTCCCAACGGTTCTCCCAAACCGTTGGGAAAGGGGGGTCTTTCCCAACGGTTTGGGAGAACCGTTGGGAAAGGGTCCTCAAAACCCACCTTTCCCAACGGTTCTCTCAAACCGTTGGGAAAGGGGGGGGTCTTTCCCAACGGTTTGGGAGAACCGTTGGGAAAGGGTCCTCAAAACCCACCTTTCCCAACGGTTCTCCCAAACCGTTGGGAAAGACCCCCCCTTTCCCAACGGTTTTGAGAGAACCATTGGGAAAGGTGGGTTTTGAGGACCCTTTCCCAACGGTTCTCCCAAACCGTTGGGAAAGACCCCCCCCCCCCCTTTCCCAACGGTTTGACAGAACCGTTGGGAAAACTCACCCCCAAAACCAACCTCCACCCTCCAGCAAATTTCCACCTATCCCACCTATCCCACCTATCCCAACAGTTTTGAGAACCGTTGGGATAGGTCTATCCCAACGGTTTTGAGAACCGTTGGGATAGATTCTTTCATTTCTTCCAGGTCTGCTACCCGAGAACATTATATAAATCTAAATTTTAAATAATTATGATAATACATATATATATTTATGAAATTATGTTTACAAAAGTGATGTTAGCTTAGTGGTTAAGTCGTTCGATTATAAACAAGGGGTCGTGGGATCAAATCCCAGCTCATGTTTTTTTTTTGAAATACATTTACCAACGGTTTTATATCCGTTGGAATAGATTTTCATATTACTTATACCAACGGTTTTGTAAACCGTTGGGATAGGTCTATACCAACGGTTTTGGGAAAACCGTTGGTATAGACCTATCCCAACGGCTTACTTCGCAACGGTTCTCTAAACCGTTGGTATAGGCTATACCAACGGTTTGGAGGCCTATACCAACGGTTCCAAACCGTTGGTATAGGTTAGTATTCTACTAGTGTGTGTAGACGTATCTCAGGTAGTAATAGATTATTATATAGGGTGTGTTCCTAACCAAGTTGTGATGTATCTTAGTTTTAATATACATTTTAGTGTAAATTGTAACATATTGAGGTATAGTACATACTTGTATTCAGTTATGGTGCCTATTTATTTTCATGGGTGTAAATTCATGGGTTGTGATGGCTTGATGTAAAACACTTTAACACAGGCTATAGTGGCTTCTAAGAAAGTGTTTACTTACTACTAGGGATGACAATGATAAGGTGGGTATTCATACAGATGCAAAAATGAAATTTTGGGCCCTATATGGGATTGTGGGAGATAGAACTGAGGCTCAAATCACATTAAGGATGACTTGAATTATAGAAGGGAAGATCATAGGATGAGTTTCATTGTGGTGTGGGAGTGAAAAAATAGTGGGTAAGTGGAAGTATGGTACATTCATTTATATATACAATCTTGGTATAGAATGGTTTGTATCACTATGATATTTTATGAGTGATACATTATGAGTATGGCAAATAGTGTTACCTATTTAATTGATGACTTAATTTCATTTATTTATTCAATGTGAATTTGTGTTCTTATTTAACATTTTTCATAAGTGGTTTCGAGTAGGATCTAACTAATAAAACATGTTATGATTACCCTATGAACATATAATCTATTTTTCAGGCCAGTATTGTATGGTTAGTGATTAATCTATGTATTACTATTTAAGGAGTTTTTTAAGATATATTGGAGCTTCATGGTCACTTTTAAGGATTTATTTTTGGTTTATTTCAAATATAATAGTTTTTACGACATTGAATTCATGTATTGAAATGGTTTATATTTAATTTATGATATGGAGTTGATCATTGGTTTCTATCTTATCCCTTATCCTCAAATTTATATTGAGTGTAATGCTACTCGTATGTAAATTTTATATACCCTCATTGTTATTCACCAACCTGTGGTCTATTTTAGGTAGTCTTTAGGGGTCATTGCCTCCATTTCACAACTTTCGGATTAGGAGGGATTCCTTTTAAAAGAGGGGGTCATGATACAGTGTTATCAAAGGTCATGGTTGAGAGATAGGATAGAGTTTAGTTATTATAAATGGTGATGACTACATGGGTTAGTATAGTGATGGATAATATTAGAATGTGTTGTAAATAAGGGATACTAACTAGGAATTGGTATTTTAGGTCTCCATGTTATCTAATTTAAGGGCCTCTATATTTACAGAACATCCAAAATGAAGTAATTCTTCATGTGTGGTAGAGAACTGGAAAACGATCATGCATCATATTTTTAGATGTCTATATTTGAATTGGGTAAAAAATGTGAATTATGTTAAAATTTGAATTAATTTATTAACCATAAAAATCTTTGCCCAGGGTTAGGTGTAAGACCGATGTCTAGATGGGTGGTTGAATTTCAAGTGAATTTTTTGTTTTCAATTGAGTAGCTAAGATGGATTTTTAATTGGGATTCATAATTGATTATCAATGGATAGAATCCCTTAAATGAGGTATCTTAGATGTGGAATAAGGTTTTAATAGTTTTTAGGAGGTTTAGAATATCACTGGAGGGATGCCAGGCCAGTGAGTCTATATTCTATAGCCACTGGTTAGCCGATGGATTGACAATGGCTTGGTTTCCACTTTAGGTACCATCATATATTTAGTGGAGTTAAAAATTTACTCTTTTACCCTGAACACTTTTAAGTGGGATAAACCTATTCTCCCATTACATTTACATCACATGGCCTAGGGGTCTCTTCTATTCCTCCTCCTCCTTAAATCTCTTCAGGAGGGAGTTTTTTATAGATTTTTTAGGTGATTTAATCTATGTGTCCCCCTATGGTTGTCTACATTAATATATACATCCTCTTATTTTAATTTTATTATCTACCAAATAATGTTTTAATTCTAATACTTATGGATCATGGTGGAATTTTTCAAATTATTTAATGCTTCTAGTCATCCCTCATATGTGATATCACGAGACAACATTTGGGTGACTCTGTTAGTTTAATCATTAATAGTGTGTCATTCCATATAATTTAATAAATTTTATCTTAAAATATAAAATTAATTTATTATTTAATTAGTGAAATAGGTAGGTAATTTTCCTTGGTTTGGGTTCGAGGGTGTGTTGGGGGTGGTCGACGCCTCATTTCTCAAAGAACCGATGATTGTTAGTCACCTGGTGGGTCATCAAAGATTATTACACATTTTAATAAATGGTATAATTAATTATATTTTACTATAATTAATTTTAGGTGATTTCTTGGTATGAGATAGGTTCCCTATAGTGTGATTGGTGACTGTTGAAGATGAGACGAGTTTGGATGAGGCCATCTAGTAATTGTTTGGCCTATGAAAAATATGGAAAATCTTTGAAAGAGGTCGTAAGTACTCGATACTTTCCCCAAGGATTAATGTGATATTTTAATGATTTATGTGTTTTTCCATCACATGCTTTATGGCATTTAACTTATTTAATAATTAGTTAAATTTTTTAATTAAAATAAAATTCCTTATGATGGAAGGGATGAATTTCCACGGCCATGTTATCCATGTGCTCTACCTTGATCACCTCAACAACATATGGAAAAGGCCTTTAGTTACATAAAAGTTCCCTATGAAATTTAAACTATTTATGGATGAAACCAAGGTGAGTGTGAATTGTGTGTAACATCCTATGTAGGATTTTTAAAAACACTCAAGAGGCTTTGGAGTAGATTATATCATTAATATGGGATATTCCAAGTGAATTTACTATAACTAGGGACCCCAATAGGGTTCCTCTATTTTAATATTACTCATGAGACCCTAGTAGGTACCCTGATGATAATATTACCTTAATCAGGTGCATTATGGGCTTGGGTAGAGATGGTATCGAGTGTTACATTAGAACATGTACTGAACTTGTAAGCATGTGGGGATATGGATAGTGATATTATGTGGAGTCATTCATCCAATACTAAACATTTGTTTATAATTTCATAGTTTTTTTTAGAAATTTGGATGCCTAGAGGTACTAACTTGGATCTAGCTTATGAGTCTTATATGATTTGATGGTGCCTTTGGGGAATCCCATGGATGCTTCCTAGGATCTGGATTTATGCCTCATGTGACATAGCTTTGGTGTGAAGATGTTTCTATGGATACCCAATGTGTATCCTAGGATCTGACTATTAATCCACCTAAATAATTTTTTGGGATGATTAGATTCAATGTCGGGTCTCTATTGGATGCCCCAGATTCCATGGGACCCTAGGATTACTAGCCTTTCTAGGATCAATTCATATAATCATGGGGATTGTGATCACTATTATTATTTTCTATAATGAATATTATTTTGTGATGTTTAGGTCACCCCAAGGATCTAATCAGTTGATCCTAATAACTTTACATGACAATTGGGATGCCCAGGAATCCTAGGATCTATCCATTTGGCATAGTGAAATTTAGATGCTTCTTACTTAGATATTATTTGGTATGATGGGAATTGGCCTTGATACATTCACTCTAACCTTGAGTTCAAAGAGATGTTCAGGACACTTGGGATCTGGTTATGGATCCATTCATGATGATTTTTTGGCTCTTTGATCCTAAATATTTGGGATGTCTAGTTTACACCCATGGATCTGGTATTTATATGGTTTACAGGATATAGTGACATGATCAGTGACACCTTGTCCCTAGATGGAGAAGGTATGGTTGATAAAGTCCATAGACCCGAGGATATAAAACTATATGGTATTGGGTAAATGGGTGGACGCGGTCAATGATAGGTTCTCAGAGACATTCTAGAATTGGTTCAATGAAGTTAATATCGGTTGGTTGTTTTTTTATTTTTTTATTTTTTTTATTCTTAGAATTCTATATACATATATCATTTCATTTATTGTATAATATGAGATTGCATTGGTGTTACCCTACTAATTTACTTAATCACATCCATATTAGGCCTACATTACACTAGGGTGACTAATAAGACTCTCACCTGGTTGTAGGTACATGTTAGGTTGAAGCTCATGTTTGATCGAGTTTGATTTCTCAAATGAATACATGGATCTTAGGATATGGTATCTTTCTAAACGTAAGTAGATCCATTACTTTAATCCATATTTTTTTATTATCATATATATTTGATTATCCTATAGGGTGATAGCTTCTATATGTATTTTATTCCATATATCGATATTTCATTTTGATCCTGCATGTTAAGTTTATTTCTTCCTTCTATATAGTCTAATATATATGGTTATTGGTTATTTAATTATGATTGAATGCTTTGATATAGGGGTATAGTGACTACATGGTACCATATTAGACCCATTTTTGTAACAACCCGAGATTTTATGAAAAATATTCTTTTTAATTTTATTAATGTCTTGTGTTTACGCTACACCAAAAGGAGCTTGCACAACACGCATCTTTGACTTGCCTTGCATTACACGCAATCGCAACCTTCCTCGATAGCGTGTGTAGTACGCAATACTGAGTTTCACGAAACAACGATATGCTATTAAAATATTATTAAAACTAGTCGTTATGAATAGTAATAACCACTTTTTAAATTTTAGAAATTTTATCTCTCAAAATGGACTTCATTTTTGGATTCGGAGTATCGAATTTAGCCTAAGGTGAAATTTTGGTACTTTTCGGATAACTTTCATATTCGAATGAATAGTGAAAATTACTAAATTATAATTAAAAACAACTTTTTTAATCGAAATAATTAATAGTGATAAATTATTAATTTCAGTGGTTTTAAAGTATATTTAGAATATATTTTTACAATTTAATACAATGTTGGTCATTGGTTGTAATTTCACATTTAAACCAGACATAATCAAGTGTCAATCTTTTGATAGATATTGTTTCTTAAAAACACGCTATTTGTTTTAACAGCAGGATTTAATTATAAAATTAATTAATGCAACTTCTATGTTATGAATTTGGTAAAATAGACTTAATTTTTGAATTCGGAATATGAAATATAGCTTAGGATGAAATTTTGGCATTGTTCTGAAAAACATCAATTTTTGATGAATAGTGAAACTACTAAGTGGTAGTTAAAAAACTGAATTTTTCATAAAACTTAATTTTACCGCTTCTGTGAATGGAATTTCAAAAATCCGAGAGACACGGTTGATGTTAGTAAGTAAAATGTGGTTCAATGAGATGAAAATAATTTTTGGTGAATAGTAACTTTTTACTTTTATTTACCACGGTTAAAAGTAAATAGGGTAATTAAGGGTAAAAATGATATTAATATTACCCTAACACATGTCCTAGTCCTATTGGACAAGTGTATCTCGACCAAAAACAACCTTAAGTTTAAAATATTATCATTTAGGCCCACTTGGATTAGATTAGGACATTTATTATTATTTAATTCAAAGAAGAGTTAAAAGAGTTAAAATCAAAGTTTATTTACTAAAAAAATTTTAATATGGGGTTATACATAAGATAAATTCTATTGTAAATATTCATTAGAAAGATAAAAAGATTTCCTACATAATGGTATTTTATTTTTAATTTTTATACATCAAATAAGTTTATTTATTTATGACACAATGATGATGTAGTAATTATCTTATTAATGAAATATTGACATAATTGATATTATAAATACCAAAATAAATGTAATTTAAGACTTTTTATGAATTACACTAATTTTCTAGGTTACTATTATATATTAGTATTGATGTAATAAACTTGGTTTGAACATATAATTCTGTTATGACTTTCACAAAAATCATATATCAAATAGTGTCAAAATTGACACAAAATAGTTTTTAAATCAAATATTATATTATTAATTGTTATTTTATTCCTAAAAATCTATGGTTCGGCCAAATGACTTAGATAAGTATATATATATTAATAATAAACAATTTGGGGTTCGTTTGGCATGTTATAGTAAGTGTATTAACCATATAGTGTAAGAAAAAAAAAGACACGGTAAAAGTTAAATTATTTAACTTAAAGTTAAATTATTTAACTTAAAGTTAAATCTAATTGATAAGGTTAAAATAATAACCTAAACTTGTCTAAATCCTATTGGTTGATAGGATTTCGACCCATACCCACTTTATCTTAGAAATAAGACCCTTTGGAACCATTATAAACCTATTTTGACTTTAATATAAAATAATATTTTGAGATATTCCTAAGGTGCCCCTCTCCTCCCTTATAAAAGGGCACCTCCTCCCTCTCTTCCTCACACAACTTTGAGCCTTCAAGCTTGGCCAACCCCTGCCAAAATCCCTTCTCCACTTCCCTAGTATCATCCTAGAGGTCCTGGTCTTCTTCAAAGACCATCCTTAGTTCTTTAAGTGGAGGCTAAGAAAAGGCGCGTCAAAAAGAGGAGGTTCGGACACTTACAAAGCAAGTTGGACCTAAGGTAAGGGAAATATCACAATCTCATTTTTATCCGAGATTGTTTATTCGTAAGTATTTACTGGGGTGTATTTTATAATCCACATCCATGTTTCATAAATATGTAATATTATTTCCATCCACATACAATTTTTTTTAAATCCATTTTTACCCTTCGGTGAGTTTTTAGTAAAAGAAATGAAAGGAATCTTTTGTCGTTTTTCGTACGAGGTACTTTTTACTTTTCCGAAAAAAGTACGAAGAATGTTTTTTTTTAACTTATACGGCATGAATGGATTTTTAAAACATTATTTCCAAGAAACTTCCTTTACATGTTTTCAAATTTATTTTTAATCAACTTCTTTTATTTTAAAGTCGTATGACATGTTATGAAAGGAAAAATATTTTTGAAGTAGAAAGGATATTTTCCTCAAGAATGGAGTTCAAGTATTTTATCAAAATTATTTTACATCTAAGATAATAAAAGGGTTCTTTTTTTATCCCTATTATTACATTGGTTTGATTATGTTGTGATGGAAATATTTTTATGAATTCCTTTATCTTATATGAATTGTTTTATGATGTCATGATGTTTAAGAATCCCATTTTTATTACATGGGTTATGTTATGATTATGTGGCACACATAAGAAAGGATTCATTATAAGATGGGTGGGACCTATATCTCCCTCCAATGCATTGGGTAAAGATTTTATATCTCATGAGATAGACATGGCTGAAATGGTAGGTTATACCGGTTCAGTGAAACAGGACTGAAACGAGGGTTACTCGATTGAGAAAGGGACTTTGTCCACTAAGATAGGCTTGGCAATGAGTCTTGACTAACAATAAATGATTCTCTATGATTATGTGTGTATTCCACAAAGTTTCATGTTTTAAGTTATGATTATTGGGATTTCATTTCACTACTATGATTTATCCCATGTTATGAAATTATGCTCTCTTTTGCAGGTTAAGATCTCCAAAAGTTATGTTCTTATGAATATGATGTGATTGATTTTTCTTTTGTATACCCTTACTGAGCATTTGAGCTCACCCTTTTATGTTTTCTTTTCCCCAGGATATAAAGAAAGGTTTTAGGTAAAAAAAAGGTAAGATCTTTATGGGAGATATTGAAGATCGTTCACCACGATTAGAAGATTACGTTCCGAGTTTCCAAAGACACTAAAATATTATGATCCTTATGTGTGTGCTTTTGTTATGTACTAAGTATTCTTCAAAAGTAATGTAATGTTCATGTACTTTAAGCTTAGGGTCTCTACAGTTGGTATCAGAGGAAAGGTTTAGTCAACCTTTGGAAACTAGGATGTGAGAACTTTAGTGAGATCCCTAGAGATATTTCTAAGGTATGTCTAGGGATGTCCCTGAGGTTAAGTATACTTATAGGTTATAGTACTAGAATTACGCTAACGATCATAGAATTAAACCTAAGATGTTAGATATTGAAGGTAATCCCCCTTTATTATGTTGTTTTCCCTAGCATGATTTTTGCCTCTCACACTATTCTTTTTGGGTTTTAGACGATGGCTGGAACCCGAAGGAACCGTGTTGATCAATGCAATGGACAATGCAATGACTGCCCTCCTGAGCAAACAAATGTTATGGGAGATGGAGTGCAAAATCTTATTTCTATCCTTACACAAGCTATGAATCATTCTGGACTTCCAAAAGAGCAGAGAAAGGAACAGTATTCTATTGAGTCCTTCATGAGGCAACATCCACCTTCTTTCAGTGGGACTTCTGATCCACTTGTTGCTGAACAATGGATCAGTACCACTGAAAAGATATTTTCAGTTCTTCAGTGTTCTGAACATGATAAAGTCATCTTAGCAGTATATCATTTTGAAGGTGAAGCTGATCAATGGTGGAATCTTATCAAGAATACAAGGCCAAGAGATGAAATTGAGTCCATGGAATGGGACGAGTTCAAGAACATTTTTTTCAGTAAGTAATTCCCTCGTATTCTTCAAACAAATATGGAGAAGGAGTTTCTTGAACTAAAGCAAAAGGATGATGAATCTGTTGGTATATACGAAGCGAATTTTACAAGACTTGCAAGGTATGCATCTGGCATTATCATCCAACCTGAAAGTAAAGTTGATCGATTTTTCAGTGGCTTAAAACCAAGTCTTCGAAGGGCATTAGATATAAGAGACTTCAGTAGCTATGAACAAATTTTGTGTTGTGCTATCAAGGTAGAAATGGAAGTTGGTGTTACATATCCATCTCATGGTTTTGACAAGAAACGAAAGATGGAGTTCAAGGAGAAATCTCAGAATAATGGTGAAAAGAAGATGAATGTTTCCTTATGCACAAAGTGTGGAAAGAAGCATGGTGGAGATTGTCTTAAAGGGACTATAAAATGTTTTTTAAGTGTGGAAAATAAGGTCATCGAGCAGCTAAGTGTCAAAGTAATGGAAAAAGGGTTACTAATGATGTGAATAAAGCAAACACTACAGAGAACGCACCACCAACACTTCAATGCTTCAAGTGCAAGGAAATGGGGCATTATACTAATAAATGCCATAATCCAAGGGTTAGTGATGATCAACATGAGAAACCACTGAAGGCAAAGGACAAAGGGAAGTCACATGCGATCACTATTGGCGATGTTGAATATGACAACGATGTGGTGGAACGATTAAGTGTTTATGTAATGGGATTCCAAAATAATATTGTATCATGGAGTATTGGAATATTTATGTATTGGTCTAATGTGGTATTCAAAGTAATTGAGATATTTTTAGAAATAATATGATATGCGCATAATGAAGGGAAAACGAGAAAACAAAATGTTTAATAGTATTCATGAGCTCATGATTGATATAAGGACTAAGTGATATCATGGTTTGAGTATATAGAATTTTGAGGATTTTGGTATGTGGAAAGTGTTAACTTTTAACTGCATTCATGTTTTCACTAAGTTATTCAAGAGAATACATGATTAAGGACTTTGAATGTTTGGAATGTGACCAACAAAACATATCTTATGATATATGGGGATCGACGATGGTGTTAAATCTCTGGTAATCGTTTTCACTATGTTATGAGAGTGGACTACAATATTATGGATAAGCCTAAAGATTGGAATGGATTATATTGGATATAAGTTAGTATTGTTTAAGGATAGAATTTTTCTCGATATTATTGATGGGATGTTATAGTAATATAGTTTTAGAGAAAGAACAACCTGCAGGACGGGCGACAGCCCATCGCGTCGGACAAGGCTGTGGAAATCGAACCCACAACTGAAGTGCGACTGGCCTTTATCGCCTACCACTGGCCTACAGGAAGTCCCTGTTTAGTAGAAACTAGTTTTATTATATTAAGCTGTATGACATATGATGTATAAGTCCATTTTAGGAACCATATATGATTAATCTCACTATAGATCGACTTATGTATATAACTTTTGCTAGCCTTTAGTTTGAGACAGATGGAATGACCTGTCATTCTATCACATGATCTGCTAACACTTCACGAATAAAAAATTCAACTTCATTTATTTAAGAGATGAAGTGGAAATTGTTCAAGGCACGAACAACAATGAGATTGTACCAAAATAATGTAATTATTTATTCTAATTCAAATTCTTCAACTTTAGGGAAATGATCTTGAAAACCAAAAATGTTGTCCTAGTGCTCTTATATCTGACTAATCAGATGGTACCTTAGATAATCACAAATTTATGGCTTTGTGATTGCTAGCTTTTCCATAGCCATGTTCTCTACCACTCTCCATCAGAACATGATGGTTAGATTTCTCTTCCATATCCATATTTTCACCTATGTGGAAACCCAATGATTAGTTTATTTGGGTAACCGTTACGTTTCATACTTTTGTTTTTAAAGATTGGTTTTGATATTCCTTTTTATGATGTGGGTTTCTATTAAAGAAACTTTCGAATAGTAAACCATTTATAACCCCGACGAATTTCGAGGGAGAAATTCATTTTAAGGGGGGTAGAATGTAACAGCACGAGATTTTATGAAAAATATTCTTTTTAATTTTATTAATGTCTTGTGTTGTACGCTACACCAAAAGGAGCTTGCACAACATGCATCTTTGACTTTCCTTGCATTACACGCAATCGCAACCTTCCTCGATAGCGTGTGTAGTACGCAATACTGAGTTTCACGAAACAACGATATGCTATTAAAATATTATTAAAACTAGCCGTTATGAATAGTAATAACCACGTTTTAAATTTTAGAAATTTTATCTCTCAAAATGGACTTCATTTTTGGATTCGGAGTATCGAATTTAGCCTAAGGTGAAATTTTGGTACTTTTCGGATAACTTTCATATTCTGATGAATAGTGAAAATTACTAAATTATAATTAAAAACAACTTTTTTAATCGAAATAATTAATAGTGATAAATTATTAATTTGAGTGGTTTTAAAGTATATTTAGAATATATTTTTAAAATTTAATACAATGTTGTTCATTGGTTGTAATTTCACATTTAAACCAGACATAATCAAGTGTCAATCTTTTGATAGATATTGTTTCTTAAAAACACGCTATTTGTTTTAACAGCGGGATTTAATTATAAAATTAATTAATGAAACTTCTATGTTATGAATTTGGTAAAATAGACTTCATTTTTGAATTCGGAATATGAAATATAGCTTAGGATGAAATTTTGGCATTGTTCTGAAAAACATCAATTTTTGATGAATAGTGAAACTACTAAGTGGTAGTTAAAAAACTGAATTTTTCATAAAACTTAATTTTACCGCTTCTGTGAATGGAATTTCAAAAATCCGAGAGACACGGTTGGTGTCAGTAAGTAAAATGTGGTTCAATGAGATGAAAATAATTTTTGGTGAATAGTAACTTTTTACTTTTATTTACCACGGTTAAAAGTAAATAGGGTAATTAAGGGTACAAATGATATTAATATTACCCTAACACATGTCCTAATCCTATTGGACAAGTGTATATCGACCAAAAACAACCTTAAGTTTAAAATATTATCATTTAGGCCCACTTGGATTAGATTAGGACATTTATTATTATTTAATTCAAAGAAGAGTTAAAAGAGTTAAAATCAAAGTTTATTTACTAAAAAACATTTAATATAGGGTTATACATAAGATAAATTTGATTGTAAATATTCATTAGAAAGATAAAAAGATTTCCTACATAATGGTATTTTAAAGTTAATTTTTAGACATCAAATAAGTTTATTTATTTATGACACGATGATGATGCAGTAATTATCTTATTAATGAAATATTGACATAATTGATATTATAAATACCAAAATAAATGTAATTAAAGACTTTTTATGAATTCCACTAATTTTCTAGGTTACTATGATATATTAGTATTGATTTAATCAACTTGTTTCGAACATATAATTCTGTTATGACTTTCACAAAAATCATATATCAAATAGTGTCAAAATTGACACAAAATAGTTTTTAAATCAAATATTATATTATTAATTGTTATTTTATTCCTAAAAATCTATGGTTCTGCCAAATGACTTAGATAAGGATATATATATTAATAATAAACAATTTGGGGTTCGTTTGGCATGTTATAGAAAGTGTATTAACCATATAGTGTAAGAAAAAAAAGACACAGTAAAAGTTAAATTATTTAACTTAAAGTTAAATCTAATTGATAAGGTTAAAATAATAACCTAAACTTGTCTAAATCCTATTGGTTGATAGGATTTCGACCCATACCCACTTTATCTTCGAAATAAGACCCTTTGGAACCATTATAAACTGATTTTGACTTTAATATAAAATAATATTTTGAGATATTCCTAAGGTGCCCCTCTCCTCCCTTATAAAAGGGCACCTCCTCCCTCTCTTCCTCACACAACTTTGAGCCTTAAAGCTCGGCCAACCCCTACCAAAATCCCTTCTCCACTTCCCTAGTATCATCCTAGAGGTCCTGGTATTCTTCAAAGACCATCCTTAGTTCTTTAAGTGGAGGCTAAGAAAAGGCGCGTCAAAAAGAGGAGGTTCGGACACTTACAAAGCAAGTCGGACCTAAGGTAAGGGAAATATCACAATCTCATTTTTATCCGAGATTGTTTATTTGTAAGTATTTACTGGGGTGTATTTTATCATCCACATCCATGTTTCATAAATATGTAATATTATTTCCATCCACCTACAATTTTTTTTAAATCCATTTTTACCCTTCAGTGAGTTTTTAGTAAAAGAAATGAAAGGAATCTTTTGTCGTTTTTCGTACGAGGTACTTTTTGACTTTTCTGAAAAAAGTATGAAGAATGTTTTTTTTAACTTATACGGCATGAATGGATTTTTAAAACATTATTTCCAAGAAACTTCCTTTACCAGTTTTCAAGTTTATTTTTAATCAACTTCTTTTATTTTAAAGTCGTATGACATGTTATGAAAGGAAAAATGTTTTTGAAGTAGAAAGGATATTTTCCTCAAGAATGGAGTTCAAGTATTTTATCAAAATTATTTTCCATCTAAGATAATAAAAGGGTTCTGTTTTTATCCCTATTATTAAATTGGTTTGATTATGTTGTGATGGAAATATTTTTATGAATTCCTTTATCTTATATGAATTGTTTTATGATGTCATGATGTTTAAGAATCCCATTTTTATAACATGGGTTACGCTATGATTATGTGGCACACATAAGAAAGGATTCATTATAAGATGGGTGGGACCTATATCTCCCTCCAATGCATTGGGTAAAGATTTTATATCTCATGAGATAGACATGGCTGAAATGGTAGGTTATACCGGTTCAGTGAAACAGGACTGAAACGAGGGTTACTCGATTCAGAAAGGGAATTTGTCCACTAAGATAGGCTTGGAAATGATTCTTGACTAACAAGAAATGATTCTCTATGATTATGTGTGTATGCCACAAAGTTTCATGTTTTAAGTTATGATTATTGGGATTTCATTTCACTACTATGATTTATCTCATGTTATGAAATTATGCACTCTTTTGCAGGTTAAGATCTCCAAAAGTTATGTTCTTATGAATATTATGTGATTGATTTTTCTTTTGTATACCCTTACTGAGCATTTTAGCTCACCCTTTTATGTTTTCTTTTCCCCAGGATATAAATAAAGGTTTTAGGTAAAAAAAAGGGAAGATCTTTATGGGAGATATTGAAGATCTTTCACCACGATTAGAAGATTACGTTCCGAGTTTCCAAAGACACTAAACTATTACGATCATTGTGTGTGTGCTTTTGTTATGTACTAAGTATTCCGCAAAAGTAATGTAATGTTCATGTACATTAAGCATAGGGTCTCTACAATTTTTCTACTCGAAAACTCCTAGAATATAGGGAGGCATACCTAAGGTCTTGTGGTAAACCGAATCGGGGAACTTGTTGAGTGGACTTTGAAGTATGATGTTACAAATATGTATCAAAGCATTCATTTTATGTTGTCTCATTATTTCATGATTTATAAGTCAGAAGATGTAAGAATGTGTTATATTATAATATAGATATCAAGTCGGTGTATCATGAACACCTTCATTAGTTAGAAGTATGGGTTACCAGGGATAAGACTGATATTCTTGGTTTACATTATCATAGTTGTATATGATTTCAACCTTGAGTTAGTCGCATGAATGTGTTGTGGTGTTATGATTTATATTGTGTTTTTGGATATTGGAACATTGTAAATAGACAAGTTATTGGATTTTGACACATGGAATGTAGATGAAATAAGTGTTTCATGCATCATTCTCAGAACATGAGGATTAATATGACATTTAGGGTCCTACTAATGAGATTTTTATCATTGAAGACTAAGGTTCATCTATTTAAAGTTTCAAAAACTTCTCACAATAAATTTTTCCATATGAGTACTTGGTAGCATTTTACATATATATTCCAACCCATATATGTATTTTATTTTGATGATAGGATTTATGGAACCTATAGTGATATGAATGATAGCGATGATGGTGTTATAATACCTTTAGTAAAGGATGAGTAGTGTCCATGAGGGGTTAGTAAATGTAGATTTAAATACATATATGCAAACCCATTTGGGTTGAGTGTTGTGTATATTTAGTTACTAAATATTCCAATAAAAATATGAATGGTGTTTAACTATATATCATGGAATGATATTGTATTTAACTGAACCATTTTTCTATAGTTTCTTGACCTATGTCATCTAGTTGATATTTTTGTACGTATACCTATTGATCGATGAGATGTTTATTCTCTAGGGGTTTAGATCATGTGTGGATACTTGGTGAGAATAGGTTCCCTAGTGGACTGATGACTTGACATGAGGTTCTTGACCTTGCATATATTATAGAATATAGATTTGTGTCTTATCATGTTAGTGTTATGGGATAAGACGGGAGTGTGAAATATGTCCCAAGAGATGTTGTTTTTAAAAGGATGGCATATGGGATAGGTGGTCAGACCTAGTGACCCTAATGTAATAATTGGCTGGTATAGATTGTTGACTTTCCTATAGGACTTCTAATATAAATCCATGTCTAAGAAGTTATTTCCTTTTTTAGTGATTAATGGAAACTCACGAGAGGGATTGTCTTGGTTTTTTTAGTTCCCTAGAGTCAGAAAGCATGAGTGAGAGATATATTTTGGCATTGATGAATGGGAGTTTCAATAATGTTTATGTTATATTCATGGTTATTCCTTAGGGATTTATGAGAATGACACATTTAGTTCTATCACCTTAGTAAGTGAATCACTTAGAGTTTCATGGTATAAAAACTAACTTTTAGAGGGTAGGCCCATCTCAGTTCCTAACTCTATTAACATCGATGTAATTTAATAGTACATTGAGGGCATTGGCGGATTCTTGTGTCTTGGAATAGTACCAAATAGAGGAAAAGAATGTGGTTAAGTTTCATATAATATCTATGCCTAAATTTTAAGAGTACTGTTGATAGTTATCTAGATAAATGGAATTAATGTTTCATGGAGTATAGTTAGCCTTTATCAATGACATGTAACTCATATAGTTTTATATTTTTTTATGTTCATGATATTTATGAGTAATGATTGGGTTTATTGAGATGTTTGGGGGCCTAGAAGCCTTGGAATTTGATGAGTGTGATTTATAAGAAGTGACAGACATGTGATATGGGATCCATTGAGTGTTGTACTTTATGATGGGAAAGGGGATTCATATGGTGGGAAGTGAATCATCATCCATTTGAGGGTGTGTCCCCCTCCATAAATTTTGTTTCAAAGAATTTTTGTGGTGGTGTCCCTATGATTCATGAATGGTTGGTAATTTTCTATTATTAAGTTCATCACATATGAGGAATCTTGGCCACATATAATCATTAAGATTGGTAAATTATGATTCATGGTCCATGATGATCAAGTTCTAATCTAGTGGTGTGATGAAAAGGTCACTCCTATGGTGTGGAGTTTGATATCAATTTTGAGTGGTGAAACCCACATATTGTATGGTTCATCAGAATGTGGAATCTATCATTGGATGATCACTTGGTAATTTGGATGTTAGAAAATAAATAAATATGAAGAAAAATATATTCTTCAGGAATGTATGGTATATACCTCTAGGTGTTAGTGGATGGAATCTGAGCATTGGCATTAGGCTCAGGCTAATTTTGAAATTGTTTAAATGTGATTGGATCTGAATCATGTAGGTTCTCATGTTCGAGGGAAAATGGTGGATTTTTTCAATTGAGGATTCAACCATGTAACCACAATTTAACTTGGTTTGAGACTTTGGTAGATGTATTGGGATGATCTTTAGGTTTTCTAGGATTTAAGGCACTGTGATTGGATAAATTTATGGTATGTCAGGGGCTAAAGCTAGCCATTTTTAGGAGAGATCATCTAGAGGAGGTCCAATCGGTGGTTTTTCAAGTGATTATATGTGTTGGGATAGATAATGTAATTAATATATCATTTAAAATAAAATAGGTACATATTGGTCCTTAGTTTGGTATTATTAGGGAAATCTAATATGCTCGTGTTGTCAATGATGGCGGTGGTACATATTTTTTAACTTAGATTTTGAAAACTAGAATGGGTATCGATGTTTAAATTAAATTACCATCTATTTGTAAGTGTAATAAATTTGTAACCATGTTGATCAGGTCTTTGGACCACTAAGAAAGTTTTTTGATATGTAATTTTGATGGTAGTAGTGTTGTAGCTCAGAATTGTCCATTTTGAGATAAGCTCTATAGTGGGGAGCACCATAGGTTGGATGATCAACAAGATGAATATTCCTAAGTGTTTTTGGATATATGAGTATCAGGGATCTCTATGTTTTTGTTTTAGTGTAAGTTAGAATGATGGATTATGATTTGTTTAGTTGAGTGACTTATGGTTAAATTTTATGTTGGGAATTTGAGGATGGAAGGAGGTTCTTTGAGTGGGAATTTTCTAACCAGAGAAGGTCGGGACAGATGATATAATTATATAAGATACTTCTTGGGGATGAGAATCTCTATGGTGGGAACATTATAATACCCCTTTTCTAAAAAGTCGATCAAATTTGAAGTGAATATTTAGTTTATAATTTTGTAAATGTGCTTGATTTTGAACCGGGCATCGGAGTTGATTCATAAAGGATGGAACCCCTCAAAAGGGGTATCTTAGACTTGTAATGGGATTTGAATAGTGTACAAAAGTTTCATAAGAGAACCAATGGGATTATATTATTGTTGGGATTTGTTCTGCATTTATTAGATTATCTAATAACATCTCACCATCCATCTTGTGGGGCTAGTGGTGTCTTGGGTGCCACTACATGTTCCACTAGTTAGCTAGTGTCCTAGAAACTACATGTTGATGGTTTTTAAAGAAGGAAAATTTAATCACTTTCCCCCTTAAAATTTTAAGTGGGTTAACACCCCACCCCCCTGATTTTTCTCGTGTGGACTAGGGGGTCACTCAACTTCCTACTCCTCCTTCAATCCCTTCAAGAGGGAGTTTTTTATGGAATATTTGAACAATTTAAAATATTTCTACACATCCACCAACCTCTGTTAATCTCCCACTCCTTTTATTCTAATTTTCTTCTATACCAAATAAGGTTTTGAATCAAATTCTAATATATCTTTGTGGAATCATCTGAATGAGTTAGGGATTCACTCAATCCTCATAGTGTATATCCTTAGACAACCTCTATCTATTATTGTTAGTTTAATAATTGAAGTTATTTCATTCCACTAAATTTATTAAATTTTTTCAAAATGAATTTTTTAGGTAATTAACTGCATAGGTTGGGACTTAGGATTGGTTTGGATTCAGGGGTGTATTAGGGTGTCCAGTACCCCATTTCTCGAAGAACCAAAGATCTTATTGGTGATTCCTTGGAGTGAGATAAGTTCCCCAAAGTGTAGGTGGTGACCATTGGAGCCAATAAAATCTTGGATGAGGTTGGGTACCTAAATGGGTAAAATATTTGAAATAGGTTTATGGTTATTGATACTTTTTCTACAACAAAATGAGAATTTTTTGTGATGTATGTGATACATCATCATGCCTTTAAGGGCATCAAACCACTTTATTAATTTTTTAAAATATCTTAATAAAATTAAATTTCATATTATAGAGGATGTTTATCACTATTTCCATTTTGTCTATATGAACTACCCTGATTTCTTCAGCCACCAATGGATGAGATCATGACTTGTTTCAGTATACCATGTAACATTTTGACTTTTGTAGGGCATGACTAAGGTGAGAATGAATTAAGTGGAACAGACCAAGTAGGGAATGTAAGAACAATTTAGAGACCTTGGAGTTGATTTTATCATCAAGAAAAGTTAGTTCGAGTGACAAGATTGTGACTGAGGACCCCCTATAGAGTTCCTTTCCTTTGATGTAACCCAGGGTTCCATAATAGGTATATTAAAAATCAACTGAACCATAGCATGTTCATTATGGGATGGGGTAGATATGGTATTTTATGTCACCTTATAACCTATAACGAAATTTTATTCTCATGAGGCTATGGATAGAGATATTGGGTTTAATAATTCATTCATCTTTATGCTATTGTTTAAGTTTTATTATTTATTATTTTGAAATTTGGATTCCCATAGGTACTAATTTGTGTCTAGATTGTGAGCCTTATATGATACGATGGTGACTTTTGGGATTCCTAGATATGCTTCATGGGATCTAAATTTTGTCCTCATGTGATGCTGTTGTGATATATATTGGATGTGATGATGTCATTGTGGATTCCTAGTTTTAATCTTGGGATATGACTATTTATCCACCTAAAGAATTCCAAATATATTCGGATTTGACCTATGTTCTATATGGTATTCTCTAGATACTATGGGTCCTTAGGTTTCCATGCATATATAGGATCTAGTTGTACATGCTTGGGGATTGTTTCAGTATTATTATTTTTTATAATGATTGTAATTATGTGATTCATGTGTCACCCCTAGTATCTATCTATTAAATCATGATAACATTACATAATGATTTGGATTCCTATAATTCCTAGGAATTGACTGTTTGATATAGTTACATAGATATTTTTCTGATTCAGTGATTTCCTGATATGTCAGTAATTGGCCTTGATCCATTTATTATACTCAACGTTTTAAAAGATTCTTAAGACACCTAGGATATTTCCTTGGTTTTTTTCATAGTAATTTATTGGTTTTTTGAGATTGAGGATTTGGGATGAGTAGGTTACACCTTGGAATATAGTATTTATAATGTCAAAATGATATTGTGATGTGCTCAAATACACCATGGAACTAGACAAAGTAGGTATAGTCAATCAAGGACATGAACCCCAAGGATCTATAAATATATGGTATTGGGTACATGGGTTGGCATGGTCTATGAGACATTCTCAAATATATTCTAGATTCAGGATGAAGTAGGTAATTTTGGTTTGTTCTTTATTTACTTTCATGATTTCATTTACTCAGAGCATGTCACATGCACACATCACCCCATTTCTAGTGTAGTATGAAACTGCATTATTAGTTCTCTACTTAGTAATATACCCACACCATGATCAGGCCACCATTACACTAGGGTACCCAAGAAGAATCTCAATTGGTTATAGGAATAGATTGGGATGAGGCTTGGGAGTGATCAAGACGGATTGCTCAGAAAATTACACGGAGCTTGGGATATGGTATAGTTAGAAGTAGTAGTAGTGCCACATCTTTTATATTTATTATTTTATTATAATTATGTATATGTTATCATCCTGTTTGGAAATAGATTTTGTATATATTGTATTCCATATATCAATATTTCATTTTGATCTCACATGTTCAGTTTATTTATTCCTTCAGTATACATTAATTTGTATGATGCTTGGTTATTTACTTATGATTGGGTACTATAATATGGGGGTTCTACCTAAAATACCTTATAAAATCATTTCTAATAGTATAAATCCCCAAGAATATGAAGGGTTTCATCTAAGGTATTGTGGAGAACCAATTCAAGACACTAATTTAGGGGCCTTCAGGCCAAGATGTTATATTAGGATTACCTAACTTTTTTCTTTTTAAAGAATGGATCCAAGTTGATGTACTGTCACGTTTATTCCAAATATTCTTAGAAATGCGCAATATAAAGTCCCCAAAATGTATAGGTTGACGAAAATGAAGCTTATAGGTTGATCGATCAAGAGGTTGAATTCCAATATCTATAGAAGTTTAAGGTATTTTTTTCATATAATGAGATAGAGTACTGGTTGGAGGAGGTATATATATCCTCTATATCAATTTTTATTCAGTGAGGGCACTAAATTTCATTGGTTTTGATCATTCTTCATTAGGTTTCTCAACAATGGATGTTTGTCTTCCTTAGGGATTATGAGGATTTGACGGTTTTATAGGAAAGCATCTGAGATCAAATTTAGGATGAGTTTCAATATTTGAATAAAAAATCATCTTAATGATTGGTGATGTTTTCCCTCTACTTATAGATTTATATGTTCTTATATTGATATGTTTCAAAACCTTCTAATACTTTTTGAGACTTTATACTTTGATTTTCAGCCCCAAGAATTTAATGAGTCAAATTATCATCATCCCTTTATGAATTTCATCCCTTCACATAAATTATTGGTACTTATGTTATTATATTTAATTGAATCCCACCTATTTAATTGAATTATTATATTTATTATACCACTCCAACCTTTGAAAACCAACTTACACTATAATTTCCATCAGATATGGTTAGTATAATTAATTCCTTATTCATGGTGTTGAGATTGACATGTGATTCAGGAAAATGGTTTGTCTAACCATACACATTACATTTCATAACTCTCTCCTCGATCTTAGTGTTTTGATGATATAGTATGGGTAGTGGATGACATTATTATATGTATTTTTTAACTCTTATCTAAGGCCTAGGGTGGCGGATATTTTTTATGGGGGAAGGGGTCTTCGTATATCCTACATATTCATAAGACTCTTCTCTTGGGACAAATGTTATGGGCCCTAGTCCAAGGGATGGGGATATTGCATATTTTCTTATTTTAATTATTCTATACTTATTATTAGATTATTATTTTTCTCCACGTTTTGAATTAAATTCTGGTATGTCATGGCTTGTATATGTGACTCAAATTTTAATGTGTCTATGAATTTATGTGACTGAGTTTTTTAGGATGTATTTCTATTAAAATTATAGCATATGTTATGGATTCAAGAATATAAATTTAGGGGACACTTCTCCCACTATAAGGTATTATTTTTTTATGTGTTTTACAGTCATATAGGTGAGTCGGGTCTACTAAAATAATACAATATCATAGTGTGGTAGATGGGTTCCCTCGATTTTTGTGTTTACAGAAACTCATTTTATGTTGATCTAGGTTCTTGAGTTGTTTGAAGAATATAATTTAGTGTTAAATTAATACTCTTATATATAATAACATCCACCTATATTAAATTATAAATGAAAACATTAAATCTTTTTTGGTACAAACTTCGATAAAAAACTTAAAATATTTTATAGTGAATAATGTGGATTTTTTTAACCTCATGTTTTCTGGTTCATATAATGATTTAATTTGGATTATATGGTTTTGAGTTTATATTTATTAGGGTTAAATTGATAGATAATATGGTAGAGTTGTGTTAGTTAAATATAAATAATATGATTAAATCATGTAATATGTCTAAATATATAATTTATTATGCAAAGAATGTTAAATATGTAAATTTAGACATCATTCTAGGAATGTTTTAAATTTATCAAAGATATAAATTTGTTTAACATGAAACATGTTAGAGTTTTAATTATAGTAGTGATTAGATAATTTTAGTTTTGTTTTTCATGATAAATTAAATTAGTTGATATACTAATATTTTGGTTTGTTTAATTAATAAATAAATGTTTTCATAAAATTTTATTTTCAATATATTACCTTTGGGAATTTTATTCCGGTTTGTTGAGTGTATTAATATTTAATGAGTCTTATTTGACAAGATTTATTTTTTTAGTAACCATTTTTATTAAATAAATGATACTTATTATTTCATAAAATGTGAATTCATTTTAAAAAACAATTTTTTCCAAATTATTTGGGATAGTTTTTAGAAAAAATTATGAAACCATGTTATGAAGTAATATTTAAAAGGGTTTTAATGTAATTTTTTCTATCATAATGTATTTTAAATTTAAATTAAATAATAAAATGATATTATCATCATGCTTTAAAATATTTATTAGTCCTAAATGTGATGTTGTGATGCATGTATTATGAGTGACTAAAAAATTGATAATCAAAAATATAAAATGAAAACATTATGTAGTATGCATGAAAAATTGTTATTAATATCATGTCTAGGATTGTTCTTAACATTCTATGTGACCATGATAAGATATATTCCACATTAATTAAAGTTGAATTCATGTTCATGTTATGTGTTTAACTTTTTTGAAATCATCCCAATATAAAATATTTAAGACTTAATAATCCTAAAAAAATCTAATTATTGTGAATTAAATTTTCAAAATGAATTATTATTCCAAGTTTTGATTAATTATAAATCATGAAAAGAGTAAACATAAAAATTAAGTGGTAAATTTAAATAATGATACTTGAAGATAAAAAATTAACATATTTAATTTTAAAGCATCACTAATAAAAAAATTTGAGTTACCAAATATGAAGTTTTATCCTAAATGAAGTCTTATAGATTTTGTTTAAATAAGTGGGGAGTGATTCTTTCATAAAGTTGTTTCCTACTATAGTTTTTTTATTATTTTAATTATTTTTTGATTGACATACATTGTTGGTTGGGTCTATTATGGGTATTTCTATGAAATTTCTTGTGATTTTTCTGAATTTAATTAGGAATGAGAGTAATGAATATATGCTCTATGACCTAAATTGTTTGATGATTTATTTTTTTAAGGTAATTTATTAGAACTCATGTTGATATATGATATTTCTTTTCTTCCTCAATTCAATGTTTTATTGATGGACTTGATCTTTTTTGAGAGGTATCTCCTTCAAGAGAGTGTTTCAAGATTGATTGAAAATGTTATGTGTTTATATTCTTGGTACCTCTTGTGTGTTTGTTTTGTTCATGATATAGTGAGATACTTATGAGGTATCCATAAAAAGGTTGAATAATTCTCCATAATTTCTCTCCTATTTTTAGTTTTTTTAAATTATCAGAGAGGATGATTGATTGATGATTGTCTAATGTAAAGGTTTGGACTTTTCTTGAGCCATTACATTATCATTTTGAGGTATTATGTGGTTTTAGAAAAAAAAATTAAAATGATGTTTTGAAATGGATTTTAAAATTATTAAAGTAATTTTAATGTTTAAAATTCATTTTGGAAATTAATTTTAAATGTAATTTAAAATTTTATAATTAATGATAAAGTCTATTCTTAATTATTCATAAGTTTATTTAAGGTAAATTCAGTTACTTATAATTTTATTTTTATTATTTAAATAGTTATATAATTGAAATTAAGTTTTTCTGAACATAAATTTTTATATTTATGTAATTTTTTTACTTGAATAATGGTAAGTTATTTATTTAATTAAATGTTTAAAAGTAGGTTGTTCTTTTTCAAGTTTTGTAAAGGTTGGGTGGATTTTAATTTCACATCAGGGTAGAACAACATTTTTTACCCCATGTAACGATAGTTCATGACTTGATCACAGAAAGTATGTCTTTCCTCCCCAAAATATAGGTAGTTCGGTGTTGCGATAAGGTTTATTTCACACTCGTTTAAGTGTGGCTTTCATGTTCTGCATGTGGGTGGATAGTTCTCAAGAATTTGTGTTTGGTGTCACATATGGGTTGTTATTTTCAATGTTTTTGAGGTTAGTTTAAGCTTACTATTACACAATGAATATATGTCACATAGGGGTAGTGTTATACATAGAAAAATTGATTTTCTTTTCAAGTTTCAATTTAAAAACGAATTTTTATGACATAAATACGAAGTAATGCTGAAATGGAGGAATCTAAATTTTGTTATAAAGAATTTAAATAAAATTTGAATATTTCATAAGTTTAGTAGATTTAAATGGAAATAAAATTAAAAATAATTTAATATGAATTAAAAAGGAATGTCTAAAAAGTATTTTGGAAATATAATAGAGAGATAATTCATATCTTATATCTTTATTCAAAACTAAAGAGTTTCTTTCTATTATAGTTTTTCCCTTTTTCTCTAGAACTTGGATGATACAAAATACCTCATTTAAGATTGTTGGGTCTTCTATGAATCTTTGAGTCCTTGCTGTGTTTCTATACATTAGTGCATCATTGTTCTCTCCCTTTTTCTTGGTGAATCAAATCTTATGAAGCATCTTCCAAGTAATGGATATATAAATCTCAATTTTATTTTTTGAAATTGTAAAATAATAAAGCTTTATTTTTATTTTATAAATATATTGTATTAGCATTAAATAATTTAATAATATGAAATTATCATTTCAATTTTCTTTTATTTCAAAACATGGAAATAATTAAAAGAAGAATAAGTTGTTATCACATAAAAATAATTTGTAGTTTCATTATATGGATATTAAATAATTTAAATAAGAAGAATAATTATTTTTATTAGATTAAAAATAATAATTTAATTTCTAGAAAATGATTTTTGTATCAATATCTCGTAATATGGAAAATTATTCTAGAGAGAAATTATTATCGCATTCAATATCAATATTTTCAAATATAGGAATTATAGATGGAATAAAATGTTATTACATATTTTTTATTTTTTATTTCATGATATTTTAATTAAATAAATAAATAATGATTATTAAATTTAATTTATTAAATTTATTTTTTTATAATCTATAAATTTATGAATTGAGATTGAAAATTAGAGTAGGAGGATTGGTGTATATTAGAAAATAATAGTCTCTTTTAATAAGTATAATTAAAGGAGAAAGTTATTATCACATGTTCTACATAAATAATATTAGATATTTATTCTATTAATTATCTAAGAAATATAAAAAATCACAATAAAAATTAATTATATTAATTCAGATCATAAAATTTAATATATTAATGATAATATTGTGTACTGCAAAGTATATTCTTGTTATTTTATGATGGTATTTATTTTATAACTATGTTATTAAATAATTACAACGGAATAATTATTTCATTCAAAGATAATTAATATTGAAATTGGATTTTAAATAACTAGTTGGGTTTTATATGATCTCTTGTGTTTTTAGTGTGTTTATGTCACATCTTTCTATTTAATAAATAGTGTTATATATTCTTGTTTGTGTTTTTTATTGTAATTTAACATGGTTTAATAGATTTAAATGGATGAAAATCATAAATTTAAATGATATTTTAATTTAAATAAAAGATTTATGAGAAGAATAACTACTACTCTTCTTGGAATTGATTAAACAAGGAAATAATTTCTGAACCATATTTATTTTTTATCTATTTTTTAGATACTTTATATAGGTTTCTTTATGTGGAAATACAATACAAAATAAAATTTTTAATTAAATATTTAATTAAAATGGTTGTTTTATAAAGAATAAAAACAATTTGTTGAACAATATAATTCTTGATTGTGGTAGGCTTGGATGTAATGATTTCATGGCCTCAATGCCTTTTCTTGTGTGCATAAAATACATTTTAAATGTTTGTATGTTCTATAAATTTAGAGACATGATGTGATTGATAAGCAATAGGTTGGAGGCATGGGGCTATGTTGATAGTTGATTATATATTAGGAAATAGGCTGGGATCTCAGATTTGTAGTGATGGTTGATGCCAGTGATGACAGGATTGATTGTATTATGTCCAATGGTGTAATAATTACACTTGGATAGTCGGTATAAGTTAAAATAATTAATTTATTATTGATATTGAAAACATCATTGAATCTTGCTGGAAGTTCATATAGAAAAATGTTATAATGTTATTTATATGATTATTTTTGTAATTCCCCTATATTTTAGAAAATATTAATCCTTAAATAATATTATTTCTTTGATGACTTGCGTTATATGTAACACTGAGTTTAAACAAATTGAAATACGCTATAAAAATGTGATAATTTAATGTGATAGTTATAACATAGCCATAAATTTATTGGGTATGAAAATGATTAAATACTTTATAAATTGTATACAAAGTGCCTACTCAATATAAATACCTAGTAATTAATCACTCTGTTTTTAGTAAAGTCATTTTATTCTTCAAAATATATTTTCTTCAAAAATCAATTTTTATTATTTTTTATGATAAAATATTAAAATTAATATTTATTAAATTTTATAAAATATATTTGATAAAATTAAATTCATTTTTGAATTTAAAATATCTAAATCTCATTTGAGTGAAATTTTGTTATTTTTCTAAAAAGATTGATTTTTTTAGTGAATAGTAAAAATATAGATTTTTATAAAACTAGTAAATTTATTTTCATCATTAGGATTTCAATTTGATCTCTAAGTAACATGATTTTTATTTAATTAGATAAAATCTAATTAATATAATTTTAATCATCATAATGCATGATTTGGTATAAGTACATTTTTGGGCATAAAAACGCATTTTTTTAAAAACTATTTTTTGTTGTGTTTTACGTATTTATATTAAAAGTAATTTCTTCCACATATAGAAATTGAATCTCTAAAAATGGATTCAATATTTATAATTAATAGTTTAAAATTTCGTAAATATTTTCCTTTTATTTTTTGTCAAATTGAATAGTAACTGTGGTTGAAAATTTTACCTTAGTAAAGGGTAAATCAGATAAATCTTGGTAAAATCTAAGTGATAAGGCCATGATTATTCATCAAAATTCTTATTTTATAAAGTAAATATGACTCTTATCAGGTTATAATATAATTTTATATATTTAATCTACAATTTTACATGAAAATGGAAAATATATTATTTAAAACAAAGGAAGTGAAAAAATGTCACTCTCTTAGTTTTAAATATCATTTATGTGTTCACATAGGGAAAAAATATTTATGAATTAATATAAATAGAAATATATTACCTAATAAAATTATATTAATCATTATAATTTTTTTATAATTTTTTATTTAAATAATTTCCTTAAATACATACACAAGGCTTATGCAGTAATTATTCAAGTAATGGAAAAATCAAATAATGATATTAAAAATATTAAAATTATTATAATTTGAGATAAATAAGGTGATACATGAATTTTATAGAATAACATGAACTTTTAGGGATATATTAAAGTATATGGTTTGAATTTATATTTTTTATTGATTTTATTAAAGTCAAAGTAATTAAGAGTGTTAAAATTGACCATAATGATATTTTATGAAAGTAGTATTTTTTAAAAATATTTTTAAAATTATAAAAGTATTAAATAAAGACAAAAGGAGTAATATGTGGTATAAAATGTCATCCCCTATTCATTTATAGTACATTTAGAAGCATTTTTCTCTATAGTGGTTTTATTTTTTTTATTTTAAAAACAGTTTCAAAGTGCCCCTCACCTCATTTATAAAAGGACACCTCCTCCCTCACTCTTTTACACCACATTGAGCCTTATATATTTACCATCACGAGGAAAATTTTGTTCTCAATTTCCATCATCACATTTTATAGGTGTTGGTATTTCCAAAATACCAACCCTAGATCCCTTTATAAAAGATCTAAAGGATCTATTTCGAAGAAGAGGAGGTTTGAATGTGAATAATGAAAGGTGGGACTTGAGGTAAGGGAATTTTTTATCACCTTTATTTTTTAGGGAAACATGCCCTATACACTAATTGTTTCTTTTTCGTGTTGTATAAACAACCTATTAATGCCATGACCCATCCCACGGGGCCCGTGCCGTGACTACCCCAAGCTCACCTTTCATAGGCTAGGGGCGGGCGACTAGAACCAAATGTGTAATTCTTTAAAACTGGTAAGGGATTGCCTTTATAAACTGTAAAAATTCTGAGCAGATATGATCACGAGTAAATTCAATAACCAACAAGTGAGTACAATAAGTAAAAAGGGGCCAGAATACAAGCCTAGTTGGAAAGTACAAGAAATTTAAAGTACAAGTACAACTGAGGAAATAGGAAAAATAGCCACTAGGTCATCCTCCAAGGTTCCTACCTGAAGGGTAGGTATAGATAGCCTCTTCAAAACTCCACGTCTGTCAGTATCCTCTGTGTAACGACTCATCGTAAGGTCCATCGTCGGGTACTGTCCAGTCCTTGTACTCTCAGTCTTGATCAGAATTGTCCTTCGTCTGCATCCAACACAATGAAGTGCTGGTAAAGCCCATGCAGGGGTGAGTATAACGATACTCAGTAGGGACCTTGAGACTCTCAAGGTCTCACAAAAATCCAACAAGGATAAACCACAAAGTATGAAATCAACATATAACCCCACTTAGGTATATGCCCATACATATACCTAAGTTATCAAGTAATCCATCTCAATCATGAGGAAAACACAAAAGTTACTGAATCAGCTCAACTAGGATTTTATTCACATTATCGAAACCTTGGAAGCTAGAGAACTCCTCCACTATCAAGTACAGTGGTCCTACCACAGCACCAAGGCACTTCCCACTAACCTTGGACTATTGAGGTACTCCTCCTGTCGAGTACTGTGGGTCTGCCGCGTCACACAGAGGCACTCCCCACCATGGGTCTACCTCCACAACCAGGTGCTCCCCCTAATAGCCTCTAGAGGTAATCCTCCTGTCGAGTACCACGGGTCTGTCGCCACAACTATGCGCTCCTCTATTGTGGGTCTGCCGTGACACCAAGGCGCTTCCCACTGGGTTAGTCAAGTCACTCCGAGTCAATCTGTCAGCAGTCATCAAGTCTCAGCCAGCTATAAGGTCTCCGCACTCTGCTCACTCATCACTAGAAGGATCCACTCCACGAGCTACTAGTCGATACTCCAACTATCGTGAAGTCCCAAGAAGAAGTATCTCAAAGGTCTGCCACGTCATAGAGGTCTCAACACAATAGACGATACGTAAAGGGACTGTCACGCTTCAAGATTACCAAGGGCTACTGATTGTTCATCAAATGGACACCCGGTGCTAAAGATATGGCCAAAAGAAGGTAAAGGATCGTAGTGGGCCTGGGTCTGGTCTGACCCAGTCGGACCGACCCAGCCTGACCTCGTCTGGGTCTACCCGGCATGATATTTTGGGTCTATACCAGCCCATTACGTGGGCCAGACCGTTAGGTTCGGACCAGCCCACTGGGCCCAGTCCAGCCGGTCGCGAGGGGTTGCGGAGGGCCGTGAGAGCGAGGACCAGTTCCGAGGGCACGGACCGGCCACGGGTCGGTGTGAGGGAATTTTAGCCCAGAGGGTGCCGTGTGGGTGTTTCAGCCCAAAGGATACCATGAGGGCGTGGCTCGGCCTAGAGGGCGCCGCAAGGGGCCGGATGGGGGTGGCTCGGCATGTGGTCGGGGTTGTGCGGCTGAGGCCAGAAGGCCGACTCGGGGGGGGGGGGGGGCGTCGTGGCCCGCATGAAGGCCGGCAGCTGGTTTGGCCAGCGGCGACACGGGGTGCACAGGCACATGGGGTGCACGAAGTGCACGGATGGCAGATCCGCAAGGAGCATGGGCACACGTGGTGACCGGCTCGGCTGGGTGCTAGTTCGGCCGAGAGGCGCGGGCGGACGGGAGGGCCCGGACGGCCAGGTGGCACGGGCCGCCGAGAGGCGCAAGTGTTCGGGGGTGTCGTGGTTCGTACCAGGGTGGCGGAGCTGGTTTTTCCAGCAGACGGGGTGGATGGTTCCAGTTCAGCTAGTTTGTTCGGGCAGAGGGTGCGACCAGGGCAGCATGGTCGGGGTGCGGCGTGGCTGAGGCCGGTTCGGTCGGGGAACGGTGTGGCAGAGGCCGGTTTGGCTGGGGCGTGGTGCAGCCAAGGACAGTTCGGCTGGGTCAAAGCGTGTCTGAGGCCGGTTCGGCTGGGGCTCAGTGTAGCACAGACTGGTTCGGCCGGCGAAAGGCACGACCGGCGGGTGGTGCGGATCGCAGAGGCTGCGAGTAGCACAGTCGTTTCCTTCGTCGCATTCTTCATCTCATCGCCTCATGTCCATTCTGAAGAACATCACAAATAATAGTGGCGGAGGGGTCGGGCCATGTTGGTTTGGCCCACAACCTTCGCGTTTAGGGTGGTACCAAGCAGATCAATTCTTTCTTGAATTTCAAAGAATTAACAAGAAAAGAAGATAGATGAAAAAACAATCCAACACCACACATCTTCCCACAAAAATAATTCCCAACTCGCAAGGAAAAACATCAACAACGATTCTTTGCTTTAGAAGGGAAGAATTAAAATAATAATATCCTATTCAAATAGATTCCCCACCTTTTTTCGTTGATCGAAGAAGTTGGCGTGAGAAGGCAGACGTCAATTCATTGTAGACAAACATTTCCTACATCGAAGGAGGTTCTGACGAAGGAAGTCGAAGTCGAGGTCGAGGTCAACATTCTTCGTTGGTTGGAGCGTTCTTCATCAGTGGAATACGTTTTTCATTGGTAGCTTTCTCCCATATTTTCTCCTCTCCCAAGTTCCACCAAAATGAGAATTCCAATCCAAAATAATAGATTAAGTTATCTATTATTTTGTTGGAAAGAATTCAAAAAGCCAATTGATTATGGTGGGTGGCACAATTAATTGTTAGAGGGGTTGGCACATTTAATTGGCATGTGTGTTGGCACAATTAATTGGGTAGAGGAGGTCAAGAGGCTCCCCCTCATTAATGAGGGGAGTTTAGAGGTTTTCCACAATTAAAAATTAGAGTTTAGACTCGGGTGGTCCCCACTATCATAACCTCTCATGGGAAGTTAGGTTCGGGTGGTCCCCACCACCATAACCTCTCATGGGAGGTTCTGGTTGGGTGGTCCCCACACTTTAACTTCCACAAGGAGGTTTAGTTCTGGTGGATCTCAACTCCAACTTCCATATGGAAGTTTTAACCAACAAATAAAAATAAATCTACAGAACTTTATTTTTATTTTATTCATTCACTAAAAACCCAAAAACAAAATTTAATTCTCTACTCACTACTATCGTGGTGAAAGTCTCCTAAAGTGAATATTGGTGTTGTGAGTCCAACGATGCCCTCAGATTTCAATTTCGAGCATCGGTTTAAAATTTATAAAAATCTTCTCATACATTTACTGAACGTACCTGAACAAAACATCAAAAATTAATTCCGGGCCTCGAAATCACACACTGTCAATTTTCACAGACTCATAAAATTCCCATATATTTAAAAGAAAATTACATGGAAATTCCGAGTCTTTACAATTAATTCCTTTTATAATTCTTATCATGAAGATTATGGGATATACATATCAATATAATGTAATTTTTTCATGAGGCTTATTATTCAAAAGTTAGCAAAGTAGAAAGGGTTTATTTTATAATCTCATCATTATTAAAGATTTTTTATGTTTAAGTGTTCACTGGGGAATATTTCTCTTACATGAACATGTTTTCTAAAAATGTTTTAAAATAGGTTGTTACTATTATATAATATTTTTTAGAATTTATTTTTACCAGTGATTGATTTTTTATAAAGTGTTTAGAAAGGAATATTTTTATCATTTTCTAATTGAATAACTTTTTTTGAATTTTCTAAAAAAAATTGGAATGAATTTTCTTTAATATATACATAATTAGAATATTTTCCCTTAATCTTGACACCTCAAATATTTGAATATTTATTCATAAGTTTACAAGTTTATTTTTAAAAAAAAATCATTTATAAGTGTGTGGAATTTTAAAAAAAATAAAAATGGAAAGGTTATTTTCCTTCATTATTATTCCAAGTGATATTTAAAAATAATTTTCTATCTAATATTACATCCTTTAATGTTACTTCTGCTTTAATGGGATTCTGATCCAAGGATACCATCCTTATTACATCTCCGGATGTATAATGATTATGATAAAAAATGTTTATTAAACCAGTTTCAATGGGTTATGATATGATGAAATTTTTATGAAACCCATTTATTTTCATGGGTTCAAATATGTTAAATTTTTTATAATCTTGTTACACACATATTTATAGTTTAATTATGTGATGTGTGGGACCAATATCTCTTCAATTCATTGGTTAAATATTGATATCTCATAAGGTAAATAATATTGGAATAGTGAGTGAAACCAGTTTAGTAAGGGGTTCTATCCACTATGATAGTATGAGGAATAAACCTCAACTACTTTTATGGTTTGATGAATTAACAAATTCCACTATGATAACCATGGAAATGATCCTTTACAAATAAGGAAATTATTTTCTATAATTATTATGATACCACAAATAATTATGACATGAACTTTTGTTTCATTATTAAGTTATGATGAATTCTCATTCTTATGATTCATGTATTTTGAAATGTTAATGTTTTATTCCATAACTCATGTTTATGGTATTTTTAATATTGGGTATCAACTTTGTAATTTATGGTCAAAATATCATTATCTTATTCTTATCTTATTATTTTATATTATCAATGATTGATATATCTCATGCTTACCCTTTTTGAGCATCTGAGCACACCCATTATTATGTTTCCTTTCCCCATGTTATGAAGAAATTTTTTATTAGGGTGTACCTATGAATAGTAACATGAGGTAATATACTTATGGGATATATCAAAGATATTTTATAAAATAAGAAGATTGATACCTATTCTCCAAATACACTAAAATTATACAATCCTGTGGAATGTTTTTTGTACAATGTATAAAATGTTAATCTAATAAGATGTAAAAAATTTATATTAAAATCCATGGTTGTTATAGTTGGTATCACAGAATGTTTTAGTCAATATTTGGATATTAGGTTTAGAAAAGTTTGGTGAAAACCTTGGGGACAAATCTAATTATAGGAAAACATCATAAAGTTTTAGTAAATAATAGATTATGTGATTTTCTAAGAAATTACATCCATGTATGAATACTAAAAGTGGATGTGGATTTAGAATAGATATACCTAGGGGTAATAACCCCGAAAAGGTAACATTGTGTAAGAATCGATCGCCACTTGGTACATGATAACAACCCTTACTGCACACCTAGTTTGATTCTCCTAGGGGGTATTATTTGGGTTAATTTATACTTTCATTATGAACCATTGTGAACTATTTGAATAGATTAAAATCATGGATCGCCTAGGTTAAACATGAGGTGTCATATATTTAAAATAGGGTGTCTTTATTTAGACGTCCTATAAATGATTATGCAGTTTCCCACTATGATTATGGTTTCTCACACTATGATTTTGGTTTTAGATAAGGGTTGGAACCTGTAGAATTCATGTTAATAGTGAATGTGATGAAAAATGGAATGATTTTCCTTTTGAGTAACCAAATGAAATGGTAATTGGAACAAGAAGCCTTATTATCATTATTATTTATAAATATCATAATATAAATTGAAATATCGATATAGGTGAGTTTCCTAACACACCTAACCAAAGGGAAAATTAGATTCATGAAGACCATAGAAGAAAGAAAGTTCACTTTTTATCATGTCAATAATGTGTGGAGAAGCGTGGATGATAATGCCTCAAAGGAATGTAGAGATTTTTTGGGGTTGTAAAAGGACATGGAGAAAGTAATTTCTATGTAAAAGTGAAAGGTTTGGTTAACACGGTGGATGGGAATAATGGTTTCAATAACGTATCATCAATAGTTGAATGTTTCAAATGTAGAAATTATAGGCATTATGAAAATCGATGTCCTGTGAGGAAATATCAAGAAAATGGTTAGTAAGGTTGTATGAGTAATGGTTTTTCTATTGATGATGAAGACAATATGAATGACATATTAAAGGAAATATGTTTTAAGTAATAAGATGGTGATTCTTGGTTAATGGATTGAGGATGAAGTTGAATGATTTAAATGATTATGTATTAGTATTTGATAGTTGTCTTATAATTGTTTTTTTATGAATAATATTATGGATTATAAGAATCATGAAACATATATGGATTGTTCCTCGCATGTTTTACTTTAAGTAATTTAAATTATTTGTTTAATGGTACTAATAACCTGAAAAATTGATTTAGTGTCCAGATTATCTTTTTTGAAAACACGGGATTTAGGGAATGCTAATCCATAATATGTGTCCAATGTGGAGATAATAATATTTATTTAGGATAAAGAGAAGATTGATAATAGTGGGATAGTGTTAGTAACCTTGAAATTGGATAGTGATTTGATGAAAATGTGATTTAAGTTATCATTGATAAATTTTATTTCATTTTGGATTTAAGGAATATATTCAATAGTATGTGGTTCTATTTGAGTAAAAAAATAATGTTAATTTTTAGAAGCATGTCTTTAATGTTTTTTTTTAAATTTTTTTATTACCATGCTTCTAGAAAATATATGACCAAGGTTTTCACATATTAGGTATGTGACATTAAGAGTTACTTTTCGGGATTAATGTTTAGTTGATTTAGTAATCATATTAAATTTATTTCAAAAAATTTGGATCAAGAATTTTGTTAAATATATTTTGATGTTCTTTATGATTAACTAATTATGGATTGGAAAAAGTTATTCCTTGGTAATTATTGTTTTTGTTTTAGAAATTAATGTATTTATTCATATTGGATAAATTATGCTAACCATTTTGGTTTTGGTTAATATCTAAAGACAATAGTTTTATCTTGTTATCCTTTTGTGGATTATGTAGTTAGTTAGAACTTGATCTTCATTCTTGACACATGAAATATTCATCTTATTTATTATTTGGGTAAAAATATGAGATTGTGGTGGAAATTTATTAAAGGATGAAATTATACTTTTCATGTAATTATATTTCCTTATGTTCCTATTCTATATGGTAAATGAATTCTTCAACTCTTGGAAAAGAATATAATGAAACAATATTGTCATATTACCTTCAACTATTATGAATTGATGTCATTTCCAACGTCTATAGTTTAAGATTTTTTTATTTTTAACTTTCTCAAGATCATTCACTTTCTTGTTATCAATAATCTCTGGTCATTTATTTCCTTCTATGTCCATATCATCACTTCCCACTAATTTTATCCTATTTGTAAACCTATAATGTGTAATCTTATATGAAATTTCTCTCTTTTCAAGGGAATGTTTTATTAAACCTTATTATGATGTTGGTTTCCACAAAAGAATTTTCAAATGATTTACAATAAAAAAATGTGAGGATGAAATTTATTAAATTGTTGGATAATGTGAAAACCTAAGATTTTATAAATTATTTCCCTTTAAAAAATATTAGTTTTTATGGCTTGCATTACACAAAATATTGAGTCTAAAGAAACCATGATATGCTATTAAAATATAATTATTTAATGTGATAGTTTTAACCTAGATATTAATTCTGAAGGTATGAATATGATTAATTACTTTATGAACTACGTACAAATTACCTACCCAATATAAATACTTAGTAATCAATCACTCATTTTTTAGTAGTCATTTTATTATTTGAAAATATATTTTCTTCAAAACTAAATTTTTATTTCTTTTTGTGATAAAATATGATAATTAATATTTGGAAAATTTTTAATATATATTTTATAAAATAAACTTCATTTTTGAAATAAAAATTTTAACGACCCAAAAAATTCATTAAAGAAAATTCCTCTTGGTATATTTAAATGTATTCTTATGGTTATATAAAACGTATGCACTTATTTGGTTTTATGATTTGTATTTTAAAATGACATTAAGATTTGTGACCATTGCTAATATAGTCACAGAATATTGATCACATTATTAGTATAAATATAGGGCTTTAACCAATCCAATTTACTTAGACAAATGAAGTGATGGCCTCATCCAGTTTTCTTTCCCTGTACAAAGCCCATTTTTGGAGCTTGTAAAGTAGGTGGATTCATTGAGATTCTCTTTTGACCAAGCCCAAGACGAGCTTGAACATGTTAAACTTGAGCGGAACCGACTATGGGAGAAGAAGAAGTTAATAGATATTACCAACCGAGCGATGTTATTCGAGCCACCCCAAGAGTCTATCACCATCACACACCTTACTATTAAGACTTATGCGGGTGTTATAAGGGGTTATGTAACTATACCCTAGCACTATGACTATGTACATTATTCTTGTATAGATAATATACATTATTTTTATTAATAATTTGTAAATATTTTTTAAAGCACAAATAGTATTTTTAGTTAATATTCGACTAAGAAATATATTTTGATAAATTAATTGATTTTTGAATTAAATAATATTTTGATAAAATATTATTATTATTATTAAATTAATTTATATTAAATATAAATTATCATATAGTTTTATGAATACAATTGTAATTTTTATTAAGGTTTGAAAGTTGTTTTTGTCAAAACACATGAATTTTCAATAAATGCCAGTTTTTATTTTAAAAGTAAAAATTCACATATTTAGAAAATTATTTAGATAAAATGAATATTATTTTTTGAATCAGTATGTAGAAATTTTCCAATGGTGAATTTTTCATAATTTTCTGAGACAATTGAATTTTTGGGTAAAAATTAAATATCGTTTAAATATATAATGTGTTTTATGACATCATAATGACCCAATAGTGATGTAATAAAATACTATAAACATTATGTTCAAAAAATATATGTTTTAACATTAAAATAATGTGATTTTGGGTTTGTTTTATTTATTTTACAAAGCAGAGTGGACCCTTCTAGACTTGTAAAACTTTTTATCTTTTTAAATTATTTTCCTTGAGAGTGTGACACACCTCCTCATAAGAAACCCCATTATTTTAAGAAGTTCGGAAATTGGCCTCATAAAATATTATTTTACACTCACCTTTTTAAAAAACCATGGCCAAAAACCATGATCTGGTTTGTGGTTTTGATTAGTTTAATATGAGGTGTCCCGAACCTAAATAATAATTAATTCCCTCTCCTTTCTTATATAAACCCACCCACGCTCCCACTTCATCTTCACTAAAAGCCTTTTTAGTTCATCTAACCTATTCCCTCCACTCTCTATAATCCTCACAAGGTTCTCCAAGCTCTATAAAATCCTCTCTCAAGCCTCTCCCAAGCCTTTGGAAGAACACATCCAAGTAAGGGATTTCTTCCTTTCTCATTTTTGTCCAATTTTCTTTAAGCTGTTATGCCCTTTTTTTCAATTAAAAATTTTTGGGTATGATTTATCACCTCCCCCATACTTCCCTATTTATGTTTTGATGATGGGAGATCCTTTTCTCTCTCATTAATTCCTCTCATTTACACCTATTACCATGCCGAAATTCTGTGAGGGATTTCTCTCTCTTCTTTTACATTCAATTAATTATTTTGTATTATGCATCTAAATTCAATTAAGTTTGTTGTTAAATGTATCAATATCAAAAAATTACTGTCCATTTCATTTAAATATTATGAGACACCCCTTTCTCTCTCATCAACCATTTTTTATGAGTTTTTATTTCACGTCGTTATGCTGCTGAAATTACACCACGATTTTCCAAGACAATGTCATTATGTAGTGAATACCATGCTCATTTCTCTATCAAGGGTATTCAACATTATGAACATTTACATATTGATTATAAATCTTTGTTTATAAATTTTACATCCATTTATCGTGGAATAAATTGTGGTGATTGATTCCACGTTGTATGATCCATGTGGCACACTTATGCATGAAATGAAATGTTTGAGAAGGATGCTCCCTAATAGCGCTCCAATGAATTGGGTAAAGTATAGTATCATGATACATCATGTGAAATTAGAGTTGAATCATTCTAATTAATATGCAATGAGAGTTTACTCGTGCTTCATGTGTAATGAGGGTTTACTCAAGCTCCATGTTCAATGAGCCTTGGCTCATGCTAATTCCATGTTAAGTGTTATTGCCACATCTCCATGTTATGATTATCATGCTTTATCATGTCTTTATATTCATGTTTTTATTGTGATACATTGATATTACTATTTTCTAACATGTATTTTATTCCTCATGTTATTCCATGTTTATTCCCTTACTGGGCTTTATATCTCACTGTAAGTTCCCGACCTTTTCTAGAGTCAATATCGGGCACATTTTCAGGTACTTTTGATGTTTTTAAGTACCTATGTTTTAGAGTACTGAATTGGGGTGTGTTTGGGTGAAAATTTAAGTAAAAATAAAGTAAAATTGTTTTTTCACGGTTTGCGTATAGTTTGACAAACTGTGCGACCAAACCATGCCAACCAAGCAGAACTGGACAGGGAGGTACGCACAGTTTGAGCAAGGTTTGACAAAATGTGCCACCAAACTGTATGGACCATGCTAAATTGGACAGATGTGACCTCTAGAGTTTATAGTCGGTGATCTCATTTTCCTTCGGGTATCACCTAGGTTGGGTCACCGCCAGATACGAAGTCAGGGAAAGTTGGCACCCAGTTTTGTTGGACCTTTTGAGATCGTGAAGAGACTCGGGCTGGAAGCATACCAATTGGCTCTTCCACAGAAATATAGTGATATGCATGATTTTTTCCATGTATCACAACTATGATGGTATCACCCCGACCCTTCTCATGTGATCGATGTGTATGATGTTAAGCTAGAGATAGATGCATCCTTTGAGGAGCATCTGATACGTGTGTTGAATCGTAGTGAGAAGGTGTTCAGGGGAAAGACCATACTGACAGTTCATGTTTTATGGCAGCATGGACATGTGTAGGAAGAGACATGGGGAAGGGAGGAAGATATTCAGACTTCGTGGCCTGATTTTTTTAGCTTGGAATCTCAGAGAAGTTCATGAGTACAGCTCGAGGACGAGATGTTATAAGGTGGGGAGAATGTAAGATCTCATCCTTTTTTGGAGTCAATGTCGAGCACGTTTTCAAGTAATTTTTATGTTTTTAAGTACCTATTTTTTGGAGTAGTGTCTTGTGGTACGTTTGGGTGAACATTTAATTAAAACTAAATCACAGTGGGTTGTTCACGGTTTTCACATGGTTTGACAAACCGTGCGACCAAACCGTGCCAACCAAGAAGAACTGGACAAAGAGGTGCAAACGGTTTGAGCACGGTTTGAAAAACTGTGCGACCAAACTGTGCAGACTTTGCAAAACTGGATAGTGAGGTATGCATGGTTTATGAAAGGCTTTTTCTAACCATGCGCCACTATCCAAGAAATCGTGTGTGTCGTTTTTTATTTCTAAAAAGCCTTTTTAAAACCACCTGAACCTCGGGACTTCCTTATTTTATGACCTTGGATCAGGCTTAAAAAATTTTAGGTATTTCCAAAGCCTCTTAGAGGGATTCAAAGGCGATTTGAACACCTTTCCTCAAGATTTAAGGCTCGGATTAAAGATCTGCCCCCCTTTCAGTAATTGGATCTCATCCCTTTGTTTCTTCTATTATATCCTCTATATTTCCTTGATCTTTTCATGGGAGATTTCCATCGTTTCCATGGATCCAAACCTATGAGTTAAAGTATAGATCTAGGATTGTGGATCAAGATCTAGTTTTGAAAATCTTGATGCCTTTGATCTTATTTGTTTGTTTTAAGGATTTAGATCTAGAACTTGATCGACGATGTTGTGCCGCTCAGATTTTGGGGATTTTCATTGGTCTAACATCCATTAATAAATCTTGGTAGGTGGTTTAAAATCCAATCCCATATTATCATCTTGTTATGATTATGAAGTTTTATAAATGTCGTGGCATAAATAATTAGTTGGTAGTTTGGTTATGCGGTTCTTTGTAAATTTTAGATCTAGTTGAATATGGGTGAGAGTTATGATGGAATGATAAGGATGATTAAACATTTGAATAATGTTGTATATGTGAATTGGATATTTGATTTGAAAAAGGGTTGTGGGATATGGACTAACACTCCTAATACCCATAGGGGTTCTAGACATGGCGTTTTAGAACCAATGAAATGGATGAAATTGATATTTTATGGGAAAAGGACTGATGCTTCAAATACCTTTGGGGTTGTGAGATATGGATTGATTCTCCAAATACTCACATGTGTTCTAGACATGATGTTCTACAATCTTTCAATTATTTTGTATTATGGTTTCATTTGGTTATTCATAAACTTAATATTGTGACGTATTAAATATGACTTGAATAGGTGAAATGGTTTAGGCTCCAACATGGGTTGAAGCAGGCATTATGTTTTGGGTGTTCTTAGAAACCGGATGTTTAACGTATTAAAGAAAGGTTAATTGTATAAATATAATTGTTTTCTATATTTCCTTGATTTATTATTAATGCAACTACATACACTGCTTATGACTGGATTTTTTTTTGACACTGCTGGTGGTGATCTACTGAGTCGTACTCACGCCCTACTCAGGCTGCCTGATTGGTTCCCAAATAGACTTTGTTGCTATAGGACAAGACAAGGTCAAGAGCCCTGGTTAGAGTATTGTTTGGGGTGGGAGCATGGAAGAGGGAACTGGATGTGGGTCGGGACCCGTTTAGAGTCATTGTGTCTTTACTTTCAGTTTCATTGTAGACACTTGGTAGTTACATTGTCATAGCATGTGTTACCTTTCAGTTTAGTATTGTATTTATAGTTTTGGTTTTGCTAGTGACATTGTACTGTTATATTTATATGTGTTTCTGTTATTTCTTGGTTACTTCCGCTAGTATTTTATTATGATAACAGTGGGTATAGTCTCCCAAACACTGACTTACTAGACCCTCACTACTAGTCGGCACCCTCTGGCATACAGGGAGACGCGCTTGAGGTCTTTTGACCAACTGGCACGGAGCACCGTTCAGTGGATCCTGGGTCGGGGCGTTACAAGTGCTATCAGAGGAGGTTTTCTTTCTTCTTATTTTCTATTACTATTTGGGGAAGGTAGACAGGGGATTAGGGAAAGTCGAGGCTTGATAATGATCTCGTGCATGGGAGTTGTAAACCCATGTACAGGGAAAAACTCAAGTTCTCAAGGTGGGATTGTTGTTATTGTTGTTTGTCATTACAGTTGAATATTATTTCACCTTGGGTGATACACTTGTTGTGTGATGGGATTATTATTTCTAGAATTTGTTGAGTATTGATCTATGGCTCAGAATGGCATGATTGTTTCATCTACATGCATTATTCTAGGCACTCAGGATTATTGTGACATGCATCATTTTAGGCAGGCATGGGAAAATGGATTATGAGAATATTGTTGAACTTAAACTATTTCTTTTCCTTGCTTGTGAAATTAAAAATGAAAATGGTGTCTAATTTTTAAATTTAAAGAAATAATTATGAAGTGATATGAATAAATTGGTTGTGTGTAATTGTGGTAACATTTTGAACTATTTCATAAGATTGATGTTTGTCTTTGTAGAATTATGCCTCAACGGTGCTTGTTGAGAGGACGAGCGGGGGGTATAGTTAGAAATGGTTCTCCAGTGGTTAAACCTGAGGCACCAATTGTACCAACTGAAGAAGCAGGGGAAAAGTTTCAAGAGAACCTCACCCATTTCATGAAAATAATGGAAAGATACCCAAGGAAGGTTATGAAAAGTATGTCTGGTCTTACGAGGGAGTTTCAGTTGCATCACCCACCGAATTTTATTGGAGAGGGTGGTCAGGAGAAAGCTGAGTTCTGGATTGAATCTACCCAGACTATACTTGACCACCTGGAGACACCTGTTGAGAATAGATTCAAGTTTGAAGCTTACATGTTGCGCGGTCAAGAAAAACTTTCGTGGGACATCTAGACTCGGGATGGAAAGCTGGAACCTATGAATTGAAAGGAATTTTAGGAGAAGTTCATTGAGAACTTCTATCTAGAGACGCTCAGACAAGAGAAAGCGGCTGAGTTTATGAGGATAACTCAAGGGAATATGTCTATGATGGACTTTTCTGGATGATTTACGCACTTACAATGTTTTTCTCTAGCATTGGAAGAATACAAGGCCACTTCATTAAAATGATTTCAATATGGACTTAACTGTGAAATTAAGTCTCAAGTGAATATTTTCAGTCTGAAGAAGTTTCCGGAAGTGGTAAATCAGGCTCTCATATCTGAGGGGAACCTGAAGGAGGCTTCTTGTGGTGAAAAAATGGTTTTTACTGGACGGTCAGGTGGTGCAACTTTTGAGAGCAGAAAGAAATGTTATTATAATGTCAGCCAGGCAGGTGGACGACAGAGTAACCTGTAAAAGGGGTCAGTTAGACAGGACCTTACCTGAGTGTTTTTTCACCAGTGTGGAAGGTTGGGACACTATTGTAATCAATGTCCCCGACCCCCTGTTGAATGCAGATCTTGTGGTAGTATGGTACATCTCTAGAAGTTCTGTAGGAACTCAAAGGAGTCAAGTGGTGATGGATTAGCTAAACAGAGTCAAAGTGTGCAAAGGGAATCTTCTGCACCTTTTCAGTCCCAAAGTTGGAGTTCTATTATCCAAGGTGGTAAAGGTAACGGACGTGGTACTATTGGGACTTCTGATATACCGAGGACTACTTTCAGAAGTAGATATGGGATTTATGAGTTTTTTTAATGCCATTTAGGTTAACAAACGCACCAATAGTGTTTATGGATATGATGAATAAGATCTTGCATCCGTACCTAGATAAGTTTGTGGTAGTATTTGTGGATGAAATATTGGTGTACTCCAAGACTCATGATGATCATGCCCAACATCTTTAAATCATCCTAAGTACCCTGATAGATCATCGGCTATATTACAAGCTATCTAAGTTTCAATTTTGGATTGATCAGGTACACTTCTTGGGATACATCATCTCGAAGAATGGTGCTTCAGTAGATCCAGAGAAGGTGCAAGTAGTGATTTATTTGGAGCAGCCCAAGAATATTTTCGATATCCATAGCTTTTTGGGGTTAGGTGGATATTATAAGATATTTATCCAAGACTTTTCCCATTTCTCAACACCACTTTCAGGATTGACCAAAAAGGTAGTAAAGTTTGAATGGTTAGAGGCTTGTGAGACATCTTTTCCAGAGTTGAAGAATCATTTGACGTCCGCACCAATTTTGGCTCTACCTGAGTCAGGTGAAGAGTACACAGTGTATTGTGACGCTTCTAGGATAGGACTCAGATCTATTTTGATGCAAAAATATAAAGTTGTGGCATATGGGTCTTGACAGCTGAGGCTGCATGAAAAGAATTATCCAACGCACGACCTTGAGTTGGCAGTGGTGGTTTATGCTTTAAAGTGTTGGGGACACTACCTCCTGGGTGAAAGGTTTACAGTTTTTAATGATCACAATATCTTGAAGTACATCTTTTCTCAGCACTATTTCAATCTTTGAAAGCGAATATGGGTTGAGTATATGCAGTCTTTTGATTTTGAGCTAGTATATACACCCAGGAAAGGAAACGATGTGGCTGATTCTTTGAGTAGGAAGACTCAGACTCATATTGTTCAGGAATCTAGTGCTGAGTGGAGGATGATTTCATTGATATCTTAAATATACATTGTGGGTCAGGAGAGATGGGAGGAAATGACACTCATGTTAGTTTCAGTGGAGTCTACACTTTTGAAATGGATCAGGGACAAGAAATATGAGGACATTGGATGCTTAACCTTGAGGGAAAACTTTGAAGGCGGGGATACACCTTCAGACTGGAGGATAGATGAGGATGATATTGTTTATATAAAGAAATGGGTTTTCGTTCCTATAGGCTTGTGAGAGGAGCTCATGTGGGAATTCCATGCCTCAAGTTGGGTGGTGCACCCTGGTGTGACCAAAATGTATCATGATCTGCGACGACAGTTTTGGTGTCCAGGCATGAAGAAGGAGGTAGAAAGGTTTTTGACACGATGCTTCACCTGTCAATAGGTAAAGGTGATGCATCAACGACCTGGAGGTTTACTAAAACCTTTTCCCACTCCAGAATGGAAGTGTGATGATGTGACCATGGACTTCATGACAGGCCTTCCAAAAACACTTAGGAAGAATGATGGAATTTGGTTCATTCTAGATCGACTGACAAAGGTGGCACATTTCTTTCCTATAAGGGAAACTTTTACAGTTGAGCATTTGGGAGAGCTGTATTTACAGAAGATAGTTCCATTACATGGGTTTCCACGAACTATAGTTTCGGATCGCGATTCATGGTTTACTTCGCGCTTCTGGAAGGGCTTGAAAAAGGAACTTGGTACACATGTTTTATTGAGTACGGCTTTCCATCCGCAAAAATATGGACAGTCAGAGCATACTATACAAGTTCTTGATGCTATTTTGAGGGCGTGTGTGCTTGAATTCGGTGGTTCATGGGAGAATCACCTATCTTTAGTGGAGTTTTCCTATAACAATAGTTATCAAGAAACTATACAGATGGCACCATACGAGGCTCTTTATGGTAGGACATGTAGATCACCGCTATACTGGATGGAAGCAGGTGAGTCAGAATTGTTGGGATTGAGTCTCACACAGAAGATGACTGAACAATTTCAACTGATTCAAAAATTAATGACTACAGCTCAAATTCGGCAGAAGTCTTATGCTGATAAAAAGAGGTGACCTCTAGATTTTACAGTCGGTGATCACATTTTCCTTCGGGTATCACCTAGGTTGGGTCACCACATGATACAAAGTTAGGGAAAGTTGGCACCCAGTTTTGTTGGACCTTTTGAGATCATGAAGAGAGTCAGGATGGTAGCATACCAATTGGCTCTTCCATAGAAATATAGTGTTATGCATGATGTTTCCCATGTATCACAACTATGACAGTATCACCCTGACCCTTCTCATGTTATTGATGTGGATGATGTTGAGATAGAGATAGATGCGTCCTTTGAAGAGCATCTGATACGTGTGTTGCATCACAGTGAGAGGGTGTTGAGGAGAAATACCATACTAACAGTTCATGTTTTATGGCAGCATGGACTTGTATAGAAAGAGACATGGGAAAGGGAGGCAGATATGCAGACTCAGTGGCCCGATCTTTTTAGCTCGGAATCTTAGATAAGTTCATGAGTACAGCTCAAGGATGATCTATTATAAGTTGGGGAGAATGTAAGATACTGGCCTTTTTTGGAGTCAATCTGGGCCACTTTTTCAGGTACATTTGAGATTTTTAAGTACCTATGTCTTGGATTGGTGACTTGGTGTACGTTTTGGTGAACTTTTAAGTAAAATTAAAGGACATAGGGTTGTACATGGTTTGCACACGGTTTGACAAACCGTGTGACCAAAATGTGCCAACCAAGTAGAACTGGACAGAGAGGTATGCACGGTTTGAGCATGGTTTGACAAACCGTGCCACCAAACCCTGCAGACCGTGCAAAAAAGTACAGTGAGGTCCGCACAGTTTGCGCACGGTTTTTGCTAACCGTGCGCCACTATCCAGAAAATTATGCGTGTGGTCTTTTATTTTCTAAAATCCTATTTAAAACCACCTGAACCCCAGGATTTCCTTATTTTCTAACCTTGTCACGGGATTGGAAATTTATAGGTGTTTCCAAAGCCTCTTGGAGAGATTCCAAGGCAATCCGAACATCTTTCCTCAAGATTGAAGGCTCGGATTAAAGATCTGATCTCCTTATGGTAAGTGGATTTCATCCCTTTGTTTCTTATTTTCTTTCCTCTATCTTTCCTTGATCTTTTCATGGGAGACTTCCATAATTTACGTGGATCTAAACCTATGAGATAAATTATAGATCTACGATTTTGGACCTATATCTAGTTTTTTATATCTTGATGCCTGTGATCTTATTTTTAGTTTTAAGGATTTAGATCCAGAACTTGATCGATGACATTGTGCCGCTCGGATTTTGTTGATTTTTTTGGGCTAACTTCCATCAATAAATCAAGGTATGTGTTTTAATATTCAATCCCACGGTCTCATCTTGTTATGCGTATGCAGTTGTATAAATTTCATGGCATAAATAATTAATTGGTGGTTTTGTTATGCAGTTCTTTTTGAATTTTGGATCTTATTGAATATGGGTGAGAGTTATGATGGAAGGATAAGGATGATTAAACATTTGAATAATTTTGTATATGTGAATTGGATATTTGATTTTAAAAAGGGTTGTGGGACACGGACAGATGCTCCTAATACCCACTGGGGTTCTATACATGGCATTCTAGAACCAATGACATGCATGAAATTGATATTTTATGGGGAAAGGACTGATGCTCCAAAAACCCATGGGGTTGTGAGACAAGGACTGATGCTTCAAATACTCACATGTGTGCTAGACATGACGTTCTACACTCTTTCAATTATTTTGTACTATGGTTTCATTTTTCTATTCATAAACTTAATATTGTGACATCGTAAATATGAATTGAACAGGGGAAATGGTTTAGGCTCCTACACGGGCCGAAGCAGGCATTATGTTTTGGATGTTCTCACAAACCTGGATGTTTAATGTATTAAGGAAAGGTTAATTGGATAAATATAATTGTTTTCCCTATTTTCTTGCTTTATTATTAATGCAAATGAAAACACTACTTATGACTGGATTTGTTTTTGACACAGTTGGTTGTGATCTACTTAGTCGTACTCACACCCTACTCGGGCTTCCTGATTGGTACTCGAATCGACTTTTTAGGACAAGGGAAAAAGCCCGGGTTAGAGTAATGTTTGGGGTGGGAGCATGGAAGAGGGAACCAGACGTGGGTCGGGACCCATTTGGAGTCATTGTGTCTTTACTTTTAGTTTCATTGTAGACACTTGGAACTTTCATTATCATATCATGTTTTACCTTTCAGTTGAGTATTGTATTTCCAGTTTTTATTTTGCTAGTGAAATTGTACTATTATATTTATATGTGTTTCTTATATTGCTTGGTTACTTCCACTAGTATTTTATTCTGATAACAAAGGGTATAGTCTTCCCAAGACTGACTTACTAGACCCTCGCTGCTAGTCAGCACCCTCTGGCATATGGGGAGGCGCGCTTGCGGGCTTGTGACCAACCGTCATGGAACACCGTTCAGTGGCTCCCAGGTCGGTAAGTTACACTCTCCCTTTTCCTATGCATGTCCTCAGGTTATCCCATGCAATGATAAGTATGAAGAAATGTAGTGGTCATATAAATTATTTTTTCATTAAGATGTTGTGTTATATTCTTTATCTTGTTGGGTAGTGTTCCTAAGCCCTAATGAAACTAATCCTATCGATCTTCAATGTTGTATAAATTGAATATTTTATGTAATAAATCATGTTTAAGTGTATAATAAAGAGCAAGGTTGTTATAGTTGGTATCAGAGGATAAGTTTAGTTATTTTGGGGATTTTGATTATAAAACCCTAGTAAAGCCTTAGAGACTAGACTAAGCATAAAAAACATCCCTATGTTTTGGTGAGTATTGAGTAAGTGGTTTATCAAGAAAATACATCCTTGTCTGGATATGAGCAGGTAGAGGCGGCTCTAGCACAGATGTACCTAGGAGTGAAAACTCTGACAAGGAGTTTCGAGCTTGATTCGGGGTATCTTGATACATAACAATGGGCCTTACTACACCATTCGTTATGACACTCCTGGGGGATATGATTTGGTAAGTTAACAAGATTATTATGAACTATTATTAAGGGAATTTAAAAAAATTCCTCTAAAAATACATGTTAGAAAGTAGATCATGGATAACATAGATTGAAGCCTATAAATTCATAAGTTAATGAAATTAAAGCTATTTATAAGTCATCTGTTTTGTCCTTGGATTAACCTTTATGTGTTACCCCTAAATTTCATTTCATTAAGGAATAATAAATCGTTAGACTTCAATTAGTTTAATATCACAATTTTATCTTGTATAGAGTGTAACTCAAAATTTGATAAGTTTTGTCAGCAGTATAAAGGACAGTTTCGAGATGGAATGGGAAGAACATCATACAATGCACTTGTCCCTTATAGAGGAATTACTAGCTATCATTATTGTGAAGTCAAGCTTGCATAGTATGGAAACCTTTTCCAATGACCAACTTTCTTGCAAGACGCTCTACGACATATAAAACACATCCTCTATACCACGGAATCATCAAGAATCATGGATCACTTGTGATCAAATCTTAAACTCCCAACTCTCTCACATTTCTCAGAAAGGGAGGTACTATTAGGGGATTTTCAAATAATATACCCTATCCAGAGAGTATGATTCACTATTTGATTTTATGATAGCTGTCAAAGAGGGATACCTACGAGTATCCTATATGTATATAGTCCTAGCTTGTGGTCCTTTTATAAACTTAGGCTATATATTTAAAGAACCATATTTTAAAATTTTCAAATATGACTCTGTCAGACTATTTTATAAAAACCTGGTACATGGTGATGTTTTGAAATTTTATTTTAGAAATAACTATTTTCAAAAAGTGCATCATATTTTCCATCTGTACAATTCAATTTTCCAGGAATCTATCTGAACTAAGGAAGTGGAAGACTTTGAAAGTGCATTGAAGTATTGTTGCACTAGGTGGACCCGCACTCTCTATGATTGACATGATAATGAGGGTTGGGTAATTCTTAATGGTTGTGGTTAATCAACCCTAAATTCGTGCTTAAATTTTAGAGTTCTTTTTTTGTATGTAATCAAATTGTGAGGACGCAATTTTTTTTAAGGCGAGAAGATTGTAACGACCTAAAAAATCATTAATGAAAATTTATTATTGTATTTTTAAATGTCATCTTAGGTTTATGTAAAATGTACGCACTTATTTGGTTTTATATTTTTAATTTTAAAATACTGTTAAGATTTTTGACCATTGATAATATTTCCATTTAATAGTGATCACAAGATTAGTATAAATATAGGGATTTAACAAATCCAATTTACTTAGAAAAAGGAAGCGATGGCCTCATCCAGTAGACTTTCCCCGTACGAAGCACATTTTTCGGAGCTCAAAAAGGAGGTGGTTTCATTATGATTCTCTCTTTACTAAGCCCAATCCAAACTTGAACACGTTAAACTTGAGCAGCACCTACTATGGGAGAAGTGGAAGTTAATAGAGATTACCACCCGAACGATGTTATCTGAGACACCCAAAGAGTCTATCACCATCGCACACCTTACCCTTCAGTCTTATGTGGGTTTTATAAGTGGTTTTTGTAACAATACCCTAGCATTATGTCTACATACATTATTCTTTTATAGAGAATATACATTTTTTTATTGTTACTTTGTAAATAGTTTTGAAAGCACAAATAGTATTTTTAGTTAATATTCGACTAAGAAATCTATTTTGATGAATTAATGGATTTTTTAATTAAATAATATTTTAATATAATATTATTATTATTATTAAATTAATTTTTATTAAATATAAATTATCGTATAATTTTATGAATACAATTGTAATTTTTATTAAAGTTTAAAAACTGTTTTTTTTTTCAAAATCCATGAATTTTGGAAAAATGTCGGTTTTTATTTTAAAAGTAAAAATTTACACATTTAGAAAATTATTTAGATAGATTTAATATTTTTTTTTAATCATGATGTCGAAATTATCCAATGGTTAATTTGTCATAATTTTCTGAGACAGTCGAATTTTTGGGTAAAAATTAAATACTGTTTAAATATATAATGTGTTTTATGACATCATAATGACCCAATAGTGATGTAATAAATTACTATAAACATTATGTTCGAACTATATATGTTTTACCATTAAAATAATGTGATTTTGGGTTTGTTTTATTTATTTTACGACGCTTTAGTGGACCCTTCAGGACTTACAAAACATTCTGTCTTTTTAAATTGTTTTCTTTGAGAGTGTGACTCACCTCCACATAAGCAACCCTATTATTTTAAGAAGTTAGGACATTGGACTCATAAAATATTATCCTCCACTCCCATTTGGAAAAACCCATGTTCAAAAACCATGGGCTGGCTTGTGGTTTTGATTAGTTTAATGTTAGGTGTCCTAAACATAAATAATAAAGAATTCCCTCTCCTTTCAAATATAAACCCACCCAAGATCCCACATCCACTTAACTAAAAGCCTTTGGATTTCGTCCAAACTCTTCCCTCCTCTCTCTATAATCCTCTAAAGGTGACACGAGATCCAAATAATCCTCTATCAATCCTCTCCCAAGCCTTTAGAAGCGCACATCCTAGTAAGGGATTTTTTCCTTTCTCATTTTTGTCCAATTTTCTTTAAGTTGTTATACCCTTTTGTTTTCAATTAAAAATTTTGAGGTATGATTTAACACCTCATCCATACTTCCCTATTTGTGTTTGGATGATGGGATACCCATTTCTCTCTCATTAATGCCTCCCATGTACACCCATTACCATGCCGAAATTTTGTGAGGTATTTCTCTCTCCTCTTTTACATTCAAGTAATTATTTTGTATTATGCATCTAAATTCCATTTTATTTGTTGGAACATGTATCTATATGACCCCATTACTGTCTATTTCATTTAAATATTATGAGACACCCGTTTCTCTCTCATCAACCATTTTTTATGATTTCTTATTTCACGTTGTTGTGCTACTGAAATTGCACTATGATTTTCCAAGCCAATGTCATTGTGTAGTGAATACCATGCCCATTTCTCTATCAATGGTATCCACCTTTATTCAAATTTACTTATTGATTATAAATATTCATGTATATATTCTACATCCCGTTATCATGGAATAAATTATGGTGATTGATTCCACGTAGTATGATCTTTGTGGCACACTTATGCATGAAATGAAATGTTTAAGAAGAGTGTGCCCTGATAGCGCTCCAATGCATTAGGTAAAGTATAGTATCATGATACGCCATGTGCAATGAGTGTTTACTCGTGCTAATTCAAGTGAAAATAGGTTTTAATTGTTCTTCATGTTAAATGAGGGTTTACTCATTCTCCATGTTCAATGATCCTTAGCTCATGATAATTCCATGTTAAGTGTTGTTGTCACATCTCCATGTTGTGATTATCATGCTTTATCATGACTTTATGTTCATGTTTCTCTTGTGATCCATTGATATTCCTATTGTATAAAATTTATTGTATTCCTTATGTTATTACACGTTTATTCCCTTATTAGGCTTTATATCTCACCTTTTTCTTATGCATTCCCTCAGGTTATCCCACGGAGTGCTCAGTACGAGGGAATGTAGTGGTCATGTAAAGGAAGTTTTCAATAAGATGTTGTGTTCTATACTTTAAGTTGTTATGTAATGTTTCTAAGCCCCAAAGACACTAGACCTCTTGATTTTCCATGTTTTATCAAGTCAAGATTTTATGTAATAAATCATGTTTAATTGTGTAATAAAGAGCAGGGTTGTTATAAAAATATCAAAATTATATTTCAGGTCAAATTTTTATATTTCTATGAAAAGATAGATTTTTTCATTGAATAGTGAAAATACCAATTTTTATAAAACTATCATTTTATTTTTATAATTATGATTTTAATTTTATCTCAAAGTAACATAAATATTATTTAATTAGATATAATCTAATTAACTTCATTTTAATCATCATTGTACATTATTTTTGTATAAGTACATTTTTGGGCTTAAAAATGCATTTTTTTTAAAAATTGATTTTCATTGTGTTTTACACATTTATATTAAAATTACTTTCTTCCAATAATTGAAGTTTAATCATGAAAAAATGGATTCCATATTTATATAAAGTAGGTTGTAATTTTTTAAATAGTCCCCTTTTATTTTATGTCAAAATGAATAGTAACCGTATTAAAATTTATCACCTTAGTAAAGGGTAAATCTGGTAATTCTAAGTCAAAAATAAGTGATAAGGCTATAATTTTTCATCCAAATTACTATTTTATGAATTATATTTTACTATTATCAATTTATTACCTAATTTTATTTATTTAATATACATGTTTACATGAAAATTAGTTTTATATTATTTAAACCAAAGGAAGTGACAAAATGACACCCTCTTAGTTTTAAATATAATTTATATGTTCATATAAGGAAAAATTATTTATGAATTAATATTAATAATAATTTTTTTTCCTGAGAAAATTATATTCATTATACTGATTTATTTATAATTTCTAGGAGTAAAATTATTAACTTAAATAATTACACAATACTGATACAGTAATTATTCAATTAATGGAAAAATAAAATAAATGATATTATAAATATTAAAAAAAATTAAAATTTTTGATAATTATGGTGATAGATGAATTTTCAAGATTAATATGACCTATTGAAGATGTATTAAAGGATTGTTTGTCAAAATTTATATTGTTTTGTTGAGTTTATTAAATTCAAATTAATTAATAGTGTTGGAATTGATAATAATGATGTTTTATGAAAATAATATTTTATTAAATTATTTAAAAATCATAAAAATAATAAATAAGAAAAAAATGGATACGATGTGGTCTAAAATATCTTACTATATTAATTTATAGTCCTTTTGAAATCATTTGGATCTATAATAGTCTTGTTATAATTTAATATTTTGAGAAAATGCCAAAAGTACCCCTCACCTCAATTATAAAAGGACACCTCCTCACTCACTTCTTTAAACCCTGTTGAGACTTCTAGATCAACCATACCCTTCCAAATTCCATTCTCAAATTCCTTATTTAAAATTTAAAGGTTCAATTCTTTCCAAAACACCATAATTAGATCCCATTAGATAATTTCTAAATGAATCATTTCAAATAAGAGGAGGTTTGAACGTGAATAATGAATGTGAGACTTGAGATAAGGGAAATTCATGTCACCTTTATTTATGTGGGACGTATGCCTTATACAATACTTGTTTTTCTTTTTGGTTTATATACTTACTATTAATGTATTTTATTATTCTTATCATAAAAATTATGGTATATCCATATCCATATAAAGTTATTTTTTCATGGGTCTTATGATTCAAAAGTTACCAAAGTAATAAGGGTTTATTTCCCAATCTCATCATTTTTCATGATTGTTTATATTTAAGTCTCCACTAGAGAATATTTGTATTCCATGTCTATGCTTTATAAAAAAATTAGAAAAGGTTTTTATTATTCTTCTATAATTTTTTAATGTCTTTTTTACCCTTGTTTTACTTTTTTTTAAATGGTTTGAAATGAATATTTTGTCATTTTCCAAATGAGGTATTTTGTGAATTTTCCAACAAGAATACTAAAGGAATTTTTTTCTTAATTTATATGTAATGAGTATATTTTACCATTGTCATGGCTCGTAAATTCTTTGAATAATTATTCTTAAGTTTCTATGTTTATTTTCATAAAAAATTGTTTCCTTTATAGGTGTGTGTACTTTTAAAAATAGTTATTTCAAAATAGAATGGTTATTTTCCTCAAAAATTATTCCAGGTGATCTTTAAAAATTATTTTATTTCTAATATTACATCCTTTTATGTTAATTATTCTTTAAATTGGTTATGATCCAAGGATACCATCCTTATTACTTCTCTATATGGATTATGAGTATGAAGAAAAATGTTTATGAAAATCATTTTCATAGGTTATGTTATGATGAAATTTTTATGAAACCCATTCTTTTCATGGGTTCTAATATGATGAATGTTTTATAATCTTATGGAACAAATATTTATGGTTTTAATTATGCGATGGTTAGACCTATATCTACCTCTAATTCATTGAGTAAAGATTCATATCTCATGAGGTAAAATGGACCATAATTAAGAGTGAAATCAGTTTATTAAGGGATTGTGTTCACTATGATCATCTTGGGAGTGAACCTATACTACTACGATGGTTTGGAGAGTGAACCCATTCCACTGTGATATCCTTATAAATGATCCTTGGCTACTAAGTAAACTATTTTCTATACTTATGATCATTCCACACATATTTATAACATGAACTTATTATTCATGATTAAGTTATGATGAATTATCATTCTTATGATTCATGTATTTTAAAATGTTAATGTTTTATGACATAACTCATGTTTATGATATTTTTCATATTGGGGATTAACCTTTTATTTTATGTTCAAGATTTGATTACCTTGTGATTATCTTATTCTTTCATATGATCAATGATTGATATATCTCATTATTACCCTTATTGAGCTTCTAATTTAACTCTTTTTTATGTTTCCTTTCCCCATGTTATGATGAAAGTTTTTAATAGGGTGTACCTATGAAGAGTACCTTGAGGAAATATAATTATAAAAAATGTTTAATATATTTCGTAAAATAAGAAGATTGACATATAATATCCAATGAAACTATAATTATATATCCCTTGGGCATGTTTTTTGTACAATGTATTGAATATTTATCAATTAGATATAATATTTATGTATGAAAATATTGGGTCGTTATAGTTTTAAATTGTTTAATGGAGTTTGAATTTATGCTCCAAACCTATTTTTAGATGTGTTATATTAGGCTAAGTTCTATAATACAGGAATGATAATAAATTATAAATGAATTTAACAAATAAAAAATTATGGATCATGATATTTTAAAAGATTATCACATACTTTAGAATATAGTCAAAACATTTATAGTGTCAAATGCACTAAATTAAATGATTAATGAATTACTCTAGGAAATAAATATAGAATAATATTGTTTAATGGTTAATTAATTAATTAATGTTTAACTTTGATGCTTGTATGTGTGTTTAATTCCAATTTCTTAGTGGTCAAAATTGGGAGTCTTGTGTGATGGAAGTAATAGATGAGTATAAGGCTTGGTAGTTTCCCTTAGTGTGATTGTGCATGACATTTTTTATATTTTCTAATTTTGTATACTATCCCAGCTATTTTAGTAAGTAAACTGACAAACAACTTTTTTGGGGGTGTTTCCTACAACATCAATGATGTTGAGGGATTTTATGGCTATCTTCTCCCTCTCCCTCGCTCTCCCTTTAGCTGTAGTTGGAGTAGGTTTATCCTGGGATATAATATCTTATAGTATAGGGTGTGTTCCTACCCTAGATATAGTTTCCATCAGGTTTAATATAAATTTATGTTTGGGATGTAATTAATTGAGTTATATCATATAATTTTATCTAGTCATGGTGGCTATGGATTTCCATTGGTGTATATGCATGGTCTATGTAATAGCATGGGGTGTTTTGAATTTACATGGGCTATAGTGGATTTTGGGATTACACTTTATTACTATTGAGGATGATGATGATGATATGGATATATATATATTGATGCCAACATGATATGTTGGTACCTTCCTAGGATTAAGGTAGGTAGGGCTAATTCTTGACTCATGTCAGTGATTACTTGGCTTATGGAAGGGATGAGCGCAGGATGTGTGGCATTGGAGTATGAGAGCAAAAAACTAGTGGGGAAGTGGAAGTGGGGAAAATTTATTTATATTTATTCTTTTTATATATAATGTTTTAATTCACTGTGTTACTTGGTGAGTGAGCCATTGTGAGGATGGAAAATTTTATTACCTATTTAAGTTATGATTTAGTTTCATTTGTTTATTCATTAGACTTTAGTATGATTCTTTGACATTTTTCAAATGAGGTTTCAAGGAGGATCCTATTTAGATAACATTTTATGCTCACCCTAAGAATATATAAAATATTTTTTAGGTCTGAAGGGTATGTTTGGGGGTCAATATAGATATTACTATTTATAGGATTTTTTCAGGTTCTTCTGGGGCTTTATGGTCAATTCTGAGGGTTTATTTTGGTTTATTCCAATTGTATCAGTTTTTCATGACATAAAATTCATGTATTGGGATGTTTTATCTTTAATTTATGATATGAAGTTTATATGTTATTTATATCTTATCTCTTATCGTTAAATTTATATTGAGGGTAACGCTTCACATATATGTGATCTATAAACATTCAATGTTATTCTACAACCCATGGCCTTCTGAACATGGGTATCAGGGATCATAATCTCCCTTCCTTCACAATCATCCTAGGAGGGATACCTTTTAAGTGAAGGTGACATGAAATCACAAAATATAATGAAGTTATGAAAATAAATATTTTATTTTAATTGAAATATATGTACAAATATATATCAATTGTTAAATATGATTGTATATGGTACCCAAACGAACCATCAAAGTTAGTTTTCATAATATAATCATTACAAATTAATTTTATTACTTATATTTTATAAGTTAAAAATATATATTATATATTTTAAGAAGTTGGATTAATATTTATGAATAATTAATTATTTTAAGAGTCTTGGGTGTGAGTTGGTGACCCAGATCACACCCTCAAAATTTATTAGACAAAAGTAAAGTACAAGTGCGAGGAGGTTGCAAGTTCAAAAGAAGTGGCACACACACCACCACCATAAGACAAAAAACATAACATACTAAGAATGTAGTGTGTCCATCCATGAATCAATCATATTAATTCCCATATAACATCCTATAGGATTCATCTTTTCTTATACCAACCACCCCTACCTCAGAAAACATCATAACCCCACGTGTGTATTCTTATACTACATTACATAATATCCTATCATGTATCATTTTCTCCATACATACCCAATGAATTATCCTTTTCTCTATGGGACTTTTTCAATTGGTCATCATTCAAATCCTATTTCGATCCCATGATTAGACATCATTGGTTATCACCAATTGTTGGGAAAAATATCTCAAGGTGTTAACTCGGTGTTTTAGGGGTGATTGTGTTTTTTGAAAAATCCATATGAACACGTTTTAGTTCGGTTGGTGTTTCCAAATAATATGTTTATGGTGGAATAGTTTCCCAGTGTTTGATCATTTTTTGGGCCTTAAAAATGATAGTTTGTTTGTGGAAAATGAAGGTTTTATTAAGAGGAGTCTGTGGACCAAGGTTTATGGACCATGAATCATGGAGTTCATAGACCACATAGTAGTGTATTTTTTCTATGAAAACTACAAAGGATGTATGATGAATGGAGAAGGAAAATCAAGAAAAAGACTAATTTCCACATAGCAGTGATAAGTGGACTACAAAGCACGCTATGTGAACCACGTAGCCAAATCAGTTCGTGGGAGGCTCGTAGTTCATGGGATTCTAATCATTTGTGGGAGGCTCGTCATTTTGAGAATTGATTCATTAATTTAAGGTTCAGAAAAGGATTTTTTGTTTGTGGATGAAATCGATCTTTGCAAAGGATTATGGCCCTATGTGGACCATATAGCAGTTCTTGCTAAAGTTTGTACCGCATCAGAGTTTATGGTATTTGTGATTAAATTGTTTTGTGGTATTTATTTTCCTATATAAAGGAAAATAAACACATCATTAAAAGATATAATTTCATTACAGAAGATCATCAATTCTGGAAGAATTCAGGTAAGTCCTAAGTAGTTCGTGAGGAAGGATTTCATAAAAGAGAAGAGTTTCATGAGGAAAAAATCCTATGAAGTAGGAAGTTGTTTGTAAGGGATCAATTCTTAAAAAGAGGTAGTTTTTAAATATAGTTCACAAAAATAATTTATGGGGAATTTTAGATCACAAAGGAAAAAGGATTTCATAGAGTTCCATGTATCTATGAAGTAAAGTTAGTAAACAAAGTAAGCTTAGTTAATTGAATTTGTTTGTGGGGCATTGTAGTCTGCGAAAGAGAACTTGTCCTAAAAGAAGAGGTAGTTCATGAAGGAAAGGTTGTATGTGAGGCACTTCCATAACATGGTGCAAGGAAGTTTATGGAAGATTCAAGTAAATTCAAAGAGGAAGTAGGGAAGTTCATGAAGGAACTAAAAATAGTTTGAAAAATCAATTTTTACAAACTAATAGTTCCTAGAAAAGTGCATTTCATCTATAAGGTGAAAAAAATAATTCATGGCACACTTAAATGTGAAAATATTTTTAGGATCTCACATAAGGAGATACATGTTTTAATTACCCATTGAATAGTATAATTGTCATATCTAAATTATAATGTATAAGAAGAATAAGATAGAAGATCTGCACTATTCAAAAAATCTTACAGAATGAGTTTATTCATTATTATATTCAATTCAGTTAAAAGAATAATTATCATCCATTGGATATCCTACCAAAGTATGAGTTTGTAATTATTGTTTCTATAGTAAATAGATTTCCATTCCATTTGACTATAAAGTGGAAGTGCTACATCCAATGTTTTTCATAGAAGTGAAGGAGAATCCCAGAAAGAACTTAAATCGAGCATCTACCTACAATTGATAATTCATTTATTATTGATAATTAATGGACCTACATTTCTATAAAATATTTTTGGTTCTTTAAATATTAGTGGGTAAAGGAACAGGAAGAAGGTGAACCTTTCCATTGGTAGTGAGCCATCAAAAGAGAGTTGGGGAGTGACCCTTCGGAAAATAGTGAGATAACCCAAAACATTGTAAAGATGGTGAGCCTGAGCATATAAGTGATCTAGCCTAAAAATTGATTTGTAATTCAGCCATAGTAAATTTGATACATCGAAAAAATTTCATTGTATGCTCCTTGGACCTAGCCTAGTGAGGGTGAAAAAAAAGTAAAAATATGTGTGTGTTTGTGGTTGGTTTCCTGATTTACTTTGTATGAATAATCATCAAATAAATTTTGAAAGGAAATGAGAAATATATACACTAATGATAAAACGAAGTTCCTATTATAATAAAAAGATGAAGATACATTTAGGTAGGAAGAATTTATTAATTAATATCCATACCCTAATTCACCCCCCCTCCTCTTAGGGTATTTAGGCCCCTTTTGGACATAACACCAATCATGTCTTTCCTTAGATCCTCATCCTCGATAAGAGACTCAATAGGGATAGAATCGCATCCAAGCTTGTGTATATTTTTAGCATCATCGGGTGTAGATTTTCCTTAGTTTAGAACCAAATCCATATGTGGGACCTCACTTGGGGCATTCACATTCAACATAGAGGAATAAGGTGAATTTAGATCTTAATTGATCCTTATTTTGTTTAAGAAACATTTATTCTTGATGTTATCAAGATAGAGCATTTCAAGTTTAGAGTTATTGATATATTAAATCATATCAAATAAATTGTGTGAAGAGGCGCCCTCAATACTTTCACTTCATCCTACCAAAATAACATCAATATCTTTCTTCTTGTTCTGGCAGAATTACCATCAGATTTTGAGATACCCAGCATATCAGACATTTCTTCTATTGCAAATAAAATTACCATATTTTTATCCTCAGGATTAGAAATTGTGAAATTGGTATCTAGTTTATTATTGTTGATAGTATGTCCTGGGACATATAATGGAGATTTTAAGTTAGTATTTTTCCCTCCCTCAGCTTCAGTAGTAGCACTATAATCTTATTGATAATTTTTAGGTTCATTAACATCCTCCTTCAGTTTTCCCATATCAGTATCAGTGTTTTATACTACCTTGGTTCTAGTAGGGATAATATTGTCTTCCTGATCCTTCCCTGGTAATGTTAGAGAAATATCTATATTAGGATCAGTATGTCATATTTAAAAGATTCCATCCACTAGAAGTGAAGCATCAAGGTCTTGAGAATCGGGAGGGTAATCACTCCCCTCAATCTCATTCCCTATATAAAACACATGAGAAAATGAATCCCCAACCATGACACCTATGAAAACATCCTAATGAAAGTAAACAGTGGAATTATACTCCCCAAGAGCCAATACATCTCCCACGAAAGAAACCTTCATTTTTGTTTTACCCATTTTTCTATCCATAAATTCACTTACCCTCTTATGTTGTAATGAAAAATATATTTCCTAATATCTAGTTTACCATTATAAAAATATTTCTCCGCAACCCAATTAGAAAATTCTCATCCAATGTCACTATCAAGGTCTTCAACGTCATTATGCTACCACATATAAATAGTTTTTATTCTAATATATTTTTTTATATGTATTACATATTTTATTTTTCAAAAATTATACCTATCACATTTGAAGAATGATTTTAATGAAATTTATGTTTTATATAAATAAAAAATAATGATTAAAATCCATAAAATTATTATTACTTTCTTATAAATAATAATAAATTCATTTAAAAAGGAACTTTCCTAAAAAAATATTTTTATTTTTTATTTGTTTTGTATTTTAAATTTAAAAAAACATATATCGTGTATAAAAGATTATTTTTTCTAAAATTAAATGCTTTTAGATATAGAAAAATTTGTTAACTCTCATGTGATGATTAGTAATTTTTATGAAATAGTAATAAAAACCCATAGTATTGAAAAATATATTTTTCTATAAAAAAAAACTTTTCCTATATATTATATACTCTAAATTTAAAGTTTTAGTTTCTATTATTAAGGATTTAGATTATATTAAATGTTGAAAAAAAATTAATCGGTGTGTCAAAATTAATTAGGAGGGTCCATATTGTATTTTTGTTAAAAAAATAATATAGTAGTGAAGAATTAAATCAAGTAAAAAAGTGTGAATTGACATGGAACACATTTTGAATATTAAATGGATATTTAAGAATTCTATAAATCCTTTTATTGGTGTGGAATTAAATCTTACATAACTATTAACATTTCCTCTCATAACTCACCTAACTCTCGTATGATTCAATCATAACCCTACACCTATTTTATCTTTACAATGAAATTCCCATAATTTTCATATATAATTGGTTCTCTCCATCACCCACACCAAATAACTTATATATTTTGGTTTTCTATTGAATATATTCCCAAAAATCTTCTCCTAATGTCACATTTCACATTGGGTAGACTTTGTTAACAAGAAGTGTACATAAGTCCTTCATTATAAAGGAATTAGTTTAGATAATGAGTGGTTATATGAAAGTAATGAGTTATTATTCATCTCTTTCACATTTATTATCATCACCACTATTATAAAAAATAATTCACCACTATAAATGAGTAAAATCAAAATCATTAATATTATATAAAAAACATAATAAAACTATATAAATTCATACTCTTACCCATTAATTTGATATAACATTTTATTGTTTGGGTCGGTTTTACCACCTACATGAATGGTTCTATAAAATTTACAAAATAAATTAATAAAAAAAGTTAAAATTCAAGTAATATATAGAAATATTAATAAATTTATTTTATGTTTTAAATTATATAATGGTAATATGTATTTTATTTTTATTAATAAAAATAATTATTCTTATTGATTCATTATTTAAAAAAATGGATAATTCCTGACCATTCGTTACAAACCATCGCCATAACATCTATGAAATAACCATGGGACTCCATAAATATATAAAACACACATATATATATATATATTATATCCATTAAAATTAAATAATTCATTAACACATGATCAATTAGAAGACACTAAAACTACCTGAACAAAGGTGTGGAACAAATGGAACCATCAACACCGAATTGTATATTTTAACAATGAATGACTAATGAATTGGAAATGAGAAATTATAAATGAATTTTATCAATTAAATTAAATTTGAATAAGTTTTTCATATAGATTAAAAATAAAACTAAATTTGTTATACAGGTGGTTAGATCATGACTGGTCAAGAGAGAATTCAAGGTAAGGGTTTTTCAACTCGAATTCCCTTCTTTGAAACATGTATCGAATTATAAAATTATTTTAATTTATATTATGTATAAAATAAATCTTTGATAATTTTGGTTATAATTATAATTTTCCTTATGGTATTTAAACTTAAATTTTATTTTCTTCCTTTCATTTTCAATTTCCTTATCCATTACCAAATTTATAAGTGTTTTTACTAATCTAACCTACTTTCATTGAGTCAAAATATTCTTCTTTAACTATGTTCTTCTATGTTTGATATTTTAAATACATACTCTATCTCATATTGTATTATCTATTTAATTCTCAAGAAATTACTATTTATATTTAAAATATTCTTATTTTATTTATTTCATACTGATAAAATTGTAACATTGTTAATAATAATTCTCATTTTCTTTAATGGTTATTTATCCCACATGTACATATTCATTATAACTAGTAATGTTTTATTTACTTATTTTTGCTTATAGATATGTGTTATTTTCCATATATTTTATATTTCTTATTTTCCCATTTCAAAATAGAATTGTATAAATATTTTACCAATGTGGATTTCTTTAAAATTCTAAAAAGGATTAAAAAGGTATTTCTTCCTAATTTTATATCACTAAAAAATGAATCATTAAGAAGTGGTTATTTTTTCATTTAGAGGTGTTTATAATCCTCATATAAATAATTTAATTACATTTATGGAAAAATATCAGTAATAAAGATTTTAACTTTGATTAGCAGTGGTTTTTAGGAAAAACTAATACATTTAAAATTCTAGTAGTGGATAAAACCCCCTATAAATTTTCCCAATAAAAATAATATTTAAAAACTATTTATAGGTGATTATACCCACACCCCCCCCCCCCCACTCCCACTAAATAATTTAGATTTAATTATGGAAAACTACCAATAACATGGTCATCAAATTTGATTAGATATGGTTTTAAGGAAGTGATTATACATTTAAAATATTAGTATTGGTTATTTTACTAGTGGTTAAAACAAAAGTTGGTGTAAAAATGAAGAATCAAAAAAATAATAATCTTGTTCATGTAAAAAAAATGACACACACACACACACAAATTTTTAAACCAATATTTTTAGTTCATGAACAGACTTAAAATTTATGTTTCTTCATTTGATTAGTTATTTTTTACAGGAATCATTGATACATTTAAATTTTTTACGTCAGTTATTTTAGCATCATTTAAAACGCCCTCAACTTTTTCCCAATAAAAATAATATTTAAAAACTATTTTGAGGTGGTTTTAACCTCATATAAATAATTTTGTCTTGGTTATGGTAAACTTACATTAACATGGTCATTTTATTCAATTAGTGATGGTTTTCAGAAAGTTTTGTTACATTTAAAACTTTTTTCATCGATTATTTTAGTAATAGTCAAAACCCCTATCATTTTTACTGATAGAAATAATATTTCAAAACTGATAGTATATTTTTAAAATATATAACTTAAATTTATTGATTATTATAAACCACCCCTAACATTTATAAAACAATTAACACAAAATCAATTATGTCATGTTTCCCATCACACATGTTCCCTCACTATTTTTCTCACTCACACAAAGTTTCCAATACATACCTTCTATTCTAATTTACATGAAACATGTGACACAAACACCAATGTTTTTACACCAAAATTTTCAATTCACATATATACATAAATTGTATGATTATTAATTGTGTTTTTATTGAGATTTGATCCAATATCCCCAACTTCATTTTAAATAACAAGTACCAATAATCTAGAATTTCTTTTTTCTAGGTATATATAAACATAAAAATGTGAGTGTGTGTTTAAATATATAATAATTTATACATAAATATATATCTGTGTGAGTGTTTATATATTTTTATAAATTAATACTATTATATCTATATATATTTATGTAATGTGAATTGATATAAATTTATGTAAAATGTGATGTAATATATTTTATATAAATATATTTATATAATGTATTAAATTTATATAACATATTTACATTTGTATAATTAAATCATAAATACATATATAAATATTTATATATTTTAATTATATTATATATTAATAAATATACTTATGTATATTTAAAAATTTATTCATATATATTAATTTATATATTTATTTTTATATATTTACAAATGTAATTTTATATAGATGTGTGTGTGTGTGTGAATATACATTATATTTTAATAATGTATGTATATATTTTTATATATGTTTCTATAATATATTTATAAATAACTTTATAAAATATTTTAAATTGATATACATTTATATATATATATTTATTATTTACTGTATTTTTATTTTTTTACAAATTACAGGGGTTTTTATGCACATGGATTTGTATATATTACACAAACACACACATGCATAGAAATTTTATATAATATATATATATATATATAATGTTAGTAAAAAATGTTTTAGAATGATTTTTTGGTTGTGTTTGTTGAAAAATGTGATGAAAGTTTTTCTAAAATATTATACTAAATAGTGCAGATATTTTTACATAAAGGATAGTGGTGTTATGAGTTTATTAGGAAGTGTGTTAATTGAATTTCATGTTGTATATGTTTCTAAAATTTATCTATGTTCAAATCATGTGGTATATCCTAGATTTTGTAAGGTTGATCAGATGTGCATATTATTCAACTATATTTCATAAGGTTCACTTTATGTGAAATGAATGGAAGTTAAACTGTGTATGTAATGTTCTATCTGTATAAAAGGCTTGGAAATATCTTAGTAAATGTAAGGGTAATTTTATGGAAAATTTAAACTTCATAAGGTTGATTCCCATATGTCATAAGTTTGTGGGGAACTTCTAAGGTTGATTATTAGACATCATAAAGTTGATGGGAACTTCATAAGGTTAGTGGGGGAACTTTATAAGGTTGATGGAAACATCATAAGGTTGATTTCTTGACATCATAATGTTAAAATAATTCTTTATAAGGTTCACTTCCTTTTCAAAAATTGATAGTCAAGAGGCATATCAATAGGGATTATGTAAGGTTAATTCCCTTGTAATTTTTCAATGGAGGATCATCCAAATAAGTATAAAAGTGTTTTTATTAATCATGAAATATATTTAATAACCAGTTAACCTTATGGTAATAGAATATAGCAAATATTAATGGAGGATTTTGATGTGAATTTTTTATAAATTTCTATTAAAGATTTTTTTAGTACTATAAATCATGTCATGATTCAAAATAGTGCACCATGTGTCTCTATAAATGTGGAAATTATCAATTTAAATATATGATTGATAACTTATTCAAATTTATATGAATGAGATAATGGATTTTGTGGATAATTGAAAACCAAGAGTCATGGGTGATTAAAAAAATGCCTCATACCAAGATTAATGGAGGTTTTTTATATTATAAATATGCAATGATATTTCATATGAATATTTCATGAAAATACAATAATAGTGAAATGAGAGAGAGAGAGAGAAGTTCATGATACAAAGGGAAAAGGGGGAATATTCAGTTTTTTCTAAAACTAAAAGGTAAGGATTCTAGAATCATGATGAAAATAATATGAAGAATCAGGAGGATGTTCCATGTGGTATGTCAATGTAAAATCATGGAAGTAATGTTGTGTGTTACACCACCTATTTTGAAATGTTTACCTATTGTTGGAAATTGTATTGTAAGAGGAGTAGTATTTTCCATATTATAAATTTAACAGTGTGATTTTCTTTTATTTTCAATGGAGGATAACATTAAATATCAGTGTAGCTGCTCTATATTATAAATGTAAAGGCAAGGAGCTTAGGTGAAATGGAACATTAATTTTGGGTGCTCTTTAGATTAGCTCTATTTTGGTGAATCAAGTCAAATCTTACATGTCGCTTTTTTACTGCTTTATTTCCCCATAATGATATTGGTTAAGAGATAATAATTATTACTAAAGTGTAAAAATATCTTTTTGAAAGGTTTTTAAAGAATTTATAAAACCTTAATTCACCCCCCCCCCCTCTGGGTACATACCTAGTTTGGGACGAATATTTAAAAACATGTATATATATATGTCTATTTTTATAATGTATATATATTTTTTTTATAAAATATTATTATATATATATATATTTACATATATTTAAAAACATATTTATAAATACATATATTTGAAAACATATATATAAATACATATATTTAAGTACATTATGTGTGTGTGATTTTGTATATATATATATATATATTTAAAAAATTATATACATTTATTTATTATTATTTGAAAGAAATTTAATTTATTTTTTATGTGAAAAAAAAAAAGAACAATGACTCATGAAAAATAAAATTTGGTAACAGACCCCAAATATAAAAAACAAAAACAAAAAAAAGAACTAAAAAACCTCCCCTCACACCCATTGTGCATAGAATTGACCAACCAAGGGGGATCTTAGAAACATCAAGTATGATTAGTGTAAAATCACCTTTGACTAATACTTAATATTACAAAAAATGGTTTGAGTGGAAACTAAAAGATCAAAACCATCCCGTACATAGTCCCATGAAACACTGAAAAAAGACAAACTTTATAACTAAAAAAAGAAAAAAAAACATAGTATATAATACAAATCAAGATAGATAATAATCATATTCTTAATTATCTTTTTTATTTGAGGTTTCCATGTAAAGAGGAATGTTTTAATCCACCATAAGAATAATTCCATAATTTTCTCTAAGATACCTATTGTATGAAGAATTTATAGATTTTAAATCATTAAAGTAACCTCACGGAACATCAGCCATGGCTTCAAAACCTTTATATGGAATATCATTATCCAATATAATAGGATTTACATCCCTAGTACTAGTTTTATACTTATCTTTCATATATTTTGGCATTCTTATTGGAATTAAGGGAGTTAGGATACTTTTAATATAACCTGAAGAGTGATCATAAAAGGAATATATATATTCATATTCTTAATTATCTTCATGAAATACTAAAGATTCACTGATTTTCTTAACATCCCCACATTTATAATTATCATCAAGTTTTGAAAAAACCTAATAAGTTACTTATTTTCCTTCCTTAGTATCAGATCTACTGACTACCATTATATACACATGTGATTAGTCCTTCTTAATCCTCAAATCCTTACCCATTCATGCATAAATAAGAAAATTTATATCCCACACCTATATAGAAATCATTTCATCAGCCAAAACACCTACAAACAGAAAATCATGAGGATTAATCACTTTATCTATCAGGACCCGGCCTAAAACATTACTTATTATTGAATTAAATGAATAATTCACATTGAGGATCTTTTTAGGTTTAGAGTTTTAAAGAATTAGGACATAACTATTACATCTCAAAGATTACAAAGTAGACACATCTACTCAGCTTCAATTTTTTTCACAAAATAAAAACTCTTGAACAAAAAAGTCATGTCAAGTTCCTTGTTTTAGACATCATGACATTTCCTTGATCCCATCCTTGACTGTATTCCACTTTAATTCTTATGGAAAACATTTCAAAAAAACTTGGGATGAGCATAAAAAGTTCAGTAAGGGTTATAACAATACGGAAAGAAAACATTAGTCCATGTACACATACTAATCAATGAAATCATGATTTAGTCATAAAACATAAGCACTTTAACATACCTCATTAAATCATAAGATTTTGGAATAACTCATAGAAATCATAAGAAATAAAGGTAACTTGAGGCATTCATAATATTCTTACATAGGTAGTAACCCTCATGGTTACGTTTGGAATACCCATCACAGTATATTCCCTAAATCTCTTCGGAGAAACCTTAACGTTTAACTCCTTTGTGTTACCCAATGCATTGGAGAGCTATATCGGGCTCACCCGCCATTATTTTATCACGAAACCACCTATTTTCATAAACAATTCCCAAGAAACATAACATAATCATAGCACATAACTTAAGCATAAAGTAAATATAACATTCCCATATTGCAATAACAATATAATATTTTAAGATATTGAAATAATGAATTCATTCAAAAAACCATTTTCAAAACCATTTAAAACATTTTATAAATAGATTTTTAAATCAAAGTGTCCCATACCACCTTGAAGCTTTTAACATTTGAAACCATTAATATCCATATAAATAAATCCTTAAAACCATTTTTAAAACATGGATATTAATGAGAAATATTTATAAGAACATATCATTAAAAGATTTAAAGCAATATTTTAGTTAAAGGGTTTTTACCAAAATTAGAGACACTTGAATACAATAATTGAGGAATAACATTTAATCAGAACTTTATAATATCATGAGAATAAATGGATTCATGATATAATATTCCAAAGGATAGTATATACACCATATAAGAGTGAATTGTTTCATAACAACAATGAAGTCTCAATAGAAATGTAAAATGATATGAAATCCCTTATAAAGAAGGTATCCTTAAATTAAGGATAAATCAATCTCATAATTATGTGTGACAAATATAAATAAACCCAATATAACTAGATATTAAGTTTAAAAGAATAAAAGGTAATTCACACATATTCAAAGGATGACATATTCAATAAATACAAGTTGAACCCAAAGAAATCAAAATTGGGTTAAAAAGTTCCCTTGGTAAAATTCGATAGCCTAACGGCATCACTTTAAAAATTCATAAAATTAGTTAATGAGAGATAAAATGGTATATCATCACTTGGACATAAAATTTACATCAATAAGGATATATAATAACATATCCCAACATAAAAAGATGTAAATTAAAAGACATAACAAAATAATTCTTTTAAAAAGAGGAGGGTGAAAGGTTCCCTTACCGATTTGGGTAACTTTCGAAACGTACACCCCAATAAATAAGGGTGATAAAATGAAGATGTAAATACACATAAATGAGATTATATTATACAAATAGTAAAATAATGGTCAGTACATACACCACACAAAAGTAAATAGTGGCAAATGTAGCATGAATCTCACGGGAATAAAAAGTGAGATGAAAATCCCCTTATGAAAATTTGGCACCCTAACGGTGCCACATAAAACTTTCAAAAAGGGATTGTTGAGATCAAATAGGGTCTCTAATCATATTAACATAAAATTTACAGCAATAGGAATATTAAATAACATCCCCCAACATAATAAAGAGGAGGTTAAAGTAAGTTAAATAAAAAATAATAGATAAAAGAAAGAGAGAGGTAGGATCCCTTACCTCAAGTCCGACTTGTCTTGTTCGTTTCTTTATATTCTTGAATAATAAACTTTGGTCAATTTATAATTGCTTAATTTTCTCCTTTAAATATTATTATTCAGTTCATATCACATATTATAATGTTGTAATAATTGGTTAATAATGTGAATTCATATCAGATGTTTTTGTCGATGTTTGGTACATGAGCCAAAAATAAACTTGTTTGAAAATGATTGTCCATGTAGTTATAAGTAAATCATCTACAGAATAATATTAATGATTTAAATATCATATATATCCAGTAAATTTAAATTTTATACTATTCCATAACATTTGGAGATAAAAAAGAAATGAAATGCACCGTTTATGGAAACGGTATGTCGTACGTACGCATGAACGCTACTTTCATTTCTTTGACATATTAATGGAATTAAAAATAATTGAGATATATATATATATATTATAATTCCAGTATAATATATATGTTTTATAGGTCACATAAGTTCATTAATTTCATTCTTTATACATTCCATGTATTGCATGAATGAGTCACATCACTTGAGGGGGCGGTAGTCCACACTTCCTCGTATGAAATTATCGCATTTGCACAACATGCAAAGCATAAAGGTATGTTTAAAATATAAAATACAGAAGAATATGTAAAACATAAATAACATATATATCATATATAAAATACATTGAAATCATAATGGCCACCATGAAAGGTGTTGATAGAAGATTGAACAATCATCGTTTCGTGAGGCAGTAATTCGCCATCTACATAAACAGTATGTTCTTTAACCATTAGACTGAGGTGTGTGTAAGTGTAGTTAAAATACTTTACATAAAAAAATCCTAGTATATTTAATATACTGGTTTTGTTACAAAATAAAGAAATAAAAAGAGTTTAGGGGTTTGGAGAAGCAAAATAAAATAAAAGAACACAAGTGAAGACATTACCTTTAAATCGGGTAACTCCTCTTGGTTTGAACCAAAATGGTTTCTTGAAGAGCATTCTGCCAAAGGTGAGGCTTCAATGATGAAGAGAGGGATGTGGAGAGATTAAATGGGCAGGGTTTGGCCGAGCCAAAGGCTTGAGAGGTGTGTGTAAGGTGGTAGAGGTGGGGTACTTTTATAAGAGAAGAGGGGGCACTCTTGGAAAGTTATAAAATATTACTTTATTATAAAATAATTTTCAGATTTTAAAGGTTGCAAAAGGATATATTTCGAGGATAAGGTGATAAGGTTTTGAAATACACCCGTCTGATAGGTTTGTGACAAGTGTAATACTTAGATTTCACCCCATCTTCTCATTTTATTTAAATCGTTCATTTATGAGGTAATCACTGCATCGTCACAGTGTCATAAATAAAATAATTTATTTAATGTCTAAAAATTATAAAAAAAAATATCATTACATAGGAAATATTTTTATATTTCTAATGAATATTTATTGTCAAAAATATGACTTTTATAACCCCATGTAAAAATTGTTTTAGTAAAATAATAAATGTTTGTGACATTTTAATTTTAACTTTAAATAAACAATTATAAATATCATTTTCCAACCAAAGTGGCTCTATGAGGTCCCCAAGTTGACCAATGGATTTTCTTGGTCGGCGATGACTCATACAATAAGGTTAGTACATGTTTCAAGGTCATTTCATATTATTATAACATTATCTTAACCTTAAATTACACTAATTACCTTTAATCGCGATTAATAAAACTTAAAAGTTACTATTCACCAAAAAATTATTTTATTCTCATTGAACCACATTTTACTTCCTAATGATAACCATGTATGTTGGATTTTTGAAAATCAAATCATAGAAGTGGTAAAGTTTCATTTAAACAAAAAATCAGTTTCTTTAACTACCACTTAGTGGTTTCACTATTCATCAAAAATTGAAGTTTTTCAGAAAAATACCAAAAATTCACCCTAAGCTATATTTGATATTCCGAATTCAAAAATGATTTCTATTTTATAAAATTCAAAATATATAATTTGTATTAATTAATTTAATAATTCATTCCCACTGTCAAAACAAATAGCGTGTTTTTAAGAAACAATATCTATTAAAAGATTGACACTAGTTTAAGTCCAATTTCAAAGTGAAATTAATTACAATGGCCACCATTGGATTAAATGGTAAAAATATATTCTAAATACACTTTAATATAAATTAAAATTATAATCTATCCGTATAAGTAAATCATATTAAAATGAGTTTTGGATTAAAATGCAGCATTTTCACTAAAAATGATCTTTATTGGAAAAATAACAAAAATTTACACAAAGTAAATTTTGATGTCCAGATTCTAAAGAAGGATTTTATTTTTTTCAAATAAAACATGTAAAATTGTCAAAAGTATATTTAAAAATGGTTCTCCATCAAAAGGCGGTTAATCGACCTTTTAAATAATATTAGATGATTCATGCTTAAAATTGGATTCATTTGCATTTTAAGCCTCTAACATTTATTGGATAAATGTAAAAATATTTGACAAACATATGTAATCATTTTGCAGTTAGTTCCATTCATTCCTTCCATTACAATGGCTAGGAATTAACTACCATTTAAAATAATATTATTTTATTATTAGAGTGCAACGTAAGATTTCAAGGAAACTCGTTGTTGCGTATTGGGTACGCCATCGAGCAAAGCGTTCCCTTTAATGTAATATTAATACTTTATTCAAAAATATGTATAAATATGAAAATTTAATATTCTTTATTTACCTGGGGTGTTACATCCTTCCCCCCTTATGGGAATTGCATCCTCACAATTTTAAAATTCGTCTTGGAAACTTCATTGAAAATCCTACATCGGAACAAGAGTCAGTAAAACTATCACTTTAAAATAAATAAAGAGAAGTACAAAGGTCGCCCGAGTTAACCCATACAAGGATTCCATGTAGGAAAACATGGACATGGAGGATAAAACAAAGGGTCATGTTCTGATGGATAGTGATAGAAAACATGTTTAGAAGAAAGTTAACCATAAGCAAATTACAAACTTGTGATGGGTTAAATGGTATTTGATTCCCCAGTAGGAAAAATTAACAGGAAACATTTTTGTTTTAAGTTACTTTTCTTTGAGGAATTTATTTATGAGGTTAACTAAAACATAAGGAAACATACTTAATTTTCATGTTGACTTTCAACTTTTACTATATTTCTTACAAGAACTCATATTTTCTCCAAAAGACGAGTATTTAGGATGGCTTGTTCACATTAAGAGAGCTATAATCAACTTCTAGAGAATCACTGAATCCACAAAAGAGAACTATATACTTCCCATGCCCTTAGACCTTAACCAAAACTAAAACCAAAAATGTTAGTATGAGATCAGATAATACCCAAAAAGGATAATCCTTTATAAAAAAATCTATTCTTAATCTCCAAATTTTGTCAAACAATACCCAAAGTTCAACAAAGACCATTCAATAAACATATATCCATAAAATTCTTCAAAGTAATCAAAACTAAGACTGAAACCCAAATCTCTAAAGGATTTAATCACATAGTCTTCCAAGATAAACCTTAACATTTATCTCCAAATAACATCAGTTACTCTTAAAGTCTCATACTGAAAAGTAATTAACCTAATCACATATCCTCCATGATAGGTTAATAATTTCCATAGATAACCCAAAATCAACTTATTCTAGATTCATAAGATAATCTAACTAAAAATAATTATTCAAACTAACCAGGGACTTCACATATTCTAGTGTTAGGCGATAAATATGAGTCACACTATGGTTGTGGGTTCTATTCTCGTAGCTTCGTCAGACGCGACAGGTTGTCACACGGTCTATGTGTTGTCCTTTTCCAAAACAACATAATTCTTATAAAATTCTCCAAAAAGAGATAAAATATAAAAAAATAACCATAACATAATTTAAGCTCAATTTTATCTCAGGTCATTCATATTCCATCATAACATATAGTAACACATAATTAACTCAAAAGTAAGGATCATATAAACCCTAATGGTTGCCTTTATAATTATTTCCTGAACTTCCACATCGATTTGGTTCTCTCGTACATGATGCATTAGATAACTCACCATGGTTCAAGTGGTTGATCATGACTCCTGATAGTTGGTTTATAATAACCGCGAGATTTCTCATTGAATCCCCCATTTCATCCAGTCTCTTAATCAGAGAACCACCACAGTTTCCTTCAAACCCATTGTCACTTTGCTTCCTGCTAGATCCATCTATTTACTAAAACTAGAAATTTCAGTGTGAGTATATCAAAAAAATCATTATGTACTAATGAGGAAGATAAACACTAAGATATACTTACTCGTTCACTTTATCTAAAAACAATGACTCTTTCTAAAATCCTAGCCATTATGGTAATGTCACTTATGCTTAAAGAATACCCTAACCTCTAAAGTTATCTAAACCGACCTTTGATACCAACTATAAGGACTCGGACTTAATCATTACTTATTATTGAATTAAATGAATAATTCACATTGAGGATATTTTCAGGTTTAGAGTTATAGAGAATTAGGACATAACTATTACATCTCAAAGATTACAAAGTAAATTCAACTACTCAGCTTCCATTTTCTTCACAAAATAAAAACTCTTGAACAAAAAATTCATGTCTAGTTACTTGTTTTAGACATCATGACAATTACTTGATCCTATCCTTGACTGTATTCCACTTTAAGTCCTGTGGAAAACATTTCAAAAAAACTTGGGATGAGCATAAAAAGCTTAGTAAGGGTTATAACAATACAAAAAGAAAACATTAGTCCATGTACACATACAAATCAATGAAATCATGATTTAATCATAAAACATAAGCACTTTAACATACCTCATTAAATCATAATATTTAGGAATAACTCATAGAAATCATAAGACATAAAGGTAACTTGAGGCATTCATAATATTCTTACGTAGGGAGTAACCCTCATGGTTACGGTTGGAATACCCATCACATTATATTCCCCAAATATCTTTGGGAAACCTTAACTTTTAACTCCTTCGTGTTACCCAATGCATTGGAGAGCTATATCGGGATCACCCGCCCTTAGTTTATCACGGAACCACCCATTTTCATAAACAATTCCCAAGAAACATAACATAATCATAGCACATAAATTAAGCATAAAGTAAAGATAACATTCCAACATTGCAATAACAATATAACATTTTAAGATATTGAAATAATGAATCCATTCAAATTACCATTTTCAAAACCATTTAAAACATTTAATAAATAGTTTTTTGAATCAAAGTGTCCCATACCACCTTGAAGATTTTAACATTTTAAAACATTAATATCCATATAAATAAATCCTTAAAACCATTTTGAAAACATGGATATTAATGAGAAATATTTATAAGAACATGTCATTAAAACATTTAAAGTGATATTTTAGTTAAAGGGTTTTTACCAAAATTAGAGACACTTGAATACAATAATTGAGGAATAACATTTAATCAGAACTTTATAATATCAGGAGAATAAATGGATTCATGATATAATATTCCAAAGGACTGTATATACACCATATAAGAGTGAATTGGTGCATAACAACAATGAAGTCTCAATAGAAATGTAAAATGAGATGAAATCCCTTATAAAGAAGGTATCCTTAAATTAAAGATAAATCAATCTCATAATTATGTGTGACAAATATAAATACACCCAATATAAGTGGATATTATGTGTAAAACAATGAAAGGTCATTCACACATATTCAAATGATGACATATTCAATAACTACAAGTTGAACCCAAAGAAATCGAAATTGGGTTAAAAAGTTCCCTTGGTAAAATTCGACAGCCTAACGACGTCACTTTAAAAATTCATAGAATTAGTTGATGAGAGAGAAAATGGTATATCATCACTTGTCCATAAAATTTACATCAGTAAGGATATTTAATAACATATCCCAACAAAAAATATGTAAATTAAAATACATAACAAAATAAGTCTTTTAAAAAGAGGAGGGTGAAAGGTTCCCTTACCGATTTGGGTAACTTTGGAAATGTACACCCCAATAAAGAAGGGTCATAAATGAAGATGTAAATACACATAAAATAGAGTATATTATACAAATAGTAAAATAATTATCATTACATACACCACACAAAAGTAAATAGTGGAAAATGTAGCATGAATCTCACGGGAATAAAAAGTGAGATGAAAATCCCCTTATGAAAATTCGGCAGCCTAACGGCGCCACATAAAACTTCCAAAAATGGATTGTTGAGATCAAATAGGGTATCTCATCATATTAACATAAAATTTATATAAATTGGAATATAAAATAACATCCCCTAACATAATAAATAGGATCTTAAATTAAGTTACATAAAAAAGAATACTTAAAAAGAAAGAGAGAGGTAGGATCTCTTACCTCAAGTATGACTTGTCTTGTTCATTTATTTATATTCCTGAATAATAAACTTTGGTAAATTTATAATTGATTAATTTTATCCTTTAAATATTATTATTCATTTAATATCACATATTATAATTTTATAATAATTGGTTAATAATGTGATTTCATATCAGATGTTTTTGTCGATGTTTGGTACATGAGTCAAAAATGAACTTGTTTGAAAATGAATGTCCATATAGTTATAAGTAAATAATATCCAGAATAGTATTAATGGTTTAAATATCATATATATCTAGTGCGTATAAATTTTATACTATTCCATAACATTTGGAGATAAAAAAGAAATGAAATGCACCGTTCATGGAGACGGTAGGTCGTACGTACGCATGAACACTACTTTCATTTCTCTGACATATTAATGGAATTAAAGATAATTGAGATATATATATATATTATAATTCCATTATAATATATTTGTTTTATAGGTCACATAAGTTCATTAATTTCATTATTTATACATTCCATGTATTACATGAACGGGTCACATCACTTGAGGGGGAGGTAGTCCACACTTCCTCGTATGAAATTATCGCATTTCCACAACATGAAAAGCATAAAGGTATGTTTTAAATATAAAATACAGAAGCATATTGAAAACATAAATACCATATATATCATATATAAAATACAGCGACATCATAATGGCCACCATGAAAGGTGTAAATAGAAGATTGAACAATCATCATTTCGTGAGGTAGTAATTCATCATCCACAGAAACAGTATGTTCTTTAACCATTATATGGAGGTGTTTATAAGTGTATCTAGAATACTTCACATAAAAACATCCTATTATATTGAAGATACTGGGTTTGTTACAAAATAAAGTAATAAAAATAGTTTAGGGGTTTGGAGAAGCAAAATAAAACAAAAGAACACAAGTGAAGACATTACCTTTAAATCGGGTAACTCCTCTTGGTTTGAACCAAAAGGGTTTCTTGAAGAGAATTATGCCAAAGGTGAGGCTTAAATAATGAAGAGAGGGATTTGGAGAGATGAAATGGGCAGGTTTTGGCCGAGCCAAATGCTTTAGAGGTGTGGGTAAGGTGGTAGAGGTGGGGGCCTTTTATAAGATAAGAGGAGGGGCACTCTTGGAAAGTTATAAAATATTACTTTATTATAAAATTATTTTATGGTTTTAAAGGTCCCAAAAGGATGTATTTCTAGGATAAAGTGATAATGTTTCTAAATCCACCCATACAATAGGTTTGTGACAAGTGTAAGACTTAGATTTCACCCTATCTTCTCATTTTATTTAAATCGTTCATTTATGAGGTAATCACTACATCATCACAATGTCATAAATAAAATAATTTATTTAATGTCTAAAAAATATAAAAAAAATATCATGATATAGGAAATATTTTTAGATTTCTAATGAATATTTATAGTCAAAAATATGACTTGTATAACTCCATGTAAAAATTGTTTTAGTAAAACAATACATGTTTGTGACATTTTAATTTTAACTTTAAATAAAAAGTTATTAATGTCATTTTCCAACCAAAGTGGATCCATGGGGTCCCCAGTTGACCCATGGATTGTCTTGGTCATCCATGAATCATCAAATAAGGGTAGTACATGTGTCAAGGTCATTTTATATTATTATAACATTATCTTTACCTTAAATTACACTAATTACCTTTAATCGCGATTAATAAAACTTAAAAGTTACTATTCACCAAAAAATTATTTTAATCTCATTGAACCACATTTTACTTCCTAATGACAACCATGTATTTAGGATTTTTGAAAATCAAATCACAGAAGTGGTAAAGTTTCATTTAAACGAAAAATTAGTTTCTTTAACTACCACTTAGTGGTTTCACTATTCATCAAAAATTGATGTTTTTCATAAAAATACCAAAAATTCACCCTAAGCTATATTTGATATTCCGAATTCAAAAATGATGTCTATTTTAAAAAATTAAAAATATATAAGTTTCATTAATTAATTTAATATGTCATGACCCGTCCTCGGGGCCCGTGCCGTGACTACCCCAAACCCGCCTTCCATAGGCCAGGGGCTGGCGACTAGCACCAAGGCGTAAATCCCAATAAACAGGGAAGGCGTTGCCTTTGTAAAGTAAACAAGCACCACAGAGTAAGCAAGCAGAAATGTAAAACCTATGTAAAAACTATAACAAGATGTGCTGAAAGGAAAAGGGGCCAGAAATACAAGCCCAACTGTAAAGTGCAACTGAAGGGGAAAACAGCAACTGAAAGGAAAAGTTGCAGCATCGAGTCGTCCTCTGAAGGTCCCACCTGAAGGGTGGGTATAGATAGCCTCCATAGATCCTCGGTCCAGTCGTCCGCTAAGAGTATGTCCCGCCCAGTTGTCCACCTCCATGTACCATCCTGCTCCGCACGCCTCCACCTCGTTCAGCGCTGCCCGTCGTCTGCAACCAACACAATGAAGTGCGGGCATAGCCCGTGCAGGGGTGAGTATATGCTACTCAGTAGGGACCCCGAGACCCCCGAAGGTCTCCCGAAATCCACAAAGGAAAGATACAATCACGAAGTAACAACCGACACTGCTTAAGTATATGCCCATACATATACCTAAGTCATCAATCCCTGATCGGCTCCAACATCCGATCCCAAGCACAACTCAGTCCACACAGGAAAGCAAACGTAAATCCACACAGGATAGCATGACACAATCCACAAAGGAGAGCAAAACGTAAATCCACACAGGATAGCATGACAAAATCCACAAAGGAAAGCAAAACGGAATCCACATAGGATAGCACAACACAATCCACAAAAGAGAGTAAACAGTAATTCAGCTCACACAGGTATACATCGTCGAAAAGGTGGAAGGGATGATCAGATACAGATACTGAATCATCTAAGCTGGGACCCACATAGGATACAAGACCAGCACAGCTAGGACCCACATAGGATACAAGACCAGCTTTCTTCATTGATTCATCTATACTGGGACCCACAAAGGATACAAGACCAGTATTGAATCATCAAAGCTGGGACCCACATAGGATACAAGACCAGTTGTCTTCATTGATTCATCTATACTGGGACCCACATAGGATACAAGACCAGCACAGCTAGGACCCACATAGGATACAAGACCAGCTGTCTTCATTGATTCATCTATACTGGGACCCACATAGGATACAAGACCAGCACAGCTAGGACCCACATAGGATACAAGACCAGCTGTCTTCATTGATTCATCTATACTAGGACCCACATAGGATACAAGACCAGTATTGAATCATCAAAGATGGGACCCACATAGGATACAAGACCAGCACAGCTAGGACCCACATAGGATACAAGACCAGCTGTGTTCATTGATTCATCTATACTGGGACCCACATAGGATACAAGACCAGTATTGAATCATCAAAGCTGGGACCCACATAGGATACAAGACCAGCACAGCTAGGACCCACATAGGATACAAGACCAGCTGTCTCATCGTCACAGTCCATTGAGGATCTCTGCACAGTCGTCGTCGCAGTCCACTGAGGATCTCTGCACAGTCGTCGCTGTCGAAGTAGCAATCACAGCCAGCTCTAGGGTTCCCGCAAACAGCAAGCTTATTCGGGAGGGTCCGCTCCACGAGCCGAGAGGCCGATACATCAATTGTCACAAAGTCCGAAGTTAATGTATCCAAAAGTTCCGTATCGACAACAGGAACTCAACGTCGCAGACGGCGCGTCAATCGGACGCCCGGTCTGAGAGTTATTGGCGTTTTCGTTCCAGGGGCCCGGTTGGTTTTTAAGGCAAAACCAATCCGACCGTACTCCACTTGCGTCCAAAACTCAGGAAGATTAATCCAAAAGATCCTTCTCACTTAGAGGAATTCACCAAAGCTGACGGCACGTCAATCGGACGTCCATAGCTCAAGATATGAGCGTTTCCGCTCCGAGGGCCCGGTTGGTTTCGTGTACGAACCAACCCGGCTGAACGCAAAGTGTTCCGAAACCTTCAGTGCGATATACTGAAACGACCGACTCGATCCAAGGATCGTGTTGCTGCTGACGGTGAGTCGTTTGGAGGCTCGTAGCTCAAGTTACGGGCATTGGACCGAAATGGTCCGAAGATGGGGGGTCCGGGCCCGGGCCGACCCGGACCGACCCCCCCTGGGTCGGCCGAACCGGTTCGGCCCTAACCGGGTCGACTCGACCTAGTCCGGCCAGGGCGCGGCCCGGCCGGTCGGACCGGCCTGGCTCGGTTCGGCCAAGCGGCCGAACGGCCGTGCGCCGCAGGGCACTGCCCCCGCGGTCTGGAGGTGTCGCGGCCCCCCGCGTGGGGACACGCTGGATCAAAGGATGCGGCTTTGCCGCGTCCGAGTGCGCCGGACCCGTGCGGCCGCGGGTCCGCAGGCGCCGCCGCCGCGTCTTCGGCCGCGGTGGCCCTGTCCGGCAGCGCATCGGGGTGCCGCCGCCCCCGGCTGCCGGCGCCGGCGGCTTCCTCGGGCCACCGGAGTCGCTCCGGTGGTCCGATTCTGTTCCCGTCTGCGCCGCTGCTCCACCCGGGACTCGTTCTTCACTGCGGAACCATCAAATTTCCCTTGCTTCATGTTCCGTCGTCACCCATCAAATCCGCACAACAACGAAGAACGGTGGAGGGTTGTCGGGCCGTGTTCGTTTGGCCCGCACCCTCCACGTTAGATAAAAACAACGGGAGAAAATAATTCAACACATGAACAAAAATTTTAATAAATTAAAATTGTTCATTTGAATCCAGTTCTTTAATTTAAAGAAACGTTCATGGGAATAAGGGCATTTCCAAAACAAAAATCCCTACCTCGTCAAGTCGCACACGTGGGTCCTTTGCGGATTGATCGTCGCAGAAGGAGGGGATTGTCGCGTCGTCGTGGAAGGGTGTTGCGTCGACAAACTCTGAGGTTCAAAAACAAAATATTTAATTAAAAATAATTAGATAATTCTTGAGTTTAAAACTGCAAAGGAAATTAAAAGAAAAACTGAAACCCTCACCTCAAAAGATGATCGAAGGTTCTTGTCGTGGATTAAGGAACGTCGCCAAAGAATTTCGCGGGAGAGGAAACGTCGGCGTCGCGGCACACGGCGTCGCGTCGTCGATTTCCGGCTTCGGCGTTATTCGTCAGAGGCCAGCGTTCTTCGCGTTCTTCGCGTTCTTCGCATTCTTCACGTTCTTCGTGAAGAAGGATGATGGCTCAAGAACCTCTGTCAAAAACCTCTCAATGAGTAATCCTCCAAATGTTGGTATTGGTCTTATTTTATTATTATGCCAACAAACGAAAAAGAGGTAAGTAACGACCCATTTAATTCGTAGAATTAAATTAACGAAAGAAACTGCCCATTTAATTTACGAACAAAACTTCCCAATTAAATGGTGTGTTAAGAAAATAAGAAAACGCGTCATTTGACTTTCATAAATACGGGTTTTCACGGGTGCGTTACTTAGCGGAAAGAAACGGCGGGGCTCGTGCGGGCCCCACCTCACAAATATCCTACCAAGAGGGTAGGATATTTCTAGATAGAACTCTATCCGTTTCAACTCAGTTTAAGTGGCTTTCAAGTGGCTTCAAGTGGCTTTAGTGAAATAAAATAAAGTTTGTCGAACAATTATTTTATTTCTTAACCTTAAGCCCGAAAATTTAAAAACCACCACCGAGAAAACACAACTTCGGAAGAGGCGTTTCTAAGAAAATATCGGCGCTGAGATTTCATCAGTGCCCTCAGAATTTGATTCCAGGCACCGGTTCAAAAGTTAGAAAAACCCGCTCGTCCGTTCACTGAACGTACCCGAGCAAAACTTCGGAAAATGATTCCAGGCACACCGGGCCTCGGAATTAGGTGCCGTCAGAAACTGCATTCTTGTAAAATTCCAAAGAAAAATTAAGAAAAAAAATTTCTTGAAATTTACGGGTCTTTACATTACTCCCACCACAGGGCTTTACGTCCCCATAAAGCTTCACCACAATCTTAGGGATACAAAGGTTGTACTGAGCACGCATCTTAGCCTCCCACTCCAAAGTGCTCTCCTGGAAGTTCCTGTGCTGCTATCTGAAGCTCACTAGAGGAATCGATCATCCATGTAGGACCCACTCTTGTCGATCCTCAATCTCCACTGGGACCTCCACAAAAGTCGCCCCATCATCAAAGACCAGATCTCCATGGTCAAGATTTGCGTCGGGTCGTGCACGTATCTCCTCAGCTGAGATACGTGGAAGACATCGTGCACCCGGTGCAACTGAGGTGGCAGAGCCAGGCGATAAGCCACCTCGCCAATCCTGCTGAGGACCTGGAAAGTCCCGATGAAGCATGGAGACAACTCGCTGCCTCGGACAAATCTCTATAATCCACGTCGAGGTGAGACACGCAAGAAGACGTGGTCGCCATCCTCGAACTCTAGTGGCCTCCGCCTCCTATCAGCATAAGACTTCTGCTGGCTCGGAGCTGTCCTCATCACTTCTGGATGACCTGGACCTTCTCTGTCGTGGCCTGGACCATCTCCGGTCCCACAAGAGCTGCTAAGATTTCTTCTTTGCCGATAAGAGAAATCTGGTCCCATCCCCTGGATGAACCACATTATTAGCCTAATACAGTCAATCCTGACATGGATGATACTAATCCATACCAAGGATGACGTCATAAGGCCTCGATGGTACTACCAAGAGATCCAACCATTACTCTCGCCTCTAAGGGTTGAGTCACACTGTCGACATCAGTGTGTGGTAACTGGGTCTCCTCCATTAGATGTCTCACAAGTGAGGGTCAAGTCAACAGTCAAAACTGGAACCTCTTAGTAACAACACAAAAGAGGACAGGAATGAAAAAATCACAAAGGTATGTGTCTTTTATTATTCCAACTGATAATACAAAGACGCTACACAATAGAAACAAGGAACTAGAAGTACAAAGGACGTATCCACTAGTTCCGCTCCTGTACATTTTCTCCCAGAGCTCCATGATCGAAGGCCTCAGCTGCCTGAAGCTGAGCTCTCCCATGTCCACCAACTCCCTGCGGTCGGGGTGGACCTCCTGGTGGTGGTGGTGGCAACACCTCGAAGTTTCTCCCACCATCGACTACTCGGCCAGCTCCTCTGCCTCATCCACCTGCACCCTGCGGACCACCGTGGCCGAACCTCTATCTGGGAGGTCCCTCTACCACATGCTGCTCATCTGTAAGATGAGTCGGGCAGTCTCAAGCCATGTGACCTCGCCCGCTGCATGCGTAGAAATGCTTGCCCATCGTGTAGCTGGATCTCCTTCGGGTGCCCCGTACAACCGAATCTTCATCCAGTGACTGCCCATCTGATGGTCTGGCCCGTTTGAACCTCTACGTCACCTGTCTACTACCAACTGCAGAAGACCCTGCTACGGGCCATCCTGCGGAGGGCCCTGTCACTGGAGCCTGCTCGGCGAGAAAACTCTCCACTAGAAGGGCTCTCTCCAACACCTCTGCCTGAGTTAGAATGTTGAGGGAGATCATCGAAGCCCTGATCTCATGCCTCAGTCCCTGCTCGAAGGTCCGGGCCCGAAAGAACGGGTCCCGTACCATATATGTGGAGTAGTGCGAGAGATCAGTAAATCTCGCCGAGTACTGGGCCACTGTCTAGATGCCATGCCGCAGCTGAAGAAGCTTCTGAATGTGCACCGAACGGAGGGTGGCAGGGATGAACTCGGAGCAGAAGATGCTCTCAAAGTCCGTCCAGAGAATAGATGTCTCGTCGTGCACCTGGAGCATCAAGCTCCACCATCAGCCCGCTGCTGTGTGCAATAGGCTCGCCGCGAGGATCACCATGAGGTCTGCTGGTGTCCTCACTAGCCTGAAAACTCGCACCACTGCCTCCAGCCAGTCCTCGGATGCCTGGGGGTCCGTCTCCCCGCGGAACCTAGGCGGTCGCTGACGCTGAAACTCGTGCAGCGCGCTAAGGCGACGTGCATCGTCAGCGGCTAGGGCTGGTAGCATCAGTGGCTCGGCGGGTAAAGGTATCGCCAGTGCCTCTGCTGACAAAGAGCCCTGCACCGAGGCCTCGTCGCTCGGTGGGCTTTCATCGTGCTCCACTCTCGGAACCCTAGCTGGATACCGTCGTGGGGCCATCCTGAAAAGAAGCAGGTGCGCCACGGTCAGAACTGTATACCTGGTGAGCTGACACAAGTAATCACAAAGAAAACTTGAACACACATGCAATCAGTGTTTTCTTGCATTAAGTCGGAAATCAGAAGTCAGGGTCCTGGTGTACGGATACATCGGTCGCCGCACCAACACTGGACTCCCTGGACTGATAACCACACCCAATACGCTAAACACTATTGCTTCACATAGAAGAAAGATCAGAATCTGCGGTAGAACCGACCACCTCTGATACCAATTTGTCACGACCCGTTCTCGGGGCCCGTGCCGTGACTACCCCAAGCCCGCCTTCTATAGGCCAGGGGCTGGCGACTAGCACCAAGGCGTAAATCCCGATAAACAGGGAAGGCATTGCCTTTGTAAAGTAAACAAGCACCACAGAGTAAGAAAGCAGAAATGTAAAAAATATGTAAAAACTGTAACAAGCTGTGCTGAAAGGAAAAGGGGCCAAAAATACAAGCTCAACTGTAAAGTACAACTGAAGGGGAAAACAGCAACTGAAAGGAAAAGCCGCAGCGTCGAGCTGTCCTCTGAAGGTCCGACCTGAAGGGTGGGTACAGATAGCCTCAACAGCTCCTCGGTCCAGCCGTCCGCTAAGAGTACGTCCCGCCCAGTGGTCCACCTCCAGGTACCGTCCCGCTCCGCACGCCTCCACCTCGTTCAGCGTTGCCCGTTGTCTGCAACCAACACAATGAAGTGCGGGCATAGCCCGTGCAGGGGTGAGTATAAGCTACTCAGTAGGGACCCCGAGACCCCCGAAGGTCTCCTGAAATCCACAAAGGATAATCCACAAAGGAAAGATACAATCACGAAGTAACAACCGACACTGCTTAGGTATATGCCCATACATATACCTAAGTCATCAATCCCTGATCGGCTCCAACATCTGATCCCAAGAACAACCCAGTCCACACAGGAAAGCAAACGTAAATCCACACAGGATAGCATGACACAATCCACAAAGGAGAGCAAAACGTAAATCCACACAGGATAGCATGACAAAATCCATAAAGGAAAGCAAAAAGGAATCCACACAGGATAGCACAACACAATCCACAAAAGAGAGTAAAAAGTAATTCAGCTCACACAGGTATACATCGTCGAAAAGGTGGAAGGGATGATCAGATATAGATACTGGATCATCTAAGCTGGGACCCACATAGGATACAAGACCAGCACAGCTAGGACCCACATAGGATACAAGACCAGCTTTCTTCATTGATTCATCTATACTGGGACCCACATAGGATACAAGACCAGTATTGAATCATCAAAGCTGGGACCCACATAGGATACAAGACCAGTTGTCTTCATTGATTCATCTATACTGGGACCCACATAGGATACAAGACCAGTATTGAATCATCAAAGTTGGGACCCGCATAGGATACAAGACCAGCTGTCTTCATTGATTCATCTATACTGGGACCCACATAGGATACAAGACCAGTATTGAATCATCAAAGCTGGGACCCACATAGGATACAAGACCAGGACAGCTAGGACCCACATAGGATACAAGACCAGTTGTCTTCATTGATTCATCTATACTGGGACCCACATATGATACAAGACCAGTATTGAATCATCAAAGCTGGGACCCACATAGGATACAAGACCAGCACAGCTAGAACCCACATAGGATACAAGACCAGCTGTCTTCATTGATTCATCTATACTGGGACCCACATAGGATACAAGACCAGCATAGCTAGGACCCACATAGGATACAAGACCAGCTGTCTCATTGTCACAGTCCACTGAGGATCTCTGCACAGTCGTCGTCGCAGTCCACTGAGGATCTCTGCACAGTCGTTGCTGTCGAAGTAGCAGTCGCAGCCAGCTCTAGGGTTCCCGCACACAACAAGCTCGTTCGGGAGGGTCCGCTCCACGAGCCGAGAGGCCGATACATCAACTGTCACAAATTCTGAAGTTGATGTATCCAAAACTTCCGTATCGACAACAGGAACTCAACGTCACAGACGGCGCGTCAATCGGACGCCCAGTCTGAGAGTTATTGGCTTTTTCGTTCCAGGGGCCCGGAAGGTTTTTAAAGCAAAACCAACCCGACCGTACTCCACCTGTGTCCAAAACTTGGTCAGAGTGATCCAAAATATCTGTCTCACTTAGAGGAATTCACCAAAGCTGACGGCATGTCAATCGGACGTCCGTAGCTCAAGATATGAGCGTTTCCGCTCCGAGGGCCCGGTTGGTTTCGTGTACGAACCAACTCGGCCTAACCCAAAGTGTTCTGAAACCTTTGTTGCAATATACCTAAACGACCGTCTCGATCCAAGGATCGCGTTTCCACTGACGGTGAGTCGTTTGGAGGCCCGTAGCTCAAGTTACAGGCATTTGACCGAAATGGTCCGAAGATGGGGGGTCCGGGCCCGGGCCGACCCGGCCCGACCCCCCCTGGGTCGGCCGAACCGGGTCGACCTGAACCGGGTCGACCCGACCCAGTCCAACCCGGTCCGGTCCGGCCAGGGCGCGGCCCCACCGGTCGGACCGGCCTGGCTCGGTTCGGCCGAGCGGCCGAACGGCCGTGCGCCGCGGGGTGCTGCCCCCGCGGTCTGGAGGCGTCGCGGCCCCCCACGTGGGGCCGCACTGGATCAAAGGACGCGGCTTTTCTGTGTCAGAGTGCACCGGACCCATGCGGCCGCGGGTCCATGGGCACCGCCGCCCCCGATTGCCTGCGCCGGCGGCTTCCGCGGGCCACCGGAGTCGCTCCGGTGGTCCGATTCTGTTCCCGTCTGCGCCGCTGCTCCTCCCGGGACTTTTTCTTCACTGCGGAACCATCAAATTGGCCTTGCGTCACGTTCCGTCGTCACCCGTCAAATCCGCACAACAACGAAGAACGGCGGAGGGTTGTCGGGCCGTGTTCGTTTGGCCCGCACCCTCCGCTTTAGGTAAAAACAACGGGAGAAAATAATTCAACACATGAACAACAATTTTAATAAATTAAAATTGTTCATTTGAATCCAGTTCTTTAATTTAAAGAAACGTTCACGGGAATAAAAGCATTTCCAAAACAAAAATCCCTACCTCGTCAAGTCGCACGCGCGGGTCCTTCGCGGATTGATCGTCGCGGAAGGAGGGGATCGTCGCGTCGTCGTGGAAGGGTGTCACGTTGACAAACTCCGAGGTTCAAGAACAAAAGATTTAATTAAAAATAATTAGATCATTCTTGAGTTTAAAACTGCAAAGGAAATTAAAAGAAAAACCGAAACCCTCACCTCAACGGATGATCGAAGGTTCTTGTCGCGGATTAAGGAACGTTGCCGAAGAACGTCGCGGGAGAGGAAACGTCGGCGTCACGGCACACGGCGTCGTGTCGTCGATTTCCGGGTTCGACGTTCTTCATCGGAGGCCGGCGTTCTTCACGTTCTTCACGTTCTTCATGTTCTTCGCGAAGAAGGATGAAGGCTCAAGAACCTCTGTCAAAAACCTCTCAATGAGTAATCCTCCAAATGTTGGTATTGGTCTTATTTTATTATTACGCCAACAAATGAAAAAGAGGTAAGTAATGACCCATTTAATTCGTAGAATTAAATTAATGAAAGAAATTTCCCATTTAATTTACGAACAAAACTGCCCAATTAAATGGTGCATTAAGAAAATAAGAAAACGCGTCAGTTGACTTTCATAAAGACGGGTTTTCGCGAGTGCGTTACTTAGCGGAAAGAAACGGTGGGGCTCCTGTGGGCCTCACCTCACAAATATCCTACCAAGAGGGTAGGATATTTCTAGATAGCACTCTATCCGTTTCAACTCAGTTTAAGTGGCTTTCAAGTGGCTTCAAGTGGCTTTAGTGAAATAAAATAAAGTTTGTCGAACAATTATTTTATTTCTTAACCTTATGCCTGAAAATTTAAAAACCACCACCGAGCAAACAAAACTCCGGAAGAGGAATTTCTAAGAAAATACCGGAACTAAGATTTCATCGGTGCCCTCAGAATTCGATTTCGGGCACCGGTTCAAAAGTTAGAAAAACCCGCTCGTCCGTTCACTGAATGTACCCGAGCCAAACTTCGGAAAATGATTCCGGGCACACCGGACCTCGGAATTAGGTGCCGTCAAAAACTGCGTTCTTGTAAAATTCCAAAGAAAAATTAAGAAAAAAAATTTCCTTGAAATTTATGGGTCTTTACATAATAATTCATTCCCGCTTTCAAAACAAATATCGTGTTTTTAAGAAACAATATCTATTAAAAGATTGACACTAGTTTAAGTCCAATTTCAAAGTGAAATTAGTTCCAACAACCACCATTGGATTAAATGGTAAAAATATATTCTAAATACACTTTAATATGAATTAAAAATATAATCTATCCATATAAGTAAATCAGATTAAAAGGAGGTTTTGAATTAAAATGCAACATTTTCAGTAAAAATGATCTTTATCGGAAAAATAAAAAAAAATTACACAAAGTAAATTTTGATGTCCAGATTATAAAAAGGGATTTTATTTTTTCGAATACAACATATAAAATTGTCAAAGTATATTTAAAAAGGGTTCTCCATCAAAAGGCGTTTAATCAACCTTTTAAAGAATATTAGAAGATCCATGCTTAAAATTGGATTCATTTGCATTTTAAGCCTCTAACATTTATAGGATAAAAGTAAAAATATTTGACAAACATATATAATCATTTTGTAGTTAGTTCTGTTCATTCCTTCCATTACAATGTCTAGGCATTAACTACCATTTAAAATAATATTATTTTATTATTAGATTGCAACGTAAGATTTCAAAGAAACTCGTTGTTGCGTATTGGGTACACCATCGAGCATAGCTATCCCTTTAAAGTAATATTAATAATTTATTCACAAATATGGATAAATATGAAAATGTCATATTCTTTATTTACCTGGGGTGTTACATTATCATCCTCCAATATAGTAGTAACTTTCTCAAAAGATTAAGAATCTACCTCAACCGGTACTATTAATTCTTTAACCAACGGATTATATTTATATAATGAATCTTCATTAGGTCCAAGCTACATGAACTTTATATGAACCTTGAAATTAAGAGAAATTTATATAATACATATCACTTCTCATTCAATATATATAATTGTAGAAGTTATTTCAATGGGTTCCTATAAATTACAATCCATTCCACCATCAAAAACAACTATGAACTATTAGTTTTCAACAATAGCTATAACACTTGTAATTCAAGGAATATAACTATTAATATTATGTTTCACTCTAGTAAAATACACCATAAAGATACACATAACACCATATACATGATATCCTATAACTAAAGGCTTTTAGGTTTCTTCATTAAATACCATAATAATCCCCTCCACAAGCTCATGAGATAAGTCGTGTTTGGGAGACCTATCCATTAGAATGGGATCTTCCTTTATTTTTTTATAGCCATAGACCTCAATTTCCATTGATATTCTGAAACTCTATGTCTAAGAAGATGGAATATAGAAAAATAATAATTCTAGACTCATATATTATCCTTTTTCTAATATATTCCCCATCTATCTTCCCAAACCAGATGAAATCTAGTATTTGAAAAGAGAAATCCACCTCAACTCAAAAAAAGAGAATATAGTTAAGGATGTATAGTGATTATTCTCTAATCGAAGTAAAAAAATTCAATATAAAATTTTCACACTTATGAAGAATTGTTTGATTTTTAAAATGAATTGAAATCCCAGGTAGTTTAATCCTTGCCACTAAATAGGGACAATCCCTCTTTGTATGAACCTTCAGGGACCAATGAATTAAACAAAATTTAAATGAATTGAAGTAAAGAAATGATTAATACCATTACAAATATAACTTATATGTATTTATGCAACTGATGGAAAAAAAGTAAAGAGCTTAGGTGGTTGACTAGCACTCTTTTCTCTAATACCAATGATGATTTGGTATGTTTTTCAAATTCATCTGATGAATGATTCTCAAACCATGTTTTTCAACTAGAATAAAAACATAGATGATGTTGGTATCATAAATTTTAGTATAAAAATGTTTGATCACTTGTATATATTAGATAATTTAATAAACACTAGGTTGATGTGGAAATTCTTAGAGAACAAGAAGAGATATAATGTATGTGAATTTCACAAACTGTATGAGATCACTATCATAAATAGGGTGACCATATTCCCTATATCCATATGGAGGAGGAGTCTTGGACTATATTGTCACCAGATTGTAATAGTCAAAGGATCATCTATTGATAATAGGAGAGTAAGTCCTGAAAATCATTTAAATTAATAAAAAATGACTTAGTATTCTTATTTTGTCACGACCCGTCCCACGGGGCCCGTGACATGACTACCCAAAGCCCATCTTCAATAGGCCAGGGGCTGGCGACTAGCACCAAAAAGGTGTATCCCTATAACGGGAAGGCATTTCCTTTTGACCTATATAGACATATAGTCCAATAACATAATAAGAAGAAACCACGAAGTGAACTGCTGTAGTAAAAGAGTGTTGAAAAAAAGTGTCTGGAATACAAGCCCAACTATAAAAGTACAAGTACAACTGAAAAGTATAAAACAGCTGAAAAGGTGAAAAGCAGCTCTTGGATTTTCCACCACGGATCCTACCTTAAGGGTAGGTATAGCTCATGATTAGAAGTCCCTATGTCATGTCATGCCAAATGGTACACCTCTGAGCACCATCCAGTCATGGCTCTCTCAGCCTTGATCAATGTTGTACGTCATTTTCACAAGACACAAAAAGGTGTGGGCAAAGCCTATGTAGGGGTGAGTATAACGATACTCAGAAGGGACCCTAAGACCCTGTAGGTCTCCTAAAGTTCTACAATGGAAAAAACATCAAAGTAAGACATCAACTCTACTTATGTATATGCCCATACATATACCTAAGTTATTGAGATATAATCATCTCATACATGAGGGAATAATACCTCAATAGTAACACCACGAAGGTATAAGTACCACACATGTAAATGTAGCATACATGTATCACCATGAAGATAGTACCACAAAGGTAAAAGTACCACACATGTATCACCACGAAGATAGTACCACAACGGTAAAAGTACCACACAGGTATCACCACAAAGATAGTACCACGAAGGTAAAAGTACCACACAGGTATCACCAAAAAGATAGTACCACAAAGGTAAAAGTACCAAACAGGTATCACTATGAAGATAGTACCACGAAGGTAAAAGTACCACATAGGTATCACCATGAATATAGTACCACAAAGGTAAAAGTACCACACAGGTATCACCATAAAGATAGTACCACGAAGGTAAATGTAAAACATAGGTATCGCCACAAAAATAGTACCATTAAGGTAAAATTACCACACAGGTGTCCCCACGAAGATAGTACCACAAAGTTAAAAGTACACAACACAAGTCAGCTCACCCCAGGTATCACTTTAGGTCAGGGATATAAGGATCACCAATCATATCGTCGAAATCCTCGTCTATTGAAGAACTCACCATCTAATGAGCATCGTGGGACTACCGGGTCACATAGATCTACTTCACACTAAATTTGGACTGTTGTGGTACTCATTCCTGATGGGTACCATGGGCATGTCGGGTCACACAGAGATGCTTCCTACCCTGGGCCTGCTGGGTCACACAGAGATGCTTACCACTAACTTTGGACTGTTATGGTACTCATCCCTGATGGGTACCATGGGAATGTCAGGTCACATAGAGACACTTCCCACTTTGGTCCTTCTGGGTCACATGGAGCCACTTCCCACTAACCTTGGACTATTGTTGTACTCATCCCTGATTGGTACCGTGGGGAAGTTGGGTCACACAAAGCCTCTTCCCACCATGGGCCTAAAAGGTCACAAAGAGCCGCTTCTCACATTGGACTGACTGAGGTACACATCCATGATGGGTACCATGTGCATGTTGTATCACACAGATCCACTTCCCACTGGGTCAGTCGTCGAGTCGTAAGGATTCCTAGGTCAACAATCTTCAAGTCCTAGTCAGCCAAAGGGTTTCGTACATAGTCTACTTAGGATAACCTCTCCTAAAGCCACTCTCCACATCTTGGTATCCATTTAATTCACCAAAAAGTATGCCAAATTATATTTCGCCCCAAGAGAGTCCCAATGCTACAAACGGCTCGTCAATCGAATGCACGGTTTGCAAGATATGGGCATTTTAGTGCCGAGGGCCCAATTGGATTTGTTTTTTATCTAACCCGGCCATACCCCAACTTTATTCAAAACTCAATAGGATCATACCAAAATTATATTCTTGATCCAAGGATTTTAACTCCATAGACGATTCATCAAACAGATTTCTGGTTCTCAAGATATGTCCCTTTAAGTGTTTCTGGGCCCGGTTGGGCTCGGGTCCAGTCCGACCCGGTCATTCGACGCGGTCTAGGCTGGGCCACAGTGGCCCCAGCCCACTGGGTTGTGTTCTAGATGAGACCACAAGAGGGAGGCATGGCCTGTATAGGGCGGCCAGCAAAGGACGGCCCGGCCCGCTAGGGAGGCGGCCCGGTCGTGGTGGAGCGCAGCTCGTTGTGGGGTCCGCCCTAGCCGGCACAGGGGGTGTGACCCCCTAGCCTCCTGAATTCCTAAATGGCCCAGAGTCCATTAATTTTTAGAAGTGACAGTTCTGCATGGATGCTACCCGATCACCGCAGAACCCACCGGAGGTGCGGGTTCCGCCTTCTTTGTCGCGGATTTGGCCGCAGTCTCCTACTAACTGGGGGTGCACGACGGCGCACTACCCTTACCTTCCATGGTCAGCCGATGAGTAGGCCACCTTCTTTGATCGTCATGGCTGATGATTCGTGGCCCCTTGCTCACCGACGATGCGCCATGGCGCGCCGCACCTCCTCCACAGTTGGCCAGTGCCTGCCACTCCGATGACGGTCGCGGCTTTGTATCGCAGCCTCCTCTTGAGGCGAGCATCGACGTGCAATCCCCAACGTAGATAGTCAGTGTGTTTGTGTTGGGATTCTTCTATGGAGGTTCAATGATAGAAAGACAATGGAGGCTTTGGGCCGGGTTCATTAGGCCCACACCCTCCAAGTTAGCTCGTAAACATGAGGGGGTTAAGGGTTTAATAATCAATTGAATTAAAAAACAATCCAAACCCTACAAAGATATCCTACAACAACCTCCCACAAAAATGAATGAATCGTGGATGAACCCATTAGTAGGTTGGTCTGCATTCTTCATATTATTCAAGAAATGGGGAAGAGGAAAACATTTAAAATGTGTGAATGAATAAACCCCCTACCTCGAATTGTTGGAGAGATGATTGTTCTTGAAGGTGGGTCGGTGTTCTTCGTCCCTACAATAGGATTCCAATGACATTTCTCATACGTCATCCTCTGGTTCATGGTTCGGTGTCACCTATCACCTCTTTCTAGGATCAGCTCCATCCTCTATGTGTTCGGTGTCACGACACTCCTTCGGCACTTCATTTCTTGGCGAAGTTGTTCCCATACCCCTCCCCAAGCTCCATATATATAGGAGAAGGGGGTGGTAAGTAACGACGTGGTAAATTAATGGGGGCTCATAAATTAGGAACCTTCCTAATTCCCAAATAGCATCGTTACTTATGATTGGCAAGTCAAGTTATTTATTGGCCTGACACATCACTGGCCCCACACTCCGCTTTTCCATAGGAGGATATAAAAGAAAATAAAATAATAAAGTTATTTTATTTTATTTCTTCTAAAATTATCAAAAATTAACTATTTCTCTAGACCCACTATGGTCAAAATAAAGTATCCCTTAAGAGAATCTTGGCGATGTGGATTCAATGGTGCCCTCATATTTTTAATCCAAGCACCGGTTCAAAAGTTAGAAAATGTCACCTGCATGTTTACTGAACATACCTTAAAAAAAGTTCAATAAATTATTAACATTCACCCTTGACCCACACCGGTCGAGGTTAGGCTCCACCTAAGGAGAACACACCCAAGGAACACAATGGTACTCTTGTATTTTCAATCCAAGTTACCATTTAGATTTTACGGATTTTACAATAAAAAAATTATTTAATTATTTTATTTACGGTTATTCCATTTTCGGGTTTTCTCACAGGAGTCATACACCGACTAAAATTAAGTCATGCCTAGGGTAAACCCGCTATCCTAAATGAAACAGTGCCCTTGGATTTCCAATCCAAGAAATTTTTTAAGATTTATTCCACTTTTTCTGGAAAACTGCTTACGCGCGCTAATTAAAGCTTAACAAAACTTTGACGGATCATTTCGAGCACTCTAGGCCTCCGAATCACGCACTTTCAGATTTTGAGGTCTCAAAATAACATCATATAATTAAAATATATATATATATATATGGAAATTCTAGAACATTACATTCTCCCCACCTTAGGTATTTACATACCCAAACGAAAAAACAATGGAAAAACAAAAAAATGGGGGTACTGAGCATGAATTTGAGCCTCCTGCTCCCATGTGCTCTCTTAGAGGTCATGTGCTACTACCAAACTCTAACTAGAGGGGTCAAATATCCATGAATGACTCACTCCTATTGATCCTCTATCTCCACCGAGAACTCTGTAAAATTCACCCCATCATCAAAGTTCAACTCGCCCTAGTTGATAATGTGTGATGAATCATGCACGCATCTCCTCAGCTATGACACATGGAAAACATTATGCACCCAGTGCATCTATGGGGAAAGAGATAGATGGTACACCACCTCGCCCACTCTGTTGAAAAACTAAAAAGGTCTGGCGAACCTTGGAAAAAGTTTGTTTCCCTGACCAAACCTTTGTAATCCTCATTGGGGTGAGACTCGTAAAAAGACATGGTCTCCCTCCTCGAACTCCAAGTATCTTCATCCCCGGTTGTCATAAGACTTTTTTCATCTCTGTGCAGTCTTCACTTTCTGACAAGTGAGGCATCGTGATAAAAAATATGCCACTACTTCCTTCATCTCTGGACACTAGTACTGATGTCGGAGGTCTGGGTACATCTTCGCCACTCTAGGATGTATCGTTAAAGGGGATGTATGTATCTCCCTCAACACATCCTCCCAAAGCATCACTGGCACCATGGTGTGTCCTATGAAGAGGAAAACATGATCCTCACCTTCAGAAAATCCTTCTGGAGACCGTCCTGAGGATATATGAGCATGTCGGGCTTCTTAGTCAATGTCCCAAGTTGTGACTCCCGAATTCACTGAAACATTGGGGGAGTGATAGTCATACATTGGAGGTAAGATACTCCATCTTTATCCATGAAGGATATCCACAGCACGACTAGCTGCTCTAACGCCTTACTTAGCAGCTGTAGACCAGACCTCCTGCTGAGTACGTCTGTTACCACGTTACCCTTCCAAGGAGTATAGACTATCTCAAAGTCATAATCCTGGAGGAACTCTAGCCATAATCATTGTCTCATCTTCTAAAAGCTCTGTTGAAACTTCTCCATCCACAGGAAAGTCTCCCCCTTCTTCGTCAAAGCTGACAAGGGTGCTGCTACCCTAGAGAAGTCAGGTACAAATCTCTGGTAGTACCTAGCCAAAGAAAAATTCCCTCTCCCTTCGGAGAGGTAATCTTGGAAACATCTTTTGAAAAGATGTCCCCACACTCTAACACTCATGTTAGGAACTAAAAACTGAAAACTCCTTCGGCCATGAGGGTAAGGTTTCCCGAATCAAGAGTGATCGTATGCACCCTCCTAACCATGAGTTAATCTTGTGCTGCCTGGTTTTCCTCTTTTTCAGAACAAGGAAAACCCCATTCCACTACTATAGATATACTATATCCTTTTTGCCTAATACATTAAATATGAGTATGAACTTTGGATGTCCAGTCCATATCCAAACTAACGTCATAAGTCCTCGACACTGCCACCAAGAGGTTCCAACTGAAACTCTCGCCTCAAGGGTCAGATCACGCCATCGGTATAAGTGTGATTATCGAGTCTCCTCCAAAAGTTATATTTAGACGTGAGGGTCAATTCAAAGGATTAAATAGAAACTCTTGGTCTTGAATAATATTTTTGGAAAGAAGGAATGATTGGTACCTATGTCTATTAATACGGCAACTAGTAGTAGAAACAGACCGTACCTTGAATCATTCTTGGGGCCCTTGCGTCACACTTCATGACCACATGCAGCTACTCCCTTTCCCTATCCTCCAGCCCCCTGTGCCTGGTGGGGACCACATTAGGGTGGTGGTTGTAGCATGTCGAAAATTATACCACCTCATGTTTCTCTCCTAAATCTACTTCCATGTCTGATGCCCTACAGATTCATCTTTCCCTATTACTTCCTCTTCCTAAAATATTTTACACACCCATATCTTTGAGACTGGCGTTAGTTTCCTGCTTTCTCACTATTAACATTCACTAGTTTCATCCACTCATCCAAAGAACATTCAACCACAAAGGTTCTCTCTAGGACCCTAACATAAGTAAGAATACATAGAGGAAGAGTGTTGGCTTGGATGTCCCTAAACACACCTCACTCGAAGGTCTGAGCCCTGAAGCACTGATCATACTATATTCATTGAGTACTTAGGATGGTTGGTACGCCTCAATGAATACTCAGCTACCGACATGTCATCCTATCGAAGCTGTAGAAGCTATAGGGAATACTCATCCCTTAGCTCTTTATGGAAAGAGACCCCCTTCTCTAAGGAAGGTTCTCAATCTTGTCCATAGAAAAGTCACCTCTTTGCAAGATCAAGGTAAACTAAACCCTATTTTTATCCTATTGAGCCACATAGAAGGCTCTCTACTAGGACCACCATCTGATCAAATGGTGCCCTAGCTAGATGGAAACTCTTCCACCTCCTCAAGCCAGTCCTTAGCCACCTGTGAGTCGGGCTCGCCTTGGAACCTGAGGGGTATCTGATGCTGAAACACATGTATATAACTAAGCCTACATTTGTCCACTATCAATATCGCCAGTTGTAACTGCTGAGCAATGGGTAGTGATATAGCTATCACACTAATCTAAGGCACCATCTCGGGAAACAGTCCATGTACTGAAGCTTCTTCACCCTACGGACCATCCTCATGGTCACACACTGGAAAAGACTAGCAGCTAAGATCACGATATTCTCTACTAGTGTCTCAACTGGGTAGAAAAATTTAGCCACAACCTCCATCCAGTCCTCAGCTGCCTAGGAATCTGTATCACCTCAAAACCTCAGAGGCCTCTTCTAATAGAACTCATGCAACATGCTCAGTCATCATGCACCATCTGCCAGTGCGTCTAGTAGTGACTGTTGCCCAACGGGTGGTGGTGATGCTGGTACACCACCCGAAGGTTCCAACACAATAAGAGGGACCTACACCAGAGCCTCGTCACTCGTTGGGCCATCATCGTGTACTCTCTCGGGAATCCTATATGGTTGTCTGTGCGGCGGCATCCTGATAAGGAACAGGTGCTCCATGATCATTAAGTTATACCTGGTGATATGACTCAACAAAATCATAAGAAAAACTTTTCAAAAACACACACAATCTGTGTTTTCATACACTGAGTCAGAAGTCAGAATTCAGGGTCCTGGTGTTTAGATACGTTTGTCACTACACCAAAACTAGACTCCTCAAACTTAAAACCACACTCATAACACTTAACACTATTACTACATTGAAAATATCAGAGTCCTATTTCTTCGGTAGAACCGACTCCTCTGATACCACTTTGTCATGAACCGCCCCCTGGGGCCCATGTCGTGACTACCTCATGCCCGCCTTCCATAGTCCAGGAGCTAGCGACTAGCACCATAATTTCATATACATATAACCGGAAGGAATTGCCTTTTAACCTGTATAGACACATAGTCTAAGAACACAACATGAAGCAAACACGAAGTAAAATACTGTAGTAAAAGACTGCTGAAAGTAAAGGGGCCAGAATACAAGCCCAACTAGAAAAGTACAAGTACAACATAAAAGTACAAAATAGCTGAAAAGGTGAAAATCATCTCCTGGATCTTCCACCAAGGATCCTACCTAAAGGGTAGGTACCGCTCACCATCAGTAGTCCCTGCATCACGTCATGCCAAATGGTCCACCTCCGAGCACTGTCCAGTCCCGGATCCCTCAGCCTTAATCAATGTTGTACATCATCTGCACAAGACATAACAAGGTTCAAGAAAAGCCCATACAGGGGTGAGTATAACGATACTCAGTAGGGACCTCGAAACCCCGTAGGTCTCCTAAAGTTCCATAGAGGAAAAATCTCAAATCAAGACATCAACTCTACTTAGGTATATTCCCATACATATACCTAAGTAATCGAGATATACTCATCTCAAACATGTGGGAAGAATACCACAAAGGTAACACAACAAAGGTAGAAGTACCACACAGGTAAAAGTACCACACAGGTATCACCACGAAGATAGTACCACAAAGGTAAAATTACCACATCGGTATCACCACGAACATAGTACCACGAAGATAAAAGTACCACACAGGTATCACCAAGAAGGTAGTACCACGATGGTAAAAGTACCACACAGGTATCACCATAAAGATAGTACCATGAACATAAAAGTACCTCATAGGTATCACCACGAAGATAGTACCATGAAGGTAAAAGTATCACATAGGTATCACCACGAAGATAATACCACGAAGGTAAAATTACCACACATGTATCACCATAAAGATAGTACAATGAAGGTAAAAGTACCACATAGGTATAACCAAAAAGATAGTACCATGAAGGTAAAAGTACCACATAGGTATCACCAGAAGATAGTACCATGAAGGTAAAATTACACAACACAATTCATCTCACACCAGGTATCACTTTAGGTCAAAGATAGAAGGATCACCAATCATAGCGTCGAAATCCTCATCTACTAGATAAATCCTCCTCTAACAAGCATCGTGGGCCTACCGGGCCACATAGAGCTGATTCCAACTAACTTTGGACTGTTTTGGTTCTCATCCCTGATGGGTACTATGGGCATGTTGGGTAACATAGACTTATATCCCACCGTGGTTCTATTGAGTCACACAGAGTCTCTTCCCACTAATGTTGGACTATTGTGGTACTCATCCCTAATGGGTACTATGGGAATGAAATTTTAGATAGATATTTGTCCCACCATGGGACTTCTGGGTCACACAGAGCCACTTTCCACTAACCTTGGACTGTTGTGGTACTCATCCCTGATGGATACTGTGGGCATGTCGGGTCACACAGAGCTGCTTCCCACTGTGGGCCCGCTGGGTCACACAAGTCCACTTCCCACCTTGGTCGGACTGAGGCACCCATCCATGATGGGTACCATGGGAAATCTAAGTCACACAAATCCACTTTGCATTGGGCCAATTGTCGATTCGTAAGGAGTCTGAGGTCAATATTCTTCAAGTCCTAGATAGCTGAAGGGTTTCGTACATAGTTTTCTTGGTAGAACCTATCCTCAAGCCACAATCCACATCTTAGTATCCATGTAAGTCACCAAAATTTATTCCAAAAGATCCTTCTCCTCAAAAGAGTCCCAATTTCACAAACAGCTTGTCAATCAGATGCACGGTTTATAAGATATGGGTGTTTGAGTGCCAAAGGCCAAGTTGGATTCATGTTTGATCCAACCTGTACATACCCAAACTATCTCCAAAACTCAAGAGGAATATACCAAAAGGACTATCACAATCCAAGGATCCCAACTCTACGGACGGTTTGTCAAACAGACGTCTGATTCTCAAGATATGGCCCTTTAAGTGTTTCTGGGCCCGGTTGGGCCTGGGTCCGGTCCGACCCGGTCGTCTGACCCGGTTGTCCGACCCGGTCTGGGCTGGGCCACGACATCCCCAGACCATATAGTTTGGTCCACAAATGGGCGGCCCACAAAGGGAATCCCGGCCCGCTAGGGCGGCGGCCCACAAGGGCGACAGCCTGCTAGGGCGACAACCCTCAAGGGCGGTGGCCCGGCCGCGGTGGAGTGTGGCCCACTGTGGGGTCTGCCCTATCTAGAGCAGGGAGTGTGACCCCCCAGCCTCCTGAATTCCCTAACGGCCCGGAGGCCGTTTGGTTTACGAAGAGGCGGCACCGCATGGGAGTCGCCCGGTCACCGCAGAACCCGCCGGAGGCGCGGGTTCTGCCTCCTCCACTGCAACTTCGGTCGTGGTCTTCTGCTCACTGGAGGCATGCAACGATGCACTGCCCTTCCCTTCCATGGTCGGTTGATGAGCCAGCCACCTTCTTTGATCACCGCGGCTAATGATCCACGACCCCTTGCTCACCGGCGGCGCACGACGGAACGCCATACCTCTTTCGCGGATGGCCGATGTCGGCCACTCTGATGACCACCACAGCTTTGTGTTGCAGCCTCATCTTGCGACATGTGTCGACGCAATATCCCCAACAAAGCTAGTCAGTGTCATCGTGTTGGTGGTCTTCTTTGGAGGTTCAAGAATAGCAAGACTGTGGAGGGTTCGATTCAGGTTTGTTAGGCCCGCGCCCTCCGCATTAGCTCATAAAAATGAGGGGGGATAAGGGTTTAAAAATCAATTGAATTAAACAACAATAAAAACCCTACAATGATACCACAAAACAACCTCCTGCAAAAACGAATGAATTCCAAATCAACCCATTAGTCGGTTGGTCCACGTTCTTTGTATTATTGAAGAAACGGGGAAGAGAAAAACATTTAAAATACGTAAATGAATAAACCCCCTACCTCAAATAGTCAGAGAAATTCCCGCTCTTGAAGGTGGGTCGGTGTTCTTCATCCCCGCAACAGGCTTCCAATGATTCCACTCATATGTCATCCTCTGGTTCATGGTTCGGTGTCACTCATCACCTCCCGCTGGGAACGGCTCCGTCCTGTAAGGGTTTGGTGTCACGAAACTCCTTCAGCACTTCGTTGTCTGGTGAAGTTATGTTGATATACCTCCCCAATCTCTATATATATAGGAGAGGGGGAGGTTAAGTAATGTTGTGGGGATTTAATGGGGGCTCGTAAATTAGGAACCTTCCTAATTCCCCAATGACGTCGTTACTTAGGATTGGTAGGTCAAGCCATTTATTGGCTTGACACATCGCTGGCCCCACACTCCACTTGTCTGTTGGAGGATATGAAAGAAAATAAAATAATAAAGTTATTTTATTTTATTTCTTTTAATAGTTGAAAAACTTAACTTTATCTCCAAACCCACTACGGCAAAGTAAAGTCTCCCTTAATTGAATCTCGATGCTGTGGATTCAACAGTGCCCTTGTTTTTTTAATTTGAGCACCGGTTCAAAAGTTAGAAACGCCACCCGTGCATTTACTGAATGTACCTTAAAAAAAGTTCAATAAATTATTAACATTCACCATCAATCCGTATCGGTCAAGGTTAGGATCTTCCTAAGGATAACACGCCCCAACGAACTCAATCGTACTCTCCTATTTTCAATCCGAGTTACCATTTAGAAGTTATGGATTTTACAATAAAATAATTGTCACTTAATTATTTTATTTACGACCAAAAGCTAACTTTAATTGGTGGACTACGATGTCCAATGTTAGTATCTTACTAAAGAAAGCATATCATCATGAGGTCATCAATGGTCTCGGATTATTAATCTAAGAAACCGTTTAAGAATTATTCCACTTTTTTTAGTAAAACTACTTAGACGCACTAATTAAAGCTTAAAAAAACTTCGACGGATCATTTCAGGCACTCCAATCCTTTGAATCGACCATCGTTAGATTTTGTGGTCTCTAAATAATTCCATATAATTTAAAAAATATATGGAAATTCTAAGACATTACATATTTGGTTGGTGAGGAATTGTTGGAATCTTGAAAATTTAAGGGTAAATATTGTGTTGAGAACTAAAATATCAAGATAAAGGTTTTAGTGGGGGTGTATTAAAGATGTACATGGTTTACATAGTGTTGTAAATAAACTTTATACTTATAAAGATAAAATTTCTAAGGGTCTGGGCACAAATACAATAAGACATACTCATAAGTTTGAGTTGTGTAACCATTTCAATTTCTTTCCAAGGTAGTTAGTGGACTTTCACTCCACCAAGTTTCTAATAATATAGGTTAATCAGATAAAAAAGAATCAAAATATTCTTGTATTAATGATTTTACTGCCAAAGTGAATTTCCCTCACAAGGAAAACAAACCTTCTTCCACTACACATTTCTTTCTATACATGGCTGGTTTAGTTGTATAGTATGGGAGAAAGAACTTACATCATGAAATTTTTAAAAGGGATGATGTTGGAATCTCTAATGTGAAATATGTAGTTGATAAGGAAATTACACTCAAATCCCACCTTATTGATCCGAACTCTCGTGATAATGGGTAGAACAACCCAAATGATGGCTCTTAGGTTGTGGATGCTACTGAAGAAAACACAACCATAGTACATTAGAATATTGTTTCAAGTGAAACTGGGAAGAAGGTTTTAGGGTTTTCTGTAGACGCATCCCCATATATTAAATTTGATTTAGAATGAAATTATCATTTGGATAATCAAACTTATTTAAACATATCTCAAAGGATTTTTTACCAAAGTCCAAGAATCTAGTTGATGGGAAGGACTAGAGAAAGGAATCATGTGAAATTTCTTCACCAGTTGTTATGCCTAGTATTACAAGTAATGGACATTGTCCTAGACCAACTAACGGTGGTGATGTTTCAACTTCCACCAAGGAATAAGTTCTATATCCTAATGTGGGTATTGGGAAAAGAGTATATTTAGTAAGCTTGAAAATTTTAATAGATCTAACACCATAGAACCATATCTGGAGGAACATAAAGTTAAACCTCCAAATAGTAACTACATTATTAATGCAGTGTCAAAGGCGATTGATAAGGCTCATGGTGTAGATATTTTCTATCAAATTAATGATGAAAAAACATGGTAAAATCCCAAATCCTAGAGGATGGGAAATTATCTGAGAAGTAGGGTTGGTGGTTGATCTGATAAATGAATAATATTTTCCACTAGATTATGGAATCTACATATTTTGGAATGTTTCTCTTTTTTGGGGAAGCTATATTCTATGCTTTTGTTGGCAGTGGTTTTAACTGCTTTTCACATGGCATTCCCCTTTGTACTATTTTTATTTTATTTCAATAAAGTAACCATGAGTTTGGATTTTCAAACTCATATTTTGAGGCTGACTTTGATTATTATATCTATTTTTTAATTATAAAAATTAGAGGGATATGTAGACATATTTTTTTATTATGTGTATATATATAATTTTTAATTATATAAAATGAATATTTATATATGTACACGTATAAAATTACTATAAAATACATTTTATAAATTATAAAAATTACATTGGTTTTTTAATCATAAATTTATATTTAAAACTATTTTTAATAATATAATAATATATGATGTATTTACTTACTGTTATTCTTTTTTTTACTTTTTGTTTAAAAGAATAGGAGGTTGAAAACCCAATTACATTCTAAGAAATTTAGTGAGTTTTTATAACCCTTATACTTTTATTTTTTATTTTTTTAGTAATTACATAAATATATTTTGTGTTAGTGAGATAATTACACTTACTAATGAATTATATAATATATTTATTAATTTTTATATATTTTAATTATAAATATGTTCACATACATTTAAATTTAATTGTTAATGTGTTTTCATTTGGGAAAGGTTTAGTGAGAATTCTTTCTATAGGGTTTTGGATCAAGGGTTCTTAAAAGGGTTGAGTTATGATGTGATACCTTAGTGAGGGTTTTGTGGTCATGGTATCCATAGATTTAGGATTTCAAATAGTTTAGTTAAGGTTCTATATATGGTTACAGGAGGTTGAGACTGATTAGCTTCTTGGATGGGTTTCATTAGATCGGTTTTCCTCGGTTTAGTTTTCTTAGATCATTTTTATAGCATCCCGTCTTTTTATAACATAACTTTTCATTCCATTACACGGAACTGAGGATCTTTAAGGTTTAGTGTCTTGGAAACAAGGAACATAAAACATGAAACAAAAAAAACATTCTTCTTAAACACTTGAAAGGCTTCTCCTCATGTTCACCCTAGGCTCATTACTTCATCTCATAACCTGGGGACATACATCAAAAGGAAGGGTGAGCAGAAGGCCCAGCAAGGGAAACAAGTGAAACATTTTACATATGAACTTGAGATACGTCAATAAAGTCATGAAAAGAACTTTAATGCATGAAAATGAAATCATGAGGCATATCATAATAAAAATAAAACTTTTTCATAACTTGAAGATGTGGCTACATCATTTAACATAGACAATCATGAACATATCACCAAGGTCCATCCCCAAGGTGTCATTTTAAAATTACCAAGGTTATTCACCAAGGTATCGTGAAAATTGTAATCTCTAGTGGTTACATCATTACCCAATGCATTGGAGCGCTATCAGGGCGCACCCTTAATTTGCCTTTATTATCATGTGAGCCACATATATCATCATCAAACATTTCATAAATAACCCATATAGCATAAAGGAAATGGGTTTCATTTCATAATCATAACTTTTTAAAAACTGCTTTAAAGACATGATCTTTATATCACTTTAAAACCCACAGAAAAGGAAGGTGGGTCTCATGTATGTAAATCCCAGAATTTAAAATAGAACATTTTGGTATATATGTGAATACCCCTTTAGAAGAATGAGCTTTGAGTATTCACTCAATAATGTAAAAGAACTTTAGAAAAAGAGAGAGACATTTTGAGACGGAAATTCTGCAGCATAACGGCTATGTTACGAGGTTTTAGAAGACATTAAAAAGAGAGGGAAAATGGGTCAAACATTCATAAATGACCCATAAAACAGTATATGGACAGAATAAAAAGGATACATGATCATGGTAATGAAATTTCAAGGACATACCATTTGAAATGAAAAACATGGAAGGAAGACAAAAATTAGATTTCTCTTATGAAAGTTCGGCAGCCCAACGGCATTACTTAAACTTCAACAAAAATGATTTGAAAAGATCAAAGAGGGTCTCTCATAATGTGAACATAATAGTTCAGTATGATAAATATATATACAATGCCCCAACATAATTAAAAAGGAGCTTGAAAGATTTGACATGAAAGTAGAACTTCAAAACGAGAAGGGCGAAGAACCACTTAAAAATTCGGCAGCCTAACGGCGCCACTTAAAACATCAAAATACTGAATTGAAGATATCAAATGGGGTCTCTCATCATATGAACATAAGAGTCCAGTATGATATATATAGAGATCATACCCCAATATAACTAAAAGGAACTTGAAATAATTGACATGAAAGTAGAACTTCAAAACGAGAAGGGTGAAGAACCACTTAAAAATTCGGCAGCCTAACGGCGCCACTAAAAACATCAAAATACTGAATTGAAGCGATCAAATTGGGTCTCTCATCATATGAACATAAGAGTCCAGTATGATATATATAGATATCATACCCCAATATAACAAAAAGGAACTTGAAATAATTGACATGAAAGTAGAACTTCAAAATGAGAAGGGTGAAGAACCACTTAAAAATTCGGCAGCCTAACGGCGCCACTAAAAACATCAAAATACTGAATTGAAGCGATCAAATGGGGTCTCTCATCATATGAACATAAGAGTCCAGTATGATATATATAGAGATCATACCCCAATATAACAAAAAGGAACTTGAAATAATTGACATGAAAGTAGAACTTCAAAATTAGAAGGGTGAAGAACCACTTAAAAATTCGGCAGCCTAACAGCGCCACTTAAAACTTCAAAATACTGAATTGAAGCGATCAAATGGGGTCTCTCATCATAAGATCATAAAAGATCAGTATGATAATTTAGAGATCATACCCCAACAAAATAAAAAGGAACATGAAAGACTTGAATGAAAATAGAACTTGAAAACGAGGAAGGTGAAAGAATACCTTAAAAATTCGGCAGCCTAACGGCGCCACTTAAACATTCTTAAAACGAATTGATGAGAGCAAGGGGGGGTCTCTCATCATATGAACATGAAATAGGCAGTAGGATGAATATAAAAGAACATCCTCCAACATAAGAACATGGAGTATAAAAGAAAAGACATAAAAGAGATTACTTGAAAATAAAGAGAGAGGTCGGATCCCTTACCTTAAAATGTAACTCTTAAACCTCAAAGGTTGGGACCATGAGGGCTTGGGGGCACCTTGGGAGGACTCCTTGGGAGGTAATGAGACCATAAATTCGTTGGGAATGAGTGGGGAGTCGAATGGATGAGAGGAGGGCTTGGTATTTATAGGGAAAGTGAGGGGACAAGGCATTAATGGCCAAGGGACACCTCACATGTGCTTTTCTCAAACCCATGTGCTCTCCCTTGTCATTTATCATGGATTTAGGCCACATGGGGCCCCCAAAACAATAATTCATCACCCTTGGCCGGCCAACCCTCAAAAGATCTCATGACATCATCATGACACCATTATGATGTCATTAAACATACCGAAACCCTAAAACTGTATTTTTACTATTCACTGAAAATTCAACTTTCTCAGAAAAATCCCAAAATTTCACATTAACCAAATATCAATGCTCTGATTTCAAAAATGAAATCCATTTTATAAAAATAATTTTCTAAATATTTTTAATTTAATTTTTAAATTAAAACACTATTCATCGAAAATTCATTTTTTTCAGAAAAAACCCCAAAAATTACCATAACATAATATCGATGCTCTGAGTTCAAAAATAAAGTCGTTTTTATAAAAATAATTTTCTAATTATTTTTAATTAAATTTTTAATTAAAAAAACACTATTCACCCGAAAAAACTAATACTTGAATAATAATTAATGAAACCGTTATTTAACTATTTTATTGAATCACATTACTTAATCAAGGTGCCTAGATTATTTTAAAACTTTCTTTAAGTGAGATTACTAATCCATTTGGTCATATTACTAATCCTAATCATAAAATCACTATTCATAATTTACTATTCATCAAAAATCAAGTTGATCTTATTAGACTCTAAATTTAGTACTGAACATAATTGCAGAAGACCATTTTTTGAAAATCATTACACATTTTTAATTATTTAGGGTTTACATAAACATATTTAAAATATCCTTTTTCTAAAATTCATCAAAAATATGCATACTATATTTATCCGGTCATTTCAAAATTCATAAACTTCATCATAAGAAGAAATCCCAATTTTTATTTAAAACAAGGATTACACAAGGTAGTTACGGTCTCGTTACATAACCCCTTATAATACCAGCATAGGACCTAAGAGTAAGGTGTGCTAGGGTGATAGAAGCTTGGGGCGGCTCAGTCAACATTGCCCGAGTAGTAATTTCTATCAGTTTGAACTTCTCACGAAGGCGATTTCGTTCCAGCTTCACATGATGAAGTTCGGCTTGGATTTGATCCAGAGCAAAGCCCAGTGGTGCTACCTCCTTCCCAAGCTCTGTTAGATGGGCTTCGATCGGTCCAAGACTACTAGGTGAGGCCATCGAATCTTCTTTCTATAATAATTAACCAAGATTACTTATATTTAGAGACAATAATCAAAACATTTTGTTCACAGCGGTCATGTTGACCGATGGTTATATAATAGTCAAAACCCACTGATCTCATTTTAATTATAATCATGTTTATCAAATAAAACATTTTTGTTGAGTATAACAATAACACATAAAATTAGGAAACAAAATTTATTTAAAAATTTCGGGTCGTTACAATCTTCCCCCCTTAAGAAATTGCGTCCTCGCAATTTTAAAATTGGGTTTTGAAATTTCATTGAAAGTCCCACATCGGAAAAGGAGTCAGTAAAACTATTACATTAAAATAAAGAAAGGTAAGTACAATGGTCACCCGAGTTAACCCACACTAGGGTTCCATGTAGGAAAACATGGACATGGAGGAAAAAACAAAGGGTCAAGTTCTGAGGGAGAGTGATAGAGAACATGATTAGGAGAAAGTTAACCATGAGAAAATCCCAAACTTATGATGTGTGTAAACGGTCTTTGATTACCTAGTAGGAAACGTAAACCAACAACATTTTTGTTTTACGTTTCTTTTCATAATTTTGAGGATTTCATTTACTACATAGAACAAAAACATAAGAAAATATACCTACCTTCAAGTAGAGTTTCATCCTTTAACAAGTCCCTACCAACACTAATCTTTTCTCCAAATGATGAGAATTCAAAAACACTTGGTCTCATAAAAGCACAAGAATCATCTTCTATAGAATCACATAATCTACAAAAGATTAACTATCTATTTGTTCTATCTTTAAACATTATCCCAAAAACAGAAAGGTTAAGCTAAAACAACTCTTCAAAAAGAAAGAATCTCATAGGAATGGAAACTACTTTTAAATCATCAAAGTTCCATGGTACTACCCAAAGTTCATCATAGACCATTCCATAAATAATGGTCCTTAAAATTCCTCAAAACAAACCAAACTAAGATTGAAACCCAAATACAATAAGTATTTGATAAAATAGTCTTCCAAAACAACTTCATTGTTCATCTCCAGACAACATCAACCACTCCTAACATCTTATAAAAAGTAGCTAACCTAAACATATTTTACCCAAGATAGGTTAGTCATTCCCATAAGTAACCTAAATTACTATAAGTTCACCTTAAATTCATCGATTCTTCAAAATATAAGTCAACCTTACTCCTCAATGAAAATACCGTAGTAATCTATTTACCTCAATCAAATATGGTTCCCAAAATAATGAACGTCTTCCAAAATAATAATCATATTTTAATCCCCTAATCATCCCTTCATATTAATACGAAAATCGTCGCATTCCTATCACATTGGTTGTCGGAACATGTTCTTCCATTTCCCACCATTAACTAAGAAGAGAAAGCATAATTAGGGGCTTAAGTACTTAGCTAATAATCATGAAAAGGAACTGAAAGAATATAAGGATAACTTGTATATGAAAGGTATACCCTAACTTGTGATCTCCTAGGTTCCCATCTAGGTTATGAATGATCATATATTCTTATGTGAACCTTTATTTTATTTTATCTTTGTTCCTTTAACAATGGTTCATACCAAGCTTATGAATTTACCAAAGCATATCCCCCGGGAGTATCGTAACCAAGAGTGCAGCAAGGCCCGTTGTCGTGTACCAGTTCCCGTTTGAGTCTAGCTCAAAGCGGTGTTTTCGGGTTTTACCCCTATATACATCTGTGCCGGAGCCACCTCTACCTGCTCGTATCCAGACAGGGATGTATTTGCTTGGCAACCCCTTACTCAATACTCACCAAAATACCAGGAAGATTTCCTATATTAAACTTTTCTATAGGGTTCCTCCTAGAGTTTTCATATCCTAATTTCCACAAATAACTAAACCATCCTTTGATACCAACTATAGCATCCCGTCTTTTTATAACATAACTTTTCATTCCATTACACGGAACTGAGGATCTTTAAGGTTTAGTGTCTTGGAAACAAGGAACATAAAACATGAAACAAAAAAAACATTCTTCTTAAACACTTGAAAGGCTTCTCCTCATGTTCACCCTAGGCTCATTACTTCATCTCATAACCTGGGGACATACATCAAAAGGAAGGGTGAGCAGAAGGCCCAGCAAGGGAAACAAGTGAAACATTTTACATATGAACTTGAGATACATCAATAAAGTCATGAAAAGAACTTTAATGCATGAAAATGAAATCATGAGGCATATCATAATAAAAATAAAACTTTTTCATAACTTGAAGATGTGGCTACATCATTTAACATAGACAATCATGAACATATCACCAAGGTCCATCCCCAAGGTGTCATTTTAAAATTACCAAGGTTATTCACCAAGGTATCGTGAAAATTGTAATCTCTAGTGGTTACATCATTACCCAATGCATTGGAGCGCTATCAGGGCGCACCCTTAAATTGCCTTTATTATCATGTGAGCCACATATATCATCATCAAACATTTCATAAATAACCCATATAGCATAAAGGAAATGGGTTTCATTTCATAATCATAACTTTTTAAAAACTGCTTTAAAGACATGATCTTTATATCACTTTAAAACCCACAGAAAAGGAAGGTGGGTCTCATGTATGTAAATCCCAGAATTTAAAATAGAACATTTTGGTATATATGTGAATACCCCTTTAGAAGAATGAGCTTTGAGTATTCACTCAATAATGTAAAAGAACTTTAGAAAAAGAGAGAGACATTTTGAGACGGAAATTCTGCAGCATAACGGCTATGTTACGAGGTTTTAGAAGACATTAAAAAGAGAGGGAAAATGGGTCAAACATTCATAAATGACCCATAAAACAGTATATGGACAGAATAAAAAGGATACATGATCATGGTAATGAAATTTCAAGGACATACCATTTGAAATGAAAAACATGGAAGGAAGACAAAAATTAGATTTCTCTTATGAAAGTTCGGCAGCCCAACGGCATTACTTAAACTTCAACAAAAATGATTTGAAAAGATCAAAGAGGGTCTCTCATCATGTGAACATAAGAGTTCAGTATGATAAATATATATACAATGCCCCAACATAATTAAAAAGGAGCTTGAAAGATTTGACATGAAAGTAGAACTTCAAAACGAGAAGGGCGAAGAACCACTTAAAAATTCGGCAGCCTAACGGCGCCACTTAAAACATCAAAATACTGAATTGAAGATATCAAATGGGGTCTCTCATCATATGAACATAAGAGTCCAGTATGATATATATAGAGATCATACCCCAATATAACAAAAAGTAACTTGAAATAATTGACATGAAAGTAGAACTTCAAAACGAGAAGGGTGAAGAACCACTTAAAAATTCGGCAGCCTAACGGCGCCACTAAAAACATCAAAATACTGAATTGAAGCGATCAAATTGGGTCTCTCATCATATGAACATAAGAGTCCAGTATGATATATATAGAGATCATACCCAAATATAACAAAAAGGAACTTGAAATAATTGACATGAAAGTAGAACTTCAAAATGAGAAGGGTGAAGAACCACTTAAAAATTCGGCAGCCTAACGGCGCCACTAAAAACATCAAAATACTGAATTGAAGCGATCAAATGGGGTCTCTCATCATATGAACATAAGAGTCCAGTATGATATATATAGAGATCATACCCCAATATAACAAAAAGGAACTTGAAATAATTGACATGAAAGTAGAACTTCAAAATGAGAAGGGTGAAGAACCACTTAAAAATTCGGCAGCCTAACGGCGCCACTTAAAACTTCAAAATACTGAATTGAAGCGATCAAATGGGGTCTCTCATCATAAGATCATAAAAGATCAGTATGATAATTTATAGATCATACCCCAACAAAATAAAAAGGAACATGAAAGACTTGAATGAAAATAGAACTTGAAAACGAGGAAGGTGAAAGAATCCCTTAAAAATTCGGCAGCCTAACGGCGCCACTTAAACATTCTTAAAACGAATTGATGAGAGCAAGGGGGGGTCTCTCATCATATGAACATGAAATAGGCAGTAGGATGAATATAAAAGAACATCCTCCAACATAAGAACATGGAGTATAAAAGAAAAGACATAAAAGAGATTACTTGAAAATAAAGAGAGAGGTCGGATCCCTTACCTTAAAATGTAACTCTTAAACCTCAAAGGTTGGGACCATGAGGGCTTGGGGGCACCTTGGGAGGACTCCTTGGGAGGTAATGAGACCATAAATTCGTTGGGAATGAGTGGGGAGTCGAATGGATGAGAGGAGGGCTTGGTATTTATAGGGAAAGTGAGGGGACAAGGCATTAATGGCCAAGGGACACCTCACATGTGCTTTTCTCAAACCCATGTGCTCTCCCTTGTCATTTATCATGGATTTAGGCCACATGGGGCCCCCAAAACAATAATTCATCACCCTTGGCCGGCCAACCCTCAAAAGATCTCATGACATCATCATGACACCATTATGATGTCATTAAACATACCGAAACCCTAAAACTGTATTTTTACTATTCACTGAAAATTCAACTTTCTCAGAAAAATCCCAAAATTTCACATTAACCAAATATCAATGCTCTGATTTCAAAAATGAAATCCATTTTATAAAAATAATTTTCTAAATATTTTTAATTTAATTTTTAAATAAAAACACTATTCATCGAAAATTCATTTTTTTCAGAAAAAACCCCAAAAATTACCATAACATAATATCGATGCTCTGAGTTCAAAAATAAAGTCATTTTTATAAAAATAATTTTCTAATTATTTTTAATTAAATTTTTAATTAAAAAAACACTATTCACCCGAAAAAACTAATACTTGAATAATAATTAATGAAACCGTTATTTAACTATTTTATTGAATCACATTACTTAATCAAGGTGCCTAGATTATTTTAAAACTTTCTTTAAGTGAGATTACTAATCCATTTGGTCATATTACTAATCCTAATCATAAAATCACTATTCATAATTTACTATTCATCAAAAATCAAGTTGATCTTATTAGACTCTAAATTTAGTACTGAACATAATTGCAGAAGACCATTTTTTGAAAATCATTACACATTTTTAATTATTTAGGGTTTACATAAACATATTTAAAATATCCTTTTTCTAAAATTCATCAAAAATATGCATACTATATTTATCCGGTCATTTCAAAATTCATAAACTTCATCATAAGAAGAAATCCCAATTTTTATTTAAAACAAGGATTACACAAGGTAGTTACGGTCTCGTTACATAACCCCTTATAATACCAGCATAGGACCTAAGAGTAAGGTGTGCTAGGGTGATAGAAGCTTGGGGCGGCTCAGTCAACATTGCCCGAGTAGTAATTTCTATCAGTTTGAACTTCTCACGAAGGCGATTTCGTTCCAGCTTCACATGATGAAGTTCGGCTTGGATTTGATCCAGAGCAAAGCCCAGTGGTGCTACCTCCTTCCCAAGCTCTGTTAGATGGGCTTCGATCGGTCCAAGACTACTAGGTGAGGCCATCGAATCTTCTTTCTATAATAATTAACCAAGATTACTTATATTTAGAGACAATAATCAAAACATTTTGTTCACAGCGGTCATGTTGACCGATGGTTATATAATAGTCAAAACCCACTGATCTCATTTTAATTATAATCATGTTTATCAAATAAAACATTTTTGTTGAGTATAACAATAACACATAAAATTAGGAAACAAAATTTATTTAAAAATTTCGGGTCGTTACAATTTTGGATGGGGTGACACCATGGGGTGTCTTATATATCTAAATTCAATTTATTGGACTTTGAAATTCATTTGATGGACTCTGTTATGATTCCCTTATGGTGGTAGTGTTACTTGTGGTTAAGTTGTGTTCTATAGAGGCTGATAGAAGTTTATGGAAGTGGTATTGGCCTCAGGTTATGATTTTTATAGAGGATCCCTTCACAGGGTTTCTTATTCTTATTATAGTTCCTAGGACCATTAAGGTTTCCTCATGAGTTGTTGACCTTGGGAGGTTCAGTACTGGATTCAATGTTGTTGATGATGAGTTAGGGTGCTAAGACAACCCTTGATGTTGGGTTTTATGGTGTAGATCTATTTGAGGATATTTCTATCTAGGTTATCAATGTGATACGAGATCTTTAGGATTTATGAGACTAGAATTAAACCTAAGTTTTTAATGGAATATATCCTTAGTTGGATTATTGGTGTTATGAAGGTATAGGGATCTAATTGATAATCTAGATGAGGGTATCCCCCTTCCCTCCAGTTTAGTAGTTCTCCCTTACTAAAATGTTAACACCCGTGGATGCTTAGATTCCAAAACATATTATTATTCCATTGGATGATATTTTTCTCTTATAATTATTGGATATACCATTCAAAATTAGAGGACTTTTGAGACTTTGAAGGGTTTTTGGGGTGTCTCTAGAGTTCTAACCACTAGTTCAAATCATGCAATTTGAGTTATAGTTTCCAGTAGAGGTTTTTTTGGTCAATATGGATTCTTAATATGATATCCAAGGCTTTGGATGTTGGTTATATTGGTGTGTTAGACAACTTATATATCCTTGGGATTTGGTGGATGCACTGGATCTTCTATGGCTGGGTGAGCCTTCTACACTTGGACTTCTAACTTTAGCTCAATTAGGGTAGAAAAATCTCTAGTGGCACCTTAGAACCTGATTATTTTTTGTGTTATTTTATTTTATATGTTTTTTTATTTTCTTTTATCATTTTTACTACTTTGATTTATTTATTTTTTTCTAGTTATTATTTGACTAGGCTAGGTATATCAAATGTGCATGCATTTTCTTATGACAGGAGATTATAGGTTCACCATTGGGGTGGCCTATTGAGAATTATTTATCACCCCATTTATATGAACTTTGGTTTGAATAAAGACCCTTATTTATAATTTCATATTTATCATAGGATACACCATCTATAGGGCCCAGTCCAAGTGTTTCATGATTGTGTAGTACCACTCATGTGGTGTTTACTGATCGATCTGAAGCAATTCAAACATTGAATATACTGAGTATGTGGTTTATCTTGGGGTATATAGTAGATCCTTTGTATTTTTATTTTATAAATTCATTATTTATATGTAGATAGACTTGTGGGTGATCAGTTTATGTTTATATCATGATTGTGAGTCTTTATACTACATTTCATTTGTTATAGTGTACTTTTTTTAGTTATTTATTTATGGATACTATGATTTTATGGATTTGTATGTGCTTTTTTATTTTACAAATTTATTTCACTCTTATGTGAGGTCATTATCTCTCCATTTTATCCATTTATTCCCTTACTGCTAGTAGGACACCTATGTCATATGGGGGCCTTTATTGACCCCTTTTAGAAAGATATATCCAATAAAGAGTTAGGTAAACCTTGGACATTTCATGAAAAAATGGTATCAAGTCCGGTGTTGGGAGAAAATCCCTCTCATTATTTTTGTTTTTTTTTTAAAAAAAATCAGTTAACAATATTCCAATAGGTTTTTTGTAAAATAATGTGTTTTAAGGTGTCATAATTTCAAAGTGATTGTCAAATTTTTTGGTATGTAATTTTGAAGTAAATTTTGTGTAAAATGGAGGATTCCTATATAGAAAGTTCATGCACCACATAATTGTTATATGAAACCAAAAAATAGGTATATATCCATGAATAATAGTTTCACTATCCAAACCACATATTGGGGATTCTACATGATGAATCATATCCTAAAGGGATTTAGTTCAATTTCATGATTAGTCGGATTTTCAAGTTTCATTTCCTATATAAGGACCACTACACTTCATTAGAGGGAGTGAAATATTCATAGTAAAATATTTCCACCAGATGCAATTCAGGTAAGTCTAAAATAGTTTGTAAATAATATGTTATGAAGGAATTTTTTCTATAAAGTATTGGTGTTCATGAAGTGGGTTTAAATCATGAAAGAGTAATTTTCATGAAGTACATTTATCTTGCAAAGGATAACTTCACAAATTGTACAATAAATCTTCTAAGTAACTTTTCTACGAAGTGAAGGAGGCTTGAAAAGTATAGGCTAGTCCACATACAAATCTTATGTATTTCATATTCTTCCAGAAAAACAAGTTTGGGGAAGGAGTATAACAGTTAACTAAAGTATTTTATACAAAGAAAATGTTATGTGGTAAACTTTATTTCACCTCTAAGGTTAAAACAAAGCTTCCTAGAAAAACACCCATATGTGTGAACAAAATATGAGGTGATTTAGATCAATGAAAGAATATATAGGAGGATTAGTGTACATGCTTCATTAAAGATAGTAGTGATATTTAAAAGTGTTCATGGTTATAAACATGGAGCGTGTGTGACTTTTCTCTCAACTTTGTAATTGTAGTGTGCTATAGTGGAAATAGTACATTAGAACACTACTATTGTATACTCCATGGACTAAACTAGTAAAGTGTGAACCAATTAAAATTTTTGTGTCTTGTGCATATTTTAATTTTAATTCATACATTGATATGCGTAGGGGAGATAAAATAGTTTCTCTTAATGATGAAACATTATCCAAAGGGGGTGAGTGTTATAATCATTCATACCCAGATTCACCCCCCAGGGTATTTAACCATGTGGAGGAAATATCCAAGTTCTTTTTATTTTTATTATTATTTCTGGGGAAGGTATAAAGGTGGTCTAGGAATTTTTTGGAGCCTATGATTCATATCAAACTAGTGTTTGGAGAACACCTTTTTTGATAAGAAGTCCAAGTTATCATAGAGTGAGATTTCTATTCATGGTTTTCTTTGTTATGTTTATATTATTTCACCTTGGGTAATGTATTTAGATTTTTAGAATTGATAATTTATTATGGTTTTTAGATCTGGGCATGATGTTAAGAAGCCTATGTACATACATAATTCTAGGCACATCAAATTCAAATATCTTGTACCTATATGTGTTTTATTTTAATGATGATGAAGGTTAGGTTGTCTAAAATTTCAACAACCTACATAGTATTGTCTTATATAGATTCTTGGTGGAATTCTACCCAACTAAACCACATTTATTTTTCCTCTGATAAAAAAAACCATGTGGATCTTATGGTGATTTGTTCTATACTTTTGGAAATGTAGTCCCATTGATGTGGGTGGTGTGGAGATCCTAGAGGTTCGATACATGATTTGGATGCCCTGGTGATGGTGGGGTGGCTCAATGAGGTAAAATATACCTAAGAGGTGTTTGGATTGAGCTTTATTTTTCCTAAGGTTTTGGTTTCCCTAAGATGTTATGTGGTTAGGCATGAGTTTTCCTAGGTATTAAAATATGGAGAACTGATATTACTCATGGTTTCATGGTTGGGTTGAGAGGGAAATTTTGGTTGGATGTATAGAACTGTTGGTTATAGTTGTGCATCTGGTGTAATGATGGGAGCATGGCTTGGTTATTTTGGTTTTGTAATAGTGATTGAGTGGTAGGTTTTCATGTGGTTATAATTGGTTTGGGTATCAATAGACATTTTATTTAATAGTATCATTGAGGGTACTCTAGCTTATTGGAATTGGCCTTCATGAAGAGCATAGTTAGTGGTTTAGGCATGTTAGACTAGGTTAGTTGGGGGCATGGATCATGTCAGTGTAATTCTGTTTGTGCATTTTGGATACATGGAAGTGTGTGGCTATTAGGATTAGTTTAATTTTTTTGGGTCTTGGGAGAACCAGAGTGGTGTAGCTATGTTGGACCTATTGAGGTCAGTGCTCAAGGAGTGGTGTAAGTGAATCCATATGGTGGGGAGGTCACTATTTGACATTCAGATCCATAATCCTTATTTTAAGTGGGTTATAGAGCATATAGTGTGTAATTCCTAGTTATCTAGGAATGGGAGAAGTTTTTTTTTCATTTGGTTCTTGGGTGTGAGTGAGTCAGCCACATCCAGGCACTATGTTTGGTAGTGACTGGAGTATGGGTCTTGGGAGTTGATGTTTATTTTTGTAATATTGATAAGGATAAACATTTAGTATGGATCATTTTGTTAGTCATAGTAGAATGAAATTCATGTTGGAAAGGATGTGGGTGTGCCAGTGCTTGGTGTGGGAGCATGTCGGCTGATTAACAACAGAGGCTTCTTGGGGTGATAAATGTTATAGAGGGAAGTTTATATTGAACCATATCATTTTTTTGATAAAATCATTAGATATTTAAACTTTTTTTCCTTAAATGGCAATTTATCCTATAAACTGGTCTATGGACAATTTTAATATTATGTCATTAGTCCTATAATATTGTGTTTACCCTAGGGTAGGTGTTTAGTGGAATTCAAAGTCGTTCGTATTTTCACTGAATATTTAATATTTATTTAATTAAATATTAAACATTAATTCATTTTTTAATGGTGATATCTTCTAAAATGTGCCTCAAATGGGAATTTCAACTTTGTTGTTGAATACAAAATAGGTAATCTTTTCTAGGTGAGGTGTAAACATGTGTTAGGTGTTGGCCCCGGGCTTGAGCCCCATTTCCTTTTTCTTTTTTTTTTCCTTTATTTTATTTTTAAATTTTTCCATATTTCACCTTTTTCATATTGATTATTCAGTATCCCCCTACACTAGTGGGTGTAATGTGTCCTAGATAGAAGAGGGAGGATAGATAGTGGATCATCATCTAGGGAATCTGATTAGATAGAAATCATGGTCCAACAGCTTCAAGTAATGGATCAAGTGATGAGATTATGCATTTTCACCATGAAGAATAATTTATTTATTTTTAATCATAGATTCACATTTTTTAATTTTTTTTATTCCTTTTATGAGTTTTCGGGGACCCCTTGGGGGTGATCTGGAGTGTTTTGGGGATAAATCAGGGGTTTTGAGGTGTTTGTAGAGTTTTTTTAGGAAATCCAAATCACAAAATGTGTGATTCAGGAACACAAGTCGAGTTTCTTTTTTTAGTGAAGGTTATATGGAGAGGACTACATGGTGTGTAGTCCTTGTTACATTACATGTATGGGTGACTTGAGGTGTGGTTTGGTATTAGGCTAAATACCTCGTGTTGGGGTGCATGACTGTGTAGACGGCCAGACCCCCGTGCGTGGTACCTGGCCATAGGTTATGTGGGGTACTTGTTCAGACCTCAAGTGATGTATATGTATAGATTCCTCATGTAGTATATACAACATGGTTGTTCGGTATATGATTTTTAGTCTATGAAAGTGCATGTTGGATTGGTAGAGGTATATTTCTGGGGAAAATGGTTGGGGTACACATCTTTTACATGAGGTTCACATTGTATACTCTCCCTTTATATGTGTTTTACATAGTTTCTATACCTTCAGTTATAATTGGACATGTAATTTGTCCATTATAAATTATTTATATTTTTGACATAATAGTGATGATCTCATGGTGTTTAGAGGTCATTGGAAAGTTGTTTTGGGTTGGATTAGGTTGAGTGAGAAGTATTACCCTAAGGTTTTGGATTGACAGTTCTTCTTGAGTCATGGTGTAAAACCTAGTTTATGTTCATGAGCTCATGGCCTCCATGGATTGAAAATTATAATGGGTTTATTGTAAATTTTTTATATGATTACTTAAAGGTGGGATTGAGTATCTTCTTGGATAGGTTTTTTTAGTTCGATTACTCTAGGATTAATTCACATAGATCCTTTAGCCTAGGGGTAATAGGGGATTGTTTAGTGTTGTTGGATTCCATTTAGTGGAGTTTTATATGGTTATGAGGTACTCTTTTAGGATTACCTTGTATTAATAGTGTTTCTTGGGGTTAGGTTGTAATGCACCAGATCCAGATGCCACTTAATAGTACTCTGAGCCCAATTAAGCACATCTCCCCAAATGTGAGAGGATACCAACTAGTAGTGAGGGCCTAGGTGAGTTAGTTGGGAGACTATTCCCTCATTACCAGAGTGTATCATATTGTAAATATCATAAAAGTATAAAAATTAGTAATACGATCAGATAGTAGAAGGAAACTATAGAAGACTGATATAAATAATGCTAGAAGACATCCCATATACATAATTATTTTATATGTCACATGTTTCTATAAAATATCCAAAGAAGGAATAAAAGTAAGATGTATAATATAGATAAAAAAAGGTATAAAAAGAATCCAAAAGTATCCCAATAGCATCACAAGCCTCAGCTTGGTCTCATTCTCTTCTGCTCTTAATAGAGAACCAAGTACCCGTTGGAGGGTGTTTTCCATTATCATTACCTAAAATCATATAATATGTTTGGGTCCAAAAATTTGAACCAAATATGGTGTGATATATAATTCTATTAGGAAACCACCCAAGGTTTATTCCAATCAGTCAGTGAATATATATGATAGGAAATGTGCAATAAGAAAAGTAATAGTCAAGGAAGTACTCAAAATTAAACATCCTACATGCATTGGTTTCCATTAACATTTTATTCATATTCATTAAAAAATTAAATTATATTGAATGTATAATTCTTGAGATCTATTTCAAGCTTGACATCTCTTTTTTAATAGTAAGCACAATAGATACCTCATAAGGTCATCTTTACAAAACAAGTCAAGATCGAATCCAAGATTATTATTTGGCTTGGAATACACATCATAATAATCATTTCATTATTAATTAAATTCAGAACCTGATCCCATACTTGAGATTCCTAAGTTAGAATTCAAGTATCAATCTAGGTGACATATCAACCAACACCCTACAAGCCCATCCCTGTAGAACCTCTTAGGAACCCAGTATCGCTCTATGTGAGGTATCAAGTCCCAGCCAATCGAGTCCATCCTTGGTCCTTCACATGAAATCCTGAGTATCACCCTTGGCATAAATAGTCAAATTCCATTTGATTATGTCCATTTAATTCTCATAATAATCCATGTATCACTCATCATATAATTCTAGACTCAATGATTCCATCAATGGTATCCCTCAATAGATCCATGTATCACCCATGGCTTAATCAAGGTTCAAGGAAATGAGTTCATCCGTTGAATTATAATGTGAATCCATGTATCGCTCAAGGAATATATGTCTATAGAAACAAGATTATATCCATGGAATTCTAATCTTGAATCCATGTATCACCCTTTCCTATTAATCTTATAATAAATTCAATTCCATTTAATCATTCCATTTAACATACCAAGTTCAAAACCCAAGGCATTCATTACAACTCACCTCAAAAGGGTGACTCATGAAAGGAACAACCTCCAAGGATTTCCCTTTACTTACTCCCATGGGAATAAAATGATAAAAATATACCCATGATTAATCAATGCATTATATATCACGGTATCAACATAAACCACATGGAAGTTTTCATATACAAGCCATCACATGCAAAAAGAAGCCATCAGATGGCACAAACTCCCTTTAGCTCACATGGGCTTATAAATTCAAGGGCCATTCAAATACCCGCATGTCCATTTTTAATATAACAAGCCTAACAGGCCTATAGATCTATCACATTGCTTATCTATCATATATCTCACATGAGAAAATCAATAATTAAATTAATTCAAGCTAATTGTATAATTCATGGCGTAGCCTCTACTTTACTCACATGGGAAAGGAAAACATACTTTAAACAAAAAAAAAGGAATATATGAATCAAGGGGAAAGTAATCCTTCTCATACCCTTAAATAAATTCAATTACATTTAAACAACATTGTAATTCCAATTATAACCAATTCCACTTTTAAAAACCCATGAAAAGGTTAAAGGAATGCCTCAAGGGGTGTCCAAAGCATAAAGACATAAAAGGTACATTCAAGGAAACTCACCCATGGGGTGGTTCTTGTTTACGGTATATGACATGTAACATGAATTAGCAGGCTTATTCAATTACCCAAAACATGACTGGAAAAAATAGGGTTCAATTTCATTTTAGGCGATAGCCGAAAATTGGGCACGTGGCACAACTACATATATAAATTGATCAACATTAAGAGAAAGTTATAAGACCACATACCTTAGGTTTTTTATAGATAGCCCATCCATTTTTAGGTTCTAATTCAATATAAATTTGGATAAATCTTTTTAATGGATGAATAATAAGAAATTAGGGCATATGATCCTAAATTCAAATAGTGCAATTGATATCCAGAATAATCAACAATGTCTAAAAATGAATTAAGGACTTATCATTATGGATATAATGATACAAACCATATTTGAATTAGAGTCCATATGGAGGTTTTATTGGAATTCCTATTTTCAGCTCAAAGGAGAGCTCCCACGATTTCCTTTTTTTGTTAAACAAATAAAAGAGAAATGTGTTTTAAGTTATAAAACATTTCATGGGAAAATCATCATTTTACCCAAAATTATGGGTCGCATGGTTTAGGTCCACAGTTTTTCAAACTGTGTGTCAATCATGCATGAATTCGTATAGGCCAAGGGTAACTAGCATGGTTTACCCACACAGTTTAAAACCCATCTGCAAACCATGTGAAGAGCCTCTTTCAAGTTCTGTAAAACTGCATAATTGGTTGTGCGGTCGTGCAGCTCCTCCTGCATGGTTTCCCCAAACCATGTGGCATGTGGGCCCCAATTGGCTATCCTTGACTGGTTTATACAAACCATGTGGCCAACCCTACATGATTTATACTAACCATGAACTAGGCAAAAAACACCCCAAAACTTGGGTTCTGGGCTCCAAACAAGCCCCAGACACCCCCAATCCCTCTATGACCTCAAAAACCATCCACATTATACCATATTTAAGAAATTAAATATAGAATTTATTGAAAATAATGAATCCATACCTCAAAGAAGAACCAAGTTCTTACAAACTTCCCCCTTTAAAGCAATTCGTCCCTAAATTTCCCTTCCAAGGGTGGTGAAGCATGTTCTAAGAACAACTCCATCCATGGAAATTGTAAATCAGCCCACTCTATAAGGTCTTGTCCTACACTTGGTCATGATACCATAGAACCCATACTAAAGGAACAAATTTTACTTGGAGAAAATTCATTATATGATCCAAAATACATATAGTATTATCCTAGAAAGAAGTATCTATCTGTAACTCAACTTCCTCAAGATGAAAGGCATGAGACAGGTCTGAATAGTAGGTTCGTAGCTGAGAAACATGGAAGATGTCATGTATAGACTGATACCTATAAGGTAACTGCATTCGATAGGCTATCTACCCAACTCTCTCTAGAATCCCGAATGGACTGACATACCATAATGAAAGCTTACCCTGTATTCTGATCCACTTGTGTCCCAACCTCAATAAAACCAGAAAAAAAAAATTTGATCCCCAAACTTGAACTCTATAGGTTATCTACGTAGATTGGAATAAGATTTTTTATGAGACTTTGTAATAGACATCTATTTTTTAATCAACTTCACCTACTCAGTGGTCTCCTGGATAATACGAGGTCCCATTATAGATGCCTCTCATACCTCTAGCCAACATAGGGGTGATCAAAATGTCCTATCGTACAAAGCTTCATGTAGTGCCATATGAATAGTATATTTAAAGATATTTTGTTAGGTAAACACAACTATTGGTATATTCCTCTCCCCAAATCCCCCAAAATCTAAGATGCATACTCGCAACATGTCCTCAAGCACTTGAATTGTGCGCTCTAACTTTCCATCTATCTGGGGTAGGTATGTCATTATCAAAAGCACCTATGTACCCAATTACCTCTATATCCATTGAAATAATTGAGAAGTACAATAGGAATCTTTATCTGAAATAATATTATTAGGTACCCCATGTATTTGTACAATCTCATGGATATACAACCTCCCAATCTCATCAACACTGAAAGTTTCCTTGATTGGTAGGAAATGGGGAATCTTTGTGGGTCTATAAACAAAAAAAAACATATGACATCCTTAACTTGATGTGACATTGATAAACCCATAATGAAATACATCATGATTTCATTCCATTTAGACTCAAGAATGGGTAGATGCTATAAAATTTCAGTTGGTTGCTGGTGTTCCTCCTTCACCTGCTGATAGGTGGAACACCTCATGAAAAACCAACTACATCTCTTTTCATACCTAGCTGCCAATATTATCAATGAAAATCCTAAGACATCATGGTGAAACCAGGATGAACTTCCTAATATGAAGCATGAAAATCCCACATAATCTCCTTTCACATGTCTGAAGAAACCCACACACATCCATTTACTCACAGGCTCACATCATTGCCTATGGTCCATCTAGGAGGAGGGTCCTCCCCTTCCACACTCTTCCATAGAACTAGGAATTTGGAACCTGATAGCTTAATTATCCTTAATCTATCTAATAGTGTTTATTTCACACCTAAGGATGAATGAAAAGTATTCCCCTGACTATCATCCACCTCCAAGTGCAACTTAGATAAAAAAAATACATAAGGTTCCACTTGCTATTGGCCTACTGAACTTCTTATATATGGGTCCTATTGTTTAGGGAATTGGCCACTTCATTGACTTTACCAAGCACATAAGAAATCTTGATGTCAAAATACTGAAGGTATTTCACCCACCTTCACCACCTTAGGTTTAGATCATGTTTTGTAAATATATACTTAAGGATTTTGTGATCCGTGAACACCAAAAAAGGCTCTTTCAGTAAGTAATGTCTCCAACAGCGTAATGTGTGAAAAACTGCGGCTAAATCGAGATCATGTGTTGAGAAATTCCTCTCATGTGGCCTTATCTACCAAGACATGTATTCCACAATTATATCACCTTACATAAGAACTTCCCCTACCCCAATACCTAATGCATCAGAGTACACAGTGTAACTCTTATCTATCTCTGGAAAAATTAGTATCAACACTGAAGACAATCTCCCTTTAAACTAATGAAAGGTCATATCATAAAAAATTGACCATACATAATTCACACCCATCTTATTCAAGCCTATAAATGGAACTATTAAGCATGAGAATTCCTATATGAAATTTCTGTAGTAACCAGAAAACCCTATAAAACTCCACCCTCAAAGAAGTTCTTGGGTTTTTCTTAAGAAACTATAGCTCTCACCTTCTCTAGATCCACTAATACTCCTATATATAAGATTATGTGACCCAGGAAGTGAATTTAATCCATCCAAAAGTGGATATTTGTGAGCTTATCATATAATTGGTTCTTTCTTAGTGTATTCAAAATGATCTCAAGATGTTTGGCATGGTCATGCTGATTATGAGAATACACCAAGATATTATCCATGAAAACCACAAAAAATGAATTGAGGTATGGATGGAACACTTGGTTCATCAGTTCCATGAAGACCATTGGTATGTTCATGAGACTGAATATCATAACCAAATACTCATATAGATAGTACCTTATCTAGAAGGATGTTCGAGGTATTTCTGATGTTCTAACATGCATCTGATGGTAACTAGATCTCAAATAAATATTTGGGAAGACCCAAGATCATTAGAGTTATTCAATGAGATCATAAATCTGTGGTAGTGGATACCGGTTCTTAACTATCAACTGGTTCAACTTTCGGTAATCCACACATAGCCTAAGGGTACCATCTGCCTTTTTTGAAAAAATGACCAGCGAACCCCATGGAGAAGTATTGGGTCAGATGTAACCCTTTGCCACTAAATCCTATAGCTTCCTCTTGATCTCTTCCAACTCCTTCATAGTCATAATATAAGGAGGAATGGACACTAGTGCAACTCTTATCACTAGATTGATAGAGAACCCTACCTCTCTCACCAGAGGTAATCTTAAAAATTCATCAAGGAAAATGTCCATGAAACGATCAGCCACTAGAGGAAAATAAGGCTAGAATATCCCTTGATCATCCATATATAAGATCACAATATGGGATGTCATCCTGCCCACCCCATGATTCCTAAGTCCAACTCAGCTCTCCTGGAAATCCCATTCACCTTTGTAAAAAACTCTCCACCCTAAAGTGATGAAAATATCACCCTATGGTGATAGAAATCTACAAAATCATAAATGTCACCAAACAGTATATTGATAATGACATAAAATCATATCATCCCGAGGATGTAAAGGTCCCATATGAAGTGACACAACCAAACTTGAGGGGTAAATCTCTGCATTTATGCACACCTTTCGTTATAATACCTAACAGAGTGTCTAGAATCACAACACCATCAGAAGTATAAACATAGATCCCAAGGCTATCTACAATAGGAATAGATATAAAACTATATAAATCCCCTGTATCAAATAAAAAAGAACCAAAAATGGAGGCTACTATAATAGTACCTCTAATATTATAAGGTCATGACTCTTGATCCTAATGATTTTTTTGCACTACAAATGACCAGCTTGTACAGAGGCTCTGTGACACTGCCTAGCTACCCTAACATAATCCACCCAATTGTCATTGTGAACCTGGGGTCTGGATACCAGGGCCACGACCACCACCACGACCGGATCGTCCAGTTGTACTCTACCTCCCTTCCGAGTGAGAAGTTTTTGACCCTACTCATGAACATGGAGTCAGTGCAAACCCTCTCTCATTGGATTCTGGTGGAAACATTCTATAGAAGTGATGTAGGTGGCCCATCTTGTCACAAAATCAGAACTTGATTGGGTCCTTCATACACTACGGTCTCATATGTCATAGAATACCGCACCAGCAACACCTCACCTAGCTACCTAAAGGGATGTTCTAACTACTAATATCACCATATGGAATCTCCATATGACACTTCCTACTACCGATTGATGCATTACCATACCTAGGTGTCAAATTTCCCTAGCTCGCAGCTCTAGATTCCCTCAGGTTATGCTTTGTGATCAGCAACTGACTCACTATCCTAGATATAGTAGTTAGTTGAAAGGAATTTATCTTATATTGGATGTCGTATCTAAGACCATCCTTGAATCACTTGGCTTTTGATAACTCAACACCCATCAGAATAGGTGTGAAGAATTGCAGCTCAATAAAATGGGCTGAGTAGTCCATGACTAATAGCACACCCTACTCCTGATGTAAAAAATCTCAGGCACTATCAGCCCTTAGTGTCTCAGGATAGAATTAGTCATAGAATGCCTTATGAAAATATCTTCATACCATATCCCGATAATAATCTATCTAAGTGATAACATCTCATCATCTCTTGGAATAGTAATGCAACATCTACATAGAGAGATTCAACCTCCTCTTAGGAGGCATATATAAGTACTCAAAGATAGAAAACACGGCCTCTAAACATAATTCTATAGCTATTGGTCTTCCATCCCCTGAAAATGTAGGCACATGATACTACTGAAACTCATGCATCAACTCCTCCATAGTCGGGGTAGGTCACGATGCTCCCTATACGGTCTGTATGAGCTGCATAAAGCTTTCATGGAACCGTGCCTTAGAACCTGCATATGGTATAGAAGTTGGTACCACAAATAGAATAAATAGATGTTCCACTGGTAGCTCATGTCCTACCACCTCCATTGTGTGATCATCACCACCCTCCTGGCATACCACTTGAGGTCAACGTGGTGTCATGGATCTATAATGACAAACACACATCTTGGTTCTAGGTCATTATCAAAGTTCGTAGCTCTAAAGTGTATATATTTATATAGGATAGGTAAAATCCTTCCTCTATAAGAAATCACTCCTCTACCTACCCCATGGGTCAGATCTAGGCATCAAAAAAATGAGAGACACTACCAAAATCCCACTACTAAAGTTGAGTCTGCTAAATTTCTTGATCATAATCCATTTTAGTTTTATTTTTCATCATATTAATTTCTTTTCAAACTGAGCTCACATTCACACTCACTAAATTTAAACTACCTTCATGTTTATCAAATTCACTTTATAAAGTCAATTAACTAGAATTCTGAATTCCAATCCATGGGGGCCCATACTCCCCAAGAATCAAAGATTTGTGTCCACTTATGGAACATCATAACACAATTTACATTAAGGCTAAATCATGTTCTTCCAAATCCTGATCTAATAGGGTTTTTACACCTTAGGGACAAAATATTGGCATCCATATATTCCACACCATAATATATCACAATATACCTAACACAAAAGAAGGCATATATATCACATCACATATCGCAATATCATGAAATCAATAATGTATCCTAAATGTCATGGCATAATACATGGCATGTCAAATCTAGTGGTTGACTATATGATGCATGAGATGGAATACCCACATATCATCATGTTAAAACATAATAAAACCCAAAATCATATCAACAATACCATTATAAATCAATTGCATCACCCAATAGAAGAAATCAATTCAACTGTAATATCCAAAATCCAAAAAACAACAATTCAATTCTATGAAATTTGGATTTTTCCTATACACAGGTTAGCTACACTCAGGCACAGATCATTATCAATTTCTTATTCCTTAATATCCATTTTTATTGTCTTTAAATAGTAAGTCAACCAGAAAATAAGATGCTCTGATACCAATTTATAGTGTCCCAGATCTAGATGTCACTCAACAGTGCTTCGAGCCCGGTTGGCCACATTGCCTCAAGCATATCTCCCCAAATACTAGAGGTTTCCAACTAGATACAAGGGACTAGGTGATTTAGTGGGGAGACTATTACCTCATTATCAGAGTTTATTGAAGTAAAAATATCATAAAATTAGCAAAATAAGTAATATGATCAAATAGAATAAGTAAACAGCGGAAGACTGATATAAATAATGCTCGAAGACATACCATATACAAAATGATGTTACATGTCACATTTTTATATAAAAAATCCAAAATATGAATAAAATATAGAAGTACAATATAGATAAAAATGTAAAAACAAAAAACCAAAATTATCTCAATAGCATTTCAAGCCTCAATATGGTCACATGCTCTCCTTCTCCTAACAGAAAATCAAGTACCTATAGAAGGGAATTTTCCCTTATCATTACCTACAATAATATAATCTATTTTGTTCAAAAAAGGTGACCCAAATAGGGTGTGATATATAATACCAGTAGGAAACCACCCAAGGTATGTGCCAATTAGTCAGTGAATATATATGATAGGTAATGTGCAATAATAAAAATAGTAAGCAAGGAATTACTCAAAAGTAAACATCAAATATACACTGGTTTCCATTTAAATTTAATTCATATTCATTTAAAAATTCAATTATATTGAATTTATAAGTCTCCAAATCTATCTCAATACCAGCATCTCTCGTGTAACTATAAGCACAACAGATGCCTCGGAATACCATATATACAAAACAAGTCAACACCGAATCCAAGATTGTGTTTTGGATTGGCAGACACATCATAATAGTCATTTCATTCTTTATTCAATTTATAACCTGAGCTCGTACTTGAAATTCATAAGTTATAATTCAAATATCAATTCAGTTTCAATATCAACCAACACCCTACAAGACCACCCCTAGTGAACCTATAGGGAACTCGATATCACTTTAGGTGAGGTATATAGTGTTAGCCAATCGAGTCCTTCCTCAATTATTCACACGAAAACCTAAGTATCACCCTTGGAATAAATAGTCAAATTCAATTTGAGTACATCCATGGCAGTCTCATAGGAATACATGTATCACTCAACATATATTTATAGCCTCAATGAGTCTGCCCATGGTATCCCTCAATGGATCCATGTATCACCCATGGCTTAATCAAGGTTCAAGGAAATGAGTCTGTCTGTGGAATTCTAATGGGAATCCACATATCATCCCATGTATATTATTCAATATTCATAAGATTTTATCCATGTCATTATAATCCTGAATCCATGTATCACCCTTTCTTATAAATCTTCTAATCAATTCAATTCCATTTAATCATTCCATTTAACATGCCAATGTCAAAACCCAAGGCATTCAATTTAACTCACCACAAAATTGTGAATCAAGAAAGGACCAATCTCAAAGGCTTGGAATTTAATTTAATCACATGGGAATAACATGATAATGATATTTCTATACTTAATCAATCCATTACATAGAAAGGTCTCAATATAACTCACATAGGCATTTTCATATACAAGGCATTACATGCATAAAGAAGCCATCACAAGGCACAAACTACCTTTATCTCACATGGTCTTAGCAATTCAAGGTTCATTAAAATACTCACATGGACATTTTTAATATAACAATCCAAACAAGCCTATCAAGCTATCACATGGCTTAGTTATCATATATCCCACATTGGAAAATCAACAATTTAAGCAATTTAAGCCAATTGCATAATTTATGGAATGGACGCTATTTTACTAACATGGGTAAGGAAAACATGATTTAAACAACAAAGGAATATATGAGTCAAGTGTAAATCCATCCATCCCATATCCTTAAATAAATTGAATTACAGTTTAGTGGAATTGAAATGAAATTTATAACTAATTCCACTTTTAACAACCCATGAACGGGTTAAAGGAACGCCTCAAGGGGTGTCCAAGGCATAAATCCATAAAAGGTACATTCAAGGAAACTCACCCATGGGTGGTTCTTGTTCAAGGTATATGACTTATAACATACATTAGTAATCATATTCAATTACCTAAAACATGACTAGTAAAAATAGGGTTCAATTTCATTTTAGGAAACACCCATAAATTAGTTGTGTGTCACAATGACATATATAAACATCTCGACATTAAGTTAAAGGCACAATACCACGTACCTTATGTCTATTCTAGATAGCTCATCAAGTATCAGGATCTTATTCGACACAAATAAAAAGAAATATGAAGAATGGATGAAGAATAAGAAATTTGGGCATATAAGCCTAAATCCAAATAGCGTAATTGATATCCAAAAGAAACAAGAATGTCTAAAAATGAATTAAGGCCTTAACATTGTAGATCCATGGATATGAACCATGTTTGAATCAGAGTTTGGATAGAGATTAGATCTGAATTCTTATTTCTGGATCAAAGGGGAGCTCTCATGGTTTCCCTTTTTTGTGAAATGAATGAAGGAGAAATATGTTTTAAGTTATATAAATTTTTAAGGTAAAATCATAATTTTACCCAAAATAATGGGCCATATAGTTTTGATGAATGGGTTTTTAAACCATGTGCTAACCATGAATGGATTCTTGTAGGCCAATGTGAACTCGCACGGTTTACCCGCATGGTTTACAAACCATCTGCAAACTATTTGAAGAGCCTTTTTCAAGTTATAAAAAAACTACATAACTAGACACATGGTTGTAAAACTCCACCCACATGGTTTCCTTAAGATATACATCCTATAATCCCCCACTTTCCATCCTCATATGGTTTATACAAACTATGTGACCTTCCCCACACGGTTTATACTAACTATGCATCATGACAAAAGCACTCAAAAACTTGGGTTCTAGGCTCCAAAGTATCCCCATACACCCCCAATCCATCTATGACCACAACATACATCCACATTAGGCAATATTTAAGAAATTAAACTAATAATTTATGGAAAACAATGGATATATACCTCAAAGAAGACCCAATTTCTTACACATGTTGTGTCTCATAGAGGATGGTTAAGGTTTCTTATGATGGGCTTGGACTGAGGTTCTTCTTGTTCTAAATAATCCCCTCATAAATTTTCATTTTCTAATTGTATTTTATAGGACCACTGAGGGTGACTCGTGATCTATTGAACTCAGGAGTGTTAGTGATGATTTCAGCATTGGTGATGATGGGCCCGGGTACTAGACCAACCCACAGTCATATGTTTTAAGGTGTGGATATATTTAATTCTATTACTATTTAGGTTTTAGATATGATAGGAGACCTTTGGGATTTATTATATTGGTAATTATCCCAAATTTTGATTGGATTCTCACCTTTTTTTATAGTTGGTGTTAGGAGGGTCTAGGGGGCCAATAGACGATCTTAATGAGGAAACCCTTTCTAGTTTAGCAGTACACCATAGCTAGGGGGGTGAAACCAATGGATGTTGAGCATCCCATACATAGTATAATTATTGTGGATAGTATTGTGATCTTGGATATAATAGATATCCTTTTTATTTTTTCAACACTTATGGGACCATGATAGGTTTCTGGGGTGTCCCTATAGTTCCTTCTCCTAGTTCAAATCATGTTGTTGGATTCCTAGGTCTTAGTAAATGTGTGTGTCTTCATTATGGACACATAGGTTTAGATATTAGGGTTTTTATTTTTGGGTTTTATACATTTTATAGGTTCTTATGATCTGATAGATGTATTGAATCTTGTCTAGCTAGGTGGACCTTCTGTGCTGGAACATTCAACTTTGGTCTAAGTAGTGTGGACTAATCTCGGGTAGCACTTTAGATATAGAGGTTTGTCAGTGTTATTTTAATAATGATTCATTTTTGTTTTGTTTTATCTTTTTTACTACGTTTTTTGTTTATGCTAGCTATTATTCCACTAGGCTTCACATATCATGTGTTCACACACTTCTATATGATAGAATATTATAGGTTCAACATTGGTGGTGACCTACTATGATTTATTTTTCAGCCCCTCAACATTAACATCGGCATGTGTGTAGATTATTATGTTTTCTTTTATGTTGAGCATAGAAATAGTGTTTCGTGATTGAGAAGGACCACTCATGTGAAGTCTTATGATCTATATGGATTAGTTTAACCATTGTGGAGACCAGGTATGTGGTTTGGATTAAAGCCTATATTATAACCTATATATTTTAATTTATTTATTTTTTATATTTATGTGGTCAAACTAGTGGGTTATTGGTTTATGTGTATAGCATGATCATGGGTCTATATGTTTTTTTTAATTTAACATAGGATTATTTTGTTTAAGTCTTTTATTTATGAATTCTCTGATGTTATGTATATGTATGCATTTGGTTACTTTCCACATTTATTTCAATTTTATCTATGATAATTTTATCCTCACTCTATAAATTTATTCCCTTTCCACTAGTTATAATCCTCTAACATATGTGGTGGAATTCTTGAGGTTTTATTGTGAGCTACATGGGGTGATAGGTCAGGTCAACCTGAGATAGTTCATGAAAATGTGATTAGTGATTCCCAATTGACTATATTATGAAGGTATTTATGATTAACCTTAACATACGAACTATTAGAATCTAAGGTTATAGCATCAGTTTGGAAACATTTGTATGAGCTCTCAAATCATTGGTATAACCTATATCAATGGTTTAATGAATTATTAGGTCTAAACATGTTGGTATAAACTTCTATTAAAAAAGTTTTCAAATCATTTTTATTTACCTAAAAAAAATTATACCAAACTATTGGTACCGGGATATATCAATGGGTTTAAAAAAATATTTATATAGGTAATGTAAAAAAAATTATAAAGTTTCAAACATTGGACCTCCCTGTTATCCTTCAATGACTTCACTACTAACATAAAACAACTTTTTCATGTATTTTTTTTTTAAAGGTGATGCTTTGGTCAAAGACCAAAGCATAATTTATTGAAAAGCAAAAAAGGATTACAAAATGAGAAAGGAAGGGATTTTGTTACAATCTCTATCAAAAATATATAATAAGCATCCATCCAAGTCATGCTTTGATGGACTCCTTTGTTGGCTAGAGCATCAGCAACGGCATTTGCTTCACGGTAGACATGAGTAGCTATATAGTCAGTCCCATGGAGCAAATTAAGGCAGTTCATCCAACGAGCGGTGAGAGACCAGGCTAGGTGGATGTTGTCATTCCAGATGGCATGTATAATAGTGGTTGAATCACTTTCAATCCATAGCTTTCTCCAACCACTTTGAAGAGCAAAGTCAACAGCATGAATGACGCCAAGCATTTCTGCCTCCAGAGATGAAGAGTGACCACATCCAACAAAGAAACATCCCTGACATTGACCAGCTGAGTCTCTGAAGATAGCACCACAACTGGCAGGACTAGGGTTGCCTTTGGAAGCACCATCAACGTTCACTTTGATCCATCCTGGCATAGGATATTTCCAGAACACTTCAAAGGAGCGTTTAGGCTTTGGGAAAATGTCAGGTACATGAAGATGACGAAGGATCATAAGATCACTAACTGAGTTATTGCAACAGTCCTTTTGAATTGAGGATGCTTCATGAATCACAAGAAGAATTCTAGAATTCCCTACATTAAGATTGAGAGAGTGATTATTGTGAATGAGATCATTTCTAACATACCAGAGTTCATGCAGGAGTTCCGCCACTGCCACAAGAAACAGATTTTTGACCTGCAGGGAAGCATCATGTCTAGTGCAATTATTTAGAAACAAAGGAATTGAATCATTAATGGGATTTCTGTAATTAAAAATATCAAAGATGTAATTCCAAAGATCAGAGGCCGTCGCACAAGATAGAAAATGTTGATTGGAATCTTCCATATGCTGGTTACACAGACGACACTTAGAACAAAGAGAAATGCCAAAGATTTTCAGACTAGTTTCCAAAGGTAATCTATTGTGCGCAATGCGCCAAATAAGGGTAATCCTGGAAGGTTTAATCCAGGGTTTTTTAAATTTATTCACCCAAGAAAAATTAGGTTCATGATCAGAGAAATTATTTTTATAATAGATTTTAGAATCTATAATTCCATTAGAAGAAGGTTCCAAAATAAGGAAATCGCCAATAGAAGAAAAATTATAATTCTCAATAGCTTGCATAATAAAATCAGGAAGATCACAATCAGGAGATTGCAAGACCTATTTTATAGACTGATTAGTATCTTCAGGAAGATTACTAGGGAGTAACAAAGAAATTAGAGGGCTACCACACCATTTTCCACACCAAAAATTAATGGAATAATCAGCACTGACAGTCCATCTAGAATTTTGCATGATATTATGATAAGAGTCCCGAATGGAAGGCCAGATGGAAGAGTTAATGAAATTCAGATTACCTTTTGAAAGCTTAGAGAGAAACCTATGTTTTAGAAAATCAGTAGCTTTAGAAGAAGAATTAATGATGTTCCGTGTAAGGCAGGCCTGAAGAGCATCATTGAACATCTTTAAATTTTTAATTCCAATTCCACCATTAGCAATGGGTTTACAACAAGAATTCCAAGGAATTGTGACAAGATTCTTTTAAAAAATGCTTCCAAACCAAATGAATTTTTTAATATAAGTATTAATTTTTCTAATAATACCAACGGGCCATTTATAGACCATAAGAGAATAGACCATTTTAGAAACAATGGTCGATTTAACCAAACAGATTCTCCCAGCCATGGAGAGAGACTTCCCTTTCCAATTAGCTAGTTGATTTGTGATATGAGAAATGATATTATAAAAATAGGTAGCTTTGGGATGACCCCAAAATAGAGGAACACCCAAATAAGTGAAAGGTAAAAAGCCCTCTTTAATACCCAGGTAATTTATAATACCAGATTTCCTTCTTGCAGGAAAATTCTTTCCAAAATAGATATAAGATTTGTTCCAAGAAATTGCTTGACCAGAGACATCCTCATAGTGAGATATAGTTTTCTTGAGAGCATGTATATTTCTCTGATCCCCTTTTATGAATAAGATAATATCATTAGCATATAAAAGATGGGTGGGGGCATTTAAGTTCCTGGCCACCTGAATAGGTTTAATCAAATTTTGTTCAACCTGGTGGTTTATGAGTCTGCTAAGGTAATATTCAAAAATAACAAAGAGGATGGAAGAAAGAGGGTCACCTTTCCTGACACCTTTAGTGCATTTAAAGAAACCACGAGGGGTACCATTAATCAGGATAGAGATAAGAGCTGAGTGAAAGAGAGTCCTGATTCTACCAATGATGGAATCATTAAAACCAAAGTTTCTAAGAACTTTGTAGATAAAATTCCAATCAATGGTGTCAAAATCCTTTCTAATATCCAGTTTGATGGCCACACAACCACCTCTGGATTTTTTTTTAGAGTATTCGTACATTCAGAATCAAGGAAAATGCAGTCATGTATGGATCTTCCTTTGATAAAGCCAAATTGGTTCCAAGAGACAATTCTATTGCAGATAGGTGCAAGTCTATTTGCAATAATTTTTGTGATGATTTTATAGATAGTGTTAATCAAAGCTATAGGTCTGAATTGATTTATCTCAGCAGCATTCTCAACTTTAGGAATTAAGGTTAGAAATTGAGCATTGATTCTATGAGGAAGAGATCCATGAGTGAAGAAGATCTTAACAAGGTTACAAATATCATTTTGTATGATATCCCAATTATTTTGGAAAAAACCATTATTGAAACCATCCGGGCCAGGAGCACTGTCTGGATTTAACCCAAAAATAATGTCTTTAATTTCATGATCGATAGGAGTGTTTAAAAGGGACTTATTATCTCCTTCATCAACCAAAAAAGGAATGATGTCAGGTTTAAGATCAACATTTCTATCCGGACCATTTAAAATGTTATAAAAATAAGAGGTAACATGATCCGTAATGGCTTCTTCAGAATCAATGACCAAGTCATTATGAATGAGCATAGAAAGAGGACGAATGGCCTTTCTAATTCTTTGAAGACAATTATAAAATTTCGTATTGAGATCACCATCAGTAAGCCATTTAGTTCTAAACATTTGTTTACGAATATTGTCCTTAAAAGTAAGTAAGTAATTAAGATTAGAAGAGATATTAGCTTCCAAATGAGGATCCAAAATAAAATCAGAATTAGTGTTCTAAGTTTGGAAGCGATTGAGTTCATCTTCAAGGTAGGAGATGTCAAGATATATTTGTGAGTTTGAATTTTTACACCAACCTTTGAGAGCTTGCTTAAGAACTTTCAATTTATGTAAACAAGCAAAAGAATCTTTATGATGCTTTATGGAGTTCCAAGTGTTAAAAATAAAAGTGACACAATCAGGATTCAAAGACCAAGCATTGTTAAATTTGAAGGGAAAGAAAGGTTTTCGATCATTCATGAGGAGATTAACAAGGATAGGATGATGATCAGAATTGATTCTAGGGAGAGTAACACTAGATATTTTGTCCCAAATATCAAGAGCCTTCATATTGAAAAAGGTTCTATCAAGTTTACTAGCAACTTTCTTATTATAATGTTTTCTGTACTAGGTTAATTTAGCACCAATAAGGTTGATCTCAAATAAGTTACAGTCATCAATAATAGATTTAAACTCTCTAGTAGAAATGGAGAGATGAGAGGGACCAATTTTTTCAGATGGGGTAATAATGGAATTGAAATCTCCCAAAACAATCAAAGAGTCTTGAATATGATTATCAATATCAAGGAGTTCAAGCCATAAAACTCTCCTATCCTGATACCTATTTTTGGCATAAACCATAGTACAAAAGATGTGTTGACCATTACATAATAAATCACAAGTAAATTTCTAATCAGAAATTCTAAAAATGTTAATATTATTTAAAGTATTATGGAAAATAATCCACATAGATTCAACATGAGGACTGTTAGTACAAGAACCCAGAAAACTGTAATTAAGATCTCTAAATCTCATAAAGTTCATTTTAAAATTGACCTTAGGTTCAGCAATGGCAAAAAGGTATGGTTTATGAGTATTTAAAAACCTCCTAAGAGTAGTGGAGGTGTCATTATTGGCCACCTCTTGACAGTTCCAGAAGAGGACATTCATTTCCGATTGTCTATTGGGTTAGAACCCTTCTTCTTTTTTGATTTACCAGAGCCCTTCTTTTTTTGGGATCTCGTAACCATTGAGGTAGAAGATAAATTATGTTGACTCCCATCAGATTCAGAACTGTGAGAGAGATTAGCTTTTAGATCTGCATTATGAATAGAGACAGGATCTGAGGAACACATTGGAGCAGAACTTTCCAGTGTGTAAAGCTGTTCAGCCCTATGAGAGGACTCCTTTTCAAAGACAAGAGGTAGAATAGAGTTGTTCGGAATGGTCTCAAGAATAACATCATGAGCAGGAGATTGCTCAGAATGAGGATGGGGCTCAGTCACATTCTGGACAGTTTTAAGTTCAGTAGGATTTGAGAGATTAGAAACAGGAAGAGAGTTATGGTCCTTGTTCTGATTGACAGGAGAAGAATTAGGAACCATCCTGTTAACCAAATAGTGAGCAGGATCTTGGACAGATTTAGGAATAGGCAGTAGAATGTGTGGGAAGTTGCAAGCCAATTGAGTATGATCAAGAGCAGCATTATTAGTATGTGTGACAGATCTAATAATAAAACTATTAGTATTTTCAACAAGGACAGTACTAGAAATATCCAACTGTTTCTGCAAAGGAGCAGGAATCTGCATGTCAGTCAGGGGATTAGACTCCTCCTTCTGAACAGGGAGAGATTCAGCATGTAAATTCAGGGTAGGATCAAGAGTGTGTGATAAAATGTGATCATCAGGGATTCTAGAAGTTCCAATAACATATTGAGTCTTAATTATAGGAACAGCAGTAGCAATAGAAACACTTTTAACATCAGAATTAAAAAGCACAGTGTTACCTGGATCTGTAGTGTTAACATTATCACTATATATCTTGTTGGAAGCAACAGCATTCTCATTGGTAGAAGGTATTGAGTCTTCCAAGGTCCTACATAGAATCTCATTTAAACATGCAGTACCAGAGGAAGAGGCAATATTAACAGATTTGTAAATAGGGTTAGGGATGCTCTTGTCAGAACAACTTCTGTTATAGTCATCAACAGATCCTTTAAAATCAATGGGTTTATAATTGTTTTGAGAATCATCTTCTTCCTCAACCAAAACATCCCAAGATTTTCCTTCTAAGGTTGAGGGGGCATTGAATTTCTTGACGCAAATATCATTCTTTTTTGTAGGGGAATCATATTTTTCCATAGTATTTTTCCCTTTTTTGGTATGTTTAACCTCTTGACAATCATTTTTAACTAGAGGATCCAGATGCTTCCTAGCAACCCTACAAGTGGAAAAATTATGCCCAATCAGTTTGCAAACTTCACAGAAGGGTGGTTTCTTTTCATACTCAATACTGAGCTCCACTCTGTGATCAGGGGCATTAAAAACTATGAAAGTTGGTAAGTCACTAGCTAATTTGACCTCCACCATAACTCTATCATATAAGCCAAGATCCCCATTCAAGGTTCTATGATCAATTTTAATAGGGGATCCTAAACAAGAAGCAATATCATTTAAAATATTTGGATGCCAAAAGAACCAATTAAGCCTATGAATTCTAACCCACACATGTGCCAAGTGATTTTTATGAGTGTATGTATTAAAAGTAGGATCCCAATCTGAGATTCTAAAGAAACCAGGCTTAAGATGTAAATTTCCAATATTCGATAACTACTCGAGTTCACTTTGAGAGCTGAAGAGAATGTGGTAGTATCCTTTACCTAGGGGGACCATCTTCCATTTTGGAGAGCTCCAGCAATGAGAACTCCTATTCTTTAATTTGAAGATAGGCCATGGTTTATCTCCTGTGTTATAAGAAATTCAACCAAGGACCGAATACCTGAATAGTTGTTCCCTCTGTTTCAGAGCTTCCGGATCAGCATCAACCGAAAAACCATCGTCATCCAATTTTCTGAAATAAGGTTGCTTGTGATCGTTCTCACTACTGAGATCAGTGCCTTTTAGCGCATAGCTGAAGGAGATAGGAGTATTGTGAAGAGGGATTTGAAAGTCTCATACTTTGATATTTGAAGATGTAGGATCAACAGATGCAGGAGCCGTAGGGGAAGCAAATTCCCACTCTGGATCAAAGCCATCCATCAGAAAGAGCAAGAATCAGTGGCGAGGGTTGGGGTTTGGAGTCACCCGTTGGAGCATGATTCAAGAGATCCCATCCTTTCTCAATCTTTAAATGTTTAAAATTTTTAAGTATCTATTATTATTAGATATAAAGATACATAAATAATTCTCAAACCTATACCAAATTTTTTTTAGAACTATTGGTATAGGTTCCCCAAATTCATGGGATCTATACCAATGGTTTTTTAGAAACATTCGTTTAGGTACCCCAAATTTTTTGGATTTATAATAACTGTTTTAAAAACTATTGGTATAGGGTACCTATACCAATTTTAAATCCAAACCATTATTATAGGTGATATTTATACCAATGGTTTTTTATATCATTAGTGAATGTACTCTTCATAAACGGTGCTTCAAACCATTGGTAAAGGTATATTGTTATTTGTTAAATTTATAGTACTGATGTTAGGATTTCCTATGCTTATATTTGTCTTATATTTCTATGTTGTGATCCAGGAATCATGACTATTATCTAATGTTTCAACTATTACAAGCTATATTGAAATTACATTTTTCATTTAATATCTAGGATCCTCTTAGGTTTAATTTTGGTTTGAAAAATCTGAAACCAATAGAAAAAAATGATGGACAAAAATAAAATCCACACTAATAATGATAAAACATGTTCATAAAACCTAATTCTAAGCATGATTATTATATAAAATTATTGTAATAATAATATCAGTGGAAACACATAAATTTAAGACTTGTTTGAATTCTCATTAATAGAAAATATATATTTTGTATAAGTGATTCAAATGACCATAACCCAGAATTGATAAATAAGTTATTTTATATAAATAACCAATATAGAATTTTAGAATTGAATGAAATAGAGTAAATTATTATATAGATAAAGATATAAGGATCAAAATGGTATGTAGAAGAAAACCAATTTTGATACATCAAAAGAACACAAGACACATGTATCACAATTCAATAAATATTGTAAATCGGATTATATTTTGGTGAATTAAAGGTTGAAGAAAATATAATATTAAAAGTGGTAAATGATAGGATTATTTAACATGATTAATACAATTAGAATATGTGCACATAGTAGGATAATTGTAGGTTTCTATTTAAAAAAAATAAATATTACAAGAAAGCATGAATAGAACTAGAAATGGAAACTCATAAAAATGTATATGATGAAAAATTAAAAGTAGTTAACATGAAACCTCTAAAAATTTGATAAAAATAAATCATAAATAGGATTGAAACCCCCTTACTAGGGATTGGTCAAACGTTTTTAAAAGAATAGGGTTGATGAAGGGAATTAAAATTGTCATTATGGATTCATGAAATGTCAACTTCCTCGTGATCATTATTTTCTTGGTTTAATATCCTAAAATAGAAAAAACAGGATCCCCTCATGATAATAAACTTCAATATTCACCAGAATAAATCATTAGGGTATCCAAAAGCTTTTATTTTGAGGAAACATGTGAAAAAACACACAAAGGATAGTGAACTCTAGGCCTTGGGAGGTGAAATCTATTCCCAAGGTCTCACTTTATCTCTCTCTCTCTATCTCTCTGAAAGGTTGAGATATCAAAATAAAAGTGGTTCCCTCAAAATCCTCTCCTCAAAATCAAGATGGAATGGGTAAAATAATTATAAGGATCAAATCTATTACAATGACTCAAAAAATCCTGAAATTTAAGGATGAAAATAATTATTCCCTTATAATCCATGTGAAGGTAATCCAAATAATCGCATAAAGGTAACCTAAATTTTCATTTCAAGGTAAAATCATAGGTTCCCACATCAAGGAAAGTTGGCCACTACATCAAGGTAAAAGGAAAACCATCTGTTAAGGTCACAAAAATGCACTGTGAGTAGGTTAGATAGTCATCGTGTTAAGGTGTCTATACATATATATAGGTCAATAAAAGGATAAAAGGCCTTTTAAAGGGTAAACTGATATATTAAATATATATTTAACCATGTAAGGGTAACCTATGACCTCAATTAAGGGTATTAATCCCCTCACCTATGAGTAACATGGTTCCCAGGGTAGTTGAAACCTCATATAAAGCATAAAACTAGAGAATAAAAGCTCTTATAGGGGTAAAACCAACACTGTATAAGAGTAGGCCATAAATTTATGGGATTATGAAACCATTTCAATCATATTAAATCCATGTTTAACTAACAACATAAAAATGGGAAACCAAAAAAAACATATATTTTCCTAATAAATTAAATACAGAAAGGTGTTAATATGAAAAGTTATCACACATCTTTACCTTGGAAATTAAATCCCTAAATTTCATGATGATTCTGAAGCACCTAAATCATTCATCTAGGAATTTCCTATATAAAAAACTAATTGGGTATACTAGCTATTCGAACATTCTCATATTATTATTCCAACTACCCCTAGTATGTATCAGTATGACACATATTTCCTAAATTGAATGGTATTATAGAGATGTTATAAAACTAAAAAAACATAGCACATTCTTGTACTTACATGAGTTGGCCACTAAGATTATGCCATCAAGGAATTCACAATGTAGAAAAAACATGCTAAAATAGGTCCCCAGAATAGCTCGTCAATACTCACTGAACACCAATAAAAAAATAGTACTACCTTCATTTAAAACCATGGTAGAAAAAACTAAGAAAATTCAAAATAAATACAACTAAGAAATAAAATGGTTCAAAATAATGAAATCATAAAAAAAATAAACATGAAAAGAGAAATAAAAAAAAAAGAAACAACTAAAAGAGAGTATCAACCTGAATCTATAAAAGTTAAAAATATTAGAACGTCTAGAACCATTAGATTTAAGTTGAGACATGCTATATGAACACCACAATATGGAAGACTATCAATTCAAGGAATTAAAAAATCCTTAAATATAGTATTAAATAAATTCACCCAAGGATATAACTACCTAAAATAAAATCCAAAATAAAAGTTCCTAAAAAATAAAATCTAAGATCAAATGAAAGTTTTCCCAACATCCTAGGATATCTCTAAACCATGAGAAACAATAAAGATAAAAGAGGGTAATCTAGTAAAATAAAATTAGAATAAAACATCTTGGTCTAGCTTCACAACATTACACAATCCCAAACACCAAGAAGACAAAAAAATCACTAAAAGGGTCATGTAGTAAACCTAAAAATCTTAGTGGCCAACCAAGAAACAAATAAGGTGTAACAACCCAAGCTTCCACGGTACGTTTCCCTTCGAATAATGCAATGGCGTGCATTGTACGCAACTTCGAGATTCTAACACACCACAACCAATCAAACTAGTCATTATGAATAGTAATACCTAATTTTTGAAATTTTATAAATTCTATCTCTCAAAATGGACTTTATTTTTGGATTCGTAATATCGAATTTATCCTAGGGTGAAATTTTGGAACTTTTTGGATAACACATATATTTTGATGAATAGTGAAAATTACTAAATTTTAATTAAAAACAAATTTTTAAATCAAAATAATTTATAGTGATAAATTATATTATTGAGTGGTTTTAAAGTATAATTGGAATATATTTTTACCATTTTATCCAATGGTGTTCATTAAAATTAATTTCACTTTGAAATTGGACCTAAACAATTGTCAATCTTTTGATATATATTGTTTCTTAAAAACATGCTATTTGTTGTGACAGCGGAAATTAATTATAAATTAATTAATGAAACCTATATGTTTAGAATTTTGTAAAATATACATAATTTTGGAATTCAGAATATCAATTATAGCATAGGGTGAAATTTTGGCATTGTTCTGAAAAACATCAATTTTTGATGAATAGTGAAACTACAAAGTGGTGGTTAAAAAAACTAAATTTTTCATAAAACTTAATTTTACCGCTTCTGTGAATGGACTTTTGAAAATCTGAGACACACGGTTAATATCAAGAAGTAAAATGTTGTTCAATGAGATGAAAATAATTTTTGGTGAATAGTAACTTTTTACTTTTATTTACCACGGTTAAAAGTAAATAGGGTAATTAAGGGTAAAAATGATATTAATATTACCCTAACACATGTAATAATTCTATTGGACAAGTTTATCTCGACCAAAAACAACCTTAGGAATAAAATATTATCATTTAGGTCCACTTGGATTAGATTAGGACATTTATTATTATTTAGTTCAAAGAAAAGTTAAAAGAGTTAAAATCAAAGTTTATTTACTAAAACATTTTTAATATAGGGTTATACATAAGATAAATTCGATTGTAAATATTAATTAGAAATATAATAATATTTCCTACATAATGATATTTTATTTATAATTTTTAGACATTAAATAATTTAATATATTTACGACACAATTATGATGCAGTAATTACCATAATAGTGAAAAATTAAAATAATTGATATTATAAATACCCAAATAAATATAATTTAAGACTTTTAATGAATTAAACTAATTTTCTAGGATAATATGACATATTAGGATTGATTTAATTGACTTTGTTCAAAGTAATAATTCTGTTATGAGTTTCACAAAAATCAACTATTGAATAGTGTCAAAATTGATATAAAAGAGTTTTTAAAAAAAATATTATATTATTAATTGATATTAAATTCCTAAAAATCTAATTTTCGGCCAAGAGACTTATATCATTATAGGAATATAATTAATGGACCACTTGGGGGTCTCTTGTATGTATATAGTAAGTTTATTAATTATATAATATAAAAATACAAAGTGACATGGTAAATGTCAAACTAATTAACTAAGAGTTAATAATTAAAGATAATGTTAATATAGTAACCCAAACCTCTCTAAATTATATTGGTTGAATGTTTTTCGACCTATAACCACCTTAAACTTTTAATAATCAACTTTTTAGCCATTAGAAACCGAATATGAATTTATTATAAATTAATATTTCTAGATTTTCCAAAGGTGCCCCTCACCCCTCTTATAAAAGGGAACTCCTCCTCATTTATTCACACCTTAAAAGCCTTTTTTTCGGCCAAACTCTACACAAATACTCTCCCAACTTCCATCACTATAGCCTAGAGGCCTTAGTTTGATCATAAATCCAACCTAAGGATCCCTTTTGATCAAATCAAAAGGAAGAACCCAAAGAAGAGGTAATGTTTTCACCACCCCTTTTCAAGTTCCTTTCTTCTTCAACTTCTTCTTTCTTTGTTATTACCATTATAAAATAATAACTCTAGTATCTTATATATACTGTAATGTTATTATAAATATGGTACAACCATATTCAGTATTCTATCCACACTTTTAATAACATGTCAACATACGTGCGTACGTACGGCTTACCGTCTCCACGTCGTGGTGTAATTGTTATTCAATATATTATTATTTGTGTGGGTATAATAATGATGTGTAACTCATTTAAATAATAAATATAACATGATAATGATTCTGTATATATGATATAACATCCAATTATATATTATTTTAATATCAAAAGAATGATATTGTCGCTCGTTCGTACGTACGGACTACCGTCTCCACGAACGTGATGAGATTCATTCTCCATCATATCCATTCAAGTATAATTATCATTTTATTATTGAAAAATAATGTTTAATAACTTTATATCATTCTGGATATGAATAATATACAACCTATCCTTGACAAACATAGCTTACATAACAAAACATATAAAAGAAAACGAGTAAGTTAACACCCAAAACGACGATAATTCTAAAATATTATTAACAAAGAAATGTTAAAAGATAATATATGATATCATATTAATGTATATGATTCATGAATAATTTAATAACAATTATTTCAACATTATACGGGAGGTTAACCTACCCCCAACCAAGTAAAATTACAAGGTAAGGGGTTTCTATCTCACTTTTAATTCCGTGAGAATTCCATTATTCACCACTTATTTATTACATGTGGTGTGTGTACTGCCCATGTTTGTATTCATTGTGTAATATAATTTAATTAATTTATATTTAAATCATCATTGTATGATCCTTTTTTCATGGTTGTATGTTTTATATGTTACCAAATCGATAAGGGAATTTGAAATTTCAATTTCCACTCATTCGGCTTTACGCATACTTCATTGATTATTTTACTCCAAGATTATGTGTGGAATCACTATTCATTTGATTATGTCATAATTTCCACTCCCCTTTCTGTGGATATACTTTTTATACACATAATCACTCCATTTATAAATTCTCAAGTCATCGGTATGAACTTGATAAGAGTAATTTTTACTCAATCTCGATTTGTTGAGATAAACATCCAATTCATTGGTGTTGTTTTTACTAGAATATGTGTGAATGTCCCTTGATTGTTTTACACTGAATATCCAATAATATTTAGTGTATTTATATTTGTCACACATAATTATGTCATTTATTTATCCTTAACCTAAGGATACGACCTTTATGAGATATTTCATCTCAATTTAAATTCCATTGAAACTTCTTTGTTGTTATACACCAAATCACTTTTATGTGGTGTATATAATGTACTTTGCCATAGTATATCATGAATCCCTTTATTCTCATGATATTACAAAGTTTTGATTACCTCAATTATTTTTATTCAAGTGTCTCTCTTTTGGTTAGAAACACTAACTAAAATACCATTTTTAAATGTTTTAAAAACTTATTCTTCTAAATCTTGCTCATTAATGCCCATGTTTTAAAAATGGTTTTAAGGATTTATTTATATGGACATTAATGTTTTAAAATAAAAACTCATTTTAAAAGTTTCAAAGTGGTATGGGACACTTTGATTCGAAAATCTATTTTTAAATGGCTTCTTGACAAATAGTGTGACTTTTAAATGTTTTCAAGAAAAGGGGGATATTTATCTCAAATAGTTTTGATGGTTATTTTCATCTACGTCAATATCATTCATTATTATCGATTGAGGTACAATAGAATCTTCCATATCGTATTGAATGAGTTATGTTTGACTGTGGATGTGATATTTTTATACCATTCATGGTTTGTGGTTAAAGTATTGACATTTGGTATGCTAGTTTAAATACAAATGTTTATGTTATGTTTAAACATGTTCATATGAGGAATGCATTGGACTTAATAAGTGACGGGTGGAGCCCGCTATAGATCCTCGATGCATCGGTAGGTTTCATGAGACAAACTAGTGTCTTGGCACAAGGACTTGACAAAATCTTATTTGTAGTCTTGGCACGAGGCCTTGGCTATGTGGTTATGATAGTCTGGCTTTATGCATTCCATCATTATGAAAGTGGTTATTGATATTGCATGTGATCATTCGACTAGTAGAATATCCATGTGAGTAAGTAAATGGAATTATTTTATTTTATCTTTTCCATTTTATGCTGATGTTCAAGTTTAAAAGGCTTTCGTTTTAGTTATAAACTGCCTTAAGTGTTTATTCTAATCTATGAAAGCTTATGATATAATGTTATCCTTACTGAGTATCTGAGCTCACCCCTTTCAATGTTTTATTTTTCCCAGGATTATGAAGAAGTAATTTATGAATGACCTGTAGGGATAGTATGAGGGGATATGAAGAAAAGATGTTATTTTTATGTAATGTAAAACTTTATGAATGTGTCTAGTATTTCCAAGGCTACTAAACCAATCGGTCTTTCGAGATTTGATCTTTCTTATGATCATGCCAATGTTATGTAATAATGCACCGACTCTGGGTAACTGGGGTCGGGGAGTTACAGTTGGTATCAGAGGAGGTTTAGTACAACCCTTGGAAGCTAGATTTAGATAAACTTTGATTAGAGAACGTAGACCTATGATGAACTTTGAGGATTAGTATAGAAGAACTTCCTAGAATTTTGGTATTGTAGAGATTTTTTGAGTTTTCTGAGAAATACATCTCTGTCTGGATACAAGTAGGTAGAAGCGGCTCTGGCACAGATGTACCTAGGGGTAAAACCCGGAAACACCGCTTTGAGATAGACTCGAACGGGAACTGGTGCACGACAACAGGCCTTGCTGCACTCTTTGTTACGACACTCCTGGGGGATATGCTTAGGATAATTTACATTTTCTTTATAAACTGATTTAAATTATTATATATATAAGATGAGAGTAAATGACCTTGGTTAATCCTAATGTGTTTCAAATTGAGAATATGGTGACATTTTAATCTCTAAATGATTGTATGACTACTATTACTCACACAATGCTTTCTGGTTTTAGTCAATGGCTGGATTCCAAGGAAGTCATAGTGACTTTGAGAATGATGTACAAGGTGGGAACGGTGGTGGAAATGAGCAACAAAATGGAATGTTGATAGGCGTAGAAGATATCGTCTTTATGCCAAATCAGTTTTCCAAAAATATAATCAACAATATATATATTAACCAATTACCGAACTCAACAAAGAAGAGAAAGGTGATGAATGATAAGAGCTCCAGTAGTGGAGACCATGGAGAAAGAAATCCTCAATTTCCATCATGTAGGAAATGTGGAAGGAGACACCCAGGAAAGTGTCTTAATGGGACAAAGAAATGATTTACGTGCGGGAAGGAAGGACATAAAGTGAAGAATTTCCGAAGAAAAATGAAGAGTGATATGGAAGAAGATAAAAATGGTCCCAAGAGTCCATTTACAGTCATTTTCCATAAATGTAGGGGACCTGGCCATTACCCGAGTGAATGTCCTATTCTATAGGATATTTTCTTGGTCAGAGAAGAAGCTATGTGGAAATAAATGGTTGGATAAATGTTTAAAAATTATTTGTGATCCTTGTTGAAGGGTTTACTTTAGAATAATTTTCTCTTGTATTTGTAACCCAAACGTTTTCCATGTGATAATGATATTTAAGGATGAATTATCTTTTCTCTTGTGGATATAGTATAAATAGCCATTTGGTTTTATATGATCATTGGGGTTTGAGAGAATTATAAGTTATTATGATTTGGGATGAAAATGAAAGGTATGAGATAAGATTTGTGGTTAAATTATGTTATGGTTATTTTGAGGAATTTATCTCATTTTGGTAATGTTATAAAACATAGTTTTTGAAAAGGACAACACGCAGACCACGTGACAACCCGTCGCATCGGACAAAGCTGTGGGAATCGAACCCACAACCAAATTGCGATTGGGATTTATCACCTACCACTGGACTACGTGAAGTCCCTGGATAGTGTGACTAATTATTTTTAGTTAAATGATGTTATTGATCAATAATAAGTTGATTTGGGATCTTATGTCTTATCAAATGAATACCCTTAGTATAGGAAAATGATTTGGTGATTAAGTGATAAATGTTATTTTGGAAGTTGTTCGCTTTGTTGAGAACACTATATGCCAAAGGAAAATAGAGTAGTATGGGATTTCATTTGAGGAGTAATGGTGGATTTTTATCGATGTTTTTATTATGGATTTATAATGATTTGGGTTATTTATGGAAATGATTAGGTTAATTACGTTTAAGTATGTTACTTTAAGAGTAATTAATGTCATTTGGAGATACAATTGAACATGGAAGACTACATTCTTTATAAGTTTTGGTTTTCAATATTAGTTTTGATTATATTAAAGGATTTTAAGGAAAATTGATTATTGAATGGTATTTATTTAACTTTGGGGTATTGTTGGATTAATTATGGAAATTAAGATTAGTGTTTATTTCTCTCAAGGAATATCCTTTTGGGGGATCATTAGATCTTGTACTAACCATTATGGTTTTGATTAATCTCTAAAGAAAATGTAAATATATATTTCATCCTGCATGGATCATGTGATTCTATAGAAGTTTATTCTAGCTCTTCCAGTGTGACCAAGTCTTCTTGAATACTCATCGTTTAAAAAAAATGAGTTAGTGGTGGAAATTTATTAAAGAATGAAACTCTAATTAAAATTTAAGTATATATATCTTTATATTATTAGTCAATATCATAAATAAATTCCTCATCCTTATGTAATGTAACTTAAAACAAAAAAAACGTTGTCCGTTTACTTTCCTACTAGGAGACTAATGGTCGTTTGTCCCAACACAAGTTTGTGGTTTTCTTATTGTTAACTTTCTCCTGATCATGATTTTTATCCCTCTCCATCAGAACTTGACACTTAGTTTATCATCCATATCCATGTTTTCCTACATGGAATCCGAGTATGGGTTATCTTGGTTGACCTTTATACCTCTCTTTCTTTCTTTTAAAGTGATAGTTTTATTGACTCTTTTTCCGATGTGGGACTTTCCATTATATTCCCAAGCACAATTTTAAAAATTGCGAGGACGCAATTTATTGAAGGAGGGGAGAATGTAACACCCCAAGCTTCCACAGTACGTTTCCCTTCGAATAATGCAATGGCGTGCATTGTACGCAACTTCGAGATTCCAACACACCACAACCAATCAAAATAGTCGTTATGAATATTAATACCTACTTTTTGAAACTTTATAAATTCTATATCTCAAAATGGACTTCATTTTTGGATTTGTAATATCGAATTTATCCTAGGGTGAAATTTTGGAACTTTTTGGATAACACTTATATTTTGATGAATAGTGAAAATTACTAAATTTTAATTAAAAACAAATTTTTAAATAAAAATAATTTATAGTGATAAATTATATTATTGAGTGGTTTTAAAGTATAATTAGAATATATTTTTACCATTTTATCCAATGGTTTTCATTATAATTAATTTCACTTTGAAATTGGACCTAAACAATTGTCAATCTTTTGATATATATTGTTTCTTAAAAACACGCTATTTGTTGTGACAGCGGGAATTAATTATAAAATTAATTAATGAAACTTATATGTTTATAATTTTTTAAAATAGACATCATTTTTGAATTTTTAATATCAATTATATCTTAGGGTGAAATTTTGGCATTGTTCTGAAAAACTTCAATTTTTGATGAATAGTGAAACAACTAAGTGGTAGTTAAAAAAACTGAATTTTTCATAAAACTTAATTTTACCGCTTCTGTGAATGGAATTTCAAAAATCCGAGAGACACGGTTAATATCAAGAAGTAAAATGTGGTTCAATGAGATGAAAATAATTTTTGGTGAATAGTAACTTTTTACTTTTATTTACCACGGTTAAAAGTAAATAGGGTAATTAAGGGTAAAAATGATATTAATATTACCCTAAAACATGTCCTAATTCTATTGGAAAATTTTATCTCGACCAATAACAACCTTAGGAATAAAATATTATCATTTAGGTCCACTTGGATTAGATTAGGACATTTATTATTATTTAATTCAAAGAAAAGTTAAAAGAGTTAAAATCAAAGTTTATTTACTAAAACATTTTTAATATAGGGTTATACATAAGATAAATTCAATTGTAAATATTCATTAGAAAGTTAATAAAATTTACTACATAATTATATTTTATTTATAATTTTTAGACATTAAATAATTTAATATATTTATGACACAATGATGATGCAATAATTACCATAATAGTAAAAAATTAAAATAATTGATATTATAAATGCCCAAATAAATATAATTTAAGACTTTTAATGAATTACACTAATTTTCTAGGATACTATGACATATTAGGATTGATTTAATTGACTTTTTTCGAAGTAATAATTCTTTTATGAGTTTCAAAAAAATCAACTATTGAATAGTGTCAAAATTGACAAAAAAGAGTTTTTAAAACAAATATTATATTATTAATTGATATTAAATTCCTAAAAATCTAAGGTTTGTACAAGAGACTTATATCATGATATTTGTATCATTAATGTACCAATTGGGGGTATCTTGGATGTATATATTAAGTTTATTAATTATATAATATAAAAATACAAAGTGACATGGTAAATGTCAAACTAATTAACTAAGAGTTAATACTTAAAGATAAGGTTAATATAGTAAACCAAACCTGTATAAATTATATTTGTTGAATGGTTTTCGACCTATCCCCACCTTAACCTTTTAATAATCAACTTTTTAGCCATTAGAAACCGAATATGAATTTATTATAAATTAATATTTCTAGATTTTCCAAAGGTGCCCCTCACCCCGCTTATAAAAGGGCACTCCTCCTTCTCATTTCTTCACACCTTCAAAGCCTTTTGGTTCGGACAAACTCTGCACAAATACTCTCCCAACTTCCCTCACTACAACCTAGTGGCCTTATTTTGATCATAAATCCAACCTAAGGATCCCTTTTGATCAAATCAAAAGGAAGAACCCGAAGAAGAGGTAATGTTTTCACCGCCCCTTTTCAAGTTCCTTTCTTCTTCAACTTCTTATTTCTTTGTTATTACCATTATAAAATAATAACTCCAGTATCTTATATATACTGTTATGTTATTATAAATATGGTATAACCATATTCAGTATTCTATCCACCCTTTGAATAACATGTCACCATATGTGCGTACGTACGGCTTACCGTCTCCACGTCGTGGTGTAATTGTTATTCAATATATTATTATTTGTGTGGGTATAATAATGATGTGTAACTCATTTAAATAATAAATATAACATGATAATTATTCTTTATATATTATATACCATCCAATTATATATTATTTTAATATCAAAAGAATGATATTGTTGCTCGTGCGTACATACGGACTACCGTCTCCACGAACGCGATGAGATTCATTCTCCATCATATCCATTCAAGTATAATTATCATTTGATGATTTAAAAATAATGTTTAAGAACTTTATATCATTCTGGATATGAATATGATACAATCCATCCATGACAAACATATCTTACATAACAAAACATATAAAAGAAAATGAGTAAGTTAACACCCAAAACGACAATAATTCTAAAATATTATTAACAAAGAAATGTTAAAAGATCTTATATGATATCATATTAATGTATATTATTCATGAATAATTTAATAACAATTATTTCAACATTATAAAGTAGGTTAACCTACCCCCAACCAAGGAAAAGTACAAGGTAATGGGTTTCTATCTCACTTTTAATTCCGTGAGAATTCCATTGTTCACCACTTATTTATTACATGTGGTGTGTGTACTGCCCATGTTTGTATTCATTGTGTAATATAATTTAATTCATGTATATTTACATCATCATTTTATGATCCTTCTTTCATGGGTGTATGTTTTGTATGTTACCAAATCGATAAGGGAATTTGAAATTTCAATTTCCACTCATTCGGCTGTACGCATACTTCATTGATTATTTTACTCCAAGATTATGTGTGGAATCACTATTCATTTGATTATGTCATAATTTACACTCCCCTTTCTATGGATATACTTTTTATACACATAATCACTCCATTGATAAATTCTCAAGTCATCGGTATGAACTTGATAAGAGTAATTTTTACTCAATCTCGATTTGTTGAGATAAACATCCAATTCATTGGTGTTGTTTTTACTAGAATATGTGTGAATGTCCCTTGATTGTTTTATACTGAATATCCAATCATATTTAGTGTATTTATATTTGTCACACATAATTATGTCGTTTATTTATACTTAACCTAAGGATACGACCTTTATGAGATATTTCATCTCAATTTACATTCCATTGAAACTTCTTTGTTGTTATACACCAAATCACTTTTATGTGGTGTATATAATGTACTTTGAAATAGTATATCATGAATCCCTTTATTCTCATGATATTACAAAGTTTTGATTACCTCAATTATTTTTATTCAAGTGTCTCTCTTTTGGTTAGAAACTCTAACTAAAATACCATTTGTAAATGTTTTAAAAACTTATTCTTCTAAATCTTTCTCATTAATGTCCATGTTTTAAAAATGGTTTAAGGATTTAATTATATGGACATTAAAGTTTTAAAATAAAAACTCCTTTTAAAAGTTTCAAAGTGGTATGGGACACTTTGATTCAAAAATCTATTTTTAAATGGCTTCTTGACAAATAGTGTGACTTTTAAATGTTTTCATGAAAAGGGGGATATTTATCTCAAATAGTTTTGATGGTTATTTTCATCTATGTCAATATCATTCATTATTATCGATTGAGGTACAATACAATCTTCCATATTGTATTTAATGAGTTATGTTTGACTGTGGATGTGCTATTTTTATACCATTCATGGTTTTTGGTTAAAGTATTGACATTTGGTATGCTAGTTTAAATATGAATGTTAATGTTATGTTTAAACATGTTCATATGAGGAATGAATTGGACTTAATAAGGGACGGGTGGAGCCCGCTATAGCTCCTCGATGCATCGGTAGGTCTCATGAGACAAACTAGTGTCTTGGTACAAGGCCTTGACAAAATCTTATTTGTAGTCTTGGCACGAGACCTTGGCTATGTGGTTATGATAGTCTGGCATTATGCATTCCATCATTATGAAAGTGGTTATTGATATTTCATGTGATCATTCGACTAGTAGAATATCCATGTGAGTAAGTAAATGGCATTATTTTATTTTATCTTTGCCATTTTATGCTGATGTTCAAGTTTAAAAGGCTTTCGTTTTAGTTATAAACTACCTTAAGTGTTTATGCTTATCTATGAAAGCTTCTGCTATAATGTTATCCTTACTGAGCATCTGAGCTCACCCCTTTCAATGTTTTATTTTTTCCCAGGATTATGAAGAAGTAATTTATGAATGACCTGCAGGGATAGTATGAGAGGATATGAAGAAAATATGTTTTTTTTATGTAATGTAAAACTTTATGAATGTTTCTACTATTTCCAAGGCTACTAAACCAATCGGTATTTCGAGATTTGATCTTTCTTGTGATCATGCCAATGTTATGTAATAATGCACCGACTATTGGTAACTGGGGTCGGGGCGTTACAGTTGGTATCATAGGAGGTTTAGTACAAACCTTGGAAGCTATATTTAGATAAACTCTGATTAGAGAACGTAGACCTAAGATGAACTTTGAGGATTAGTATAGAAGAACTTCCTAGAATTTTGGTATTGTAGAGATTTTGTGAGTTTTCCAAGCAATACATCCCTGTCTGGATACAAGTAGGTAGAGGCGGCTCTGGCACAGATTTACCTAGAGGTAAAACCCGAAAACTCCGCTTTGAGCTAGACTCGAACGGGAACTGGTGCACGACAACGGGCCTTGCTGCACTCTTGGTTACGACACTCCTGGGGGATATGCTTAGGATAATTTACATTTTCTTTACAAACCAATTTAAAGTATTATATATATAAGATGAGATTAAATGACCTTGGTTAATCCTAATGTGTTTCAAATTGAGAATATGGTTACATTTTAATCTCTAAATGATTGTATGACTACTATTACTCACACAATGCTTTCTGGTATTAGTCAATGGCTGGATTCCAAGGAAGTCATAGTGACTTTGAGAATGATGTACAAGGTGGGAACGGTGGTGGAAATGAGAAAAAAAATGGAATGTTGATAGGAGTAGAAGATATCTTCTTTAAGCCAAATCAATTTTCCAAAAATATGATCAACAATATATATATTAACCAATTAACGAACTCAAAAAAGAAGAGAAAGGTGATGAATGATAAGAGCTCCAGTAGTGGAGACCATGGAGAAAGAAATCCTCAATTTACATCATGCAGGAAATATGGAAGGAGACACCCAGGAAAGTGTCTCAATGGGACAAAGAAATGCTTTACGTGCGGGAAGGAAGGACATAAAGTGAAGAATTGCCGAAGAAAAATGAAGAGTGCTATGGAAGAAGATAAAAATGGTCCCAAGAGTCCATTTACAGTCATTTGCCGTAAATGTAGGGGACCTGGACATTACCCGAGTGAATGTCCTATTCTATAGGATATTTTCTTGGTCAGATAAGAATCTATGTGGAAATAAATGGTTGGATAAATGTTTAAAAATTATTAGTGATCCTTGTTGAAGGGATTACTTTGGAATAATTTTCTCTTGTATTTGTAACCCTAATGTTTTCCATGTGATAATGATATTTATGGAAGAATTATCTTTTCTCTTGTGGATATAGTATAAATAGCCATTTGGTTTTATATGATCATTGGGGTTTGAGAGAATTATAAGTTATTATGATTTGGGATAAAAATGCAAGGTATGAGATAAGATTTGTGGTTAAATTATGTTATGGTTATTTTGAGGAATTTATCTCATTTTGGTAATGTTATAAAACATAGTTTTTGAAAAGGACAACACGCAGACCACGTGACAACCCGTCGCATTGGACAAAGCTGTGGGAATCGAACCCACAACCAAAGTGCGATTGGGATTTATCTCCTACCACTGGACTACGTGAAGTTCCTAGATAGTGTGACTAATTATTTTTAGTTAAATGATTTTATTGATCAATAATAAGTTGATTTGGGATCTTATGTCTTATCAAATGAATACCCTTAGTATAGGAAAATGATTTGGTGATTAAGTGATAAATGTTATTATGGAAGTTGTTCGATTTGTTGAGAACACTATATGCCAAAGGAAAATAGAGTAGTATGGGATTTCATTTGAGGAGTAATGGTGGATTTTTATTGATGTTTTTATTATGGATTTATAATGATTCGGATTATTTATGGAAATGATTAGGTTAATTACGTTTAAGTATGTGACTTTAAGAGTAATCAATGTCATTTGAAGATACAATTTAACATGGAAGACTACATTCTTTATAAGTTTTGGTTTTCAATATTAGTTTTGATTATATTAAAGGATTTTAAGGACAATTGATTATTTAATGGTATTTATTTAACTTTGGGGTATTGTTGGATTAATTATAGAAATTAAGATTAGTGTTTATTTCTCTCAAGGAATATCCTTTTGGGGGATCATTAGATCTTGTACTAACCATTTTGGTTTTGATTAATCTCTAAATACAATGTAAATATATATTTCATCCTGCATGGATCATGTGATTCTATAGAAGTTTATTCTAGCTCTTCCAGTGTGACCAAGTCTTCTTGAATACTCATCGTTTAAAAAAATGAGTTAGTGGTGGAAATTTATTAAAGAATGAAACTCTAATTAAAATTTAAGTATATATATCTTTATATTATTAGTCAATATCATAAAAAAATTCCTCATCCTTATGTAATGTAACTTAAAACAAAAAAATGTTGTCTGTTTACTTTCCTACTAGGAGACTAATGGCCGTTTGTCCTAATACAAGTTTGTGGTTTTCTTATTGTTAACTTTCTCCTGATCATGATTTTTATCCCTCTCCATCAGAACTTGACAATTATTTTATCATCCATATCCATGTTTTCCTACATGGAATCCGAGTATGGGTTATCTTGGTTGACCTTTATACCTCCCTTTCTTTCTTTTAAAGTGATAGTTTTATTGACTCTTTTTCCAATGTGGGACTTTCCATTATATTCCCAAGCACAATTTTAAAAATTGCGAGGAAGAAATTTATTGAAGGCGGGGAGAATTTAACACCCCAAGCTTCCACAATACGTTTCCCTTCGAATAATACAATGGCGTGCATTGTACGCAACTTCGAGATTCTAACACACCACAACCAATCAAACTAGCTGTTATGAATAGTAATACCTACTTTTTGAAATTTTATAAATTTTATCTCTCAAAATGGACTTCATTTTTGGATTCGTAATATCGAATTTATCCTAGGGTGAAATTTTGGAACTTTTTGGATAACACTTATATTTTGATGAATAGTGAAAATTACTAAATTTTAATTAAAAACAAATTTTTAAATCAAAATAATTTATAGTGATAAATTATATTATTGAGTGGTTTTAAAGTATAATTAGAATATATTTTTACCATTTTATCCAATGGTGTTCATTAGAATTAATTTCACTTTGAAATTGGACCTAAACAATTGTCAATCTTTTGATATATATTGTTTCTTAAAAACACGCTATTTGTTGTGACAGCGGGAATTAATTATAAAATTAATTAGTGAAAATTATATGTTTAGAATTTTATTAAAATAGACATCATTTTTGAATTCAGAATATCAATTATATCTTAGGGTGAAATTTTGGCATTGTTCTGAAAAACTTCAATTTTTGATGAATAGTGAAACTACTAAGTGGTAGTTAAAAAAACTGAATTTTTCATAAAACCTAATTTTACCGCTTCTGTGAATGGAATTACGAAAATCCAAGAGACATGGTTAATATCAAGAAGTAAAATGTGGTTCAATGAGATGAAAATAATTTTTGGTGAATAGTAACTTTTTACTTTTATTTACCACGGTTAAAAGTAAATAGGGTAATTAAGGATAAAAATGATATTAATATTACCCTAAAACATGTCCTAATTCTATTGGACAATTTTATCTCTACCAATAACAACCTTAGGAATAAAATATTATCATTTAGGTCCACTTGGATTAGATTAGGACATTTATTATTATTTAATTCAAAGAAAAGTTAAAAGAGTTAAAATCAAAGTTTATTTACTAAAACATTTTTAATATAGGGTTATCCATAAGATAAATTCAATTGTAAATATTCATTATAAATTTAATAATATTTCCTACATAATGATATTTTATTTATAATTTTTAGACATTAAATAATTTAATATATTTATGACACAATGATGATGCAGTAATTACCATAATAGTGAAAAATTAAACTAATTGATATTATAAATGCCCAAATAAATATAATTTAAGACTTTTAATGAATTACACTAATTTTCTAGGATAATATCACATATTAGAATTGATTTAATTGACTTTTTTCGAAGTAATAATTCTGTTATGAGTTTCAAAAAAATCAACTATTGAATAGTGTCAAAATTGATATAAAAGAGTTTTTAAAAAAAATATTATATTATTAATTGATATTAAATTCCTAAAAATCTAAGGTTCGGCCAAGAGACTTATATCATGATAGTTGTATCATTAATGGACCACTTGGGGGTCGCTTGGATGTATATAGTAAGTTTATTAATTATATAATATAAAAATACAAAGTGACATTTGGTATGCTAGTTTAAATATGAATGTTTATGTTATGTTTAAACATGTTCATATGAGGAATGCATTGGACTTAATAAGTGAAGGGTGGAGCCCGCTATAGCTCTTCGATGCATCGGTAGGTCTCATGAGACAAACTAGTGTCTTGGCACAAGGCCTTGACAAAATCTTATTTGTAGTCTTGGCACGAGGCCTTGGCTATGTGGTTATGATAGTCTGGCATTATGCATTCCATCATTATGAAAGTGGTTATTGATATTTCATGTGATCATTCGACTAGTAGAATATCCATGTGAGTAAGTAAATTGCATTATTTTATTTTATCTTTTCCATTTTATGCTGAAGTTCAAGTTTAAAAGGATTTCGTTTTAGTTATAAACTGCCTTAAGTGTTTATGCTTATCAATGAAAGTTTCTGCTATAATGTTATCCTTACTGAGCATCTGAGCTCACCCCTTTCAATGTTTTATTTTTCCCAGGATTATGAAGAAGTAATTTATGAATGACCTGCAGGGATAGTATGAGAGGATATGAAGAAAATATGTTTTTTATGTAATGTAAAACTTTATGAATGTGTCTAGTATTTCCAAGGCTACTAAACCAATCGGTCTTTTGAGATTTGATATTTCTTATGATCATGCCAATGTTATGTAATAATGCACCGACTCTGGGTAACTGGGGTTGGGGCGTTACAGTTGGTATCAGAGGAGGTTTAGTACAAACCTTGGAAGCTAGATTTAGATAAACTCTGATTAGAGAACGTAGACCTAAGATGAACTTTGAGGATTAGTATAGAAGAACTTCCTAGAATTTTGGTATTGTAGAGATTTTGTGAGTTTTCTGAGAAATACATCCATGTCTGGATACAAGTAGGTAGAGGCGGCTCTGGCACAGATGTACCTAGGGGTAAAACCCGGAAACACCGCTTTGAGCTAGACTCGAATGGGAACTGGTGCACGACAACGGGCCTTGCTGCACTCTTTGTTACGACACTCCTGGGGGATATGCTTAGGATAATTTACATTTTCTTTACAAACTGATTTAAATTATTATATATATAAGATGAGAGTAAATGACCTTGGTTAATCCTGATGTGTTTCAAATTGAGAATATGGTGACATTTTAATCTCTAAATGATTGTATGACTACTATTACTCACACAATGCTTTCTGGTTTTAGTCAATGGCTGGATTCCAAGGAAGTCATAGTGACTTTGAGAATGATGTACAAGGTGGGAACGGTGGTGGAAATGAGCAACAAAATGGAATTTTGATAGGCGTAGAAGATATCGTCTTTATGCCAAATCAGTTTTCCAAAAATATGATCAACAATATATATATTAACCAATTACCGAACTCAACAAAGAAGAGAAAGGTGATGAATGATAAGAGCTCCAGTAGTGGAGACCATGGAGAAAGAAATCCTCAATTTCCATCATGTAGGAAATGTGGAAGGAGACACCCAGAAAAGTGTCTCAATGGGACAAAGAAATGCTTTACGTGCGGGAAGGATAGACATAAAGTGAAGAATTGCCGAAGAAAAATGAAGAGTGCTATGGAAGAAGATAAAAATGGTCCCAAGAGTCCATTTACAGTCGTTTGCCGTAAATATAGGGGACCTGGCCATGAACCGAGTGAATGTCCTATTCTATAGGATATTTTCTTGGTCAGAGAAGAAGCTATGTGGAAATAAATGGTTGGATAAATGTTTAAAAATTATTAGTGATCCTTGTTGAAGGGTTTACTTTGGAATAATTTTCTCTTGTATTTGTAACCCTAACGTTTTCCATGTGATAATGATATTTATGGAAGAATTATCTTTTCTCTTGTGGATATAGTATAAATATCCATTTGGTTTTATATGATTATTGGGATTTGAAATAATTATAAGTTATTATGATTTGGGATGAAAATGCAAGGTATGAGATAAGATTTGTGGTCAAATTATGTTATGGTTATTTTGAGGAATTTATCTCATTTTGGTAATGTTATAAAACATAGTTTTTGAAAAGGACAACACGCAGACCACGTGACAACCCGTCGCATCGGACAAAGCTGTGGGAATCGAACCCACAACCAAAGTGCGATTGGGATTTATCGCCTACCACTGGACTATGTGAAGTCCTTGGATAGTGTGACTAATTATTTTTAGTTAAATGATTTTATTGATCAATAATAAGTTGATTTGGGATCTTATGTCTTATCAAATGAATACCCTTAGTATAGGAAAATGATTTGGTGATTAAGTGATAAATGTTATTTTGGAAGTTGTTCGCTTTTTTGAGAACACTATATGCCAAAGGAAAATAGAGTAGTATGGGATTTCATTTGAGGAGTAATGGTGGATTTTTATCGATGTTTTTATTATGGATTTATAATGATTTGGGTTATTTATGGAAATGATTAGGTTAATTACGTTTAAGTAAGTGACTTTAAGAGTAATTAATGTCATTTGGAGATACAATTTAACGTTCAAGACTACATTCTTTATAAGTTTTGGTTTTCAATATTAGTTTTGATTATATTAAAGGATTTTAATTACAATTAATTATTGAATGGTATTTATTTAACTTTGGGGTATTGTTGTATTAATTATGGAAATTAAGATTAGTGTTTATTTCTCTCAAGGAATATCCTTTTGGGGGATCATTAGATCTTGTACTAACCATTCTGGTTTTGATTAATCTTTAAAGACAATGTAAATATATATTTCATCCTGCATGGATCATGTGATTCTATAGAAGTTTATTCTAGCTCTTTCAGTGTGACCAAGTCTTCTTGAATACTCATCGTTTAAAAAAAATGAGTTAGTGGTGGAAATTTATTAAAGAATGAAACTCTAATTAAAATTTAAGTATATATATCTTTATATTATTATTCAATATCATAAATAAATTCATGATCCTTATGTAATGTAACTTAAAACAAAAAAATGTTGTCCGTTTACTTTCCTACTAGGAGACTAATGGTCGTTTGTCCCAACACAAGTTTGTGGTTTTCTTATTGTTAACTTTCTCCTGATCATGATTTTTATCCCTCTCCATCAGAACTTGACACTTAGTTTATCATCCATATCCATGTTTTCCTACATGGAATCCGAGTATGGGTTATCTTGGTTGACCTTTATACCTCTCTTTCTTTCTTTTAAAGTGATAGTTTTATTGACTCTTTTTCTGATGTGGGACTTTCCATTATATTCCCAAGCACAATTTTAAAAATTGCGAGGACGCAATTTATTGAAGGAGGGGAGAATGTAACACCCCAAGCTTCCACAGTACGTTTCCCTTCGAATAATGCAATGGCGTGCATTGTACGCAACTTCGAGATTCTAACACACCACAACCAATCAAACTAGCCGTTATGAATAGTAATACCTACTTTTTGAAATTTTATAAATTCTATCTCTCAAAATGGACTTCATTTTGGGATTCGTAATATCGAATTTATCCTAGGGTGAAATTTTGGAACTTTTTGGATAACACTTATATTTTGATGAATAGTGAAAATTACTAAATTTTAATTAAAAACAAATTTTTAAATCAAAATAATTTATAGTGATAAATTATATTATTGAGTGGTTTTAAAGTATAATTAGAATATATTTTTACCATTTTATCCAATGGTGTTCATTATAATTAATTTCACTTTGAAATTCGACCTAAACAATTGTCAATCTATTGATATATATTGTTTCTTAAAAACACGCTATTTGTTGTGACAGCGGAAATTAATTATAAAATTAATTAATGAAACTTATATGTTTATAATTTTTTTAAAATAGACATCATTTTTTAATTCAGAATATCAATTATATCTTAGGGTGAAATTTTGGCATTGTTCTGAAAAACTTCAATTTTTGATGAATAGTGAAACTACTAAGTGGTAGTTAAAAAAACAGAATTTTTCATAAAACCTAATTTTACCGCTTCTGTGAATGGAATTTCGAAAATCCGAGAGACACAGTTAATATCAAGAAGTAAAATGTGGTTCAATGAGATGAAAATAATTTTTGGTGAATAGTAACTTTTTACTTTTATTTACCACGGTTAAAAGTAAATAGGGTAATTAAGGGTAAAAATGATATTAATATTACCCAAAAACATGTCCTAATTCTATGGGACAATTTTATCTTGGACAAAAACACCCTTAGGAATAAAATATTATCATTTAGGTCCACTTGGATTAGATTAGGACATTTATTATTATTTAATTCAAAAAAAGTTAAAAGAGTTAAAATCAAAGTTTATTTACTAAAACATTTTTAATATAGGGTTTTACATAAGATAAATTCAATTTTAAATATTCATTAGAAATTTAATTATATTTCCTACATAATTATATTTTATTTATAATTTTTAGACATTAAATAATTTAATATATTTATGACACAATGATGATGCAGTAATTACCATAATAGTGAAAAATTAAAATAATTGATATTATAAATGCCCAAATAAATATAATTTAAGACTTTTAATGAATTAAACTAATTTTATAGGATAATATGACATATTAGGATTGATTTAATTGACTTTTTTTGAAATAATAATTCTGTTATGAGTTTCACAAAAATCAACTATTGAATAGTGTCAAAATTGACATAAAAGAGTTTTTAAAACAAATATTATATTATTAATTAATATTAAATTCCTAAAAATCTAAGGTTCGGCCAAGAGACTTATATCATGATAGGTGTATCATTAATGGACCACTTGGGGGTCTCTTTGATGTATATAGTAAGTTTATTAATTATATAATATAAAAATACAAAGTGACATGGTAAATGTCAAACTAATTAACTAAGAGTTAATACTTAAAGATAAGGTTAATATAGTAACCCAAACCTGTCTAAATTCTATTGGTTGAATGGTTTTAGAACTATCCCAACCTTAAAATTTGAATAATCAACTTTGGAGCCATTAGAAACCGAATATGAATTTATTATAAATTAATATTTCTAGATTTTCCAAAGGTGCCCCTCACCCCTCTTACAAAAGGGCACTCCTCCTTCTCATTTCTTCACACCTTAAAAGCCTTTTTATTCAGAAAAACTCTGAACAAATACTCTCCCAACTTCTCTCACTACAACCTAGAGGCCTTAGTTTGATCAGAAAGCCAACCTAAAGAGCTCTTTTGATCAAATCAAAAGGAAGAACCCGAAGAAGAGGTAATGTTTTCACCACCCCTTTTCAAGTTCCTTTCTTCTTCCACTTCTTCTTTCTTTGTTATTACCATTATAAAATAATAACTCCAGTATATTATATATACTGTGATGTTATGATAAATATGGTACAACCATATTCAGTATTCTATCCACCCTTTGAATAACATGTCATCATACGTGCGTACGTACGGCTTACCGTCTCCACGTCGTGGTGTAATTGTTATTCAATATATTATTATTCATGTCGGTATAATAATGATGTGTAACTCATTCAAATAATAAATATAACATGATAATTATTCTGTATATATGATATACCATCCAATTATATATTATTTTAATATCAAAAGAATGATATTGTTGCTCGTGCGTACGTACGGACTACCGTCTCCACGAACGCGATGAGATTCATTCTCCATCATATCCATTCAAGTATAATTATCATTTGATGATTTAAAAATAATTTTTAAGAACTTTATATCATTCTAGATATGAATAAGATACAACCTATCCATGACAAACATATCTTACATAACAAAACATATAAAAGAAAACGAGTAAGTTAACACCCAAAATGACGATAATTCTAAAATATTATTAACAAAGAAATGTTAAAAGATCTTATATGATATCATATTAATGTATATAATTCATGAATAATTTAATAACAATTATTTCAACATTATAAATGTGGTTAACCTACCCCCAACCAAGGAAAAGTACAAGGTAAGGGGTTTCTATCTCACTTTTAATTCCGTGAGAATTCCATTGTTCGCCACTTATTTATTACATGTGGTGTGTGTACTGCCCATGTTTGTATTCATTGTGTAATATACTTTAATTCATGTATATTTACATCATCATTCTATGATCCTTCTTTCATGGGTGTATGTTTTTTATGTTACCAAATCGATAAGGGAATTTGAAATTTCAATTTCCACTCATTCGGCTTTACGCATACTTCATTGATTATTTTACTCCAAGATTATGTGTGGAATCGCTATTCATTTGATTATGTCATAATTTCCACTCCCCTTTCTGTGGATATACTTTTTATACACATAATCAATCCATTGATAAATTCTCAAGTCATCGATATGAACTTGATAAGAGTAATTTTTACTCAATCTCGATTTGTTGAAATAAACATCCAATTCATTGGTGTTGTTTTTACTAGAATATGTGTGAATGTCCCTTGATTGTTTTACACTGAATATCCAATCATATTTAGTGTATTTATATTTGTCACACATAATTATGTCTTTTATTTATCCTTAACCTAAGGATACCACCTTTATGAGAGATTTCATCTGAATTTACATTCCATTGAAACTTCTTTGTTTTTATACACCAAATCACTTTTATGTGGTGTATATAATGTAATTTGACATAATATATCATGAATCCCTTTATTCTCATGATATTACAAAGTTTTGATTACCTCAATTATTTGTATTCAAGTGTCTCTGTTTTGGTTAAAAACTCTAACTAAAATACCATTTTTAAATGTTTTAAAAACTTATTCTTCTAAATCTTGCTCATTAATGTACATGTTTTAAAAATGGTTTTAAGGATTAATTTATATGGACATTAAAGTTTTAAAATTAAAACTCCTTTTAAAAGTTTCAAAGTGGTATGGGAAACTTTGATTCAAAAATCTATTTTTAAATGGCTTCTTGACAAATAGTGTGACTTTTAAATGTTTTCAAGAAAAGGGGGATATTTATCTCAAATAGTTTTGATGGTTATTTTCATCTATGTCAATATCATTCATTATTATCGATTGAGGTACAATACAATCTTCCATATTGTATTGAATGAGTTATGTTTGACTGTGGATGTGCTATTTTTATACCATTCATGGTTTGTGGTTAAAGTATTGACATTCCGTATGCTAGTTTAAATACGAATGTTTATGTTATGTTTAAACATGTTCATATGAGGAATGCATTATACTTAATAAGTGATGGGTGGAGCCCGCTATAGCTCCTATATGCATCGGTAGGTCTCATGAGACAAACTAGTGTCTTGGCACAAGGCCCTGACAAATTCTTATTTGTTGTCTTGGAACGAGGCCTTGGCTATGTGGTTATGATAGTCTGGCATTATGAATTCCATCATTATGAAAGTGGTTATTGATATTGCATGTGATCATTCGACTAGTAGAATATCCATGTGAGTAAGTAAATGGAATTATTTTATTCTATCTTTGCCATTTTATGCTGAAGTTCAAGTTTAAAAGGCTTTCGTTTTAGTTATAAACTGCCTTAAGTGTTTATGCTTATCTATGAAAGCTTCTGCTATAATGTTATCCTTACTGAGCATCTGAGCTCACCCCTTTCTATGTTTTATTTTTCCCAGGATTATGAAGAAATAATTTATGAATGACCTGCAGGGATAGTATGAGGGGATATGAAGAAAAGATGTTTTTTTATGTAATGTAAAACTTTATGAATGTATCTAGTATTTCCAAGGCTACTAAACCAATCAGTCTTTTGAGATTTAATCTTTCTTGTGATCATGCCAATGTTATGTAATAATGCACCGACTCTGGGTAACTGGGGTCTGGGCGTTACATAAGGACACTGCACCCATCAACCACCCAATCTTGAATATTGAACTCACTATAGGTCCATACCTAGAGACAATATCCTTATAGGATACCAAGGAAAAAACAAAACAAACAAAAACTCAACTCCTAGGAAAATGTTAAAAACTATAGACATAAGACCTTACCAGCACTTCATTATTAACCAGCTCTCAAACACAATCCAATTTCACACTAAACCTCTTAATACCTTTAGAAAAATAGACACACACATGTATCAACTACTAAAGGTATATATAAGTATAAGATAAGAAAATAAATATGGAGAAAGGTAATGAGACAAAAATAAAAAATAAATTCCAAAATTAAATCCATATAAAGAAAACAATCTATTTGAATGAAGAAATTAAAGAATAATGTTATAGTAAGCCTATCAACAAATAATTTACATCAATAAACAATCAAATTTTAATATTTATCAATAAAATTTTGTGACTAATTTGGCTCTAGTTGAAATTTTTGTGGGTTGGGATCCAGTGGAAATATATATTCAATATCCAGGATCCTATTGGGTTTAATTTTGGTTCGGAAAATCTAAAACTGAAAACAAATAATCCTGAAAAAATTAACTCCACTATAGTAAATAGGAAATGTGTTCATAAAATAGAATTCCAAGCTTCAAGAGTATCTAAAATTATTGTAATAATAATAATAGTGGGAAAAAGTGATTCAAGACTCACATGGATTATTATTAATAGAAAGAAAATTTTTATATATGTAATTTAAATGATATAACCCAAAAATTCTATGCAGTTTCTTGCATATAAAGAGAAAATATAGCAATATGTAATTAAAGGTAGTGATAGAAATTATTAAACTAAGCAAGTCATGAGGTTCGAAATTCTAAGTGGAAAAAAACTAGATTTGATATATCAAAAGAGCACGATACACATGTTTCATGGTTCAAGAAACATTATAAATAGAAGAATCATTCAATGAATTCAAGGTCGAAAAAAATTGAATATGAAAATTAGTAAATAAGATAAGTATTTAACATGTTTCGACCAATTATCCCATGTTTATGGGGAAGGATCATAAAAGGTTTCCTCAATGCAAAAACTAAAGAGAGAGTACATGAACACATGAATATAACTAGAAAAGGAAACATATACACAATTCATATGATGAAAAAACTAAAATAGAAAAGTTTAATCCTTTAAAATTTTATAAAATAAAACAAAAAACGGGAATGAATCCCTTTTATTAGGGCTCGATTGGACCTTTTTTAAAGAAAAGGTTTGATACATGGTACAAGAATTGTCATTCTCAAAGGCTGAGGACTTAAATATTATCATTTCCCAATTTCAATATCCTGAAATGGACAAACATGTGCTCCTCACATACAGTGGCTTCAATATCCTCTAAATTACATAACTATGGAAGTCACAAGATTTAATGGTGAGGAATGTGACACACACATGTCGTTATAGTTATTAATTTTATTTATTTTAATTTATCTTGGGTATTTCGGTGTTTAAGTGGTTTTGGGGTGGGAAATTGGTCATTTTACAGGTTTCACACATGATTATGAGTAATTGTGTGGAGACTATGTTGAGGGAGTTCTCCCAAAAACAAATACATTTTCACAACTAACAAATGGGTTAACAAACCATACAATGCACCCCAAGAACTTTTTGGGCGCTCTTGGTCTAGGTTGTGGCCTTTGCATGGTTTTTGTATGGTTTGGAAAACTATACGACCCTTATAAATTCACTTAAAGTGTGATTTTACCCAAATTACCTCTTTAAACTTAATAATAATTCACCCATTTTCCCCCATATGTCTTATCTGACTCTTGGGGTCCCAAATAGGAGCTCCAACCTCCTTCCCCTTTGATTCATGTCTCAACTTTGGTGTTTTTCAATAGATTTCAAGGTAAATATTCCTCTTTTCCCTCTATATTCCTTTATTCTCTATTTTCTTTTTGTTTTAGCTTTTACCATGATACCTAGAAACCTTTTGGTATATTATTTTCTTTTTGGTAGATAAAATGTGGGGTGTTTTTGTGTTTAGGGTTTATAGATTCCAGTTATATGCTTATTTGGGTTCTAGTCATTGAAGGTGACACATTCTAAGGGTTTTAGCATAATTCAATACAGGAAAACGGATGTTTAGTGGCGGTTTTTTCACGGCCGTTTTAAAACCCGCCGCTAAACGTGTTTCGGGCCGCTATTTCACGGCGGTTTTTAAACCGCCGCGAAAAAACCGTCGTGAAATGATTTAAATTTTTTATATTTTTTTATTTTTTTTATTTTTTTTTTTTTATTTTTTTTGAGGATTATCGGTGGGTTTTAAAAAACCACCGCAAAATAGCGGCGGTTTGGGTAAAACCACTGCGAAATGAAAAGAAAGAAATAAAAAAACACGAGAAACCCCAAAATCACTAAAATGGCCATAACTTTTGATCCGGGAATCTGTTAGAGCGCCACAACTAGTCAAATTGAAGCTCATGAAGAGATCTAGAGGGACGTATAATCAAAACCATGAGAAGGTATAAGGTGCGGAAGATATGAGAGTTATAACAAAGTTGAAAAAAGTTCTCCAACTTCAAACGGCCATAACTTTCACTCCGGGAGTCCGTTTGGGCTCTACCACATATCAAATCGAAGCCAACGAAGAGAGATACGCACCTGTTCAACACAAGAAAGGTTTTATCATGTTTTTCGACCCCAGAAACCCCTCCTAAGGCCTCCAAAACCCCGTTTTTGTCACTGGTGTCCCGTCAAACTTGTCTTCAAACGAACCTAACTTTCGATCCGCATGTCAGTTAGGACTCCCCACCTTCCAGATTGTAGCTCGTTCCATGAGATTCAGTTTGACTGGTCGCGGCACCCACATTCACTCTTGGATCATAAGTTATGGTCTTTTTAGTGGGTATCAGGTTTGTTATGTTTTTCGATGCCTCATTTATTGCACCCGTTCCCCGTCAGCTTTTTTTTAAATGGTCATAACTTTCGATCCGCCTGTCCATTCGGACTCTTTCACCTATCAGGTCGAAGATAGTTTCAGGATCTTTGATTTGACAGGTCGCAGATCTGAAACGGACTCTCAGATCATAAGTTATCTCTGTTAATGTGAGTCTAATGTTTTTGTCACTTTATGTCCGTTTTGACGAGTTTTAACGGTTTCCCCATTTAATACTGTTTATTTGGGTTTTCATGACTTGTTATCTTTATCAATGGTTTTTTGTGGGTTATTATGATGATTATGTTGAATTCTTAAGGGTTTTTTTAGAGTTTTCATGAGTTTTCATGCGTTCTCATTCTTTCTAATGCCTCATTCTTCATGCTTCTCCATCTGTTTTCACGCGTTTTCATGATTTTTCATCCCTTATCAAGTCTTTTCATACTTTTTCATGTGTTTCATTTATTATTTATTAGTTATTATTTATAATATAATTTAATTTATTTATTATCTATTATTTGTTACTGGTTATTTATTATTTATTATTTATTATTTATATTTATTTATTATTTATTATTTATATTTATTTATTATTTATTATTTATATTTATTTATTATTTATTATTTATTTTCTATTTATTATTTATATTTATTTATTATTTATTATTTATTATTTATTATTTATTATTTATTATTTATTATTTATTATTACTAATAATAAATGATTATTAATAATAATAATATTTTTTACTGGTTATTTATTATTTATTATTTATTATTTATATTTATTTATTATTTATTATTTATTATTTATTATTTATTATTTATTATTTATTATTTATTATTTATCATTTATTATTTATTATTTATTATTTATTATTTATTATTTATTATTTATTATTTATTATTTATTATTACTAGTAATAAAATATTATTATTATTATTAATATTTTTTACTAGTTATTTATTATTTATTATTTATTATTTATATTTATTTATTATTTTTTAGTTATTATTTATTATTTCTTATTTCTTATTTCTTATTTGTTATTTGTTATTTATTATTTATTATTTATTATTTATTATTTATTATTTATTATTTATTATTTATTATTTATTATTTATTATTTATTATTTATTATTTATTATTTATTATTGATTATTTATTATTTATTATTTATTATTTATTATTTATTATTTATTATTTATTATTTATATTTATATTTATTTATTATTTATTATTTATTATTTATTATTTATTATTTATTATTTATTATTTATTATTTATATTTATTTATTATTTATTATTTATTATTTATTATTTATTAATAATAATATTTTATTTATTATGTGTTATTTATTATGAAATATTTTTTTATTTTGTATTTCTTATTTATTATTATTTATTATTATTTATTATTATTTATTATTTATTATTTATTATTTATTATTTATTATTTATTACTTATTACTTATTACTTATTACTTATTGTTTATTATTTATTTTTTATTATTTATTATTTATTCTTTATTCTTTATTCTTTATTCTTTATTCTTTATTCTTTATTCTTTATTCTTTATTCTTTATTCTTTATTATTTATTATTTATTATTTATTGTTTATTATTTTTTATTTTTTATTTTTTATTTTTTATTTATTATTTATTATTTATTATTTATTATTTATTCTTTGTTATTTATTTTTTATTTTTTATTTTTTATTTTTTATTTTTTATTTTTTATTTTTTATTTTTTATTTTTTATATTAATATTTATTTATTATTTATTATTTATTATTTATTATTTACTATTTATATTTATTTATTAATTATTATTTATTTATTATTATTTATTATTTATTTATAATTATTAATTATGTGTTATTTATTATTATTATTATTATATATTATATATTATTGAGTTTATATCAATTATTTATGTATTATTTGTTTTCTCAATTAATATATATATGTATATTAAATTCTTTTTATTAAACACATGATGAGCTTGCTGGAGTGGTAAAGTCTTTGGAAAATATGCAAGAGGTTAGGGGTTCAAATCTCCCCAAACGCATTATTTCTTTATATTGCGTGGGCATGTGCATGGGCATGTGCATGCATGGATAAATAAAGTAATATGAAATAAATAAATAAAATACGAAATAAATAAATAAAACAAATAAATAAATAAAATAATTAAATAAATAAATAAATACAAAATAAATAAAATATATACAAAATAAATAAAATAAATACGAAATAAATAAAATAAATATGAAATAAATAAATAAAATAAATAAATAATATAATATAAATAAAATAAATACGAAATAAATAAAATAAGTAAATGCGAAATAAATAAAATAAATAAATAAATAAATAAATATAAAAAATGAATATAAAAAATCGCTGCTAAAAACCCGTCGCGAAACGTTCTGCGACGGTTTTGAAAACCGCCGCGAAACGTAAAACCAAACCGCCACTAAATGCCTTTTTTTCATAGTGATTTACACCCCTTTAAGGTAAGTGTTTTAATAAAATTGTTTCATATAAGAATTCAAAGTGTTATTATGATTTATAAATATATTTTTATTGAAAATATAATTATGTTTTATATGCATGTTTTGTTTTGAAACTGTTTCAATATGTTTTGAGGTAGGATAATGGGTTTATCTTTTGAATTCCATGTTCTTGTGTTTGAAATGGATTATTTTTGTGTTTTAAGTATTTTTGAATTTTTGGTGAGGATTTTAGAAAGGGTTTTGATGGGGTGTGTTCGATTTTGATCCAATTTTGGTTTTCACTGAGTGAAAATAATGTTTTGAAGTGGAAATTTCTTTAAAGTGAGGTGTTAAACTCAGATTTATTTTAAAATTGGGTTCTTTAATGAATTTCAAATGTTTTTGTGAAATGATTGTGTGGTTTAACCCTTATGAAAACACCTTAATGGATATTTTAAATGTATTTTATTGAAATGGATGTAATTTGGCTTTGTTTTTTATTTCAAAGAGGTAGAACCATGTTTTTAATGGTGGATTTGATATGTTTTAAATGGTGTGTGATATTTCCATCGATTTTTAAGAAGTTCCTAAAGTGTTTTTTTATGAAATTAGAAGTGGATTTGGCTTTTGAGACATATTTTATGATAATTACATGGTTGACATTTTTGTTTTAAATGATCGATCATGTAATAACCCTATTAATTAGCCCCTATGTGGGTTATTTGTTGCTATATGGCCCTTATTTCCCCTTGTGTGGGTCATTGTCACTATGAAATTCTCATTTCTCCCCTTATGTGGGAATGTGATTGTTTATGTGGCAGATTCATGACATATATGGGAATATTAATTATGAGGGTGTTAGGGGTGATGGGGATTTATTTTTTATTCCTTGTATGTTAATCTAGGATTTCATATTCACTTCCCTCACTTATTTATTATTCATGAGAACCCACTTGCTAAGTAGGAGGTCTATTCGTATATTACACTAGTCGGTACCCAAGTTGCTAGTGTACCTCTAGTCGTACTAGGAACTAGGGATATAAGGGGTGTGTTATTTGCAATGAGTATAGTGTGGACTAGTTGGATGGATTGTGATTCAGATATAGCATATGTTGATATTTGGACCCTAAGAAGAATTGATAGAGTTTGATGTGTCTCACATGAGGGATCCCATGCTAGATCCTATAAGACATTTTATTGCTTGATTAGCAGTTGACATTAGGGGTTTTGATCTAGTGATCGATTATATCATTTCCCCTATTTATATTGTTCTGGAACCCATATCTTTCTTTCATGTATTGTATGCTTGTGATGTTGTGTTACCTCCTTTATTATGATTGACTCATTTGTGTTTGTATCCATTCCATTAGAAAATGGTTTTTTTCAAATAGTTAGGGAAAATGTATTTTGAAATAAATACTCTTATGTGGGTTTTTAAATTTAATCTCAAAATGTGAATTTTTGTTCAAATATTGCTTTAGTTGGTTAAATTTTTATGAAATGATAGTTTTCATTTTAAGAAAACAATTGGGTTTTTTTAGAAGTATTATTGGGTGTGTGGTTTCCAAATGGCTCAAGTTAATGAAAATGTTTTCAAATCATGTGTTTTTAGTTTATGAAAAAAAGTGGAAGGTTTTGAATGCTTTTTATGAACTAATAAGTTTTTTTCACTTGTTTTAATTTGGAAATCTTACTTTATATTTGTATTTTCAAACTAACATTTATGATTTTCTTTATGAAACAAATATTATAGTCTTGGTTGAAGGTGACTTACTGGGTCATTTAGCTTAAACCTATATATTTCATGTTCTAAGTTTCCAGCTAGATTTGGGTGTTGTTCCTTGAAGCCAATGTGGGGTATGTTGGGTGGTGGTGAGATCCCATAGGTTTCATGGAGATTTTGTTGGTCTTTACTCAAGTTTATTGAGGTTTTTCTTTGTTTTTTTAGTGTTGTATCAGATGTATTGGCCTTCCTTATAGCTTCTTTTAGTTATTCTTATTGTGTCTACTTATTCCATGATGTTTTAGTTTTTAATAGATGTTGTTTTATTTTTATGTAAATGGGTTGGATCAATGTGGTTGGTTGTGGCCCATTTGGAATGATCTTTATTTTGGTTTTTTATATATTGATATTGCATAGGAATCCAATCTAAATATGGTTTATGCTAGATTTTTTTTAGATGATAATTAAATTTTATCTCTTATTTAGGGTAAAATCATTCCCATATGGATTCCTATGATGCTCAAGCACTTGCTTCCAGTCTTTGGGGATCAATAACACCCTTCATACTTTTTAGAAAGCTGATTCATGTGACAATTAAATAAAAGCCTAGGTTGGTTCACTAAAAAATGTTATCAGAGATTTTGGTTCTTTAGTGAGAGATTAATATTTTTTGATTAGTCCTCTCATTATCTTTGTATGTCCTATTATCAAAGAGATTAAGGTTGTATATGCTTGATAGGTAATGGTGGATAGACTTTATATAGCTCTTTCTCATCTTGATCCTCAATATTCCAGGGGAATTTGGGTTTCACATTGTGAATTTGAGTTTGTTTTTAGTTTTTTATAGTGTATTTTGATGTTTTTTCCCCTTTGAGTATATAAGTGATTTCAAGGTTCATTTCTGGGTTTTAGGGTGAAGATGGTTGAGAACATGAGTTGAACAATTTGGTCGTATGGCTTGGGAAACTATGTGGTTCCCATGCAGTATGGGTTTGTCACCTTCATAGAGGTTATTTCATGGTTGGTGCATGTTTTACAAACCTATATAGAAAAACTGTACATAGCCTTATCTCATCCCCAATTCAGTTTTTTTGACACCTCTTGATTTTTGTATTTCTCCTAAAATGATTTACACTTGTGGGGTGGATTGAAGAGTGTTTTTATGCCTTTTAGATGTGATTACTATGAACCATGTTTTAAGGTTTGTGTGGTGCCTTGGTTGTGCTTGATTTTAAAGCCTTATTTTGATAAATAATAAAATTTTGTGAAATATTTGATTTCAAAACATAGTTTTATGAATTGTTAGAAGAATAAAATACCCCTATCTTTTATGAAATGTTTTATAAAATAGTTATTTTCATAGCGGTGTGAGGAAGATGTTAAAAATGTGATGTTTGAAAAAAATCATTGGGTATTCCCAGAACTGAGTGATTTCAAAAATGAGTTTTGAAAATATTTCATGAAAATTAGGATTTGTTTTGGAAAAAATGAATGAATTTTGAAAAGGAAATATGTTTTAATGAGAATTAATTTGATGCTTTGGTTTTCAAAATGAAATGGAATTTTAAAAGAAATTTTATGGCATGCCTCGTTTGAGTATTTTTTGTTCCACTGAGGTTATGGTTTTTTCAAATAATGATTTTAGAATGGTTTTTAATTATAGGTATTGGTGGGGTGATTTTTCAAAATCCCTTATTGGAAGTTGGTGATTTCAAAGGAAAATGTATTTTCTTGGTGTGAAAGTGATGTGTCTAGTTTCAATGATAAATGATTTGGTTTTGGTAACTAACTTATGATGGGATCATTTGTTTTAAGTTTTTATTCCTGAATTTATGTTACTCATGACTTTTGTTTTTATAGTATTCCTCTAAAAATGGTCAAAATAGTTTCTTCAGTTCAAGAATCTACCCAGACTCCAAGTGGGATGGTGGATGTTGATATTTATTTTCTCTCTGACCCCATCTCCAACTTCTTTAATCAAAATCTGCATTCTTTTATTAGTAATCAATGATTAGTGTAATCCTTAATGTGGTTGGAAAGGATTGAGGTTATCCTCAATTCTATAAAAACATTTGATGTTTTGTGGGTGAGAGCTGTCATGAGGTTTTTTTCAGTTCTAACAAAGTTTTGTTAGATTCTATGGTACCTTCTCAACTATGTGAAGGTATGTCTTGGGTGTTTTTTAGGATGGTTTTTATCTGATGTTTCTTTCTTGGTATTGTGAAATTATATAAAGAACTTGATCTTATAAGCCTTCATCAAGGGGTGTTATCCATAAATGAGTATGTTGGTCTCTTCTTTGAGTTTTTCATATTCTCTCCAAATCTATATTTAAATGATTCTAATAAAGATCATTTATTTGGAGGGATTCTTCACCCAGATATTAGATTGGATATGCTTGTGTTTAGAATGAAATATTTTTAGGATGTTTTCAATTATTCCAATTTGGTGGAAGCTAGCCAATATAGAAAACCTAGGTGGGTGACTCCTTAGTTTCATCTGTTGGGAATCATGGGAACCCAATGATTGGGGAGTACAGGTAGAGTGACCTGAAGCTATAAACAAAGGTTCTTTCTCATGGTAAGAAAATCCCTCAAGTATAATTTTAGTGTGGGGTTTTATGGAATTATAATCCATATAGTACAAATGATTCTATAGTTTTTCTCTATTGTGGTTGTTTATGTTATCTTTATAAGTTTTGTAAGTTTGGTTTTCAGAGGATTTATTAAGTTTGATCCTTTGTGGATAGGTTTTTTTGGGAACTTTTATTCTTTGTTGTAATATGGATTGTTCTTTAGGATATTTATCTATTGTTTTTTGTAATCTTTTTTATTTTTATTTTTTGATATCTTTCTAGTGGATGTAATTGAATTTTGTTTTATAAAATGAATTATTACTTGTGGATGTCTATTTATACTATTTTATTTTGAATCATTCTTTTGGGAAAACATCCTTGAGAGTTATAGTTCCACCCATTGTTTTTATTTAGACTTTGAGGTTCTCAATGTTTGGACATGAAAAATTCCATGGTGCATGATTGGATAACTATGGTGGGTAATTATCCAATTGATTTTTCATTCTAGTTGGTGTTTGGGTTGGGTAAATTGGGATTTACCATGTGAGGGTGATTTGGTTTATGACCCTAGGTTATTTTTATGCATTATGTTCCAAGGTGAGAAATATTTTAACTTCTTTTTGAGTATGTTTCTAATTTCCCTTCCTTATTTCATTTTGGAATTTCATTTAGTTTTATATTTATTTTATCTCATGATTGCTCAGTTTTTTTGAGGATTTGTCTCTTGGTAGATTCTTTGGTGCCAACATGATAAAGGAATTCTAAATTATTGGGATACCATTTTAGGCCCCCCTTTCTCCTTAGGAATTATTGTTTTAGGTTCCTACTTCGGTTATAGTTGTAAGAATTTGGAAATATTTTGGTTGACCGGTTCAATTATTTTGAGGATCTTGATTTTTTACCATTGAGATTGGTTCATGTAAAGAGGTTCTTTTTTTGTTAGGTCCTCCTCATATCTGCCTTTCTCTATCACATTTTATTTTTTATCACAGACTTTATGGGGGTATAAAGTCACATGGTGGGGAGAATTATGAAACCCACATGTCACGGTAGTTCTTAATTTGTTTTATTTTAAGTAATATTAGTGTTTTCTAAGTTTCATTAATTTTGGGGTTGTAAATTAGAGTTTTTGAGGTTTTCTAGAGGTTTCATGATTTTCAAGAATGGTGAAGAGAAACATTACAATGCCCATGCATAGGGGGTTGTCCTGGGGATAGATACATTTTTCATGGATCCAACATGGTTTTTCAAACCAAATAGAGTATCCCTGGAATTGTGTAAGTGGTCTTGTACTAGGATGTGGTTTGTGCACTATTGGTTCATAGTTTGGAAAATTGTGCATCCAACCATGTGGCCTTCCCAGAATTAATTAAAGTGTGATTTTCCTAAAATTTCCTCTTTGAACATAAAGTTATTTCACAACTTTTTTCCCACATATTAATCAACATAATCTTAGGATCCCAAATAGGAGATCCATCCTCCTTCCCCCTTGATTATTGACTCTCCTTTGGTGTTTTTCAAGAGATTTAAAGGTAAATTTCCCTCTAAGTCTCTCTTTATTCCTTTTTAATCTCTTTTATTTTTGATTTATCTTATCACATGAAGAATACAACCCTTTTGGTTGATATTAGGGTTTTGGGTAGATCTAATGTTGGGGTTTTTAGTTTCTATGGTTTATAGACATCATCTATATCCTTGTTTGTGTTCGGAATGCAAATATTGATCCAACAATTTCTCATTAATTTCTCATTGATTTTGATGATCACAAATTCCTTCATTTGTTTTAATAATGAATTTTATTTAAGTGTATTTTAGGAATATATTTATTAGAATATTTATTTCATTTACCAAGAATTATAGAATTACTTTTCTTATAAATTATCTGAAATTGTATTCTATAAAATATTCTGGATGTTTTTAAGAAGCTTGTAATTTTTATTTAAAAAGTGATTTCACAACATAACGTTGTGTTCCTACCCCATGTTTAATACAAAAGTTGTATTTGGGAACCTAATTTTGGTATGAAATGTAATGTTTGAGTGCCTAAAATCACTTTTTGAACCTCAAATTTGAACAAAACTTTAGGTTTGTGAACATAACATTCATAAAGAAACCCTACATTTGAGTATCTAATGTTTTGTATGTTAACCTAAAATTGGTATTGAACCTAAAACTTTTTTATTATACATTTTTAATAAACCATATGTTTTGAAATGTAATTTTTGAGTTATCTTCACATAAATAAATTAAAAGTTGAATCAATTGTCTGTAGGATTAAAATTTTGGATATTTTCAAGATTTCTTCTATGATTTCATAGGAGTAAATTTTAAAATAAATTGATTCGAAGATATTTTAAAAGGATTTTAAACAATAGATTAATTTATTCCTATTTCAAATGGAAGTTAGTATTTTTCATGGCTAATTAATTTTTAATTTCAAATATGTTGATTGTTTTGAAGATCAAGTTCTATCTAGAGAGTTTTCCAAAAAAAATTGACTAGAATTAAGTCATGCTGCTTATTTACTTCTCAATGGATTATTTTAAAATAGATATACCAGTGAATTGTTATACTATTCTACTATATTTTTAAATATCTATGAAAAATAAATATTTATTTCTCTAAATTTTATGATGAATATTTCTTGATATTGAATATATTATCTTTTATGCTACAACAACTACATATCATCTATAATATATCAGCTTAATCATAGTGAAACTTTTCAAAACTACACTTTGGAGATATGAATGTTATAATATACTCTTGTGTGTTTGTCCTTATACTAAGAATTTTTTTGTTTCTATTTTATTTGGATATTATCTATAGAAACCCGAAGATTCTTTCTAAGGATATTGATTTGAATACATTATTTTATTCCTATAAATATATTTATATTCATCTATTTTATTGTCTAAATATAAACCTATTCAAATGGAATTTATCTTACTAAATACAATATCTTTTGGTTTTGAAAACTCGGTGTGGAGTGTTTTAAGGAATAATGATTTTCCTATTTAAATCCTTATAAAATATTTTATTAAAAGTTGCAGTTTCTTGTACTCAACCTTAAATATCCCTAGTAAATAGATATGCTACTTAAAATCACAAAACTCAAAGATATAGTGTTTTTTGAGTAGACTGTGAGATCTTTTGTTCCCCAAACCACTATAAAAATTATTGTATTATTTTTCTTATATTCCACTATATAATATATTCAAATAAAATGGAATAGTATCACTTTTCAAATTTCAAAGGGAGGTTAGTGTGAAAATATTCAAATGTTTTTAAAAGGATAAAATCCACCCCCACCCCCCTCTTTTGTCCCCATCACCATTTTGATAGACAATTGGTATTAAAGGAGTGCTCTACTTAAAGAAGGATTGTCAATGATCAGAGATCCATGCTTTAATGGAAAAAATTATAGATGTTGGAAAGATCAAATGGTTATTTATTTGAATAATATTAGTTTAAAAGTTTATATGAATGTTTTTATTCCATATGAAATTTCCAAGCATGATCTAGAAAGGTTGGATGTTTCTAAATAAGGTTAATATGATATAAATTCAAGATCCATGAATATAATAATTTATATACTTGGACCATATGAATTCAACCATGTCTCTCAATGTGATACTACCTGTGAAATGTGGAAGATAGTGGTTGTTGTTTATGATGGGGCTGAAAATGTTAGGAAACTAATGTACAATACTAAAAAATTAAAATTTTGATACTTTTAGAATGATTGAAATTGAAAGTATCACCTAGAGGAATAGAAGATTCACTAAAATTATCAATAGTGTTAATACCCTAGGAACTCCAATTCTATAACCATATCAGGTGTTAAAGGTACTTAGAGTTTTACCCTGTAAGTAGAATGGAATATCTACTACAATCAGAAAATCAAATCCTATAAAAAATTTATAATGAACGAATTTATTTATACTCTCATGATGTATGAAGATGAAATGAAAGTTTAGACTTAAGAACATGGAATTATTAAAAAGGAAATTATATAACATAAATTTTATATCCCTAAAAGTGAAATTAATTAAAAATAGGTTGTTATATTCTCTAATGATTCAAGTTATTAAAATTTTAGAGATGAACTTACTCACTAGACTAGAATATTCAATAAGTTTTATATAAGTAATATAGTCTCTATAAAGTCATTTAATGATTACAATAAGAGTGGTATTGGTCTGAAATAAGTTATAAGTTATGAATTTAAGCAGTTGGGGCATATAAAAACTGATTTCCCATGGCTGAAGGAGAAAATAAAAATGGATAAGAAGGAAAAGAATCACAAGATAAAGGTAGATTATGAATTAAAAGGGAGAAAATTTATGAAGGATACATGGATTGTATATGAAGACTCAAACTTCTCTTCAAGTTCTGAATCATAAAATTAATAGTCAAATCAAAAGGCAAATATGTGCTTTATGGATAAAGAATTAATATGTAGTACAATCTTATTATTATTCTATTTTTTATTCTAATTTTGAAATCTGTTCAAATCATAAACCAGTAGAAATGAATATCTTAAAAACTCATAAATCTCTAAATAATATTAACAATTATTTCTTAATTTAGAAATATTCCATGTTAAAAAAACACCTAGAATTAAAAGAGAATTTATGAAAATATTTTTCAAGCACCAATGAGCAAGAAAGTAAAATTAAGGAGTTGTACGATAAAGTATAATCTTTTAAATGTTCAGCTAGTGTGTTTAGTAATGGAGAAGTGTATTTAAATAATATTATTTTAAATAATGTATTTTAATAAATAAGGATATGGTATTACTAGTAATAGTGAAAAACCTGGTTTGTACAGAAATTATTTTTTTCCAAATTCAAAGAATTACATCATGTCAAGAGTTAACAATTTATATTATAGAATTAGAGGAATTTTTTCTAATAATGATTTCTTAAAGAATCCTTAACATAGTTTTGTTAGAAAATATTATGTTTCTAAAGATTTATTTAATGTTAGTTATCATAATTCTTAAAAATATGGTTGGGGAAATCTTTGATTGAATACACTATAAAACCCAAGATAATTTGGGTAATAAAAGAGGTTTTTTTGATTTTTTTTTTTGGGAAATTGTATAGGGAAGGAAATGATACGTGGTATATGGATAGTAGATGTTTGAGACACATGAGTTAGATTATCTAATTTCCATGTATAATCAAAATTTTATATAGGTTTGGCACCATTAGTGACAATTCTAATGGCAATATCATTGGTGATGGATCAATTGGAGATCCAAAATTTATCATGATCAATAAGGTTATCTATGTTTAAGGGTTGAATAATAACATATTTATTATCTCTCAACTCTATGATGATGTATTTTTAGTTGATTTTTCTGATAATTATTATTCTATATTTAAGGATAAATTACTTAAGTTTAGATAACCTGGAACTGGCACAAGAGCCTCAGCCCAGTTGGTGAGGACTCGCTAGGTGCATTCAAGAGACCCGAGATAAAATCCGGGTGGAGCCATATTTCCATGTTACTGTGGTAGCACTATAGTAGCACTATATCAGGTACTGTAGCAAGAACTGTTTGGTACTGTAGCAGCCGGAACTATTCATCCATCTGGGCCTTCGGGCCACCGGTTTGGTCTTCGGGTCCTGCAAGGCTTTCGGGCCACCCAAGGCCTTCAGGCCAGTTGATTCTCAAGGCCTTCGGGCCACCTTAAGGCCTTAGGGACACCCCAAGGCCTTCAGGACACATGAATGCAGGCCCTAAAAACACTAAAAAAAAGGAGCATCCCTAGAAGAGGATTCAGAGCAGGTGCACTCACCAGAGCAGAGCCAAATGTATTGTCAGAATGAGAGGGTATGGCTATGCCATCGGTACCAGCCTGTGCTTGCACAGGAATCCTAGAGAGACGGTCATGCAAAGGTGGAGAGCTACTATCAGGATGCAGATGCTGGGGAAGGGCAGTTCCTTGTAGACAGTCTGGTTGAATTCCCTAAGACCTTCGGGTCATGTAATCTCCTAAGCCTACGGGCAATGTAATATCTGAGACTATGGGCCTTGTAAGGGTTCCCCCTCATCCCTTGAAAGTGGAGTTATCAAAAATCAATAAAAAATGAAGGCCTTTGGGCCATTCGGGCAGGTAGATAACCTAGAACTGAAAATGTTTATAGTTCAGACCTTAGTTGCTTGTGTGAATCAAAAGTGAGTTTTTTAAGTGATTAAAAAAGTGAATCCTGGATATGAAATAAAATTATTATCCATTTTAATATATTTTTCATATCTAAGTTATCTAAGAAGAAATTATTTTCTGATCTAAACATTCTTAATTTTAATGAGAATATACTTTTTGATGCATGCCAAATAGGAAAGCAATATAATTCATCTTTCAAATAAATTAATAAGGTAATTATATTTTTAAACCTTTATAACTTATCCAAATGTATTTTTTTATATTCTCTAGAGTATCCTACTTTTCTTAAAGATTATTTATCTTTGTATTATTTGATGATTTTTCTATATTTACTTGGATTTTCTTTTTAAAGTTTAAAAGTGATTATTTTTATGTTTTTTTATTGTTTGTATGTTTGTTTAAAATGAAAAAGATTTTAAAATAATTTCATTGAGAAGTGATCATGGAGTAGAATTTGAGAATAAATAATTTAATTATTTTTTTCTCAAACATGGGTATTAAACATACATTTTCTGCTCTAATAAAACCTCAATGAAATAGAAATATAGAAAAAATAAATATAATTATTCGAGGAATATATCGAACAATGTCGAATGAATATGGTATACCTACCTATTTTTGGGAAGAATCTATTAATACATCCTTCTATATTATGAATAGGGTTTTAATTATCCCTTTTCTTAAAAATAAATCTCATGAATTATTGAATAATAGAAAACCTAAAGTTGATTACTTAATGTTTCTAGATGCACTGTGTATATAATGAATAATAAGGAAGACCTTGGTATGTTTTATACAAAGGGAGATGAAATAATATTTCATGGGTATTCTGATACTTCTAAATCTTAAAAAAATTAATAAAAATTCAATTATAGTTAAAGAATCGGTCCATATGAAGTTTGATGAAATTGATCAATTTGATCACATTAGAATTCAAACAGATGAAGATATTGATTATTTGAATAACTTGAGGATTTAATCTTATAATGATAAGTTTGAAAGTAAAAAAAACATAATTAGGAATATTCTAGTTATGAAGAATGTGAATTTGAGGATCTTAATAGTGTATTACATAGAAAATCTAGAAATTTGAAGGATTTCCCTTTAGAGAATATTATAAGAGATCGAGATAAAGGAGTTAGGACTATGAGTAATGTTGGAAACCTGGTTATGTTCTTTACCTTTCTATCCTAGTTTTAACCTAAGTTTATAGAAGAAGCCTTAGGTGATTAGTGTTGAATTGTTGGTTATCCATGAAGAGTTAAATCAGTTTAAGAGGAATGAAATCTAAAAATTAGTTGATCCCATCAAACCATTTAGTGATAAAAACAAAATGGGTCTTTTGGAATAAGAAATATGATCAAGTTATAATTACTATGAATAAGTCGAGGCTATTTGATAAGGGTTACAATCATGGGTAAGGGATAGATTATGAGGAAAAAATTCTCCTATTTCAAGGATTGAAGTCATTAGGATCATTTTGGCCTATGCGTATCATATGAATTTTAAATTATACTAGTTAGATATAAAATCTTATTTTTAAAATTGTTATTTAGTGGAGTAAGTTTATGTTGAACAAAACCTGAGTTTTGAAATTCTGCACTTTCTATTTCTATTTTTAAACTTATTAAATCTATTTATGGTTTTTAACAAGAATCAAGGGCTTGGTATGAAAGAGTGAGTTATTTTATTTTTGAAAATGGTTTTCCAGTAGGTTTAGATGATCCTAATCTTTTTAATAAGAACTTTTATTCTAATATTTTATTAGTTAAAATTTATGTAGATAATGTTATTTTTGATCAACTGATCAAAATATTTGAAATGATTTTTCAACATTTATGAAAAAAAGAGTTTAAAATTAGTATGATGGGAGAATTAAATCTCATTCTTAGATTTGAAATTTATCGAAAGTATTTTGGAAATGTTTTAAATAAAATTAAATATATTAATGATTTATTGAAAAAATTCAAACAATAAAGTAGTAATCCTTATAAAACTCATATGTTTAGCAATATAAAACCTAATTTAGATAAATATGGAAAAAAATTGACTATAAGTTATATAGAGTTATGATAAGTAGTTTACTATATATTACTTCTATTAGACCAAAAATCATGTTTTCTATTAGTTTATATGTGAAATTTCAATCAAACCCAAAATAGGTTCATTTAATTTTCATTAAAATTATTTTAAGATATTTAAAAGGAACCATTTATCTATCTTTATTTTAACTATAAACCTATGGTTTTGATTTAATTTCATATTTAGATACTGATTTTGGAGGTTGTATATTACATAGAAAAATCACCTTAGGAACTTTTCAATTTTTAGGAAAGTCCCTAGTTACATGATATAGTAAAAAAGAAGCATACATTTTCATTTTCATCCATTGAACCAGAATATATATATGCTAGTGGTTGTTGTGAACAAGTGTTGTGGATTAAATACACACTTATGGATTTTGACTTAACTTTTAACATGTTTATATTCTATATTATAACATTTGTGCTATAAATATTTTAGAAAATCAAGTGATTCATTATAACACCAAGTATATTGATAATAGGAATCATTTTCTAAGGTATCATGTCCATGAAGGAGATATTTCTTTGTAATTTGTTAGTATTGGATATTATTATACTTTTATTTTCACTAAAACACATCCCACTACAAGTTTGTATTTCATTAATGTGGATTTAGGTTTATTTAATTTTATGTAATGCTTTTAATATTCTTATTAGTATATTTTTAGATTAATAATTTATTTTATTCTAAAGTATTATTTTAGGGATTTATTTTTTTGTTTATTTAGTTTTTTAATTTTTTTTATTAAAATTTCAACTATATATTTTATTTTACAAATCTATCTTTTCATTTTAAAAAACCTAAATAATTATATTGAATTATTGTCTTAAGTAACTAAATTGTCACGTAAAACCTTCAGAGATAATCCTTCTCTCTCTCTTACCTTTGAAACTATTCCTTTACAGAATCTTCAGTTCTTAATCTATTAAACCCTAGTTTTTCCATACATTAAATCTTCTGCTTCTTATGATGGAAAAGACTAAGAGGAAAAACAAGGCTAGTCCCAGTGGTGTGAATAGGAATGGGCCTTCAAGTTCAGAGTGGAAGTGATATAGGGAAAGGTCGTGGACTTCAAGTGGTTGTTTCAAACAAATTTTATTTTTAAGTAGGCCTTAAGTTTTCTAGGATTGGAATTCCTATTTAATGAAGGTAACTCTGAGTATATTTTTTGAAAGAAAGGTAAAAGATTTTTATGAAAATTCCTAGTATAAATTTTCTGACCGTGAGGACATTTTCTCCTCTAAAGTGAACAACAATGATTTTTTGATCTCATCAGTAGCAATGTATTAGATCTTTTAGTGTCCCCATGAAAGGATTTTCCATTTTAGTATAAGATCTATCAAAGAAGGTAATCATAAGTCTTATTACATTATGTCCTTTATCTTCAAGACCACTCAAGTCAAGAAGATGGTGGTCAAGGATCTGTAAGGTGACTAAAATGTATTGGTCAAATTCATTCACACAGTAGTAGTTATGAGGATTTTAGAAGCTGAGAAATTTTGTTTTCCATATATGTATATCATCTACCCAATTCTAAGTGACATCAAGTTCAATTTAAGTTGGTACATATTAATATATATGAACCATTATTGTCAAAAATATTCTAGGGTGTTCTTTTATATCTATGGTGGATTAGAGTCTCTTTTTCTTTATAATATATGGATGATAGTTGAAAATAGTAATGGGTTATGATGTCATCATAGAAATATTTTTTCCACTAGAACACTAATAAATTTTGGTTTATTTTGGAGTGTGATTAAAGGAAATTTAATTCCAGTTGGTTCTAAAGAGTAAGATTAATATGGTACTCATGTTGAGGGGTAAACATAAGTTTAAAGTTAGTTGGTTTAGAAGGCCTTATGCAAAGGATATCGTAGAATCTTGAGTGGAAGGAGCTAATGGATTTACAGCTATAGGTTTAGTGGATTCAAATGTTGGTGCTGCTAATATTTCTGTGAGCACCAGAAGGAGTCAATACTTTGAAAAAAATATTCTTATTAGGATAGGGGGATTATTCATTTTTCCAAATATATTAAAGAATGCTATGTTAAAGAATAAATTGGTTTTATTCTTCTTTATAGGAATAAGATAAGATAATTCCCTATACATGTTGAAAACATTGAGCAGGTTAGGGATACTGATCAACTAGTTCTATTTTTTAGAGGAAGAGTTAAGCAGGAATTTGGTTTTTCTATAGAAGAGGTTGTGCAACTGGCTCCTGTAGTTAAATAAATGGATGATAAATTTGTTCAAAGTGTAGAACATCCAATAGAGGAATCTACTCATTCTCAAGGATCTCAAAGAATAGAATAAATTGTTCATGTTGAGGAATCAAATTCTGCAAACCAGGTGAGCACCCTAGTTATTGAAAAAACTAAATTTAATGGGGATCAAACAATTTATTTTGTTGAAATATCCATGGAAGGGGTGGTATAATAATGTGTTGAGGCTACAGAAGTTCTTGGAGAATTTTTTACTCCTTCTAGTGATTAATTATAAGTTTAATCACTTTAGTTGGTTGAAAATGAATAACCTTATGAATGAACTAAATAGGTATCATCAGATGCATTTAAAGTAGTTTTTAATTTTAATCAATTAAAGGTTGAAGTTTTGATTTTGAAATGAGAGTATGAGAGTAATGTAATTTATTTTGAGGAATTGAAAAGTAAATATGTTTACATAAAATATTTTGAGTCTCTCTAGACTCAATGTTGAAATTTGAATGAAAAATCAATTTCTAGAGAAGATTTTCAGGACTTTTCAAAAATATATCTCTAACTAGTTTGGAAAATTGAAAGGAAAAATGATTTAAAAATATTATTTTGGTGGTTTGAAGAAGTTATTGGCAAGCCTTTTCGAAAGTGTAAAGGTTTCAAATTCAAGGTAGGGAAGGGAATATACTTTGGGTGGAGAAATATATAAAGATGTATTGATAATGGTAGAGATTATAACTACTAATCTTGAATCCATAGAAGAAAATATTTAGAGTTTTTAGTGTGATATAATACCCCTGAAAATTTTATTGGAAAATCAGGAGTTTTTTGAATAGTTGACTTCAACAAAACAGGGAATCTGATTTTTGGTCAACCAGTTAAGACAAATTATGGATAGATATGTTAATTTTTCTATGAAGATTCATAATATATAAAGGGTAATATGGTTTAATTTTTAAATATGTTTCAATAATTGAGGTATCTAATAAAGGGGTGGGTAGGCAAGATGAATTATAATTTTATGGATTTAATAAAGTAGTTGAAGGTTGTGCATAAAACTCTCAGAGATTCTTTTACCATTGAATCATCTTACTCTAAAGAACCTATGGAAATTATTTTCAACTACCCTTCACCTTAGCATGTTGATCCTTGATCCAATATTTATTTCAATCTGATATGAATTATAAAATAAATTCTTTTGTTATAATTTATCATTTTTATTTTTTGTGAGATTATTTTTTGTTTCTAATCCAATCCATTATTAGTATAACCTTAAATTTTTCTTACATTACATTCACATATATTTCTATGCTAAATTAAATATTTTTTAATCCTTTTTTATTAATTATTTTTTATTTTACAATAGGGGATAAATATGGATAAACCGAACATTTTGATATGTTATTTTTTTAATAATTAATCTTTGTTTGATTGTTTGTTTAATAAATAAAATCTATAAGCCTTTTGAATTTATTTTTTTATATGATTCTTTTAATCATCAAAAAGGGAGATATTTTTGGGAATATGGATGTTGATCTAACAATTTCTCACTGATTTATCATTTATTTTGATGCTCCTAAACACCTTAATTTATTTTACTAATGAATTGGCATTAAGTAGATTTTAGGATTATATTTATTAGAATAATTATTTCATTTCCCTATTACTATAGAAGTTATTTTATTATAATTTAATTTAAATATTGTTCTACAATGTATTCTAGATGTTTTAAAGAAGCTTGGAATCATTGTTCAAAAAGTGATGTTACAAACTAACATTGGTATCCAACCGCACTTTTGAAACCCCATGTTTAAGATTAAAGTTAAGCTTGGGGACCTAAATTTTGATAAGTATTATCACATTTTTATACCTAACATCACATTTGGAACCTCACATTTGAACTTAACATTAGGTTTGGGAACCTAATTTTTATGGATAAACCCTTCATTTGATAATCTAATGTTTGGTATGTTAACCTAATGTCAGTATTGAACCTCATGCTCAAGTATTTTATGTTTGTAGACAACCATATTTTTTTTAACCATACTTTTGGATTTATTCTCATGCAGACCACCCCCATGTTAAATCATTCATCCATAGGATTTGAATTTTGGATATTTATGATATTTATGTAATGATTTCATTGGAGTAAATATAATTATAAAGAGATTAAAAGACTATTTCAATAGATCTTTAAAAATTTATTAATTCATTCCTATTTATATGGGGAGTTATTATTTTTTCAGGGTGATTAATTTCAAATTTAAAATTTGTTGAGCATTTTGAATATTGCATTTTATCTAGTTTTTTTAATCTATTTTTCTATAATTAAATTGGGATGGTTATTTAATTATTAATATATTCATTCAAAATAGAGATATTGATGATCTGATAGACTACTGTGTTTCTTTACTGAAGATATATTAAAAAAATATCTCTTTCTCTAAATGTTATGTTGTATATTTATTGTTATAGAATAAATTATCATTTCTACTATAAATGTTACTTCTTATTTATAATATATATATTTCAATTCATTGAATATTTTTAGGACAAAACTTTTGAGATATACATGTTATAATCTAATATTTTGTGTCATTCCTTCTATTAAGATGTTCTTTGCTTCTTTTGTGTTATCAAGACATCTTCTACAGCAACCCAGATATTCTTCCTAAGGATGGTGTTTTGAATACATTATTTTTATTTTTTAAAATATATATATATTTTTCAGTTGCAATATATGAATATAAACACTTTCAAAGAGAATTTATCCAACCAAATACAATATATTTTGGTTTTGAACACTCATGAGTGGAGTGTTTTGATAATTATTTTTTTCCATGTTTGAAGCATTATAAAATCTTTTGTGACAAGTTGTTATTTCTTGCACTCTACTATCGACATCCCTTGGAAAAGGATCTACCATTGAAAATCACCAAACTCATGGAGAGAGTGTTAGTGGAGTGGAATATGGGATCTTTGTACCCTGAACCACAATAAAAAGTAATTATTTTTTCTTTATATTATATTGTGTAATATTTTTAAAGAAAATGTGAACAATATCACATTCCAAATTTCAAAGGGGGGTTGATATGAAAAATTTTAAGTATTTTTAAAAGGACACAATTCACCTACCTCTTATTTCTCTTTCACCATTAAAAACAACAATTTGGTCAATCATCATTGATAGTGACATTTTATGAGGGGTTTTGGCATAATTCCACCACTTTAAGTTATGTTTTTCTAGTAAATTGTTTCATTTTGGAATTCAAAGTGTGTTTTTTGATTTCTAACTCTATTTTTATTGAAATTATGATTATATGTGATATCCATGTGATGTTTTGAAATGGTTTCAATGGTACCTTGAGCTTGAAATAAGTGGTTTCTATTTTTTATTCCACATTTTTCTGTTTGAAATGGAATTTTTTTATGTTCGAAGTATTTTTGAAATGAATATGAGGCTATTTTGAAATGGTTTTAATGGTATGATTTTGATTTTGATTCAATTTTGGTTTTAGTTTTTAATGAGTGAAAACTATGTTTTGATGTGTAAATTATTTTAAAGTAAGGTGTTAAACACAGATTGATTTTAAAAAGGGGGTTTTAATGAATTTAAAATGTTTCTTTAAAATAAGTGTGTGGTTTAACCCTTTTAAAAATTCTTTAATGGATCGTTTAAATTTATTTGAAGGAAAATTATGGCCTTTGGCCTTGTTTCGGATTTCAAAGAGGTAGGCACATGTTTTTAAATATGGAAAATAAATATTTTAAATGGTGTGTAAGATTTATATCGATTTTTATGAAATGTATAAAGTAATGTTTCATGATAGGAGAAAGGTATTGGTGTTTTGATCCATGCTTTATGATAAATTCCTAGTTGGAACTTTTGTTTTATATGAATGGTTTTTTAAGACCCATATTTATTTTACCTTGAGTTTATTAACCATTTTGTGGGTTATTTACTATTATGTGGTCCTTATTACCCCTCATGTGGTTCATTTTCACAATGTTTTTCTTATTTCTCCCCTTGTGTGGGAATGGGATTGTTTATATGGTGGATGCATGAGATATATGGGGTAGTTCATTAAGAGGGTATTGAGGGTGATGGAAATTTATTACTCATACCTTGTGTGTTAATTTTGGATTACATGTTCGCTGACTTCACTTCTTTATTGGTCATGGGATCCCAGGTACTAAGTGGGGGTCTATTCGTATATTACACTAGTTAGTACACATGCAACTCATGTCCCTCTAGTTATGATAAGCAATACAACTATGAGGAGTGTTCTATTTTCAATGAGTATGATGTGGGATAGTTGGATGGTTTGTAATTTTTACATAGAATATACCATTACTTGTCCCTTGAAAGAAATATATAAATTTATACATGTCTTGCATTAGGGGTCCTAGATTAGATCCCCTAACACATTCAATTTCTTGGTTTGTGGATGACATTAGGGGTTTTGATCTAGTTCTTGATTGTCACATTTTCCCTACTTATATTGTTTTGGAATCCATATCTTATTTTCAATTATTATATGATTAAGATGTTGTTGTGCCTGCTTTATTATTCCTGACTCATGTGTGTTTGGTTTGTTTCCTTTGGAATTTTTTTAAAAGATATATGGAAAAGAAATTTTTAAATAAAGACTCCCATGTGAGTTTTTAAAGTGGATTTCAAAATGGTTATTTTGGTTTAAATAAATTTTCATATGATTAAATGTTTATGAAATTATTGTTTTCATTTTACTAAAATAAGTGGGATGTTATTTTTAAGTGTTATTCGGTGTGTGGTTTTAAAAAGGATTGGGCTGGTGATTTTTTTTTCAAATCATGTGTTTTCAATTTAAAAAATCAAAGTGTAACATTTTAAAAGGTGTTTATGAACTTGTTAGTTGTTTTCACCTATTTACATTTTCAAATCCTACTTTCAAATAATATTTTCAAAATAAAACTTATAATTTTCTTTATGAAACAAACTGCATAGTCTTTGAGGGTGGAAACCTACTAGGATTTTTATATCACGCCTATATATTTCAGGTTTTAGGTTTCCAAATGGATTCAGGTTTTGTTCCTTGAGGCTTATGTGGGGTGAGTAGGGTGGTGGTGAGAAACTGGAAGTTGCATGGAGATGGTTTGGTTTGGATTCCAGTTTATTGAGGTTTTGTTTTTCTTTGGTTTGAATTGTATCAGCCGTATTGTCCTTCCTTATAGCTGATTTTAGTTATTTTTCATATATCTATTTATGCCATGTTATATTATTTTTTTATGGATGATGTGTTGTCTTTATGAAAATAGGTTAGATCTATGTGGTTTTTTGTGACTTGTTTGTCATGTTCTTTATTTTCTGTTTCCTATATATTGGTATTACATTAGAATCCAATGTAAAGATGGTATATTCCACACTCAAAGTAAATTTTCATTGCCTTTTATCTCTAATTTAGGATTTTTCCCAAATGGACTCTTATGTTTCCCAAGAACTTGTTTCCATCCCATGGGGATCAGAAACAACCTTTGGGCATTATGACAAGTTGAGTCAGGTTCTGAGTGGATAGAATCTTGGGTTTCTTCACTAAAAGGACACATGTGTGCAGTCACACCACAGATAGAGAACTCCATGTCTCGAGAAGTTCAATTTCACCCCAATGTCTCTCTTTATATCTACCTCCCTCGGTAAGGATAATCTCACAAAATAGAAATGGTGCCCCAAAAAACCTCTCCTCAAAATCGAGATGGAAATGTTAGAAATGCCTCTACGAATCAAACATGTTATAATAACTCAACATAAATCATGAAATGGGAAGATGAAAATAATCATTCCCTAATAAACCACGTGAAGGTAATCTAAATAATTTTGTTAAGGTAAAACCACAGGTGACCACATCAGGGTCAGCTAGTTACCACATCATGGTTGAAGGAAAACCTATCATCAAGGTCACCATTATACACTATGTGTAGGTCATAAAATCATTTTTTTAAGGTAACCATAGATATTTAAGGGTAAATCAGATGATACAAGGATCACATAATGGTAAACTAGCATATTAAATATGAATTTAACCACATAAGGGTAACCTATGATCTTGCATAAGGTTAAAAAGCCCCTCACCAAAGGGTAACATGGTTCCCCCATAAGGTTAAGTCAGTTCCCACATTAAATTAGAATATTAAATATGTATTTAATTAACAAAACAAAAATGGGTAAACTAAAAAAATTTCCACTATAGAAATTAAATGAAAAAAGGATTTAAAATGAAACATCATCACATCCAAAATCTTATTTCAAGTTATATGGTATGATTTAATGGTGATCCTCTTGAGGTTATATGTCATTATACCATGATCTATGTTATTTTATCATGCCTTATGATCAGCTCTTATGATCCTATATTCTTTTTAATCAATTAGTTCTATCATGTTCATTTTTTCTCGTATGTTTATGATCAAATATTAAGTGGTTCATTGATATTTTTCCCCTTATTGATAATTTGAGCTCTCTACTTCTTATTCATCCCACTTCCCATGAAAATAATATGTTGGAATACATTTATGAGAATTTTTTTTGGATATTTTTCTTGGGAAACTTTGAGGCATTATTGTATAATAATATATTCACTAATACAGATCTATCATTTATCTTCATTTAAAAAATATTTAATCAGTGTTAAAAAGGTGTTGTTGTTGCAAGAGCCTTTAAAATTCTGCCACTTCTATCAGTGATAGAAAAAAGAAATGATAATGGAACCCATTATCAATGCTAAAAAATAGCAGATAAAAGGGTTTTATATCAATGATTATGTTAGCATTGATGAAGAGTGACTTTATGAACTCTATTTTTATTAGCACTTGTTTTTTCATTGATAAATTCACCCTTTATTAGTACTAAAAAAAGAACTCATAAAAGTAGTGTTTATTAGTACTAATAAAAAAATAAAATATCTTATCCCACTCCATCACATTTTCCAGCGCTGACACATCCCCTTTATCAGCACTCACTCGTCACCTCACCCACCACTGTCTTTATTAGCACTCATGCACCCCCTTCATCATCATACCTCTACCCCACCCGCCCACTGCTACATTTTTAAGTGCTCACCCCTACCCTATAACCTGTTGGCACCTACCTAAATTTGAACCTGCAACATTCACCTTCATGGGCATGTGTCATTACCACTACTTCATGTTATTTTCCTCTATATTTTATGGTAAATTTATTTTTATATATATATATTCAGATACATATTTTCTTTCCGTATATTTATTCATATATTTATATATTTATATTTATATAATTGTTTTTAAAAACATTTATAAAATGTGTTTGTATGTGTGTATTTGTGTGTGTGTGTGTCTATGTTTCTATATATATACATGAGTTTGTGTGTATATAAATATATTTTTTATTTCTATTTTTATATATATATTAGAATATATATATAAATATATATCAATTTGTTTATACAAACATAGACACACACATATATTTATATACAAACATTATATATTCATTTGTATAAGTATATACACATTCATATATTTTTAGTTTAAATGAAATGGATAATAAATACTTATTTTCATATGGTTTATATATTTAAAAAGATATTTTATATATAAATATGTTTAAATATATATTTATAAATTCAAATATTTATATATAAAAATATAAAAAATGTATATATATATGTGTGTGTGAATATATTTAACTAAAAATAACCCTAAAATATTAAAAAAGTTACAATCTCAGTGTCATAATATCCATATGAGGGTAGGACCTAATATTAAATTCATTCTACACCTAAAAAAGACAATAATAACCTCTTAAACGAAGTTGAAATTCCATTGAATATTAAAAAATTAGGGTATCCCAAATAAATACTCGGTTTTAGAGGTCATTAAAGTCTTTAGACCTCAAAAACATAGTAATTCAGGTCCCCTCACCCCCCCCCCCCCAAATCACAAAGGTAGAAATATTTTTTGTAGGCTTCGATTTGATATCTCATGGAGCTCAAATGGACATCCAAATCAAAAGTTATGATCATTTGAAGTTCATGTTTTATTTTCAGCATATCTTAAGATTTTAATTAATTTTTAAAAAGTTATTATCACAAAATTGTTATCAAATGTCTATTACTTGGTACTAATTAAAAACTTATTAATTAATATTAATTTTTAAATATTTTTCAAAATAATTTTCTCTAAATGTATTATGCAATAATTTTAAATTCATTTTTATTATATAAAACATATTTATGAAAATATCTTTTATATAGATCAATATAAATGTATTTATATATTAATATATTTTTTTGATAATATATTTATTTATTTATTTATTTATTTATTTATTTATTTATTTATTTATTTATTTATTTATTTATTTATTTATTTATTTATTTTTTAAGGATGTCATTTATGAGTGCTAATAAAGGTCCCATTTATCATCACTCTAAAAAATGGTGATAAATGGTGCTTTTATGAGTGCTAAAAAAGTGATGATAATGGTGGTTCTTTTATCAGTACTTTTAACTAGGGCGGATAAAATCAACCCATTTACCAGCATTTTTTAGCACTGAATAATCATGATTCTATTATAGTGAGTTTTTGTGTAATGATATGGTTATGTAGTTATTCTTCAAAGAAAGTAAATCATTGGATTATCATAGTGTACTTTATTTGTGAGATGTAATGTATATTTTTGGGAAATGATGTATGATATATGTCCTTTATGTTTGGGTAATCTCATATCTGTCAGATGGTAGCTCCCAAATTGATGTTTCTAAATAGTTTTCCCTCTGATTTGATGTTCAGATCTATTCAATGACTCGCAAAATAGGTTAGAGTCTTGATTTTCTTGAAAAAAAGTAAAAAGTGGTTTTTTTTAATTAATTAGGTGTAGATTTTTTTTAGATGTTTGTTTTTCTAGAGAACCAAAAGATTTAGTTCTCTTTCCCCCTCCCCTTTTTTTAAATTTTTTATTTATTTTTCTTATATTATATAAATATAGTTATAAATTTGTTTTTATTATATTTATATAATTATATTAATAAAATATAAACATATAAATATAATTATAATATCATAAATGTAAATATAACCATATAAATATAAATATAATAATATAAATATGTTTATAAATAGATATATAATTATATAATTATATTTAAAAATATTTATATATATAAATATGTAAATTTATTTATAATTATATATTTACAATTATATAATTATAAATATAAATAAATAAATATAAATATGTATTTATTAATATAATTATAAATATATATTCGTAATTATAATTACAAATAACTATATTTATAAAGATATTTATATATATGTAAATATATTTATATATTTATATATTTATATATTTATATATTTATATATATATATATTTATATATTTATATATTTATATATTTATATATTTATATATATTTATTTGTAAATATATATTTATAAATGAAGATGAGGAGGATGGTGATAGTCTAGGGGCTTCTCCCTCTGGTTGTGGATGGTGTTCGGGATGGTCTCAATCGATACTAAGATTTCATGGATTCTATGAGTGCCTCTTTGTTTTCTCACCCTATGGAAGGCTCTTCTCTTCCTCCCTTAGGACCCACTCCTCTCACTCCTTTTCCGGGAAATGTGAGACAACTTTCAGGTGATCGGATTTCTAGGTTTTTGGATGCGAAGGAAGGGATTCCCTGCTTCTTTGCTCAGATCATGGTTGGAAGACATGTATTGGAATCTGTCGTCTCTCTGATAGCTGCATCATATGGTGTTCCTCCACATGCATCGCCATCTTCAGGGGTCCAAGCTATGGTGGAGGCCCTCAATATTGAAGGAAGGGTTGATGTTGATGGTCCACTCGAAGCGAACCCGATTACTACTCTAGGGAACTCATGTACTCCAGAGAATGCTGTGAATCCTAGATTTTTTTAGGGGTTCTGTAATGGAAACATATCTTGTGGTGTGTGTCACAACCTGTCCTCAGGGCCCGTGTCATGACTACCCTAAGCCCGCCTCCCATAGGCCAGGGGCTGGCGACTAGCACCAAAGGCGTAAATCCCAACAAAAGGTAAGGCATTGCCTTTATAAAGTAAAAAAAAACACCACAGAGTAAGCCAGTAGAAGTAAACACTAAGTAAAACTGGGTACAAAAGTAAGTGCGGAAACTAAATGGGCCAGAATACAAACCCAAACTGAAAGTAAAGTACAACTGGAAATAAAGTACAGCAACTGAAAGTAAAGCAGCAACGTCGAGCCGTCCACTGGAAGTCCCACCTGAAGGTTGGGTACAGATAGCCACCTCAGCTCCACGGGTCTAGCCGTCCGCTCCGTGTACGTCCTGCCTAGTGGTCCACCTCCAGGTACCGACTGCTCCACAAGCCTCAACCATGATCAGCGCTGTTCATCATCTGCATCCAACATAACGTAGTGCGGGCATAGCACATGTAGGGGTGACTATACGCTACTCAGTAAGGACCCCGAGACCCCCGAAGGTCTCCCAGAATCCACAAAGTATAATCCACAAAGGAAAGATACAATCATGAAGTAACAACCAACACTACTTTGGTATATTCCCATACATATACCGAAGTCATCAATTCCCGTTCGGCTCCAAAATCCGAGCCCAAGTTCGATCACATCCACACAGGATAGTACAACCCAATCCACACAGGAAATCACAACAAAATCCACATAGGAAAAAAAAGTCAATCATATCAAAGATAATGATTGAAAGTCAAGACTCAGCTCACACAGGTATACTTCTTCGTAAGGTAATAGAGATGATCAGATATAGCCACTAATTCATCTAAGCTAGGACCCACATAGGATACTAATCCAGCTAAGCTATCGGACCCACATAGGATACAGACCAGCTACTCTTCAAGACCCACGTAGGATAGCAAGAACAGAGTCAGACACTGCCAGACCCACGTAGGATACAAGAACAGTAGTCATTGTCGTCGAACCCAGGGAGGATTTCAGTACGGTCTTCATCGATGCCAAACCCACGGAGGATTTCAGTGCAGTCTTCATCCTCATCAAACCCACGGAGGATTTCAGTGCGGTCTTCATCTCTGCCAAACCAACATAGGATTTCAGTGCAGTATTCATCGTCGTCAAACCCACGGAGGATTTCAGTACGGTCTTCATCGCTGCCGAACCCACATAGAATTTCAGTGCAGTCTTCATTGCCGTCGAACCCACTGAGTATTTCAGTACGGTCTTCATCGCTGCCGAACCCACATAGGATTTCAGTGCAGTCTTGATTGTCGTCGAACCCATGAAGGATTTCAGTACGGTCTTCGCAGTCGCAGCCAACTCTAGGGTTCCCGCACACAGCATGCTATTTTCTAGGAGGGTCCACTCCACGAGCCAAGGGGTCGATACATCAACTGACAAGTAGTCAGAAGTTGATGTATCCCAATGTTCTGTCTCGACAAAGGGAACTCAACGCGACAGACGGCGCGTCAATCGGACGCCCGGTCCGAGAGTTATTGGCTTTTTTGTTCCAGGGGCCCAGTTGGTTTTTAAGTCAAAACCAACCCGACCATACTCCAACTGTGTCCAAACCTCGATTTGAGTAATCCAAAAGGTCCGTCTCACTAAGAGGAATCCAACAAAGTCGACAGCACATCAATCGAACGTCCGGAGCTCAAGTTATGAGCGGTTCCGCTCAGAGGGCCCGGTTGGTTTCGTGTTCGAACCAACCCGTCTGTACCCCAAGTTCTCCAAAACCTTGAGTGTAATATACCGAAACGACCGTCTCGATCCAAGTATCTTATCGCAACTAACGGTGCGTTGATTGGAGGTCCGTAGCCCAAGATATGGGAAAAAGACAGTAAGTGGTCTGAAAATGGGGGGTCTGGGCCCGGTCCGACCCGGCCCAACCCCCCCTGGGTCAGCCCGAACCGGGTCGACCCGACCCGGGTATGGGTCCGACCTGGATGGGTGCGGCCCGGTCCGGTCCACGCAACCTGGCCTGGCCCGTCCGGGTGGCACGCTGGCTCGGCCAGCGGCCGAGCATGGGGGGACGCGGTCCCCCCCCCCCTTCCTTTGCCAGCAATGCGGCACTGGTCGCCGCATCTACCCCGGGTCCCGCGCGGCCGCGGGACCGGTCACCTTCCGTCGCGGCATCAACCGTGGCGGTCCCCCCTGGCAGCACGCTAGGACGTCGCCGGTGACCCGTGCCGCCGGTGAAGTCCGCGGGCCACCGGAGCCGCTCCGGTGGTCTGTTCTTGCTCTCGTCTGCGCCTGGGGTCATCTCGGGACCCATACTTTACTACGGAATCATCAAATCACCTCTGCGGCCCATTACATCATCGCCCGTCGATCCGCACGTCAAATAGACAATTTGCGGAGTCTTCGAATCAACTCAATGGCACCACGCGATGGCGCCGCGCTTCTTCACTCATTCTTCATTGTTTCCGCGCGGTGTCGTTGCACCGCGCCGCCCTTGCTTGTACCGTAATCAAGTACAACCATCAAAGTGGGATGAGGGTTGGCCGTGTTCATGCGGTCCGACCTCCTCCCATTATTACGATAACAGGCAGCCCAAATAGAAGTCGATGAACAGAAAAGAAATAATTCACGGGAAAAACAAATAACCCCTACCTCAAAGCATTGATGAACGAAGGTTTGACGTGGAAAAAGGACACCGCGGAAGAAGGCTCCGTAAGCGTCGTCGGCATCACGTAGAAGAGGATCGTCGGCGTCGTGGTACACGGATTCACTTCGTCGATCTCCAAGGATTCAGTATTCTTCATTGTCCTTCATCGGAGGCAGGCATTCTTCGTCGGTGACGGTGCGTTCTTCACGTTCTTCAAGGAGGAATATGAGGATTCTAAGGCTTGAGCAATTCCTCCCAATCCTTCTCGCACAACGAAACAACAACAATAAAATAAGGCGTTGCCTTATTTTATTACTCATGCCAACCCTTAATTGAAATTCAAAATTAAAACACGGTTTAATTAACGTGTGTTGACCAATTAATGAGGTGTTTAATAATTCAATTAAACGCGAGAGTTGACTTGGCAATTAAAAAGGGTGTGCGGGTGAGTTACCAAATTAAATGCTCATGGGAGGTGAAAAATAAATAAAGGGGGGTGGGGCTCATGTGGTCCCCACCTCACTAATATCCTACCTAGGAGTTAGGGTATTAGTGGGTCCCACTCCAACCACCATTCCTAGGTTATCATTACTTAGAATAAAAATAAAATTGTATCACAAATATTTTATTTTTATTCTTTAGTTAACCCAATTAAATAATAACCTCACCCGAGCAAACGCAACTCTAGAAAAGGTGTTCTTAACCAATTACCGACGTTGCGGTTCCATTGGTGCCCTTAGATTTCGATTCCGAGCACCGGTTCAAAAGTTAGGAAAACACACTCATTCGTTCCCTGAACGTACCCGAGCTAAACTTTGGAACATGATTTCGGGCACACCGGGCCTCAAAATCAGGTGCCGTCAGAAACTGCGTTCTTGTAAAATTCCAAATAAAATTAAGAAAAAAAAATTCCCTTGAGTTTTACGGGTCTTTACATTAATCCCACCTCATGGATTTATGTCCCCGTAAAGATACATCATAAACTAGGGGAACAAATGTGAGTACTGTGCACGCATCTGAGCCTCCAGCTCTCAAGTGCTCTCCTGGAGGTTCCCGTGCTGCCATCTGATGCGCACTAGAGGTATCGACCGTCCACGTAGGACTCGGTACTATCCATCCTTGATCTCCACCAGGACCTCCGTAGAAGTCTCCCCATTGTCAATGTCCAGCTCTCCATGGTCGATGATATGCATCGGGTCATGCACGTATCTCCTCAGCTGAGATACGTGGAAGATGTCGTGCACCCGGTGAAACTTAGGTGGTAGATCCAGGCAGTAAGCCACCTCGCCTACCCTGATGAGGACCTGGAATGGTCTGATGAAGCGTGGAGATAACTTGTCGCCTCATCCAAATCTCCATAATCCACGTCGAGGTGAGACCCGCAAGAAAATGTGGTCGCGATCCTCAAACTCTAGTGGCCTTCGCCTCCTGTCAGCATAAGACTTCTGCCGGCTCTGAGCTATCCTCATTCGCTCCTGGATGGCCTGGACCTTCTCTGTCGTGGCCTGGACCATCTCTGGTCCCACAAGTGCTGACTCCCCAGGTTCTGTCCAGCATAGAGGTGATCTGCATGGTCGGCCGTACAATGCCTCGTATGGTGCCATCCCGATGGTGGAGTGGTAGATGTTTTTGTACGCGAACTCCACTAAGGGTGGGTTGGCCTCCCAGCTACGATCGAAGTCGAGGACACATGCACGGAGCATGTCCTTGAGAGTATGAATGGTCCTCTCCATCTGACCATCCGTCTGAGGGTGAAAGGCGGTGCTCAGACATAGCTGTGTCTTGAATGCCTCCTGCAACCCCTTCCAAAGCCGGGAAGTACAGAGAGCATCTCGATCGGAGACGATAGATGATGTCACACCATGAAGTCGTATGATCTCTTGAATTTAGATGTGTCCCAATCTCTCCACTGATCCCTGCTCTCTAATGGGTAAGAAGTGAGCCGACTTGGTGAGTCGGTCGACAATCACCCAAATAGAGTCGTGACCTCTGGAAGTGCGTGGAAGTCCAGTCACGAAATCTATAGATATCCCGTCCCACTTCCCCTCCGGGACCTCCAAGGGTTGTACCAAGCCTACTGGTACCCGGTGCTCTGGCTTCACCTGCTGGCAGGTGAGGCATTGAGAAATGAACTCGGCCACAACCTTCTTCATACCCGGCCACCAGTGCTTTCATCCGAGATCCTGGTACATCTTCGCCACTCCTGGATGTACCGCTAAAGGGGAAGTGTGAAACTCTCTCAACACCTCCTCCTATAAAGCAACTGGTACCATGGTACGTCCTCTGAAAAGGACGACGTGCTCTCCTCTGAAGGAGAATCCATCTGGTGCATATCCTGAGGATATCTGCGCATGCCGCATCTCATAGTCAGCGTCCCCACGTTGTGCCTCTCTGAACCGCTGCAGTAGTGGAGGAGTTACTGTGAGTGACTGAAGAAAGGTTTCTCCATCTCTATCCATAAAGGATATCTACAAAGTGGCTAGCTACTTCGTCGCCTCCCCGAGTAGCTGGATGCCCGTCCTCCTGCTGAGAGCATCGGCTACTACGTTCCCCTTTCCAGAAGTATAGACTATCTCAAAGTAATAGTCCTGGAGGAACTCGAGCCATCGCCGCTGTCTCAGATTCAGGTCCTTCTGTGAGAAGATGTACCTGAGACTCTGGTGGTCAGAATAGACTGTAAAGCGCTCTCCCATCAGATAGTGTCACCACATCTTCAGAGCGAAGACCACTGCTGCTAACTCCAGGTCATGGGTAGAATAGTTCCACTCATGCTGCCTCAACTGACGTGATCCATAGGCGATCATTGTCTGCTCCTGCATCAGGAAACATCTGAGTCTTGTCCCTGATTCATCGCAGTAGACTACGTACCCTACTCCCTCCTTCGGTAGCCTCAAGATTGGTGTGCTAGTCAATTTCTGTCTCAGCTCCTAGAAGCTCTACTGACATCTGTCAAACCACACGAAGGGTTTCCCCTTCTTCATCAAAGCTGAGAGTGGTTCCGAAACTCTGTAGAAGTCTGGCACAAACCTCTGGTAGTACCCATCTAGCCCTAAGAAACTCCGCACCTCCGTCACGCTCCTGGGTGGCTCCCAAGCTAGAATTGTCTCGATCTTCGTAGGATCCACCACAACTCCCACCTCAGAGATGACATGACCCAAGAAGTGGACCTCACGTAACCAGAACTGACACTTCAAGAGATTTCCATAAAGCTGGTGCTCTCAGAGTGTGTCCAGTACAACCCGCAAGTGGTAGGCGTGCTCCTCCTCAGTGGTCGAGTATATCAATATGTCTTCAATGAAGACCACGAAAAATCGATCATGGTATGGCTGAAAGATCCTATTCATGAGACTCATAAACACAGCTAGAGCGTTGGTTATGCTGAAAGGCATAACCAAGAACTCATAGTGGCCATACCGACATTTGAAGGTCATCTTCTGCACATCCTCATCCCAAACTCTGAGCTGATGATAGCCTGACATGAGGTCTATCTTCGAGAACCACCATGCTCCCTTGAGCTGATCGAAGAGGTCTTAAATCCTCAGCAGTGGATACTTTTTCCTCATGGTCACCTGGTTCAGGTGACGATAGTCGACACACAGTCGCAAGCTCCCGTCCGCCTTCTTGGCGAACAATATCGGGGAAGCCCAGGGTGAAACACTAGGTTGGATAAATCCCTTGCCCTGCAAGTCCTCCAACTGTACTTGTAGCTCTCGAAGCTCAGCGGGGGCTATCTGATATGATGGAGTGGATATCGGGGTTGTCCCAGGGTATAGGTCAATATAAAAGTCTACCTCTCTGTGAGGAGGTAGTCCTGGAACTTCATCGGGGAAAACGTCTGCATACTGATCCACCACTATAGGAAATCTCGGACTCCGCACGTCAATTGCTTCTAGGATGAGGCTAGCCAACTGATGAGTGATGGGCTTTCCTCTCCTCTGCGTGAGTCCATCCTGCACTAAAAAGGCTCCCTTCTCGCTGGTGAAGGTGAACTTGCTCTCGTCGGTGCGTATACACCACACCTTGCGCCTAATAAATTTGATCTGAGCATGGACTGTAGATAACCAATCCATGCCCAAGATGATGTCGTAAGGCCTCGACGCCGATACAAGAAGATCACAGCCGAAGCTCTCACCTCCTAGAGTAAGCTCACACTGCCAGCACCAGTGCGTAATCATCGAGTCGGCTCTCGTAGGAGTCTTTAGCTATAAGGATCGAGCCAACGGCTCTGTCGGAATCTCCGAGCTTCTAACTAGGGCAGCGAAAATAAAGGAGTGACTCGCTCCTGTGTCTATAAGAACTAAAAAAAGGGTGGATTAGACACAGATAGTACCTCGAATCATCTCTGGTACGCTGTGGTCGTAGGCCTTTACTGCCTGAAGCTGAGCCTGTCTCTGCCCGCCAGCTCCCTATGGTCGGGGTGGACCTCCTGGTGGTGGTGGTGGTAAAGCCTCAAAGCGTCGCCCACCACCTGCTGCTCGGTCAGCTCCCCTTCCTCGTCCGCCTTCTCTCGACAGACCGTCATGGTTGACCCTCTGCCTCTGACTGGGTGGCCCCTCAACCGTCTGCTGCTCCTCTGCACGGCGGGTCGAGCAGTCACGAGCCATGTGGCCCTACCCGCTGCATGTGTAGCACTGCCTGCTCCTCGGAAGGCTGGCTCTGCACCCTGTGCCCCACACCTCTAAGCCAGTGTCCTGAGGTCGTCTTCCTGATGGTCAGGTTCGCCTGGACCCCTGTGACATCCGTCGACTACCAGCTGCAGATGACTCTGCTACGTGTTGCCCTGCGGTAGGTCTCACTACTAGTATAGGCTCAGCAAGAAATCTCTCTATGAGAAGGGCTCGCTCCAGTAATCATGCCTGTGTCGGAATGCTGAGGGAGATCATTGATGCCCTGATCTCATGCCTCAGCCCTTGCTTGAAGGTCTGGGCCCGGAAGAATGGGTCTCGTACCATATCTGTCGAATAGCGCGAGAGATCGGTAAATCTCACAGAATACTGGGCGACCATCATGTTGCCCTGCCGTAGCTGTAGAAGCTCCTGGATGTGCACCGCATAGAGTTTGGCTGGGACGAACTCCGAGCAGAAGAGGCTCTCAAAGTCCGTCTAGAGGAGTGATTCCTTGTCGTGCACCTGGAGCATCAAGCTCCACCATCTGCCTGCTGCCGCGGGCAGGAGGCTCACTGCGAGGATCACCATGAGGTCAGCTGGTGTCTCCACTAACCTGAAAACTCGAACAACTTCCTCCAGCCAATCCTTGGCTTCTTGAGGGTCCGTCTCCCCACGAAACCTGGGTGGTCTCTGACGCTGAAACTCATGCAGTGCACTAAGGCGACGTGCACTCTCAGCGGCTGGGGCTGGTAGCATCGGTGGCTCGGCGGTTAGAGGTACTGTCGGTGCCTCCACTGTCAAAGGGCCCTGTACTGAGGTCTTGTCGCTCTGTGGGCTGTCATCTCGCACAAAGCTCGAAACCCTGGCTGGTTGCCGTTGTGTGTCAATCCTGAAAAAAACAGGTGCACCACGGTCAAAATGGTATACCCGGTGAGCTGACACAAAGTAATCACAAAGAAAACTTTTGAAACACACATGCAATCAATGTTTTTGTGCATTGAGTTGGAAATCAGAAGTCAGGGTCCTGGTGTACGGATACGTCAGTCGCCGCACCAACACTGGACTCCCTGGACTGATAAACACACTCAATACCCTAAACACTATTGCTTCACATAGAAGAAAGATCAGAGTCCTGAGTTTTGCGGTAGAACCGAACTCCTATGATACCAATTTGTCACAACCCGTCCTCGGGGCCCGTGCCGTGACTACCCCAAGCCCACCTACCATAGGCCAGGGACTGGTGACTAGCACCAAAGGCATAAATCCCGAAAAAAGGGAAGGCATTGCCTTTATAAAGTAAACAAACACCATAGAGTAAGCCATCAGAAGTAAACACTAAGTAAAACTGGGTACAAAAGTAAGTACGGAAAGTAAATGGGCCAGAATACAAACCCAAACTGAAAGTAAAGTACAACTGGAAAGAAAGTACAACAACTAAAAGTAATGTAGCAACGTCGAGCCATCCACTGGAAGTCCCACCTGAAGTGTGGGTACAAATAGACACCTCAGCTCCACGGGTCTAGTCGTCCGCTCCATGTACGTCCCGCCCAATGGTCCACCTCCAGGTACTGACTGCTCCACAAGCCTCAACCACGATCAGCGCTGTCCGTCGTCTGCATCCAACACAACGTAGTGCGGGCATAGCCCGTGCAGGGGTGAGTATACGCCACTCAGTAGGGACCCCGAGACCCCCGAAGGTCTCCCAGAATCCACAAAGGATAATCCACAAAGGAAAGATACAATCACGAAGTAACAACCAACACTACTTAGGTATATGCCCATACATATACCTAAGTCATCAATTCCCGTTCGGCTCCAACATCCGAGCCCAAGTTCGATCACATCCACACAGGATAGTATAACCCAATCCACACAGGAAAGCACAACACAATCCACATAGGAAAACAAGTCAATCATAACGAAGATAATGATTGAAAGTCAAGACTCAGCTCACACAGGTATACTTCTTCGTAAGGTGATATAGATGATCAGATATAGCCACTGATTCATCTAAGATGAGATCCACATAGGATACTAAACCAGCTAAGCTATCGGACCCACATAGGATACAGACCAGCTACTCTGCCAGACCCACATAGGATAGCAAGAACAGAGTCATACACTGCCAAACCCACGTAGGATACAAGAACAGTAGTCGTTGTCGTCGAACCCATGGAGGATTTCAGTATAGTCTTCATTGTTGCCGAACCCACGGAGGATTTCAGTGTAGTCTTCATCGCCGTCGAACCCACGGAGGATTTTAGTACGGTCTTCACCACTGCCGAACCCACATAAGATTTCAGTGCAGTCTTCATCGCCGTCAAACCCACAGAGGATTTCAGTACGGTCTTCATCATTGCCAAACCCACATAGGATTTCAGTGCAGTCTTCATTGCCGTCGAACCCATGGAGGATTTCAGTACGGTCTTTATCGCTACCGAACCCGCATAGGATTTTAGTGCAGTCTTCATCGCCGTCGAACCCACGGAGGATTTCAGTACGGTCTTCGCAGTCCCAGCCAGCTCTAGGGTTCTTGCACACAGCATGCACTTTTCCGGGAGGGTCCGATCCACGAGCCAAGGGGTCGATACATCAATTAAAACGCAGTCCGGAGTTGATGTATCCCAATGTTCGGTCATGACAAAGGGAACTCAACGCGACAGATAGTGCGTCAATCGGACGCTCGGTCTGAGAGTTATTGGCTTTTTCGTTCCAGGGGCCCGGTTGGTTTTTAAGTCAAAACCAACCCGAACATACTCCAACTACATCCAAACCTCGAGCGGAGTAAGCCAAAAGTTTCGTCTCACTAAGAGGAATCCAACAAAGTCAATGGCACGTCAATCGGACATCTGGTGCTCAAGTTATGAGCGTTTCCACTCCAAGGGCCCGGTTGGTTTCGTGTTCGAACCAACCCGGCCATACTCCAAGTTCTCTGAAACCTCGAGTGTAATATACTGAAACTACCGTCTTGATCCAAGGATTGCATCTCAACTGACGGTGCGTCGATCGGAGGTTCGTAGCCCATGATATGGGCAAAAGACCGGAAGTGGTCTGAAAATGGGGGCTCTGGGCCCGGTCCGACCCGGCCCAACCCCCCCCCCCCCCCCCCTGGGTCGGTCCGAATCGGGTCGAACCGACCCGGCTGGGCGCGGCCCGGCACGGCCTAGCCAGGTGGAACGCTGGCTCGGCCAGCGACCGAGCATGGGGGGACGCAGTCCCCCCCTTCCTTTGCCAGCGCCGAGGCGCTGGTCGCCGCGTCTCCCCCAGGTCTCGCGCGGTCGTGGGACTAGTCGCCTGCCGCCACGGCGGTCCCTCCGGGCGGCGCGCCGGGACGCCACCGGCGACCTGCACCACTGGTGAAGTCTGTGGTCCACCAAAGCTTCTCTAGTGGTCCGTTCTTGCTCCCATCTGCGCCTGGGGTTGTCTCGGGACCCGTACTTTACTGCGGAATCATCAAATCGCCTTTGCGGCCCATTCCATCATCGTTCGTCGATCCACACGTCAAATAGACAATCTACGGAGTCTTCGAATCACCTCAACGGCGCCGCGCGACGGCCCCGCGCTTCTTCGCCCGTTCTTCATTGTTTCTGTGCGGTGTCGTTGCACCGCGCCGCCCTTGCTCGTACCGCAATCAAGTACAACCATAAATGGGGGAGGAGGGTCAGTCGTGTTCGTGCGGTCCGACCTCCTCCTATTATTACGATAACAGGTGGCCCAAATAGAAGTCGATGAACGGCAATGAAATAATTCACGAGAAAAAAAAATAACCCCTACCTCAAAGCGTTGATGAATGAAGGTTTGATGCCGAAAAAGGACGTCGCGGAAGAAGGCTCCGTAAGCATCGTCGGCGTCGCGGAGAAGAGGATAGTCGGCATCACGGTACATGGCATCGCGTCGTCGATCTCCAATGATTCGGTGTTCTTTGTCATCCTTCGTCGGAGTCCGGCGTTCTTCATCAGCGACGATGCATTCTTCGTGTTCTTCAAGGAGGAAGATGAGGATTCCAAGGCTTGATAAATTCCTCCCAATCCTTCTCGCACAACAAAACAACAACAATAAAATAATTCGTTGCCTTATTTTATTACTCATGCCAACCCTTAATTGAAATTAAAAATTAAAACACGGTTTAATTAACATGCGTTGACCAATTAATGAGGTGTTTAATAATTCAATTAAACGCGAGAGTTGACTTGGCAATTAAAAAGGGTGTGCGGGTGAGTTACCAAATTAAATGCTCGTGGGAGGTGAAAAGGAAATAAATGGGGTGGTGCTCATGTGGGCCCCACCACACTAATATCCTACCAAGGAGTTAGGGTATTAGTGGGTCCCACTCTAACCACCATGCCTAGGTTTTCATTACTTAGAATAAAAATAAAATTGTAGCACAATATTTTATTTTTATTCTTTAGTTAACCCAATTAAATAATAACCTCACCCGAGAAAACACAACTCTGGAAAAGGTGTTCTTAAGAAATTATCGGCATTTTGGTTCCATTGGTGCCTTCGTATTTTGATTTCGAGCACTGGTTCAAAGGTTAGAAAACCCGCTTGTTCGTTCACTGAACGTACCCGAGCTAAACTTCGGAACATGATTTCGGGCACACTAAGCCTTGGAATCAGGTGCCGTCAGAAACTGCATTCTTGTAAAATTAAAAAGAAAATTAAGAAAAAAAATTCCTTGAATTTTACAGGTCTTTACAGTGTGAATGGTGATGATATTCATATAGTGGATGGTGATTCAGCATCAGCTTGTTAGGAATTGAATAAAGGTTGTATCCCCTCAACCAGATTCTTCGATGATGCTCGATTTGGGTCTTCGGAATCTAGGGGGATTAAAAAAATGGATCACTGGATTTTGTCAAAGAAAACCACTTGATTATCTCACAGTGGATTTTCATGTGAAAGCACTCGATCATTGCTTGACTGGTGGTCTAGCAGGGGACCAATCTATGGAAGCTCAAGGACCTACGCGCCCGCCTTCTTCAATTTTGGGGTTTTGGTGGATGAAATATTGCATCTCTCATTAATGGATTTTTCCACATTATTTTTCCCTCATTTTATCTGAATTTGTGAGCTTAAATAATGATATTTTTCCCTCTCAAATTGTGAGTTCTATGAATTTATAACTGGGATCAGAGTTTTAACCTGAAAAATGTTGGAAATTCTACTAATCAGGTGTGGATTTGGGTCTTTGGCCCCATCTGGAACCTGTGGCATCCTCAAATATTGTGGTACATTGCATATAATGTTGGGGTCCCAATCAAATTTGATAAAGAAACTGAACATGCATGTTTTGGGAACTTTGCTCAAATTCTTGTTGAAATTGATATGAGTACGATTCTCACCGATATAGTTGTAACAGTGGATGATGTTTAATGTTTTGAGTTGCATAATGAAGTTGAAATTTTACTTAATTTATATCAAAAAAGTTTTAATATTGAAAACTCTATATAAAAATGCTTGAAAGGATTTTGTTGTGTTAATTGTGAGAAGTTCATACATGTAGTTGGGAAATGCTTGTTCATGATACCAGATGAAAGTACTACGAATAAGGGAGTCAACCCATCCACTGATGACAAGAACCTTGTGATTTTTTTTACCAAGGAATTCAAAAATATTGATGGAAGTAACATGAACTGTGAGTAGGGGCCTCACCAGGCCCCTTCTCTTACTATTGTTCAGGCTACACGGGAGTTGGTGTGGGACTTTGGTGGCTCTGGTGGCTCGAGTGTCTTGGAAAGTGCAGCAGGTGCCACAAGGGAGGAACCAGACTATGATCAACAGGTTTCTCCAACACTACCTACTAGAGTGAAGGGGTTAACTGTTTTACAACCCTCTTATAATGCTACTTCCACCTCAGTTTCACTCACCTTGGAAAGTAATGACCCAATTGCAAGTAGTAAGACTGCTTTGGCTTTGGTTTAGTCTCTACTACCTTTAGTTTTTTCTTTAACCCATGCCTCTCCTAGAATAATTGTTGAGGGCTCTCTTCCTGATGAAGTGTTGGACCCTTAAAGACATTTGGTTGGTAATAAGGTTGTAACGTCTCAAAATTTCTATTTATTTTTTTATTATATGGAATTATTTCAAGACTACACACTCTGATGGCACATAATTCTGAGACCCAGTGAGCCCAGAATAGAATTTTGAAAATTTTTTAAGGTACGTTCAGTAAACGTGAAAGTGGGGATTTCTAAATTTCGAACTAGTGCTTTGATCAAAAATCTGAGGGCACGATTGAACTCAAAATGCCAAGATTCGCCTAGAAATGACTTAACTTCGGCCGACAAGGGTAGAATGGAGAGGTTAATTTTTAGACCCTTTAGAAAAAAAATAACTTTAAAAAGATATTTTATTTTTTTACTCAACCTAAAAGCAACGACACTGAAATGCGGTGACGAGGTGATGATGAGTCTCATTAATGGAACTCATTAATGGATCAAAAACCCATAGCGTAAATATTCTTTAATGATGTGTAATAGCATAATGACGTGGTGTTGCAGCGTAACAAAAATGTTGCGACATGTTTTCTTTTTAATAATTTGACACGTTGGTGGAATGAGGATTAAATTGTGAGGATTCTCTGATGAACCTCTGACAAATTTTCTCTCCAACAAAGAACGACGAACGTTGACGGAACGTCATCGACATTGACGTACCTCTAAGAACGAAAAATTCCATCGACCTCTTAGACCCTTGAGGATGAAGATATATGAAAATGAACGTCAACAAGGTAGAGGTTTTATTTTGAATTCTTCCCTATCTTTTTTTCTAAATGAAAAATGAAAATCAACCCATGAATAGGTTGATTCTCGGTTCGCTCATTCTTGCAGTGGGGTTATCTTTTTGGGGTTCAACATTGGAAATAAATTATCATGGATTAAATATCATCCTTGAACCTCCACCCGGTTTTAAAACCTCTAACATGGAGGGTGTGGGCCTACATGCACAAGGCCCGAGCCCCTTCGCATGTGCGCTCATTGTGAATAGATTTCCCAAGATGGTTTCAAGGCACATCAGAGACCATAATGGTGATGGTGACACCCTACAGGGCCTGTAGGCTCAAGCAGATTGTGAAATGGACCACCGGAGCAACTTCGGTGGCCCACAGAAGGAATGGCTAGAAGTGGCCCATGGTGGTTGCCCATGGCGGTAGTCGTGGGCCAAGGGATATGGTGTGTCATGATGGCATGGAGGAGCAGTTCCCACCAAAGCTATGGTGGAGGGGAGTTCACAGCCCATCGGTCGCAGCACGTGCTGGACATGGTGCCAGGTGGGTGTCGCGTAGGAGGAGGAGCCCACTTCAAGAGGGCCATGTTTGGACAGAGGTGGGGACACAGCGGCAGCTGCCATGTCCTGGGCGCACACCATCGGCCGCACGTGCATTCGGGCTTCAGCTGGCGGGCCCCGCCCCCAGTCAGTAGGTCGTGCCAATCTCATGCCCAATGGGCCAGAACCATGCAGACATGCCGGAACCACGACCTTCGGGTTGGGCCAGACGAGACCAGTTCATTGGGCGACCTGACAGGCAGGATAGTCGGCCAAATCGAGCCAAGTCCAGTGAGGCACATTGGGCCTGGCCCACTGGCCAGGCCGGACCAGACCTACCTTGACCTGAACCCGGTCAGGTCGGGTCGGTCGAATCAAACCGGGGTATGTGGGACCCCCGGGTTAGGTTGGTCAGGTCAGTCCGACCGGGTTGAACCGGGCCTAGACGTAACTTGTCCCTGATTACTAAAATGCTAATAACCTGCAAATCGGGCGTCTGATTGATGAGACATTTGTGGTGTTGGGACCCTCTCGATGAGGAATATCTTTTGTTATGATCTAAGGAAACATCCAAGGAATTTTATTTTCAAAGTATGGATTGGGGGAGGGGTTCTCCTGGGATCAAGCGTGCAGACGAGTAGCAGCCATGTGGACTTCAGTGGACTGGCAGACAAGCATCCATGTGGACCTCAGTGGCCCGGTAGACCAGCAGCTGTGTGGAACTTAGTGGCCCAGAAAAATTCAGCAACTCATCAGGGATGAGTCCTTAAATAGTACTAAACTTTATTCACTATAACCGTTGAACCTTTCCTACCCTAGAATATACCTAGTGTGAGCTTTCTTGTGCTTTGTTCTTATGCTTCTGCTTTTCTTTGAGGATCTCTTTGTGGTTTTTCCTTTGTGTTTCAGGTTCCCCTACTAAGTATTTTGTTACTCACCTTTGCATAGGCTTCTCCCACACATGTTGTGTTTGGTGCAGACGATCAATGCTTTGACGAAGGACTAGGTAGCCTTGGACTAGGCATGGCCTGGTAGATAAAGCGAACGGGACGTACTACTTTGGCTTCCAGTAGTTACACTAATCTTACCATTAGGTGGGATTTTCAGCCAATGGATACCCAAGTCCCTTTGTACTTTTCTATTTTCAGTTCTTTTGTTGGGTTTGTATTTTGGCCCACTTGTTTTTAGTTGTACTTGTACTCATTACTTTTTTCAGTATACTTGTTTTCCCCTTTTAGTTTGTGGGATGTGGTTGGGCGTGTGTCTGTGTATACAGGTACTCAAGAAAATTCCTCCCACTTATAGTTTGATGCCATCAGCACTAGTCACCATCCCCTGGCCTTTAGGAGGCGGGCTTGGGGTAGTCACGACACAGGCCTCGGGGGATGGGTCATGACAAATTGGTATCATAGGTGGTCGATTCTACCTCACAGACTGAGAGTCTATTGTTTTTATTTTGTGGAAATAGTGTAAAATTTTGTGAGTCCAAATTTCAGATTTGGGGAGTCCAGTGTTGGTGCGGTGACTGACGTATCCACACACCAGGACCTTAAATTATAATTTTTGGCTCAATGAATAAAAACACTGGTTGCGAAATTATCTTTTTATGTTCTTTTATATAAAAGTCATCTCATTAGGTATAATCTATTGATTGTGGCTCATCTTGATCTATTTCAGGATGCCTCCACGAGGAGGACCATACAGGATTATGATACGTGGTCAGGAGGATAGAGCACCTAGTTACAAGGCATCCGTTTAGGGACCAGTTCTCGATATGGACCCACTGGGTGGTGCACCAGTGCTACCACTACCCGTTGGTCAGCACCTACTACTAGAAGTACTGCTAGAGGGAGTGCGCAGACTTAGTGCCTTGCATGATTTTTAGAGATAAAGACCTCACAGGTTCAGGGGAGAGACGAATACCCAGGTCGTTGAGGATTGGTTGTAGGCGGTGACATGGGTCTTCCGTTTAGTGAGGACACTGTTTGACCAGATGGAGATCTTAGTTGCGATCCTTCTTCAGGGATTGGTAGGGATATGGTCGAGTCTAATGATCCAGGCGCATGATGAGGTGACCCTCACCTAGACGTACTTCAAGCAGCTTTTTCGGGATGAGTTCTTCCCTACGACATTGCGCTTGGTGAACATTCAGGAGCTGCTTCACCTTCAGCAGGGTAGCATGACGATAGCTGAGTACTTGGCAAGGTTCACTGAGCTTTCCCGCTACTCTAAAGACATGGTTTGAGACCCTTTATTCAGAGATTGAGACTTTGAGGAGGGACTTAGGTAGGAGATCAGGGTGTCAGTGGTGTCTCTCAGTATCCTTATGTAGGCTGGAATGCTGGAGCGAGCTCTACTAGTAGAGAGCTTCCTCATAGAGTAGGCACCGACAGTGGGTTCCACCACCGGGCGACAGGTAGTCGAGCCATCTGTGGTAGGTAGCCGACAGATGGAGCAGCAGCCCAATTGGGCCAGATCATATAGTGGATGACCCCAGTACTTAGGATCAGGGGTGCAAGGCTGCCAAGACAATGGGATATTGAAAGCGCGGTCGATTTTCGCCTATCGACCGTTCAAGGTTCTGGTGCTCTGCTAATGTGTATAGCAGCACTCGGATCGAATCCTCGGCGATGGTACAATTTTTTTTAGTTGATTGTTTTTTATTTGTGTTTTGATTTGGGGGTTTTTTTGCAGAGATTTAATTGAAATGATTGATTGATTAATATTGATTTAACAATTTGATAAATATTGGGGTGAGTTCATCATTAGGTAGTTAAGCTTGTGATATCCTTGAGCTTTGCTTTATATTGCATTAAATTAACACCCATGTCACAAGTTGACATTGATTGGAATTCCCAAGTGTTAAGGATTTAATCCAAGCCTTGACTTAACTCAGGGTTCTAATATTAATCATATCTTGTTTATGGTAGCATATTTATGGTTCCAATAATCCATGGAAACCACATGTTAAACAAAACAAGTCATTAATTCATGACATGCTAAGTCCAACATACGCAATGTTAATTCAAAGAATACACATCGAGCAAAAGCTCTCCATCGCTTAACATACCTAAATTATAACTCACCCCAATGAGAGATTTACTCATCCATTAGGATGTTTATTAATCTGTTAGGGATGTTTATAGTATTAGGGTATGAGAATAAGAGGAAGAAGAATTGGACAAGAAAAGAGTGGTGTGCCAAACACACACACAAACTACAAAGAACGTGAATGAAACACGTGTTTTGATTGAATAAGAAATCACTTAAAGGAAATGGTTTTAAGATTGATTTTTAACAATTAAGAAACTATTAATATTAAACTACAGAAGGTGTATGATAATTAGAAGTGATGAAGGAGAAACTTTCATTAAAACTCAAAAGAAATTACAAGTACACTAAAACAATTACAAAGGAAAGAGCATGAAATACATGGAAAGAAATGAAGGAGGAAAGGTTTATCAAGTGAAAACTAGAGTATGGAAGATCCTCCAAAGCCCTTTTCAATGACTTGGTCATGCCAATATATCCTCCTAAGTGCCAAAGTGCCAACCCCTTGCAAGGAGAAGAGGGGAGTGTATTTACAGCCAAAGGTAGTGGACTGTTTTCATTCCCAAACATCCCCTCAAGTTGGACCTCCAATATGACCTTTCAGACAGCTTAATCTCGAGAGATATCCTTCTTAAATATTGTAGATATTGATTTGGACTATTCACCCTCAAAATTTTGATGTCATTGGACTTTTTTGGACAAAGTTATGGCCGGATTACTAAAAACTTTTCTACTGTCCAATTTTATCCAGAAAGTTTCCATGGCCTAAATGTGAATGCATTAATGGCTATGGAGATGCCTTCAAATCCGAACCATTTATTATGTAAATTTTATCCTCCATATCTTATCTTTCACACCACAAAATATGATCTTCTTTGGACAAGTGGATTAGTTTAAAAGTCAAGAATGGTGGGCTGATTGAAAATCCCGGACAGAATGGTGGGCTTGATTTCAATGGATCCATTGGGCCCCAAAATGGTAGAGTTGGGCCTTTAAATTTTTATCCATGACTCCTTAGGAAATTAAAGAGCTTGAAAAAGAATATCCACTCATTTGGGATGGGAAATTGAGCCCAGTAATGAAATCTTCAAGGCTGGTCAAGAAATTAGGCAGATCTGGTGGGTCATCTTGTGTGGTCCATATGGCCCTTCAAATGGCCGAATTAGCCAATTCTCCAGTTGAGTGATTTGTAGGAAATTGAATTTAGAACCCTACAAGACAATAATCACACAATTTGGATTAATAGGGTGAGAGTTATAAATAAAATACTAAACAGACATGAATCTGTATTATTCGAAACAATACTCCAAAATAATATTTAATATTAAAGCATGAGTATTTCATATAAGTTATGCACATTTAATTGAAAATCAGTAGAGGGAGTATATAAAATGATATTAATAAATGAATAACATCAACTCCCCCACACTTAATATTGTGCATTTCCTCATGTGCAACAAACACAAAAGAAAATCAAAACAAAACCATATTCATTCACCAACAAATATTAAAATTTTGTTTTCACCAATCAGGGGAGGTTTAGACTATTTCACTCATCCATATTGAATTCCATCACAAATTTGGTTCACAATAATGCATCAGAAACAATTCATTTTTTCATGTTCAAGGTTTGAATTGGAAAATGTAGGCACTCAAAACTTACTCCTCTCAAGATGATAAAAATGTATTTTAGGAGGTTCACTCATTCACCAACAAAAAGTGAAAATCAAGAGTTTGTAAGAGATCTCAGATTCCATTCCCAAATCTAATGTGTACAAGAATCAAGAGGTCTTTTAATGGGTTTTTCAGTGGCTATGGGACGGTAGGTATATAATGTCCAAAGGAAAAGAGGGGTTAAAAACACCAACATGGAAAAATCAATCCACGTTTTTTTTGAAATTTGATTTGAAAGGAAATAGAAACACATATTTAAAAGGGCATGAATGTGTGATGAATGAAAAGTGAGAGAGATAGAAAATAGAATAGGGTGAGATGATGGAATACGTACAACATGGAAGACTTCCAATAATGACACAATACAAGATGATTCAAGTGTTCTTTTTTTTCTCTTTTTGCTTTTTTTCGAAAGTTGTGATTGAAACAAGTCTCACAGTCATCTCCCAACCCATGCTTGATCTCCTCATGGAACTAATTTTAGTAGTTATAACAAGATCAAAGGTTGATGATGAATGATTTTTGACCCACCCAAGACACAACCCATTCCTTTTTTTATTTTTTTCATTTTTTTATATATTTTTTTTCATTTTTTTTGAACACTTTTCAATGACTTTTGTACAAATGAAAATTACACATATACACCCCAAAGCTCACATAATTACAACCTCTCCCCCACACTTGAATGGATGCTTGCCCTCAATCATATGATGACACATTGGAAATCAATGAAAGTACGCCCAAAAATGAAGTCTATTCCCCCCACACTTAAATTTCAATAAATTGTACAATGAAAATCCATGAAGATGTTGGGTGGGACAAGGTATTAGGCTTGTAATGTGGATATCAAAAGAAAGGTTTCCATAGGCTCAAAGGGGCTTTCAAAATTAGGATCAATGTAAGGGTAACAGGAGGCTATTTGGCTATTCTGATTCTCATGTGGCTTAGAAAATTACTCTATCATATTAATGCACACAAAAGATGGAAATTCAACTCGAAGGTCCACAAACTCAAGACTCACAAATGGGGGTAAAAACACACATTTTGAATAGATGGACATAGTTGGCCTTGGAATGAAAGTAAATGTTTGTTCTCATGGTTTGGGAAAAGCATTTTCCAAATCAAAAATTGAGCATTCAAAATTTGTTAATTTTGACACAAAATTCTTTATCCAAAGTCATGATGAAAATACAAAATATTTAAGATGAAAACATGTCTGTTAACTCCCCAAAATGGTTGGAAAAATTTTCAAAACTCGATGGTGAGTAAGTATGACTCTTTTTTTTATTTTTTTAAGTGATTGTGTTTTTTGTTTTTTTTAGTTTTTAAGGTTTTTCTTAAAAAAAACACACCCACACAAGAAAGAGAAAAATAAAGGGTTTGATGAATAAAGTGGTAAAAAAATGAAAGAGAGAGGAAGAAGAAGAAAGAGGTAGAGAGATGGAGATATAGAGAGAGAGTTAAAGGGAAAGAGGTGCCCCCTGGTTTGGATTTTGGTGGGTTTCCATCTCCATCTAGTGGTGGGTCAGCTAGAGAATTTTGGGATTCGGTGGAAGTCAAGGTGGTTCCAGGACAGTGGGAAGTTACCTGAAAAATAATATTCATTATTCATCTAATGAAAATCTAAAAAGAAATTGAAATTTCATAAAAGTAAAAGAAAACATGGGTTGCCTCCCAAGAAGCGCTGCATTTATTTGTCTACAGCTGGACAATTGCAGTGGACTACCTGTAGTCTGACGGTGGCCATCGTATTTTCTCAACTCCAGTGTGCTTCCAGAAAAACTTTTTTTTTGGGATGCCTGATGATTCATTGGATAATTTCTTCCCATCCTTGTTGGTGTGCTTGCAATTCAATGGGTTTGGAAAGAGAATATTTCTATCCTCACTTTGGTCTTCAACCTGAGGAATGATTTTATCCAAAAAGTGATGGTTTTCTATTCTTGGAAATTTAGGAAGATGGCTCAATTCTGATGGTTCATTTATGTAAGGATCAGATAACACAAAAGCAGAGTATGAGATCCCAATTGTTTTTGACTCATTTATTTCATCACTTACCGATGTAGAGTAATGAGGATCAGTGGAGTCATAAGACTGAATAAAATTTTCAATATCCTTTATTTCAATGTTGTTCTCCAAAGAATGGTCAATTTCAACCTCACTAGTGATCACTTTATTAATTAGGGTACAAATATCACAAACATCACTACCATCGGGACAATATAAACACATTGGTTCAGGGTTCACTTCACATATAACAGAATTTTTAGAATCATGGATAGGAAAGGATGAATGTGGGATAATCATATTTGAATCAAAAAATGATCATTCTAGTTCATTTTCCTCATTATCATCCATGTTGGAGCATTGCAGGTTAGGGGTGAGATGATATTCCAAAGAGTTTTCAAGATCCTTTAGATCAATGGAGTTTTCATTTGTAATATCAACATCAATTTCACCATTTATGACTTTGTTAATGAGGATACAATATTCAAAAACTCCTCTATTAGTAGAACAAGAAGAACATGTTGGATTGGGATTCAACAAACTCTTAGAGAGACTTTCAAAAGCATGGATAGATAATACAGATTGATTCTCTAATGTGTATCGCATGGATTGAAAAATATTGAACTTGACCATTTGGTCACCAAATTCCATGGATAAGATGCCAGCATAGACATCAATCATGGTTCTCGCAGTCATGAGGAATGGTCTTCCTAGAATTAGGGGAGATTGAGAAGAGTTCGTCTCACCTTCCATGTCAAGGACATAGAAATCAGTAGGGAAGATAAGATCATTGACTCGGACAAGGACATCCTCAATTATTCCCTCAAGACTGGCTGTGCTTCGATTGGATAACGGAATGACAACACCCGTTGGGTGCAAGGGACCTAGACCAAGGTTGGAGAATATGGATTTGGGCATGACATTAATTGAGGCTCCTAGGTCTATGAGTGCATCATCAAAGTTGGAACTTCCAATTTGGCATGGAACCGTAAAGGTCCCCGGATCTTTGCACTTCATGGGAATGGACTGTTGGGTTGAAACATTTTCAATGTTCCTAAGTTGCCTCTTATGGGTGCACAATTCCTTAAGAAACTTGGCATACTTAGGGATTTTTTTTATGGCATCTAAGAGGGGGATGTTCACTTCAACACGTCTAAACATGTCAAGCATTTCAGGATCACGTTCAAAGGGCTTCCTTGGTTTAGAAACGGCTTGAGGAAAAGGAATTGTATTCCTAAGTGGAATGGAAGGAGGTGATGGAATGGATTCAGATTCCTTTTCAATTTTCTTTTTCTTTTCATTTTCTAGGTCAACATTCAAAGGAGGGTTTGAGGATTTATCTTGAGGCATAGCAAGTTTCTTTCCTGATCTAAGTGCAATTGCACTTACATTACCCTTGGGGTTGGGTAATGGTTGAGCTAGGAGTTGGGATGAATTGGATGGTTGTTTCTGGCTAAGGTGGGATGCAAGTTGACCTATTTGGGTTTCAATGTTCTTGAGGCTAGAACGGGTGAAGGAAGCAAGATCCTCTACAGCACTTTCCCATGGTTTTTTAGAAGAAGAGGCTTGTCCCAAATTGGGTTGGCCTTGATTTTGGTTCTTGGGAAAGATATTTAATTGGTTTGGGAATTGGGAAGGCTCACTAGGATAGTGGAATCCAGAAGGAGGATTGTTCCTTTGAGGTTGAGGAGAAAAAGGATAAGGTTGATGGAAGTTACCACCACCTTGACCATATTGGAACTGGTTTGGGTTTTGAGGAGGGAATTGAGGGGGTGAGATATGGGATTACCATACCTAAGGCCTTGGTTATAGGAAGAAGAGAAAGGCTCAGAGTGAGGTTGGTTGAAGTTTCTAACAAACCAACCTGATAGTTGAGGATTGGTGTTCCGCTGAGCATATGTTGCATTGAGCTCCATTGGTTCAGATGAATCGGATTGATCCTCTTGAAGTTGTGGACATGTGTCTGTTGGATGAGCTGAAGAGTTGCAGATTCCACAGTTTTTGATAGGTCCAGGAAACATTGATTGCGGAGAAGATGAGGTTGGGGATTTGGTAGCCACTGCTAGTTGACGCACAAGACCTGTAAGTTCACTCACCCACTCAGTCATCTTGTTAGGCTCTATGGATTGATTATCTTGGGCTTGTTTGACTTGAGCATGTGCTTGAGTATGGAATTGTTGTGTGTTTGCAGCCATGTTACTTATGAGATCTCTTGCAGCTGCTGGAGTTTTATCAACAAGAGCACCGCCACTTGCGGCATCAATGAGAGTTCGCTCCATAGCCAATAACCCCTCATAGAAGTATTAGATCAGGAGTTGGTCAGGGATTTGATGGTGTGGACAAGTTTCCACAAGCTTTTTGAACCTCTCCCAGTACTCATGGAGTGATTCATTAGGGAATTGAAGGATGCCGCTTATTTCCTTTCGGATAGAAGCTGTTCGGGAAGCGGGAAAGAACTTCTCAAGGAAAAGTCTCTTCATGTCAACCCATGAGTTTATGGAACTAGGTGGGAGGTAGTAGAGCCAAGACTTGGCAGAATCCGCTAGGGAAAAGGGGAAAGCTCTAATCTTGATTTGTTCTTCAGAAACCCCTTGAGGTTTCATGGTTGAGCAGACCACTTGGAACTCTTTGAGGTGAAGATGAGGATCCTCACCAGCTAGCCCATGGAAATGAGGAAGAAGATGAATCAAACCCGATTTGAGTTCGAAATCAGCCTCGATGTTTGGATATTGAATACCCAGAGGTTGGTAATTCATATCGGGGGCAGCGAGTTCTTTTAGGGTTTGTTCCCTAGGATTGGCCATCTCTAAATCAATTGGTCTAGGAATGAGTGGGCCTTGGTTGTTTTGATTGTCCCTAAGGTTCCTCCTAATTCGGCGAATAGTTTGCTCAATCTCAGGTTCAAACAAATCCGAGGGATTGTTTGGGAGGCTATGGGGCATCAAGAGCAGAGTAATACTTGAAGATGATGGAGGGTTTTTCTCTGTGTAATATTTTTTTTTTATATTTTTTTTGTGGGTTATTTGATTTTTTTGGTCTCTTTTTTTTCAAAAATCAGAAACTATCAACTACAATTATGCACCATCCCTGGAAATGGCGCCATTTGAAAGCGCGGTCGATTGTCACATATCGACCGTTCAAGGTTCCGATGCTCTGCTAATGTGTATAGCAGTACTCAGGTCGAATCCTCGGCGATGGTACAATTTTTTTTAGTTGATTGTTTTTTATTTGTGTTTTGATTTTGGGGTTTGTTTGCAGAGCTTTAATTGAAATGATTGATTGATTAATATTGATTTAACAATTTGATAAATATTGGGGTGAGTTCATCATTAGGTAGTTAAGCTTGTGATATCCTTGAGCTTTGCTTTATATTGCATTAAATTAACGCCCATGTCACAAGTTGACATTGATTGGAATTCCCAAGTGTTAAGGCTTTAATCCAAGCCTTGACTTAACTCAGGGTTCTAATATTAATCATATATTGTTTATGGTATCATATTTATGGTTCCAATAATCCATGGAAACCACATGTTAAACAAAACAAGTCATTAATCCATGACATGCTAAGTCCAACATACACAATGTTAATTCAAAGAATACACATCGAGAAAAAGCTCTCCATCGCTTAACATACCTAAATTATAACTCACCACAATGAGAGATTTACTCAGACATTAAGATGGTTATTAATCTGGTAGGTATGTTTATAGTATAAGGGTATGAGAATAAGAGGAAGAAGAATTGGACAAGAAAAGAGTGGTGTGCCGAACACACACACGAACTACAAAGAACGTGAATGAAACACGTGTTTTGATTGAATAAGAAATCACTTAAAGGAAATGGTTTTAAGATTGATTTTTAACAATTAAGAAACTATTAATATTAAACTACAGAAGGTGTATGATAATTATAAGTGATTAAGGAGAAACTTGCATTAAAACTCAAAAGAAATTACAAGTACACTAAAACAATTACAAAGGAAAGAGCATGAAATACATGGAAAGAAATGAAGGAGGAAAGGTTTCTCAAGTGAAAACTAGAGTATGGAAGATCCTCCCAAGCCCTTGGAAATGACTTGGTCGTGCCAATATATCCTCCTAAGTGCCAAAGTGCCAACCCCTTGCAAGGAGAAGAGGGGAGTGTATTTATAGCCAAAGGTAGTGGACTGTTTTCATTCCCAAACTGCCCCTCAAGTTGGCCCGCCAATATGACCTTTAATACAGCTTAATCTCGAGATATATCCTTCTTCAATATTGTAGATATGGATGTGTAATAGTCACCCTCAAAATCTTGCTGTCATTGGACTAATTTGGCCAAAGTTATGGCCTGATTACTAAAAACTTTTCTACTGTCCAATTTTATCCAGAAAGTTTCCATGGCCTAAATGTGAATGCATTTATGGCTATGGAGATGCCTTCAAATCCGAACCATTTCTTCTGAAAATTTTATCCTCCATATCTTAGATTTCACACCACAAAATATGAGCTTCTTTGGACAAGTGGATTAGTTGAAAAGTCAAGAATGGTGGGCTGATTTAAAATCCCGGACAGAATGGTGGGCTTGATTTCAATGGATCCATTGGGCCCCAAATGGTAGAGTTGGGACTTTAAATTTTTATCCATGACTCCTTAGGAAATTAAAGATCTTGAAAAAGAATATCCACTCATTTGGGCTGGGAAATGGAGCCCAGTAATGAAATCTTCAAGACTGGTCCAGAAATTAGGCAGATCTGGTGGGTCATCTTGTGTGGTCCATATGGCCCTTCAAATGGCCGAATTAGCCAATGCTCCAGTTGAGTGATTTGTAGGAAATTGAATTTAGAACCCTACAAGACAAGAATCACACAATTTGGATTAATATGGTGAGAGTTATATTTAAAATACTAAACAGACATGAATCTCTATTATTCGAAACAATACTCCAAAATAATATTTAATATTAAAGCATGAGTATTTCACATAAGTTATGAACATTTAATTGAAAATCAGTAGAGGGAGTATATAAAATGATATTAATAAATGAATAACATCAGATATAGTAGAGGAGCAGGGTGTGCTACTCGTGCGGCGGGCTGGGACACATGGCTCATGACTGCCAGACTCGCCATGCAGACGATTAGAAGACGGTTAAGGGAACACCAATATAGAGGAAGAGGTTTAAGTAAGGAGGGATATATGCTGGTGGACGTGGTAGGGGAGTAGGACGAGCAGTAGGCAGTGGGTGATGATTCGAGGTACTACTGCCGCCACTTTCATGTGTTCCACCCCAACCTCAAGGAGCAGGCGGATAGGGGCGAGCTCAGCTTCAAGCAGCGAAGGCTTATGACCATGGTGCTCCGAAGTTGATTCGAGGTATGATCTGGATATTCTCCACCATAGTTTTAGTTCTTATAGACATAGGTGTCAGTTAATCTTTCCTTTCCATGGATCTTGTTTGGATCTCAAAGACTCTGTTGGAGCCATTGGCTCGATCCTTGCAGCTAGAGACTCTTACAGGAGAGGATTAGATGAATACACACTAGTGATGGCAGTGTTACCTTATTCTAGGATGCGAGATCTTTGGATGTAATCTCCTAGTAGCATCATCGAGGCCTTACGATGCCATCTTAGGTGTGGATTGGTTATCTATAGTTCATGCTCAGATCGACTATTTAGGTGCAAAGTGTGGTGTGTCTGCAAGGATGGGACCAAGTTTTTTTCATCGGTAAGAAGGGAAAATTTGTAGCACAGGATGGACTTTCTCAGAGGAGGGTGCAGTCGATCACTTATCAGTTGGCTAGCCTCACCCTCGGTGCGGTGGAATAGTGTAGTCCAAGCCTTCCTGTAATGGTGGATGAGTACGGGAATGTTTTTCCTGAGGATGTTCTAGGACTACCTCCTCGCAAATAGGTAGACTTTTTCATCAACTTGTACCCCAGAATGGAACTAATATCCACACTAGCATATTGGATGGCTCTTTCATAGCTTCACAATCTGAGGGTACAGCTAGAGGACTTGCAGGAGAAGGGGTTCGTAAGGCCCATAATTTCCCCATGGGTAGCCCTGGTGTTGCTTTTGCAAGAAGAAATACGGGAGTTTGAGGTTGTGTGTGGACTTTCAGTGCCTAAAACCAAGTGACCGTGGAGAAAAAGTATCCACTACTGAGGATTGATGGCCTTTTTGATAGGATGAAGGGAGCGAGGTGGTTCTTGAAGATCGACCTCAGATCAGGCTATCACCAACTTCAGGTACAGGGTTAGAATGTACCAAAGATAGACTTCAGGTGCTGGAATGGACACTACAAGTTCTTGGTGATGCCCTTAGGCATGACCAATTCCTCATAAGTGTTCATGGGACACATGAACAGGATCTTCCAGCCTTACCTAAATCGTTTCGTGGTAGTCTTCATTGATGACATATTAGTGTACTCAGCGTTGGTGGAGGAGCACGCTACACACCTGTGGATAGTCCTGGATACACTCTGAGAGAAATAGATTTATGGTAATCTCTCAAAGTTCCAGTTCTGGATTTGGGAGTTCCACTTTCTAGGACACGTCATCTCAGAGTCTAGAGTTTCAGTGGATCTGGTGAAGATAGAGGCAATGCTCGCTTGGGAGCCACCAAGGAACGTGATTGAGGTGCAGAGCTTCTTGAGGTTGGATGGTTACTATTGGAGGTTTGTGTCTAACTTTTCCAGAGTGGAAGCACCCTTATTGGCTTTAACACGGAAGGGATGGCCCTTTGTGTGGATATATAAATGCCAGTAGAGTTTTCAGGAGTTGAGGTAGAGAGTAACTAATCCCGCTATCTTGAGACTATTAGAGGAGGTCATTGAGTACGTAGTTTTCTGCAGTACATCAGGGACTGGTCTAGGTTGTTTCCTGATGTAGGATTGAGTGGTGATCACCTATGGCTCATGTAAGTTGAGGTATCATTAGCAAAACTATGCAACCCATGACCTAGAGTTAGCAATAGTGGTCTTTGCCTTGAAGATGTGGCAGCACTACTTGATGGGTGAATGGTTTATAGTTTACTCTGGACATAAGAGTCTCAGGTATATCTTCTCCTAGAAGGACCTAAACCTAAGATAGTGGTGATGGCTAGAGTTCCTCTAGGACTAGGACTTTGAGATAGTCTATACACCTGGGAAGAGAAATGTGGTAGTAGACGTGCTTAGCAGGAGGACCATTTTGCAGCTACTGAGTGAGGTTACGGAATAACTAGCCACAATGTATATATCTTTCATAGATGATGATGGAGTAGCTTACCTTCAATCTATGACTATTACTCCCCCCATTATACAACAATTCATGGAGGCATAGCTGGTAGATGTTGACTGTGAGGACCGACGTGATCATTTATCCTCTGGACATGCTCCTTATAGATTTTCGATAAGTGGGGATCACATAATCCTTTTTAGAGGGCGCACCATAGTACCAGTGGCATTATTGGAGGAGGTGTTGAGGGAGTTCTATACATCCCCTTTAGCGGTACATCCTGGAGGGGTGAAGATGTATCAGGACCTCCGATGTCAGTACTGGTGGCAAGGAATAAAGAAATTAGTGGCTGAGTTCATCTCAGGATTCTTTCAATGGGTGTCAATGGATTTCAATGATGATCAACATTAAGAAAGGAACTCTCCTAAGTGAAATGGAGAACGTAAATCAAATGTTTGTTGATATTGATCCTAAATTCCAAATATGTTTATCAGGGGTTATACATTTTCTACAACAATTAAGGATGGTTGGAGTGTTTTTTGGAAGGATTAAAAGAAAAAGAGAAGAAGAGGGTGTGGAGGAGGTTTGGAATTCTAAGGTGGCCAATGCATGAGTTTTGAGATAGAAAGTGTCCATGCATTTCAATGCATACTTAGTATTCTACTATGTATTTTTATAAGCCTTACCTAAAAATAGGGCCATCCCACTAGCCAGCTAGCCTCAACTTGAGGATCATGTAGGTCCACATAGGTCGACTGCTCCCACAGGGAATCTAGCCAGGCCAGCCAGTAAGAAGCACATGGGGTCCGTGTTTAAGCCCCCAGGAAATGTATAGTGGGCACTGGGTGCATGCCCGAGGAGGCAGAGTGGGAGCTAAGAGCGTGCCCAGCAATTCAAGAAGGGGTTGCTACTCCCAAGCCTTTAAGAGATCCTATTTTTGAGAAACAGAGTCTCTTCATTCTTTCAGTCTGAAAGGGGAAATCATGATCCGCGAACCGTTCTGGGTTAGTGAATATTATCCTACATACCGTTCTGGTTCGCGAGGAAGATAAGACCCTCAAACCATTCTGGTTTGCAAAGAATAGAAGTCTCACATATTGATGTGGTTGGAAAAGAAGAGAACCATTTACCACTCAATTTGAGAAGGTGAACTATGTACCATCTGGTTCCACAAAGAAGAACCGCGAACCATTCAGGGAAACCACATACCACTTGGTACACAAAGTAATCCCAAGCATCCCTTATGTAAGGAGGAGTCGTAAACCATTCTGGTTCGCAAAGGAGACTTGCACACTCTTTTCATAGAATAATTTCATACCCTTGGTGTGAATGAGGAGAACAATAACATCATAAAAAACCCAAGGAGATGTTCGTGTAGATAAGGGACACCCAAATACACACATTGAAGTTTGAATAAAATCACATGCTCATAACTATAAACAAATCAAAGTGAATAGTGTGTGTTGAGAAAGAGAGAAGAAAATAACGTGCATAGTGATGGGAAGTGAATGCATGTATTCATGTGCATGATTTGAAGAAGACCACAATTAAATCCCAAGAACATTCGAATCAAGTGCTAAGCAAAGGATAGAAGAGGTTGTGTGTGTACTTAAAGGAGCCATACCCATTTGGACCTTCACACAAGAAAAAAGAAGAGAAAGTGCATTCATTCATGCATGCACGTGCATACATAAAGACTTTGAAAAGAAATATCCTAAATTGAGTGTGCACATGTGTAAAGAAGTGAAGAGGAAGAGAACATCTAAATTGTCACATGCATGGTCACATGCACACATGGAAGAAGAAGGGTTGAATCTAATGATGCCTAGTGATCTATTTTTCATTGTTTGAACAATCACAAAAGAATTTGTGATTCTGGCCAAGAAGAACAAGAAGTCTTAGTGAATATGTTTGTTGCACAGGAGAAAAAGATTGAACATTAAGGAGAATCAATTGTGGACCTTGATGCAAGCAAAGTATCATGCTGCACAGGAGACAAATACTTCCATGCCTATCCATTGAAGGGGCTTCAGATCCATAAACTGAGTGTGCCTTCACCTAGGGCAGTGAGCCAGGGGGAGTTAACAGAAGTGATCCAAGGGAAGCAGTGAGTTATCCTTGAAATTTTGTAAAGGAAGTGTGCCTAAGATAGAGTGACTGTACCCGATCCTTGTAATCCATAGCTAGTGAAGAATAGTGGAATTGGGTACGACCTACAACCTGTCGGCGTATGCTCCTTGGATGAAGACCTTAGTGGTGAACCGGGTAAAAGTGTTATGTTGTCCTTCTGCATGTGAATGTTTTAATTACTAAACATATCCATCATACAAGTTTAATTAAGTTCCTACCAATGTGGAAATAAGATCCAATAAAAGGGAGAAAAAGTTGACACCCTGATTCACCCCCCTCCCCTCTCAGTGTAATCTAAGGTATTTCATTCCTCACTTGTCAGAATGTGAAGGTCGAGCATCAGGTTCCAGCAAGCTTGGCTCATCTACTTGAGGTACCAAAGTGTAAATGGGATGATATGTCAATGGAATTCATGGTGGAGTTACCACATACATCCAGAGGCCATGATTCTATTTGGGTGATCACTGAACGACTTACCAGGTTGGCTCACTTCCTACCCATCCAGGAGCAGGGAGCGGTAGAGGGATTGAGATGCCTCTACGTCCGGGATATAGTGTAGCTTCACGGGGTGCCTTCGACGATCATCTCAGACCACATGCACGCTTTACATCCCAGTTGTGCAAGGGATTACAGGAGGAATTTGGGACTCATCTACGCTTGATCACATCTTTTCATCCCCGGATGGATGGTCAGATAGAGTGGACCATACAGACCTTGGAGGACATGCTTCATGTCTGTGTCCTGAATTTTGGTCATAGTTGGGAGGACCACCTGCCACTGATGGAGTTTTAATACAACAACAGCTATCACTCCACCATTGTCATGGCACCATTCGAGGCCTTATATGGAAAGCCTTGTAGATCACCTCTATGCTGGACAGACCCAGGGGAGTCGACACTCATGGGACCAGAGTTAGTACAAACTACCACTAAGAACGTGAAGGTCATCCAGGAGTGGATGAAGACTGCACAGAGAAGATATAAGTCTTATGCCGACAGGAGACGGATACCCTTGGAGTTCGAGGATGGAGACCATGTGTTCCTTCAGGTCTAACCACGACAGGGATTGCAGAGATTTGGACAGGGCGGCAAGCTATCTCTGATGTTCATCAAACCTTTTCAGATCCTGAGCAGAGTTGGTGAGGTGGAATACCTCTTAGCTCTCCCGCACAAATGCACTGGGTGCACGTTGTTTTCCACGTGTCGCAGCTGAGGAGATATGTGCATAATCCATCGCACGTCATTGATTGAGGAGAGATGGACATTGACGATGGGGCGACGATTTCGGAGTTCCCAATGGAGATAGAGGATCGACAGGAGCATGTCCTACGTGGGTGGTCGATTCCTCTAGTGTGCATTTGGTGGCAGCACATGAATCTTTAGGAGAGAATATGGGAGTGGGAGGGTCAAATTCGTGCTCAGTTCCCCCATTTTTTTGATTAGCCCTTGTTTAGGCTTTTGGGGACGTAAAACCCTATGGTGGGGAGAATGTAAAGTCTCAGAATTTCCGCGTAATTTTTGTATATGGAATTATTTCAAGACGACATGTGATTCTGAGGCCCAGTGATCCTGGAATGGAATTTTGAACTTTTTTAAGGTACGTTCAATAAACGAGCGAGCGGGTTTTTCTAACTTTTAAACTGGTCCTTAGATCGAAAATTTGAGGGCACTGTTGAACTCAGAATGCTGGGATTCACCTAGAAAGGACTTAACTTCGGCCAACAAGAGCTGAATGGAAAGGTTAATTTTCAGACCTTTCAGAAAAAAAATAACTTCAAAAAGACATTTTATTTCTTTTCCTCAACCAAAAAGCGGTGACATGGCGACACTGCAATGTGGTGGCGATAAGGCACATTAAGGGAACTCATTAATGGCTCGAAAACCCACAGCGTAACGATGCTTTAATGATGTGTAACAGTGATGTTGTTTCATAAATGAAATAGTGTAATAGAAATGTTACGACGTGTTTTTTCTTTTTAAAAGTTTCACATGTTGGTGTAATGAGGATTAAACTGTGAGGATTCTCTGATGTATTTCCTTCCCAACGAAGAAAGACGAACGTCAGCGAGACATCATCAAATTCGACGTACCTCGAAGAATGACGAACGCCATCGACCTCTTAGACCCTCGAGGACGAAGCACTGCAACAATAAACGCCAACGAGGTAGGGGTTTTATTTTGAAGTCTTAGCCGTCTTTTTTTTTCTAAATGACGAATGCGGATTGACCCACGAACAAGTTTATTTGTGGGTTGCTCGTTCTTACGAGGGTACTCTTTTGGGGGTTCAACATTGGTTCTTAATTATCATGGATTGAACATCTTCCCCAAACCTTCCCCCAGTTTTAAAACCTCTAATGCAGAGAGCGCGGGCCGACACAAATAAGGTCTGATCCCCTCCGCAAGTGCGCTCATTGTGAACGAATTTTCCAAGATGGCGGCAAGGTGCATTCAATACCATCGTGGTGACGGTGACACCCTATGGAGCCCATAGGGTAAGGCGGATCGAGAAACGGACCACCGGAGCAACTTCAGTGGCCAGTAGAAGGAATCGTAGGTGGCCAGTGGCAGCTACCGCGGGCGGAGGGAGGCGGTGCGCCCATCGGCACTCTATTGGGGTAGGAGGCCGTAGCCAGTTCGCCGCGGCGGCATAGAGGAGCGGTGCTGACAGGCGCTGCGTGGAGGTGGCGGCGCGTGTGTGGGCTGCCCGGGAAACATAGTGAGCTGCGGTCGCTCGACCGCGACGGAGGGGAGGTCGCGGCCCGTCGGCCGCAGTAGGTGTTGGATGCGGCGTCGGGCGGGCGCTGTGTAGGAGGAGCAGCCCCCTCCTTGCGAGTCACATTCAAATAGAGGAGGGGATGCGGCAACGGCTGTCGCGTCCCGGGCACACACCACCGACCGTACGTACGATCGGGCTTTAGCTGGAGGGTCGCGCCCCCAGCCAGTTGGCCGGGCCGGTCTCGTGCCTAGCGGGTTGGACCTGCACCCTATGGGTCAGACCCGTGCCCAGTAGGCCAAACCCGTGCCCTTCAGGCCGGGTCGGGCGGCCCGACAGGCAGGACAGTCGTCCAAACCGGGCTGAGTCCAGTGAGGCTCATTGGGCCTGGACGACTGGACATGCCGTACCGAACCAACCATGACCTAAACCAGGTCGGGTCGGGTTAGTCGAATCAAACTGGGGTATGTGGGACCCCCGGGCAGGGTTGGTCTGGTCGGACCGGGCCCAGACGCAATTGGTCCCTGATTACTAAAACACTAGTAACATGCAAATTGGGCGTCCAATTGATGAGCCGTTTGCAGCGTTGGGACCCTCTCGACGAGGCAGATCTTTTGGTATGATCTATGGAAACTTCTAAGGAAGTTGATTTTCAACGTATGGCTTGGGGAAGCGGTTATCCCAGGGTCAAGCACGCAAACGAGCAACAACTGTGTGGACCTCAGTGGCCCAATAGACAAGTAGTTGCAAGGACCTCAGTGGACCAACAGACCAGCAGCCATGTAGACCTCAGTGGCCCAGCAGACGAACAACAGCTGTGTGGACCTTAGTGGCCAACAGATTTCAACGACTCATTAGGGATGAGTTCCTCAATAGTATGAAACGTTGTTCACTATTACCGATGAACCTTTTCTACTCTATAATATACTTAGTGTGAGTTGTCTTATGCTTCGTGCTTATGCTTCGTGCTTTGCTTTGAGGATCGCTTTGCGGTCTTTCATTTGTGTTTCGGGGTCCCATACTGAGTATTTCGTTACTCACCCTTTCACGGGCTTTGCCCGCACGTGTTGTGTCTGGTGCAGATGATCGATGCTTCGACGGAGGACTGGGTGGCCTAGGACCAGGTGGAGCCTAGTAGGATCAGGCGGACAGAACGTACTACTTCGGCTTCCAGTAGCTACACTACTCTTACCATCATGTGGGATTTTCAGTGGATGGCTAACCGAGTCCCTTCCTACTTTCCTATTTTCAGTTTTATTTTTGGGTTTGTATTTTGGCCCACTTATTTTCAATTGTACTTGTACTCAGCACTTGTTTCAATATACATGTTTTCCCCTTTCGGTTTTGTGGGATGTGGTTGGGCGTGTGTGTGCATACATGTAATCGGGAAAATGCCTCCCACTTGCAGGTTGACGCATTCGACACTAGTCGCTATCCCCTGGCCTTCGGGAGGCGGGCTAGGGGTAGTCACAGCATGAGCCTCGGGGGACAGGTCGTGACAGAGGTGGACAGGCAGTGTCAAATAGTGGACACTCTAACCAAAGGCAAGAAAGTTGTTGATGATGAAGGATTTTAAATGACCCTACCTAGAAAACCCAAATATTCCAATGAATCTAAGCATACAGCAGGTCGGCCTTCGATTGAGGGGAAGCTTGGTCAGACATGTGCGGTGGTGGATGTCCCTACTATTGGTGTGAATGAGGATGGTAACAAACAATCTGTCCACTTTTTGGCAGGCATGAAGTCTGGAGACAGTGGTGAACAGTCTACTCTGCAGGGGATTCTTCAACTTCCTCATCAAACGGCCTCTCATGTTGTCGATGATCAACAAGATTTGTTAGTGTTTCAACCTCCTGCAATTGTCGAGGTAAGATCTTATGATGTCAAGGGTTGTAGCAAGGATGTTATAGGTCGGGCTGACTCCAGAGGAAGGGGCGGTAGGCGAATGAGCTCGGATGAAAATGTGGAATGGTCTTACCCATCAAATTTTTTCGAGCTCATGAAATCTACCTATGACTCTTTTGGAAAGGCTTCGGTCTTGGAATGCGAAGTTGTAGTGACAAAAAAAATATCAAGGCTCCACTGGTGGACTGTGAGGGTGAGAGGCACCCCCAGGGCCTTATATATGAAATGGAAAAATAGTTTGATTTACAGCTCAAATTTACATTTGAAAAAATGGAACAAGATGTTTTTGGATACAAGGATTATTTGATAGTCCAATTTTTTTTATAAAAAACATTAAAGTTAGTTTTCGGCATAATCTAAGGCTTGATTCTCAGGATCTTTAATGGAAATACATGAGCAACACCATTCAGGACTCCTTAGGTTCATTGTCAAGTGATGAGCTCATGCTACCCAAACGAGTCAAGTCATGGCGGAGAAGCCAACACCCAAAGGACAAAGGTCGATATCCCAGAAATTTGGGTTCTAGAGGGAGCGGCAGGAGTTGATTGCTTGTTTTCCTTATTGTGTGTGTTTCTAATGTTGTTGAATATCGTTTTCCTTTCTTTATATACTTTCCTTTTTTTCTTTTAAATTTTGTGGGTGCGGGTTGACTTGCTAACTTGCTAGTTGAATCTTTTCGAGTATATATATTTATAATTATATAAATATATATTTTTTAAATGTAGTAAATATATATTTATAAATGTTTATTTTATTTTATTTTTGGTTTCAAGAACCCTGAAATTAAAGTCAGGTAGAGTTTGGATTTTAAAAATATTGTCTGATTATTAATACAGGAATATTTGAATAAATATTATCAGATTTTTAACATTATAGATATATTTATAAATATGTTAATAATAATAAATATATACTTTATAATATATATATATATATATAGAATTATATATATATATATATACACAAGTATAAATATCTTTATAAATAAATAAATATAAATATTTTTACACTTTTTTATATATGTATAATTATATAAATATATTTAGATACATATATATAATTGTATAAATATATTTATAAATATATAAATATAGAATTATTTAAATATATAAATATAATTATGTGTGTGTGTTTGGGGGTATAATTACAACTAAACACACAAACACAAGACCACTCGCACTGCCTATCGCTTGGTCATGTATGAAGACAATAATTAGAGTTTGCCACTCGAGTCTGGATATCCATCCCCCATTTTTGTAAGCTCGCAGGCCACCACATCAATCATAGTCATTTTTTGTGGCCCATCAGCATTGCCAGATGAACTCCCTGCTTGTCATCATCATTACTCAGTCGTACCCATCGACCCTTGTTTGTGTTGTCATCAGTCGTAGTAGTTGTTGCACCACAACCCCCGAAAGCCATGGCTGCCAGAGCCCCGAATGATTTGGTGCTCTTTCCCCCTCCCTTTTTTTAAATTTTTTTCTTTTATTTTGTTTATATTATATAAATATAATATAGTTGGGGGCTCTCTGTAATTCTGCATCATATCCGAGTTCAAATTCGGGTGGGAGCGAATTTCCGCATGTGTTGTACCACTGTCGTAGTGCGGGTATTGTAGCAGAGACTGTAGCGGGGGTATTGTAATAGTAATACTATTCATTTTGAATAGGCTTTTGAGTCATTAGGCCTTTGGGTCATCAAGGTGGTGGTGATGCAGGTATGGTGTGCAGATGGTCACGCAGGCGTGATGCAAGAATGGGTTTTGAGCCATGTAATGAGTTTCATGTCCATTGGGTCTCCAAACCAAAATATATAATGTAATAAAGTGGTTATTTGGATAGTTTATCCTTTGGGTACGACATGCCTTTTAGGTTTGTGTGCTCTGTGTGTGTGTTTGAATGTAATTATACATTCAAACACCTAATATGATATAATATAAATATAATTATGAATAAAGTTTTATTATAGTTATATAATTATATTAATATAATATAAACATATATATATAAAATTATAATATCATGAATATAAATATAATCATATAAATATGAATATAATAATAGTAATATATTTATAATTATATAAATATGCTTATAAATAGAAATATTTTTATATAATTATATTTATAAATATTTAAATTTATTTTTAAATGTATCATTATAAATATATAATTATAAATAAATAAATTTTAAAATAAAGTTTGAGGGTGTGGGTTGGTTGGCCAAATAATTACAAATAATTATATTTATATTTATATGTTTATATTATATTAATATAATTTTTGTGAAGGACAAAATATGGAAGGAAGAAGGTACGGATAAATCCGATTCATATAGAGGCATTTCCAGGTTAAATTCAGACAACATAGGATGACATCAAATTCAAGGTTCTTGAAAGACAATCATGCGTCTTTACTGAGAAGGGACGGTGGGAAGCGGGCGTGCGGACAAAAAGGCAGCGACAACGTCGAGTGCTTCGGCAGGCTTGGCGAGGGGCACCGTGTGCCCCGCCCCCCTCACCGTCACCAACGTCAACCCCCTGTACTCCACCGTCCTCCCCCCAACCTGCAATTCAAGATAAATATCACCATTATTGCTTCTTTTCATCACAATGTGCAGCGCCGGGACAGCGGCGTACCTGACGCCCGTGATACCATGATTTCCATGGAGTCACCACAGGAAGGCCCAGCGCTTCGATCCAGTATCTGGTTCCCAGCACCGGCACCCTCCCGTCCGTGTCCCCACTGTTCACATATATTCCACATTTATTAGGCTTCGATTCGCACGCGAAATTATAAGAACCATGTATGGTAAATATATTTTTTACCTGTACACCCAGATTCGAAGCCCTTCTTTCACGAGCTTGGTGTATATGGGTAGCACGGATGAGACGTTTGTATTATATGCGTCAAATATGGAATAACTGTCCATCAAAACCAAAAATGAAGGCTTTATCATCCACATTTTTACAAGGGAAGTGGAAAGCAAGGAAGGGTTGCTTACTTGCAGGCCGCCCACTTCACGGTACTGTTGTCTCCCCTTCCCGCAATCACATGAAGAGAAGATTGCACGTCCAATCTGTTCAAAAACGCCTCTACATATGTAACGTAACACGGATCATACCCACTCCACAATCCATAGTCCGCACTCTCCTATTACAATGAAAAATACCCAAATTTTACAGACACAATTATTTACGCCGTCATGTGAAAACATGGAGAAAACTGAAAAACCCACGGACCTCTGACTGAGCTCCGGCGGTGCCATGAGTAGGCGGTGACGGGGGTGGTGGTGCCGGAGTTGTATGAAGGAGACATTTGGGCGCATAGATATCGTTGACATCGATATCACTGTATCTTCCATAAACCTTCCCAAACGCGGCGTTGCAGTGGTTGGTCGGGATGGGGAGACTGAAATCGCATTCACCTTTCACCTGCTCGTACTCCTCGTCCGATATTACCGTATGGCTCCATGCGTAATCCAGGTACCCCTTTTTGTCAAGGGCGTCGTCCGTTTCTGGGTTCCCCACCTACTCAGAAACAAATCCAATTAACACGGAGTCGTCCAACACGCGGTAGACAACGATGTTACGCACAATGAAACCTTTGAGGTTGATTAAAGGGCGTCTGCTCCTGTTGTTTCGGTCCACAACCAGCTCCGCCAGTTGGGGGACATAGTGCCCTACAACACCCTCAAACAGATCAAAATCAATAGGAGTGGGCAGATGCGGAATACAGGCACCTCACCGGCATAACTCTCCCCGCCGAAGTATAAGTCACTGTCTTTGAACTCGGGAAACCTTTCCAGCCAATTGAACACGAAACCATACGCATCCTCAGCTAATTTTAGGACCCACAAAGGCAGTTGCATTATTTTTTAGGCACCCAAATCAAAATGATGAGATAGAGATGGGTGGGAGATGGTGTATTGATATTACCCACAAAGACATCGTTGAGGAGGGTGAGATCCGAGGAAGTGTTGGTGTAAGAGAAGCCGACTCCAACAGGGGATTCCACGAACAGCAGATTGGCTTCTGCGGGAGTCAGAGAAACGCAGTATATTTGGGTACATGGGGCCTCCACACTCACTGAAATCTAATGACAAATATGAAGAGATTGTATGAGAGGCACGAAAGGTTTGGCGACGCACCTCTATACCAGGAGAAGTTATTGAATTGAACGCCGCCTTGGTCAACTCTTAGGGGACCCAGCTCGGCCAGGGCACCATATCCGACTGACGAACAGCCAGGGCCTACATACACGCCAAACAAAAACTGAATACGCCGTATTGCATCATTGAAGGTAGAGGTTTGTCGTGCGCATACCTCCATTTAACCAGAGAAGAAGTGGCTTTTCCGTTGGGGATTTTTGAGCTTCAAAGAACCAGTAGAAGAGTGACCTCCCATGTTCTTCATTGACGGTGATGTAGCCTGAGAATTGGGAGATCTGTGGGGTCGCCGGTTGCCCAGGAATGTTTATCACTCTGTCCGATTCATTTGATTTCCCCCAATTACTTGCTTCCTCAGATGCTTGGATGAGGAAGAAAACGGACGAAACAAACAGAATCCGACTCAGGACACCGGGAAAACTGCCTCCAGAAACGTGCGTGATCGGAGCCAAAGCCTCCATCTCCTCATTCTAGTCCGGCTCTGTTTTTTACTCGAATATATAGATTTTTTTTTTGGACCGTCTCACTATGTTTTTTGTATTTTGTTTTTTTTTTGTATAATGCGGTCCCAATTAACCCGGTGGGGATTATTTCCATGTAAAGATCCCCCCCTTTTTTTTCTTATCGGGTCTCAAGGAACTACATTGACCACTTTTGATTCATGTAGCTCACCCATTAAATTAAGTTTCAGTTTGTTGTTATATTTTATATTTCATTATTATGTTTTTATAGTAATGAAATAACATTAAATAATAATGAAAAATTTATAAATTATATAATATTATGAAGTTGATAATTTAAAAAATCATTGTTAATATTGTTGTATTAACAGATTAAAATTTAAGAATCCAAGCATATGAACCCTTCACAATTCTCATCAGTTTCCAGAACAATGTAGTTGCAATCATTTTAAGGAAAGAGTATCCTAGACATCACTACTACAAAAATGACCTTTAACAACCACCAAAAACGGTTTAACTGCCGCCATCTAACCACTTTTGACGATTGCGGTTGCCCTGTGACTAAAGGGCAATAGCAACCGTCAAAAGCGGTCACTATAGAGGTCCACAGATCAACCACAATGGAGGAAAGGGTTTAGCAACCATCATAAGTGATCGCTAGACTACAATTTTTTTTATTTTTAAAAATCCTGATTATTCAACCACCCAGAACCAGATCCAATATGATGAATAATAACAAAACAAGAAAGCAAAATCGATCCAGTACATCCATTTCGAGAAAGAACAACAAAATAAAATCTTACAATATGAATCCAAATCAATTTTCGACCTTCCAAAACCCTATAACAACATCATAGTAGATTTGTAATGCAGAAATAACACCTTAATCAAACCCACAACATTGACAATCAAATCCGATTTACTAAACCTGTGAACAAATTCCTATGTTATGAAGAGAACCCCAACCACCTCTTCCATGCAATCTTAATCCACTTCTCTAGTTTTTAACCAGTTTCCATGACTTCCCATGACCATCAAAACTCCATTCTATAAAGTGATCTTCGTTATTATGTGTGAAAACTTTCAATACGGAAACATATTGTTTCAATCCAACATTAATACAATTTTTAGAGGCCAGAAACCTATCCTTATCAACAGTGACCTCAAGATATTCAAGTTTAGAAAAGGAATTTGATGATGAAACCCGGCGATTCACTTCATCGTTGGAAGTTTGTGTTGAGTACTTATTACCTTTATGAGAAATTTGTGTTGAAGAAGAAGCAATATCTGGAGAGGTTATTCTATCTGGTTTAGAATTTCCTTATTTACAAATCTCTGATGTAGATGATTCATGACTAGATATAGAAGGTTGATCTTCCCTATTAATCACGAATAACAACAATCGTATTCCAGCAAGTTGTACCCATATAACCTTCATTGGAAAAGCCATGGTCGGAGTGTAACGACCCGAAATTTTGAATAAATCTTGTTTCCTAATTTTATGTGTTATTTTATTTTATTTTTATACTCAACAAAAATGTTTCATTTGATAACATGAGTATAATTAAAATGAGACCGTTGGGTTTTGACTGTTATATGACCATTGGTCAACATGACCGCTGTAAACTAAACGTTTTGATTTTTGTCTCTAAATACAAGTAATCTTGGTTAATTATTTTAGAAAGAAGATTCGATGGCCTCACCCAGTAGTCTTGGACTGATCGAAGCCCATCTAACAGAACTTGGGATGGAGGTACCACCACTAGGCTTTGCTCCTGACCAAACCCAAGCCGAACTTCATCGTGTGAAGCTAGAACAGAATCGCCTTCGCGAGAAGTTCAACCTGATAGAAATTACTACTCGTTCGATGTTGGCCAAGCCTCCCTCAGATTCTCTCACCTTAGCACACCTTACACTTAGGTCCTATACTGGTGTGACAAGGGTCTATTTAAGGAGACCGTAACTGCCTTGTGTAATCCTTGGTTTTAAATAAAAATTGGGATTTCTTCTTATGATGATGTTTATGACTTTTCAAATGTCCGGATAAATATAGTATGCATATTTTTGATAAATTTTAGTAACTGGATATTTTAAAAATGTTTATGTAAACCTTAAATAATTAAAAATGTGTAATGATTTTCAAAAAATGGTCTTCTACAATTATATTCAGTACGAAATTTAGAGTCTAATAAGATCAACTTAATTTTTGATGAATAGTAAAATATGAATACTGATTTTATGATTAGGATTAGTAATGTGTCCAAATGGATTAGTAATCTCACTTAAAGAAAGTATTAATATAATCTAGGCACCTTGATTAAATAATGTGATTCAATAAAATGGTTAAATAACGGTTTCATAAATTATTATTCAAGGATTAGTTTTTTTCAAGTGAATAGTGTTTTTTAATTAAAAATATTTAGAAAAATATTTTTATAAAATGGATTTCATTTTTGAACTCAGAGCATCGATATTATGTTAAGTAATTTTTGGGGATTTTTCTGAAAAAAATGAATTTTCGGTGAATAGTGTATTTATTTAAAAATAAAATTAAAAATATTTAGAAAATTATTTTTATAAAATGGAGTTCATTTTTGAAATCAGAGCATTGATATTTGGTTAAGGTGTAATTTTGGGATCTTTATGAGAAAGTTGAATTTTCAGTGAATAGTAAAAATACAGTTTTAGAGTTTCAGTATGTTTAATGACATCATAACCGTGTCATGATGATATCATGAGATATTTTAAGGGATGGTCAACCAAAGGTGATGAATTATTGTATGGGGGCCCCATGTGGCCTAACTTCATGGGAAATATCTTGGGAGATCACATGGTTTTGAGAAAACCACTTTTGAGGTGTCCCTTGGCCATTAATGCCTTGTCCCCTCACTTTTCCTATAAATACCAAGCCATCCTCTCATCCATTTCGACTCTCCACTCTCCCCCAACGAAGTTCGGGTCTCATTACCTCCCAAGGAGTCCTCCCAAGGTGCCCACAAGCCCTCAAGGTCCCAACCATTGATTTTTAAGAGTTACGTTTTAAGGTAAGGGATCCTACCTCTCTCTTTCTTTTCAAGTGATTTCTTTTATGTCATTTCTTTTATGATCCATGTTCTTATGTTGGAGGAAGTTCTTTTATATTAATTATAATGTCATTTTTATGTTCATATGATGAGAGACCCCCTCTTACTCTCATCATTTCATTTTATGAATGTTTAAGTGGTTCCGTTAGGCTGCTGAAATTTTTGTAACGGATTCTTTCACCCTTCTCATTTTTCAAGTTCTATTTTCTTGTCAAGTCTTTCAAGTTCCTTTTTTATTATGTTGGGGTATGATATCTATATCTATCATACTGATCTTTTATGATCATATGATGAGATAACCCATTTGATCTCTTCAATTCAGTATTTTGAAGTTTTAAGTGGCACCGTTCGGCTGCCGAATTTCTAAGTGGTTCTTTCACCCTTCTCGTTTTGAAGTTCTACTTTCATGTCAAGACTTTCAAGATCCTTTTTATTATGTTGGGGTATGATCTCTATATCTATCATACTGAACTCTTATGTTCATATTATGAGATACCCTATTTGATCTCTTTAATTCAGTATTTTGAAGTTTTAAGTGGCGCCGTTAGGCTGCCGAATTTTTAAGGGATTCTTTCACCTTTCTCATTTTTCAAAGTTCTACTTTCATGTCAAGTCTTTCAAGTTCCTTTTTATTATGCTGGGTTATGATCTCTATATCTATCATACTGATCTTTTATGTTCATATGATGAGAGAACCTATTTGATCTCGTCAATTCATTTTTTTGAAGTTTAAGTGACGCCGTTAGGCTGCCGAATTTTCATAAGAGAAATCTTATATTTGTCTTCCTTTCATGGTCTTCATTTCATATGGTAAATCTTTAAAATTTCATTTCCATGTTCATATATCCTTAATATTATGTACCTCTACTGTTTTATGGGTCATTTATGAATGTTTGACCCATTTCCCCTCTCTTTTCAATGTTTTCTAAAACCCCAAAATGTAGTCGTTATGCTGCAGAATTTTCGTCTCAAAATGCCTCTCTCTTTTCTCAAAATTATTTTTTGTTATTAAGTGAATACTCAAAGCTCTTATTTCTAAAGGGGTATTCACATATATATAAAAATGTTCTATTTTAAATTCTGGGATTTACATACATGAAACCCGCTTTCCCTTTCTGTGGGTTTAAAGTGACATAAAGATCACGTCTTTAAAGCAGTTTTTAAAATGTTATGATTATGAAATGAAACCCATTTATTTTATGATATATGGGTTGTTTATGAAATGATTTATGATTATATATGTGGCTCACATGATAATAAAGACTTTTCAAGGGTGCACCCAGATAGTGCTCCAATGCATTGGGTAAAGACTTAATCTCTAGAGATGACCTTTTAGACTGATACCTTGGTGAATAACCTTGGTAATTTTTAATGACACCTTGGGGATGGACCTTGGTGAAAGGAAATGATTTTCAATATTAAATTTTGTATCCACATCTTCAAGTTATGAAAATTTTATTTTTATTATGATATATCTCATGATTTCTTTCTCATACCTTAAAGTTCTTTTCATGACCTTATTGAAGTATCTCAAGTTCACATGTAAAATGTTTCTCTTGTTTCCCTTACTGGGCCTTCTGCTCACCCTTTCTTTTGATGTATGTCCCCAGGTTATGAGATGCAGTAATGAACCTTGGATGGACATGAGGAGAAGCCTTTCAAGTGTTTAAGAAGAATGTTTTTATGTTTTCATGTTTTAAGTTCCTGGTTTCCAAGACACTAAACCTTAAAGATCCTCGGTTTTGTAAAATTTAATGAAAGTGTATGTGATAAAAAGGCGGGATGCTATACGGAGGCCTCAATTCGTACATGTTAATTGGTAGCAGCAACAAGTATAGTGCCTTCAGAAGAACATATTTGAATACATACAGTGGGTATGAATATCTGAAGAAATGAAGGGATAAAGACATAAAAGAAGAACCTCAAGACGAACGGTGCATTTTACGACAATAAGGATCCATCAATATTGTCAGTTCAGAAGATAAGAAAACTAGATATCCAAAAGATAACTTGAACGAGGAATGATTTTTTTATTGTACGTATACATATAGTGACCGTAAAGAGCCATATTTTGAAACTAACGCTAACTTAACACTGAGATATGAATTCATCGAAACAACAAGAAGATGATGTACTGCACTGATGCAGCCACTAGAAGCAGGTAAGTGCGGGCTGAATTCATTGTAACTGGACAGTGTTGGGTCAAGATGGTGGTGGAAAAGATAAAGACACAAGAGGGGGGGGGGGGTGAATTGTGTATTTCAAAAACTTTTATAATTCAAAACATCTCTCTTGATTAGTAGCGTACCTTTCCTTTTCTCTCAAAGATGAGCGATCATCGAAAATAAATAAAGGAAATGAACAAATCAATGTATAGTGGTTCAGGGCACAAAGATACCTTAGTCCACTCCACCAATGCTAAAATCCCTGATCTTGGTGATTTTCACTAGTTCATCTTATCTGAAGACCTTTAACCAACAACTGAGTCTAGGCAGTTAACACCTTTACAACAAGGCTTTATAAAGCCTTCTAGTTCTTTTACAGGGAATCGATTTCACCATGGATTAGTCTGAGAAGTTGATACTCTTCCATGACTGAGTATGAGTAGTCATGACTCCAATAAATCAAAAGAGATTGATTATTTTGAGGATATATATTAAAATTCACAATTGTAGTAACAACTGATAGATGTATTCAGATCTTCAACACTGTCCAGTAGAAAATAGATCTTCAATGTTGTGTAGGATTTATTTAAACAATAATATAGAAAACACCAGACAGATGTTAAAACATGTATGTCTTCAAAGTGCATCTCTTACAAAATAATTATTCATTCTTATAGAACAATATGTCATGATAAAGTGCAGTAGCAGCAACAACAATAGCAGCAGCAACAGTGGGATGATAAATCAAAACAAGTATGTCTCTAAAGTGTAGCTATAAAAGCAACGACACACGGTTTTGTATGTATATCACTTTTTATGTATATTCATCACCTCTTTCCGATGAAGAAATTATTGATATTTATACTGTAGGTCAAACACTCTATGTCAAACCAACTCCAAAAATATCGCACAATAAATAATGAATACTTGAATTCAAAATCATTCAAGAGAGGTTGTAACTTTCTTTATGAATAGTAATGATTTACTCTGTTAAATACGAGCCTTCAAAAAAATCATAATGAGTCTTTGAATCGGTTGTAAATGAGCTTTGAATAGATCTTTATGTATTCCAATACCATTGCATAAATCACATATAACATCGTGGATTTAAAACTTCGTTGTTGAATAGTCAAACGTAGGGTTCCTTCATGTAATGAAAAAATGCCGAACGTAGGATTCCTTCATGTAATGAAGATGTTATTCTATTTAGTTTAGAATTCCATTATTTAAAAATCTCTGATATAGATGATTCATGACTAGATATAGAAGGTAGATCTTCCCTATTAATCACTAATAACAACAAGCATATTCCAAAAAGTTGTTCCCATATAACCTTTATTAGAATTTGAGTTGAAGTTACCTGATTTTAAATTATCTGAATTGGAAAATCCATGGTCAAAGGCCTCAATTATAACATGTTAATTGGTAATAGCAGCAAGTCTAGTGATTTCTGAAGAAAATATTTGAATTCATATAGTGGGTATGAGTATTTGAAGAAATGAAGTGATAAAGACAAAAAAGAAGAAACACAAGATGAAAAATGTATTTTATGACAATAAGGATCCATCAGTATTGCCAGTTCAGAAGATCAACAAACTATATTTCTAGAAGATAAATTGAACGAGTAATGATTTATTGTGCGTATACATACATTGACCGTAAAGATCCATATGTTTAAACTAATAGTAAATTAACAATGAGATACGAGTTCATCGAAACAACAATAAGATGATGTAATGAAATGATGCAGCCACCAGAAGCAGGTAAGTGCGGCCTGAATTCGCTGTAAGAGGACAAAAATTAGAGCATAGAGATGAGATACATCATTGGAAGAAGAAGACCAGGAAGATGAGATATCCATGTTTCTAGATAATATGATCTGTGAAGTGTTGTGATCATAAGATTTTTTTTAAAAGGTTGGGGCTGAAGTCTCATTTATTATTACCAAAAACATGCTGGTTATATTAATGGATTTTCATTTTTGGAGAAGAGAGGGAGAGTAAGGTCAGAAATTTGGTTGGTGAAGAGAAGGGTTTGTTTAGAACAATAAGGGACTTCATAAGGTTTCAAGCATATTCAGAGTGGCCTTTATGAGGGAAATATCAAAGGATGATTTCTTATTCATGGCATTCAAGCAGCAAGGGGTCTGTGAAATTACTGTATTGGGAAAGAAATTTAGAATATGAAAAGTTATGGAAAAGGGTGTTCTACATAATATTGGAGCAAAGGGTCCTCCAAAATGAAAGTGACCTTAGTGTACAAACATGAAAATTTTAGGGAAGGAAGGGGTAAATCAATTTACCCATTTTGAGGGATGCCGTTACTATTGTTTTTCAACGGTGATAATGACAGAGATCACTAACATTGATCTGTGGGAACAAATCGATCACCCACCTTGAGATGATTTTTTACACCATTTTCAAGCATGCCATCATTATTGTTTGGTAGTGGTGGGATTGATGGGGATCACGAACATTGATCGATGGGGAATAATCGACTAGCCACCCCATAATATATTTTTCCAAATTAGGTAACATTTTCTAATATTCAACCGATGAATAATCCTGACCATAAAGTTGTCACCCCCTCTAGCTCAAGCCTATTTTTCTCTGCTGACTTTTATACAATTATTCAGGTTTCACAAGGATCAGATCCTTGGCTTAGAGATATTTAGAACAAATCTATAATAGATATATAAATATTTCTAGTGTTGAGAGCGATGCAGAGATTCATCCCTACTGAAAACATGGTTCAATTAAAATACTTTCCCAATAGAAAAATAAAATCATAAACATGTTTCCCATGGTTATAATAAAAAACACAACCCCTCTATTTATCTCATGGAATGGATATATAGAAACTGATACTAAATAAACACTATAGATCAGACTCAGGGATAGGAAAAAGCCTCAACCGCCATGTTGGTTAATTGTGATGGTGTCTTTCCCATATATGTAAAGAAACAATCTTTTCTACTCTTCCATATAAATGGAATTATACAAAAAAAATATAATTGTAGGAACACATATTTGATTCAAATAATAAGGCACTATTTGACAACATTAAAATAATAAGAGTATAATATTTTTTATTTCCATAAAGATTATGTTTAGAAAGGAAAAAAAGTACTTGTATGGGTGATCAAGTATTAGAAATATTCAGGAAGAACATGAATATATAAGGAACACATATATGTTGATACTATAATATAAAAACACCATAATAGAAACATGAAAAAAACCCAAAGATTGTTATGCCAAAATGAAAATTGAATAGACACAATGCAAAATAGAGAGCATAAAAAACAACCAATCATAAACTCATTTATCCAGTCACTAATTTATGAATTTCATGAAATTTGAAAGCAAGGAAATAATGGAATTTGCAAAGAATATAACTCTCAGTTTTTTTTGTAACTGATGAATATGTAACAAAAAATATTTATCAACATGATACTATGTAACCTTAAAAGTATATTACCATTACATACTCAAACAGATCAGCCATGGATTTGGAGAAACCAAATCCATGACCCCAAAATTTATTAACAAAATGAAAAAGTATAATGTATGAAGGAGGAAAGTCAATAGGATAAGTAATGCTGATAATAAAGAAACAAGAAAATAGATCATCTAGATCCCAAATTACTCAAATATCATTCTCTCCCCTTTGGGCATCGACCACACCACCATGTATTAACCCTTTGGGGGGAGCACAGTCATTATCCGATGACGATATAGATGAATCCTTCAGAGTAGAGCATATCATGAACTTCCAAGATAAATCTCAAAACTCCATTTCTGGATTGGATTGAAGTACATATTCAAAGTTAATGGATAATAAACTCTACACATCCATATAGTTATTGAATCCAAATAATTATGGATCCATTTATGAGAAAGTTACATCAAGTTATGAGAAATACCATTTTTCCACTTCTTTGCTGATGCATGCAATGGGCCTTTCACCTTCATGATCATCTGGAGTTAGGATCCTTGATTTTTTTGCCCGTGCAATAGTACACTCTTCTTCAGAGGCTCTTTCAAAGGAAACATATGAATTTTTAATTAAATGGTTGGAAAATAAAAACAAAGAACCATAAGCTTACCAAACTGAAACTATCTTAATATTTGAAAATGGTAAGTAGTGGTTTGGGTGTAAAAAAAAACATGAAATAACATGAAACAATAAATAGTCTAACCTTCGTTAAAAATATCATCATTGAAATTATGATATATAGGGGAATAATGTTACTTTCGATCATCGGTCATTCACTCATTTGTGAATGATTCAGGTCTTCTCTTGCTCACTAACAGTCGTTTTCAATCAAGTTTACAAAAAAAATTCTAATGATTGGAAGTGATTTCTAATAATTTAAAATAATAACAATGATAGATTATTAATTCCTAAGAAGTGGAAACCATAAAACGTAGAGCAGTTACCTCTCACTAGCCTTGTGAACATGGTTGAAAATGAAGAAAAAGATTAACCTATCACTACTGTAAGATATTTTGAACTTTATTGATAATGAAGGCCAATGAGAAAGCGAGTATCTTTCCTTTTTCTCAATCTAGTATAGTTGTTCGGATCAAAATTATTAAATATTTAACATACCTTATTTTTTTAAAAACACTTATATAATAGAAAAATCAAGCACATATAGTAACATAATAGTTACATTTGTGAAAAAATAATAACATAAATTGGAAATTCATACATTGAATACAACATACTAATAGTGGCCAACAAATTTTTTTTTGGTATTTTATAAAAGACACTTTTTGGAAAGTGGTAACCATACAAAGATCCAAATCAGCACACATTCAAAATCAACCACATCTCAATTTAAAAATTCAAACCTTCAAAAACAAATCAACCACACACCTTGAGCCATGAACACGGCCTCGAAGCATGGGTCCTCTCGATTTCTGCATCGCCTCGAGCCACGACCTACCTAGAAACAAACACCACATGGTTTCTGACTTATCCTCCTCAACTGGATCACCAACGAGCTTCATCTTCACCGTTACCGTCAAAGGACCGGTGTTCACACCACTGTCGCCTCACCCGTGATGACACCACACACCACCAAGAACATCGCAAAACCATTTCTGAAAACTGAACTCAAACCAAAAGATGAAAACAAAACAAGATCTGGGGGCCACCCAAAAAAACCACCACTCCATAAGCCAGAGAAGGAGAGCCCGTCGCCGCCTTCATCACTAAACCCAAAAGCCAGATTCTCCTAGCACTTATAGACAACAAGACCCGCAACGACATCCCCAGGTCTCAACATCTGAACTCGCCTCTTGGACCGACATCGCGTTGCCGAGAGAAACCCTCACTAGACTGCAGGTTAGGGTGAGGAACACGTATTGGTGAAAAGAGCACACTAGTAGTGAATATATCATGATAAAATTATATAAAACTACTTAAACCATGAATAATAATGCATGGATACTCATGATTCTCTATGAAACTCTCATGAAACTCATGGAGCTTTAATCTTAGTTCTGTTGTAAATAATATACCTAGGTTGGTTAAAAATGAGTTTAAACTAATGGTACTATAATGAATTGAAAGTACTTGTAAAAACATAAAGAAGTGGTGAATGGTGTCTTTGTAAATGTGTTTTCTCATTCATAAAGAACCTGACACTGAATATCAATTCCAAATATAAAAAAGGAAATAGACCTATAATTCACTAATTCCATTAGAAACTGGAGATCCAATGTTTGATTTTCAAACAATTTTGGATTTATGTCCTGAAAACATGTAAAAATAAAAATAATTGGAGACTCTAGAAGGAAATAGAAAAATATAAATCAAAATCCTAAAATAAATAACTAAAAAAACACAACAATGATCTATAAACATACAACATTCACTACTGGAAAACTAACCTTTACCAATGGTTTGAAACCGTTGGTATAGGCCTCCAAACCGTTGGTATAGCCTATACCAACGGTTTGGAGAACCGTAACCAAGTAAGAAATTGGGATAGGTCTATACCAAAGGTTTTCCAAAAACCGTTGGTATAGACCTATACCAACGGTTTTGGAAACCGTTGGTATAGGTAATATGAAATCTATACCAATGGTAATGGAACCGTTGGTATATAAATTCCAAAAATAAAACATCCGCTGGGATTTGATCCCAGGACCCCTCATTTATAATCGAACGACTTAACCACTAAGCTAACATCACTTTTGTAAATATAATTTCATAAATATATATATGTATTATCATAATTATTTAAAATTTTGATTTATATAATGTTCTTGGTTAGTAGATCTGGAAAAAAATTAAAGAACCTATCCCAACAGTTTTCAAAACCATTGGGATAGCCCTTTCCAAACGGTTTTCAAAACTGTTGGGATAGGGTAGGTTGAAATTTTGGTTGGTTTTTCCCAACGGTTTTGGTGAACCGTTGGGAAAGGTCACTCTTTCCCAACGGTTTTGGTGAACCATTGGGAAAGAGGCTCAAAACACACCCTTTCCTAACGGTTTAGCATAAACCGTTGGGAAAGAGTGACCCTTTCCCAATGGTTTTCCAAACCGTTGGGAAAGGTGGGGAAATATATGGATTTCCCAATGGTTTTGGTGAACCGTTGGGAAATGGTAGCTATACCAACGGTTTTTACAAACCGTTGGTATAGAAGTGTTGGGAAAGATCATCTTTCTAGTAGTGATTTATATAAAAAAATAAAATCACAGTTTTTAGAGGGATATTAGTATATAATGGTTTTGATTATGATTCCATGGGTTGAGATAGACATGATTTAACGAGATAATATTACATTGAAATTGTTTATAGTAAAATTCTATTATATCTAGTGACATGGCTAGTGCAATAATGAGAGATTCATTACTATTATCATTTTTACATCCATTTAAATGAAAAATTAAAATTCCATTTTAATGTGATAGCTATATAGGAAACGACATCATAGTTGTAGTCATCATATATTTAATTATACAAAACATTAAAAACTATTGAATCTTATCAAAGAACATTAATGATATATTAAAAAAATGAAACATACTATAACATAAAAAATTTCATGAGAATAAATTGAAAATTAAGTATATTGTAATATTTAATGTGTAAACACATATTAGGATATGAAATATGAAATTGTTAAATCTCGTGAGTTTTTTACCTATCATGTGATGGAATAGATGAATTAAAAATCATCTTTTTATAATCATGAAGAAAATAAAAATTTTGATGACTATATTCATCTCATAATGAGTAGCCTATACTATTCTATAAAACAATTAAATAATAAAGTTCCTAGGGAACCGAAGAAGGAACCCAGCTGGGTAATGAAGAATATAATTTCATAATTTCTTACATTGACCTATTCGTACAGAGTGATAACCGGTTGGGCAATGTAAAAAAAATTTCATCCATAACATGATTAGTGTAGGGAATTAGTAAACTACAAAAAACTCAAATTCCCTATAAATAAAAAAATTCATTCAATTCATGAAGACAATGATAATAAAATGCAAAACAAACATAGGATGGGGATAAATTATTGTATGTAAGAGAGTACCAAACAATATACAGACCAAAACTACACCCTAATATTAATCTTTATGGAGAAAAATATGCACTAATCATAACCAATAAAACTAGGATATAATTTCTAAAGAATAAATTTATCCTCCATAATAATATAGTTTCCAGGGAATCAAAGAAGGAACTTGTTTGGGAAATATAGAAGTGCGGAAGATCTCATTTGCGACATCAGATCTGAATCTTAACGGGCGAAAGATTTGGTTCACGATGGGCGGTGGTGGATACGGGTGCAGTGGCAGTAGATATGATTCATGATAAGGAGGACTGGTCTGTGAAGAGGAGAGTTTACAGTGGTGGCAGCTTTGATTCATGATGAAAAGGACTGGTCCGTGACGGTGAGGACTGGATCACAATAGGGAGGGTTTGTGATGGTGGAGGCTCTGATTCATGATGGGGAGGGATAGTTTGTGATAGGTAGGGGTAGTGGTGGATCTAATTCACGACGTGAGGGATGGTTCATGAAGGGGAGGGTAAGGTTTTGTGCGTGAGGGGGGGGGGCACGAAAAGCCCCCTTTTTTTAGGGGTAGTGACCACTGATGGTGGTTGCTCATTTCAAGTGGATATAATTCCCAAATTTATACTTGTGCATGTACGAAGGATGGGTTTTGATCCCACTCCACTGACATTATTTTGTAGGGCTTCTTGATCATTTACTAATACACCTAGTGGGTGTTCAATAAGTGTCGATGATTGGAAAGCACAAATAGAAACTTAAAGGTTTAAAGAAAAGGTGTAAGAACATGAATATTATAGGAAAACATAAGATCAATGGTAGTTGATAATGGAAAATGTTTTAGTTTCTGTATTTTAGAGGATGTCGGGCATGATCCTTGAGGAAATTACCATTATTATAGCTCATCCATCTAAGGTATATTCTAAACTCCATATATCATTCATACATTTATAAATAACACATACAATATCCCACAACACTCACGTATATTATTTATTTCAGTTATCATCTCAACGATTGACCCATAAAAATAATCTTGATAAGATACTATAGACAAACATATTTATAAATAGAAGGGTTCCATGAATTAAACATAATATTTAGAAGCATCATGATAGAAACCATATGAGTTTTCATAGAATTATTAGACATTTGGATGTTTGGGAGTCAATAGTAGCTTAATGTGATTAAGAAATCATGTAATAGGAAATGACATGAAAGGAAATATCAAATGGAAAGAGTAAAATTGATAGAAGTTCAAATCATACTAACCACATCATGTGTCAGATTGACTTGTGGTCAATTTTTACATATCAAAAATTAATTGTGGATCGTTTTCCTAACGTTTGAAACAAATATGAGCTCATTTTCTTAGATTTGGATATGTGAAAGTCATTTTAAAGTAAAATGACACTTTTATATTAAAATCATAAACTTAAAGTCATACTTTACACTTATCGTGTTTGATTGATGTGCAGTCAATTCCTACATGTAAAAAAGAACTATGGATCATTTTACTAATGTTTGAAAATAATCTGAGTTCGTTTGATTAGTTTTGTCTATGCGATATGTGTTTAAATTTAAAATGACAGTTTTACATTGAAGACATAAACTTCGATTCATACCTCCAACATCATGTGTCAGATTGATGTATGGTCAATTCCTACATTTAAAAAATAAGTTATGTATTATTTTCCTAAAGTTTTAAAACAATTTGAGCTTGTTGGCTCGGTTTTGATAATGTGATAGATGTTTTAAAATAATAAAATGTGTGTGTAACAATTAAAATCATAGAAAATGACCTTATATTTATGTGAAATTATAGAACAACCACCATTGAATTATTTTAGACATATACACACAGAAAACATGTTTATTTGATGTGTGGTGTGCTTTGAATAACTCAATAAGTAGTTTTAAAAGATACAAAAGTATTTAAAAACATATGTTAGGGGGTTAAAAACAAGAAAAAAAATGTTTTATGGGAATGAAATCATAGGACAATTAATATAGATTGATTATTGAAATATAGGAACTAATGACACATCAATTCGAGTTACAGTTTTTATGGGATTCCCGTAAATGTGTTTTTAGTGTTTTAAAACACTAAAGCATTTTTTTAATGATCAAACCCATAATAAATGAACTCATATTGATGTGAAATCATGATAAAACCATTGTTGAATTATTTTTGATGTGTACGTGTAAAAAACACATCCATCTGACATGTAGTGTGCTCTGAATGACTCATTAAGAAGTTTTAAAAGATATCAAAGTATTTAAAAACATATTTCAAGGGGTAAAAACCAAGAAAACATCCTCATTTGGCTATGAAATCATAGGAATTTTTTTATAGATTATTTTGGAAATGAGAAAACTAACTACACATAAATCCGAGTTATGGTTTTCCTCGGATGCCCGTAAACATGTTTTTAGTGTTTTAAAATACTAAAATGTGTCTGTAATATTCAAAACCATAGGAGAAACCTTTTATTGATATGAAATAATGGGAAAACAGAATTTAATTATTTTTTATGTGTGAGAATAGAAAAATATCCATATGATGTGTGGTATTCTCTGAATTACTCAATAAACAATTTTAAAATAAACCAAAGTCTATAAAAACATGTGCGAGGGGGTTAAAACAAAGAAAATAGTGTAGTATTCCAATGAAATCATAGGAAAGTGACCATAGATTTATTTTTTAAGTTTAGGAACCAACAAAACATCAATTCAAGTTACGGTTTTCCTGAGATGTTTGTAAACATGTTTTTACTGTTTTAAAACACTAAAACATGTTTGTAATGGTAAAAATCAAAGAAAACAACATATTATTGATGTGAAATCATGGAAAAAACCTTTGAATTAATTGTGATATGTACACATAGACAACACATCCATATGACATGTGGCGTTCCATAACTAATCAATAATAACTTTTAAAAGATACCAAAGTCTTTAAAAACATGTGTCAGGGGGTCAAAACAAAAAAACGGTGCTATATGGACACGAAATCACAAGAAAATGACAGTATATTTATTTTTGAAATATTGGAATCGATGAAAGATCAATATGTGTTACAGTTTTCTTGGTATTCCCATAAATGCGCTTTTAGTGTTTTGAAACACTAACACTTAAATATAATGGTCAAAACCATAAAAAATGACCTCATATTGACTTGAAATCATGAGACTACTGTTGAATTAATTTTGACATTTATGCATAGAAAATGTTTTTTAGTGTTTTAAAACACTAAAATGTGAATATAATGACAAAAACATAGGAAATAACCTTTTATTGTCATGAAATCATCAGAAAACCATCATTGAATTATTTTTGATTTGTATGTGCTGAAAACACATACATCTGACATATAGTGTGATCTGAATGACTCAATAAACAGTTTTAAAAGATACCAAAGTCTTTAAAAACATGTATTAGGGGGTCAAAACCAAGAAAATGATGTTGACTATCCATAAAATCATAGGAAAATTAATGTAGATTGATTTCCCAAATGTAGGAACTGACAACACATCAATCCGAGTTACAGTTTTCCCAGGATAACCGTAAACACGTTTTTAGTGTTTTAAAACACTAAAATGTGTGTATAATAGTAAAAAACATAGAAAAATACCTTGTATTGATGTGAAATAATGTGAAAACCATATCTAAATTATTTGAGACATGTACGCACAAACAACACATCCACCCGAAGTGTAGTATGCTTAGAATGACTTAATAAGTAGTTTTAAAAGATACTAAAGTATTTAAAAACATGTTACATGGGATAAAAACAAAGAAAATAATTTTGGGTGGATGAAAAATCATAGAAAAATGACCATATATTTATTTGTGAACTGTAGGAACCGCCGACACATCAATCCAAGTTACAGTTTTCCCGTGATTCCAGTAAATGCGTTTTTATTTTTCTAAAAAACTAAAACATGAATGCAACTATCAAAACCATATAAAAAGACCTCATATTGATATAAAATCAAGATAAAATCATTTTTGATTTTTTTTTGTAAACATAGATAACATGTCAATCCAATGTGTGGTGTGCTTGGAATGACTCCAGAAGAAGTTTTAAAAGATACTGAAGTCATTAAAAACATGCGTCAGAGGGTCAAAAGTAAGAAAAAACCCTAGATAGCTGTTAAATAATAATAAAATAAAATAATATTTATTTTTGAAATTTAGGAGTTGAAAAAAATGTCAATTCGAGTTACGATTTTCTCAGGATTCCCATAAATGTGTTTTTAGTGTTTTAAAACACTAAAACGTACATATAACGGTCAAACCCAAAACAAAGGACCTCATTTTTTTTTGTGAAATCATGGTAATACACCTTTGAATTATTTGTGATGTGTACACATAGACAAAATGTCCATCTGATGTCCTTTGTGCTCTGAATTACTCAATAAAAAATTTTAAATGATACCAAAGTCTTTAAAAACGTGTGGTAAGGGGTCCAAACAAAGAAAATGGTTTCAGATAACCTTTAAATAATAGAAAAAAGACTATATATTGATTTAATAACTATAGGAACTGACACAATATCAATCTAAGTTACAGGTTTCCTAGGATTTCCATAAACATGTTTTTAGTGTTTTAAACACTAAAACAAGTGTGTAACTTTCAAAAGCATAGAAAACAACCTCCTATTGATGCGAAATCATGGGACAATCACTGATGAATTATTTTTGAAATATAGGAAATGGTTCCATATCACAGACTTGTTGGAACAATGGCCATTCTTTGTGTGAATTGGAGTATGGTTTGTGTTTTTTGTCAATCCTCAGTGGAAGTTCAGAATGTGTGCTAGCAAAGTGATCATACTAAACAAGCAGATAACAGTATTGAAGGTGGGACCATTTTCCAGTGTTTGCCAAATTTTTGGGCCTGAAAATCGACAAATGGAGAAAAGTTGTTTTGGAAAAGAGACTTGTATGCCGTTGTCTTGAAGGAGAAGAAATTTGCGCACCATATGTTTTTCAAGGTCAAAACATGAAAATATGGAAAAGGGAGAAGGGCACCCAAGTTTTATGTTTGGTCGCGCAAGTGACTTACATGACAGAGAATTGCGCGCCGAAACTTGCATGCCAAGTGAAGACTTGTGCACCTTCACGCAAGGTATCCAAATACCTATAAATAGAGGTCAACCCCTCCTCATTCGGTACGAAGTTCAGAATTAGAGAAAATCAGAGCTCCCATCGCGCATGAGTTGTGGTCGCGCAAGTGGTGGTGGGTCGCACAAGTTGAAGTTGCACGACAGTTGTTTGTTGTGTGTCTAAGGTGTTTTGGGGGAGAAAGGGATTGAGTCTCCCAAGTTTGGAGTTGGTAAAGGAGGTGTCGCGTAGGTTGTTTGGTGACACTTGCACGCCAAGATTTGAGGAAGCGCGACAGTTCATAGTTGTGTGCCAAAATTGATTTGGGCGTAAAAGGATGCGAGTCGTGCAAGTTTGAAGTTGAAGAAGTGAGTGTCACACAGGTGGGAGAGGTGAACTTGCGCGCCATCTAGAAACTTGCATGCCGGGCTTGGAGAAGCGCGCCAGGTGTGGTTGAAGTATGCCAGTCTTTCTGGGGCTGCGTGAAAGATGAAAGTTTGCCCAATACCTTTGGTGCAAAGTGAGATACGTCTACGGGAGGAAGTTGAACTTCAACAAAGCATCTACATACAATAGAGGATGTATTCATTAGCGATGATGAAGAGAACTTCATGTCTATAAACTGAGTGGGAATTTACCAAAGGCAGTGAGCCAGAGGGGGTCAATGGGAGTGACCTGAGGGATGCAGTAGGCTACCCCTAAATAGTTGTAAAGGTAGTGAGAATGGGACAAAGTGACTGTTCTCAAACCTTTGTAATCCACAACAAGTGAAGAATAGTGGAATTTGGTATGACCGACAACCTGTCGATGTATGCTCCTTAGACGTAGCCCTTAGTGGTGAACCAAGAAAAAAGTGTTGTGTCATCTCTTTTCAAGTGAATGTTTTATTTATTCTCATATCCATCATACATGTTAAACTAGTTTTTACCAATGTGGGAATAATATCTATCAGTTTAAAAGAAAAATTTGACACCCTGATTCACCCCTCCCCTCTCAAGGTGTCCCGGGGTCCTTCAAGTGGTATTAGAGGGAGGTTACTGGTGTTTGATATGTTTTATACCGCCATGGAAAATTCATCCAGTGTTAGGGGAGTTCCCCTCTTTGATGGAAGTAATTTTCAGATTCGGAAGAACAGAATGAGATCTCATCTAAGATCCCTTGGAATGAATGTTCTATTTTCCACTATGCAAGATATACATGTTACTCATCCAACAGGGCTGGCTATGACTGATGCAGATAGGAAAATTCTTGATGTAGATGCTAAAGCATAGAATGCTCTCACTACAGCACTTTCTAATCAGATCTATCTAAAAGTGATGAGTTGCACCTCAGCAAAGTCCATGTGGGATAAAATTTAAAATATTTATGAAGGAGATAGCAAAGTGATGGAGGTGAAACTACATGTCCTGCACAAAAGGTTCTATGATCTGAAGATGCATCCTAAGGAGAATGCAGATTCATTCTTCAATCAAATTACTGAAGTGGTTGGAGAAATTCAGGGTATAGGTGAATAAATCAAAGATATAGATATTGTGAAGAAAATATTAATAAGACTTCCACCACTTTACAATGAAAAGGTTTTAGCCATTGCGGAAAGAGATCTTTCCAAACTTTCTCTGGATGATCTACTGAGCAGCCTGGTGGCATATGAAATGAGGGTCAAACCAGAAGATGCTATGACTCGAGTGAGCAAGGAAATGGCATTTAAAGCCATTGAGAAACTAAAAATCTCAAAAGATATTAGTGGTGAATATGATGAGGAAAAATAAATTCTCTCTCTCATTGCAAAGATGTTCCCGAAGGGAAAAGGGAAATTCAAAGGGAAGTTACCTCTAGCTTGCTTTCATTGTGGCAAAGTTGGTCACATTGCCTCTCAGTGTTCAAGAAAGATTGATGATGAGAATAGTGATTCTGAAGACATTGAGAAGCCTCAAAAAATGTTTTTCAAAATGGGAGACTTCAAATCAAGAAAGAAAGTACCAAATAAGAGTTTTTTCTATGAAGAGGAAGAAGATGATAATGAATTCTATGATGAAGAAGAACTAGAATTTAAAACTGGGAACCATGCTTCCATGATGGCCATTGTTGAAAAATCAAAAGATACTGGTGGAGAAAATCAGTTGAAAACTAGTGCAGATCCCGAGTTGCAACTTAAGGATGCTATTATTAAGCTTAAGATTAAATGTAAGAGTTGAAATAAGTGGAAATCAATTGTAGAAGAATCAACTAAATATGTTGATCAACATGAAGCTGAAATTGAACGACTGGAAGAATTTGTGAAAGTAAAGTCTAAAATACTTGAAATAAATGATGATGTAGTGGATCTGAAGCTGAGAATTGAAGAGTAGGCAAAGGTCATCAATGAAATCACCTCTATACTAGAGGAAAAGTCCAAGACTACTGAGCATCTTGAGGAGGAATTTGTTACTTTTAGGAGTAAACTTGAAAAATATTGAATTTTAAAAGAATCAAGGGAGAAAATACAGTTTTAAAGGTTCTCAGATGCTGAGCTATTAGAGAGAGAAAAACGTGGCTCTAATGGAGTTGAAAAGATTTTAAATGATCAAAGACTTGCCTGCATTAGAAATAGTGGAATTGGTTGTGAGGTAGAATCGTCAAATGCTGCAAATAAAGGTGACCAAAATAAAGGAAAGCTGAAAGTGGGTGATGTGGGAAAGTCTTCTGAAGTGATGAAACAAAAACCCCCAATTCAATGTGAAAGAAGAAAAGAAGATTATCCTCAAGCCTAGTGAAAAAATGATCCCTCATACTATTATCCCACAAAATAAGAAATGAGGATAAATAGAAGTGAGAAGACATTTCCTCTCATGAAGTGTTAGTTCTATGGATATTTGGTACACACCATGTCTTATTGCGAAGAGGCAAGAAGCTATCTGAATGGAGAAGATATAGGAGTTCAACAGAGGATAAACAATTCATATCTTAATTATTATAGAAGAAAAAATTTCTATGGATATTGTTTTCGTTGTTCTAACTTTTGTCATAAGGCTGTTAATTGCAGGCAGATAAGGGACATGGACACCTCATATTGAAGTTCGAGACAAGTCAAGTCTCATCAGTAAGACAATAATGCTCTTTCAAACAGGTTTTCTCCTCTCAAATAATATTTTGACTATGAAGAACCTAGGTACATGGAAGAGATAATTGAAAGGCCATCAGTTCTCTATACTCAATCCAATTTCTCATGGAAAGAAAGGAAGAAAATTGATAAATCCAACCTTGTAGAGGTGGACCTCAAAGCTACAAAAAGCAACAGTACCTGGATTCTGGATAGCGGTTTTTCATCTCATATGATAGGTAATGCTTTCCTGTTAATAGATATCAAAAGGAAGGTTGATAGTACAATACGATTTGGTAATGATGAATCTCTGAAAATCAAAGTTAGTGGAAGTATTGAAATAGCTAATGGAGAGTTAAAGAAGACTAAAGTCCTTTACGCAGATGGCCTACGTCATAATCTACTCAGTGTGAGTCAACTCCGTGACTTAGGACTTATAGTTACTTTTAATTAGAAAGGCTACACTATCAAGGGAAAGACAGAAAATTAACTTATGAAGGGATTCAGAACAGAAGACAACTTATATCAGGTTGATAGTAAAGAAAATGTTTTTTACATGACTGTTGAAGAAGAAAACAATTTGTGGCATCAGATACTGGGACACATCAATGAACAAGACATGGAGAAGATATCAAAATTGAGGATTGTCATGGACATTCCCAACCTGAAGCATGAGCGTGAAAAGTCTTGTGATGCTTGTATTCGTGGGAAGCTGGTCTACAGTTCATATCAGCCAAATAAGAAAAGGGCATCCCATCTTCTTGATCTAATTCATACATATTTATGAGGGCCGATAAATATTTCCTGAACTCATGGAGAAAGGTAATTTGTCCTTTTCATAGATGATTACAGTATAATGGCATGTGTAATGGTCATTCAAAGGAAACGACAAGTGCTTGATTGCATGAAAACATATCGGCGAATCACCTAGAATGATACTAGACGAATAATCAAAGTGTTGCGATCTGACAATGGAGGGGAATACACATCCATTGAATTTGAAAATTACCTAGAGAAGCATGGGATACAACATGAGATAGTTACTATGAGAAATACACAACAAAATGGAGTTATTGAATATAGGAATTGACAGGTGAACAACATGGCACAAACTATGCTGATTGAGAGTCGTATTCCACGACATTACTGGAAAGAGGATGTTCAAGCTGCAATGTATATTCAAAATCAAACAGGACTCTATATGGGTGAGACGAAGACACCATATGAATTGTGGCATGGAAGGAATCCATCTTTAAAATACAATAGTGTTTTTGGAAGTAAATTCTTCATTAGAAACAAAGAAGGAAATCATGGGAAGTATGGTGACAATACAGATGAAGGAATTTTCCTCGGATACTCAATGAATAGAAAAACCTACAAGTGTTTCAACAAGAGATTAGGAAGGATTATGGAAAGTAGTGATGTTAAGATAATTGAAGAGAAACCCACAAATGCTTCAAGGATATCATATGATGATGTGATAGAAATTGAGGAAGAAATTAAACGTGGAGGAAATACAAATATAGAAATAGATTAAGCTATACAAAACACTCAGCAACCGCATCATGATGTTGACTTAGAAGAAGAATTTAAAGAAGAAACTATGGCTGGAGAGAATGAAACTTAACCTCACAGGAGAAATCGAAGAGCTGAGATTGATCCATCTAATATAATTGGGGACAGAGGTGCACCCACACAAACAAGGAGGATGAGGAATAACACGCAATCTGTATTTCTGTCAGTTGTGGAGCCATCCTCATTTGAAGAAGCTGCAAAGGATGAATCATGGGTGAAATCCATGAATGAAGAATTAGATCAAATTGACAAGAATCAGACATGAGATCTTTTCCAGAGACCCGAAGGTCACAATGTGATTGGTACAAAATGGATCTTCAAGAACAAGTTTGATGAGCATGGAAGTGTTATTAGAAACAAGGCACGACTGGTATGTAAAGGATACTCCCAGATTGAAGGCATTGATGTTGAAGAAACCTTTACTCCAGTGGCTAGACTGGATTCAATCAGGATTTTCCTTTCCTTGGCACTACAAAAAGGATATAAAGTATATCAAATGGATGTCAAGACAGCATTATTGAATGGTGTACTCGAAGAAGAAGTCTACATTGAACAACTAGTGGGTTTTGTTCTTATTACTAATGAAACAAAGGTCTATAAAATGAAGAAATCTCTATATGGTTTGAAGCAAGAACCACGAGCATGGTATTCCTGGCTGTAATTGTATCTCAAGAAGTTGGAATTCAAAAGAGGAGGAGTAGACCACAATCTATACGTGAGTAATTCTCCAAAAGACCAGTTCATGGTTCTAGTCTATGTTGATGACATTATATTTGGTGGCAGTAGGCAAAAATCAGTGGATGAATTTTCCAATAACATGAAATCATAATTTGAAATGTCTATGATTAGGGAGCTCACATATTTCTTGGGGCTTCAGGTGATTCAAAGGCAGGATTACAATTTCATTTCTCAAGAAACGTATGCAAGAGAGCTGCTGAAGAAGTTTAATATGAAAGACTCCAAACCAATATCAACTCCGATTGTAGTTGGAACTAAAATTGGAAAGCATGAGGATGGGGAATCTGTAGACCCCACTATGTATAGGAGGATAATAGGGAGCCTATTGTACCTGATAGCGACACAGCCAGATATTGTCATTGCAACCTATCTAGAGGCCCGCTTTCAGAGCAATCCAAAGGAGGAACATATGACAGCAGTAAAAAGAATCATGAGGTATATTCAAGGTACTCACAATTGTGGCTTATACTTTGATGCAAGAAGAGATAGTGAATTATCAGAATTTTATGATGCTGACTGGGCTGGCGATGTAGTGGACAGAAAGTCCATCAGTGGTGGAGCATTATATATTGGGAATAAATGTGTTGTCTAGTTGGGGAAGAAACAACAAAGTTCTTCTCTTAGTACCGCTGAAGCTGAGTATATCTCTGCCACAAAGGCATGCACTCAACTGCTATGGATGAAGCAACAACTAACAGATATTGGTGATGAGGTGAAGCAACCAATGGTAATTTACTGTGATAATAAGAGAGAAATTGATCTCACAAAGAATCATGTTTTGAATTCTCGTACAAAACATATTGAAATCAGGTATCACTTTATCAAAGAAAAAGTTGAACAAGGTGTGATTAGAATGAATCATGTGGGAACTGATGAGCAAGTGGATGATATCCTGACCAAGCCACTGTCAGTGGCTGTGTTTGAGAAGCATCAGTTGAACCTCGGTGTTCAACCACCTCCCAGTGCATAAGGAGGTTATGCAATACCCCTCTCCCCAGTTATGTTAATTGTTTTTAATCTGTTTATGGATGTGATGCAGGTTTGTGGGGGAGATACTATCCAGGGGGAGTGTGGTTTGAGCAGAACAATGAACAATTACCGGTCTTTGGGTTTATTGTCAATGGGGGAGAAAAGAATAAATTCAGGCATGTAATGCTTTTGTGACACATTAATAATTCAGTGTCAGTGAGAAGGATGAGAAGGAATACATTGGACATGTAATGCTTTTTTGACTCTGTAAGAGATTTTCATGGGCTTCATTGAGAATTCCAAAACAAGGGAACCCAATTCATTCTTCCCCTCTTTTTTTCTACACTGGGCATTGCTCATGTAGACTTAGAGTGTTGGATGAGTTGATTCTTGCATTTTTGGTTTGCCTATGGCTGGTGCTCTATTGAATTTATTTAATGATTGATAAAAAACCCAATGGAGGAGATTTGTGGAACCATGGTCATTCTTTGCGTGAATTAGAGTATGGTTTGTGTTTTTTGTCAATCCTCAGTGGAAGTTTATAATGTGTTCCATAAAAGTGATCATACAATACAAGCAGATAATAGTATTGAAGGTGGCACCGTTTTCCAGTGTTTTCCAAATTTTTGGGCCTGAAAATCGACAAATGGAGAAAAGTGGTTTTGGCAAAGAGACTTGTGCGCTGTTTTACTAAAGGAGAATAAACTTGCGTTCCATATGTTTTTCAAGATCAGAACATGAAAATATGGCAATGAGAGAAGGGCACCCAGGTTTTATGTTTGGTCATGAAAGTGACTTACGCGACAGAGACTTGCGCGCCAAACTTACGCACTGAGGGAAGACTTGCACGCCATCGCGCAGGGTATCCAAATGCCTATAAATAGAGGCCAAACCCTCCTCATTAGGTATGAAGTTTAAACATAGAGAAAATCGGAGCTCCAGTCATGCAGGTTTTGTGGTCGCGCAAGTGGTGATGGGTCGCACAAGTTGAAGTTGTGCGACAGTTGTTTGCTGCGTGTCCAAGGTGTTTTGGGCAAGAAAGGGGTTGAGTTTCCCAAGTTTGGAATTGGTGAAGGAGGTGTCGCGCAGGTGGTTTGGTGACACTTGCGTGCCGGTATTTGAAGAAGCGCGACAGTTCATAATTGCACGCCAAAATCGGTTTGGGCGTAAAAGGATGTGAGTCATGCAAGTTTGAAGTTGAAGAAGTGAGTGCCGTGCAAGTGGGAGAGGTGAACTTGCATGTCGTCTTGAAACTTGCACACTGGGCTTGGAGAAGCGTGCCAGGTGTGGTTGAAGTACGCCAGTATTTCTGGGGCTTCATGAAAGCTGAAAGTTTTCCCGATACCTTTGGTGCAATGTGAGATACATCTACAGGAGGAAGTTGGACTTCAACAGAGCATATACATACAACAGAGGATGTATTCATTAGCGATGATGAAGAGACCTTCACGTCTATAAACTGAGTGGGACTTCACTAAAGGCACTGATCCAGGGGGAGTCAACAGGAGTGACCCGAGGGACACAGTAGGCTATCCTTGAATAGTTGTAAAGGTAGTGAGCCTGGGACAGAGTGACTGTTCCCAAACCTTTGTAATCCACAACAAGTGAAGAATAGTGAAATTTGGTACGACCGACAACCTTTCGGTATATGCTCCTTAGACGTAACCCTTAGCGGTGAACCAAGTAAAAAGTGCTGTGTCATATCTTTTCATGTGAATGTTTTATTTATTCTCATATCCATCAAACAGGTTAAACTAGTTTCTACCAACGTGGGAACAAGATCCGTCAGTTTAAAAGAAAAATTTGACACTCTGATTCACCCGTCCCCTCTTAGGGTGTCCTGGGGTCTTTCAAGACTTTAAAATTTGTTTTTGAGTATTTCAATAACACCACACATCGGTTTAAAAATGATTAAATTGTTATATACTTATCTATTTTTAGTTCCAAGTGTTGAATCATATCTTAAATAGGTAAGTTTATTTTTTTAAAGTGTTTGCATGATATATTATCTATTATATGTTAAAATAAATTCTATTGATTAATAAAATAACAAATATTATATGCAAAATCCTAAATATATTTTGTCTCAATTTTCTTTTGTATTTATTTTCTTAAATGTTCATGTTTGTATTGTTGGTGACAAATGTTGATAGTTTGTCGGAGGTTGACCATTTTGATCCATGGAATTATTCATAAGGCATTCATGATGGGGTTCATCACCTGTACCTGGTTTTGTAAGGCTGACCTCCTCATATAGTTACTCTGGTCCTTTACCTTTCTTGCACAGTGTTTGTAATTTTCTTATTCATGTTTTTCTAATAAGAAGACATCGCTGGGTGGTATTATTGTAGTACATGTAGCATCCAAAGGATCTGAAGCACGTCACATCTGTGTGTTCTTTATTTTTTTCTTTTCTATTATTTAACACGAGAATTATTTTTAATATATAAACTCATTTTTCTCACTACCACAGAAATGAGTTTTCACAGATCCACCCTTTAACAGTGCTAAAAAAAGCGTTGATAAAAGGAGATTTTAACAATGCTAAAAAATCACTATTAAAGTACCCCTTTATCAACTCCTTTTTATCATTGATAAATATACCCCTTTTATCAGTGATTTTTAGTGCTATTAAAGGGACCCCCTTTATCAACGCTTTTTTAGTTGTGCTGATAAAGGGGGTCCTTATCAATAATTTTTACCAGTGTTGATAAATGTTATATTTCAAAAAAAAAATCATTAAAAATTATATATTAATATATAAATATTTTTATATTGATATAAATATAATATATATTTTTTAAAATATGTTTTAGATAAGGCTAAGCAGGCATTTACACATAATATTTAAGATATTCAGTGAAAATGGATTAGAAAATAATTAAAAATATATTTTTAATTAATAATTTGTTAATTATTATTGAGTAATAGTTATTTAAAAACAATTTGAAATAAAAAAATAAAAAATCTATAAAATTTCTAAAATAAGTTGAAAACGTAACTTGAACTTCCAACAGCCACAAATTTTGATCTGGGTGTCCGTTTGGGCTCTAACACATATCAAATGGAAGCCTGCGATGATATTTATGCACTGGTGACATAGTAGAACCCTATTACACTTTTTTCAAGGCAAAAAAGTCCCATAAGATCTCAAAAAATGAGTTTTAAGTCGGGGTACGCTAATTTTTTTAACATTTGATGGAATTTCAACCTCATTTAAGGGGGTCTTTTTGCCTGTTTTCAATGATGAATAAATTTATTCCTAGAGATTACATTCATATTGACATTATGGTTTTTAATTTTTTTCATAATGTATTGTTATTTATAATCAAATATATAACAATATATACATATTTTTTATATATTCACACATAAGAATTTAATTCTATAAATAAATAATTAAACATATTTACATATAAAATATATTTCTCAATATATAAAACTTATATAAATAAAAAATAAAATCCATTTTAATTAATATACAAATGTATGAATATTTATATACATATATAATTAATTTATATATAATGTTTATATGAATATAAATATATTTGTGTGTTTATTGACAAACATAAATATATTTATCTACATATTCTAATATATGTATATAAATATTAATATATAATATATGCAATTAAATATAAATATGTATAATTATATTTATAGATTCACACACATATATAAAAATATATATGTATGTATGTATTTATAAACACACATGCACACAAAAAACATATTTTATATATGTATTTAAATATATATATATATCTATAAATAAATAATTAAATAAATAAATATATATGGATAAAAAATGTAACAAAATATATATAAATATAAATATATATCTAAAAATAAAGAACAAAACAATATAGGTGAGCAGCAAAGGGGCCTTTATCAGTTCTTTTCTTACTGCTGATAAAAGGGACTCCTTTTAATAACACCTCAATTATCATCACTTTTTTAGCATTGTAACTGCCCTTTTTCACGCTATTAAAGGAAATATCTGTAGTAGTGTCCTTAGTAAAATGATTTCTCTAAATCAATTCATAACCATATAAAATGTCTCTTTGTATCTTAGATGTTGAGTAGGGACTGTCACTTCAATGCCACCCCTAACAATTTTTTTTATGAAGAACAAAATATGGAAGTGAAGAATAATAAAGTGGAATTTCCAGGTAAATTAAAACAACATAATCTACCTAAATGACATAAAATTCACGACTCTTGACAAACAATCATGTGTGTTTACTGAGGAGGGATGGTGGAAAGCAGGCGTGCATATAGGAAGATAATGATAATGTTGAATGCTTCCATAGGCTTAGTGAGGGGCACCCTGTGCCCTGCCCCCCACACCATCACCAGTATCACCCCTTTGTACTCCACTATCCTCCCTACAATCTAAAATTCAAGATAAATAACATCATTAATTCTTTTTTTATCACAATTTACAAAGTTGGGAGATCTTACCTAACCCTCGTGATACCATGATTTCCATGAACCCTGCATGTGACCATCTATGCATAACTAAATCATACGAATCATGTATTGTATAGATATGTGTGTTTACATATACACCTAGATTCGAAGCCCTTCCTTCAAGATATTGGCATATATGTGTATCACATATGAGATGGTTTCCCTGGAAAGTTTTTTATTTTTTCAGATTCATTAGAATCCTCCAAAATAATTCCTTCCTCTGATGCTTGGATGAAGAGAAAATGATGTAAACAAACACAAACAAGTGAGAGAGTTGGGGAAAGCCTCCTCAAGAAACATACGTGATCGAAGCCAAAACCTACATCTTTTGATTCTTATCTTGATTTTGTTTTCTACTCGAATCACTTCCACAAATATTAATTTTCATAGTGAAACCCTTTAACAGTGCTAAAAAAGCACGCATAAAGGGGGTACCTTTATCATCGATAAAAAAAGCACTGATAAAGGGTACTTCTAACAGCACTAAAAAAGGTGCTGCTAAAAGCACCCCTTTATCAGAGCTTTTTTTTAGCACTGATAAAGGTACCCCTTTTATTAGTGTTTTTTAGCACTTTTAAAAGGACCCCCTTTATCGATGCTTTTTTTATAAACACTGATAAAGAGCTCCCTTTATCAGAGATTTTTTACTAGCGCTAATAAAGGGTATATTTTAAAAAATATATATTAAATTAAAAATAATATATGAATATATAAATATAATATATATTTTTAAAATATGTTTTAGATAAAGATAATTAGGAATTTACACTTAATATAGAAGATAATTATTGAAAAAGGATTATTAAATAATTAATTTTTTAATTAATAATTTAATAATTATTATCAAGTAATAGTAATTTAATAAAAATTTTAATATAAAAAAAATCAAAAAATCAATAAAAGATAAAAAATAAGTTGAAAATGTAACTCGAAATTCAAACGGTCATAAATTTTGATCCGATTGTCGCTTTGGACTCTACCACATATCCAATCTAATCATGCAATGAGATTTATGAACCTAGTGACACAATGAAACCTTAAATTTTATTTTTAGAGGCCAAAAAGGCCTCCAAAACTTAGTTTTTAGTTGGTGTACCCCAATTTTTTAAAATTCAATGGATTTTTAGCCTCTTTTAAGGGGGTATTTTTGCCCATTTTCATGGGGGAATGAATTTATTACTAGGTATTACATTCATATTGATACTATGGTTTTGAAATTTTATCGTTTTTCATAATGTATTATTATTTATAACAAAATTTATAATAATATATGCATATTTTTTTTATATTCACCCATAAAAATTTAATTTTATAAATAAATAAATAAAAATATTTAAATATAAAATATATTTCTCAATATATAAACCTTATATAAATAAAAAGTAATATCTATTTTTTAAAAATACAAATGTATGAATATTTATATACATACACATATATAATTAATGTATATATAATGTTTATATACATATAAATATATCTGTGTGTGTATTGAAAAACATATATATGTTTATCTATATATTTTAATATATGTATATAAATATTAATATATAATATATGTAAATATATATAAATATGTATAATTATATTTATAGATGCACACAGATATATGAATATATATATGTATTTATTTATAAACACACACACACACAAACATATAAAAAAAATATATTTGTATTTAAATATATATACATATATACATATATATATATATATATAAATAAATATATGGATAAAAAATGTAATGAAATATTTATAAATATATGGATACAAAAATTTAATGAAATATATATAAATATATAGATATGTAATAAAATGAAAAAACAATATAGATGAGTGGAAGAGTCGTGAGGGCGTGAGGAGGAGGTCTCAGGTTCGAAATTGAGAAAAGGAAAGGGCACACATGTGGGGGTGAGCAGGTGCCTAGCACTATTAAATGGGGGGGGGGGGTGGTTAGAAATGTTATAGGGGGACAAGGGAGGATAACACTTTTATAAGGGGGTCAAGAATTGATACAATTGGGGTGGTCCAACCTCTGATTTGTTGATTTTTTTTACTTTTTTGACCTCTATCATTGATTTTTTTAGCGTTGTTAAACAGGGTCTTTTAACAGAGCTAAAAAAAGCACTGATAAAGGACCCTTTTATTATCAATTTTTTTAGTGCTGATAAAAGGGGTCTTTATCAGTTCTTTTTTAGCACTAATAAAAGGGACCCCCTTTTAATAGAACCTTGACTATCAGCACTTTTTTAGTGTCGATAAAGTATTTTTTAGTGATGATAAAAACCTATTTTGTAGTCGTGAATATATAGTTTTTTTTACAAAATTATGTTTTTTGGGACCGTTTTATACGATAGTACCTCTAATTGTTAGGAAAATATTTTATTTTTTCTTGTTATTTTTTTTCTTATTCTTGGTCAGTCACACATACCCCAGCAAGAATTCTTTCCATGTGATAGGTTCCTTTTAGTTCATTTTTTGTATGCTTATATATTTTCACTGGGTAGTGATGATGTGTACCTCCATCATAGTAAAATAATTATTTAAGTGCACAATAATTAAAATGTACAACCATTTTGGTAGAAAAAATAATAACGAATCATACCCAATTAAATGCACCACATATAACCCATTAGATATATTTAAACCCATATTTTTATTGAAAAATTTTAAAATATAATTATATTAAATTATTTGTTTAAGTAACCTTTTAGGTATTCCCTTAATTCTTTTAATAATCAATTTTTCCTATTTACCATAACCTTTTAAAAGGTGCATCCCTAAGACTTTCTCTAATATGCCCTATCAATCTTAATCTAGTATCTGTTATCTTCTTCTTAATCACAATCACTTAAATTTTCTCTCAAATACATTCATTTCTAATCATATTCATCTTATCTTTGAGGCTATGGAGACATGATAGTCTATATTTAATAGCCAAGATCCAAAAACCTAGGTATCGTGTTCACGATTTAATATGCAATTTGATTAATAATGAAATGGTGGGGGAATCCAAATATAGGATGAATATGATGAAAAAATTAATTAACCACTAAAATATAATGTGATTTGATTCATTGTGGACCTATGTGATAGAGAAAACACCCCCAAAATAAGTATATTACTAAATAAAGAATGCAGGCTGATTAAAACACATGAAAACTCTAAAGGAACCAAAAAAATTATTCAATGATCGAGTCTTACTAATATAAATATTCCCTTTAATATCACACAAAAAGGAATTTAATAGAACTAAAAAAGTGTTTTTATTCTTAGATCCGTTAAAGGGGGGGGGGGGGGTCTACTTTATAAGCACTTTAAATAGCATTGATAAAGGCCCAACCTAGTGTCATGTGTTGTTTGAATAATAGAACACTGAAAAAAATACCTATAAATTGTATGAAAATATATAATTTAATTGTAATATATTTTACATCACAAATACAAAAAAACTACTATATAAATTTTAAAAAAATTATTGTATAATTACATTTAAAATTACTATCCACAAACATTTAAAAACATCAATATTTTATCATCTTTTCCACCCACGATCCCCTATCAAAAATTTCCGCCCATGGTATTAGTTTCTGAACAAATCACCTCAACCCGAGTAAACAAATCCACCTATAAAAAAAATATTATGTTAGTAATAATATAAAGAAATAAATTAAACATTAATATGAAAAAAATACTTTAATAAAATTTCAATTTGAAATAAAAAGACACGCTTGGAATTGTACCAATCACATCATACATTGTATTAAGGTGTGATTGATTCCTACACATCACAAATGATTTGTGATTCATTATCCTAAAGTATCAAAACAATTTAAATACATTTTATCGATTTTGAGTATGCCTCTTGTTATTTTTACTAAAATTAATGTCAATTTTAAATAAAAATACTCAATTGGAGTTATATCGGTCACACTATGCATCAGATTGAGGTGCGACTGATTCATACATATCAAAAATTACTTATGGATCATTTTCCTAAAGTATCAAAACAATCCAAATTCATTTTCTTGGTTTTCAATATGTCACTTTTGTTTTTTTACTAAAATGTCATTTGAAACTGGTAATATTCACTTTGATTCATACAAGTCACACAACATGTCAGTATGATGTGATACTACTTCCTACACATCAAAAATGACTTATGAATCTCTATCCTAAATTATCAACACAACTTGATCAAGCTTGCTTGGGTTTCAGTGAGTGACACATGTTTTGAACTAAAATGTCAATTTTAAACTCATAACGGACACTTTGAGTCATACCATCACAACATGCATCAGATTGAGGCATGGTTGATTCATACATGTCAAAATTGACTTCTGATTTTTTTCCTTAAGTATCAAAATAATATGAATTCATTTTATCAGTTTTCAGTGTGTCACCTATTGTTTTTACTAAAATTAATGTTAATTTTAAATAAAAAGACACAATTGAAGTCATATTGATCACACCATGCATCAGATTGAGGTGTGGTTAATTCCTACACATAAAAAATGACGTATGTATAATTTTCCTAATTTATCAACACAATATTAATATGTTTGATTGGTTTTCATCATGTCATTTGATCTTTTTACTAAAATCAATGTCAATTTTAAATAAAAAGACACATATAGAGTTATACCAGTCACACCGTGCATCATATTGAGGTGTGGTTGATTCCTACACATCAAAAAAATGATTTATGAATCTTTTTCCTAAAGTATCAAAATAATATGAATGTTTTTACTTGGTTTTTAGTATGTCACTTGTTCTTTTTACTAAAATTAATGTCAATTTTTAATAAATAGACACACATGGAATTATACCGATCACACCATGCGTCATATTGATGTTTAGATGATTCCTACATGTTAAAAATGAATTAAAAATCATTTTCTTAAAGTATAAAAACAATATGAATATGTTTTCTCAGTTTTGTGTATGTCACTTATGTTTTTTATTAAAATGTCATTTGAAACTGAATGAATGAACTTTGAGTCATATCGGTTACATAGTATATCAATTTAATGTGAGAATATTTATTACAAATTGCAACTGACTTATAAATCATTTTTCTAAATTATCAAGACAATCGGAGAATGTTTGGATGGATTTTAGTGAGTGACACATTTTGAACTAAAATGTCAATTATAAACAAATAACGAAAATTTTGGGTCATACTGGTCACAGAATGCATAATATTAAGATTTAGTTAACTCCTAAATGTAAAAAATTATTTATGGATATTTTTAATTAATTATCAAAACAATTGTAATGCATTTTCTTTGTTTTCAGTATGTCAATTATTCTTTTTACTAAAATTAATTTTAATTTTAAATAAAAAGACACACTTTGAGTTATACCGGTCACACCATGCGTTAGATTGAGGTGGAGTTGATTTCTAAATGTCATAAATGACTTATGGATATTTCTTCTAAGGTATAAAAACAACCCAAATTCTTTTTATTGGTTTTAAGTATATCACTTGTTCTTTTCACTAAAATAGAATTTGAAACTGGAAACACACACTTTGAGCCATATTGGTCACATCGTGTGTCGATTTGATGTGTTACTGCTTTATAAATTTTAAAAATTACTTATAAATAATTTTCATAAATTATCAATACAATAAGAGTGTTTTTGGTTGGTTTTCATTGAGTGATACACTTTTTTAACTAAAATGACAATTTTAAATTGATAACGGACACTTTGAGTCATACTGGTCACAATGTGCATTGGATTAAGGTGCGGTTGATTACTATCATCAAAAATTACTTATTGATATTTTTAATAAAGTATAAAAACAACCCAAATGACTTTTCTCACTTTTTAGTATTCCGCTTGTTCTTTTTACTAAAATTAATGTCAATTTTAAATAAAAAGATGCACTTGGAGACATACCGATCACACTGTGCATCAGATTGAGGTGATGTTGATTAATATATGTCAAAAATAACCTATGTATCATTTTTATAAAGTATCAAAACAATAAAAATGATTTTTATTGATTTTGAGTATGTCACTTTTTCTTTTTACTGAAATTAATGTTAAATTTCAATAAAAAGACATACTTGGAGTCACATTGGTCAAACTATGCATTAGATTGAGGTGAAGTTGATTCATACATGTAAAAATTTACTTATATATTATTTTACTAAAGTATTATAATAATTCGAAAGATTTTTCACAGTTTTGATTATTCTAGTTGTATTTTTTACTAAAATTAATGTCAATTTTAAATAAAAAGACGCAGTTTGAGTCATACCGGTCACACCGTGTGTCAGATTAAGGAATGAATGATTAATACACATCCCAAATGACTTATGGATATTTTTATAAAAGTATCAAAACAATATAAACTACATATTTTACCACTCTTTCCATTTCTTTTTCTTTGTTGAACTATTAACACTACATATTGAGTCAATGTTCTTAGCTGAAAAACCTTCCTCTAATCTTCTAATTTTCAAAAATGAGAATTTTTTTTTGGAAAATAACATCAACTTAATATGAAGTGTTGATATTTAGATAAATAAATTCAATGGAAAGTGTGGTTACATTGGTACAAAGTAACATGATATCTCTTTTGTGGCTTGTTAAAGATAGTTGAAAGAGAAATATGACTTTCCAAAAGATCTGTGAAAAGAATAATTATTAGATAAAAATAATAATAAAATTAACATAAAATAGTAGATAAAATTATGAAATAATTAATTAAATATATAGTATGAATTCACCTTTTGATTATGATTGTATACATTCTTGAATCGTTTCCTTGTTGTCATTATCTCAGTTGCTGTCTTGAAGTATAATCTCTTATGGGAATGAGAAGTTTAGAACAAACCAAGAAACTCAAACAAAAGAATACACCTATATAAGAAACCAATTTTTATATGATTAATACTAAAAATAAATAAATTAAACATAAATATGAAATAATACATTACTTATATAGAAATTATTTTACTATAAAAACATAAAAACTACCTCTATGATTAAGAGAGGAAGGGTTATTTCTATTACTATAAATATATGGGAGGGAAATTAAAGGAAAGTGATAAATTATAAAATTGAGGAGAGTCTATCAAGTGATGAAGTTTCCCAAATTTATTTCTTGTATCTACATGCCACGTAAATTTCCTTGTAATCTCTTAACTTCCATATAGGCACATAAACCTTGGAATGATTGGAAAGTACCAAAAAACTTTTATAGGAACCAATTAATATTTCTTGTATCAATAAGCACCACAATTTAGGAATTATTTTAGTTATTTTTAATTCTTGAAAAATAGTATATAGTTATTTGGACAAGCATGTATTCTTTCAGACATCATACCCATCAAATGTAGCATTTTTTTAGCATCATATGTTTAGATTTGTAGATCATTATCTTATGGGAGAATATCATTCAAGAGAGAATGTATTTCAGTAAAACTATTATCACTTCATCCATTTCCATATTTTAAATTATACATATTATTTATAACAAACAATGTTATATATTTAGTGCAACCAGCATACAATGACATCATTTCACAACTATTTAACTTATCAAATAATTTTGGACAATAAAAAATTTCATCTTTAACTGTCATTATCAATTACTCAATATAATCTTTATCACAACTTACTCTTGTAATAAAATCCTCAATATAGTATTCTTCATGGTCCATACTTGTAATGATATCACATGATCTATAAAACATAGTGCTATCCTAGTCACTAGATACATTTTCTTTCCCCTATGTTTATTCCAACATTTATAAATGCAATCAATTATATGATAGATTAAGTGTTTTTTCAACTCCTAGGGACTAATTAGTCCTGAATAACAACAACATAAACACATACAAAGGATTTGGGAAGGGTAATATGCATGATATTTTGAAAACTTCATGAACTCTTTCACCCCATATTCACACTCTTTTGTTATACGAGTAGTGTCTATCAATTCTCTATTAATATCCATCATATTTGATTTAGTAATATTAATATTTAACAAAATAAATATAAAAAGGGGCCTTTTAAATAAGGGAAACCCAACATTTGAATGTTTAAAATAATTTCATCATACTTTATAGGAAATGGGTAATTGAATTTAAGAAAATAATTACTCCACTGGTGGTAAGTGTTATCATTTTAATTTATCTAGAATAGATGGGGGATGAGTCTGAGAAAAAAAATGAAATAATAACTATTTGAGAGATTAATATGATGTGGATGATAGTTATTGTTGAATTTTGTTTCATAATACTCATTCCTTTAGAGGATAACACCAAATCAGAGATAAGATGTAGTTGTGGAGGACTCCCATAATTTAAACCATGCATGTGATATTGGATGAAAAGTAGGTTTAGGAGTTGCAATGAGGTTAAAAATTAATTCACCTTTTGCTGGAGTGAGGTCATGATGGATATACTATGGGTTTGATAGAGTTAGTGACATGACCTTTACATTGTGTTATTATAATTATATATTAAGTAGGAGGTGAAGATAATTATAATTGAAGGATAAGGTTTCCAATGTTGGGCTATGGTCGCTTGAGATGGATCATTTCAATAAGGGATTTTCATGAGTCTAATGAATCACAGGGAATGAAAAAAGTTACATAGTGTTTTTTAATGGTTTCTCAGTTCTAGGAATATGTATAATGAAGTAAACCCCTATTAATGCCACAAATTGAGAAGGTTTATTGGGCTATAAATAATTTCTAGTGAATAATGATGTAGAGAAGTTGACTACAGGTTGAAACTAGAAAATTTGAAGGAAGAAAACAGAATGAAACATGAATTTTAGAATTCTAGAATTTAAATACTTAAAATAAAATAAAATATATTGAGATATAAAATAAAGGCTAGTTGAAAGAAGCTGGGAATAAAATTGAAGGATGAATTAAAACTGTACATGTGTTAAAATTATTTTTTCTTGGAGATGACGCCAATGAACATGATAGTAGTGGAATTTATAGAATTTGATTAGATTTGATGCAGTGGATTTGAGTTGATGGAGAATTCTTTAAAATAAGAAACTGAATGAATGACACCAACTCATTCCTTACCTTCTCTTTGGTTTAACCCTAATCTATCACTATAATAGTGTGGTGTAGTTCTATAAATAAATAATTTGTTAGTCTAATGACCTATCAGTGATTTAAAATTTAAATGTTTAAGATGGAAATTATAATGATATCATAATAAAATTTTGAGTATGCTGATAAACTTGAAATAGGGTGGTTACCTTGGAATATAAATTTGGAATAATATTTGGATCAAGAAAAATTTATGGGCATGATTTTCAAACCTTGTATAGTTAAGGAATGGGTAATGTAACTTTACACAATCCAAACCATGATTAGATATCCACATGTGTTAACTACGCGAGCCTATTTTTATTCAATAAATAAAATCTATAATGATATGTTTTTGTTATGTGTTATCAATTTTAAAACACCCCCCTCATCCATAAACACCCATTTGTTACCCTAAAACATATTTGACCGAGTTTTCATTTTTATAGGGAAATTTTAAGGTGTTTCCATCATTAATCAATGATTTTATCTCATTATATATTGACATGGATCTACATGATATTAAAGGTAATAAATTCAACATCTCATTCATTCATTCATTGATCTCACTACTTTTTTTATAAAATTGTATAAAAGTACATATATGTTATAAAATTATACATAAATTTTGTAAGTATATAGTTTCACAAATTTATAAAGGTATAAATTTTAATATATAAAAGTAATATTTATGAAAATATAATATTATAATAATATATAATGAATAAAACTATAATTTTATATTAATTTATAAATATAGAAAACTATAAAACTATAAATAATTAATAAAATTTTATATTTAAACTATATATATAAATATGATATACTATAAAAATTATAAATTTATATAAATTTATAAATGAATAAAATAATAAAAGTATAAATATTTAATAAAAAAAATATTGTTAAATTATATTAGTATAATACAATATACTATAAAATTTATAAAAGTATATAAATTTTAAATCATGTAAAACTATAAAATTCTAACCTTGAAACCCTTTGAAAATGTCAAAATACATTTTCATACCATGTATTTTTTATTGAAAACTAAACTTGAATCACTTTATCAACACTTTGAATATCAAGTAAAAATTCAAAACCGATTGAAAATTATTTTTAAAGACAAAAAACTTTTTAAATTTCACACTTCCTTTATAATGGTTATTGAAAAAATTTAACAAACATGTGGTGTAATAGGAAATCAAAAAATAATTTAAAACTTTTATTTTTAATATAAAAACATTTAACATTCATTGGAAATAAAGAGAAAACCTTTTTTTTATCCTATGGATTCTACTAACATATTTTATACTATTATTATAAGTCTAAAACATGAATTAAAAGACCAAGAAATCAAAAAATACAATATTAAAGAGATAAGCATGGGAAAACCTAGTTACAACTCACAAATTTCAATATAGGAGACCCAACTCTACCCCAAATGAGTCTAAGAAACCCAAAAGAAATATCACAAATGCTAGTCCCATGAAAAAAATGAAAAATTGATTATCCCTACACATTATATTTTGGACTATAGCATGTGTAATAATGGGAATACAAGAATAGAGGAGAGACAAGGATGAGGAAATAAACAACCAACACCAATAATTAAATGGCATCATTCCATTTTCGAGTCTCATCTCGAAGATCCTTTTTTCATTGAATATTCACCACAGTTCAAAATTATTAAAATAAAACCCATCAATTAAAACCCAGTATTGAAACCAAAAACCCACTGCTCATGTTAGATCTATCTCACTCTTAGAGTGATACATTTTTGAAAAATAAAACCATAGTCATCATGAAACACTGCAAATCTAGAAACCAGGGTCATCGAGCTCCTGCAGTACGAAACCTTCGCAAACTTGACCCTCACATAGATCAACACTACCAGATATAACATGTATGGTTTTTTTAGGTTCTATTTGATCGGTTCATTGAGAAGAAGTGAACACGTGCAATTTGGCAAGGTTCGACTGAAGAAATAGCATTGTTGGAGGTGCTAACAAGATAAATTGGGCACATACCTTTGATTTGGAAAGATCAATTCATCAAGAATATCGACCAGTGACAAAATTAGGGTCTTGAGACATTGTTGGCGGTAGTGATAGGGTTTGGGTTATACAAAAGCTTCAAGGCATGAGTAGTGACACCCCTATATTATGGTTCATTTTATAAGAATGCGTATGGATTTTATCAGCACTTTCAAAAAAGCAATGATTAAGAGTAGTTTTATTAGTGATAAAATAGAAAGCACTAATAAAACTTCTCTTTATCAGTGTTTTTAATGCTAATTAAGATAAACCTTTATCGGCACTAAAATAACACTAATAAAATGTGTCTTCATCAGTGCTAAAATTATAGAGCTGATAAATAATAGTATTATCATCAATTTTTTAGCACTGATAAAGGGTTATCTTTATCAGTGTTAAAAAAGTGTTGATAAAGATCTAATATTAATAATTTATTTATATTATTATATATATTTATAAAATTATATGTATATATATTTATAATTATAACTATATATATATATATATTAGGTGCTTGGGGGTACAGTTACATCAAATACACACACACCGCACACACACAAACCTGAAAGGCTGGTCATAGCCCCCTAAGGGATAACCCACCCAACCACCCGCTTTATTACATTATATATATTTTCTCTCAATGGCCGAGTGGGCATGTATCCCATTACATGGCTCATAGGCACACAATTTTGGCTCAAGCCCCATTCTGTGAATAGTACCACTATAATACCCAAACTGCTACAATACAACTATAGTACCAGTACCGCTACAATACTCGCTACAGTGCCCACCCCTACTACCATTATAGTGTCCAGCACCGCTATAGTCTCGTTGTCGCTATAGTGCCTCCACTGCTACAATACCATTATAGTAATGCTATTGTACCTGTGCCCAATGGGTTTTGAACCCCCATTTTTCATATAGGATTATGGGGTACTTACCACTAAGAAAAACCCCAACTACTAATTATAACTATATATATATATATATTTATAATTATATACATAATAAATATTTTTATATATTTATAAATATTTGTATATATTTATAAATATATTTATAAAATTACATATATTTATAAAATTATACATATAATAAATATATTTACTATAATTTTATTATTATTTAAATATATAATTATTTATTTACAATTTATTTATAAATAAATAAATAAATATTTATTTATAATTATATTTATAAATATATATTGTAGATGGAGGTTAGGGTTTGGGTACGAGATCTCCCATCTCTCCTCTATGGTGAATAGGCTTCGACTAGGGTTTGGGTGTGCTCGACATTCACAGAGTCCACCCAGAACGAGACGTGAGCTTCCTCTTTACTTTCCCTTAGTAGGTTCTAATCACATAAGTTTCACTTGACCGTATCTAGTTTGGAGGAAAATCCTGGTGGTATCATGAATTTTGCAGATCTGAGGTCGGTTTACTTCTGCAATAGATCCATTGTGTGCTAAGGTTTGGTAGCCTCTAGTTTAGAGGCATGTCACGGAAGTGCCGTGAAATTTACAGATCTTCCTATATTCAACAACGCTAATGAGTGATGAGATTCAACACCCTCTATCTTGGAGGCGGGTCACAGTGGTACCATGCTCAAATCTGTTTCTAATCTAAAGTATCTTGAAGATGTGGCTTCGGGTTCCATCTGCATCAGTGCTAAAGAGAGCTTCTGACCAGATCTATTCCTTGCTCAGGGATGATTTGATTCTTACAAGTTACTCGTTGAAAAAGCTACTACTACAAGACCTACTTGTGGATTGTCTCCTACACTGATTTCTGATGAGAATGCACGAGGTCGATCCCATTATCTCTTTAAGGGATCTGCTGACTATTGCTTCTGCAGAAGAGGTATTGTGGTTCACATTTGGAAAGATCTGATGGTGTCTCATACCATCTAAAATTAGGTGATTTTTCCATTATTTCTCATTTAATTATACCCTAGGGATCGAATCCATATATGATTCAGGAACTCATTGAACATCTCTATGAAATTTGGGGCTTCTCCGATTGGAAATGTGTCTCATTGGCTTGTGGTTTTTATCATCTCCTTTTCCCCTATGAAGATAAAAATATGAAGGCATGGGGTTTTGGCTCGGTCTCCCCCAAACTCGGGATACTTCACATATGTTAATGGGATAAATATTTCAATCCACTGAAGGTTGGAAACAATTATATAAATCTTCAGGTGAAAGTTTTTTTTCTAAACAAGATTCTCTGGGATCCTAAAATACTTCATGAGATTATGTTGTCAATTGGAATTCCCATAAAAATGGATTGAGAGACTGAAATTGATAGATTTGGACATTTCATGAATTTCCTTTTTGAAGTTGATATATGTTCCTATTTGGATGAGATGACCTTTCTCTCAACAGAGGATGAAGAATTGAATCTTAAAAATGGCTATGAAAATTTCCCCCACTTCTAATCAATCTGGAAAACCATTGGTCATGATGTTTCAAACTATTGCAGATCGCTTACCTATGCTTTCTATCACAATCGTGGAAATGAGGAAAATATGTGCTTCAAAAATCCAAAGCAAGGGAATCCCATGGCTGGAAATCTGACTGTTGCCAGGAAAGAGGCCACCGGGAAACCTATGAATGGAAATAATGATGATGAAGGTAGGAGTTCTGGGAAAAATTCTATTACAATCGATGCTAATGTAAGTTATTCTGATACTCATTCACATGGAAAATCTGATAAGAGGATTTTTCAAGAAGAGGTAGGGACTACTGCCAAGGGTGATGATGCTGTTTGCATAAAAAACCAAGGGACTGATGCTTCGTGTGTCAAGAAGATCAATGGTGATGAGTAGAAGCATTCAACTGTAATTTTTTCTGATGAGATAAATATCAAATGTTTGTTTGATGACACTCAAAAGCAAGGAGTGGATACTTTTTTGGAACAAGTGAATGAAGATGATGCTTAAATAGTGGATGATCAATAATTTATGATTCAGCAAGAGATTTATTCATAACGACAGGGAAAACAAAAAGATGATGATTCCCACACGAAGCCTCAAAAAGGAAAAAAATTATCAGGGATGAAGATGGGTTTCAAATGACCCTTCCTCAGAAAACCATGTTAATTGAGGAAAAATTTCATCCTGGCTTGGAAGAGTATGATCAGGAAGTTGTTTCCAAATCTTTTATAGAGGCAATCCTTTTAGACGCTTGTTCAAGGAAGGAAAACCTAGATGTAATGACATTAAAACTTGGATGAGGTTGTAAACAAAAAACCCGGTGATGGGGAAGACATCCAAAAGGTTGTGGATGGGGATGTGGGTGTGATAATTAGATTGAAACATGGGGGAGTGAGTCCACCAGGTCTTCCAAGACTCAATTCACACTAGAACATGACATGCTTAAGAAGATGTACTATGTGCTTCTCAATCAAAACAATTCGTAGTCAGAATGAGAATCAGATAATGAGGGTGATGGATCTGATTATGGTCATAGGGAAGATCCTTTTTTTTCTATAGTTTTTTTGTTTGGAAGAGGGATTGTCTCATTGTTTGACCGAATTTTTCATCCCTACAGTTTACTACTTTTCTTTTATTTGAATAAATGGTTAGATGCTTCTGCTTCTAACTAAACCTTTTAAGTATATATATATACATACACATAATTATAAAATTATAATACCATGGGGTGTTAGCCGAGTAGTATCCGCTGGTTGTACCCCTCACTCTCTAAAGGAACTGGCCTAGGATCGAGTCCTTCCAGACACAAATACTGTATATATTATGCATAGAGAGATTCCAATCCATTTTCCTTGCTAAGGAAGATGCAGTGTGCTTTGGGCCTGGAGGGGCCCCCAGTGGGAGGAGAGAATTACCCTTACACACATTTTTACAAATGGGGTCTTACCTGAGTGCTAAAGGCTCCCCTGTATTCTTGTATCAGACCCAGGTTCAAATCCGGGTCAGAGCGAATTTCCATAGCCAGGCGGTGACGCAGGCATGATGCATGACGTAGGCAGGTGATGACGTAGGCATGATGCAGGCTTGGTGATGCAGGCAATATGATGCAGGAATGACACTACACTAAGCCTTGGGTCCAGTTTGTGGGCCATTGGGCTTTGTTATAGGCTTCATGCCCACTGGGCCTTCAGGCCATGTAATGAATAAATTAGGTTTTATGGGTGGGTTATCGCTTAGGGGGGCTACGACCCGCCTTTCCGACCTATGTGTGTGGTGTGTGTGTTTAATGTAATTGTACCCCGAAGCACCTAATATATATATATATATATATATATATATAATTATAAAAAATATACTTATTAGATTTAAAATTTTATAAATATATATAATTATATAAATATATACAAATATTTATAAATATATATTTATTTATAATTACATATATAATAAATATATCTATAAATATCTGTATATATTTATAAATATATTTAAAAAATTATATATATTTATAAAATTATAAATATAATAAATATATATATCATAATTTTATAATTATTTAAATAAATAAATAAATATAAATATAATTATAATTATAAATAAATAATTAATTATTTAAATAATTAATTATTTAAATAATTATAAAATTAAAATCAATATATTTATTATAATTTTATAAATATATATATTTATATATTAATATATAAATAAATAACAATATATATTAATATATAAATATATATATTTATTAAATTATAATATATGTATTTATTTTAATTTTATAATTATTTAAAAAACCATATATTTATTTATAATTATAATTATTAATAAATATAAATATATTTAAAAATATTTCTCTAAAATCATAAATATATTTATATAATTATACCTAATGGACCACAACGCTTTTGGAATATTTATATAATTATATACCGTTATGTCAATATATAAATATATATAATTATAAATATAATAACTATATTTATTATTTAGATATATTTATTATAATTTTATAGTTATTTAAATATATATATATATATATATATATATATATTTAATTATAATTATAAATAAATATATTTAGAAAGTATTTATATACAATTAAAAATTTATAATTACAAATATAATAAATATTTTTATTAATTAAAATATATTTATTGTAATTTTATAATTATTTATGAGAACATAATAAGTTCATGGGTATAACATGAATGAATCATACCATGATCATAAAAAAGAGACTTTACATATATGGAAGCATGAATAATAAGTGGGTCAATTTATAAATGAACATTATGAGTCATGAATATATAACATATGCATGTGTTATCATAATATAGGTAATATTAACATTTGGAACATAGCAACCCATCATGTCGACAAATAAACTTATGATAATATAGTGTCAATTATATTCATGCATCAATATATGAACATAAAAAATGACAATCATGTCCATGAATATCATTATTATCTCATGATATATATAAATATATATATATTTATTGACCCAATTTATTGGAGACATATATTCATTTAAATATATATTTATTTATTTGAAATTATAATTATAAATGAATATTTTTAAAAATTATTTATATATAATTATTAATATATAATTATAAATATATAATTATAAATATATAATTATAAATATATAATTATAAATATAATAAATATATTAATTATTTTTAAAAAACTATTATAATTTTATAATTAGTTAAATATATATTAATTTATTTTTAATCTTACAAATAATTTTTTAAAAACATTATATATATATATTTGAATTATTAAAAAATATATATTAATATATCGTATTTATGTTAATTATAAACATGCATTTTATAATTAATGTATACAAATAAAAAATATTTTTGAATATAAATAATAAATTATATATATATATATTAATAATATTTTTTATTAAATATTTTATCAGCCCTAATAATAGTGATAATAAAGATCAACCTTTATTAGTGATAAAAAAATTTCGATAAAAGGTACACCTTTACCAGTGCTTTTTTAGTGTAGATAAATGTGACCTTTATTAGCGCTTTTACCTAGAACTAATAAAGGTAGTGCTTTTATCAACACTTTTTGATTAGTGTTGATAAAAGCAGACACTAATTTTTCATCGATCTGTGGTAGTATCGATCTAGACCGGATGACACTGATAAAATTTGTTACACAATGATACAAATCCAATATCTGTTATAGACTCACGCTATGCAGATGTATAGAAGGATACACCATCTTTCAGTAAGTAGGGAAAAAACAAGAAAGCTAAAATAAAATTATTATAGCTCTAGGTTCTAAAACAAGAACATGGATGAAGCTTGAATGGAGCTCATGCTATCAATGTTCTCCTTCACGTAAGAACGAACCATGATAAAGGTTTAAGTTCTCCACCACTTTCTACCAAAACCATAGATGAGGTTCGACAACAATGAATAAAAAATGCTTCAGAATACCTAAGGTGTAACACCCTAAAATTCAAAAAGAATAATATCATATTCGATAGTGTATGTGACACGCAACACCAAACATAGAAGAAAATATATGTGGTGAACCTACTCTTTCTTACATGACTATTACATTATTTTAAAGTTAGACAACATAATAGTGTTACAAATACAGGATCAAATGGTATAGTGTTTAGGAAAATTAGTCTCATAAATAACTTTTATATAATAAAACATAAACATTATTTAATTTCTTATTCTCTAGCTTCTTAGTGAAACTTCCTTTCTCCTTAGTACATGTAATCACCTGAGGATATACATCAATGAAAGGGGTGATTTAAAATCCTAGTAAGAGGATAAATAAGGCTATGAATCAATATAACATATATGCACATAATAATCATCATCAAATCATAAGCATAGTGGTCAAAACCACACATAGTTGTGAAAAATCATGCCATAGTGGTAAAAAACCACACACAATTGTGAAAAAATCTTGCATCATGTTCATGCATAACATATGTGCATAATCATAACATCATCATTATGAAAAAATACAACATCATGTTCATACATATTTTATATTATCCCATGAGATATATCACATTACCCAATGCATTGGAGTGCTATATAATTCTGATCGCACCTATCATATCATAACATTTACATAATCAGGCATGCCACATAGAATGTATATCAATCAAATTCATGAAGTAAACCTGAGGAAGAAAATGAGTTTTATAAGGATTTAATAAAGAATAAATTCATGAATAATATTTTTTGTTCCAAAATCAATATGGGAAATCATGCTAGGACAAAATACATCATTATTCTTAGTCCGATGGTTCAGGAGCCAAGAAAAAGCCCAGTCCTAAAAATTTATTAAATAAAAGTAAACGAAGAACCACAACACAGATCATGTGGCACAAAAATCACCACTAGACACAAAAGTGGATGATAAAACCACCCAAAAAAAATAAGAGAAAAAAACTCCAAATAAAAAAAGGGATCGAAGACCTCCAAAAATGTATGGCCCATCGACCAAAATTAAATAGCTCATAATCCCACCCTAAATGATGACACACAAAAAATGACCCAACGGATCATGAAACACACCCCCCCTCAATCACCCAAGGACCTTGCATCACATGATAATAGTTGGTTCCAACCATCAAAGATATCCATATCCAAGTCCGCATCCCAAGCCATGCATCACTGCTTCCCGAAGTCTTTACCCACATCCCATGCACCAGCCTATAGTGCAATGTGTCTTGTTGCCTGCATGCATCCCAGCATCATCAACATCACGAAGCCATAAATGGACCAAAATGGCCTATATCCTCGAGGTCAGCGCATGCTCGCTAGAAGTCTCACTGTGCGAACATCACCGATATCATCCACTCCATCCCTGCTATTTCCCACAACCCATGCCCCACCACTGCAAAAAACGGGGTTATCACAATTCAAGGGGTCATCTCCAACCCATGTGCATCATCACATCCCACATCTCGAGAGCTATTAGCCCTAGGTCACCCTATATCATGATATATTCTTCCATTAGCTGATCTCGACCACCATCCCTACCAACAAGTGGCCACATGAGGTCCCCACTATCGAGGTAAAGTTCCTAGGTGATGTTTCCACTGGGATCCCAGGAAAAGTCCCCACTGTTGGACATGTTGTCACCCACACACCAACACAACTCTAAATCACCAGCCAACACCCATACCACATCACCAATAGGATCCTAATATATCCATACCATATGATATCTCCATTTCCATCCCCTGTCCCGAGCTAAATTTTCATATCATCACTGGCTTGCACTTATCCACCTGAGGTCATCAATAGCTTGTGATCCGAGATCATTGAGATTAGTTGGACGACTCCTCACCGCCCTCGCAACCCATCATTTCCAATACAATGATAGAATAATTGACCACACAATTCCTGATTCCTCCAAACCCATCACTATATCTGAGGGTATTTCATCATATTCTTCCTTAATTACACTATAAAAAACATTCCTTTCACCTGATTTTCCACTTGCAGAAAACATCTGAAAGTGGATAACAATATCATCATCACCTATTCAAGAGATTTTTTATATACACTAGCCATTATATTAAATAGAGTGAGGCTCTCCATTTTGGATAGAGATTATCTCCATCATCTCTTCATAATAAATCATTATTATTGATTGGACAATATATATTTAAAGTGGAGTAAAATACAATGTTTTGGAAATTGAAGTCACTTTAAAAAAAGGTTTTTCTTAGAAAAAAAGTTGACATGGTGGGAATATATATATTCCCAAATGAAATGTTAAAGGAAATTTGAATAATATATTATGAACATTCATACCATGGAATAAATAATAACCCAAATAAAGGAATTGGGTTCAATAACCCACTTACATTAATTCTGTATTAATTTTATTTCTTTTGCGCTTCCTAAATAATAAAATTATATCTATTAAAACACTGATATAGAAGTTAATTATAGAAATTTATAAAAATATTTATCAATTATAATAATTGGATTATATTTCTTAATTTTTATTGACGAAATTGATGCGTTTTAATATCGTGTTTTCTTATAATTTTATAATTTTTCTTCAATTTCGCTATTTTGTTCCATGAAATTTTTAAATATATTCCAAAAGATTAATATAATTATAAATTTATATATAATAAATAATTTACTATAACCATTAAAAGGTTTGGTGATATGAAAGAAATTGGAAACATCCCCTTTGGTGGTTAACCGACTGTTATCGGGAACATTATCAAATTATGAAGAAAATTAAGTATAAAACATAAATACATTAAAAATATAATTTTTAAAACATGTTAAAATAATTAATATAATTTTAAAAGTATACCTAATTAGACATTAAAATATTTTATTTTTATAGAATTTGGTAAAATAGATAGAGGAGAAAAATAAAATTAGTAAAGAGTTGAAAAACACACTCTTTCTTCGATGTAACTTCACTTGTACGACACTATAAATCCTTTCATTTTTAGAGTTTGATTACTCTAGAACATAAATATGCATTCTAAGAGGCTTATGAGGGAATATTTGAGTAGATATTTGTCTTTTTAATGGGTTTAAGGAGTGTTCTTCCAATGAGTGGGGAGAGAGGGGTTATTTATACTTGAGGAGAGGGGTATTTTTAGAATAAAATATTGAATAAAATAATATATCAAAGGTAAAAATTATAATTGTGTTTTTTTGAAAATATAAAATATATATTAATATAATATAATGATTTTAATAATTTAAACCCCTTTATAATTTTAATTCAATAATTTATTAAATGGGAAAATGGAAAGAAAGAAAAATTGACATTTTAAGGAATCACTTTTGACTTTAGGTTTTGGAAAATTCTTTTTTTTCTTGGAAATTGAGTTTATTGTATTTTAATGAACCTTTTATGAAATTAAATATAAAATTTCCAAACCTAAAGTTCTATAAATAACTATGTCATTATTACATCATGAATGATGTAATTTTAGATACATCAATTATGTGAAAAACTATAATTTTAATACTCACCAAAAAATTGATGTATTTCAGAAAATTACCAAAAAATAACCATTGGATAGTTTCAATGTTTTTTATTTAAATAATGATATTAATTTTATCAAAATAAATTTCTAAAATTGGTAATTTTAATTTTTAATATAAAAATTACAGCTTTTACGAAATACTATAAAATATAGTTCATTAAAATGTGATTATATATTTTTTTGAATTTTTTGATCATGATATTTATTTTTTGTACATTATAAAATTTATATTTACTTAAAGTAATCATAATAAATATTATTTACATCATAATTTATTATTTTTAGGTGAAATTATTATTCCAACAGTCAGATTGCTATTCTTAATGGTCAAGATACTATTCCCAATTGCCAGGTTACTATACCAATGGTCGCATTACTATTCTAAGAATTACATTACCTCTTATAAATACCTATAAATTCCTTCATTAATTATTCAACTAAATTAATATCAAGGTTATATATTTCCATTTTCTACAATTTTTCTTGGTTTACTAATATCTTGTTTCTTTTCTATAGTGTTTTTAGTGGGGGAGATGATTCTAGTATATTACAGCGATCCATATTTTCCCAATTTAGATTTTCTATTTTATATTTTTTTGTCCAGTTATGTCATGAACAGTCCTGGAGGGGCCCGTGTTGCAACTCCCCAAGCCTACTTCTAATATTCCATGGGATGGTGACTAACACCGAGTAGACATATCACTAACTTAGGAGGCATTGCCTATGTACTTGTACACACACACACACATATCCAAGCCCAAAAATTTCTAAAATATAAGAAACACTATGTAAAAAATGCATTCAAACCACTATATCACATAACCAGAGTATGATGAAAATTAAATTAAATTAAATAGGGTTATAATATAATCCCACCATAAAGAGTCTATAAAAAAAGTCCAACCTACAAGAAAAGGTACCTGGGCTGCTGTATATAGCTGCAGGAACACACCTCAGTCTGTCCAATCTCACAGAGCACCATCTGGTCTTAGTCTTCTTAGGAGTATTTCAAAAGGTCGATCATCTGCACAAGACACGAAACATGTGGGCAATGTCCATTCAAGGGTGAATATAACAATACTTAGCAGGACACCATAAAACTAAAAAAGAAATATAACAAAGGAAAGATACAATCATATCCACAGAGGTATATGTCTACAACACATACAACAAGAATATGTAGATATAATCAACCAAGACACTAAGTCTAGAGGTAATTCACAAACACTATATACTAGCACTAGGAATTCAGCTCGAAGATTCCATGAATAACTCATTTGGGAGAACACAATCCTCAGTCCGATAACACTGATGACATCCATCTGAGAGTTACTTCTCATCAGGTCTCACCATGAGAAATATACGCTAATAAATATGAAGAGAGATATGATACAACATATGAGGATCACAACCAGGGCCAAGGGGTGATACCAACAACTCAATCTAGATTAACCTACTAAGTAGAGTATTAGAGCCCGTATAGTGTTGGTCACATCAATACCAAGAACTCCACTAAGGGAATGAATAAATCAATAGAGGACACTACTCTGGGCCTCTCAAAGGATTCTAAATAATCTATCCAGGAAGTCTTATTGAAAGTATCATATTCTTATTAGTAGGAAATGATTCATACCAACCTTTAGGGAGAAAAGTAAGGGGACACACCCTAATGAAACTTATCCAAGATATAACATAAAAGTGGATCAAGCCATGTATGAAGGGGTATACAATGTGTAGTAGGTCCACACATTGTTTCCCATGTCCCCAGGTACTATCCATGTACAACGACCTATGTCATTCCAACCATGTCATGTAGAAGAGGGGTACACAACATGTAGAAGGGATTAATAACTGTGTCCTTTCATTCGGGGTCCACCCGTGTACTCTGGCCATGTGCCAGTACATGGCGTCAGTCCGTGTACTAGTATATGGGATAACCCATGTACTTGGTCTAAGCCATGTCGTGAGGGGGAGTACATGTAGTGTAAGCAACCCATGTACTCCACCCCATGTCCCTGTACTTACCATGTGCACACCGAGTCATTCAACTGGGGACTACACACTGTGTAGTTGGGGACTAAACACCGTATGTATTGGGTTTTCTAGAAACCATTATTCTTACAACTGCTCACACCATCAATCACTCATATACTATTCTGGTAATCTGTTCACCTTTAAACTCTAGACCAAGATTGTTTTGTCACCCTAAGTATGAATTGATGGGATTCAGTACTTCAATCAGCTTGGAAAACACAATCTTAGGAGTTCTTCATCATCACTGAAGAACTTGGATTTGGTACCCACCATCATTCGATCTATCGCCGCACCCACTGTCACACCTCCATCATGTTGTCCCGATGTGGGATATATTGTTTCAGATAGTTGTGCCAAGAATTGAAGGTGCAATGATCGATTATTCATAATGGTTTCAAATCTAGGTATGAACAAAGAATGTGTAACGAAGAAATAAAGAATCATGGGTGAAAAGAAAAAAAATAAAGCGGTACAAACCTTAATTGATTTTTGTGTGCATCATGGTTTATCACCATTATAACAGTAATGAATCCAAATATAATCTCAAGAATAAACTCTGAAATAAATCCTGTAAATAACCCATCCCACAAATAATATTGATTCGTGATCTAATCTATTCTTTAGACTAGTCTGCGTATGTTGTAGGATTTCAAGAATGGGAAATAAAATAAAAATAATGAATTCTACCTAGATTTGGATCACTTGATAATAAAGAATATCCACCGCGTTGTTTTAATTGGAAAGATCCATCAAGATCAGTGTTCGTTAATCATTGATTCAAAGTTCCATCATCGCATGCTCAAGATAATTCTATAGATATCTCTATCTAGCACTTACAGAGGATTCCAAGGTTATGAGACTAACCCTAGATCTCTAAAAAAGGGTATATTTAAAGATAAACCTATAGCTGTTTTCTACGTCGATGAGATAAAATAAAATCAAATAATTTTTTCTTAATTCATTTTATTCATTTAAGTGACCATGATGAATTTCCACAACCAACCAACACTGACCAATGTTAGGTCACACCTAGAGTAAAACCATTTTTATGAACTCAATGGTTACCTAACATTTCTGATCTGAGCACCCTTTTAGAAGTTATTCCACTTTTTCAAGAAAACCGTACGTGCGTGCTATTTAATATTTTAATATTTTTCAAAAATTTGTTCTGGGAACACCGAGGCTTGGAATCAAATTACATATCATTTATTGATCTCAAAATCAATCCATATAATATTTAGAAATAATACATGGAAAATATGAGTCATTAAATTCTCCCCACCTTGGGGCTTTATGTCCTTGAAAATCCAAAACCAATGCTACTAAAAAAGGCGAGGGTACTGAGCAAGAATTTGAGCCTATCACTCCAAAGTTCTCTCTTGGAGATTTCCATGGCACCACCAGACACACATCAAAGGAATATATCACCCATAAAGGATCATCTCCTACTGATCCTTGATCTCCACTGGGTACTCCGTGAAAGTCTCTCCATCCTCAATGTCCAGCTCTTCCCAGTCGATGACATGCGATGGGTCATGCATGTACCTCCTCAACTGCGACACGTAGAAGATTTCCTGTATCCAGTCTAATTATGGGGGTATAACTAAGTAGTATTCCACCTTTCCAACTCTATATAGTATCTTTAAAGGGCTGATAAACCACAAATATAACTTTCCACCCCAGCCAAATCTTCGTAACCCACATCGAGGTGAGACCCAGGAAAACATGTTCTCTTTCCTCAAACTCCAAAGTCATCATTTGCATATCATATTAAGAATTATGATGTCTCTATATATTCTTCATCCACTCATGGATGATCTACACCTTTTTTAGTATCTCGTACCAACTTCGGGCCCATGAGTGCTGACTCTCCTGGGTTATCCAGCAAAGTGGTGACCTACAAGGTCGCCTGTACAAATCCTTGAATGGTGCCATACCAATAGTATAATTTTAGATATTGTTGTATGACAAATCTACCAGTGGTAGGTGATACTCCAAAATATGTCCATGTTCTAACAAGCAAGACCACATCATGTCCTCTAAAACCTGAATGTTTTTCTCCGTCTAGCCATCCATTTGTGGGTGAAATGTTTTTCTCAAGCGCAACTGGGTCCCAAACGCCTCTTAAAATACCTTCAAAAACCGGGATATAAAGTGAGAATAATGATAATTTTTTTTATAGAACTCCATGGATTTGAACTATATCATAAATGTAATGACATCCCAAGATCTCTACTGAACTCTGTTCTCAGATAGCTAGGAAGTGGGATGACTTGGTTAGTCGGTCAATGATTAACCATATAGAATCATGTCCCCTAGACATATGTGGTGAACCCATCATGAAGTACATCGATATATCATCCCAATTCCATTATAAATCCTCAAGGGGTTGATTTAAACCCACTGAAACCTAATTCCTATCCTTCACTTGATGACAAGTAAGGCATCGAGAAACAAACTCTACAACCCATTTCGTCATCCATGGCCCTTAAAACTGATGTCAGAGGTCCTAATACATCTTTTCTACACCTGGATGTAATGAAAAAGGGAACATATGAAAATCCCATAGAACCTCCTCATATAGAATCACTGGTACTATTATGCATCTTTTGAAAAGAATGATGTTCTCCCCGACTTTTTAATATTCATCAGGAGCATGCCCTATAGACATCTGGGCATGTAGGGTCTCAAAGTCAATATCCCCAAACTGTGCCTCCCTGAATTATTATATGGATGAAGGGGGTGAAAACCATCAATTGGAGGTAAAATGATTCATCTCTATCCACTAAGCATAATTACAATGAGGCAAACTGCTCAGATTTCTTGTTTAGTAACTACGAACTAGATCAACTACTGATAGAATATTCTACCACTTTCCCCATCCTAGGAGTATTGAAAATCTTAAAGTCATAGTCCTATAAGAACTCTAGACATCACCTCTATCTCAAGTTGATATCCTTCTAATAGAAAATATAATTGATACTCTTATGGTCGGATTAGAAGATAAACCACTCATCCATCAAGTAGTGTTACTACATCTTTGATGTGAAGACTACAACTGCTAACTCAAGATCATGGGTCATGTAGCTATACTAATGTGGTATCAACTAGTTTGAACCATAGTAAATCACAACTTACTTCTACATTAGGGCATAACCAAGCCCGATTCTTGATGAATGGTAGAACACTATGTACTCGACACCCTCCTCTGACAATCTCAAGATCAGAGCGCTTGTCAAACTCTACCTCAATTACTGAAAAGCCTGCTGGCACTCCTCCATCCACATGAAAGGCTTCCCCTTTCGAGTCAAAGTTGTCATAGGTTCTTATTTCCAAGATAAATCAGGTATTAATCTCTGGTAATATCCTTCTAGCCCAAGGAATCTCCGTACCTCCATCACACACTTGGGTGGCTCCCATGCTAACATGACCTCACTATTGTATGGGTCCACTAGCACTCTATCCAATGATAAAACGTATCTTAGAAAGTGGACCAATTGAATCTAGAACTAGAACATTGAGATATTTCCTTAAAGATGGTGATCTTAGAGTATGTACATAACTATCCTTAAGTGTTTCACGTGATTTTCATTGGATTTAGAGTACATAAGGATATCTTCAATGAAGACTACCATGAACTAGTTTAAGTAAGACTGAAAGTTCCGGTTCATGAGTCCCATGAACACTAATGGGGAGTTTGGCATGCCAAAAGGCCTCACCAAGTACTCATAATGACTGTAACTAAATATGAAGGCTGTATTTGGTATATCCTCATACCATACTCATAGCTGGTGATAGTCTGATCATAGTTCAACCTTAGAGGACCATCGTGCCCCTTTCAACTGATCAAATAGGTCATGGATTCTTGGTAGTGGATATAGGTTCTTCACGATCACCTAGTTCAAGCATCGATAGTCCAAACACAACCTCAAAATCCTGTCTTACTTTTTGCAAAACATAAATGGGGCCACCCAGGGTGAAACACTGGGTCTCATGAAGCCCATCCTTTTCAAGTCCTCCAACCACACCCCCATATCCTGAAGCTCCACAGGAGCCATTCAATATGATGGTGCAGATATCGATGCCATACCGGGGTGTAAATCAATACAGAAGTCTATCTCTTGGTAGGGAGTTAAACCTGGAACATCTTCAAGAAAGAAATCCCTGTACTCTTACACTACTATAGGAAATTGAAAACTCATAACATCCACAACACCGAGGTTCAGGTTATCCAACTGATGAGTAAATGTTTTCACCCTCCTATTTATGAGTCCATCCTATGCTGCCTGAGTTTCCTTTTTAACAAAAAATAGAAACACCATTACATCACTGTGGATACACCGAACACTTTCCCTAAAAAATTCAATATTGGAATGAACTATAGACAAACAATCCATACCATGAATGACATCATAAGGCCTCAATTCTTCCACCAAGAGGTTCCAACCAAAACTCCCACCTCTAAGGGCCATGTCACATTGTCAGCATAAGTGTGTGATAGAGATAATATTTACAATATATTTAATGTCTATTTCAATAATTTAAACCCCAATAATTTGAAATTTTATGTGAAATTTCATTTTTTTGGAATGTAGGGATGTTTTGAGCATAAAAGTGAAAATGCGATAATTCTGAAATTTTAACTGTTTTAATAGCTTTTTTATTTTGAGTATATCTTTTACAATTTTGATCCAAATAAAATTATTATTTTCTTAGGAAAATATATGTCATATGATAAATATTTTTAAACTATAACAGATCTTTAATCAAACATATAGAGGCCCAAATAAATCATTCTTTGTGGAATGTGTTTATGGACATCATGGTGGACCCCACATTAGTAATGCAGGCATAAATACCGATAGAGATGTAAAAATTAATTGATTTCACCTAGATATTAAATATAACTCATCAATGCATATCCAAGATAAACCTAAATAGAAAATTCATTCATTAATGAATTCATTGAATGATTCAAATAAAGGGAAAGATTAGAAAACATTTTGATAGAAGGTGTATTCAACAATTAAATCATAACTATCATACCACATTTCCAAATGATCTAAATTTTATAGGGTCAATAAAAAATAAATATATAAAAAAAATAACGAGAATATTTAATAATTATATTCATAAATTAAAGGGGAGAAAATTTAGAAAACTATTAGTGAAGAAACACTACAGGACAAGTCATGACATAATTTCACACCGTGAAACACAATTACACGTCATGTAACTAGATTACACAATGTGACTCTTTTCAATATGAATTTTTGGAGAATATTGAATTGAGATTAATGATGATAAAATATAGTGAAATTAAATGTCGTATATTCGATTTACACGTCATGACGACAGCGAGATACAGAAAAATAAATGCACGTGAATGAGTTTTTTGACAAATTTTCTTATAAATACACCCCTTGGCCACTGATTTTCAATATGGTTGGATCAAAGGAGGGTGATATACTGATGAATAAATGTTTTAAAAAAGGATTATTCCCTGAAGTAATTAATCCATGAATGGATAAACTCCAAGAGGTGGTGGGCAGTGAAGATCTAAAGACATTTCCCCTTTTGAGTTTGTGGTTTTTATTATAAACTCTTTTATTTTAAATTGTCCATAAAGTTAATTGCATGAATAAAAAAGGTCTCTTTCATCCCTGTTTTCATTTTATTCTATTTTTTTATATAATATTTATCATCTTATGACTATGAAATAGTTTTCTTGTTATTTAGACTTCTTTGGGCGGGGTTTCCCCATTAAGCACAACAAATTCAACTAGTTCCGATTGTTTAGAGGCCTTTGGGAAATTAGATCACATTAATAAGTGAATAAACACCCATATTTGAGGTCTTGATATGGTTTTTGGTCAATATAGGTTTCTAAAATTAGGTATTGAGTTATAAATTGTATAATTTAATTAGAATACATTTGTTGACAATGATAAAGAGAGTATCCAACGATTGAAGTTTGTCCACCACTGCCATCTTTAGTTTGTTTTCTTTAGTCCAGGTTTCTTATGATTTTTAATCAATGATGCTGATTTATTATTTAAATATAATTTTATTTAATTTAAAATATTTTAAATTAGTTTAAATCCCCATTAAAAATTCTCAAATCTAACAAAAACGAATTAATAATGTGACACTTTGATAACTTATCCTATAACAACCTTGTGAGAAAACCTCGTGGTCACCATTGTGCTATATTTTAAGAGAAAGTATTGAATAAGGTAAATCAATTGAAAACCCCAACATCAATTTGGATCCATTTTAGGAGAGGTTCCCTAAGTTATTTTTTTAATTTATTTTGACTTTCTAGGATTTTTAACCACTAATTTAGTGTTTAAAAAAACCAAAAAATGGATTTTCATAGTAGATACTCCTCTGATTGGCATGATTATCAACAAAATGAGGAGTCCAATCATAATAATTTTTTAAAATTTTACCTTCAAGAAAATTCTTTACAAATTCCAAAAAAAATTAATTAGAGATTCAAAAACAAACTTCCATGAAACAAGAATTAATAAAACAAATGAGAATTATATCAAACAAATTAAAATAATTGAAAAAAATAAAATCTCAAAAATATTCTCATGAAATAGAAAATTATATCCCACATAATTTTGATGCTGATGAACCTTTTTTTGGATGTGTTTCAAACTGATTTGGAATCTCCCTTTTCAAATTTAATGGAAGAAATTATCCCTAATTATCCAATTGATGTTAATTTTGGAAATAAAAACTCTTTGGAAAATAATTAGGATGAATTTTTTGAAAATGAAATTTCATGTGAAGCCCCATATTTTGAAATTAAAAATTCAGAACCATTGTGTGAATATTTTGATGAAGAGGAAAAGAATATTGATCTATTTATTTTTGAAGAGCATATGGAGGAAATAGAGCTACTGCCAACTTTAAATAAAACTTTGAATCCTAGATATATCTGGAACCTGAGAAGCCATAGAGAGATATCTAAAATTTTGATCCTATTTTTCATAATTATTTTGACAATAAATTATTAACCATTTCTACCTTTATAGATTTAGTTCCCATTTCTTATGAGTGGAATTATTTTTCATATGAAGATGATGTCAAGGTTAAGATATAAGAAAGCATGGTGTTTACAATAGATGAGTACAATGGTTCATATGATTATGGTGTAAATGAGCTGATATTCAAAGATGAAATCATTTTTCAAGATAGACCTGAAGATAAACCACATCCTCGAATTTAATTTCAATAACCAGTGAAGATTTTTTGTAAGGATAAAGCCATGGAAAGTGGATTTTACATTTTTCCCTCTTTTAGTTTATTATTAAAACAAAAAATATCTTTTAGGGAACCTAAATATATATTAATTTTGAATATTCTACAAGTTGTGTGAGATGAATAAGATTAGAGAAATTTAATTTTATTTGTTCAGGAGAAAGAAGCTGCACCCACCTTCAGATTGGGGATGATCAGCTAGAACTGCCTTACTAGGGGTAGTAAAATCTGAACACGCACTTGGTGTTTTATACCAAGTATCTTTTCCATTTTATTTTTTTATTTTTATTTCCTTACTTTAAATAATGTTTTGATTATTTTTTTATTTTCATATAGGTTTCCAAGTTGCATCATCTAAGAGGATAGCTCAAGGATGCCACCGCTCAATAAAAAACTGGTTGTCTCTTTCCATTACACTTGTTTTTTTCATGTCATATCTTCTTAAATTACAATTCTTATATAATATATACATAATAAATAAATTGTACAAAATAAGTGCGGGGCGAGGATCTTGCTGGGTATATTATGATATTTTATGTTTTCTTTTCAATTTATGTGTGTTTTATTTCAAATTTTGTGTTAATTTTTTTATGAGATTTAATGTAATATTCTTTTTGAAATGAAAATTTTTGTTGATGAAAAGAACAAACTTGATTCGTGGAACTGAACTTAAATGATTTATGAAATTTTCTTTGTTCGAGATTTATGTTGTATAAATTCATGAAAATGACATTTGATTTTGAATTCCATGCCATGAATTCTATCCAATACTAAAAACCATTTTACTATGAGGATTATGAACCAAATTTTCAACTTCTTCAAATTAATCACACTTATTTAGTGAACCAATGAATGATTTTTTTAAAGAGAGATTTCCATTTTCTTTACAAAACTTATGATATTTAAAGAAGTTGTGTTCAAAACGATTGAAGGATTTTGTTTGAAAGACCCCTATTTCTTGATAATCAATTTTTATTATGTCCTACCCTATACATTTGAACTCTGTGAGACCTTATTGGACATATAATTCCTGTTAGATATCCCGATTACAAGCCAGTTTTCCTTTCCGACCCTCTCTTGAAGTATATTTCATGATTTTAGTAAATATTAAGTGTGGGGGAGATAATTTTTGGTATGTTACATCATTTTGTTCTATTATGGGTGGAAATTAATACTCTTAATAGATTTTCATAAATATAGAAATAATTTTTGAAATATTTTCCTAACTTCAGCTTTCAAGGAAAAGGGAGTTGTGCCTTTTTGGAGCTCCCTAAGAAATAAAATTGTGCCTGTTTGGAGCTTTAAAAAAACCCTAATGTTTTGAAAAGAAAAGTGAGTGTCATTGATATTAAAATTTTTATTTTATGGTATACTCAGGATATAAATTATTATTTTTTTGAGATGATTTTATGCCATGAAGAAAGATGATAAGGACATACTTAAGTGAAAACTAGAATCATGCAATCTTTCTTCAATAAAGAGCCATGACATATCTTTTTGCCTTGGAATTTTTAACATTTGAAAACCCACAAAACTTCAAACCTCAGAAAAAATATTTCTAAGTCCTCATGATGGATAAAATTATTTGGCTCAATTTTTTGGATATTTATAAAATTTTCAAGCCTAAGGTGACCCTTGAAATGATTAGGATGAGAAAATATTTTCTCAAAATAAAAATCAAATGTTGAGAAAGAGAAAAAGTTAGGTTTTCATACTTGTTCATGGAGGATTGAATTAAATTGGAATGTAATGAATAAAAATAATAATTAATTTTCAATTGAAGCTATTTAAGTGGCATGATAAGTTTTCTTCTTTGATTATGAGATTGTGAATTTCTTTTACATGTTTGTAATTTTCATTGGTAATTTATCATGAGTTCTCACTTGTCCAGGATTCCAAGTTCTAAGTGTTGGGGAATTGATATATATAATATTTACAATATATTTCAGGTATATTTCAATGATTTAAACCCCACCAATTTTACATTTTATTCCAAATTTTGTTGTTTTCGTAATTTAGGGATGTTTTGAGCCTAAAAGTGAAAATTCCATAATCCTAGAATTTTAGTTGTTTTTAATAGCTTATGTATTTCGAATATATCTTTTAAAATTTTTATCCAAATTGAATGATTATTTTTTAAGAACATATAATTCCTGGGATAAATATTTTTCAACTAAACCAGATATTTTTTCGAACATCTAGAGGCCCAAATAAATTAGTCTTTGTGGAAATTTTTTCAAGAAAACATGGTGGACCCCACATCATTAATAGAGGCATAAATCTGGATAGAGATGTAAAAATTCATCTATTTAACATGGATATGAAAGATAAATCATCTATGCATATCCATGATAAATATCAAGGTAAAATTCATCCATTAATGAATTCATTGAATGAGTCAAACAAGGGAAAAAATTAGGAAATATTCGGGTTGAAAAAAGTATATTCAGTTTTTAAATCATAACTATCTCACCACATTTCCAAATGATCTGAAAATTTTAGGTTCAATAAATAGCTCAGATAAAAAAATATCTAGAATAGTAAAAAGGATATTCATCAATTATAGGTGATAAAATATGAAAAACGTTTTGGGAAGCAGAACTGCAGAACAAGTCATGAAATAATTTCATGTTGTGAAACATAATTACACATCGTGTAACTACATTAAACGACATGACTCTTTTCAATACGTGCTGTTGAAGAATATTTCACCGAGATTCATGATTCCAAAAAATTAAGAAATTACATGCTGTGTAACCTATTTATACATCGTGATGACAGTGAGATACAGAAAAATAAATGCCCACGATCAAGGTTTCTGATGAATTTTCCTATCAATATACCTCTTGGCCACAAATTTGAAATATGGTTGGATCAAAAGATGATTCTATTATGGTGAATACATGATTTAGAATAGGAACATTCTATTAATAAATCAATCCATGAAGGGATAAACTTCAAGAATTGGTGTGCAACGAATATCTTAATACATTTCCCGTTTTGATTTTGTGGTTTTTATTGTAAACTCTTTTCTTTTAACTTATATTGGAAGTTGGTTGCATGAATTAATGAGGTATACTCATACTTGTTTTAATTTTATTATATATTTTTCTAAAACCTTTATCATCTTATTATTTTAAAATAGTTTTCTTTCTGTTTAAACTTCTTTGGGAGAGGTCTCTCAATTAATCACAAAAACTTCAACTAATTCCGATTATTCGAAGGTCTTTGGGTAATCATATCACATTAATAAGTAGATAAACACCCATATTTGAGGTCTTGACATGGTTTTTGGTCAATATAGGTGTATAAAATGAGGTATTGAGTTATATATTGGATAATTTAATTGGAATATATTTTTTGACAATGATAAAGGGAGTGTCCGATGATCGAAGATTGTCTATTGCTTCCATATTTAGTTTGTTTTTAGTTCGATTTTCTTATGATTTTTAATCACTGACATATATTTATTATTGAAATATGATTTTGTTTAATTTAAAATAGTTTAAATCATTTAAAATCCCCATTACAAATCCCAAAATCTTACAAAAATAAATTCAGAAAGTGATAGTTTGAAAACATAACCTGCAACCTCCTTGTCAGACAACCCCATGGTCAACACTTTGCTACATTTTAGAGGGAAATATTGACCGAGGTAATATGAATAAAAACCCTAGAATCAGTTTTAAATCACTAAGAATTATCTAGTAGGCGTATCCAAGCGTGAGGTTCAAGTTAATGTTTCAACAAAAATATATAGGTCTCTTATAAGATATGTTGAGAGAAAGTAAGGACTAACACCTATGTCTATTAGTACTACATATAAAGTATAAAAGACACAAATTATACCTCAAATAATTCCTAGATCCCATGTTTCATAATCCTTGACCACATGCAGCTGTCCCCACCCTTGTCCTCCAGCTCCCTGAGCCTGGCATGGACCACTTGGGGGTGGTGGTGGTAACAAGTTGAAATGTCGACCACCTGCCGCTGCTCTCCCAGCTCCTCTACCATGTATTCTAACCTATAGATCTTTCTGCTCCTACCACTATCTCTACCTTGATGGTCCATCCACATTACCCCTATTATAAGTAAAAAAGGTTGGAAAATCTTGAGAGAGATGTCCCTTCTTTCACATGAATAACACTGCCTCTCTCTAGGCTGACTGGACCCACCATGTGAGCCTTTAACTATAGATCCTATATCTTGGGACCTCCTCCTGAAATGAATCCCACATCTAGGTCTATGGGACTAACATCGACTATCTTCTGCCAAGGTCTCTTCTCCTGCATACCCACTGCCAACTGTCACTGGCTGTATCTATTCATCTAAGAAGCTTTCATCCACAAAATCCTTCTCAAGTATCCTAACACATGTAGGATTTCATAGAGGGATAACATTAGCTCAAATGTATCTACGAAGACCTCACTCAAAGGTCCGAGCCCTGATGTACTGATCTTAAACCATATCCATTGAGTACATGGAAAGGTTGGTAAACCTGAATGAATAATCAACTACTATCATGCTACCCTGCTGTAGCTAAAGAAGTTCCTAGATACACACAAATCTCAGTGTAACTGGTGAGAAATCCTCTCTAAATAGGTTCTAAAACTCTCTCCATGAAAGATTCACCTCATCATGAGTCTGGATAGACAAACTACACCATCGTCCTACTGATCCATGTAGAAGGCTCACCGCTAGGACCTTCATATGATCTGCTGGTGTCTAGACTAGAAGGAAAACTCAAGTCACTGTCTCAAGCCAGTCCTTAGCCGCTTATGGGTCAGGATCTCCACAGAACCTAATGGGTATGTCTCACTGAAACTCATGAAGCACGCTCAGCCTGTGCACCTCATCTACTGGCACTACGGGTACCACATTCTTCTCTATAGGTGGCAGTATGGATAGTGCACCATCTGGAGGTAACATATGAGGAAATGGTCCCTATATTAAATCCTTTTCACTGAGGGGGTCATCCTCACGATCAAGTTGCTGAATCCTAGTTGATATACATTATAGAGACATCCTATAACAAAAAAGATATTCCATGGTCAATGAGTACATTTGGAGAACTGACTTAAGAAGGGCATGGAAACCACAATCCATTCCTATATTATAAATGTACTACTATTTTCCCTACAACCAACTTTCTCATATACTAAGTCATAAATAAAGTTAATAGGGTCCTGGTGTATGGATAAGTCATCCACCGCACCAACACTGGAGTCCCTATCCTAAAATTAGAACTCAAAAAAATTCACACGGTTTCCTTAAATCAATCTCAAAAACTCCCAGTCCTAATGTAGAACCGGCCACCTCTGATACCACTATGTCACGACCTGCCCCAAAGGGGCCCATGTCATAACTCCCCAAGCCCAAGTCCAATAGGACAGGGGATGGTTACTAGAACCGTGTAGGCATATCACTAACATGGGAGGTATTTCCTATGTACCTATATGTATGTACACATATCAAAGGCCACAAAATGATGAAATGTAAAAAACCCCTAGGTAAACAATTCATGCAAACCACTATATCCCACAAGCAGAGTATGACAAAAAGTAAAGTAAAGTAAAAAGGTCCATAATACAATACTACCACAAAGTGTATATAAAAACAAGTCCAAACTACATAAAAAGGTACTAGGACTATTTTATGTAGCCTTAGGAACACACCTCAGTCTTTGCACTCCCAAAAAGCACTATCTAGTCCCAGTCTGCCTAGGACTCCGTTAAAAGGCCGATCGTCTGCACAAGACACGACATGTGTGAGAAAATCCCATGTAGGGGTGAGTATATCAATACTTAGTAGGACACCCTGAAACAAAAAATCAATATTACAAAGGAAATATATAGTCATCTCCACATAGGTATATGTCTACAACACATATAACAAGAATATCCAGATATACTCAACCAAGACATACAGTCTAGAGGTAAGTCCCAACCACTATATGTAACATCATAGGTAATTATAGAATAATGATTTTTCATATTTATTAATATTTTGAATTAGATAGTAATTTTACCTTAAAGGGGATCTATGTTTGATAACATACCCAACATGAAACAATGAGTTTCCCTAAAATCTAACATTCCACACAAGATTGAGTTATACCAAAAAAATAATATATTGTAATATTATTCTTTTAAATGGTAGTTATCACCTATCCGTTATATTAGAGAGAATTAGTATACTAATTATATTATATTTAAATATATTTATTATTTTTTTTACTTTCTTATAATAAATTTTAGAGGCTTAAAATGAGAATAAATCCAATTTTAAGCATAAAATACTCTAATATTTTTAAAAGGTAGTTTTACCACCTTTTGATGGAGAAACCTTTTGAAATATAGTTTTTGTCACCATTATATGTTATATTTGAAAAAAATAAACTTCTTCTTTGGAAGTGGGATATCAAAATTTACTTTGTTTGATTTTTTGGTATTTTTATGATAAAATTAACATTTTAATTAATAGTGAAAAATACTGCATTTTAATTCAAAAAATTATTTTCTTATAATATATTTATATTGTTAGATTATCCTTTTACAAGTTTTTAAAGAATAATTAGATGCAATTATTATCAGTTAATCAAATTTAGTTAGTTGGATGCTTTTTTAAAATAAAATTAAATAGAAAAACTATGTGAACTTTTGAACGTTTTACTTAAAAAACCTATTTTCTCAATCCTTCAATGAGAATAGTATTAAACCTAATTTAACCAATTTTTTGAATTGAATTTTAAGAAAAATAAATATATGGTTATACTCATTATGAAAATTTTGGTTCAATAATATCAAAATAATTTTTGGTGTATAGTAACTTTGGTAATTTATTTACCACGGTTAAAGATAAATAAGGTAATTAAAGGTAAAATTAAGATTATAATATTATAAAATTGCCCTAATAGTTGTCCTAATATTATTGGATGAGTTATTATCAACCATGACCATCCTTGAGCTGAAATGTTGATCTTTGGAAGCCACTTGGGTGTGATTAGGACATTTATAACATTTAATTTAAAGTAAAGTATAATATGTCATAAATATGTCTCTCCTTACTATTTTTTTAATACAGGGTTATATAATTGATATCTTTGACTTTAAATAGTTATTATAAATATAAAATTTTTACCTATATCATGGTATGTTTTTATAAATTTTAGGAAATAAATAATTAAATTAAATAGTGACATAATGATGATGAAATAATTGATTTATTAAAGAAAGAATCAAATAAATTATATTAATAATATTAAAATAAATATAATTTGAAATATTTTATTCAATATAATAATTTTATGGATGAGTATGAAATTTTATTTTTGAGTTAATTATTTTTTTTCAAATTAATAAAGTTGTTTTGATTTTTTAAAAAAGTCATGTAATGAATAGTTTCAAAATTGACATAATTCATATTTTAAAATATAAAATATTTAATTAAATGATATAAAATTTCTAAAAATATAATATTCAATTTTTTTATATAACTATGAAAATATCATTAATGACTCATTCATTAGTCTTTTAGCATGATTTGGTAATTATTTTAACTCTCAAAGTGTAAATTACTTGATAAAACAATAAGAGTTAAAAAGGTTAAAACAAAATGATAAGGATTAAAAATTATTCAAAACTTTTCAAATTATCATTGGATTATTGTATTTAAACCTATAATCATACTATATTATAACTAAATCAACTTGGACCAATTTTTAATTTTAATTGAAATTATATTAATTTAATACTTTAAATAATTTCATGGGTGCCCCTCCCCTCTCCTATAAAAGGAACCCATTACTATCTATTAATCACAAATAAAAAACCATTTAGTTTATACAATATATGAAAAAACCTCTTTCTAGAATCCCTCCCAACATTTTTGAGGCCTTATATTAGGAAGAACACTCTTTTTAGAGGTGTTATAGTGTTATAAAAGGTGATCATCAGAAGGAATGGTAATGTTTTTATTTAAGTGTTTCTATTTTATTTCTTCATCCACTTACTTTAAATCTCATTTATCCCTAAGGAAATAATAACTAAAATATCATAAATATTCTTAGATATTATTATTTTAATCTCATAACCCAAATAAAACTCCAATTTCATCATATTAGAAATGAACATTTCGTTCGTGTGTGCGGAGGACAACCACCTCGCGAACTGATATAGTTCGTTTTTCATTACCAACTCTCAAAACTGGTCATAATGATGGAATTAATGTTTTTAAATTATTTTAATTAAATATTTATCATTATAATAGTATAATATATCAATTATGTTCTTACTTTCTATGCACATAAAAATAATAATGTCATTCGTGCGTGTGTGTGAACTATCACCTCCATGAAGCGATGCGAATCATTTTTATTCAACACATTAGTTGTATGATATATATAAGTATATTTAAATTATTATTATGATTTAAATTATATTATTATAATTATTTAAAGTTAATAATAATTACCTTATTTCCAAAATGATCAATGAAAAATATGAACGTTACTCATACGTATATATGACCTACCATCTATATAATTATAACGCTGTTCATTTTTAATACCATAAATAAATGGTTTTATTTAGAAGTATAATTTATGTATAAAAGTTATTTTATTATATTAATGTTATTATATATATTATGTACTTAATGAACACATGAAATATTGACATTATAACAAGTTCATTTTCAACTCAAGTACCGTATATCGACAAAACATCCGATATGAACTCAAATAATTATGTAATTTTTATACATGGTAATAATTTAAATAAAAGGAATAATAAACTTGAAAAATGTTTTAATCCAAGTATAAATTAACCTATATTTATTATTCAGTAAAATAAATATTGTATGTGACGATTTAGACTCAAGGTAAGAGATTTCGTCTCAATCTCCTTTCATTGAAACACTTCTTAATGATATGCACCTTTATTATTTAATAAATTGTATATAAATCCCATTTGAAATTATGTATGCATATTATATCTATAATTATATTAATTAATGTTTTGTAAAATGTTCTAATTTCATTCGGCTAATAATTTAAATGTTCAAAATGGTAAATGACTCTTTAACTAAAACATCTTTTTAAATGTTTTAAAGATTAATTATTCTAAATATTTCTCATTTATTTCCATGTTTTAAAAATGTTTTTAAGTAATTATTTATATGGACATGAATTTTTTAAAATATTAACTCCTTTAAAAATCTTAAATGTGGTATGAGACACTTCGATTCAAAAATAATATTTTTAAGTATTTTAATTGGGTTTTAAAAATGGATTGATTATTTCAATAACTTGGAATGTTTTTTAAATAAATTCCAGGAAAGGAATTTATCATTTTCATGTCACTATATTGTATTGTTTCTTACTTTAAATGTTTACCACTATATTTTAAATTATTTCCTTTTCATTTATGAGGGCACATCTTGTAAAGATGAAATATGATTTAAAAGAGGAAAATTTATTTTTTCCTCTATTATTGTTTCACGTGCTATGATTATGATATGGATCTTGGTAATTGCATATGTATACAGGTGGTCCCATGATAAAATCAGAGCGGGTGGGCCTGTGATAGATCTCTAATTAATTGGGTAATGTGATGGAGTTAAACAATAAAGTTTCTACGAAGATATTTAAGAAATATACTGTGATGAGTATTCCAAATTTAACCATGATGATTACTCCATATTTATATGTGAAAGCTATAATGTAACTATGATATGGATTACACAAGTTACCTTTGTGGTTTATGATTTCTACATTTTTTTTCACGAATATTATGCTTTCATGAGGTTTGTTAAATAGATTATGTTTTATGGGTGAAAAGTATGATTATGTGAATTTTTTGCATGAGTTTAAAGTATTCATGGATTAATAGTTTCATTACTTATTTTATATCCCTTATTGAGCCTTTTTTTCTCATTCCATGTTTTTGAAATGTTTTTCCACAAGTTATAATGATGGGTAATAGAAAGAAATTATTCAATATGAATGTTATAAAGACTTTCATCAAGAAAAATAAATCATGATTTATTTTAAAATGTTTTAGATTATGAAAAAATATATATCGAGTAGACTTGTCTAATTTGAAATATTTGAGTTGTTATATAATAGTTATGGCCTAATTATCTAAAACTCTAAACCTAAAAATATCCTTAATGTGAATTAAAATAAAATTATTAACTTAACTCAATATTATATAAATTTTAATGATGGGGAATTATAATTTATACCAATACAAGGAATTCATCTCAAAGATTCCATAAAACACTAATATGGGAGATCACACTCCTGAGTTCGATAACCTTGATGACGTCCATTTGAGAGGTACTGATCATCAGTTCTCACCATGAGAAATATATGATGATAGATCTAAAGAGATATATGATACAAAAGACGATGATCATAGCCTAGGCCACAGGGTGATACCAAAAACTCAATCTAGATTAACAAGTTATGTAGAGAATCGATGCCCATATAGTGTTGGTTATGTTGATACCAAGAACTCCACCTAGGGCATGAATAAATGAATGGAGAATCATAATCAATGACTCTAAATGGATTCCAAAAACTCTATTCAAGAATTGATGTTATAGGGATCACAGTTCTATGAGTAAGAAACAATTCATATCAACATTTAAGGGAAAAAAGAAGAAGATGCACCTTAATGAAACTTTCCCAAGATATGGAGGTCAAGTGGCTCAAGACATGTAATAAGGGGTACACAACATGTAGTAGGGTCACATGATGTATTCCTTGACCTTAGGTAATTCCTTTGTAAAATGACCCATGTCATTCCAACCATGTCATGAAGAAAAGGGTTACAAGGATTATAGAAGGTATTTCATGCCATGTCCTTGAATACAGGGTCCGCCTGTGTACTCTGTTCATGTTCCAATTCACAATATCATCCTGCATGTCTCTTACCATGTACTAGTACAGAGGGTAGCCCATTTACTTAGTCCAATGTCATGTGGGGTAGTATAAACCATGTAGGCAACCTGTGTACTCCACCTCATGTTCATGTACTTCCCATGTATATGCTAAGTCATTCAAATAGGGATTACACGTCATGTTGTTAGGGACTACACATTGTGTGTATCATGTTTTCAAAAAACTCATCTTCTTCCTCCCACTCATTCCATCAATAAATCATATCGCGTTACGGTGATCCGTACACCTCAAAACTCTAGATCCAAGATCATCCAGTCATCATAAAGACAAATTGATAGGATTCAGGCCTTAAATCAGATCAGAAAACGCAATCATAGGCATTCATTGTTATCACCAAAGAATGTATCTTCAGAATCCACCATTGCTCGATACCCCATCACACCCACCACCGCACCTCCTTCAAGTAGTCCTGATGCCAGATCTATGGTTTTATATCATTTCACCAAGAATCAAAGACATAATGATTAATTGTTCACAAAGGTTTCAAAGACAGGGAAGAACAAAGAACCCGTAACAAAGAATGCAAGAATCAAGGAAGAAAAGCACAAAAAATCAAGAGGGATGAAACTCAATTGATGTTCATGTTGATCTTGGTTCATCACCAATAGAATTATAATTAATACAATAAAATTCTCAAGAATTAACTCCTAATAAATCCCAAAAATAACCCATCCCACAAATATGATCAATACATGGGATAATCTATTCATGGATTAGTTTGAGTTCTTCATAGGATTTCAAGAATGGGAAAGAAAATCAAAATAACACATTCTACCTGGATTCAAATCACTTGCTAATAAAGAAAGGTCTCCTCATTGTTTTTATTGGAAAGATCCATCAAGATTAGCATTTGTCAATCACTAATTCGAAATTATATCATCACCTACTCGATAGAATTCTCCATATCTCTCTCTCTAGGGTCACCAAAGTATTATAAGGTTGTGAGACTAACCTTGGGTCTCTTAAAAAGCATTTATTTCAAGATAAAACTATCACTTAATCCCTGTATCAACGAAATAAAATAAAATAAAATAAATTTTTCTTAATTTATTTTATTCATTTATGCGCTCATGAAAACTTTCCACAACCGACCCACTCTGACCAATGTTAGGCCATTCATAGGGTAAATCCATTGTTATAAACTCAATGGTGCCTTTATATTTCTGACATGGGCACCCATTTATATGTTATTTTACTTTTTTAGGAAAATCACATGTGAGTTCTATTTAATATTTTAATATTTTTCAAACATTTTTTTGGGAACAACGAGCCTCTGAATTGCATGCCGTCTCAAAATCTGGTCTCAAAATCAATCCATATAATATTTAAAAATAATACATAGAAAATCTGAGTCATTACAATTTGTAATGTTTGGAATTTTAATTAGTTTCATTAATGATTATTGTAACAGTGTTCATTAATGAAATAATATTTTGTTGGTTTCTATATGTTTATAATACTATATAGTATATTACAACACAGGTTTATTCCAAGTGAAAATTTTTACTAAAAACACTAGGTTTTTACATCCTTTCCCCCTTTAGAAATTTCATCCCCAAAATTTCAACTCATATTCTCAGTTGAAAATTGGTGAGAGTACTTTTTTTTTCATTGTTTACTCTAGTTCCCATGTTTCCTCTTCATAATTGTAGTTCCTCCATAACACTTTAACATGATGAGTTGCCTCATTGTGTAGAACTTTTTCTCTATGATCCAATATCTCCCCCGAATGTCTTCCATATGATATTTCATTCTCCTATTGTACCACCTATGGGTTTAGTACATGTGAGGGGTTAGGTATGTACTTCCTTAGGAGTGATACATGGAACACATCATGAACTTGATCCATAATTCATTGATGTGTAAGCTGACATGCCACTTCTCTTATGTGATCAAAGATCTCGAAGGGGCCAATGTAACTTCAGCTAATCTTCTCTTTCTTTCCAAACTGCACGAGTCTCTTCCATGGTGATATTCGAAGGAACCCTTTGTCTCCAACATAAAAATCCAAGCCTCTTTGATAGTTTTCAGCATAGTTATTTTTATAAACCTAAGAATATTTTATATGTTTTTGTATGGATTGAAAATTCTCAATCATCTCTTATGCAAGGTCATGTCCAAGTAGCTTTCTTTCTCCAACTTCGTCCCAACATTTTGGAGTTCTACATCGCATCCCATACATATCTTTATATGAATCCATTTGAATACTCAAGTGGAATCTATTGTTATATGAGAACTCAACCAATGGGAGATGGTGATCCCATAATCATTTGAATTCCATTTATCAAGATCTTAGTATTTCCTCAAGCATCTAAATAGTCCTTTTAGACTACCCATCAATTTAGGTGTGATATGTCTTGCTGAAATTCAATTTAGTACTCAAGGCATATTGAATAGTTCTCTAGAATTTATAGGTTTCACCTTAGAACATGATTAGAGATGATTGAAATTGGTACCCCATGTAGCCTCACCAATTCCTTCACATATATCTTGTAAAGTTGTTGAAGAGATAAATCTTTGTGAATAGTGATAAAGTGGGAAGTCTTGGTGAGTCAATCCACCACAACCCTTATCACATTGTTTCCTTTGGATGTTTTCAGGATACTAGTGACAAATTCCATAGTGAAATTATCCCATTTCCACATGGTTATAGAAAATGGTTGAATCATCCATTTGTAATTCTATCACTATGATTTAACTTGCTGACATATCAAACACCTTGATATGTACTCAGCTATCTACTTCTTCATGTTGTCCCATCATAAATTTTCTCAAAGACCGCAATACATCTTGGTACTTCCAGGATGGATGAAGAAAGACGATCTATGTGCATTATAAAATATATATTTCTTTATCTTAGGTGATGTAGGTTCAAAAATCCTTATTATAAACCAAATCATTCCATCATCATAGATATGGAACTCTTGTAGATTCACTTCCTCTACTATATTCACCTTATTTTGTAACTCCTAATCATCCCTTTGTGCCACATTGATCTTATATTGGATGGATGGTTGGGAAATCATTTAGGAAAGGTAGGATATATTCCATACTATTGTGATTTCTAGATCTATCTTTTGAATTTCCATGATGATAGGGTATTTTTAAATCCACATCATGGATAGAGTAGCATGTTCTTTTCTTTTAAGAGCATCAACTAACTTTTTCGCCTTTACCAAATGGTATTGAATTTGGAAATAATAGTCCTTGATTAGATCTAACCATATTATTTGAAGTATTTTGAGCTCCTTCTATGTGAATATATTCTTTAGAATCTTATGATCAATATATATATATATATATTACACTTATCACCATATAGATAGTTATGCCAAATCTTTAGAGTAAAGATTATAACAGATAACTTCAGATCATGCATCAAGTATTTTTGCTCATGGATTCTCAACTATCATGAGGCTTAGACTATCAATTTACCATTATTCATGAGTACACAATCCAAGATTTTATTTTAAGCATAATTATATATCACAAAACCTTATCAAATTTTTGGTAGTGTGAGTACAGGTGTAATGAATGGCCTCTTGTTGAGATCCTTTAAGATTTCCTCACATTATTACTTCCATAAATACTTTAACCTGTTTAGTGTTAACTTCATTAACGAGCTAGAATATCATGATAAATTTCTCACAAAACGTCAATAGTACTCAGCCAATCCATGAATACTATGGATTTCCACGACACTAGTGGGTTTTGTCCAATCTTCAATTACCTTTTTCTTTAAAGGGTCTACAGAAATTCCCCCACTTGTGATCATGCGCCCTGAGAATTCGAATCGCTGTATAAAAAATCCACAATTGATGAACTTAGAATACATTTTCTACTTCCTTAATGTCTCTAGAACAATCCTTAGATTCTATTCATGTTACTAATTTATCTTGGAGTAAATGATAATAGCATCGATAAAAACTACTACAAATTTGTCAAGGTATCTTTTAAGACTCTATTCATCAAATCCATGAAGATTACAGTGGAATTAGTAAGTCTGAAGAGCATTACTATGAACTCATAGTGATCATACCTTGTACAGAAAGCAGTCTTATGAATATATTCCTTATTCACATTCATTTGATGATATATAGAATTAAGATCCACCTTTGAGAATTATTGAGATCCTCATAGTTGATTGAAAAAGTCATCTATCCTTGGAATAGGATACTTGTTATTTATGGTGATCTTATTTATCTCTCTGTATTCGATACATAACCTCATTGATCCATCCTTCTTGAAAAAGAGAACTAGTGCACCCCAAGGCAATGGACTAGGGCATATGAATCCTTTTTTCTTAATGCTCTTGAAACTGCTTAGTTAACTCCTCTAGTTCTACTGGGGTCATCCATTAAGGTAATTTTAATATAGGAGTAGTTCCAGGTATGAGATCTATTGATAAATCTATTTCATGATATAGGGGAAGTTTTTGTGACTGTATGAGAAATAAATCAGTGCATTCCCTAACAATGGTAATTTTCTCTTGGTTGATACCTACCTTGGACTCAACCATTTGAATAAGGTATTCTTCTTTCTCAGGGAATCAGCACCCACACTGTTGATAGATTTTCCAAAGGTGTTCATGATCTTCCTTTGATTTTGTAGAGGATAGTTGGATGGTTTAGAATATGAAATGATATTTCCTTTTCCCAAAAGTTGATGTGCGATATATATAACAACATCCAATCCATGAATAGTATAGTGTTGAATTCCACTAAGGGAAGAATTATGAGATTCACTAAAAGAATATTTCCACATATTATAATAGGAGAAGATTAGAACACTTGGGTTGCAATGATTGAACCACTAGGTGATTTTATAGACATTTGTACAGCAAGGTATTAGGACATAGATTCAATAGTTATAGAAAAATTGAAGGATATAAAGGAATGAGTAGAACCATAATAAAATAAATCTTTTTCAATTCTGAAGTGAATAAGAAGTTTTCATTGTATGAATTCATATTCTTACTCCACTTCAGAAGTAGTTATGGAATAACCATTCCATTTATACTTTGGATTTGGTGGATGATGATTATTATTACCCTCAAAGTCTCTAGGTTTAGTGAAATATCTTGCATAGTTCTTTTTCTCCCTAAAGTTAAAGCATTAAATTATAGGTGGTTCATTAGAAGGTTCCCTCTTTTCCTTCATCATGTGGTTTAGATTATTTATGTCTCTTCAAAATTCATGAGCTTGATGACCTTCTTCCCTGCACATGAATAATTTCCTTATCCCTTTGAGAAAATTCCCATGATGCTTCTTCCCATATTTTTAACATGTGGGTAGTTGCATCCTCTTTCCGAATTTTTCATTTGACCTACCAAATTGAAAATCCATTATTTTCTTATTATATCCATAACCATGAGACCATTATCAAAACTCTATCTCTACTTTGAGATCACATTAAACCACTTTTTCATAACTCCCAAAGTCTCAGATTTCTAGATCCTCTTGAAGGTGTGATTTTAAACCACTAAAGAATCTATATATTTTTCTATAATTGTTGATACCAAAACCCGTGGAATATCTTTCAATACTTTTGAATTTTTACATATAAGTCACGAAAAATTAGCCTTCATTTTTCTTTAGCTCTATGAATTCTCTCTCTATCCTTGTTTGAAGATTCGAGGGAAATACTTGGTAATAAATATTTTCTTAATGTAATCCCCCTCCATATCTTATATTGCATCCTATGGCTTGGTGTTATTTACCAATTCCCACAACTTATGTATCCAAATGATAAACCAAAACAATAACCTACTCCTTCTCAAAAAAATGGATCACAAAAAAGATCTTCTCCATTGAGTTAACCCACTATTCTGCAACAAGTAGATCAAAAGTGTAACTAAACATCGGTGGTCGTTGTTGCATAAAGGACCCCATAGCTAGTTGATACTTATTGGGTGAAGGTGGATGTTACACATGACCCATGTTATTATTCATAATCTGATATAGATGGGCAAGAATCACCATAAAGTTTTTAACTCCACCTCCCATGGAATTGGCGATGTGGTTTGTGCAATCGTTGCATTGTCCCTCACATGTGTTCTTCATCTGGTTTCTACTGGTTCTCACCATTTTCTAAAATAAAAAATGTTTGAAAAAAAATTAAGTCAAAAAATAATGAATAATTTATTATTTTATGTAATTAACACTAAATGAATATCTTATGGGATCCCAATATTTATATTTTTTATAAAACAAGGTTTCATGGATGTTTATATATACTTAGTATTATCCTAAGAGTTTTCACTAATGTTATCAAATCATAATTCCCAAATTAACTAAACCATGTACTGATACCAACTATAGAGACACTACTTTTTATTATATGAATATTACATCAATTTAAATATAGGCAACATAATAGCATTACAAATCCAGTATAAAACAATTTAGTGTATTGAAAAAATTAGGCTCGTATATAACATTTGTATAATAAAAAATAAACATTTTTTAATTTTTTCTTCTCTAGATTCTTAGTGGCCCTCACTTGTTCCTTAGTATATGCAATCACCTGAGGATATAAATCAATGAAAGGGGTGAGATAAAATCCCAATAAGAGAATAAATAAGGACATTAATCAATATAACATGGGTGAGAATAATAATTATCATAAAATCATAAGAATAGGATCATCATCAACAACATGACAAAAAAAAAATGTGATAAAGTCAAGTAATGTGGCAATGAATAAAAATGAAACACCATGTTATAGTGGTAAAAACCCAATATAGTTTTGAGAAAATCTAGCATAATGTTCACGCATAACATCTGTTCATAATCATAACATCATCAGTGTGAAAAAATGTATCATAATTTTCATGCATATTTCACATTATCTCATGAGATACATCACATTACCCAACACATTGGAGCACTATATAATTATTGGCACACTAATCACATCATAACATTTATATAATCATGCATTCCACATATATTGTATATCAATCAAAGTCATGAAGTAAACCCATGGAAGATAATGGGTTTTATAAGGATTTCATAAAGAATAAATTAATGAATAAAATTTTTAGTTCCCAAATGAATAAGGGAAATAATTCATGAAAAAAATACATCATTGATCTTTAGTGCACAAGAATTATTTAAATAGGAATAAAATACAATGTTTTAGAAATTAAAGTCAATTTGGAAACTAAGGTTTTTCTTATATTTTTTTTGACATGGTGGTAAAATGAATATCCCATAAGGAAAAGGGAAAGGATATTTGTAAAAAATGTTATGAAGATTCATAATATGGAAGACATAAAAATCCAAAAAAAGGAATTGGGTTCAAGAATCCCTTTACCTTAATTTTTCCTTAATTTCATCACTTCTACACCTACTAAATAATAAACTTATGTTTATTAAAACACTAATATAGAAGTGAATTATAGTAATTTATAAAAATATTTATCATTTATAATCACTTTATTATATTTATTAATTTCCACTGATGAAAATGATGCAGTTTGATATCATGTTTTCTTTAAATTTTCCATTTTTGCTTCAATTTCACTATTTTTAGATATAATTATTAAATAAGTTCCATAAGATTAAAATAAATATATTTATAAATTTATATATAATAAATAATTTATTTTAACCATTTATATTTTTGGTGATATGAAAAAAAATTATAAACATCATTGTTTGCGGTTAACCAACAGTTATAGGGAATGTTATCCAAATATGAAGAAAAAGAGGTATAAAACACAAATATTCTAAAAATATAAATTTGAAATAATGTTAAAAATATTAATATAACTATAAAATTATGAATAATTAAATATTAAAATATATTATTTTTAAGGAATTGTAGAATATATAGAGAGGAGAAAAAAACAGGCGAAGAGTTGAAAAACATACTCTTTCTTCGATGTAGCTTCTCTTGTACGACACTATAAATCATTTGATTTTTGGAGTTATATTACTCCTAAACATGACTATGGATTCTAAGAAGATTAAGATGGAATATCTGGTCAAATATTTATTTTTTAATTTGTGGGAGAAGTACTTTCCAAGAAGAGGGAGAGGGGTTATTTATACTTGAGGGGAGGGTTATTTTTAGAATAGAATATTGAATAAAATAATATATCAAAGGTAAAACTTGTAATAGTATTTTTTTGATGATATAAATTATATATTAATATAATAAAATGAGTTTAATAATTTAAAACCCCCTTATAATTATAATTCATTAATTTATTAAATAAAAAAGTGGAAAGAAATAAAAAGTGATATTTTAAAGAATCACTTTTGACTTTAGCTTTTGGAATTTTAGTTATAGGTTTTTAAATTTATTTTATTGAATTTTAATGAATAATTTATAAAATTAATTATTACATGGAATAAAATAAAGTTCTATAAAGAATTATTTCATTATTACATCATGAATGATGTAATTTGAGATACACCAGTTATGTTTTTAAACTGTATTTTTACTATTCACCTAAAAATTGAAGTATTTTAGAAAATTAACAAAAAATAACCCTTGGATAATTTAAAAATTAATATTAAAAAAATAAAATTAATTTTAAAAAATTGAATTTCTAAAATAGGTAATTTTAATTTTTAATATTAAAATTACGACTTTTATAAAATACTTTAAAATACAGTTTATTAAAATGTGCTTATATTTTCATTGAGTTTTTTAATCATGATATTTATTTTTTATGAAATATAGAATTTATATTTACTTAAATTAATCATGATAAATATTATTTATATCATAATTTATTATTTTTAGGTGAAATTACAATTCCAACAGTCAGGTTACTATACTTATAGTCAAAATAATATTCCAGCAGTCACATTACCTCCTATAAATACCTATAAATTCATTCATTAATTATTCAAATCAATTAATCATAAGGTTCTATATTTCTATTTTATATAATGTTTCTTGGTTTAAAAATATTTTCCTTCTTTTCTATAGTGTTTGTAGTGGGGGCGATGATTCTAATAGATTGGGGAGATCCAAATTCTCTCATTTTATATTTTATATTTTATATTTATGTCTTGTTTTAACATTTGTAATTTTAATCATTTTAAGTATTGATTAATGAAACAATGTTCCTTAATGAAATATTTTTTTGTTGGTTCATATATATGTATAATACTATATAGTATATTATAACACACATTTATTCCAAGCAACAAATTTTCCTAAAAACACTAGTCTTTTACAATATAACACCTTGATAACTTATGATATATTTATTTTAAATAATTAAATCTCTTAAAAATATCATTTTACAGTCAACAATGAATTTATCTTATGTTACACATAATACCGAGTTTAGTTTACGTTACACACAACACCGAGTTCAAACGAAATGTGACATATTATTAAAATATTATTATTTAATATAATAGTTGTTTCCTAGATATTGTAATAATGGGTATGATTATGATCAATATTTTTTTTGAAATTATAGTTATCTATTTATTATAAATAAAATAAGAATAATTTAAATGAAAAAGAAATGTTTTTTTTGAAAAACTGTATTTTTCTAAAGGAACGTTTAGTGACTCTATGAACACATAATTTAAAATTAATTTTCAGCACTTTTATTATTTTTTAACAAAATAAACATAATTTTTTAAATCATCATATCAAAATTATATTAGGGTGTTTTTTTGTTATTTTCTTGAAATGTTTTTTTGATGAATAGTGAAATATTGATTTTTAATTAAAAATTTTCATTTTAGTTAAATAATATATAATTTAAAATTAAAATTAGATTTTTTTGTAATGTCTCAGATTTTTTTCCATGTATTATTTTAATATTATATGGGAATTTATTCAAGACCAGGCTCTGAGACGACGTGTAGTTCCGAGGCCCGGTGAACCCGGAACAAATGTTTAAATTTAATTTAATAATTAAAGTACGCGCATATGTGGTTTACCTAAAAAAGTGGAATAACTCCCAAATGGGTGCTCAAATCAAAAATATGATGGCACCGTTGCGTTCAGAGCAGTGAGTTTACCCTAGAAGAGAGCTAACATCGGCCGGCGCTGGTCAGTGGTGAAATCTGTTTTTTTGGACGCAACCGTAATAAAATATTTAATTAAAATATTTTATTTAAATATTTGTTGCAGTGAAATATCTATTTTCCTTTTTAAAAAGAGATTTCACAGGGAGGGCCAGGGTTATAATTTCCTCTAACTCTGATTTTCTCTGGAGAGCTCTGGAGAAGACATCCCGACGCGACGACGACATCCTTGACGATTTTCACCGGTGATGACAACGCGACAACCGAATCATCGCCAACGAATGCCGCAGAATCAAGGTAGGATGTTTAAATTGTGATTTCTTCCCCGTTCTTGATTTCTACGATGAACGCAGGCTAATCCAAGAACAGATTAGTCCGCAGATCGATCGTTCTTGCGGGATGGGATTTTGCGGGGATTCTAGGAGATTAAATCCATGTTGATCTTTGTTGTTGATCTTTTTCTGCTCCATTTAATCCTATTAACGGGAGTGGATCAATGCTATGACAAATGATGGTGGAATATCGTTCCTCAAACTTGTTTCATTGGATTTATCCCCTTTCTCTCCTTCGCGTTCTTCGCGTTCTTCGCGGGGCAATGAACAACGGATCATTGCACATCCGTTCTGTGACACAACAATCCGAGATTGAAGATCCAACCCCGGAACGATGTCATGGAGGTGCGACGACGATTTCGGCAGGCGATTCGGTGTAGATCGAGAGTTATGGGTTTTTGGGCATTTTTCTTCGGATGGATCATTCGAGGTTTATGATCCATTTTAAAGGCCAGAAACACCTATCACGGTGCTTGTATGATGGGCCAAACCAAAACCTGGAGTATCGGGATGAATAGATGAGGGATCGCAGATCTGTAGGATCGGCCGAAGTGCGAGGGAGAATACGGCGTTCTGGAAATTTCCCGGCTACACGCCGTGTAGTATGGGATACACATCATGTGTTCATCGACGATTTTACCTGGCGTGTACTTTGGGAGTACACGGACACGGGTAGGGTACACGGCCAAGGACACGCCGTGTATACCCCTCCCCGGCCAGACCCGGCCAGATACATGGGATACCCCGTGTAATGGTACACGGGAAGGCAACACGGACACGGGCAGGGTACATGGCGAAGGACATGCTGTGTATACCACTCCCAAGCCAGACCCGGCCAGATACATGGGATACCCCGTGTACTGGTACACAAGCAGGCGACACGGACACGGGCAGAGATCATGTACAGGCACATGGCCAGCGTACACGGAGTGAGCCCCAGATTCTCAGACACGACATGTGATTCTTCTACACGCCATGTAGATTCTTTCTATCCGACAATCCTAATGACACGGGTCGTTTACATGGGAAGTACCTGGAGTCAGGAACACGGTGTGTACTTTTCTATACACCGTGTAGTTGAATTTTACACAGCCTGAACGGATGACACAGGCCATTACACGGGCAGTACCTAGGGTCAAGGAACACGACGTGTAACCATACTACACGCCATGTAATAATTTATTCAAGGCTTGAGCTACTTTCCTTCTATGACTTGGACTAGTTTTCTTAGGGTTCGTACCCTTGGTCTTTTCTCGGAAGGTTCTGGTATCATTTCCCTTATATAGGAGTATGATCCCTTCAGCAGTACTTCCTGAATAGAGTTGTTTTAATCCCCTCTATGAGGCTTAGATCCAGATCCTCTATTCATTCCTGGAACCCTAGGTAGAGTTCTTGGTATCGACGTGACCAACTTTACCCGGGCACCGATCCTCTGCTTAGCGGATTAGCTCAGACTGAGTTGTCATAATCACCCCATGACTTGGCTGTGATCCTCATCCGAGCATCATGTTCTCATAGTACTTGTGGAGTGTGTTCTCCCAGAATGAGTACTCCGAGTCTCTCTCTTCAGACCTAGGAGTGTGTTTCCTTGTTTCATGATTAGTGGAATATTTGAGCTGGATCCTTGTGGTGGTATCGCGATGGTCATTTGTGTATGAGTATATATGGATATTCTTGTTATATGTTCTGTAGACATATACTATGTGGAGATGACTGCATCTTTCCTTTGTGGTATTTTCCCATATTTTATTTCCTTTTTGGTTTTGGGGTGTCCTACTGGGTATTGTTATACTCACCCCTGCACGGGCTTTGCCCGCACATGTCGTGCCTTGTGCAGATGAGCGAGTCTTTGACAGGATTCTAGGTGGACTAGGACCGGACGGTGCTTAGTGAGATCAAGCGGGCTGAGGTGTGTTCCTACAGATACAGATTGCAGTCCCAGTACCTTTTCTTACAGGTTGGACTTTGTTACAGACTTTCTTTTGGTGGGCTTATACTTTTGGCCCAGGGTTTTACTCTTGCTGTACTTTACTTTCCTGTCATACTCTGTTCGTTGAGATTTTTAGTGTATGCATGCATTTACATTTTTATTAGTTTTTACTTTTTTTTAGCTTTATTGGATTGGAGATGTGTGTGCGTGTGTACAGGTTTATAGACAATGGATCCCATGTTAGTAACATGCCTACTCGGTGCTAGTTACCAGCCTCTGGCCTATTGGAGGCGGGCTTGGGGAGTTGCAGCTCGGACCCCACTGGGACGGGTCATGACAAAGTGGTATTAGAGGTGGTCGGTTCTACCTTAGGACCGAGAGTCTGTGAGTTGGTTTGGGGAAACAGTGTTAAGCATTTCTAGTTCTGATTTCAGGTTAGGGATCCTAGTGTTGGTGCAGGCGGCCGACGTATCCATACACCAAGACTCTGACAACTTACTTTTCGACTTAGAGCATAAGAACACTAGTTTTAGGGGAAAATAATTGAACATGCATCATATAGGAATGGGTGGTGGTTTCCATGTCCTTATTGATTTAGCTCTCCAGATATACTCATTGACTTAGGCACATCTTGTTTCCTTACAGGATGCCTCTGCGACGCATACCCGCTAGGATCCAGCAGCTCGATCACGAGGATGACCTTCTCAGTGATGAAGCTTTGATTCAGGGACCAGATCCCCTTGTTTTACCTTTAGGTGGTGTGCCAGTTATCCCGCCACCTGTGGAGAAGTGTTTAGTGCCTACTATACCAGTGGAGGAGGAGCGCAGGCTGAGCGCACTCCACGAGTTTCAGAGACAGAGACCCTCAGGATTCGAGGTGATCCTGACCCTCAGGTAGCAGAGGACGGGCTTGAGGCGGTGTCCAGAGTCTTCTGTTTGGTCAGGACACCAGCAGACCAGATGTTGATCCTAGTAGTGAGCCTTCTGCAGGGCTCGGCAGGGCGATGGTGGAGTTTGGTTATCCAGACCCACGACGAGGCGACACTTGCATAGTAAGAGTTTGAGATTCTCTTCAGGGAGGAGTTTTCACCGGTTACCCTGAGAGCAGTGCGCATACAAGAGCTTCTTCATCTCTAGCAGGGAGCCATGAAGGTGGCTGACTATTCATCTAGGTTTACCAACCTCTCGCGGTACTCAATGGATATGGTCAGAGATCAGTACTTTAGATCTCGGACTTTCGAGCGGGGATTGCGCAGTGATATCCGAGCTAGCATCATCCCTATGAGAATTCCCACTTATGCTGGAGTGCTCGAGCGGGCTTTGGTGGTCAAGATCTTCTTGGCAGAGAAGAGACAACCGGCAGTTGTCAGTAGTGGGAGAGCTGGAGCAGAGACCTCGGCAGCAGGGAGCCAACTTCAGTGACCTAGGCATGGGAGACGTTTCCAGAAGAGATCCCAGGATAGGGGATATTCTATATAGGGTTCGTAGGGCACATCCAGCCAGCCTCGAGAGAGGCGATGCTACTCATGTGATGGCATGGGAAATCTCGCTCGAGATTGTCTGACCCGCTATACTACTGACACGGGATCAGTGGATGGACAACCAAGGTAGAGGCAACGTGTGGAGTAGACAGATCCACGAGGTGGCGGACGTGGTAGAGGACATGGAAGAGCAGCTGGAGGTGGTCGACATTTTTACCCTTTACCACCACCACCCCCAAAAGGTCCACCCTAGGCTCAGAGAGCTGGTGGACAGAGGCAGGGACACCTGCAGGTGGAAGAGGCTTATGACCTAGGTACTCCCGGAATGATTATAGGTACTATCTATGTCTTTTCTACTTTGGCTGCCATACAGATAGACACAGGTTCTAGTCATTCCTTTCTGAATTCTTATCTTGTTCAAGATCTTGAGATTCCAGTTGAGCCATTTACTCGACCCTTACACTTAGAAACACCTACTGGAGAAGATTCAGAGATCACACACCTCTGTAGACAGTGTGACCTAACTCTTGGAGGCGAGAGTTTCAGTTGGAACATCTTGGTGGTAGCATCGAGGCCTTACGATGTCATTCTTGGTATGGATTGGATATCCACAGTTCATGCCTAGATTGACTGTTTTAGGCGAAGGGTGTGGTGTGTCCATAGTGATGGAATGAGGTTCTCTTTTGTCGGTGAAAGAGAGACCCAGGCAGCGCAAGATGGATTCGTGCATAGGAGGGCACAACCAATTTCACATCAGTTGGCTAGCCTAGACCTTGGCACAGTAGATGTTATGATTTTTCAGTTTCTAGTAGTAGTGGCTAAGTATGAGGACGTCTTTCCGGAGGATGTCCCCGGGCTACCTCCCTGTTGGGAGATAGATTTCTGCATTGAGTTGCAACCCGGGACAACACCGATATCAGCATCAGCATATCGGATGGCTCCTATAGAGCTTTGTGAGTTGAGATTGCAGTTAGAAGACTTGTAGAAGAAGGGCTTTGTGAGACCCAGCGTTTCACCCTGGGTGGCCCCAGTGCTATTATCCATGAAGGTAGACGGGAGCTTGAGGCTATGTGTGGATTACCGGCGCTTAAATCAGGTGACCGTGAAGAACCGGTACCCACTACCAAGGATCGATGACCTCTTTGACCTGTTGAGAGGGGCACGGTGGTTCTCAAAGGTTGATATAGGATCAGGATATCACCAGTTGCGAGTACGGGATGAGGATATACCAAAGACAGCCTTCAGATGCCGTTATGGTCACTATGAGTACTTGGTGATGCCCTTCGGCGTGACGAACGCCCTGGAAGTGTTCATGGGACTTATGAACCAGATATTTCAGCCATATCTAGACCGGTTTGTAGTGGTCTTCATTGACGATATCCTTGTGTACTCTGCGTCCGAGGAGGAGCACGCGAGACACCTAAGGATGGTTCTGGACACACTCTGAAAGCACCAGTTGTATGATAAAATCTCTAAGTGTCAGTTCCGGATACATGAGGTCCACTTTTTGGGACACATTATCTCAGAAGATGGTGTAGCAGTGGACCCATCGAAGGTGGAGGTAGTGCTAGCATGGGAGCCACCCCGGAGCGTGACTGAAGTGCGGAGTTTACTTGGGTTGGTATGCTACTATCGGAGATTCATCCTTGATTTCTCCAGAATTGCAACACCCATGACAGCTTTGACCCAAAAAGGGCAGCCTTTTGTGTGGACTGAGAGATTCCAGTAGGCTTTCCAGTAGTTGAGGAAGAGTTTGACGAGCGCCCCGATCTTGAGATTACCGAAGGAGGGTGTTGAGTACATAGTGTTCTGCGACGCATTAGGAACTGAGCTTGGTTGTGTCCTGATGTAGAGGCAAGTAGTGATTGCCTACAGATCACGTTAGTTGAGGCCACACAAGAAGAACTACGCAACCCATGATCTTGAGTTGGCAATGGTAGTCTTCACATTGAAGATGTGGTGGCACTACCTGATGGGTGAGCGGTTTACTATCTACTCTGATCACAAGAGTCTCAGATATATCTTTTCTCAGAAGGATCTGAATTTGAGACAGAGGCGATGGCTTGAGTTCCTCCAGGATTACGACTTTGAGATTGTTTACACACCTAGGAAGGGGAATGTAGTGGTAGATGCTCTCAACAATAAATTCAGTTCACAGTTGCTGGATGAGGCGACGAGGCAGTTGGCCTCTTTACAATTATCCTTCACGGATAGAGATGAGGGGGATTACCTTCAGTCGATGGTTGTTACCCCTCCACTCCTACAGAGAGTCAGGGAAGCACAACACAAGGATGCTAGCTATGAGACTCTACGTGCCCAGATATCCACAGGTGTTGCACCTGATGTATATTCAGAAGGTGGGGAGCACGTTGTTCTTTTTAGAGGACCTACAGTAATACCAGTGATATTGCAGGAGGGGGTTCTAAGGGAGTTCCATAAATCCACTTTGGCGGTGCATCCAGGCATGGAAAAGATGTATCAGGACCTCCGACATCAGTTCTGGTGGCTACGAATGAAAAAGTGGGTGGCAGAGTTTGTTTCCCGGTGCCTTACTTGCCAGCAAGTAAAGGCTGAGCACCAGGTGCCAGCAGGCTTGACTCAGCCCCTTGAGGTGCCAGAGTGGAAGTGGGATGGAATATCCATGGACTTCGTGATGGGTTTACCACGTACGTCCAGGGGTCATGATTCCATCTAGGTGATCATTGATCGACTCACTATGTCGGACCACTTCCAAGCCATACGGAAGCAGAGTTCAGTAGAGAGATTGGGACGCCTCTATGTGCAGGAGATAGTTCGACTTCATGGAGTGACATCCACGATTGTCTCATATCGTGATGCTCGTTTCACATCCCTATTGTGGAAGGGATTGCAGGAAGCTTTTGGGACTCAGTTACAGTTGAGCACAGTGTTCCATCCTCAGACTGATGGTCAGACAGAGCGGGCCATCCAGGTCCTGGAGGATATGCTTCGCGCTTTCATACTTGACTTCAGTCGTAGCTGGGAGGATCACCTAACAGTGGTGGAATTTTCTTACAACAATATTTATCATTCCACTATTGGTATGGCACCATTCGAGGCTCTGTATGGGTGACCTTGCAGGTCACTGCTTTGCTGGAATGACCCAGGAGAGTTAACATTTATGGGCCCAGAGATGGTGAGAGATACTACAGAAAAGGTGCAGGTCATCCAGGACTGGATGAAGACTGTACAGAGTCGGCAAATGTCTTGTTCCAATAGGAGGTGGAGGCCCTTGGAGTTCGAGAAAGGAGACCATGTGTTCCTTCGTGTCTCACATCAACAGGCATTGTGGAGATTTGGCCGAGGCGGCAAGCTATCTACAAGGTTCGTTGGACCTTTTCAGATTCTGAGTAGAGTTGGCGAGGTGTCATATCGCTTGAATATACCACCTCAGAAGGACCAGGTACACAACGTCTTCCATGTGTCGCAGCTGCAGACGTACGTGCATGATCCATCACACGTTATCAACTGGGGTGAGATGGACATCGATGATTGAGCGACCTTTGTTGAGTACCCAGTGGATATCAAGGATCAACAGGAGAATATCCTTTGTGGGCGATCTATTCCCTTAGTGCGTGTCCGGTGGCAGCACGAGAATCTCTAGGAGAGCATGTGGGAGTGGGAGGCTCAGATTCGTGTGCAGTACCCACATATTTTTGAGTAGTCTTTTTTTTGAATTTTTAGGGATGTAAATGCCCTAAGGTGGGTGTGATGTAATGTCACAGATTTTTTTCCCATTTATTATTTTAATATTATATGGAAATTTATTTGAGATCAGGCTCTGAGATGGCGTGCAGTTCCGAGGCCCGATGAGCCCAGAACAAATGTTTAAATTCAATTTAATAATTAAATTACATGCGCATGTAGTTTTTCTGAAAAAGTGGAATAACTTCCGAATGGGTGCTTGGATCAAAAATCTGATGGCACCGTTGCATTCAGAGCAGCGGGTTTACCCTAGAAGAAACCTAACATTGGCCGGCGCAGGTCGATGGTGAAATCTGGTTTTTTGGATGCAACCGTAATAAAATATTTAATTAAAATATTTTATTTAAATCTTTATTGCAGCTAAATATCTCTTTTCCTTTTTAAAAAGAGATTTTACAGGGAGGGTCAGGGTTATAATTTCCTCTAACTCTGATTTTATCTAGAGAGCTCTGGAGAAGACCTCCCGACACAGCGACAACATCCTTGACGATTTTCACCGGCGACGACAACGCAGAAACCAGCTCATCACCAACAAACGCCGCAGAATCCAGGTAGGATGTTTAAATTGTGATTTCTTCCCCGTTCTTTATTTCTACGATGAACACGGGCTAATCCACAAATAGATTAGTCCGCAGATCGATCGTTCTTGCGGGATGGGATTTTGCGGGGATTCTGGGAGATTAAATCCATGTTAATCTTTGTTGTTGATCTTTTTGTGCTCTGTTTAATCCTATTAATGGGTGCAGATCAATGCCATGTTGAACGACGATGGAGGTTCGTTCCTTAAACTTGTTTCATTAGATTTCTCCCCTTTCTCTCCTTCATGTTCTTCATGTTCTTCATGGGGCGATGTACAATGGATCATTGCGCATCCGTTCTACGACGCAACTATCCGATATTGAAGATCCAACCCCGGAGCGATGTCATGAAGGTGCGATGACGGGTTCGGCAGGCGATTCGGTATAGATCTAGAGTTATGGGTTTTCGGGCGTTTTTCTTTGGATGGATCATTCGAGGTTTATGATCCATTTTAAAGGTTGGAAACACCCGTCGCGGTGCTCGTATGACGAGACAAACCAAACTATGGAGTATCGGGATGAAAGGATGAGGGATCGCGGATCCGGAGGATCGGCTGAAGCGCGAGGAATTTTACGACGTTCTGGAAATTTCCCAACTACACACCGTGTAGTATGGGCTACACAGCGTGTGTTCATTGGCGGTTTTACCTGGCGTGTACTTCAGGAGTACATGGACAGGAGCAGGGTACACAGCCAAGGACATGCCATGTATACCCCTCCCTAGCTAGACCCGGCTAGATACATGGGATACCCCATGTACTGGTACACATGAAGGCGACACAGACACGGGCATGGTACATGGCCAAGGACACTCTGTGTATACCCCTCCGCGGCCAGACCTGGCCAGATACACGGGATACCCCGTGTATCGATACACGGGCAGGCAACACGGACATGGTCAGAGACCGTGTACGGGCACATGGCCAGCGTACACGGAGCGAGCCCCAGATGCTCGGACAGGATGTGTGATTCTTATACATGCCGTGTAGTTTCTTCCTATCCGACAAGCCGAATGAGACGGGACATTTACACGGGCAGTACCCTGAGTCAGGAACACGATGTGTACTTTTCTACACACCGTGTAGTTGAATTTTACACAGCCTAAACGGATGACACAAGCCATTACACGGGCAGTACGCAGGGTCAAGGAACACAAAGTGTAACCATACCACACACTGTGTAATAATTTCTTCAAGTCTTGAGCTAATTTTCTTCTATGACTTAGAGTAGTTTTCTTAGGGTTCGTACCCTTGGTATTTTCCCTGAAGGTTCTGGTATAATTTCCCTTATATAGGAGTATGATCCCTTCACCAGGACTTCCTGAATAGAGTTGTTGGAATCCCCTCTGTGAGACTTAGAGCCAGATCCTCTATTCATTCCTAGAACCCTAGGTAGAGTTCTTGGTATTGACGTGACCAACTTTACTGGGGTTCCGATCCTCTACTTAGTGGATTATCTCAGACTGAGTTATAGGAATCACCCCATGACTTGGCCGTGATCCTCATCTGGGCATCATGATCTCAATGTACTTTTGGAGTGTGTTCTCCCGTAACGAGTACTTCGTGTCTATCTCTTCAGACCTAGGAGTGTGTTCTCCTTGTTGCATGCTTAGTGGAATCTTCGAGCTGGATCCTTGTGGCGGTATCGCGATGGTCGTTTGGGTATGAGTATATCTGGATATTTTTGTTATATGTTCTGTAGACATATACTGTGTGAAGATGACTGTATCTTTCCTTTGTGTTATTTTCCCTTGTTGTATCTCCTTTGTAGTTTTGGGGTGTCCTACTGGGTATTGTTATACTCACCCCTGCACGGGCTTTGCCCGAACGTGTCATGTCTTGTGCATACGAGCGAGTCTTTGACAGGATTCTAGGTGGACCAGGACCGGAGGGTGATCAATGAGATCAAGAGGGCTGAGGTGTGTTCCTACGGCTACAGATTACATTCCCAGTACCTTTCCTTACAGGTTGGACTTTGTTACAGACTTTCTTTTGGTGGGCTTGTACTTTTGGCCCAGGGTTTTAAACTTACTGTACTTTACTTTCATATCGTACTCTGTTGGTTGAGATTTTTAGTGTATGCATGCATTTCCATTTTTAGTAGTTTTTACTTTTTTTTATCTTTGTGGGCTTGGAGATGTGTGTGTGTGTGTACAGGTTTATAGGCAATGCCTCCCATGTTAGTAACATGCCTACTCGGTGCTAGTCACCAGCCCCTGGCCTATTGGAGGTGGGCTTGGGGAGTTGCGGCTCAGGCCCCACTGGGACGGGTCGTGACATTTTTAAACTAAAATTAGTTCAAATATATGTAAATTAATTCAAATCAGGCCATTGGAATCAATTTCATATTTAATTTTAATATAAAAACTTTGTAAAATTTTGAACATTTTTTATTTGAAAAACAATTTTCTCATCATACAGTTGAGGTGGTTCATGAGTGGTAAACCCTATAATAATATATCCAAATGACCAATTTTTAAATTATATCATAAAATTCTTAGGGGATGAATGATGTGGGTTGTGATGAAGGCATGAAGAGGGAGGCAGTGACGCATACATGATGCAGGAAAGGAATGACACAGGCATGATGTAGGCCTAGTGATGCAGGTAGAATGATGCAGGCATGAAGATGAACTGAGATTTCAGGTTATGTTAATGGGAAACATCACCTTTGTCATATGATATATTTAATGGATCTCCCTATACCCAGATATAAAGAGCTATTTTCTTTAGTATTAAAATGAGGCTTCAACCCCAATTTGTAACTTTCTCACCGCATTGGTGGAATTAATTTTAAATTAATGTTTTCAAATTATGTAAATGAAATTTTGAAAAATGGATTCCATATTTTTAATAATAATAAATTATATTATATAATAAATTTAACTAAATTTTTGACCAAAATGAATTGTGAAAACAATAAAAATTAATTACTACAGTTACGGTAAACATGGATTTATTGGGAATTAAACTAAAAATATAAATGTTAAATTAATATAAAAACTTGTATAAATTATATTTTCTTGCCATATTGCGACCTTAAAACTTATGGTATTGTTAATGAACCATAATTGGATCCTGTGACATTAAAAAACATGGGTGAAATTCATTCTTTTCAAAAATTAAAAGCATACCACTCAAATCACTTATAAATAGACACCCCATGTCCTCTCTTATTCACACATTCACACTCTTTTGGTTTGGATAATACCTACCCAAATAACTTCCAAAATTCTATCATCTCATACTAGAAGCCTTATTTTGGGTAGAAATCTAACATAGGAAGTAATTGGTGCAAACCTAAAGAAGATACATGAAGAAGAGTTAATGTTCTTCAACGAGTGTTTTTATTTTATTTCTTCCTCCACTTCCCTCAATTCATATTAAACCATGATGATATAATAACCTAAATAAATTTCATATAATGATATTTTTTTATAATAAATTAATTACCTAAAACTATCCACTTCAACAAAATGGGTTACAAAAATCATCGTTTGTGTGTACAATAGACTATCACCTCATGAACTGATGGCGTTCGTTTTTCCTTTACCACATCAAAATATTGGGTATGATGATTGATATAAAGTATATAAATAATATATATTACATAATTATACATTATAATTCAATATATCATATATACCTTTTTATATTCCATTACATAGTAGATACGATAAAGTCACTCATATCTACGGTGGACCATCGCCGCATGAAGCGACGTGATTCATCTTTCACTAACGCTTTACATGAAAGGCAATAAGGAAAATGTTTATTGGTTATATATGATATACATGAAATAATTATTATATTTATGAAATATTTTTTTATTATAAAAAGATAAAATATATCATCTTATTTCTTACCTTTTCACTCAATAAAAGATGTTAACGTTGTTCATATACGTGTGGAATATCGCCTTCATGAAACGATGTTACTCTTTTTTACTCATTGAACCATATGGGTGATATATATAAATATATTTAAATAAATAATATGGTATATATGGCATTATTATAATTTTTTAAATATAATATATTACTTACCTTCTTTTCATAATGATCATTGGAAAATGAAAATTTTACTAATACGTACGTACGACCTACCGTCTCCATGTTCACAACGTATTTCATTTATCAAAACCATATTACATGATTGGTTTTAGAAGTGTAATTTATGTATAAATAATATAATTAATTCATTATTATTACTCTTGAGATGATTAAAATATGTAATCTGTGCAAGATCTGTATTTTTAATGACAAAACCTACATGAGAAAATAAGACAATTAACACCCAAAATAATAAAAATAATGAAAGATTATTAATGAATAGATGATAAGATGTTATAAAAGGATAATATATTATATTATTAATATTAATATGTTTCATTTTTATGTAAATATAATTTTTAAAACCACTATATAGGAGGTTAAAGAATGTTCAATCAAAAGGAAATGTGAGGTAAGGGATTTCTAGTGTCTCTTTTATTTCTGGGAGGCGTATGCCATATTCACAACATGATTATTTTTTATAGTGTATTTACTGACTGTTTGATATTTTATATCATGAATATTATTTTTTAATTATATTTAAAGTTGAATTTTATGTTATTATTTATCTGGGCTTATGATTCAAAATATTACCAAAGCAATAAGGGATTTCTAGTCTCTCTTTTATTTCCAAGATACATATTCCATATTCACCAGTTATTTATTTTGTGTGGTGTATGTATTAAATTTTTTACATGTTATATAATAAATATTCTTATTTAAATTATTTTTAATGTTTTATTTTATGTTATTCTTTATTGGGTCTTATGATTCAAAATATTACCAAAGCAGTAATATATTTTGTCTCAATTTACATTCTATTGAGTTTTATTTGTTATTATGCACCAATTAACTTTTATGTGGTAAATATAATTCCAATTTTACATGTAATATTATGATTCCTTAATAATTCATTATATTTTAAGTTTCAATTTGAATTATTTTATACAAGGGTATTCAACTTGAAAATTAAAAAAATGGTAAAAGTCATTATACTGTCTCACTTTATTTTATGATTGTTAACTTTATCTTGAAATAATCACTTTCTAATGATAATTTTACATTTTTCATTACATTTACATTATATATATATTATTTTATAATAGATATGATTATTTTCTAAACCATATACTAATTTTACCAAAAAATTTTACTTTAAAAGTTATTTTTTTAACCTGGGAAATATTTATAATTATATATCCTTCACACAATATGGATACTTGATGATAAGACACATTTATTTGAATTAAATATTTTATTTGATATATAAGGAATGATTCAGAAATGCAAGAAATGGGTGAGCCATGGTTATTGATATCTTCTCTATGCATTAGTAGTCTCACGAGATGAATCCATTGGCCAAATAAGATGAGTTTTTACCTAGTATTTTTAATCTATCTTGAGGATGGATCTTGATGGTAAAACTATCATGGGCCTAGGAAACATGAAGTATGATAATTTAGAATTTACTTCATTAAAAATTAAATTATTATTTTTATCTATGATATTTTCTCTATGATATTATATATGAATGAATTTCATTCTCAGTTTGTTTTTTAAATGACCCATGTTTTTGGTTATTTACCTTTACATATTAATTATTCCTTATCTAAAAAGGATGGTCAAGTTATTTAAGTGATATTTGTTTTTAGTTATTTACCATTCCATATTTATTATACTTCATTTTTTATGACATATTCCACTCTACTTAACCCTTACTAAGCATTTGAGATCACCCTTTTTTGTCTCCTTTCCCTAGGAATCCATGAAGTGTACTAAGAATGATATTGAGGGATATGCTAGAGGGAATAATGTTATTCCCAAATAAAGAAATTATTTTTTAATTTTATTTTTCAAATGTAATATGGGAATTATGTATGCATCTATTTTACCCAGACTACTAAACTATTTGTTCGTTTAGGATGTGATTCCTTATATCGTATGCCAATGTAATAAAGTAGACATCATCTCTGAGCTACTGGGGTCGGGGTCGCTATAGTTGGTATCAAAGAAATTTTAATCGAAACCATAGTAACTAGATTTTGGAAAGCCTAAATTAGGGATCATAAAACTATGATATAATTTGAGAATAATTATAGAAGAACATCCTAAAGTTTTTGTAAGGTAGAGATTATGTGATTTTTCCCTGTAATACATCCCTGTTTGGATACAACAAGTGGATGTGGTTCTGGAATATAGGTACCTAAGTGTAATAACTCAAAAAATAGCATATTGGGATTGACTTGATCAACACAAGTTTACAACAACAATCCTTACTATGCACCTAGTTTGAAACTCATTGGGGATATGCTTAGGATAATTCATATGTTCATTATAAATCATTATAAAGAATTTAAAAATAGAGATATCATTAATTGTAACATTTAAGATAATGGTATGTCATGCACATATCTACAATAATTCAGATAATAAGAGTCATATTACTTGGGTAGTTATGGTAGTATTATGATTCAAAGAACCAATATAAAATTTTCCTCCCATATTATTCATTGATGTTGATGTAGCCTAAGAATTGGGAGATCGGTGGGGTCATCAGTTTCCCTAGAATGTTTTTTACTCTATTGGATTCCTTGGATTTCTCTAAATTAATTCCTTCCTATAATTCTTGTATTAGGAATAAAATGAAGGAATAAAATAAAAATAGATACAAGAGTCGGGGAAATATTCCTCAAGAAACATACATGATCGGAGCCACACCCTCCATCTTCTAATTCTTATCCAGATTCGACTTTTTACTCAAATATATAGATTTTTGTTAAATAAATAATATTTTTGGGACTTTTTTCTATGATGATACCTCTAATAATTAGGGAATATTTTCTTTTATTTTCTTATTCTTATTTCTTCACAAATTCCCAGATGATAATTATTTCCATGTGACAGGTTCCTTCTATTTCATTTTTTATACTTCTGTATTTTCACCTGTTAGTGATGATGTGTACCACCATTATAGTAAAATTATTATTTTAATGTAAAACCATTTAAATGTACAAAAATTTTGGTAGCAATAATCCCAATAAATCACACCCAATTAAATTCATCACATATTACCCATTATATATATTTAAATATATATATTTATTGAAATATTTTGAAATAGAATTATATTAAAGGATTAGTTTATGTTAAATTTTTGGTATACCATTAATTATTTTAATAATTGAATTTCCCATTAACCATAACATTTTAGAAGGTAAATACCTAAGACTTTTTCTAATATTCTGGATCAATATTAAACTAGTATCTATCATCTTCTCATTAATCAGAGTCACTTCAGTTTTTCTTGAAGGAATTAATTTTTAAAATTATTCATTTAATGTTAAGGGCTATAGTGATGTAATAGTCCCTATTTAAAATCCAAGATATACTAATCTAGGTACTGTTTTCACTATATAATATAAAAAATATGATTAATTATGAAATAGTGTGGGGAATCCAAATTTAATATGAATACGATGCAAGAAAAGTAATAAACACAGAGATATAACATGATTCAATTCATTGTGGGCCTATGTGCACAGCGAAAACACCACTAAAATAGGTATATTACTAAAGAAAGAAAGAATACCGATTACAAGACATAAAAATAGTAAAGGTACTAGAGAAACTATTTATGGATCATATTTATCTAGACTGGATAGAAGTCACTATTAGAGATTAGAATAAATAAAGCACTAAAAAAAATCCTTTAATAGCATAAAAAAAGAATTTTTGTCCTAAAAACCCTTAAAAAGGCCCCCTATATCAGTGCTGAAAAAGATATGATAAAGGGGGTCCTTTATGAGTGCTAAAAAAGCACTGATAACAGTAGGCCTTTATCAGCGCTAACTTAGCTTCAATAAAGACCACACTGCTGCATTGTGATGTTGATATTACTGCACACTACAATAACAAATATGAAAAATGAAGGTAGAAACAACAACAAAAAAAGGATATGGAAAATTAATAATTTAATTGAAATAAAATTTACATCACGAATACAATAAAATTCTATATTATATACATTTAAAACTTTTTTTTTTCACAATTACATTAACAAGTACAATTTATTACAAACATTCAAAAACATTAATGGTTTCTTTGTGTTTGGCACTTGACCCCCTCTAAAAAAGCCCAATCATGGAATCTTGTCACTGAAAATACTAAACCAACTTGAGAAAAATAATTTATCTATATAATAAAACAATTTTTTATTACTAATAATATAAAAAAATAAATTAAACATAAATTTGAAACAATAAATTAATAAAATATAAATTTTAAATTGAAAAGAGATAATTTTTGTCATATTAGGAACACCATATATTGAATTTAGGCAAGGATGATTCCTATAAGTCAAAAATGACTTGTGGATAGTTTTCAAATATTATAAACAATAATAATAATACATTTTCTTGATTTTGAGTATGTCAGTTATCTTATTTACTAAAATATCAATTTTAAATAAAAAGACACACTTGGAGTTATACTAATCACACCATGCATCAGATTGAGGTGAAGCTAATTATTATATATCAAAAATGACTTATGGATCTTTTTCTTAAATTATAAAAATAACTTGAATGTGTTTTCTTAGTTTTGAGTATTTTACTTGGTTTTTCTATTAAAATGACATTGTAAACTGAAAAAACACACTTTGAGTCATATCGGTCACATCATCTGTCTTTTTGATGTGAGACTAATTACTACACATCAAAAATGACTTATAAAATTTTTCCTAAATTATCAAGACAATATGAGAACGTTTTTTTTGGGTTTTAGTGAGTAACACATATTTTTAACTGAAACACCAATTTTAAACTAATACCAGAAACTTTAAGTTATACCGGGAACAACATGTATTGGATTAAGGTGTTTTGAATTCATAAACAAAAAAAATGACTTATGGATAATTTTACTAAAATATAAAAACAATATGAATCAAATTTATTTATCCTCTGACGGCTTTTCTGGTATGAATAAAATTTATCAGTTTTGAGTATGTTAGTTTTATTTTTTAATAAACTATCATTTTTAAATAAAAATACACACTTAGAGTCATACCGGCTACACCATGCATCAGATTGAGGTGAGGCCGATTCCTATATGTAAAAATTGACTTATGGATCATTTTACAAAAGTATAAAAACAATATGAATGTATTTTATTAGTTTTGAGTATGTCACTTTTCTTTTTTCACTAAAAAAGATATTATAAACTGAAAATATTCATTTTGATTGATATCGATCAGATATTGTGTCAATAATACATGAGAATGATTCATACACATAAAAAATGACTCATGAATCATTTTAATAATATATCAAAATAATACAAGTGTGTTTTATTTATTTTTAGTGAGTGACGCATGTTATGAACTAAAATGTTAATTTTAGACTTATAATAGACATTTTGAGTCATACCAAGAACAATATGTTTTTGGATTGAGTTGAGGGTGATTCATGAAAATCACAAATGACTTATGGATTATTTTAATAAAGTATCAAAACAATTATAATGTGTCTTCTTTTTTTAGTATGTATTTTTTAATTTTTATTAAAATGTAAATTTTGAATAAAAAGACCCTCTTAAAGTTATTCCGGTCACACCGTGAGTCATATTGATGTGAGGATTATTCCTATAAATCATAAATTACTGATGGATTATTTTTATAATGTATGAAAACAATTAGAATGTTTTTGATCAGCTTTTGAGTATGACACTTGTCTTTTTTATTAAAGTTTCATTCAAACTAAAAATAGGTACTTTGAGCCATACTGGTCACATCATGTGTTATTTTTAAAAGATACTAATTCCTACACATCAAAAATGACTTATGGATAATTTTCAAAATTTATCAAGATAATATGAGTGAGTTTTCTCATTTTTTAGTGAGTAACATTTGTTTTGAACTTAAATGTCAATTTTATACTAATAAAAGAAACTTTGAGTCATACTAGGAACACTGTGTATTGGATTGAGGTAAGAATGATTCCAACCAATCAAAAAATGACTTATTGATCATTTTAATAAATTATAAAAATAATAAAACTGATTTTTCTTAGTTTTGAGTATATCAGTTTACTTTTTTACTAAAATGTTGATTTTAAATAAAAAGACACACTTAAAGTCATATAAATCGCACCATGCATCAGATTGAGGTGAGGATAATTCCTATATGTCACAAATTATTTAAGTATTTTTTTCATGAAGTATCAAAAAATATGAATTCTTTTTCTTAGTTTTGATTATGTCACTTCTCTTTTTTACTAAAATGCATTTTAAACTAAAAACTCACACTTTGAGTCATACTGGTCACATCATATATTGGTTTGATATTAGATTGATTTCTACAGATCAAAAATGAATTATGAATCTTTTTTACTAATTTATAGAGACATTAAAATCATGTTTTCTAGGATTTTAGTGAGTGATAAATGTTTTGAACTAAAATGTCAATTTTATACTGATAATAGACACTTTGAGTAATACCGGGCATATAGTGTATGAGATTGCGGTGAAGATGATTCATACACATCAAAAATTAATTATGGATAATTTTCCTAAAGTATAAATAAAATACAAAATTGGTTTCTTAGTTTTGAGTATGTTAGTTTTATTTTTTACTAAAATGTAAATTTTAAATAAAAAGAGTCACTTGGAGTCATACTGGTCACACCATGTGTCATATTGATGTGCTATTGAAACCTAAATGTCAAAAAATAATTATAGTTATTTTTCTTAAAGTATAAAAACAATAAAAATGCATTTTATCTATTTTTGTGTATATCACTTATTATTTTTACTGAAATGCCATTTTAAACTGAAAACACACAATTTGTATTATACCAGTATCATCGTGTGTTAGTTTTATGTTAGATTATTTCCTACACATAAAAAAAATTATGAATCATTTTTATAAAGTATCAATACAACACAAGATCATTTTATTAGTTCCTAGTGAGTAACACACATGTTGAACTAAAATGTCAGTTTTTGACTCATAACGGACAATTTTAGTAATACCTAGAACACCATGAATCGGATAGAGGTGAGAATTATTCCATCATGTAAAAAATTACTTATGGATCATTTTACTATAGTATCAAAAAAATTGAATGTTTTTTCATGGTTTTTAGTATATCCATTATCTTTTATACAAAAAAATATAATTTTAATAAAAAGACACACTTGGATTCATACCGATCACACCATGTGTTAGATTTAGGTGAAGATGATTCCTATACATCACAACAAAAATATGGATTGTTTTCCTAGTGTTTAAGAACAATCTGAATAAATTTTCTCAGTTTTGTTTTGTTCAATTGTATGTTTTACTAAAATGTCATTGTAAACAAAAAACACACACTTTGAGTCATACTGGTCACATTATGTGTCATTTTGACATGATAATAATTTCTATAAATCAAAAATACCTTATTAAATGTTTTCCTAAAGTTTCAAAACAATACAAGAATTATTTCTTAGGTTTTAGTGAGTGAAACATGTTTTTCACTAAAATGCCAATTTTAGACTAATAACATACACTTTTAGTCATACTGAGCATACAATGTATCAGATTGAGGTGAAAATGATTCCTACACAATAAAAATTACTTAGTATTATTTTTATAATGTTTCAAAATAATCTAAATGCGTTTGTTCAGTTTTGAGTAGGTCAATTGTTTTTTTACTAAAATGTTATTTTATAAAAAAAATACACACTTAGAGTCATATCAATCACACAGTGTGACAGATTGTTGTGGGGATGATTCCTACATATAAAAAATGATATATGGATCATTTCACTAAAGTTTCAAAACAATATGAATGTGTTTTAATAGTTTTGAGTATATGATATGTGTTTTGAACTAAAATATAAATTCTAAACTAAAAACATACACTTTATGTCACACCAAGAACACTACGTATTGGATTGAGGTGTATATGATTCCTAAACTACTCAATAAAATGTTCAAGATAGATATTTTCGGAAGTCATACTTTGTATTCAACTATTGAAAATCCCTTGGTAGATTCATCCTTACGACTCACTTCACGTTTCAGGCAGCATGGGGTTTCCTCTTCCATCGAAAAGGAACATGTTATCTCTTTTCTAGTTTATGGAAGATAAATAAAAAGAAAAATATGAGTTCACAAAATATCTATAAAAAAACTAAATAAGTGTTAGATAAAAATGATAAGGAAATTAACATAAAAATTATAGATAAAATTATGAAAAAATTAACTAAATAATTAGTAGGAATTCACCTTTTCATGATGTCTTCATACATTATCGACCCATTTACCTATTTATACTATCTCAGTTGCAGCCTCTAAGTCCAATCTCTCATGAGCATGAGAAAATTAAAACAAACCACCCATCCTGAGAAAAATAATCCACTTGTATAAGAAAAAATTATTATGTTAGTAATACTATAAATAAATAGATTAAACATAAATATGAAATAATAAATAATAATATGTCAATTTTAAACTAAAACCACACAATTTGAGTTATACCGGGAACACTTAGTATTGTATTTAGGTGTGTATTATTCCTATATATCACAAATGACTTATGTATCATTTTCATAAAGTATCATAATATTTTGAATTCATTTTCTTGGTTTTGAGTATGTCACTTTTCTTTTTTACTAAAATTTCAATGTTAAATAAAATGAAACACTTAGAGTCATACAAAGAAGACTGTGTGTTAGATTTAAGTGAATATGATTACTAAATGTTAAAAATAAACTATGGAACAATATCACAAAGTATCAAAGATATCTTAATGCTTTTTATTAGTTTTGATTATGTCACTTGCCTTTTTATTAAATGTCATTTTATACTGAAAACATACACTTTGAGTTATACTAGTCACATCATGTGTCATTTTGAAGTGATATTGATTCCAAAAAATAAAAAATAAATAATTAATCATTTTTCTAAAGTATCAAGACAATACAAGTTAATTTACTTAGTTTTTAGTGAGTGATACATGTTTTGAACTAAGATATCAATTTTAAACTGATAAAATACACTTTGAGTCATAACGAACACACCATATATCAGATTGAGGTGATAATTATTTATAAAAGTCACAAATGACTTATGAATCATTGTAATAAAGTATCCAAATAATCTAAATGTGTTTACTTTGTTTTGAGTATGTGGCATGCGTTTTGAACTAAAATGACAATTTTAAACTAAAAACATAAACTTCAAGTCATACTGGAAAAAACATGATGATAAAATAAACTAAGTAGTTGGAAGTCACCTCTTCATAAGGCATGTAAATTGTTTTCCACCAAGCATACTTCTAATTCATTTTAAAAAATATATTTTTCCACATTAAAATATGATGACCTTCGACAATCCTAGAAGTAATATAAATATAAAAATAGAGAAAGGATTAATAAATATTTTAAATTAAATTTTAATTATATTAAAAAATTCATCTTCGGGGATTCTAGTTTGTCAATGGTATACAATATCTTTAAACAAAAATTAGACATAAAAACAAAAATAATTTCTATTGGTTTATTTTGGATAGTGCATAAACATTGATAAAAATTATTAATTTTTTGGTATATGTTTTGATAGTTAAATAATATTATATATACCCTAATAATTATCCACTTTTATAAGTTCATAGGATTCTTGTTCTCATGGATTTTCCTCATTCCATGAGTTTTATAATATTTAAACACCGCCCTATCATAATATAATTTTCATTAAAACATAATATAAAATTTATAACTTGAAGTTTAGTTGTAAAATGTTGCATGTAGTGTTTTACAAATTAATAATCGACATCACATGTGAATGGTTTTTTGGGTATCTATACATTGAATCTAGAAAATAAATATATGGAGTATCCACAATGAATGTAATGAGTACCCAATGTTTCCTAGAAAAGAAGGAATAATTAATAAAATGAATAAAAATATATTTAATATGATTAAATTATATTGTTTTACCCCTGCATCATGGGTGTTAAGAAGATTATGTAATATGTAAGTTTTATTTAAATTATTATGTCCACTTTGTCCATTATTACTTCACATTATGCTAATTCCAATGAGAATTATTTTGTAGAAGCGATGTGAGGACTAATGAGTCCAAATTTCTATTCATAGGGATTTACCTTCAAATAGTGTTAATATATACACCTGAAAAAATTATAAATAGTATTTAGTCATAATTAACCTAGTTGGTTAGGTATTTGATGAAAAAATCATGAACCCACCCCTCAAGTATACATTTATAACCGATACACCTAGCCATTCATGTATGAGGATTTAATTTCCATTCTCAAGTTTAATAAAATTGGTAATGTAATATCTATAAATATGATAATCAAAATTAATTGTGGTCATATTACAACTTTATAAAGTTGTATCAGCATGGACCATTAATGTTAGAAAATGAAGAAGTTGAATGGGTGTGGAAAAGGTACTTTGTAAAGATCTTTTCAATTGGTTGGTTGATACTTTGAATCAATTTGACTTGACCTTCCATTTCACCCACTTCTCTTTTTCTGTCTATAAAAAAATTCATCGGTTCAAACCTTTTTTCATTAATTGTTAATGTTTTTGCATGAAAAATTAATTGAAAATGAATTCATTCTTATTGACATGTTTTTTACATTATCTCAAAACCAAGATATGAATGTTCCAATAGACTGATTGACCATATGAATTTCTACATCATTATATGGAATATGTAGCCTGGTGCTTAGATCTTGAGCTATGTTAATCCTCATTGTCACATAACCTATTGGAAGTTGTTTGCTGTGTAGAATATTTCCTTAGATATTGTACACGATACCCCTCACAATAAGGATATGGGTGGATGTTGATAGATATAAATCAAAAACCTTTTCACCTTGTAAAATATTAGTACAGGAAATGTATTTATTTCTACATGATTCAAATTTAACTGAAACAATTATGAAAATATTGATTACCTCTTATAAGATATCTATTTAAGGGGAATGGATCACGTCAAATATGGTGGTGGTGGTGGTGGGGATCTTCACGTAGTGTTTTTTCTTGAGTGGTTTCTTCTCTTTTATTCCTTCCCATTACATTTTCTAACAAATCTAACTACTAATTATGTTTTTTATTATAGATAATCTAATTGTGCATGAAAATATTCCATTTTATTAACATTATCCCCATGTTCCTTTCTTTTCACAAAATATGTTTGGGGTGACAGCCAAAAACCCACACCTCTGATGCAACTATACTGTTCTGGCTGCTTTGAGGCCACTGATAGTAGATGTTCATGAGATACAATTGATGAATATTTTTGTGTCAAAGTCAGATAAAAAATATTAGTACATAAAAAATCATTAATTATTTAATACTGATTTAAACAAACCAAATTTTTATCACATTATACTTACACATAATTCCCCCAATTTTGTGTGCTTTTATATATTATCACCCCTCTTTATTTTCACATGCCTCCATCCATAGCACATGACATGGGATGGAAGTGAATTTGGATTTTGATTCATTAATCTGTATATAAATAAAAGAACATAATTATGTTGTCATTTTATGTAACATAAAAGTATTATGGTATATTTAAAATATATACCCTTTTTAAGTAAAGCATACACAATACTTACTTTACTGTAAGTGTATGTTGGTTTTACTTACAATTTCTTATTTTTAGTAATTGGTTTCAATTTAATAAATTAATAATTATCAATCAAAGTGATTAATACCAGTATTTTCATCCAATGTATTACTAGTCATAATGTACATAAAAATATGTCTCCTCATGATGACCAATAAATGCATTCCACACTTATTTCTTTATCAGGTGTGCATACATTTGTGGTAGGTGAGAATTTATTTTCCCCTCAGCATCTTTAAGATGAAACTTTGTAAGAATTGTTCCAAATCCTCTGTTATCATTTCTAGTGAGCATTGATAAAAATTTTATTTGGGTTTTATATACTATAAATTAACACTATAAGGGATAATAAAGAGTAATTAAATATTTCATTATTTTATTTTTTAGTAAAATAAAGAAAGCATATCATAATTATACCTGAAAATATTCCCAAATTAGTGTCTAAATCACATGTACAAAATGTTCCCATGAATCTACATCAATTGGAACACACATGTGAGTGGTGATCCCAATGTAACTAATAAACATGGCCTTGTTGGGGTTAATAGGATAGCCGCGTTCATTCCATACAAAATTGAATTTGAGGCCTTCGTTTCTCAACTTAATAATTTTTGCTAACACCATCATGATTCAATGCTCTTATTTTTCAAGGTCACTGATTTTTCACCATATACCATTTCCTAAACTTTAACCTCATCAATATGATCTTCTTATATATTTGTAGCATCATCATGCACAAAAGGTTGTTGTTTCTCTACATTGGGAGTACCAATATGCTGAGAAACCTATTGTTACTTAGGATTGGGAGCATTGGCATGTGTATGCATCATTATTTATATAAGTGGTTTAACATTTAGACTATGTAAATGCAAAAGTGAATTGATAATAATATGAGGTAACACAATGTATAATACAAAAAGAAATATATAACCTAAATATTGACCTTGTTTTTTTAAAGGTTGAAGGGATTTTACACCACTATCAAGTATCCATATCCCTTTATTATGGTTTTCTATGACATACATGACCCTATCTACATTGGGACCATTGTGAAATGATTTATATGTCCCAGTGAATGGGTAATTATTAGTTGAATTGATGTACAAACCTTCATTGGTTTTGGTCGGCAACTAAACAATTGGACACTTTTGGTTTGTAGGGTCTGGAACATAAATAATTATACTACCTGTGATGTCATTATAGTAGTTCATCTTTGTACACTTCATTACAAAAATCCAATTCACACATCCCAATTCATCTATTTTAATATAAATCTTATTATAAAATCAATTTCATTAAAAAATTGTCACTTGGAATGATGTATAATCCATTCCCATTTTTTTATGATGCCAAAGTATGACATATTATCATAAATTGGATTACTATCCTTGGTACTAGATACATGCATCACTTTATACATATGTGTAACTCCACTATTTTTCATGGTATATCTATCATCAAGTTCATTATATATAAAATATAACCATTAACTACATAACCATTTAAGATAATACATGAAAACTTGGCCCTCTCGATAGCCACCAAGGTTGTTCTAAAATTTAATCCATATTTTCAGATGAATACAAAAAAATATGGTCTAAAAAAATCCTCTAAATTGATGATTATATGTATTTTATATCCATATTTCATACCTTTATGGATTCAAATTCCTAAGAATTTATTTGTAGGCTTCAACATATGGTAAAAACTCTAAAGTGTTATAAAAAATGTAAAGGTGGGCATACTCCTAATCTGTAATAATAGTTGTGACAACATCAATTCTAAAAATTCAGTCACCAACAAGCCACCCAATATGACTAAATTTCATTTGACCAATGATTCCCACATCAAACAGATAATCATTATAGAATTCACTGAATTACTTAACAACATATCACTCCACAATACAACCTTTTAGATGACATTGATTTTTGACATAACCTTTCAAAATCATCATATACTGATCAATGTGGTATACCCATATATAATGTACAAGACCACATAGTCTAATCTCTATTACCAAGTGAATCATCATATCAAATAATTTTGGAGGGAAGAACATCTATAATTCACATAACATGACATCAATTTCCTTTTCTATAGTTGAAAATTTCTTTGGTTCTATAACTTTTATTTATTTAGTTTTTAGAAATAAATTGATCTTGGTTAATGTACGATATATATTCTTGGAAAAATTGAAATGTAAATATACATGCATTAGATCTTGCATCAAAACATGAAAATCATGCAATTTTAGAACATTTAAAATTAAATAATTAATTAACATGATATTATTGATATTTTATGAAAAACCCTTTAGAACCTTCACATCATTCAGGAAGTTTAAAAATTTATATCTCTCTTACTTGGAAAGAGTGTAAGCAGCTGTAAGAAGAAAAGTCAAATTTTCACTCTTCACTAGCTCCAACTCTTCCTTTATTCACATTTCAATAATATCCAACATTTAATTAATTAAATGATTTATTTTTATGGGAGAATTTAGTGAATTTCCAATTATTTTATCACATGAATTTTTTTCAACATGTATGACATCATAAAAATTCCTAATGTACAAAAAATTCTATTATAGTAATTTTAAAAAAATGATCACTTTTTTTAAAAGATTTTGGTAAGGTTTTTTAAAAAAGGTTTACCAAAAAAAGTTTCAATATCATTTACTATATCAAATATTTTATCACCTATTATTAGAGATAATGTTGTACATTATTCTGAACTCCCATTGAATGATGTCATCTAAGATCAGTAATTATGTCACCGGGGTAGAAATATGTGATGTCTTAGAAATATTGTCTTCAATGAATGTCTCAACATAATTGAATGTGAACTTTTTCAAAATAGGTACACCATTTAGTTAATTTAATTCTATATCTTAAAAAATTTCTATAAGAAGGAAAGTCATTTATCATCCCATATAACATATCCCCAATGTGAAAACATAATTTCTTTAAGAATCATAAAACATAACATTTAAATCCCACAATAATTTAAAATATTTGATCAATTAATCCAAATAAGAATCGACATCATTATATAGTTGTTTTGGTCCTGATATAATCAAATATAACATAATGTATTTTCATTTAATACATAACCATAGTGGAATGTTATAATTTAAAAACATAACCATCCATGTACTATGAGTACTTCATAAAACAAATTTCAATCCATATGTAGATCAAGAAAGACAAAGGTTTCTCAGCTCATTTCCATATTCAGTATAACCTTGATCAATTCTCTTAAAATGAGGAGAGTCTATAGATTGAAATTTTTCCCATATTTAATTCTGATATCTTAGTTCTAAATCAATTTTATTTCATTATTCCCACTTCCATATAAACTCTTAAACCTTGTAAATAATGTAAAGTATCATAAAAATTTCATAAAAACCAATTCTTATTTCATGTATTGATAATAACCACACTTCGGACATTTTTAAGTGACCTGGTTCTTGAGAAATGGTATATAGTCATTTGACAGAACAAGTTTTCTTTCAGAGATCATAACCATTGAACATAAAATTTGTTTAGCATCATATCTTTAGCATGTAATCACATTATAATCTAGAAGAATTTCATTGAAGAGAGAAAGTAGTTAAGTAAAATTGGAATCACTCCACTAGTTTTTATATTTTAAACTGTATAGGTTCAGTATGGATGATAATGCTGTATATTTAGTACAACTAACTTAGAATGGTGTATTTCCAAAAATATTTAACTTCACAAACAGATTTGGAAAATCACGGTTTTTATATTCAAAATCCATTTTTATTTCCTCAATAAAATCATCATCATCATTTACACCTATTATCATATCCTTGATATGGTCTTCATCATTTTCCAAAATTGTAATCATATCAAATGATCCATAAAATGGAGTTATATTCTTGTCACTAATTACATCAAATTTTCCCCTGTGTTTAGTCATACATTTATAACTTATATATAACCTATGTTTGATCAAGAGTTCTTCTAACTCTTATGGACTCATTAGTCTTGAATAACAACAACATAAACAAAGACATAGGATTTGAGAATTTTCATATGCGTGTTCTTTTGAAAAATTGAAGAACCATTTCGCCCCATCCTCATACTCTTTTATCATATGATTGGAATCCATAAATTTTTGATTCATATCAATCCTATTTGATTCATTAATTTTAATATTTAACAATGTAAATAAAGCATAAAAAAAATTTCATAGAAAAAAAGTTCATCTTACGATTAAAATATTATTATAATGTTAGATTATTAATGGTTATGATTTTAAAGACATAAATTGAGTTATTAATGGTTATGATTTTACTAATATGGGTTATCATTAAACTTTAAAATATTATATGAACCTATTATACCATCTATTACACTAGTTAGGGTACCAAGAGAGATCTATACCCTATCAGAATACAACATAGAGGTGATTAACATATGATCACTAATATAAAGCTTCAAAACTATCTATCTATTTTAATCCATGATAAATTTTTTTATTAAAAAATTACAATTGGTTTGATCTAAAAATTTCTCTCTTAATGTTTTACACAATAATATTTCCATATTTTGGTTTCTTAAAAAAATATTGAAATATGATACTATAATGTTCACTAAAAATAAAATACCCAAGGTAATGGCATGTTCTAAAAATACATTGTGGTTTTAATACTTGGGAGTATGAGGGATACTTGGAACCCACTGGGATTTTTTTTGATTTTAATCCATGTGAGTATAAGGGATACTTGTATCTTTGAGTTGATTTCAGGTTCTACACCATAAAAACACTGGATACTTATGATTTGGAGTCACCACCTTACATTATAAGTGGGAAGTGTTTTTGAGGTGCATAACTATGAGCTCCATGCAATCACAGTGATAAATAATTATTAATGATTGAAAATTAATGTGAAGTTGAGGGAGATGGTGAACCAAAAATGGATTGAGGAAATATAGTTTGTGTGGATAATCAGTGAGGTAGATCATGAAAAAATATCTCTTATACGCATGATGTTCAAAACATTTGTAAAAAATAAAAAAATAAAGATGTTTGAGGGGGAGAAACAGATTTCAAGTGACCACGTAACTTGAATTTAATATATCATTATAATTTCAAGAAAACAAAAATAAAAAAATATAAAGTAAGAAAAATATATTACTAAAAATTTTAAAATTTTATAAAAATATTTAAAAAAAGGAATGATTGAAATTTTAATTATTCTATATTTTTTATGTAAAATTTAGTAAAAGAATATAAATGATTGTAATTTGTCTCCATATTTATTAGGGAAATTATTTTAAACAACATAAAAGAAATGTTTTTTAAATATTACAAAATAACCCTTATTAAAAATATAATTTCCCAATACTTAATTATTCCAAATAAAAAAAATCTAATTTTAAGTCGTATCTTTGATTTTTAAATAAATGTATATATTTATTATATATATATATATTAAAAAATATTTATATAATTATAAATAGATATGTTTTTATAAATATATTTATTTAAATATATATATATACATATATTTAATTATATATATTTATATAAATATGTATTCATAAATAAATAATTAAATAAATAAATAAATAAATAAATAAATAAATAAATAAATATATATATATATATATATGGCAGTGGCAAAGAATTTTTCAAACTTGTTTCATATGGTGATGTCTTCTGGTAGGGGGACATGTCGTTTGACTGGTGACATGTCATGTTGTTAACCACTCACTCTTTGCCTTGAGGCTTTATTTTGTCTTTCAGGCCACTAGGCATCCAGGTCATGTTTCTTTGGGCCTTTGGACCCTTGGGCCTCTGGGTCATATAAGGGTTTCCTCTTAACCTTATTTAGAAATATATTTATATATTTTTATTATTTATAAATTACATTGAACAAAATATTTATATACACATAATAAAAATTATTTATATACACATAGTTATTTATATTCAGAAATTTTTATACACATGTAATAAAAATTATTTATATACACATAATAAAAATTATCAATTCAATGTAATTTAAATTGTTTATAAACTATTTATATAATTTATTATTTGAAAATTATAAATTTCAGATAATGACAAATATTAACTCAAAATTAGTATTAATTCAAAATAGATATTAGTTAAAAATAAATATTAATTCAAAATAAATATTAATTCAAAATTATTTATCAATTATTTAAATAAATTATTAATTTAAGACAATCAAAATTATTTATATTCAAAATTATCTATAATCAAAATTATTTTTAAATTATTTTTTAATTATTTATATAGATATAATAAATTTTTTTAGTAATTTTTTGTTATTATTACTTATAAATTACATTGAAGTCATAATGCTAATTATTTACAAATTATATTTAAGAAAATATTTATATACACATGAAAAAACTATTTGTTAATATTAAAAAGCACAAAGATGATCATTTATATAAATATTAATTTAAGAAAACATTGAATAAAATATGCTCTTGGGGTAATGTAAAAAACCCATGTCAATCATTTTAAATACTTAAAAACCCTCAGGAATTTTGTTAAAAATCATTTGTTGAAAATAACATATTTAAAAACCTCAAGACCATGTTCTCTACTTCTTTTATACCCAAATACATAATATATGAGCTATTATATTATTTTTTAAAACATTTGGATTGAAAATAAATTGATAGAAAATGTACATTTAAAAATTCAGGGTGACATCAAGAGACACATTACAAAAGCACTCACAATATTTTCTAAAAACCCCCATATGATTTAAAAAGAAATATGTTATGGAATCCCATTCCAAGACAAGGGTTGAAATCATTTGAAAAACACCATTTTATCCTCATGGATAATCATATAAAAATAAAATTAATAAAGAAACTCATTGAAAACAAATAGTATTCAAAGGATTTTAATATAATGTGAAAACAGAGAAACACCCTCCTAGGTTCAATAAAAAATGATCTAGAAGTTATTGTCTAAAAAAATGCTATAATAATCCAAGAAAGAAGGCATCAAGTTCAGGTAAATGAATAGGGCATCAGTGGTTGAAGACGAGCATATAAGGAGGGGTCGACCAACTGATGTTCTATCAATTGTTTTTCGTGTCACAAGATATAGTGGGATAGGAATCAAATCAGGTGTGTAGTTTAGATCATGATTAACTAGGAGTATAAATAATCACATAATTTAGCATTTTAGAGGATCAATTAATTTGAGAATATTGAAGAAGAGCGACATCATTGATTCAGTTTTGTGAGAGCTTGAATGTGTTTTTGAGGATAACCCTGTTAGGGTTTTATTTAAAAGACCAATAAGGATTTTATCAATGATTTTCAAAAATTTCTAATAAAGAGTGGGGTTTTCAGCCCTAAAATTTTAAGCACTGATAAAACCATTCTTTATCAGCATTAAAATTATAGCATTGATAATGATATCATTTATAAGAATTTTTTTAGTGATGATTAAAATAAATCTTTATCAATGTTACAAAATCACTGATAAATTCATAGTTTCAATAATATAAAACATATAATTAAAAAATTTAAATGTATATATTTATAAATAAATATTTATATAATTACAAACATGTATTTATAAATATAATTATAAATAAATATATTTTTATTTAAATATTTTTATTATATTTATATAATTATTTAAATAAATATATTTATTTATAATGATAATTATAAGTAAATATATTTAATTACTAGAACATTTTGATATATTTATTATTTATGAGGATGGGAGTGAGGGTCTGGGTGATTCTCTCTCTAGATTTGAATGGTGATCGTGATGTCCTGGAAAGATCTTAAGATCCATTTCTACCTAAAAACATTTATTTGGTGTCTCATCTTGTGGAAGGATATCTTATAACTTCCTTGGGTCCCTTTTTTTCCTACAACTATCCCTGATTAGTTAGGAAGGCCTTCAACCATTATGATTTCTAGGGATACAAACACAAAAAATGGATTCCCCAGCTCCTTTTCTCAGATTGTGGTGGGGGTTGTATGAATCAAATCCTTTTAGCTTTTTGAAGGTTGAGTTGACTAATATTTATAAAAATGAATCTCCAATTTTAGGGTTTCAAGTAGTAGTTGAGGCCCACACTACTACAGAGATGGTCAATGCAGAGGTTCCAATTGCTCGAGATCTTAACTATTATTTAGAGACACTGTGTTTTTTTAATTCTGATGCCAATTCAAGATCCATTGAGGGGTTCCAAAGTGACTCCAATCTACATTACAAGAAGATAAAAAATAAAGGCAAAACCACCTTTATTTAAGCCAACCGTGTAATTATAGCTCTGAAGATTCAATAATGCAAGCATTCTATTATTGCGCATTAGTCATTGGAATCCAAAATAAACTGATAGAGCGTTTATAATCTTAGAAAATGTTTTCTTGACATTTGAGGTTTTAGTGACTAGATAATCACATCCCATGGAAATTTATTTTTCCACATTTTCTTCTCATATGGGGAATTGAAGTCCAAAGAATGAGAATTTAGTTTGGTAAATATGAAGCCTAGATTCCTTATAATTTTGGACTAGGATCCCTCCTTCAACCTTATATCATTTAAAAATTTGATCACTCAAATTTGGGTTAGAATTAGTGGACTAAGATGGTTTATATGGAACCCACAAATTCTGTAGGAAAAAACTTTGAAAATTGGAGTCCCTATCATGATGGATAGGGAAACTAAAAAAGCCATATATGGCCATGTTCAAGGATATTAGTGGTGGTTGGCCTCATCTCTCCACTGATCAAAGATATAGTTTTAATTTTTGACAATTTTTGGTTCATCTTGACTATTCATCATGAAAATACACTTGAATTTTTCTTAGTGTGTCATAATATTGGAAACTATTATGCTAAGTGTCAAAAGAGACTTGTCTGCACCTCTAGTAGGTTGAAGGGACATAATGAGAAATTGTACAGAAGGAAAACTAATCTAGAAAAGAAGGGAGGTACTCATCATCCCTTGGGATATGAGCATACTAGTATTTATGATTAGAAAGGTAATGATTCATGGTTGTAGATAGATCTTGAAAAGGGATCATCTGGTGAATGTTAGTCCCTTGATGAGGATCCGAATTTGGACTTGGCCACTACTGATCAGATTAATGATAAACTAAATGATAATAGATCTAAGGCTTATGAGAGTGAGTGAGAACCTATAACTATCCTTGGGATGTCTTCTAAAACCAATATTGGGGTCAATCCTATGGATGATATGCATTTTTCTACTTCATCTGGTAATGATATGGAAAATTACACCACACTTAGGGTGTCTTAGTCCTCAAATGGAGAGCCTGAACTCTATGAGGCTGACCTCTAGGAAGATAGTTATAAGACTGGTAGTTGCAAGGGTAAAGCCGAGATACCCACCATTTTCATTGAGGGAAATGGAGCTAACATGTATATGGAAAGTACTAACTTTGGTATATCTAGTAAGGAGGATTTATCTCACAATGTGTACCTGAACTTTACGGGTCCATAGGCTATGATTGGAACCTCCCTTCATGTTTGTAATCCATCTTATCTCATGGACCAATCCAATGATAAAAGAACAAATTTTTTTTCACTGGATACCAAGGATGAATGTGAACCAACAGGTATGTTGATGATCAATATTATTGATGTTGCCTTTAAGGAGTTGATTGATTGGGGTAAATCTATTATAGTTAATTTCTCAATAGTCCATTAGAGTTATTTAGTGGTTACTCTAGTGATGGTTGATGAGATTCTTCATAAGACTCCAACAACCTTTATTACTTCAAATAAGGATGTTGATCAGACCAATATATTTTGGGAAGGTACTCCAGCTCCTCAGGAAAATAATTTTAAGGATACCATTTTTTTTATACAACAGATGATGGTGCATGTGGTGCTATTGACAATAAGGTACCTTTGTAGGATGTCATCATGGAGAGAGCCTCTAGTGATTTTGATCAGATGTAGAGGCCTCCTCATGAGACTCTTTCAATGTTATGGGTGAATTGGACTCAAATGAACTATATTTTGATGAATTTCATGTGCCTTGGTAGAGAGAAAAGGATTATAAGCGCAACTGACATCTACATGGTAGAGCCCCTCGTGGTAGATCCCCTCGTCGTAGGGGTTGTCGGGGTCCTAACCTTACCCATGCTGTTGACTTTGACTTTTATTTTCTGTTTTTATGGGCTATTTTTCTGTGAATGACCCCTCCTCCTCTTTGTATCTTTTTATTTTAATAAAAGACATTGATCCTTTGTGCATGATCCCAAACTTATCAAAAAACACATTTAAAAATATTTTCATATAATTATAAATATATTCATATAATTACATATATATGTAATTATTAATATATAAATATATATAATTCTAAATATAATAAATAAATTTATTTTTTAAATAAATTTATTTTAATTTTATAGTTTTTAAATATATATATATATATATTTATAATTATAATAAATATATTTAAAAATTATTTATATATAATTATAAATATATCTATATAATTATGTATATATATATATATTTATGAGTTTATAAATATATAATTATAAATATAATAAATATATTAATTATAATTTTATAATTATTTAAATAAATAAATATATTTATAATTATAATTATAAATAAATATATTTATTAATATTTGTATATAAGTATAAACATATTTTTATAATTGTATAATTGTATATAATTTTATATATTTATATAAATATATATATATATATATATATTATTTAAATATATTTATTATAATTTTATAATTATTTAAATATAAATTTATTTATTTATAATTTTATAAATATTATTTTAATTTTTATATTTATTATTTTATAATTAAATATTTAAATTAAAAAATTGTTCAAAAATCATTTAAATAGATTAACTATAAAATTTTACCCATATCATAAATCTTAAAACTTAATAAATAAAAACAAATAAATATTATTCATATAAATTACAAACATATTGAAAATATAACATGTATAATAAATAAATAAATATATAAATAAATATTACAAAATAATTAAATATATTTTTAATATTATTAAGGAATATATAATAATAAATGAACAAATAAAATTAAATAAATTGCAAAAATATTAAAAAGTAAATTTATAAAATTTATGTGAATTAAAGACATACATATGTACAAATACACTTCTAGAAACACACACACATACACACACAGACACATAAATGTACATACATACAATTATACCTGTATATATATTTTAAATTATTTATTATCAATATAAATACATATTTAAATAAATATATTCAATTATATATTTTATAATTTTTTTCAATAAAATATTAATATATTATGTCTATATTAATTATTTAAATTTTTTAATTAATGTTTAAAAATAAATTATTAAACATTTTGAATAATCTAATTTTTTTTATTTTTTATATATAATATTATAAAAATAAGATTCATTTTTTATTCAAAGTTATATAAATCATATTTATATATTATATTTACATATATATAGTCATTGTAATATAAATTTTATTTAAAAATATATAAATATTTATATATAAATTAAATTACTCACTACAACCTCTATCAACAATAGGAAAAAAGTGCTGATAAAGGTGTCACTTTTATAATTGGTAAAAAGAAGCATTGATAAATGGAAGACTTTTATCAGTTCTAGAAAAAAGTAATGAAAAAAGGCAACATTTTTTTAGTGCATTTCTTTATGTTGATAAAAGGTAACTTTATCAGTGCTTTTGGAAAGTGGTGATAAAAGATCCCCATTATCAACACTTTTTTCTTAGCACTGTGAAAGGTCCGCACTGGATATGGTACGATCTATGGTAGAAAGTGATAATATTTGTTACACAGAGCTAGAAATCCAACTTCATGAAAAAACACATGCTATAAACACACATAAGATACGATATCTTTCAGGCAGCAAGATCAAAAACAAGAAATCCAAAATAAACTTTTTACAATGTGAGGTTCTAAAACTAGAACCTGGATGAAGTTTGAATGGAGCTCATTCTACCAATGTTCACATTCACATAAGAATTTCCCATGATGAAGGTTATAGTTCTTCACCTTTTTCCATCGACACCATAAATTAGGTTAGGAAACGATGAATAAAAACAGCTTCAGTAGACCTTAGGAACCACAAACAAAAACCTTCTATATATTCCTTGTGATCTTTCTCAATACAAGAAATAAAAAAAATTCCCTTGTATTTTTCTCCTCTCAAACCAATGAAGAACTAGAATGGAAACCATAATGAACACCTCATGAATTAGAATTCCAATCAAGAATAACCATGGTGAAATCAATGATAGAAGTGGAATAGTTAGTGATCCATGTGACAAATACTGGATGTCGAACACATAGATGACCCAAATGAAAGTGTTTGTTTGTATGTAAGCTGAGAAATAGTTATAAATGGAATGAAATATCCAATTATTCACCACCAGAATAAAAAACAAATTGATCAAAAAATTTATAAGTAAAATATCATAAACATAGAAACATCCCCATCCATTGGATCAAGGAAAATCAACAGATCATTATACACTAAAAGGAAGTAGACTAGGGTTGGTATATGGGTAAGGGAAATACCCCAAAATTCAAATCTCAAAAACGAAAAATGTAAATTGTATTTTGAGTGGGTTATAACCAACATGTAATCTATGAAAATGGAATAATATAATCAGCAACCATGCACAACTAATTCTATACCGAAATTCAATTTGTTTTCAAACTAATTTATGTAGGCATGAAAATTAAAAAATATCCACCTTTTAAATAAATGAAATTAAAGAGGATGAGGTTCTATCTACCTAGGTCATTGAATTTAGACTATATTCAAAATCCCTATGTAATGGATAAACATGGATAATTGAAAAACCTTAGTCAAACGATTGGTGAGATTGTTTGAAGTATGTTTATTTGTGACACATACCATCCCAATTTCAATGAAATAGCTAAAAAATGAGACTTCATGTCTTGTTTCTTGACCTTCCATGGAAAACATGATTCTTAGAAAGATTTAATATAGACTGAATATTAAATAAAACTTTTATACTACTAGAAGACAATGATAGTTCATTAACCAGGCCTTTGGGCTAGATTTCTTCTTTAATTTCCTTTATTAAGACTATATATTTATCCATGGTGGTGGAAAAAGAAACTCTAGATTTTATATTACTTTTCCATGAAATAGGACCACCATAATCCAGGAACACACAATCAGTAATTGATTTTCTATTATCTACGATTGTAGTATAGTCAGAATCAACAAATCCAATAACATCTTGATTATAAGAATCGTTTATACAAAAAAAATACACAATTCAAAAGACATGGACACATACCCAAGTAACCATTTTAATTCATGCCAATGTGGATTTCTAGGACTTCCCATAAACCAGATCATGGCGTAAATAACAAAGGTTATATCTTTTTGAGTGTAAATCATAACATAAAATAGTCTACCTACAATGTCTGTATAAGGGATTTTATTCATAAAATTAATATTAGAAGTACTTTTAGGGAAGTTAGACTAGGAAAATTTTATGTTTTGAACTATAGGTACACCAATAGGTTTAAAATTGTCCACCATACTACACTTTAACACTTTTTCAAAATATGCATCTTAGGATAGTTACAATACCCTTTAATTTATTTCTGTAATAATTTCCATACCAAAGATTTGTTTTTCATGCCCTAAATATTTCATTTCAAAATAATTACTGAGTTATATTATCATTTTATTTATTATCATGATTTATTTACTTATAAAAATAATAAAATCAACATATATAATTAAATAAATATAAAAATTTGTGATATTTTCTTCTTGAAAAGTCATTTTAAGCATTAAAGAGTCAAATTCCTTATACCATTTCCTATATGATGGATTAAGACCATAAAAATATTTCATTAGAATGTAAACTTGGTTGGATTTAAATTCCATTGAGAATCCATCAATCGGTTTCATATAAATATGTTCATACAAATTACAATGTAAGAAGGTAGTCTTAACATCTAATTATTCTACATAAAATTCATTTTAGAAAGGAACAATTGAAATCTATCCAAGGGAGGGGTGTTTAAAAATAGGTGAAAAAATCTCACTATATTCTATTCCTTCTCATTGAAGGAATCCTTTTGAAAAAAGTTGGGATTTGAATTTAATTTAATTTTCACCAGTGTTGTCTTCTTTATTCTTATAAATCCACTTATAACCTATGGTTTTATTACTTTTTAGTTTATTAACCATTAACTATGTTTGGTTCTTATGAAGATATTCCATTTCAACTCTCATAGTAGCAATCCACTACCTTGACTCATCATATTTAATATATTTTTTAAATATTTAGGGTTCATTACTACCTATGTCAAATATATGTTAACAAAAAAAGCAGTAACCCCATTTTGGCTAAATCAGGATGAAGGCCTAATGATTCTCCTAGTCCTATCATGTATTAATTAGTATTTACATAATACATCATCTCTCTCAACCTCAAAATCAAATTTAGATTTACTAATAGTTTTTGGTTCAATGTGAGTTAGTTGGGGTGGATTGGGGGAGGTAGCCTCATGTCCAACCTATAATTCTGATTATCTTCTAACCTCAACTCCTACTAGTTAAAAATGACAAACTTTGGTAGGATTATAGGAGTTCTATTTAGAAGTAAAATCCTCATGAAAGACAACATCATTATTGATAATTCACTTATGAAAAATAATCTTATATCCACAAACCCTATAACTTATGACTCCATGTGGGCATCACACAAAGACACACCTAACAACCCTCAGTTCTAGTTTATCAATTCTTATGTGAGTATAAGCAATATAACCATGAACACTAAGTTGTCCTAGACTTGGTGGTGATCCATTCCAAATCTCTTCAGGGGTTTTAAGGTCAATGGCTCTTGAAGGGAATCTTATGATATGATAGATAGTAGTGGAAGCAATTTCTTCCTAGAAGGATTTAACAAGACTAGAATATGAGAGAATGCGTCTCACTCTTTTACTAAAAAATAATTGAATTTCACCAACAAAACTTTAGTGATAGATTATATATATATTTTTTTTATAAAAATGAATAATTAAAAAAATATGAAGTCTTGTTGGTATTATTTTTAGGTACTAATTTTTTACCATTATATATATGTTGGTATTAATTATTCAATACTAATAGATTTTTTAGTAATAGATACATCATTTATTTTATCATATTAATACCAACAAGTAAATATATTATTATTAATTACTATTTTAAAAAAATATTTTACCGTTAGAAAAATATATTGCAATAAATTATCCAATTAAAATAAATCTTTTATCAATTATTGAATATGTATTTAATAAAAATTCACCTCTAATAGTTATTTTTATGACAAAACTCATGTTTATACATTGAATTATAATATTAATAACTTAATAATGTTTTATGATATTTATATAAATTAAATTATTGCTAAGAAATATTAAAAAATATCAATTCTATATTTAAAAATTTATAAAAAGGAACATGTATGAATTATATATATATTTTTAATAAATAAATAATTTTTATTATATATAATTACTTATTACATTTTTTAATTTATAAGATGTAAAAAATTATCTCCTCCAATTCAAATTACCGTGAAGAAGATTCCCCAATTCGGTACCTTGAAAACCATAAAAAAATCAATAGAAATTGAGCACTAGAACATCTCTTCAGTTCATGGAAATAAGTTCAATTCCATAAAATTCATCATTGGATAAGTTGGGTTAACTCAAAAATCCATTATTCATTACCTACCACGGTCTTCAAAGATTGTAGATGGGATTTTGGTGGTCGAACTTTCTCGTATCAAACTAGTTGTATCCATGGTTACTTTGTTTTATAGTCTACATCCTTCCCTTAATGATTTTGATAAACCTATTTATCATGACTATGGTTTGAGAAATGGGTCTATGCTGGGTCTCCTTGGTCCACACCAAATTTTTATATGATGCTCTTATATAGATGATTTTTCTCTATCATGGTCTAGAGTTTCTTGTGTGTACAAGTCCATGTGGTTTCTTATGTTTTGTTGGTCTTTGGAGATCTGTGAGAAAAAAATCCTTCTTTTTTAGAAATCTAATTGAAGATTATAGGCATGCCCAATCACTTATAAAATTGTGGAATTATTGGGAATTCCATTATAAGGTTTCTTCTATTTTATTTAATAAAACTACACAATTATTTCTAGTGTATATGGAAAGATATAACTTTCTCATTATATATCAGGTATCAATATGGTTTAACATTGAATGAAGAGATAAATAAAGTAAAAAAAACTAGTATGAAATCAATAATGATTTATATCCCACCCAAGCTTTATAGGGACCTTTTCTAGAATCATACACCAAGGGTTGATTTAAGGACCTCTATGATTCAGTGGTCTTGGTAAGTCCTTGCTCATCACTGAGGTAACTCATTTTACTACATTACCTGACCCCATGCTAGATTCTCTTATAGGGTGAGTCCCAGTCTACCCATATCACAACTTCATTCATTAGTCATGATTATTCTATTTCTTTTCTGGATGTGCTTAGAAAACACTTTAAAAATTGATAATCAGGTTTCGAAGGTGGTTATCCATAAACTAGATCTGTATGTTTCTTAAATTTTGGATTCTAATAAAAAGGAAATTTCTAGGGGAAATAAATTTAAAATTCTAGACATAAGAGCCCCAAGATATCTTCTAGTTTAAAGGTAGACATTAAGTCCTTAATCAATAAGTTATACAGGTGAAAAAAAATAAGATAAGTTTAAAAAGGATATTGGCTCTTTGGATAGTGTAAAGAGGAATAAAACCAATTGAAATGACAATAAGAAAAATAATTCTTTTTGGCACAACAATCACTTGCAAGTTCAAATAGAAGACTAAATAGTGACTACATCACATTCTCTCTAAATTTTAAGAAAATTTAAGCTATTACACTACCTCTTCATATTCTGAAATTTTCCAAGGATCTTCTCTAGTTCTTGTCATTGGTGTTTTAGAATCAATGGATCTCCTGAATGTTATATTTTATTTTAATATGGATTAAGAAATGAATAGAGTGTTTAATATAAAACTTATTCTATAAGATGTTCTTAATTTACTCAAAACTCTTTTTACAAATCAATTATATAATATTAGAGATGATGAGTAAGTCCAGTCTGATGATTATTTAAAAAAAATTAAAAAAATAATAATTAAAACAAGAATAAAGGGATTGTGAAGGGTGATAATACATAAATGCTGGAGTATTATAAGATTAATTTGATGACTCATAAATTAAAATAAGGTATAATTTGTTACTTATCTCATAGTATAAGTGACTCAATAATGAATTCCTATATATCCTTTTAGAGATTATGTGGTTTATTTATTTCTTGTGCGCACTTTGGTAGCCACGTACCTTCAAAGTGTCTTTGATAAAATAAAAAAGTCATGTTATTCATCACATGTTTGTATCTACCACTTTGATTCCATAATACATTAGGTTATGCTTTGTCAACCTCCCATCATTTTCCCACCATCACTCTTTATCTATCTTCATTTTTTACTCATCTTACATGTCTTCCTCTTGTCCCCTCTTTTACCGTACCCTAAAAATTCACCATTGATGATAGATAATTGTTTATGAAAGTTTTTAGCATCTAGTTTTTAGTTATTACTTTAAATATTTGAATCATTTGTTTTCATAAAGTGACTAAGAGACTCCTTAAGTATGTGATATTTTTTTTGAAAAATTTCAAGAATTATTATACTAGGGAAACCATAATCACATCATGACAATATGAAATAAGATCCCATCATTTTTTTGAAAAATATGTAGACTATAATTTATTTTCAATTTTTGTAACCTATTCATTTCAATTTTTTTCACAACCCTACATAAGGTTATGTTTTTTCATTATTATGATTGTTGATCATTGCAGTTGAATAATGTTTTTCATATTATAATGGCATAATATTTTCAATTATAGGGCTAACAATTTTCTTTTATTTTTTCATATTTATAAAATATACATACATGTTCATTTGAATTCCCACCATTCAAATGCAACTTAATATAAGTGGGTCTATAGTAGTATGTATCCTATAATTTTATATGCCTTTTTCCTAGATAATGGTATAATTTTTATTATTAAATAAAATATTTATGATTTGTTTTTTTCTAGTTACCTTTTTTTGTATCTACATGAAAATTTCGTGAAAATCACTTGATAATGAAATTGATGTGATGATTGTCCCTTTGTGAATTTAAATAATTGGAAATTTCAAAGATAATTGGAATTTATGAGTGTTAAAACATTTCAATGGATATAGTTCATATAACAAATCCATTAAAAAATTACTACAAATAGTGATTTTTACCAATCTAAACTCAATGAAATATAAATTTTCTTTTCGTAAAATTGATAAATTTCAATTGATATTAATTTTTAGTGTTTATTTTTTATAATATCATACGTACGTACCTTTTTGTATAAGTGTTGGACTATATTTGTTTACTATCCCAATAACTTTACTTCATCCAAAATCATAAAATTTTAATCCCTAAATTTTTATAATTGCTTATGTTTAAGATTTTGGTGTCTGATTTATATGATTCCAACAAAGAATTTTCATAATGGATGGAAATTAAAACCTACTTGGAATCCCATATAATGTTACATTTACTATGTATTCATAAACATAATAAATTAAATTCTGAATATTTAAAAAAGAATATTTAGTATTTTTAGATTTTATCAGAGGATCTGAAGGTTTCATAAGTAAAGACTAAATATTTTAACAAAATTATGGAAAATAAGAATGTAATACTGATTTCTTGTAAATATGTTCAGATATGTGAATGAGAATATTTTGAATATAAGCAATTATGTTAATGATAAGTTTCTATAATAGTTTAAAGAATACAATCTTGATTATTATTTTTGGAATGAGTTGTTGAAAAGTATGAAATATTTGAGTCACAATCTCAAATTTTGAGAAAAATCAAAAATATAATTTCTTAAGGATAAATTGTCAGCTAGATTTGATATAATTGGATATATGATCACTAAAATTAATTTTTATATTTTAAAAATTCATTCATATTAAAAATTTAATTTTCATAATTTAACAATTTAATCAAATTCAATAAAACACATTTATTATTAATAAATCACCTATACAAATAATATATCTTATTTTTAAACAAATATTTTTTATTTTCTAATACATTAAAATTTATATATATTCAATTTTGTTTACCGGAATATTATAATATTTCATTTTTCACAAAACACTTGACACCAATTAAATGATAACCTCTATTATCCTATGTTGAAACTGATATTTAATCACCGCCCATAAAATTTATATGTTTATGTTTTATCTGAAACTCAATAATGTCATTATGTTATGTTTTATTAACATTAAATACTTAATTTTTTTATCAAATATTTCTTTATTACTCTATATATTGACTATTTTCACTAAATTTATATATGTATCCATCCAACGGCCCAAAGGCCTTCAATTGTTTTTTATTTTGATAAAACCCATTTTTAAGGGAAGAAGAGGGAAACCCCCACATACTTCATGGACATAAGTCAAATCACATATAAAGGACAAGAAAGTAAAACTAGACTGAAGACATGGAGCCGCCCCTCCCCAGTATTAAATAATGATGAAACACTCCATTGTTGCAAGGAAAATCGGCAAGCAAGTGTCATGTGTCAAAGGACAAGCCCAATCCGATGGTAAACGACATACCCTCTCAAACAACCAAAATCTAAAATCTCTACTAAGAAGAAACACCATCTATGGATCCTCCTCTGGGGCATGTTCCATGTGGTTGAATCCGGATGAACTGTCTTCCCACCATCGGGATCATTGGAAAAATCAAAAAATGAAACTTCACAAACCCTTTCACCATTCATGATAAATACTTTAACAAGATAGGATGAAACCCACCACACTCCAAAAGACTCCTACCATCACTGCAATCACCGAAGTGGCCGGAAGACGATCCAAGGAAAGAGAAGGCGAGCCATCATCACCTGCGCCTGAATATCCCAACACCACACCAAAGAAACATCACCAATGTGGGGGTATGAGATATTCTAAACAAGAAACACCACTCAGGGAATGGATCCATTCAGATTAGAGCTGCATATATACCCTCATCAGATTCTGACACAAGCTGACCACATATAGGGAGAAGTTCCAGGGAGTGCCAAACTCAAATCAGCCGCCACACATCATTCCAACAGAACCACCATACCAACATAAACACCATTTCATCACAAGTAGAAATTACAATAAAAAACCTAAATTAGACCCGAAGGAGAACCACATGAACACCATATAGTAAACAAGAGTCCTCCCCCCTCTGCACCACTCTGACACCGACCTCGGTCCTAGGACCTCCAGCAATACGCAACATGACCTCTTTGAGTCTCCATCGAGCTGGTGATAGGTGAAGATGAACTGGAACCTCACAAGGTCGGCACTGAGACAAGAAGAAGACGATGGCTCACTGATGCAGAAAAATCTGGAAGGTGCCACACTTTGCAAGACCAACGTCGAGCACAGAGAGGTCGAAATCTCATCCTCACCAAGCCGAGTCGATGGAGCTTCACCTTTGCAGATGAAGTTGAAGAAAGATCCTCACAAGGATGGTGCCAAGACAAGCTGAAGCTGGAGTCCTGCCTGTGCAGATGAAGCCGGAAGATGCTTCATGTCGCAAGAAATGCTCTGATCCGAACAGAAGCTGAAGCTTCAAACTTCATCGAGTAGAGAAACCAGAGCATCGCCAGTGAAGATGAAGCCAGAAGATGCCAGACCCAGCCACACCACCACCCAACCTAAATATTCTTCATTAGACTAATACCTTGATGTGGGACCTATAGTGAATATCTATCAAGCATTCTTGAATCACATTTTTCCCTTTTAGTGGTTTGGAGGTCTTAGTTTTTATTCTGGATAAATATTAGTTACACCGAATGTTATATTTTTCTCCATGCATTATAATCCCTTAATCATTCCTCCTGATTTAAAATTAAATTTGAAGTAATTTTTCATATTACTCACTTTCACACCGCAAATAAATAAAGTAATCTTAAAATTATTACCTAGATCAAGGGTAAAGTGAAATAATAGTATGTTTTCCTAACTATTATTATTTTGTTTACTCTAAATTCATTAAAAATACTAATAATTTATTATTTATATTACTCTTACCCTTGAAGTAGATTCCATTATTCATTACAAGTTTAAATATAAAAAATTATTATTGAATCCAAATATTCAAATAGTGGAAACATTCAAAAATATGTTATTACATTTCCATCCTTGTAATTTTTTGTCCATATACTATTTTAAATCATTCTAGGATATTTAGTACAATATAATTTGTGGTTATTTTCATTCAAATGTTATATTCTATGTATTTCTATTTTCATAGTTGTAATATTTTTTTGGTAACTACAATAGATTTTTTTGGAATTCCATTTAATCTATAATTACAGTCTTACCTGTATATACCACATACCATTGTGATAGTATTATTATATTATACAATTAAAACTTAAATTTATCTCCTTTTCTGATTAGTATATATTAATATTGTTTTCTTCATGAAATTATTCAAAAAGTTTTGAATCTTATACTATTTAAAAAATTCATCCTTATAATGATCACTTCTAGGTAATACTAACATTATGTATCATTGATTCATTATATTTTCTTTTTAGCATCACTTTTTTCTATTATGAAAACTCTAATTTTGAAATAAGTCATCATTACTATAAAAGTACACATCAATTCTATGGTTATATTATCTGGTAATAATATATCATGCACTATGCATTTTTTTAATTTATAAGAATAAATTTAACAAATACTCATGTTATGATACTTAAAGTATATTTATCAATAGTTTTTTATAAACCCATGGACATGAAGAGTTAGTTTCCTTATAATGAGGGTGTAAGTTTCATTTTATTTTGTAGGGTGTACTTACTTTTAGATAATAAATGTGATATGGTTATGTTTACTAAAGACCATGCAGTTTACACTTCTGTTGTCACTCTTTCATACAAAAATTATAAACTCTAAAAATATATTTTATTTAATATTACATTGAAAAAAATAATGGAAAGTTTTTTTGATAAATAAAAAAATAAATTCAGTATATACCTTTGACACAGAGGGCTCTTATTCTAGCCACTCCACATATGAACAATTTCGTGTTAGAATACAAAAAATAAAAAAATTTACACTTTATTTGAGTAATCTGATAATGATTATTAAATATCTTTAGAAAAAATTAATTAATGTTGTAAACATTTAAATAAAATTTATAAAAGTAAATAGTCTCAAACTAAAAGTTTTGATCATATTTTCAATATGATATACTTATGGAAAATATTATTCAATATTTTTAGAAATTATCATACAATCTAAAGGTTGCATGATCCTTCTAAAACTCTTGATGCTAAGTCTAATTCTATGGAAGAACCACCATATTTCAATATGTATGTTAATACCCTTACCAAGGATTCCCATGAGTAGATATTATTTACACCATTATTTCCTAATTCAATCATTAAAATTTAAAGACACTAAACAATGAACAACATGAAATACCCACCCGATATTGATCATTCTTAAGAAAAAAATCAATCAACATTAAGGTGGCTTGGATTATAATATCTTATATCTCTTATCCTATTTTACATTTTCGTTTTAGAGTTGAACATTCTTAATTGGGTCATTTTTGTGTACTTTTATACATTTCATCAAATTTTCTTGACTCATCTTTTACTAGATTTAGTTCCTTATTTGAACTTGTAGAATGTTGGCATAGTATAAAAATGGATAATCAAATTAATGTGGTGCAGATATTGGTGACATACATGAAAATAATGAATGTATTTTTTAGTCATAAATATTATTTATATTTAAAACGACTCGTGGAAAATGAATTAATTCTTAAAGTGTAGGAATGTGGTGTTCCAAAGTTTTCATTAAATTCTAAAAATCAGTCGGAATATGTGGAATATATGAATACAGTACATTAAGCATTGTGAACTATTTAACTTCAAGCAGTACTAAAAAAACACCTCAGATAAAATTCATCCAATAAAATTCTTAATTATTTTTCAAATTTTTTTATTTTTAGTTGTTCAAGATGGTGTTATGCTTATTTTGGTTTCAACTACCCACGCGAAACAAGGTGAGGTGTTTTTGGTGGTGGTTTTATCTTGTTTGATGAATGGATTTTCTTCCTTGTGTCTACTAGATAACTACTTTTCTTCTTGTTTTGGAAACTGAAAAGGATTTCATTCATGTTATTATTGCTTGTATAGACTTCATTAAGAAATTTTTTGGTATGCTTGCATGGTTATTATAGTTGGTTCTTTCCTGGTTCAATCAATTAATTCATTCCAATGTCATTTTCTACTACCTTAAAACGAATTGTGGTTTTTTGATATTGGTCATAGAGGTGGTGACATGTGGATCGAGGGGGAGTTACTATTATACCTATATGTTGGTAAGTTCATTGATGATTCCCATATATTCTTTTTAAAAAATAGACTATTGGGCCCCTATGGGTGAAATGGTTTGAAACATGTAACGTTAATAAAAACACATTCTAAATTGGAGGACCCAAAACCAAAAAACCTTCCAAATCAATCATATCATTAGTGTGGGAGAAGATTCTCATTTCCATACCCCCCTTATTGATCACAATTAGGTTTTAAATATTTCATGCCAACACAATGAGCCTATTCCTTCTTTATTCCACTCATGATATCAGCAACCCTGAAAATCATATAAGAAACTTCAATAGATTTCTTTAATGTTGTTGGTTTTAGGTTATAAGTATCCCATACATTTTCTTATATCATTTCTTCAATAGAACTTGTACTCTCATATTTTTTTATCCATTAATTTTCAACTTTTTCATACTTTACTTATATAGTAGTCATAATCCTAATCAGATTAATGACATACTATTTTTCTACCATTCTGGGAAATGCCTTAAAATAAATAGTATCAACTTTAGTATCACCAACACTAGGTACCAAATTTATATTATTAAGAATATTTCTTACTAGGGTTTAAAAACCAAATATTCTCTTTATACTTCATTTAGAACACCCTTGATATCACCCCTCAAAATAATAGTGTATTATTTTCCCTCTAAACATGCCATGATAAATGAAAAATGGTCACCCATATTATCGACATTAAAAATCCCATCTTTTGTGCCCACATTATATTACTGATGTTTTTCAGGAATCTTTACAAAATTTGTTCCATAAGACTTTAATGCCATGTTTGTTACACTTATACTAGTCTAATAATGGCACTATCTGTAGCTTTTATGAGTTATGATATGCCAATTCACGACCCTTTCATTGTTATAGCCAAATCAGGTTTGATCTTTTGGATAAATAATTAAATATGCTCAATGTGCTCTTTATTTTTTTAACTCTCCATTCATCTTCGCTCACCAACTATAAATTTTTTTGGTTCTCCCTATTATTTTAAATTGGAGGACAATCAGGAAGAATGATGTGGGGGTTTATAATCATTTTTCTAATTTTTCTAGGGGTAAAATTTCTTATTGAAAATTAAACCTTTAAGAACCTTAGTATACTCTAATTAGACACCCACGACTTTTTCAACATTTATATACATACACTACTGAAAATGGGATATTTTGTGATGGGGTTCTGTCGCAAATGGCCCGTTGCAGAAAACGGCGTCGCAACTAAATTTATTTGTGACGGGACCGTCGCTAATAATATTATTAGCGACGAGAATTCTTCCCGTTGCTAATACTAGTCGATGTATTTAACAAAATATTACAATTATTATTTGCGACTGGACCGTCGCAAATGGTATTTGCGATGGGTTTCTCATCCCGTCGCAAATGCTATTTGCGCCGTGTTACTCGTACCATCGCAAATAAGTCGAAAAAGAATATTCAAAAATATATTAAGAAGTATTTGCGACGAGAACCTTTTGCGATGGGTTAACGACCCGTCACAAATAAGTATAAAAAATAAATAAAATAAAATATTAATATTATTATAATTCATATTGAAAAATATTATAATTAAATTAAAATATTTGAAAATTGTAATATATATAAAAATAATAATTATTATAAAATATGAATAATATTATTAATCATATTAATATTATAATATTATATAATAATAATAATATAAAGAATTCATATTATTATAAATAACTAAAAAATTATAAAAAAATATTAATATAATAATAATAATAATAATAATATTCATATTAAAAATATTATAATTAAATTAAAATATTTGAAAATTTTAATATATATAAAAATATTAACTATTATAAAATATGAATAATATTATTAATCATATTAATATTTTAATATTATATAATAATAATAATTATATAAAGAATTCATATTATTATAAATAATTAAAAAATTATAATTTTACTTAAAATATTTGAATCTTTTTATGTATTAAAAATATTGAATATAATATTATTAAAATAATTAGAAAATAAAAATATGAAAATTATAAAAATTTGAAAAATAAATATAAATAAATAATTAAAATACTAAGTGTAATATTATTATTAATAAAATAAATAATACACTATTAAAAATAAATAGAAATTAAATAATGCAATATATAAGAGAGACAAAAACTCTGAATAGAAAAAATTATATATTTTGAATTCAAAAACTTTATAACATCAAAAAAATAACTGATCTGAAGGAGGACGGGGAGGGGGGGGGGATCTACAGGAGCTAGTGGAGGAAACTCCATCCCTAATGCATGAGTAAGTCTGCGCATGTACTCCATCTGCTCATGCTGCTGCTGCTGCCACAGAATCATCTACTCCTCGTGCACCTGCTGCTGTTGTCAACACTCCTCCCCATATTGCTGCTGCTACAGACGCATCTCCTCCTACTCCTTATGGAGAATCTCTATCAACTCAGTCTGAGATTGCAACTGATGCTCATAATGTGAAGCGAAAGATGATGTACGAGCTCCTCTCGAGCTGGACGCCGACATTGCAGCAGTGCCATAATAATCTCCAGGAGTCAGTCGACTGCCGATACCAACTACTCGACCCATCTTGAATCCATACTGGGTCACCTGCATCCAGGCCGCCTCATCAAACTGATGGCCACTGGCCTGATCTATTGTCTCGACCTGACTCTCAACCTGAGTCTGTGACGATGCGACCTCATATAACTCCTGTAATTGCAATTTAAAATTAAAATTATGAATATATTATATGCAGTTAATTTTCAAATTGAAAAACAAATAATACTGACCAAAATCTGCCACTGGGGATCACCTCTAATCTCCCTAGTAGCTGGATCAGTATACATCTTCCGATATACGTCGTACTCCGTAATATCAGGCTACTCAACAGCCTATAAGAATATAAAATAAATTGTTAATATTTAAAGTTATATAAAATATTTATAAAAAATGTACGTACCAGATGCTGTCTATGAGTACTGAATGTACGACTCCTAGCTCGATGAGTCACCTCCTGTCTGCCTCGATTCTGTCTCCCCATCGATGATCTCCTCTGAAAGTCACCACTCAACCAATGTGAACATAATCCATCCCATACGTGGGATGAAATGTACTCTGGTCGGTGCGATCTACAGGAGTCATCAAACAATGAAACTCCTGCTTTCTTCATGGCAGCCCTTCATAAGTTGTGGAAAAACTGACAAAAGCGATCACGCATGACCACTTTCCATGCCTCATGGATGGGGTCACACATGGTATCCTCGATCGGATACCATAAACCCTACAAATAATTCAAAATATCAAGTTATAAATGAAATGAATTTCAAAATAAAAATTATTTATTTATGTACATACCAACCAATGGTCGAACATGGATTGCTGCACATCAACATGAATATGCTCCCATGTGGTCCATGGCTGGGAAAAATAGTTGCGCAAGATAGTGCTGCCCTATCCGACTGCTATTTGCGTAAAACTGTAAAAACAATAAAACATTTATTATATAAATAGATTAATGAAATCATAGTAAAATGCACAGGCTATCATACCTCCGTGTGCATGCATCAAACCCAAGACATGGACGTCGCTCAGGGATGGGGTCAGGAATCATCAGTCGGGCAAGACCATGCCCCCTCTGCGTACCTCCTAAAGTGCCTGTAGGTTGAGTGTCAGATGCCACCAAATCGCCCTCATCGAAATCTAGATCAGCCTCCAACAACTGAAGAATCATGCCTGAATCCATCTGAAACAGAAAATAAATATTGTTAGCAAATAATTGAAAATTATTATTATATATACATATATATTAGTTATGATTTTATATAACTATCATTGAATTGTATCAATGTTCACCTTCATCATCATCTTCATATCTGAAGATGTCATCTTCAGATTCCTCCTCAATATCATCGATATCCATTTGACTTCCAGTTTCTTCATCTCTTTCCATTTCACATTCATTTGTGACATCATTAACATCATCATCATCACCGACTCTTAATTATAGGGTGTCATCATCAATACTCATGTATCTTTGTAAAAAAGATTGATTTTGAGTACTCTCTTGAAAAACTTAATTTCCTTGTACTTCAGTGATAACACATTCACTCTGCCTAAATTGATTGTCTCGAATTTTGATTTTTATTATGCTCCAGCAATCAGTCAAGTCTCTTGAGGTAGCACATTACATTGTGTAATAAACTTGATATGCCCATTGAGCCAGTAAGAATGGTTTATTTACTGCAAGAACACTTTTATATTTAATATCGATTATTCCATGAGTCGGATGAACACACACGCCTCTCTCAGTATCCAACCACCAACATTTGAACATCATTATGTAATGTTGTCCTAGATAACAGAGTTCAATAATTTCATTAAGCATTCCATAAAAGTCAACTTCATTTTCTCTACGATGAGATCCTATTAAGCAAACTCCACTATTCATTGTCTTTTTTGATTCCCCATATGCATGTGTATGAAATCGAAAACCATTCACCACATATGCATTATAAGATTTAACCATTTTGGATGGTGGGTTACTCAATATACACAACTATTTGTCAATTTTATCAGCATATCGAGACACCTAAAAAATTGTGAAATAATTATCAATATACTAAACTATAAATTGAATGAGATGTTAAAACATTAAGAATTTATGTTACCAGTTTTTGAAACCACTGAGAAATTTTTTTCTGTTGGCATTCTTTGAGAGCAGTTGCTGTAATTTGTGGAAGTTGTTTCTTGATATGATTATCATATAACCTATGAAAAACAAAGTTATTTATTGTAACATAAATGATAGAATAAGTGATAGAATCACTTACAGTACAAATGATGTCATCTCTTCACAGTTGAGAAGAACATACGTATGTGCTCTGTAATGTTCATCATCCAAAAGCCATCGTTCATGAACTCCACCGAAACCAAGATCTGGCTGGTTAAAAATGGATAATTGATTGTTGCTTTCATCAACATTCATCTTGTTCCATCCCATGCGGTTATGTTTTGAGGTATAATCAGATTAAAAATAGTGGGAGATGAAAAAAGATATTTCTTCTTGCAAATAATCTTCAGAATTAGATCCTTCAACGAATGCTTTGTTACGTACTTTCTTTTTCAATTTCTGCATGCATCTTTCGAATGGATACATCCATCAAAACTGTACCAGACCTCCACATTTTGCTTCATATGGCAAATGTAATATCAAATGTTCCATTGAGTCAAAGAAAGAAGGTGGAAATATTTTTTCCAGTTTACATATAATTGCAACAAAAGCTTCTTCAAGTTTTTTTATAACATCATAATCTGTTGTCGCCGCACAAATGTCCCGAAAAAAATATGATATGTCTGTTATGGAATCCCAAATCACAGAATTCAACATACCTCTTAATCCAATGGGCAGAAGTCTTTCCATTAAAACATGAAAATCATGACTTTTTAATCCAGTAATATGACCATTCTTTACACATCTACCCAAATTGGAAGCACAACCATATGGAAGTCTCAAATCTGAAATCCACTGACAAAATAATAAGTGACTTTCTTTGGACAGTGTATAAACTGCTTTGGGTTTCATTAAACTTTCTGTTTTAACATTCTCAAAGAATTCGAGTTCTGGATGCCTACAAATTTGGGCAAGATCTAATCGTTCATTTACATTGTCTTTGCTCTTTCCTGGAGTATCCAAAACTATATGAAACAAATTATCAAAACAGTTCTTCTCAATATGCATGACATCCAACATGTGGTGAACCAGCAAATCAGACCAATATGGCAAATCCCAAAATATGCTACGTTTTATCCAATTGTGCTCTTTCCCAAACCCAGAAATTTTTTGTTGGTTTATTGTGGGTCCAAATATAATGGGAGGTAATGAAAATATAACTGATTTTAACTCCGTACCTGATAGAATTTTTGGAGGTCCATCCCTTTAAATTGTTCCTTTTCTAAAATGAGATCTGTTTCTGCGAAAAGGATGATCAGCTGGAAGAAATCTGCGATGACAATCAAAATATCAAGGTTTTTTTCCATAGACGAGCATAAATGCTTTGTTCTCTCCCATACAGTAAGGACATGATTTCATACCATGTGTACTCCATCTAGATAACATGCCATAAGTCGGGAATTCACTAATTGTCCATATCAATGCAGCTCTTAGTATGAAATTCTGTTTCACAGCAACATCATATGTACTGACACCGGTACTCCACAATAAATTTAATTCATCAATCAATGGTTTCAAATAAATATCAATATTCTTCTTCGGATGTCCTGGGATTAGTAAGGTCAAAAAGATATAGGGTTCTTTCATCAACATCCATGGAGGTAAATTGTACGGAGTTAAAAAAATAGGCCAAGATGAGTACTGACTACCATAAGATCCGAACGGATGTAAACCATTAGTGGAAAGGCCCAGTCGCACATTTCGGGCTTCTAAAGAAAATGACAGATGTACTCTATAAAAATGTTTCCACAAATCATCATCGACTGGATGATTCAAGCTTTTATCAGTTGAAATATTCGTTTTGTGCCATGACATCATTTTTGAGGTATTCTTAGACATGAATAAACTCTGAAGTTTGGATGTAAGCGGAAAATATCTCAACTATTTTACAGGAATCAAGCCGGACTTCCCATATTGTGCTTCTTTATACCTCAGTTTCCCACATGTGGGACAACTATCCAATGACTCATTTTCCCTCGAATATAAAATGAAATCATTTGAACATGCATGAATCTTCTGACAACTAAGTACCAAATTCTGAACCGGCCTCTTACTCTCATAGTCATTTGTAGGAAAAAAATTTCCTCCAGGTAAAAGTGTTTTAATCAAAGTAAATATCTGATCAAAACAAGTGTCTGAAATTCCATTATCAGATTTGATAGCCATAAATTTAGCAACTGCTTCTAATTTTCTTATCTTGCAACCAAGATATAATGCATCCTCAGCAGACTTCAAAAACTTATAAAATTCAGACGATGCAAACTCGGGAGTTGAATCAATATCATCATGAGTTTCTATATGTTGAACAGATGGACCTGCAACATCATATACTAAATTTTGAAACTGAGATGGATCCGGAATCATGTTAGTATCACCTTCTCTGGAACTGCGTTCACCGTTTTGATACCAAAAAATATAATCTGATTGAAAACCAAATTGCAAAAGATGTCCCCCAACTTTGTCAAACGTGTCAAACGTTCTCAATGCACATTTTTTACATGGACATTTTATTGTTACTTCTGAAACAAATTCTGAATTTGATGCCGCAAATGCTAAGAAAGTCTCCGCACCCTCAATATATACTAGATTTAAACCAGAACCATTTGGATTTCTACATTGATTTATCCATACACGGTCATCTAATAATGACTATTGTTGACTTTGTTGTTCCATATTTTTCAATAAAATATAAAAGCATTACTGGTTTTGAATAATTTGATAGAAGAAAAACAATATCTAAAAGAAAAAACTATAATAATTACCACTACTTACGAGCGACACAATTTTCAATGAAATTATTACTAATTAGTAACATAATTTTTAAATCATGCCCAATAAATTATTAAAATTATCAATATTCAAAACAGACTATTCTTAACATGTTCAAATCTTAAACGGTCGTTAATTTTTAAATCATGCTCAATAAGAAGTTTGCGTAAGTCATGTTCGATGTAAACTCTATTATTGTCCTTACTTGGTTGACCACCATGCAAGTAACATTCCAATGAGATGATCAAAGTCATGTCTTTCTCCACTATAATAATTATATCACATGACCCTTTACATAGACCAATCTTCCTTAAAAATTTAATTCCTTAAATTTTTAAGGAAGAATGGTCTATGTAAAGGATCATGTGATATAATTCTTATAGCTGATAAAGACATGACTTGAATCCTCTCATTTGAACCCTACTTGTAAGGTGGTTAACCAAAGAAAGGACAATTATAGAGTTTACATCGAACATGTCTTACGCAAACTTCTTATTAGCTTGATTTAAAAATTGATGATCGTTTAACATTTGAACATGTTAATAATAGCTTTCTGTGAATATTGATAATTTTAATAATTTATAATTTATTTATTATTTTAATAATATTAATATTATTTCTTCATAAATATTAATCATTAAATTAATAACATTATTATATTATGTTACTAATTATATTATAAATTATGTTACTAATTAGTAATGAGATGATATGCATAGAGACTGGTTAACCAAAACAAACGTGTTCATCTATCACATTCGCTAATTGTTCTAATTGTTCGCTAATTGTTCACTAATTTTTCGCTAATTGTTCTGCTTATTTGCTAATTTTTCTGCTTATTTTATTATTAATATTAAAATAATATAATTTTTTATATTATGTTATAATTATCTTTTCAGTGTTGAAACATGACATTCTCTCTCCACATGCAATATTTACATTCACTTTCACCTCTCTGTTGGTGAGGAGGTTGATAATTTTGAAAATGAATGCAAATATTACATGTGGAGACAGAATGTGAAATTATTTTGAATTATTTTTTATATTATGTTACAATTCCCTTTTCAGTTTTGAAACTTGACATTCTCTCTCTACATGTAATATTTACATTCAATTTAATCTCTCTGTTGGTGAGGAGGTTTATAATTTTGAAAATGAATGCAAATATTACATGTGGAGATAGAATGTGTAATTTTTTCTACTTATCTGGTAATTTTTTCTACTTATCTGGTAATTTTTCTACTTATCTGGTAATTTTTTCAATTATCTGGTAATTTTTCTAATTATCTGGTAACATTTCTAATTATCTGGTAATTTTTCAATTATTTGGTAATTTTTCTAATTATCTGGTAATTTTACTAATTATCTGGTAATTTTTCTAATTATGTGGTAATTTTTCTAATTATCTGGTAATTTTTCTAATTATCTGGTAATTTTTCTAATTATCTGGTAATTTTTCTAATTATCTGGTAATTATTCTAATTATCTGGTAATTATTCTATTTATTTGGTAATTATTCTAATTATCTGGTAATTTTTCTAATTATCTGGTAATTTTTCTAATTATCTGGTAATTTTTCTAATTATCTAGTAATTACTAGATCATTATTTAAATTATTTATTAATTATTTTAATTATTAGTTAATTTATAGTTAAATTAGACTATTACCAAACAAATATCATCCGAGAGTGTCGAACCAAGAGTGCAGTAAGGTCCCTTGTCATGTACCAGGATACCACGGGTCAGGCCCAAGATTCCTTGTCGGGACTTTCACCCCTAGGTACTGCTATGCCAGAACCGCCTCTACTTGTTGGTATCTAGACAATGATTTCTTGATTGATAAAGAATCTAATTATACCAAGTTATATTCTTTATCTACTAATTATTCCTAATTATCAATAACAAAATCATTTAATTTATAAAAATAAATATGAATAAAAAATTAAATTAAATTAATCTAAATTACCACTAAATAACCAAAATTAAAATGAATATAAAAAAATTAAAGGAATATAAAAATAAATAAAAGAAAAATACCTTAAAATATAGGCTGAACTTTTTGACCCCTTCGAATTCCACTCGAAAACAAAAATTAAAACTATTAAAACTGAAGACTGTAGAGAGAAATTAGAGAAGAATTGGATGTTTTGGAAAAAAACGGATGGGGGTATATATAGCTTAGATTATTTCCGACATTTGCATTTGTGACGGGTGTACCATCGCAATTAGAATTATTTGTGATGGGACCCATCGCAAATACCTTCGGCGCATTAATTACAACCTGTGGTTAAAAGGATATTTGCGACGGGACCCATCGCAAATACCCCTACCGCTAGAACTTTTTGCGATGGGCAGCGAGACTGTCACAAATACTATTTACCGCCGCCTGCTATTTGTGATGATGAGGATACGTACCATTGCAAATACCGTCGACGCATTAATTACATCCTGCAGTTAAAAGGGTTATTTACGATGGGTCCCATCGCAACTACTCGCACTGTAAAAGGTTAGTTGCGATGGGCCCCATCACAAATAACCCTGCCGCTAGAACTTTTTTGCGACGGTTAGAGATCCCGTCGTGAATATTATTTGCTGCCACCTGCTATTTGCGACGGGAAGGATACGTCCCGTCACAAATATCCCTCCCTCATTTTGGTGCGAAAGTCGCGCCAAAACAATTGCGACGGGGAATCTCTTACCATCGTAAATACCTCATTATTTGCAACGAGAATTTATTACCATCACAAATGTGTCTCCAGTCGGACCATTTGCGATGGGATATATTCCCATCGCAACTGACCCATCGCAATAACACAGTTTTCCCGTAGTGATAATTTTAACCTCTCAAATTTTTTTACCATGGTCCATGCCAAATATTTTCCAAGAATTAAGTGATAAATTATAAATTAGATCGCCTAATTATCTGGTAAATTTTGTACCAATACAACTCTTCAGTAGTCCAAGTATTACAAAATGACCATTCACATCGATATGAATCATAATCTTGTTAGGTTCAATAATGTAATCCTTAAGATATTTGATGTAGGTTTTCAAAATTACTATAAACCCATGATGGTAAATATTATATAAGCTATGACCTATAATGATTGGATATTATCAAGGTGTACCTTATTCCCTAATTTACATTCCACATTGTCCTTGAGGATGAGTAATGGTGCGTTCATGTTTATAGAAGTAGCATTTAAACCCTATAGATGTTGTAACTGATTTTTGTTAATTGGGCATTATTTTTTCCCCTAATTTTCATTTATCATTTATTATCTTTTTTAGACCATATAAAACTGATTATTATCCAAGATATAGATGTAATTTTTTTAGTGGAATATATGATGGAAATTTGGTAATATTGGTGAGATATATACTAACTCTAATATGTATTTCTTGAGTTTTTATATATTTGAGTGGGGATCAAGGTGTTGATGTGAATAATTAGAGTTTTGGAGTCATGTATTATATATATATATAGGGTTCTATTTTTTGAGTTGTATAAAAATTTAAACATGAAAAATAGGTGTTTTTGTGGAAATTAACTAAGTGATTTTGAAAAATAATAGAGTCTTGATTTGATATTTTCCTTGTGTTTACAAAGTTTTTTTTGTTTCATCTAATTAAAGTTCCAATATTCTAACTTTATAATTGCTGTTGGCTGTGGGTGTAAATATTTGAATCTCTAAATCACAGAAGTGCATTCTAAGTACTCAAAAATCCATAATTCATTTCCATTATTAGGGATTATATTTAATAGATAAAAAATTATTCAGTATTATTTTATAGAGGAATCATGTTTCATTTAAAACTATTCTAATTTCATGAGTTTGTGTTTGTTATTTTTGTTATATTGTTTTAAGTAGACTAAAGTGAAATAATAAATGAAATAGTTTCTTCCACACAATTTTCTAGTGAATCCTTGAGTTGTTAAAAATATATTTTAACAATTTTCTCTTTACAAGATCAAGTGACTAAATTTCTCTCAGCCAAAGGTAACCTTACATCACTTCATTTCCAATAAAAGGTGATTCAATATAGAATTTGTTCTGTGTTTTTTGAATTAATTTCACACATTACTGATGTTTCGTTTCAATTATATTTTATTTTATATAAATTACACACTACTAATAAGTGAAACACAGTAAAAAATGAACCTTTTCTGGAAAAATATTCTATGAAATATTTATTTCATATGTTACAAATTTGATGAAAAAGAAAAAAATAAATGAGATTTAATTTTATTATTTGATGTGTTATTTTATTTTATATACATATAAAATACTATTATTTTATTTTATACACAACTTTATATTACTACCAGTGTGAGATTGAGGATGAATTATTTTCATACACTAGTGTAATAAATAGGATACACTTATATTAGTGGTAATAAACATCTATTTAAGAGTTCTACCCATGTATGAAATTGTGGATGAATTTCTTCATGATGCTAATGTGAGCCTAAAATATATCATCATCATCGTTTTGGATATGTCATGACTAAGAGGATTAATTGCTTTTGTGTACCCCACTACCAGTGTGAACCATGACAGTGATAACCAATTTGTTAGAGAAACAAATTGTGGGTGAAGTTTTATGGATAATTATATGAAATCTTGCTATGTTTGAGCATGTTTTTAATACGTTTATTGGGACTTTGTGATTTTATAGAGTTTAATTTTTTTTCATATTATATTTGAACATATTTTTTAAAATAAATACTCAATATATTTTTATATAAGTTAATTTTATAATAATTATATAATAAATACATTAAATATAATAAATATTTTATATATACTATAAATTTTTAGATATATATATTATAAAATTTGAGCAATAAATATTGGAACATAAGAACATAATAATTTATTTTAAAAATAATTTATAAATAGGTATTAATCTTCGGTATTCCTTTTAATATTAATGATGAAAAGATAAATTTTATTAATAATATTATCAATAGATAAATCTTTCATATGAATTTAGTACTAATAATTGTGACCAACATAGATATTATCTATTGGTGTTATTATAATTACAAAAAAAATATTTTATCTGTTGTGATAAAATTTAGTGACATATTTTTTAGAAATAATTTATTAATAAAGACATATAATATGGACAAATTATTCACTAAAAAATTTATACTTTTATTAAAAGATATATCCGTGTTGGAAAAAGCTAAATATTTTGTAGTTTTTATATAATATTATTAATCATCCTATTTTCTAGGACATTATATTGTGTAGTTTCTACAGTAGTTATGTGTTTAAGTATATTTTTAAAATTAAAGTAGTCAATGATGTCAGTGAAAAAAATACTCAAGATAATTATCAGTCACAAGGGTCTAGATTATTTTTAAATTCAGTTTCAACACTAAAATTCCAAATTTTAAAGGTTTCAAAGGTTTTAGATTTATTTTTCATAATATAAATCCATACTTTTCATGGATTTCCATCTATAAAGGTTGAAACAATAATTCCCCACACTATGGTAAGTAGTCCTAAAGGGACCCCATAAATCAAAATGTACATATTATAGATGAGAATTAGATCTATATTTATACATTTAAAAATTTTTAGGATTGGAATTACTAATGGAATGGTTTTTATAAAATGTAATACTATTCTTGGTTACATCGTTCAATACTTATTTCTTTATAAGTTTATTTATTCATTTACCATGAACATATCCTAAACATATTCACTAACACATTGTTCCATTTGTATTTAGAAAAATAGTGGCATTAAGTTCATTAATTTGTGTGCTATTATTTGATACATATATACCATTGATAAAATTTCCTTTCATAATAGTGAGAGATAACTTTTATATCCTATGACTCTCAAAATAAAATCAAAAAGTGAAACCTTATTTATAAGAAACCTAGAGAAATAAGGTCCTTCTTTAGTTCGGGCACCCAACTAAGATCCTCTAAATATTTTACTGACACATTATTTAACTATAGAGAGATAGTAATACTAACCATGATTCAATTTTTTTACTAGGTATACCTCACTAATCTCAATATCTATTAGATCATTGAAGTGATAATGTTTGGGACACATATGAAAAGAACATCCTAAATCCATGACCCATTCAACACTAAAAACATTAGAACAAACATTTAGAACATTAGTAGCATCAACATCTTGTTCAAATAACAATGAATGGTCATTATTATTGGAGTTATTATTTGAATTATTCCTTTTGGGATAATTCCATCTAATGTGATAAGGTTTTTTGCGGTGAATTTTTTTATCTACTTTCCCCTATACCCTGATCGACTCCTAGACTTTCTCTTACCTATCATATTCCTTCTTTTCATAGGCCTAAATAAGTAAATGGTATGATATAAAAATACTCATCATCAAATATAACATATATATTATACGAATTAATAATAATTTTATTAAAACCATCAATATGATTATTGAATTCTGTTACAGGGTGCATACAAAAATTATACAACCAAACCTTTTTATATATCAAACATACTAAGGTCTTTTTCATATATAAAGTTTTATTTTAGAACATATTTGGGCAGCAATGGATTTATATGATACCTCATTAATAACCTTATCACCTAAATACATGAGCGTTAAACTACGAGCCTATCTAAGCATATCATCAAAGAGATAAACCTTGATAGTAGTAGACTATCCATTGAAGGAAATGGTAACAGCTTTCTTTTTAGGACGGAACTGGGAATCATGAGTTTTTATATGGTCCAGTAATACATTCATATTTATCCACCTTTTATTAAAATCAGTACCCCCATTTAATTATTCTATTTCAAACATTTTTGATCCCAGTAGTCCAGATTACATGGATCTGAAACCAAATTTTAGGGGATACTGTTACGTGGTTTTCCCTATAAAAATAAAAGATACAGTAATCTTGGTATTGGGTTCAAAATTTAATATATCTAATTTTATTAATGTTGAAACAGTGGGGGAAATACAAATTAAAGATGAATACAATGAAATAAAATTAATGAACACAGATATATAACGTGGATTATTCCACTATGGACCTACATGCACAAAAAGGACACCACAAGAACAGGTATATTACAAAATTAATAAAGAAACCGAATTAAAATAAATGAAAATAGTAAATAGACCATAGAAATAATAAGAGTATTGGATCTATCTAGAATGAATGAAAATGATGAAATTTGTTATGTGGATCTAGAAATACTAATTCCTAGGTAGAATAATTCTAAAAATATATATAGAATGACACAATATCTTTTAGGTAGAATGAAAAAAATAATGGTTAAATAAATTTCTTATAATTCTAGGTTTTAAAACTAAAATCTAAATGAAGCTCGAATGGAGATCATGCTATCAATGTTATCTTTCACATAAGAAGGTCTTGATTATGATGGATGAATATCTCTAGATACTTTCACCAAAACCCTATACCAAGTTCAGTAATGATAAATACAAACAAATTTAGTGGGCCTCATGAACCTCACTTAGAAACCATACAGAGAATACTTGTGATATTTCTTAACACAAAAAATAAAAATTTAACTATGATTTTCTACACTTTAACCATCAAATAATTGGATTGTAAACTAAATAAAAACCAAATGAATATGAATCCCAATCAAGAATACCCTAGGTTCAATAAATGATGGTAGGGGAATCATCAGTGAGTTATTTGGATGATGCGCGATACTGAACATGAGGACAACCCAAATTAATATCTTCTTTCATATGTGAGATGAGAAATAGTTGGGAAGGGAACAAGACATATAATGATTCACTACCAAAATAAAACTTGTATTAGGAAATAAATATGAGAGTGAGAAAGTATGAATAGATAAGAAAACCCATATTTTAGATCAAGTTAGATCAATGAATTGAGATACACCAAAAGGAATAAGATCAATATAGAGATATGGGTAAGGAAAAAACCAAGAATTCAAATTAAAAAATATAAAAATGTAAATATTATTTTTCATTTGAGATAAGAAGCACATAATACATGAAAATTAAAAAATATAATTAGAAACTAAGTATAAATAATTCAACACACAAATTAAATTTGATTTCAAACTAAAATATGTAGGCATACAAATTCAAATCTTAGTATACACACATGTTCATCTTAATATTTTTATTCTACTATACTAATTTTTTGTTCAATATATACCATCAATTGCTAAAACAATTTGTGATGTCTATACATTTTCCCCCAAAAGTGATGATTTATACTCCCATCATAATGAAATAATTGTTTAATTGATTTTATAATTTTTTTTTCCATTTTGATAAAAATTGATAGTTTTGTTTTGAGATATATTAGAATCTTCCTAAAAAATATTTTATCTATCCAAAAGTAAGTATGAAACCACCATTGTTCCATTAATGTAAAATCTATTTTTTTATAATGGATTAATTTTATGGTCCCTAATTATAATCTAAGGAACTATTTTTTTCTTATTTTATCATTTTTATGAATATACACATTCTCAATTTTTTTTGATCACCATAACCACTATATTAAAAAACATGTTTTTTTAATTTGTTTTTGAGATTTAACAATATGTAATAGAATGTGTAAATTGTTTTTGAAATGATATAAACATTGTGGTAGTAATTAATTAATCTATTTTGGGACTAATATTATTTTTTCCCAAATTGTTTTTGTCTAAGTTAGTGAGAAACTATATTTTATCAATTAATTCCACCCCTAATTTTTTAAAATGGGTGTATGTTTTGGTGGTTAATTATAAAGAGGGAAAATAATTTTTTTGGTATTATTTTATATTATTGATGAACATAACTATATTTTTTCCACAAAAAACCATCATAATATAAACATAGATTTAAATTTAACTGGTTTTATTAGACTAAGTTATATGTACAAGATATTGGGATAAGTTTTTCTAATAGTATAACAATACCAGTAGAAATTGATAATTTTGTTTTAGAGAAGATAGAAATTGTCTACAGGAATAATTTTCTATAAAAAATGGTGATGAGAAATGACTATTTTTTAATTAACAACACAACTAAATTCACGAAATTGTTTCATATTATAGTGTAAAGCAATAGAATTTTTTTCATTGATAGGAAGACAATTTTTTTGTGATGGGTTATTTGTGACACAAATCTATCAAAAAAGCATATTTATAATAGAAATATGTCATAAATAGTCCATCATAGAAAATCACATCATAAATACTATTTTTTATAATGGAATATCCCAATTAACCTCCTGTTGATATTATTTGTGATTAATTATTTTGTCCATAGAGAAAAATATTTGGTTAATTTTTTTATGATGAAATCCTAACTTCATCATAAGAAATATATTTTATGATTAATTTTATTAGAATAATAAATCCACAAAAAATAACTGAAACAATATTCTAAAAAATAACAACAATAATAAAATAATTATCAAATTACTAGTAGTATATTAAATAAAAAGATATATAAGAAAAAAAATACAATAATCATGTCAGTAAGGGGGTGAGGGATCAGGTTCAGCTGGTAGAGGTTACCCTATCCTTGATCCATGTTCAAGAAAACATATATAATCCATCATCTTCTCTTGTTTTTGATCCATCTATCATCATTTCTCTTCATGTTTTCATCACTTATCTTCCTGTTGTGATTTCTTCTCTTCCTAGTCTTTGGAAAATCTATGTTAAAAATTATCTTGAGTTCACAGTTTTTTTGATACTCTACGGTAGTAAATTAAATTGAGGACTACACTGGTCTCTTTTAGCTCTATGATTATATCACCTTAGTGCCAAAGTAACTAGTTAGGGTCAATCATGAACTTATACTGATAACCCAACCCTTCTAACAATCATTATCCATCACCCACATCCACGACACCTCGTCAAAACATGATTAGAATGTGCCATCATACCCACAATTTGTCTCAGCCTAGCCCATGCATGTGAGAAACCTTTGTCTCATATGTCTCTAATAACCATGGACATATAAACTAAGAATATTAATAAAATTATATCATGTTAATTTTAAAAAATAAAAAATAGGTTATGATAAATTATACCAATTTATATTTATTTATTCTATTTTTTGGTAAATTTATACTAATATATAATAAATTTTATCAATTTATACAAAATAATATTATTTTATACTATTTTTTAAATTTATACTAATTAATAGTTTTTTATATTAATATCTACTAAATCATATAATTTTATAATAATATTTAATAATTTATACTAATTTGCGATGAATATATACTGATTTATAGTAATTTATATGAGATTATATATATTTGTAGTAAATCATATCAATTTATAGTAATTTATATCAATTTAAAATAATTAACATTAGTTTTTGCTAATTTATAATTACTTTCATTAATTTATAGTCATTTATAGTAACGTATAGCAATTTTTATTAATTTGTACTAATTTATATTTTTTTGTACTAAGTTATATTAATTTATATTAATTGATAATAATTTATACAAAATTATATCAATTTATAGAAATGCATAATAATTATTACTAAATCCCAAGGAATTAATACTAATTAATATTATTTTATATCAATTTTTCTAAATTATACTAATTTATAACAAATTATATCAATTTATATTAATTATATTAATTAAGATTACTTTATATTTATTTATACAAATTATTATTAATTTTTATTAATTTATAATAATGTATAATTTTTTAATAATTTATACTTATTCTTACTAATGTATTACAATTTTTATTAATTTATACAAAATGATATGGATTAATATTTTTTTTTGTGAATTTAAATTAATTTTATTGAATTCATAATATTTTTTGTGAATTTATAAATTTTAAATTAATTTACAGTAATTTAAAATAATTTATATGAATTGATATGAATTTATACAAAACTACAGAAATTTATAGTAAAGTATATTAGATTATACTAATTTATAATTATTTATATTAATTAATGACAATATGTATCAATTTATACAATCTTATATGAATATAAAATAATCTTTTATTAAATTTTCTCACTTTTTCACGATTTATACTAATATATATCAGTTGTTACTAATTTATACTTATTTTTAGTAATTTATAATAATTTATACTAAATTATATATATTTATAGTAATTTATGTTAGTTTATATTAATTTCCTACAAATTTACACTAATTTATAGAAATTTATATTGATTTAAACTAAATTATATTATTTTATAGTAAATTATATTAATTTAAATTAATTTATAATAATCCATAATATTTTTTAATATTTTATAATTTTTTATATAATTTTTTATTAATTTATATCATTTTATAATAATTTTTTCTAATTATTTTTATTAATTTATGTCAATTTATACTAATTTTTAATAATTTATATCAATTTATATCAATATTTTTTGTTAATTTATAATAAGTTAACATTAATTCATTACCATTTTAAATAAATTATATGAATATTTAGTAAATTATGCAATTTTTTAAAGTTAATAGTAATTTAATAAATTAAAATAACTAACAATCTATATAAATTAATAAAGAATAAATATAAAGAATTAATAATAATTAAAAATATTGTTTAAAAAATTTCCAAAAAATCAGTACATTTCCAAATGATTTATAGACATTGGACTGAACTTACTGAATTGATGTTTAGATAAAAAATAAGAGGGTTCTTTCGAAAGAAATATAAGTATTATGAATATAATATGAGGAGGGGGAGAGTTATTAGCCATATTTATAGTCAACTTTCTTTATGATAGAATTTTCATCACAAAAGTCTATCATTTGGAATATTTGTGATGAATTTATTATTTGCGGTGAATAATATTCCAGCTACAAAAAGCCTCCACTAACTTTTTCACGATCATGAAAATAGTATTTGTGATGGACCAATTCAAAGGAATGAACCTACCAAAAGAGTATTTATGATGGTGCTATCCCAAATAACTATACTAGTGATAAAATCCATGAAAAATGCCTAGCTGTACACATGTCTAATATGGATATGTCAAAAAATATAATTTGTGATAGTTTTATTACAAATACCTCTTATTGGAATGAGGTATTTGAAATGGGCATGCCTGTTCTTCACAAATAGATTTTCCCAAATGAACTATTTTTTATGGAATTTCTATTCCTTTGAAATTAGTTCTTTCCTACCACCATTTGAAATTGAACACCAAAATTATTTTTGCTGAACTAGTTCATCCATCGTAAAAAAAAATCATAAAAAAATTATTTGTTATCGATGAACTAGTCTTTCAAAAATATATCAATTCTGCAGACTACTTGCGATGAAAAAGTATACCATCACAAATAACATGTTACAGAAAAATAATTTTCCTATAGTGTTATTTCTTCGTCTAGATTAACATACACATGATGAACCATGAATACTTTTCTATTACCACCACAACCATCATTAAATCCTAGCCAGTTATTTAATAGTTGTTGTTAGGTATATCAATAATTATTATATCATAGTAATTGTTTTTACAATAGTATAAAAAATGTGTTCATAATTGATTATTTTCATTCGAGACATATAAGAGTAATTCTAAATAAAATATGTTAAAAAAGGCACCATGAAATGACCATTGTATCATTAATAGAACCCCCAGTTGTTTGTTGTCGTTGCATATTTCGGTCACCAATTATTATGTGATAAAATAATTTGTTGGGTCTTGTATCATTTTGATTAACATACACATTATCGACCATAAATAGTTCTTGGTCCCTATAATCATCATAATAAAAATGATAATATTTTAAATACATTTTGTTAGATTTTACAACACATACTTGAATATAAATTTATTTTTTCCAATTATATAACCCTTATGGAAATAATTGATAATTTTGGTTTGGGGAAAAATAAGAATAGTATAATAACCCATAGTTAAAATAAATTTTATTTTTTAATTTTGAATATAATGATCTTTATAATGGAATCCTAGAAAATTGAGAAGCCTGTTGTATTTGATAAATTATATAGATAAACCATTAACATAAAGTAAAATACAACATAGTTTTTTAAAACTCAATAATTCATTCCTATATTCCTTTGAGCTCTTAATAATTCACATGATAACCTGGGGACATACATAAGAAAATAGATGAGATATGAAGCCCAATAAATAAATAATCAAACCATTGTATGATTATGAATAATACATGTCTGTTAAGGGGCATATCATGATAATCTAAAGACTTAAGAATCCAACACACTCACATGGAAACATTCCCTAAGAAGATGATTTCTTAAAAGCATAGAATTATAAGAATGTGGAAAAAACATAAAACATGACATCATAAGCATAAGTCTTGGATAACTACTAAGAAATCTAAACATATTGTAATTAGGATAACTGCCCATGCACTATAAATGGTACCTCATGGGATGAAAACATTACCCAATGCACTGGAGAACTATCAGGGAACACCCTTCATGTGTATAAATTTATGTGTTCCACATAAATCAAATAACATAACAATCTATTTAATAATTTAAATCCCATGATTAACGATTGTGAGATTCATACATGGTAGTCCACAATCAATAAAGAATAAATATATCTAAGTGAATACCGTTGAATGAAAATATGGTTAGGAATTAAAATAAATAGTATGGAATATAATATCAAGGTACAATTTTCATAGCATAATTAGTCTACATAAAAGTTAATTAAAGGGAGAATGTGAGAATAAGACATCCTCTCATTATTTAGGAACTATTTGTATAGTTCATGAATTCTCATTGAAAACCACAGGAGATCTTGTAGTCACCCTGAGGGGTGGTGGATGAATTAGAGGTGACCATATTTTTCTGATTAAGTTCAACTTAAATTATTACATCCTTTAATTTTATTTATCCTATATCATCTATAATGATATATGGATATTTATAATTTTTTGTCACTAATTTTACCTAATGACATATAGAAAATTTTAAGTAAACAACACCCATGATTTTTTACAAGGTTTTACTGCAATGTGAGAACCTACTTCTTACTGTGTTGACTCCCATCATGTCACTAATTCTTCTACTAATTACCATTTTGAAAATTAAAAAGTTATATGGGAAGTTACTATATTAACCCACAGTGTGCATCCCACACACTAAATCTCCCCGCATTACAAAGTCTCCCAAATTTATATTATACTAACTCCCATTAGATTATAATGTTTCGACAATATTGAACATGTCTTCAACTATAACTTCTTATTCTGTTGGATTACTTATAAATTGATCTTGTTTTTATCCAAGTAGAATTAAATTTAGAGCTCTCACATTCATCCGAACCAAATGTTCCAATCTTCTCATCTTTCCTCAGAACCAGATATTCTAGTCATCTCAACATTCCTCAAAACATGATGTTTTGGTCTTCTCAATTTTCATTTGAATGGGGTGTTCTAGTCTTCTCAAATTTCCTTAGAACATTATGTTTCAATCTTGTCAAATTTCATTATAACCTTCTGTTTTCATCTTCTCAACTTTCCTTAGAACCAAATGTTCCATTCTTCTCAACTTTCCTCAGAACATGATGTTCCAATCTTCTAAACTTTCATACACCCGACTAAATATATATCTAATTTAATTCATTGATAAATTCAACTAAATAATACTATCTTATCATAAGAAACATTATTTGAATGATATTTTCCATTTTATAGGAACAAATTCCCCCCAAAAGTAAAGAATAAACACATGTGCCAAATGTGAATTTCCCACTCAACAAAAAATTCGTTTGAATGCCTTTAAATCCTTAGAATAAATCAGAGTCAAAATTTTTCATCAAATTTTGCTCAAATATCAGTGTTAAAAAATAATTAAAATATTCCTTAAATATTATATAGATTTACAAATGTTGAAATTACAGATCAACTTCATCACAATGTTTTACTTTATAATTTTTTGGTAAATCCCCTAAAAATTCCGTTTAGTATACAAACTTTTTCCATGTCTTCATAGCTCAATCATTATACAACTAATCTTTATAACTTGATCTTTGTATAGCTCAACTTTATAACTCAGAATTTATATAACTAAAATTTATAACTCAAATGTTGTATAACAAAAATTTATAACTCCTTCTTTATCGAACTCAACTTTATAAATCGATATTTAAAAAATTCCCCAACTCCATCCGGTGGACTATGGAAATATTTTCCTTGAAAAAAAACATTGTAAATCTTTGATACAATATTACTCAACTTTATATTTCTCTCTGTCCATTAAAACTTCATAAATTTCCCCATTCTCTATAACCTTAAATATTTATCTATCCAATATAACTTTTTATATTTCTCTATAAAGTATAACTTTATAAATTTCTCTATCCAGTATAAATTTTGTGATTTATCAACCCAATATAATTTTAGATATTTCTCCATATAATCACAAAATTAGAGATCAAAATACATAAAACTGTAACTCTATATCTTTATAACCTCTAAATTTTAATAGTATACAACTTCATCATTTTATAACTTCAACTTTGTAGAAACCATATTTATTTATAAAATGTTTGAGTGAACTCAGCTTGAACCATGAGAACTTTTAGTAATCATGATGTTGGAAAATTTTAAGGATCAAAAATGCATTATCTAACTACTATAGTAAAATCCATAGAAAAATCCTTAAGAAAATCCATAGGAAACTATATATGGACCAACTCAGGAAACACCATAGGAAACTCCATAAGAAACTCCTTAGGAAACTCTATAGGAAATTTCTTCAACCTACTCATGGAATTTTCCTAATATTTTGAAAACATAGAAAATAATTCTATTATCCTCATCCAATAAAACATCAATATAACCCTTTGGATTTTTTTCAGTAAAAAATTGTAAGATAATGATTTTCCCCTTATTTTCAATAAATTCAAAGATTTTCTTGAAGGGGATATTAATTTTACCACCCCTTAGTGTTTTTAATTTGAATACACCTTATTGGAATCTTGGGGTGAGGAAGATACTTTTTTTAAAGTATTTATTCTTCTTCTCTTATCTTCCATTGTCTTCAATTTCTTAATAAAAGGATTTAATTAAATTTCTTAAATAAATGATCCAAAAATCATCCATCTACAAGTACACATGAGTGGTACTCGGTATAATAAATAAGTGTTATTAACTCAAACATCCGAACTTTCAATAAAATTTTTACAAGTGATACCATATTTAAAAAAATATTCTTTTAAGGAAACTTCATCATGTTTTCATTCAAATTACTTTTCTTCATCAATATCAATAAACATATATAAAAAATTCACGCATAAATTAGAATATTTCACCCCCTTTAATTTTTTTTACTTTTTCAAAAAAAATCTACCCCCAAATCTTAGAATTGATTTTTATACATGGATACATGAAAAATATCAACACACCTAAAGTTTAAATAATGTTAAATTATTTGGATTTTAGATAGCTATAAATCATTTATCAATATCTTTATATTAATTTAATGATTTATTCAAAGTTTTTATTCACTACATATCTTTTACTATTCATCATTTATTATACATTAACATTTTCTTTATCTGTTGAAATTTCTAAACACACTAAATTGCTTCTGGTTAAAATCATTCATTAATAATTATTAAAATTATAGATTCCTGTATACTTACTTATGGTCATATTAACGAATAAAAACATCATTTCAAATTATCTATCTAATACACTCTACATAAACACAAAAGTCTTGTATTTTTACATATTTAATATTCCCTTATTCCACTAAATCTTGGTTGCAAAATTCAGGTTTACCAATAATTAACCTTTTGATATATTCTCTATAGTATAGAAAATTCTTCAAAATCATATGCATGTCATTTTTATCTATTTTTTTGATATTATAAACTTCATACCACTACATATTTATGTTTCTCCATGTATAACATGATCTTACAGTGATCTCAATTTTATTTCTATCATTATCCAAGAATCCCATTATCTGTAAGATAGTCTTATCCTTCTTCATATAGGAACATCATCTAGAATTTTTTATTTAAATTAAAATATGAATATTTTTATGGTTTGAAAAATCTATTACTACTATTTCTTTGGGTATCCTTCCATGTATTTAGATTCATAAGCATACTCCTACTCATGTCTTAATATTTTACACTTCAAATATCCAAAATCTGATATCCTTTATCTGATTGTTTTATTATGAAAGACACATTTATCATATATTTTAGATATTCTATTTATAATAGAATCCATCCACATGTTTCCACATCATATATGTCCACTAATTATTATATCATAATCTCAATATGATATCCTCCATCTGATTCTCAAGTGGTCCTTCAGATTCTCCACATTCTAGTGATTTCTTGAGTATCCTCTTCTTACTGTAAATAAAATCCTCCATCATCCGATAAGTGGACATAACTTATTTTAGTAATTTTCTAATATACTATGTTCAATAATATTAAAAATCTCTATCTGGAAAAACTACACCAACTACCCTCATTCATTCTGTTAACCTTTAATAGAATTCATGTTCAACTTAATTCTTCTCAGTTATATCATGTATGAACTTCTTAATATGTTACACTTAGTACGGTAATCCACTTATGATTACAAGTTATTTATTATATATATTTATTAATTGGAACTTTCAAATCATAAAGTGCCAATGTGGGGTTCTTCATCCAAAAGAATGATCATCTCGTGAACACCATTTAGTTGAGCCTCAACTAACCTGAGATATATCTTTAGCATTTTAATTTATGTATAGTATCATAGAACCATGAATTGATCCATGTTATCATATTATATTATTATACCATACAACTATCACCCTTATAAAATTCATCATATGCATGTATTGGACGAAACTTTTATAAAAGAAGTTCCATTTTTAATTGAATAAGAGGCTTATTTATATAATGTAAATATAGGAAACACATACACTACTATGGTAATTTTGCACCATTATAAGTTATATCATATCATATTTAAAATAAAATTAAGAATAATAAATATTTATAATATTTATGTTTAATATTTATCATCTAATTAGAATATATTAAGGGTTATGATAAAATCCTATTGACATAGAAACAAGAAGCGATAACCTTGATGAGTAGGATCATACCTTATGGAGGCCATTTTTCATAGATTCTAAGGGAGATAAAATATTTGGTATTTTAAATTTATCAAGATTAATCCTATATCTAACAACTAAATCATGATTAAAACCGATTATGTTATAAGTTCAAGATCATCGATATCATAACCCAAACCATGTGTTGAAACCATCCCATGAGGATATCACCATCACACACCTTACCCTTAGGGCGTTGACTATTACAATAATAGGTTATGTATCTCAACCCTAATATTATTAATATTTATATTTTATTTCCAAATAATTAATTTTTATATTTATTCCTTAATTTTTTTACTTTATAAATTATTAAACAATGAGTTTGATAAAAATTATATTTAAGTACAATAAAACTCAAATTGTATTTTTCGGTAATATAAAATTTCAATTTAGTTATTAATTTAGATGAATCAATGAATTAAATGAAATATTAATAAAATATTATTATTAATTAATATATATTTAATATAAATTATAATATAATTTTATGAAGTTAAAATGTAATTTATATAAGTGTTAGAAAACTGTTATTGTAAAAGAAATGAGATTTTTTTAATAAATATGGATTTTAATTTAAAATCTTAAATTACCATAATGAGAGAATTATTTTTATAAGATAAATATTTTTTTGGAATCATCATGTATAAATTATCCAAATTTTAATATTTTAAAATTTTCCAAGACAATTAATTTTTTTATAAAAAATTAAATGCGGTATAAATATACCGTATGTATTATGACATTTTAATGACCCAAAAGTTATATAATATGTGAAAAATGGTATCCATTACGAAATATATATTTCTTGATTAAAATAATGTGTTTTTTTATTTCATTTGTTTAATTTAATTTACCCTTTATGAATTCATTAAAAAGCAACGTTATATTTTATGGTTTTTAAATCATTTGTTTTCTAAACATGATTCACTTCCACATAACCAAGGGTATTATTTTAATTTTATCAATTCATGTACTTATAAAATAATTAAAAAAAATCCAATTTTTTAGATACCACATGCAAAATCCATGATATATTTTTTATTTTTATTACTTTATTGTATAGATTCCAAAACCAATGTTTTGAAAATAATAAAGAAGTCCCAAGTATTTTCCTATAGAAACCCACAAAATATCCCATTAATCTTCACTAAAAACCATTTTATAATTAATATACTCTTAAATTTATTGTATATATCCCTCCTAAGGAACCCCCAATCTCTCAATAATGTTCTCCCAAGCTTTTTGAAACACCCCTATAGGAAAGGGATCCTCTCATTATCCAATTTATTCAAGAACATTCTTTATGTAATACCTTATTTATTCCAATTAATATTGATGTGATATGATTTTACAAATAAATATTACTTAATTTATTATTTTTATGTAATTAGGAACCAATTTCACTATCATTAATCTATCTCATGATTCATTATGTACCCCAATTGTGCTGTAGATTTAATCTTACGATTTTCCATGCCAAAATTTTATTCAAGAACCCATTTGTATTATATCTTTTAATTAAAAATTTATCATGTTATAATATATTAATAAATATCCATATTACCGACATTATGATTTGAAAGTAATTATATACCCCTTTTAGTCTCATTAAATCCTTCCCATGATTTATTATGTACCTCCGTTATGCTGCTGAAATTATCCTATGATTTTTCCATTCCAAAACTTTGTATTATGAATACCATTTCTATTTCCACTAAAGGGTACTAACATAAACATACCCATCCTTATTTTAATGGGTAATTCCAATTATTTATTCTACACTCCTTAATTTTGGGTTCAAATTTGATGAAATGTAATCCAATTTTGAATAATCCATGTGCCAGACTAAGGAATGTATATGATATGAAAGTGATAGGTGAACCCAAAGTTATATAGAACATTAATGAATTTAGTAAAATTTTATTCTCATGAGATTTAATTTCTAGTATTATAGATTAAAACTAATCCATATCAGGACTTCATCCATAATTTTACGATTTCTTGGTGGTTATCCTTGACATATGTTTATGATTTCATGTTTTATGTTGTTGCCACATTTCCATGTTTCCTTTATGATATCATGTTGTATTATGAATCATTTTTTCAAGATTATGATTATCACCCATTTTATGTCCCATTGAAATTATTATTGAATAAAATCTAATAATTTTGTCATGTTATTATTTTTTATTCCCTTACTGGTCTTTATAGGTCGCCCCTTTCTTATATATTTACCTATGTTATCTAGTGAAATTTTAAATATGAAATGGAATTTTAGAAGAATTCTAAAGAATATTTTAATAGTGTTTATATATCAATTTATAAAATTATATGATATGTACCTAATATCTGAAAAACATTGGGCTTACCGATCTTTTTTTCGTACTAACTGTTATTTTTTGTAACAAGTCATGAATTAATGTGTATTATAGAAAAGTGTTTTCATAGTTGGTATCAAACAAAGGTATAGTTATTTATGTGATTATGATTAAAAAACTTTATAGAAATCCTTAGAGATAAGAACCAAAATAGAAAAATTTCTAAAATTTTGGTAAATTATAGAGTATGTGGTTTCTATGAAAATACATCCCTATATAGATATTATAAGTCGATGTGGCTCTAACACAGAGGTACCATGGGGTAATAACCTAAAAAAGGGCACATTGATTTGGACTTGACCATCAAGTAAAGGTGAAGAAATACAGTATCCCCAAGACATAATTTCATATAAGGTATGATCACTATGAGTTCATATTGATTCCATTTGGACTCACTAATTCTCTAAAAATATTCAGGGACTTGATGGATAGAGTATTTAAGAATTAAATTGAAAAATTTATGGCTATGTTTATTGATGATATTCTTATATAATAAAAAATAAAGAGGAATATGATAAGTATTTGAATACTATATTGGGACCTTGTGGGAAAAAATATGTATGCAAAGTGTAGTAAATGATATTTATGCTTAGACTAAGTAACATTCCTAGGAAATGTCATCACCAGTAAAGGGATAACTATTGATCATCGAAAAATAGAGATGATTGAAGGGTGACATAGAAAAACCTTTGTGAAAGAAATACATAGTTTCGATGGATTACCTCGTTATTATAATCTATTTGTGAGAAACTTATCTTAATTTTCTTGTCCCCTAATGAATCTTACTCATAAAAGATTCATGTTGTATAAAATGATGAATGTGATGAAAGTTATAAAGAACTTAAGAACAGGGTAACCACTGCACTTGTACTCACATTACCCACCTATGGGGATGGTTCTATGATCTATAGTGATGCATTTAAAGATGGATTGGGTTATGTATTAATTTAAAATTAAAATGTGATAGGATATTCCTCCCACCAATTAAATATCCATGATTATAACTACCAGACTCGTGATCTTGAATTGGCTATAGTGATCTTCATGTTAAATATGGGGAGAAGCATGATATATATATATATATATATATATATATGGACCACAAAAGACTCAAGTATATATGAACATAAAAAAAAGATTAAAATCTGATAATAGATGTGGTTTGAGATTATAAATGATTACGATTCTTCAATCTATTACTATGATAGTAAGGCAAAAAAGTGGAAAATTCTATGAGTAGAAAGGATACCAAAAATCTACCCATGATGAGGATTTAAAGGTATTCAATATTCTTGGACATGAAAAGGACGGATAAGGGAATAATAAATGGATCTTCATTCCACCTTTCCCAAATAACTTATCAGACATCCATTCTTGGGAGGATCAAAGAGACTTATAATGAAGATGAGTTGCTAAAGAATAATGTAGTGAATATTATATAGTTAAAATTTTCTAAATATGTGGTTATAAGGTTTAAAACTTGGATATGTGTCCCATAAAAACTATAACTGAAGAGGGAAATTCTATATGATCTGTATAAATCATCATTATCTATTCATCTATGAAACACTAATATGTATAGATATTTAAAGAAAAATTTCTGTTTGGATAACATGAAGAGAGATATTGTGTCTCTTTTATCTTGCTTCTTAGTAATATAGAAAGTGATGGATGAATGAACTAATTCTAAGGGTATGATGAAACCATTTCCCATACTAGTATGGAAATTAGAAAAAATAACCCTGGAATTCATCATAGGACCCCCAAGACACCTAAAGGTAATAACACCAGCTAGGTGGTATTAGATCACCTTACAAAGTTGGTACATTTCACTACTATCATGGAGGATTTATCACTTGAAAAAATTGATATGATATACATAAGGGAAGTGGTAAGACTACATGGAGTTCTACTCTATATTATATCTAAATGAGATTTGAGGATTAACTTGAGGTTTTGGAGAAGCCTTTTGCAAGCATTGAATACAGAACCAATATTCATCATTTCTTATCACCACTGTATAGAAAGAAACCATTCAAACTGTGTAGGATATACTAATATCATGTTCAATGGATTTACATGGATGCTTAGATCAACACCTTCCCCTAGTGGGCTTTCAATACAAAAACTGATTTCATTATTGGGGGTTATTTTGGGTATTTTATGGGTTTATTACCCCCTATAAATACATTAGAAATGTTTATGAGTATCCAACACAAATGTGTACACCTCATCTTGTTGGAGGCATTTTTCATGAACCGATGGTAAGGTAAGTTTATTTTAGCGATGGTTATTTTAGAGGGGTTTAAACCCATTATAATTTTGCCCTAAATTCTCAAAATATTTTATTTTAGAGTTAGTTCAAACCAACTATAATTCATTTAATTATTTATGGGATATTGTAAACTACCCATAAATAAGTTTTTAACATAATTTTAGGGGCCATTGCAATAACCCGTAAATTTGTTTCTTAATAAAAGCCCCTGTACCTTGGATCCACCACATTCCCCAAGGACAATAGTGAATCCCCTACTGGATAGTCCCCTATTCTCTTTGGGATCCCTCCATCAAGTCCATCAAAAACACCTTGGATCATCCCACCATTACATTCCCCTGTACCCCCTGCAAGCAACACACCCCACACGCGATAACCCATTCAAAATCCCAATGGGTGAAATTAAAACCCGCAATCATCTGTACGAATGGAAAACACCCAAAAAATCTTACAATTTCAATTTTGATATAATATATTCTCACAGTATTATTTATATATATTTGTATTGTAACAACCCAAGCTTAAACGATACGCTTCTTTTTAAAATCTTGCACTACACGCAACACCGAGTTTTCCATCACCTATCAAAATTGGTGTTACATTATCAATTATGAATATTATTAAATATATTTTGAATTATATATATTCAATATAACATTATAATTCATATTATTTATTTTCTAGAGATGATATAGGAACAAATTCAATTTTCAGATAAAAGAAGTATTTAAAAAAAAATGCAGTTTTCCACCATTTGATGGAGAAACCAATTTTAATCAAGTTTTAACACTTTAATATATTATAATTAACAAAATAAATTTATTCTTTTGAATCAGGATATGGAAATTTACTTTGGATGAATTTTTTATATATTTTTGATTAGTTTTAAATTTTTATGAATAGTAAAAATATACAAAATTTTAATTAAAAACAAAATTTGCATCAAAATAATTTATATAGATAAATTATATTTTTGAATGGGTTTAAAGTATAAATATAATATATTTTTATCATTTAATATAATTTTTGTAATTTTCATTAATTTTACCATGAATTTTGACGTAAAAATATTTCAATCTTTTGAAATGTTTTAACTTTAAAAAACCCATTTTTCATTCCGAAAAGAGGATTAGTTTTTAAATTAATTACTGAAAACATTGTGTTTTGAATTTTTAAAAATGGATTCTGTATTTGGAATTAGTGGGTCAAAATTATGTAAATATTTTCCTTTTATTTTTGGGCATTATGAATAGTAACATTACTAATTATTTTTATTAACACGGTCAAAGGTAAATCAGATAATTAAAGGTAACAATAATATTATAAAATTACCTTAAAACCTATAAAAATTCTATTAGAGGACTATATTATAACATTATCATATATGTTTCTAAATGGAATCACTTAATAACTACTTTCCCATGAATATGAAATGAATATAATAAAAATAAATGAATGTTGAAAAATATCACAGTCTCATTTTATATAGCTATTTTAATTTTAATATATGGATAACCAGAATATAACATCGATTATAGGTAGTTTATGGAAATATAAAAGAATTAACTACACAATATAAATTTTTTTTAATTTTTATAGATTAAATAATTACCATTAATGATGACACAATAATGATGCAAAAATTACTTTATTAATAGAAATATCAAATAAATGGTTTTTAAAATATTAAAATAAATATAATTTGAATTAATTATTGTGATAAAAGAATTTTATAACATAATAGGACATTTTAAGAGTGTATTAAATGGTTTGGTTTGAATTTAACTTCATGTTTGTATTTTATTTAAAGTCAAAGTAATGAATAGTATCAAAATTGACACTACTGGTATTTCATAAAAATAACATTTTATTAAATTATTTAAAAATCATAAAAATATTTAAAAAATAAAATGAGATAATTATAAGGTATAAAATATCAAAAAGTTCTATTTATTGTCTAAGAATACCATATAAGTAAATATTTTTAACAATTTAATATTTATAATATTATTGCTACAATAAAAATTAAATAGATTAAATGAGGATAAATAAAAATGGCAAGTTTTAAAATAAAATAAAAACAAGACTAAATTTTATTTGCTGAACGGTTTTCGACCAATAATAATCTTATAGTTAAAATAATATACTTTGGAGTCTTTTTTTTTGAAAAATTAATTTATAATAATTTAATAGTTTTGGTGTTTCCAAAGGTGCCCCTCCCCTCTCTTATAAAAGGGATACTATACTTTTCTTTTATTTACACCTATAAATCCCTTTAGATCGGCCAAAAACTAAACATTTCCTCTCCCAACTTTCCTCACTACATTATAGAGGCCTTAATTTGGGTATAAATTCGTCCTAAGTAGTTCTTTTGTTCAAATAAAAATAAGATACCCAAAGAAGAGGTAATCATTTTATCAACTCTTTCAAAGTTATTTTCCTCTTCTACTTAAACATCCTATATTGTTTACATAATAATGTAAAAAATCTAGTATCATATATATTATGATATGTTATTATTATTATGGGAAAAAAATATTACTCATTTTATCCACCATATGAATAACAATATCACCATGCCAGCATACGTACAACTTACCGTCTCCACGCCGTGGTGTAATTTGTTATTCAACAATAAATTATTTGGATGAGTATAATGATGAGTAAAATGGTCATAAATAATTAATACAAAAAAATAATCATTCTTTATAATTATTTTAAAATCCAATTTCGTACCATTTAACCATCAATGGAATGATACTGTTGCTCGTGCATACGTATGGCCTACCATCTCCATGACATAATGAGATTCATTCCCCAAATTAACCATTCAAGAATGATTAATTCACATGATGAGTAGATATAATATTTATAAACTTAATATCATTCTGTATTTTAATAAAATATATCCTATTCATAAGAAACATGACTTACATAACAAAACATGCATTAGAAAATAAAGCACTTAACTCCCAAAATAATGGTAATATTGAAATATTATAAACAAAAGGATATAAGATATTCATATATGATATCATAAATATGGATATGGTCGTGGTATAATTTAATAACATCATTTAACCATTATAAAGGAGTTTAATGTACCGTTGACTAATGGAAATTAAAAGGTAAGGGTTAATTTTACAATCTCATTATTATCTGAGGTTGTTTATACGTAAGTATCTATTGGGAAATCTTTATCATCCATGTCCATGTTTCAAAAAAATTTATTTTCAAAATACTTTTAATATTACCAAATAATTGGTTAAAGTCCTTTTTACCCATATTTTACTTTTATAAAATGTTTTGAAAAGAATCTTTTGGTTGTTTTCCAAATGAGGTACTTTCTGACCTTTTCGACAAAATTAAATAAAGAATTTTTTTTAACTTATATGGCATGAGAGGAAATTTCCACCATCATGAAACCTTAAAATTTGAAGCTTCCCTTGCAATATTACAAGGTTATTTTTAAAATAATTGTTTTCTATTATAATTACATAGTCCTTTAAATAATTTCATAGTAAAAAAGGATATTTCTCTCAACGAGTTTTTATGATTATTTTCATCTATGTTAGCATCTTTTGTTGGATTTTAAGCTTGATTGGGGTTGATTTATTATGGTATAATATTTCATATTTTATTAAAGTGGTTATGATATGTTTGACTATGGATGTGCTATTTTGATCCCATTCATGGTTTATGGTTAAAGTATTAACATTTTTGATGATAGTTTTAATGCGAATGTTTATATTGGTTATGTTTCACCCTTTTCATATGAGAAATGTATTTTAATTAGTAAGTAATGTGTTGGGGACTGATTAATGAAATCCCTATGGGTTGGGGACTAGTTAATGAAGTACCTATAGTTTAGGGACTGGTTAATGAAATCCCCTTGATACATCAATAGTTCTCATGAGACAAACTAATTTGGGTTTTGACTAATGTATTACCTATATTGTCTTGGCATGAGGCCTTGACAGTATGTCAAAATTTATGTATTCCCACATTATGAGATTAGTTATTGATATTACATGTGATTATTCTACTATTATAATATCCATGTAAAAGTTTAAATGGTGTTATTTTATTTATTCTTTCCAAATTATGATAATGTTTTTGATTAAAAGGCTTTTATTTTAGTTTTATACCTTTCCTTAAACGTTTATGCTTATTTATGATAGATTTCACTATATTGTTTATCCTTAATGAGCATATGATATTAACCCTTTATTATGTTTCATTTTTTCCCAGGATGTGAAGAAGTATATTATGAATGACCTGCATGGATATTCTGATAGATTTGGGAATTTTCAAAGGGGATAATATGATGTTTTTAATTTCAAGATGTAACATAAAACTTATATTTGTATATAGTATTTCCAAGGCTACTAAATAGACCAATCCTTCAAGATTTGAATTTCTTGTTATTATTCCAATGTAATAAAATAATTAATTGGATCTAGGATTCTAGGGTTAGGGAATTATAGTTTGTATCATAGGAAGTTCAGTATAAACCTTGGAAACTAGATTTAGAAAAACATTGATTAGGAAACATTACACTAAAATAGACTTTGAGGATAATTATAGAGGGAAATACTAAAATTTTGGGTAATGTAGAGATTATATGGGTATTACTAGAAAATACATCTATGTATGGATACTAAAAGTGGATGTGGTTCTAGAACATATATACCTAGGGGTGAAAACCTAGACAAGGTGTTCCTTGTTTGACTTGGGGTTACCTAGTACAAAACAATGGGCCTTACTATGCACCTAGTTTGACACTCCCAAGGGATATGATTAGGATAATTCATATTTTCTTTACAAACTATTATGAAGGATTTATGATTAACTATGTCTTATGAAGGATTTATGATTATCTATGTCCTTAAAGAAACTATGTTTTTGATTATGGATTAGATATGAATAAAATCTTCAATTTATGTTAAATATTTTACTATTTTGGAATTATGAATTATGATTTTTAATCTAATATAGTGTAGTCCATTATTTAAAAATATAACCTAGTAGAAGAAATGGAAATCGTATCAACACATGTAATTCATGTAGATATTTCCCTCCTATGAAAGATAATGATAGTGGATATGGTGATACAACTGGTACTGAGTAGCTTATAACCATACTGAGATAGCTGAATCAGGTTATGAATAAGAACCTTACCCATATAAAGCACCCTAATCCAAAATGAGAAGGATCAATGTTAGACCACTTCATGAGGCAAAAACCTCCAACATTAAATGGGACACTACAAATATATTTATAGCTGAGCAATGGATAAGTTCCTTGGTGAAAATATTTTGTACTTTTGGGAGTAACGAAAGGGAGAAAGTTTTAATGGAAGTTTATCGTCTATCAGGAGATACAGATCCATGGTGGTCACTAATTAAAAACAAAAAGTAGGAATAATTATAAAGTATGGAATGGAGGGATTTTAATGAACTTTTCCTAGAAAAATACTTGCCACGTGAACAATGAGCGGATATGGAAAGACAATTTCTAAGACTGAGGAAAAAAAGGATGGGAATGTTCCAAAGTACGAGGATAGCTTTACTAGATTATAAAGTCATGATATAGATTATATACATAACCCAAGAAATAAAATTTATAGATTCTTTGATGGGTTAAAACCATTCCTCTGATGGGAACTGGTCTCACAATCTTTCTCATTGTACGAAGATATTGTCTCATGTACTATCAAGAAGGAAAATGAATTATCTAAGTCTTATGAATTTAATGTAAAGAAAGAGAATAAGAGGGCTACTGAAAACTATGGAAAAGGAAATAAGGGGAATAATTGAAAATATGAAATTACACCCTACATTAATTGTGGGAAGAAACTCCCCATTACTTTCCTAAAAGTAATGGGAGTTTTCTATAAGTGCAGAGAAAAAGGACACTATGATCATAATTGCAAGGGGAAGTAAGAATCTACCAATGTTCAATACTACAATTTTAAATAGATGGGAAATTATGCAAATTATTTTCCTAAACATCAACAAGATTTACTCCATAAAAGGCCAAGGGAGAAAGACCAATATTATACGATCACAACCTCTAATGTTGAAGTTCCGAATGATGTGGTGTAAGGTACTATAATTGTCTCCTCAAATTTAGCCAAAGATTTATTTAATTATAGATCCTCAAATTCCTTTATATCTTCCCATTTTTCTTTTAAAATTAGATATTTTAAATCCACTTTAACAAGGGAGTTATCTGTCAAAACCCATAAGGGATGTCTCATTGAAAAAAATACATGTCAGGTAGTTCTCATTATAGAATATAAACATGCTTTATCTACTGACTTTATCATCATACCTATGGTCAACACTGATATAATCCTCAGTATGGATTGGCTCGTAAGAGATGATGCAAAAATTTATTGCCATAAGAAAGAAGTTATGATTTGTGAGGATGACATAGAATCCATTATCTTTAGTGTAGAAATTTCATCATCTGATTCTTATCTCGATCCACCCCCAATATCTCTTCTAAATTAAATTCTTGGGGGGGAAGAGAAAAAATCATCCATGGTTCAGGAAAGAAATATTCGAATTGAAGATGTTCATATTATACAAGAAGACATTGATGTATTTCCATAGGATTTACCTTGACATCCTCCAAAGCATGAAGTTGAATTTTGTATTGATTTTATTCTTGATGCAAGACCAATTTTACAGACTACCTATATAATAGATATAGTGGAATTAGTAGATCTAAAGAAAAAACTAGAAGAGTTGAGTAACAAGGTATTTATTATCCCTAGTGTTTCTACATGGGGATCCCCATTTATTTTTTTAATAAGAAATATTGATCAACGAGGCTGTGTATTGACTACAGTGAAATCAATGCTAACAAAATAAAGAACAAGTATCATCTGCCTCACATTGATGATTTGTTTCATCAAATTCATGGAGTTCAATATTTTTCAAATATTGACCTTTGTTCTTGATATAATAAATTGTGTTAAAGTAGGAATATATTCCAATGAAAACATTCCAAATGAGGTATGGTCATTAAAAATTTACTATAATTCCATTTAGATTGACTAATGAACCCTATTTTTTCATAGATCTAAGAATAGAGTGTTTGAGGAATATCTTGATGATTTTTTCATAGTATTTATTGACAATATATTTGTATAATAAAAAATCTATGAATACCATTAGAACCACTTATTTATTATTCTGAAGACTCTTAAAATAAATTAATTACATGGTAAATTTAGCAAGTACGAATTCTGGCTTGAGTAATTTTTTTTCTTGGCCATATTGTTCCGAAGGATGGAATCTATGTTGATTCTGTAAATACAAAGGCAATCAAAAAATGGCCAGCACTGATGAGAATAACCTAGGAATGTAGTTTTATTGGTTTAGTAGGTTACTATCAGTGTTTTGTCCAGAATATTTTCCAATTGGCCAACCCATTAACTAAGAACACATGTAAAGGGGTTAAAATAATTTTAAAAAACGAGTGTGAAGAATGTTTTGAAGAATTGAATAAGAGATTAGTTAATGATCCTATCTTAACTTTACCATATTAAAATGATGGGTTTGTGATTTATAGTGAATCATCAAGGAAATGACCTGGTTGTGTCCTTATACAGAATGATAGGGTTATTGCATACGCATCATAGAAATTAAAAACTGATGAAAAAAACTATGCCACTCATGATTTTGATTTAGGTGTAGTAATATTTTCTCTTAAGATATGGAGACAATATCTTTGCGGTGAAAAATTTGAGATATAAACTGATGAAAAGAGTTTGACATATAGTTTCTCACATAAAGAACTCAACCTGAGAAAAATAAGTTGGCTTGAGCTACTCAAGGACTATGATTACACAATACACAAAACATTTTTTTTTCATTTTTCAAAAGCTGATTTATGGGTTCCTGATACCCGTACAAACAGTCCCCAAAATCCAGAATTTAAAATTAAAATTCAAACCGAAACACATCCATTAAATGACATGTGCCACACCTCGGGCCTTGAACCCATCATCACACATCGCCTTCACTGCATCACCATCACTTTAGGTCGAATTCCATCACACTGCATCGCATCACGCACATCACCACTGCCGGTCGCCGACGAGACCGTCAGAAGCATCATCGCCGGAACCTCCTTCGTAGAACGCCACCGATCATTAACACTGCCACAAATCCAACGACACCGATGATAACAAACCACCCACCTTGCCTCAGAAACCTCAAACACCATTACAGAATTGATATCTCTAGAACAATGAACAAAAACAGAACAATCAATGCAGTTCCAAAACCACAACAAATCATCATCACCACTGCTCAACAAAATAGAAAACCGAAGATCATCGGGGAGAAATGACTCCACCCAAAGAAAACCCAGTCCGTCGCCAGACACGCTGACACGACAAGCAACACCAAAACAAGACCACATACCTGAATGAAATCACCTCCTGAGAGAACAAAAACTTTATGAGACAAGCATGCCCCATCACCACCTAAATGGAATTAACACCAAATCTATCACAAAACAACAGAAGATTTAAACAAAACTTGTCGCTGCCTTTAGAATCGCACCCTATGACCAGATCTGACCAAAGTACAAACACCTGAGATAGAACATGACGAAAACCCTATAACACAGCACAGATCCCACACCCTGGGGCATCATCACGCCTCCAAAATATGGAAGAGGTTGAGCAATGATGTGAATAACCGAGGATGATGATGAGTCTGCGCGAGCTAAGAGCATCCACATCATGAGTACACCGAGATGATATCCAAGAAGAGTTCAGCCAGCGGGGAAGGAAGGCGGTGGAGGATGGAAAACCTAATCTCCGCAGAGCCCCTTACGAGCGCATCAATGATTACATATTACACTACCACTCAGGGAAGAAAAAATAAGGTGGAAGATGCTTTAAGTAGGAAGGACCATGGATTTATGAATAAGATGAGAGTTAAATGGTATCCTATGTTCATGGATCTAGTAAATATATATACAAGAATTATCATAGAAGGTGAAACATCAATACTTTTTCAAATGGTTTACAAACCTTCTTTAATAGAAAGGATAAAAAGTTATTATACTGAAGATGAGGAGTTTCTAAAGAAAATTAAAGTTGTGAATGATGGAAGATTGACTGAATTAATATTTAATGATGGAATTTTGAAATTTGGGAAGAGGATTTGTGTTCTCACTATACTTGATCTAAAAAGAAAATTATTGGATGATGCTCATAAATCCCATTTCTCTATACACCCTGGTAGCTCTAAGATGTATATAGATTTGAAACAACATTTTTGGTGGGAGAACAAGAAGAGAGAGATTATTAATTATGTGTTGAGATGTTTGTTTTGTTAATAGGTAAAGGCTGGAATACAACATCCAAGCGGAGTCATGAAACCTCTTCCTATACCTGTGTGGAAATTGGATGATATTACGATGGACTTTTTCATAGGGAAGCCAAAGAATCCTTGAAGAAATGATTTGATATGGGTTACTGTTGATCATCTTACCAATTCAGCAAAATTTATTTATATAATAGAAGATTTACCACTTGAATGTTTATAAATACTCTATATTAATGAAGATGTAAGACTTTATGGTGTACCCATATCTATTGTTTTTGATCGTGATCTCCGTTTTACATCAAGATTCTAGAAAAGTCTTCAGAAATCCATAGATACTGAGCTTAATTTGAGAACCTCTTACCACCCTCAAATTGATGGACAAACATAAAAGACTATTCAAACTTTAGAATACAAATTGAGATCTTTATCACTTTACTTTAAAGGTATGTGGGATCAATATTTACATCTACTATAATTTTATTATAACAATAACATCCATCCAAGTATTTAGATGGCACCATTTGAAGAATTATATGGAAATAGATGTTTCAAACCAACTTTGTTGGGATGATTTTTCTGAAAGAAAACACATAGGGCCAGAACTTGTTGAAGAAATGACAAAAAATGTAAAGACTATTCAAATGCACATGAAGACAGCTCAAATTAATCAAAATAGCCATACCAATAACCTAAGGAAGGATTTGGAATTTAATGTTGGAGATATTGTTTTCTTGAAGGTAGCTACATGGAATGTTATTATAAGATTAGTTAATAAGGGTAAATTAAGTCCCAGGTACATCAGAACCTTTGATATTCTAAAACGAATTAGAGTTGTAACCTACTATTTGGCAATGCCGCTAAGTCTCTCCAAAGTTCATAATGTGTTCCACATATCTTTTTTAAGGAAATACATTCCAGAAAAAACGCATGTAATCACTTATGAAGAAATATATCTAGAACCCAATCTATCTTATTGTGAAGAGCTTATTAAGATTCTTGATTCCAAAGAACAATTGTTGAGAAATCGGATGACTCGTCTTGTAAAAATTATTTGGAGAATCCATAAAATGGAAAAGGAAACATGGAAACCTGAAAAAATTATGATGAATAACCACTCAAATATTTTTATGAAGTGATATTATAAAATTTTTGAGGACGAAATTTTATTAAGGAGAGAAGAATGTAACACCCCAGCTTACATGATACACTTCTTTTTAAAAGCTTACACTACACCCAACACTGAGTTTGAGCGCACCATGACATATCAAGTAGGTGTTAAATTAGTGGTTATGAATATTATTAACCACATTTTGAATTTTAAATATTCTATATAACCTTAAAATTCATCTTATGTATTTTTTATACATGATATAAGAAAAACTTCAATTTTTCAGATAAAATAAGCACTTTTCAAAAAAAAGTTTTTCCACATTTTAATGGTGAAACCATTTTAAATCAAGTTTTTGAAACATTAATAAATTATATTTTAAAAAATAAATTTATTCTTCTTAATTAGGATATGAAAATTTACTTTGGAGGAATTTTTGATATTTTTCTGATAAGTTTTAAATTTTTATAAATAGTAAAAATATAATAAATTTTAATTAAATTTTTTTTTCGTCGAAATAATTTATGTGGATAAATTATAATATTAAATGGTTTTAAATTATAAATATAATATATTTTTATCAATTAATATAATTTTTTTGTTGTAATTAATTTTACCATAAATTTTTATGTAAAAACATTTCAATCTTTTCCAATTTTTTAACTTTTAAAATAGTCATTTTTCATTCGGACAATGAGATTAATTTTTAAATTAATTAATACTACATTTGTGTTTTTAATTTTAAAAAATGGATTCAATATTTTTAATAAGTTTCTATAAATTATGTAAATAGTTTCCTATTATTTTTGGGCATTATGAATAGTAACTTTAGTAATTATTTTTATTACCATGGTTAAGGAAAAATCAGGTAATTAAAGGTAAAAATAATATTATAAAATTACCTTAACACCTGTAAAAATTCTATTTGATGGATAAATTAGATCTTTATAATATATGGTTCAAAATTAAATAACTTAATGAGCACTTTCCCATGAATCTGACATGACTGTAATAAAAATCTATGAATGTGATAAAATGTCACACTCTCATTTTATATAAGTATATTAATTTTAATACATGGATAAGCAGAAGATAACATAAATTTAAAATAGTCTATGGAAAGATAAAATAATTACCTATATTATTGAAATATATTTATAATTTTTAGATATTAAATAGTTACCATTAATGATGACACAATAGTGATGGATAAATTTTTTTATTAATAGAAATATCAAGTAAATGGTTTTAAAAATATTAAAAGAAATATAATTTGTATTAATTGTTGTGATAAAAAATTTTATATGTGATTATTACAAGTTAGGAGTGTTTAAAATGTTTTTCTAAAATCTATCTTTCTTTTTTTATTTTATTTAAATTCAAAGTAATGAATAGTTTCAAAATTGGCACAATTGGTATTTCATATAATATATATTTTATTAAATTATTTAAAAATCATAAAAAAAATTAAAAATTAAAATGTGATAAATATAATTTAAAAAATTTCATAAAGGTTATTATTTATTGTCAACTGAAACCATATAATTAAATATTTATAACCAGTTAATTTTCAAAATATTATTACCATTTTAAAATTAAATATATTAAATAAGGGTAAATCAAAATGACAAGGATTAAAATAAAATAAAAACATATCTAAATTTGTCTAGTTGATAGGATTTCCACCCAAACACATATTATCTTATAAATAATCCACTTCTGTGCCTTTTAGATTTAAAAATTAATTTTAATAAATTAATAGGTTTGGTTTTTCCAAAGTTGCCCCTCCCCTCTCTTATAAAAGGGAACCTCTCCTTACCTTTTATTTACACCTCACATTTGGATCAGCAAAACACTACCCATTTCTCTCCAAACTTTACTCAATATATCCCAGAGGCTATAATTTTTATAGAAATCTATCATAAGAAGTCCATTTGTTCAAATCAAAAGGAGATACCCAAAGAAGAGGTAATCATTTTATCAACTCTTTCAAAGTTATTTTATTCTTCTTATTCCAATTACTATGTTTTTTACATAAGAACATAATAAATACACTATAATATATATGTTTATATGTTATTATGATTATGGGACTACCATATTGATCCCGTTATCCATCCTATAATAACAATATCACCATGTGTGTGTATATACAACTTACCGTCTCCATGCCATGGTGTAATTTTTTATTCAACACTACATTATTTGGATGGGTATAATGATGAGTATAATGGACATAAATAATGAATATAAAATGATTATGATTTTTTACAATTAATATACCATACAATTCTAATCCATTTTACCATCAAGGGAATGATACTGTCGCTCATGCGTACGTACGACCTACCGTCTCCACAACACGATGAGATTCTCTCCCCACATTAACCATTCAAGAATGAATAATTCATATGATGAGTAAATATAAAATTTATGAAATTAATATAATTATAGATTTGAATAATATATATCATATTCATAATAATTAATACTTACATAACAAAACATTCATAGGGAAACAAAGCAATTAACAATGCAATAATGGTTATACTGAAATGTTTTTAACAAAAAAATATAAAAGGGTAATATATGATATCATAAATATGGATATGGTCCAGGTATAATTTAATAAAATTATTTAACCATTATATAAGAGGTTAATTCACTATCGACTAAAGTAATGTACAAGGTAAGTTTTAATTTATTAATCTCATTATTATCTAAGGTTGTTTATACATAAGTATCTATTGGGAAATATTTATCATCAATGTCCATGTTTCGAAAGAATTTATCTTCAAAATACTATTAAAATTCCCAAAAAATTGGTTAATGTAATTTTTAATCATATTTGACTTTTTTAGAACGTTTTGAAATTAATATTTTGGTCATTTTCCTAATGAGGTACTTTAGGATATTTTTGACAAAATTAAGGAAAAATGTTTTTTATTTTATACGGCACGAGCGGTAATTTCCACTGTCATGAGGCCTTAAATTTTTGAATCTTAAATTACAAGAATACAAGGTTACTTTTAAAATAAATGGTTTATTTTATAATTACACAGGCTTTTAAGTGATTTTATAGTAAAATGGGATATTTCTCTCAAAGAGTTTTTATGATTATTTTCATTTATGTCAACATCGTTTGTTGGATTTTATGCTTGATTGAGGTTGATTCATTATGATAAAATCTTCCATATTGTATTGAAGGGTGTACGATATGTTTGAATATGGATGTACTATTTTGATACCATTCATGGTTTATGGTTAAAGTATTAATATATCATATGCTAGTTTTAACACAAATGTTTTTGTTGGTTATGTATCACCCTTTTCATATAAGGATTGCATTGGACTTAGTAAGTAATGGGTTGAGGATTGGTTAATGAAAGTACTATGGGTTGGGGACGAGTTAATAAAATCCCTATGGGTTGGGGGACAGTTAATGAAAGCCCCTCATTGCATTGATAGTTCTCATGAGACAAACTAATTTGGGTTTTGACTAACATCTTACCCATATGGTGTTGGCCCAAGGCCTTGACGGTATGTCTGACATCATGAATTCCCACATTATGATATTAGTTATTGATATCAAATGTGATTATTTGACTAGTATAATATCCACATGAAAGTTTAAATGGAATTATTTGATTTATTCTTTTCATATTATGCTAAATATTATGTTTAAAAAGGCTTGTGTTTTAGTCATATACCTTTCCTTAAAAAGTTTATGCTTATTTATGATAGAATTTTCTATATTATAAATCCTTAGTGAGCATATGAGCTCACCCATTTCTTATGTTTCATTTCTCCCGAAGATGTGAACAAGTATATTATGAATGACGTGCATGGATAGTCTAAGGAATTTTAGAGTTTTTAAAGGGGATAATATGATGTTTTTCATTTCATGATGTAATGTAAAACTTATGTTTGGGTCTAGTATTTAAAAGTCTACTAAAATGATTGATACTTCAGGATTTTAATTTCTTGTGATTATGCCAATGTAATAAAATAATGCACTGGCTCCAGGCTTCTAGGGTCTGGGCGATACATGGATGTTAGTTTAAATAGATATTATTTTCTTAATATATTTAAATACATATTATTTGAAGACAAATATATTATATGAATACAAATATATATATATATATATATATTATTTATTAATTATATTTATAAGTATTCAAATATATATATATATATATAATATAAAATTTTATATATTTATATATAATACAAACATACCCTTTAAATAGGTATATATATATATTATATTATATTTTTATATTTTATAAAATTATACCATTAAAATATATATATATATATATATACATACTACAAATAAAAACTATATTATAAGAAAATAAAAAATAAAAAATATATTATATTATACCGATCAAAAAAGCATTTTTATATTTTTATATTATATATTTATATGCTAATAATTAAAAAAATACCAACACTCCTAGAAATATATATATATATATATATATATAATATGTTATATTTAATTATATATTATTAATTAAAATTCTATGCACACACACACACATAAATGTATGTATCTGTATAATAAAACATAATATAATATTTATTTATTTATGCAGACTCGCCCTAAAGTTTATATTTACATTTATATAAATAAATATATCTATAAAAACATTTATATTATGTATACTATAACACACACATGTTTATATAAATATACTTATACATTATAAAGGCATTTATATCAAACACGATGTTTATATAGATATACTTATACATATATTCTTGAATATATTTATACATAAATTTACACACCCACACACAAATGTGTATTTACATATTTCTTTGTTAATATTTATTTATATATTTATTTCTATATATTTATACATCTAATTTATTTATATATTTACTAATGAGATATGTATAGTATAATATATACATAATATATATATATAATATATATATATAATATAATTTAATATATTTATTTATATAATTATTTGTATATATATATATATATATATTTATATACTTATATATATATATATATTAATTTATTTAATGTATTTATATAATATCTTCATAAAATATGACTATAATTTATTTAAATATATTTCTATAATGTCTTTATATAATACAAATATACACATAAAGACATATATATATACACATATATATTATAAAAGTTTATAATAAAAAAGCGTTAAAAAATTAAAGGGGGTGAAAACCCCCTCTAAAATTTTTATCTATATTTTTATAGCAGTTATGTATAACCACTGCTTATTTATATAAAAATATAACTTAGAGATGGATATAACCCTATCTAAAATTTTTATCTATATTTTAGTGGAAGTTATATTAAAACACCACTAATTCATAGGAAAATTTATTTTATAGGGGGTTTATGCAACGCCCGAACCCTAGTTACCCATAGTCGGTGCATTATTACATAACATTGGCATGATCATAAAAGATCAAGTCTCGAAAGACCGATTAGTTTAGTAGCCTTAGATTACTAGATACATTCAAAAGTTTTACATTACATTATAAAATGAAAACAACAACAAAATTTTCTCCATTGACCAGAGTCAAATCCCTTAGACTATCCCTACAGTTCAGTCATAATATACTTCTTTACATCCTGGGAAAAATAAAACCTAGAAAGGGGTGAGCTCAGATGCTCAATAAGGATAACAATATTGCAGAAACTTTCATAAATAAGCATAAATATTTATGGAAATGTATAAGACTAAAAAATAGCCTTTTAAACATAAAATTCATCATGATATGGAAAATATAAATCGAAATAATTCCATTTACTTATTCACATGGATATTCTACTAGTTTCATAATCACATGCAATATAAATAGCCAATTTTAAAATAATGGATTGCATAATTCCAGACTTCATAACCACATAATCAAGGCCTTGTGACAAGAATAAAAATAATATTTTGTCAAGGCCTTGTTCTAAGACACTAGTTTGTCTCATGAGACATACCGATGCATCGAGGAGTATAGAGGGCTCCACCCATCACTTACTAAGTCCAATGAATTACTCATATGAAAATGTTTAAAGATAACATAAAAATTCATACTAAAACTAGCATATGAAATGTCAATACTTTATCCATAAACTATGAATGGTATAAAATAACACATCCATATTCAAACATATCACAAAAACTTCAATAAAATATGGAATATTTGTATCATAATAAATCAACTTCAATCAAGTTTAAAATGCATAAAAGGATGTTGACATAAATGAAATGAAAACTATTTGAAAGAAATACCTCTTTCTATTTTGAAACCATTTAAAAGAAAAAAATTATTCTAGAAATATTCTTATAAGCTTTTAAGGGAAGCTTCTAAGGTGTTGTAATGACAGAAAATAGCCGCACCCACCGTATAAGTTAAAGAAACATTCTTTCCTTAATTTTGTCGAAAAGGATGTAAAGTAACTTGTTTGTAAAATGACGGAAAGATTCCATTATTAAAATATTATAAAAAGTCAAAAAATGGTATAAATGACTTTAAACCATAGTCTAGGAAATAGTAAAAATGTTTTGAAATACATTTTAAGAAACATGGATGCGGATGATAAAGAGTTCCCAGTAGATAATTACATATAAACAACCTCAGATAATGAAGAGATTGTAGAATTAACCCTTAAACCGTACTATTCCTTGGTCTAGGGTAAATTAAAATACTTTATAATAGTTAAATAATTGTTATTAAATTATAAAAGAACCATATACATAAATATGATATCATATATGATCTTCTGATATTGCTTTGTTAATAATATTTTAGTATTATCGTCGTTTCAGGTGTTAACAGATTAGTTTTCCTTTATATTTTTTGTCATGTAAGTCATGTTTGTTATGGATATGATGTATTTGATTCATATACAAAATTATATTAAGTTTTTTAAACATTATTTTTAATCATCAAATAAAAATTATTTTTGAATGGTTATGATGGGGAAATGAATCTCATCGCGTTCGTGGGGACGGTAATCCGTACGTACGCACAAGCGACAATATCATTCAATTGAAGGTGAAATTTTATATAATTTAATGTTATATCATATATAAATAATCAATAACATGTTATATTTATTATTTAAATCAATTATACATCATTATTATACCCATCCAAATAATAATGTATTGAATAACAAACTACACCATGACGTGGAGACGGTAAGCCGTACGTACGCACGTATGGTGACATGTTATTCATAGGATGGATAGAATAATGAATATTATTGTACCATATTTATAATAACATCATAGTATGTATAAGGTACTGGAGTTATTATTTTGGTATGGGAATAACAAAGAAAGAGGAAGTGGAAGAAGAAAAGAACATGAAAGAGGGTGGTGAAATTATTACCTCTTCTTCAGGTGTTTCCTTTTGAGTTGATCAAAAGGGCTCCTTAAGATGGATTTATGATAAAATTAAGGCCTCTAGGTATAATTTAGGATAGTTTAGAGGATATTTGGGCAGGTTTTGGATGAGCCAAATGGATTTGGAGGTGTAATTTTGAGAGAAGGGGAAATTCCCTTTTATAGAAGAGTTGAGGGGAACCTTATGAAAATATTGAAATATTATTTTATAATAAACTCAATTTAGGTTTCTAATGGCTCAAAAATTATTTATTTAGAGGATAATCTGGGGATGGGTCAAAAACCTCTCAACAAGTTGGTTTTAGATAGGTTTGGGTCACAATATTAACCTTATCTTTTAGATTTTACTCTTAGTTAAATAGTTTAACTTTTACCATGTATTCTTGTATTATTATAACAATTGGTTAATAAAATTACTATAAAATTCCAAGAGAACCTCAAGTGGTTAATTAATGATATAAATATTATTATATAATTCCTTTTTCTAAACCTCATATTTTTTAAAAATATTATATCAATTAATAATATAATATTTTTTTTAAAACTCTTTTATGTTAATTTTGACACAATTTGGTATTTTGTTTTTGTTAAAGTCATAAAATCATGATTAATTCGGAAAAAAATCATTTAATCTACCCTAATATTCCATATTAACTTTTAAAATTAGTTTAATTCATAAAAAGTCTCAGATTATATTTATTTGGATATTTATAATATCAATTATTTTAATCTTTCATTAATAAGGTAATTACTGCATCGTCATTGTGCCATAAATAAATTTAATTATTTAATGTCTAAAATTATAAATAAAATATATTTATTTATGAAATATTTTTTATTTTTAATGAATATTTTTAGTCTAATTTATATTATTTATAACCCTATATTAAAAATGATGTAGTTATGAAAACCTGAATTTAGCCCTTTTAACTCTTCTTTAAATTAAATAAAAATAAATGTCCTAATATAATACAACTGGAAAAAGGATCATATTTTCATTAATAAATTTATTTTTTGTATAATTACACTAATCGAATAGAATTAATACACGTGTTATGGTAATAATAATAACATTTTTACCTATAATTACCCTATTTACTTTTAACCGAGGTAAATAAAAGTTAAAAAGTTACTATTCACCACAAATTATTTTCATCTTATTGAACCCCATTTTACTTACTGATATCAACCATGTTCTCAGATTTTTGAAATTCAATTCATAGAAGTGATAAAATTAAGTTTTATGCAAATTTGCAAATGCTCTTAGAAGGTGGGTAAAAGACGATAAAAAGTTCAATAAAATTTCTATATATCTAAACTTATTATAAAATGACTCCAATGAGTTACATTTAACTTATAAATATATTTTGAAATAAAATAAATTTAAATAAAACAAATAATTATTTAAATAAAAAGTTGGTTTTAAACAATAACAAAGGGGTTTTAACTATTCATCAAAAATTGAATGTTTTCAGAAAAACACAAAAAATTCACCGTAAGCTAATTTTGATATTCCGAATCCAAAAATGAATTTTATTTTGAATAAAAAATTTATAAAATTTCAAAAAGTGGGTATTACTATTCATAAGGGCTAGTTTGATTGGTTGTGGTGTGTTTGAGCTCGAAGTTGCGTACAACCGAAGCTATTGTATTATTCAAAGAGAAGCGTACCGTGGAAGCATGGGGTGTTACAGTTTAACCCCATCAAATCTGAGAGATTAGTTTCAGTTTTACATATATTCCACTAAAATATAAAAAAAAATTATTTTAGAGGGGGTTAAAACCTCCTTTAATATGAGACATTAGCATCGTTTATTAAATGCCACCAATTTACTTGAAAATTTAATTTTGATGGGGTTATAACCCCTCTAAATTATTTTCTATAATTTTGTTGTGATTATGTAAAACCATAACTTATTTATAGAAAAATTTATGTTAGTGGGGGTTTTAACTCCTTCTAATATATGAGATTATAAGATTTTATTATCTTACACAAAAATATAAATAAAAAATTTATTTCGACTTAAGATATCCTCCAAAATTTTATTAACTATTTTTAGTAGGGGTTGTGAACAAACCCCCTTTAAAAAATTTCCGCTAAATACACTATTTTTAATGTTCTAGTATAGAAACAATATACATTCTAGAATTTAAATGAAACCTTATAAGGATATATATGCGTATAAGTGTCAGCCTCCATCATGTTGGGATGATTTTTGAGTGAAGAAGCTGATGATACCTGACCTTATCCATGAGATGACAAAAAAGGATTAAACCATTCAACATCACATTAAATCCAAACTAATTATAAATAAAAGAAATCCAGAAAATCATTGACATGATATATAGTTTTAGGTTTGAGACAAAGTGTTTCTTCATATATCTCCATGAAATAAATTCATGGGTTTTGAGAAAAATGGAAATATTAGTCTAAGATACAATAGCCCCTTTGAGATCCTAGATTGCATCAAAGTTACGGCGCAACGAAAAACACTCCAACCTAACCTATCTCAAGTACATGATGTGTTCCATGTATCCCTGTTGAGGAAGTAAATACCATAAACCTCACATTAAATGAATTAATATGTAGTACCATTGGATAATGATATTTCATATGAGGATAAGTTTATTAAGATCTTAGATTGTAGAGACAAAATTCCATTAAATAAGATAACTCACTTGGTCAAAGTTTTGTGACAGAACCAAAAGTTAAGGAAGAAACATGGGAAATGGAAGAGGCAATTGAAAATAATTACTATAATATATTTTAGCATATGAAGTAAAAATTTAGAGGGTGAAATTTCTGAAGGGGGGAATAATTTAATGACCCAACCTTTTAAAAATAAACTTTTCTTTTTAAATGAAAAAGTGACTTTTTTGTGTAATGTAAATATAGAAAACACATGCACTAATTTGATTATTTTGGACCATTATAATTTATATCCTATAAGATTCAGAAGAAAATTAATCATCATAACCATTTATATTATATCCATTAGACAATGATCATATGATTAGTATATATTAATGGTTATGATAAATTCTTATTGAGTCATACAAATGAATCAATGACCTTAACTATTATGATCGTACCATATAAATCCATTTTATTGGAGCTTACAAGGGATATAGAATCTCAAGGAATTTCTCTTTATCAATCCCAATCCTATATCCAACAACTAAATCATAAGGAAACTAGTAATAGGATAAGTTCATGCTCATCAAGATCACAACCCAAACCATATTCACCGAACACCCCATGAGAATCTAACTATTGTGAACCTCACCCTTAAGTAGTTTTTTAGTGTAATAAAAGGTTATGTTTCTTTTACCTTAGAGTATTAATATTTATATATTTTTTATAATAAATAAATGATTATATTTACTCCTTATTGTTTTTATATTATAAATGATCTAGTAACGAGTTTGATAAAAAATGGATTTTTATACAAAAAAACTCAAAATGTCTTTTTTGGGTAATATGAAATTTCAATTAAGAAATTAATTTTGATGAATCATTGAATTAAATTAAATATTAATGAGATATTGTCATTAAATATTCTATATTAAATATAAATGATAATATAATTTATTAAATTGAAAATGAAATTTTTATAAGGGTAAGAAAATTGTTATTGTCAAAAAACAAGTATTTTTAAATAAACATAGATTTTAATTTAAAAGTGTAATTTAAAATTTTGAGATAATTATTTTGTTAAAATAAATATCATTTTTAGACCAGCATGTTGAAATTATCCAATGGATATTTTTTCATATTTTTTTAGATAGTCAGATTTTCGTGTAGAAATTATATATGATATAAATATATGGTATGTATTATGACATAATAATAACCAAAAAGTGATGAAATATGTTCCCTAAAAGTTAAAAAACCAAATATATATTTCCCATTTTAAATAATATATTTTGTTTTTATTATTTTAATTTTATAAATCCTTTATGAACTCTCGAAAACCTATATTATATTTTAAGGTTTTAAAATCAATTCTTTGTAAACGTGATTCTATTACACATAACCAAGGGTATTATTTTAACATGTTAGTTCATGACCTTATAAAATAATAAAAACCAACCTTATTTGGAATAAAAAATAGGAAAAAACCATTGTAATGTTTTTGGTTTTGATTATTTTATTGTATAGAGTACAAAACCTATGTTTGTAAAATAATAAAGAAATCCCCTATCTTTTCCTATATAAACCCACCCAATATCTCATTTGTATTTACTAGAAACCATTATTTCATGATTATAATCTTAAATTTCCTCACTATATTCCTAAAAAGGTTCCCCAATCACTCAATATGCTCATATCAAGATTTTTTAAACACCCTTTCAAGTTAAGGGATCCTCTCATTCTCCTCTTTATTCAAGCACTTTATTTATGTGATTCATTTTGTATTTTAATTAATATTGAAGAGATATTATTTTCAAAATCCCTATTACTAGTTCTTATTATTTATAATTAACTATATACCCATTTAAATCTCATTAATATCTTCCATTAGTCTTTAAGTACCCTTGTTATGCTGCTAAAATTATCCTGTGATTTTCTATGTCAAACTTTTATTCAAGCACCCTTTTTATATTATAAATTTTAATTAGAAATTTTTCATATTGGATTACATTACTAAATATACCTATTACTTCCTTTATGATGTATGTGTGATGATATAACCCCTTTAATCTGATTTAATACCTCCCATAATTCATTATGTACCCTCATTATGCTGATGAAATTATCCTTTGATTTTTATTCTATACTAAAACTTGGTAGTGTGAATACTATTACCATTTCCAATAAAGGGTACTCAAATAGACATACCTATAATCATTTAATTTGGGAATTAAATTTATACATTTCACACTCCTTAATCTTAGAATTAAATGTGAAGAAATATGATCCTTGTTGAAAGATCTATGTGAAACACTTATGCATGTACATGATATGAAAGCAATGGGTTCACCCAGAATTATATAGAGCTCCAATGAATTGGGTAATGTTTTAGTCTTAAGATATTTGAATTATTATATTATATAGTAAACAAATACATTATTTAACCTTTTCCACCATGTTATTATTTCTTGTTGGTTTTCGCTGATGTATGTTTATGATGTCATGTTTTATGTTGTTTCCTAATTCCCAGGTTTTATTTATGATATCATGTTGTATCATGCATCATTGTTAAATATTATGATCATCACCCCTTTTATACAATTTTTAAATTAATATTGACTAACATGTAATTATTTTATCATGTTATGCTTTCTTTATTCACTTACCGGGCTTTATAGATCTCTCTTTTCTTATTTATGGCCCCATGTTATCCCATATAGTTTTAAATATGAAATGGAATTTTAGAAGAAATTTTAAGGAATTTTTCAATAATGTTGTTTAATTCATGCATCAAGTTGATGTTCTATGTACCTAATATCCAAAATAAACTAGTATTATAGATCTTATGTGTTGTACTAAGTGTTATTTTATGCAATAAATCATGAAAAAGTGTATTAAAGATACAGGTTGTCATATGAAACCATTTCATCTTTCAATAGTATGGATGTCTTAGGATAACCTTATATCATCCGATTATTATATGTATTTCATGTAATAATCATTCATGATTTCTATCTATCTGATTATAAAACATGAATATTATGAAACTATTAATTTATATATGGATATCATTGACACATAAAAATATAGGACTGCCCAATAATCATTCATAACCATCCTATATTTTTTAGTGTTATTGCACAATCCACATGTTTTTTCAACATCTTGGTAGGAAAAATCAACCATTCTTCTGGATATCAATTCGAGGATCATATTCTTGGTTTTTCATAACGTATATATCTTTTTATATTTTTCTAAAAAACTAAATCTTTTTTTTTCACTTCGGTATGATCAAATCAGTTCATTTTATTTATTTCCAATTCTAAACACTTTTACCAATCTTCATGGTATGATCTCATGAGAATGAAAAATCACTTAAACATGAAATGCATACTCTATCCGATGAATATTCAGTTTCAATGTCTAGTGACAAGTATCATCATTTTACATTAATTTTTTATATTTATTCCAATTAACATGATACTTTTTGGTACCAATTTAGTAAACAAAATAATGACTTCGTCATTTATAAAATCTTTCTTGAACTCATGAAATATTATCATAATTTTTTTTCACATTAAAACATTATAAATAAAATATTATTGATTTCTATACCATAATAATTAGTGATGTTCACATGCCCTCAAAAATAATCTTTTGATAAAGACTCACACATTTATAATCACTAAACTTATTCTATTTCTGAAAATATTTATATTACTCCATCTGTTACACTTTTTTATTTTCCTTGCTTCACTTGTGAAAAATATCCTTGAATTACATCACCTTCATTTCTATTTTTCATTTAACTTCATTACAAACTTTTTGAGAAGAAGGTGGATATTTATTTCTTCACCAGTTAAAGCCACATGGTAGAGAAGATTTTGTCAACCTGAAAACTCAATTCACTTTAGCTTCATTTTTCTTCAAGAAATATACCTTGGTTTTATGAATAATTTTATTAATATACATATATTAATTTTTATTTCCTTTATTATTCACTTTGGGTGGAGTAGTATTATTTTCATTCTCTTTAAAGTTATTAAAATAATTATTTTATTCTACTACTAGATTCACCACTTCATCAAATTGATCAAGCCATGCAACCATGAAACCATCAAAATATGATCAAAAATATTCTTTAATAGAAATTTATTTTTAGAAATCTCTCTTTCTTATGATGGCTTGTTCCATTGATTTATCATTTTATCCTATCAAAGTAACTATGTGATGCATTTTACAAGAGTGTTGAAAATATTCTAACATCTTACACACATATTATTTTATTTTATTAACTTTCATTTCTATGAAAACTCCTTGTGATACCCAACTGAATGTTTCCTAACTTTATTTTGAATCCCCCTTAATGTAAGTCATTTCAGTTTTCCTTCAGTTAAAAAATTATTTCAACAATAAATATCCTAGTGCCATAACATTCTATAACACCAACTGTAAGACATTTCACTTTATCTTCACATCTATATTTAAAATTTATAAACTTTCCTTAATGAATATTTTATTCTTATTTTTAAATTTTATAAAGATCTTTTATATTTTTTGGATTTTATCTCCTTCTGGTATTTCTTGATATTTATAATAGTTTTTGATGACTGGTATATTTATTTAAATACTTCTTTTAGAAATTAATTCTCTGAAAAAATTATTTTCACATATTCTTCCCTAAGGATTAACTTTCCTTGAGAATTTTATACCTTTCTTCAATTCCTTAAATGATTTTAATAAGAGATTTAAATTCTCAAAACTTATTTTCTCATGCATTATTTGTCTCACCAAATTTTAATTCCATTTGAATTTTTCCCTCCTACAGTACCTTGATATGTGAAAGTATATATATAACAATTTCAAAAAAGAATTTTTTTATATATTATATGATTTTTGAGTAATAATATTAAATAGTATTAATACAATCATACTCATCATAGCTAGAAAAACTTTTTTCTAAAGAATTAACTCTAGTAGATTTATCATAATAAATTCCACACAATTTTTCTTCAGATAGAGATGGTTCCTCCTTGAGCTGATCTCATGAGGCTAACCTTCTTAATATTTTAGTCTTTTTATTACTCTGGGTTTTAAATGTCTTGGTTGATACTTCAATGTTTCTAAAAAACTGATTATCTTACATTATCCTTATCTCATTCATAACTTACCTTATATAGAATATATTGTTTTAACTTTTATAAATCTACCCTTCATATAAACCAAAGAGAAAAAACTAAGAACACAAAACCTATAAATAAAAATAGAGTTATCAAACACTCCAAAACTAATTGAATGTCCCATAGGATCATGAAATCAAACTGATAGGAAAGGTGAATTAGGGGTGACCAAATTTTAATGATTTGGTTCAAATTAGATTCCTATATCTTTTAATATTACTAAACCTATATAATTTTTTTACGATATATGGGTATTTTAAATTTTATATAAAAAATAATCAATAATGTTATGTATATACTATAATGTAAATAACACACAAATATTATTAAAATGATTAGCCTCAATGTGAAACCCTAATACTTACAAAATTTACTCTCATAAAGTCACAAATTATTCCACTAATAATAATTTTCAACAATTAAAAAGTATTTTTGAAAGTTACTATCTTATACCATAGTGTGCATCCACCACACTAATTCTCCTAACTTTTCAAATTTCCATGATATCAGATTATACCGAATCCCATAAATTTTTAAACTCTCTACTATATTGAATAGGTTTTTGACTGTAACTTCTTCTTCTACTAGATGAATTTCCTTTAATCCTTGTTATAATCCTGGAAAAAGTAATTCTGGAGGTCTCACTTTCCTTGAAACCACATGTTTAATTCTTCTCAATATTCCTTAGAAACCGATGTTCTCGTGTTCTCAAATTTCCTCAAAACATGATGTTTTAGTATTCTCAACCTTCCTCTAAACCTGATGTTCATGTATTCCTAAATTTCTTAAAAACATCATGATATATTATTATCAAATTTAATTGAAACCTAATGTTTCAATATTATCAAATTTTTATAAAACTTGATGTTTCTGTATTCTCAAATTTCCATAGAACATGATATTTCGATCTCCTCAACTTTCTTTGGACCTGGTTTTCTGATATTTTTAACTTTCCTCAACCCAACTGAATATTTTATGAATGTAATTTATCAGTATATTACCCTAAATAATATTATCTTATCATCAAAATGTTACTCTTAGTTATATTGGCCCTTTTTATAGGTACACATTCCTTTGAAAAGTAAGGAATAATCATGAAATCTAAATTTGAATATCCCACTAAACTAAAACATGATTTGACTATATTCAAATCCTATGAATAAATCAATGTCAAAATTCATCATAAAATATTCCTAAAATATCAGTTTCAATGAACTCTTAAAATATTACCCAAATGTTATCTAGATTTACAAATGTTGAAATTATATCTCAACATCACCACACTGTTTTACTTTATAATGTTTTTTTAATCTCCTCAAACTTTTGTTTGATGTACAAACTATCTACCTAACTTTATAACTAAAAATTTGTATAAAAATTATTCATAACTAGATATTTTTATAGCTTAAATTTATAAATTTTTCTTTATAACTCAGCATTATAAATCAAACTTTGTATAACTCAACTTTATAACTCAATCATTACAAGATTCCTCAACCGAGTCTGGTGAAATTTAGAAATATTTTCGAACACCATGATATTTTAGGATAGTAACACCATTTTTAATTGTGTATATGACATGAAACACCAATCATAAGTGAATGAAACACCCTAAGATTTTATGATATATTTTATTTTAAATAATTCAATCTCTTTTATAGCTTTAAATGCATATAATACCAAGATTAAATGAAATGTAATACTTTTCTAAAATATTATTATTTATACATGATGATTATAACCTAGATGTTATGTTAGTGGGTATTAATTGTAATAAATAAATTATGAAAATTATTTGGATTATATGTCTATAAAATAAATTCAATTGTTATATATTGATTAAAAATAAAATAAGAACCATTTTAAAGAAAGTTAAATGTTTTCTAAAAAACTGTATTTTTCTAAAAGGTGTTCTAGTCGTGCTTTGCTAAGATAATTTAAACAAAACCATTACCAATTTTAAAAAATTTATTTGAGAAAATAAACTTAATTTTTTTTAAATAAAAATGTAAAAATTACCTTTGGGTGAAAAATGTATAAGGATCGATAATACTCCATTTATTACCCTTTTGAAATCTAAAAAATGTTGGTACACCTTTTTCTTTTAAAAAATTAAAAGTGTTCCACTCATCTCACTTATAAAAGGTCACCCCATATCCTAAATTTTTCACATGATAAAACCCTTATTGTTCATTAAATAACTAACCATATGAATTTAAAAATTCCATCCCCTCATTCTAGAATAATTTTATTGTTAATAAATCCTTTCCTAGAACACTTTAGGTATAATACTAAGAGGTGGTCCGAGAAGAGGTAAATTTCCTAACTATGAATTTTTGTTTCATTTATTATTATATAATAAAACTAATATAAATCATATACTAATATTTTATTATGTTAATTTAAGTACCAATATCCATGTCTTATTCCTTTAAATGGGAAATGATAATTTCACTCGTGTGTATGGAAGACTACAACCTCATGATGCGATGCAATTAGTTTTTCCCTAATGAGTTACATAGAAGGTAATAATGATAAAGTTAATGAATATATGTGATATAAAAGACATAAATATAATATTTATAAAATATTTATAATTATTAAAATAAAATACATTATTTTATTTCTTACATTTTTACCCACTGAAAGATGATAATGTCATTCATGTTGGTGTGGACTACTGGCTTCACGAAGTGATGAGACTCTATTTTCATCACCGAACCAAATAAATGATATATATAAGTATAATTAAATAAATAATATGGTATTTATGAAATTATTATCATTATATAAATATAAAATATTTCATACATGCTTCCATAATGATCATTGAAAAATTGAAATGTTACTCATGAGTACGTATGACATACCGTCTCCATGATCGTAATGTACTTCATTTATCAAAAACATATTTCATGATTGGTATTAAAATTATAATTTATGTATAAATATGATAAATATTTGTTTATTATTATTATTTTTATGTTGAAATAATTAACTCTTATATCGATAGGTAACCAACCAAAGTTATTTTTGACACATAAGTCAAATATCATCGAAACAGCAGATGTAAACTTAATTGATTAATTAATTGTATATAACATGGTAATAACTGAAATTAAAGGAATAAACTTGAATTTTTTTTCTTAAATAAGTAAATATTTAACATAATTTTATTATTCATGAAGAAAAAGAACCTATGTGATGATTTAGTCTCAATGTAAGGGTCTCTCGCCTCACTTATACTTCCGTGATACATACACCATAATCACCACTTATTTATTTGTGTGGTGTATGTAAAACAAATTTTGATATTTTATATCATGAATATATATATATATATATATGTTAATGGTATTTAAAGTTTCATTTGATGTTATTTTTTCATGGGGATTATGATTCAAAAGTTACCAAAGTGGAAAGGGTTTATTTCATAATCTCATCATTATTCCGGATTATTTTAGTTTATGTCTACCTTGGGGAATTATTTGATATTTATATATTAAAATAAATATATTATATTATTATTTGGTTATTAATGAAAATTTTAAAGTAATAGTTCCATTTTCACACTCTTTAGTACTTAAAAATGATTCAAAAAATGTTTTTAAGAAAACTTGACCTTATATCTCTCTTAGGTGAAAAATTATTTGTTATCAAAATCCATTTCTTCTAAAAATGTATTAATTTTTTTAAAAAATGTTTTTAACATTTTACCAATGATTTATTAAATAAATTTTTACCCATTTATAAATTTTTACAAATTATTTGAACAGAATCTTCAAAGTTCTTTCAAAATAAGGTTTGTTTGGCTTTTAACAATAATTTGAAAGGAATATTTTTTGTAACATGTATAGCATGAACACAATTTCATGACCTTATGACCACTAAATGTTCTATAGATTATTCTAAAAGTTTTCAAAAGTTATTTTCAATGAAAATTATTTCCAAGTTGTTTATTGGAATTTTAGTTTTGAAAATATATTCAATGTAAAAGGTTATTTTCCTAAAAAATATTTTAATGATTTTTTTTGTATTTCTATTCATCAGTGACATAAAAACTTTGTTGTACTTATGACTCACTAGGGATATATTGTATTGATATCATATATACTATTTATCTAGATGGATTATGATTAGTTTGAATGGGGTGTTGAATTTTATTATGATTCACCATATTACTCTAGATATTTCATGATTATATTTACTAATTGGGGTAAGTATTAAAATATCATATGTTATTTTTTAAATGTGAATATTTATGTTGATTATGTTTCACCCCTTACATATGAATAATGTATAGGACTTATTAAGTGATGGATGGTGTCTGATATTAGATATACCTTCAATTAATTGGTATGCATCCTTAGACAAATCATCTTTGGTATTTATATAAGGCCTTACTCATTTATGAAATATTTTTTGTAATGAGGCCTTGATGGTAAGAATTATTGGTATGAATCCTTTAAAGTATTTTTAATATGTTTGAAATTATGTATTACATCATTATGAATTCTGTTATTGATATTCCATGTTATTATTCCATTAGTTAGAATATCCATGGTTAAGTTTCTGGGTCATGTGATTATTTATATGGAATTGTTTGATTATCATTTATTACTTTCATATTATTCTCAAGTTATTTATTAAATGTCATGTCGGTTAGTTATTTACCTTGAAATATTAATTATACCTTATTTATTCATAGCTTATGTTGTATTATTACCCTTATTGAGCATCTGAGCTCACCCATTTCTTATATTTTATTTTCCCAAGGATAGGAGGAAGTGTTTTGTTATTGATATACAAGTATACGATAAGGGTAATAATGGAATCCTAATAGAAAATTCTTTGTGAATTTTATTTTTTAAAATGTAATGTGAATTTAAAGTATATTTTGAGTTTACCATGAATACTAAACTAGTAGGTCCTTTTGGATGTGATACCTTGTATCTAGTGCCTATGTAATAAAGTAGGCATTGGTTCTAGTATAATAGGGTTGAAGTCATTAAAGTTGGAATAAAAGTAATTTTTATATAAAACATGGAGACTATATTAAGAAAAATATATATTAGGGAATATAAACCTATGGGAGAATTTTAGGATAAGTGTAGAAGAACATTTTAGCATTTTGGTACATAAGATATTATGGGTTTTTTTCTAGAAATATATCCCGATTTGGATAATAAAAGAGGATGTGGTTCTAGAATAGATGAACCTATGGGTAATAACTATGAAAATAGAATATTGGTCTTGAATCAATTATTTTCTAGTGATGTAAAATGGGCCTTACTACACACCTGGTTCGACAATCCTAGGGGATATGATTAGGATAATTCAAAATTTATTTACAAACCATTATGAAGGATTTGAAAATAAATATATCCCCAAATAAACCATGTTTATGATTAATAGATTATATATGCATAAATTTTTCAATTCATGTTAAGTGTTTCATTAGTTTTTTGATTCTACATTATATTTCATAATGTTATGATCTTATCTACTTTATAATTTTTTTTTATAAATGGTGCCTAATAGAAGAAATGAGAACTATATCAAAGCACATAATTAATGTAATAATTTCCCTCATAGAAAAGGGAATGAATTTGGATATATAACTTGAACTGATCAAATCAAAACCATATTGGGGAAAATGAATTAGGTTATGAGTAATAACCTTTCCAATATAGAGCAGCCAGTTGATCCACCATGTGGTGTAACAATGTTATAACACTTCATGAATCAAAAACCTCAATTATTTAATGGGTCTAAAAATCCCTATTTATATAAAAAATGGATAAGTTTCTTAAATAATATATTTCTCACTCTAGGAGGTAGTGAAAGTGTGATATTTTTCATGGTATTTTATCATATCTCAAGAGATGAGGATCAATGAGGTCATTGATTCAAGACACAAAGGATGAAAAATAAATAGAAAACATGGAATAAAAGGATTTTAAGGTAATATTATTAGAAAAATATTTTACTCCAGAGTATTTAGAAGATATGGAATGAAGGTTATTGAGTATAAGATATAAATAAGAGGAAAATACTGTTAATTATGAAGTCAAATTTACAAGTTTAGAAAGGCATGATTCAGACTATGTACATAATCCAAAGATTAAGATTGTCCATTTATTTTACGGGATTAAGAAAATCCTTAAAAGGAAAATAGTATACCAAAATTTATAATCATACAAGGACATAATATCATGTGACATGAAGACATAGAAATAATTCAACAAGTCTTATGGATTCAAAGGGAAGAAAGATAAAAAGAGGTTGGCAGAGAAAAATCCTGATAAATGGATTAAGGGAAATAAAGATTTTACCACATGTTATACTTGCGGAAAGAATATTCTTGGTACATGAATAAAAGGAAAAAGATTTTTCTTCAAGTGTGAAGAAAATGGACATCATACTCACGAATTCAAGGGTATGTGAAAATCCCAAAAAGTACAAAGATTTAACTGTATGGAGATGGGAAAATATTCTATCCAATACCATAAGAATCAAGGGAATATACCTTCGAATATCTAAGGGATCAAGGTCAAGCATATAATATTGATACCACTAAAGTGTAATGATTAATGTTCTTGGGTATTTGGATCCATATTTTTTTATTGATGATATTATCATAAAAAAACAACTAAACATATAAAGACTATACAAGAGTATAATTTTTTTAATAGTATGAAATAATGTGTTTAATGGTACCAAGAAAATTAATTCAGTGGCAGGTTAATATTTTTTTAAAAACACATTATTAATGTAATATAAACATTAATATTTGTTCTATATTGATATAATAATGATAATGATATGTTTATGTTATATTATTGGTGAAAATTAAATATGTTAGTGATTTTATGTTTTATATTATCTTATCTGGAGTTTACTTCATGTTTTAGTTATGGTTTTATAGTGATTATTGTATTCACATATTTGGAATGTGACATTAAGAGAAACATTATATTTTTTGGATAATATAACATTTATTTAGTGACCTTCCTTAAAAAATTTTGGACTTTGAATTTGGATAGAAATATTTTGGATGAATATTAAGGTTAACTATATATGGAATATATTAAGTTGAACTTTGTGTGTTACTGGATAATGTGTTCTAACCATTTTGATTTTGGAAAGTATCTAGAGACATGAGGAATGACATATAATTCTATTTATCTATTATACTTATTGCAAGAATAAAAAATTTATTTTGGATATTTATTTCTTAAAGTAATAAATTAAGTATAAATGGATTTAAGAAAAAAAAATTATGAAATTGTTCCCAAGAAATAGAAATATATCAAGTAAGAAAATTTTCATATGTTCCCAGTGTATATGGTAAATTAACTCCTCAACTTAAGAAAAATTATTTTGAAACAAAAACATTATCCTAGAACATTAATTTCCAATAAATAAAATGGTCCCTTAACTCATCAAGGATTTATGGTTTTGTGGCCTTTAAAATTATATGGCTTGCCCAATTTTTTGTGATCAATGATCTCAAATAAAATATATAATTATTTACACTTCCACATCCATATATTTTATTGCCACATTTGTTCTTCTATATGGAATATAATTATGTAATTATTCCAAATAAACTTCATAATTACCTTTATATATTATCAAGAAGATGTTTTATTAATTCTTTTTATGATGTGGGATTCCAATAATAGATATTTAAAATGTAAATTAATTTATTATTGAGATCAATATTAAATTTAGAGGATGAAATTTGTTTAAGGGGGTATAATGTAATGTCTTGAGATTTTAAAATAGAAAAATAATGTTTGATAGCATATATGAAATGAAAAACCAAGAATAATATTTAATGTAACACCTTAATAATTTAAAATTTATTTATTTATAAATAATTTAGTCTCTTAGATAGGTTTCAATGCACACAAAACTGGGTTTGAACAAAACTCAATACTTTATTAACATATTATTATTTTAACATGACGATTATAACAAATCCATTAAGTTGATGGGTTTGAATAGTAATTAAAACAATATGAAAATTATATGGTTTACACATGTATAAAATAAATTTAATGGTTTTATATTTATTATTACTAAAATAATAACTATTTGAAAGAAAATGAAATGTTTTTTTAAACTATATTTTTCTAAAAAGTCATATAGTCGTGCTTTTATCACATAATTTAAAAGTAAATTTTAACACTTTTATAAACATTTTATGAAAAAATAATCTTAATATTTAAAATATAAATGTAAAAATTATATTTTGGTGATTTTTTTATAATTTTATGAAAATACAAATTTTTTAGTGAATAGTTAAAATACAGGTTTTTTATGAATTTTTATTTCTTTTAAATCCTTCAAAAAGTTATAATTTTTTTTATTCTTTTAAAGGTAAAATTTTATCAATTTTATATCTATTAAACCAATTTTGTTCATTGAAATAATTTTAATATTTATTTTTTATTTAAAAAATTTGAAACTTTTGAATATTCTCTCTTTGAAAATATACTTTCTCGTCGTGTCTGCGAGAATAATTTTAAATTAATATTTTCCACATAAGTGAATGGAATTTTGAAAAATGTATTACATATTTTTAATAATAATAATTTATATTTTATAACAAGTTAAACTTAATTTTTGACCATAATGAATTGTGAAAATAACAAAAATTAATTACTATGGTTAAGGTAAAAATAGGTTTACCGCGGGGTTACGCTGAAAAGATAATTGTTAAAATTACCTAAAAACTTATCAAATATATATATTATGGAAATATTTATCCCTTATAATTTCTAAGGCTCTATATTTCTTTATTTTTGACCCTTTTGGAATGTAAAAAATGTGGGTACACCTTTTTGTATTAAAAAATCACCCGTGTGCTAGTAACCTCATTTATAAAAGGCCACCCCTATCATCTCTTATTAAATCCTTAAAAACCCATTTTTTAGCTAATAATTTTCCAAATAACTTCAAAAATTTAATTCCCTAATCATATAATACTTTTTTGTTCATAAATATATTCTTGGAATACTTTATATATAGTCTTAAAGAGGTGATCTGAGAAGAGGTAAAATTCTTAACTATGCATTTTTGTTTTATTTATTTTTACAACTCATTAAAATATTATTAATTTATTTTTATATAATAACACTTTTACCACCCATATAATTATATTTTACTATTTTAAGTTCATGACCTATATCAATCTTCTCTTCCCTCAAATGGGAAAAAATAACATCACTCATGTATACGGCAGACTACCACCTCACGAAGCGAGGTGTTTAATTTTTCACTAACATTTTAAATGGAATATAATAAAGATAAATTTAATTAATATATGTGATATAAATGAAATTATTATTATATTTAAGACATATTTATCATTCTTAGAAATAATATATAATTTTGTTCCTAACCTTTTCACTCACTAGAAGATGATAACGTGCATCATGTATGTACATACTACTGCCTTCACAAAGCACTATGGCTCCTTTTCATCACCACAACAAATTAATTATATATAAATAAATTATATTTTATTTATTATGTTATCATCATTATGTAAATATAAAATATCACTTACCTACTTTCCATGATGATCATTGAAAAAATGGAAACGTTACTTATGCGTATGTACGACCAATAATCTCCATGACTATAACATACATCATTTATAAAAACAATTTTTAACTATTGGTATTAAAAGTATAATTGATATATAAAAATGATAATTATTCAATTTTTATTATTCATAGATTTTGAAATAATGAAAACATAGACAGATAGTCAACCCATCGAAGTCATTTTTGACACATAAGTCAAATCTCATTGAAACAACTGACATAAAATTAATTCATTAATTAACTGTATATAACATAGTAATAAGTGAAATAAAATAAATAATAAACTTGAAAATGTTTTTTATGTAATTAAATAATAAACATAATTTTATTATGCATGATGATAAATAATGTACCTAACAAGTCTGACTTAAGGTAAGGGTCTCTCGCCTCACTCTTACTTCCATGAGGAATACCCCATAATCACAACCTATCCCTTTATTTGGATTATATACTTATTATTTTGATAATTTATAAAATTAATTTATTTATCTTCAATGTATTTAATGTTTCATTTGAATTTATTTATTTCTTAGTTCTTATGATTCAAAAGTTAGTATAATGGTAAGGGTTTATTTCAAAATATCATAATTATTGAGGATTGTTTTTGTTTATGTATCCCTTGGGGGAATTATTTAATATTTATACAATAAAATTGATCTAATTTATTACCCTCTTTTTTTTTCATGAACCTTTTCAAGTAATAATACAATATTTATACTATTTGGTTTTTAAAATTATTTAGAATTTTTTTTAAGAAAACATGAAATTATTCATATTTTAGGTAAAAAATAAGTTTACATAAAAAATAAATATTTTAACCATTTTAAAAATATCTATTAAATATATTTTTAGACATTATTAATTTTTTATAAAACTTTTTTACAGGAATATTCATGTTTTTTTCAAAACATGGTCCGTTTGTCTATGACTAAAAATGTGAAAGGAATCTTTTTTAGATGTATACAACATGGGTTGGATTGTATGTTGTCATAAGCAATAAATATTTTAAATATTATTTTAAAAGTTTTTAAATGTTATTTTCATAAAAAATATTTTTAAAAAAAATTTCAAACTTATTTTTAAAATAGATTTTAATACTGAAAAGGTTATTTTAAAAAAAAAATTAAATGAAATTTTTATGGTATTTATATTCATCAACGAAATCAACCCTTTATTATACTTATGATACATATGGGATATATTGCATTGATACCATCATTACTATTTTTTTTGGGTGGTTTATGATTAGTTTGACTGGTGATGTGAAAATTTATCATCGTTCACCATATTACTTTGGTTATTTATGATTATATTTATTGATCTAGGTATGTATTAACATTTAATATATTAGTTTTTCAATATGAATGTTTATGTTGATTATGTTTCACCGATTTCATCAGTCTAATGTTTTAAAATTATTAATTAATGGGTGGGGAGCACAATTACATATCCCCTTGATGAATTGATATGTCTCATGTGAAAAATTAGACTAGTTATTTTGATGATACCTTACCCATTTATGCAAGATGTCTTGACATAACTATACCAAAAATAGTGTTTAGTGGTGGTTTCTAGTGATAGTTTTGTAAATCGTCACTAAATAATTTATTTTTTTTCAGAAACCCAACACTTCTCCCTAGAACCCCCCACTCCCTTGACCCCCACGACCCACGACCCCCCGAAGGCCTACTCTCGTTGCACCTCGTCATTGGTCCCAAGCCTCTCCGCCCCTCATTGCGCCTCACCATCAGTCCCGAGCCTCACTGCCGGTCCTAGGCCTCACCGTTGGTCCCGAGCTTTACCACTAGTCCTGAGCCTCACCTCCCCTCACAACGTTTGATCATATATATTGTGTCTTTTAACCTCTTGGATCATCAAAAAACACATACCCATTAATCAATGTATCTTATTCTTCCCGTTTTCTCCATCATTTTCTATTTTGTTTGGATGTTTATTCATGTGAACCCCTCTATTTTGTTTTTATTTTCATTAATGTGAACCCATCTATTTTTTGATCATGTTTTTTTTGTTTTTAATTTTTATATTTATCAACATGTTAATATACTGATAATGGGTATGTTACTTGTTTAATGTGTATTGATGTTATGCTAGATTTATTTTTGAAAATAAATCATTTTATCATGATAATCCTAACCATTATTGATAATTATATGTGGTAACATGTGTCACTTTGTATAAGTGTCTAGGTGGAGTTTTTTAATGTCATATAGTAATTGGTAATATTTTATAATGCCATGTTTTATAACTTATTTGATTTTATTTAATCAAAATATGATTTAAATGGAGATATATTTCTAAAAAAAATGATAATGTGTCCTTTAAAACAATTTCTTCAAATAATTCATTGCAGGGAACAAAAATAAAATTGGTGTTCTTAAATAAGATTTTTCTTATTGGACCTTTAACTAGATTGGGTTACGATAAAAAACTATTTTAAACTTATTTTTGTTTTAAATTTGGAAATAGATGTTAAAACATGACGTTCACTTTTTAAAAGGAAATGGGAAAGTAATTTTGAAATGTAATTAATTTATAAATTTGAAGTAAAATGAATCCTAGTGTGAAATTAGTTATAATACACAGTCCAAGTGTAATTAAGCTTTAAAATGTATGGTGGGAAGTGATTATTCTCACTCAAATTTTATCATTTTTGAACAATTTATTGTGTGATATTTCTAAAAAATAATTAGATTTATTGATTTTGAAAATAAGAATGGGTTTTCTATAAATTTTTTGATAAATTTATTTTCTTGATAAGATATAATTTAAATGTAGAAAAATCAAATAAATTCCCAATGGAATTCTGTAATTAAGAGTACCATGGCCTATATTATGATTAGTATAGAAAATAAGGGATTATGGGGATGAGTGCATATGGTATAGTATTGATGTTTCTTGATGGTTTTGTATTTTTTTGGATTTTAGATTAATTCATTAGAAGTGTATTGAAAACTTAGGGATATTTATTAGTGTGATAGTTTTGGATATTGAAGTGTTGGTGTTTTTAATGATTTGGGTTAGATTTGGGAGATATGAATTTCACATGGTATGGATGAATTGGGATATGGTTCGAGGTGTGTTTAAAATTAAGTATAAGTTATATGTTATTGGTTTAGTTATTTGGGTTCTGAATTTGGTTAGTTTTGGGGATTTTAGGTGAGTTTTAAATATTATTATTGTTGATATAATATATTCCTCAGTTCATTTATTACCAATAGAGAGGAAATGATTCTTTAGATAGAAGTTTCTTGAGACATATATCTATTGAAAAGTGATATTTTTGGGTGTATATAATGTTTTTACCTTATTACATTGATTATGGTGCCATTAAGGTCTTATTTTTGAAATTTAAATGGAAATAATCATTCAATAGTTTTAATTTTTGATTCTGATTGAGGGGTATTTTTTTGATAATCGATTAAAAATTGATTTAGGTTATTGACTTTACATTCGAAGTTATTTTTTAATGAGGTTTGTGGTTTGGTGTGTGAATTTGGGTTTTAGGTTATTGACAATGGGTTTCTAGATATATTTTACAATTACAGGTGACACTAGGTACCTTGTGAGAGTTAAATAGTTAACGTTGGACTTGTAAGAGTTCCGAGTATCCTAAGAGTGAAACCATGGACCCCATGAACCCATAAAATGTACTTGATATACGTTATATATATATATATATTTAATGTGAGGTTTTTTGGTCAATTAACCCATCTTGATCCTTTTCCCCATTTATCCATTAATTACACTCTTATCTAGCCACATAAAAGGCCCCTTTGAAATGTGGTATTTTACATGATGAAATATCATTTATATTTTTATGTGATTGAATAATTTTTTGTTCTTCATGTGGTCCCTATAGGGATTTTACCATTAGTGGGGGTAATTGGGTTTCAGTTAGAGTGTGTTGTTCAGTGAAAAAATGGTTGGTTTGCATGTGTTGTGACATTGGATGTTGTGTGATATAGTTGTGTGATGATCATGGTTGTGATGATGATGTGTGATGCAAGAGAATGGAGTTTGTTTGTGAAATATGTATTGGGTTTTGTATTAGCTTGGTTGTTTCCTAGTGGTTATAGATTTATTGAAATGTATCTTTCTCAAATTAAATAAACTTCACATGTATTAATTTTATTGTGGATCGAAATAAATGTATGATAGATTTATTTATATTGTGCAAGCCGAAGGTGAATTATGTTTTCCTCTAGAGCATGTTTATTTTTTTGATATAAATAAATTATAATAATAAATTATTTTTATATTAAACATGTAAAATCCATTAATATAGGGAATGTTTATTAGTTTGATGTGAATAATTTCTATGGTTATGATATAGGGAATGTGTAGTGTCTAGATATGAAAAATGTTGTGCTTCTCTATCATTAATTGATTTTATTGTGATTACCTTAGGTTTCCTTAATTTAAATTTCACAGGTATAACCTTGATTTTGTTATGAATATCATATGAAACATTTGCGAATTATCATATAGGTTTTATCTTGAAACTTGTCTAATTGAATCCATGTTGGGTCATCAGGTGCTAACCAGGTTACCCCAACTCTTAACCTCACCAGTTTTGATCAGTTTTAGTGATACATCTAGTGTAGCCACAAGTCATTAGAGTTACATCATAGAATGTAATTTCAATATCTAGTACTAACCATAATAAAAATAAAAAGGTAAGGACATCACAATAGAAAGTGATAATCATATTGAAAATCCATCACATATAACATGATATTTAAGGATATAATATCAATATAAAAACTCTCTCACAAATTTAATTTTTTGAATTATATGTTTTAATATAATTTTATTTTACTAAATTACAGGAATTCCAAGGAGGAAGTGATGTAATATTACATTGACCAAACTAACAGATGATGATCCATTTGTATCCCTCCCTATATCATCTAAGACACCATCCTTTCCCCCCTGCACCATCTCTCACACCCTCCATGAGCATCCCATAAATAGCTTAATTGAAGCCTTCCCATTCAGCAACCTCATAAGTGAGGGAGCAGGGCGCCACTCCTAGTTCTTTGTGAGGATACGGGAGAGTTACTTTCATAGGTACAATTTTTAATATGAATAAATTTATATCACTTTATTTATACTAACTGTTTGTTCATAAAAGATATATATAATGAAACTATCGAGAAAAATATGAAATGTTCATATGTAAGGAATGTGATTGGACTAAAGATAGTTGTCCCATTTGATTCTTATGGGGTCCCTATGGATGATGCCATAAGATTACTTGGCCAAATTCTAGGTCAACTAGTCATGGATCCAATTTTCTTTTCAATTACGTATGATGATTGGAGGAACATGACTTCATCTTGAAATAAAGATGTTTTTTATTAAAAAATAAAGGTAATTTTAATACATTATGGTGTAATTTAATGTTAGTATGTTATTAAATTATAATATTTTAGAAATGAATTTCTTTGTATAGATGTTTTTACACTTTACGGTTGTAGGTGTTCTAGAAATAAAGTAGATATTAAAAAATCTAGGAAAGAAATTGAAAGAATTTAAATGAAGATTATGGGGTGATGTCAACAATACTTCTTTGAACACCCAACATATGTATGAGAAGGTACCCAATAAGGTACCTAGAGAGAAATGGAAAGTTTTTATTACAAAAAATTGTGATGAGAAGCCCATGGTATTTAAATATATATTATTATATTAATCTCATTTTTCATTTATACATGTATATGAAAAGGATATTACGTTTTTTACATTAATATTTAATTAAATTTTATTTATTTTAGGATCTTTCAAGGAAATATACATCGAGCTGGGCTAAGAAAATCATCCCTCACATGACAGGGTCAAAGTGTTTTTCTAGAAGCCAATCAACTCTAGTAGTCTTTTCATTTGTTTAAACATTTTTAAGAAAATATTATATGTTTAATATATTAAATTGTAGATTTATTATTTTTAATTTATTCACAGATTTTAGGTCACCATGAAACTTGAACATAAGTGTGTTTGGATGTTCCTAAAAATTTTTATGGGAGTTTTGTTAATGAGCCTACCAAAGAAGACATGGTATGAATTAATTTTTCATTATAATAAATTATTATCAGTTGTCACTATGTTAATATATTTTATTTAATATGACTGATATTTTATTTTTAGGTAAAAATTAACGAACTTTGGGATTCCAATCATGTGCAGTCCTACTCAGTCTCCTAGGATAACCAAGTTGGTAAACTGATTAGGAAGGAGCATCCTGGTCGAGTGCATGGGATGGATTTGGGACCCTTACCATATAAGGTCTTTATCATGCCATCAAGAATTGAATCTGTATCTACTACTAGTTGTATTCTATATGCTCATAGAGATTATTTTTCTATGAAAAAAACAATTCAGGAACATTGGGATTAGATAAACACTTTGCAGAAATCGTTCGTTGATTTTTATCAGAAGTTGACCAGATCTGTCCCTGGTGACATTGCATAAATGATGGGTGGTGAGAAGGTAAATCACACATCATCAAAATCATTTCTTTTACAAATATTAGTTAGTTTTAAGTTTAATAATAAATATAAAAAATTATTTAATTTTCAATATAATTGGTTTAGATGTGTCGATAGTAGGAAGTAGAGATGGAGGTGGAGAGGGTGATAAGAAGTGTTCATCATCAGACAGTGATTAGTGGTCTTATTGAAATGTTAGAAAAATATGGAAACATAGGGTTTATTCATGTATCATGTATCATGAATCATGTATCATGTATCATGTGTGGAACATATTATTCACCTAAAATATTCATTACCTAAGATTTTCATGATTCCCCATGTTTGATAAAGGCATTGGAATTTGATATGGCTTGATGATTTAGTAAGGTAGTGAGTCTAGAATTGTTGAAGTATGAAGTTAGGGGAGTATGAGGTTATATATCTTCCATATTGAAGATGGATACATTTAATAGTCCCATTTGAGTTATGTTAGGATGTGTATATTAGTATTTTGGACTAACTACTATATTTTTTATTTGATTCATTTTATTCATGTTGGAGACACATGCCCAACTGTTGTGTCATTGAAGTATGTCCCCCACAAATGTTGGGATGACCATTGACCACATTCAAAACATGGTAATAATCACTTCTCACATAATATTGTTTGAGTTGTGTGCCTTGGAAGGTAGGTGGGCCTATTTTGGCCACACTCCATCACTATAGGGGAGAATAATACTTTGAGGATGATGGAGATCCATATTTGGAGCTACACCACTATGTGCTTGAGCACATTGAGTGAGCCAATATCTAAGAGAGTTAATAATGTAATAATAATATTACCAACTAGAATATAGATATATCCACAATAAGTTTTAATTCATAATGGTCAATTCTATGTTGCGGTACTCCCACTATCACAATTTCCAATTTATAAAAGACCTCAACGTCCTAACGGTGCTCCAAACACATTTAATATGTTACTTATGATGATATTACCCATGGTAATATTTTTTTTTGAAATCGTTGAAATCCAATTGATGAATCTCATGCCATTCACACAATATTTTCCTTTAAAATCTCTTAGAAACCATTAAAATGCACCTGCCTCAACCCACCATGTGCCTAAAGTGGTTCATCACTAACCACATACTACTTTTAGAAATACATTCTAGTGCATTATCGATCCAACACACCAAGATAATAAAAAGGCATCCCAAGACTAATGCCTAGACTTGAGGTTCTCCAGAATATGTATTTGAACCAATTCCTGACATTCACCATGGAATAAAATAGTATAAGGCCCCAGCCTTAAACCTTACTTAATCTTGAGTTATTACAAGATTACACATCGAGGATCTTTTCGGGTTTAGAGTTTTAGATAATTAGATCATAAAACTTGCATTACATTCCACATATAAAAAAAGTGGTTACATAAAGATAATATTCTTCATTACCATCAATGGAAACACATTTAAAATAAAACATGGATTATTTCTTGACACATCCTTGACTCTATCATCTTATCATGTACCTTTCCCTTGACCTGTGAAAAACATTTCAAAAACTTGGGATGAGCATAAAAACTCAGTATGGGTTATAAAAAAAACATGGAAAGGAAACTTGAGTTCATATATACATAAGAATGAAATCATAATTTACCCATAAAACATAGGCACTTTAACATACCTCATAAAATCATGAATAAATCATAGAAATCATAAGACATAAAGGTAACTTGAGGCATTCATAACATTCTTACGTAGGGAGTAACCCTCTTGGTTACGTTTGGAATACCCATCACAGTATATTCCCTAAAATCTCTTCGGAGAAACCTTAACGTTTCACTCCTTCGCGTTACCCAATGCATTGGAGAGCTATAACGGGCTCACCCGCCCTTAGTTTATCACGGAACCACCCGTCTTCATAATAATGCCCAAGAACCATAACATAATCATATCACATAAAACATGCATAAAGGAAACATAAAATTTCCACATTTCAATCACGAGATATCAATACAACACATTGATATAAAAACATTATGAAAACCATTTTCAATACTAAAATAAAAGAAAAGTAAAACATGGTATTTATTTTTCTTTTAAAAAGAAGGTATGGCTTGTAGAGGAAGCCGAAACTCAAATAACAGTCACGACGGCGTAGAAGTCGTTGTCGCCGCATACGTACGACAAAAACATTCCCTTTTTTTGTTTAGTAAACGCTTCGTATAAAAAAGATTCCTTTTGAATAAACGTAAAAGTTAAAGGGGTTTATACACCGTATAAAAGAAAGTTGTGTATAAAATAAAATATGCCTCAACGAAAGGAGATTGAGACGAAGTCCCATACCTCGTATCCGACTTGACCCGACCGTTCTTTAATCTCCTGAATAATAAACTTGAGTTAATATCTACTTGCTTATGAACCTTTTTCAAGTTCATTATTTCTTTTATACCATGTTATGAACATCATGTAATCATTTAAGTTAATAATGTTCATTTTGTCGGTATTTGGTTCTTAAGTCAAAAATAGACTTCTTACATTACATGTTGTTAATTTGGTCAAAGGTTCATTATATCCAGAATGGTATTCATAATGTAGATATCATATATGTCATATATATCCAGTACAAACATGCATTTATAATATTACATAATCATTTAGAGGTAAGAAATGAAATGCACCGTTCATGGAGACGGTAATCCGTACGTACGCATGAACGCTACTTTCATTTCTATTTCATATTTTATAGAACGGAATCACAATGATATAAAGGTATATTATAATTCCAGTATAATATCATATATAATATCATAGTTCCATCCTTTATATGTCCCACATATGGTATTTAACGAATCAAATCACTTTGAGGGGGCGGTAGTCCGCACTTCCTAAAATGAAGATATCATGTTTACCCATAATAGAAACCATAAAGGTATGCCAAAAATGAAAAAAACAGAATCTTAAGGAAATAATAAACATATTATATATCATATATAAAAATTGTGACATCGTAATGGCCACCTTTGAAGGTGTTAAATGAGTGTTGAACAATCATCGTTTCGGGAGGCAGAATTTCGCCATCCACGGAAACCGTATGTTCTTTAACCATTTGATGTAGTTGTGTGAGAGTGTAGCTCAAATAAATCTTATAAAAACATCCGAGTATATTGAAGATACTGGTGTTGTTACAAAGGAAGTAAATAAAAAGAGTTTAGGGGGCTGGAGAAGAAAAATAAAACAAATGAACATGAGAGAATGAATTACCTTTAAAAGTGTAATTCCTTTTGAGTTGAGCCTAAAGGCTTCCTTTGAAAGGATTCTGCCCAAAGGGAATCCTCTAGGATGAGGAGAGGGATGTGGAGAGAGTAAATGGGAAGGGGTTGGCCGAGACAAAGGCTTGAGAAGTGTGTGAAATGTGGTAGAGGTGGGGGCCTTTTATAAGAGGAGAGGAGGGGCACTTTTGGAAAGTAAAGAAATATTACTTTATTTGGAAATGTGTTTCGGTTTTAAAAGGTCCCACATTGATATAATTCGTGGATAAGGTGATAAGGGTTCGAAATACACTCATCCAATTGGTTTTGGACATGTGTAGTTCATAGATTTTACATTATCTTTCCATTTTATTTAAATCGTCAAATAATGATGTCATCGCTGCATCATTATTATGTCATAAATAATTTAATTTATTTAATGTCTAAAAATCATAAAAAAATACTATGATGTAGGAAATATTTTTATCTTTCCAATGACTATTTATAATCAAATATCTGATCTTTATAACCCCATGTAAAAATTGTTTTTGTAAAACATATTATGTTTGTGTCATTTTTACTTTAACATTTAATAAAAAGTTATTTATGTCATTTCCAAACCAAAGTGTCTCCATGGGGTCCCCAAGTTGACCCATGGCTTTTCTTGGTCGGCCATGACACAACCAATAAGGTTGGGACATGTGTCTAGGTCATTTTCTATTATTAAAGCATTATTTATACCTTAAACTACCCTAATTACCACTAATCGCGATTAAGAACTTAATAAGTTACTATTCACCAAAAAATTATTTTAATCTCATTGAACCACATTTTACTTCTTAATGACAACCATGTATGTCAGATTTTCAAAATTCAGTACACATTAGTGGTAAACTTTCATTTAACTGAAAAATTAGTTTGCTTGATTACCACTTAGTGGTTTCACTATTCACCAAAAATTGAAGTTTTTCAGAAAATTACCAAAAATTCACCCTAAGCTATATTTGATATTCCGAATTCAAAAATGAAGTCTATATTAAAAAATTCAAATCATATAAGTCACATTAATTAATTTTAATAATTAATTCCCGCTGCCAGAGCAAATAGCGTGTTTTTACAAAACAATAAGTATCAAAAGATTGACACCAGTTTAAGTCTAATTTCAAAGTGAAATTGATTCCAATGACCACCGTTGGATAAAATGGTAAAAATATATTCTAATTTCACTTCAAAACCAATTCAAAACATAATCTAATCATATAAATAAATTAGATTAAAAAGCAGTTTTGATGTAAAATGCAGTATTTTTCACTATTCATTAAAAAAATGAACATTGTCAGAAAAATACCAAAAATTCACACAAGGTAAATTTTGATGTCCCAATGATACAGAATAAGTTTATTTTGACAAACATATTTTATAAAATTGTCAAAATATAGATTCAAAAATGGTTTGCCATCAAAAGGCAGTAAAACAATCTTTTAAGAATATTAGTGTATTCCATGCATAAGATTGTATTTACTTTCATTTTAAGCCTCTATAACACTATCTTAATCATTAATAGACATAGATAAAAATATCTATTATTCATTACTTACTTGGGATGTTACATCCTCCCCCCATTTAGAAAATTGCGTCCCCACAATTTATTTACTTATCGAATAAATGGGGGTACTTATCCCTGATTGCATTTTCAGATTCCCATGTTGCCTCTTCAATCATGTGGTTTTTCCACAAAACCTTTACCTGCTTAATCACCTTATTCCGTAACACTTACTCCCTGTGGTCAAGAATCTGGACCGATTGTTCCTCATAAGATAGGTTCTCTTCCAGCTGAACTATCTCTGGACTCAAAACATGAGATGGATCTGGCATATACTTTCTCAACATCGAAACGTGAAAAACATTGTGTACCTGAGATAAACTCGGAGGTAAAGCCACTCGGTATGCAACTGATCCAACTCTCTCCAGAATTTCGTATGGTCCAATAAACCTTGGACTCAGATTTCCTTTCTTACCAAATCTCATCACACTTTTCCAAGGAGAAACCTTGAGAAAAACATGATCACCTACCTCGAAAGATAAATCCTTCCTCCGGTTATCCGCATAACTCTTCTGCCTGCTCTGAGCTGTTCTCATGTGTTTCTGAATCAACTGAACTTTTTCTGCCATCTCTTCTACCAATTCTGGTCCCATCAACTTCCTTTCTCCCACTTCATTCCAGAAAGCTGGAGTTCGACATCGCTTCCCATATAATGCCTGAAATGGTGCCATCTGTATACTGGAATGAAAACTGTTATTATATGAAAACTCAACCAAAGAAAGATGTTGGTCCCAACTTCCCTGATAATCCATAGAACAAGCTCGTAGCATATCCTCCAATGTCTGAATTGTTCGTTCTGACTGCCCATCTGATTGAGGATGAAAAGCTGTACTAAAATTTAATTCAGTACCCAAGGACTTCTGAAGGCCTTTCCAAAAGTTAGAAGTAAACCTGAGATCACGATCTGATACAATGGAGAGAGGAACTCCATGTAACCTGACTATCTCTTTAAGATACAAACGGGAAAGTTGATCAAGAGAGAAAGTATCTCGTATAGCAAGGAAATGAGCAGATTTGGTCAAGCGATCAACAATAACCCAGATTGCATTATTACCTCGAGATGTCTTCGGTAATCAAACAACAAAGTCCATGGATATATTCTCCCATTTCCACTCTGGCACTGGTAAAGGCTGAAGCATCCCTTTCGGTAACTGCCGCTCTGCTTTAACCTGCTGACAAGTCAAAAACTTCACAGTAAAATCAGCAATATCTCTTTTCATTCCATCCCACCAGTAATACTCCCGCAGATCTCTATACATCTTAGTACTGCTCGGATGAACTGAAAACGGAGAACTATGAGCTTCACATAACAACTCTCTCTTCAACTGTGAATCAAAAGGCACACACAATCTCTTCCCAAATCTCAAAACACAATAACTATCAATGTTGAATTCAGGCAACTTACCTTTCTGAACCAGCTCTACCTTTTTCTGCAACTCACTGTCTTGCTTCTGTGCTTGCTTGATTCTATCTGATAGAGATGATCTCACTGATACCTGAAACAAAACAGAAGGACTTCCTGCACCAACAACTTCTATGCCAAAGTTCATCAAATCGTTAACCAAAGTATCACGTTCCAAACGCAACATTGTTAATGAAGCATTACTTTTTCGACTCAAAGCATCAGCCACTTTATTTACTTTTCCCGGATGGTAATAAATTGTACAATCATAATCCTTGATTAATTCCAGCCATCTCCTTTGTCTCATGTTTAACTCTTTCTGAGTGAATATATACTTTAAACTTTTGTGATCGGTATATATTTCACACTTTACTCCATAAAATGATGCCTCCAAATTTTTAAAGCAAAAACAACAACAGCTAGTTCCAGATCATGTGTAGGTTAATTTACCTCATGAGTTTTCAACTGTCGTGAAGCATAAGCAATTAACTGATCATTCTGCATTAGGATGCAACCAAGTCCTTTCAATGAAGCATCACTGTATATAACAAACTCACCATTCCTGGAAGGTAGTGCCAAAACTGGAGCATTCACCAATCTTCTTTTCAATTCCTGAAAACAATCATCACATTCTTTTGTCCAGATAAACTTAAAACCCTTCCGAGTTAGCTTAGTCATTGGACTAGATAACCGTGAAAAATTTCTAACAAACCTTCGGTAATAGCCCGCCAAACCAAGGAAGCTACGAATCTCGGTTACATTTGTGGGTCTTGTCCATTCTTCCACAACTTTTGTTTTTGCAGGATCAACAGTTATTCCATCTTTAGAAACAATGTGACCAAGGAAAGAAATTTGTTGCAACCAAAACTCACACTTGCTGAATTTCCCATACAGTTTCTTTTCTTTTAAGGTTTGCAAGATAACCCTTAAATGTTTTTCATGCTCCTCTTTACTTTTAGAAAACACCAAAATATCATCAATGAAAACCACCACAAACTTTTCCAAGAACTCATGGAAAATTCTATTCATTAAGTCCATGAATACAGCAGGTGAATTGGTTAGCCCAAAAGGCATTACTACAAATTCATAATGGCCATATCTCGTACGGAACGCGGTCTTCAGAATATTTGCCTCCTTTACCTTCAGCTGATGGTACCCTGATCTCAAGTCAATCTTTGAAAAAAACTGAGCTCCCTGGAGCTGATCAAACAAATCATCGATATGAGGAAAAGGATATTTGTTCTTAACAGTGATATTATTCAAGGCTCTATAATCAATGCAAAGTCTCATAGAACCATCTTTCTTTTTAACAAATAAAAATAGGATCACCCCATGGTGATGTGCTAGGTCTAATGAAACCTTTCTCTAATAAATCTTGCAATTTCTCCTTCAACTCTAAAAGTTCAATTTGTGCCATTCGATAAGGGGGTTTTGAAATTGGCTTAGCATCAGGAACTAAGTCAACAGTAAACTCAACTTCCCGATCTGGTATTATTCCAGGCAACTCATCAGGAAAAACACCAGGATACTCATTTAGCACTGGCACATCATTAATCTGAACAGTTCCTTTATTTTCAACGACGTGTTTAAGGTAACATTCATTTCCATATTTTACAAGTTTCTCGGCCTCTTGATATGTTATCAAAAGTAAGGGTTCATTCTTGTAAACAAACTGAAAGTCTTTCTGAAAAGAAACTTCTTTAGCTCTACAGTCAATCTTAGCATGGTAAATAGAGAGCCAATCCATACCTAGGATAACATCAAACTCAACTAGAGGTAGAACAATAAGGTTTTCAAGTAGGTTATTTCCACAGATAAGGATAAGAAGATTCTTATAAATTATTTTTGCCTCAACATTTCCCCCAAGTGTTTTTACCAAAAGTTCAGGAGTCATTTCTTGAGATGGTATTCCCATTTTACTAGAAAAGGTTTCAGAGATGAAAGAATGTGTAGACCCCGAATCAAACAACACACTGGCATAATCTGAAAAAACAAACAAAGTACCTGATACAACTTCATTTGGTGTCCCGACATCTGCTGAAGTAGTTGCAAAGGATTTCACCACCCCTTTCTGCTTGTAGTCTAACTGCTTCCCATCACTCAAGCTCTTTGTCAGACACTCGTTTGCATAGTGACCCATCTCATTGCACTTATAACATTTCGCTAACTGTAAATCAAATTTGTTCTTACCTTCACCTTGATCCTTTTCAGTGAAATCGCGAGCCTTATGTCCCATCTTACCACATCGGTAGCACTTTCCAGAATTCAGTAGACATTCCCCATCATGCCTTTTGACACATTTATCACAAACTGGAAACTTAGTTCTCTTACCATCAGACTTTTTTGAAGAATTCTTACCTTTCTCCTGCCACCTCGGTCTCTTCTTCTGCTGGTTTTTATAGAAAACTTGGTCATCGGAAAACTCCATTTCCACCTTCTCAGCACATCGAACAAGCTTTTCATAACTTTTAAACTCACGAGAAGCTAATGCCCTTCGATACTTTGGCTTTAATCCTGAGTAAAAATGATTGATTTTACTATCAAGGTCCCGGATAAAATTTGGAGCATACCTTGCCAATCGAGTGAACCTTTCTTCATAGGCAGCCACTGAGTCTTCCTCTTGCCTCAATTCCAAGAATTGATTTTCCATCCTAAGTCGAACAGCATTAGGAAAATACTTCTCAAGAAACATACCTTTGAATTCATCCCAGTCAAGAGCATCAATCTCATCGGCGTCCCTGATATTTTTAACCATAGACAACCACTGATCTGCTTCACCCTCCAAACGGTAAATAGCAAGACTAACCTTTTGATTGTCTGAACACCCCATGACATCAAAAATCTTCTCCACTGATTTAATCCACCCTTCATCTAGCACAGGGTCAGATGATCCTCTGAATGATGGTGGATTTTGCCTCATGAAATGTTCCACCACTGACATGTTCCTCTGCGGTTGTTCTGGATGATCTCGTGCATGGATACCACCGCCATTTATCGCTTGAGTCAACTGCGCCATTACTGCAACGAACTGTTCAGTTCCAATTCCGACCATTTCTGGATGCTGATTCGGAAGGTTATTTCCTTCTGTATGCCTTCCTAGCACTGCTTCCCTGTTTCCTCTGTGGAAAACCATTCTGAACAAACATGTCTTAGATGAAGCAACATGGTAATCTTTAAATTCTATATCATTTCGAAGAAAAAAAAATATTTTTGGATAATCATTTAATAGAATTCTAACTCCTAAATTTATCTAAACTGACCTCTGATACCAACTATAAGGCCCCAGCCTTAAACCTTACTTAATCTTGAGTTATTACAAGATTACACATTGAGGATCTTTTCGGGTTTAGAGTTTTAGAGAATTAGATCATAAAACTTGCATTACATTCCACATATAAACAAAGTGGTTACATAAAGATAGTATTCTTCATTCCCATCAATGGAAACACATTTAAAATAAAACATGGATTATTTCTTGACACATCCTTGACTCTATCATCTTACCATGTACCTTTCCCTTGACCTGTGAAAAACATTTCAAAAACTTGGGATGAGCATAAAAACTCAGTATGGGTTATAAAAAAAACATGGAAAGGAAACATGAGTTCATATATACATAAGAATGAAATCATAATTTACCCATAAAACATAGGCACTTTAACATACCTCATAAAATCATGAATAAATCATAGAAATCATAAGACATAAAGGTAACTTGAGGCATTCATAACATTCTTACGTAGGGAGTAACCCTCTTGGTTACGTTTGGAATACCCATCACAGTATATTCCCTAAAATCTCTTCGGAGAAACCATAACGTTTCACTCCTTTGCGTTAACCAATGCATTGGAGAGCTATAACGGGCTCACCCGCCCTTAGTTTATCATGGAACCACCCGTCTTCATAATAATGCCCAAGAACCATAACATAATCATATCACATAAAACATGCATAAAGGAAACATAAAATTTCCACATTTCAATCACGAGATATCAATACAACACATTGATATAAAAACATTATGAAAACCATTTTCAATACTAAAATAAAAGAAAAGTAAAACATGGTATTTATTTTTCTTTTAAAAAGAAGGTATGGCTTGTAGAGGAAGCCGAAACTCAAATAACGGTCATGACGGCGGAGAAGTCGTTGTCGCCGCATACGTACGACAAAAACATTCCCTTTTGTCGTTTAGTAAATGCTTCGTATAAAAAAGATTCCTTTTGAATAAACGTTAAAGTCAAAGGGGTTTATACACCGTATAAAAGAAAGTTGTGTATAAAATAAAATATGCCTCAACGAAAGGAGATTGAGACGAAGTCCCATACCTCGTATCCGACTTCATCCGACCGTTCTTTAATCTCCGGAATAATAAACTTGAGTTAATATCTACTTGCTTATGAACCTTTTTCAAGTTAATTATTCCTTTTATACCATGTTATGAACATCATGTAATCATTTAAGTTAATAATGTTCATTTTGTCGGTATTTGGTTCTTAAGTCAAAAATAGACTTCTTACATTACATGTTGCTAATTTGGTCAAAGGTTCATTATATCCAGAATGGTATTCATGATGTATATATCATATATGTCATATATATCCAGTACATACATGCATTTATAATATTACATAATCATTTAGAGGTAAGAAATGAAATGCACCGTTCATGGAGACGGTAATCCGTACGTACACATGAACGCTACTTTCATTTCTATTTCGTATTTTATAGAACGGAATCACAATGATATAAAGGTATATTATAATTCCAGTATAATATCATATATAATATCATAGTTCCATCCTTTATATGTCCCACATATGGTATTTAACGAATCAAATCACTTTGAGGGGGCGGTAGTCCACACTTCCTAAAATGAAGATATCGTGTTTACCCATAATGGAAACCATAAAGGTATGCCAAAAATGAAAAAAACAGAAGCTTAAGGAAAACATAAACATATTATATATCATATATAAAAATAGTGACATCATAATGGCCACCTTTGAAGGTGTTAAATTAGTGTTGAACAATCATCGTTTCAGGAGGCAGAATTTCGCCATCCACGGAAACCGTATGTTCTTTAACCATTTGATGTAGTTGTGTGAGAGTGTAGCTCAAATAAATCTTATAAAAACATCCTAGTATATTTAAGATACTGGTGTTGTTACAAAGGTAGTAAATAAAAAGAGTTTAGGGGGTTGGAGAAGCAAAATAAAACAAATGAACATGAGAGAATGAATTACCTTTAAAAGTGTAACTCCTTTTGAGTTGAGCCTAAAGGCTTCCTTTGAAAGGATTATTCCCAAAGGTAATCCTCTAGGATGAGGAGAGGGATGTGGAGAGAGTAAATGGGCAGGGGTTGGCCGAGCCAAAGGCTTGAGAAGTGTGTGAAATGAGGTAGAGGTGGGGGCCTTTTATAAGAGGAGAGGAGGGGCACTTTTGGAAAGTAACGAAATATTACTTTATTTGAAAATGTGTTTCGGTTTTAAAAGGTCCCACATTGATATAATTCGTGTATAAGGTGATAAGGGTTCGAAATCCACTCATCCAATTCGTTTTGGACATGTTTAGTTCATAGATTTTACATTATCTTTCCATTTTATTTAAATCGTCAAATAATGATGTCATCGCTACATCATTATTATGTCATAAATAATTTAATTTATTTAATGTCTAAAAATCATAAACAAAATACTATGATGTAGGAAATACTTTTAGCTTTCCAATGACTATTTATAATCAAATATCTGATCTTTATAACACCATGTAAAAATTGTTTTCGTAAAACATATTATGTTTGTGTCATTTTTACTTTAACATTTAATAAAAAGTTATTTATGTCATTTCCAAACCAAACTGTCTCCATGGGGTCCCCAAGTTGACCCATGGCTTGTCTTGGTCGGCCATGACACAACCAATAAGGTTGGGACATGTGTCTAGGTCATTTCCTATTATTAAAGCATTATTTATACCTTAAACTACCCTAATTACCACTAATCGCGATTAAGAACTTAATAAGTTACTATTCACCAAAAAATTATTTTAATCTCATTGAACCACATTTTACTTCTTAATGACAACCATGTATGTCGTATTTTCAAAATTCAGTACACATTAGTGGTAAACTTTCATTTAACTGAAAAATTAGTTTGCTTGATTACCACTTAGTGGTTTCACTATTCATCAAAAATTGAAGTTTTTCAGAAAATTACCAAAAATTCACCCTAAGCTATATTTGATATTCCGAATTCAAAAATGAAGTCTATATTAAAAAATTCAAATCATATAAGTCACATTAATTAATTTTAATAATTAATTCCCGCTGCCAGAGCAAATAGCGTGTTTTTACAAAACAATAAGTATCAAAAGATTGACACCAGTTTAAGTCTAATTTTAAAGTGAAATTGATTCCAATGACCAAAATTGGATAAAATGGTAAAAATATATTCTAATTTTACTTCAAAACCAATTCAAAACATAATCTAATCATATAAATAAATTAGATTAAAAAGAAGTTTTGATGTAAAATGCAGTATTTTTCACTATTCATTAAAAAAATGAACATTGTCAGAAAAATACCAAAAATTCACACAAGGTAAATTTTGATGTCCCAATCATACAGAATAAGTTTATTTTGACAAACATATTTTATAAAATTGTCAAAAGATAGATTCAAAAATGGTTTGCCATCAAAAGGCAGTAAAACAATCTTTTAAGAATATTAGTATATTCCATGCATAAGATTGTATTTACTTTCATTTTAAGCCTCTATAACACTATCTTAATCATTAATAGACATAGATAAAAATATCTATTATTCATTACTTACTTGGGATGTTACATCCTCCCCCCCTTTAGAAAATTGCGTCCCCGCAATTTACTTACTTATCGAATAAATGGGGGTACTTATTCCTCATTGCATTTTCAGATTCCCATGTTGCCTCTTCAATCATGTGGTTTTTCCACAAAACCTTTACCTGCTTAATCACCTTATTCCGTAACACTTACTCCCTGTGGTCAAGAATCTGGACCGGTTGTTCCTCATAAGATAGGTTCTCTTCCAGCTGAACTACCTCTGGACTCAAAACATGAGATGGATCTGGCATATAATTTCTCAACATCGAAACGTGAAAAACATTGTGTACCTGAGATAAACTCGGAGGTAAAGCCACTCGGTATGCAACTGATCCAACTCTCTCCAGAATTTCGTATGGTCCAATAAACCTTGGACTTAGCTTTCCTTTCTTACCAAATCTCATCACACTTTTCCAAGGAGAAACCTTGAGAAAAACATGATCACCTACCTCGAAAGATAGATCCTTCCTCCGGTTATCCGCATAACTCTTCTGCCTGCTCTGAGCTATTCTCATGTGTTTCTGAATAAACTGAACTTTTTCTGCCATCTCTTCTACCAATTCTGGTCCCATCAACTTCCTTTCACCCACTTCATTCCAGAAAGCTGGATTTCGACACCGCTTCCCATATAATGCCTGAAATGGTGCCATCTGTATACTGGAATGAAAACTGTTATTATATGAAAACTCAACCAAAGAAAGATGTTGGTCCCAACTTCCCTGATAAGTCATAGAACAAGCTCGTAGCATATCCTCCAATTTCTGAATTGTTCGTTCTGACTGCCCATCTGATTGAGGATGAAAAGCTGTACTAAAATTTAATTCAGTACCGAAAGACTTCTGAAGGCCTTTCCAAAAGTTATAAGTAAACCTGGGATCACGATCCGATACAATGGAGAGAGGAACTCCATGTAACCTGACTATCTCTTTAAGATACAAACGGGAAAGTTGATCAAGAGAGAAAGTATCTCGTATATAAAGGAAATGAGCAGATTTGGTCAAGCGATCAACAATAACCCAGATTGCATTATTACCTCGAGATGTCTTCGGTAATCCAAAAACAAAGTCCATGGATATATTCTCCCATTTCCACTCTCGCACTGGTAAAGGCTGAAGCATCCCTTTCGGTAACTGCCGCTCTGCTTTAACCTGCTGACAAGTCAAACACTTCACAGTAAAATCAGCAATATCTCTTTTCATTTCATCCCACCAGTAATACTCCCGTAGATCTCTATACATCTTAGTACTGCCCGGATGAACTGAAAACGGAGAACTATGAGCTTCACATAACAACTCTCTCTTCAACTGTGAATCACAAGGCACACACAATCTCTTCCCAAATCTCAAAACACAATCACTATCAATGTTGAATTCAGGCAACTTACCTTTCTGAACCAGCTATACCTTTTTCTGCAACTCACTGTCTTGCTTCTGTGCTTGCTTGATTCTATCTGATAGAGATGATCTCACTGATACCTGAAACAAAACAGAAGGACTTCCTGCACCAACAACTTCTATGCCAAAGTTCATCAAATCATTAACCAAAGTATCACGTTCCAAACACAACATTGTTAATGAAGCATTACTTTTTAGACTCAAAGCATCAACCACTTTATTTGCTTTTCCCGGATGGTAATGAATTGTACAATCATAATCCTTGATTAATTACAGCCATCTCCTTTGTCTCATGTTTAACTCTTTCTGAGTGAATATATACTTTAAACTTTTGTGATCGGTATATATTTCACACTTTACTCCATACAAATGATGCCTCCAAATTTTTAAAGAAAAAACAACAGCAGCTAGTTCCAAATCATGTGTAGGGTAATTTACCTCATGAGTTTTCAACTTTCGTGAAGCATAAGCAATTACCTGATCATTCTGCATTAGGACGCAACCAATTCCTTTCAATGAAGCATCACTGTATATAACAAACTCACCATTCCTGGAAGGTAGTTCCAAAACTGGAGTATTCACCAATATTCTTTTCAATTCCTGAAAACATTCATCACATTTTTTTGTCCAGATAAACTTAACACCCTTCCGAGTTAGCTTAGTCATTGGACTAGATAACCGTGAAAAATTTCTAACAAACCTTCGGTAATAGCCCGCCAAACCAAGGAAGCTACGAATCTCGGTTACATTTGTGGGTCTTGGCCATTCTTCCACAACTTTTGTTTTTGCAGGATCAATAGTTATTCCATCTTTAGAAACAATGTGACCAAGGAAAGAAATTTGTTGCAACCAAAACTCATACTTGCTGAATTTCCCATACAGTTTCTTTTCTTTTAAGGTTTGCAAGATAACCCTTAAATGTTTTTCATGCTCCTCTTTACTTTTAGAAAACACAAAAATATCATCAATGAAAACCACCACAAACTTATCCAAGAACTCATGGAAAATTCTATTCATTAAGTCCATGAATACAGCAGGTGCATTGGTTAGCCCAAAAGGCATTACTACAAATTCATAATGGCCATATCTCGTACGGAACGCGGTCTTCGGAATATCTGCCTCCTTTACCTTCAGCTGATGGTACCCCGATCTCAAGTCAATATTTGAAAAAAACTGAGCTCCCTGGAGCTGATCAAACAAATCATCGATATGAGGCAAAAGATATTTGTTCTTAACAGTGATATTATTCAAGGCTCTATAATCAATGCAAAGTCTCGTAGAACCATCTTTCTTTTTAACAAATAAAACAGGATCACCCCATGGTGATGTGCTAGGTCTAATGAAACCTTTCTCTAATAAATCTTGCAATTTCTCCTTCAACTCTAAAAGTTCAATTTGTGCCATTCGATAAGGGGGTTTTGAAATTGGATTAGCATCAGGAACTAAGTCAACAGTAAACTCAACTTCCCGATCTAGTATTATTCTAGGCAACTCATCAGGAAAAACATCAGGATACTCATTTACCACTGGCACATCATTAATCTGAACAATTCCTTTATTTTCAACGACGTGTGCAAGGTAACATTCATTTCCATCTTTTACAAGTTTCTCGGCCTCTTGATATGTTATCAAAAGTAAGGGTTCATTCTTGTAAACAAACTGAAAGTCTTTCTGAAAAGAAACTTCTATAGATCTACAGTCAATATTAGCATGGTAAATAGAGAGCCAATCCATACCCAGGATAACATCAAACTCAACTAGAGGTAGAACAATAAGGTTTTCAATTAGGTTCTTTCCACAGAAAAGGATAGGAAGATTCTTATAAATTCTTTTTGCCTCAACATTTCCCCCAGGTGTTTTTACCAAAAGTTCAGGAGTCATTTCTTGAGATGGTATTCCCATTTTACTAGAAAAGGTTTCAGAGATGAAAGAATGTGTAGACCCCGAATCAAACAACACACTGGCATAATCTTAAAAAACAAACAAAGTACCTGATACAACTTCATTTGGTGGCCCGACATCTGCTGAAGTAGTTGCAAAGGATTTCACCACCCCTTTCTGCTTGTAGTCTAACTGCTTCCCATCACTCAAGCTCTTTGTCGGACACTCGTTTGCATAGTGACCCATCTCATAGCACTTATAACATTTCACTAACTGTAAATCAAATTTGTTCTTACCTTCACCTTGATCCTTTTCAGTGCAATCACGAGCCTTATGTCCCATCTTACCACATCGGTAGCACTTTACAGAATTCAGAAGACATTCCCCAGCATGCCTTTTGACACATTTATCACAAACTGGAAACTTAGTTCTCTTACCATCATATTTTTTTGAAGAATTCTTACCTTTCTCCTGCCACCTCGATCTCTTCTTCTGCTGGTTGTTATAGAAAACTTGGTCATCGGCAAAATCCATTTCCACCTTCTCAGCACATCGAACAAGCTTTTCATAACTTTTAAACTCACGAGAAGCTAATTCCCTTCGATACTTTGGCTTTAATCCTAAGTAAAAATGATTGATTTTACTATCAAGGTCCCGGATAAAATTTGGAGCATACCTTGCCAATCGAGTGAACCTTTCTTCATAGGCAGCCACTGAGTCTTCCTCTTGCCTCAATTCCAAGAATTGCTTTTCCATCCTAAGTCGAACAGCCTTAGGAAAATACTTCTCAAGAAACATACCTTTGAATTCATCCCAATCAAGAGCATCAATCTCATCGGCGTCCCTGATATTTTTAACCATAGACCACCACTGATCTGCTTCACCCTCCAAATGGTAAATAGCAAGACTAACCTTTTGATTGTCTGAACACCCCATGACATCAAAAATCTTCTCCAGTGCTTTAATCCAACCTTCAGCTAGCACAGGGTCAGATGATCCTCTGAATGATGGTGGATGTTGCCTCATGAAATGTTCCACCACAGACATGTTCCTCTGCAGTTGTTCTGGCTGATCTCGTGCATGGATATCACCGCCATTTATCGCTTGAGTCAACTGCGCCATTACTGCAACAAACTGTTCAGTTCCAATTCCGACCATTTCTGGATGCTGATTCAGAAGGTTATTTCCTTCTGTATGCCTTCCTAGCACTTCTTCCCTGTTTCCTCTGCGGAAAACCATTCTGAACAAACATGTCTTAGATGAAGAAACATGGTAATCTTTAAATGCTATATCATTTCGATGAAAAAAAAATATTTTTGGATAATCATTTAATATAATTCTAACTCCTAATGTTATCTAAACTGACCTCTGATACCAACTATAAGGCCCCAGCCTTAAACCTTACTTAATCTTGAGTTATTACAAGATTACACATTGAGGATCTTTTCGGGTTTAGTGTTTTAGAGAATTAGATCATAAAACTTGCATTACATTCCACATATAAACAAAGTGGTTACATAAAGATAGTATTCTTCATTCCCATCATTGGAAACACATTTAAAATAAAACATGGATTATTTCTTGACACATCCTTGACTCTATCATCTTATCATGTACCTTTCCCTTGACCTGTGAAAAACATTTCAAAAACTTGGGATGAGCATAAAAACTCAGTATGGGTTATAAAAAAACATGGAAAGGAAACATGAGTTCATATATACATAAGAATGAAATCATACTTTACCCATAAAACATAGGAACTTTAACATACCTCATAAAATCATGAATAAATCATAGAAATCATAAGACATAAAGGTAACTTGAGGCATTCATAACATTCTTACGTAGGGAGTAACCCTCTTGGTTACGTTTGGAATACCCATCACAGTATATTCCCTAAAATATCTTCGGAGAAACCTTAAAGTTTCACTCCTTCGCGTTACCCAATGCATTGGAGAGATATAACGGGCTCACCCGCCCTTAGTTTATCACGGAACCACCCGTCTTCATAATAATGCCCAAGAACCATAACATAATCATATCACATAAAACATGCATAAAGGAAACATAAAATTTCCACATTTCAATCACGAGAAATCAATAAAACACATTGATATAAAAACATTATGAAAACCATTTTCAATACTAAAATAAAAGAAAAGTAAAACATGGTATTTATTTTTCTTTTAAAAAGAAGGTATGGCTTGTGGAGGAAGCCGAAACTCAAATAACGGTCACGACGGCGGAGAAGTCGTTGTCGCCGCATACGTACGACAAAAACATTCCCTTTTGTCGTTTAGTAAACGCTTCGTATAAAAAATATTCCTTTTGAATAAACGTAAAAGTCAAAGGGGTTTATACACCGTATAAAAGAAAGTTGTGTATAAAATAAAATATGCCTCAACGAAAGGAGATTGAGACGAAGTCCCATACCTCGTATCCGACTTCACCCGACCGTTCTTTAATCTCCGGAATAATAAACTTAAGTTAATATATACTTGCTTATGAACCTTTTTCAAGTTCATTATTCCTTTTATACCATGTTATGAACATCATGTAATCATTTAAGTTAATAATGTTCATTTTGTCGGTATTTGGTTCTTAAGTCAAAAATAGACTTCTTACATTACATGTTGTTAATTTGGTCAAAGGTTCATTATATACAGAATGGTATTCATGATGTATATATCATATATGTCATATATATCCAGTACATACATGCATTTATAATATTACATAATCATTTAGAGGTAAGAAATGAAATGCACCGTTCATGGAGACGGTAATCCGTACGTACGCATGAACGCTACTTTCATTTCTATTTTGTATTTTATAGAATCGAATCACAATGATATAAAGGTATATTATAATTCCAGTATAATATCATATATAATATTATAGTTCCATCCTTTATATGTCCCACATATGGTATTTAACGAATCAAATCACTTTGAGGGGGCGGTAGTCCGCACTTCCTAAAATGAAGATATCGTGTTTACCCATAATGGAAACCATAAAGGTATGCCAAAAATGAAAAAAACAGAAGCTTAAGGAAAAAATAAACATATTATATATCATATATAAAAATAGTGACATCATAATGGCCACCTTTGAAGGTTTTAAATGAGTGTTGAACAATCATCGTTTCGGGAGGCAGAATTTCGCCATCCACGGAAACCGTATGTTCTTTAACCATTTGATGTAGTTGTGTGAGAGTGTAGCTCAAATAAATCTTATAACAACATCCTAGTATATTGAAGATACTGGTGTTGTTACAAAGGAAGTAAATAAAAAGAGTTTAGGGGGTTGGAGAAGCAAAATAAAACAAATGAACATGAGAGAATGAATTACCTTTAAAAGTGTAACTCCTTTTGAGTTGAGCCTAAAGGCTTCCTTTCAAAGGATTATGCCCAAAGTGAATCCTCTAGGATGAGGAGAGGGATGTGTAGAGAGTAAATGGGCATGGGTTGGCCGAGCCAAAGGCTTGAGAAGTGTGTGAAATGAGGTAGAGGTGGGGGCCTTTTATAAGAGGAGAGGAGGGGCACTTTTGGAAAGTAAAGAAATATTACTTTATTTGAAAATGTGTTTCGGTTTTAAAAGGTAACACATTGATATAATTAGTGGATAAGGTGATAAGGGTTAGAAATCCACTCATCCAATTGGTTTTGGACATGTGTAGTTCATAGATTTTACATTATCTTTCCATTTTATTTAAATCGTCAGATAATGATGTCATCGCTGCATCATTATTATGTCATAAATAATTTAATTTATTTAATGTCTAAAAATCATAAAAAATACTATTATGTAGGAAATCTGTTTAGCTTTCCAATGACTATTTATAATCAAATATCTGATCTTTATAACTCCATGTAAAAATTGTTTTCGTAAAACATATTATGTTTGTGTCATTTTTACTTTGACATTTAATAAAAAGTTATTTATGTCATTTCCAAACCAAAGTGTCTCCATGGGGTCCCCAAGTTGACCCATGGCTTGTCTTGGTCGGCCATGACACAACCAATAAGTTTGGGACATGTGTCTAGGTCATTTCCTATTATTAAAGCATTATTTATACCTTAAACTACCCTAATTACCACTAATCGCGATTAAGAACTTAATAAGTTACTATTCACCAAAAAATTATTTTAATCTCATTGAACCGCATTTTACTTCTTAATGACAACCATGTATGTAGGATTTTCAAAATTCAGTACACATTAGTGGTAAACTTTCATTTAACTGAAAAATCAGTTTGCTTGATTACCACTTAGTGGTTTCACTATTCATCAAAAATTGAAGTTTTTCAGAAAATTACCAAAAATTCACCCTAAGCTATATTTGATATTCCGAATTCAAAAATGAAGTCTATATTACAAAATTCAAATCATATAAGTCACATTAATTAATTTTAATAATTAATTCCCACTGCCAGAGCAAATAGCGTGTTTTTACAAAACAATAAGTATCAAAAGGTTGACACCAGTTTAAGTCTAATTTCAAAGTGAAATTGATTCCAATGACCACCATTGGATAAAATGGTAAAAATATATTCTAATTTCACTTAAAAACCAATTCAAAACATAATCTAATCATATAAATAAATTAGATTAAAAAGCATTTTTGATGTAAAATGCAGTATTTTTCACTATTCATTAAAAAAATGAACATTGTCAGAAAAATACCAAAAATTCACACAAGGTAAATTTTGATGTCCCAATCATAAAGAATAAGTTTATTTTGACAAACATATTTTATAAAATTGTCAAAAGATAGATTAAAAAGTGGTTTTCCATCAAAAGGCAGTAAAACAATCTTTTAAGAATATTAGTGTATTCCATGCATAAGATTGTATTTACTTTCATTTTAAGCCTCTATAACACTATCTTAATCATTAATAGACATAGATAAAAATATCTATTATTCATTACTTACTTGGGATGTTACAAATTGTACCCAGTTCTGGTTATCAAGAAACAAAAAAACTTAAAAAACCATCCAATGACTGGTCCAACACTCACATGACTGTTACCCTCCAATATTTGACATATTTAATCCATATCATAAGGATTTATATAAATCAATCCTTGTGTAAAACTCTCCTAGATTACTTCCATAAAGAAGGTATTAGTTTTAAATATTTATCTTGATATATAGACGCTCTCCCAACATACTTAGGATATTTTCAATATATTGGGAAAGAATGAATCTAGAATAGGAGTACACCAAGTTGCTAACAAATAACTGTTCCTAGTCCACAAATAAAAACATCCTAAAATTTTTGAAAAAATAAATTGATAGGCCTGTTTAAATCTTCTGATACACACCCCATCAAAACCTATTATACTTTCCTTGAACCTACCCTTGATTCCACATCTCTCAATGATGTGTGACTAGGTCCAACCGTTAGGTTATGGGGCCCGCAACAGAAGCTGGTGTGCTGGGAATTTTAAAATTTTTGTTGGCGGATCGACGATACTTATTGACGCCAATGATCAGAGCCCCAAAGAGGTTTGAGGATCTCATGAAAACTTTTAAGAGTATAAAACTAAAATGAAAACATACCCATTTCAAGTCCAAATTTGTGGTTGAATTCAACTATTCGATGGTGATCATTGCTTGAAGGATCCAATTCAGGATCCCTCTAGATCATCCAAACGCACTCAAAAAATTCGCTGGAATGTCTATCGTTGAATTTCGGGTGCTTGCGTGGTGATCTGAAGATGCTTTCGATGTCCGGACGATCACTATATCGAGATATCTTCAATGCTTATGAAATAAATTGATCCGAACTCTTGGATCAATGACTTATCTCTCTAGAAAGCGGGAGGAGAGAGAGGCTCCCAATTTTTTATTCCACGAATTAATGAATAGTGAATTTTACACCAAGGGAGAGATCCTTCTCTCTTATTTATAGTGGAATTGATAAAATACCCGGTTGGGTTCCCCGACCCCCATTTATTTCAACATCTACTAAATAAATAATTTCAATGAACAAAGCTATGCCAATATTATTTATTACTTTATCACATACTTGTAATATATATAAAATATATTACATGATAAAAACCAATCCATTGAACTCGACTCGCTGTCTCACTTCATATTAAACAAACTTTGAATATTAAAATAATATTTGTTCGATTAATATTTTCTCGTATTTACTAAACATGTAAATACATCAAATAAATTCAATTAGAAATATTCATAAATTTAATATTAATGAATTTATTTAATTATTTTGGTTATCGATACTTTGGACAACACTCAGACCTCATGATGGGGCCCACCATGTCCATATACCTATTCGACTGAATAAGGAAGATTCTTGAATACGCTATTGTGTGTGACCCTATAGGCCCTTATCTCGATTGCAGTAAAAAAATCCACAGACTAAGAGCAGAGCCTTGCAACCCATCATGGCCCCTAAAGAGAGAGGGATAATCATAACAATGACTACCATCCTACAAACACTAACTGTGTACTATAATCTCTTTGCCATTAAATATCTCATAAAGAAGGACACACTCTTGTGTCATCATCCTTATCTTGCTTTAATATTTGTTGATATATCCGGATGGATTTACCTTTGTACTACTTTTGATAAATAATTATGAAGGCATTGCCATACTGATCAACCAGGCCTCAGATATACAACTTCCTAAATTTGGAAGCAACAAATAATTTCTTAACAATTCAGTCAATGCCATACCACCAAAGATGCACCCAACACAAACTACCTTGCCACGACTTCATTTCCATGGTTTTCATCATGCATCAATGTACGTAATCAAATGATATACATTGGTAATGGTCTCAATTCAGGATACCAACACACATGTTCGTAGATAGGAATGACCAAAGACACCCAAAACATGTGGTGTTCCCATTTGTGGGTCTGTCCTCATGATATCACAACTAGCGATCACCAAGTGCGAACTTCATGAAAAGAAGTTTCAATGCTTATGAGCCCCCAACACCTGATATTAAAACATATACTATGTTCAGTTAGTAAGATTTATCTAGACTATATAAAATATGTATAATATTAATGTCATAATATCTAGAGGTTCTCATTATAGCCTAGAATCTTATATAACCTTTTGATAAAACAATTAAACTTTGGACATTACCATTATAATAGTGAATTTAGAAAAGTATACACTATAATGGTATGATTATATCATGCATAAATAACTGTATACACGGTATGGTAATCAAAAGTACTATTTAGTTGGGTCTATGGAACCCACTATTTCACCACAAAAAATGGTTCAACCACCTCAACACACCCTAAAAAACTCATTTTACTTCTATGGTATATCTTTAAAGGGTTACACCTCAAAAAGTTCACATCCTATTTAACATGATGCATAGATGGAAGGCTCAAATCCCCTTCAAAATTTGATCCCTAAATCATCAATCAATCCACTCCAGACTTACTTGTTTAATAGATTCCCATATTAATATCTGGTGTTTTAATTAAGTTATTAATCACATAGACTTAGATCCAAATGATACCATGTTATTTCAAGCATAACCAAAATGTTACAATAATGAATCTCACCATTCATCAATGGTTGGGTAATCAACCAAAAACCATTCCATTGTGTTTCCAGGAATTTATAGACACAATACTAACTGGTAAAAATCATGGATCTCTTATTTATATCGAGCATGAATCTATAATCCATAAGTAGTTTAAACTAAAACCCATGTTTTAAAATTCATCATCATGTTTGAGATATGAAATATTGAATATACCACCTCATCATATTCAATAATTCATTATGACAATTTCTAGTTAGTCCATTATAGTTGTGTCCCTCTCCATGAAAGGACACAATATCTATGATAATCATCATTCTCCCAACCTTAAGAATTTCTTGGGAAACATTTTATTGAAATAAAAATCTTTCCATGGAACATGATTCATCCACTAATGAATGTGGTTCTAAAACTCGGATAACACACTTATATTAATCATCAAACTAAATTGAGAAACACCATCCTATTATAAGTGTTATACTATAGGTTTTTTTGTAGCTTCATGTGTGATGCTCTTATCGGGTCATGTTTAAGAACTTCATATGTATCAAACATAAAGTCCAAACTAAAACTAATCAGCAGTGTTGTCAGACCCAATTATTTTTACAATGTTATCCTAATCACTGGGATAAATCATCCTTATTAGGATGGGTCCGAGATAATTCTTATATGTTTATGATATTTAGTTTTAAGGATTACATCTCATACATTGGTTCTATAGAGTTAAAATTCTTAGATTTATATCTATGAAACATTGTTAGATGGTTGAGATTCTATGTTTTAGATTATTCTTTTATATGTTCTTTATACATGGTTTTTTATGAAACATTATTAGATTGTTCACTCATAAACATTTTTAGATGGTTTAGATTATTCTATTATATGTTCTCTACACATGGTTTTATTTCTAGGGTACTGGTACTGGGGCTGCAAAATCTGCTACCTTTTTTTACTTGTAAATATATATTTAGCAGCAGTTTAAACCCCCACTAACAAAATGGACCATATTTCGGGGCGATTTCAACCAATGTTATAGTTTGATAATATATTATCTTTAGAGGTTAAAAATGACACTATATAAATGTGCATTATTTTTTGGTGGTGGTTAGAGTGGTTTAATGTTAGTTTTAATGACAAAAAATGAAAAAATAGAAACAGTTTAAACCTCCACTAAATACTCTATTTTTTTCACATGAAACCGCTGTTAAAATGACCAATACTACTGCTAAATATGTTAACTATAACACTTCCCAAAAACCACCACTAAATTAAAGAAACTATCGTGTGTTGGATTCCAACACCCAATTCAGAAGATGTTTTATGAAACCGCCATAGAATCATATGGGGGCGGTATAAACCGCCGCTATATTAAAAAAAATCCACCGCTATGAGGCACTTTTATTATAGTGCATGTGGAATTGATGGTAAGAAGTATTAGCATTAATAGTATGTTTAAAATGTATGAAATTATTCATTCCATCATTATTAAATTTTTTATTTATATTCCATTTTATTATTTGATTATTTAGAATATCCTTGGTTATGTTTAAAGTTCAATTGATTATTTTTATGGAATTGTTTGATCTTCATTTATTACTCCCATATTATAATGAAGTTATTGATTATATGACATGTGTTTTAGTTATTTACCTTGATATATTTATTATACATTATTTATTCATAGCTTGCACTATATTATTACCCTTAACGAGCACATAAGATTACCCTTTTCCTATGTTTTATTTTCCCAAGGATACATCGAAGTATTATTTGATCGATATACAGGGATATTATGAGAGGAATAATGGCATCCCAAAAGAAAATTCTTTGTGATTTTTTTTAAAATGTAATGTTAATTTAAAGTATGTAACTAGTTTTCCAAGACTACTAAACTATTAAGTCCTTAAGGATGTGATTACTTGTATCTAGTGAAAAAGTAATAATGTAGACACTTGATTTGAGAAGATATGATCGGTTTCATTACATATTTGATACAAGATTAATCAACTTCATATTTCTCTTTTTCCAGTACAACATTATATAATTATTCATCTAGTATAACTTTATATATTTCTCTATCCCATATAACTTCATACATTTCTACATCTATTATAACATTAGATATTTTTACAGCTGGTATAACATTAGATATTTTTCCATTAGAAAACATATCAATAGATAAATATTTGTATAACCATAACTCCACATCTTTATAAATTAAAAATTTTTATAGTCTATAACTTATTCATATTAAACCTTAAACTTTTTACAAAAAATTTATCTTTGAAAAACTCATGAGTAAACTCAACTTGAACCATTATAAATTTTATTAATCATGATTCTAAAAGTTTTTATTCTTAGAAAATTATCTTCTAACTTCCATAGGAATCTTCTTAGAAAACTCTACTGGAAACTCCATAGAAAACTCATTAGGAAACTACATAGAAAAATATTTATAAAACTCAATAGAAAATTTAATCAACTTAAACATTGAATATTCATAATTTATTAAAAAAAATAAAATAATTCCATTATCATCAAACAAAGTAACTTCAATAAACACAAGAAAACATAACCAATTAAAAATAAAATTTCCTATTATAAAGGAACTACATGATTTCTATAGTGGGAGAGAATCTATTATCTTAAGAGACAACTTATTAAATCTTTGGAATATCTCTTTATGACCATTGAAAATATTTTAGATTTTTAAATAGAGGTAAAATGAGAATAAATTCATACTTCAAGTCTTTGGATTGAAGTAATTAGAGAAAGGGTGGGTATTGATAGAAAAATAGAGGGGATTGTTTATTAATTCAAAAACTTAGGCCTCAAACACCTAGTTAATAAAAAATTATAAAACATTGGAATTATAAAATTTTTCCCTTTGTATTTTACAATTATGAGTATTATTTAATATTTTATTAGCTTAATAACCATAATCCTTAAAATAATATCACTCTTGATATGGAAGTGATTCATGTGTGTCAATATTTGTTTTTAAAATCCTAAAACATTATTTAGGTTTTGGAAGGTTCTTTATAGGTTAGTGAAAAATAACATTGTCAAATTTAAATACCTTATTTATATTAAAACACCATTTTTGTTCTAGAAAAATTTCTTTATATTTTATTACATCATTTTCAAGTTAGTATGATTTTATAATTCTTACCGTGTATTCATACCACATTTAATTTTTAACCAAAAATTAAATTGTCTTAGAAAATTATGAAAAATACACCATTGGATAATTTTGACAAGATGAATTCAAAATGATATTTATATTATCAAAATAATTACTAAATTTGATAATTTTAAATTTTAAATAAAAATCCTTATTTCATTAAAAAATATAGTTTTTATCACACAATCATGTTTTATACCCTTATAAAAATTAGTCAGGAAATTATAAAATTATATTATCAACAATATTTATATAAATAGTGTTTAAATTCATATTTTAATAAGATAATTTTTTTAATTTATCCTTAAATTTATTTTTAATTAAAATTAAATATTTTGAAAAAATAAAATTATATTTTCTTTTTATCAAAAAATGTATTTATCATATTCATCCTATATTAATTTTTATTTTATGGAATAATAATGAAGATTGGTTTTAATAAATACTTATTTCATATCTAAAAATAAAATAACACATTTATAATATTAAGTTTTAGGTATATAACCCCTTATTACACCGACATACACTCAAATTGTATGCTGTGTAATGGTGATAATTTAATTGGGTGGATAAGATAACATTGATCTAGTGGTGATTTCTATAAAGTTGAAATTTTATTTTAAGAAATTACACTTGATCCTCACTTATTGATGCTCTTTTTGGGCATGGTAAAGTGAAAACCCTAACAATTCCACCTCTATCACAAGATTTGATAAATAATCTTTGTATGGAATAATTCTATTAGATGAGGGAATAATTTCTCCTTTTTACATAAATTATTTCTCTTAATTAACCTTAATATACATTGAAAATAATGGTCACATTATAATGGATACATTATAAATGGTCATAATTTCCAATGGTTATAATGCCTAATGGTTAGAATGCCCAAAGGAAATAATTCCCAATGATAATATTTCCTAGAAGACATAAATTTTCTTCTTATTCTTTTATATAAAATATATTTTATTCATTAATCTATTAATTTAATTTATATCAATGTATGATATTATTTATTTTGAAAATTAATATTACATTACTAATAATCTATTTCAATTTAACAATGTTTTTCAAGAGTGCGATAATCCTTGGAGAATGAGATGATCCAAATTTTCTAATTCTAGATTTATTTCCTAATATAATATTTTATACTTTAATGGGTTAAATTTTTAAATAAATTTAATTTTCACAATTAATGAAATAAAGTTTTATCATTTTTATACTATAATACATTACTAAATATGTCACACATACATATATATGAGGGAAAATCTATATATAAATTTTGTGTCATTAAATTCTTCTCCCCCTTAATAAATTTTAACCATGAAATTTAATTTGATAAATAAGGTGGAAAAAATGAGGGTAATTTTATTTTATAACTTTCTATAGTTATTATTTTTCTTCTTCAAATTTATGGTTATGCTAAAGAACTTGGACAAGGCAAGTTTCCTTATGGCATAGATATGTGTCTCAATGGTTTAAGATCTTTATTGAAGAATACTCATAAGACGGATCAGTATCTAGTTGTACCACTTCTAGATTCAATACATGTGAAGGATCTGATATGTACTTATTCAAGAGGGATATGTGGAACACATTATTTACTTGAGATTTGTTTGGTGGGAGTTATAATAGATAAGACACAACATTGATGTGGTTAAGAATCTCATAGGGGCCAATATACCTATGACATATCTTTACATTCTTCCCAAACCATATGAATCTATTCTAGGGATATATATAAAGGAAATATTTTCTCCAACCCAAAAAACTATGTTGCATTGAATATTTTTATCATAACTCTACTTTCAATTTTTTTCTACTCTAATGTGTTGTTAAATGGACTTGACGTTCTCAACCATTTAATCTACCATTTCATGTCCCAATAGATTTTATTTTTAAAAATTCATCCCAACAAATTAGAGTTATATATTTATTTACATAGAGGGATTAAAGAGGATCCTTAGGAATACTTAGGTAATTTTTTTTATTAGAACTTGACTAAATAAATTTGTTGATCACAATCTTCATTTAAGTCCATTGAGAAAGTACTCAATATATCCTCAATTGTATGGATATTCAATTCATATAATACATTTGTATAAGGGTGATAGGCCATACTAAATTTAAACTCTATGTCTAGAGCATGTTGGATAATTTTCTAAAATTTTGAGGTGAATCTTGGATCTTGATATAATATAATCGATAGTTGAGTTCCCTATATCCTCACAACTTATTTAATGCATATATTTGTAAATTGATGAAGTGAGCAGTCATATCAAATGTAAATGAAATGGGAAATATTTATATGACATTACACCATAAACCATATGAAAATGTTTCCTTTAGTTATCTTTAGAAGGATTGTGAAAAATATATAGTGTTGTTTTCCAATTTATACATAGGTATGGGTAATGGTTTCATCATCCATTTGGAATTTTGAATTTATTCATTCACTTTCTCACATAATAGGAACCTTGATATATATCCCACAATCACTCTATTCACATTTTCCCATCAATAGTGCTATGAGATATCTATATACATCTTTATACTCCATTGGTGTATGAAGAATATTGAGTTGTGAACATCATTCAACAACTCATTCACTATCTCAGGATCTGATAGTACGCATAGTCACATCCCAAATTAAACTAGTACATTTTTATCTATATTAAATTCCAAGGATTTACCCTTTCTTACAATATGTAACTTCTTATATATCTCCATATTATCCCTTTGAGTTTCCTTAATCTTCTTATAATTAGATGGTTGAGAAATAATTTAAGCATGGTAAGATGATGTTCCTTCCATTATAATTACCATGTAAATCCTTTTCATGTAATAGAAGATTAGATCCCTCTCAATCCTTGTCGATTCCCACCGAATGAGCATCAGAAAACATATAATGGTGGAAATACCCAAAACATGGGTATTGTTTTCTCTGCAATTTAAAGGAAGAATAAGGTGTCCAAAATTCATGGATCACGTGAACTTCCAAAGAACATGCGATCACATAAACCTGAGAAGGTGATGAGAACGGGGCATGTAAAGCATATGAACTACTTTAGATATCAATGAGCCCCTTTGAAAATTACTTATATTCTCTATAAGTTATCTGAGACATTCATTTATCACATGGAGGCTGCTAGATAAGTTCACTTAGATCATGCGAATTTTCAACTAGAAAGCACCTCACAACCATCTAAAAATCCTTGTAAAATAATTGATTAACATATGAAAATGATGTGATCCTCTCTCAGTAATAAATCTTCATGTGACACACCCATTCCATTCTCAAGACATCGTGAATGTCTTGGAGACATGTCCTCCTTATCACACAAGTCCCTACTGGCATGTCACATTCATCACGTAAAGGGATTAGAACATGTCCATGTGGTTTTGCACTCTCCCTCTAGCTCTATAGACAAACAAATAGAATTATCCATGATAATGCTTTCACATCACTATATAAACCTTTATTGGTCACATGATGCATCCCTGATGGGGAGAGTAGTTGTCTTTGAAATAACTCATACAAATTCTCAAGATCACCATCCCTTGAAAAATACAAAAGTAAATAAAAGTTTAAATGAAAAGAGATTCTTTTAAGGGGAAGATACACTATTTTTATACAAATGGTGTAATATACCACTGGAGAACACCATTAATCTTGAGATACCCCCCTTAACCATAGATAAATACCTTGAGAAATCCCTTCAACATTATGGATTAATATCATGAAGACCCCTCATGAAATCCACCTTTTTCTCATGTAAGATCCTAGACAAGTTAGCTTTGATCATGTGAAAGCCTTTCTACAGGTTTCTTGATCTTACAGAGGGCATTAAAAATGCCATAAATAAAATTTTAAATCTCCTTGGCATGTCAACATGGTTAGGTAAGGTCCCTTTTATTGGAAAAAATCAAATAAAAAGGGAGATGATGGGATGTATTGTGTTCTTTGAACATCATGCAATGCCCAGACCTATGATAGGATCTTGTGAAACGCATGACACCAAGGTCTTCCATTGACTTGATCCCGAATTTACAAGATAAAAGATGCACAATGTGTCATATGATAGGGGTAGAGAGGCCTTTATCCCCCAAATCAAAAAACATGAAACTTTGGATCCATGCCCCAACACACCCAATCATCAGAGAAGACTTCTCATAGAGGCCAATCTCACGATCATAAGGTCTTCCACTAGGTAAAGATCTGGTGAACAATATATGGGATTGTGAGGCATGCATAGACACTATGTGTGATCACTTTAGATCACATGAAATACTTATATCATATCAGAAAGATTATGAAAAGGAAATCCCATATATTTGCTGAATCGCACCAGACCTAAACAAGATAACACTAAAAAAAATATAGGGCACATATGCAATAAAGTTGTAATAAAGAAAAAAGATGAGAGTCTTAGTTTATAAACATATATGATGATCATATTTCACTTCACATGAACCAACCAGTTCATGTGGGAACACTAGGGCATGACACCCTAGTCATACGATGACTCCCTTGGAATAATATTTGGATCATGCAATGTCCCCTTGAAATGTACAAGAAAGTTTAAAATGACTTCCAATCATACCACACAAGTATCAAAAAACCCTCTAGACTCACCATACATACATTGAAATTTCCTTTAGACATATCACCCAAATCATAGAGTCCATGTCAGCTGGGTCTCATGATGGAAACCTGGCATGTCAACTGGCTCATGAGACATCATCTAAAAAAGTCAGATAGATCATGTGATGACCCCAAAACATGTAAAATATATTCTTTTACACTCTCCAATAGTGTTAGATGAGATCATGAGATGGACTCTTTCAATGTCCTCTAGAAAAGTCAGCCTTGGTATTGCAATACCATCTAGATTGTGCGATGTCCCATAGATAAGACAACTGGATCATGTGATTGACTTTGGTCATGACAAAAATACAACCAGGCATTTCCAATCATCCTTAGATATTTCAAGTTAGACAATAATGACATGTCAGGAAGACAATATATTAGGTCAGGTAGACAATCAGGTCAGGTGAAACAGGTATCCCAAGACATGACAGCCTTATCCACCCTTCATATTAGTGAAACCATAGTGTGTAAGACCCAATCAGCTGCATAATATGACATGCACCCCATATCAGGGAATCCTCAGTGTGTGATCCCTAATCAAACTAAACTTTTAAGACTATGATTCATGTAATAAACTAGATACACATGATACATTCCTAAGTCTTGGTCTCAAATGGGAATCCACATCAGTGTAAGTTCCCCCATGCCTCTTAAATTTCTACCATCAGTACTGAATCATTCATGTGGTATGATCATTCTATCTCATCCATCAATTTAATGATAATTAAACAAACTATGATGAATCTAATTTCTAATATAACAAGGATATGTCAGATGCATTCCTATTGCTAGAGCTCCGTATTAATCACTCAAAGGGTTGTCATAGTAAATAAGTCCTGTATCCATATACATTGATACTGATTACTTTCTATACCGTATTTCACTCACTACCCATGAATCACATGGGATTAGAGAGTTGAAATGGTCATATCATTCACATTATGAATCTCCACCAGCCAGGGTGACCACAGTGTATAATCCTAAATGAGTTTCATGATATGACTACCCCTATAAGGGAATCCACTTTGATGGTAGGTCTCAAGGTAATGACTAAAATATGATGAGTGAAATTCATGATATAATCAAGAAATATAGGATTATTCATTGAGGCTCAAGATCATGTACCTAGCGCCTAAATGACCTCATATATGTCAATTCTTCAAGAAGATAAACTGCATGATTTAAATGAACTATGTGGGTTTTTAATATTTTTATTAGAAGGATACACAAGATTCCTCATAATGGATCATTCCTATACTCTACATATTAACAAACTACATACATGGTAGAAAACCCCGAAGTGACTGGAAATATGGATCCAATATATAAGAATCTTCCCACTAAGATGAAATGGATGAAGAACCTCATATATATATAGATGAACTTGCTAAAGGATTACCCTTAATAAATTAAATTGTTTAACCTATGATCATTTTGTTAGGGTAAATGATTCTGTATAGAAATTAGGAAGATATTCATGAACATATCTTGAATATATAAGAGAGTGCCATAATAGAAAACAATTTCCCCTTTCCAAAAGGATTTGATGAGCCTAACCTCCCATCCTATCAACCAATGTGCATTCCTAAGTTCCATTGGGTCTGAAACCCAAACTGACCACCTAACATTGGAATGTAGGTGTGTAACAAGTTCTAGATATGTGAACTATTTGGATTTTATTTTAAGAACAATAATATAGAACCTGATGTAAATGATTGAGTAATCCATTGAGCCCCCCAAGTCAACCATCAGGCCAAACCGAATGCACCTCGGCTGTATATTTTTTGATGAAAAAAATGGTGAACCCAATGTTAATATCTCAAATAAAATAATGACAGGTTTACTATATGTTGTTCAATGATGTGTGCATAACTTACACAAACATGGAAAACATAAATTTATTCTTACATCTGATCCTATGCTGTTGGGGTTCTTATGAAATATGTTCATCCTAACTTCGACAAGTCCACATGAGAAGAATGGGTAGATCATTAATAAAAGAAAAATTGTGTTACACATGCATATCTAGTTGATCACATATCATTACTACAATTATGAGCTGATCAATGAACATATTTCCTATTATCTTTGTGACTGTAAATAATACTCTCACAAGAAACACCCTAACCCATGATAATATCTTCATCTATCTATCATTATGTAAAATCATCTGAAATTGAAACCCATGTTGGTCTCATAATGACCACACCCACCCAACATCTTCAGTGTAGGGTGGTAAATAAAACGGTCTGAGAATACCATCAATATGGTATAATCCTAAACCTTGAGGCTTCTTGAGAGGGTATTCATGTGCTGGAATCAAAAACTCCACATCACTGAAATAAATATGTAGTAAACTAGTGGAACTTGTTTCCACCATCAATTGATTTGGGATCTTATCCATGGTGTTCAAAAACAACCACATTCAGTTATAATGAAGGTTGACTAGGGAGGAAAATATGGATCCTTTCTATTTTAGGGGCTTCCAAGGAAGGCTCCTTTCAACCTCCATCACCATCGGCATCCCACCAGTTCCCTTGAGTCACCCAATTATGGTAGCACCAAACACATTGTCACCTTAGATACCAATGCATAGGTAATAAGGAAGACACAATAGGCATGGAAGGATCTAGATTATCCTGACCAGAACCATGCCAGGGTTTGAGTTACAACTATCCTAAGACCGCCTCAAAAGGCCCAAGAGTGGATACAAGCACCAAATGCACGTAAAACTCAGGGAGGCCATTTATTAAGAACCTGCACACACACACACACACATCTAACTAAATGAAAATGTGTATAGGGAAAGGAGAACAAGATAAAACACTAAAATATATAAACTAAAAACACACATCAAATTATAAAAAGTATGAGTATAGGTGCTGTAATGTAAACTGAAAGAAAAATAGGAAAAAATACATGTCCAACTATAAAAGTGTCCCAAAAAAAGGTAAAACAGCTAAGAGATCCCCACTCCTGGATCTCAAGCTATGGCCACCACACACGATCCAAGAACCATATATCCCTATGATCCTCTGAAGTCACAATCACCGTGTCTATCATCTACATAAGGAATGATATGTGCGGGAAAATCTTATGTAGGGGTGAGTATAAACATACTCGGTAGGATTCCCCAAAATGGTGAAGGAGGAGCAGTAAGAGATACACTAAAGATGAAAGTAGTAGATAGAACAGGGTACAATAAAATTGTATAACTCAACCAAAACATATATTGAAAGAAAACTCATCCAAACACAAGGATCTCAAAATAGTGAGAAGATGAACTTCACATCGAGTCTTCTATACTTTTAATAGGAGATTAGAATCATCCAACCACAAGAATCTAGACATATAATGCATGTGGAATAACCCGCATGTCTTTGCCTCTCCTGGAAGGAGAGTAACCAAAACCCAAGGAGTAGGTAATAAAATAGGATATATATATATATATATATAAACTCAGTCAAAGAAGCTCAAAAGAGAGAGTAAGGGGATCTATATATCATATCTCAGACTATTAAAAGAGTCTCCAATAGTTTCATAAGTATCCATCAATCATAACCAGTATCCCACACATCTTCCCCAAACATTCATGTTAAAGGAGATCAATCACTGAAACTTATCAATATCTAATTTGGTTGGAACTGACATACCATTAGGGTTAGGTCACATCACAAGGATGCATCTCATTGGTGAAAGTGCCCTTATTTATCATGACTGCAAAGGTACATTAATCCGCATCTCTCCATTCATCCTCATAGAAAAATGCTATAAACTCGAAGTAGAAAACCTGTACCAAAGTATGTTAGGGGGATTCTACTCTAATAGTTGAATTAGAGGACCCACAACCTAGTGCGTTAGGAGGATTCCAACGTATTCATTGGGGATCCGTCCCCTAGTGAGTCAGGGGGATTAACACCCAGGAGTTGATGAGGACCCACTCCACAACCCCGCTAAATTGTAATACACTAGAGGGTACTTCTAGAATAGTAGTTATAGAGTACCTTCACCCTATATTATGGGGGAAAACACTCTAGTTATCGAGGAACACCACTACCCAGTCCATCTAGAGGGTAATCTCAGCACTTATACCAGGGAATTCCATTGCTCAACCCAGCTAGAGGGTAAAATTGGTACTACTCTAGTAATCTTGTATGATCTCTACTATCACAGATCATCACATTGGATAGGCCTCACACGTGGAACATAAAACATCACCTTAGATAAGAATCACACTCAGAACATCAAGCATAAACTCAGATAGAAATCATACCTGGAACATCGATCTTTACATACGATAGACATCACACTCAAAACATCAAGCATCACCTTAGATATGCACCATGCTCGGAACATCGATGTAAGGAACTGACCCCAGTTTCCCAGAGCCAGTGACTTATTTGATTACATTGGTATATAAAAAAGGTATATGTATCCCTAAGGACCAAGTAGTTTTGGATTATTTGAAATAAGATACATATATACATTCAACATTACAACATGAAATGAAATACAATATAGAAACTCCTTAGAAAACATCCATAACTCCTAGGTTATTTTAGCATGTCATTCATAATAAAATTCGTCATGTCCTGAGAAAATTAAACATAAGAAATGGGTGACCTCAAATTCTCAGTAAGGGTAAGCAATACATAGGAGTATATATAAACATTAGGCAAGTTGAATAACTAAAAACATATTCCTTTAAAAAGAAGTTGAACACATTGTGGCAGGAATATAAGTTGAGTATGTAATGAAATAATAAGACACAATAATGGGTATTATATTAGTCAAATAACCAAACGAACCATAAATACTTTTTTCATAATGAGGGAATGCATAATGAGGGACATCATCACCATACATTCAATGCCTCTTTCCAAGACTATAAATAATAATATTTCCAAGGCCTTGTGCCAAGAACGTAGTTTGTCTCATGAGACCTATCGATATACTGAGGGGCTATAGAGGGCCCCAATTGACACTTACTATGTCCAATTAATTCCTTATATGAATGGGGTTAAACATAAACAACATAAATATTCATATTTAAACTAATATATGAAATGTAAATAACTTTCCCCAAACATTAAGCATAAACACAAACCATTCTATGTAAATTGGTAAATTGTTTTAAGTTAGAAAATACATAGAAAAAATAATCATAAAACATTAATTTAAATATGGTAGACGATACCATAAAATATTAATCCAAAAAATACATAATAATCAACAAGAGTGTCGAAATAGATGAAGATAATCTTATTAAATCTTTGAGTAATTATTGAGATAAATACTCTTTTACTTTAAAAATAAGAGTTCTTTTGAAAAACTATTTGTATAAAACAAGAAGTGAAGTAAGTTGGTATTTTAATTATAAAATTCTTGATTTTATAAAGACAATGGTTTCCAAAAATAGATTATAGAGTGACCTTGAAAATAGGTAAGAATTTGCTAATTCCCTCGAATCAAGATTATATTTCAGAAACAATTTTAAATGTTTCTTTTAAAACATGTAATTATCCCTATAATAAATACGGATTATGGTTGGTAAACATATATATAACACTAAAAAAGAATTTAGGAGGAGTTCATAATAATAAATAAGAGTTTCATTGAGGTAATTTAGATAATAAAAGTAACCTGAATGAAAATGGATGTTTTGGCCTATGGGTCTCTAGGGCCTTTGGGTCATCAAAGGCCTTTGGGACATAGGGCCTTCAGGTCACGTAGACCATGGAGTAGTCTAGTTAACACAGATCAGGCCCCAGAAGAGGATTAGAACAATAGGAGTAGCAGCCACCAGATGCAGAGCTAACCAGATTGGAAGAATGAGAGGGTATGACAGCCGCCATCGGGACCAGGCACCGTGCATCTTTGTACGGGGCAATGCTAGCCTATCAACAATGCATGGTGGGGAGCTAAGACGATCAATGATGCAAGACGATAGGGAGGGGTAGTTCTAGTGGGCTGGGCCTACGGGTCATGTAATGGGAATGGTATACCTCTAGGCCTTCGGATCATGTATTTTGGGTCATGTCGGGCCTTGTCCCATGGGCCTATGGGTCATGTACGGGTTCCCCTTCAACCCTTAAAAGGGGGATTATCTATAATAAAATAAAAAAAGGCCTTCAGGCCATTCAGAGGAACTAGTTTGATTTTATGATTTAATAATATGTACATATACTAGTTACTGAATATTAATTAGGTTATAACACATATATTATAGTATGTTTAAACCATAAAAATGGTTTCATGACCAGTAATGAATGAGAAATTGAAGAACAAAACTTCTTTGTCCACAAAGGTTATAAATTGGAATCTCATGGATGTTGATTTCGTTTATAAAATAAAAGGAAGAGAGTAAGAATATTGATGATGGTTCTTCCATTCACATGATATAATTATAGTATATAAATGATAATATATTTATCATTACCATTTGGATAGAATATGTGAGGATAGGATAACAAAAGAAGAAAAATTGAAATGAAACTAAATGAAAAGGAAGAGTGCTTTACCTCTTGAAATATTCTCCTTGAGAACCTCCTTAAGAGAAAGGGTTTTGATCTTTTGGAAAGACCAAGAGCTTATTAGAAGTGGTAAGTGACTAGGGAATGGTATTTGGGAAGAGATTTTACCAGATTCAAGGCTTATAGTAGGGAAGAGAATAGGGAGTGATGTGTAGTTTTTTATAGTGGAGGAGAGAAGTGGGTTTTGGATATTTTATTCATTATTTTATTATTTCCCTCAAGATAACCAATAGCGTGGTTTCATGTGACCCATAATAGTAATAAGTTCATGTGAGTTCAAACCAAGTTGCCTTAAATCATTTATTATTTTATAAATAATGTATTTAACCAATAATTTGTATATACGGTATTTTACCATATTTCACTATTCATAAAAAATTCAAGAATTTCAGAAAAATACCAAAAATTCACCCCTACCATTTTTTAACATGTAGAATTAAAAAATGAACTCCATTTTTCAAAAATAATTTTCTAATTATTATTAATTTAATTTTTAAACAAAATCATAGTTAATTCAAAAAATAACAATTTTAAAGGTATAATTAGTTTTATATCACATTGAAAAGTTAATTAAGATCTCATTATCTAATTACCTTAAGAAAATAAAATAATATCATTATCTACTATTCATAAGGGTCATATTATTATTCATATTACTATTCAAAAGGGTATGTTACAATTCACCAAAAATCATGTTTGTTCTACCAGACTCCAAATTGCTTTCTGATCACAACAATAGAAGACGGTTTGTTGAAATTCAAAATATAGAAGAGGCAATGTTGTGTTTAACGATTAGATTTTAAAATGTGTTGTTTTGTAGGGACACAGTGCTTCATTCATTCAATGTTTCTTTTTAGAACCTTGGGGTGTTACACTCTCCCCTCCTTACAGAAATTTCTTCCTCAAAATTCAAAAAATGTTACCTAAAAAGATTTGGGTATGTCTTCAACATAATCTCATTAGGCTCCCATATTGATTCCTCTATCTTATGGTTCCTCCAAAGAACCATTACCAGACGATTTGTCAAATTTCTCATTACTTGTTCTTTGGTATAAATAATCTTGATAGGCTCTTCACAATAAGATTGATAGGGCTCAAGTTCTATTTCTTCATAGGTGAGTACATGTGTTGGGTATGACATGTATTTCCTTAACATTGATACGTGGAACCCATTGTAAACTTTGGAGAGACTTGGTGTAATTTCCAAATGGTAAGCTATGGCTCCAATTCGATCCAAAATTTCAAAAGGCTCGATATACCTGGGACTGAATTTTCCATTCTTACAGAATTATATAATACCCTTCCATGGAGATACCTTTAAAAAACATGATCTACATCTTGAAAATCCAAATCCTTCCTTTGGTTATCAAAATATATCTTTTTCCTACTTTGATATGTTTTTATATGGGTTTGGAGAAACTTCACCTTTTCTTTTGTTTCCTCAACAAGTTCTGGGCCTACAATATTTCTTTAACAAACATCATCCCAATAAATTGATTTATGAAATCTCTTTCCATAAAATGAATTTCATGGTGCCATCTAAATACATGAATGGAAGATATTGTTATAATAAAATAATATGAGAGATAAATACTGATACCACATACCTTGAAAGTCATGTGAAAAGAACTCAAAATATCTTCCAATGTTTGAATAGTATGTTCTGATTGTCCATCAGTTTGTGGGTGGTAGACAGTGCTCAAATGAAGATCAGTATCCTGGTCCTTTTGAATACTTTTCCAGAATTGTGATGAGAAACGAGGATCTCAATCAGAAACAATTAATAAGGGAACACCATTAAGTCTTACAAGATTATTAATATAAATTCTTTCTAAGTGTTTAAGTGGTAAATATTCTCTTATAGAAAGAAAATGGGCTGATTTTGTTAGACTATCAACAATGGACTATATCATATCTTTATATCTTGGAGTATTTGGTATCCCCATGAAAAAGTCCATCGTAATATAATCCCATTTCTATATAAGAATAGGAAGGGGTTGCATGACTCTTCTGGGATGTTGTCTTACAACCTTCACTTATTGACAAACAAAACATCTCAACACATAATCCACAATCTACCTCTTAATGTTTTCCCACATAAAATGTTCTCCTATATATCTGTACATAATTGTGCTACTAGGGTGTATAGAGAAATTAGAGGTATGAGCATCATCAAATAGTTCCCTCTTTAGCTATGGAATAGCAGGAACACAAATACTCTTTCCAAATTTCAAAAAGCCACCTTCATATATGAATTTAATCAACTTCCCATCATTTACATCTTTATTTTTATTTTGTAACTCCTCATCATCATCCTGAGAACTTTTTATACTTTCTAATGAATAAGGTTTGGCAACCATTTGAAAAATTATTGATGTGTTACCTTCCATGATAATTCCCATATCCATCTTTACTTGACCCATAAACATAGGATCCCTTTCAACTCTCATCTTGTTAATAATTCTGTGGTCCTTTCAACTCAAAGCATATTCCACCCTATTTTCCTTCCATGGGTTTTAGTGTATAGTGCAATCATAATCCTTGAGTATCTCAATCAATCTCCTTTGTCTCATGTTGAGTTCTTTCTGTGAGAATATATTTTTTAAACTCTTATGATATGTATATATCTCACTTTTTTCCCATATAGGTAATGTATTAAAATATTTAGACTAAATATTACCAATGAAAACTCAATATCATGAGTTGGATAGTTTTGTTCATGAATATCTAGCCGCCTAGATGCATAAGCACTCACTCTGTCATTTTGTATGAGGACACAACCAAGTCATTTCTTTGATTCATCACAATAGATCATAAATCCATCATTCCCTAATGGTAGAGTAAATATTGGAGCATTCACTAATATTCTCTTCAATTCTTTGAAACATTATTCACATTCCTTTTTCCATATGAAATTAAATCATTTTCATTTGATATTGGTCATTGGGTTGGCTAAACGGGAGAAGTTCTGAACAAAATTCCAATAATAACCTGCTAAACTAATAAAACTATGTACCTTTGTTATGTTATTTGGATTAGGCCATTACTTAACAGCCTTTTTCTTCATGGGATCAACATATATTCTATATTTAGAGACAATGTGGCCAAGTAAAAAAACTGATTAATGTGAAAATTAATCATTTTTGAACTTCTCATACAATTCATTTCTTCTAAGAGTCTTTATAATAGTGCGCTAGTGATTTTCATGATCTACATAGATTTTAGAGTATACCAGGATATCATTAATAAACACAACAAAAAATTCATCAATATATTCCTTGAAAACTCTATTCATTATATCCATGAAAATAGATGGTTCATTAGTCAGTCCAAAAGGCATTACTATAAACTCATAATGCCCGTACCTAGTTCGAAATGCTGTTTTTGAAATTTATTCCTTCCTCACAAGCAACTGATGATATCCAGATAGAAGATCAATCTTCAAAAAATATTAGGCTCCATGAATTTGATCAAATTAATCATCAATTAAAGGTAGGGGATACGTGTTCTTTATTATTATAGCATTGATCTCTCTGTAGTCAATGCACAACCTAATAGACCCATATTTCTTCTCAATAAAAAGAATAGGGCCTCCCCATGGAGAAACACTAGGGAGAATAAATTATTTATCAATGAATTCCTATAATTGTTTCTTCAATTACACTAACTCTATAGTGGCCATTCTATAAGGGGTATTTGATATGAGCCTTGAACTAGGCATTAAGTCAATGGTAAAATCAATTTCCTACTCTAGAGGATGTCCAGGTAAATCCTCTATAAATACTTAATATATATTCTTACAAAATTGTTATTTCCTCTATTTGTAAATTCTTATCCTCACCCATAGTTATTTCATTCCATTCCTCCCCAATAATTGAATTTAGTAGAGATACTGGGGGTGGATCTAGATAAGAATCATATGGTGAGGTTCCTGCCCTAAATATAAGGGATTACACATCATCCAAAAAAATTGTAACTTACTTCCTCTTACAATAAATTTTCACATAATGATTTGAAAGACAATAGATACCAAGGATTATATCAAATTATATCATGGTTATGACAATAAAATCAGAAAATAATGCAGATTTATAGGCCATAATGGGGACTAGCTGACACAACATTGTTTCAATGATACTTCCCTTATAAGTTTTTACTTACAACTACCTTATTAAATCAAAATGGAAATATCATATTTTATTGGAAAATCTAAAATATATGAAGGAATGTGATGATCTAGAATCAAATAAAGCATTGGCTATGTTTGATGAAATTATTAATGTACTTTCCACCACTTCATTAGGAACTTTGACCTCCACTGTTGTGACTGCATAAGATTGGCCTTGATTCCTTGGCCTTATTTTGGAATGTTTCTCTGAAACACAATACATTAATGTGCATAATGTCGCATCTCCCTGAAATTAAAGCATTGAATATTGGTATCTTCTTTCTTCCCCTTACAATCCCAAGATAGGTGGCCTTTTTCTCCACACTTGTAATAGACTCCCATTTCCTTCAGGAATGTGAGAGGGTGTTTCTTACCACAATTAATACAGGATGTAAGTTCAACTCTTCTCTTCTTCCCCATATCTTTATTTCATTTTCTAAAGTTTTCAGCATCCCTATTATTCTATTTATTTCCTTTAAATTCATAAGACTTATAAAATTCCTTTCCTATATTGATAACACTTGAGACTATATATTCATTTGATGAGAAAAATTGGGAAACTAGATCACTTTGAAGGAATGGTTTTAAACCATAAAATAATCAAGAAAATTTTCTCCTTGGATTACTTATATAGTCTGAAGCATGCCTTTACAGCCTTGTAAAGTTGGATTCATACTTGGTAACATTTTCATCCTCCTTCTACCTCAGATTCAAGAATTTCTTTTCCATATCTGCTAGCTGTTCATGAGGAAAGTATTTATCCAGGAAAATTTCCTTAAAGTACCTCAATTACATATCTTCTTTATCTTCCTTATCCTTTTTGTTTTGGAATAATGACTACAATTGGTCCACATCTTCCAATAGACGATAAACTACCATGATGAGCTTATCTCTTTCATTACATCCCAAAGTGAGAAATATCTTCTCTAGGGAACATATCCACTTCTTTGATACAAATGGGTTTTTAGTCCCATTGAATGATGGATTCTGTTGTCGCATAAAGAGATCTAACATACCCCCTTTAAATGGTGGATCTAGATTCTTTATATAGGTAATTTCATTATTCATAACCAGAGTAAGTTTTCCTAGTATAGTTATAATTTTCTCAGCATCAGTCATAACACCAGATTCAAAATCATTATCTTGCATCGAAGGGAAATCCCTACATGGGACACGTGTAATCATGTGGTTTTTATTTCTTCCACTAGTATCAATTTATAAATAATGGAATACAATATATTATGGTATGAATTATAATGTATAATCTCAACGTAGAAAAAATACTTAGAATAAATTGAAATTCTATATAAAAATAATATCTTTATCACAAACATGAAATATTGGAGGGAAAATTTACATTTAAATCATTTATAATGGATTGTAAATAAAATGTGAATTATCAAAGGCATATCCCCCAGGAGTGTCAATACCAAGAGTGTACCAATGCACATTTTCATGTACCAAGATACCCCAGGTCATGCTCAAAACTCCTTGTCAGAGTTTTAACTCTTAGGTACATCTATTCTAGATCCACCTCTACCTATTTTTATCCATACATGGATGTATTTTCTTGAAATATCCACATAATCTATTCCTTACCTAGATTCTAGGAAGTTATTTTATGTTTTTATTAAAATAATTCCTTAGATATTTGTTCCCTAATATATATTTTCTAATATAATTTCATTTTTTCTACTAAACTTTCTCTGATAACAACTGTAAGGATCCAACCCCAGTTCCCTAGAGCTGGTGACTTATTTGATTACATTGGTATATAAACAAGTAATATGAATCCCTAAGGATAGATTAGTTTATTATTATTGGAAATGAGTTACATACATAATTTCAACACTACAACTTTAAAATAAATACAATATAGAAACTCCTTAGAAAACATCCATAAATCCTTGGTTATTTTAACATGTCATTCAAAATAATGTTCTTCATGTCATGAGAAAATGAAACATAAGAAAGGGGTGATCTCAAATATCAGTAAGGTTAAGCAATACAGATGAATATATATAAACATTAGTCAAGTTGAATAACTAAAAACATATGCCATTAACAAAAACCTGAACACATCATGGAAGGAATAATAGATGAGTAAGTAAAGCCACAATAAAACATAATCATGAGTATTATACTAGTAGAATAACTACACGAACCATAAATTCTATTTTCATAATGAGGTAATTCATAATTCGGGACATCATCACCATACTGTCGATGCCTCTTGCTAAGACCATAAATAATCATTTTTTCAAGGCCTCAAGCCAAGACTGTAGTTTGTCTCACGAGACCTACCGATGAAATGAGGGGATATAGCGGCCCCCAAAAAACACTTACTATGTCCAATTAATTCCCCATATGAATTGGGTTAAACATAAAAAGTGTACACATTCATATTGAAAGAAATATATTAAATGTAAATAAATTTCCTAGAACATTAAGCATAAACACAAACCATTCAGAGTAAATTGGTGAACGGTTTTAAGTTAGCACATCCATAGAAACAATAATCATAAACCATTAAATTAAATATTTTAGATGATACCACGAAATATTACTCCCAAAAATATACAATAATCAACAAGATTTTTGAAATAAATGAAGAAACTCTTATAATTTTTTTGAGTAATTCTTCAGATAAATACTCTTTTACTTTGAAAAGAAGAGTTCTTTTAAAAAAATCTTTTTATAAAACCAGAAGTGAAGTAAGATGGTATTTTAATAATAAAATTATTTATTTTATATAGATAATGGTTTCAAAAAACAGATTATATAGTGCCTTTGAAAATATGTAAGAATTTGAGAAATTCCCTTGAATTAGGCTTGTATTTCAAAAACAATTTTGAAATTTCCTTTTAAAACATATAACTATACATAAAATAAGGAATGATTATTATTGGTAAAAATATGTATAACACTCACATAAAATTTATGAGGAGTATATAATAATAAACAAGAGTTTCATTGAGGTAATTTAGACAATAAAAGTAACCCGAATGAAAATGGAGGTTTGGGTGAAAAAACCCTTACCTTAAGTTCGAATGTGTTATGCTCCTAAACTTATGGTACTGGAATATGATATTAGAATTATTAATAAATTATCTAAGAACATATTATACATGATTTTAGTTTATCATAATTTTATTTATTTCATTTTTGTCCGTATTGATAAGTTTTTATATTGAATTTCGTCGTTCCTGAGTGTTCGTTTTCTTGATTCCCATAACCGGTTCACTTGTTTTTAAGTAATGGAGTTCATGTGGAATGGTTGTCAATATACAGAATTGAAATTACATATTATGAAAATCCATAAGTGTTAAATTTTCATTTATATCATTTTTTACATGGAAATAGGATTAATCATTAGATGAATTATTAATGACATTCACTTAGATTATTGAAGCGGTATTTTGATTATTAGAAACTAGTTTGGTCATATGATTTAATAATATGTATGTATACTAGTTACTAAATATTAATAAGTTTATAATACATATGTTATAATCTATTTCAACCATAAAAATGATTTCATGACCAGTAATGATAGATAAATTTAAGAAATAAACTTCGTCGTCGATGAAGGTTATAAATTGGAATCTCATGGATGTTGATTTAATTTATAAAATAAAAGGGAGAGAGTAAGAATATTGATGATGGTTCTTCCATTCACATGATATAATTACATTATATAGATTATACTGTAATTATTATGTTCATTTGGATAGTGGATGTTTTGATATTATAATAAAAGAAGAAAAATTGAAATGAAACTAAATGAAAAAGACAAGTGTTTTACCTCTTGAAATAACCTCCTTGAGAACCTCCTTAAGGGAAAGGGTTTTGGTATTTTGAAAATACCAAGAGATTATTGGACATGGGGAGTAACTATGTAAGGGTATTTGGGTAGATATTTGAGGAGATTAATGTCTTATAAGAGTAAAGAGAAGAGGGAGTTATTGAAGGTTTTTATAGTAGAGGAGAGGAGTGAGTTTTGAAAATTTTATTCATTATTTTATTATTTACCTAAATAAAAGCAATGGTGTTGTTTCATGTGACCCATAATAGTAATAAGTGCATGTGAGTTCTAAAAAAGTGACCTTACATCACTTATGATTCCATAAATAGTTTATTTAACTAATAATTTGTACATACAGTATTTTACCGTATTTCACTATTCATCAAAAAATCAAGAATTTCAGAAAAATCCCAAAAAATACCCCCTAACATTTTTCAATGTGTAGAATTCAAAAAATGAACTTCATTTGTCTAAAATAATTATCAAAATATTATTAATTTAATTTTTCAATAAAATCCTAATTAATTCAAAAAATAAAAAATTTTAAGGTATAATTAGTTTTTTATCGCATTGAAAAATTAATTAAGATCTCATTATCTTATTACATTTCTAAAATAAAATAATATCTTTATTTAATATTCATAAGGGTTATATTACTATTAAAAATGATATGTTACTATTCACTAAAAATTAATTTTGTTCTATCAAACGTCAAATGACTTACTGATCAAAATTCTGGATGACCGTTTTTAGAAATTCAAAACATAGAAGCGGAAAAATTATGTTTAACAGATAGATTATAAAATTTGTTATTTTATAGGGATATCATTTTTCATGCAGTCATTATTTATTTTCAAATCATTGAGGTATTACAAGCAAGCTTCACCTTAGTTCAGATTTACACCCATAACATCTCATATAGTATCTTGGAAGCCACTACGAAGGGCACCCTCGCGTTCTACTAAAAAAACACTCAGGATAGGCTATTCGTGGTCCAAAATTCGAGTCTACAGGAAAGAGATATGAGAGATAGAAGAATTATAATTTGGTACATGGTGTGTATGGGGCTCACACAACGTGTGACACAAACTTATCGCTGGGACATGTACTTTGACATAATTAGGTAGTAAACTATGAACGAGTACACCTAGGCCTGCCACTACACTCCCAGAGTACATGAAACATCCAATCGAAAGGCTGATGAGCACATAATGCTCATTGTTGGTCCGAAAGAGAGAAAACATAAATTTATTTACATGCCACCTCATATGTCCCAAGATAAGAAAACAAATCACACTATTTAAATACTTGTGGAAAATCATTGAGGATAGACTATTCATTTGCCCTAAGAAGACACCCAGTGAAGAATCTTTATATCTTAGAATCATACATGAATGGTGCTTCATGGGGCCTACACCTCGATCTCAGAATAAATCATATGAATCACACCTTTGTGATCCTCATGAAAAAAACTCTCAAAATTGAGTATCCATTTTTCCAAAATGGACACCCAGAGAAAAAGTTACATTTCACCGCAATACGCCCGAACTAAGCTTCTTGGGGTCCACACCTCAATTTCAATTTAAACACCCAAAATTGGTCTTGAAATGTCCACCTCAACAATTGGATCACAAAACAACTAATGGAACATGGATTTGATGTCTCAGGTATAAATTATGGTGGATCAAAAATTTGATAATAAAAATAATAATATATTATTACTTGTGTGTTTTGTGCTACCAAGATATGAGCCAAAAATATAAAATTCCTAAACTAGCCTCAAAAGTTAAATCCTAAAAGTAGAATCACATGATCATAGATGACATGTAGAAAGTATGCACGATTTAGAAGTTATGGGGGTTAGAAGTTGTGCCTGAAGATCGACCCAACCCACTCTGGCCTAGTCCGCTCTTCTTGGGCCCACCCCGCTCCCACCACCCCACCCCACTTGGGCACAACCTGCTTCAGCTAGCCCGAATCATTACTTCATGGACCAGTGACCCAATTGTTTCACTGACTGCGTGGCTCCCGTCCACTGTATCCTCACGCTGCCCTATTCCCCGCGTGCCTGCGAAGCCCCTAGCCCCAAAACTGATGCTCTGCCTCCATCTCACGGTGTTCTGTTTCCTTTCTTTGGTGCTCCACCACCGTCTCGCGATGCTCTGACACCTTCCAGTGGCGCCACTACCTTCTGTAGTCACCGTTATGTACCGTTATCCATTGTAGACCACCGCACACTAGTGGTCCCTTCCCCTGACCATAAGGTCTCCTCCATTTCTCAAAAAACAAAAACAAGCATAGATCTGAGATCCTCGAGTACCGATCTGCATGGACCTTGTCTCTGCTAAAAGATTTGTCGATCTTTCGACATGAAGAAAAGTTGGAGGCATATTTTACTCATTACCACTCCTCCTCCATCTCCCAAAACTAAAAACCGTTATAGATTTAAAATCCTTGGATCATTACATTCACAGAACTATTATTTTCTTGACATTTGGATTTAATTTTAATGAGTTGAAAAGCAGATGATGAAGAATGGAGAAGAACGAATAATAATGGGGAATCCAGAATTAAAATGGTTGATGAACGTGTTAGTATGGACATAAAAAAAATACTTCTCAAGAAGTTAAAACAATCATGAATAAATTTTGACAAAAAAAACTTTAATCAAGGAAAATCAAAATTCGAATGAAGAGTCCGACCTAGATTTCAGATCCGTCCTTCATTCGCTGCACTCTGATCTACCTGGATCTGCAATATCATCACTATATGTCAAATATTCTACAATGATTCTAAAAAGGGAGGAGAGGAGGAGAGATCCATCCATCATTGGTAGAAATGATCCACCCATAACTAATTTATATATTCTCTTATTTATAGAAGTTAACAGGTCCCCCACTAACGGTCGCCAGATCTGAACATCCCGTGCTTTCTCCCTTTATGTCGTACTTAGGTAAAACACCCCATTATGAACTCAATGGAGGTCTCAAATTTCCAATCTGAGTCCCCATTCAAAATTTATTTGATACGAACTCCAAGATAAAATAAATAAATATAATTATTTTATTTACGATTATGCCCTTCATGGATTTTTCTACAGAAGACCCAGACCAACAAAATTTATAACCCACCTAGGGTAAATTCCATGCTTCATACTCAACCATGGCCTCTTATTTATGATCTGAGCTACCATTAGAGAGATATCATATTTCCTCTGTGTGTATATTATAAAAATAATGAATATTTTAGTAAATTTAATTCCAGGCACATCGGGCCTTGGAATCACAAACCGTCCCAACACCTAGATCAAGAAATATATGTTGAAATATTTCAATGTATTATGTTTCAAAATCGGGTCTCTATATGGATATTAATTAGTGGGATCATATCCTCACTCCATCTCATGATGTCTACTAACATATTTTGAAGGTAACCAATAACCAGTCCCATATCCCCACTTGTTCAGAAGAAGCCTATTAGCATATTCTCAAAGCAAGAATGGGGGAGGTGCATATACATACCCCCATGCATAGAGAACTTCATAATAATATGGTGGCACTAGGATAAAATAATTTGGATCATATTCCTAATTCAATTGAATATATCTACCAATATATAGTGAAGATAGAAAATGTGCATGCTTACATTCCTACGAACACTTGGTGAAAGTGTCATTCCATTACAGAAAAAACTAAATAATTCCATCAATATATTCCAACACTGGTACATATATAGGGGTAGGTGAATATTCTTATCCATATAGTCAAGGTAGTACAACACTCCATTCAATATGAAAAAGTGGGTTCTATAGAGAAATAACACACCACTACAACCATATAGGAGGATTATTGGCATATTTGATAAAGGACGAGGCACTAGATCAGGATCACATTCCAGTTATAACTAGGGCTCACCAAGTGAGAGTGTAACATTCTTGGGATACAGGAACATGCAAATTGAAAAATCCTGGTGACATATTCCAAAGGATAAGGATTGGGTGAATATCCCTATTCTAGAAGGGGCTCACATAGTGAGAGTGACACATGCCTTGGTATAGGCTTATATTCCTATCAAATAAGGCCATTGACATAGACAAAATGCACAAGATCAGAATCATATCCCCATTCTAGGGGGGGGGGGGATCACCAAGTCATAGTGGCACATTTTTGGGGTTGGATAAATTCTTATTAGTGAATCTACTTTGAATATTCTAGAAGATCACAGAAGCCAGTCTCATATCCCCACTTCCATCAATGAACGACTGCATCAACATCCTATTAAGGCTATACATGAGGAGGATCATATTCCTTCTCCCATTCTAGAGGTCTATCAACATATTTGAATGGGGAATGCATGTTGAGACTAGGATCATATTCCCACTCCAACCGGGGATCACCAAGTGATTAAAACAAATTCCTTGGGATAGGCTCATATTACAATCAAAAAATATCAAAGGAATACTCCAAAGTCTCAGGATTACACTCATATCCTCATTATAACTGAGGATCACCAAGTGATAGAGGAAAATTCCTTAGGAAAATCTCATATTCCTATAAATAATAAAGAATTTCATTGGAATATTCCAGCATATTATTAGTAGAGGGATCACATTTCTACATTACTATAATATTATCAACAAATTCAGGTATCCATCACACAACATGCTCATACCCCTGCACTATTTTGAGAGTATGGTAGTTATATTCCAACCAGAATACATAACAAGTCTCATATCATTAATCAAATCAATAGAAGTGTCCTTGAGGTTGTTCGAGATGCATTATCAACACCTCAAAGGTCCATCAACTCTTCAAACAAAAAAAAGGCTATCATTACTACAATAGTCATCCTCATAGTAGCATGGAGATGGATCACAGGAACTCTACTCCTAAAATCCACCATAGTTAAACTCCCCATGGTGATATCATCAATAGAAAATGAAAAAACCCCCTTTCCTAAAAACATCTATATAGAGATTTTTTAAGAACTCAGTTGCCTTTATATATAGAGGTTCTAAAAACATCAAGGTTAACCACATATAGTTTCCCATCAATATCCAACAACACTTCACTCTAGTCAGCAAGAGACCCCAAGAAGCACCTTTTGTGTTCTGATCTGATGGAGGAGTGTATGTACGATGAAGAGGATTCCAGGATTGACATGTGGATATAGTTAGTTGGAATAACCCTCCCCACCATGTTCCAGTACCTTGGCACTATTGAATATGAGATCCCATATGAGCCAGAAAATGAGTGTAGGCCTTAACTACACCAAAATATTTGGGAAAATCATCAGCGACTCAAGGATAGACATCTCCCTTATCCATGATATGATTATCACTTTCATACCATTGATACACTCTATTGTCAGCTAGATATGGAAACCTTTTTCATAGAACAGAACCAATGAATGGAGGAGAAAAACAATGAACTATGCAATGTTTGTGCACAAATTTCAACAACACTCCACCAAATGATTTATAGATCATCCCCATTTGTACATATCTAAGTATTAGTGAATTATGGAGCATTTTAGTTCACTGTGTACCTAGAACAACATAACCCATCTGATACTAACATTTGTAATATCATAGTCTCCAGTGAAATCAAGGGACTAGGTATTACGTAAGCTAGTTGGTCACTAAAACAGGATTCACCCTCCTCATTGGGGCCAAGAAATTATGAAAGGAGGGGGAGGATATCCAAAATATCTTTTAACTTGGACCCTAGAAATAATGAGAATTCATTTCAGACATGAAGGCCAATATTGTTACCAACTCAATAATTTCTTATTGAAACTGACTCCCATCATAGACTACCATTTCACCAAACTCCTATAAGAGCATAGTTGATCTACATAAAATAGTTCACAGGGGTAGATACTGTAGCTTCCATCCAGGAGATTACCCAGCCCACTGGAACAGGGGATTATCTACCACTACCTCCACCCCTTAGATCGTTAATTACTAAGAAGGATTAGGATATATCAGCAGCAGTTGAAAATAAACCCCGACCCAATGGGCTAGGGGAATTTATATCTCAATCACCATCACCAAATCCATCATCCCCTAAGGTAATCATAGAGAAATCAAAGGAAGTTACATATCAACCATAACCCACTAGAATGCCCATCATAGGATTCATAAAATACCAAAATAGAATCATTGGATCCTCAAAAATAGGATAAACCAATGCCAATTATGGAACCGGATATCCCCCATCCCACACGAATGGAGAAATTTTCATAACCATCATCACCATAGAGGGAATACTTCTTCTCTATGCTAGGAGGTAAAATAAATGTTTGGTATCCCACTAGTTCATCCCACCACAAAAAAACCTATACTATTTGGGACCCATTCGATAGGCATGAACAAAAACTCCCTTAAGGTCACTACTCACAGGGTGGGATGAGAGGATCATACAGTGAAGGAAATAAAACCCCACTGAGGTTGAAAACCAAAAAGTCCCAATATGGACAACGTTTATTGGAATGACCATTATACATGCAGTGTAGAATCATCTAGTTGTGTTGAAAGTATTGGGATAACTAACATGGACCAATAAAACTCTATCAATTTCATCACCATTAATATAACATATAATGTGGATCAAGATACAGATTCTGAGGGATGTAATATGGAAAAAAACCATGAGAGGAGCTTCTAAATACGCCCACTAAGGCTGCATGTACCTAGAACAAGTGGAGGTTCCAAAATCCAAAACCTCTGAATATCATTTTTCCACCTCTACGGGGAATAACTAACAAATATAAAGGGAAATGTGGTGCTACATTGCAATCACCACACAAAACAACTAAAAATACTTCCATGGAGGAACAATTGTCACGATATGAGAGTGAGATACAAACTCTCAAAAAAATCAATGAGGAGTTATTCAGAGACAACATTCCTACTAGGTATCATCTTTATGAAGAGACGAATATTCTTCCTCCTAGAGCTGGTCCTCCTATAGGAGTGGAATCTGAGCATTAGAATGACTCTGGATCCAGGTAGCTGATCTAAATGAAAGAGGAATTCAAATATGATAATGATTTCTCTCTATTATAAATATCCTATCTGTAACAACCGAAAATTTTATCAATGGAAATCCCTTTATTATAATTATTTCATATAGTGTAATATCAAAAAAATCACATTAATAACACAACACAAATATTATAAATGAATAATGAATTAAATAAGAGACATTTATAGAAGTTAAGGAACATATACCGATGAAATATTAACATGACCTTAGGAATAGTAATATGACCCTTATAAATAGTAAATTGGCCAAATGAATAGGAACCTCACATATGAAATTATAAATAAAATATAAGAATATTATAAATGGTAATATGTTATAATTATATCATAGTATATATAAATAATTTCTTTAGATATTATTAATTAAATGTTGATATTTTTATAAAATATAAGTATTTATTTTCAATTTTATAATTAATATAATTTTATAAAATAAATTTTATTTCAATTAAATGTAATAATAATTAATATTTTTTTATCTTATGATTATTATATAATTTTATGATACCTTAATTAATTTTTCAATGTGTTACAAAGGCAATTATAATTATAAAATTGGTATTTTCCAAGTAAATGATGATTTTAATTAAAAATTTAATTTATAATATTAATAAAATAATATACATAAAATGGTGTTCACTTTTTAATTCTACACATGAAAAAATGGTTAGGGTGAATTTTTGTGATTTTCTCTGAAAAATTTAAATAGTTAGTGAATAGTAAAACACAGTAATTTATAGTATAAGCTAAATACATAATTTATTTAGTCATAGATGATTTATGGATGATTTAATCCCAAAATAAAAAACTATAATTTATAATTTTAATATTTTTTATGATAATTCTAAATATATTCAGATATTTGAAGTAAAATAATAAACTAATGAGTAAAATAATGAGAAACCACCCCTCTCCTCCACTATAAATACCAGCCCTCACCACCTCTTCCCCTCACACCTCTCAAGCTTTGAGACATTTCCAAATTCTTCCCAATACTCTTCTAAAACCCCTAACCCACTTCTAAGAGCTCTGGGTCTCATTAATAGACCAAAACATTTTCTCTATGGAGATTCTCAAGGAGGAGATATTCAAGAGGTAAATTCCTCTTTCTTTTCCTTTTATTTTATTTTCATGTTCTGTATGTTGTTATCTTATCCTCACCCCCCAAATAAAAAAAGGTATGATAACTCCAATACCTTACATATAATATAATTTTATTATGTTTATGGGATAATAAATAATCAATTTTCCCCTCTCCTTTTGTAGAAAAATAAAAACGAAAACACCATCTGTGTTGTGTTAATTTATCACATTCAAGGATGACATGTTTTCAATTTCTATGGTCTTCTTCAAGGATGGTAATGAAAAAATTTTTAAGGTTGAAAAAGATTATAATATATGTATTTATCTTATTTAATTTTATAAAACCATTATATGTACATGATATTAAAAAATAGAACAAAACTATTTCTTTGTGATCAAAAAACATCTAAAATTAATCTAAATGATTACCATTAACATTTTATCTAATTATTCATCCAAATATATGAAAAAATAATATATTAGACCAATTACACATATGGTTTTTCATTAATATAATATAATTTCAATTCTGTGGAATTATATCGATTCTACAAGAACTTATATACTCATATACAAGCAAACTGATCATGAAAACTTTGAAAACGAACACTCTTGAACGATGAAATTGAACACTATAACTCCTAAAAAATATCATAAATAATATTAATAAAACTATAATTAATAAAATTAATGTATAAAGGTTTCTATATTTTTAAATTAATGAATTTTATTTGATTATCTAGGACCTTAAGATCAAGTGCAAAACCATTTCAGACAGTAGGTAAGGGATTCTACCTGAACCTCTATTTTTCCCTTCAGGTTACCCTTTCCATATCTTTACCAAAATATAATTATTATTTAATTTTTTTTATTTTTTCTAAAATCTATATCATGTTAAAAATTCTCATATCCATGTCATATCACATTTCATTGATGAGGGAATATATGTTTTAAAAAGGTTCCATTCTTGATTCTTCATGATAAGAAAGTCCGATTAAAAGGAAGTTTCCAAATTCATACCCATTTTATAGTGCACTCCATAATATAATTTAATAAAAATTTATTTTTATAAAATCACTCATTTTATCATGAAAAACTATGTTGGTTTAATTCTAGTTTAATACAAACAATTTTTTCTATTCCATTTTAAAGAATCATGAAAGTTTTCCCTTAAACCATATTAAAATGTTTTATTTATAAAGTTTCTTAAACACTATTTTTAGTTAAATTTGACATTAATTATTATGATATATTCACATATTCACTTATAAATGTTCATATATGATTCAAATCCTTCCTTTTATGGACACTATTATGATATTCCCTTTTGATATACCCTTTGACAAGATTTTGATTCGAAATTCTTTCCATGGGTAACCCTTATGTTTATGTTTGATTGATTATGCATGATTTTCTATGTGGAAAAAATATTTATGAACATGTTATAATGTGTTCAACAATATAGTGATCCAATTAATTTGGTAATTTTCAGTCTCATGATACATCATGTGAAATGGTCTTGGTGGATATTATTGACTCATGATCTATGTATAATAGTCTTAGTGGTTAGACTTAACTCGTGATCCATGTGTAAGAAGCCTTGGATCATGATTAAGTCTTGTTGTATGTTTTTTCCACATTTCTATGATACCATGTTTATATGATTCCATGATATACATGTTTTGAATCCTTATGTTTAGTCATGTTCCATGTTTTCTATGTCATCATATTATTATTTATGACACATGATATATTCTTTATTCATATGTCAATTAACTTACTAATTTTTTTAGATCATACATTTGTTCATGTATTCCCTACGGTATACTATTTAGATATAATGGGTCAAATGAAGTTAGTATATCATTATAAATATTAAAAAAGATTTTTTTGTTTCATGTTTTTAATTATGTATCTAATATTCCAAATACACTAGACCTTACAATACATTTTTTGTATTTAATGTTTATGTATGATTAAAATCATGTAACAATATGTGTAAAATGATAGGGTCACTTTAGTTGGTATCATAGGAAGGTATAGTTATTTTTTGAGATTAGGAATTGATTACTTTTGTAAGAACCCTAGGGATAAGAATAATTATGAGAAAACATACCTGAATTTTGGTTAGTATATAATAAGTGGTTTATCAAGGAAATACATCCCTCTCTAGATACTTCATGTAGATCGAGATATTGAATAAATGTACATAAGAGTATTAACTTCGACAAGATGTTTAGGGCCTGACTTGGGGTAACCTGGTATATGAAAACGAGATTCATTTCACACCTGGTTTGACACTCCTGGTGGATATGATTTGGTAAATTCTTAAGATCATTATAAACCATTATTAAAGGAATAAAAAATTACAATAATAATATATGATAGGAAAAAATTCATGGATAACCAAGATTGAAACATAGGGAATCAGATGTTAGGACACACCTTTCCTTTATAAGTTTCTATTTTCATGTACAAAGTGTCCTTCTATTTTGATTATTAGTTAAGTATTAAATTCACATAATTGAATTTTATTTTTCTTATTTAATGGGAGGGAGTATAAGAACTCATGCCAATAATCAATTTGATAGGAAATGTGACGAGTAACCAAATGATATGCCAAATATAATGGGGATGGGTGCTCAAAATTTCATGAAAATAATTTATCAACTGGATCATGTTATGAATAATAAAATTAATCTTTAGAAATACCTCCTTCTCCTAAGAGAGAGAATTTTTCAGTAGAATACTTTATGTGGAAAAGGCCTCCCATGGTGGATCTTCTGATCCCCTACTCATGGATCAGTGGATAATACCATTGAAAATATATTATCTGACATATAGTGCTTAGAAGATGAGAAATCTATGATGGAGTTCTATAATTTTTTTGGGGAAGATGACCAGTGGTGAACACTAATAAAAAACATAAATTTCAAGGAGGAAATTGATTCCATGGATTTAGAGTAATTCAATATTTTTTTAAAAAATATATTTTCCCGGAACCCTCTATCTTAAGATGGAAAGAGAGTTCCATGGACTTAAGCAGAAGGAAGATGAATCTATTGGGACATATAAAGAAAACATTATAGGGCTTGAAAGATACACCTTCAGCTTTTTCATGAACATTAAAAGCAAGGTGGATCAATTATGTAGTGTAATAAATATGAGTCTTTAAAAATAATTGGTGATTCGATACTTTGATATCTATGAAGAGATTGTATATTGTTCCCTCAAGGTTGAAATGGAGATTGAAGACTCTCGGTGGTCTCATGGTCCTAGTGAAATAATATAAAAAAGGCATATATTATGTATGGATAAATAGATAAACCCCATGGTAGAAAGAAAATCCAACATCCCACATGTAAAAATTGTGGGACGAAGTATCCAAGGAACTATCTAAAGGGAACTGTGAAATGATTCAAATATGAAAGAATGAGGCATTTGGATAATAAATACCAAAGAGATATGAAGAGTCCCACTAATATAAAAGAATAAGTTAAGGTTCAGATCAACACTCAACCTATAGGGTAATTATTAAAATTCAAGGGACATGGGAAATATGCAAACCATTTACCTAAGACATGGGTTGTTGGAGGAAATCAACAACAACAAACTACAATGTAGTAAGGTAGGGTATATGTGATCACTATTACTGAAGTGGATCCTGACAATGATATTGTGATAGGTACACTAATTATTCATCCAATAGTAGTGAAAATACTATTTTATTCATGTTTTACACATTATTTCATATCTTTAAGGTTTAATATAAGTATTCAAACACCACCTCAAAACATAGAGGTTGAGTTATCTATGAGAATGGAAAATGAGGAAATTAATGTATCCAAAGTATATAACTCTACTATGTTTAATTTTTGTGGATAGAACCTCCCAAAAAATCTTTTTAAACTCCCTTTGGTATAGTTTTATTATATTTTGGGTATGGATTGGATATCTTTATACAAATCCAACATCAATTGTTGGGAAAGGGAGGTTAAACTTCACAACCCGAAACATTATCTAATTTGATACAATTATAAGGAGGAGGATGATTCTCATTTAAAATAATTGTATCAAGTGTGGATATTACTTGCTTATGAGCAAGAATATCTCAATCAAATGATTGAGACAGAGTATAGAATCATTCTAAAAGATACGCCCATTGCGAGGGACTATTTGATGTCTTTCTTGAAGAGTTTCCTATACTTCCTACCAATCAAGTGGTTGAGTTATCAATTTAACTTTTTCATGGATCTATAGTAATATCAAAGACACCATATTGAATGTCCACCACTGAGTTGGAATAATTGAAGAAGCAGTTATAGGAAAATATTGACAAGTGTTTCATAGGTACGAGTGATTCACCTTGGGGTTCGCCAGTCCTCTTCATCTAGAATAAGGATGGATCAATTCACATATGAATTTATTATTGTGAGATGAATAAAATAATGATAACGAACAATTATCCTCTTCCATAGATAGATGAATTGTTTGATCATCTATGTGGGGCTAGCTATTTCACTAAGGTGTACCTTCAGTCATGATATCCCCAATTAAAGGGGAGGAATGAAGATATTCCTAAAAATTCCATTCAAATGAGGTATGGACCCTATGATTTCATTGTAATTACCTTTTTACACTAATTCTATATAAAATTTTCATATATTTAATGAATAGTGTCTCTATAGATTGCCTTGAAAAATTTATGGTTGTCTTTATTGATGATATTCTAATATACTCCAAGAGAAAGGAGGAGCATGAAGAGAATTTTAATATTGTGCTAAAGAATTTATGAAGGGAGAATAATTATACAAAGTGTAGTAAATGTGAGTTCTCGATGAAGGAAGTATCTTTTTTGGTACATGTTATCACCAACAAAGGGACATATATAGATGTCACGACCCACCCTCGGGGTCCGTACCGTGACTACCCCAAGCCCGCCTTCCATAGGCCAGGGGCTGGCGACTAGCACCAAGGAGTAAATCCCGGTAAAAAGGGAAGGCATTGCCTTTGTAAAGTAAACAATCACACAGAGTACAAGCGGAAGAAGTAAACACTGAATACAAAAGTAAGTGCGGAAAGTAAAAAGGGGCTGGAAATACAAGCCCAACTGTAAAGTAAAACTCGAAAGGGAAAACAGCAACTGAAAAGTAAAGCTGGAACGCCGAGCTGTCCACTAGAAATCCCACTTGAAGGGTGGGTACAGATAGCTCCTCTGCTCCTCGGGTCCCGCCGTCCGCTCCGAGTATGTCCCGCCCAGTGGTCCACCTCCGGGTACCGCCTCGTCGTCATGTCCACCTCTGGGTACCGCCTCGTCGTCATGTCCACCTCTGGGTACTGTCCAGTCCTCGAGCACTCGGCCTCTGTCAGCATTTCCCGTCATCTGCAACCAACACAACGAGGTGCGGGCATAGCCCGTTCCGGGGTGAGTATAACGATACTTAGTAGGGATCCCGAGACCTTCAAGGTCTCACTAAACCAACAAGGATAACCACAAAGAAGATCTCAACAGATAACCTCTACTTAGGTATATGCCCATACATATACCTAAGTTATCAAGTAACACATCTCAATCATGAGGAAACACAAGGATCATGAAATCAACGGATAACCACTACTCAGGTATATGCCCATACATATACCTAAGTTATCAAGTGACCCATCTCAATCATGAGGTAAACACAAGGATCAAAAGTCTCAGCTCAAACCAGGATTTTCATTATCGAAACCGTAACTGCTGTAGAGCTCCATCTCTGGAGTGTACAGTGGTCCTGTCACAACTCCGAGGTACTGCTCACTAACCTAAGACTGCTGAGGTGCTCCTCCTGACGAGTACCGCGGGCCAACTGCTACAACCAAGCGCTCCCATGTGCCGCTACAACCAAGCGCACCTCTGTCGTGGGTCTGCCGCTACAACCAAGCGCTCCCATGTGCCGCTACAACCAAGCGCACCTCTGTCGTGGGTCTGCCGCTACAACCAAGCGCTCCCATGTGCCGCTACAACCAAGCGCACCTCTGTCGTGGGTCTGCCGCTACAACCAAGCACTCCCATGTGCCGCTACAACCAAGCGCACATCTGTCGTGGGTCTGCCGCTACAACCAAGCGCTCCCATGTGCCGCTACAACCAAGCGCACCTCTGTAACACACCGGGTTGTCCGATCAGCAGTCCTCGGGTCTCAGTCAGCTACCCGGTCTCCGTACTCCGCACGCTCGTCTCTGGGAGGGTCCGCTCCACGAGCTACTGGTCGATACTCCAAGTATCTCAAAGTCCCATGAAGAAGAATCTCAAAGGACCGTCCTGCTCTGCAAGCCTCAACCACGATCAACGCTGTCCGTCGTTGCAGTCACAGTAGTAGTAGCAGTAGTAGTAGTAGTCTCTGTCGCAGCCAGCACTAGGGTTCCCGCACACAGCAAGCTCATTCAGAGGGTCCGCTCCACGAGCCGAGAGGCTGATACATCAACTGTCACAAAGTCCAGAGTTGATGTATCCAAAAGTTCCGTATCGTCAACAGGAACTCAACGCAACAGACGGCGCGTCGATCAGACGCCCGGTCTGAGAGTTATTGGCTTTTTCGTCCCCGGGGCCCGGTTGGTTTTTAAGGCAAAACCAACCCGACCGTACTCCACCTGCGTCCAAACCTTGGTCGGAGTATGACAAAAGATCCGTCTCACTAAGAGGAACACAACAAAGCTGACGGCACGTCAATCGGACGTCCGTAGCTCAAGATATGAGCGTTTCCGCTCCGAAGGCCCGGTTGGTTTCGTGTACGAACCAACCCGGCCGAACTCAAAGTGTTCCAAAACCATGAGTTTAATATACCGAAACGACCGTCTCGATCCAAGGATCGCGTTTCCACAGACGGTTCGTTAATCGGAGGTCCGTAGCTCATGTTATGAGCAAAAGACCGAAGTCGTCTCGTAAACGGGGGGTCCGGGTCCGGGCCGACCCGACCGGACCCCCCCTGGGTTGGACCGAACAGGGTCCAACCTGGCCCGGCTGGTGGCGGTCCAGCGCGGCGGCGCGGTCCGGCACGGCGGCGCGGTCCGGCGCGGCGGCGCGGCCCGGACGCCGGCGGCATGGCCTGGCGCCGATTAGTGCCACGCGCGGGGGGCAAGGCCCCCGCCTCCTGTCAGTGGCGCGGCTTAAGCCGCGCCTTTTGGAGAACTGACCCCCCCTCGTGGGGGCCTGCTTGAAGAAAACTGGGGGGGGGGGGCGCTGCCCCCCCTTTGTGTAACCGGCCCCCCCTTCACGTGGGGGGGGGGCTTTCATGTGGCCAGCCAGGGGAAATTAATTCCCCCGACACCTCCCTTCCGGCCGGCCCGACATGGCCGACCGGTCTTTCTTCAATGGGACCGGCAAGGCCGGTCCCCTTCCGGCTTCTGACACCGGCGTCCCGGCGAGCCGCCGGTCTTCCCGTCTCGCCGCGGCCCGGAACCGGCCGCGGTGTTCGTCATCCGGCGCGGTGCGACGACACCGCGCCCCTCCGCCGCGGCACCGCTCCGGCCGCGGCACCTTCGATTCCCATCGACGTGGCGCGATGGCGCCGCGTTCATGATAATCCTTCCGTGGCGCGACGCAACAGCGTCGCGTAAATAAGTCGGGTGATTCTCGCGTGGTGCGACAACACCACGCCTTCTCGTTCATCCACAAGATTATATAAATAACCAAGAACAAAGGAGGGGGAATTCGGCCGTGTTTGTGCGGTCCGACCCCCCTCTCGTTAGATGATAACTCTTAAATATTTAATCACAAGATTATCATTCTAAATCCAAGAACGATAGTAAAGGAATAAACCACCACAAACCCCTACCTTGGGTTCAAGTTCGAAGATCGTCAACGACCCGCGGAAGACAACGTCGTGGAGGTCGGGCGTCGCGGAAATCGTTCGTCAAATCCGATGACGAAGAGGTACGTCCGAAGAGGTACGTCGTTGGCGAATCTTCATATGCCGACGAAGGAAGTCCGAGGAGGAAGCGGCGTTCCCTTTTGTTGACACGGAAGGCGTCGTCGATCTTCGGATACAATCGGCTACGAAGAAGAGAGGAGCGGCGTTCTTCGTCGGAGCTCGAAGGTTCTTCACATTCTTCGTCAAGCTTGAAGAAGTAGAAGAAGAAGGAGAAGGAGAAGGCTTCAAAACTCTCAAGAGGCTAGATAATTCTAACCAAATAAAATAAGCTAAGAGCTTATTTTATTTACTCAACCAACCTTTTTGAATTTCAGAGGTTTGAAAATGTTTAAACAACTCAACCCAATTAATAAGCTAAGTTGTCAATTTCATTTAAAAGGGGAGTTAAGGGAGTTTTGAGAGGAGATGGAAAGTTGGGTTTTGTGTGGGCCCCACCACACTTAATCCTCCCAAGGGAGGTTAAGTGGATGTGGGTCCCACCTTTAACTTCCTTTGAGAGGAGTTAACTAACAAGTAATAAAAATAAAAAGTGTTCCACATTTTTATTTAACTTTTTACAATTCTCCCAAAAACTAACTTTCGTCCCGCAATAAACGCAACTTTGGAAAAGGTCTCCTTAAGTGAATATCGGCGCTGCGAGTTCATCGGTGTCCTCAGATTTCAATTCCGAGCACCGGATCAAAAGTTAGAATTTCCCGCTCGTTCGTTCACTGAACGTACCCGAGCCAAACTTCGGAAATTGATTCCGGGCACACCGGACCTCGGAATCAGGTGCCGTCAGAAACCGCGCTCTTGTAAAATTCCAAAGAAAATTAAGAAAAAATTTCTCTTGAATTTTTCGGGTCTTTACATTACTCCCACCTCAGGGATTTACATCCCCGTAAAGATACATCATAAACTAGGGAAACAAATGAGGGTACTGAGCACGCATCTGAGCCTCCCGCTCCCATGTGCTCTCCTAGAGATTCCCGTGCTGCCATCTGACGTGCACAAGAGGAATCGATCACCCATGTAGGACCCGCTCCTGTCGATCCTCTATCTCCACCGGGACCTCCGTAAAAGTCTCCCCATCGTCAACGTCAAGCTCCCCATGGTCAATGATGTGCGTCGGGTCGTGCACGTATCTCCTCAACTGGGATACGTGGAAGGCGTCGTGCACCCGGTGCAACTGAGGTGGCAGAGCCAGGCGATAAGCCACCTCGCCAAACCTGCTGAGGACCTGGAAGGGTCCGATGAAGCGCAGAGACAACTTGCCGCCTCGGCCAAATCTCCTCAAACCACGTCGAGGTGAGACCCGCAATAAGACGTGGTCGCCATCCTAGAACTCTAGTGGCCTCCGCCTCCTGTCAGCATATGACTTCTGTCGGCTCTGAGCTATCCTCATCCACTCCTGGATGACCTGGACCTTCTCTGTCATGGCTCGGACCATCTCTGGTCCCACTAGTGCTGACTCCCCAGGGTCTGTCCAGCACAAAGGAGATCTGCAAGGCCTGCCGTACAACGCCTCGTAGGGTGCCATCCTGATGGTGGAGTGGTAGCTGTTGTTGTACGTGAACTCCACCAAGGGTAGGTGGTCCTCCCAGCTGTGACCAAAGTCGAGGACACATGCGCGGAGCATGTCCTCGAGAGTCTGAATGGTCCTCTCCGTCTGACCATCCGTTTGAGGGTGAAAGGCTGTTCTCAGATGTAGCTGTGTCCCGAACGCCTCCTGCAACCCCTTCCAAAGCCGGGAAGTAAAGCGAGCATCTCGATCAGAGACGATAGATGATGGCACACCGTGAAGCCTCACAATCTCCTGAACGTAGATACATCCCAAGCTCTCCACTGAGCCCTGCTCTCTGATGGGTAAGAAGTGTGCCGACTTGGTGAGTCGGTCAAAAATCACCCAGATGGAGTCGTGACCTCTGGAAGTGCGTGGAAGTCCAGTCACGAAGTCCATAGATATGTCGTCCCACTCCCACTCAGGGACCTCCAAGGGCTGTGCCAAGCCTGCTGGTACCTGATGCCCTGACTTCACCTGCTGGCAGGTGAGGCATCGTGAAACGAACTCTGATACAGCCTTCTTCAAGCCCGGCCACCAGCTGCAAATATTTCTCCTTTTCCAAAAAGTGAAATCAGGTCTCATCCCCTGGATGAACCACGTTCCTTGCCTAATACAGTCATTCCCGTCATGATTAGTTAATTCATGGCATGGATGACGTCGTAAGGCCTCGACGCTGCTACCAAGAGATCCAACCGTTACTCTCGCCTCCAAGGGTTGAGTCACACTATCAGCATTAGTGTGTGGTCACTGGGTTTCCTCCAGTAAGAATCTCGCAAGTGAGGGTCAAGTCAACAGTTTTTAACCGGCACCTCTTACTAAAAACAAACAAAAGACAAGAAGCAAAAGTCACTAAAGCAAGTGTCATTTAATACTTCAACTCAAAGTACAAGGACACAAGGCAACACAAACTACGAAGCCAGAGGCATTATGGGCAAAGGACTCTATGCCTGGAGCTAGTCCCGCTCTAGTCCACCCGCTTCTGGAGTTCCATGATCGTAAGCTTCAGCTACCTGAAGCTGTGCTCTCCCCTGAGGTCGGGGTGGACCTCCTGGTGGTGGTGGTGGTAGAGCCTCAAAGCGTCGTCCACCACCTGCTACTCGGCCAGCTCCTCTGCCTCGTCCGCCTGCTCCCTGCGGACCGCCACGGTTGAACCTCTGCCTCTACCTAGGTGGTTCCTCAATCGTCTGCTGCTCATCTGTATGGAGGGTCAGGCAGTCACGAGCCATGTGGCCCTGCCCGCCGCACGAGTAGCACTGACTGCCTCTCGAAAGACTGGCTCCTCGCTGTGTACCCCGCACTGCTGAGCCAGTGTCCTGAGGTCGTCTGCCCGAAGGTCTGGTCTGCCTGAACCCCTGAGTCATCCGTCGACTGCCTGCTGCAGATGACTCTGCCACGTGCCGCCCTGCGGTGGGTTTCGGTGCTGGTGCAGACTTAGCAAGGAAGCTCTCGATCAAAAGGGCCCGCTCTAGTACTCCTGTTTGAGTCGGTATGCTGAGGGAGATCAGCGATGCCCTGATCTCGTTTCTCAAACCCTGCTCGAAGATCCGGGCCAGGAAGAATGGGTCTCGTACCATGTCGGTCGAGTAGCGCGAGAGATCAGTAAATCTCACCGAGTACTGAGCGACCGTCATGCTGCCCTGCCGCAGCTGAAGAAGCTCCTGGATACGCACTGCACGAAGGGTGGTTGGGACGAACTCCGAGTGGAAGAGGCTCTCAAAGTCCGTCCAAAGAAGAGATGCCTAATCGTGCACCTGGAGCATCAAGCTCCACCATCGTCCTGCTGCTGCGTGTAGTAGGCTCGCAGCGAGGATCACCATGAGGTCTGCTAGTGTCCTCACTAGCCTAAACACACGTACCACTGCCTCCAGCCAGTCCTCGGCTGCCTGGGGATCCGTCTCCCCGCGAAACCTGGGCGGTCGCTGGCGCTGAAACTCATGCAGTGCACTGAGGCGATGTGCATCGTCATCGGCTGGCGCTGGAAGCATTGGAGGCTCGGCGTGTAGTGCTACCGCCGGTGCCACTGCTGACAAAGGGCCCTGCACCGAGGCCTCGTCGCTTGGTGGGCTGTCGTCACACTCGACTCTCGGAACCCTAGATGGCTGCCGTCGTGGGGCCATCCTGAAAAGGAAACAGGTGCGCCACGGTCAAAATAGTATACCTGGTGAGCTGATATAAGTAATCACAAAGAAAACTTTGAAACACACATGCAATCAATGTTTTCGTGCATTAAGTCGGAAATCAGAAGTCAGGGTCCTGGTGTACGGATACGTCGGCCGCCGCACCAACACTGGACTCCCTGGACTGATAACCACACTCAATACGCTAAACATTATTGCTTCACATAGAAAAGATCAGAGTTCGCGGTATAACCAAAATCCTCTGATACCAATTTGTCACGACCCGCCCTCGGGGTCCGTGCCGTGACTACCCCAAGCCCGCCTTCCATAGGCCAGGGGCTGGCGACTAGGACCAGGGCGTAAATCCCAGTAAAAAGTGAAGGCATTGCCTTTGTAAAGTAAACAATCACACAGAGTACAAGCGGAAGAAGTAAACACTGAATACAACAGTAAGTGCGGAAAGTAAAAAGGGGCCGGAAATACAAGCCCAACTGTAAAGTACAACTCGAAAAGGAAAACAACAACTGAAAAGTAAAGCTGGAACGCCGAGCTGTCCACTGGAAATCCCACTTGAAGGGTGGGTACAGATAGCTCCTCTGCTCCTCGGGTCCCGCCGTCCGCTCCGAGTATGTCCCGCCCAGTGGTCCACCTCCGGGTACCGCCTCGTCATCATGTCCACCTCTGGGTACCACCTCGTCGTCATGTCCACCTCTGGGTATTGTCCAGTCCTCGAGCACTCGGCCTCTGTCAGCATTTCCCGTCATCTGCAACCAACACAACGAGGTGCGGGCATAGCCCGTGCAGGGGTGAGTATAACGATACTTAGTAGGGATCCCGAGACCTTCAAGGTCTCACTAAACCAACAAGGATAACCACCAAGAAGATCTCAACAGATAACCTCTACTTAGGTATATGCCCATACATATACCTAAGTTATCAAGTAACACATCTCAATCATGAGGAAACACAAGGATCATGAAATCAACGGAGAACTGGCCCCCCCTCGTGGGGGCCTGCTTGAAGAAAATCGGGGGGGGGGGGGGGGGGGGGGGCGCTGCCCCCCCTTTGTGTAACCGGCCCCCCCTTCACGTGGGGGGGCTTTCATGTGGCAAGCCGGGGGAAATTCATTCCCCCGGAACCTCCCTTCCGGCCGGCCCGACATGGCCGACTGGTCTTTCTTCAACGGGACCGGCAAGGCCGGTCCCCATCCGGCTTCCGACACCGGCGGCCCAGTGAGCCGCCGGTCTTCCCGTCTCGCCGCGGCCCGGAACTGGCCGCGGTGTTCGTCGTCCTGCTCGGTGCGACGGCACCGCGCCCCTCCGCCGCGGCCCCGCTCCGGCCGCGGCGCCTTCGGTTCCCTTCGACGCGGCGCGACGGCGTCGCGTTCATGATAATCCTTCCACGGCGCGACGCAACGACGTCGCGTAAATAAGTCGGGCGATTCCCGCGTGGTGCGACGGCACCACACCTTCTCGTTCATCCACAAGATTATATAAATAACCAAGAACAAAGGAGGGGGAATTCGGCCGTGTTTGTGCGGTCCGACCCCCCTCTCGTTAGATGATAACTCTTAAATATTTAATCACATGATTATCATTATAAATCCAAGAACGAGAGTAAAGGAATAAACCACAACAAACCCCTACCTTGGGTTCAAGATCGAAGATCGTCAACGACCCGCGAAAGACAACGTCGCGGAGGTCGGGCGTCGCGGTAATCGTTCGTCAAATCCGATGATGAAGAGGTACATCCGAAGAGGTACGTCGTTGGCGAATCTTCGTATGCCGACGAAGGAAGTCCGAGGAGGAAGCGGCATTCCCTTTCGTTGACACGGAAGGTGTCGTCGATCTTTGGATACAATCGGCTACGAAGAAGAGAGGAGCGGCGTTCTTCGTCGGAGCTCGAAGGTTCTTCGCGTTCTTCGTCAAGCTTGAAGAAGAAGAAGAAGAAGGAGAAGGAGAAGGCTTCAAAACTCTCAAGAGGCTAGATAATTCTAACCAAATAAAATAAGCTAAGAGCTTATTTTATTTACTCAACCAACCTTTTTGAATTTCAAAGGTTTGAAAATGTTTAAAGAACTCAACCCAATTAATAAGCTAAGTTGTCAATTTCATTTAAAAGGGGAGTTAAGGGAGTTTTGAGAGGAGATGGAAAGTTGGGTTTCGTGTGGGCCCCACCACACTTAATCCTCCCAAGGGAGGTTAAGTGGATGTGGGTCCCACCTTTAACTTCCTTTGAGAGGAGTTAACTAACAAGTAAGAAAAATAAAAAGTGTTCCACATTTTTATTTAACTTTTTACAATTCTCCCAAAAACTAACTTTCGTCCCGCAATAAACGCAACTTTGGAAAAGGTCTCCTTAAGTGAATATCGGCGCTGCGAGTTCATCGGTGTCCTCGTATTTTAATTCCGAGCACCGGATAAAAAGTTAGAATTTCCCGCTCGTTCTTTCACTGAACGTACCCGAGCCAAACTTCGGAAATTGATTCCGGGCACACCGGACCTCGGAATCAGGTGCCGTCAGAAACCGCGCTCCTGTAAAATTCCAAAGAAAATTAAGAAAAAATTTCTCTTGAATTTTACGGGTCTTTACAATAGACCCTTAAAAGATAAAGAAAATTGATGAATGACCCAAGACAACATATGTAATTGATATCCATAGATTTATTTGATTAGCTAGTTAATAATGATGATTTTTGATGAACTTATCATAGTTTTGAAACCTACTCAAAAAACTGAATCAATAGGGAGTAAAGTTTTTATGGACTAGTGAATGAGAAGACTGCTTTATAGAGTTGAAGAAGAGGATTATAACTTCACCAGTTCTCACACTAACAACAAGTGGGAAAATATTTGTAGTATAAAGTGATTCTTAACAGAAGGGATTAGGCTACATGCTGATGAAAAATGATAAAGTGATATCCTATACCTCATTGAAGTTGAAATTACATGTGTAAAACTATCCTACACATGATTTTGAGTTAGTAGCTGTGATATTTGCAATGAAAATCTTTTGTAATTATCTCTATGGGGATAAGTGTGAGATATATACTAATCCTAAGAGTCTAAAATATATATTCACATAGAATAAGCTTAATATGCACCAGTGAAGATAGTTAGATCTCATCAAGGATTATGACTGGTCAATCCACTAACATATTGGTAAGGCAAATAAGGTGGCAGATGCTCTAAGTAGAAAAGATAATGTATCTTTATAGATGATGAGAATTGATAAAGATAAAATCTTATTAGATTTGAAAAATATGGAAATGGGAATCATTAAGGAAGAAAAATAATCAATCCTTTCTCAAATGATTCATCAACTATCCCTTATTCAGAAAATAAAGAAGCTGAAAGAAAGGATGTGGTAATTCAGAAAAGGGTAAAAGCTATCGGAAATGGGGAATCCACTGAGCTGAAGATTTATGATCAAGGAGTTGTAAGATTCAGTTCACGATTATGTGTAACATATTTTCCAGAGATTAAGAATGAGGTTTTAAATGACACCCATAGATAAACATTCTCTTTTCTCCCTGATAGCAAAAAGATGTATCGTGATCTTTAGAAGAACTATTGGCGAGACAATATGAAAATGGATACCACTGAATATACATCAAAGTGCATAGTATGTCAAAAAGTGAATTCTAAAATACAAAAGTCATAAGGAATGATGAAACCACTACCCATACCAATATGAAAGTTGGTGAACATTAACATGGGATTTGTCGCTGGACTTCCAAAGACATCCAGAGGACAAAATACTATATGGGTTGTTATAGACCATCTTACAAAAACATATCAATTTATCATAATTAGATTATAACTATCACTAGATCAACTTTCATGAATATACATCAAATAAGTAGTAAGGATACAAAATTTACAACTATCGATTATATCCAATCGAGTTATGAGATTTAGCTCCAAGTTTTGGAAAAGTCTCCAACATGATCTAAGCACAGAGATGAACTTAATTATGGCATATTATCATCAAATTGATGCTAAATCTAAGCACAATATTCTGAAATTAGAAGACATGTTGAGATAATGTTCTATGTACTTGAAAGGAGGATGGTACCAACATCTTCCACTGATGAAATTATCCTATAATAATAGTTTCCACTACAACATCCAAATGGATTCATATGAAGCCATTTATTATAAAATATTAAGAACACTAGAATGAAAGTATGAGGTTAGTGAAAATAAGATGCTAGGACCTAAAATAGTCAAAGAAATGGAAGATAAGGTTAAAAAGAATCAGAAGAACATCAAGAAACCTAATGTAAATACAATAACGATGCAGGAAATCATCGATAAGACATTGAGTTTAAGTTTGGAGACATGGTATTAAAACACATATCTCCATTGAACAAGATCATGGTATTTGGGGAGAAAGGAAAGATATGTACCAAGTACACCATCTTCTTTGAGATCTTTTTATCGTGTTGGAACTGTGGTCTACCGACTAGCACTTGCACCAACCGTCTCAAGTACATGATGTATTACTTTATCCCTCTTGAGGAATTACATACCCGATTCATCACATGTTCTAAATTCATAGGTGGTATAGTTGTAAAATGAACTCTCTTATAAGGAACATCCAATGGAGATCTTGGACCATATAGTTAATGTTCTATGCAACAAGACAACTGACCTGGTTAATGTAATATGGTGGAACCCTAAGTATTAATAGGAAGCATGAAAACCCAAGGACGAAATGAAGTAGAATCACCCTCACTTATTTTCAAGATAGTATGTAAAACTAAATTTTGAGGGAGAAATATCACAAGGGAAGAAGAATGTAACAAACTAAAATTCTATAAATGGAAATCCCATTCTTATAATTATATAATATATTATAATCACAAAAAATCACATTAAAAACACAACAAAAACATTATAAATGAATAATTAATGAAATAGGAGGTATTTCTAGAAGCTAATGAATCTATACTGATGAAATAGTAACTTGAACTTAGGAATAGTAATATGAACCTTATGAATAGTAAAGTAAACAAATGAATAGTAAATTCACCTATGAAATTATAAATAAAATTCAAGAATCTTATAAATAGTAATTGGATATAATTATATCATAGTATAACTAAATAAATTTTTTATAAATTATTAATTAAGTGTTGATATTTTCATAAAACATAAGTATTTATTTATTTTATAATTAATATAATGTTTTAAAATAAAAATTATTCCCATAAAATGTACTCATAAATTAATATTTTTATATATTATGATTATAAGATAATTTTATGAGACCTTAATTATTTTTTCAAAGTGTTACAAAATCAGTTAAAATTTAAATATTGGTATTTTCCATGTAAATGATGTGTTTAATTAAAAATATAATTTCTCATATTTTAAAAATTATTTTCATAAAATGGATTTTATATTTGAATTCTAGAAATACAAAAATGTTCAGGGTGATTTTTTTGGGATTTTTTTAAAAACTTGAATTTTTGGTGAATAGTAAAATACAATAATTTAAGGTAGAAACTAAATACTTGAATTATTGAGTCATAAATGATTTATAGATGATGTAAGACAAAAATATCAAAATATAATTAATTATTTTATTATTTTTTATGATAAATCTTAAACTATTCATAGTATTGAAAAAAATAATAAACTAAAAATTAAAGTAATGTGAAAACACCCCTCTCCTCCACTATAAGTACCACCTCTCACCACCTCTTATCCTCACACCCCTAAATCTGTTATACTTGTCCAAATTCTAAGAAATAATCTTACCAAAACCCTTACCACTTCTTCGAGCTCTTATTCTCATCAAAATATTAAAACCTTTTTCATTAAGGAGGTTCTTAAGGAGGAGAAATTCAAGAGTTAAATTTCTCTTTCCTTTTATTTTATTTTCTTTTAAAGTTCTGTATTTTTTATTCTCTTCTAACATCCCCAAATACAAATGGAATGATAAATAAAATAACTTGAATATAATTTTATTTTATTATGTTTATGTAATAATACATCATCAATTCCTTCCCCTCTCTTTTTGTTCAAAAAATATGAAAACATCGTCCGTGATGTGTTAATTTATCACATTCAAGGATGAAGGGTTTTTAATTTCTATTATTATCTTTTAGTATGGTCATGAAACCTTTTTTATGGTTGAAAAATATTATAATATATGTATTATATCGTATTTAATGATCTAGAATGTTTATATATAAATTATATTAAATAATAGATCAAAACAACTTCATTATGATCGAAAAACCGGTAAAATTAATCTAAACAATTATCATTAACATGACATCTAATTATTTATCCTCATATCTAGAAAAAATAATATATAAGACTAATAAGACTTATTTTTATTCATTAATAACAGATAATTTAAATTTTGGAGAATTATACCCATTCTACATGAACTTCTATACTTATATACAATCTAACTGATCTTGAAAACTAAGAAAACATACACTCCCAAAAAATAAAATTAAACTCTATAACTCCTCAAAAAGACCATAAATGATATTAATAAAACTATAATGAATAAAATTTATGTATTAATGGTTTTATATTTGTAAATTAATTATTTTAATTAGATTCTTTATGATATTAAGACCAAGTGAATAACTTTTTTAGACATAATGTAAGGGATTATACCCGAACCTCTGTTTTTTTACATAGGGTTACTATTAATTTCTCATTAAACAAATATAAAGCTTATTTATTTTCTTTTAATTCTTCTATATTCTATTAATATGTTCCAAAATATTGTATCCACGTCATATCACCCTTATTTTATGGGGAAATTCATGTTTTAAAAATATTCCCTTCTTAAATTTTATAGATAACAAACTCAATTAAAGGAAAATTCCTAATTTCATACCCATTTTCAAGTTAAAATAATAAAATATTTTAGTATTCTATTATATTTCTAAAATTAATCATTTTACCTGAAAAACTATCTTTATTCAGTTTTGATTTTATACAAACAATTATTCCATTTCCATTTAAAATAATTCTCAACGTTTTCCCTTAAACCGTACTAAAATGTTTTATATCTAAAATTTCTTAAACACTCTTTTCACTTCAGTTTAAAATCACTAATAATGTTTTTTTCATATATTCTCTCTTTAATTTACTTATAATATTTAAATCCATTATTTAATGGAAACCATTATGATATTCCCTATTTATATTCCTTTCGACATGATTATGATACACAATTCTTCCCATGGGTAACTGCTATGTTTATGTTGTATTGATTATGCATGATTATGAATGTAGAAGACATATTAATTAACATGTTATGATTAGTACACCTATATAGTTCTCTAATGAATTTGGTATTGTTTAGTCTCATGAGGTGTCACGTGCAATGGTCTTGTTGGTTAGCCTTGACTTGTGCTCCATGATCAACAGTCTGGGTGGTTATCCCCGACTCATTCTCCATGTAAAATGGGCCTTGACTCATGCTTAAGTCATGTTGTATGCTTTTTTCCAAATTTCTATGATACCATGTTAATATAATTAGACATTATACATTTTACACATCCTTATGTTTATTCACGTTCGATGTTTTTTATGTCATCATGTTATGCTTTCTATCCCATGTGTTGTGATTTATTCATATTTATATTCACTTACTAGGTTTGTTTATCTCATCTCTTTGTTCATGTATTATCCAGGGTATCCTATGAATATGTAAGGGATCAAAGGAAGTTAGTATCTCCTTATTAATATTAAATAAAAGAAGTTTTATTTTGGTTTCATGATATTTAATTTTATACCTAAACTACCAAGACACTAGAATTTACAACCCTTGGTTTGTAATTAATGGTCAAGTATGATTAAAATCATGTAATGATATGTGTAAAAGTCTAGGGTCTCTATAATCTCCCTCTCAAGGGTAATAATTCCATCTTTTAAAGAATTTATAATCAACATGAGATAAAAATGGGGCCACCTCATCAAGCCCCACCCAACTTCTATAGATGGGTGGTGGATTAAATAGTAGTACCTCAGGAATTGATCAAAGAAATTGAGTCCCTTTATAATATAATGGAAGCCATGGAGGGGAGATGCACACTTGTGGAGCCTAAGAAGAATCAATATCCTGAATGGGTGGATGGAACTTTTCCACAAACCAATTTTGGTAATCCTACCTTCTCCACCTTTGATGGCATGGGAGACCTGACACAATATCTCACACACTTCGTGTCCCAATGTGGTCTAATGATGGTTCTTCAATATCAATAGAAGGTGACCAAGATGAGGTTTTTTTATAGAAACTGGTAGGGATAGCCTTATTTTTGTACAACAACCTTCCAGAAGGATCCATTGTAGGATGAGAACACATTTTTTGTCAATTCATTTTCCAGTTCAAATCCACACTGAATAAGATGCAAATTTTCAACCTGAATAAATTTAAGAAATGAAAAAATGATAGGTTTTCTAACTTCATAGCTGGATGGAATGGTTTGACCTATTCAATCAGTATCCCTCTTTCATAAGAGTATTTTTTAGAACACTATACTAAAAATATATGAGTTGATTTTTAGATTCCTGTGATCCTATTGTAATATATGGGAAGATTTCATGAGTTTGAAAAAATATTACAATATATAGAAGATTCCTATCATTAGATCCGATATAAATTTCAACTCATTCCCTCAACATATGGGAAAAATTATTTTAAAATAATAAACTATAGTTGTTACCATCAAACCAAAAATATTTCCCATTAAAGCAGCTTGGATGGTCCTTCATCACCCCACACCTCCTATCAGGTCAAGGAAACAAAAAATGCACCCTCATATGGATGAAAAATGAGATCAAGGTTACATGAGATTTTAGGAATGGAGAAATAAAATATACTAATTTCAAAATAAGAAAGTCCCTGATTTTTTTCATTACAACTATGGACAACCACCTACTCATTCAATTATAGCCTAAGAATCCCATTGAGTTAAACCTCACTGATCATCCTGACTACTACCCTTTCCCTAGAATGCAGGGTCAAAAAAACATGGATTGATTCATCTTCAATGATGTACTCTAAATGATGGTTGATTCCAGAAAGGTAATGTTGGATAACATCTTAGAACTGGAGACCTGCATAACCATAACCCAATCAAAAGAAGACGATGATTGGAAAAATTTATGACCAGTTGTGGTTATAAGTTCAACAACTGAACAAATTGATAGATATTTTACCTAGACCATTAAACCCTAAGATAAAAACTCCAAAAACCCATAACTATTCCATTATCTAGGGAGAAGACATCAAATACTCTTCTCAAAGGTGAACATGACCATCATACATAGGAAGGGACAAAAGAGGAAGAGTCATATTCTCCTCTGATGCAAGCTCTGAATCTTGGAGATGTTTTCCTAGAAAAATCCAAAGTAAGAGAAACACCCCACCAAATGGAACCCACATAATATTAATAGATCATATTTTTTTTAACATGATACTCTTGGAATAAACCCTTTTTTTGAGGAATATGCATCAGATTATGAGTTCCCCACACCTAACTATAGAATAAGAGGCTGAATGCGCAAGAACTGAGGATATAAGGGATAACATAGGTGTGACTTGAGAAAATATTTTTGTCACATCACCATAGAATTCATATTTGAAGCTGATACCCATGGTCAAGTACTCTAGTAACCCCAACAGAGACATGAACATTTCCTAGAACCCTTCAATAGTTGTCTGTACCTTGTCATATTACACGAACACTTAGAGGAGGTGCATTTATTTGATTATCCTAGAAAATGGGGGAGGCTGGCATGACCTCCACCACTAGTATAATATTCTCCCTTTACCTCTATACAAGAACTAGGAACATCTACATCAAATGAATTATCTCTTGATCCATATAATAAATAGAAATCCCACATCAGGAAGCATAATCCTCTGGAAAAAATTATGAAATTATTAAACAAATAAAGATTTTACCATACATGTTGAAAATCCAAGATGCGCTCAAAATTTCAAAAAAACACAATGAGGCACTCATTGAATACCTCCATGGCCCATTGATGTTTGAGACAAAAGTTTCTATAGTAGAAGTCTATCAAGTGGAGACTATACCAAAATAATGCCAAGTTTCCATCTTGTTCATAGACTAGGATTAGGGAGAGGTGATATAGTGACACATAAGACACATTTATGTGTTTGGTAGACTCAATAATGTCCAAATACAAAGGTCCCTGATTGAAAATAGTTTTGGGATTAACCTCATCCTAATTTGGAGTTTTTGAAGTTTGGGATATAGTAAATGAGACTTGTATCCCACAATGATAATCATTCAATGGTAAAATAAGCATGAATAAAGACTTATAGGGAAGAAATGATCAGAGTTCTGTTTTTGGATCTCACATAAAAATCTAAGTTTATCATTATCTTGAAAGACAACACATATAATTTTACGCTCAGAAGGCCTTAGATCCAAAACCACATGATGGTACCCTCAATATTGCATTCATTCTTGAAATACCCCATTGATAGAATGGTAAACATACTACATGTTGAAAGTGACACCTTGAAGACTTGTGAAGCCACATATATTGAGTTAGGTTTCTAAAAGAGGGAAGGTAAAAAATCAATGGTTGATGATGATATATAGGTTTTAGCCCCCAATGAATTGGAGACTGCCCTTGGGAATACCTAGATTATTCTCAACAATTACCACGTGATCCCTATAAATATAGTTGGGATAATAGACCTAATCCCATATTTCTAAGACTCTTATCTCCCTAGTGAAATTGTAAAAGAAAATTAGCTCTAGAATCTCTCTAAAACGACTTTGGTAGAAGGGGGTGATAATGTCTTTTATTATGCCCTCTACCACCTTTATTGTGATAGAGATTCCCACATATTTATGAATTCATCTAAAAATTCCTCCACAAAATCAAAGGTGGAATAAGAGGAGGATTACCCTAGGAACACCCCTCTTATATTCGAGGAAGGAATCTCCAACACTATTGATGATCTCAGATAGGTAAATATGGGAACAAAATAAGACACATGACCTACAGTAATCAGTTTCTCCATGCCTCTTGAGGAGAAAGAGATGTACATTTAATTTCTTAGGAAATACTGATATGTGTTTGATTGGAACTAAAAATAAATCATAGTAATGAATTCAGATTTACTATCTACATCTCCCCTAACCAATGACTATAAAGGTTTCAAGAAGGTAACTAGGAGGATAAAACCCTACCATGTGACTAATGTAGTGGTAAAAGTTGTAAAATAGATCAAATGGAACATTTTCTAAGAAGTATAATACCCAAGATGGATCACCAACATCATCCACGTAAAGAAAAATAATTTAAAAATTACGATCTTCATCAATTTTAGGGACCTTAATTAACACTTCACAAAGTAAAATTTCTCATTTCCAATCACAAAACTCTGGATCAATGAAACTGCTAGATTCTAGGCCCTCTCCTTCATCGATGGGTATTCAAGGTACAATAAATTAAAGATAGACCCTAAATATGAGTAATACACAACCTTCCAAGAAATCTAGGTAATATTTTGTTATCATATCATTCCATTTAGATTAAAGAACATTGGTTCTTCATATCAATGCACCATGTATCATATATTTAATCCTTTATTTAGAAAGATGACTGAATTTTATGTCGATGAACTTATATTAAAACACTGATAGTGATATGATCACTTCACAGATATTCAAATAGTATCTCGCAACCCACAGTAGCACAATATAAAGATGAATCTGCTAAAATTCACTTTCAATGTAATATTAGGGAAGTTCATTGGATTTGTGGTACATTGTGGCATTAAGGTTGACTTAGAAAATACTAGTGGTATTTTATAAAATTCACCCCATGAATCTATTAGAAATGATGGGGATATAGGAAAAAATCACTAAAATTCAATGTTTCATAGCCAATTTGGCCAAAAAATCTCTCCCCTTCACCAATATAATGATGAAGGGAATAACCAATCAATGGGATGATGACTTCTAATAAGCCTTGAAGAGTCTAAAATAGTATCTTCTTCACCCACCAATCCTGATGTCATTGGTGGAAGGAAATACACAAATATTTAGTATGGACACATGGAATGCTCACTTGGTGCACTCCTCATACTGAAAAATAATATGGGGAGAGAGAATAATATTTTATACCTCATTCGTATCATTATATGTACCGGTACATGATATTATGATGTTAAGAAAAACCACCTTGGACTATTTTTTTAGTGAAAAAGATTATTGATTACTTGCATCACCAAGAAGTACACTTAGTCACTCATATTGATCATCTCAAGTACATCCTTGGTCATGGCATGCTGACTAGGAATTTTTCCTAATGGGTGATCATTCTAAAACAGTATGAAATTCAGTTAGTTTAACAGAAGTTGCTGAAATGGCAGGACTTGGATGATTTCCTTACAACACTCCCTGATATGGAAAACAAACAAGTGGACATTGGACATCCAAATGATGTGGGTTTCTACACCCATGAAACTCTCAGAACATGGGAGATGTATTTTTATGGATCCTACCAAATTCCTATTAGCAAGAGACTTGAAAACCTATAACTCAATTGGGTTGGATTTGGGATTCTGTTTTTTTCTTAAGAAAAAGAAAACGTTCCCTACTATTTCCCACTATATGAAGGATGTACGAATAATGATTCTGAATTAAAATCCCACATCATTGGCAGGAAATTATTCTTATAGCTGTAGATAACATACCTAGACATAAAAGGGTATTTATATTTAGTGATAAAGTAGATCAATGGTGAATATTCCCTAAAAATAGATAATTAGACCCTCTCAATGGCTACATCAGGGGAATAATTAAAGAGGTATTTTGAGATAAAATTTCATCATGTTCCCTGATCAAAGAGTGTTCTTGTGGAAACATAAGATAATTCAACAATAATAATGGTTGACCTTGATCAGGAGGTAGTGATCTTCTATATCAAGAACTAAAAGATGGTCTCATCAATCACCATCTACAATATGGGATAAATTAACCCGGACAATACCATATGAGAGAGTGATGAACTGATATCCACCCCTAGATAGATGGATTCCATAATATGTTATCCCTAAAATGATATCTTCTTGATAGACTAAGACAGAGGGAACATATTTGATGGTGAGCGGAGAACTTTACCTTTTAGGATAGTTTGAATGAGAAAAAATATCTCTATAAGAAAGTCTTCGATGGAATCCAACTCATCAGCATATAAGAATGAGATATTTTCACTATCATCAAAGAAGTCCATGGTGGTTCTTATGGCACTAACCAATTAGGGACCGTGCTATATCAGCAAATTAGAAGTCTATGACACTAATAGAACACCATGATACTAGACAATGTGGAATTCACCAAGAAATGATATTCATGCCATGTTCATGTAAATTTCATCTATAAACCGCCATAATTTCTATATAAAACCAAATATTCTTGGAAATTTTCAATATAGGGAATAGATGTTGTGGGTCCATATCCCCCAACCACAACTCAGTAGTTTAAGTACATCCATATTGCAATAAATGTTTCCCTAAATTGGCATAGGAAATACCCCTCATTGATGTCAGTATGATAAACACCATCAACTTCATAAAGTACCACATCACCACCAGGGTAAAAGACCCACACACGATACTTACGAACAATGACACCAACTTATGTTCTACAGAGTTGAAGAAATTATACTAAGAATAAAACATTGTGACCAATCACTCATCCCACTACAATATAGTGTAAAATGGATAGATATAGGGTTTCAATAATAGTATGTCAAATATAATATAGAAGAGAGTGAATAAATACATAAATTCTTAGTCAAACAATCTCCTCCATGATTTATAGGTCTACCATACCACCATGCATTTCTTCTATATAAGAAACACCATATTAATTGGTGAAATAGACTAGGGAAGTGATTACCATATAACTATATCTTCCTTTACACTGAATAACCATTTGTGAAAAAATATTAGATAATGAGAAATAAAGAAAGTGGATGGGTGAATTGGAGAAGACTGATGAGAACAGGTTTCGTACACTACACAACCTTGAAGTCCATCAGATTTAGATCACACAAGACTTCAATAAAAATATTTGACTCTATTTGTTCCTTTAAGGAGAACTGGTGTTGTCTCTTAGAACCCCAATGATATGAGGAAAGAAACCTCCTAAGTTGGAACCCAAATGGGAAGGTCCGTATATCATACATAAGGTCTATCACAACAAATCTTACATACCAGACATAATATATGGGGTTCATTTCACACCCTCATGAATGTGAGGTTTCTCAAAAAAAAAATTCGCATAGATACCATCAGGTTTTATTCGTCTAGGAAGCAAGACTTTAAACTGCACAACCTCTCTTGTCTTGACCACATGATGTTAAACTTTACATAACACATATTGGGAAAAATACGTTAAAATGTACATCATATCTCATCATGAAATCATGTAATAAAAACTATATAGAATATTTCCTTACCGCATGGTGCTAAATTGCATAGGAATCATAATCACACTTATGATTCACTATGCACGAGCAAGATCTATGTGAAGGAAAGATGAAATTACCCTATTCCTATGTGAGAGTCAGATCCACCTAGGTAATAATTTCATCCATGAACTATTTGTGGATTGGTTCCTAACATCACATGATACATAGTTATTCTCAAATAACCATTCTTGTACCCAGATGAAATATCACTTTCCTTCTATGTTTGGTGACCCACATACTTATCATAAGACGTTAAATTTCATGGATGATATTCTTTCTTCACAACATTAGACTGGATAGGTTTCCAGAACTATTTATTGATTTATTCTCACTCTAATGAGTCCTATAGGGACAATTTTATCTTATGTCTTGACCCAGCCTCCATATGATATAAAATTCCAACATCCTTTCTCATATTTCCTTTATTTCAAAAAGAAAATTTTCCATTCCATGTTTCTCAAACTGAACATAGATCATGTGAGTTTAGGAATTTTTTAAGGGATCTCCCCATGTGGATGAGGAATATTAGTTTACTATAGGTTTATCATGGAACAATATGCAAGACCATAAAAGGAACACAAAAATCCCTCGTCACATGATATTAAACGCCATGGTTGATATTGTTTACATGAAAAAAAACTACACATTACCGTGTCCTCACCAAGAGGACCATTACTTATGGTGTTGGTCTCCCACCACACCTACATTCAATAACTATGTGTGGTTTGATTCCTGAAATCACATGATATATAGTGACACACATTTCTCAAATCCCAAGCCTAGCTATAATAAATGATTGAAAAAATTCCCCCCTCTACGTATGGGTCAGACCTATGTGTAGTGTTTCTAATTCAAGAACTACAAGTGGGTTGATTCTTGTTCTGATATGATACATAGTGATGCCCTGATCATTGAGTCCTTGGTCAATTCACGATAAAACTAAATATACCCCTCATCTATATATATGTATTAAATATGTGTATGGAAATTATATATGAGAAGTACATATGGTGTGATTCATAACATCATAGGGTACATAAGGAAACCCATATTCCCTATCATGGTTTTAATAGTAGTATACAAAAGATATGAAAATACCTAACTTTATAAAGGACACAACTATGCAGTGAATGTATTTACCATATGAAAATAATCTACAATGAAAATTTACTACCCATATTACATTAAATTGCACAATAAATGCATCCATACTACAAGATGTTAAAAGGTGCAGACTATCACCCATCATTATCCCTTATCAAGGGGACACAAAAACCTAACTCTAGTCTACCAGAAGACAGAGTGCCTCTATCATATTTCAGTCCCCTTAACCCATATATCAAACTTTTTTCCTTCAGTTCATTATGTTACTATAAACCTTTCCTGACCCAAGGAAAGGAAAATAAATCTATCTATTTTACCATGCTATTGAGTCATAAGGGCTAGTACTTACCATCCATAAATATCTTGGCCCTATAAAAATAAATTTCCTACCCTTGTGAGCCTGACATCACCGTGGAAGGACTCGACACCTTAGGGTGTTCTGGGACATCCTCGACATGATTTTCACAAATCACTACTCATGACCTAAGAACTTTTAGCCATTATTTAAATTTTTTTATCTTTCACTCAGAAATACGTTGGAAAAAATTTGATTTTGGGTGTCCTAATTAGGTTCCATTGTAACATTCTCCTTATATTAGGTCCAAATACATCATGAAATTAATTTTTTTTTACTTTGGTCAAATAGACATGACCTTAATCTCTAGCCTTTGATTGTCCAAATCATAAGACCGTAAAATACAATAGAAAGTGACACAGAACATGTCAGGTTGAAAACCTACAAAGGGAGGCCTAAGAAATATTAAAGTATTCACTCAATAAACTTTACTTATCATGATTTTAGGAAATAATTTAGGTCATAAATAAATGAGGAATAATTCTCATAGGGTTTACTTTTAAGCCCTAGTAAAATATGAGTCATGATCGCTGGAACCCCTGGTCTAGGAAAAAGATATATTAATGGGTTTTCACATCTTCGCAACGTGATTACATGTTCACTAGGTGGAAATAAATTTTTAAGGATGCTCGAGATATTATTTAATGTTACATTATCCATAAATACAACTTCTTTATTTGAGCATCTCAGGACTTAATAAATATGAAATGTTCCTTAGAAAAAGATACCCAACTTCAAGGTAACATTTTTTTTACTATGAATGTGTTCTTATGGCTCCAACATATGTGCCTATGGTTGAAAACCAAATGAATCACTCTAAAAATATGGATTTCTACTCCTTGTGATCCCCGACGTCACTATGGAAGAACTGAACACCTTTGTGAGTTCGGGGCCAATCCAAACATGATTTTCCGACACCATCCTCATGAACCAAGTACTTTGGTCCATAATTTAAAACCCCTATAACTATAAAATTAAATAGAATTAAATATCCTCAAAGTCATGTCACTGTTTTTTGTAACATTTCTTAAAGCATAAATTCAACACTCCATTTCCAAAGTTTTTGATGGCCCACACCTTGGGATTCAAAACCATAGGGAATGGGGCTTGAGCTCCACATAGGAGATAAAATACCCTAAGATGACCGAACCCTTCCTGGATAGTCCTTAATTACATACCTAACCTCATAATATAGATTTTGAGTCTTCTTAAATCTCTCATGGACCTTGTAAAAGTGGGGAGATAATCTTTCCTGGAACATGATATCGATGCATAAGGGATTTTTCCGACTAACTATATCCTCCATAAAGGAAAGGAACCCTTATCCTTATTATCCTTAGTAACACAATGGTGGAAGCCAACACCTCAGCGTGTTATGGGTCATCCCCGACATGTCTACCCCATTCCATATTCATTGAATCAGATTTATGGGTTATGACTTACACCACCCACATTCTAACTATCTAGGCCAACCTTACATCCCTATTATTTCTCCCATATCCAATTATATACACATAAATCTTTCATGACCCATGAAAAAGAGTGGAGACACTGATGTTTTACAATACTATCGATGCATAAGGGCTTTGACTACCAACCATAGGCATCTATTCCTTATAGGGAAAGAGATCTGATCCTCATGAGACTTGATAAAAACATTACAATACTTAGTATACAAGGGTGTTTTGGGTCATTCTTGTAATGTATACCCTATATTCTATAATTAGCAGTCAATTTATGGAAGTAAGACTGGGTATCTCAAGGTTTAAGCAGAAATACCCTAAAATAAAATGATATAAGGTATGAGATAAAAGAACCTAGACTACAATTATAGAAGCTATGAGCTAAAGGATCCTAAAATAAAATGATAGAATGTCTGAGCTAAAAGACCCCAAACTAATATTATAGAAATCTGAGGTAAAAAAACTAAACTAATATGATATAAGATTCAAGATAAAATACCCTAAAATATATAGATATAAGGTCAGAACTAAATGTCCACAAACCAAGTTGATGAAAGGTCCATGCTAAAACACTCTAAACTACATTAAAAAAAATCATAGTTTATAGGATTGTAAAAATGTATAAAAAAATACCGTGATGAAAGCTTTATAATAGAATTATAGGTAAATCATGAGTCCATGGTCAGTAAGCCTTCTCCTATATGAAGCTTAAGAAAGAATTTGGGAAATATAAAGAAATTACCAAGATTTTGAGGCCCCTATATGGATTTATAAAAAACCAATCATTTCTTACCAGGTTTATTGTATTCATTAAAAGATAGAGAACTCCTCCTCAAGAAGATATACACTACCCAGATTATCCTTTTGTGAATCAGGTAATTCCATGATAACTAGAGAACATACATCAATAGAGAATCTCAGGTTGATGGGAAGTTATGAGGATTTCTCATTGAGAATCTCTTATAATATTCAAATCCAAACATTTAGTTTTACTTGATATTAGGAAACAGATGGACATCGTTGGTGATTTATGTGATATCAGATAAGATAAATATCATGAAAATCATGAATGAATAAAAACTAGAAAAAAATATATAAATTTTGGGAGATACTTTCATTGATAGAACAAATAAGGAGGGATATACACATTTTGAATCCTCTAGAAAGATTAAATAAAAAAAATACATAACAATAATAAAACTATAATAATATTATATCGGTTAAAATGAACTAGTTAGGAAAATTCTAGTGAGAAGTGTAAATTAAATGATGAAGTTATTCTTGCCTTGTTTCTTTTGCATCCAACCATGGATGAAGGGAATCAATAATAGTTAATAGATCTTGAACTATTTTCTGAGTGGTTTCTAGTGAGGATGATTATTCAAAAATTTCAAAATTTGGGTTAGCTATGATCTCCTCATATATCCATATCTTCATAGTAAAGAAATCCATTTTGGCATGATTCTCATATATAAACCAATGGATCTGTTCCAATGCCGCCAAATCATTCTTCCCAAATTTGGTCAAGGAAGTCCCATCATCAAGGCCATGCAAGTCCCTCTAACTAGTAGGAAATTATTTCTATGTTAGAATGATTTGTAATATTATTTAATATAATGGTTGGCAGTCAAAGATTCCCACACCTAAATCGTGAAATAGATGATAAATACATTACAATTGGACCTGAAACAATCCCAAAAGAGTCTTAGTAATGAGGGTATGAATTTGATACTAGATCAACCTATGCCATTTCTGAGCTTCTATGGATTCTGAAGTGGGTGTGTCAAAAGGGGGAATAACTAGTTGAGATGAAGAGAAATAAGGATTAAAATCCTCATATATTCTTCCCTCAATAGGATAATCATTATTTTTTATAACAAAGGGATTTCCTCCTCAATATATTCTACCCTGATAATGGGATGGTTCTCATTAAGAGGAGAGAGCTTCCCCGAAGACTCACCTGAGTCTTGAATCAACTCCTTTGTTACTAAAATAGAGGGTTCAATGATGAAAATGTGTTTTACACATGAATTACCATTCTATTTAACAAACAACCCGAATAATATTATACCCAATCCCATTTTTAATCATAAGATATGAAGATGGGGGTGTCAACAAGGAATAGAATAATCTCTTAATTGGTTTCCTCACATGTTAGTGTTATCCAAAACTGAAGGATGATCCAAGGATGTCACTCTTCACACATAACATCTAAAGGGATAGGGGAAACCCTTTGAATAAAACTTAAGTAGTGAGAAAACTTGTATGGGTTATACAAATCTAAAATTACCAACTCATCCATCTTGACCATAAGAATCTCATTCTGAAGAGAGATCTGGTATGACCTTTAATAAAGTGTTCCACCACTATCATCAATAATTGTCTTGGTTAACGCATGATAAGGAGTGGAATAAAAGTGACAAGATCGGATCAGTATATCAAAAACCTCATCAAGTCCTAACTGCATGGCCTCAACCATGAAATGTACAACAACCTAGGGAGAAATACGGTGTTAGGGTCCCCGGTGGGGTTGTGGTATCTATAGAAGTGGAAACAATCCACTATCCAACCAAATAAAAATTGGAAAGGACCACTGGTTTTATAAGGGATAATACTTTGCTGAATATGGACCAGTAGCTAGTAAAGTCATGAAAGGGGTAGTACCATCAGATTGAGAGGTTTCCCCATACTACCCATTTTTCTATCACCAGTTCTGACCCATATTCATGAACGTGTGTCCCCAACCAATAAAAATCTCACATTTAGGAACATTGACATGAATAATTCTAGACTAAGGCTCATAGATATATCTTGACTCACCCAGTAGCCTCATACAATAAGATTTTGGGTTTCCATGATGGCCCAATATGAACCGGTACTATTACAAACCTTCTAGTAAGGGCATCAGTGAGGGAATATAGTAGTAAGCTAAGCTCCATTACATAAAGGAAAATTTTGAAACAATATTTAAAATATATGAGAGAATGCATAGTTCAACTCTTACATAACATCTACTTTACAATTTTGAGCATGTCCCTCACCAATAATAGAGTTTGTGTGTGGTCATCCCAGACATCCATAGTAGGAAGGAATTCATCATACATTTCCCCAAGAGGAGATATATCACCTAGTTGATAGATATTTTAGAGTATGATTACTACTTCACTATGGAACAAATGGAATTAATTAGTACTAGGCCAACAATGGATAACTATTTATCTAAGGAGATCAGACAAGAGGTAGATGATGAACTGGGAAGGCCATATTGCTTCATAAATATGAATAACATGTAACTGGTAATTTTTTTTTAAAAACTAAACCTAAATGAGAATGGACATGCCATTTCATCTAAAGTGTTTCCACTAAGTTGAAAATCCCATTTCAAGCTCCAACTATCACCCGTGTTTTTCAAATAAGATACAAATATGCTTGAGTAACTTTAAGAAATGGGATTGTAGGTGAAATAATAGCCATATGGACCCAGAGGGGAGTTCTCCATCATATAAGATAACAAATGAGACCATTATACACCTAGTTAACAATATTAAGAAACCATTTTTTGAATTAAATAAAGAAAATTTATCACCCAAAGAGATAGTAAATTGTATTCTATATAAGGAATGAAAATATCATCCAGTAGGCCAAACCCATAAAGGGGATGCCAACATGATAATGGATAATTATGGATCTTGGATAAGAGAACCCTTTTTAGAACCTCATTTTTAGAGCACACAAGATACTGAGGTTCAACCTTACAGTTCCTAGAAATCATATACCTCTAGTTAGATACGTTAGATAAACTATGACAAGATATGGAATCCAACTTCACAAAAGAAAGAAGAATATGTTATACATGTGAATAAACTATAAAACTAAATGCACAAATCCAGCAGCATCACATTAATTGCATGAATCATGATGGGGGTTAACAATTTCATGACCAGATATAGGTCTTGTTATCCAAACCTAGTAGATATTGAGGACCACAAACACATATTTTCATCTCAAGATCACATGACCTTCAAATGGTCACACAATCTGTATAACAGTCGAGTGATCATGTGATCTAACAAGTGGATCCTACAATGACTTCAATACATCCACCCATCCATATATAGAGGTTCAAATAATTACCAAAGAAATATTTAAAGTTAATTAAAATGAGTGTTGGTCAAATCTGGTCTTTTGGATCATTTCTCATAAAACGGATTTGTGGGAAGATCTTGTGACTTGTTTTTACGAAAGGTCTTACAAAGGGGTCACGTGATGAAGGAAGATCACAAGATATTTGAGATTTGGTTAGTCGGTGAATGATATTCCCTTCACTACCATATTCAAAGGTTCTTTTATGGAATATCAAATATCCCCTGAGAGGCAAAGCATTTCCAAATACACTAATTGGTGAAAACCCAAGGACTCAAGATGGAATTGACTTTCCTCAGAACCAAGACCTTTTCCCCACATAAATCAATCTTAAGGGGGGTTAAGTTGTTGAAACTCAAAAAATGATCATCATAAAACCTAGTAGGGAGGAAATAATCAAAACATGGGTTTTATTTTTATACAAGTAAAAGGATGAATAATGTTGAAAAAATTCACAGATCACATGAACGTACAAAGAACATGTGACCACATGACCTTCAAAAGGTCATAAAGAAGATAAATGCATAGTTCATGAACTGATTCATATCTCGTGGAGCCCCTTTGACAAGACATTTTATTCTCATTAAGGCATTAAAGACATTTATTGATCACATGACGACTTCTAGATGAGTTCCTATGGATCATGTGACTTGTCAAACAAAAGGTACATGACAAACATCCTAAAATCCTTTTAAAATAAGGTATTAACATATAAAAAATATGAGAGCCTCTTTTGGTCATAATGTTTTTTGTAATATACCCATGTGGTTCAAAATACACTATGAAATTCCAAGAGACATGTCCAACTTATTGTGCAAGAGCCCCTTGGCATGTCACCATCATAATATAGAGGGATTCAAACATGTCCATGAAACCCCAAGATCCCCCTATAGATATATAGAACAATAAAAGGAATTATACATGGTTATGATTATTCATCACCATAGGACCCATTATTGGTTATGCAACACATCATCAATGGAGAGAGTGGTTTTCTTTGAAAACACTTGTAAAAATTAATGATATCCCCAACCCTTGTAAAACAATCAAGGAAACAAAAGGAAAAATGATGGGAGATACTTGTGAGGGGAAGATACACTGGTTTAATATGAAAAAAGTTATATTCCCTAAAATACCACCATTTGTATTACAAGACCCCCTCAAAATGATACTGTGAAATAAAAAATTCCCTTCATCATAATGGAAAGATATCATCAAGTCCCATATGGAAATCTATATTTGTCACACATAACATCCAAGAAAAGTCACCTTTTATCATGAGAAAGCCTTTCAATAGGCATACTGATCTCACAAAGGTCCCTAAACATACCGATCCTACCTTTTGGAATATCCTTTAATTATCAAAATGGTTAGAAAATTCTCTTTTGATTGGCCAAATACAATAAATAGGGCACTGATGGGATGGTATTATGGTTACTGAAAGTCATGTGATGCCTTTAACCTATAGCAGGATATCACAAAACACCTGACATAAGGCCCTCCATTAACTCTGACTGAAATATGTGAGATACAAAATGTGAAAGGTGGCATATAATTAGGTTAGTGGTTCCAATAAAACCCTCCCACTCAGAACAAAAATAAATCATTTGATATATGCACCGACACAACCAGACATCAGAGTGGAATTCTTAGAGATGCCAATATAATGATCGCAATGTCTTATTCAAAGTAAAGTTCCAGGGAATGAAATAAGGGATAAAGAGGCATACATATGAACTATGCATGACCACATGAGATCATGTGGAGGAGTTTTCACATGTCATCCATATTATATGAAGTGCATCCTTCATATATGATGAATCACGTGAGACCTAAACAACCTATAACTAAAAAAAGATAAGGAACATTTTATATAAAAAATTGAATATATACTAAATATGAGAGAATTATGTGAATAAAATATTCATTGATCCTCATTCTATTTACATGAACCACCTAGGGGATGTAAAAACATAAGTAAATGTTTCAAATATCATGTTACAATTACCTTGGCATACTATTTGGATCATGCGATATCACATAGACATGTAAAAAAATCCCAAATTCCCTTTTGAAATACCACCAATGTCTTGAAAAACCCTATATACTTTCTATAAAAATCATTTAATGTCTTGTATACATGTCACCTAAATCATACTATGACACCATTACATGTTAGATGGGTCTCATGATGGCATTAGGACATGTCATCTAGCTCATACAATATCCTACAAACAATTCAGACAAATCACATGATGTCCCTCAGAAATGTCAGCCGGATCACACAACGCCCTCCAAGCATGTCATACAAGATCACACAATGGCCTCTAGGACAAGTCATCCAGATCTTGTGATTTCATCTAGAAAATTTATCCTTTTTCATGTGATACTATACAAATTATGTGAAGCCCCTTGGACAAGCCAACTAAATCACTTGATTTTATTTGTACATGTATTAAATACAACCAGACATGTCCATATATCCTTGAACTTGTCCTGTTAGACAATAAAAACATCTCAAGAAGAAAATCAAGAAGGTCAGAAAGATAACCAATCCCAGTGAAGTAGGCATCCCATGACATGATAAACTTTTATATCCTTCATATTTGAGCTAACTCAATGTGTAAGCATTGATCAATGACATAATATGACATGCACCCAATATTAGGGTAACCTCAATATGTAATCCCTAATCAAACTATACTATGAGATCTTTGATTCCTATAATAACCAAGATATATAAGAAGCTTACTAAGGCCCCAGTTCAAATGGGCATCCACTTCAGTGTAATTTCCCCTCATGTCTCTGAAATTTCAACCCTCATGATCCATTCATTCTTGTGGGATGATCATTATAAATCATCCATTAGTTGAATAATAAGACATTAAAATTATGATGAATCTGATTCCATATATAATTAAAATATGAGGAATCCTTTTTAAGGTCTGAGATTCATTTTAAGAACTCATAGGGCTGCCATAATTCTTAAGTCCTACATCCATTTGCAGTGAGACTGATTAACTGGTATCCCTTGTTTCTCACAATGAGCATGAATCATGTGGGATAAGGGAGTTGCAATGGTCATATCATTTTCATTAGGAATACACACCATTTTCAGATACCTCAGTGTGTATGTCCCAATGAGTGGTATGATATCACCACCCCCTTAATTGGCATCAACCTTGGGGTAGGTCCAAAGGGTGCAATTGAAATATGATGATTATGATTTTTTTATAATTATTATACATAGTAATCTTCATCAAAAATTTAAATCAAGTACCTGGTGCCTAAATTCCCTCATATATGTCATTTCTTCCTAAAAATAAACTTTACAGGTTTAATTGATTACATGATTTTTATCCTTTTTATAAGTAGGATACATAGGATTCCTCATGATGGATAAATCCCATCCTCTATATATTAATCACTTCCATAAATGAAAGAAAATTCCAAAGTCCCTAGTGATATGGATATAATATATAAGTAACTTTCTACAAAGAATAAATGTATGAAAAACCTCAGATACATACAGATGGACTCACTAAAATATTATCTTTCAATTATAGAAGGGTTTAAAGTAAGATCATTTTATTAGGGTAACTTATTTTGTATCCAAATTAGGAGGCGATTGATGATCATATCTGAAATCTATAAGAGATTATTAGAGTAGGAAATAATTCCCCCCCAAATGGTGTGATGATCCCAACCTCCAATCCTATCGACCAATGTGAGTTCATATGTTCCATTGGGTATAAAACCTTAACTTAAAACATTCCTTTGGAAAGAAGGTTTGTACCAAGTTATAGATGTGGGAACCGTTGGGAGTTTCCATTAATAATAATGGTGAACCTGATGTAAATGATTTCATAATCCATTGAACCCACCAGAATCAACCATTAGTCCAAACTAGATTCACCTCATTTGTATCTTTAATGTTGAAACAATCCTCATTATGGATAAGGTTTCAGAATCCATTCTACTCAAATCATCTAATAATTCATTTGACCTCCCAAGAAGTTATGGGATTGAATAATCATAATCCTTAACTTGTTCTGACCACTGTCATTGGTGAATGTTCAACAATTTTTTTTGTGAATATATACATGAGGATCTTCTAATATCTATATATGCAACACCATACTCTATAGTGATAATTACACAAAATATTTTCTCTGAATATTTCTATAACCAACTATATATTATGAATTGGATAATTATTCTCATGAACCTTCAACCATCGATAGGAAAAGGCTATCAGTTTATCATTTTTCAAAAGAAAATAAACTAAAACCTTATTTTAAGCATCTATATAGATAAAAAATCCTACTTTATAGGTGGTTAGTATGAGTATAAGAGTAGTGATTAAAATATTTTTCAACTCCATGATGCACACTTCACATTAATTAGACTAAAACAAATTACTTCTTTCTGAGTTATCTTGGTTATCTTGTTTTAAATCATGAATTTGTTTTCATAAATCACCAACATTACCTAGCTAATTATTGGAAACTATAGATCTCATTTACATATTTTTTAAAGGACATTACTCTACCAACTTTTACTCTGAAGGATCCTCAATTATAACCTTTATTATGATAACATTCCCCAGGAATGATACTTTTTGTATACAAAAATCACATTTCATGTTCTTTTTTTTATAATTTCTATTTTCTAATAGTGGTTAGTACAATACACAAATTGTTCTCGATTTCCGATCTTTTTTGGAGTAAATGAGAATATTATCTATAAGGAATACAAAAAGTATTTCAAGGTATTATCTAAATACAATATTCAAATAGTCCATGATTTTTTAAGAGAATTAGTGAGTCTAAACTGAATCACTATGTAATCGTAGTGTCCGTACCTTATAAGAAATGTAGTCTTAATAATAGTGTCATTATCAACCTTTAATTGATTATATCATGACCGAAATTTCCCCTTTGAGAATTATTGGGCCCAGAATAGATGACAAAAGAAGTCATCCATCCATGGAAGGGGATAATTTTAATTTATCATAATATTGTTGAGCTGATGGAAAATAATTCATAGATGCATTGACCCGTCATTCTTCTTAAAAAATATGACTGGTTCATCCCATGGTGAAGCACTTGGGTGTATGAATCAATTTTCTAAATTATCTTATAGTTTCTTTTGTATTTCCTCCAGTTTAATTAGGGATATTCTATAGGTATTATTTTATATTGGTAGAGATCTATCTATAATTTCAATTGAGAACTAGACGTCTCAATTAGGGTAAAGGCTAAGAAACTATTTAGGGAAGACATGATCATATTCCATTACAATGGGCTTTTATCTAAGAGTGATCCTATCATTTGTATCAATAATTTGAGCTATATATTCTTTCACATAAGAAAAAAAATCCACACTTGAGAAGAATTTTTAAAAATAGATTACTCTAACTATTTTCAATTATATATAAATATAGAAAAGTTTGGGATATAAAATGTGATTTCATTCTCATTTAAATTAATTTGTTTCCTATATATATGGAGAACTATTCCATGCAAAAAATAAAATCAAATTCCACTAAATAGAGTATGATATGGTTTTATAGGATATTTATCCTACAAAAATTAATTGGGAATAATTAGTATTGTTTTGATTAAATAATTTAAACATTTGAGGTTTTCAAAAATAAATTAACCTACGTGTTTTGGGGAGGTTTTTAAATAGTTTACTAAGATTTCATGATATGAAATAATGAATATAACCATAATAAAATAATATATTCTATACTTATTAATGAATAACCATAATACCTAACACAAAATTTTTATTAGGATCAACCTCAAAACAGGGATAAAATATTATCCCTTAGCATTAGAGGTTTCTACCATTGGTTATCATTGAGAAATCTTAGATTATGGTATTGGTTTACATAGTTTTCATATTAGTTGTAATTAAAACAATAAACCATGTTATTAGGACTGATCATAAAATTATTTTCCTATATCAAAATTTTGGTATTTTTCATCTCATTTCATTATTCATTAGATGGATTCCCATTACTCAGCACACTTGAAACACCTCATTGTTCCCTTGAGGTAGTTTCCAGGATACATCCTCACACACTTATGAAATGTTGGATGTTGGTTTCTCTTACGTCCATGAGTATTATCTGACAATGCTATAGTGTTATGATCCATTCAATTATTCTTATCTTTAGTACCTTGTGTTAATTTAGAATCACTAATTTCCATATAGATTTTGAGGGAACATTGAGAAATTTCTTCATAGTTATCAAAGTCTCTAAATGAAAATTCTTTTCGAGGACTTGGATTTAACCCACTTATGAAGTGGTCAGCCTTACTTTTAGCATCGAATGATAATGATAAATACATATCACACAAGACTTGTGATGTTTTATTCATAATAACTAATAGGTTTTTTTCTCTATTTTCTTGAGACCAAGATATTCCCTCTCTATTTTAAGATAGAGATTACATGGAAAATATTTTTTTAAAAATGTATTCTTAAATACATCCCATTCAATAGAATCAATACCATATTTTGTATTTGTATTAATGATTAGTGGTCACCACTGATCAAATTCTCCCTCTAGTTAATAAATATACAATATTAAATTATCTTACTCATATCATTAGGGAACAAATAATATATTCTCAATGGAGTTAATCCATTTCTCTAAAATTATGGGATCAAAGATCACTTAATATGCGGAAACCTTTATCTCATAAAGGACTCAACCATGAATTTTTATTTATTTTTCAAAGGATGTTATTATATTTGATTCTTATTATTATTCATAACTTAAGTCATTTGTTATAGTATATCCACAATGTAATCAATACCCATTCTCATCATATTAGTAATTTCATTAATTAAATCATCACATTTCCTATTGAATATGTTGTTGAAATATTTAATTCCATTTTCCTATATTTTATAAAAATAGGAGTGTTTTATATAAGGATAAATGACTCAATAATCATGTAAAAATAATACCTACTTAACTTTGAAGTAATAATATATATACCCTAACTTATGAATGCCAATGTTTCAATATAGGTTATGCATGGTCTATTTCCTATTATTTTCTCAAAGTTCACATTGTGTCTATGTACTTGATAATGGTTTGTGAAGATCATATGGATTATTTTATGCATATCCCATAAATGGTTTTAGGGAGGTATGCAGTATTAGGCTCACTCATCATGCACAATGTGAATATTTAATCAATTCTCAACCATCCTTTTTCATGGTGATTACACTTAGGTGTATCTATGTCATAATCACATTTATTTTTATGTATCCAGATAGGGATGAAATTTTTATGAAAAAAATATACTCTATAAGTTATCAAAATATAGAGATGTTTTCATATATTTAGACTTATCCATATAGTTTTCACTAATGTTTTCTCAATATTAATCCCCAAAAATAACTAGACTATTTTCTGATACCAACTATAACAACACATATTTATAATAGTTTTTTTCATTATTATTAACATAAATATGAATACAATAAAATAAAAAATTGAGAGTATTAGTGTATTTGGGAAACATAAATGAGTATCCTAAAGTAAAATATAAAATAATTATTTAAAACTCTACAATGTGTTCCTTGTTTTCATTGAACTATTAATAATATACTGAATAACATGGGGAAATAAAAAATAAACCAGGTGAGATAAAAATACTAGTAATAATAATAATAATAAAATCCTATTAAAATGATTAATAATTATCAAGAGTCTAGAAGTAACCCCCTGATATTTTAAAATAAAACTATATTTGATAGCATACAAGATACACAATACCCAACTTAAATAAACAATGTATTATTATGTGATCGTTATAACCTAGATGATAAATTGGTGGGAATAAATAACATTAACCAAATTATGAAATATATAAATGTCCTACTAATTTTAAATTTATTAATTTATTATTTTTGAATAATTATTTTAATTTTAGTAAAGTCATTTTATTCTTTTAAAATTTATTTTCTTCAAAAATGGGTTTGTTTCTTTTTATGAGTGAATATTATAATCAATTTACGAAAATTCTAAAAATATTATTTTATAAAATAATATATATTTTAAAATCATAATATTACAATTTTATTAGGGTGAATGTTTTGGCATTTCTCCCAAAATATTGATGTTCCAATGAATAGTTAAAAATACTTATTTTTATTAAACTATTATTTGCATTATATTTAAAATTATATTTATGATTTTATTTTAATCAAAGTAACTTAAGTGATATTTATTTATATATTATATAAATAATAAAATTTTAATCATCCTTACACTTTATTTTATTATTAGTACATTTTTGTGCTTAAAAAGACATTCTTTAAGAAAACTATTTTTCATTGAGTTTTGCAGGTTTAATTTTAAATTAAATACTTAAAATTTTGTTAGTTGAATATTAAAATATGGATTCAAAATTTTAAATAAATGGGTCCATATTTGGTAAATAGTACTCTTTAATTTTAAGTCAAAATGAATAGTAACTATAGTAATTTTACTACTATTATTAGGCTAAATTCGGTAATTATGGTCAAAAATAAAACGCTAAGTACAATAAAATTACCTGAAAATATGAATTAATATTATTTTACAAGTCCATTTAATCCATAATCATCTATTATTTTGTAATATGGAATTTTATGGCCATTTGGATGAGATTATGGCATTTATAGTATTTTATTGCAAGAAAATTCATACATGTAACACTCTTATTTTTATTAAATATATTATTTTTAATTTTGGTTTATAAAATTAATATGTTTGAATATAAATAGTACTTTTAAATAGAAGATATTTATCTTCATCATGGTAATTTATTTTTAATTTTTAGTGAATAAATAATTATCTTTAATCATTACACAACACTAATGTAGTAATTATTTAATTAATTGAATAATTAAATAAATGATATAAGAAATATTTAAGGTAACATAATTTGAGATATTTAAGAAGATAGATGAATTATATATCTAATAATGAAATTATTATTATATACTAAAATATTTGGTTCTAATTTTTCCTATTTTCTTAGTGTTTTTAATGTCAAAGTAATGATTAGTATCAAAATTGATAGTAATGATATTTTAAAAATATATTTTTTTTCATACATCCGCATTTTTTCTATAAAAGTGAATCTTAATGTGAAAACGATATTTTTGCACTAAAATATTTTTAATGATATTTTTATGGTAATTTTATTCATGAATGAAAAAAAAATTTATTTTTATTATTCAAACTTGGAAATATGTTTTAAAGGTACCATAGTTTAAATATTTATCTTACTTGTGATCATTGGATATTGCATTTCTCTTAAATATTCATATTCTTGTACAATGGATATGATTATTTCCTAAGTTGTATACCATTTTAATATATGGTGTTAGATTTTTGATGTATTTGATTTACTAGGGAATTTATTGATTAGTCAATATTCTTTACTTAATAAAGACACTTATTGATAAATAATATATTACATGACTTAAATTAATCATTCATTATATGATGAATTATTTGGACCTACAATGATGGGTGGGCCCTAGAATTATATATCCCACCGATGCATCGGTAGGTCTCATGAGAAAAATTAGTTTCCAAATTAAAAATTTTTATACCATTGGTTTTAAACTCTCATACAAAAGGTCTTTATGGTAGGGGTATCATGTTCTTGAGAACATTCCATCCAATAATTAAGCATTCCCTTTAATAAGAATTCAGTTTTTATTATCCATGATACATTCACAATGATATTATCTCTGGATGCATTTCATTTTCAATTTATTGATAAAATGACATATGTTTTCATTTATATATTTTTCTATATTGATTTTTACTTATATAATTATTATATATAAGTTATTGATTAAATGGAATATATGTTCAGTTATTTAATTTTCTATATTATTTATTCCTTATTGATTCATGATAGATTTCACTCTTTGTAACCCTTATAGCGAATTTGAGTTCACTATTAATTTGTTTCTTTACTTAGGATATGGTGATGAAATATTTGAATGAGTTTAATTAAATATATTAATTTATTTTGATATAATCTATGTTTTATTACCTGTATAATGAGGGATACATATATGTATCATGTTCTTCAAGACTACTAAACTAATATATTCTTGGTGATGTGATCCCTTGTATATTATGAAAATTTAATAAAAAAACTATAGATTATAGTCATATAGAGTTGGGGTTGTCACACTATAGGAATACCATGATAACATAAATTGTTAATAATTATAAAAACTCATAAGAAATCATGTTAAGATAATATGACATTATAAAATCATGTTATCATAGGAATGTGGAAGAAATATAAAATGAGAAATTTTTAACACAATTCAAGGATAAAATAAAAGAAATCATAACATAGTGTTATTAGGATGATAAAAAATGCATCATAATTTTTATCACATGGGATAAAAAATTACCAAATGCATTGAAGATCTATTAGGACACATCCATCCCATTTCTAATTATAGATGTGCCACATCGATCAAATTACATAAGAAAGTATTTCATAATTTAAATCCCACTATTATGGAATGTGGGTTTCATACATCTATGTCCCCAATATATTGATTATAGTTATATATAGGTGACTACCTTGAATGAAAATAGTTTTGTCTATTCACAACCCAAATTTATGGTATGGAAAATAATGGGATAATTTCAGTATCATAACAAGTATACATAAAATATCATAAAAAGGAAAAACGATAGAGGAAGTTAGTCTATAAATATTAGGAAAACATTAGGTTGGTAAATAAAAATAAATAAAAACCAGAGAAAAAAATAAATTGGGAATCAAAAGACTTATTACAAATAAAGTGGTTGAATGGTAAGATAAGGGAGAAAATCCATTACATTGAAAGGTTGCTTCTCAAAGTGTGAGAGGATCTCCTTAAAACCTCAAAAATTACTTCAGAGGGCATTAAGGATGGAAAATTAGAGGAAATTTTCCATAAAGTATTTGGAGTGAAGATTAATGGGAGAATGGGTGGTTATTTATAGAAATATATAAGGTAGTGTTTTTTAATTTACAAATTTATGATTTGGAAACATGGTTAATAAAAATAAAAAATGATTTCCCTTCCTATGATTTTTCCATGATATTTTCCAAGGAGGATTGGATTTAATTATTTTATTTTTTGAGAACATATCACTTTAAAATAATATCACTAATGACGAGGAAGTGAATTAAGTTCATAAATATTTGTTTTTAAAATTTTAAATTATGATTTTGGATTTGAAAGGTTATTATAGGTTTCAAAAAATAATATTATCGCATTAAAATAAATAATTTTAATTAAAAATAATTTTTGGAAGAGAACACCATTTATAAAATTTATAAAATTAATTTTTTGTTATTATGATGTCATTAATCTTACATTTTATTCATATCATATTTAATTTTTACCCAAAAATTCAACTACCTAAAAAATTTAAGAAAAAGTTACCATTAGTTAATTTTAAAATAATAATTTAAAAATGATATTTATTTTATCAAAATAATTTTATAAATTTGATAATTTTAAGTTATAAATAAAAATCATTATTTGTTGAATAATAATTGTTTTTAGGATATAATCAACTTTCTGACAATTATAAAAGATACCAAGGGCATTATAAAATTATATTATCATTTATATTTAGGTAAGTAGTGTTTTATAAGACTATTACATGACACTAAAATTTATTTAAAATTCTTGAATTTATTATATATGTGAATTTTAATGGAAATTAAATATTTTAAAAAAATATAATTATGTTTTATTTGAATCTAAAAATTTATTTATCATATTCATTTTATATTTATGAGAATTTTATAAAATAATAATGAAAATGGGGTTGAAGAAACAAATATTTCATTTTTTAAAAACAATGAACCTTTATAATATTATAGTATTAATACATATCCCCTTACAATATTAACATATTCCATAAGGGTAAGGTGTGTGATGGTGGTAATTTCAGGGGGTAGATCATATTATAAATAGGATTCTAGAGGTTATATTATATCTATTAATATAATAATTTCTCCAATCCACATCCATCAGTTCTTCTAATTACCCTGAATATACTCTGATTCTAATAGTCATATTATAATGACTACATTACCAACCATCATTATTCCCAATGGTAATAATGCCCAACTATCATAATTCCAAATGCACATAATTCACAATGGTCATACCACCTAGAATTCATGTTTTCCAAAGGTCATAATTCTCAATGGTCATAATTCCTAACAGTCATAATGCATAATTATCTTAATGGTTTTATAGTTCTTATAAATAACTTATATTTTAGACTTTAATCCATTACATAAATTTCTATTGAGGTTTAATTTTATTCATTATCAAAATAAATATTACATTACTAACATTTCATTTCATCTTGATAACGTTTTTTATTGTGATAGTCAAACAACGTCAAGATGATCCAATTTTTTTATACTAGTTATTTTTTCTAATTGAAATATTCTTCATTTTACTCGGACTAGTTATTGATTAGATATAATGTTCTCAATTAATGAAATAAAGTGTTGACATTTTTGTTATACTATACCAAATTACTAAATATTTCATACATACATAAATAAAAGTAAAATTATATAGGTAAATTTCTTGGTCATTATGAATATTCCATGGAAATATGATTTTTCTATCAAAAAAGGTTTTCAAAAATGACTATTGAGCCATTATTCCTAGTACAATTTCAGTTTTTTTGTTAAATAAATCATATCACTACATAATTATTTTTAAACCATAATATGTCCACTTGGTAAAAACATCCCACTAAACTCTTTAAGAATCATATTCCTGAGTTTTAACTTCTTGAACAAATTCAAACTCTTTAACTCTACAAGATCCATTTTTACGATGTTAATAAATCCTACTATATACTTAGAACTATTCGAAGTGCATCATCATTATTATTAAAACAGTTTAAAATCATTTTTTTGAAATATTTTTGTAATTTAATATAACTATTTATATTTCTGTACATTCCTTATACATACTAAAAATATTCAGAATAATAATGGGAATTCACATTGTTTTGATAAGTAAATATAACTTTTAAAATTGGTTATTTACCATAATATCCTATATATTTTAGGATATCATGTGAAATTAACTTTAAATATTCATTGTTATAATCTGTTATTTTTAACTTCAAACTTCTTTAAGTCTAAACATGCTTTTAATATTCTCTTAGAAATTATATACCTTTCATAACATTATGAAAATAAACACAAAATTATTTGTGTTTGTAAGAAACAAATATTTCATTTTAGTGTGAATATTTAAAAAATAATATTTTTTGGATATCATATATGATATTCTTGGATATTGGGTCATTTTATTGATAAAAATTATTATTCTTTTCAATATTCCATTGATGGGTGTTAAGAACACCATCCCTCATATTTTTTTGAAACATATGTATAAATTATTTTATCCTAGAAAAAATATATTCATTCACATACCACTTTCAAAACATATTGTAGAATAAGACGAATCACTTGATGAAAAAGAATATTTATCATCAATTCTTTAACATCAGTTTTCTCATTAATAAAGTTGAAAGTGACACAAGAAGAATTTTAGGCATTATGTTTTGAAAAAAAAGTTTAAATGTTCCTAATAATATATTTTAATGCCATTTTTTAAAAAAATTATAATAAAATACCATCCTAATAACTTTTAATGTTATTTTTATTCAAAATCAACATTAAAATATTTTAGAAAACTTGATTCACAAGACATTCTACTCTATTTTTCTACATGATCTTTTAAAAAACTGCATCCTCTCATCTCACAGTAAAACCCAACATGTTCTCCATATTCTATGTTCATTTAATTTTCATGATTTTTTTCACTTTTTATCCTCAATCTTCCATTGTTTTTTTTTTCAATCACAACCCTCAATTTCATTCCCTCCTTGAAAAATATATTTCTATTGACTTGTGGAAGTGCTCTATTTTTTTTTCTAATCAATTTTATACTTTGTTTTTATAATCATTTCTCATAAATATTGTATCATTATCCTAGATTCCACCACCCTTTTGTGAATTTACTGGAATTTAATATCTATTTTACATTGGATGAACTCCATATTTTGTAAGTTATTTTTTTTTATTTTTTGGAAGAGTAATTATATTTTATTAGTTATAAATTTTATTCATCCATTTATTTATTTTTCTATATATGATTTTAAATTTTAAATTTTTATTGATATAATTAGTTTTATGATATAAATGTTTTGTGATTATAAATTATAGTTATAATTTATTTGGTTTCAATAGTTATTATTTTTAATTTCATCTACTTATAAATATTTTTTCATTATTATTATTTTTGGTTAAATTAAATTTTTTTCATAATTTTTTTCTATTATCATTGTTTTTTACTGTTATATTATGTTTTGGATATAAAATATTTCATGGTTGTAATTTTTTCAGTTATTAGTTGTTTTCTAGATATAAAATTTTTGTTAAAATTTATTAATGGTTGTATATTTATATTCTTATATGTTTTTAATTTATCATTTTATACCAATGTTTAAATGATTAAATGTTTTAACATATTTATCTATTACATTGTCACTTTTAGTAATTAATGGATCATAACTGAATAAATTTATAAATATCTGATGATGAATGTTACAAAGTGGTTGAAAATATCTTATAATTTTCTAAGTGGAATCCCAAAAAAAATATTTGATTTTCTATCCATGCATGAATTATTTGAATCTGATAAAATTAAAGAAAATAGAAATAAAATACCATCTAATTTTCTATTCTTTTAATCATAATTAAATACATTAGATATTTCATATAGATATAATAAATAAGAAAATATCTAATGCACAAGAGCCTTAACTGGTTGGTGAGGATTCGATAAGTGCATCCAAGAGACCCAAGATCAAATTCGGGGAGAGACATATTTCTGGATTACTTTAACATTACTTTATCCTGAATTGTAGTAGATTATGTTTGGTATTGTAGTACATAGAATTATTCACCCATTTGGGATTTTGGGCCACCATTTTGATCCTTGGGTCCTTTAAGGGCATCAGTCCACCCAAGGCCTTCAGTCCAGTAAGGATTTTGGACCACCTTATGGCCTTTGGGCCACCAGAAGGCCTTCAGGATACCTCAATGATTTAGAGATACATGAAATTTTGATTAATGGACCAATAATACTCTAAAAGGAGTAGGCTTCAAATAAGGATACTGAGTAGGAACATTCAGTAGAGTAGAAGAAAACAGATTTGGAAGAATAAGAGGGTATGAAGCATTCCATCAAGACTAGCTTGTGATTACATGAGATGCTTAGCCAAACAATCATGTGAAGGTGTAGATATAACATCATTATGAAGACACTATGGAGGGTAAGTTCCAAGTAGTTATAGTCTAGATGATTTCCTCTAAGACCTTCAGGTCATTTAATGTCACGGAGCCTAAGGGTCATGTAAGTGTTCCCCTTCAACCCTTAAAATATGTATTATCAAAAATGAATAAAAAATATGGCCTTTGTTCCATTAATACAATATCTAATGATTAATAAGATGTGTAACATGCACTATATGATCATCTAGAATAATTAATTCAATATATAGGTGTTGAAACCAATGAAAAAACAAGTGTTGAGTAACTGTACGGAGATGCTGTGAAACCATAGTTTCCATTTTACACAAATTTTATAATGTTATCAGCATTGATTACATTTGTTAACTTAAATTAAATATATGGTTGGAGTGATAAAAGTTTTACTAAATTTCATGAACATTTAAAATTGTTAATTATAGATGGATACAGTCACCCTGAATACAATTATACAACAAAAAAATATTACGACCAAGGATATTTGGGTATAAAATGATATATTATTACCCCAATGACTATGTGTTTAATAATAATGAATATTAATTTTTATCAAAATAACTTAAATGTGAGATATCATGATATAAAATGGATGAAAAATACAATAATTCTTCATTAACAAGAGTATGTACAAAAATTCCCACTAAATCAATATGGTATCTTCAAATAATTCATTGTTTAATGAATCATTTTGAAAATTAAAATATTTACAAATGGCTAAGATGAAATATATATGAGAAAAACTCTGGTGGAAACTAACTCCACCCTGTTGATTCACCAAAATTAAAGAGATGTTATCATAAATTTCTTGATTTTGGAGATGAAGATATAAATATATGAATTGGACTATGCAGAAATATATTTATTCTATATTAGGTCCTTAGTAGATAACACATTTTGTGTCCTATTAATTCTTTTTCTACAACCTTTACCCATATATATGTATGAGTATGAAATATGTGATGATATGCTTGATGATTTCTAGACCAAAATAACCTAGAAATGATATTTGTTTTTATTCTATCACTATTTAATAATGAATTGATATTTCTATGGAAGATATGTATTATATTATTTCATATATAAAATAAAGTTTATTTTCTTTTTCATGATATGATAATATTCACTATACATGAATTTTATTATAAATGAAAACTTATTTGAATACAATGCTAAGGAAATAAAGCCAGTCTAATTTATGAAGAGAGGAATCCATATAATCAATTATTAAATGGAACAAGGATAATGTACATGAGCCATCAAAGGTATTTTTGAATGGGTTATCCTTATAAATTATTTAAGAATACATTAAATGGTTTATAAGACTACGAATTTTCCCTAAAACCATTGTGAGATAAGAATATTATGAAGAGGTTAAATAAAAAAATGTCACATATGTAAACAATGTAACTTCTAGTCATAAAAAAATTAAAATAAGAAATGGCCTATTTTATTTGATCCACATTATTGTTAAATTTTTGAGGTAATAAATAACATTGACATCGTTCATGTTGAGAAAATATTTAGGATAGTCTAATTTAAAATTTTTGAATCATAAAAGGAATTTAAAAGTACGAATTGTATGTAATAATGGAATTAATTCCCATGGAAATACATTTGGATTTCTATACCTCTATGAAAGGAAACATAAAATATTTCCCCAGGATTATCACACATTAAGAAAGAGTGTGAGGATAATTTTTTAACAATATTTTCAAGGTATTAATGTATGTAGTGGGGTTTATTCAAGTTTGAAAAATTTGGTGTCATTAAAGTATTTAAATTAAATAGGTATAAAATTATATGATATACATGTAAAAATGAAACAAATACTATCAGGTTCATTATATGGAATATTTATTATACTAGTTAAGAAATTATATCATCATGTCATGTCATGTTATCATTTCATTCCATTTTTAGAAAATCTATTGATCCAAATTTGTTCGATGGGTTGGATAATGAAGTTGTTCTCTTAAATTTTCAACTTTAAAAGTATTTTCTACCATATTTTTCAAAAAATGGCACATCTATTGATTAATTTAGTGAGAGAGATAAAAATATTTATTCCCGCTTATTTATATTGGATTTATCCTTTTGAAAGATATGAAATTTTTTTGAAGGGATTTGTTAAGAATAATCATTGGTCATAAGATACTATTATTCCAAAATATATATCAAAATATGTGATTGAGTTTTGAACTAATTATTATTTTGAATTAGAGCACATTTTTACCGCTATATATGAAAATTTTATAGTCTATAGTGAAGGTAACAAGATATATGGATTAAAGGTAAAGTTAATTCTACATGATGAAGTAATGCATGAATATTTATACATTTTGAACAATATATAAGTGGTTAAACCATATATATCATCACATATTAATGGATTGATGGTACAATATATGATAATAAATGAAAATTGGTTAATTAATGAATACAAAAACAAATTTTTTATGGTTTAAGTTGAAATGGAACACTGGTATATCCATATAAAAATCATTGAATTGGTTAGTAGCGTGGTAAGTGTTAATGTAATAACATGGTCTAGTTTTGATTTTAACGGTTATAAAATTTACAAAAAAAACTAGATGACAATAGTATAGTTCAAAATAGTCAAGTAATAGTCTTATATAAAGCAATTCATTTTAATCTAATAAAGAAGAAAACCTAATTTATACATCAAACATATTTTTTTGAGTTATTGAGGATACATGTGAGATTGGTTATACTAAATTATGATTAATAAAATTTAATTATAACTGGTTTGAAAATAACAATGGTTTAAAACATAATGATTACATAATTATAATTTTTTATTAAAAATGATTTATTTGAAAAGAGAATCATTTATCTCATAGGTTCATAAAGAAAAAATATTTCATGTTTTTGAACTATAAAATGATCATAAGTCTATTTTTTTTCAAGGGAAACAAATACTATTGGTAGATAATAATATTGATGATGTTAAAGTATTATATTGAATTTATTTATCTATTATTTGAATATCCATGGATAAAAATCCTTGTGATATAGAAATATTCTTTGAAAGATGAAATTATCATGTAAAAGGGATTTGGGAAAACCATATATTACTCTTTTACTTAATCAGGTAAACATAAGTTTTTTACGAAATTAATCCAGATAAAAATAATATTTTTCACATTGATATTTAAATATATAAATTTTATTAATTTAATAAATTTCATTAATAAATTTTATATTAATTACATTTATATATCCACTTTTAATTGAATTTTTTCGGTTATCATTTTGTTGTGACCATTTTCTTTACATTCTTCATTCTCAGGTATATGTTTTTATTCATCTAAATATTTATAATTTTATCCTATTATGTATAGTAACATTTTTTATATATAAAATTTATTTATTTCTAATCAAATAAATGTACCAAAATTACATATATTAAATGATAATATTTTCCCCATTTTTATTAATTTTTATATTCATTAGATTTAGTTACAATTTTTTTGGTCAAAAAGATTAAAAATTAAATATTTTTATTTCTATTATGAGTAATAATTTTTTTTTATTTTGAATAATTATTTAATTTTAATCAAATAAATGTACATAAATTTAATTGAAGTATTATGAATATTTCTAATGATAGACACAGAGGTAGAAAAAGGGAGGTATGTACGTTTCTTCATATATATATATAGTAATTAAATTATTTAATGAAATGATACTTATATATATTGAAATTATTTGAAGATATTATTATTATATAGAGAGGGAGGAATTGAAATATAGCATGGGTGGGATTATATCATTAAAAAACGTTCACTTGAACATATAGAGAAAAGGTTGACAATTCATTTTAATGATAAAAACAATCCTACTGGCCCACATGCTAAGTAGTTTAGGAGTTACATTTTATTCAAGAGTCATTTTAGGATAAGTATTTTATTCAATTTTGGGACGATAGTTGGATATTTATCAAAATATATATTATGGAATTCCATAATGGTAAAATTTCCAAAATTATTTATTTACCAGTGTAATAGTTTCAATATTAAATATTTCATGTGAATAATATTTAATATATTAAATTATAGATGAAATTAATATTTCAAGATATGAAAGTACTTAATAAAAGGTGGATAACCTTTTTGGAAACAAGATGGAGATTTTTTATGAAAATTTTAATTCATATTATATTTTTTGGAGTTAACAGAATCAATAACCATGGCTTAAGTATGTGTTTATAAATACAAGGACATTGAAAATGTTTTTCACCAGTTAGTGGGAGGAAAAATTTATAAAAATTATTTATTAAATTAATTTCAATCTCTTGATAACTTCTTAGTTTATTAATATATAATATTACTCTAAGAAATCTTCCCAATATACACAGTATCAAAATTTATACCTTCATACATTTCCACATAGAGGGTATCCTAGATCAGAGGATGAACTAGTTTATAAAACAATTTATGAATTAATATACATGTCAGTTAAAATATCTGAAGAGGTTCAGTACAACCCTCCATCTCCCCCCTTATCATGAAAAATTGAAAAGGATGAATATGAGAAAAGTGGGAAATTATTAATAATCCAACATAAGAATTAGATGATAATATTTTATGAAATTGGTTATTCTTGTTATGAAATATTAATATTTTGTAAATTCACCCCACTAATATCACATTTGAAAATATTATTTTAGGATTCCCTTTAAAAGAAAATGACATCGAGGAAATTTTTCCCTAAGGGTAAGATGAATATTAGTTTAACTATTTTAGGAATATTGAAACACAGAGGCCACATCTTAGTGTATAAGAAGGGTATTAGTTTTAGAAATGTTTTTTGGATGTTCCCCAAGTTCAGAATAGATGATAAATATGTAGCCTACATTGAATTCCTTCTCAAATCCTCCAAATCCTCATTCAGAACCAATAATATACTCTGATTATATTATCAGGGATCCCCATGTATGTATTTTAGTATATAAAATTATAAATTATCTAGGGGACTGTGTACATCATGAGGTTATAAATTTGGGTTAGGTAAGAAGGGTGGTAAATGATATTATTAATCCAAATTATCTATTTCCATTTTCTATTAAGGTGGTTACTATAGTTGAAAAAATTATTGATCATTTTTAACTTTTTCTAGCTACTCTTTATTTTTAGTTGAAATATTTTACATGCATTGTTTTTAATTTTCTATTTAACATTAATTTATAATTAATTATATATTTTTTATTACACTTACTTATATAGGAGTCTCTTAAATCAAACTAATCATTACCAAGGAATGGAAAACTATCACCTTTAGGACCTCTTGAAGATGTTGGTGGGATACAAAATTTTACAAAATTTTCTTTTATATTAGGTAATTATTATAATTTTCTGATGATTAATATGACAACACATATTTTATTTCTCTTAAATTATTGAATTATTACATAATGATATACATAAACAAATCCAAGAAGATTATATATCCTAGTGTCTTTCAGAAATTATTTATATAACATATAAACATGAAACATGGACAAACAAACATTATTGAAAACTTCCTTAATATTTCCAAAAATTCCATCATTCTTCTTAAAACTACATGAGATAACTTGGGGGAATACATAAGAAAGGGGTCATATATAAATCCCATTAAGGAAACAAACAAATAATAGAAGAATTTAAATAATTACATGTTATCCAAGAGTCATATAAAGTAACATTAGAGGGACAAGAATCATAATCTTGAACAATGATGAATCATATAATATGATAACATAAAGGTGACGTGGGAGTGTGGAAACAATATAAATCATATCATAAACATAATTAAAGGTTAAATTCCAATACCACATAACATGGTGGATAAAATCTCAAAATGGATTAGGTTTGTTCCATAATCCTATACATGATGACTCATGAGACGAAAAATTACCCAATTCATTGGAGCACTATCTATGAACACTCATCATAATATGTACATTCTCATATGGGCCTCATAGATTATTCAACACAAAGAAATATTTCACCACATTAAATCCCACTGTTAAGGAGTGTTTTTAAAAAATGTAGGTCTCCAAAATCAATTTTGTATAGTTACATCATAGAAAATACCCTTGAATGAAAATGGGTCTGGATATTCACTAATAAAATGTATTTCATGGATAATCATAGGATAATTTCAGCAGCATAATGGGGGGAAATGAAGGTTCATGGTAGGGATTAATGATAGCTAAAGAGGTATATAATCACTTTTAAATAATAAGAGAAGTAATATTTATGTTTTATTACATATCCCAACATGAAAAATGGGAAAAAAAAGTCATAACATAATGGTGATGCTTGATTAAAGAGTAGAAGAAGAGGATACCTTACAATGAGAGGGTGATTCTAAAAGATTAGAAGGATATTATTGAGATATTTTCGGAACCTTGGGATGGATATTGTAAAGACCCAAGTTTTTTTATGTAATGTATTTTGAATATATAGAAATATTACGAGCCTGTGAAAATTGACGACGCATGATTCTGAGACCCAGTGTTCTCGAAATGAGTTTCTGAACTTTTTTAGGTACGTTCAGTAAACATGCAAGCGTGTTTTTGTAACTTTTGAACCGATTCTCAAAATTAAAATATGAGGACACTGTTGAACATGCAGTGCTGATATTCGCTTAAGGAGACTTTCACCTTGACCACAATAGGTTGATGGTGAAAGTTAGGTTTCCAGACTTTCGTTGGAGAATTAATATAATAAAAATAAAATAAAACAACTTTTATTTTATTTTTCTTTGTGAAACCTCTTTTTTGAATTCATTGGTGGGGACCACCTGAGCTTGAAACGCCCCATTTGAATTTTGTGGTGGGGACCACCTGACCCTTTAAATCCCTCATTAATTTGGGAGACCCTTGGAATCCTCCCAAATTAAATGTGCTAACTTAATTTAATTAATGTGATAACTTTAAATTAAATTAATCCTCAATCTTATTAATTGGCACCTCACCTCTCACGGGGAAATGGATTGGAAAATGGAAGAGACTAGAGGAGAGCCTTGGAGATTAATATTCAATGAAGAACACCCTCTCCAATGAAGAGAATAATTTGGATTAAGAATGACGACGATGCATGAGCCCAACTTCTGAAGCATGTTGCAGGTGCAATGAATGTTGGTGCCCTCATCATCTCCATTGTCTTCGTCTTCTTTCTCACGCTATCTCCAATGGAAAAATGAGGTATGCATTTAAATTTTGAAATATGACATAATTTGTTGTTGATTCTTTATATTATGGATTCACAATGATGATGGTCAAAAAAACATGTCCATCCTTCCTCACTTATACCTTGCCTCTTCCCTGTTTAAATTCTACATTCATTCTTCATGTGTTCTACAATGGAAAATAATTAAACATGCTGGAAGTAGAATATTTTGTTGAGCTCAATGTATGGACGTAGAGAACTTGGCCCGAGGATCATGAATATGCAGTCATCATATGTTTCGGGCTTAGAACGAAGTTGCAGTGACCCGCGGTAGAGGTGGGCGGCCGACACACCGGCTGGTCGCATGGAGGTAGGGCGGAGCTCATCCACACCGTCAAATGAGCATGAGGTCGCGGCCTGTCAGCCGCAACAGAGCAGGGTGGTGGCCGACATGCTGGCCGACTGTCTGGAAAGGTAGTAGTGCACATTTGTACCGCCATAGAAGGAAACCGTGATCGCTTGGCCGCAGCGGAGGTCGAAGGGAGACCATCACCCAACCGACCACATAGGACAGCGACACCGTCACACCACTAGGAAGAGGACCGACCGACGATCTGGCCCGCTGTGGCGCACCTAGCAGGACCCACTCCGGTGAGTCCCTCTTCCAAAGACCGAATGAACCTTTGGCCATTCTGGTGACCAGGGAGCCGGATACCTCCCGGGTGTCGGCTACGGCGGACCCTGCCACGAAGGTCCACCCAACCACATGCCCCACTACAGACCACCCCAACGGGCTGTGCCACCGGGCCGCACCTAGCGGGCTGCCCCCAGCGGGTTGGGCTGGGCCGTCCCCTTCACGGTCCGGTCTGGAGCACGACCTAGCGATCCGGGCCCACCAAGGCCCAATCCGGGTTGTGTTGGGTTGGTTCGACTGGGTCGTACCAGATTCGGGCCCATCCAGACCCAGTTACACCTTTGTAGCCGTGTCTTGAGAACCAGACGTTCGTTTGACGAACCATCTGCAAAACCATAATACTTGGATAGAGATGGTTCTTTTGGTATACCGCACTTGAGTTTTGGATAAAGTTGGCATATGGCTGGGTTCGATCGAACCCGAATCCAACCGGGCCCTCGGAGCGGAAATGCTAATAACTTACAGATTGGGCATTCGATTGATGCGATGTCTGATGCGTTGGGTCCCTTATGGCGTGACAGACCATTGGGGTACTTCTTCGTGGAATTTCGTGGCAGTTGAGGTATGAGCAATGACTTGAGGATTAGATATCCCAAACATTATATTAGCAGGAATCCAGTGGCTGACCTATGGAAGGCGGGCTTGGGGTAGTCACAGCATGGGCCCCTGGGGGACGAGTCTTGAAAAATTGGTATCAGAGAAGTTGGTTATACCGAAGAACTAGGAATCTGATATTTTTTGTGGGGAGCAATAGTGTTAATTGTTTTGAGTGTGGTTTTCAGTTTGGAGAGTCCAATATTGGTGCAACGACCGACTTATCCATACACCAAGACCCTGCAATCTGATTTCTGACTTGGTGTATGAAAACACTGATTGCGTGTGTGTTTTTGAAAAGATTTTTTTGTGATCTATTTGAGTCTGCTCACCAAGTATAACTTAAGGACCGGGGTGCACCTATTTATTTTCAGGATGCCTCCCCGTAGCCATCCAGCCATGGTTCCAGGTAGAGTACATGATGATATCCCAACGAGCGATGAAGCATTGATACAAGTCCCCATTACGGCAGTTGTACCATCGGGTGGTGTACCAGTAGAACCACAATCCATTGGGTAGCCGATGCCACTGGCCCCGGTAGCAGAGGGTGCACGCCGCTTGAGAGTGTTTCATGGGTTCCAGCGCCAGAGGCCACCGAGGTTCCGAGGCGAGAAAAATCAACAAGTAGATGAGGATTGGATGGAGGCTGTGATTAGAGTTTTTCTACTCGTAGGGAACCCAGCTGATCTCATGGTGATCCTTTCCACTAGTCTACTTCAGGTAGAAGTGAGCAGAAGGTGGAACTTTATGATCCAATTTCACGATGAGGTCACTCTCATCTAGGCAAAATTTGAGAGCCTTTTCAGGGTATTTTTTGTCCCAGAAACCCTAAACTTAGTGCATATACAAAAGCTTCTCCACTTGCAGTAGGGTATCATGACAGTGGCTTAGTATTCAGTGAGGTTCACCAACCTCTCACGCTACTCCACTGACATGGTGCATAACCCTTTCTTCAGGGCCTAGACCTTCGAGCATGGGATCTGATGGGAGATTATAGCTTCAATGGTTTCTATCAGCATCTTGATGTTGTCAGGGGTGTTTGATATATCACTCTTAATGGAGATCTTCCTTGCTGAGCAGTCATCGAAAGCAAGACCCACCAACATACGATACTTAGCAGAGTCATATGCAACTAGAAGCAAACAGATGATGTAGAGCTCCAAGAGGACTATAAATATGGGTGGATGACTGCAAGATACAGGTTTAGTGGTGAGGGGATCTCGAGACAGAGCATCACAGGTGAGTGACATGCAATGTTACTCGTGCAGCAGGCAGGGTCACATGGCTCGCGACTGCCTGACCCGATGTACGAATGGCCAGTAGATAGTAAAAGGATTGCCTGGGCAGAGGCTAAGATTTGATCAAGGAGGACCTAAGGAAGGAGTCGAACATGGTAGAGGATCTGGCCATGTAGCAGGTTGTGTGCAACGATTCAAGGTTCTACTACCACCACCTCTAGGTGGTCCACCCTGACCATAAGGAGAAGGTGGACATGGAAGAGCTCACCTTCTGGAAAATAAGGCCTATGACCATGGTTCTCTGAAGATGAAATGAGGTATGATCTATGTCTGTTCCACCCTAGCTGTAGTACTTATAGACACAGGTTCCGGTCACTAATTTATTTCCATGACCCTTGTTCGGAGCTTGAAGATTCCGGTGGAGCCGTTGTCTTGATCCTTATGGCTAGAGACTCTTACGAGAGTAAATTATAGGATTAAACACTGGTTCCAGCAGTGTGAGCTTACTCTAAGAGGCAAGAGCTTTGGTTGGGATATTCTAGTAGTGGCGTCGAGGGCTTATGTTGTTATCTTGGGTTTGGATTGGTTATCCATAGTCCATGCCTAGATCGATTGTATTTGGCACAAAGTGCGGCGTGTCCGCATGGATGGGACCATATTTTCCTTCACTGGTGATAAGGGAAACTTTTCAGCAAAGGATGGACATACCTGGAGGAGGGTGCAACCGATCCCACATCATTTGGCTAGCCTTACCCACATAGAGTTTGATGTTGAGAGTCCGAGCTATCTTGTAGTGGTGGACGAGTATGCTAATGTTTTACTTGATGATGTTTCGAGTCTACCTCCACACAGATAGGTGGAATTATACATCAAATTTTACACCGAGACGTCACCGATATCTACTCCAACATATCGGATGGCTCCGATGGAGCTACGAGAGCTGTGAGTACAACTGGAGGACTTGTAGAGCAAGGGGTTTATAAGGCCTAGTGTTTCTCCATGGGAAGCCCTGATTTTGTTCACCAAGAAGGAAGATGGGAGTTTGAGACTCTAAGTAGACTATCGATGCCTGAACTAGGTGACCGTGAAGAATAAGTACCCACTCTTGAGGATTGAAGATCTCTTTGATCAGCTGAAGGGAGCACAGTGGTTTTTAAAGATTGACCTCAGATCAGGCTATCACCAGCTTAGGGTACCAGATGAGGATGTGCAGAAGATGATGTTCAGCTGTCGGTACAACCATTATGAGTTCTTGGTTATGCCATTCAGTGTGACCAATGCCCAAATAGTGTTCATGGGACTCATGAATATAATCTTCCATCCATACCTTGATCACTTTTTAGTAGTCTTAATTAATGACATATTGATATAACCAACAATGGATGAGGAGCATGCCTATCATCTGCCAATAGTTCTGGACACACTCTAAGAGCTCCATTTTAATGGTAAGCTCTCACTGTGTTAGTTCTGGATATGAGATGTCCACTTCTTGGACGATGTCACCTTTGAGGCTGGAGTTGCAGTGGATCTAGTGAAGATCGAGTTTGTTCCTTCTTGGGATCTACCTAGGAGTGTGACAGAGGTGTAGTGTTTCCTGTGTTTGGCCGGTTCCTATCAGATGTTTGTGCCTAACTTCTCCAGATTTGATCCACCCTTATCAGCATTGACAAAGAAGGGTAAAACCTTCGTGTGGTCAGAGAGATTCCAGCAGAGTTTCCAGTAGCTGGGGCAGAGACTGATGAGTGCCCCCTTCTTGAGGTTATCAGAGGAGGGTGTTGGGTATGTAGTCTACTGCAAGACATTGGGGACCGGGCTGGGATGTTTCCTAAGGCATTAGTGGCCAGTGATCGCATATGGTTCACTACATCTTAGACAACAGGATCAAAACTACTCTACCCATGACCTGGAGTTAGCAGTAGTGGTATTCACCTTGAAGATATAGATTACTTGATGGGATACCATTTTACATTCTACTCTGATCAAAAGAGTCTCATGTATATCTTATCTCAGAAGGACCTAAACCTGAGGCAATGACATTGGATTGAGTTCTTACAAGACTATGAATTTGAGATAGTCTATACTCCTGGTAAGGGGAATATAGTAGCAGATGCACTCAGCAAGAGATCTGGTATACAGTTATTGAGTGAGGCGACAGATCAGTTAGCCTCTTTGTGGATATCCTACATGGATTGAGATGGAGTATATTATCTTTAGTCTTTGAAATTAACTCCCCCACTCCTTCAGTGAGTTAGGGAGGCCCAACTTGGGGACACTTACTATGAGGGTCAACGTGCTCAGATATCCCTAGGACAAGAACCTAGTGGATTTTATGAAGGTGGGGATCACGTTATCCTCTTAAGAGGGCGTACTATGGTACCAGTGGTGCATAGGAAGGATGTGTTGAGGGAGTTCCATACATCTTATCTAGAGGTACATCCAAGAGTGGCTAATATGTACCTGGACCTTCGACATTAGCACTGGTAGATGAGAATGAAGAAAATTATAGCAGAGTTTGTCTCTCGGTGCCTCACTTGTCAGCAAGTGACGGTAGAGTATAAGGTTCCAGCGGGATTAGTTCAGCCACTAAAAGTTCCAGAGTGGAAGTGGGATGGAATCTCAATGGAATTTGTGATAGGAATTCCATGCATGTCCAAGGAGCATGATTCCATCTGGGTGATCATTGATTGACTCACCAAGTCGGACCACTTCCTACCTACCAGAGATTAGGGATCGATAGAGATCTTGGGATTCCTCTACATGCATGGGATTATACGGATCAATGTAGTTCCGTCTACGATTGTCTCAGATTGAAATGCACATTTTACTTCCTATTTGTGGATGGGGTTGCAAGAGGCATTCAAGACAAAGCTTCGGTTGAGAAATACCTTCTATCCTCTGATGGATGGTCAGATAGAGTAGACCATTCAAACCCTTGAGGACATGCTTTTTTCTTGCATCCTAGATTTCGACCATAGATGGGAGGATCACTTTCCTTTGGTGGATTTCACATACAACAACAGTTATCACTACACTATCTGTATGACACCATTTGAGGAATTGTACAGTCGACCTTGAAGATAACCTCTATTCTAGATTTACTGAGGGGAGTCAGCAGTCGTGGGACTGGAGATATTACGGGCCACCACAGAGTAGGTGAAAATCATCCATGAGAAGATGACGACTGCATAGAGTAGGAATAAGTCTTATGATGACAAGATACAGAGACCTCTAGAGTTCGAGGATAGTGACCATGCCTTTCTACAGATCTCACGTTGACAAGGTTTGCAGATATTTGGCTGGGTCAGTAAGTTTCTCCAAGGTTAATTAGACCGTTTCATGTCCTCATCGGAGTTGGCGTGGTGGCGTACCACTTATCTCTTCCACCTTAGTTGCACTAGGTGCATGAATTTTTCCACATATCCCAGTTGTGGAGATACGTACATGATCCTTCACACATTATTGACTAGGGAGAGCTGGATATCGACAATGGGGGTACATTTTCTGAGGTTCTAGTAGAGATTGAGGATCGACAGAAGAGAGTCTGATGTGGGCAATCGATACCTCTGGTACATGTACACTGGTAGTACAGGAACCTCCAGGAGGGCACATGGGAATGGGAGGCCCAGATTCGTGCTTAGTACCCCCACTTGTTTCCCTAGTTTGTGTTGTGGATTTCCGGGATGCAAAGCCCTGAGGTGGGGAGAATGTAATGAACTGGATTTTTTATGTATGTTTTTAATTATATAGAAATATTACGAGTCTGGGAAAATTAACTACATGTGATTCCAAGGCTAGGTCTGCCTGGAATGAATTTTTGAACTTTTTTTATGTACGTTCAGTAAACGTGTGAGTGGATTTTTTTAACTTTTGAACTGTTGCTCAGAATAGAAATCTGAAGACACCGTTGAACTCGTAGAGACAATATTTTATTTAGGGTACCTTCACCTTGACCGCAGTAGGTAGAGGGTTAATGTTAGTTTTCTTTATTTTCATGGGAGAATTAAAAGAATTAAAATAAAATAATACCAATTTTATATTATTTTTCTTTGTGAAACCTCCTTTTGGAATTTAGTGGTGGGGACCACCCGATATTAAAACCTCCCATTTGAATTTAGTGGTGGGGTCCACCTGATCCTTGAACTCTATTTTAATGTGGGAGACCCATGGAATCCTCCAAAATTAAATATGCCAACTTAATTTAATTATTGTGCCAAATTTAAATTAAATTAATCCTTAATCTTATTAATTTGGAACGTCACCTCTCACAGGGAAAAGGATTGGAAATGGGAGGAGAGTTGAGGAGAGCCTTTAAGATCAATATTCAAGGAAGAACACCCTCTCCAATGAAGAGAATCTTTCAGATGAAGAATGAGGACAATGTACATTCCCAACATCAGAAGCGTGTTGCCGGAGCGACGAACGTTGGCGCCCACATCATCTTCATTGTCTTGGTCTTCTTCCTCACACCGTATCCAATGGACGAATGAGGTAGGGGTTATAATTTTGAAATATGATTGAATTTATTGTTGATTGATTATATTATAGATTCAAAACAATGATGTCCAGAAAAACATGGTCATTGTTCCGTACTTATACCTTTCCTGTTCCCTTTCTAAATTCTACGCGCATTCTTCATGCGTTCTACAATGCCAACTAACTATGTATGCTGAAAACACAATATTTTGTTGATCTCAACATATGGATGTGGATCCCTTGACATGAGGATCATGAATTTGTGGTCAAAATATTTTTTTTGTCTTAGAACAAAGTTGCGGTGAACCACAGAAGAGGTGGGCAGCTGTCACACTGGCCGAACACATGGAGGTAGGTCGGCACACGCCCTCCCCATTGGATGAGCAGGAGGCTATGGCCATCACATAGTCCGGTCGCGTGGCAAGGTGGTGGTGTTCATCCACACCACCATTCTAGGAGACCGTGGCCACTTTTCCATGGAAGAGGTTGAAGGGCGGCTGACACCCTGCCGGCTATAGAGGATAGCAGCGCCGTCGCACTACTGGGAGGAGGACTGACTGACGATCCAACCAACCAGGGATAACCGAGCAGGAATCACTCTGGTGGGTTCCTCTTCAAAATACCGAATGACCCTTTGGCCATTTGGGTGACCTGGGAGGTGCCTACCTCTTGTGTGTTGGATAGGGTGGACCCTGCCATGACAGTCAACCCAATAGTGGGCCGTGCCACCGAGCCACACCCAGCGGGCTGGGACAGGCCATCCCCTTCACGGGCTGGACCGAACCACGACCCAGCGAGCCGGGCTCACAAAGGCTCAGGCCAACCAGGCCAGAGCCAAACCGGTTCAGGTTGGCTCAGTCTAGGATGGGCAGGGTCGAATCGGACTGAGGCCCATCTGGACCTAGTTACGCCTTTGTGGCCATGTATTGACAACTGGATGTCCGTTTGAAAAAAATTATATTGAAATAGAATCCTTGGATCGAGACGGTCCTTTTGGTATACTCCACTTGAGTTTTGGATATAGTTGGAGTATTCCAAGGTTGATCGAACCAGAATCCAACTGGGCCCTCAGAGTAGATTCGCCAATAACATACAGATCGAGCATCTGATTGACGCGCCGTCTGATGCGTTGGGTCCCCTATGACATGACTGACCTTTGGGATACTTTTTTTAGGAACTTCATGGTGGTCGGGGTATGACCAATGACTTGAGGAGGGTATATCTAAAATATGCTATTAGAGGGAATCTGGTGGCTGGCCTATGGAAGGTGGTATTGGGGTAGTCATGACACGGGCCCTTGGGGGACAGGTCAAGACAAATTTCCTAGGTCGGGTTGGTCCGATGGGGTCAGAGTAGACCCGGGCCCATCCGGACGCAGTTATGCCTTTGTGGCCATGTATTGAGAACCATGTGTCCGTTTGATGAACCATCTATGATAGTAGAATCCTTAGATCTATACGGTCCTTTGGGTATACTTTACATGAGTTTTGGATTACGTTGGTGTATGTCCGAGTTGGATCGAACCCAAATCCAACCGGGCCCTACGAGTGGAAACACTAATAACTTACAGACCGAGCATCCGATTAATGTGCTGTCAAATGCGTTGGGTCCCTTATGGAATGATAGACATTTGGGAAACTTCTTCATGGAAATTAGTGGCATTTGATATATGATCTATGAATTGATAATTGGATCTCCCAAACATGATATTAGCGGGAATTCAGTTGCTGGATGTGAGGTGTAGGTTGGAGACAGATCATACAAAGGATAGTACTGAGTGATCATGCGTGGGTCAACACCAATCATGTGTGGGTAGTGTTCAATGATCCTATATGCGTCAGTGCTTACCGATCCTATGTGGGTCAGATCCTGTGTGGGTCAACGCTCAACAATCCTGTGTGGGTCGGCGCCAACTGATCCTGTGTAGGTCAGATCTTGTGTGGGTCATTACGGGGGTTAGTACCTATCAATCCTATGTGGTTCAGACTCCATACGGTCAGCAGTAGTGCCTCTCGATAGAATACGATGATGTAGCTTCACGACTAATCATCTGTACTTTTATACTTAAATAATACCTATGTGAGCAGAGTCTTTTACCTTCGTGGTGTTACCTACACTGTTCTTTTATCTTTGTGGTGTTACCTATGTGGTAATTCTACCTTCAGGGTGTTACCTGTGTCGTAATTCTACCTTCAAGGTGTTACCTTTGGGGTATTATTTCCTCTTTTGTGACATGAGTATATCTTGATAACTTAGGTATATGTATGAGCATGTACCTAAGTATATTTGATGTCTATCACTTCATAATTTCTGGTTTTTTCTTTTCGAAACTCTAGGAGACCTTAGGGGGGTCTCAGGGTCCCTACTGAGTATCGTTATACTCACCCTGCACGGGCTACGCCCACACCTTTCCATGTCTTGTGTAGAAGATGGACAACAATGATCGAGGTCTAGGGTACCAGACTGAAGGCTGATCGGAGGTGGACATTAGATGGGACGATCTACAGGGATGACCATTCAAGAGCTGTACCTACCCTTCAAGTAGGGTCCTTACTAAGTGATCATAGGAGCTGTTCTTTTTTACTTTTACTTGTACTTTCCATTTGGGCTTGTATTCTGGCCCCTTTAATTATTGTACACACCCTATTTACTTTATTGTTTATCTTGTGCTTGTATCTTTCTATGTTCTTGGTTTTTGTGAGTATAAAGGTTTATAGGAAATGCCTTCCCAGTTTTAGGGATATGCCTTTCTTGTGCTAGTCACCAGCCCCTGGCCTATAGAAGGTGGGCTTAGGGTAGTAACAACACAGGACCCCAAGGGATGGATCATGAAAGATATAGATATTAAATTAAGACTAGGTTCATGATAAAATATATTTTAGTGAAGAGAAATGGGTGGTGGGGTGAATTTATATAGCAAAAGAGAGGAGAGTTCATTATTAATTTCCAAACATTATTTTAGACCCTATATGATAAGGTAATCAAAACCGAAAACCAAACCATGGGTTTTCCCATGGTTTCTACCGAAAGTTTATTTTTTCGAATTATTTTACATTTTTAATAACCGAGATCATTAAAATAACAGCCTCAGTTATGTGGAAGTGATAACGTTTATAAATAATTTATTTTGAATCCATTAAATAAAATATAGGTTCTAGATGATTCTTTAAGGCATTATAAAATTAATACAATAAATTAGAAAATTAATTTATTTGAAATGGTAAATATATATTTGGTCATAGATAAATTTTATGTCAAATATTATATCACTTTTGGGTCATTTTTATATCATAATACATACTGTATATTTATACTGTATTTAATTTTCAACAATAAATTACACTATCTCCAAAAATTATGAAAAAATTACTAATGGAAAATTTTCACATTATGATTTCAAAAATAATATTTATTCTATCCAAATATGTTTCTATGTATTATAATCTAGTCTTTTAAATAAAAAAATCCACATTTATTGAAAATTAATGGGTTTTTAACAATAATAGTTTTCTAACCCTTATAAAAATTATTTTTGAAGTCCTAAAATTATATTATCATTAATATATATAAAATATTACATAATAATAATATTTTATTAATATATATATTTTTCAAAAAATTAATTAATTCATAAAAAAGAGTATCTTGATTGGAATATATATTTTTCAGAAATCAAAATGTGTGTTTCATCATATCAAAATTAAATTTTTAGAAAACTTATTAATGAATCATTTGACAAGTAATATAAAAAAGGATAAATATATTCATTAATATATTGAAATGAAAAATATATAAATTATTAGTCTTAGGATCGAGATGCATATCACATTATTTCTATAGTTAATTCCTTATGGGTAAAGTGTTCGATGATAAGATTTTCTTGGGTGGTTCATCGTACATGTTTTGGGATGTGATCTCATTAAGCTTGAACTTATATGGTAAAAATTTTATCTCAAAATTTAGTTGTTGAATATAGTATTGGTATTGGACAAGGGAGAATTCTAGTGATTCAATCATCCTTATAATCTATGATAAATGGGTTTCCTAGGATACAATCCTACTAGTCAAGGCCATCACTTCTTGTGTCTATGTCATTTGGAATTTATCATAACACTTTATATATACCTGTCATATGATCACTGTTCAATAGTAACATTATCATTGTTTATGATTCTTAACTATATTTTAAATTAAACATACCATATAACATTTAAAAATATCCAAATTAGTGCATGTGTTTTCTATAACATCATTTATTAATAATTTATTCACTGATTTAAAATGGGAATTTAATTTACAAAAGTTCGGGTCATTGGATTATTCCTACTTCAAAAATTTATCCCAAAAAATTTTCATTTCATATACAAAAAATAGATGAGGGTACTTATGTTTCATCACTTTTTTCGGTTCCCATGTCACTTCCTCAAACTTTTCGATCTTCCACAACACTTTGATCAGGTGAGTTTTCTTGTTTTGCAGAACCTTGTTGCTATGATCTAAGATCTTGATCAGATCCTCCTCAAAATAATGATCATTTTCCAATGGCACCACCAATATATTTAGTATATGTGAGTGATTTGGTATGTACTTTCTCAATATGGATACATGGAACAAATCATGTACTTTATATAGGTTAGGTGGGAGTTCTAGTTGATAGGCCACTACTATGATGTGATCAAATATCTTAAAGTGGATGGGGTATCTTGGACTAAGATTTCCCTTTTTCCCAAACTTCCTAATTTTTTATGGTTATATATGAAGGTATGCTTTATCTCAAACCTCAAACTCTAGGCCTCATCAAAAATTGTCTTTATATATTTTTTATTGACATTTCATGGATTTTATATGACATTGTATGGTTTGAAACTTCTTAGTAATCTCTGATATAAGATGACACCCCAATATCTTTCACTCTCCTACTTCATCCTACCATATAAGAGTCTAACACATCATCCTATACAAAGCCTAACAATGTACCATTTCAGTTAAATAATGGAAACTATTGAAATATGGTAACTCTACTAGGGGATGGAATTGATCCCAAAATCCTTATTAATCCATTTAAAATGATCTCAACATATATTATAGATATTGAATGGTCCTTTCAGACTGACCATCAATACGAGGGTGATAAAAATTGATGAAGCTTAGTTTTATATTCAATTCTTGCTAAAGAAATCTCTATAACCTCTAGGTAAACCTCTGATATTGATTAGATATAATAAAGAGTAGAACTCCATGTATTCATACCAACTACCTTATATATATCTTGGTGAGTTGGTCAAGTGTGAAATATTCAACTATAGAAATGAAAATAACTTACTTTATAATGTGATCGACTACTATTTAAAGGGGATTATTGCCTTTATATGTCCAAGGGATTCATATGAAAAAATATAGGGTTTTGTTTTCCCATTTTAATACTGGTATAGTCAATGGTTTTATTATAACCTTAGACTTATTCTGTTCCAACTATACATGTTTTCATACTAATCATTGATATATAAACTCCACAATCTCCCTAGAGCTCTACCTGGAGGGTAGTAGCCGTAAGTCTGAAGTTGAAGATGAGGATCTTGACTCCTCTCATCACCCTAAGATACACCAAGTCCCGAACCTCCAAAGTCTGCTTCGGAGCATCATTAGACTGCACTAGACACACATGTGTAGGTGGAGCCTGTGCATGGGTGAGTATAACAACCCAGTAGGGGACCCCGAGACCCCCAAAGGTCTCTTAATAATCCACTAATGAAAACCTCACAAGAAATACCACAAAGTTAATATCACAAGCATGATTTAAATCATGAAGAATAAAGAAAAAGAGATATCTCACTCTAATGGTATAACTTCAAGGTTACTAGGATATGGATGACTATTCATAAATCCAAATAATCATATCCATAGTAACTCCACTGATAACCCACATATGTCACTGTATACTGACCCGTATTGGTCCCAAGATGCTGACCCGTATTGGTCGCTGGTGCTGACCCATATTGGTCGCTCGTGCTGCACCTTATTGGTCATTGGTGCTGACCTGTATTGGTTGCTGGTGATGAACTATATTGGTTGCTAGTATAGAGTTAGGGATTATTAGCAGTACAGCTAAATCATCCCACTCTGGAGTTTCTGATGCTGAACTGTATTTGTCGCTCTTCTTCTTCATGTCACAACAAGCTACTAGTTTCCCACATGAAGCACACTTGATCTCCGTAAGACTCTTCTCCTCAATCTATCCATCATATTTCAACTGGTATGAAGTCCTGCAAAAATAAAACCCAAGGGACTACCCCATCCTAGGGGTCCCAATGTGACAAATGACACGTCGATCAGACGCCTGGTCTGTGAGATATGGACACTTTTGTAAAAAGTCCCCGATTATATTAATGTTTGATCCAACCCAAGTCACATGTCAAAATCCTTAAAAACTCACTTAGAGTATCTCCAAAGGACCGCCTTATCACAAGGGTCCTTATGCAACTGACGACACGTCGATCAGACGTCTGGCCTGTTAGCTACATCCCTTTCTGTGAAACGGGGGTGATCGCACCCTGTTCCGGCCCAACTCGATCGGGCTTGCTGAAATATTCCAAAGGTACCGATTTATAAAGGGGTTCCATACACCACTTACGATGTGTTAAACAAACACATGGTTCATCAATTAAGGGTGTTTCTTAATTCGAGGGTCTCTTGGGTTTGGGCTCAGTCCGCCATGGTCCATCTGGCCCGACACAACGGGTCCCGGGGTCTACCTGACCCACCCAAAGTCTGAACCGTCAAGGTTCATCCCGGTTCACTGGGTCCGGTTTCTCGGGGTCAGGCCGACTGGTTCGCGGTCCCGGGCCACTGTGGCCCAGGGTGCCGGGTGGCACTTGGCCCACCTACGTTGGCCCGCTAGGTCGTGAGTCTAGCTCAGTCCGTCTGATGGCAGACCGTTTCTCTAGTGGGTCTTGTAGACTCGGGACTGGTTTGTTCGGGCTGGGTGGTGTTGGCCCACCACATGCTATGGTTAGCCAGATGGCCGGACAGTCTCCAACCGACGCGGCATGACACGGGGCCCCGCCCCCTTCCTTCTGTGTCTACTAACGCCAGCGGTGATAGAATGAGTCTCCCTTCTCTAGTGCATCCAGCTCAGCCTAGTCACCTCTAGCCACCATTGCATGCGATGGTGCACCACCTTCCCACTGCCTGCGGCTGGTTTCCGTAGGCCTCCTCTGGCCACCACCGGCCACCACTGACATGGCACACCGATAGTTCTTTCTGTGGGCCACGAGACGTGCTTCGGTGGTCCGTTCTTGGTGACTTCTATTCCTATGAGTCTCCGAGACTACCATTGTCAAAAGATGACCCTTTGTCTTGCATTGCCTTAAAAAATTGATGAAATCCATCCCCGATGAATGCAACATGAACAAATTGGCAGAGGGTCTGGGCCTTGTTCATTCGGCCCATGCCCTCTCCAATAACATGATAGCAAGCAGGATAATTATTAAATAATAATTTAAAACCCCATAGTGAAACCCCAAATCAGCCTCCCATAATAAGTAATGAATCAAAGATGAACTCATTGGTTGGTTAGTCTACATTCATCATATTTTTTAAGAAAGGGGAAAAGGGGGTATTAACACGTAAAGCACATAAACCACCTACCTCGAGAAACATTGGAGGTTTCACAGTTTTGGTGGGAGGAGTGACCACATTGGATGCACTCGTTGGTGTTTGTCAATACCAGATCGTTGCTGCCGAACTCCATAAGAGTTTCCTCACTTGAAGAAGTCATGTCAAACCCCACCCCGATCTCCATTTAAATAGGTTGGTAAAGGTGAGTAACACGTTTAAGAATTAATGAGGTTCATTGAATGAATTAATGAACCTATTTTAATTCACAATAGTGGAGTTACACTGTTGATGAGTCAAGCCATTAGATGGCTTGAAAAGTCATCGGTCCTTCCACTGCCGCTCATCCGTTGGATAAAAAGAAAATCAAATAGCAATTACATGTTATTTTATTATTCATTAAAAATTCCAAAAACTATATTTTTCTCCCGACCGACTGTACTCGAAGTAATGCTTCCCTTTAGAGAATCCCAGTGCTGTGGATTCAATGGTTCTATCAGATTTCAATTCTGATAACCTGTTCAAAAGATAGAAAATTTCACCCATGCATTTACTAAATGTACCTAAAAATGTTGAAAAATTAATTTCAAGTACACCAGGCCTCATAATCATGCCCCATAAATTTTTAAAAACACATAAAAATACAAAATAATTTAAAAAAAATTACATGAAATTTTCGTGTCTTTAAATTATCCCCACCTTAAGGCTTTACGTCCCTGAAAGCTAAATAAGGATATAAAAACAAAGAGGGGAACTGGGCACGCATATGATCCTCTATCTCCCATGTGATCTCTTGGAGATTCTTTTGCTGTAACAAAAAGAACACTAGAGGTATCGAAAACCAACTTAAGATATGCTCCTGTTGATCCTCTATCTCCACAGGGTACTCATCAAATTTCACTCCGTTATCAATATCTAGCTTACCATGGTCAATGATGTGAGATTTTTCATGAATGTATCTCTTTATATAGGATACATGGAAGATGTTGTTCACCCTCTACAACTGCGGTGGTAGTGCCAACCTGTACGCCACCTTGTGAATCCTTTGTAGCATCAGGAATGGTCCCATAAACCTCGGTGAGGGTTTTCCGTCTAAGCAAAATCTTCGTAGTACCCATCAAGGGGAGACTCACAAGAATATGTATTCCCCCTCCTGGAACTGTAGTGGTATCTATCTCCTATCAGTATCAGAGTTTTCTTGGCTTGGTGCAGTCTTCATCTATTTTTGGGTGACCTACACCTTCTCAGTTGTAGTCTGTTCCATCTCTAGTACCATGAGTGCTGGCTCTCCTAGATCAGTCCAGCACAAGGGCGATCTACACGGTAATTCATAAAATTCCAAAAAATGTGCCATACCAATGGGGTAGTGATAACTGTTTTTGTACATGAATTCCCCCAAGGGTAGTTGGTCCTCTCAATTGCAACCAAAATCTAGGACACATGCATGAAGAATTTCCTCCATGGTCTGGATGGTCCACTTAGTCTGAGCATCATTCTACAGGTGAAAATCTATGCTCAAGTGAAGCTGAGTCTCGAAAGCCTCCTGCAATCCTTTCCACAACTAGGATGTGAAGCATGTGTCACAGTCTAAGACAATCTTTGAAGGCACCCTGTGAAGTCATATGATCTCCTGAATGTAGAGACATCCCAATCTCTCTACCAAACCCTTCTCTCAAAAATCAAGGAAGTGGGACAACTTGGCGAGTCGTTCAACAATCACCCAGATGGTATCATTACCCCAGGACATACATGGTAACCCCATCACAAATTCCATCGATATCCCACCCCACTTCCACTCTGGTATCTCGAGGGGTTGGGTCAGGCCTGCTAGTACCTGGTGCTCAGCCTTCACTCGATGACAAGTGAGGCATCTAGAAACAAACTCCACCACAAATTTATTCATCCTTGGCCACCAGTACCGACGACAGAGGTCTTGATACATCTTAATAATGCCTATATGTACTGCCAAGGGGGGTGTATGGAACTGCCATAACCCCTCCTCTCATAGAACCACTGGTACAACTGTACATACTCTGAAAATGATAGCGTGCTCCCCACCTTCAGAATATCTGTCAGGTGCATGGCCTAAGGATATCTGAGCATGTGTAGTCTTGCAGCTACTGTCTTTGAGTTGCACCTCCCTGGCTTGCTAAAGGAGTGGATGTGAAACTACCATTTACTGTAGGTAGACTATCTCATCCCCATCCACATAGGATATTTGAAGTGAGGATAACTATTCTAGAGCCTCTTTCAGTAGCTGCAAACTAGATCTCTGACTAAGTGCATCTGCCACTACTTTCCCCTTCCCAAGAGTATAGAATATCTCAATTTCATAGTTCTGGAGGAAGTCTTTCAAACATAACCATATAAGATTCAGATCTTTCTATGTGAATATATATATGAGATTATAATGGTCTAAGAAAATAGTGAACCACTCACCCATTAAGTAGTGTCTGCATATATTTAGTGCGAAGACTACTACAGGCAACTCAAAGTAATGATTCACATAACTCTGCTCATGAGGTCTTAAATTTCGTGAGCTATAAGAAATCCATACATCATCTTGAATTGGGATGGAATGATTTCGGTCCTTGATGCATCACAGTGAACCACGTAGCCAATTACCTCCTACAACAACATCAGGATGGGAGTGCGGGTAAAACTCTACCTTAGCTATTGAAAGATCTTCTAGAATGTCTCTGACCATAGGAAGGGTTTCCCCTTCTTCATCAATGCAGTTATAGGTGCTGCTACTCTGGAGAAATCTGGTACAAACCACTGATAGTATCCTACTAATCCAAGTAAGATCCACACCTTAGTAACACTCCTAGGTGGATCCCAAGAAAGTAATACCTGGATATTCACTGGATCTAATGCATCTCTAGCCTATGATATGACGTGTCCCAGGAAGTGGACCTTCCATATCCAGAACTCACACTTTGAGAGCTTCCCATAAAACTAATGCTCCTAGAGAGTGTCTATTACTATCCTCAATTGTAAAATTTTCTCTTCCTCGGACACTGAGTACACTATGATTTCATCGATGAAAACCACCACAAAGCGATTGATGTATGGTGGAAAGATCATATTCTTGAGACTCAATAACATTGTTGGAGCATTGATCATGTTGAAAGGCATCACTGAGAACTCATAGTGGACATACTGACATCTGATGGTTATCTTTGGTACGTCCTCGTCCCGTACCATGAGCTGATGATAACCGGATCTGAGGTCTATCTTCAAGAACCACTTATATCCTTTCAACTGATCAAATAGATCATAAATCCTCATAAGTGGATACTTTTTCTTCATAGTCACCTGGTTTAGGCACAAAAAGTCCTTGCATAGCCTCAAACTTCTATCTTTTCTTTTTTGTAAAAAAACACTGGGGATGCCCATTGAGAAACACTGGGCCTTTCTAATCCCTTCATTTCTAAGTCCTCCTACTGTACCCTTAGATCCCGGAGCTCCCCAGGGGCCATACAATATACTGGTGTAGATATTGGTGTTCTTCCTATGTAAAAGTCAATGTGGAAGTCTAAATCTATATGAGGAGGTAGTCTTAGGACATATTATGGAAAGACGTCCATATACTTGTTCGCCACCGCTAGAAACTATGGGCTCGCCTCTTCTACCATGTCAAAGGTCAAGAAAACCAGCTGATATGTAATCGGATCCACCCTTCGGAGCATAAGTCCATCTCATGCTGCTCTGTTTTCCTTCTCCCCAAAAAAGGAAAGTGGACCTCAATATCTATGCATACATCGCACTATAAGTATCATGTATTAAATATGTGTGTGAACTGTTGATAGCTAGTCCATGCCTAGAATGATATAATAGGGATTTTATACTGCTACTAGAAGATCCCATTCGAAACTCTCTCCTCTGAGAGTATGATCACACTCTTGGAACCCATTTGTGACCGTTGAATCTCCTCTCGTAGGAGTGTCCAAACACAAAGGTCATGCTAAAATCTCGTTGAAATATCAGAGTTCTGAACTAAGTTTGCGACAAGTAAATAATTTCTAGCACCTATGCCGATAAACACTACTTCTAAAGTAGAGAAGATATAGATTCTACCACATATCATCTCAGGGATGTCAGGATCATGAGCCACTTCTGCATGTATTTGGGCCTTTCCCTGTCCACCTGCTCCTTGATCTCATGGTGGCCCTCCTAGGGGTTGTGGTGGTAGTGCCTGGGGACCCCGACCACCTCTAACTACACATACTATTCCCCTACCTCGTCCGCTGCCTGGATGAAGCTCATGCTCCTGCCACTGCCACTGCCTTAGTGGCCCCTCCACCGTCTACCGATCATCCACTTGGGGAGTCATACAGTCACGATCTCTGTGATCCTCTCCCCTATATGGAAAAAATGATCATGCCTCAGTGGTGGCTCACTTGGACTCTTTATCCTCACACCTCTTGCCCTATATCCTAGGGTTTCCCCATGGAGATTCTAGCCCTCTTGGGCTTCTGCATTGTCTGTCTATTGCTAGCTGCAGATGACTATGATACCTGTCATCCGTTAGGGGCTCCCACTTTTAGTGCCTACTTGGAAAGGAAGATATCCATCAACAATGATCTCTCTATCACCCCATCATACATCGAGATGCTGAGAGAAACCGTCGTAGTTGTGATCTGTCATCGGATCCCATTCTCAAAGTCCCAGTCCCTATAGTAAGGGTCCCATACCATGTCAGTGGAGTATCGAAAGAGGTCAGTAAATCTCGCCACGTACTGAGCCACATTATGGCTGCCCTGCTGCAGATGCAGTAGCTCCTGAATACGTATAGAGCGTATTTTCCCTAGCACAAACTCCACCCTGAAAAATCTCTCAAAGTCCATCTAGGTGAGGGTCATCTCCTCATGAACATGGATAGTCGAGCTCCACTATCGTCCAACCAATCCCTGAAGAAGGCTAGTGGCCAAGATCAACATATTCTTGATGGGTGTCTCTACTAAGCGAAAGACCCACAAAACTGCCTCAATCTAGTCTTCTGCTACCCGGGGTTTTGTCTCACCTAGAAATCTTGGAGGACACTATCTCTGGAACTCCTTGAATGCGCTCAGCCAGCGTGCATGATCCACTGGGATCATCTACCACTCAACAGGTGTTGGTACTGTTGGTACACCACCTGAAGGTGCCATAAGTATGAGTGGTCCCTGTACTGATGCCTCATCACTCAGTGGGAAACTTTCATGATCTCTAACTAGAGTCTTGGCTAGCTATCTTTGTTGAGGCATCCCGTAAGAAATAGATACGCCATGGTAAATAAGTTATACCTAGTGATCTGACTCAAGAAATCTCAAGAATTTGTTTCAAAACACTATCAACTAGTGTTTTCATGAACCGAGTCTGAAAATAGAATTCAAGGTCCTGGTGTATAGATACATTAGCTGCCACACCAACAATAGACTCCCTATACTGAAAACCGAACTGAAGACACTTTACCCCATTCCCTCATTAATATTAAATTCTTTGTTATTCTAGTAGAACCAACCTCCCTCTAATACCACTTTGTCATGACCCACATCCATGGGGTCGGAATGTAACTACCCCAAGCCCACCTTCCATAGGCCAGGGGTTGGAGACTAGAACCTAAAGGATTTTCCCGAATAGGGAAGGCATTGTGTTAGAGATCTATACACACTCAAAAAGGGAAACTAAAGTATACAACCAAAAAAAGTAATTTATAACCACAAGAGTAATGTACAACCATAAGTACAACTGTAAACCGAAAGCAGTGGACTAGAATACAAGCCAGAGAAACTGAATAGAAAATAAACAGGTGTATCATCTGTCCTAGAGCTCCACCTAGAGGGTAGTAGCTGTAAGTAAGAAGTTGAAGAAGAGGATCTCGAATACTTTTGTCGCACCAAGCTCCACCAAGTCCCAAACTTCCAAAGTCCGCCTCAGAGCATCATTAGTCTGCACCGAACACACAAGTGCAGGCAGAGCCCGTGCAGGGGTGAGTATAACAACTCAGCAGGGGATCTTAAGACAGCTTAAGGTCTCTCAATTATCAAAAAAGTAAAACATCCCAAGAAATACCACAGAGGTTATATCACAAGAATTATCTAAATCATGAGGCACAAAGAAACAGAGACAACTCACTCTAACGTTATAACTTCAAGGTTGCAGGGATAGGTATGAATAGTCATAAAGCCAGATCATCCTATCCATAGAAACTCCACTGCGGACACGTATAGGTCACTCTATGGTGATCCATATTGGTCTTTACATGATGACCCATATTGGTTTCTTGTGCTGACCCGTATTGGTCAATAGTGCATACCCGTATTGGTTGCTGGTGTTGAACCATATTGGTCACTGGTGATAGCCCGTATTGGTCGCTATAATAGAGGTAGGAATGATTAGACATTCAACTAAATCATCCAACTCTGATGTTTCTAATGCCGACCCGTATTGGTCACTCTTCTTCTTCATGTCACAACTAGCCACAGGATTCCTGCATGAATCATGCCTGCTCTCCATAAGATTATGATCCTCAAGCTATCAGTCATATTTAAATAATACAAAGTCCCTCAAAAGAATAACCAAATGAACACCCTATTATAGGGGTCCCAAAGTGATAGACGGTGCTTCGATCGGATGCCCGGTCTATGAGATATGATCACTTTTGTAAAAAGGTCCCAGTTGGATTCAAGTATGATCCAACCCAGGTCACATGTCAAACTCCATCAACACTCACTTATAGTATCTCCAAAGGACCTAATTATCAAAAATGTACTTATTCCATATACAACAAATCAATCTGACGCTCGGTCTATTAGTTACACTCATTTCTATGAAACGAGGGTGAGCACACCACACTCCGGCCCAGATCGGTCAGGACCACCAGAATATTCCAAAGGAAACCCTTTCCAAAAGGGGTCCCAAGATCAATGACGATGAGTCAAATGGACACCCGGTTCATCAATTATGATAATTTCTTTATTCAGGGTCTGGTTAGGTCTGGTCCTAGTTCGACTCGGTCTATCTGGCCCAATACAATAGGTTCCATGGTCTATCGGACCCCACCCAAGTGCAGCTCGTTAAGGGCCAGCTCAGTTCACTGGGTCATTCTCATCTGGTTCGGCCTGACTGGTTTGCAGGCCCGGGCCACGGTTGGTCCGGCCCACCAAGTCGGGCTTGACAGACCAGTGTTGGCCCACTAAGCCACAGGTCTGGCCTAACCCATTGTGCAGGTCTAGTATGTTGGGCGGCGGGTCCACATGATGGTGGACCATTTCTCCAGCTGGCCCTGTGTAAGTAAGGCCATTTCATCCAGTCGGTGGGGCACTGCCCCACAACATGCTACAATCAGTTAGATGGCTGACCAGTCTCCAGATGACGCGGCATGGTGCGGGGCCACACTGCCCCCTCCTGCCGCAACATGATGGCCACAACTGCTTCTGTTGGCGGTGTTGGCAAGTACCTCCCTTCTCTCGCACGTTCGGCTTGGGCTAGCCTCTATTGTACACCATGGCAAGCGACAGCGTGCCACCTTCCTGCCACCCACAACCGGTTGTCCCGTGCCTCCTTCGGTCACCGCTGGCCACTGTCGGCAAGGCACGCCAACAGTTCTTTTTGTGGGCCCCCAAACATGTTTTGGTGGTCTGTTCTTGGTTCTTTCTGTGCCTACGAGCCTCCCGGACTGCCAGAATCACAACGTGACCCTTTGTCTCACGTTGCCTTCAAAAATCGAGGAAATCCATCCCTAAAGAACACAACAAGAAGGAAACAGCGGAGGATCCATGCACTTTTCGTTCAGCCCACGCCCTCCACGTTAACATGAAAAAAAGCGGGAGAATTATTTATAATCATTTAAAACCCCATAATGAAACCCAACACCATCCACCCACAATAAATAATGAAACATAGATCAACCCTTTGGTTGGTTGGTATGTGTTACTCATATTATTTATGAATGGGGAAATAGGGGCATTAACACATAAATCACATAAACCCCCTACCCCGAGATTCATTGGAGGTGTTAAAGTTGTGGTCAAAGGAGTGTGCACGGTTGATGGAGTCATCGACGTTCATTGATCCAAGATCATTGTCGTAGAACTCCATGAGAGTTTCCACGCTTGAAGAAGAAATGCCAAAACACCACCATGATCTCGATTTAAATTAGAGGGGGAAATGCGAGTAACACGTTGAAGAATTAAGAGGGTGCATTAAATGAATTAAGGAACCTCTTTTAATTAAAAACAGTGGAGTTACACAGTTGACGAGTCAAGCCATTAAATGGTTTGACAAGTCACCGATCCCGCCACCATCGCTCATCCGTTGGAGAAAAATAAATGAAAATAAAAATACATGTTATTTTATTATTCTTTTTATTAGTCCAAAACTAACTTTTTCTACCAACCGATTGCGGTCAAAGTGAAGTTTCCCTCAAGCGAATCTCGGAACTGTGGATTCAACGTTGCTCTCTGATTTCAATTCCGAGCGCCGGTTCAAAAGATAGAAAATCCCACCCACACATTTACTGAACATACCTAATAAAAGATCAGAAATTCATTCCGGGCACACCGGGCCTTTGAATCACAAACCGTCAATTTTTGCAGAATCGTAAAAATCCCAAATAATTTTAAAACAATTTACATGGAATTTTCAGTTACATAAAAGTTTTGCATGTATCGAGTCCAAGACCGATATATAAGAATTACAACATAAATCAAGGCTGAGCCAAGTGTATAACCATTTAAACTTGAATCAGGGCGAAGCCTGGTGTATTAGAATTCTAGTAAGTACCACTAGGAATATCCCACTATATAATAATTACAACATGAATCATTGGAATATCCTGCTATATAACCATTATAATAAAAATCAATGGGCATCACCCACTATATAAAATTAAAAAAAATTTACATGATGAGTCATAATAGTTGGGATATCACAATATCAATTCCCAAGGCTTAATGATTAATTATGAAAATTACCATTTAACATCCAATTACACATTTCATTTATCATTTTTTCATAAACCAATAACATTCAAATCCAAGGTGAATATATATCCATCAATCACCCAAAACACATGTGATTATACACAATTAATCTATCTTTGAATTCATTTACAATCAAGGGTTCTCTCACTAGAAAAATATCCATAATATTGTTCTTAAAAAACTGTATCCAAAGGTATTCAAAGTAATAATATAATTCATCATTTAATTAATTTATATTCATGTTATATTGCCACAATTTCAATATTTCACATAAATATCAATTAATTAGAAAATAGAGTTAAGGTTTAGATCCCAAACCTTTAAATGGTGATTAAAGTAGTTATTTCAAAGGGTAACACCAATGTGGAATAAGGTTCTAATGTGTAAAAGATGAAACCCCGATCAAAACCAATAAAGATTAACATCAAACCCATGCCCAATATAAGGATTCCAGTGACCTAATGAAGAATAATGGAATAGGAAGTATAAACAAAGGAATTATACTTACTAAGGATCAATAGCACAACCAAAAAATCTAGAAAGTAGGAAAGGCTTCTACATTATTTTGGAGAACCATCATATGTCGAGAGGAGAAGGATACACATGAGGGGTAATAAAGAACTAATTTCAAGATAGCTTTAAAACTATTGGTAAAGATATTACATAGTTTTTAATTCTTATACACTTCATATATTTATTTTTAGAGGGTTACAAAAAAACCCATCACCTCAAGTTAATATTAATATCGATTGAAATTTACTTGACATGACCGGTTTACACGATTTGTAACCCTTCCATGCCCTGTATTGGATCATGACATGTGTTTGGTAGATGTTACACATTGTGTAATACATTTAAAAAGTGTGTAATTGTTTTGTTGACATTGTGTCATACAAGATTCAAAAAAAGGATCCAAACCACCTCCAAATACTTTCAAACATGGAAACCCCTCATAACCCCATTTAACATGTTTATATTCAGACTCCATTTTTTCAAAATAAAAAATACATTCCTGGACTTTATGTTATTTTCCCCAATAAAATATCTCAACATTCGAACTAGGATTAGACAACAATGATTTAAGGAAAAGGAAAAACCAAAGGGAATAAATTTATCAAAAAAACTCAAAGAGGTAAGTATCTGAAAAATTATGGTATCTTAAAACCTCCCCATCATACAAAAACACTTCCTTGAGATTCTATAAGAATCAATCTGGGGTATTGAAAAAAACGTCTTCCCACTGTTCTCATATATGAGACTCCCTCTCCTAGGACCCCTCCAAAACATTCCTATTCTGCTACTACACTTGAAACAAATGTATAATTCTACACTAGAGATACTTCTTACTATAGTACACTATATTAGATTTTCCCCAATGGATGAATCTTCCATAAGGTCGAGTTCTTCTACATATATCATTTGAGAAGTATATGTATGATATATCCAAAGCTGTAAAATGTTAAACATGTTGTTCATGTGACTATAGAGTTGTGGCAGGGGTAATCAGTACACCACTAGAAAAACCCTATATACTATCTCAAATACAATGACACATATGGGTGATAACTTTCCTTATTTTCTGACATATTATTTCCTGAAACAAGGTGAATCCAAAAGGAAAACATGTTTACCAACCTTGAAATCCATCGGCCAAATTTGATAATCAACATAAGAGTTCTTCCTACTCTTAAAGGTCACCAAACACCTTCTAATAAACTGAACCTTCTCAAATGTGTCATTTACAAGACTTGGACCAACAAGCAGTGAATCATATGCCTCCAACCAACATATAATTGAACGACACTACCATCCATATAGATCCTTGAGAAGTTCCATTTGGATCAATTCATGGAATCTATTATTATATAAAAAATCCATGAGTTAAATATAATACTCCCATGAGCCACCAAAATCCATGACATAGGCTTGAAATATATCCTTCTAAACCAAGATATTCCACTCTTTTTGACTGCCAGTCTCAGAAAGATTTTTCATACTCAAAAGAACCTGTGAACCCAGATCCTTTTGAATACCCTTCTAGAAACGAAATGTGAAACAATGATATCTTTATAAAAAAATACTCTTCACAACACCATGCATATGAACTACCTCACACATGTAAATACTTCCCATATCATCAATTGTGAAGGTCTCTATAATAGTTAAGAAGTGGACTGACATCATTATTTTATCCACAATCAACCTTACAACATAATTTTGATGATTTTTCTTGGGTAATCCTATCCCAAAATCCATAGTGAAATCATCACATTTCCACCCAGGAATGGGAAAATACAAAGAAATCCCAGATGGACTCTTTTTCTCATCTTTGACTTTCTGACAAGTGAATCATCTTGCCTCAAATCTTGCTACCTCCTTCTTCATCTCTGACCACTAGTAATTTGTATTGATATCATGATACATATTTGTTAAACTATGATGTATCACCCATATAGAATCATCAATCGCTATCTTGATATCCCTTTGAAAGCTTATAGGAATCCATAGTCGACCACATAAAAGAAGAGAATTATCACTACAAAGATACCATCCCGATGGTGTCTCCCTGCAAAATAAACCGTCTCTAAAAACAAAGCCAACTAGATTAGATAACTACTTAGTATTGATATGGTACAAAGGAATGGGTATAACCAATGTAAAATTCTGTGCTACTCATCTCTGGGACTCTTGAATTTTTATATGCATGTATTAAAAGAGTACCATCATTTTCTATCCATTTCTGGACTCCCTCAATACCTCTCTATACATCTTTCATCTCAATAAATCAGCGAAGATGTTTTCCTTTACCTATGTATAAGAAAACATGAATTCAAAAGATTATATATACCCAAACCAACTTTTTTGCAAAAGGTTTAGGACCCATTGAGAAAATATGTACATGAGGATCTTGTTGTCTGTGTATACCACAAACCTCTCACCCATGAGATAATATATCTAGTATCTCAAGGCCTATACCATTATTGATAACTCCAAATCATGACTAGGGTAATTCCACCCATGTGGTCTCAAATTTTTACTACCATAACAAACCACTTGATCCTCCTACATCAGAACTACTCCTAGTCCATCTATGGATATACCACAGTACACAATATATGTTTCACCTGACACATGTAAAGTGAGTATAAGTGAAACTTTTGGTTTACTTTTTCCCCCTGAATGATGTCTCACAAGACTATGACAAAATGAAATTTACCCCCTTCTTGGTCAGCCTGAACATTGATGCTACAAAATGGGTGAATCCCTAGATAAAGCACCAATAATAGCCTCATAATCCCAAAAATATCCAAATCATGATGTAATTATTATTTTTCTCCCTAGATAAAATGGTTTAAATCTTATATGAGTCCCATGAAACCTGTGCCTCTGAGTTGAAATGACACAATATGTGGAATTTATGAAACCAAAAAAAGAATTTGGTTACCTTGGTATAATTTGATTCAATCTCAATGTACTTAGGATGATTTCAAGATTTTGGGAATAGTTGTTTATAGACTACGATTACACTAAGACGTCGTTGAAAAAATCACCACAAACTAATCCAAAAAAGTATGAAATAACTGATTCATTAAATCTATGAATACTGCTAGTGTGTTATTCAACCCAAATTACATCACTACGAATTCATACAAGCCATAAACTGTCCTAAAAGAAGTCAGATGTATGTCTGATGGTCTCACCCTCAACAAGCAGTACCTAGATCATAGGTAGATCTTAGAGAACATCATAGAACCTATCATTTGATCGAATATATCATCAATTTATGAAAGGGGATACCAGTTAATGACTATCATCTGGTTCAATATATGAGAATCCATGAAAAAGCGCAAAGTTATAGCAGCCTTCTTAGTGAAGAGTACTGGAGAACCCCAAATAGATTTACTGGGAAATAAAAAATATTTTTCTTACAGGTCATTCAATGGAACTTTCAACTCTCAAAGATTTGTTGGATCAATTATATGATGTGGAAAAGAAACTGACTATCCACCTTACAACAACGTGATCATAAACTCATTATCTTGATTTTTTGGTAACATATAGAATTTATCAGGTAAAACTTCAAAAAAGTGGTGTTATACTAGAGGATAATAACCATAATAAATAATAATATCATCTAGATAATGAATGGTTATCTGGTACATGAGACTCTAAAATATTCACTCAGTTGGTCCTGCATGAACAAATTGAAGAACCCACTAACCATGGTGAGAATAGTTTCATACTTTTATAGATTTAAAGGGAACTGTACTCTAATAAAAGTAAATATTTACTAGTGTAGAACTAGGCAATATATAATAAGAATAAAATCAAAAACTTCCATTTCCAGCACAAATGGTTTCCAATATAAATGGTAACCACCAATATTTAGAGAACACTACTTTCAAATATTGATATTCCCTAATGTCTCTTCCAACGATGTATTATTGGTAAAAACCCATCCAAGATATTCACAAAAAATATTAAACCATTTTAAGAAATACTGGTAAAAATGGAACATGATTCACCTATATAAAAACACACATGAAAGGTTGGATGATTGAATAATACTACCCATAAAAGTATAAGGTCTTGCATCCATAATAGAATTAGTGGTCTACATTTCATGTAACTGAGTAGCCTATCTTACCTAGGATCCTTCCTAACTCCTGTGAGCTATTCCATAAACCAGATACTGCTATTCTTATACTGGGTTACCATATACCTTACCTCTACCAGAACTTCTTATGGAATTATAGAAACCTTACTATTGAGGAGATGTCGATTCCTTCCTAGACTTCATTACATGTCTTGATATCATTGCACTACTATGATTCTACATTCTATAACAAATCCTTCATAGGTGGCCCATCATACCACAAGCAGGACACTACAAAGTTGGGTATAGACACTGAGGCTGTCTATGGCCCATCTCACCACACTGATAACACTATAAGTGAACAAAATACTAAGATGGTTGACAAATTCCCTAATTTCTCTTAACACTGTTAATTTGGTGAAAAATATCATAAGAAAACTTTTTTCGACTAGAATATAAGTTCATAGTTATACTTGCTGAAATATCAAGACTACTGCTCAAGGAATCTCTCAGATTCCCTACTTTGATGAGTGCCTAATTCATCAAATCTTCAATACTTAATAGATGGAACACATTTACTTAAGACCTAATTTCATATCGACTTTCATATTAAAGATTCCATGTAGTGGATATCTCATTAGCTACTAATTATGGCACAAAGCACTATAGGTTAGTTAAATGTTCAACATAATCCATCACAAAAATGCCCTCCCATGTTAGGTTCATGAAATCATGAGCCTTATCATATATCAAGGACATGGGATAGAAATGTCTCAAACACTTCATCTTTAATTCCTTCAAAGAAAACTTCTCTTGTTACCCTATGTACACTAGAAATTCCAACCAATTATTTCTTAGTTCATGAAGAATATATGTATCATTATTCAATAACCTATATGTGGGTGTATCAAGATGCTTAATGATGATCTGGATAGAGTTGATCTAGAACTCAAATACCTAGGGGTCTCCCTCCCCAGTAAAAATAGGTAGATACTATAGCGTGTGAATTCTCTCTTCCACATAGGAATCAACAGAATGTTTAGAATATTCTCCCATTCCATGGATAACATGAACCTCAGGAATATTCTATAAAGTTGAAAATTTATAAAATTCTTTAAATCTATAGGAATCTCTTACATAGTTGAGTTAGGGGCATGGTGATTTCTAATCTCCTAATGCTCAACTCAAAGATGAAGAGGAGTAATTTTCTCCAGAAGATAAACAAACTCCTTAGAACACTGAATATCCTAAAAGGGTCAACCTTTATAGGTGAAAAAATAGAGATCCACTAATATTGGTATCTTTAAATATTTTTTACAAGCGTTTTAGCATGACATATATATATATTTTTTTATTTCATTTATCAGATATAATAGGTAACTTATATCATGGTTTGATAATTCAATTATATATAAAACGCAATAACTATTTCCCTATCATGAATAATTCATGATAATATATATCCCTATATGCCTATCATGGTGCATGAATACTCAACTCATGACATACCGGGATATTATTTTAAATATCAAGAACCATTAAAATCATGAAATAATAACCTCACATAATATGTGAATCACCATAGGCGAAATATCATCAATTGTAACATGAGAACAACATAAACAACAATCCCATCCCTGGGGACTCATATTTACTCCCATATATGGTTTAGCTACTCCCACACACAAGTTCATTTCCATGTCCCGACACACCCTAGTCTTCTTTTTAACTTTTCCAAATAGTAAAGAAATAGAAAAGAAACCTCATTTGATACCACTTTGTAACATAAGATGATCTAGAACTCTCTCACAATCCAGAATCAAGTTGGATATGTGACCTTAAGTAAACCTCTCGTATTCCATAGGCTACTGACTAGTTGTGGGGGTGTGATAAGTACAATGGAGAGACTATAACCCATGTTACAGAGTTACAAAATAGAATAAATTACTAATAATAAATAAATATCATAGTTTCTAAATATTAGAAAGAATACAATACATCGTATAAACCAACTAATAAAATAAAATAGAATAATCCAATAAATAATAAATGAAAAATTTATTGTTGTGCTAGAATATAAATAAATGTAAAACTTAATGCAATAAAATATATGAATCATTAGAAAAAGATAAACTTAAAAGACCCTAGTACCAAACCCCATGTTAGTCCCATATCCAAACTCCAGCTCATCTATGAAGCAAAAATCAACAACAATATCCACTTCTATTGTCCCATCCTAAATCCATTTAATCTTCTAAGGTACCAATGGAGGCATGAGTAACATGTGGGTGTAACTCATTAGTTTTACTCCAGCACGTTTAAAAAAAACATGTTTGATAATAGATGCATTCAATAATGAAATGAACAGGTGTATTAATTAATTAAACATTTGAATTAATACCATATCTACCTACCTTGATACCATGATATAATTTCTCTATGCATGTCTCATGATAATGACCACCCTAACCATATAACCATAGTAAAACATAAATTGTTTCAACACAATTTTATAATGTATTTGAGCTTTTATCACAACTATTCCAACCATAACCATATACCCATGGTATAAATCACACAGGTATCTGTAAAGACTATAATAGAAGTATCTTATAAATCATTCTGGGAAGATCCTGGTGTATAAAAATTTCAGCATGAATCATGGCCAATCCTGGTGTATATGTATTTCAGTATGTATCATGGCCAAGTCCAATATATAAGTATTAAAATAAAAATTATGGATGAGATTGGTGTATAACCATTTCATTATGTATCATGTTTATGCCTGATGTATAATAATTTCAACATATTTCATATGGAATAACCCTCTATATAAGCATTACACGATGAATCAGTACACATAACCCACTATATAAGCATTATAACTCGAATCATAGGGCATCACCCACTATATAAGAATTACAAAATTTAACACAATGATTCATAAAATAGAGGATTTCACAGTATCACATCATAATTCTCAATGGTTAATTCTGAAAATTACTATTTATCTTTCAATTAGACATTTCATTTTTCATTTAGTCATAAAGAAATATCATGCCAATCCAAGGGGAAAATATATAATGAAATCACCAAAAAATAATTTCATTAAAAAAAACTTAATCAATTTTTCAATTAATTTACAATCAAGGGTTCGATCACCTAAATGATATCCATGATTTATGATCCTGCGTTGGGGTGGATTTTATATTTATGAAGGAATTTAAAATTTTATAACTAAACCAGTCAAATCTTGAATCAATATTATTAATGATATTTAGAGTGTTGGAATGTATCAAAATGGTGTTTTGAGATGAGGAATGATGTTCGGGAGGTCGCCTGAGTTTTCAAAGAACCTTTCAAGGCTGCGGGTTAAGTGTTGAAGGTTTTAGAGTTTTCTGGAAAGGGTAGATAGTTTGTTGTGCATAGTTTTAGAGAAACCATGAAATACCCTCATGCTCAGAGAGTTTTCTATTCAATTTGATCTATACATGGCTGAGTTTCACAGTTATAGTATTTAATGGGATAAATATTTTGAGTAAAAAAGAGTAACAATGTGAGTCTAAGGAGTTTTCAAGGCATGGAACATGAGATACACACATTTTCTAACCAACCATGTGCAATTCTGTAAGTGGGGGTATTTCAGAAAGCTCTATTGGTTTATGATTTTTAAAAAATTTGGAACAAACTGTATGTGATTTGGGTGTTTGACAGTATGGGTTCACATAGTTAGTTTATGGTTTGGAAAACCCCATGGTCAATCCACGTGGTTTCCCAGATCTATATTAAAATAGTATTTTTAACCATTTTCCCTTTTGATATTTTAACTCACCTTACCACTTCCCTCACCCTCATGCGTATGAACCAAATGAGGGTTCTCCTACCATCTTACATTATTAAATCTTATCCATAAAGGATATTTATTGGTGTTTCTTTGGTGTTTGAGGTGATTTATTCTCATTCGTTAATTTCATTTATTTTTCCTCTAATTTCTCTCTAATGTTTGAGTTCTCTGGTTAGGTTTTCATTGACGATTCAACCAGATCATGACTGAATCACCTATTTCTCATAGCCATTTTTGTCATATTGGGTAGAGAAGATCCCAATATGGATTTTTCACTTCATTTAATGTCATTTCATAAATGTATGTGTCCACGGTAAATTTTCATAGCGTTTAACCAACATTTTCCTTTGATTTGGTTGATTATTTGGCATATACTCTTAGTTATTTTTTTAAATATTGGTGTCAGGAGTATTTTGTAGACAATCTTTGATGGGTTTTTGGTGTTCCAAGAGGTGGTTACCCGATGAGTTTTGTATCATTATGCCAAGTTGGGTTATGGTTAATTAATTAATTATTTATATTTCTTATAATAAATTATTAGTTGCTTATTTGTGTGATATTAGAGACTGGGAGTTAGTGATGATCTTGGTTGGGTTCCAAGATGTTTGGAAGGTTCTTGGATGGGCCTCGGTCATCACAACATTCTTTAAAAATGTTCTGGAATGATTCATCATGATGTATGTGGTCGAAGAGTTTTACCCAAATTATTGTTAATTTATTATCATATGTATTACATAAGATCCTTAGTCCACAAGTGATATGCTTTCTCTATTGATTTTAGATATTTGTTTTGGGCTATATATAGATAACTTGGAAATTCTACCGATCCTATTGGACCTGTGGTGATGTGATACTAGATCTATAGACACCCATGGGGTGATCTAACCATTTTAAGTGAAATGTTTTATGTGCTGAATTTTATTAAAATACTAGGATACTTTTATAATGGTTAATGTGTGTGAATTTGGGTTTTTTGGTTATAGATGCTATATGGGAAAAGATATGTTTTTAAATGAATGTTGTTTTTAAAATGAGGTGTTGACCATGAGGTGATTTTAAATGGATTTAAAATGTTTATTTGGAATGGGAGTATGATGACTATTTAAAGGGTTTTCAAGAAATATGTAGGTCTAGGAAATTTCTTTCTTTTCAAAGTGAATGACCCATTTTTTAAAGGATGGTTTATAAATGTTCAAGGAAAATGGCTGTTTTTTTGTTATGAATTTTGAATTTGGTTGGATTTTATTGATCAATGTGTTTATTTAATGGTCTTTAGGGACCATGTTTAATGTTGTAATTTATAAAGGTATTGGAAATGGTAAAAATAACATGTTTTATTATTAAATAGTTCGAATAAAATTGTAAGAATTTTTATTTGGTTAAAGGATGAAAAAAATTAATTAAGTATTTGGTTTAATGGGATGAAAATGAATAATTATGTAAATGTTGAATGAAAGGGAAATAAATGATAATTAAATGGATTTGGGGATAGCCAACCATTGTTTTCTGGGTCCTTATTGGAATCATATACTGATTCTTTATGTTTTATGACCTGTTATTAATGGTTTTGGGGTGTTGGAATAATTATCTATTGTCCAACTTAGGGAGGGATATACTTATTCTTTAGTAACCCTGATGCACCACGATTATTTAGGGGAAGGTCTGACACCCTTGAACCCAAGGTTATAGACATGAAATTTCATATCAGGGGTGTGATGGTTTGACATGATGTTTTGAGTCCCATTTGGATTCATGGACTGATTCTCCCTATCTTCATACCTGTGGACTAATGGTTGGGAAGGTTGGACATGGAATTATATTTACAAGTTGTATTCATGGACTGATTCTTTGTGTTTTATGACCTAACACCAATCGGTTGGGTTGGAAGTACATAGTATTCTGGATCCTGGTTAGATTATTAGACATAGTCTCCTTGACTTCCTACTAGTGACCTCTTTTGTATATGGCTTGGATGAGTAGCTTAGGCTAAGAAAATATTGATATAAAATGGATAAATTTTAAAATAATATATAAAATTGATACAATTGAATACGAATAAATAATAAAATGTTTTTTATTTACTTTATATCTCACTATTATTGACTTCCTACAAGAAATATTTTAGTGATTGGTTTTTTTAGACACCGTTGGTGGTGTCCTACTGAGTTTTAATCACACCGTGATTAGGATTAAAATTGAACATGTATACATGATCAGTTCTCACATGTTTATTGAAAGCATTATTTTGGAATGAGGCTCGTGTTGAGTACTTGTTGAATGAGCAGGATATCTTTTGTGGGTTTAGGTGTTAGGATGGGTTTGGCTCAGGGTTGATGTGGAGAACTTTTAACTGTTATTTTATTTTTATATGTTATGTAGTTGTTTATGTGGGTATATAGCTGTATGTATAATATGGTCATTTGGGAACATTTCACATTTCATTTTATAAAATGATGCTTCATTTTCATTATATTTATTCTTTATGTTTACTCTAATGACTAAAATATTTGGTTATTTACTTAAGGTTTTGTACTTTGATATGGGGGTATAGACTCCTTATAGTTATATTTTATACCAATGCTACTATTTGACAACATATGATGCAAGAGGAGGTGTTGTTGAGGTTTTGTAGAGAACACTTTTTTTGGAACCAGTTTAGTGGAACCCCAGACAGGGCACTAAAAGTGGTATCATTAGAGGTTTTATTCAATTTATTTTATTATTTTGGGTTTGGTTAATAGAATGTATAGGAATGTGTAATAGTATGACATGGATATTAGGCTGGTGCATCAAGAAAACCTATTTTATTTGGAATTAATTATTACCAGGGGTTGAGATTTTTGTTTGGTTTGTGATTATAAAATTGTATTTGATTTTCACCTATAGTTATGCATGTTTGGACTTGATATTTTATGATAGTCTTCAGGACGTTGGACCATTATCTAGAGGCCTATGATTTGGTTTTGACTCTTATCATATAGACACATGAGGTATCTCTTTCATCATGTTAGGAATGTAGGATCCACATGATATTGGATTTATAGTGTGTGATTTTATTGATTTAATTTCTAATAGAAGGTTATGTGGATATAAGATGAGGTGTTTGGTGGTGATAATTGTGGCATGGCAATTGTGTATGATTGGTTTAATAGAACATTTGCGTCATTACAATGTGATTATGGGATTGTTGGACCCCTTTTGAATGGTTTTGTTTAAGGATGGTTGTATGTTTGGGTCATCTAGGGAGCAATCTAATGTGCAGATGCTCAGAGTGGGTGGGTGACCTAGTTGCGAATAACTAGTAAGATTATGGACCTTTTTGGTATGATAACCAAGAGGACGGTGTTTTAATAGGGTAAAATTGTTTAATGATAATATGGGTTCATATTGGGTGCCTCAAGAGTTGTGTTCATCTATGAGTTGGTGTATAACTTTGGTGGTTAGACCAAGTGACCTATTTTACATGACTTATGTTTTGGGAGTTAATGGTGTGTGTATTTTTATGGTGATCCAAGAAAGGTGTATACTAATTTAAGTGTTATTTTGGATGTGTAAGGTAGGTATAAATGGTTTGGACTTTTGAAAATGGTTCAGGATGGGCTCATCCTAGAATGGTGTATTGACAAGTATGATTCCTTTGATTGGGAAAATGAACATGGGTTTTATTTTTTTTTAATTTTTGTTGATTTCAAAAGGGGAAGGTTTTTTTGGGTTCCATGTTTGGGTGGAATTTGTGTAGGAATATAGTTCCCAGTGGTTTTGGGATAGACCATAAGTCCAAGATTTCTTTAGATGGTGATTGTGCATGTTAGTTTATTTTGGTAAATCTTACATGGAGGTGTCTAGGTTTCATAGGATGAGAAATACTTGGAGTTCTGGTGTGGTGGTTCTATGTGTGGTTTTTTAGGGTTGGATAAGTTTGGTGACTGTATTGGTTAAATTTTGATGCGTTTTCAAGAATTCTATTTTGGTTCAGTGTGTTTCTTTTGGTTTTAGAAATCACGAACGATGCTCTTCATTGGGTAAGATAGATTTGTAGGGTAGGAAGGGCTAGTGAATAATCCTTTTGAGCCAAGGTTTATTAAAGATAAACACATTGGAGTTGGAACCAGGTTTTATGGTTGGGTTATATGAGGATATGTAATGTTTATGTATTTATGGAATATTGGAGGAATGAGAGGAGGATTACACACTATGTCATTTGAATTTCTAGATCGAGTCATATGAGAGTATATGCCTGAGGTGATTGAGTAGAGTAGGTAGCCATGATTAGGGAGAGAAACAAATTGAATGTGATTATAATCATATGGGTAGGGTGGCCTAGAACCTTTTTATTGGTTGATATGTCTGTGAATATATTGGTGTTATTGAAAATGAATGATTGGTATATGTATTTTTTGATGAAATATTACCAACCTCTTGGTTAGTCGTGATCATAAACAATAACTTGATATCATTCTGGGAGGGGAAGGGTTATATGCTTATACACCCTCATGCCTTCTGGGTGGACATGAGGCCTTGAAGATGTTATTCTTGTGGAGTGGTAAATGTATATTGTCTTGTTGGTAAGAGAAAAAATGACTATTTCATGGTGGGGTACTTGGGGTAGACCATATATTGATGAATACCATGGGTGTTATTCCTAAATTTCTTGGATGGGTGATGGTTGAGGTTTTATTTGGAAACTCAGGTTTGGGAGAGATGGCCACATCTTATTCTTTTTTAGTAGTTTTTGGGTCATGGGATAAAGAAGGTGAGGATTTTTGGGTGAGTTGGTTATAATGATGATCTATTGGTGGGAAGCATTGTATTAGTTTCAGTGACATGACCCATGTGCTGGATTTTTCAGAAGTGTGTGGAACTGGTCATGAAGGCATTATGAGTATAGTGGATAACCATAGAGGGGATTGTTTAATTATATAGGGAGAGATAATGGAGTATTAGTGGTAATGTATGATCAATATGAGCTTGGATTCAGTCTTAAGGTGGTTCTAGGAAGAAGCATAGGTACAAACTCCAGTGGGTATGTTTGGTTGGTTGTGGAATGCATCTGAGTGTGAGGGAAAGGTGACCAGATGAGTTGGAAATAAGATATATATGGGTAACCGTGCTTTTTAAAAGATTCTTATGAGGATATCATGAGTTGGGTTAGACAATTATTTGGGTGAGGATGGTTTCTAGCTACATTCGATGTCTCATTTTGGGAACTAGGGGTGGGTTTTGGGTTGAGTTGTTATTTTAAGGAAATACAAGTTCTGAATTTTTTCTTAGCCAGTGGGTATACACCCGCTTATGTTGTTTTTCAATTATGATGGTGGGTGATAATGATGACAAACAATCTGGTGGTTTATGGGGTATGATATGTTGAGAACCATGTCAGGTGATTGTTGGGATCATGAGTTATCGTTTTGTGGGTCTTTCTAAGGTAAAGAGTGTTGATTATTAGAATTTTATGGTTATAAGCATAAGATTATGGTGGGGATCACCATAGTATGATGAGTGATCAAGTGATGTTATATTCATTTTTATTTTCTAATGGGATTGGGTAATCACCATCATCATGTTTTGGTTTTTAATGGGAGTTAGCTTAGTTTTTTAGCTTCTTAAGGGATTTGAGATAGAGGTAGTGCCTCAAAAGTGTATTGTGATTTTGGAGGCAGAATATGGATAATAGTAAAAATGTACTGAACTATGTAGGTCAGGTAGTGATGATGTATGAAAACTAAGCCATCTTTAGGATGATAAGTGTTATATAGGGGATATTGTAGGATCCCATGTTTGGTGGCATCAATTTTTTGAAAGGAATTTTAGTTTCATAATTGGATGGGTCGAATCTTGAAGCAAGACTCGAAATGATTTTCTAAGTTCCACAATGTATCAACATGGTTTTTGAGATGAATATTTATGCTCATAAGGTATTCTAGGAGTTCGGATGAGCTTCAAAGTTTTCGAGCAATGTTTCAGAGGTTTTTGAGTTTTCTTGAAAGGTTACACGATTTGGTGTGCACTGTTTAAGAAAAAGTGTGTAACACCCTGATCCTTAAGAGGTTGTCAGTTCAATTTTAACTATACATGGAATATTTTCATGGTTATAACATGGTCTAGGGTAAACTATGAAAGGAAAAAGGAGGAATTGTGTGAGTCTAAGGAGGTTCTGAGGCATGGAATATGAGCTATGCATTGTTTCAGAAAAACTGCGTTCTTTGATGCAGGTGGGAGATAGTGATGAAAGCATAGTTGGTGCTTGGTTTGTCAAATTCTATGATAAAACCATGTAGGGTCTAGGTGTTCGAATGTAGTGGTGCACATGATTAGTGCACAGTTTGGAAAACCTTTAGGCCAAACTGTGCGACTACCCATATCTTCATTTGAATGATATTTTTACCATTTTCCATTCTGATATTTTAACTCACCAAACCCTTTATATCCCCCTAATGTGTTTAAACAATATGGGGGTTCTCCTCTCATACGCCCTTATTCATTCTTCATTTAGGAGGTGGTTTGGTGGAGTTTCTTTGACATTTATGGATAGTTCATGTCCTGCGGTGATTTTATTTCTTACCCTTATTGTTTCCCTCTAATTTTAGAGTTCATCGGTTAGGGTTTTTTTGATGATTCTACCATATTATGGTGGAATCATCCGTCTCTCATGGGTATTTTTGTTAGCTTGTGAAGATAAGATTTTGAGATGGATTCTTCACTCTGTTGCATGATGTTTCGTCAGTGTTTGTGATCATAATAAATATTTATGTTTTTCCCAATATTTTAATTCATTTTAGTTGATTATTTTTATCAATTCTTAGGTATTTTTTCTTATATTAGTGTTAGGAGTTCATGTGGATGCTCCTTGATGGGTTATTGGTGTTTCTCCAAGAGGTGGGAACCTGGTGAGTTTTTCAGCATTATTCTAAGTTGGGTTCTGGTTAACTAATATAATATAGTTCATATAATTATTTAATAGTTGATTCCAGATGTGACATTAGAGATTTTTTGGGGGCTATGAGCTTGGTTTGGGACCCAGAGGTTTGGAAGTTGCTTGGACGGTCTTTGGCATGGCTTCCATGCTTTGGAAATGTCATTGAAAGCTTCACCATGAGGTAGGTGGTCTAAGAGATTTAACCATAGTCATATTAATTTATATTCACGTGTATGTGATATATTATTTAATACATAATAGATATGTTTTCACCCAAAATTTAATAAATTGGTTTTGGTTATTTTAGGGATACCTCTACCCTTATACGGATCCTATTGGACCTATAGTTATGTGAGAACAGATCTATGGAAACCCATTGGATGTTCCAACCTTTTCAAGTAAAATGTTTTATGTGTTTATTTTTAGGAAAATCCTTTGATACTTTTAAAATGGTTAAAGTGTGTTTATTAGGTTTTGATAGGTTTTAAATGAAATATGGGTAAATCTATATTTTGATATTATTCTTGTTTTTAAATGTGATGTTGACCTTAAGGTGATTTAAAATGGATTTAAAATATTGATTTGAATTGGGAGTATGGTGAATCTTTAAATGGTTTTCATGTAATATGAAGGACTTGGAAATATTTTGGGTTTCAAAGTGAAACATAGATGTTTTAAAGGGCATGTTAAAAATGGTAAATGAAAATTGTTGGTTTTAGTGTTACGAAATTTTAAATGGGTTGGATTTTATTTATCCATGTGATGATTTAATGTTCCTTTGGGGCCATGATAAATGTTATAATTTGGAAAGGGATTGGAAATGGTAAGAAGTGTGTGTTTGATTATTAAATTATTTGAAGAGGATTTGAAATTTTTTTATTTGTGTAATTGATGGAATAATTTAATTATAAATTTATTTTAATGGGAATTAAATGATATATTATGGTAATGTTGAATTAAATTGAAATAAATGATAATGAAATGGTTTTGGGGATGTCTCAAAATGGAATTCCAGGTCCTGGTTGGATTCATGGATGGAAAATCCATTTTTTCTAACATGTGATTAATGAATGTGGGATGTTGAACTGATGCACCACTCCTCAGTTTTGGTAATGCCATACCAATTCTATTGTCACGCTGGTGCATCATATTTATTCGATGGACGGATTGAAACTCCCGAACCCAAGGCCACAGACATGACATTCCATACCAAGTATGGGATGGTTGGACATGATGTTTTCAGTCCTAGTTTGATTCATAGACTGATGGTCCGTGTTTTCCAACCTGTGGCCTATGGGATAGGATGGTCTAACATGGGGTTCTGATTCTTGATTGGATTCTTATACAGATGCACAATTTTCCAACATATGAACCATTTATTGGGATAGTCGGATATAACATTCTGGATTCTAGTTGGATTCTTTATACTAAAGATCCTTGATTTCTATCCAATTACCTGTGTGATATATAGATTTGATGACGATCTTAGGATGAGATGGTTTTGATGTAAATTGATAAATTTTTGAATAAATAATAAAAGTGATTAAATTTAATATAAATATATAATAAAAACTATTTTATTTACTTTATTGCGCATTTTATTCATTTTATTCATGAACTATTGCAATGAATGGAATTTTATTTTGACATATTTGGTGGTGGACTACTGAGTTTTTCTCAAAACCTTCTCAGAATGCCATTGTTCTTGGGTATCTGAGAAGTTATCACTTGTTTGTTGTAGACACATGTTTGGAATGAGGCTTGTTTTGGGTATTGTTTAGTCAATCGGGATTACTCAAATGGTTTCAGGTGGCTGGTTTAGTTTTGTTTAGTGATGATATGGAGCCCTTTTTTTAGTTCATTTATTTTGATATGTTATGTATCCGACCTAGTGGGTGGATGGTTATTTGTATAAAATGTCCATTTGATCCCTTTTCGCATTTAATTTTATTAAATCATGATTCATTTTCAATTTATTTATTATTTTTTCGTACTACGATGTCTGTGATATTTGGTTATTTCATTCTAGTTGTGTAGTTTGATATGGGGGTATAGTCTCCTCATAGTTCAATTTTTGACCCCTACTGCAAGTCGAAAGCCTCTAGAGTATGAGGAGGCACACCTGAGGTTTTTTTATGAACTAGTTTGGGGAACTAGTTTAGTGGCACCCATTATAGGGTGTTACATAGAAGATTGGTCATAAACAACTAGATCTAAAGGGATTCCAAGGAATATTCTAATTCATTATTTAGTTAATATAGGTGCACGTCATGTTGGTGTAATAGAAATATTTCATATACTTTTCAATTGAAAAGACCATAAGGATAATGTTTGGACCCCTACCATTAACCAGTGATTATCATAGTGCTTCCAAATGTAAACAAAACTAAGGAATACAGCGCAAAAGATAACAAGATGAAGTCAATATAAAAGCCGATCAAGATTAATATCAAACACATACACGGTCCAAGGGTTCCATTGGCCTAACAAATAAAAATATAAGGGAAATGGGAAACCGAGGACCAATATTTACTAGGGATAAATCACAAAAAATAGAATGTCTAGAAAAGAATAAAGGATCCCAAAATCACCTAAAGAACTTTCCTAGGTTAAGAGGATAAGGCTGAAAATGAGAGGAAAAAAACCCCACCACATGACACCTTTTAAACTACCGGTCAGGATATTACATGGAATGTAATTTTATTTCACATAGTGTATTTTTTGGAGGGTTATACTAAAAAACCATCACCTCAAGTATAATATTTTTCCCAATCAATATTTATACAATATGTATGGTTTACATGACAAGTAACCATTTCATGACCTGTACTGGTTCACCAAATGTGTGTGGAAGATGTTACACATCATGTAATACATGGAACTGGGGTATAATTATTAAGAAGTCTATTTTTTAGCCAAAATTTAACAAAATGAACAAAATCACATCCAAATCCTTCCAAACATGGAAAAACTCTCATAGACCCATCTAAAATGTTTATATCTAGACTCCATTAGTTAAAAAATATATATTCTTGTAATTTAGGTCATTTTCAGAAAAAATTATATCCATATCTAAACATTAGTTAGCCACTAAAGATTTAAAAATAATAAAAAACCCAATGGAAAAAAATTTATCACAAAAAAATAAGAGGTATGTACCTAAACAAAGATAGGATCTTACACTATCATTGAATATGATATCCTTATTTCAAATGAAATGAATAATACAAAACAATTATATTTTTTTGAAGGATTATAGATATAATATTTTATATAATAAGTCAAGGGTAAATAATTTTGAATAATAGTCTCAAATATATTTGATAATAGGGGATGAAATATGTATTAAAATTTAGAAAATATTCATTTTCAAAATGATTTGATGAACAAAAATAAATTTTAAGTATTTGATACCACCAATCGGATTAAATGGAATGATTATAAATTAATCAATGTATCAGAAATTTATAGAATCCATGAATCATGAGAACACTAAGAAATTTAAAATAAAATTAAATAAAACATGAAATAAATTATTGTGTATCTTACATAGATTTACACAAATGTTACGGTCTTCAACTGTTTCTTGAATAAGATCAATAAGTTACAACTATAAGGATTTCACTATAAGATGTATCCAAGGGTTACAATGAATTATAATCCATAGATATTGATATAATGTTATTATAGTTGGGGTGAAATTTTAATACTATGAAAATTAGTGGAATATAAAAACAAAATATAGAATAGAGTGGATATTAACAATAAAAAATTCAATAATAAACAATATCTGTGAGAAGATTGTAAGTATTATAAGTAATAAACAAGAAAAGAAAAAAAAATTATAGTTATCTGATCAAATTTTTCCTATATATTATCTTAAAACTCTTAAACAAAGAGGATGAAAATCCTCTATATGAATATCACATATAAAAGATAGTGAAAACACATTAAAATATATCCTTTAAAGCATGGATATACAAACACTAATGTATTGTATTTCATGGGAATATAGAAAATACATCCTTTTAATAGGTTCCTACAAAACCCAGAATTTTAAGGTTAAGTTTCATCCTCATGATGGTCTTTTTTAAGTATTGGATTAGTGATTTCCAATGGAGAGTCATTAGTTCCATAAGGGTCTAACAAAATTTCACAATTTTTAAAATTATTACAAGTTTTTATAATTAAATATAATATAGATATCGATGAGTCACGGTTAAACCCATGAGCATATTCAACTAGTTATTTAGGAATTTAAAATGATTTATTTTATTATTTTAATAAGGGGAAATAAAATATTACATGGTTGTTTTAAAAGATAGAGATAACAAATAATATTGTGTTTTCAATGTATTTTGATTAGATCATGTTAGGGTTTTATAGATTTAGGGTTTAGATGTAACTTTCTTTAGACATTAATTTGATTAATTAATGGTTGGTGTTAAGGTTGGGGTGAGGAGAATCCAATGGCCAAGGTATGCCCACATAAGTATAAAAATATCTTATTTACCTTAGTCCAATAATTTATTGGTTTAGTGAACATATTTTATCATAATACTGTATTTTAATCTAATTACACGAGACTATTAAATTGACAAGAAATAGTTTGGGAAAATGATTGTGCGATTAAAAAACACTATTTTCTAATTAAAAAAATTAGTGGTCCAAAATTTTATAAATATAAAGATATTGAAATTTCGAATTATAAATTATAGCAACCTAATATAAATAAGATAGAATGAAATACAATCCATAATCACATTCCTTATTATTGTACATTTCCCTAGAAAAATTATAGAATTACCCCTAATTCACATAAATTGGAAGAAAGAGGGAATTAATAATGAAAATAAAAAATAATGAAATGAAAAGGGAAAGACTAATGTAGAACCCTACAAAACTCAAAAAATCATCCCATGATTTGGGCTCTAGATCCAATCCCTAGAAACAAAATATTGGCCCTCTATTTATAGATCTTCGGGTGTGCTATGGATGTATTAAATTCACGAATAAACTCATAAAAAGGAGCCTTAGTCTTAAATATATGTACCTAGTCATTTCATGTCATAACGTAAGGGATCTAGTCATTTTTATCATCAAATATAGCCATTTATGAACTTTTTATCATTTTTTATGTCATGGGTAATGCTTTTTCACCATAAATTTTCATAATCCAGCTTCTCATAAGTGAATTTTCAACATAAAATAAAGTTATGAAAATTACGGGGTGTGCCACAGCATGACACATATGTGTCATGATGTGATGAATATGATTATAATCTTGAGAACTTTTTATCTTCCAACCAAGGTTTTACATCTTGTTTCCTAATATTTTACGATTTTATAATACACATTAAAAAAGTAAAATGTTCTTTTTATAGCTCCAAAATCTCTATTTCATCCAGATTCTTTATTTAGGACACACAGAAGATCCTATGATCATCTTTTGTTGTGGAAATCCTTCTTTAAGAGGAACTATTGATAATTTTTCTCCTTTTACTCATTTTACTTAAATTGTTACATCATTCTAAATATGAAGGATTACATTAAAAATCATTGAGATAATTAATCATTACAGTAAAAATAGTAGTGTATTTTAGTACTAAGAACTATGCATGCAATGTATATATCAAATTCCTTACACAAGAATTAGGAATTTTCTTCGAGGATGGAATCTGAATATACTACAAATTATTTAGACCCTAACATGAATTTAAATAAATTTCACTAAAATAAATTGACTAAATTGTAAATTTAAATGTTTGATTATCAAAAAATAAAATTAATCAATTCATTACTTTTTTGTGAAAAAAATCAACCAAGTATTTTAATTTTCTTCTTTTAAAACAACTACAACATTTCATTAATAGATTTTTAATTTTAAATTCATTATAAATATTCATTCCATTTTTAGTTTGCCTCACATTTAATTTTTCCCTCATCATCAAGGTAGCAAGTTTAAGTGAAATTTCAACTCACACCTCAAATAAATTTCACTAACCATAGTCTTATAGGGAATCCAGATTCTCCACTAACTAAATATAGAATCACAATTAATCATTAGGGATACATCATTATATTCAAATGAATTTTAGGCTAAGTCCAGGTAGGTAAATGATGTAAAACAAATAAATCTCAAAAAAGTTGGATTTTCTAATGTACTTTTCATGATAATAAAAAATTGCTCAATAGAATATTCACTCTCTATTGAAATAATATCCACTTTAACAAAACTCAAAGAAAACTCATGAAGTAATAAAACATAATTAGTTAAAACACCCTCTTATATATATATATATATATATATATATATTATTTTTTGAAATTATTTTTTGGGAAAAATCTCACATACATCAGCCAACCCCAAATAATCTCCTCACAACACTATTTGTAATAGTTATAACAATATTTCCAGCAAAGTAATGTCAATTTTTGAATTTTACAAAAAATGAGTCATTTATTATTATTTTCATAATAGGGTTTGAAATGGATAAAATGAATTAAATCCATTATGAAATCTCATGGAAATCCCTTCAAAATTATATATTAAAAAATGTGATCCCATTCCACCATTCTCCATAACCACACTTTTTATCAAAATTCATTTAAAATATTTAAAGGAAGTTAGGAATTGATAAAATAGGATTGTAATGCATCTCTTTTCCTAATTATTATGTACATGGGTTCTATAAGAATTAAAATGGATTTATGTAAGGTGGGTATAACGAGATAGGGTTAATAAAAAATAATTCCTCAATCACATTATAAGAGATTATATTCGGTCATACCTATGATATGATGTCAATAAAGGAATAAAATATAACACTCTCATGTCAATCAAGAAATATACTATAGAGAGAAATGAAATATTAGTGGATAAAATATATGAGGAATGATACAACTTACTGGGAACACTACTCACAGAAATGAATATGAACAATGAAACCAATTAATGAAAATATCTGAAATAAAATTCATAAAAAATATTAGAAAAACATAAATTTTCAAAATAAAATAATCTCCCTCAATCATGTTTTCCAAATAAAAAACCACATGTTTTATTTACTAATTATTTCCTCCATTTTTCTTATTAAAATTTATTAATAATTATATTTTATAAACATGGAATGGAAATAATTATATGTTGATCATGACTCCTAGTTTAATTGATTAAATAATAAATTTAACGTGGGAATTGCAATTGGAAGTTAAAAATCTAGAAGAAAATTAAATGTAGAGAGTATAGTTTAAATTATAGAATTTAAATACTTACTACCCTTTCATTAATCCTTGGACTATAGGATATGAATGTTATGTTTTATCTAAGTTCATGATGTGACTTTATTCTATGACCCGTTGTTATGTTTCCTAATAGTTTCTTGATGGACCTGAAAAATGAAAACACATGAGTGAAAGTGTAAACCACTATTAATGAAATTTGAATGATTCATGGGATAGAACATATTTTTTATAAAAAAATAAAAAAATTAAGATCTTGGGTTTCTTATCAGAATTTATTTTGTTTAACATCATTGGATCAACATTATATCTTTTAAATTTAGCTCAAGTGACATAAGTTTTAATATAATTAACTTATTGGTGTCTATAAATGGCCTTATATATAACCTATTCACATAAGTTGTTCCATTTTATTCCTATTTAAATATCATAATTCATCCCACTAGTATAACTTTCCCAATTTCTATCAAGAAGATTCACTATTTCTCCTATAATTTTGAACAATTAAATAAATTGTTCTATACCATTGATACATCTTGTACTTTTTGAAACATATTGGGATTGGTCAACCCAATAGTATTTATGGTATAATACTTTAGTATCCCTTTCTTCATTTTATTGTTATTATTTTATATATATTCTTTAATGATATTATCTAACTCATGTATTTCTTTAATTTCAAAAACAACCCCTCATTTAGTTACTTTTTCCTATTTCAACTCATCATTATCTTAAACGTCATAGTTCTTAATCACCCGATGGATGTTGAAACATTCATGTTCTCTACCAATTGTTAAAAATAGTTATCTTCTTAATACATCTATCGGTGCATGACCCATAGCCAAAATGGTCTTACCCAAATGATATTAGTCCTCTCTACCTCTATATTCGACACCAAGAAATCTATGGTGAAATATAATTTATATAATTTTAGCAAAATATATTTAATAGGTCCTCACAGTAATTTCACTATTAAGTATAATAATTGAAGTGAAACTATTAGGGGTTTTAGGAACTCTAGATCTTTAATTTTTAAAGGTTGTGTATGGAATACTATTAATTATTACACCTAAAACACATAACTATGATCCAAATTAGTTAAAACTAATGTAAATAAGGAATGAGATACTACCTGAGTCTTGTTACTTCTTTGGTAAGTCTTTTGATACTGCTGCTGAGCACTTTAGTGTGAATGGTATGGTACTAATCTCCCCATGCTTCCTTTTATTAGTCACCATCACGTTTATAAATTTTGGGTTCATCGACATGTTGGTGAGATCTTATAAAAATGAATATTAATTTGGGGTATTTAAATTATTCAGATAACATACCTTTATGCGAATAACTTTTTCCTTGATATAGAGGCTCTTTAAAAGGTATTATCATCTTATATTCTGGTGGTTCTTCATTTTCATGGTTATCTTCTTATTTTTCATTGTTGTTTTTCATATCATCAACTTCCTTTTCACCTTAAGGTTCCTGTTATTTCTTGTATGATTCAATATGAGGTTTAGTAAATGTTCCACATTAAATAGAAATTAATTTCAAATATTCCCATGAATATACTTTTGGGAATCTTACTGGAACTCCTCATGGTTTTTATTTTAGTTTATTGAATGTTTTTATTAATTTTAATTCAAGGTTCCAAAGTGTATCCTTTTGATCCCTAGATTCATACTTTTGATCATTTATTGATGCTATTTGATTTTTTAAATTGGCGGTCAGTTCATTGATGGTAGCTCTATTGGTATTCCTGAAAATATACATAGTCTCTACTAGTGTGTGGACTTGTATCCACAGTGATGGTGCTTACTATGTTTTAATACTTAGTTCCCTATGTTGAAAAAGTTTCCCTTTTTGTTGTAGCCTAAAAATATAAAAATTATTACCCTATTTATAATCAACATAATTAGATTATTCAACGTTGATATATTTAGAAAGTTATTGATTTTCCATCATTATATTCTTGTTCCTAATTAGTGACTACATTTTTACCACCATCTAGATATTATTATTGACCATTTTGAATCCTATTCATTGCATTCCATTATTCTTCCCTCAAAATATCTTGTTTTCCATTTTTTCTAGTAGACTATAGATCACCTTAGAAAACTTATTTACCTGTGAACCATTCACCACAAAATCAAAAAACGATCTATTTTCCTATGAAATAACATTATAATACTTTTATCAAAATACATAATTCAATAACATGGTGTGAAAATATTATGATTAAATACTTGAATTATTCCCAAACAGTGTAAAGCATTTTATCCATTATTATTCCCTCAAAATATATTGTTTCCATTTTTTTTTCTAGTAAACTATAGCTCACCTCTTGAAACTTATTCATATGGGAACTATTCCCCACAACATCCAAAATTGACCTATTTCCCTATGAAATAACATTATAATATTTTTATTAAAATCCATAATTCAATAACATGGTGTGAAAATTTTATAATTAAATCCTAAAATTATTCCCAAACAGTGTAAAGCATTTCATCCTCAAATTGAATAATGATCATAATGTTTATATGGATTACCAAAAAATTATATATTGGAAATAAGTGGATAAGAAATATTCTTGATATCTCATCCCATACAACGATGTAATTCTTTGAAAAAACATTTTCACCCACTACAATGATTGATCTCGCTAACAAAATCACAAGAGTTAAAGACTTACAATGTCACATAAAAAATTATGAAATTTGAAAGTATTACAGAGCTCAAGGAAACTTAAAAGATGTGTGTTTAGATATTCATGAGGAAGTGTGGTGAATTTCATGGCATTTGAGATCATTTATATAATTTTAGGCGTGACCTTAAAGTGAGTTTTTTCTACGAGTGGAACTAGGATGATTGCTTAAAATCATGTGTTGGATGGCCACATGTAATTTTCAAGGTTACACAACCCTAAATTAATTTGGGTAAGGAAAAAAACTAGTTTAATCTCTAAAAAATCCATGTTTTCTTCTACCTTGTGCTTCTGTAGACTTTTTTATAGCTTTAGATTAATCTTGGGGATCTCTTTTAATTTTTATCTCAAGAGGTAATTGTGCGTAAATGTTTCGAATTGGAAAATTGAAGCATAGAAATACCAAATAAAAAATAGAAATTGAATAAAAAAAATGTTTTAAAACCTAAAAACAAATTGGAAACCATAACTAAAAATGGTATTAGAAATTTGACCTCCCATAATGCATCTTTAAATTTGCACTGGGCTACAGAAATTTAATAATTTAAAAAGATCACACAAGTGAATAAAATAAAATAACATGTATATATAAGTAAGAATATATTAAAATAATTAAATAGTGAAATTATTTATTTAGAAATTTAAAAGTATTTATTTTATTGTTTTAGTAAGGGTATATAATAAGGTAATTGGTTTTTTAAAAGTTAGTGGGAGAACAATGAAGATTTTATTTTTAAAGTAGTTTGATTAAGGAATACCGAGGTCTTTTAGATTTAGTGTTCTTATAAAATTGGATTTATAAATTAATTGTATTAATTAATTATTTTTATAAGATTCAGGATTTGAAGGATCCGATTGTTAGGGTATCCCCTCGTTAGTAAAAAATACCATATTTCCATTGGTTTGGTAATTTAGGGTTTAATGCACTAAGTTTATCATGAGGATGAATTTAAACCAAATTAAATTAGACTATTAAATGATCATGAAATAGTTTGGAGAAACCATTTTTTCAATTTAAATATTCCCTTTTCCAATTAAAAATTCAATTGTTATGAATTTTGGTAATGGAAATTAATTACATATTGGAATTAGAAATTACAACAACTCAACATGAATAATATAATATGAAACACCATCCAAAATCTCTTTCCCCCATTTTATGCAATTACCTTTGAAAATTTGGGAATTACCCCTAATTACATTAATTGGGGAGTAATTGGGAATGAATAATAGAAAAATAATTCATAATGAAAGGTGGAGAGAAATGGTGGTGGACTACCCTACACATCGCAATAACTCACCCCATGATTTGGTCTATGGATCTAATCCTTAATAGCCACAACCTGGCCCTCTATTTATAGATCTTAATGGGTTATCAAGTTATATTAAATTCACCCATAAATGAATCAAAAAGTAATATTTGGTTTTAAATAGAGACACTAAGTCATTTTAGGTTATAATGGGAGGTCTCTTGTCATTTTCCTCATCAAATCATGCCGTTTATAACCCACTCAACACTTATTAGATCATGAATATTACTTTTACACTATAAGTTATCATAGAACAGCTTCTCAAAGTGTGAATTTGAAGTTTAATGTGAATATATGAAAATTATAGGGTGTTTCATGGCATTTATGCATATGTGTCATGCCATGACACAAATGCTTATTATCCTATGTGATTTTTCTATTTGTTCCCTGGTTTTATGCCTTATTTCCAAACATTTTTACATCAAAAAAGGATATTCACAATTTAAAATATTCTTGTACATCTTTATAAGATCAGTTTCATCACGATTATTCATTTACAACCCCTAAAAGCTCCAATGATTATCTTTTGTTGTAGAAATAATTCTTTAAGTAGAAGTATCTATTTTTTCTCCTTTTTTACATTTTCCATAAATTTTTGTATCCTTCCCGATATGTGTAATTACATTAAATATCCATGAAATAATTAATCATTTAATTCATAAACATAATTCATTTTAATATTTAAGATTATTAACAAAATTTATGTATTAATTAACCATTCTTTCCAATTAAACATTCAGGTAGAACTCATTTCTTGATTTTTGGTTAAGTAAGAAAAAAAGGTTAATTTACCATTTTAGGGAGGTATAAACCAAACAATATTATCTAAATAAAAATGATACAGTGTTACATAAATGACATCTTAATGAATGTTAAAAAATTTAAAATAATGAAATTTTATAATGGTGGTTACATTTACAATATTTAGTGTGATTAAGAAAATAAAAATGATGAAAGATGTTGTGTGGGAAATCAAGAAAAGGTAGTGTGTTGAATGATGAAGCTCGCAAATGATATATAACTTCTATCTTAAATTATATCATTGAATTTCCACTATTGATAACTTTTTTTCTCTAATAAATAACAATAAAAAATTACTATATTTTCTTTTATTCAAACTTCATAAGACTGCATCAAAATTATCAATGATAATCTTCACATGTGAAGGCATAAAAAATTATTGAAACAACCTATAAATATAAAAAACCAAAAATACCCTATTAGAATTATTGAATACAACTTTAAATATTCCCATAATATTATTAGTAAATATTTCATAGTAATAAGTATTTATTCACAAGGAATACTATCATAAATCACATAAAAACATTGGATTTCAGTATTTCATATATGCAGAATTTGAATACCAGAAACCTTAAATAATGTTGTAAATAATTGTAAAAAATCCAATCATAAATAATATTATATATGACAATAAAAATTTCTATATGGAATACTATTTCTCTTCTCTGATTAATTTTTTTTCAAATTTTCTTCCGGATTACATGATTAAGATATGTTGATATCCCTATTTCATATCGACCAGTAAATGTTTACCTTCCACATATTAATGAACAAAATATTCCCATATATTCCAAAAAATTTTAACTACTGACCAAAATTTTTAAATCTTCAATAAATCATACATAAGAAACTTCCATAATATCATTTCATTAATTTTCCATCTATCAATATCTTCACAGGAAACTATATACACAAAATATTTTCTCAACACATAATATATATTAATTTTCCATGTTTTTTGTGTAAGTAATTCTTTAGACTATTACATAATTTTTAACATATTCCCTCTAATAATATTTTTAGATATTCCAATAGGTAACATTTTTATTACTCAAAATAAATACGTAATATAATAGTTAAATTTACAAAAAATCCATACATAATATCCTTTAATCAATATATAAGATCCCTAATTAAAATACAATATTTTTTACTTATTGAAAATTCCTATAAACAATGCCTTGTACTTTACCAAATTTTCATAATTTAAGGTTTCTTTCCCAATTTCTATTATAATTTTCAGGTTTTGTAATAAATTTCCTATGCATAATATTTTTGAAATTGTTAAATATCAAAATTTAAGGGTTTTTATTCATGTTTGTGGTTTTATTTGACATGAATAATATTATGTACTTTTTTAAAATTTCATACATAATATAATTTCATCATCTTCTTTATAATGGAGATATATTAGAGTTTGAAATTTTTTCACTTCTATCCAAACAAAAGATATTCATCCCAATGAATAATATTTTGTACTTATAAAAATATTTCAGGATAGAATGTGATAAAAAATAATAATATTTACAATAGAAAATAACAATAATCAATAAATAATAAAATAATTCCAAGATAATAAACACTGTTATATTGTTTTACAAATTGTGAAATATTTAATCATAAATATATAAATAATAAAATGATAATAATTAATAAAAAATAGCTAATAAAAGAATATTTTAATGATCAAAACATAAGAAACTAGGCAATGATCCACTCATCATTACCCCCATTTTTGAATATTAAAAAACCTGAACAAATTCCATAAAATGACTACAATACTCTATTCATTTTTATAAGAATCATAAATAAAAAATATAGAAGTGATGTTGATTTAACATAAAGATAAAAATATCCCCTAAAAATGAAAGACAATATCCCCTATGAAAAGAGATTACTAATCATGAAAGACTTAGTAAAAATGAACATTTATCCCCCAATAAAAACATAATCCAATAAATATATTAAAAACCTATAATAGAAAAATAAGATAAAAGTCTCACATAAAGATAAACAATAATGATGATGAAATAATAAAAATTCTAAAAAAATAACCAAACATTATATTAATGTTATAAATATAACATACTGATACAAAAAATCCCCATAATCTTACATATATAAAAAATAAAATAATTGAATAAGGAATAAATAAAATCATAAATTCCCCCCTTAATCAAAATATTAAATCTCTTAAAAATTAATAAAGAGAATTCTCTATGAGACATTGTGTTATAGAACATCACAAAATTCTCCAATAATAAATCATAAACTATATGGATCTATGAAAAAACATGTTATGATATTTAATTAATTGATAAAAGTATATGTAATGAAATAAAATTGGAACAACTATAAAATAATTTCTAGAAAAAAAATAAATTCATTTTTATTATAAATAAATAAGAAACCTATATATAAAGATCATGAAAATATACCATATAATAAAACTATAAATGTTATGTGTTCTGTCCATAAGGAAATAATCTACCTAGGTATATAAAACTGTTTAGCTCCAATGGGAATTGAAAAGGATCCTTTTAAAACACATTCTATAGATGGGTTATAAAAATTATCCTTGAAAGAAAATTTAGATAAATAGGACTTATCGTGAAAAAGATATTGAATGAAATATAAAAAATTACTAGATACTAAATAAGAAAAATATCTATATTTAAAAATGTTAATAAATCAAATAATTTCCTTTTTTACCTTTGAAAATTTAGTTTTTTTATATAATGGTTTATAGTCCATCATAGACAAGTTTATTTTTCTTTATATTCAATATATTCATAGACATAATCCTAACACACATATCCTATCCTTGAATAATATTTTAGTAGTTCTAGTTTAAAGTTTCAATTAAAACCTTCATTGTATTAATTTATTTTTGAACAATATTTGAATAATCATAATCATTTACATTAGATATAGAAGAAATATTCATTATTTTTCTATTCTATTTATTTAAAATTTTATTTTACTAATTATGGAGAAAAAAATTATAATAAAAATAATTTTTATCTTTTAATATATATTTTTAATACTTATTCAATTTCGTGTTAAAATATCCAATAGTAATAATAATATATTAAAACATATGAACCTTATTTTCAATCTATTTAACACTAGGAAAATTAATTTTAGATTTTACATTGGAATTAGGGAAAAAATTAGAACTACATACCTAATCTATGATACCCATAAAACATTTATTTCTATCTATCTCTGCATACTAAACTAATTAAATTTATTTAAATGAATGAGAAAGTGAGGAATAATTATTATCAATGAAAATAAAAAATTATCACTAGTTTCCTATTAACTTCATGTTTGATCATGGGAATTTATACTTTATTAATTAATCATTTCACTTAAATAATTCATCAATTTCATCATAAAATTCTTAAAATTTATATGATTATTCATCATTTAATAGTTTTGTTTGATGTGTCCTTTATTCCTACGATCATAAAAAGTAAAATTTTTGTTTTTCATATTCATTTTAATCCCATGAAAATACTTTATCTTCAAAAGATTATCCTTTTAACTTTTCTTATTAGGATATTGTTTATTCACATGTAAAACATTCCTATAATTAAAAAAATAAAGTTAACCTTTTTTATTTATCCATACATGATTCTATTATCTTCTTAAGATTCATATTAGTTGAGCACTATCTTACTCCAAAAGTAGATATATCAAGATGACTTCAAATCTCATGGGATGTAGTGAATATGGAAATTTTATAAATAAAATTTCCAAAAAAAATAATATTCATAACTATAAAATTAAGACCATTTCTAACACCATCAAAACCTATTAGATTAACCAAATTAAATTTAGAAAAACATAAAATGTTATTATAATACCATAGTAAAAAATGTTAAATATATTGAGATAGGATTACATACAAATATTCCACTTAGAATACATATAAGCATTTATATGAGGTTCTAATATAGTATTCAAACCATTTTCATTCTCTCAGAAATACATCATTGATATAATATATCATTCAATTATATTTTTAAGTTAAAGTTATATGGTTACCAATAAATATAAATAAATAAATAAATATTGAATGTTATGAGTCCAACTATAGAGACATTATTTTAAATGAATTATGGAACAAATCTAAAAGGGTATGGATTTTATACCATGTCTATTTTATGTGTTAGTTAAATATATTATAATAATCCTTATATGGACAAGCTCATATACTAATATTTGAACCCAGGTAATGTTAGAAAGAGATAAGAGGGGTTGGTGGGGATAAATTTTCAATTTAAAATGAAACCAAATAACTAAAAACTATAATATAGAATATGGTAGATATTAAGAATAAACAATTACATCCTAAAAAATAATTGTAGTTATTGGGGTGTTTATAAGAATAAGAAGTAAATAATAAGATAAAACAAGGATTTTATAGTATTTCATATCAAAATGATTCTATATCTACTCTTGAAATTATCAACATAATGATAATGAACATCAACTAGATGTATATCAATTTTTAAGAGGAGTGAAACTCTTCAAAATCCTAACATCTTTCAGATGGAGGTTAAATCCCTAGTCCCTAGTCTTTTGTTGGTGAAGAAAAAATCCAAGTCTTTTAATAGACATATCACAAACATTAAATGTGAAATAGTAATATGAATATTATCATTTTCATGTGGTGTAATAACTAACATTGTTGTTTTCAGGTTCCAGAAGAACCTATGTCTTATTATTTATTTAGGTAAATATAACTAGAAAATATAACTTCTAAATGTGGTATAACCCATAAAACCTGAAACAAATATAAACATTAAACTTAAATAAAATCACACACCAAGAAATGATAAAAAAAGTAATCCAATTCATTTTTTTGTGGTGGTTACTTATATAAAAATTTGTAGGATCCAACCATTCAAGATATAAACTGATGAAGTATAAAAATTCCATCAATGTGCGTTAAATCATGGAGAAAAATAATTTTGTAGAACATTAATCATAAAGTGTATATGTGAATGTGTAATACTAATAAATTTGGTTATTATATATAAAAATGGAATAATTACTATATTCTCTTTCATTCAATTAGTACGAGACTTCATCATAATTATCAATGAAAAAATTTATGTTAAAAAAATTACTAAATTACCTTATCATCTTATAATGATAAAAAACCTATGAAAATAAAATTATTATAATAATTCAAAAAAATTTAATTATTCCCCTAAAATTTATCATAAATACTATATGATAATCACCAATTTATAACATGTTATACTCATTAAAAGCAATTGTAAATTGTGTATTTCAAAATTCTATCCATTCAAAATTTATAAATCACAAACCTGAAATATTAGTTTCAAACAATGATAGATAATCCTTTGGTAAATAATATTCCATGTAGTGATACATATTTCTTTATGGCGTGTTAGTTCTCTTCATGGTGTAACACTTTTATATTTTTATTTTGGAATGTATGATCACAATGTGTTGGTATTAGTATTTTAAATCAATCATGTTTTGTTAATCTTCACATTGGTTAAGAGAAACTATTCCTAGATCATTAAAAAATATTTAACATTCGAGAATTGAGGTTCCATAGAAGAATAACCTCAGATGTGGTACTATTTTTTTAAAAATTGGATTCAATGTAGAGAGAGCATCCAATCATTATTTAAAACATTTCCATAAGATAAACATTACATAAACCAAATAAATGCACAATCCAAAGAAAATAAAGTTTAGTGTCTTTGAGGATCAACTACATAATAAACTAATTTTTCAATACTCATTAATATTTATCAATAATTTAGATACACAATAGATTATAATAACACATCAGCAAGAAATGAAAGGAAACATGATGTTGAAATATAATTTATGGTGATGATTATGAAACTTATGATTTCTTTCTTTCATGTATATACCACACTTCATACATTTTTATTTATTTTTTCTATGGGCATCCATCATCATAAAATAATACTAATGATGTTTTTAAATGAAATAAAGATTCTTACAAGCAATAAAGATTTAGGATATCATTTGGTGAGGATTCTAAGAAGTTCTTTTCCTTGAAGAATACTAACCCATCTCAGTCTATCCTTACATGATCTTCTATCAGAGAAGAAATTTCAAATAATCTATAGGAATCTATGTCTTCTACTACTTGAATACATTTTCATCCTCTCTTTGTTATAAATTAGGTTAGTTTTTAAATAGTGTTATTTATTGAGTGATTGAGAGATGAGACATAGTATTAGAGAGAATAAATTTGTGTCATCACTCTATTATAAGTATGTTGTTATTCCAAAGGGAAAAAATACATTGAAATTGGTGGATTGGGTAAATATAATGTCCTTAAGAAGGAGTTTTTATAATGTGATTTTTTTTCTAGTGGTCTATGGATTCTACCACATCCTCTTTTAAAATTCCGACTCAAAGAAGTACTGATGGGGCATGGGGTTTGTGTCTCTGAAACCATGAGATTTTTACATACATGAATAAAATTCCATCTTTATAAACTATTAAAGGTATGAAAAACCTATATGGATGTTTGGTTAAGACTTTAATGTTTTAATTGGATCTATTGGAATCCATAGATTCTATTCTATATTGTTTCTTCAATATGAGTTCCACTAAAAATGGATAAAACAATCGAAACACCTAGCTTAAGGTATTTTTCATGAGTCATAGTGGAGGTGTAATTGAGTTGAATTCTTTCCAAGAAGGTGGTGTTATCCAATAAAAATAATAATGAGTTATATTTTTATTAGGAATATGAGAATATAATTTTATTATTCCCTATATGTAATGAAATTAGACATGATTAAAATGAAAGAAGTTTGTATCTATGTTACTTATTATTCATCTCTAGTGGACATGATGGATGTATCTTTAAGGGAGAAATTACTATGTAGAACAAGAGGTTTTATGTTATTAAGACTAGATATAATTGTAATGCTAAGAATGAGAGATCCTATAGGAATAATCCTAATATTTTTCTAGATTATGTTAATTATTTGAAGGGGAAAACCACATCCTTAGTGATAATTCCGACTAAGGTTGACTCTACAAAAAATAATTTTAGTGGATGTGAAATTTGTTTTGGAGCAGGTAGGATGGTGCAACATGATGCAACTTGTCTTTTATTAGGTAGGGATGAGTAGGGGGGTTCACTTATTACTAACTTGGGTGGTTCTGATATCCAACATGAAGTTTGAAAGATATAAAATAGTGATGTTGCCTATATTTTAGTAGTATGGGATGATCCCTAGTTTATTGAAGTTGGTGATGCTTCTCAGGTTCAAGATGAAGTCCGAACTAAGGCTATGCAACTCCATCTTAACCCCATTTAGGTTGAAGTCACAAATGTGTAGGAACAACGGAAAATAGATTTACATTAGGCTCTTAATGAGGTAAATAAAACTTCTAAAATTATTAATAAATGGGATAAAATTTATGAACTAGATAAAGATGAAAAATTAAAGATAAGAAAACATACTTATATAGGCATGGTTATCCATGATAGGTATATGGATATTAATGGATCAGATTCTCTTATAAATAAATTATGATCTAGAATGGATTATTCCAATATCAAACCCATGATGAATACCAAGTTCAATCACATAGAGATAGGAATTGTTGAGCACACCAACATGTTCAACTCAGTAAGTTACAATTATGACTTTTTTAATGTTGAAAACCATAAATTTTATTATGTATTTTAAAATTTTTTTCCTAGAAAATTTTTATTATTGCAATTTGGTTTTTAGTTAAGTGAAAAATTAATTTGTCCAACCCCTTGTTTTCCTTTTTTTCATGATATAATTTTGTTTCTCTTTAAAAAAATGTGTGTTGATCCCAATCAATTTTGGTCCATTATTGATATATAATATACTTCCTTATATGATTTTCATAAATTAAACTTCTCTTCATAACCTGGAGAAATGGAAACATATGAAAGGGGTCAGTTAAAATTATTAGAAAGGTTAAGAATAACCAAATATTTTTAATGATCTTAAGTTTTCATAAGATGAGAAAATGTGTATAAATTATTATTATAAGGATCATACCCAACACACATCATGAAACATGAGTTAGGTAATATAGAATGACATGACATAATAAATGAATCAATAGAGTGATGAAACATGAGTTAATGAAAATTATATTTAATATAAATTTATAATAATAATAATAATAATAAAACTATGACAGAAAAATAATAATAGGAAAAAATTATTAGAAAATCCAAGTATAGACACCCTTTTATGTTTTTCACTAATCCAAATATTTATATATTTTTTATATTATTAAGAAATCAAATTAATTCCATGAATCATTATATTAGGAGACATAAATTCTTAACCAATGAATTGGAGATTGATATAAGATGCCAACCATCATCATTCTTACATATAAGTTCAACTCGAAATCAATCATTTATAATTTTATAAATAACCCTAGGAAATTAAATGGTTTTTATTTATTTCTTAAATGGTATCATTTATGTAAAACACTCTTAATACCATCAATAATTGTAACATGATATTAACATGGATGATAAATGGGTATCAAAAGATATTTAATGAATTCCTCAGTAAACACTATTCAATCAAGATAATAGAGTATAATGTATTTAAACAATATAGATAAAGGTTATATAGATAATTAAATAAATACTCTAATCAATAGATGAATGGAATCTAGGTGAACACCCTTAAATAAAATAAAATAAAAATTAGGCATAAACAATTTAAATACATTAGAATACATGTTATGCCTATTGATAATGGATGATTAGTAAATAAACAGGCAGTTATGGATAAATCCTTTGATAGAAAAGAAAATTTCATAATATATCCTATAAAATAAACTGGATGGTTTCATTTTAAGAATATCCTAGATTGAGTAAACAATATGTTAATGTATGTTGGTTTATAAGAAACATATTATTATAGGGGAATTATAAAAAACACTTTGGAAATAAGAACCTTTTTTGATCTTTTTAAAAATATTTTTTAAATAATTTTTTTAAAACACATAAATAATAATTTCTTTTATAAAACATTAAAAAATGAAAAAAAAGATTCACAGAAAAGGACAAAAATGGTAAAAATTTGTTTTCACATTGAAAACATTAAAAAAAATGATTTTCACACTTTCAAGAAATCACCCCCATGGAAAACATTAAACATTTATCTAAAAAATTTAAAAAAGATAAAAGTAATAAAATATTAAAATATTAAATTGTTAAGGAATATATAAGTAAATGATAATAGTATCCAATTAATATTTTCATAAAATAGGTGAATTCTAAAATCCAAAGAAAAGGTTAGTTAGATTCCCATACAATGGGTAAATAATGAACCAAATGGTAAAATAAAATAGTTAAAAGACATATAAAACCCAAAAAAAATTATATGAGGGGAAAATGATGTAGATTTTATAAATAAAAAGATTTAAAATTTACCATATGTATTATATTATAAAAATAATATAGATTTGAAATTAGGATTGAAGAAGAAAACCTTATGGTAATGGTAACCTATTAATTAAAATAAAATAAGAGGGTTACCATGAAATGGAAATTAAAATATCATGAGATGAAATATATTCATTATACTTGAATTCAATAGGTAATTTATTCCAATATATAAATGAGTTTATGGTGTGAAATATCAAACATGTCTCATGGAATTGAAAATAGAGATAAATAACCCTTACAAATTTCACATCTTTTGAATCGAAAGAAAATGCAAGAAAATTTTCGAGATTGATTTTTAAGTCTAATAAATTTAAATAAAATTATGTTTAAACAAATCCATGGACACTATACGCACCAAAAATAGATCTATGTGGTGAGTACACATCAAATCTCAATGAAGAAAAAATTATATGGAACCAACCTTAACATGAGACTCGATAAAGTCTACATGTGTTCATATCATCTGAAATAATAAAATTTACTATATTAAATAATTTATTAATTTTTTTCCATACATATTTCATTTTATATGGTTTATTTATTATTATATTTTAATTATTTTTTAAATAGTTTTCGCTTATGGTTGTTACTTGAGGTGGTCCGATTAACTTCCCCAAAACAACCTCAGTATATTCAAAATGTTAAAATTCATTGTAATATAGAATCATAATATCCATAACTATAGAGGATTAGGTAATATATTATTATATTAATACCACATTTATAAAATCCCATAGGATTTACCATAATGGTCTATAATTAAGAAAGTTGTTTTGATATGTTTATTTTAGCAGGTTATGTTTACTATGATTGTTTTATATTAATACAACCTGAGGAATATATAAAATTATACTTATAGATTATTAATAGATTAATAAATATAATTTTTGTATGTTAAATATATTTTTAAATTCATTCATGTTAGGTGGTAATGGAAGATTAAATATGTTATCCAGTGAAGGTGGTAGTCCATACGTACAGACATGCAACACTCTCATTTTTAATAGAACGAAAGGGGGTATTAAAATAACATAATTATAATATAGTAGTTTTAATAAAGTTATAAATATATAATTTTTCCTTAAATAACTCTTTTGGACCAACCATGTTATGTGGTTTTGAAAAAAATAACATACCGTCCATAGAGGTGGTAGTACACAAGTACACATGACAACATATTCATATTTTTGAATGGTTTTGGAGGAAAGTTTATAAGTGATATTGCATTAGTACAATAAAATTTAAGAATAATTATAATAATAATGTTATAATAATTTAATGGTTAGATAATATTTTAGAGGGGAGAAGAAAGAAATAATAGATCTAGGTTGAAAACATTACCTTTCCTTTGGAATTTTATCCCTTGGGTAACACATTAATGAACCATACAGTGGTCTTTTAGAAAGTTAAAGGGTTATAGTACATGGAATGATAGTTTTGGATAGACCACACAAATTTTTTAGTATATATTAGTCTTTATAATGGGTTCATAAATGGTTATTATCTGATCCCATTTTTCAAATGAATAAAATGGAACTTTTTGTAAATACCCATTAAATTAAAATGAAAAAATTACAATATTAAAGGTTAAATAGCTCCAAAAGTGGTAAATAATGAATTATATTGTGATATAATTATCATAAAGAAACCACCTATCATTTAAAAACATATTTTAAACATGTTTAAATAATTTTCCACTTGATTTAATACATTTTAACATTTTGGATTTTTAAACTTTGTAACTAGATTTTAAACAAGTTATTTTTTTAAAAAAATACAAAGTAAACCCTCTTACCAAATTATAATTTTATGAACCTAATTCATGTTCCATATAATCTAATTTAAGTTATATAGAAGATAAAATTAAATTTGAAATTTTGATATTAATATATAACTTTTTTTTGTAGAAAAATGTTATTTTTTCAATTATGTGGTATTAATATTATTTTTTAACTATTAAAAATTTAAAGAGTTTTAATATAACTTTATATTGGTTTAATAATTACATTAGATTCATTTTTTAGAATAAATGTATTTATTTTATAATATATAAATCTAAAAATGTTCATAAAACAATTATTAGAAAATAATAGTTTTACAATTATCATTTTAATTAACATTAATCCTAGTAATAAGTTTTTTTAGAAGAAAATGAAAATGACCATAATAATTAACATTATAATTTTGATATAAAATAATAAATGAATATTTTTATTTTATTTTTTAATTGATGAAAACTATGTTTTTAATACAAGTGAATAAAAATAGTTTTTAGAGTAAAATATTACATAAGTTTCTCAATCATTAAACAATGGTCTTAAAAATTCAAAATAGTATTTTTAAATTATTTATTTTACGTCACCAATATATATTTGTATATAATAATTTAATAAAAAATTTAAGTCATTTTTTTATTAGGATAATTTCAAAAAGTTGTTGTATAAGCCAAATCAATATTTTTTTCATTATTCTCTTAAAAATAAAATATTTTAGAAATATATCAATAATTAAACATAATATAATGTTTATATTCTGAACCAAAAAATAAATTTAATTTTAGTAATTTTTAATTTTTAATTTTATAAATTTTTCATTGAAATGAAAATACAATATATCATAGAAAATGACTTTTATTGAAATAAGCTACTTTAAAACATTACGTGTTATTAATCACATTTATATGAATTTTTAATTGATTATAGTTATTTTATTATATATATATTTTATTATATATATATTTTATTATTCTTACAATTTCATAATAATATTCTTATAATATGTTTCAACACAATTTATTTTGATGTTTCTTGTGAAATAATACATCAAACTTAGAATTAATTTAGAGAATCAACTGATCCAAAATCTCAAGGTGATAGATTCTACACCTTAAATAAATTTCATTCTCAATATTTTATTTATATTTTACTAATAAAAATAGATAATGGTATCAAAAATATATAAAATATTAAATATATAATTTCTAATTAGGTATCCACCTCACAATCCTTAGTAAGGCTAGGAAACAATTTCTCCAAAATATGCTTTCACAACATAATTTTCATGATCTTTTTACCAACCAAAGATTAATACCCATCATATTTTTCAATAAAATCATATTAAATGATCATATGAATATGAAAACTCGATGAAAATATTTATTATATAATTAATCATTAATTTTATCCATTGATACTTTTAGTTCAAAGTAATTTAATTTAATTTAGGTTATCTTCTAATTATTAGCCTAAAAGGTAACATGTCGTAATTTTTATGTAATTTTATTTAATTATATGGCATTATTTAGAGACTGTGAAATTTGACGACACATGATTTTGAGGCCCGAAGTGCCCCGAATGATCTGTCAAAAAATGTTAATCTTTAAATAGCGTGAATGTGTGGTTTTGCTAAAAAAATTTAATAACTCTTAAACGAGTGCCCAAATAAGAAATATGGGGCCATTGTTGTGTTTGGGATGGTAGGTTTACCCTAGGTGTGACTTATGCTTAGTCTGCATAGCCCCCAGTGAGAAAAGAATAAAATTACATAACTGTAAATAAAATAATTAAATAATATTATTTTATTTTTAAAATGATTGTAACTCATGAACACTGATTCAGATTAAAAATTTGTGACTACTGCTGAGCTCGTGAGGGTATTCTTTGCTTAAGAAGATCATACCAATGGTCGGTGTGGGACAGCAATTGAAGTTAGTTTTTGGAGACAAATAAAATAATTTAGTAACAATTATTTAATTTTCAAATCCTTATACATCCTAAACGTTAACTCGGATTGAAAATTTGAGAGTACCAATGAGCTCGTGAGGTTGTGTCCTCCTTAGGAAAAGACAAACCTCGATAGGCATGGGTCGAGGGTTACTGTTAATGTTTTCCGAACTTTTTTATGGGACATTCAGAAAACATGGAAGTGGGATTTTCTCTCTTTTGAACTGGTACATGGATCGCAAATATGAGGGCACTGTTGAATTAAGAGCAATGAGATTCTCCTATAAATGACTTAACTATAGATGACAAGGGCCGAGGAAAATGTTATTTTTTTGAACGTTTCGATGAAAACATATAATAATTTTAAAGAATTACTTTATTTCTTTCTCACCATTGGGTAGTGGACAATGACACTACGGTGTAGTGATAAGGAAATGACAAGACACATTAATTGAGGTTCAATAATATCTCATTTAAAACCGCAATGCTCTTAAATTAATGACTCATTAAATGTGTTACATTAAATGAGGCTAATTTAACTAGCAATATTGATGGGCGCAACGTCACTGTGCTTTGTTGTTTTCTTTATATAGTCCAACGTTTGGGGTTTGGGAATTAAACTTAGTGGATTCATTGATGAAACTATGGAAAATTTTACAATCCAACGAAGAAAGATGAAGAACATTAGTGATACTCCACTGACTTCGACGAACCTCAAAGAATGGACCCGGAAGCAATGTCGACATCTTAAAACCTCAAGAACGAATGCATCGGAACCAAATGACAATGACGTAGAGGTTTTTGTTATTTATAGGTTCTTCTTCATTATTTAAAATTAATTAATAACTTAGACTAACAAACTAATAGGTTGATCTACGAATCGCTCTTTCTTGAGGATGGATAATTTTGCGGGGCTTGTATTGGGGTTTCACTTTTTATATTCGATCAATACTTTCCCCCATGCTTAAACTCTAACACAGAGGGTGTAGGCCGACATGAACAAGGCCCCAACCCTCCAACATGGTTTTTTATTATGAATTATTCATGGATGATTTTTCAAAATGGCAGTGAAGCAAGTTTGAGGTCGTTGTAGTGAATGTGACGACCATGAAATTCCATAGACGCAGGAGGTGTGAAGAACGGACCACCAGAGCGCCTTTGGGGGTCTGCCGAAGGTTCTTCCACTGCGCCGACTCTAAGACTAGAAGTGATGATGGAAACAAAATGGTGGCACTGGCCACATGGTGGATGGGGACTGAGGTCCAGTGTCCTGGGGGAGTAGACCGCTCGTCGGCGTGCTGAAGCGGAAGGTAGTGTCATGGCTAACTGGCCTCGACGATGAGGTGGCGCTGCGCCCGTCGGTGCTGTGGGGAGGAGAGACCTGCTCGAGCCACTCAGGTGCATCCGAAATGGCAATCCAGCCTCGTTGACCATGTGGAGCTATCATGGTTGCTTAACCATGGTGAGGAGGCTGCCCTAGGTCGATAGTAGGGTTAGATGAAGGCTAAAAGCTGCTGTCTGCCGCCTCCCAACCAGGCGGACCGGGTAGGATAGTGGCCCGAAAACGCACTGCCTGGACGAACCTGTCTTGTTGGACCAAACCCATGCCATACCCATGTTGGACCCATGCCGGACCCTCGGACCGGGTTAGGTGGGGTCAGTCAGACCGGACACGGACCCTACATGCCCCTTTTTATTAAAACGCTCGTATCTCTCAAACTGGGTTTCCGAATGTTGCGCCATCAGTGGTGTTGGGACTATTGCGACAATGTGGTCCCCTTAAGATAACCCAATTGTGTTTTGGTGGATGTTTTAGTATGGTTTTTTGGATCAGACTCGAATCTAACTGGGACATTTTTACTAAAAATCAAATAACATACAGACCGAGCGTCCAATCGACACACCGTCTATGGAATTGGAACCCTTATGACAAGATGATCCTTTGGGTTATATCTATGTAGGAATTTTTGGTTTTTGAGATATGAACAATGGTTATAGGAGAGGATCCTACAAAAATCAAGCATGCTAAGTGATGGAATCCAGTGGCTAGCTGTGACATGAATAATGAAGAGCGACCCTTCGTGGATCGACATAAAAGAGACCTTTCATGGATCCACATAAAAGAGACCATTTATTGACATGCATAAAAGCCACGATTCATGGTTTAGCATAAAAGAAACCCTTCATGGATCGGCATGAGATCGAACCATTATGGATCAGCAGTAGCGTGACCCAATATGGATCAGCCATAGAAAAACTCAACATGGATCAACAGGTGAGAGACCCTTTAGGGATCAGCAGGAGAGAGACCCCTCGTGGATTAGTAGTAGAGAAATCATTTGTGGATCAGTAGTACAACGGCCCTTCATGGATCAACAGAAGAACCTCTAAATAGAATAAGATGATCTAGCTTTATGACTAATCTTCTTTACCAATGTACTATATGTTTTACCCGGTGTGAGTTGAGTCTTTTACCATGTGTCCTGTGATTAAGGTGAGGTTTTTCCTTATAGAATTATGAGACAACTTTTGGGGTCTCAGGTTCCCTACTGAGTATTGTTATACATACCCCTTCCAGGTCTTTTCCCGCACCTTGTTCTCTCTTTTTCAGATGACATGTAGCTTGAATGAGACTTTGGAGAGCCAGGGTTAGATGGTACACAAAGGTGATCGATTGACGTGGTGAGCCGCAATGATGAGATGTACCTAACATTCATGTAGGATTCTTGGCAGATGATCTTTGGAGCTTTTTTTCTTTTTTTTCTCTACTACTCTTTCAGTTGGGATTGTATAATATCCCATTCTTCTTTAATTACTTACTTTTACTCGTAGTGGTGGTTTTTAGTGGTGTTTGTAGTACATCTTTTCCATTGTGTTTTTCTTGAATATAGTGTGATCTGTCTCTACGTGTACATGTTTAAAGGCAATGTCTTCTATTTTTGGGTTTCGCCTTTTCAAGGCTAGTCACCAGCCACTAACCTATAGAAGGAAGGTTAGGGTAGTCCTGACATGAGCCCCGGGAATGGGTTGTGAAAAAGTGGCATCATAGGTAGGTTGGTTTTACCTAAAGAACTAAAAATCAATATTTTCAATAGGGAGATAGTGTTAAGTGTCTTGAGTTTTGATATCAAGTCAGGTAATCTAGTATTGGTGCGGCGACCAACATATCCATACAACAAGACCCTAAATTCTATTTTCGGACTCAGTACATGAAAACACTAGTTTCATGTGTTTTGAAAATGTTTTTCCATTGATCTATTTTGAGTCAGCTCACTAGGTATGACCTTTTAACTATGGTTAATCTTGATTCTCTTTCAAGATGGCTCCATGTGGATAGCCATCCAGGATTCCAGTGCATGACCATGAGTATGGTCCACATAGTGATGATGATTTAGTATATAGACTTTTTCCCATGATGGTACCTTAGGGAAATGTCCAAGAGATACAACTACCCGTTGTTCAGTTGTTACTACTGACGCTACTGGTAGAGGACACATGTAGGCTCAGTGCCTTACATGAGTTTCAGTGACAGATACCCCCCATGTCCTGAGGTGATCCCAACTCACAAGTGTCCAAGGACTGGCTTAAGGTGGTGATCGAGTTTTCATCTATCTAGGGAACCATTAGATCAGATGGCGGTATTGGAAGGGATCCTTCTATGTGGATCAATAGGGTGATGACATGGTTTAGATTACCCTGATCTAACAATGAGGTGAATTTTCCATGGATTGATCTTGAGAACCTTCCTCAGAGAAAGGGGTCTATTTCCATAAAAACCTAAAGGTATGGGTTCCTAAGAAATTCTACAACTTCGAAAAGATGACATGTTGGTAGCTAAGCATTCGTAGAGGCATACTGAATATTCCAAGTACTCGATGAATACGATACAAATAGTGCTTTCGGGCTCATACCTCTGAGTGAGATGTGTTTAGGGACCTCTGAGAAAACACTAATCCTCTATGATATCTTACGTATTTTATTGCACTATAGAGAACCTTTATGGTTGAAAATTATTTGGCTGAGTAGATACAACCAGTGAATGTCAGCAGCGGGAAAGTAGGTAACCAACATCAATCTCAGAGACTTGGATGTGTGAAATGTTTCCGGAATATGAAGTGATAAGGATAGATGAATCTGAAGAGCATCAGACATGGAAGAGGACATAGGAGAGTATCATGAGGTGGTATGCATTTCGACATATTACAACCAGAACCCTAATGTGGTACCCACTAGGCTCACAGATCTAGTGAACAAGGGAAGGGAGTAGCTGCATGAAGGCAAGAAGTATGACCCAATGGATCTAGGAATGATTAGAGGTGAGGTCTGTGTCTAATTTTAGCTATTGTATTAATAGATAAAGGTACTAATCATTCCTTCTTGTCAAGAATCTTTTTCATGACCTAGAATTTTTGGTTAATCCATTGACATCATCCTTACGTATGGAGATACCTACAGGAGGAGACTTGATAATCACACTTATGTCGATGGTGTGATCTAACCCTTGTGGTGAGAGTTTTTGTTGGAACCTCTTTGTGGAAGCATCGAGGCCTTATTACATTAGTTTGGGTATGGAATGGTCATCCACATTTCATGATCATGTTAACTGTTTTTGGAAAAATGGATGTGGTATAACTGTCGCGTTGGAATTGGGATTTCTTTGGTCGGAGAAAAAAAACCCCAGACAGTAGGGGATAAACTCATGTATAAGAGGGGTGCAACTAATCAATCTTGAGTCAGCTATCCTTACCCTCATGGCAGCAGATGTTTTGAGTTTTTAGTTCCCAATAGCAGTGGTGGAGTGTGGGAAAAGTCTTTCAAAATTGGTTTCTAGGATTACCTTTTTGCAGGGGTGGGACTTCTGTATCATTCTACACCATGATATGGCACTGATATCAGCATTAGTATATCGAAGGGATTTTGAAGAGCTTCACAAGAATGAGGAGAAGGTGGGGGAATTTTAGAGAAAGGGATTAGTAAGACCCTTTGTTTGGGATTATGTGTGTATTACCAGCACCTTAACTAAGTGGCTTTGGAGAGCGAGTACCCACTACCAAAGGGTTGAAAAGAACATCAATCAATAAAGGAGGGCAACCTTTCGCGTGGATGGAAAGGATCCTAGAAGCTATTCTGTAGTTAAGATAGTGGGTATGGGTGGAATTTCTCTAGGAATATGACCTTGATGTAGTATATACTCCTGGGAAGGGGGACGTGCTGGTAGACGCCCTTAGTAGGAGGTCTGGTTTACAACTTCTGAGTGAGGCGACAAAGCAGATAACTATGACATTGATATCCTTCATGGATAATGATAGAACCTCTTACCTTCTGTCTATGACTATCACTTACCCACTCCATCAAAGAGTTTGGGAGGCCCAACTGGTGGATGTTGACTGTGAGGCCCGACGTGCACATATATCCTTAGGACATGCTCCTGATGGATTTTCTATAGGTGGGGAGAACACCATTCTTTTCATAGGATGCAACAAGGTACCAGTGAAGTTATGAGAGGAGGTGTTGAGGGAATCCCATACATCCACTTTGGCGGTACGTCCTGGTGTGATGAAGCTGTACCAGGACCTTCGATGTTAGTACTGGTTATTAGGGGTGAATGAAGAGGTAGCAAAGTTCATTTTACGATGCCACACTTTTCAACAAGTGAAAGCTAAGCATCGGGTTGCAACACTCTGGAGGACACCTTTTTACCCCTAGACAGATGGTCAGATAGAACATACCATACAAACCTTTGAGGGCATGGTTCATTCTTGGGTCCTGGATTTTGGTCATAGTTGGGAGGACCACCTACCACTGGGGGAGTTTGTGTATAGAAATAGCTATCACTCCACCGTTGGCATGAAACTATTTGAGACCTTGTATGAGTGACCATGTAGATCACCCCTATGCTAGACAGACCCAAGGGAGTCATCACTCATGGTTCCAAAGTGTGGTATGGGCTACCACTAAGAAGGTGTGGATCATATAGGAGTGGATTAGGACATTATAAAGCAGACAGAAGTCTTATGTTGACAGTAGATAGAGACCCTTGGATTTTGAGGAGGGAGATTATGTTTTCATGAGTGTATAACACCGATGAGGATTACATAGATTTGGATGGTTAGATAAGATATCTCTAAGGTTTATCAGAACTTTTCAGATCCCGAGGAGAGTTGGTGAGGTGGCGTACCACTTATCTCTTCAGCAACAGATGCACCGAGTGCATGATGTTTTCCACGTGTCGCTGGTGAGGAGGTATGTGCGTGATCCATAAGTTGTCATCGACTTGGGTGAGATGGACATTGGCGATTGGGTGACGTTTGTAAAGTTCTTAGTGGAGATAGATAATCGATTATAGTGGGTCCTACACAGATGATCGATTCCTCTAGTGCATGTTCGATGGAAGAACGAGAATCTCTAGGAGAGCACATGTGAGTGGGAGGCCCATATTCGTGCTCAATACATGCATATTTTTGTTTAGTTGTTGTTTTGAATTTTGGGAACGTAAAGCCCTAATTTGTGGAGAATTTAACATCTCATAATTTATATGTATCTATTTTAATTATATGGAATTATTTAGAGACTGAGTAATTTGACGACACATGATTTTGAGGCCCAAAGTGCCTGGAATGATCCGCCAAAAAATGTTAAGCTTTAAAGAGTGCGCATGAGCGGCTTTCATGAAAAAGTGAAATAACTCATAAATGGTTACTTGAATAAAAAATATGATGGAACTATTGAAAATAGTATCGAATGATTACACTAGGCATGACTTATGTTTAGTCGGCGCAGCACCCGGTGAGAAATCCTGAAAATGGAATAATCGAAAATAAAATAATTAAATAAAAATATTTAATTTTTAAAATGCTTATAACTAACAAAGGGTGACTCAGATTAAAAATATCATACCACTACTGAGCTTGTGAGGGTATGAATTTCTAAGGTAGATGCTAAAATTTTCTGATGCGGGGCAAAAGTAGAAGTTTGTTTTTGGTCGTAAATAAAATAATTTAATAACAATTATTTTATTTTCAAATCATTATAAATCTTAAATGTTAACTCAGACTGAAAATCTAAGAGTACCGATGATCTCGTAAGGGCGTGTCCCTTTTAGGCCGAGCATAACATCAACCGATGATGGTCGAGGGTGATTGTTAATTTGTTCAAAACTTTTTTAAGGTACGTGCTGTAAATGCAAAAACATGATTTTATATCTTTTGAACCGATGCTTCGATCGAATATACTAGGGAACCATTAAATTTGAAATTCAGATATTCTCTAGAAATGAATTATCTTCAACAGGAAAGGGTTGAGTGGAAAATTTATTTTTATGAACTTTTCTAGAAAATTAATAAAATAATGTAAAAGAAATATTTTTTTACTTTCCCACCATTGGGTGGCGGATGACAACACTGCGGTGCAGTTATGAGGCAACGACGAGGCGCATTAATGGAGGGTCAATAATAGATCATTTAAAAATGTGACGCTATTACCTTAATGTCCCATTAAATATTTCTCATCAAATAAGGATAGTTTAATGAGCATTATTAATGGGTACATCATCACTACACTTTTTTTTAAATAATCCAATGTGTGGGGTTTGAGAATTAAACATGGAGGATTCTCTGATGAAACTCCGACGAATATGCCTCTCCAATAAAGAACGATGAAGAACATTAGCGAGAATCCACCAACTTCTAAGAACGATGAAGAACGGAGTCAGAAGCGATATCAAAATCTTGAAACCTCAAGGATGAATGATTCAGCACTGAACTTCAGTGGTGTAGGGGTTTGTGTTATTTATAGTTTCTTCCTCATTCATGAAAATTAATGATGAACACGGACCAACCGACGAATAGGTTGATCCGAAAATCACTTGTTCTTGTGGGTGGATAATTGTGTGGGTCCTGTATTAGGGTTTCACCTTATCAGTGTGATCAATACTTCCCCCATGTATAAACTGTAATGCGGAGGGTGCGGGCTGACATGAACAAGGCCCAGACCCTACACCATGGTTTTATTATTGTGCGTTCTTTGTGGATGATTTATAGAGATGGTGGAAAAGAGAGTTTGAGGTCGTTGCAGTGAAGTTTATGACCTTGAAATTCCATAGACATAGGTGATGTGAAGAATAGGCCACCTGAGCATATCTGGTGGTCTGCTAAAGGTTCTACCACCGCGCCGACGACAACACATTGGGGCACCGACTACATGACGGATGGGGACCGAGGGACTGCAGCAGCATGTGGTGGCACAGACTACGTGACAGATGAGGACCAAGGGCTGGCAGCCGGGTGGAGTGGTGCACCAGTTTGTGTGTCGAAGCCACAGGCGGGGCCGTAGCGGACCGACCATGGTGGCGAGGTGGCACGACACTCGTCGGCGCCATGTGGAGGAGTGGCCTGTTCAGGCTACTCGGGTGCGCGAGAAACGGTCGGTCAGCCTGGACGGCCTCGTGGAGCTGCTGTGGTCACTTGAACATGGCAAGGAGGCTTCCCCGCATAGGCTGTAGGGCTGGATGGAGGCCGAACATGGCTGTCTGCCACCTCACGGTAGAGCGGACCAGACCCACACTGCCAGGCCGGACCGAACCCGCACCGCCAAGCCGAACCCACGACTCACTAGGCCAAACCTACCACCAGTATGTATGTGTACTGTATGGATGGACTCATGGGACCAATGGGCCAGCTAAGCTGGACCCATACCAGACCAACAACGGACCCCCAGACCAGACCCAAACTCAACATGCCCCTTTTTATTAAAACGCCTGTATCTCTCAAACCGTGTGTCTGATTGACGTACCATAAGTGGATTTGGGACCCTCATGAGAGGGATTTCCTTTTATGATAATACAATTTTGTTTTGGAGGAAGTTGGAGTATGTTTGGGTTTGATCGTACTCAAATCCAACCGGGCCCTTTTTATTAAAAGCCTATAACTTATAGACCGGGCGTCCGATCGACGCACCGTCTGTTGTGTTGGAACCCTTTCGACAAGATGATCCTTTGGAAGTATTCTATGTGAGACTTATTGGAGTTTGAAATAAGAATTATGGAATAAGGAGTGGATCATATGTAAATCCACCATTCTAAGTGTGGGATTTCAGTGGCTGGCTGTGACATGAAGAATGGCGAGAAACCCTATGTGGATCAGCATAAAAGTGAACCTTCTTGGATCGACATAAAAGATACCCTTCATGAATCTTCAAAAAAGTGACCCTCTGTGGATCATCATAAAAGCAACCATTTGTGGATCAGTATGAGAGTGACACATCGTGGATTAGAAGTATTGCGACCTGGTGCAGATTAGCCGTAGAGAGACCCTTTGTGGATCAGTAGGAGATGAAACTTTATGGATCAATAGTAGAGAGACCCTATGTGGATCAGCAGTATAGAATCCCTTCATGGATCTGCATCATAACCTCTCAATAGAATAATAAAATCTATATTTACGACTAATCATCCTTACCTATGTATTTTAATTTATACCTGGTGGGAGGGGAGTTCGTTACATGGTGTCCTATGATTGAGGTTATGCTTTTTGGTTTTTATATATGGAATTCCGAGACACCATCAGGGGTATCAGAGTCCCTACTAATTATTTTTATACTCACTCATGGATGGGCTTCACCCACAAATTTTTTTGTCTTGTGCAGATGGCAGACATATTGACTGAGACTTTGGAGAGCTAGGTCTAGACGGTACACGAAGGTTACCGATTGACGTGGTGAGTCGATGTGACGAGTTGTACCTACCCTTCACGTATGATCCTTGGTAGATGATATCTAGAGCTTGTTTTTAATTTTTTTATATACTACTCTTTGATTTGGGATTGTATACTATTACGCTCTTCTTTCAGTACTTACATTTACTATCAGTGGTGGGTTTTAGTGGTGGTTGTACTAATCCTTTTCCATTTTGTTTTGATTGTGTGCAGTGTTCCCAATCTATGTGTGTACATGTTTAAAATAAATGTCCTAACTTTTGGGTTTTTCCTTTCCAGTTCAAGTCAGAAGACCATGGCTTATGGAAGGTGGGATAGGGGTAGTCACGTGACGGGCCCTGGGGGATGGTTAGTGACATAAAACCAATAATATGTTTCCCCAAAAATTATCATGAACAATTATAAAATAATCTAAACATGAAAATAATTAAAAACTATACCACACACATTTTACTTAATCATTATCCATATAGAAAACATATTAATTAATATGTACCTTAATTATCGAATCTCTATGTTTTAATCTATGTTTTCTATAGTCATTTTCTATTAGTTTTTCTAACCTAAATATTTTCATATCTTTTATAATGATATATAAATATAATGTTAATTAAGAAATATTTATCCCCCATGAGTGGAAAAATAGCTATGCAATTAGTCCTCTTTATCATTCACTAGGTGGTGATTGAGTTAACACACAATACAACCCTTTTCATGTTACTACCCCTGGTATATCTATACAGATTTCTAGATCCACTTGTACTATCCAGATAGGGATGTTATTTGTAGTAAAACCACACAATATCAAATTTATCAAAATTTCAAGATGTTATCCTATACTTGTACTTGTACCTTAGACTTATAGAAAGTATTTACACTAAATTCATCCTTTACTAATTAATATAAGTACTATAATAATCCTAAAAAACTACTAAACCATACTCTCATACAAAATGAGGTTCCCCATACCAGCACTATTAGATTTGGTTCCAAAACAACTTTTCTTAAAAACTATATTTTATATAGAGTGACATGAGGCTATCATTGTTTTTTTAAATTCTCTATAATCTAAACATTACATATCCAACATAAAAACACTATCTCATAGATGTAAGGATTTATTTTTTTATGGGTAAGATAAATAAGAATCAATTTTTTGATAATTATGAAAATTTATCCATAATATATCCAAAATATATTCCCTTATAAAATTATCCTAAGTTACACTTATCATAAAAATTTCATAAATGGAAACATAAGATATAGGTGAGCTAAAATTCTTTATAAGTGTAAACATAATATATAACATTAAATGTTCATAAGTGATTTTAAGATTAAAATTTGTTATAATCAAAGTAAATAAGTTAATATTTCCCAAAAAAAACATAGATCATTAAACATGATTCAGTTCATATGACATACAATATCATAAAAACTAAATTAATATATTTTTGAAACATGAGTCAATGAACATGATCCATTGGAGTATAACACAGTCATAAGAATATTTATATGGTTATTTTTAAAAAATTTTAGTGTAAAGCCTATTTTTATTATGAAATCAATGACCACATTCTATCTGGGTATCACTACTGGAAAGATGGGTTATCGCCACAGAGCTATACCCACGATTTTTTAAACCGTGGGAATAGCCTGATTCAAGGTAACCAATACCTAAAGTTTATTAATAACTGTGGGTGTAGAAATTCTACCCCAACTGTTTTTATTGAACCGTCGAAATAGAGGGCCCGATATTTTTCCCTACCCCTGCTCGATCTCCTTCACTCATCGGGCCACAACTCCCCCCCATCTAGTCCCTCCCCGGTGTTTCCTTCAATTGAATCCCCTTACCCACCTCTAGTCGGTGATCATCACCCCTCCTCCAGATGGCGCACATCCCCCTTCCTCATCGTCCTCCGGTCTATGCGCATCCCCACTCTTGCCCTGGTCCGCGCGCTCCCCCCTCCTCCAGTTGACGACATATTGAAGTTGGGCAATTTCTCCTAGGTCGAGCGACTTCCTCACTCAATCGATGACCAAAAATTTATAGAGATTTTGATCTTGGGAGTAAGATTAGCCCTATATGTGTCATACGCACCCAGTTGGGTGCTTTTAACCCATGTCTTGTCAGTAAGTGTTCTCACTTCTAGGGTCCCAATAGATTGCTTGATTCTTTTTATCTGGGTTTCTAATTTGTTAGAGATGACTTCATAGCTCTTTAAGAGTATTATTCCATGAATGATGCCCTCTGAAATTGATCATGATCCGTATAATGGTAGGTGACTCTATGTATTTTCTGTCATTTATCTAACCACACATTCTTGATGTTTTTAAAAGAATTTATAATGTAAATTTATGGTATTTAATGTTCATGAGGATTGCTATTAATCATACTTTAACTATTGATTTCTTAAATATGTGGTGTAAGGGTTGTTTAAAATTATAAAAACACATTGTTTTTACATTTCACCCACCATGTGTTTGATGTAATTCATTATATGACTTTCCATGAAATACATGGCTGTGTTTTAGTGGAATGATTACCCTTCATTTATAATGATTTATAAAAAAAATTCTGGAGAGAAATTTCTTAGGAAATCTGTTGTTTGGCCAAAGTGGATAGTATTGACCAAATTAATGCTGGTTTTGTCTATTATGGGCTGAGGACTTTGTTTTATGTAAGGAAAAATAGTTTTAAGGAATCTTAGAATTTTGTTATTATAGATGGTACCTTTCATCCTGGTTGAACTACTTGGATTACTTGTACCAAAATAGTGGCACATGGGAAGCCTTGGGTATTTATGGGGGAACCTAGTACAAGTAATCCTCTAGGTTTATGGGACCTCCCGACCCAAAAAATATTGGTTGCACGGGCCATCGGGAACATGAAAGTGCATGATAGGTCATGGGTTGTGGAAGCCACTTGGAATTCCTAATGGGCGCATGCTAGTGGATGATAGGTAATGACTAGTGGATGTTACTTGTACTGCCCGTGATGGTGAACACTAGGGCATGATGAGACTCTACCTTGTAGATCTCTACAAATATAGTATATGGAAATTTTTTTAGTAAGGATCCTAGTCTTCTCAACCTCTACACATAAGTATTCTCATATGGCATGTTCTTGGCTTTCAATTTACATTAATTTAGGAAATTTCATGTTAATTTATTTTAATTTTTTTTATATTTACTATTTTTTTTAATGTTACTAGCTTCCTTAAAATTCCATTCCCATATTTTTTTAACTAAAAATGAAAATGATTATCTTTATAGATGTAGTTTAATCTTGTATGTCATAGTTTTATTAAAACCGTGGGTATTAAAACAGCATACTGCCCAAACTATCGGGCTCCTCCTCACTCGGCGCTCCCCCCATTCAACCCTACCTCCCAGACCCTTACTCCCGGCCCTGTCCTCCCCTCCCCAACCACTGCCTCCCGACCCTCTCCTCCCCTCTCCGACTCCCCTCCCCGGCCTCCGCCTCCCGGCTCCGCGTCCCGGCTCTGTGTCCCGGCTCCGCGTCCAATCTCCGCGTCCCGGCTCCGCGTCCCGGCTCCGCCTCCTGGCTCCGCGTCCCAGCTCCGCGTCCCGGCTCCGCATCCCAGCTCCTGACCTGGACCCCCTGGCCTTTGCCTCCACCTAGATATCTCTTAGACAAGGTAATTTTACTTGTGATTCTCCATTAATGTTATGGGAGGATATCGATGATTCTTGGTTGATTATAGGAGGTTATAACATTATCAAATCCTTACTAATTCTGCATTCCACCCTCCGACCGTATCTTTAGAGTACCAGTGCGGTTATGTTGGTAGTTTGGGCTTCAAAGGATAAGAAAGATGAGAAAACTATAAAGAATTAGTAGTAATTAATTTCTTATCTCAAAATCTACTAGCATTTCTATTATCATCCTTATAATTTCCCTACCGCTACTATTAAAAATAATGCATCTGAAGAATTTGTCAACCAAGGTTACTTATTTTCTTTGAGATAAGGCGTCTGGGTAGCCCATATTGGAGAAGATCTTATTTGAAAAGGTTATTCACCCTATAAATTTATTCTTCAATTTAACTATGTTTTGAAGTTGTGTCCTCCCACTCTCAACAGTTTCTGTCAAGAGAAGCATCTTATGATAGCTTGTCAATTATGGCTGATGTTCACCCAGGAGGACACCCAGTGCCAGGCCAAACATCCGAACTCTAGGGATTTCGTACCCTTCCTCACCAATAGCAATGCTGAGGACTGCGTTAAATCATATACCCATGACCAATTAGTTGATCCAGTTCCCCTCGTGATAACTTTCAAGGCATATGGTGAAAAGTTGAAGGATAAGAAAAAGGGAGTTGTTGGAAACTCTTGTCTAGGAAAAGTCTTTTGAAATCCACTCGTCCCCCCCCGAGGAAAATTGTAAAATATGGGGTCATGACCTCAAGGGAGTCTGAACAAGCTACTGAAGCTCTTTCTGGGAGTATACCATTCATTCCCCTGAGGCTGATTTCTCAATGGCATGGACGTAATGGGACCTTTTCAAAGGCCACCCATCCACTCGCGACCGGTCCCCTAGTGCTTTATGGAAGCTTCTCTAAATTAGGGAAGTTTCTCTTACTATAATTGGTTATGTGTTAGTGCCCATTGTCATTTCTTTTTTTGAGAATCCTGAAAATGTGGGTCATTACCTTGGGAACCTCTATGCCCTCATACATTCCTAAAGTGGTCACTGCAAATACTCGCACTGAGTACTTTCCATGCTGCGGCCAGAAAATGGTGATGAGTAAGACGACATTGATGACTCGCCTATTGTGGATACTATGGAAAAAGATACTTACTTTAACCCAACGTCTTCTAAGCATTTATCTTCTTGAGGTCCTAAGCTTGTGGGGACACCTAGGAAACATTTTTGGTTGTCGAAACCTACTCCGCTCCACTACACCAACCTCGCAATGATGGTCATCCCAATCATGGTTTCATTTCTGGATGCTTGGAGTGACTAGGATAAATTAAGGTTAAATGGTTAACATGAAGATATTTCGAGGCTTCTTCTGGGAGGATGTTTCAACCTTCCAGGTTTTTGGGGAGCAATTTATCCTACCATTATTTTGACCAAAGAAGAGCCTAATGTGGTAGCTACCTACTTGAATGAAATGGACAAGTGTCTCCACACCCCTGCGTATAGGAATTAATGTGGTATATAATACTTCTCTTACCCTAAAAACAGTATTAGTTCCAATTCAAGCACCTAGGAAGTCCCTAAATCACATGACACCTCCCATTGAGCGGCATTAACAACAAATTATCCCTTGAATGGAAGAAAAATGTGATCTGGGTCACCCATGAATTGAGGAACAGATGGACAAAGTGTATTACTTATTAAAGGAGAAGTTTTACAATTATTTCCTTACATACATGGAAAATAACATAATCAAGATACAAAAACCTAAGAAACCTAATGAGGTCAACCTCACAGACCATCATGTCTACTATTATTTTTATAGGAGATTGATCCACACCGTTTAAGGTTGATTTGTCTTCAATGACATTCTGAAGAGCACAGTTGATTATAGATAGATGATATTAGAGAAGGCCCCAACATAGGTGGTATATTTAACCTTTACCCGTACCAGAAGAAGAGGGTGACTATCAAGAATAACTAACTATGTGTGGAATTTTTTTTCGATAAATAGATGACTCGAAAGAAACTTGACAGAGCTCATACCTCCTACAATGGCCTGAAGGCCTTCAAATTTTTATTAATATAAGACTTCATTTTAAGGGACAAATGGGAAAACCCAAAGACATCATGAATTGGGACAAATAATTCAAATAAAACCAGATTGACAACATAAAAAATGCCCCTCCCCAACATTTGAATGTGATGAAGCTCTCCACCATTGCAAAGTGATTCAACAAGCAAGTGTCCTATGTCAAAGCACAGTCTCGATCCGATAGCTGACGCCATACCCTCTCAAATGACCAAATCCAAAAAACTCTGCATAGATGACCTGAAATATCTAAATCATCTCTTGGGGTTGTTCCATGTGGTCATGACCTGTTGCAATCCATCCGATGCAAAACCAGGAAGACCAAGCTCATACCATCCTAAGAGAATAGATTTTCAAACCAATAATGATCACAACACATAGGGAGGAATAATTTAATATTCATTTTAACACACCAAGATTTTTTTCTATGTCTAAATTTTTTTCTCTTTGATATCTTACTTTTCACTAAACACCAAGCTGAAACAAACTCCAAAATATTATTGTATTGTATTGACCTATTTTGAACAACATAATTAATGAGAAATTAATAGTCATTTGTATTTCAAAATAAATAATTATTTATTGTATTGAGTGGTACAAGAACATTTTAGTTGAATGCATTTGGAAAATCATGCTCAATTAATTGTTTAAGCATGCTAGACTATATAGGACACATTATGATCATATATATTGATTTATCTGATTATACCATTTATAATTTATTTTTAACACAATTATATGAATACATAAATAATTCTTAAACCAATCATGGAATGATTTATAATTAACATACTAAATTTTATGACCAGTAGCACATGGAAATCATCTTCAAATCTTGATAATGTATGTTCCATAAATTTTGAAAAACAATTAGTTAAATATTTTTTTTAAATTTAATGTTTTTTACTATGTATTAACATAAAATTTCAATGTTATATTTAAAGGTGAATTGAACAACATGTAACGGTTTAGAGCATTATTTTTTAATCCAATCAACCAAACCATTTACATAGAATTTAATCAGTCCTTGAGATTTAAATATAATTTATCATTTTTTGTTGTTATTCTTATTATTTATAGATATTATTTATTATCCTTAAAGGAAATAGATCTCAGATTTCTTATCCAGGTTTAGGATTTACAATGATATCCAATGTGATACTTTCTAGATTTACATGGAAAATAAATATGGAAAGATGGATTATCCCGATCATTCTTATTATTGCTACTTATTCAATCATGGACTCCTCTTGTCATTAAATATGTTTCTCTAGATACTAATATACATTGATTAATTTAATAATAAAATTGGTTCTAATGAATTTTATAAATATGATTTACATTGTTGATTGAATGATAATTTTTTTTCTTGTTATAGAATGGATAGAAGCTGGATGTATCGTACCGATCGGATTTCAACCAAGTTTCAAAGTAATTTGGATAATTTTTTAGATTTTTCATTTAACAATGCGTCAGATGGAGGATGTATACAGTGTCCCTGCTATAATTGTGTTGGAAGACCATGGTTAAGACGAGAATAAGGTAGTTACCATTTAAAGAAATTTGGATTTCAAGCTAACTATAATGTTTGGTTTCACCATGGAGAGACGAGTCAATCTTCGACTGTTTATAAACAAAATGAATGAAGTGACATGGAGAATTTTATATTTGATGAGTTTCCATATGTGCATAATTTCGAGAGAGATAACATACCGGTGCAAGAAGACAATGATATCAGTACACACAAGGAAAATGTTGAAGACGATGATGTTGAGAGAGTGAAAAATTTATTGGATGATGCCAGAACTCCAGTATATCAAGAATGTACTAAAATGACCAAGTTGAAATTTTTAATGCTGTTATATCATGGAAAAACCATGTATGGGATTTCTAATACCGCCATTGATTATATTCTTACATTTTTGAAGGACTTGCTTCCTGATGGTGCAAATATTCCCTCCAATCATTACATGGCATGGAAGTTAATTAAGCAACTTGGATTTTCTACTAATAAATTCCACGATTGTATGAAAGATTGCAGTTTATATTTGGAGGAAACAGCTAACCGTAATGACTGTAAATAATGTGGGACATCTTGATGGAAGACAAATGCAGATGGAACACCATCTCGTGTACCACAGAAAGTCATGTGGCACTTTCCATTGATTCCCAGACTTCAAAATCTATTAATGTCTCCAGAAATCTCTGTTAATATGAGATGGAATGATGTTGAGAGAATTAATGTTAATGATGAGCTGGTCCATCCTGCAGATGGATTATCATGGCGGACATTTGATGCACAACATCATGATTTTGTAGCTGAGGTGCGTAATTTCATATTGGGCCAATCATGTGATGGTTTTAATCCATTTGGTCAGATGCTTACTTCTCATAGCACGTGGCCAGTTTTTATTCATGTTTATAATCTTCCTCCATGGATGTGTATGAAAAAACCTTTCACTCTCTTGAGTATACTAATATCTGGACCTTTGGATCCTGGTAATGATATAGATGTCTACTTGCAGCATTTAATAAAAGAGTTGAAACAACTTTGGGATTTAGGTGTGCAGACATTTGATGCTTCTTCAAAGAATAAGTTTCAGATGCATGCTGCCCTTCTATAGACCATAAATGATTTCCCTACCTATGCAATGATGTCTGGGTGGAGCACAAAGGGAAAACTATGATGTCCCGTTTGTATGAAGAATACACGATCAAGAATGATGAAATATCGTCATAGTTTTAGTTTCATGGGGCATCGCCAATTCTTTCCAATGGATAATCAATACAGGAAGAATTGTTGGAGGTTTGATAATAATGTTGACACTGAAGAACCACCTCAATGTATGTCAGGAAGTGATGTGCTTGATGAATTGAAAGATTTCATCTTTTCATTAGGGAATGGTCAGTTGAAATCTCGAAAGAGGAAGAATGATGATACTGAAGTAACTTACAATTGAAAAAAGAAAAGTATTTTTCTTTGTGTTGTCGTATTGGTCTACTAATTTGTTATGTAATTGTTTAGACGTAATGCACATTGAGAAAATTATATGTGAAATGTTTCTTTCAATTATTTTGAATGTTAAGGGGAAGACCAAAGATGACCTCCGATCTCTTTTGGATTTATTGGATTGGGGTATTCGACCAGAACTACATCCTGTTTGTATTGGTGAAAACAAATGGAAAGTTCCCTGTGCTTCTTATGTGATGACACCGGCAGAGAAAGATCGATTTCTAGCAATATTGGAGAATAACAAGGTTCCAGATGGCTATTCCAGCAACATATCTAAACGAGTCAGTAGAAGACACTTGAAATTGAAATCCCTAAAAACTCATGATTATCACATCCGGCTTCATGAATTGATTCCAATAGCAATTCGGCATTTGCTATCCAATAATGTAAGAGTGGCAGTGATTCGGTTGTGTCATTTTTTTAGAGGCCTTTGTGCTAAAAGGTTATCCAAATCATTGTTGATAAAAATGCACTAAGAGGCTCCATTAATTATGTGTGAGTTGGAAATTTTTTTTCCTCCATCCTTTTTCACTTGCATGTTGCATTTAACAGTTCATCTTCCAACTGAGACACTTCTTGTGGGACCAGTCGCTTTTTGGTGGATGTATCCCACTGAAAGAAATATGTTCACTTTGAAATCATATGTCCGAAATAAGAATTATCCTGAAGGTTCCATTGTGAGGAGTTATCTAGCCCTAGAATGTATAGATTTTTGTTCAATGTATTTGTCTGATGTGAGCACAAGACATAATCGACCAATGAGAAATAAAGATGAGCAGTATGAGGAAATTCTTCCCTTGTTTCCATCTCTTCCCCAAATAGGTGGAATTGTCGGGTCATATACATTGGTTACATTGAGCTTTGAAGAGTGGAATATGGCACATCGAACAGTCTTGTTTAATTGTGGTTTGTTCGATGCCTATATCAAGTAAGTAATTTGAATATATACATGTTATCTCATATGATATCATATCACATATACCTTATACTTTTATTGTCATTTTATGTAGAGAACATAAAAAAATTATAAGTAGAGTTCATCGGTCTTTGCCGTTGAGAAGGAGAGAGGCTATGCATAGCCAAGAGTTCCCAGCTTGGTTGAAGTCAAAGGTATGACCATTACATTATATACCTTAAAATATAGATATATATTTAATTATATTACTCATTTGTATTTCAGGTATTGAGTTTACCTACTAACTTCATTTCTCAAGAATTAAGAGCGTTGGCTTTTGGTCCCAATTCTTTGGTTCATGACTGCAAATCTTTAATAATCAATGGATATAAATTTGTTACAACTGATAAAGCGGTGAAAATGAGAACACAACATGATGGAGTTATGTTAACTACTAGAACAGATTTTTATGCCAGTGTATCAGATAGTCGACCTTGATATGAAGATGTGTATTATTATGGGCTGGTTGAGAAAATATTGTTATTGGATTACTACTCTCAAGGTCAAGTCACTATGATGAAATATAAATGGTTTGATTCAATGACTCGACATGGTACATTTATTGATGATTGCGGATTTAGAGTTATTGACATGAGTCGATTCCTACATACCGATGAACCATACATTTTGGCATCAATGACAAAACAAGTGTTTAATGTGAAAGATCATCTGAAACCTGATTACGGTGTCCATAATGAAGTAATCCCAAGACATATTTTTCATGATGCTTGGGATGAAATTGCCACCATTGACGCCCCCATCGGTGTTATCCAAAATATTTTATTTGATGACACAAATTGTCCCATTGTGAGAGATGGTATTGAACCTGAGGTAGTGGAGGGTGATATATAAAAGCAACTATATATATTCAGTATTCATTCAGTTTACATTGAAGTGAGTTTCTCAGGTTGGTACGAATGTAATTACTATAATTTAGTTTTAGTTTGGAATGATATGTCTGTTTTAGTATTGTTTGGTTTCGTTTCATTTAATTATATTTATTTCAATTTAGAAAACTTGGTTTAAAATGTGGTTTTAAAAATTGTATAACTTGGTTGTAAATTATCATTATTGAAAGATGTTATGACATTTTTTGTCTTCTTTGGATTCTAAGTAGTATGTATGATTTGTAAAAATTATTGCTAAAAAATATTTATTTCATTCTTATACAGATTATAAAGAAAACTACAAAAGATCGCAAGAAAAGATTATTTGATGTTGATCTTGTTAGACGCGAGCGGGAGTTGTATTCAGTGAGTATAATAATTCTAATATTTATCTTCTACATTACATATAATATGAAGTTCATATTTTTGACCAAATTTATTTTAGGGATATATAACTTCAGAGATTCCTCTTCCTAGTATGGGACCGAGCTGGGATCCTCCTAGACCTAGGCGGAGCTCCCGTCTTACCACTCCCCACACTGACCCATTAGTGGACATCCCATCTACCACACATGTCTGCCCTCCGCTTGAGACCCCTGGGATGTTTCCATACATGCTGCCGTCATCATCCCATTTACCCTCTTTTTCCCATTACATGTCCACGCCGACTCGACCGGTGTTCTCATCTCCACAATTTCCATATCCATTCATGTATCCCCAGACCTACTACGCATATTATGACACGTCTATGCCACCTCCTTTTCCTACCATCCACCATGCACATATTGAGTCTGTTACTTCGGTTTCCAATCCTGTTCATTAAGATCAGCCAGAGCATGCTGTGGAACAGATACTTCCTTCAAAGGATGCGGATCCAGCACAGTCCATGGATGCCTCACAGCCTATCCAAGAGCCTGCATCAGGTTTTTTATTATAAATGTTTCAAATTATAGAATTTAACTTTTGTCTTATTGTATTTTCACTTAAATCTTCTCTTTTCACCTCTTCTGTTATTTAGTGGGATCTTCTAGTAGGCGATGTGGGCGCACTCGAATGCGGGATGCCTGAAATTGTGAAACTCAGATTATGGTGGATTACAATACTCAAAATCAAATGGTAGGTAAAAATGCTAAGGAGTATAGAATTTTCATGGCTACTTTAGACAAATATCATGATATTGTTCCGGTGGAACCAGTCTCATGGAGACATATCAGTGCTAACATCAAGGATAGGGCATGGGCACAGATATGGGTACGTAAATTTTATAAATTTATATTTATATTAGTAATGTATTTATATGACTTAACATTTTTTTTGCAGATTCGATTTAACTTTCCTAATGGTGAAGCTGCCAAAGATGCTAGGTTGAGTGATCTTGGAGAGTATTGGCGGTCATACAAGTATGAGTTACATATTGGTTGGTGGAGCAGAGTGGGTACCGAGTTAGAGGGTGTACCCACAAACACTGACTATCCAAAAAGTCAATATCAAAAAATGATATCACATTGGAAGACTAAACAGTATAAGGTAATACCCATCTTTAATGGTTTTTATATAAAATTTAATTCTTATTACTTTTATTGTTTTTTTGTTTCTTAGGAAGTGTCAGCGAAAAACAAAAAAAAACAAAGATGAAATGATATATCTACACACATTGGGGCACACTACAATGCCCGATCATGAGAAGAACCTGGTACGTTCAATCCAATTTTTTGAATTTATCATATATGGTTGTGATCCAAATTTGTGAATTTCTCATATGCAGCAAGCTGAATGGGGAATTGAAGGTTCTGTACCTCGTGCCAAATTATTCTACTTCAGTAGGAAAAGATAAGATGGAACTGCAGTTAATTCACAAACACAAGATAAAATTGTAAGTTTTTTTATATATATTTCAAACATTTATACAAAATTCCTAATTTAATATGTGTATAATTTCAACAGTCTGCCTTGGAGGCCATGGATGAGGAAGATGACAACTTAGGGCAAAATGATCATTTGAGTCAGGTGTTAGGTGTGGAGCATCCAGGAAGAGTCCGTTGTAGACCAGGAAAAAACATTGTCCCCTCTAGGTATTGGTAATCATCGGACTCCTCTAATGCCTCTAAGGCCTCTGAGTTGGAAAGTACACGTGCTGAATTAGCTGTGACAAAGAAAATAGTATTAGAGGAGCATGAAAAAAGTAAGCTAATGAATGAACATTTCAGGAAAGCTATGTCAATATTGAGTCAGTCACTACCACCAGAGGTTACTTCCACTTTTGATTCATGTATAGAATCAATGCGCTCTTTACATAATGCCTCGGGTGATTCCCATGAGGGTCTTAGTGGCGATGACGGTGGTGGCGATAGAGCTGGCGAGGATTCTGTTGATGCTGTTGTTGGTGATGAGATTACTGCTGCTGCTGATGATGATGATGATGTTGCTGCTGGTGATGAGGATGCTGATGATGTTGCTGCTGATGATGATGATGATGCTGGACATGGGGATGACGATGGTGGTGATGGGGGGATATTAATCCCCTCCATTTTTGACTTTTTAGAGAGACTTGTCTTGGAGTTTTAATTTTTTTTTGTATTGGTGGACTGCTTGTATGTGAATTTCTTTATGCAATGAAATGCATTTTGGATTATGTTTTCATCGGGGGTGTTATTTGGAAATTATTTAGGTAATATTCACATGACATTTTTGTTTTTATGGTTTAATGAGTTAATTATTATCTGGCCATCTAATCTTGGCCTTAGCAGTGGAGGGGAGGCTTGGGATGGGGGGTTGCAGTGGAGGGTTGGGGGGGGGGGTGGGGGGGTGGGGGTGGGGGTCTGGGTAGGGGGGTTGGGAAGTGGGGAGGGAGGGGGAGGGGCTGGGCAGTGGAAAGGGAGGGGGAGAGGCTGGGCAGTGGGGAGGGAGGGGGAGGGGTTGGGCAGTGGGGGCTGGGTAGTGGGGATGGAGGGGGAGGGGTTGGGTTGGGGGGCTGGGCAGTGGGGAGGGGCTGGGCAGGGGGGGCTGGGCAGTGGGGGGGGGGGAGGGGGAGGGGCTGGGCAGGTGGGGAGGGGGAGGGGCTGGGCAGTGGGGAGGGAGGGGGAGGGGTTGGGTAGTGGGGAGGGGCTGGGCAGGGGGGCTTGGCAGTGGGGAGGGAGGGGGAGGGGTTGGGGAGGGGGGTTGGGCAGTAGGGAGGGGCTGGGAAGGGGGGGCTAGGCAGTGGGGAGGGAGGGGGAGGGGCTGAGCAGTGGGGAGGGAGGGGGAGGGGTTGGGCAGTGGGGAGGGGCTGGGTAGGGGGGCTGGGCAGTGGGGAGGGAGGGGGAGGGGTTGGGTAGGGGGGCTAGGCAGTGGGGAGGGGCTGGGCAGGGGGGGCTGGGCAGTGGGTAGGGAGGGGGAGGGGCTGGGCAGGGGGGGCTGGGCAGTGGGGAGGGAGGGGGAGGGGCTGGGCAGTGGGGAAGGAGGGGGAGGGGCTGGGGGAGGAGCTGGACACGGTGTCGACTTATCCATTTTCATTAAAGGTATGGTTTTACCACACCATTTTTTACATCATGACAAGTTTTATTTTTACTCAACTGCATCCTCAAATATCCAATTTAACCCCAGACTCATATTTTCATAGTATGATGCAGTAGGACTTTAAGTGCTCCCAGAAATGAATTTGCAGCTGATTTAGTTGATTACCATGGCACATTAGAGGATCGAACACTCCCCGGACATCACCTTTCTTCAGTGCCTTCTGAACAATCATCAATGGGGCACTGTCTTCCAGTTGAAGGTAAACACTTCTGGTTTCTATCATTAAACCTAACATTTCTGACTATTCATTGCAGCACAAATGCTCTGTTTCCTCTTTGTTTCCGGCTATAATTGGTATGTGGGATGCAGAGTGAATCAACATTCTGGAAGCTGAAAGTGTTCTTGAAGGGTGCGATGGAAACAAAAAGAAAGTGCACGGGTGAGGTGGATGTTAACAAAACCACCTAGAGCAGCCACTTAAATTGAATCTTGACCGATGTGTTGCTCACCCCGTAATAGGTATGTTCTCGTAATATCGTTGAAATAATATCCTAGAAAATTTGCAGTATTTCCCTTCGCATAATACTTTTTTCATACGTTATTACGCACTTCATCTTTTAAGATGAATATTGATTATTTTTTATTTATATATTGTCGGTGACTCACTCTGCACATGAAGAGATCAAGGGAATCCTGCACTAATAAGTGATAGATCTCTACAACAGGTATGTTTTCCTAAAATTGTGGAATTAACCTCCCTACTATGCATCATTTTTCATTTTCATTTACACACTATATGAATGTAGGTTATTGGTCGTAAAATCATGGAGTTAACCTCCCTTTAATACGACATATTAATGCATGTGATATGTTTTCACTATTGACTCCACTGTATATTGATTTAGGTGGGTCATGTCTAAGAGTTGCTAGACATACTTTGATTGTTCTCATCCCAGCATAGCGATGAACCGAAAAATTGGTGAATGTGCATGGGATGATGGAATGAATGCCTTCGATTTACAAGCCCAGAGAATAAAATTAAGAGATGTGTATCATTTATGTCTCAGCGATGATTGATGAAGGTATTTTTTCCCAACTAAATCTTCAACAGGATAGGATTTATGGAATTTTATATTGTTTACAACTCAAGTAGTAAATGATACAGTGATAATCACATTCTTCATGAGTTTGACTGGTATTTCTTGTGTTATAATCTGTTTTGTAATACAGTGAGTTGTATTACCTTAAATAAACATACCTTAAGGGAACATATTTAGTTGGACATCCAGTTTTAGATTTGTTTTCTGTTATAATCTGTTCTGTAATACAGTGAGTTGTAGTACCTTATCAAAATTTTTTGATGTTTTCTAACAGTTACAGTACCTTACCTGGTTGGGTCTACATCCAAATAAAACATGTCATGCATCTACATATTTCATGCAGGGAGATTCAGGTGGAGGTCTGGGCAGTGGGGAGGGAGGGGGAGGGGCTGGGAAGGGGGAGGGAGAGGGGGGCTGGGCAGGGAAAGGGCTGGCCAGGGGGAGGGGGAGGGGGGATGGGCAGGGGGGAGGGGGATGGCTGGGCAGGTGGAGGGTTGGGCAGGGGGGAGGGGGAGGGCTGGGCAGGGGGGAGGGGGAGGGCTGGGCAGGGGTAGGGCTGGGCAGGGGTGAGGGTGAGGGCTGGGCAGTGGGGAGGGATGGGGAGGGGCTGGGCAGTGGGGAGGGATGGGGAGGGGCTGGGCAGTGGGGAGGGATGGAGAGGGGCTGGGTAGGGGGGAGGGGGAGGGGGGCTGGGTAGGGGGAGGGGGAGGGGAGGGGGAGGGGGGCTGGGCAGGGGGGGAGGAGAAGGAGGGGCTGGGCAGGGGGGAGGGGGAGGGGGAGGGGGAGGGGGAGGGCTGTGGAGGGGGAGGGTTGGGCAGGGGGGAGGGGGAGGGCTGGGTAGGGGGCTAGGGTGATGGCTGGGCAGTGGGGAGGGATGGGGAGGGGCTGGGAAGTTGGGAGGGATGGGGAGGGGCTGGGTAGTGGGGAGATATGGGGTGGGGGGTGGGGGGCTGGGCAGTGGGGAGGAGTAGGACAACAACAAGCATGTAGAAAGAGAGAACTAAAGATTTCCATATGTGGGATGGAAAATTAGATTAAAGAGATCTAGGAGGTATTCCTATTGGAGATTCATTGAGTTCATCATTAGATGAACGTGGAGAAGAATTGATACACCTATGTTGGTGTAAATTCATTCTTTGATAGTGAAGAGTCAGACAACAAGAAGCATGGAGTTAGTGAGTAGTTTGAGTGTCTGAGAGTAGCGTGTTATTTATTTTCAAATCTAGAAAGATGGATTATACTGCTTTCCAATTTCCTAATTGATCCAGTTCATTTAGAAGGGAATTATAAGTCTTGATACATTGAGTAAACCCAGTCATGACCATTTCATCATAAATTTTGGCAGCATTAACTGTATACCCACTGCATCCAGACACAAATCAAAATTCTTCCCACAATTTGTTTTAGATCCTCTATAAAAACCATAATTTTGTTGAACGTCTGAATCTTCCATATTTATATTCAAAATATTATTAGCTATATTTTTCTTCACTTTTTTTAGCAGTTTATATATTCAAGTTAGTGCACTCCAATTTTCCTTAATCTGGATGGTCACTTGAGTTTGCTAAAAACATGGTCTTATTGTTTTGATTTTAATTTTTTGACATATCTGAAATTCCATTATATTTTTTCTTTTCATTTGGGATAGATCCTAACTGATTTCCAAGATCCTTGACCAAAAATTATCTTTTATTATTCATGCAAGTTCAGTATTGGATTTTATCGTACTTCATTCTTGTTAGCATTTGCAATAAAGGTTCATAATTAGTTGTTTTTATGTTCTTCCAATTAGTATGAGGCAATACAGATGGTTACACAATCTTGGACATGAGGCAATATAAATGGTTAGTATTGTGTTGGTTTATAATATCCTAGATTTAACTTAGTCTTGTAGTAATCATTATTGATTATGTAAATCAGTTTTGTTCTGGGAACTCCTATGTGACATGATTTTTCTTACATTTTCTTTTGACTATAAAACCGATGGGAATATTGAATTTGGATTAGTAATAACATTAGTAAAATAGAGAATGTCTTATTTTTTTCATCATTTTAAGATATGCATCATTTTGGAATGATGGAATTTTATCACTTTTTCTCCATCCAAGTTGGAATTTTTAATTTTCCCACCACCATGATTGAAATCCATCTATTTTGTATTTTGGTTTCTATTGTTTTTAAGTGCAGGATGGTAGGAATAGGTGTAGGATGGTAGAAAGCTAGAAGTTGCAGAGGTGCAGGAAGCTGCAGTTTCTAGGGTAAAATGTTTATACCCACGGTTTGGTAAACCGTGGGTAATTCTAGTTGCTGGAAAACTGTATACCCATGGTTACTGAACCGTGGGTATAGATATATACCCACGGTTTGGTAAACCGTGGGTAATTCTGTGCGGGTATGCTAGAAAACTGTATACCCACGGTTACCAAACCATGGGTATAGATATATACCCAGGGTTTGGTAAACCGTGGGTAGTTTGAGTTTTTCTTGGACTATGCCCACAGTTTTATAAGAACCGTGGGTATAGAGCTATTGCGACGCCACTCTAGCCCAAGGTTCATGAAACTGTGGGTATAGCCTATACCCACGGTTTCATGGGCTATACACACGGTTTAGAACCGTGGGTATAGGTGATATTTCTAGTAGTGTATAGTGAGACTAATTACATAGCCCATAGAACTAACGTTAAGTTTCACACATCATTCCCATGTCACCACCTCCTACCAGTTTAATACTTGCATCACCACAACAAATGTAAGAATCTATATCAATGCCTTCAAGATAAATCCCCTGGGTAGATTTACATAATTCAAAACCTGGTCTTTTAGATGTATGAGAATGATATTTATTACTCTTTCTCCACCATAACTTCTATAAGAATATGAATAATGAACAAACATAATCATAAGAATTTTCTTTGAAAAAATCCATGTATGTCCACCCTTTTATGTTGTGAACAAATCAATGTATGTACACCTTTTTATATGGTGAAAAATCCATTTAAATTTATGAATCATTATCTCTTGAGATACAAATCCTTAACCAATTCATTAGAAAAAGATATAGGACCTCACAAGTCATCATACTTAATTATACGCACCACATGAAATTATTAATCCATCACATCACAAATAACCCATGTAAAAAATGGGTTTCATAATAATTTTAAATGTAATCACAAAAAGAAATAATTATTAATTTTATCAATAAATAGAACATTATATACCCATGAAAAATAAATGGGTATCCAATTATATTGAGTAACATTCTAAGTAAATAACCTCAAGTAAATGTGACATAGAATATGGAATTTACATCATATAGTTAGAAGTTATTTGGTTATATAAATAATTCCCTGAATAAATAATTTTATAGAATCTAAGTAAAAACCCTTCAATCAAGGAAACTAGAAACATGGTTTTCATAAAGGAAAGGCTTTGAAAGAAAAATTATGCCTATTTACAATTGATTCTTTGGAATGAAAAATAAAGTGACAATCAATCCTCTTATATAGAAAAAAATTATGTAATTCATCATGAGAAATAATTTTTATGTTATCATATTAATAAAATCATTGATTAAACATGAAATATATTAAGTGATAATGAATTTTAGTAATTTATTTTTAGGAGAATTAGGAAAATTTATTTGGAAACAAGATTTTTTTTGTAATTTTTTTTAAAATTTTTTTTATGAAGAATTTTTTTATTAAACTAGTAGAATAATAATCTATTTTATTAAACTTGAAATCACATATAAGAAATTTCATAAAAAAGTAAAAAATGGTGGAAACTTTTGTTCAAATAGAAAATTTAAAAAAGTGATTATTTTCACTCTTTGATGAAAATAGAGAATAAAATACATTAAAAATTTACATAAAACATTTAAAGAAGGTAATGCAGTATAATAGAAACTTGATCTATTATTATGGAATAGATAAGGACATTCATAAAGGTATCTAATGAATATTGTCCTAGAAGATAGGGATACCTGATTGAAAAAGTGGTAGGATCAGTTTCCATATAATATGTAAATAATGATCCAAGGGGGAATGAAATAGTGATAATAAATATAAAACCCAAAAAATAATAATAGGAGGGAAAAATGATTGGGTATTTTATAAATAAAGAGTATAGAAATTCCCCATATGTATTATCTTTGAAAAACAATCCAGATTCAAAATTGAGGTTAAAGAAGAAAACCTAATGGTAATTGTAACATATGAATAAAAAGAACATAAGATGGTTGCAATAAAATATGAATTAAAATAACTTGAATGAAAGATATTCATAACACTTAAAGGTAATAAGTTATTAAATACACCATATACAATAAATTATAGAACACAATATAAAGCATCTCTCATCGAATTAAAATTAGATACAAATAACCCTTAAAAACATTTGTATATTTTGAATCGAAAGCCCATGAAAGATAAAATTTGAGATGTTTTTTTGAAAACCATATATTTCATGATATTTATGATATAATAAGAAAAATATACATTATATATAATAATAAAATTAATTAATTAGTGGGTACAAATTATATTCCAGTAAATAATAATTTAGATGAATGACCCTTAACTTTGATCCTGATTAATTATCCACATGAGCCTAATATCCTAAGTAAAAAAATTAAGCATATTAAAAACATTTTTAACACTATTTTATATTAATATTTTTTTAAAGGTATATTTATTATCATATTTTTTAATTTAGAAAATAGTTTTCGCTTACGACATTTACTCTAGGTGTTTCAGTCAATTCCTTTAAAAAATTTTCAATATATTCAATGTGGTAAAATTTGTTGTAAAAAATCTTTATAATATCAAAAATTATAGAGTTTTTTTTCATTAAATTATCCTAAATTTTATACAATCTCATAGGTTTCCAAAAATGAGTTAAAGTTATGAAAGGTTAATTGATGTGTTTATTTTAGGTGGTTAAGTTCTCTATGAATATTTTATATTATTATCACATATAAAATGTATGATATTATATTTATAGAATGTAAATATTTTTATAAATAAAATTTCTATACCTTAAATACATTTTTAAGTCATTTATGGTTGGTGGAAATGTAAGATGAAATACATTATTCCAAAGATGTTGTAGTACGCACATACACATGGACTATACTATCATTTTTATAGGGTGGGGTCAGGGGGAGTGAAAAAATAATTATATTTTAAGAATCATAATAATATGATAAATCTTATATATTTTCATTAAATAAAACTTTTTTATTATCCATATAAGGTTTTTGTGATAAATAGAACTCATCATTCATGGATGCGATAGTCCACACGTACACATGACGACATAAACCTTTTTTCAAATGATTTTAGAGGAAAGTAGATAATTGATATTACATTCATATAATAATAGTTTAAAATATTAATAATACTTATAATTTTATAATTTAATATGTATATATATAATATATATTTTATTTGGTAGTGGAAGAAATGAAATAAGAGAGATATGTTGGGAGCATTAACTCTCAATTTAGATTTTATCCCATGGGGGACACCTTAATGAACCTTATCTTAGTATTTTGGAAATTATTTGACTTTTAGTTAGTGGGGATGGATTTTTGGAGTGATTCCGAGAGATTTTTTTGTAGATAAAGTATCTAGATGAAATTAAAAAATGTGGTCGAGGTGATCACCCTTTATAATTTAAGAAAATGGAACTTTTGTAAATACCCATGACTTTTTCAATGATAACACGATATTATTCAAGTGAAAACGGCTCAAAATTGGATAATAATTATGTGTAGGGTGATTTATGGTCTACAAATCCATTACCAATCATTTTAAAACTTTTTTTAAACATTTTTCATGTTCTTTATGACTTGATTTTTCATATTTTTACATTTTGGTTTTAACCTTGGTAACTAGTTTTTACCCAAGTAATTTATATATTTAATATACATAAGATAAAAAATCTAACAAATTTTTCATTTTCTAATTTTTTTAATATTCATGATATATAATGCAATTTAAACATAATATAAAATTATCTTTAAATTAAAACATTTGATATATCAAAAAGTTCTTTTTTGAGAAAAGTATTTTTTTTGCATTAATTTTTTTAATAACATTTAGTATTTATTACCAATTCAATGAGTGTTAATATAATTATATATTGGTTGAAAAATTAAATTATATAACTTTTATAGAAGATACAATTTTATTTAATTTGATAAAAATTACACAATTTCAATTAAATAAATCATTAAAATAATAGTTTTACCATTATCTCGGTAACTAACTATAATCGTAGTAATCTTATTTATATGACTAAAACTAAAATTTAACATAGTCATCAATATAAAAAATTTGATAAGTTTTTTTATATTTAGATACTATAAGAAATGAAAACTATGTTTTATTATAAGCAAATAAAAATAGTTTTTAGAGTTAAATATTACATAAGTTTCCAAAATGTGAAACACGAGTTATATAAATTAAAATATTATTTTCCAATTTCTTATTTTAAATTATCAATATAATTTTATTAAAAATTGAAAACTTTTAATTAATTATTATATTATGATAATAGAATGAATGTGATAGTATTAAAAGAATATGTATTTTTTAACTATTCACCAAAAAATAATTTATTTTATAAAAATATTGAAAATTCATCATGTGAATAAATCAAATCCTAACCCAATTTTTTTTCAAAATTTAATTATAAAATTTAATTTTTTTCAATGAAAATACAATATATATATATAAAGGAAAAATTATTCTATTGAAAAAAAAATTTAAAACATGAAGTGTTCTTAATTTTATTTGTAATAATTTCTAATTGATTTATAGTTTTTATTGGATATAGGTTTTATTATAATTAATTTTTTTTAATAATATTCATATAATACTTCCCAGATTATTTTAGTTCACTATTTCATGTGAAACAGGATATCAAACATAGTATTAATTTACAAAAAATAGATATACCAACAAATCTAGGTTTGAAAACTTCCTCACTTATATATATTTCATCCTAAGAATCTTAATTATCTTATGTGAATAATAATATATAAGTGTACCTAAAATATATAAATGATTCAATAAAAAATTATAATTTTTTATCCACCTCACCATCATTTGTTACATAAGAAAACTATTTAACCCAAATATGTTTTCATTGATTTAGTTTCATAATATTGTTTCTAAAAAAACAATAATAACAATTTCTCTAATTGTGAATACTAAATAATAATTTGTATTCTATAATAACACTTTCATTTCATCCTTTGATACATTCAATTAAATATACTTTTCTTTATGTTAGGTTATCTGGAACTTATTTCCATAATAACAGAATTATATTACCTCCAAATTTTTGTAAACCATGAGAAAATAATATAATCTTGAAAATAATTAAAACCTATGCTCTTAAAATTCATTCATACCCTTTTTCTGAAAAAAATATTAAATTAATACACAACTTATTTCTTGAATCTCTATATTTTAATCAAAGTGATCCATAGTCATAACCTATTAGGTTTTCAAACCTAAATATCTGAAAACCCTTCATAATGTTTCTTAAAAAGATTGTGAATTAACCAAAGAGTATGCCCAAAGTGTGTAAAACCATGTGTGTTGTTATTCATCTTTCTTGTACACTAGGTGATGATATAGGTAATAACCAATGTTTTGATTTCAGGGTTACTACCCCAACGTACCTAAATTTCGGATATTGAATCCACTTGTATTATCTATAAAAGGGATTTTATTTATTAGAAAAATAGAGAAATTAATCTTTATAATTTTATTGGATGTTATCCTGTAATTTAACTTATACATATGTGTTTCACTAAAGTTATCCCATCATAATTCCCAAAATAACTACACTGAACCTATAAAATAACTAAACTATTCTCAAATACCAACTATGTTTCCTTAAAAAATCATTACTGGAGTTGGTGATAAAAATTTTTTCTTTAAAAATTGATTTTGATAAAAAGTGAGATGATCCAATCCTTATTTTATCACATTTTTATAATACAAACATTATAGATCAGAAATAAATATACAATCCCAATAATATAAGGTTTAGTGTCTTTGATGATATGAAACATAAGAAATATATTTTTTGATGCTTGTGGACATTTATGTATAATTTATCCACACTACAATCCCTTATAGACTTTTTATAAATTACACTTATCTTGATAAATTGGGGAAATAAAAATATAATAAATGGATGAAGTTTATGAATGAAACAAGAACTGTGTTTTTCAGAGAATCTTAATTGATTGAAGAGCCTGTGGGAGAGGCATCTGATGCTTGGATGGTTGAGCAAGATAAAATTAAACACCTGAAGTATAGTAATAAATAAATTTATGAGGATAAATATATTGAAATCAGAGAGCTAATGTTTATGATAATGGTGGAAGAATACAAGAGAAATACTAAATTCAATTTTGGGGGTATTCTTTGGGAATTATTTTTTCTATTATTTGATTTCTCTATTTGGTCATATTGGTGGTACTTGTTTTTGTTCTTTGAGTTTCTATTTCCTGTGGTAATGGTGGTTTTTCTATGTGGAGAATATGGATGTGAGTTTTCTATGGTTGGACTCACAGATTATGGTTGGATGAACTTGATTAGTTGTTATTGGTGATTGTAGAAGTGGTTTGTGGTGGCTGTTTGATTGGGTTAATTCTATGCACGCCACATGGTGATTTTGTGATGTTCTTTATCAAAGTACTTTTTGTTGGAAATTTTATTTTTTGAGTATTTTTCTTCTGGATGTGGGGTAATACAATGTAGGGTTTTGCATGGATGTTTTCTTCTGATCTACTTCATAATTTCTTTCTTACATGGGTACTTGATTTGGTGATTTTTTGGGCAGTGTTGCACCTATTTCTCATGGAATATTGATCAATTTTAGGGTTACCAAGGTCTATCTATTGGATTTTTTTCTTTTTCTTGTTTACTATTTAACATTAATGACTGATTTCCCCTTGATCCCATGTTGGTGTATTTTTTTTAAATCTTAAGCTTGTACTATTTCTATTGGTGTTTAATAAATTATTTTGGGGGAAGGAATTGGGTAACAAATTCAATCACCGTTCATTATAAAAATATTGCATTAAAAGAGAGAATGTGTCTAATAAGTAAATATAATGAAATCATACCCAAAAAACATAGATTATAATTCAAAAGTCAAAACAAATGGAATGGAATAACGAAATAAATGAATCAAGAGTGTGTGGAAACACGATTCAATGAAAACCATCCATAATAGAATAACATATTCATTAAAATAAGTATAAGACTATAACAAAAACATAAGCATAGGAAAATATTATGAGGAAATCCATGTTTTTCAATGATTTTATATGGTGATAAAATCCATGTTTTTAAACAATTTTTTCTTTTGAACAAATTCACTTATGTTCACACATCTATCTCCTGAGATATTAATTTTTTAAAAAGGAATTGTTGGGTAATATTATACCCCACCCATCATCATAATTACATATGAATACAACTTTAAATTAATCATTAATCCTAAAAAAAATAAACCATGGAAATAAATTGGGTTTTACATCCTTTTTATATGTAATCAAATAAGAAAAAGATTCACAATTCAACCCATAACCATGAAATGATATACCCATGGAGAATAAAATAGTATCCAAATACATTGAATGAATTTCCAAGTAAATGAAAATAAATAAATATAATACAACATATGGTTTTTAAAACATATATACAGAGAAAATAAAATTAATTCACTAATTTACCCATTCAATCAATGTATAGGATATAGGTGAACACCCTTGAATTAAATAAAAGTAAATTACGGTATTCAAAAAGGAAATTCATTAGAAGAAAAGTTATGCCTATTCATAGTGGATGGTCAGGAAAGAAAAAGAGAGTTATATATTGATCCTCTGATAGAAATTATTATTTTGTAATGTATAATGAGAATAAATATGGATAGTATCATATTGAGAATATTTTGGATCAAGCATATACTATATCAAATTACCTTTCATTAGATTAAAAACATTTTTTAGGTGTGTTAGGAAAATATATTTATAAATATGAAATTTTCTTGATCTTTTAAAAGGAATTTATTTAAGATGAAATATTTTATAAAACAAAAAAAAAATTATTAAATAAAATATAAAAACATAGAAAATATGATTCATAAAAAAATAAAAAAATGTTATAAAGATGTATTTTGAAGGAAGATATTAAAAAGAGATCATTTTCATACTATGATGAAAATAAACCATATAGAGAAAAATAAAATTTATATAAATTTAAAAAAAGGTAATGTTAATCAAATATTACCTAAATTAATTATTAAGGTATAAATAAGGACACTCATAAAAGTATCTAATGAATATATTCATGATAGAGGAGAATTCCTGACTGATAAAAAGTGGTATTGGTGATTTCATTACAATGGTTAAATAAGGATCCATGTGGGAAAATGAAATAGATATAAGACATATCAAACCACAAAAATAATCATAGGAAGGTAAAATTATGTGGGTTTTGTAAATAAATTGAATAAAAATTCATTAGATGGATCAACATTATAAAAAAATCTCAAATTAAAATTTAAATTATAGAGAAAACCATTACGGTAATGCTATGATAAAAATAAAAATAAAATAAGAGGGTTACCATGAAATGGATACTAAAATATCATGAAAAAAAAGATAATAATTATATCATAAGTTAATAGGGAAATTAATACACTATATAAAATAAATTATGGTGCAAAATATAAAACAAGACTCATGGAATTTAAAATTGGGACAAATAAAACTTAATGATTAGGTATCTTCTGAATCAAAAGTCCATGAATGATAAAATATGGGAAGGAATTTAAAATCCCATATACTAAATTTAAATAATGATAATATACATTTATAGGTAATATATAAACCACAAAAATGAAAAATTTGGTTAGTACACATCACATCTCAATGAAGAAAAATTGAGATTAAAAAACCCTTACCTTGGGTCCCCATTCATACTACATGTTCACTTAGTGTATTGAATAAAAAAATTACATTCAATAATTACATTATTATTAATATTTTATATCTATATGTTTTGATATTTTATTCATTTTCAGATGTAATTTATTTATAGAATTGTTTTATATAGAAGTTAAATGAGGTTATTTGGTCGACTTATCTAAAATTTCTTCAACTTATTGATTGTGGTAAAATGTGTTGAAAAATAGATTCATATTCTCAATAATTGAAAAGTTTTATTTCTTTTATTATTATAATTGAACAGATTATTTAAAGTATCCTAGATATTCCCCAAATGGTATCAAAATAACTTTACATTTTTATTTTAGGTAGTTGAGTTTATTATGATCTTTACATGTTAATATCACTTCTATAATGTATATTAATATATTTAAATAATATTAATTGTATCTTAAAATAATTTTAATAAATTAAATACATTTTTAAGGTTAATAATATTTTGTGGTAATGAAAAATGATATATATCATTCCATATAGGTGATAGTCTTCAAATACTCACGAACAACACTCTCATTTACCATAGAACAAGAGAGGGTTATAAAAATAAAATAAATATAATATAAGAGTCTTAATAATGTTTTAAATTTTATATTTTTTAATTAAATAACTCTCTTATACTATCAATGTGTAGTGGTTGTGAAACATTTAACATGCCGCTCTTGGAGGTGGTAGTCTGTATGTACGTATGATGACATATTCTTTTTTTCAAATAGTTTTAGTGGAAGGTAGATAAATAAATTTTCATTAATATAATTACATATTATAATATTAATAATATTTATGCTACCATAGTTTCATGGATATATATTTTTTAGGGGGAATATGAAGAAAACAAATAAGAGGGAGGTTGAGAACGTTACCTCTCCTTTTAGACGTTATCCCTTGGGTAATAGATTAAGGCTCCTTAGATTGGTATTTCGAAAAGAGAAATACTTAAAAGAAGATGGAAAGAAGTTTAAGAGGGACTATGTTATATTTTTGTTATATATAAATAATTTTAATTGGTGTATTAATATGTTATAAGGGGACCCCTTTTATAAGTGAATAAATTATGACTTTTCTAAATACACATTACTTTTATAATGATGGCATGCAACTATTCAAGGAAAAATCACTCAAAACGTAATAAAAAAAGATTTTTTTGGGATATATAGTTAATTAATTCTCTATGAATCATTTTAACACATGTGTTAAACATGTTTCAATCCTTTTACCTCGTGATTTTTTAAAATTGTAAATTTTTTTACCTTGATAACTTGTTTTTACACAAGTAATCAATATTTTAAAAAAAGAGTTAAGTAACACCTATTAAATTTTTTTTGATGTTAGAAACAAAAATTTAACTTAAAAATAATAAAATGAAATTAAAAAATAACAAAAAATTAACTTTTAAATAAAGATTTAATATAAATAGAAATAGTTTTTTAGAAAAATATTTTTTTCCATTAAGTGATATTATTCCTATTTTGTATTTACAATTCAATGAGTGATAATATATTTATATATATGTCAAAGAAATATTATAGACATTTTTAAGAATATATTTTTTATATTTTATTTTATAAAAATTACTAAATGTTATTAATTTTTATTTAAAAAAAACATTTTTACCACTATTAATCTAATTAACATGAATCCAAGAAATATTTTTTACCCCAAAAAATTAAACTGAAATTATTTTTTAATATTGAATAATTTATATAAATTATTTAATCCATTTTTTCATTTAATATCTATAATTTATGAAAACATATTTTTATATAAGTGAATATAAGATGTATTTAGAGTAAAATATTATTCAAGTTTCTTAAATGTTACACAAGAGTATTATAAATTAAAAATATAATATTAAAATGATTTATTTTAATTTATAAATAATTATTTATATATAATCATTTTTTTGAAACATTTAATTTAATATCTTTTTATAATAATTTTTTAAAAGCGCCAACATTAGAAAAATTTGTATTTTATCACTATTCACCTAAAAATCAATTTTTTTTGAAAAATAAAAAAAATTAATCCTAAGGAAATTTTTAAATAATTAGAAAAAATGAAGTTAATTTTTTAAAATTTAAATTCTTGATTTTATATGTTTATCTTTTAAATTTTGAAATAGTATATAGATGAAATGTATTTATTGATAAAATAACATTATATCTTTATATATTATTAGTCCTATTTGTATGAATTTCTAATTGAAGACACTAGTTTAATATATAGATGTTTTATTTTAATTATATTTCATAATAATATTAATCTAATATTTTGTGTCTCATTTTTGTCTATATCTGTGTGTTAAATAAACTATTGAACATAATATTAATTTAGATAAAAATTATTCCAAAATTCAGGGGTGTCTTAAAAACATCATTGAATATTTAATATAAATATTTAACATATTTTATGTAAGAAACCTACTTAAATTCCATTCCATAAATTTCCAAATATCAAAATCATCACAATAGATTGTATAAATAATATATTTTCTCAACAAATATTATATATAGCATTTTGGTATTTTGACATGTTACGAGTTATTTAGACTAATAAAGAACGTGTAACATATTTCCCTTAGATAAATCCTTAGATCTATCAATTGGAAAAAAATTTATTAATCCAAATAAATGAGTGAGATATTATACATAATCATATTTCAAAAACCTCCTTATATAATATCATTAAATCAATATGTTAAATCCTTTCATTATATGTAATATTTTGTATTTAGTGAAGCATCCATTATGTAATATCTTTTACATTACAAAATTTCAAAAATTTAAGGTTTTTTACCAATATGTGATATTTTTTCATTATAAAAAACATGTAATGACTATATTTTATTATGAACCTTTTCAAATATCTAATACATGGATTTTCAACAATGCATAAGTTTTTTTCTAGAATTCATGACAATCTCTAATTTTTTAAAATTCAAGATTTAATGTAATTCCAACATCTTCTTTTTAATACATAAGATATTGGACATATCCAAAATTTCAAATATATCTAAACATATGATACTATCCCCAATTCATAATATTATTGTACTTATAAAAATATTTGAACATATAATGCTAGAAAAAAATAATATTAAAATTATTTAATAATATTAAGAATGGATAAATAACAATAAAATTACTAATACAATAAAAATCATTAATTTATTCTATAATTAGTGCATTATTTAAACATAAATATGAGAATAATAGAGTAATAATAATTAATAAAAAAATAATTAAGTAAGGGTTATTCTAATTATCATAAAATAAACAATGTGGGGTGGAGCCACTAATCACAAATAATTAAAATGATTTTGGGAAATAATTTCTTATCTATTATGGAAAGCCATTACCTAATAATAAAAAATGAATTTATAAGAGAGATCAAATAGAGGAGAGATACAACCAATGAATATTTAAGAAAAAACAAATATAGAACCATTATCTTGCCTAATTTATTTTTTGTTTATGGGGATGCTCCCAAACCCCATGCATTTACACATACATTTTATAAATTTATGAGTAATAACATCGATTACATCTCATGTTACTTTCAATAATCAAAACTCCCATAAAATTCACCTTATGAAAAAGATAATCAATCATAAAAACCCCATAATAAATTATAATATTTAAATGAGTTAATTAAAACAGAAGTTCCAAATGATTTTAAGAATTCAATTCAAGGAATTATGAATCAACCATATCATACCATACAATATGATCAAGAATCTATCATATTATATCACTATATCATAAATTATGACATGCTCATAAGCTTAAAAATAATCATTTTTCAATAGGAATGATGTATATTATGAAGTACCATATTATATTTTATGATATCATTAGGTTTTTGGGAAAATTAATTTTATAAACAATAATTTTTATACTAATAAAAAATTAGTTTCAAGGAATAGAATATTATTTTTGTGTTCTATTAGAAGAAAAAAAACTATTTGTTTGTTATATAACATCTTTCTAATAAATATATACATTCCAAAAAATGAATAATTTTTGGGAGCTATAATTGTCATAATGAAATCATGTTTACTTATTTAATATATTATGTTATATTTAGAGACATATATGGGACTATGGAAATAATGTTTCAATCATATAACCATTATGGTAGATATTTATCATTTTGTTGTTGGAAAAATTTAAATAGTACTAAAAAATATTTTTATATGAAAAAATTTAGTTATTAATGTTCATTATACCTTTAATTGAGGCTCTAGTTTTATTTAAATGGGTATATATTATGGTGAAAAATTATGAGGTGGTATAATAATTTTTGGGTCCATTTTCCTATATATTTTTTATGGATATCAACATTCTTGACCTTAAACAGTGGTTTTCAATAAACCATAAAAATATAAACATAAATATTTCTTTAGTTATTTGTTTGATTTGGATAGATGTACATGATCCTGGAAATATTTTTTTCAATGGTATTTTAATTATGGAAAATATTGATAATTTTATTTAGGAAAGATATTAATTATCCCCAGAATAATTTTGGTCAAAAACGGTAGGGATAAATAATGACTAAAACACTAATGTCATCCGTAAAAATATTTTTACCAATGATAATAGGGTCTTTAGAAATTATGTTATTAGTAATAATAAAAAATGCCATTATATATGCTGGTTTGATAATAGATAAAATCTACATGAGCACTACAATATTTCCCTATAGGAGAAGCATTCTACAAGAACTGATATCTATCCAAAAATAATATTTGAATTGAAAAAAATTCAATTTTATCATATAATAAACAATATATTTAAATTTAATTTTTTAATACAATATATATTTACTTTTAAACATTAAAATATGATATAATAAGATTTTATATTTATAATTAGTTACAAATAATTTCATTAAAGAAAACTCAAAAATAATTAACTCAACTCATATAAGACTGTATCCCTGAATCAATCCCACCCATTTGAAAGGAAGAGTGTACCTATAATAAACAAATCGCATCCACATTCAAAATAGAAAATAAAAAATAAATAAAATATAAATCATATAATAATTCTTAATTAAAACACATATAAAATGGATAATATAATATATAAAAAAACAAATTATGAAGTATCAAAAGTATTTAATCATTTTTATTTACTTTGAGTGTGTGATACATGTTTTGAATTAAAATATGTCACTTTTAAACTAAAAACATGCACTTTTAGTTATACTAGACTCATTGTGAGTTAGATTTATGCGAGAGTAATTTGTAAAAACCAGAAATGAATCACATGTTATTTTTATAAATTATCATAAAAATGTGATAAATGTTTCTCTTTATTTTTTATGTTGCAAGTTACTTGAACTAAAATTTCACTTTTAAACTAGAAAAACATATATACATTTTTATACTTTCCAAAACATGAATCATATTGGAATGAAATAAATTCCTTCATATAAAAAATGAATCATGGATCATTTTTCTAAGGTGTCATGATAATATGATTATTTTTTCAATGTTTTGAGCATATTAATTTTTATTTGAACTGAAAGGTGACTTTAAGTAGAAAATATGCACTTAAATCATAACATCCAATTTTTTTTGGATTTATATAAGGTTAATTGTTATAATACAAAAGTGAATTATTGATCATTTTGATAATGTAACATGAAAATTAGGGCATGTTTCCTCAGATTTTAGATTTTGAATTTGGTGTTGAAAAATAGTTAATTTCAAATTAGAAAGATATAAATTTAGTAATAACAACCATATTGTGTGTCAGATTGATTTTAGGTTAATTAATAAAGGTAAAATGAGAATCATATAACATTTTATAAATATATCATGAAAATTTGAGTGTATTTTTTTAATTTTTATTATGTGACATTATGTTTTAACAAAAACAACACTTAAATAAAAAATAAACATTCAATCATACTAGACACATTGTGTTAATAGAATTTTCCATAATCATTAAATAATCTTGGTTTTTAGTCAATAAAATACATTATTTTACATTAAGGATCTTTTTAAGTTTAGATTTTTAGCGAATTAGGCCATAATTCATGCATATAAAAACTATAAAACAAAATGTGGAAACATTTAATTAGTATCTATTTCCCCATAATATATATTTTTTAAGAAAAATCATCATATATTTTATAAAATATGTTCTCTACTTTCAACATGACCACCTAAAATCCTTTAAACATCCTTAAATCCAATGAAAAAAATTTAAAATAGTAGGATTAGCATAATAAATTCAGAAAAGGATACAAGAAGAATGAAACCATTTAAAATTTTGGCCTACGGGCTATGTAATGGGCTACAATCCCACTAGGCCTTCGGGCCATGTAATGGGTTTCCCTCTACCCAGTTAAAAGAGGTCTTTGCTTTGATTTAATAATAAAAATGAGGCTTCGGCCACAAACTTTTAAAAAAATGAAACCATTAGTCTATCGATAAACATTAAAACCAAAAAAACATTATTATAAAGTAATACTTTTCACTCTTAAGAATTAGTAAATACTTTCATTAAAAAATAAGCTCATTTTATACTTTTTTGTAATCATGAGGTAATTATAAAACCCATAGCAAGGAAAGATAAAACATATTGGTATATTGGGACATCATTATTATTTTAAATATTGAAAATTGAATAAACATTTGGTTTCCTTCCACAAATTTCACTCTTACAAATAGAATTTCAATATGTCTAACTTTCATATGCAATGTATTGGAGGGCTATCATTGAGCCCCCCATTGTTGGTTTATCACAGAACCTCCTATCATTGGTTTATCACATAAACACTCTTCATGTTTCCAATTACCCTATAATAATATCACATAAAATATTTCAATTTTAAACATTTCACTCGTAGTTTTTAATTTTAACCCATAAGAAAATATTTTAAGTTATTCAAATAATTAATCCTTCTTGGAAACTTATTTTCAATAAAAAATACAAAAAATGAAGAAATATGGGTTTATTTAAATTTTAATGAAATAAAGTATTATAATGAAATTTAAATACCAAAATATACATAAATTTACTTTATAGTCTTTTTTTTCAATTTGAATAAATATGTAAAAAATATCAGAAATATTTAAATGGAGGAAATGATTAAATCATTAAACATTCAAAGCATCCAATACTACATTGAATATTTAAATCATAATTCACATAGAAGAATAAGATTTAACAAAATATTATATTATATGACAATATATAAAATATTGATATATAATTTAAAAGTTTTTTTATATACACCTTATAAAAGAATAAATGTGCATATCATCATGAAATGTGTTAAAGAATGAAGATTGAGAAGAAATCCCTTAATATGAGTCTTACTTATCAGATGAGTATTTATATTCCTGAATAATAATGTTATATAAATTATCTAGTTTCATGAGAACAATTTTCAATTTTATTATTCTTTTTTATTTAACTTATTACAATGTTCGATACAACTACTTAATCAATTAAATTTACATCGGGTGTTTTGACCATATTCAATTAATCTGTTAGAAATCACTAAGGTTAATTTACTATGTTCAAAGAGGTAATTATATAAAAATCTATAAAGTAATAATAATTAAATAATTATAATATTTATACCTAAATTATAAATTATAAACAAATCATGGATAGTGGTTATGAAAAATTAACCAATGTTACAATCATGGAGATTGTAGAGACCCGTATCTTGACGTACATGGACATTACATTACATTTGCGGAATACTTAGTACATAACAAAAACACACACTAAAGGATCGTAATAGTTTAGTGTCTTTGGAAACTCGGAACGTAATCTTCTAATCGTGGTGAAAGTTCTTCAATATCTCCCATAAAGGTCATCCCTTTTTTCTACCTAAAACCTTTCTTTATATCCTGGGGAAAAGAAAACATAAAAGGGTGAGCTCAAATGCTCAGTAAGGGTAAACAAAGGAAATATCAATCACATAATTTTCATAAGAACATAACATTTTTGGAAATCATAACCTGCAAAAGAGAGCATAATTTCATAACATGGGATAAATCATAGTAGTGAAATGAAATCATAACTTAAAACATTACTCATTGTGGCATACACACATAATCATAGAGAATCATTTCTTGTTAGTCAAGACTCATTGCCAAGACTATCTTAGTGGACAAAGTCCCTTTCTGAATCGAGTAATCCTCGTTTCAGTCCTGTTTCACTGAACCGGTATAACCTACCATTCCAGCCATGTCTATCTCATGAGATATAAAATCTTTACCCAATGCATTGGAGGGAGATATAGGTCCCACCCATCTCTTAATGAATCCTTTCTTATGTGTGCCACAAAATCATAAATCATACATCATTTCATAACACATATAACAAAAATGGGATTCTTGAAACATCATGACATCATAAATCAATTCATATATGATAAAGGAATTCATAAACATAATTCCATCACAACATAGTCAAACCAATGTAAAAATAGGGATAGAAACAGAACCCTTTATTATCTTAGATGGAAAATAATTTTGATAAAACACTTGAATTGAATTCTTGAGGAAAATATCCTTTCTTCTTCAAAAACATTTTTCCTTTCATAACATGTCATACAACTTTAAAATAAAAGAAGTTGATTAAAAATAAAATTGAAAACTTGTAAAGGAAGCTTCTTTTAAGTAATGTTTTAAAAATCCATTCATGCCGTATAAGTTAAAAAAAAACATTCTTCGTACTTTTGTCGGAAAAGTCAAAAAGTACCTCGTACGGAAAAACGACAAAAGATTCCTTTCATATTCTTTACTAAAAACTCACCTAAGGGTAAAATTGAATTTAAACTATTGCAATTGGATGGAAACAATATTTCATATTGAGGGAACATGGATGTGGATGATAAAATACACCCCAGTAAATACTTACGAATAAACAATCTCGGATAAAAATGAGATTGTGATATTTTCCCTTACCTTAGGTCCAATTTGCTTCGTATGTGTCCGAACCTCCTGTATAATGATTTAAATAATGTCATTGACTTATTACAGAATCATATTCATTGTTATGATATCATATATGGTTCACTTATGACATTATATTACCCGTTTTTTTGTAAATTCCATGTTAAAGAAGCGTTTTGGGTAAAATCGTTTCATTTATCGTAGGTGTTTTGACTTGTTGTTCTTGACATCATTATTACTTATATCATGATTTACTTACTTCCAGAATATAAAATATGATTTATATATCATATATATTCAGTATATATATATATATAATAGATAGATAAATAAAATGAAAAACACCGTTCATGGAGACGGTAGTCCGTACGTACGCATGAACGCTGTTTTTCTTTCCTTATTGTCTTGAAATGGAAGTAAGTAGATGACATACATATGTATATATATATACATAAATCCAGTAGCTTTATAATGTCATGTATTTCATTATTATTTCTTATATATACATTATAATCATTCTTAAATGGTTAACATGGAGAATGAATCTCATCGCGTCGTGGAGACGGTATTCCGTACGTACGCACGAGCGATGATATCATTTCTATAAATATTGAATTGAATTGGAGTGGATTATAAAATATATCAGAATCATTATGATGTTGTAATAACTATGTATAGTTATTCTTTACACCATTATACCCATCCATGTAAGGTGGTGGTGGAAAATAGATTACACCACGGCGTGGAGACGGTATTCCGTACGTACGCACGCGCGGTGATTTCTTTTTCCGTAGGATGGATAGATGGTGAAATAGGGTTGTTTCGTACTTATAATAACATATCAGTATATGAGTGATACTGATGTTATTACTTCATAATGAAACAACCTAAGAAGAAGAAGTGGAAGAAGAAATAAAGATGAAAGAATTGGTAACGGTAATTACCTCTTCTTTGAAGTGCCTCTTTGAGACCTCCTCTTAGGGCACTAAAATTGGTCTTTGAGGAAGACCAGAACCTCTAGGATGTTGATAGGGAAGTGGAGAAGAGATTTTGGCAGGGGTTGGCCGAGCTTGAGAGCTCAAATTGGTGTGAGGAGGAGGGGGAGGAGGTGTCCTTTTATAAGGGAGGAGAGGGGCACCTTAGGAATTCTTAAAAATATTAATTTATAATAAATATAACCCCACTTAAAAACCTCCAAAAATGACTCATATTCGAAGCTTAGATGAGATAGGGTTGTAATCTCATCAACCAATCAAATTTATACATGTTTGGATCTTATTTTAAACCTTATCAATTAGATTTAACTCTAAGTTAAATAATTTAACTTTTACCGTGTCTTTTTGTTTTCTTTCACTATATGGTTAATACACTTACTATAACATGCCAAACGAACCCCAAATTGTTTATTATTAATATATATATCCTTATCTAAGTCATTTGGCCGAACCTTAGATTTTTAGGAATAAAATAACAATTAATAATATAATATTTGATTTAAAAACTATTTTGTGTCAATTTTGACACTATTTGATATATGATTTTTGTGAAAGTCATAACAGAATTAAATGTTCGAACCAAGTTGATTAAATCAACATTAACATATCATAGTAACCTATAAAATTAGTGGAATTCATAAAAATTCTCAAATTACATTTATTTTGGTGTTTATAACATCAATTATGTCAATATTTCATAAATAAGATAATTACTGCATCATCTTTGTGTCATAAATTAATTAAATTTTTTGATGTCTAAAATTTACAAATAAATTACCATTATGTAGGAAATCTTTTTAGATTTCTAATGAATATTTATAGTCGAATTTATCTTATGTATAACCCCATATTAAAAATGATTTACTTATTAAACTTTGATTTTAACTATTTTAACCCTTCTTTAAATAAATTAATAATAAATGTCCTAATCTAATCCAAGTGGGCCTAAATGGTCATATTTTATTCCTAAGTTTGTTTTTTGTCGAATTACACTTGTCCAATAGAATTAGGACATGTGTTAGGGTAATATTGATATCATATTTACCCTTAGTTACCCTATTTACTATTAACCGCGGTAAAAATAGTAAAAAGTTACTATTCACCAAAAAATTATTTTTATCTCATTGAACCACATTTTACTTACTGATATCAACCGTGTCTGTCGGATTTTTGAAATTCCATTCACAGAAGCGGTAAAATTAAGTTTTATGCAAAAATTCAGTTTTTAACCTACCACTTAGTAGTTTCACTATTCATCAAAAATTGATGTTTTTCAGAACAATGCCAAAATTTCATCCCAAGCTATATTTCATATTACGAATTCAAAAATGAAGTATATTTTACCAAATTCATAACATAAAAGTTGCATTAATTTATTTTATAATTAAATCCCGCTGTTAAAACAAATAGCGTGTTTTTAAGAAACAATATCTATCAAAAGATTGACACTTGTTTATGTCTAGTTTAAATGTGAAACTACATCCAATGACCAACATTGTATTAAATTGTAAAAATATATTCTAAATATACTTTAAAACCACTCAAATTAATAATTTATCACTATTAATTATTTCGATTAAAAAAGTTGTTTTTAATTATAATTTAGTAATTTTCACTATTCATTAGAATATGAAAGTTATCCGAAAAGTACCAAAATTTCACCTTAGGCTAAATTCGATACTCCGAATCCAAAAATGAATTCCATTTTGAAAAATAAAATTTACAAAATTTCCAAAAAGTGGTTATTACTATTCATAACGGCTAGTTTTAATAATATTTTAATAGCATATCGTTGTTTCGTGAAACTCAGTATTGCGTACTACACACGCTATCGAGGAAGGTCGCGATTGCGTGTAACGGAAGGAAAGTCAAGGATGCGTATTGTGAAAGCTTCTTTTGTTGTAGCGTACAACACAAGACATTAATGAAATTAAAAAGAATATTTTTCATAAAATCTTGGGGCGTTACATTCTACCCCCCTTAAAATGAATTTCGCCCTCGAAATTCGTCGGGGTTATAAATGGTTTACTATTCAAAATTTTCTTTGATAGAAACCCACATCGTAAAAAGGAACACCAAAACATGGCTTTAAAAACTAAAGTATGAAATGTAACGATTACCCAAATATACTAATCACTGGGTTTCCACATAGGTGAAAATATGGATATGGAAGAAAAATCTAACCATCATGTTCTGATGGAGAGTGGTAGAGAACATGGCTATGGAAAAGCCAGTAATCACAAATCCATAGATTTGTGATGATATAAGGTACCATCTGATTCATCAGGTATAAGATCACTAGGACAACATTTTTGGTTTTCAAGATCATTTCCCTAAAGTTGAAAATTTGCTTAGAATAAATACTTACTTTATTTTGGTAAAATATCACTTTTGTTCGTGCCTTGAACAATTTCTACTTCATCTCTTAAATAAATGAAGTTGAATTTGTTATTCGTGATGTGTTAGCAGATCATGTGATAGAATGACAGGTCATTCCATCTGTCTCAAACAAAAGGTTAGCAAAACTTATATACATAAGTCGATCTATAGTGAGATTAATCATATATGGTTCCTAAAATGGACTTATACTTCATATATCATACTGCTTAATATAATAAAACTAGTTTCTACTAAACAGGGACTTCCTGTAGGTCAGTGGTAGGCGATAAAGGCCAGTCGCACTTCGATTGTGGGTTCGATTCCCACAGCCTTGTCCGAAGCGATGGGCTGTCGCCCGTCCTGCAGGTTGTCCTTTTTCCAAAACTACTATAACATCCCATCAATAATATCGTCCAACACAATCCATTCCAATCTTTAGGCTTATCCATAATACTGCAGTCCACTCTCATAACATAGTGAAAACAATTACCAGAGATTTAATATCATCGTTGATCCCCATATATCATAAGATATGTTTTTTTTGGTCACATTCCAAACATTCAAAGTCCTTAATCATGTATACTCTTGAATACCCATTGAACCTTAGTGAAAACTTGAATGCAGTTAAAAGTTAACACTTTACACATACCAAAATCCTCAAAATTATTTATACTCAAACCATGATATCACTTAGTCCTTATATCAATCATGAGCTCATGAATACTATTAAACATTTCATTTTCTCGTCTTCATTATGCGCATATCATCTTATTTCCAAAAAAAAATATCTCAATCACTTTGAATACCACATCAATAAATATTGCAATACTCAATGATACAACATTATTTTGGAATCCCATTACATAAACACTTAATCATTCCACCACATCGTTGTCATATTCAACATTGCCAATAGTGATCGCATGTGATTTCCCTTTGTCCTTTGCCTTCAGTGGTTGCTCATGTTGATCATCACTAACCCTTGGATTAGGGCAATTATTAGCATAATGCCCCATTTCCTTGCACTTGAAGCATTGAAGTGTTGGCGGTGCGTTCTCTGCAGTGTTTGCTTTATCATTAGAAACCCTTTTTCCATTACTTCGACACTCAGCTGCTCGATGACCTTCTTTTCCACACTTAAAACATTTTCTAGTCCCTTTTAGACAATCTCCACCATGCTTCTTTCCACACTTTGTGCATAAGGAAACATTCATCTTCTTTTCACCATTATTCTGAGATTTCTCCTTGAACTCCATCTTTCGTTTCTTGTCAAAACCATGAGATGGATATGTAACACCAACTTCCATTTCTACCTTGATAGCACAACGCACAATTTCTTCATAGCTACTGAAGTCTCTTATAGCTAATGCCCTTCGAAGACTTGGTTTTAAGCCACTGAAAAATCGATCAACTTTACTTTCAGGTTGGATGATAATTCCAGAAGCATACCTTGCAAGTCTTGTAAAATTTGCTTCATAGGTACCAACAGATTCATCGTCCCTTTGCTTCAGTTCAAGAAACTCTTTCTCCATCTTTGTTCGAAGAATACGAGGGAAGTACTTATTGAAAAATAAGTTCTTGAACTCGTCCCATTCCATAGACTCAATTTCATCCCTTTGCCTTGTATTCTTAATAAGATTCCACCATTGATCAGCATCTCCTTCCAAACGATACACTGCTAGGATGACTTTATCATGTTCAGAACATTGAAGAACTGAAAATATCTTTTCAGTAGTACTAATCCATTGTTCAGCAACTAATGGATCAGTAGACCCACTGAAAGAAGGTGGACGCTGCCTCATGAAGGATTCAACAGAATGTTGCTCCTTACTTTGCTCGTTTGGAAGTCCTGCATGATTCATAGCTTGAGAAAGTTGTGTGAGCATGGCTACAAGATTTTGCATTCCAGCTCCTATATCGTTTGGTTGCTCAGGGGTACAATCATTGCATTGCCCATCACATTCCGCATTAACACGGTTCCTTCGGGTTCCAGCCATCGTCTAAAACCCCAAAAGAATTGTGTGAGAGGCAAAAATCATGCTAGGGAAAACAACATAATAAAGGGTTAGTACCCTCAATATCTAACATCTTAGGTTAAATTCGAAGATCGTTAGCGTAATTCTAGGACTATAACCTATACGTATACTTAACCTTAGAGACATCCCTAGCCATACCTTAGAAATATCTCTAGGGATCTCACTAAAGTTCTCGCATCCTAGTTTCCAAAGGTTGACTAAACCTTTCCTCTGATACCAAATGTAGAGACCCGTATCTTGACGTACATGGACATTACATTACATTTGCGGAATACTTAGTACATAACAAAAACACACACTAAAGGATCGTAATAGTTTAGTGTCTTTGGAAACTCGGAACGTAATCTTCTAATCGTGGTGAAAGTTCTTCAATATCTCCCATAAAGGTCATCCCTTTTTTCTACCTAAAACCTTTCTTTATATCCTGGGGAAAAGAAAACATAAAAGGGTGAGCTCAAATGCTCAGTAAGGGTAAACAAAGGAAATATCAATCACATAATTTTCATAAGAACATAACATTTTTGGAAATCTTAACCTGCAAAAGAGAGCATAATTTCATAACATGGGATAAATCATAGTAGTGAAATGAAATCATAACTTAAAACATTACTCATTGTGGCATACACACATAATCATAGAGAATCATTTCTTGTTAGTCAAGACTCATTGCCAAGACTATCTTAGTGGACAAAGTCCCTTTCTGAATCGAGTAATCCTCGTTTCAGTCCTGTTTCACTGAACCGGTATAACCTACCATTCCAGCCATGTCTATCTCATGAGATATAAAATCTTTACCCAATGCATTGGAGGGAGATATAGGTCCCACCCATCTCTTAATGAATCCTTTCTTATGTGTGCCACAAAATCATAAATCATACATCATTTCATAACACATATAACAAAAATGGGATTCTTGAAACATCATGACATCATAAATCAATTCATATATGATAAAGGAATTCATAAACATAATTCCATCACAACATAGTCAAACCAATGTAAAAATAGGGATAGAAACAGAACCCTTTATTATCTTAGATGGAAAATAATTTTGATAAAACACTTGAATTGAATTCTTGAGGAAAATATCCTTTCTTCTTCAAAAACATTTTTCCTTTCATAACATGTCATACAACTTTAAAATAAAAGAAGTTGATTAAAAATAAACTTGAAAACTTGTAAAGGAAGCTTCTTTGAAGTAATGTTTTAAAAATCCATTCATGCCGTAAAGTTAAAAAAAAACATTCTTCGTACTTTTGTCGGAAAAGTCAAAAAGTACCTCGTACGGAAAAACGACAAAAGATTCCTTTCATATTCTTTACTAAAAACTCACCTAAGGGTAAAATTGGATTTAAACTATTGCAAGTGGATGGAAACAATATTTCATATTGAGGGAACATGGATGTGGATGATAAAATACACCCCAGTAAATACTTACGAATAAACAATCTCGGATAAAAATGAGATTGTGATATTTTCCCTTACCTTAGGTCCAATTTGCTTCGTATGTGTCCGAACCTCCTGTATAATGATTTAAATAATGTCATTGACTTATTACAGAATCATATTCATTGTTATGATATCATATATGGTTCACTTATGACATTATATTACCCGTTCTTTTGTAAATTCCATGTTAAAGAAGCGTTTTGGGTAAAATCGTTTCATTTATCGTAGGTGTTTTGACTTGTTGTTCTTGACATCATTATTAATTATATCATGATTTACATACTTCCAGAATATAAAATATGATTTATATATCATATATATTCAGTATATATATATATATAATAGATAGATAAATAAAATGAAAAACACCGTTCATGGAGACGGTAGTCCGTACGTACGCATGAACGCTGTTTTTCTTTCCTTATTGTCTTGAAATGGAAGTAAGTAGATGACATACATATGTATATATATATACATAAATCCAGTAGCTTTATAATGTCATGTATTTCATTATTATTTCTTATATATACATTATAATCATTCTTAAATGGTTAACATGGAGAATGAATCTCATCGCGTCGTGGAGACGGTATTCCGTACGTACGCACGAGCGATGATATCATTTCTATAAATATTGAATTGAATTGGAGTGGATTATAAAATATATCAGAATCATTATGATGTTGTAATAACAATGTATAGTTATTCTTTACACCATTATACCCATCCATGTAAGGTGGTGGTGGAAAATAGATTACACCACGGCGTGGAGACGGTATTCCGTACGTACGCACGCGCGGTGATTTCTTTTTCCGTAGGATGGATAGATGGTGAAATAGGGTTGTTTCGTACTTATAATAACATATCAGTATATGAGTAATACTGATGTTATTACTTCATAATGAATCAACCTAAGAAGAAGAAGTGGAAGAAGAAATAAAGATGAAAGAATTGGTAACGGTAGTTACCTCTTCTTTGAAGTGCCTCTTTGAGACCTCCTCTTAGGGCACTAAAATTGGTCTTTGAGGAAGACCAGAACCTCTAGGATGTTGATAGGGAAGTGGAGAAGAGATTTTGGCAGGGGTTTGCCGAGATTGAGAGCTCAAATTGGTGTGAGGAGGAGGGGGAGGAGGTGTCCTTTTATAAGGGAGGAGAGGGGCACCTTAGGAATTCTTAAAAATATTAATTTATAACAAATATAACCCCACTTAAAAACCTCCAAAAATGACTCATATTCGAAGCTTAGATGAGATAGGGTTGTAATCTCATCAACCAATCAAATTTATACATGTTTGGATCTTATTTTAAACCTTATCAATTAGATTTAACTCTAAGTTAAATAATTTAACTTTTACCGTGTCTTTTTGTTTTCTTTCACTATATGGTTAATACACTTACTATAACATGCCAAACGAACCCCAAATTGTTTATTATTAATATATATATCCTTATCTAAGTCATTTGGCCGAACCTTAGATTTTTAGGAATAAAATAACAATTAATAATATAATATTTGATTTAAAAACTATTTTGTGTCAATTTTGACACTATTTGATATATTATTTTTGTGAAAGTCATAACAGAATTAAATGTTCGAAAAAAGTTGATTAAATCAACATTAACATATCATAGTAACCTATAAAATTAGTGGAATTCATAAAAATTCTCAAATTACATTTATTTTGGTGTTTATAACATCAATTATGTCAATATTTCATAAATAAGATAATTACTGCATCATCTTTGTGTCATAAATTAATTAAATTTTTTGATGTCTAAAATTTACAAATAAATTACCATTATGTAGGAAATCTTTTTAGCTTTCTAATGAATATTTATAGTCGAATTTATCTTATGTATAACCCCATATTAAAAATGATTTACTTATTAAACTTTGATTTTAACTATTTTAACCCTTCTTTAAATAAATTAATAATAAATGTCCTAATCTAATCCAAGTGGGCCTAAATGGTCATATTTTATTCCTAAGTTTGTTTTTGGTCGAATTACACTTTTCCAATAGAATTAGGACATGTGTTAGGGTAATATTGATATCATATTTACCCTTAGTTACCCTATTTACTATTAACCGCGGTAAAAATAGTAAAAAGTTACTATTCACCAAAAAATTATTTTTATCTCATTGAACCACATTTTACTTACTGATATCAACCGTGTCTGTCGGATTTTTGAAATTCCATTCACAGAAGCGGTAAAATTAAGTTTTATGCAAAAATTCAGTTTTTAACCTACCACTTAGTAGTTTCACTATTCATCAAAAATTGATGTTTTTCAGAACAATGCCAAAATTTCATCCCAAGCTATATTTCATATTACGAATTCAAAAATGAAGTATATTTTACCAAATTCATAACATAAAAGTTGCATTAATTTATTTTATAATTAAATCCCGCTGTTAAAACAAATAGCGTGTTTTTAAGAAACAATATCTATCAAAAGATTGACACTTGTTTATGTCTAGTTTAAATGTGAAACTACATCCAATGACCAACATTGTATTAAATTGTAAAAATATATTCTAAATATACTTTAAAACCACTCAAATTAATAATTTATCACTATTAATTATTTCGATTAAAAAAGTTGTTTTTAATTATAATTTAGTAATTTTCACTATTCATTAGAATATGAAAGTTATCCGAAAAGTACCAAAATTTCACCTTAGGCTAAATTCGATACTCCGAATCCAAAAATGAATTCCATTTTGAAAAATAAAATTTACAAAATTTCCAAAAAGTGGTTATTACTATTCATAACGGCTAGTTTTAATAATATTTTAATAGCATATCGTTGTTTCGTGAAACTCAGTATTGCGTACTACACACGCTATCGAGGAAGGTCGCGATTGCGTGTAACGGAAGGAAAGTCAAGGATGCGTATTGTGAAAGCTTCTTTTGTTGTAGCGTACAACACAAGACATTAATGAAATTAAAAAGAATATTTTTCATAAAATCTTGGGGCGTTACAGAGATGGTAGGCCGTATATACACATGAGTAATGTTCTGATTTTTAAATGAGAATTATGGAAAGATGGTATGAAAAATTCATCCCTATATAATTATGATTATATAAAAAATACCATACTATTTAATCATATATACTTATATATATAATTTCTTTCAGGTTAATGTAATCACATCACTTTGAGGAGGTGGTAGTCTGGACGTCCACAAATGAAAGTTATCACTTTTTCAATGTGTTGATGGGGTAATAAATAAAATGATATATTATATTTTTATAAATGTAATTATGTAATTAATATCATATGTGTTTCATTTATATTACATATTTTCATTAAAATCAAACATAATATGTTCCACATAATTTGTGAACTTATCATATTTCTTTGAGGTGGCGGAAGTCCACACATCCACATATAATGTTATTGTATTTCTATAAAATTGAAAGTATGAAGTTCTGTGTTATATAAAACATAAATTAGTATCAATACAACATAAATATCATATATAAAATAAAAAAAATATTATTTCCATCCACATTCCAAATCATGAGAGGTGGTAAATGAAAAATGAACAATGCCTTTACGCGAGGCTGTAGTCCGCCGTATACACAAATGATAAGTTCATTACCTATTTGATGGAAGTGTGTGTATGTTTAGGTATAAAAATTATAATAAAAACATCAAAGTATATTGTGTATAATGATTTTGTTATATAATCATGGAATAATAATAATCTAATTTTTAGGGAATGAAATAAAATAAAAATTCACGTTGAAGAACATTACCTCTTTTTTCTGGTAACTAAATTTGGTTTTCACTAAAGGACATCCCTAGTTGAATTTATTCCCAAGGTTAGGATTATTTTATAATATGAGTGATTTTTGGAGATTATTTTGGAAGGTTTAATAAGGGAAAAATGTCTTGGTAGGTGTGAATTGTTGGGGACAATGAGTTCCTTTTTATAGTAGAGGAAGAGTGGAATTATTTTAAATATAAAAATAAAAACACTATTGAGAGGTATCTATTATATAATTTTTCTTTAATAAGGATCCAGATTTGATACAATTGGGATAAAGGTAGAATTATTTCTATAAAATATATTTTTACAAGTTTTTAGGTCCTTTGGACTTTTAATATTAATGATTAACCAATAAGTAATCACATTTTACCTTAATAGATGTAATTTATTTTAACTTATTTATGTAATATTTTTGATAAAAAACTAATTGTACTTATTAAAAATTATAAAAATTAATATTATAAATATGAGAACAATTTTTCCAAATTAAAATTACATAAGTGATAGAGATTAATTTAAAATTAATCATGTTGATGAGATAAGACAATCATGTTTTTAAATATGAAACTTCAAAAGGTTGATATGTTTTATATCCAATTTCATTGTGAAATTGATTCTATATGATTCTATATTTTTTACATGTATGATTATTTTAATTTTTTGGATCAAAACTATTGCTTTGAATTTAATTCATGCATAAAATTAATTAACAACTTCCAAAATTTACACCCCCTGTAATAGTCTTTTTTCACGTGTGAGCATGTCATGAAATTAAATTTCACCATGTGTAATATTACACAGCATGTAAACAAATATCCCCTCATGTAATATTACACCATGTTTAATAAAATTTTACCACATGTTTTATTACACCATGTGTAATTAGATTTCACCATGTGTTATCTGTATTGTGTTTTTAAAGGGGTTAATGATATTTCACTCAGAAATAGAAAAAATTAGTTACACAACATGAAATGAGAGTTCATGTCATGTAATTTTGACACCCAATAGATTAAAAAAATGCATACCCAACAATGCGTAACCCTCCAAAAACCTTTTAAATTACATAATATTCATCGTGAACCATAATATTTTATCACAATCGTTCGAAACACCATTTTCTTTGACCAAAATTCCTATGCTCACCTCTACCTTAAATCATAGACCCTCCACACACCTCTTTCCTTTCTGCGGGTCTTCATCTTTTGATTTTTGGGAGTCTACTTCGATTTGGAAGGGATATTGAATTATATATTAGATGTATGAACCTATATTTTTAAGGCATTCCTTTCGTTTATTAATCCTCTTATATATCTGTTGCTAACGGATTACCTGGTTCTTATTTAGATGTTTCCAGAAGCCTATTTGTATCGTAAACATATTGATTTCTCCCAGCTTCCTCAACATTCAAGGATTCATATTTAAATCACATTCGATGATGTGTTCTTGATTGGTTACAATCTATTGGGTGATATTCATTGGCGAGAATTCATCATCACTGATCTTGAGGTAGGTGGTCAAAAATTCAAATCCTAGAGTCTCAAATACCAATATGTGTATGTAATTTTTTAATTTTTATTAGATATTTATACTTTTCATCCTTGATAAAATGTATTTAATTTTATGAATAAATTAATTAAATAAAATATGGAATTGGGATGTTGGGATTTTAGATCATGATTAATTAATTGTTATATTTATTATTGAGTAACTAAGATTGTAAAACTTGATTAATTAGTTGTATCATTAATTAATGTGGATCATTTGGATTATGAAATCATTTTTGAATAATTAATTTTAAAATTAATTATTAATATGCTGAAATTGCGAATGATGAAATTGATTTTTGAATTAAATATGAGATTTTTATTGTGTGAATATAGATTAATAAATTTATGAATTAATTAATTGGATATACGTGGTTTATTATTGGATGAGTTAATTAACAAGATGAGTCATATGTGTGAGTGAAGGAATGGTAACGTGGTCATTAAAATGTGTGAGTTAAGGAATATTAACATGGCCATTCAAATGTGTGATTTAAATAATGGTAACATCATCCTTAAAATGTGGGAGTAAGGAAAAGGTAACATGGTCATTCAAATGTGTGAGTTAAGGAATAGTAACATGGTCATTCAATTGTCTGAGATAATGAATGGTATCATTATCATTCAATTTTGTGGTTGAATAAATAATATTTATTAACATGATAAACTGTTTACTTATGAATTATATTTAATTACTTATAGAACCACATACACTATTATTTATTGGATTTGTTTTAGACACCATTGTTGGTGTATTACTGAGTTCTATTCACACCCTAATGGGTATGCCTAATCAGGACCCAAATAGACCTTATTATTGTAGGATAAGTTAAGGGAAAATGCCCTTGATTAGATTTCTGATTGGGGATAGATCTTTGTTGAGGGATCCGGACATGGTTCATGACCCATTTTGGAGTCTTTGTTGTCTTTATTTTTCAGTATTTCACTTTTTGACACTTATATTGGCATTTAATGTTTCCCTTTATATGGATTATTGTATTTCCTATCTGGGTTATTCTTGTGAAATTGGTATTGTTATGATTATTTATGCTTCCACTATTAATTTTTACTTCATCTGGTGTTTTACATTGATTAAAGAGGGTATAGTATCCCCACGACTAACATACCAGGACATTGCTACTAGTTGGAAACCTCTAGAATAAGGGAAGGTGCGCCTGAGGTCATGTGGCCCACTGGGTCGGGGCGTCGTTTCACAAAACCTGGGTTGGGATGTCACAAATTGGTATCCAAGGAGTTTTATTTTCTTCTTTTTTTGTCTTACTGTTTGTCTAAAGGTATAAATAAGACTAAGAAGTTTTAGGGTCTTGGTAATGAGCTCGTTTAAGGGAGTTAAAAACCCATGTATAGTGGAAAACCCAAGTACTCAGGGTGGGATTTTTGTTATTTATGTTTTCTGTTATAGTTGAATATTATTTAACCTTTGGTGACCCACTTGTTTTATGCTGTGATAATTATTTTTGATATTTCTTAGTATTTATTTTTGACCCGAAATGTCATGAGGGTAAAGTATTCATGTATCCTTCTTGGAACAATAGATTATTGTGACATACATCATTTTAGGCACACATAGGTAAACTAATCATGGGTAAGTTGTTGAACATAGACTGTTTTTCCTTATTAATGAATTTATATTGATAAATGTGCCTAATAAGAATTATATAATGGTAAATTGATTCAAATAAAAACAAATTAGTGTCTACATGTGAAACTTAATCAATGATAATGTGTTTATCCTTGTTAACCAAGACCTACGTGTAGGATGGTAGTAACACATTGGTTTTGACTGCATGTTGATGTTTGGGGAAAAGGCTTATTGTGGGTTGTTTTGATTTTCCACTAACAAAAATGTTATAAAGTGTTATTGTGAGTCCTAAGAAATATTTCTAGAATTATATTGTTATGGCTCCATGATTATTCTTATTGAGAGGATGACTGAAGGACATGGTTTTGGATGATCCTCTAGTGGTAGAACCCGAGGCACCAATAGTTCTGGGGGAGAAAGAAGGTGACATGTTTTGAGATAACATTGCCCGCTTCATGAAAATCATGGAATGGGAACCTAGGATGGTTTTGAAAAGAATGTCCAATCTAACAAGGGAGTTTCATTTGAATTACTCTTTAACTTCTATTGGGGAGGGTGGTCATAAGGGAGTTGAGTTTTGGATCAAGTCCATCCAGACTATAGTTGAACATTTGGAGACTCCTATAGTGAAGAGAGTAAAGTTGGAAGCCTATTTGATACATGGTCAAATTAATTGTTTGTGAGACATCAGGATCGGAATGGATAGCTATAGACTATGGAATTGATTTACTTTCAAGAGAAGTTGTTCGAGCAATTTTACCTAGAGGCTCTTAGGCTAGAAACAGAAGTTGATTTCATAAGATTCAATCATGGGATCATGTCTATGATAGACTATTCTGGATGATTTATAGTGTTGCAGTGATTTTCTCTAGAATTGGCTGGAGATGATGCTATGAACAAAAGAGGTTTCTAGATGGAATTAACTGTAAAATGAAGTACCAAGTGAATATCTTCTGGATGAATATGTTTTTAGAGGTGGTAAAATAGACTCTTATCTTTAAGGGTAACCTGAAGGTGGTTTCTAGAGGTGGAAAAGTGATTCCAACAAGATGGTTAGGTGGTATGACTTTTGAGAGAAGTGAATTTTTGAGAATGAAAACTAGGGAAGTAGGAAGTAGAAAAACCAAATTGAGGGGTAAATTACACATGAAATTTCTCTAGTGGTTTTCCACCAGTGCAGTTGTCCATGACACTATCGAAGACACTTCCTTGACCACTAGTTTATTGGAGATATCAAGGAAATAAGGGACATATATAGAGGTACTATAGGAACATGAGGAAGTCACTAAAAGATAGAGGAGCTAGATATAACTAGAGCATGGAAAGGGGGTCTTCTACACCATATCAGTCTGGATAGTGGAGTTCTACTGACTGATGTGGTAGAGGCATGGGATATGGTGCTTCTAGAAAGAAGGACCCATATCTATATTTTATTGTAACTCATGGGAGTCACAAAACATCATAAGGATGAGGGTAAGGATATTTGCATGCAATGAATCATACTGTAATGAACCGGACAATGGCCCATTAAAGAGTTTGAAAAAAAACTCAGTTCCATCAAACGGTTCCACTGAAACGGTGGCACCATGATGGTGGCACCGTGACGATGGAATAATAATGGTCGGACCATCATAGTTGCACACTGAAATGGTGGCACCACTTACGGTGGAACTTTAGTTTTCGTACACCAAAACGGTGGCACCGTGACGGTGGAACCGTGAACGTGTCACTGTTATAGTACCTCATAAAACAGTGTCCCGCCCTTGTTCTTATTTTTTCCAATTTTGGACTTTTTCCTCTCCTGCAACGTATCTTTTGACATAAAATTGTTTTAATACCCTTTAAAATCCATTTAAAGCCCATAAATTATATCTATAATCCCATATGATATGGGCAACCCTTGACTTACCAAAACATGTGGATTTTCCTCGATTCCACACCCTTTTCCCATACTTTTCAGTTTTGCCATTATTACGCATTTTACTATGATAAAAGAAACCCATTAACTCACACCCATTATGGCCACCTCTTTGATGAGAATTATTAAATGAAAATTAATTCCATCATGTGTAACTACAGAAAAGCATGGAGAAACCATGATCCTCCTTTAAATCCATTCAAGATTTTATATCTCGTATCTCCAGGATCACACCTTTTATCACATAGGATAATTTCTTCTTCTTGGATAGTATCCCTTCATTTCCTTGGTGTGTTTTGAGTCCCCCTTATTGAGGCTAGTGCTATGCCTATACAAGAACCTTTCCTGCTCACTCTTGGAGTCCTCGGAGTTCCTCCCCTACAAGTAGCACATCCCTAGTTCTTAGTGTGTGGAGAAAAATATCGATCATTGATAATCTAAGTAGGGTTATTCCTTCGTCTCTCTTTACTATGTATCATATGGGGCAGTATGATAATGTTTCTATCGGGTATGGGTGAAACCAAACCATAACAAAGATAATAAATGGTATTTTAAGAATTAAAGGATGTGTTTGATGATGTTGCTGAACTCTGTTACATTTTTTTAATGTTTTGAATTGTATGGGCTTATGTACACTAAAAATTATGATTGTTGTTGGTCCTTTCTTGCACACTAATGAACCTATGTTGTTTGGATAATTATATGATTTAATATTTGTAACCTAGAAATTGATTAATCACATAAACCTGGTTGATTAAATGTATTTCCAATGAACAATATTCCTTGTGTGATCACCCCTATTAAACAAATGGAAAGGAAGAAATTACTGAATGGTGTGTTTAAATCTGAGAAATTCCTTGCCCAGTCTTGGTGATATGTATGGTTTTTTTTCCTGATGCTTAAGGGGTGATGTGGATGGGGATGGGGATGTGATCCCCTATTGTGTAGTTCTTTGTTTGTTGATTTGGGGCCACGTGGGGCCATATGGTGGGGCTTGGTTTGGTTCTAGTACTTCGAGGGATCTTACAGATCCCTTTTGTTGTTGTGACTTTACAAGAGAACTATGTGTGAATTGTTAAATTTTATGATTGGTTGTTTTTTCCTTTCATGTCTTGTGGCTATTCTTGTTAGTTTCCCAGTATTGAAGAATCATTTAAATGAAATCACTTGAATATGAAAACTAGAATGGGTTCTATGGGGAATCATTTTCCAGGAGTGAGTTGTGACTTAGTTGTGGTTGTTATGTTTCTTATGAAGGAATAGTAACGAGGGTGTTTGTGTGTGTGCTGGTATTGGAAACCTTGTGTTGGGATGCGATCTTGTTTACCTATATGTATAATTTAGTTCTAATTTTTCTTTTTCTCAGCCCACCCAAGTAGAAAACTTTGTGTCGAACACCCCTATTTCATGGGAGAGGGTGATTTTACCAATACTTCTATGAGTCGATGGTTATTATCCCCTTTTCTTCTCCCTTTAATGAATAGACTAAGACTCTTTGAGTAGGCTGTGACGGCTTGAGGTACATTATAACCCATGATTATTCGGAATGGGTAGTTGTGGTGGTTTCTCCAGGTGTATACGGGCAAGTTGTTTCCCAAGTGTCTTTAGGATGAGGCCCAGGTGTCTTTTGGGTGTGGTAGTAGTTGTTCGGGCCCATGTGTCTTCTGGTGTGGCGGTAGTTGTTCTGGACCAAGTTTTTGTGGGCATGGTTATGTGTGGTTGTGGTGTCCAGGGTGTTTTTGGGCATAGATGTGGTTATGGTGGCCCAAAATGTTGTTGTTAGGGCGGAATTGGTACTACAGTGAGAATGGGGGGGGGGGAGGTCTGACACGTATGATGTCTTCAATAACTAGTGGGAAATTGGTGTGGGGAATCCAAATATCGATGTGTTTTTACTATTATTTTTCCTGAATTTCGTTATTTGGGCATTGTGCCTTGGTGAGGATGCATGGATTTATTCTTTTCTAGGTGCTTTGGTTATCTCCTTTTCTCACGGGGCAATAGAATTCCTCCCCTGTTGTGCATAATTGATTTTGGTTTTCCATAGTCACTATACTTGTATGATCAGCCTACTTATATAAAATTGCTTTTAGGTTTCCCGGAGGACTTCGTTGATCATGCCAGACCCTATTAGCTTGGACGTCAGGACCATTTATGTTGCTGCCATACTTTTCATTTGGTACTTCCCTTTAGAGTTTTTCTAATACATTTAACACTTATTTTTTTAACATATATATAAGAATGGATTGTTTTGGTTTTAATTTTTACTTCTAGTTTTGGTGTTGTTTGGGATTTACTATCTTATCTCCTTATCCTGCTAAATAAAAAAGGGTAATTCCTTCCATATTACATGTGATTCTGTACCCTTGGTGCTAGTCACCACTTCGGGGCCTATTGAAGGTGGGTCTCAGGGGTCATTATATCTCCTTCAAGTTGAGGAAGGAAGGTTCTGGCAATATGCTATCCCTTACCTCAACTTAGTGAAGGAAGGTCATGAAAAAATGGTATCATATGGTGGTTGAAAGGTTTTATAGAGTTCAGAGTTAGGCACAGTGAGGATTGCATAAGATGGCAGGGAAACAATGTTAAGCAATCTTGGCATTTGAAATAGGTTAGGGAAGACTAGGTAGGACATGGGATTTTAGGGACACTATGATCTGATGTAAGGACTCTGGACCTACCGAACGGTCAAGTGAGGCTACTATGATTGTAGGGTAGAGACCTGGGAAAAGGTACATGAATCATAATGACTTGTGTTTCTGTGTGTCTTGGGTACTTTGGGGATTTAAAATAAATATAATTTTTAATCAAAATTTAAAATAAATATTCTCCACTACTTAGGACTTGGAATTCCTTATTTACCTTGCAGCTATGGCTCCCGGATGATGATCATGAGTAGTGCGGGAGATCCAGGCCAAAGAGGATGATTTAGCTGATCAGAAGAGGGATGATCAAGAGGAGGACGATGACCAGTCGTAGAAGATGCTTTGAAAATTTCTACGACAGACCCTTGGGAAGTACAAGAGAAGATTATCAGACATAGAGACAGAGAGATGGATCGATGTGCTGGTGATAACATTTTGCTTTATCTGGGCTTTGACAGATTATTGGGTTCCTCTGGCTATAAGCCAGATTCAAGGGAGAAGCATGTCAGTGGTGGATGCTCTATCTTTGGGAGAAGAGGGAGGATGAGGTTTCGTGGACTCACTCAGAGAGGGCGTTCTGGGCGGAATTCCTCTCTTCCCCGATGAAGGCGATGTAGATCCAGGAGCTACTCTCTATTCAGCAGGGGAGTATGTCAGTGAGGGAGTTGGGGATCAAGTTTAGGATATCCTTATTTTTTATCCAGACCACTTTTTGGATGAGGAGTATCAGGTGAGATGTTTAGAGGAGGCACTCCGACCTTCTCTTCAATATGTTGTTACTCCCTTCACTATACCGAAATACTTGATGGTTCAAAAGAAGGATAAAGTGGTGGAGAGGATGCACACACTGGGAGGCGTACTGCGAGAGGGGAGCCTATGCATCTCGTCAAAGGGGAAGGCCATCAGAAGTAGGCCTCCAGCATCAGGACCTTCTAGGTTTTAGCCAATGGGGAGCAAGCCCCAACAGTTACAGTTTCGATCTCCCAGTACTCACCCCGTACTTTTGGAAAATAATTGAGATGATTCATCTGTAGAAGTGGTGGGCACATTCAGAATTACTACCCATATTGAGTGCAGTACTGTTGGGGTGGGTATGTTTAGCGCCCACCTTAGCAGCAAGAGTTTCTAGCTTGACCCTTTCAATAGTAGTAGCAGGGACAACGAGATCATGCTCCTCTGAGAGCAGACGTTGTAGGGGAGGCTAACCTCTGGGCTCTCCTCAGGGACCTCGACAAGCGCATGTTGAGGGAGGCAACTGACAATCGAAGGGCATAAGAGCAGAGCGTGGGTTGTTACACGCCCTAGTAGAAGTAGTTCCAATAGGGCCATATTTCTTTTGAGGTACAATCAGATTGTTTCGATCTCTTTATTGTGCCTTGATTTTTCATGAGATTCACACTCCTATGTGGCACCCAGTCTATCCCATGATTTTGATTTAGAAGTAGAGTGACTTTTTTGCCACTTGTTTTGTGTACGCCAGTCGGTGGTAAGACTAGCATGTTTCATTTTTGTCGGGGATGCAGACTTCTGTTGGGAACACATCAGTCTAGTGGGGACATTCTTTTTCTACATTTTCAGCCATATGATGTCATTATAGGCATCGAGTACCTATTATCCGTGTGTTATATTATTGACTGCTTTCTAATAAGGTTCTTGTTTTCGGATATGGGCAAAAAATGTGTGATTTTCATCGGTGAGCGAGGTTTCCCAGAAGGCAACCAACAAGTGGATCCCCTTATTTCTTTGTTAGCTGAGATGTCAGTGGATTCAGTAGATATAGAGATGGTGGATGTCCCAGGGATCATTAGTGAGTTCTTGGATGACTTCCCTATATAGTTGGTTACTCTACCCCCTTGACATGTGGTTGAGTTCAAGATAGACTTGAAACCCGGTGCCCATCTGATTTCGATGGTCCCTATCGGATGGTGCCTTCTGAGTTGCGGGAGTTACAGATTCAGATTGATGATATAATGAATAAGGCTATTGTTTGACCAAGTGAGTCACCATGGGGTGTTCCAGTATTGTTTAAAAATAAGGAAGATGATGGTCTCAGTCTTTGTATAGACAACCGAAGGCTGAACCAGGTGACAGTCATGAACCGTTACCCCATCCCGAGGATCGGCGAAATTTTTGATTAGTTGAAGGGTTAAAGATGATTCTCATAGATTGACCTGTGGTTAAGACATCACTAGTTGAGGGTGAAGGAGGGTGAAATCTTAAAGACTACCTTCAGGTTCAGATATGGGAACTGTGAGTTTGTGGTCATGCTGTTTGGCATTATGAACATTCCCGTCGTGTTCATGGGGCTCATGAAATACGTCTTCTGGGAATATCTTGACCAGTTTGTATTCATATTTATTGATGACATCTTGATCTACTCAATATCATATGAGGATCACGTCGAGTATCTGAGGATGGTTTTAGAGGTCCTCTGATAGCACCATCTCTATCGGAATTTGTCCATGTGCAAGTTCTAGACATGAGAAGTGCAATACCTTGGACATGTGGTGTTTGAATAGGTAATAACAGTGGACCCGTGGATGGTTGAAGTGTTTGTTTCTTGGGAAACACCCAAGAACGTGGCAGAGTTTTGTAGATTCTTGGGTCTAGAAGGTTACTTATAGAGATTCGTGCCGAACTTCTCCCGAGTTTCAAAACCTTTGATAGCCTTTACCAAGAAAGAAAAGACTTTTATATGGAGTGAGAAGTTCCAGAAATACTTTAGTTATTTTAAGGGGAAGTTAGTTAGTGTCCCAGTATTGAGGCTTCCAGAATAAGGGGTGATGGTTGAGGTGTTCTGTGATGCTTTAGGAAAAGTCTTGGGGTGTGTGCTGATACAATAGTATGGGGTGATCTCTTATGGGTCTAGGAATTTATGTCCCCATGAGTGTAACTATTCCACCCATGATCTAGAACATGCTGTGATCGTGTTGGAACTAAAGCTGTGGTGGCATTACCTTATCAGGGAGTTCTTCATGGTCTTCACAGATCATAAGAGCTTGAGGTATATCTTCTCCCAGTGGGACCTAAACTTGCAATAGCGGAGGTGTATGTAGTTTAATCATGACTACAAATTCAAAATTTCTTAAACCTCACGAAAGGGGAATGTGGGGGCCGATACCTCGAGCAGGAAGTCACCGAAGGATATGATTTGAGAAACAGTAGATGCTTGGAAGGAAATGGAAGAGTTTCCTTCCCTACACCTAGATTCAAGGGTGGAGGATGGCAGAGGCTGTCTGTTCCAGATGATAGTGCATCCTTCTCTGTTGCAGCAGGTGTAGAAGTCTCCATGGGGAGATTAAGAGGCATAAGTGATGCACGATCATGTTAGAAAGGATGATGCTTCGAGAGGATGATAGGAAGACAGGAAGAATCAGATGTTGTTTCATGGAAAGCTGTTTGTCCCAATGGAAATGTGCATGATTGTTCTTGGTGAGTTCTGAAGCTCACCCTTGGAGGTATACCCATGAGTTTCCAAGATGTACCAGGGATTGAGGGGTCAGTTTAGGTGGCCCTGGGTGAAGCGGTCAGTGGAAGATTTTTTGGCAAAGTACCTCATGTGTCAGCATGTGAAAGATGAATACCACGTCCCAGGAGGCCTGTTAAAACTTTTTATGTCCTCGAGTGAATGTGGGATGACATATCGATGGATTTCATCATGGTACTACCTAGAGTTCAAGTTGTTTATGAAGAAATATGGGTAGTGGTGGACCAACTGACAAAATAAGTTCACTTCTTGACAATGAAGGAGTCGAGTGCAGTGGATTCCTTAACACAGAAGTATGTGGATGAGGTGGTGTTGTTTCATGAAGTTATGAGATCCATAGTCTCAGATCAGGATACACGGTTTAACTCATGGATCTGGAAAGGATTGAAAAATGATTTTGGCACCCAACTATGCCTGAACAATACTTTCCACCCCCAGACTGATGGGAAGACAGAGCGCACCATCCATACATTGGAGTATATGCTATGGGCATGTGTTTTGGACTTTGGGGGATTGTGGGTACGACACTTGCCTCAGGTATATTTTTCCTACAAAAATAGATATCAGTCTACCATTGACATGGCTCCATTAAAAGCCTTGTATGGGAGGCTGGGCCGCTCACCCATGTCTTATAAAGAGGATGGGGAAGTAGTTGTTCTTAGCCAGAAGGTGGTATAGAGAATGAAACAAAGGTTCAGCTTATACAAGAGAGGAGGAAGTCAGTTCAGGACTAGCAGAATTCATGTGCCGATCATAGGAGGAGACCCTTAGAGTTCATGTTTAGGGACCATGTGTTCTTGAAGGTCTTCCCTCGGCATGGGAAACAGAGGATTGATAGGGGAAGTAAGCTTTATCTCAGGTTCGTTGGACCCTTTGAGATGTTGCGGCAGGTCAGTGAAGTGGCTTATCAACTAGTGCTACCACCGCCGCTTTAGAAGGTGCACGAAATCTTCCATGTGTCCCAGCTTCATCAGCATCTACATGGTGATCCGCACATCCTCGACTGGGGGAAGCTGGATATCGAGTAAGACATGATGTTTGTATAGAGACCAATGATGATCGACGGTCATGAGGGGAAGGTGCTTCATGGATGAACCATTCCCTTGGTTCATGTGTTTTGGAGGAATGTTGGCCTCAAGGAGAGTACCTGGGAATGGGAGGAACATATGAACGCCTAGTAACCAAAGATGTTTTGTGTTTTGTTCTTTTATGTTTTTCACATGTTTGTGATGAAGTACTTGACCTCATTAACTATGAGATGGATTGTTTACTATGTCCCCTGAAAGTGTGTGATGAGTCCTGACTGTGGGGAGGGGAGGACCCAATCCTTAATCAAGATGAATTAAAGTTGATGTGGTTAAACCTATGCAGGTGAGTCAATTCCACCCAAAGCAGATAGTTTCATGACACAGAGGAATATAATCCCTAATCCATATGACTGAATAGTATGACCTTTATATGTTTTTGTGGTTAATTGTGGCTAGAGGAGAGGCAGTGTATCCATGATTATTTAGAAGGTAGTTATGGGACTGGTGTTCTTAGATGTTGAGGAGGTTTTCCCATGAGAGGTATCTTTCGAGGTGGTCATTTAGACCCCTCTCTTTTCTTCAACACTAGATTTCATTCTCGAGGGTGAGAATAGTTTGAGAGGTATCTGATGTAATGGCCTGAACAGTGGCCCATTAAGGAGTTTTCTAAAAAACTTGGTTCCACCGAAACGGTGGCACCAGTCGTGGTCGCACACCAGAATAGTGTCACCATAACGGTCGCACTGGATATAGTGGAACCCTGACAGTGGAACTATAGGTTTCACACCCTCACTATCGCACACTGAAATAGTGGCACCATGGTGGTGGAACCATGACTATGGCACTGTTATAGTGTCTCACCAAACGGTGTCCCACCCTTGATCTTTTTTTCTAGTTTTCAACTTTGTCCGCTCCCGCAACATTTATTTTGACATAAAAGTGTTTTAATACCCCTTTAAAATAAATTTAATTCCTATAAATGATATCTATAATCCCCCAAGATTTGGGTGGCCCTTGACTTACCAAAACGTTTGGATTTTCCTTGACATCACACTCTTTTCCCATACTTTCCAGTTACGCCCCTGTTACACATTTTCTGCTGAATAAAAGTAACTCTTTGACTCACATCCATTATGGACACCTCTCTGATGGGAATTATTAAATGATAATTAATTCCATATTTTTTAACCACCCAACCATGTGGAGAAACCATGATCCAAAATTAAATCTGTTCAAGATTTTATATCCTGTAACTCCAGGATATCACCTTTTATAGAAAGTAATTATTTCTTCTTCTTGGATAGTCTCCTTTTCTTGTCTTGGGGTGTTTGGAGTCCCACTTCTTGAGGCTAGTGGTGTGCCTATTATAGAGCCTTTTCTGTTCACTCTTGGAGTCCTCAAAGTTCCTCCCTTCCAAGTTGCGCATCCCCAATTCTTGGCTCGTGGAGAAAAAATTCAATCATTGATCATCCATGTAGGGTTCTTCCTTCATCTCTCTTTAATGTGAATCATGTGGTCTAGTATGATAATGTTTCCTTCAAGTATGGATGAAACTATTCATTAACCAAGAAAATAAATGGTTTTTAAATAATTAATGGGTGTGTTTAATGATGCTGCTATACACTTTTACCTTTTCTTATATATTGTGAATTGTATGGGATTATATCCACTAAAAATTGTGGCCATTTGTGTTCCTCTCTTGTGCACTAATGATCTTATATTTTCTGGATAATTCTATTATTGAATGCTTGTAACCTGGAAATTGGTTAATCATGTAAACTGAGTTGATTAAATTGATGTCCAATGAACAAGAATACATGTGTGATCACCCCGGTTAACCAAACTAAAAGAAAGAAATTAATTAATGGTGTGTTTATATCTAAAAACTCCCTTGCTCTATCTTGGTGATATGTATGGTTGTTCTTACTGATTCTTGTGGGGTAATGTGGATGGAGATGGGATTCCTTGTTGTGTAGTTGTTGGTTTGTGGATTTAGGGCCACATGGGGACATATGCGGGTGCTTGTTTTGGTTCCAGTACATTGATGGATATCTCAGATCTCTTTTGTTGTTGTGACATTATAAGAGAACTAGGTGTGAATGCTTAATTTTTTTGATTGGTTGTTTTCCCTTCTTTGCCACATGGCTATTCTTGTAAGTTGCTATCTAGGGAAGAATTATTTAAATATAATCACTGGAATATGAAAACAAGAATTGGTTCAATGGGGAATTGTATTATGGGAATGATTTGTGACTTTGTTGGGGATATTGTTTTTCTGATGAATGAACAGTAATAAGGGAGTTTATTTATAGGATGGTTTTGGAACCCATAGGTTTGGGATGAGTGTTTTTAACTATATGTATAATTTAGTTCTTATGATTCTTTTTCATACCCCACCCAACTTGAGCACTTCATGACGAACACCCACATTTCATTGGGAGGGTGTATTTTTTCCAACACTCCTTTGAGTGGCTGGTTATTAGCTCATATTCTGGTCCCTTTCTTGAGTATCCCAAGAATCTTCGGGTAGGCTATGATGGTCTGAGGTCTATTGTAGCCTAATATACTTCATGTAGGGTAGTTTTGGTGGTTTTACCAGGTGTGTGTGGGCAGGTTGTATCTTGAGTGTCATCAGGATGAGGCCCATGTGTCTTTGGGAATTGCATTAGTTATTCGGGCCCATGTGTCTTCAGGCGTGGAAGTAGTTGTTCTGGACCAAGTGTCTGTGGGTGTGGTTAATTGTGGTTTTGGTGGGCCAGTTTTTTGTAGGCATAGCTATGGTTATGGTGACTGAAAAGGTTTTTGTTGGGGCAGCAATGGGACTTGAGTGAGAATGGCGTGGGAGGTCTGACGCATAGGATGTCTTCAATAACAAGTGGGAAAGTAATGCGGGGCACCCAAACATTGATGTGTTATTACTATTTTTTACATGACTTGTGTTATTTAGGGAGTGTGTCTTGGTGAGGTTGGGTAGATAGTTTCCTTGATAGGTGCTTTAGTTATCTCATTTTCCCACGGGGCATTAGAATGCCTCCCCACTAGTGCACGGGATCTTTTGGTTTTTCCTACTGAGTATAACTGTATGCTCATCCTATATATATATAACTGATTTCATGTTTCTAGGAGGACTTCAAGGACTATGCTAGCCCCTATTAGCTCAGATTTCAGGACCATTGACGTTTCTTCCTTTCTTTTCTTTTGGTACTTCCATTTTGAGTTTATCTTGTACTTGTAGTACTTATTTTTGGAACAAGTATATGGGAATTGATTTTTTTGGATTTACTTTTACATCTAATTTTGGTGTTTTTTGGGATTTATTATCTTATATCCTGATCCTACTAAATAAAAAAAGGGTAATTCCTTCCATATTACGTGTGATTTTGTACCCTTGGTTATACTCACCACGACAGGGAATATTGAAGGTAGGTCTCGGGGTTCATTATATCTCCTTCAACTTGAGGAAGGAAGGGTATAGCAATCTGTTGTCCCTTCCCTCATCATGGGGATGGAGGGTTGTGACACATACACTTTCAGATAGTAAGGCTGTTCCATTGATAATGAGAGGTACTATTATAGTAACATCATCTTTAGAAAGTGTTTTATTTGATACTGGTTCCTCTCATCTAATTATATCGGAATTTTTTTTAATGGTATGAGCCTGGAAGTGGAGTTTGTTAGTGGGGTAATGACGATATATACACCCATGAGAGTATGTTCTAGAGACATTTGTATGTGAAAGAGATATTCTATTGAGATCATAAAGTACCATTTTCTCTGAGATCTATATATTATTGACATGCCAGGCTTCAATCTAATTATTGGTATGGACTGGATAGTCGCATACCGAGACTATATCGATTTTTACCAGAGAAAGGTGATGTTTAAATCTCATATGAGTGAACATTACAATAACTATGTGGAGTGTGATATCATGGAAGGCTGGGAAGGGTTAATTTCTTAGAAACTGAGAGATCTCACATCCCAGGTTTCTAGTCATTTATTGTATAATACGGTGTTTGTAAAGATGTCCTTCCATCAATAGTATATTGGTTTCAAGATATCTCTCCTCAAGAATACTGAGGGATGCCACATATAATAGATGTGGAATTCAATATTGATCTCATGTTGGGGGCTGACCGAGTATCTATTCCACCAAATATAATGGAACTGATAGAGTATCAAGAGCCCAAATATCAGCATGGGAAATTGAAGGATAAAAGATATGTCCAGCCGAGTATGTCTCCTTCGGGATCATCTATATTGTTTGAAAATAAGGTTAATGGGATTTTATGTTTGTGTGTCACTAACCAGAAGTTTAATAAGATGACTTTAAAGAAATGGTATCCTCTTATACATATCAATGATCATTTTGGATTGAAAAATGCACCCGTTTTGTTTATAGACTTGATGAACAGGATGTTTCATCCATATCTGAATCAGTTTGTAGTGGTGTTTGAGGATGACATGTTGGGGTACTCTAAGGATCATGATGATCATTCCCAACATCTTGAAATCATATTGAGTACACTGAGAGAGAATCATCTATACGATAAGCTATCTATGTCTCGGTTTTCGATTGACTAGGTACACTTTTTAGGGCACATCATCTTAGAGGAAGGTGTGTCAGTGGAACCAATGATGGTTCAGGAAGTTGTTTCTTGGGATTAGACTAGAATTATTTTGATATCAAAAGTATTATTGTATTATCAAGATATTATAAGAGATTCATCCAATACTTTTCCAATTTGGAAACACCTATTTCAAGATTGATGAAAAATTGTGTAAATTTTGAATGGTCAGAAGCTTGAAAAGAAGATTTCAAAGAGTTTAAAAAGAGTTTGAAATTGACACTAATATTAATCCTACATGATTTATGTGAGGATTTTAGGGTGTATTGTGATGATTTTGGAATCATACATGGAGCTAGGTTGATGAAAGGAGATCGAGTCGTGGTATATGGGTCTAGACAGTTGACTACACATGAATAGAAAAACCTTAGACATGAACTAGAGGTAGTGGAGGTGGTAAATGATATGATGTGTTAGAGAAAATATCTTTTGGGAGAAAATTTTACAATTTATACTAGCCACAAAATATTGAGTGATATCTTTTCACAGCGCGATTTGAATCTTTTGTGTTAGATATGGGTTGAATATATAGATTCATTTGATTTTGAGCTGGTATACACACTAGTGAAAGAAAAAAATGTAGATGACACTTTGTTTATGAAAAATTAAACATAAATGGATCATGAATCTAGTGCTGAGTGGAAGATGATGATGTTTCTTGATGAGATGCACATTGTGGTTCTGGAGATACAAGAGTTGATGGAATAGGTATTAGTTGTAGTGGAGTCTAAAATTTTGAGATGAATAAGGGATATGCAGTATCAGGACACATAATTCATGGAATTTATGGAAATTTTTGATGTTGGGGATACACCTTGGGACTATTTGATAGATGATGATGATATTATCTATGTGAAGGATCGAGTGGTTGTTCCAAAAAGCATGCAAATGAAGCTTAATGGGAATTTTATGATTCGAATTGTGTAGCGCATATAGCCATGAAAAAAATGTAACCTGACCTACAATGATATTTTTGGTGTCTTGGAATGAAGAAGGATATATTAGTGTTCACGACACAATGGTTCAACTGTGAGTAGGTAAAGACAGAGCATCAAAGACATAAAGGTTTACTAAAAATGTTTCCTATTCCCTAATGGAAGTGGGATGACATGACCATGGATTTTATAGTAGTTCGTCCAAATATGATTAGGAAGAATGAAATTTTTTGGGTGATTGTGTATTGATTGATAAAGGTAGATGGGAAGTCAGAATGTACTATACAGGTTCTTGAGGATATGTTTCAGGCATGTGTTCTAGTCTTTAGTGGGTCTTGGTAGAAACATGTGTCCTTAATGGAGTTTTCCTATAGCAACAGTTACTTTGAAATTATATAGATGACACCATATGAGGCTCTTTATGGTAGGTCTTATAGATTACCACAATGATGTATGGATACATGTGAGTCAGAGTTATTGGGATTGAGTCTCATCCAAGAGATATCGTAACAAGTGCAGATGATTTGAAAACATTTGACTATGGAATAGAGTAGGTAAAAGTCATATGTTAATTGGCAGATATGCCCCCTAGAGTTTACAGAGGTTGATTGTGTTTTCCTTCTAGTGTAACCTATGTTGCGTCACCACATGATACAAAGGCTAAGAAAGTTGGAACCTAGGTTTGTTGGACCTTTTGAGAACATGGAGAGAATTTGGTCAGTGGAATAACAATTAGATATTCCACAGAAATAATGTTCTATGCACGATGTTTTCCATGTATCAAAACTAAGATAGTGTCACATAAAACCTTCTCATTTAATATATATATTGATTATATCATGCTAGATATAGATGAATCCTTTGAGGAGCATTTGATTCATGTGTCAGATCATAGTGCGAAAGAGTTTTGGAGAAGACTGTGCTGATAGTTCATGTTTTATTGAAACATAGATGTGGGAATGAAGAAAAATGGGAAAGGGATATAGATATGTAGGCTTAGTGGCCTGATATTTTTGATTTATAAACTTAGAGTGTATCTCGAGGATGAGCTATTATAAAGAGGGGAGATTGTAAGATTTCATATTTTTTTAGATATGAATCTTTTAAAATTTTTAGTGAAAATGAGTTTTTTTGAAATGAATACATTTCTAGAACTAATCAACAACCTCAAAAATTTAAACCCCCTATATCCATCTTTTTCAATATGTCATCATGTCACAAAATTAAATATAACCGTGTTTAATATTACAATATGTGTAAACCCATTTCACCACATGTAATATTACACTACATGTAATACTTAACCACATGTATTTATTTTTCACCACATGTAATATGTATTAATTATTTTTAATGGGTTTGACTGGATTTCACATAGAAATAGGGGAAATGAGTTACATGATCTGAAATGGGAGTTCACGTCATGTAATTTTGATGCCTAGTGAATTAAAAATGCTTATCCAACAACACGTAAGCTCCCAAACACTTTTAAATTCAAAAGAAACTCTTCTCACCATTTTATTCAACTAAAGATGATCTAAAAACCATTTTCTTGGACCAAAATTCCTACGCACACTTTTCCTTCGATTGAAGACCACTTGCGCACCTCCCTCATTGTTACAGGTCTTCTACTATTGATTTCTGGGAGTCTTCTTCCATTAGGAATTGGTCTCCCATTGGATCTTGAATGTATAAACCTAGATTTTATGGTATGATTTCTGGTTATTAATCTGCTTTAGGAAAGAATTCTAACAGATTACTTGGTTCTTGTTGAGAGGTTTCCAAAAGCCGATTTCTATCGTAAATGTAGGGATTTTATCACTACTTCATCCGCTTACAAGGAGATAGATCAAAATATTTTCCTACAATTCATTATTGATTGATTACACTCAATTTAGGTATATTTGTTAGTGAGTGTTCTTCATCACCGTTCTTGAGGTTGGTGGTCTAAAATTCAAATCCCATATTCTTGAATACCATTATCTGTATACAATTGTATAATTGCTAAACGAAGTTTAGAAATTGTGTCCTTGATTAAATTAAATTAATTTCGTGAATAAATTAATTAATGGAAATGTGGAATTGGGATTTTTATATTTTAGATCATGAATAATTATTTGTTAAATTATTTATGGAGTTATTACGATTATTGAACTTGATTAATTAATTGTATCATTAATTAATGAGGATGTTTTGGATAATGAAATTATGATTTGAATAATTAATTTTCAAATTAATTATTAACATGTTTAAATTTTTAATTAGGAAATTAATTGTGGAATTAAATATGTGATTTTCAGGTTTTGAATAATGATTAATTAATTGAAAAATTAATTAATTGGATGTTCATGGTTAATTAAGTGACATGTTAATTAATATGATCATTCAAATGTGGGAGTTAATGAATTCTAACATGGTCATTGAAATGTGTGAGTTAAGGAATGGTAACATGTTCATTAAAATGTGTGAGTTAAGGAATGGTGACATCATCATTCAAATGTGTTGTTTATGGATTTGTAACATGGTCATTCAAATGTGTGAGTTAAGGGATGGTAAGATGGTTATTCAAATGTGTAAGTTAAATAATTTTAGCATGCTCATTCAATCCTGTGGTTGGATATAGAGTATTTATTAAAATGATAAACTATTTATTTAAGAATTATATTTAATTATCTATAGAACTGTATACACTACTTTTTACTGGATTTGTTTTAGACACCAATGGTAGTGGACTACTAGGTTATACTGACACCCTACTCAGGCATCCTGATCAGTACCAAAATAGACTTTATTGTTGTAGGACTGGTTAAGGGGAATAACCCTGTATTAGATTTATAAGTAGGTATGAAGCATGGTTGATGTAAGAAGCATTGTTCAAGACCTTCTTGGTAGTCTTTGGTGTCTTTATTTTTTATTCATTCCATTTTGAAATTTATATTGGCATTCCATGATTCCCTTCCAATTGAGTATTGTATTTCCTGCCTTGGTTATTCTTGTGGCATTGGTATTGTTATGATTAAGTATTCTTTCACTATTAATTGTTTAATTTATTTGGTGTTTTAATTTGATAAAAGAGGGGATAGTCTCTCAATGACTAACTTACCCGACCCTTGATATTAGCCGACATCCTCTAGCATATAGGGTAGCGTGCCTGAGGTCACGTGGCCCACTGGCTCGGGGCAACGTTGTGTGGCACTTGACATGGGATGTAAAATATTCCAATGAACTAAATTGGATATATTGATGTAAAATTGAACTCATTATATCTTAAACAAATTCTAAAAAAAATTAACAGAAATAATAATTTAGAAAAAAATTCTATTTTCAATTAAAATTCAGTATTTTCCACAATTCATCAAAAAATGAAACTTGTCAAGAAATATACGAAACATTCCCCCAAGTAAAATTTGATATTAATTTATAAAAAATTAAGTTTTTATTTTAATATAAAAATTATAAAAGTTCCAAAATATATTTTTAATAGCGGTGTTCCATTAAAAGGTTGTGAAACTGCTTTTTAGAAAAATACAATTTCATGCATAAAACTATATTTATTATTATCTTATGCCTAATAAATTTATTTGATGAATTTCATAAATTTTTTTAAACATTTAAAAAATTAATATAGTTAGTATTATTCACACATTACAATATAATTTTAAGGTGATAACTATTATCAAAAAATAATAATATATGTAGTATATTATTGTTCGATGTAACTTAATCTTGCATGTAATGAATAATTTTAAAAAAACTCATTATTTAATGTCATGTATTCTATTGGAAACAACATTCATTTTTAGTAAAAATTACTATATAATTCATAAATATTAATATATATAAAAATTATTATTCTATCATTAAATGGGCTGTTACATTCTTCCCCACTTTTGGAAAGTGTGTACTCGCAATTTTATTCACTTATCAAATAAGTGGGATTATTTTTACCTCATACCATTTTTAGATTCCAATATTTCTTATTTAACAATATAGTTTTTCCATTAAACCTTAACCTGGTTAATTACCATATTCCACAAAAGTTTCTCCTTATGGTCAAAAATTAAAACTGATTGTTCCTCATATGAAAGTTTCTCTTCCAGGTGAACTAATTATTGGATCTAAATATGATATGAATTTGGCACCTACTTCATTTACATTGAAACATGAAGTACATGTTGTAACTAGGATAAACTCAGAGGTAAGGTCACTCAGTAGTAATCTAATCCAAATTTCTCTAGGATATTATATTGTCCAATGAACCATGGACATAGATTTACCTTATTACCAAATCACATAACATTTTTCTATAGAGAAACCTTTAGAAAGATATGACCAGCCACCCCAAATGAAATATATTTCCTCTGGTTATCTATACAACTTTTAATTTTTTACTCTAAGTTCACCTCTTTTTTCATTCAATCAACTGAAATTTATCTACTGTTTCCTCTACCAACTTGGATCCCATTAACTTCCTTTCTCCTACAAAATCCCAAAACCTGGTGTTCGACACCACTTTCCATATAATGACTGAAAAAGGTTCCATATATATTCTGGAATTAAAAATGTCATTATAAGAAAACTAAACCAATGAAAGATGTCGATCCCAACTTCCATAGAAATTTACCGAGTAAGAGAAAAGAATATCCTCATAGGTCTGAATCATACAGTAATATTTTACATCATATTGAGGTTGAAAATACTTAATAAAATTTAATTCAGTACCCAACAAATTATGAATTCCTTTCCAAAAATTAGACATGAACCTGAGATCACAGTATGATATAATGAAAAGAGGCACTCCATTTAACCTAACAATATATTTTATATCAGTTGATAAATATGGTCTAAATACATTGTATATCAAATTTGAATGAAATTTTAATATTTATTTAGTAGATAAAAAATAACCTAAATCAAATTATTACCTTGATAAGTATGTGGAAATCCTACCATAAAATCTATTGATAAATTCTCACATTTCTACTCTGGTAGTGGAAAAGGTTGAAGAATCCCCTTCAGTAACTGTTATTTTCCATTAACTTGATGACATGTCAAACACTTCATAGTAAATTATGAAATATATATTTTCATTCCATCCCACTATTAATACTCCCAAAGGACTCTATACAACTTAATGCTACCTAAATTAATGGAAAATAGATAAATAGGATCTTTAGTCAATAACTTTGTCCTCAACTAAGAATCACAAGGCACAAAAAATCTATTTCCATATCCTAAAACACTATATTAATCAATATTATAATTAGGAAGCTTAACCATCATAATGGATTCTACCATATCCTTTAAATAACAATCCACTTTATGAGCTTTCTTAATTAGTTTTGAAAAATTTGGATGCACTGAATCCAAAAACAAAACAGAAGATGTCCCATCATCAAAAATATCTAGGCCAAAATTCATCAAATCATTAACCAAAGGGAAACATTCCAAACATAAAATTGTCAACATTGTATTAATTTTTCAACTCAAAGCATTAAAAAATTGTTTAATTTTCCATGATGATAATGAATCGTGAAAATATATTCCATCATCAGTTCCATCGATCTTCTTTGTCTCATTTTCAACATTTTTTTGAGTGAATAAATACAAAAATATTTTGTGATCAGTATATATTTCACTATTAACTCCAAAAAATGATTTCTCCAATTTTTTTTATAAGAAAAAAATAGATAATTACAAAAAATGGCTAGTGTAATTTAATTAGTGAGTTTTAAATTAAAATGAAGCATAAGAGATTACCTTATCATTCTGTATTAGGAAACAACCCAGTCCTTTCAACGAATAATTACTATAGATGAGGAAGACACCATTTTTATAAGTACGAGATAAAATTAGGGCATTTAACAATCGTATTTTTAGTTTATAAAAAAACCTTATATTATCCTATCTAGATAAACCTAACTCCCTTTCATATTAACCTAGTTAGTTGGTCAGATATCTGATAAATTTTTTCAAAAAACCATTAGTAATAAATTTATAATCTAATAAAACTATGAATCTCTACGAAATTGGTAGGTCTTGAACACCATTGAACATCTTTTATTTTAGTAGTTTCAAAATTTATGTCATGTTTAGAAACAATATGCCCATGGAATGAAATTTTTTGAAACCAAAATTCACTGTTACTAAACTTTCCATATTGTGTATTTTCTTTTAATTTTTTTAAAACAGTCATTATGTTCATTTCAATGTCATCATGAATTTATAACATATCAAAACATCATCTATAAACAGAATCACAAACTGATTAAAAAAATGATAGAAGACACTATTCATAAGATTCATAAGTATAGTAGGTGCATTAGATATTCTAAAGAGAATAACTACAAACTCATAATTCTCATATCTTATCTGAAATTATATATTTGGAATAAGATCCTTTTTAACATTTAGCTGATGGTAACTAGAACACAGATCAATCTTAAAAAAACACTAAGCTCTATATAGTTGATCAAAAAAGTCATCAAAATGGTGTAAATGATACTTATTCTTAATAGTTATTTTTTTTCCAGAATCAATAATAAATGTAAAGTATTCGGAAACTATCTTTATCTTTTAAAAATAAAATAGGGGGACCCCATGTGAAGCATTAGGTTGAATGAAAACTTTATTAAGAAATTATTGTAACTATTTTTATTCAATTCCATAAGTTTTAATTGATCCATTGAATAAGGGGTTTTAGAAATAAGCATATAATAGTGAACTAAATCAATATTAATTTAACATCATGATCAGGAACTACACCAAACAATTCTTTAGAAAAAACATCTCCAAATTCATTAACTATAAGAATGTAATTAATTAGAACTATTTATTTCCGTTCAAAAACATGAGTTGGATATCATTCACAACCACCTTTAAACAAATTATCAGCTTCTTGATATCTTGTCAAAGGTAGGAAATCATTGAATAAATACCCTTTTCCGTTTAATCTATTTTATCTTGATAAACTGAAATCCTATCCATAAAAAAAAATGATATAAAACTCCAATATGGTAAATTCGAAAAAATTTGTTGGAAATACCATCCCACTTTTGAAAATAAGAATATTTCTAAAAATATTGTTTGCTCTAATATTTCCACTCAATGTTTTAAAAAAAATTATATCTTAGCTTCATGAGGTGATATTCCAAGTTTTCTAATAAATTTCCTAGAAATAAAATAATGAAAAGAACTAGAATCAAACAGAGTATTAGGATAATTTTAATAAACTAGTATCATATCTATCACCACTTCATTTGATGGCGTAACATCATACATAGTAGTTGAAGAATATTTTTCCAAACCCTTTTGATTTCAATGTTGATGGTTTCGACATTGGGTAATCATCTTTAGACAAAAAATGGTATAATTTTCTAACTCATTTCAACAACAACAACTTACCATTGGACTTTTATTTCATTCCTGATCCCAATCCTTGAAGTCATGTACCATATAAACATCATTACCACATAGAAATTTACCTCATGTACTTTGAAAGGGATTCTACAAGACACTTTTCACAAAATTTCTCACAAGACGAGAATTTGGTTTTTTACCACCAAAATTCTTTGAGGAATGATTTACCATTTCCGAACAAATGGTTTTTTTCATGGGATGAATGATCATTAACAAAATCTATTTATACCTTCTTATCACATTAAATAAGTTTCTCATAGATCTTGAAAAATTGAGAAGATAATTCCCTATGATAACTTTAATTTAATCCTAAGTAAAACCTATTTATATAACTATAAATATCTCAGATAAAATTTGTGATGTACCTCACCAATCGAGTGAATTTAAATTTATATGTAGCCATCAAATATTCCTCCTTCCATCTAAATTCTAATAATTTTTTCCATCCTGAGTTGAACAACCTTAGGAAAATATTTTTCAAGGGAAATATTATTAAATTAATCATTTTAAAAGGAATAATAATATTTCATTTCTTTGATATTCTTATTAATTGACCACTATTGTTTTCCTTCTCCTTAGAAATGATAAATTATAATAGATACATTTTAGTGATGTGAAAAACCCATGACATATAATATATTTTCTAGGGATTTAATGCATCCTTCAGCTTGAATATGGTTAGATGATCCTCTGAATGATGGGGGATGTTGTCTCATAAAAAGATCTAATATTTTCATGTTCCTATATGGTAGATCTAATTTTCATCTTTTATGACCATGACCACCATTTATTGCCTATGTCATCTGATCCATCACTTCAAAACACCTCTCAGTTCTAAATCCAAAAATCATTCGATTCTGGTACTAAAGGGTATTTTCCTCTATATGCTTCACACTACAGATTCCTAGTTTCTTTTATGGAAAAATATTCTACGCAATCAAAGTTTACATAATGAAATATGGTAATATTTAAAAGATATATCATTCTAACTTAACCATAAAGTAAAATCTTCTAATTTAATTCTATTGACACTATTATAAACTCTAAAGTTATCTAAAAATGACACCAATTATAAGGACACAACCTTAAAAGATACAAAAAATTGTTTTTTAGTTAATAAATTATATTATTTTAAAATGTAATTCTTTTCAGGTTTTGAGTTTTAGAGAATAAAGCCATAAATCATACATTACAGAACGATAAAATACAAAGAGGACACTTCCGATTAGTATTCATTTTTTCTATACTATATTTTTTTAAAATAAAGCATGATATATTTTAGGAAAACTATTATTAACTTTTAACATGACCTCTTATAATCCCGTAGTCATCCTTAAATATTGTGAAAAGAATTTAAAAATGTGGTATGAGGATAATAATATCCATATGGGAAACAAAAATAAGGAAACCATTAGTTCATTGATAAATATTTAAACCCATGAAAATGTTATCATAAATTAATAATTTATACACTTATTAAGTAATAAATAATTTCCATTAAAAATAAGATCATTTATTAAATTTTTTAATCAAAAGATTACCATAAAGTCCTTATAAATAATAGATAAATCATATTTTAACTTGGAACAACATTATAATTCTCATTATTATAAATGGAATAACCATTCTATCTAATTCCAGACATTTTAGTATTATAAAGGGAATATCTATATAGAAGACTTCCATACCCAATGAATTGGAGGGATATCATGGACCCACCCATCATAGGTTTATCATAAAACCACCCATCATTAGTTTATCATGGCACAACCTGTAAAATATATATTATATAACAATAACATATAAAAGAATGAAAATTTCAAAATGTCACTCATAATATTTCATTTTAACTCATAATAAAAATTGGCGGTATACTTCCATACATGTTACTCTTATAAATGGAATATCCATACATCCGACTTCCATAGACAATGCATTGGAGGGATATCACAGAACCACCCTTCAAAGGTCCATGTACTATTATATAATAATAACACCCAAAATAATTAAATTTTCAACATGTTAATAATAATATTTAATTTTAATTCATACGAAAATATTTCAAATTATTTAAATAGTAAATCCTTTTCCAAAACATATTTTCAAAAAAAAATACACCAAGAAATGAAAAAAATTGGGGTAAATTTTTTTTTGAAAACATGAAGGATTTTATAAGATTCAAAATAAAAAATAAACATAAAATTACCTTTATAATCATTTTATATGCATACGAATTTATATGTTAAATAATATTAATTATGTTGAAATGGAGGAAAGGATCAAATCTTTAAACATTCAAGGTATCCCATACTAGTTTGAACATTTAGATCCTAATCCCTACAAAATAACAACTTCAAAAAATAATGTAACTTGATAATCGATAAAATATTGATATATAATTTTAATGTGTCTGTATATACAACTTCTAAAAGAATAAAAGTGCATATCATCAATAAATGCCTCAATGAAATGAAATTGAGATGAAATCCAATACATTAAGTCCAACTTTTCATTTGTGTCTATATTACATGAATAATAAACTTATGTTAATTATATACTTTATTTTATAAAACTTCATAATTAATTATGTTTACATTTGTTGTTTTAATCATATCCAGTTTATATGTCAAAAAACAAATAAGGTTCATTGACTATGGTGAAGGTGGTCATTATATAAATAACTCCAAAATAAAAATTATAAAATTATTATAATATTTATCCATAAATTATACTATTAAGACTAATAATTAATGATGATTATGAAAAATGAACCGACACTACAATCATGGAGAGGGTATGCCATAAGTAATGATGAAAAAGGTTTCAATTTTTTAATGATCATTATGGAAATAAGGTAAGTAACATTTATCTTTCTAGAATTGTAATTATATAATAATTAAAATTATATTTAATCATGATAAATTATATATATAATTATTGTTATATAAAAGGAATCACATCATTTTGAGGAGATGGTAGTCCACACATCTATAAATGACATTATCACTTTCTCAGTGTGTGAGAAAGGAAATAATGAAAATGATATATTATATTTATAGAAAATTACTTATGTAATGAATGTAATATATATTTCATTTATATGAAATATTATTTTAATGACCATCATTAATACATTCAAAGTAATGTGTGAATGTATCACATCGCTTTGAGGAGGCAATAGTCCACACATCTAAAAATGATGTTCTCGTATTTTCACAAAATGAAATTACTGAAGTTATATGTTATATAAGAAATAAATATGTGTGAAACAAACATAAATATAATATATATCATAAGAAAAGAAAATTTCTATCATAAATACCAGACATTATAAGTGATAAAATAAAAATTAATGACATCGTTTCATGATGTGGTAGTCTATCGTACATATGAACGATAAGTTCATTACCCATTTGATTTATGTGTGTGTCTGTACAGGTCAGATCCTTAGAATAAATACCATAATCTACTAAATATACTAGTATTAGGTTTTTACAACTACCACGTGTCATTCTAATAATCCTCCACATCCAATTTTCCATACGTGTCAAGCCTCCATGACTCCACATCCCTCCTCCGATACCTTTCTCTACCATTATCTCCCTCCTACTACCGCTTTCGATCGACCTCCCAATCATGATTTACCTATCCCCCATTTCTATTTTCCACTATATCTCCCTTTTTCCTTCCTCATCCTCCCCTGTCTTCAACTTCCACACTCTCCCTAATACAGGGTTTCTGCTGTTTCTCCATTCTCTAGATTCACCGCCTTCACCTTCTTCTCTTCCATTCACGTAAACCCTTTAATGGTGCTCCCTCAATCTTTCACCTAAGATTTCCCTCAATGTATACTACTACTTGCTCTGTCTACATAGGGTTTTCACTACATGGAGTCATCTTGAAGATTTTTTTCAATCAATTTGTTTCCTTCTATCCCTATTCTGTATGCGGTTTCAATTCGATTCTACTTCTGTTGATGGTTAATCTTCTGTCGACCTAGGGTTCTCGTAAACCCAAGTCATCGTCTCCCTCAAAGTTCCAGTTCCCTCCTATCTCTCTTCCGTATGTAGATTCAGTTCTTCTATGGATTGATATTTTCTTCACACCCATGGAAACTTCCATCGATTTCTCTTACCGCTCTATTAGCACCTCTTCTTGACCTACGGTTCCCATAGATATTGGTCAACATATCCTTTCATTTCACGGTTTCCATCAATTTTTTCGTTTCCTCCCCCAAATTCCCTCCCCCGCTTGGGTTTACTGCCTCTTAGGGTTCCCAATTGATTTCAACGGCTCCCCAATACCCCTCTACATCAGTACCTCCAAGTTTGTCTCTACCTCCGCATCCAGATACTCCACATCTGACTCATCCATCTCTAGGTTCTCCCACCACAGCTCTTCCGCCTCCAGCTCCTCCCTTAGTGTCTCCTTCGTCTACTTCTCCTCCCTGCCCGACCAATACCTCATGCCAATTCTCTAGATCCTGACCACATACCCAAGGTTTTGGGAAATATTTTTTTTATCCCTCATTATTCAGTCTTATTTTACGCTTTCTTCAGTTAATATTCTCAAACTTATATTTTTATTTCCATGGTCTACAATTTGTTAGTATCAATTGTTATTCTCATTGTTTATCACATTTTACTTTATTTTCAATTAATCTTTGTATATGGTTTATTAAATTTTTTTGGAGACATTTTATTTTATTGTAGTTCTCGACCAATTTTCAAAAAAATTAACTTGCATATTTAGTGAGTTCTATTTCAGGTGATGAGATTAGTCTACCTGCTAGTTTGTTTTATTGTTTTTATTCATTGCCTTATTTTATAATTTTTATTCTATATTGTTCTGAATTTTTTGTTGAATTTATTTAATGTTATATTTGATGTTCTCTATTATAAAATTATATTTATGTGACTGCGATATTATGTACTATAAATTATCCATTAAAACCTATTCATACAAAGCTTCCACAATGTAATGCAATATTACTAATTTCACGTTTCAGTTATTGGGGCTTATTGGGGTTCCAATTTGTCTGGTCGTCCACCATAACTGTACCACTAACTATATTCAGAGACACTACAGATCAAGATCTGCACAAAATGTGTTCCATCCTCATTTCAAGAAAATGATTTACCCTATATTCATGAATTAAATTTTTTAGTTTTAGTTGTATCATTTCAATTAATTTTCTCAGTGTCTACGAATACATAAAATATAATTAGATATATGTTTTATTACCATAATTCTAGTAGATTCCATTACAAATTTCTATAAAATAGCACTTAAACCAATTTTTTTGCATGGTTACTAGTCTGTGAAGTTCTTCAAGAGTCATATGTAAACTGTTTAAAATTACATTCCATCATACAACTACAATTGTAAATTTCACTAAATATCTGTAAATTTTTAATTTCATTTTACTGAAAATGTACATGTAATTTGTTTCTAAATATATCATATCACTTTAATATTGTTTACTTCTTAATGATTTTATAGGATCACTCAAATTGTCACCAAGAATTGACAAGAGTTTCATTGGATACCACTAGTACAACAACTAAAAATTGGTTGTTAGATATGTATTAATCATTACTTGATTTTTTTAATTTTATTGTACTTTTATTCCCTTAAGTATATGTTAATATTTTCTAAATATAACATTTCACTATAATAAAATTGATTTCCTTATGATTTTCCAATACTTTTTTACTGAAATTTAGCCCATAAATTGATAGGTGTTTCTATGAAGACTACTAAGGAAACAAATACAAATGGGTTTATAGATACATATTAATCATTATGTGATTTTTTTAAATTATGATTCATTAACTACCTTATTATTGGGTTTTATAGAAATGAAGAAATATGTATTTTCAGTCACAGATCTCGATTCTCCCCTTCATAGCATTGAAACATCAATTCTTAAAACAGTCACGAGGGCTGCAATAGATGGAATTTAGTAGAGATGTATTGTTTTCATAACACTAGATTTATCCCTCGGTGATTAATTCTTCTTTAATTTTGATATTTCACGATTTTCAACGAGTGGATCCTCTGATTTTTCTTGAAAATGCATCTCTTAATTAATGTCCATGCTTGATCTTTGACCTGATTAATCCACTATAAATCTATTTTTTTAATAATCAAATTTGTATTTGTTTTAATTTACAATTTGAATGAATTTAATATAAAATTATTTGTGTTATAAACAAACTCATACCAATTTTTCTCATTTCATTGAACATTTAAGAAGAAGAGTGAAAGTTTATAATTCACTGGTTTTTGATTTGTTCAATAAATGTTGAGGCCTATTAATCATTTCATTCATTTCATGCTTGGCACGTGGATTTTTTAGTGCTGGTGGTCATAGATCTCAATGAACAACTTAGAATTGTTATCATTTCATTAATTTTATTTATGAAATGAAGTTAAGAATAAATGTAAATAATATTGAGAAGAATTTTTCAATGTGCCTTATAGAAGGTTTGGGTGGAAAAAACTGTATAAAAGGTGTTGAATTCAATAAATTCTTTAATTATAAATTTATATTTAAAGTAAATTTATCCATCATAATCATTAATATTGTAAAGTTTTTCATATAAATTTATTTATCTCTAATAGAGGTTGAAAAATTATAGAACCCACTTTTTGAGTGACAGGTGATGAATTTTTTATTTCATTCTTGGAACTATCATTTTTTAGTAGTAAATCATTCCCCTTGCTCACATTTTCATAACATGATGAGGTTTCATGTTTGGTTGTTTAATGTTTTCAATATAGGGGTGGAATCTAATGTTTCATATGTATTTTTTAGTGCTTACAATATTAGATATTGGAAACACTGCTACTATTAATAATACTGTTAAAGGTTCTAACGTTTTCTTCTTCAATTCATGCAATTCAACTGCATATTATTCCCTAAATTATCTTTTCACAATTGTCATGAAGGAACCAATTAGTTATTTTTTGATGTGTTTTTTGTAATAGAGTCCTTCAATTTCACTAACATCATCTTTGGATCCTTTTATGTTATTTTTCTTACTTTATCATAATTTTTTAATTGATTTAGATTTTGAAGAATACTCTGTAGCTGATAAAATCTCTGTCACATGGAGATCATTAAAATCTCTTCCATCTGGAGATCTTTAATTTTTACTATTTTGTAGCTCTTATTTTTTTACATCTTAAACAATCTGTCAAAATCCAAATGAATTTACCAATTCAATTCTATTAAATTGTATGAGTTTTTTTTTACTCAGGTATTCATAAAATTACTTCTTTCTTTAGAAAGAGTTGGGTTAAAATGAAACAATATTAAATGAGGGTGAATATTTATTATTATCAAATAATCCTCTACACATATCTCATATTTATTATTAGAAGTACTCAAGTAATTTCTTTTTCACTTTTTCATTCATTGTATGCAATATTATTTTCCTAAATGCGGTTTATATTGAAATGAAGTCTCCATCCTCATATTAAATTTCCCTTTTACATTTACGATCAATTCTTTTATGATCCATATAAGCATATCTGATCTTCGTATAATGTGTTATAAAAATGAAAGGCATTAATCAAAATATACTAGATGAAGAGCCCCCATACGACAATGATTATCCATTTATTAATCTTTTCATTATGTTTTATATTATATTCCTAAAATTTCTTATTGATGATGCTTTCTTTAACATCATCTGAAAGATTCATATTAGATTCGTAAAGCATAGAAACGACCATTATTTTTAACTCCTACCTCTCAATGAAACCCTACTAATCAGAAAAAAAAACTTTCCTTTTTTTCTGTTTTAATTAATTCCACTTGAAACTATTATTTATCATCCGATCATCAATCAACAAACTATTAATATTCTCAAATATCTTATAGACTGCTTTAATTTCACTAACACTAATCATTTCCTCCCTTTAAAGCACATTAATATCTTCAAGGCCTATTGATTTTTATGAAAATCAAGAACACAACATGATAATAGGGAATCATATCACATAATCACTGAATTAGTTCATGGTGGCTTTGCACAAAGATAAAGGAGAATTCATCAGTTTCTTAGGCACATTTATTTATGTTTCTTCTATTTACATTTTATTTCAAACTTCTAATCCTTTTTTGGCACATTCAAAATTATTTCTCTGTTATTACATAGATTAAAAAAATCCCAACAATAAATGAATCCACACCTCTTAGTAGAGAAAACATAAAAACATTAGATTGGGGGGTGGTGGGGAACTAAAGGTAAAGGAGATAGACCTCCAACATCTTTGGCGGGCAATTGAGGAAAGGGATAAATTGGTAGAATGTTTTAGGAATTATGATTATGGGTTGTAACATATAATTTTTTCTAGAATTTACTATGTGATAAATGGATGAGTCTATTAAATTAAACAATTGATTTTATTGTTTCTTCATTACTTTTTGAGACCTATATTCTATTTTCAACATGGATATATGACATTATTAGAGATATTAATTAAAATGTTATTGATTCAATAGTTTAATGTCTCTGAGAAAATAACAGGGAACTCTCATAAATAGTTATAAGCATTTTATCAATCTTAGTAGTTTAAAAATTGTATTATATTTGTTAGTAAAAAATAGAGAATTCCCAATAGTGAGATCTGATTTCAAAAAAATATAAAATTATTATTCTGAGTATTTAAATTTTTATATATTTATTTGAAGAATTTTTTCTGTATTCTTTTACATATATGAGGTTTTTTCCTTAGTGGGTGTGATATGTGAACATGTCTTCACAAGATACAATAATGGTGACATCTATGGATACCTGCATTCTTATCTATAAGGGATTAATAAATCATGCAAGAAATTAATTTCTCATGAGGAAACATCATGAAGTAGTTATTTTCATGTTCCATTGGAGAGGTAAATGTTTATTATGTGGCCTCACCTTATCTATGTATATATTATATTTTCAAATTACAAATATTCCACACATTAGTTTCAATTTCCAATAAAATTCAATCGAAGATAGATTTCATAGATAACTAACAAAAGCTTCACAATAAGACCACTGATCATATATGTTCTTGACTATGTATGTCAGAACCATTATAAAACCCAACAATCACTTAGTCAATATATTTTAAGTTGACATCTTAAGGTATGTCTCTTTCATTTTTTTATTATTTATCGATATTTGTTTTTTGATACCTAATTAAAATTTATTATTATTTACTTCTCATGTGTTAAAATTTCATGTAATTTTTATATAAAATGTTTCATTATCTACTCTGAGAAGTAGTTTTAAGTGATTTTAATCTTAATTTTCAGCATCTAAAAAAATTCAGGAAAATTTAATATATGATTCTGTTTCATTATGTGTATTAAATAATATTGTGTTTTTTCATTATGTATTGAAATTGATGCCTTTTTCAGTTCACATAATTTATTATTACAACAACTCCTACAATATATTTGTCTTTTAGTTCGAATTACAATACATACATTACTCTTTCTATGGAGCATGTTCGCATTAATAGTTTGTTGAACCCTATGATGGAGTGTATAGAAACGGAGCACATGTGTTGACCCGCTGTGACCAATAAAAATTAATTTAATGCTTTTGAAAAGGATTTTAAATCTAACTCAAAATAAAAAAATTACTTTTTATTGACTTTTTTTTCAAGTATTTTGTTGTTGTGTTCATAATATATCCACTCCCATTACATTTATATGTTCTAATAATTTGTGATTAAAAATTATTAAACATTATTATTTGTGGTTATATTCAACCTTACTGTACAAAAAATGTATTTTATTACTGTATATAAACCTTACTGTACATAAATAGTACAAAACAGGTTCAACTAAAGTTTGATAAATATAAGATGTACTTCATAAATTAGCTATATCACTGAATTATTAATACATGATTTATTTCATGAATGATGATAGATTGTTTTCCTGTAGATTCATGTTTTTAAAAATTATGTTACCATGGGATATTTTGGACAGTTGAAGTCTACATGTTTTGGGTTTCTATTATTAGAGCTGGGTGAGAAGCAATGGTGATGGAGTTTTGAGATTTTTTAGCTTACTTTTTTGAATAAATAACATTGAATCTTGTTGGGTCTATTAATATTTGGTTAAAAAATGGGATACCTATAGGATCATCAAAACCCAATGTTGGCTTCTATAAAAGTTGAAATTTCTGGTAGATACTGAAGAGACATGGGATGAGTTGCAGCTTGTGTAAAATACACCTCTAAATTTTTTCTGTTATAAAAAATCTATGGATCACATTCTCAAAGGCCTTTTACAGCCTTATGAATCAATTTTATCATTTTATTTTGTTTCAGATAATAATTTATTATACTTTTATTGAGTATGGGTTATGATTTATTTTTTTAGATTGCATTTCTGGTATCCTCATTCCACTTATAGACTTCCTTATATGTTTTGAATATTGTAGACCGATGAAACTCTCCAAATTCTCGATTTCAAGAAGAGATCCTTGTGTATTTAATGGACTATACAAATACATCAAGAAATTTTTGGAAGGTAGAATCTAACCTGAAGATTCTTAATATCACATAGAAGGCTCGGGTCTGTAGTAGATGAATGAAGGAAACCCAATACAAAATACCATTTACCATCGAGCCATGACGATTCATTCATTTCCAGTGAGGATGCAAAAACATCTGGTTTAGTTGATGAAAAAACCACTGTTAAGATGATAACAGATTATTGTTTTCGACAGTAACAAAATCACTATTTGGGGAGTTAAGATTTCAATGGTTCCAATTATGTACCGAGTGCCTTTTTGAGTAGTGGGTTTATTAGAGTGCTTCTTATTAAGCAGTTGATGATTTATTTAGTTGGATTATTTATTTAAATTGTGATAGTATTTTAAATCATTAGAAAATGTCTTGTATTGGAAATTGGATTGATTGGATAGTGAGTTATTTATTATAGAATTGAATAATTCTCAAAAAAAGATGGTAAATGGATGGATGTATAAATTCATGTTGCTGAAAATCTTCTACAAATTTATACATTGTAAATTATGTAGAAATTACTTACCTTCTAAAAATTGGTAATTACTTCAATCATTTCCACATTTCTCATCTTTGTTATTACAACCACTTTCTTATCTATCATTTATCTATCACTTATTATTTCAGTGCATGCATTAGTGTTATTGTGATTGAAGTCGATAATATAATCAAATTTATATCCATTTTTTTTGAAATTCATATACTAATATCTATCATTTTTTTGTTAACAATTTAAATGGTCTCCCCATATGCTATTCACTTCTATTACATTATCATACACCCTAACTTCCTAATTAAAATTTATTATACATTATTGTTTCTTATAACCTTTTATAAATATGAATTTCTTATTAAAAGAAAAACTAGTAATCGAATATGTTGTACAATAGCACAAGAAAGTACTAGTTATATTTATTGTAATTATTTTATTATATAGTAATTAAATAATAATTATTGAAAGGGTGGAGAAATAAATAATATAGAAATGCATGTTGAATAATGTTACCTATTTTTCAGGTAAATCCTTTTGGTTTGCACTAAAGAGATACCTAGTATGGATTTATTCCCAAGGTGAGGATTATATAATGAGATAAGAGATGGGGGAGACTATTTGGGAAGGGTTTGGATGAGAAAAATGGAATATAGGTTTGAATATGTTGGTAGAGTGAGGGCATTTTTAAAGTAGAGGAGTGAAATTATTGTAAATATAAAAAGGTAAACACAATTGAGATGTTTCCATTAAATAATGTGTTAAATCTTGGATCAAGATGCCAAATAATATGTTCCCCAAGCTTGGTGGGCCACATGGCTTTAAGTGCATCTCCCCATACACCAGAGGCTTCTGACAGGAAGTGGTGAAATAGGGTGTGTTTGTGGGGAGACTATTCCCTCATTTTCAAAGTGTAGCACAATGGATGAAAGTAAACATAGGTTAATAGAGGAAGTAATATTAGTAAATAGAATGAAGAACGGAAAAATAGATACAGTAGTAACAATAACTGAATCAACTTGAATATAATTCAACAACTGATTATATTTCATGTCACAAGAAAATTGGAATACATGGATATAACACCGTAGGCATAACATGTTTGAAAAAAATATAAAGGAAATAAAAGACTATACCAGGAATCCTGAGCTTCAACTCTTTCATCTACTATCAATACCCATACAAAACAGCAAAAAATCATGTGTTTGAAGCCATATTCTTCCCCTTGTAAACAACTGCAACCATGTAATTTGCTCTAGGTACCAAATGGTGCCCAGAGAGGGTGTGAGGTAAATCTTAGTGGGCCACCCCCAAGGATTTCTATAACATCCAACCCATGTAATATAAATGTAATAGTGTGCATGCATGCATATATAAATTAAAGCAGTACAATGTAACTAAATAACCATGTACCTTCTTCATCCCTCAGATTGTGTCTGATCATGTAAACAATTAATTATTAGATTATTACAAGTTTATAAATAAGTCACATGTTAGAAATTTTAAAGGTTCCAATATGTAACAAGGAAACACATAATGATATCAAATAGTTAATTCCCAAGGTAATAACTAGGGCAATGTAGACCTCAAGGGTCACTAACTTAGTAATAATCATAGCCAGAATAATGATAAGATTATAATCCAAGGAGAATATTCCAAGGCATTCGAAAATAAGGTGCTAACCTAATCGGAGGTGATCATCCAATGTAAAATGAGGATAAGAAGAGATAAGTCCCTATGGGCTTTAATCATAGAACCTATATTTCAATGATGGATCCATAAAGTTTATCTATGTAATCGTATGATGATATCTAAAGGATCTTATGGTGACATACCAGTTATCTGAATAATTGACTAGGATTGGGATCTAAGTAGATATCAACCTATTCCAGCCATACCCTTGAATATAAATGGGGTTCCTGAGTGTTCATGGTATTATCTGATCAGAATCCAAGGAAAGGTTGAGTCAGGACATTATTATTTGATTCCGAATTAATTTAATAGTTTATTTGGTTCAAGAATATCCTTTCAATAGTGTGATTTGTTCAGGTAGCATGAAACCTTTTAATCAAGTCTTTTGGTTCACGATTTTCCTTGCATCAGTGTGATAAGTCCAAGACGCATGCAACCCTTAATTTAATCCATTTAAATAAAATTATATATTCAAATTTCATTCTTCTACCTTCCATTAATGAGGTAAAAGGTGGTATGGATATGAAACCTTTATTTCATTTACTTTTAAGGTAAAGTAATATACTTAGTTTACATGTGAATTCACATTTAACATTTTATTTTCAAATTGAATCACTTACCTTAGTCAGGTCAAGTGGTGGGAATATATGGTACTTTACATTATGAAATTATCATTTTAAGTAAGACATTAAATATAGAAATTATTACCCTTATGAAGTTCAATCCAAGGAACACCCTAACAGTTGCTCAAACGTGTCAAAACACTAAAACAAAAATTATGGCATAACATCCTTCATGAGATGAATGAAGTTATGTGAATAACCACTAACAACTAATCACATATTTGGAAAGTGAATAAACATATTGCTCTAACAAGTATAATCATGGAATATAAATTCTATAGATGGTACCTGATAACATTTGTGGGCCCCACATGACAATTCCAAAATAAATAGACTTTAGAGATGAGTTATAGACCATCCACCTTAGGATTGTACAACTCTCATCCATTGATATTGGCCTTTGATTTTCCTCAGACTGAATTATATCAATGAAAAAGGAGAAAAATGATCATACCCTGATAACTTTTTTGATTGAAATATAGAATGAGAATGGATCAAGAGGACTCATGTACTTATCATTTCACATCCATCATGATGAATAGAAGCTCAATCGGATCCCGGATGAAAGATATATATTGATTCCCACCTTAGATCTTAAAAGGGCTCCAAAATTAGAGCAATTTAGGTTAATCTCACTGAATTATAGATTAGGGAGGAAGATGGGTTCTAATTAGACCATTAAAGGGATTTTTTTAAAATTACCCAGAAAAATTTTCGGTGTATGGTTTTTCCACACGGTTTGAAAAACTATGTGGAAACCATACACGATTACCTAGGAAAAGGGGAACCTTAATAGTTAGGCCACACAGATGTGCACCAACCTTGCGAGGCTGCTCTATTTGAAAAAACACAATCTTCATGGTTAGGAAAACTGTGTGCCAACTATGTGCTGACCATGTGACTTGGATAGTTTCCCCAAAAAGAAGGGTCACAGGCTCTAAAATTTCCCTGGACACCCCAAAACCTTTACTAACTCATTAGGCATCCATATTAGGTCCAAGGTAATGATTTAAACTAAAATTTAAATGATATATGCCTAAGTGAAAAACTAGTTTCTTATAGTCTTCCCCCATTAAAAGAACTCGTCCTCGATCTCACCTTCGATGGGTAGAGAAACGCTATTTGAGAAAAACTCTTGCCATTGGGCACAAATGTTAGCCTCCCAATCCCAAGTCTCATCCTGTACCCGTCCGTGCTACCATATCCCATGTACTAAAGTGATAGATAGGCCTCAAATAACCATCATTCTCTAACCAATGATGCGTACTGGATATATCTCAAAGATAGAATCAACACATAATTCAACTTCATTTAGATCAAAAGTATGATATGGGTGAACATGATATTGGTAATTTTGTGAGATGTGGAAGATATCATGCATGGTACAATACATCTGAGGTAGTAGTAATTGATAGGCTTCTGACCTGACCATCTATATAATTTCAAATGGCCCACGTAATGAAGTAATAGATTTCCCTACTTTTATATCCTTCTATTCCCTAGACTGGGTGATACCTAAAGAAAAACATGATCCGTGACCTAGAACTCTAGAAGTTGTTGATGGAGATCAACATAAGATTTTTATATAGAATAAGTAGTATACATATGGTTTATGATCATTTGAACATTCACTAAAGAATCTTGAATGAGATGAGGGCCTATTAGGGATGTATCACCTGCCTCTATCCAGCACAAGGGTGAATGTCATGGATTACCATATAAGTACTCAAACAGATCCATCAAAATTGTCACATGTAAGCTGTTATTGTAGGCGAACTTGGTGAGAGGGATATGATTCTCCCAAGAACCACCAAAATAAAGGACACATTCTCAAATCATATCCTATTACACCTATATTATCTGTTTTTATTCTCTATTGATATGTGGCTGAAAAAATGTTCTTATAAGACCTTGAGTCCCCATAGTCTTTTTTAAACCTTACTAGAACATTGAATTGAAATGAGAATCATGATATGAAATGATAGTATGAGTAACCCCATGTAGTCGTATGATCTCACTGACATAAAGTCTTCTCAGCTGATTAAATGATAAAGTTTCACAAATAGGAATTAATGGGATGATTTCATTATATTTTCAAGGATTAGTCATATATCTTCACTACCCTTCAATGAACTAGGAAAGCCTTCTTAGAAATCCATAACAATGTCTTCCTATTTCCATTCTTGGACTGGAAGTAGCTATAGAAATCCCATAGGTCTATGGTGCTCCACCTTCACCTACTGATTGGTGTGACACCTAGTGATAAATCCTTCTATTTGGCATTTCATTAGAAGACACAAATACTAGTGTCAAATATCATGATACATATTTGAGATTCCTGGATGAACTTTCCACATAGAATCGTAGGATTCTTTCATTAAATCCTCTCTCATATATGTAGGAACCCAAATACGTCCACATAGACACATAATGTCGTCTCTATCCATAGACCAATATGGATGCGGGTTATCTCCTAATATACTTTCTCGACAAACCAAGAATTCACGATATGATAATTAAATACTCTTCACCTTATCAAATAGGGAAGAGGTAACTATCAAGTATGAGATATAATAATCATAGTGACTATCATTAAACTCCATATGAATCTTATAAAATTGGGCCATTAAATTCCATTCATCATTGGATTCCTGTATGTCATGTGTTTTAGTTTTCCATCTTATGACATTTGCAACTACATTACCCTTCCTAGGAATATATGCAAAATAAAAATATTCATATTGAAGATATTTGACCCATATCTACAATTTGAGGTTTTTTTCATGTGGATAAAGGACATATTTAAGGCTCTTGTGGCCTATGTAAAACATATTGCGCTCACACAAAAGATAATGTCTCTAGCAACATAAGGCATGGAAAACTGCTTCTAGCTCGTGGTCGTGCATTAGGTAGTTTCATTCATGAGGCCCCAACTGCTGATATCCACATGAAACAATCATGTGTTCCTATATTATCACTTCTCCTAGGACGATTATTGATGCTTATAAACATATGGCATGAACCATGCGTGGCTCCAGAAGAGTCATAATAGGTGCCAATACAAGCGTACCTTTCAACTTCAAAAAGACTTTCTAACATTCCTCTAACCATGTGAAATTTATGCCATTCTTCATAAGACCAGTAAGAGGTGAAAAAATACAAGATAATTCATTTATGAAACACCTGTAATATCCAGACATCCCCAATAAACTCTACATGTAAAACACATTCTTGGGATTCACCTCGGAAACTACAACACAAACCTTTTCTAGGTCAACAGATACTTTTGATTCCAATATTATAATACCCAAGAAGTGAAATATTCCGATCCAAAAGTGGTACTTAATAATATTGGTGTAAAGATAATTCTCTATCAATATATGATAAACAATATCAGGATGTTTGGAATAGTCTCTATGAGTGTGAGAATACACTACAATGTTGTATACAAAGACTAAGATAGAAGAATCCAAAAAGGGGCGGAACACCCAATTCATCAGAGCCATGAAAATGGATGGTGAATTCATAAGACTGAATGACATTACAAGGTACTCATATAGACCATACATACTATATAAAGTAATATAATGTATTTATTATGGATAGAGTCGTACATAATGATAACCTGATCTTAGGTCGATCTTGGAGAAGACATTTGCTACTCGGAGCTAGTGGAAGAGATCATCTATTCGAGGTAGTGGATATCATTTCTTGACCATAAGCAGGTTTAACCTCATGTAATCCACACATTTACATAAGGTTCTATCCACCTTCTTGAAAAAAACATAGGTGAACCCCAAGAGGATGTATTGGGTCATATAATGTATTTGGAATCTTGATCTTTTAACTGTCAGTTCAGTTCCTGAAGCTCTATTGGTGATATCCTATATAGAAGAATGAACACTGGAATTTCTCCCAGAACAAGCTCTATTGTAATCTCTATATCTCTCAGGAGGAAAGCTAATAAAATCGTCATTGAAGAGATCACTGAAATGATCCACTATTAAAGGGAAATAAACTTGACATAAACCTTGATCCTTTATGATGTTATTCTCAATCTGGTTGTTCACCCCACCCATCCCATGATGCTTTAGTCCTTCTCTAGAATCCTAGAAATCCCACTCAACCTTATGTAGATAACTTCTATCCTCTCATGATGTAAAAGATATCATGTGATAATCACATTCTACAAAATGATTATAGTGAACTAACCAATCCATACAAAGAATGACATTGAAGCCTATCATCTCGAGAATGAAGATGTTCCATAAGAAAGTGAAACTTCCTACCTCAAGGGGAAAGTCTCTACACTAGCATATACCCTCTTTTCGTAACCCTAACGACATATCTTGGGTCATTACACCATAGTTATACTGTATCATCAGTACAAGAATTTTAATGATATATATGGATGTAAAATATTTTGAAACACCTATATCAAATAAATAAGATACCATAGTAGGTGCCACAAGAATAGTACATCATTATTTAGATGGTCCCACAACCTAATCCTTGAGTATCAATTGTAGTGCATTTAACTGGTCTGATCCATGAACCTATGCATCTTATATACTACCATGATTATAAATACTCTCATGGTGCTATGGGTGATCAGGGGTTTGGATACCATGAGCACAACCTCCTCCACATATAGACCTACTGGAGCTATTACAACTCCCTACCAAAAGCGACAAAAATGAACCTAATTTTAAAGGTGGAGCTGGTGCTGATTTCTTTCCACTCGAAGTTGGTGGAATGGTCCTACAGAAACATTGAAGATTCTCCATACATGTAACATACCAGATAAATAAAGAATAAGACATTTTCATATTTTTTAATATTTGTGAATTAAATATTAATTTTAATTTAAATGGGTTTCTATGTTCGATGGTCTACCCGATACACAACAACATGTTTCTTTTAAATCTCACATTTCACACAATATTGGGTCATACTGAAAAACAATAATATAATATTATTTTAAATGGTAGTTATCGACTAGGCATTTTATTAGCAGGAATGAACATAACGAACTACAATATGAGTATACATGTTGGTTAAATGTTTTTAAATTTATCCAATGAATTTTAGAAACTTAAAATGTGAATGAATCTAATTTTAAGCATAAAAACTCTAATATTCAATAAAAGGCCGATTTACTGCCTTTTGATGGAAAAACCTCTTTAAATATAGTTTTGGACAATTTTATATCTTATATTTGAAAAAATAAAATTCTTCTTTAGAATCGGGACATAAAAATTTACTTTGGGTAAATTTTTGGTATTTTTCTGATAAAATTATGTTTTTAATGAATAGTGAAAAAGAGTGTATTTTAATTCAAAACTACCTTTTAATATAATTTATTGGTACGGTTAGATTATATTTTAATTGGTTTTAAGGAGTAATTAGATTATATTTTTACCATGTAATCTAATTTTGGTTATTGGAAGTAATTTCACTTTGAAATTGGACATAAACAAGTGTCAATATTTTGATAGTTATTATTTCTTAAAAAACACGCTTTTTTGTTTTGACAATGGGAATTAATTTTAAATTAATTAATGAAAATTCTATTTTTTAAATTTTTTTTAAAATGGAGATAATTTTCTAATTTGGAATATCAAATACATCTTACACTAATTTTTTTTGTATTTTTCGGAAAACCATCAATTTTTGAAGAATAGTGAAAACACTGAGTACTAGGTAAAAAACCAACTTTTCCACTTAAATGAAATTTTACCACTTTTTTGAATTGAATTTTGAAAATAATACATACATGGATATTATTAGTACGTAAAATTTGGTTCAATAAGATGAAAATAATTTTTGGTGAATAGTAACTTTTGACTTATTTACTGCGTTTGAAGGTAAATAGGGTAATTCAAGGTAAAAAGAATATTATAATAATAAATAATTACCTTAACACTTGTCCTAAACTTATTGGACAAGTCATGTACAACCATGGGAATACTTGGGTCTACTTTGTAACACCATGGTGCCATATAAGAGTGATAATGAAACTTTATATTAATTTATTTAAAGAAAAGACTAAAATGACTTAAACATGTAACTTTTAGTAAATAAATTTTTACATGGTGTTATTCAAGTTACATTTTCGACTATAAATATTCATTTGAAATCTAAAAATATTTTCTTCAACATGGTTTTTTTATAATATTTAGACATCAAATAAATAAAATTATTTATGACACAATAATGATGCAGTGTTTACCTCATTAATTAATGATTTAAATAAATAAGATTATAACGATTAAAAAAATAACAAAAACATGTACTATTATTATTTTATTATTTTATTTTGACCACGAGTCATCTTATATTTGGATTTAATTAGTTTTGGACCTTTATAAACAGAAAATAATTATAAAATAAAATAAAATTTTCACACATTCCTAAAGAACCCCTCCTCTCCCTTATAAAAAGACCTCAATTATAACCCATTTCTCACACTTCTCAAGCCCCATAGATTGACAAAAATCTTCCCAATTAATCTCCCTACATCCCTGTATTCCTCTTAGAAGTCTTACCTTAGACAGAGGGCACTTCAACTGAACCTTTTTGTACAAACCACAGGGAGATACCCGATATAATGGTAACATATTCTCTTAAGTTCTTTTGTTTTACATTACATCTCCCACCCCATAAACTATTTTTATTCCTTTAATTTATAAAAACCCTAGTATATTTAATATACTAGGTTGTTTTTATGATATGGATTCAAACTAAACTTACACCCACCTCTATCTAATGGGTAAAGAACATACTATCTCTTTGGACGGTGAACTACTGCCTCAAAAAACGATGATTGTTCAATCTTCTCCTAACAACTCTTATGGTTCTCATTAATATGGAACTATATTTATATGTGATATATATTATATCTATATTTTTTATATTCTTATTTATTATTTATTTACTGAATTCCTTTATGGATTCCATAGTGGGAAAGCACGATAATTTCATTTGAGCAAGTGCGGACTACCACCCCCTCAAAGTGATATGACTCATTCAGGCCATATGTGGAAAATATAAAAAATAGAGTTACTGAGATTATATATAATATCATACTAGAATTATAATATACCTATGTATCATTAAGTTTTCATTCCATCAAATATGAAATAGAAACTAAAGTTGCGTTCATGCGTAGGTAGGACTTACCGTCTCCATGAACTGTGTATTTCATTTCTTACCTCAAAATGTTATATAATATTATAAATACATATATATAAAGGATATATATATAATATATGATATCAAAATCATGGATATAATTTTGGAGATAAAGGAATTTTTTCCACATGGACAACTTGTAATTATAAGGAGTTCATTTCTGACTCAATTTCCAAATATCAACAAAATGACAATTATTAACTTAAATGATTACATAATGTTTATAACATGAAAATAAGTGATATAAAATGAATTATAAACTTGATAAATGTTCTTAAGAAAGTAGAAATTATCTTTAATTTATTATTCAGGAGATTAAAGAACAAACAGGTCAAGTTGGACATGAGGTAAGGGACTTTGTGTCATTCTCCTTTCATTGAGGCATACTTTGATTTATACACAGCTTTCTTTTATACGTTGTATAAATGCATTTGACATTTCATTTGATTCAAACAAAACCTTTTTCTATGTGGTGTTTTACTAAATGACAAAAAAAAAATTTCTTTTTAACTTAAGCGGTGAAAATGACGTTTTCCGTGACCACGAGTATTATTTGATCTTTTGGTTTCTTAACAAGCTGTATTGTTTTTAAAAGGAAAATAAATACCACATACCCTTTTTTACGTATTTTGGAATTGAAAATTTTATATAATTTATTTGTTATGTTAATATATTTAAATGATATATTGTGATTAAAATGTAGAAATCTTATCTTTCATTTATGTTTATTTTATGTCTTATGAATATGTTTTGGTTCTTGGGAATTTTTTATGTATACGGGTGGTTTCATGATAAACCTAGGGTGGGTGAGCCCGAGATAGATCCCTAATGAATTAGGTAATGTGATGGAGGTAAATGTGAATGTTTCTCTTAAGAGATTTATGGAATATACTATGATGGGTATTCCATATGTAACTCCCTATGTAGATGTGAAGCTATAATGTAAGTATGACATGGATGCCACAAGTTACATGTATGATTTGTGATTCCTATGTGTTATTCATAAATCTTATGATTTCATGAGGCATGTTGAAGAACATACGTTATGTATGTATTGATGAACTAATGTTTACTTTCTTTGTTTTATAACCCTTATTGATCTTTTTATGATCATCCCATGTTTTAAAATGTTTTTCACAGGACATAAAGATGAATACGATCATGGATGGGATCATGGAAAAGTCATGCTGTCTAAAACATGGGTCTAGACATAACTCTTTTTTCCAGAGTTTTTATTTTATGAAAAAATAGAAACTGATTAGAAGTGTCTACTTTGTAATTTTTGAGATGTAATGTAATGATTATGGCCGAATTATCTAAAACTCCAAACCTGAATAGATACTCAATGTGAATTATTAATTTAATTCAAGATTATGTAATGTTTATGGCTGGGTCCTTATAGTTGGTATCAAAGGTCGGTTTAGACAACATTAGAAGTTAGGATATTTTTAAATTAATACCCATGGGTTATTTTTAATTTATGGTATGATTGAAATGATATAGTATTTACATATTACCATGTTACTTCTATAAGGCCCCAGTCTTAAACCTTACTCAATCTTGAGTTATTACAAGATTACACATTGAGGATCTTTTTGGGTTTAGAGTTTTAGAGAATTAGATCATAGAACTTGCATTACATTCCTCATATAAACAAATTGGTTATATAAAGATAGTATTCTTATTTCCCATCAATGGAAACATATTTAAAATAAAACATGGATTCTTTCTTGACACTTCCTTAAAACTATCATCATATCATGTACCTTTCCCTTGACCTGTGAAAAACATTTCAAAAAAAAAACTTGGGATGAGCATAAAAAGCTCAGTAAGGGATATAAAAATATATGGAAAGGAAACATGGGTACATATATACATAAGAATGAAATCATACTTTACCCAAAAAACATAAGCACTTTATCATACCTCATCAAATCATGAATAAATCATAGAAATCATAAGACATAAAGGTAACTTGAGGCATTCATAACATTCTTATGTAGGGAGTAACCCTCTTGGTTACCTTTGGAATACCCATCATAGTATATTCCCTAAATCTCTTTGGAGAAACCTTAAAATTTCACTCTTGTGCATTACCCAATGCATTGGAGAGCTATATCGGGCTCACACGCCTTAGTTTATCACGGAACCACCCGTCTTCATAATAATTCCCAAGAACCTCAATATAATCGTATCACATAAAACATGCATAAAGGAAACATAAAATTTTCACCTTTCAATCACAACACATTGATATAAAAACATTATGAAAACCATTTTCAATACCAAAATAAAAGAAAAGTAAAACATGGTATTTATTTTCTTTTAAAAAGAAGGTATGGCTTGTAGAGGAAGCCGAAACTCAAATAATGGTCACGGCGGCGGAGAAGTCGTTGTCGCCGCATACGTACGACAAAAACATTCCCCTTTGTCGTTTAGTAAAAAGCTTCGTATAAAAAAGATTCCTTTTGGATAAATGTAAATGTCAAAGGGGTTTATACACCGTATAAAAGAAAGTTGTGTATAAAATAAAATATGCCTCAATGAAAGGAGATTGAGACGAAGTCCCACACCTCGGGTCCAACTTGATTCGGTCGTTCTTTAATCTCCTGAATAATAAACTTGAGTTAATTTCTACTTGTTTAAGAACCTTTTTTCAATTTCATTATTCCTTTTATATCACTTATTTCCATGTCATGAACACTATGTAATTATTTAAGTTAATAATGGTCATTTTAACGATCATTGGTACTTGAATCAAAAATAAGCCCTTTATATTTACAAGTTGTTCATGTATCCATTATATCAAGAATGGAATTCATGATGTAGGTATTATATATGTCATATATATCCAGTACATGCATTCATTTATAATATTACATAATCATTTAGAGGTAAGAAATGAAATGCACCGTTCATGGAGACGGTAAGCCGTACGTACGCATGAACGCTACTTTCATTTATATTTCATATTTTATAGAATGGAATAATAATGATATAAAGTTATATTATAATTCCAGTATAATATCAAGTATAATATCATAGTTCCATCCTTTATACGTCCCACATATGGTATTTAATGAATCAAATCACTTTGAGGGGGCGGTTGTCCGCACTTCCTTAAATGAAGATATCGCGTTTACCCATAATGGAAACCATAAAGGTATGCCCAAAATGGAAAATACAGAAGCTTAAGGAAAACATAAATATATCATATATCATATATAAATATAGTTTCATTTTAATGCCCACCTTTGAAGGTGTTAAAAGAATGTTGAACAATCATCATTTCGGGAGGCATAAATTCACCATCCACAGAAACAGTATGTTCTTTAACCATTAGAAGTAGGTGTGTGTAAGTTTAGATCGAATCCTTATTATAAAAATATACTAGTATATTGAAGATACTGGAGTTGTAACAAAATAAATGAATAAAAAGAGTTTAGGGGGTTGGAGAAGCAAAAAAAAAAAACAAAAGGACTCAAGTGAATACATTACCTTAAAATCGGGTAACTCCCTTTGGTGTTAGCTCAAAGGCTTCCTTGGGAAGACTTCTGCCCAATGTGAGGCTTCAAGGAGTAAGATAGGTAATTTTAGAGACAAAATGGGTAGGGGTTTTCCGAGCCAAATGTCACGACCCGTCCTCGGGGCCCGTGCCGTGACTACCCCAAGCCCGCCTTCCATAGGCCAGGGGCTGGCGACTAGCACCAAGGCGTAAAATCCCAGTAAACAGGGAAGGCATTGCCTTTAAGTAACAACCACACAGAGTCAGCAAGCGGAAAGTAAAGTGCAGAAAAGTAAAGGGGGCCGGAAATACAAGCCCAACTGTAAAGTACAACTGAAAAGTAATGTACAGCAACTGAAGAAAAGACGGCGGCCTCGTGTCGTCCACTGGCAATCCCACCTGAAGGGTGGGTACAGAAGCCTCCAGGCTCCTCGGGTCCCACGTCCGCTCCGAGCACGTCCCGCCCAGTGGTCCACCTCCAGGTACCGTCCTGCTCCACGCCCCAACCGTGATCAGCGCTGTCCGTCGTCTGCAACCAACACAACAAGGTGCGGGCATAGCCCGTGCAGGGGTGAGTACAAACTACTCAGTAAGGACCCCGAGACCCCCGAAGGTCTCCCGAAATCCACAAAGGATATAGCACAAAAGAAAGATGCAATCACGAAGTAACATCTGACTCGACTTAGGTATATGCCCATACATATACCTAAGTCCCCAATTCTAGCTCTGCTCACGAGCTCAAGAACAACTCAATCCACAAAGGAAAGCAAGACTCAAATCCACAAGGAGAGTAAACAGTAAATCCACATAGGATAGTTCAACACAATCCACAAAGGAGAGTAACATAAGATTCAGCTCAACCAGGATTTTCATTATCAAAACCGTAAATGTTGAAGAGCCCCATCTCTGAAGTGTACAGTGGTCCTGTCACGACTCCGAGGTACTGCTCACTAACCTAAGACTGCTAAAGTACTCCTCCTGTCGAGTACCGCGGGTCTGCTGCCAACTACCGGGCGCTCCGTCCGCTGAGGGTCTGCTGCCAAATACCGGGCGCTCACCCAGACAGCCTACTGAGGTACTCCTCCTATCGAGTACCGCGGGTTTGCTGCCAACTACCAGGCGCTCCGTCCGCCGTGGGTCTGCTGCCAACTACTGGGCGCTCCGTCCACTGGGCTAGTCGACTCACTCCAAGTCGAGTCGGTCAAGCAGTCATCAGGTCTAAGTCATTTACACGGTCTCCGTACTCCGCACGCACGTCTCCACCGTCGTGGGTCTGTCGCTACAACCAAGCGCACACACTCCGTAGAGTATCGCGGGTCCGCCGCTACAACCAAGCGCTCCACCGCCAAGGGTCTGCTGCTGCATCCAAGCGCACCACCACTGTCAAGTACCGCGGGTCCGCCGCTACACCCAAGCGCTCCACCGCTCAAGGTAAAAAAGAAGATTCAGCTCACACAGGTTCGGTAGCACTATTCCACGTAGGATCGCTGAGTGCAGTAGTCGACGCAGTCCACTGAGGATCTCTTGCACAGTCGTCGCCGCAGTCCACGAAGGATCTCTGCTCTGCCGTCGTCGCAGTCCACTGAGGATCTCTGCTCTGCAGTCGTCGCAGTCCACGGAGGATCTCTGCTCTGTCGTCGAAGTCACAGTCAGCGCTAGGGTTCCCGCACTTAGCGAGCTCGTTTAGGAGGGTCCGCTCCACGAGCCGAGAGGCTGATACATCAACTGACACGTAGTCCGAAGTTGATGTATCCAAAAGTTCCGTATCGACAACAGGATCTCAACGCAACAGACGGCGCGTCAATCGGACGCCCGGTCTGAGAGTTATTGGCAATTTTCGTCCCAGGGGCCCGGTTGGTTTTTAGGGCAAAACCAACCCGACCGTACTCCGCCTGTATCCGATCCTCGGGCGGAGTATGCCAAAAGTTCCGTCTCACTTAGAGGAATTCAACGAAACAGACGGCGCGTCAATCGGACGCCCGGTCTGTTAGTTATTGGTCTTTCCGTCTCACACCCACCCTGGGAAACTTCCCAGGAGGTCACCCATCCTGATCACTGCTCTAGGCCAAGCACGCTTAACTACGGAGTTTTAACTACGTAGGCTCCCGAAAAGGAAGGTGCACCTTGAGTATAGTATACCGAAACGACCGTCTCGATCCAAGGATCGCGTAGCCGCTGACGGTTCGTCAATCGGAGGTCCCAGGCCCAAGATATGGGCGAAAGACCGAAGAGGGCCCGAAACGGGGGTTCTGGGTCCGGGGCGACCCGGCCCGAACCCCCCCTGGGGTCGGCCGAACTGGGTCGGCCCGAACCGGGTCGGCCCGACCCGGCCCGACCCGGCTAGGCCGGGTCCGGTCCGGCCTGGGCGCGGCCCGGCCGACCGGACCGGCCGGCTCGGTCTTCGGCCGAGCGGCCGAAGAGCCGCCGCGGGTCAAACCCGCGGCTTTGGGAGAAACGCGGCCCGCGCGGGCCGCGTGCTGGTGGCCGGACCGCGGACGCGGTCCGGCGGTTCGCCGCCGCCGCGGCTCGGCCGCGGCGGACTCCTCCGGCGGCGCGCCGGGCGCCGCCGGCGACCCGCGCCGCCGTCTCCTTCCGCGGGCCGCCGGAGATGCTCCGGTGGCCCGATTTCTTTCCCGTCTGCGCCGTTGCTCCTCCCGGGGGACGATCTTCACTGCGGAATCAACAAAATGCCCTTGCCGCATGGTTCGTCGTCGTCCGCCAAATCCGCACAACAAAAGAGATCGGCGGAGGGTTGCCGGGTCTTGTTCGTTAGACCCGCACCCTCCGCGTTTAGTCAAAATCCACGGGAGGAAAGGCTACAACAATTTTTAATCAAAGATAAAAAATTGTTCACTCCTTTTCTTTTAAACGGCATTTCAATTTTTAATTAATTGAAATTATTCATGCCGGTTCTTTATTTAAAAGAAATAAGAACACGGGAATGAATCATCAAGGAAAATAAACCCCTACCTTGTCGTCGTCGTCGGACGAGAGGTCGTCGCGGAATAGCTCGTCGCGGAAGAAGGGGTTCGTCGCGTCGTCGCGGTATCCGGCGTCGCGTCGCCAACCTCCGGATCAAGATCAAACGGATTTAATTAATTTAAATCCGTTGATATCGAATTATAAAAAGGGGAGAATTTAGAAGTTTCGATTCTCACCTTTAACCGCCGATCGCAGGTCCGCCGCGGAAGAAGAGGCACCGAAGAAGAAGAAGAAGAAGAAGGTCGCGGAAAAGTTGTTGACGTCGCGGATCGTGCGTCGTCGAATTCCGGTTCCGGCGTTCTTCGCGTTCTTCGCATTCTTCGCGTTCTTCGCGTTCTTCGCGTTCTTCGCGGAGAGGGTGGAGGCTCAGAGGAATTGCACAACGATAGCAATCCTCCAAAATAGACAAGTTTGTCTATTTTATTATTTTGCCAACAAACGTAAAACGCATAAGTAACGACCCATTTAATTCGTTGAATTAATTCAACGAATGAAACAGCCCATTTAATTCACGAAATAAACCGCCCAATTAAATGGTCTGTTAAGAATTAAAGAAACGCGTCGGTTGACTTTTCAGTTTCTTTGACGGGTTTTCGCGGGTGCGTTACTTAGCGAAAGAAACGGCGGGGCTCGTGCGGGCCCCACCTCACAAATATCCTACCAAGGGGGTAGGATATTTCTGGATAGCATCCTATCCAGTTCAACACAGTTCAAGCCGCCTTTAAGTGGCTTCAAGTGGCTTCCAAGCAGCTTAAGTGAAATAAAATAAAGTTGTCGCACAAACTTTATTTTTATTTCTGACTTAAAGCCGCAAAATTTAAAAACCACGTCTGAGCAAACGCAACTCCGGAAGAGGCGTTTCTAAGCAAATACCGGCGCTGCGATTTCATCGGTGCCCTCAGAATTCGATTCCGGGCACCGGTTCAAAAGATAGAAAAACTCGCTCGTCCGTTCACTGAACGTACCCGAGCCAAACTTCGGAAATTGATTCCGGGCACACCGGGCCTCGGAATCAGGTGCCGTCTGAAGCTGCGCTCTTGTAAAATTCCAAAGAAAATTAAGAAAAAAAAAATTCCTTGAAATTTGCGGGTCTTTACATTACTCCCACCTCAGGGCTTTACGTCCCCGTAAAGAAACATCAAAAACTAGGGGAACAAATGGGGGTACTGAGCACGCATCTGAGCCTCCCGCTCCCAAGTGCTCTCCTGGAGGTTCCCGTGCTGCCATCTGATGAGCACAAGAGGAATCGACCGCCCACGTAGGACCCGCTCCTGTCGATCCTCGATCTCCACTGGGACCTCCGCAAAAGTCACCCCATCGTCCACGTCCAGCTCCCCAAAGTCGATGATGTGCGTCGGGTCGTGCACGTATCTCCTCAGCTGAGACACGTGGAAGATGTCGTGCACCCGGTGCAACTGAGGTGGTAGAGCCAGGCGATAAGCCACCTCTTCTATCCTGCTGAGGACCTGGAAAGGCCCGATGGAGCGTGGAGACAACTTGCCGCCTCGGCCAAATCTCCGTAAACCACGTCGAGGTGAGACACGCAAAAAGACGTGGTCACCATCCTCGAACTCTAGTGGCCTCCGCCTCCTGTCAGCATATGACTTCTGCCGGCTCTGAGCTGTCCTCATCCTCTCCTGGATGATCTGGACCTTCTCTGTCGTGGCTCGGACCATCTCTGGTCCCACAAGAGCTGCAAGATTTCTTCTTTGCCGAAAAGAGAAATCCGGTCTCATCCTCTGGATGAACCACATTCTTTGCCTAAAACAGTCAATCCTAACATGGATGATACTAATCCATACCAAGGATGACGTCGTAAGGCCTCGACGCTACTACTAAGAGATTCAACCGTTACTCTCGCCTCCAAGGGTTGAGTCACACTGTCGGCATCAGTGTGTGGTAACTGGGTCTCCTCCAGTAGACGTCTCACAAGTGAGGGTCAAGTCAACAGCCAAAACTGGAATCTCCTAGTAACATCACGAAAGAGGACAGGAAAAAAATATATCACAAGGGTATGCGTCTTTTATTATTGCAGCTCATATTACAAGACGCTACACAAAAGCAACAAGGAACCAGAAGTACAAAGGATGTATCCACTAGTTCTGCTCCTGTCCATCAGCTCCCAGGGCTCCATGATCGAAGGCCTCGACTGCCTGAAGCTGAGCTCTCCCCTGCGGTCGGGGTGGACCTCCTGGTGGTGGTGGTGGTAGAGCCTCAAAGCGTCGTCCACCACCTGCTGCTCGGCCAGCTCCTCTACCTCGTCCGTCTCCTCCCTGCAGACCGCCACGGTCGAACCTCTGCCTCTGCCTAGGTGGTTCCTCAACCGTCTGCTGCTCCCCCGCATGGCGGGTCAGGCAGTCACGAGCCATGTGACCAATTCCGCCACAGGAGTAACACTGCCCACTCTCGGCACGCCTGGCTCTGACTCCACCCCGGCTTCCCCGCACAACTGAGCCTGAGTCGTGCAGTCGGCCACTGGTAGGTCTGGTCTGCCTGGAACCCTGAGTCATCTGTCGGCTACCTGCTACTGAAGACTCCGCTACGTGCCGCCCTGCGGTGGGTCTCTGTGCTGGTGTAGACTCAGCAAGGAAGCTCTCGATCAGAAGGGCCCGCTCTAGCACTCCCGCCTGGGTCGGAATGCTGAGGGAGATCAGCGACGCCCGAATCTCCTGTCGCAAGCCCTGCTCGAAGGTCCGGGCCCGGAAGAAGGGGTCCCGTACCATGTCTGTCGAGTACCGAGAAAGGTCGGTGAACCTCGCCGCGTACTGAGCGACCGTCATGCTGCCCTGCCGCAGCTGTAGAAGCTCCTGGATACGCACCGCACGAAGGGTGGCCGGGACGAACTCCGAGCGGAAGAGGCTCTCAAAGTCCGTCCAAAGAAGAGATGCCTCATCGTGCACCTGGAGCATCAAGCTCCACCATCGTCCTGCCGCTGCGTGTAGTAGGCTCGCAGCGAGGATCACCATGAGGTCTGCTGGTGTCCTCACTAGCCTAAACACTCGAACCACTGCCTCCAGCCAGTCCTCTGCTGCCTGGGGATCCGTCTCCCCGCGAAACCTGGGCGGTCGCTGGCGCTGAAACTCATGAAGTGCGCTGAGGCGACGTGCATCGTCAGCGGCTGCTGCTGGAAGCATCGGGGGATCGGCGGGTAAAGCTACTGCCGGTGCCACTGCTGACAAAGGGCCCTGCACCGAAGCCTCGTCGCTCGGTGGGCTGTCGTCTCGCTCGACTCTCGGAACCCTAGCTGGCTGCCGTCGTGGGGCCATCCTGAAAAGGAAACAGGTGCGCCACGGTTAGAACAGTATACCTGGTGAGCTGGCACAAGTAATCACAAGGAAAACTTGAGACTTTCATAAAGCAGATCAGTATACCCGGTGAGCTGACACAAGTAATCACAAAGAAAACTTGAAACACACACGCAATCAATGTTTTCGTGCATTAAGTCGGAAATCAGAAGTCAGGGTCCTGGTGTACGGATACGTCGGCCGCCGCACCAACACTGGACTCCCTGGACTGATAACCACACTCAATACGCTAAACATTATTGCTTCACATAGAAAAGATCAGAGTTCGCGGTAGAACCGAACTCCTCTGATACCAATTTGTCACGACCCGTCCTCGGGGCCCGTGCCGTGACTACCCCAAGCCCGCCTTCCATAGGCCAGGGGCTGGCGACTAGCACCAAGGCGTAAAATCCCAGTAAACAGGGAAGGCATTGCCTTTAAGTAACAACCACACAGAGTCAGCAAGCGGAAAGTAAAGTGCAGAAAAGTAAAGGGGGCCGGAAATACAAGCCCAACTGTAAAGTACAACTGAAAAGTAATGTACAGCAACTGAAGAAAAGACGGCGGCCTCGTGTCGTCCACTGGCAATCCCACCTGAAGGGTGGGTACAGAAGCCTCCAGGCTCCTCGGGTCCCACGTCCGCTCCGAGCACGTCCCGCCCAGTGGTCCACCTCCAGGTACCGTCCTGCTCCACGCCCCAACCGTGATCAGCGCTGTCCGTCGTCTGCAACCAACACAACAAGGTGCGGGCATAGCCCGTGCAGGGGTGAGTACAAACTACTCAGTAAGGACCCCGAGACCCCCGAAGGTCTCCCGAAATCCACAAAGGATATAGCACAAAAGAAAGATGCAATCACGAAGTAACATCTGACTCGACTTAGGTATATGCCCATACATATACCTAAGTCCCCAATTCTAGCTCTGCTCACGAGCTCAAGAACAACTCAATCCACAAAGGAAAGCAAGACTCAAATCCACAAGGAGAGTAAACAGTAAATCCACATAGGATAGTTCAACACAATCCACAAAGGAGAGTAACATAAGATTCAGCTCAACCAGGATTTTCATTATCAAAACCGTAAATGTTGAAGAGCCCCATCTCTGAAGTGTACAGTGGTCCTGTCACGACTCCGAGGTACTGCTCACTAACCTAAGACTGCTAAAGTACTCCTCCTGTCGAGTACCGCGGGTCTGCTGCCAACTACCGGGCGGTCCGTCCGCTGAGGGTCTGCTGCCAAATACCGGGCGCTCACCCAGACAGCCTACTGAGGTACTCCTCCTATCGAGTACCGCGGGTTTGCTGCCAACTACCAGGCGCTCCGTCCGCCGTGGGTCTGCTGCCAACTACTGGGCGCTCCGTCCACTGGGCTAGTCGACTCACTCCAAGTCGAGTCGGTCAAGCAGTCATCAGGTCTAAGTCATTTACACGGTCTCCGTACTCCGCACGCACGTCTCCACCGTCGTGGGTCTGTCGCTACAACCAAGCGCACACACTCCGTAGAGTATCGCGGGTCCGCCGCTACAACCAAGCGCTCCACCGCCAAGGGTCTGCTGCTGCATCCAAGCGCACCACCACTGTCAAGTACCGCGGGTCCGCCGCTACACCCAAGCGCTCCACCGCTCAAGGTAAAAAAGAAGATTCAGCTCACACAGGTTCGGTAGCACTATTCCACGTAGGATCGCTGAGTGCAGTAGTCGACGCAGTCCACTGAGGATCTCTTGCACAGTCGTCGCCGCAGTCCACGAAGGATCTCTGCTCTGCCGTCGTCGCAGTCCACTGAGGATCTCTGCTCTGCAGTCGTCGCAGTCCACGGAGGATCTCTGCTCTGTCGTCGAAGTCACAGTCAGCGCTAGGGTTCCCGCACTTAGCGAGCTCGTTTAGGAGGGTCCGCTCCACGAGCCGAGAGGCTGATACATCAACTGACACGTAGTCCGAAGTTGATGTATCCAAAAGTTCCGTATCGACAACAGGATCTCAACGCAACAGACGGCGCGTCAATCGGACGCCCGGTCTGAGAGTTATTGGCAATTTTCGTCCCAGGGGCCCGGTTGGTTTTTAGGGCAAAACCAACCCGACCGTACTCCGCCTGTATCCGATCCTCGGGCGGAGTATGCCAAAAGTTCCGTCTCACTTAGAGGAATTCAACGAAACAGACGGCGCGTCAATCGGACGCCCGGTCTGTTAGTTATTGGTCTTTCCGTCTCACACCCACCCTGGGAAACTTCCCAGGAGGTCACCCATCCTGATCACTGCTCTAGGCCAAGCACGCTTAACTACGGAGTTTTAACTACGTAGGCTCCCGAAAAGGAAGGTGCACCTTGAGTATAGTATACCGAAACGACCGTCTCGATCCAAGGATCGCGTAGCCGCTGACGGTTCGTCAATCGGAGGTCCCAGGCCCAAGATATGGGCGAAAGACCGAAGAGGGCCCGAAACGGGGGTTCTGGGTCCGGGGCGACCCGGCCCGAACCCCCCCTGGGGTCGGCCGAACTGGGTCGGCCCGAACCGGGTCGGCCCGACCCGGCCCGACCCGGCTAGGCCGGGTCCGGTCCGGCCTGGGCGCGGCCCGGCCGACCGGACCGGCCGGCTCGGTCTTCGGCCGAGCGGCCGAAGAGCCGCCGCGGGTCAAACCCGCGGCTTTGGGAGAAACGCGGCCCGCGCGGGCCGCGTGCTGGTGGCCGGACCGCGGACGCGGTCCGGCGGTTCGCCGCCGCCGCGGCTCGGCCGCGGCGGACTCCTCCGGCGGCGCGCCGGGCGCCGCCGGCGACCCGCGCCGCCGTCTCCTTCCGCGGGCCGCCGGAGATGCTCCGGTGGCCCGATTTCTTTCCCGTCTGCGCCGTTGCTCCTCCCGGGGGACGATCTTCACTGCGGAATCAACAAAATGCCCTTGCCGCATGGTTCGTCGTCGTCCGCCAAATCCGCACAACAAAAGAGATCGGCGGAGGGTTGCCGGGTCTTGTTCGTTAGACCCGCACCCTCCGCGTTTAGTCAAAATCCACGGGAGGAAAGGCTACAACAATTTTTAATCAAAGATAAAAAATTGTTCACTCCTTTTCTTTTAAACGGCATTTCAATTTTTAATTAATTGAAATTATTCATGCCGGTTCTTTATTTAAAAGAAATAAGAACACGGGAATGAATCATCAAGGAAAATAAACCCCTACCTTGTCGTCGTCGTCGGACGAGAGGTCGTCGCGGAATAGCTCGTCGCGGAAGAAGGGGTTCGTCGCGTCGTCGCGGTATCCGGCGTCGCGTCGCCAACCTCCGGATCAAGATCAAACGGATTTAATTAATTTAAATCCGTTGATATCGAATTATAAAAAGGGGAGAATTTAGAAGTTTCGATTCTCACCTTTAACCGCCGATCGCAGGTCCGCCGCGGAAGAAGAGGCACCGAAGAAGAAGAAGAAGAAGAAGGTCGCGGAAAAGTTGTTGACGTCGCGGATCGTGCGTCGTCGAATTCCGGTTCCGGCGTTCTTCGCGTTCTTCGCATTCTTCGCGTTCTTCGCGTTCTTCGCGTTCTTCGCGGAGAGGGTGGAGGCTCAGAGGAATTGCACAACGATAGCAATCCTCCAAAATAGACAAGTTTGTCTATTTTATTATTTTGCCAACAAACGTAAAACGCATAAGTAACGACCCATTTAATTCGTTGAATTAATTCAACGAATGAAACAGCCCATTTAATTCACGAAATAAACCGCCCAATTAAATGGTCTGTTAAGAATTAAAGAAACGCGTCGGTTGACTTTTCAGTTTCTTTGACGGGTTTTCGCGGGTGCGTTACTTAGCGAAAGAAACGGCGGGGCTCGTGCGGGCCCCACCTCACAAATATCCTACCAAGGGGGTAGGATATTTCTGGATAGCATCCTATCCAGTTCAACACAGTTCAAGCCGCCTTTAAGTGGCTTCAAGTGGCTTCCAAGCAGCTTAAGTGAAATAAAATAAAGTTGTCGCACAAACTTTATTTTTATTTCTGACTTAAAGCCGCAAAATTTAAAAACCACGTCTGAGCAAACGCAACTCCGGAAGAGGCGTTTCTAAGCAAATACCGGCGCTGCGATTTCATCGGTGCCCTCAGAATTCGATTCCGGGCACCGGTTCAAAAGATAGAAAAACTCGCTCGTCCGTTCACTGAACGTACCCGAGCCAAACTTCGGAAATTGATTCCGGGCACACCGGGCCTCGGAATCAGGTGCCGTCTGAAGCTGCGCTCTTGTAAAATTCCAAAGAAAATTAAGAAAAAAAAAATTCCTTGAAATTTGCGGGTCTTTACACCAAAGGCTTTGGGAGTGTGGGTACGGAGGCAGAGGTGGGGGCCTTTTATAAGAGGAGAGGAGGGTCACTCTTGGAAAGTAAAGAAATATTACTTTAATTGAAAATGAGTTTCAAATTTAAAAGGTCCCACATTGATATAATTCGAGTATAAGGTGATAAGGGTTCGAAATATACCCACCCAATAGGTTTTGGACCTGTGTAGGTCATAGATTTTATATTATATTTTCATTTTATTTAAATCCTTTATTAATGAGGTAATCGCTACATCATTATGATGTCTTAAATACTTTTATTTATTTAATGTCCAAAAATTATAAAAATAATACTATGATGTATAAAATATTTTTAGCTTTCCAATGAATATTTATAGTAAAAAATCGGACTTTTATAACCCCATTTAAATATTGTTTTCGTAAAACATATTATGTTTGTGTCATTTTTACTTTTTCATTAAATAAAAAGTTATTTATGTCATTTCCAAACCAAAGTGGCTCCATGGGGTCCCCATGTTGACCCATGGACTGTATTGGTCGTCCATGACACATAAAATGAGGGTAGGACATGTGTCAAGCTCATCTCATACAATTAAAACATTATTTTTACCTTAAACTACACTAATTACCACTAATCGTGATTAAAAACATAATAAGTTACTATTCACCACAAATTTATTTTAATCCCATTGGACCAAATTTTACTTCTTAATGAAAACCATGTATGTAGGATTTTTTAAATTCAAAACAAAAAGGTGGAAAAATTTCATTTAAATGGAAAATCAGTTTTTATACGTACCACTTAGTGGTTTCACTATTCACCAAAAATTGATGTTTTTCAGAAAAATACCAAAACTTCACCCAAAGCTCTTTTTGATATTCTGAATTCAAAAATGATGTCTAATTTAAAAAATTAAAATCATATAAGTTACATTAATTAATTTAATAATAAATTCCCGCTGTCATGACAAATAGCGTGTTTTTATGAAACAATAAGTATCAAAATCTTGACACCAGTTTAAGTCCAATTTCAAATTGAAATTGATTCCAATGACCACTATTAGATTAAATGGTAAAAATATATTATAATTTCACTTCAAAACCAATTCAAAAGATAATCTAATTATATAAATAAATTAGATTAAAAAATAGTTTTGATGTAAAATGCAGCATTTTTCACTATTCATTAAAAAAATGAACATTGTCAGAAAAATACCAAAAATTCACACAAAGTAAATTTTGATGTCCCAATAATAAAGAATAAATTTATTTTGACAAAAATAGTTTATAAAATTGTCAAAAGATAGATTCAACAATGGTTTGACATCAAAAGGCAGTAAAATAATCTTTTAAAAATATTAGTGTATTCCATGCTTAAGATTGGATTTATTTTTATTTTAAGCCTCTAAAACACTATCTAATTCATTAATAGACATAGATAAAAATATCTATTATTCATTACTTACTTGGGATGTTACATCCTTCCCCCCTTTAGAAAATTCCATCCTCGCAATTTAATTACTTATCGAATAAATGTGGGTACTTATCCCTCATTGCATTTTCAGATTCCCATGTTGCCTCTTCCATCATGTGGTTTTTCACCAAAACCATTACCTCATTAATCACCTTATTTCGTAACACTTGCTCCCTATGGTCAATAATCTGGACCGGTTGTTCCTCATAAGATAGGTTCTCTTCCAGCTGAACTACCTCTGGACTCAAAACATGAGATGGATCTCTCATGTACTTTCTCAGCATCGAAACATGAAAAACATTGTGTACCTGAGATAAACAAGGAGGTAAAGCCACTCGGTAAGAAACTGATCCAACTCTTTCTAGAATTTCATATGGTCCAATGAACCTTGGACTCATTTTCCTTTCTCACCAAACCGCATCACACTTTTCCATGGTGATACTTTGAGAAAAACATGATCACCTACCTCAAAAGAGAGATCCTTCCTCCTGTTGTCCGCATAACTCTTCTGCCTGCTCTGAGCTGTTCTCATGTGTTTCTGAATAAGCTGAACTTTTTCTGCCATCTCTTCTACCAATTTTGGTCCCATCAACTTTCTTTCACCCACTTCATCCCAGAAAGATGGAGTTCGACACCTCTTCCCATATAACACCTCAAATGGTGCCATCTGTATACTGGAATGAAAACTGTTATTATATGAAAATTCAACCAAAGAAAGATGTTGGTCCCAACTTCCCTGATAATCCATTGAACAAGCTCGTAGCATATCCTCCAAGGTCTGAATTGTTCGTTCCGACTGCCCATCTGATTGAGGATGAAAAGCTGTACTAAAATTTAATTCAGTACCCAATGACTTATGAAGGCCTTTCAAAAGTTAGAAGTGAACCTGGGATCACGGTCAGATACAATGGAGAGAGGAACTCCATGTAACCTGACTATCTCTTTAAGATACAAACAGGAAAGTTGATCTAGGGAAAAATTATCTCGTATAGCAAGGAAATGAGCAGACTTGGTCAAGCGATCAACAATAACCCAGATTGCATTATTACCTCGAGGTGTCTTCGGTAATCCCACAACAAAGTCCATAGATATATTCTCCCATTTCCACTCTGGAACTGGTAAAGCCTGAAGCATACCTTTCGGTAATTTCCACTCTTCTTTAACCTGTTGACATGTAAAACACTTCACAGTAAAATCAGAAATTTCTCTTTTCATTCCATCCCACCAGTAATACTCCCGCAGATCTCTATACATCTTAGTACTGCCAGGATGAACTGAAAACGGAGAACTATGAGATTCACATAAAAACTCTCTCTTCAACTGTGAATCACAAGGCACACACAATCTCTTCCCAAATCTCAAAACCCAATCATTATCAATGTTGAATTCTGGAAACTTACCTTTCTGAACCAGCTCTACCTTTTTCTGCAACTCACTATCTTGCTTCTGTTCTTGCTTGTTTCTATCTAATAGAGAAGATTTCACTGATACCTGAAACAAAATAGAAGAACATCCTGCACCAAAAACTTTTATTCCAAATTTCATCAAATCCTTAACCAAAGGATCACGTTCCAAATGCAACATTGCTAATGAAGCATTACTTTTTGACTCAAAGCATCAGCCACTTTATTTGCTTTTCCCGGATGGTAATGAATTGTACAATCATAATCCTTGATTAATTCTAGCCATCTCCTCTGTCTCATGTTCAATTATTTCTGAGTGAATATATACTTTAAACTTTTGTGATCAGTATATATTTCACACTTTTACTCCATACAAATGATGCCTCCAATATTTTAAAGCAAAAACAACAGCAGCTAATACCAAATCATGTGTAGGGTAATTTACCTCATGAGTTTTCAACTGTCATGAAGCATAAGCAATTACCTGATCATTCTGCATTAGGACGCAACCAAGACCTTTCAGTGAAGAATCACTGTATATAACAAACTTATAATTCTTGGAAGGTAGTGCCAAAATTGGAGAATTCACGAATCTTCTTTTCAATTCCTGAAAACAATCAGCACATTCTTTTGTCCACATAAACTTAACACCCTTCCGATTTAGCTTAGTCATTGGACTAGATAACCGTGAAAACTTTCTAACAAACCTTTGGTAATAGCCTGCCACACGAAGTAAGCTACGAATCTCAGTTACATTTGTGGGTCTTGGACAGTCTTCGACAACTTTTGTTTTTGCAGGATCAACAGTTATTCCATCTTTAGAAACAATATGACCAAAGAAAGATATTTGTTGCAACCAAAACTCAAACTTGCTAAATGTTACATACAGTTTCTTTTCTTTTAAGGTTTTCAAGATAACCCTTAAATGTATTTCATGCTTTTCTTTAATTTAGAAAACACCAAAATATCATCAATGAAAACCACCACAAACTTATCCAAGAACTCATGGAAAATTATATTCATTAAGTGCATGAATACAACAGGTGCATTGGTTAGCCCAAAAGGCATTACTACAAATTCATAATGGCCATATCTTGTACAGAACGCGGTCTTCGGAATATCTGCCTCCTTTACCTTCAGCTAATGGTACCCCGATCTCAGGTCAATCTTTGAAAACAACTGAGCTCCCTGGAGCTGATCAAACAAATCATCGATATGAGGCAAAGGATATTTGTTCTTAACAGTGATATTATTCAAGTCCCTATAATCAATGCAAAGTCTCATTGAACCATCTTTCTTTTTATCAAATAAAATAGGAGCACCCCATGGTGATGTGCTAGGTCGAATGAAACCTTTCTCTAATAAATCTTGCAATTTCTCCTTCAACTCTAAAAGTTCAATTTGAGCCATTTGATAAGGGGGTTTTGAAATTGTCTTAGCATCAGGAACTAAGTCAACAATAAACTCAACTTCCCGATCGGGTATTATTCCAGGAAACTCATCAGGAAAAACATCAGGATACTCATTTACCACTAGCACATCATTAATCTGAACATTTCCTTTATTTTCAATGATGTGTGCAAGGTAACATTCATTTCCATCTTTTACAAGTTTCTTGGCCTCTTGATAAGTTATCAAAAGTAAGGGTTCATTATTGTACACAAACTGAAAGTCTTTCTGAAAAGAAACTTCTTTAGCTCTATAGTCAATCTTAGCATGGTAAATAGAGATCCAATCTATACCCAGGATAACATCAAACTCTAATAGAGGTAAAACAATAAGGTTTGCAAGTAGGTTCTTTCCGCAGATAAGAACAAGAAGATTCTTATAAATTCTTTTTGCCTCAACATTTCCCCCAGGTGTTTTTACCACATGTTCATGAGTCATTTCTTCAGATGGAATTCCCATTTTACTAGAAAATTTTTCCGAGATGATAGAATGTGTAGACCACGAATCAAACAACACACTGGCATAATCTGAAAAAACAAAAAAAACTACCTGATACAACTTCATTTGATGGCCCGACATATGCTGAAGTAGTTGAAAAGGATTTCACCACCCCTTTCTGCTTGTAGTCTAACTGCTTCCCATCAATCAAGCTCTTTGTCAGACACTCGTTTTCATAGTGAACCATCTCATTGCACTTATAACATTTCACTAACTGTAAATCAAATTTGGTCTTACCATCACCCTAATCTTTTTCAGTGCAATCACGAGCCTTATGTCCCATCTTACCACATCGGTAGCACTTTCTAGAATTCATACGACATTCCCCAGTATTCCTTTTGCCACATTTATCAAAAACCGGAAACTTAGTTTTCTTACCATCATACTTTTTTGAAGAATTATTACCTTTCTCCTACCACCTCGGTCTCTTCTTCTATTGGTTGTTATAGAACACTTGATCATCGACAAACTCCATTTCCACCTTCTCAGCACAGCGAACAATCTTTTCATAACTTCTAAACTCACGAGAAGATAATTCCATTCGATATTTTGACATTAATCTTGAGTAAAAATGATTTATTTTACTATCAAGGTCTCGGATAAAATTTGGAGCATACCTTGCCGACCGAGTGAACCTTTCTTCATAGGAAGCCACTGAGTCTTCCTCTTTCCTCAATTCCAAGAATTTATTTTCCATCCTAATTCTAACAGCCTTAGGAAAACACTTCTCAAGAAACATACCTTTGAATTCATCCCAGTCAAGAGAATCAATCTCATCAGCATCCCTGATATTTTTAACCATCGACCACCACTGATCTGCTTCACCCTCTAAACGGTAAATAGCAAGACTATCCTTTTGATTGTCTGAACACCCCATGAAATCGAAAATCTTCTCCAGTGGTTTAATCCACCCTTCAGCTAGCACAGGGTCAGATGATCCTCTGAATGATGGGGGATGTTGTCTCATGAAATGTTCCACCACTGACATGTTCCTCTACGGTTGATATGGATGATCTCGTGCATGGATACCACCGCCATTTATCGCTTGAGTCAACTGCGCCATCACTGCAACAAACTGTTCAGTTCCAATTACAACCATCTCAGGATGCTGATTCGGAAAGTTATTTCCTTCTGTATGCCTTCCTAGAACTACTTCCCTGTTTCCTCTGTGGAAAACCATTCTGAACAAACATGTCTTAGATTATGCAACATGGTAATCTTCAAATGCTATATCACTTCAATTTCACCATAAAAAAATATATTTTTGGATAATAATTTAATAGAATTCTAACTCCTAAAGTTATCTAAACCAACCTTTGATACCAGCCATAAGGCCCCAGCCTTAAACCATATTTAATGTTGAGTTATTACAAGATTACACATTGAGGATCTTTTCGGGTTTAGAGTTTTAGAGAATTAGATCATAGAACTTTCATTACATTCCACATATAAACAAAGTGGTTACATAAAGATAGTATTCTTCTTTCCCATCAATGGAAACATATTTAAAATAAAAAATGGATTTTTCTTAACACTTCCTTGACACTATCATCATATCATGTACCTTTCCCTTGACCTGTGAAAAACATTTCAAAAAAAAACTTGGGATGAGCATAAAAAGCTCAGTAAGGGATATAAAAATATATGGAAAGGAAACATGGGTACATATATACATAAGAATGAAATCATACTTAACCCATGAAACATAAGCACTTTAACATACCTCATCAAATCATGAATAAATCATAGAAATCATAAGACATAAAGGTAACTTGTGGAATTCATAACATTCTTACGTAGGGAGTAACACTCTTGGTTACGTTTGGAATACCCATCGCAGTATATTACCTAAATCTCTTTGGAGAAAAATTAATGTTTCACTCCTTTACATTACCCAATGCATTGGAGAGCTATATCGGGCTCACCCGCCCTTAGTTTATCACGAAACCACCCGTCTTCATAATAATGCCCAAGAACCTCAACATAATCGTATCACATAAAACATGCATAAAGGAAACATAAAATTTCCACCTTTAAATCATAACAAATTGATATAAAAACATTATGAAAACAATTTTCAATACAAAAATAAAATAAAAGTAAAACATGGTATTTATTTTTCTTTTAAAATGACGGTATGGCTTGTAGAGGAAGCCGAAACTCAAATAATGGTCACGGCGGCAGAGAAGTCGTTTTCACCGCATACGTACGACAAAAACATTCCCTTTTGTCGTTTTGTAAAATGCTTCGTATAAAAAAAAATCTTTTTAGATAAAAGTAAAAGTAAAAGGGGTTTATACACCATATAAAAGAAATTTGTGTATAAAATAAAATATGCCTCAATGAAAGGAGATTGATACGAAGTCCCATACCTCGGGTCCGACTTGACTCGGTCGTTCTTTAATCTCCTGAATAATAAAATTGAGTTAATTTTTACTTGTTTAAGAACCTTTTTCAAGTTCATTATTCCTTTTATATCACTTATTTCCATGTCATGAACACTATGTAATTATTTATGTTAATAACGGTCATTTTAACGATCATTGGTACTTGAGTCCAAAATAAGCCCTTTATAATTAAAAGTTGTTCATGTATCCATTATATCCAGAATGGTATTCATGATGTAGATATTATATATGTCATATATATCAAGTACATTCATTCATTTATAATATTACATAATCATTAAGAGGTAAGAAATGAAATGCACCTTTCATGGAGACGGTAAGCCGTACGTACGCATGAACGCTACTTTAATTTTCTATTTCGTATTTTATAGAATGGAATCATAATTATATAAAGGTATATTATAATTACTATATAATATCATGTATAATATCATAGTTCCATCTTTTATACGTCCCACATATGGTATTTAACGAATCAAATCACTTTGAGGGGGCGGTAGTCCGCACTTCCTTAAATGAAGATATCGCATTTACCCATATTGGAAACCATAAAGGTATTCCCAAAATGAAAAATACAAAAGCTTAAGAAAAACATAAACATATTATATATCATATATAAATATAGTTTCATCTTAATAGACACCTTTGAAGGTGTTAAAAGAATGTTGAACAATCATCGTTTCGGGAGGCATAAATTCACCATCCACGGAAACAGTATGTTCTTTAACCATTAGATATAGGTGTGTGTAAGTGTAGCTCGAATCCTTTTTATAACAACATCCTAGTAAATTGAAGATACTGGATTTTTTACAAAAGAAATGAATAAAAAGAGTTTATGGGGTTGGAGAAGAAAAATAAAACAAAAGGACTCAAGTGAATACATTACCTTAAAATCGAGTAACTCCCTTGGTTTTGAGCTCAAAGGCTTCCTTGGGAAGACTTCTGACCAAATTAAGGCTTCAAAGAGTAATAGGGGGAAGTGGATAGACAAAATGGGCAGGGGTTGGCCGAGTCAAAGGCTCTAGGAGTGTGGGTAAGGAGGTAGAGGTGGGGGCCTTTTATAAGAGGAGAGGAGGGGCACTCTTGGAATTTAAAGAAATATTACTTTATTTGAAAATGAGTTTCGGATTTCAAAGGTCCCAAATTGATATAATTAGAGGATAAGGTGATAAGGGTTCGAAATATACCCACCCAATATGTTTTGGACATGTGTAGGTTATACATTTTACATTATCTTTTCATTTTATTTAAATCCTTTATTAATGTGGTAATCACTACATCATTATGATGTCATAAATACTTCTATTTATTTAATGTACAAAAATTATAAAAAATACACTATGATGTATGAAATATTTTTATCTTTCTAATTAATATTTACAGTAAAAAATCTGACTTGTATAGCCCAATTTAAAGATTGTTTTCGTAAAACATATTATGTTTGTGTCATTTTTACGTTTTCATTAAATATAAAGTTATTTATGTCATTTCACAACCAAAGTGGCTCCATGGGGTCCCCAAGTTGAACCATGAATTTTCTTGGTCGGCCATGACACATCCAATGAGGTTAGGACATGTGTCAAGCTCATCTCATACTATTAAAACATTATTTTTACCTTAAACTACACTAATTACCACTAATCGTGATTAAAAACATAATAAGTTACTATTCACCATAAATTTATTTTAATCCCATTGGACCACATTTTACTTCTTAATGACAACCATGTATGTCGGATTTTTTAAATTCAAAACACAAAGGTGGAAATTTTTCATTTAAATGGAAAATCAGTTTTTATAAGTACCACTTAGTGGTTTCACTATTCATCAAAAATTGAAGTTTTTCAGAAAAATACCAAAACTTCAGCCAAAGCTATATTTGATATTCTGAATTCAAAAATTATTTCTATTTTACAAAATTAAAATCTAATAAGTTACATTAATTAATTTAATAATTAATTCCCGCTGTCATGACAAATAGCGTGTTTTTATGAAACAATAAGTATCAAAAGATTGACACCAGTTTAAGTCCAATTTCAAAGTGAAATTGATTCCAATGACCACCATTGGATTAAATGGTAAAAATATATTCTAATTGAACTTCAAAACCAATTCAAAAGATAATCTAATCATATAAATAAATTAGATTAAAAAACGGTTTTGATGTAAAATGCAGTATTTTTCACAATTCATTAAAAAAATGAAAATTGTCAGAAAAATACCAAAAATTGACACAAAGTAAATTTTGATTTCCCAATCATAAAGAATAAGATTATTTTGACAAAAATAGTTTATAAAATTGTCAAAAGACAGATTCAAAAATGGTTTGTCATCAAAAGGCAGTAAAACAATCTTTTAAAAATATTAGTGTATTTCATGCTTAAGATTGGATTTATTTTTATTTTAAGCCTCTAAAACACCATCTAATTCATTAATAGACATAGATAAAAATATATATTATTCATTACTTACTTGTTATGTTACAACTTCGCCTAATATATATTTATATTAAGAATTATTTTCCACAGAGGAAACATGGAAACTATGATGGGATGATATCAGGAGGAAGACAACCTTCCAAATCAGCAAACTGAGAGGGTCAAAATTTTAACTGAACAGTTTATTGCAGTGATGGAATAATTGAATTAGGCTATAAATGTTTCTGGTATCCATGCACGAGATCAGCTAGATCAACCACATAGGAACATGTCAGTAGTGGAGCATTTCATGAGGCAACATCCCCCGTCATTCATAGGACCATCTGACCCTGTTTTAGAAGAATGATGGATTATAGCACTGGAAAATATTTTTGATGTCATGGGGTATTTATAAAATCAAAAGTTTAGTCTAGCTATTTACCATTTTGATGGTGAAGTCGATCAGTGGTGGTCGAGGGTAAAAAATATCAGGGATAGTAAGGAGATTGATGCTCTTTATTGGGATGAATTCAATGGTATCATTCTTGAGAAATATATTTCCAAGGGGGTTCATCTTAGTATGGAAAAAAAATTCCTGGAATTGGGGTTGGAGGATGACTCAGTGGCAACTTATGAAGAAAAATTCAATTGACATGCATGGTATACTCCAAATTTCATACGAGGTCTTGATAGTAAAATCAACCATTTTTTCTTAAGATTAAAGCCAAAGTATCGAAGGGATTTAGATTATCAAGAGTTTATAAGTTATGAAAATCTTGTTTGGTGTGCGAAAATGGTGGAAATTGAGTTTACTGATGATCATGTGTTATTTGAACAACAATATAATAAGAGGTAGAGGTGGCATATGAAAGGGAAGAACTCTTAAAAAAAGATTAATGGTAAGAATATTAAATTTAACGTTTGTAAAAATTGTGTTAAAATGCATGATGGGGAATGTCTTTTGAATTATGGTAAGCGCTACTGATGTGTTAAAATGTGAAATAAGGCTCGTAATTTCAATGTAAAATATTAGGTTAATGGTATGAAAAAAGCTGATATACAGTCAGTAAAATGTTTTACGTGCAATGAAATGGGTCATTATGAAAATGAGTGTCCAAAAAAGAACTCAACTGAGGGAAAGTAGTGAGTGTACAAGAAAAAAGGGGTTGTCAAAATCATTGGAAACTTCTTCAGCATATGTTGGGCCATCAAATAAAGTAGTATCATGTACACTATTTGTTTGTTTAGATTATGCCAATGTGTTGTTATATCCAGGGTCTACACATTCAATCATTTCTGAGAATATTTCTAGTAAATTGGGAATTTCATCTCAATATTTGAATCCTAAAATTTTGGTAAAAACACCAGTGGAAATTTTGAGAGAAAAAGTAATTATAAGAAACTTATGTCCTGTTGTGCTGAAAGAATATACCTGAAAAGCATAATTTTTTTCTAGTAGAGTTTGATGTTATTTGGGGTATGTATTGGATTTCTGATTATCATGCTAAGATTGACTGCAGATCTAAAGAGGATTATTTTTAGAAATATTTACAGTTTGTGTATAGGAATGAACCCCTTGTTTTGATAACATATCAGGTAGCTGAGAAACTAGTAAAATATGGAAATGAATGTTACCTTCAACATATTGTTGAAAATAAAGGAACTGTTCAGATTAATGATTTGCCACTGGTAAATGAGTAACTTGATGTTCTTCTTGACGACTTCTCTGGTATAATACCTGATCAGGAAGTTGAATTTACTGTTGACTTAGTTCCTGATGCTAATCCAACTTCAAAATAACTTTATGAAATGGCTCAAATTGAACTTTTATAGTTAAAGAAGCAATTGCAGGAGTTTTAAGATAATGTTATCATTCAACCTAGCACATCACCACGGGGTGATCTTATCTTATTAGTTAAAAAAATAAGATTCAATGAGACTTTAAATTGATTATAAATCATTAAATAACATCACTATTAAGAACAAGTAACCATTACCTCATATTGATGATTTGTTGGATCAGCTCCATGGAGCTATGTATTTTTTGAAGATTGATTTGAGGTCGGGGTACCATCAGTTGAAATTAAAAGAAGCAGACATTCCAAAGACTGCATTTCATACTAGATATGGCCATTATGAATTTGTAGTTATACCTTTTGGGTTAACCAATGCACCTACTATATTCATGGATCTTATGAATATAATTTTCTGTGTGTTCTTGGATAAGTTTGTGGTTGTGTTTGTTGATGATATTTTTTTATTCTAAAATTAAATAGGAGCATGAAATTCATTTAAGTGTTGTCTTGGAAACCTTAAAAAAATAAATTGTATGGGAAATTATGCAAGTTTGAGTTTTGGTTACAAAAAATTTCTTTCCTTGGTCACATTGTTTCAAAACATGGCATAACTGTTGATCCTGATAAAACAAAAGTTGTTGAAGAATGGCCTAGACCCACAAATATAACCAAGATTCAAAGTTTTCGTGGTTCAGTGGGTTATTATTGGAGGTTTTTTGAAAAGATTTCATGATTATATAGTCCAATGATTTTGTTAACTCGAACATGTGTTATGTTCATCTGGACAAAAGAATGTGATGATTATTTTTAGTAATTGAAAAGAAGATTGGTGAATGATCTGGTTTTGGAACTACCTTCCCGAAATTATGAGTTTGTTATATATAGTGATGCTTCATTGAAAGGACATGGTAGTTTTCTTATGCATAATGATCAGGTAATTGCTTATTTTTCATGTCAGTTGAAACCTCATGAGTTAAATTACCCTACACATTATTTGGAATTAGCTGTTGTTGTTTTTTCTTTAAAAATTTGGAGGATTCATTTGTATGGAGTAAAATTTGAAATATATAATGACCACAAATGTTTGAAGTATATATTAACTCAGATGGAATTAATCATGGGGAATAAGATATGGTGTGAATTAATCAAGGATTATTATTACACAATCCATTACAATCCGGGAAAATAAAATAAAGTGGTTGATGCTTTGAGTCAAAAAATTAATGCTTCATTAAACATGTTACGTTTGGAACAAGATCCATTGATTAATGATTTGATGAAATTTGGCATAGAATTTGTTGGTGTAGAAATTCTACTGTTTTGTTTCAGGTGTCAATGAGATCATCCCTATCGGGAAAAACAATGCATGATAATAAGGAAGACAGTGAGTTGCATAAAAAGTTAGAGTTGGTTTAGAAGAGTATGTTTCCTGATTTTAACATTGATAATGATTGTGTTTTGTGTTTTGGGAAAAGATTAGGTGTGCCTTGTTATTCACAGTTTAAGAAAGAGTTATTATGTGAAGCTCATAGTTCTCCATTTTCAATTCATCTAGGCAGTACTAAGATGTAAATAGATCATCAAGAGTATTACTCGTGGGATGGAATAAAAGAGATATTTCTGACTTTATAGTGAAGTATTTGACATGTCAACATGTTAAATTAGAGCTACAGTTACCTAAATGGATGATTCAGTATTTACTGGTGCCATAGTGGAAATGAGAAAATATATCCATGGAATTCATTGTGGGTTTACCAAAGACATCTTGAGGTAATAATGAAATCTGGGTTGCTGTTGATCGACTAACTAAATCTGCTCATTTCCTTCCTATTCGAGATACTTTGTCTCTAGATCAACTTTTTCGGTTTTATATTTAAGTGATAGTCAGGTTTCATGGAGTTCACCTTTCCATTGTATCTGATTATAATCCCATGATTATTTCTAACTATTCTAAATACCTTCAGAAGTCATTGGGTACTGAATTAAATTTTAGTACAGCTTTTCATCCAAAATCAGATGGATAGTCAGAATGAACAATTCAAACTTTAGAGGATATTCTATGTGCTTGTTCAATGGATTACCAGGGATTTTGGGACCAACATCTTTCTTTGGTTAAATTTACATATAATAATAATTTTCATTCTAGTATACAGATGACACCATTTGAGGCATTATATGGGAAGTGGTGTCGAACTCTAGATTTTTGGGATGATGTAGGTGAAAGGAAACTGATGGGACAAAAATTGGTAGAAGAGATGGAAGAAAAAGTTCAATTTACTCAGAAGAACATGATAACAGCTAAGAGAAGGCAGAAAAGTTATGCGGACAACTGGAGGAAGGATCTTTCATTTGAGGTAGGTGATCATGTCTTTCTCAAAGTTTTGACATGGAAAAGTGTGATGCATTTTCCTGCGATGGGAAAGTTGAGTCTGAGGTTCATTGAACATTATAAATTCCTGGAGAAAGTTGGATCAATTGTGTATAAAGTGTCTTTACCACTATGTTTATCTCAGGTAAACAATGTTTTTCATGTTTCAATGTTGAAAACGTATATGCCAGATCCATCTCGTGTTTTGAGCCTAGTGGTTGTTCTATTGGAAGGGAATCTCTCTTATGAGGAATAACCAGTGCAGATTCTTGACCATAGATAGGAAGCGTTCCTAAAAAGGTAATTAAATAGGTAAAGTTTTTGTGGAAAAACACTATGGTTGGAGAGGAAATGTGGGAATCTGAAAATGTTATGAGGGATAAATACCCCCAATTATTTGATAACTGAATAACATTGAGAAGACACAATTTCTAAAAGGGGGAAAGGATGTAACATCCCAGGTAAATAAAGAATATTATATTTCAATATTTATTAATATTTGTGAATTAAATAGTAATTTTACTTTAAAGGGGTTACTATGTTCGATGGCGTACCTGATACGCAACAACATGTTTCTTTGAAATCTTGCATTGCACACAACATTGGGTCATACTAAAAGATAGTTATATAATATCATTTTAAAAGGTAGTTAATGCCTAGCCATTGTATTGGATGGAATGAATAGAACTAACTATGACATGATTATACATGTTTTTAAATGTTTTTAAATTAATTCAATAAAATTTAGAATCTTAAAATGTGAATGAATCTAATTTTAAGCATAAATACTCTAATATTCATTAAAAGGTTGATTTTCCACATTTTGATGGAGAACCATTTTTAAATCTAGTTTAGGTAACTTTTATATGTTCTATTTTACAAAATAAAATTCTTCTTCTGAATCAGGACATAAAAATTTATTTTGGAAAACTTTTTCGTATTTTTATGATAAAATTTAGTTTTTAATGAATAGTGAAAAATACTATATTTTAATTCAAAGATTCCTTTCAATATAATCTATTTATAATGTTAGATTATCTTTTTAATTAATTTTAATGTGTAATTATATTGTATTTTTACCATTTAATCTAATTTTGATCATTTGAATTAATTTTACTTTGAAATTGGTCATAAACAAGTGCAATATTTTGATAGTTATTACTTCTAAAAAACACACTTTTTGTATTGAGAACAAGAATTTACATTAAATTAATTAATTCAAATTCTTTGTATATAATTTGGTAAAATAGAGATCATTTTTTAATTCGGAATATCAAACATATCTTAGACTAAATTTTTGGTATTTTTCTGAAAACCTTCAATTTTTGATGATTAGTGAAAACCCTGAGTAGTTGTTAGAAAACTGACTTTTTCATTTAAATGAAATTTTACCACTTCTGGGAATTGAATTTAGAAAATAGGACATAAATGGTTATTATTAGTAAGTAAAATGTGGTTCAATAAAATGAAAATATTTTTTGTTTAATAGTAACTTTTTACTTTTATTTACCACGGTTAAAGGTAAATATGGTAATTCAAGGTAAAAATAATATTATAATAATGCAAAATTACTTTAAGACTTGTCCTAAACATATTATAGGAGTCATGTCCGAACATGGGCATCCTTGGGTAGATTTTCGGACACCATGGAGCCACTTAAGAGTGATAATGACACTTTATATTAATTAATTTAAAGTAATGTCAAAAATGAATTGAACAAATATCTTTTAGTGAATAAATTTTTACATGGGGTATTATAAAGTATCTATTAGACTATAAATATTAATTTTAAATTTAAAAAGATTTCCTATATCACGGTATTTTTTAATAATTTTTAGACATCAATTAAATAAAATTGTCTATGACACAATAATGAGGCAATGTTTAACTCATTAATGAATGATTTAAATAAATAAGATTATAATGATTAAAAAAATATCCAAAACCTGTCTAATTATTATTGTATATTTTTATTTCAACCATGAGTCATCTTATCTTGTACTTTAATTAGGTTTGAAACTTTATAAATTGGAAATCATTATATAATAATATAATACTTTCACACTTTCCAAAAGAGCCCATCCTCCACCTTATAAAAATCCATCACTTCTAAACCATTCCTCACACTTCTAAAGCTTCTTTGATCATCAATCCTCTTCCCAATTGCGCTTCCCACATCCCTCTCTTCCTCTTATAATACTTACCTTAGCTAGATGGCACTTCATGTAAATCTTTTGGTTCAAACCAAAAGAAGATACCCGATTTAAAGGTAACGTATTCTCTTAAGTTCTTTTGTTTTACATACTTATCCAACCCCATAAACTCTTTTTATTCATTTTATTTATATCAAAACTATTATACTCAATATAGTAGGTTTTTCTTATGATAAGGATTAGAACTACAGTTACACACACCTCCATTTAATGGGTAAAGAACATACTATTTCTGTGGACACCGAACTACTGCGTCACGAAATGATGATTGTTCAATATTCTTCTTCCACCTCTTATGGTGTCCATTAAAATGGAATTGTATTTATATGTGATATATATTATAATTATATTTTTTCTATGCTTATGTATTTTTTTTATTAAACACCTTTATGGTTTCCATAGTGCGTAAAAATGATAATGTCATTTGAGGAAGTGCAGACTACCGCCCCCTCAAGGTGATATGACTCATTCATTCCATACATGGAATGTATAAAAGATAGAGTTACTGAGATTATATATGATATTATAATATAATTAAAATATACCTGTGTACCATTAAGTTTTCATTCCATTAAATATGAAATAGAAATGAATGTAGAGTTTATGCGTACATATGACATACCGTCTCCATGAATGGTGCATTTCATTTTTTACCTCAAAATGTTATGTAATATTATAAATTCATATATATATACATGATATATATGATATATATGATATCTAAATCATGAATATCATTCTAAAGATAATGTAATTTTTACAACATTGATAAACTGTAATTATAAGGAGTTCATTTTTGACTAAAGTACCAAATATCAAAAAATGACAATTATTAACTCAAATGATTACATAATGTTGATAACATGGTAATAAGTGATATAAAAGGAATAATAAACATGAAAAAGGTTCTTAATAAAGTAGAAATTATCTTTAATCTATTATTCAGGAGATTAAAGAACAAACATGTCATGTCAAACACAAGGTAAAAAACATCATCTCAATCTCCTTTAATTGAGGAATATTTTGATTTATACATGACTTGATTTTATACAGTGTATAAACCCATTTGAATTTTCATTTTATTAAAATTAAATCTTTTTCTATGTAGAGTTTTACTAACCAACAAAAAATAATATTTCTTTTTAATGTAAGCAGTGAGAATGACATTTTCTGCCGCCACGAGTATTATTTGATCTTTGGATTACTTAAAAAGCTGTAATGTTTTTAAAAGGAAATTATATAACATATACCCATTTTATGTATTTTGGTATTGAAATTTTTTTGATAATGGATTTGTTATTTCAATATATTTAAATGATATATTATGTTTGAAATGTGGTAATTTTATCATTCATTTATGTTTTTTTATGTGTTATGAATATGTTATGGTTCTTGGGAATTGTTTTCTTAAGCGGGTGGTTACATGACAAACCTTGGGAGGGTGGGATTGAGATAGTTATCCAATGAATTAGGTTAGATGATAGAGGTCAATGTGAATGTTTCTCCAAAGAGATTTAGGGAATACACTGTGATGGGTATTCCAAACGTAACTCCCTACGTAGTTGTTATAGCTAAAATGTAACTATGATATGGATTCCACAAGTTACCTTTATGATTTGTTATTACTATGTGTTATTCATAAATCTTATGATTTTCAGTGGTATGTTAAAGAGTTTATGTTATGTATGAATTGATGAACTAATGTTTTCTTTGTTTTTGTATAACCCTTACTGATCTTTTTATGCTCATCTCAAGTTTTGAAATGTTTTTCAAACGACTTACAGATGAATAGGGTCAAGGATGGGATCAAGGAAAAGTCATACTACCTAAAACATTGGACTATACATGAATCTTTTTTTTGAAGAGTTTTTATTTTATGAAGAAAATTTAAACTGATTAGAAGTGTATAGTTTGTAATTTTTGAGATGTAATGTAACCGTTATGGAATAATTCTCTAAAACTCTAAACCTGAAAAGATCCTCAATATGAATTATTCATTTAATTCTAGATTATGAAATGTTTAAGGCTGGGTCCTTATAATATAGCTGCAATCTTGACACTCCATGGGGTCTCTATCACATTTAGTATTCTTGTTCCCCTGTCTTCCACACTAGTGACACTCTTTTGAAATTATAAAAACCGGACCTCTGGTTGTCACATCCCTGATGAAAATCCTTGGGGGATTATTTTCTACAATAGAAAGAACTAAAAGCATGTCATGATGCAAATTCCCTATACCAGACACTATTTTTTCCCTTAGGTTATGCTCATTGATAAGATTATCATTTACTATTGAAGAAAAGGTAGGAAGATGAAGGACATTGACCTACGTACATATGCCATAGACAAGCCCATCCTCAAAGCGTCTAGCATGCGAAAGATCACCGTCGACTACAAGCAGTGAAAGGCACTAAAACTCCATGAAACATGGTGAATATTCCATACCTAACCTATAACCCAGCTTGAGATGCATGAACTCTCTGGCTCTATCAGCTCTCAATGTTTGAGGAATGAACAGATTATTGAATGCAGTATGAAAACAAACCTATAACATGGGATAATAACGACAGGCCTGGGAAATCACATCCCACCAATGCTTGGACGAGTCCCAAAGCATGTATCTGGAATGATTGACTCTCTTTTTTGGAGAAGATTCCAGATTCTCAAAGATATACAAGGTGGATTTTAACTAGGAATAATTATCCTATGGACCTCCATACCCTGAGAATGTAGGAGAATGCTATTGCTAGAACTCATGAACCAAATCAGCCATCGTTGGTGAAAGTAGTGGAGCACTATACTTGGATTGCATAAGACATATAAAAATATCATGAACCTGGGAGTCAGTACCCAAATCAGTTATAGCTTGTAGTGCCTCAAGTGGCACTCATTGAGATAAGACTGGCAGCTCATGGCCCACCAAATTTGGAGCATGGTCGTCACCACCTTCCAGGCATATGATTCAGGGATGTCACGGTAGATTTGGTCAAAAAAATCCAAGAACACGCCTCATAAAAATCTTAAGAAGAAAGATATCATGACTAGGGGAATATGATCATAAGAAAAATCACTATCCAAGGTTTACTACCCAAACTACCCATGTATATGTCTAGGTATCACTAAGTTCTCATGTATAAGTTTCTTTTCATTTTACCTTTAATTTCCAGGTTCAATCTAATACCATTCATAAACATGAAAAGGTGGGATAAGTATGTGAAATAAATTCATATTAGATGTCATGATTAAATTTTTATTGGATAATTATTTTCAGTGAATCATTCCAAATACCCCAATCACTAGAAACAACACCCATTTATTTTTAGCATAATGGATCGAGAGGGTAAATTACTCATCTCGAACCATAAGGGCCCATACACCTCATGAAATGAGATAGACAATTAGTCAACTGAATCCAACAATAATGAATGCATAAGATAACTATCACAACATCACTCAACAATCATGAGCATATCAATCAATGTTATGTAGTGAAATTAAACTATATGTTATGGAAATATGCATGATATGAGAATTTGAGGATCTTATAATGATATTTGTAACAATGCTCCTTGACCTCACATCATCAGGTCAAGGATGAAAGAAAATCCTAAAACATAGTAATAATCAATAACACCACATGAAATGTTCATAACCAAGTGGTGAAATAATATCAACTGTAATAAGAAAAAGAAGAATAATATTTATAATTTGGACAAATTGGTTTTTACCCCGAACATGGGTTCACGACGCCGAATCATAGATTATGACCAAGTTCCCATTTTACAAAATCTCCAATATATTTTCTATAAATAGTAATCCAAGAAATGAAACTAATTTGATACCACTTTGTGAAATCCCAGATCGGGATTCCACTTAATTGGTTCCCTGATCTTGGTGGGCCACATGTCCCCAATCACATCTCCTCGAACTCCAAAGGCTGCCGAATAGTTACGATGTCCTAGGGTGTGTGCATGGGGAGACTATGACATCATCACAATAATGTCATATAGTGGATTAATTTAAACATCAATAAATATCAGAAGCAATATAAGTAAATAAAAGGAACAATGAAATATAGACATAATAGTTTCCGGAATTGAGAAAACTAGAATAGAATTAAATAACTTATGATATGTATTGTCACTAGAAAACATGAAAACATGGATACAAGAAAGTAAGAATAACATGTTCCACAAAACTATAAAGGAAATCAATGACTAACCCAAGAATCGTGAGCTCTGAATCGGTCATCTGCTATCAAAACCCATACTAAACAACAAGGAAGAAACTATTTGAAGCCGTATGCTTCCCTTTGTCAACACCTGTAAACATGTAATCTACCCTCGGTATCAAACAACACCTAGAGAGGGTGTGAGATAATTCTCAGTAGGCCATCACTAATGGTGTCTATAATATCTGGCCCGTGTAATGGAAATGTAACAGTGTGCTAGCATTCATATATAAAGTAAATAATTACAATATAACTAAATTTAAAAGTACCTACTTCTACCCTCGGCTGGTGTTTGATCACATAATGAATTTATTATTTGACTATTACCTGTTTATAAATAAGTCACTTCTTAGAAATGGAAGAGGATACATGATTAACATGGAAAATTGTAATGATATCAAATAGTTAAGTCTCAAGGTAATAACCAAGGCCATGTAGGCCTCATGGGTCTCCATCTCATTAATGACAATACCTTGTCTAAGGATAGAAGTGTAATCCAAGGATCACATTCCAAGGCATTCCAGATTATGGTGCCAACCGAATCCAGGGTGATCATCCAATGTAAAATGGGGCTAAGTAGAGGCGGGTCCCTCGGGGATGTTACCATGTCACCTACTTATCAATGTTGTATCCATGGTTTGTATCCGAGGCATCCTATGATGATATGTAATGGATCTTATAGTCTCATACTAATGATCCAAATAATTGACAAAGATCAGGATATAGGTGGGTATTAACCTATTCAAGATGTATCCTAGATTCAGAATGGGGTTCTTGAGTGGTCATGGAATTCTACGATAAGAATCCAAGCTGATCTCAAATTAGTCCATTTTTATTTGATTATGAGTTCATGTAATATTTCATTTGGTTCAATCCTTTACTTTCTTTAGTTTTATAAAATCAATTAGCATGAAACCTTTTAATCAAGTCATTTGGTTTAAGACTTTCCTTTCATTACTATGACAAGGCAAAGAAGTATGAAACCATTCATTTAATCCATTTAAATCACATTCCACATTCAATGTTAATTCCAACAACTTCCATTAATTTGGTAAGGGTTTCTATGGATATGGAACATATTTTTCATTTACATTTAAGGCCAAGTAATATACATAGTATACATTCTAATTCACATTTAACATTTTATAGTCAAATTGGAGAACTTGCATTAGTCAGGCCAAGTGGTGAGCATACATGGTACATTCCATTATGCAATTCTCATTATACAAAATCAATTTTATATAGAAATTATTACGCTTAAAAATTTTATACCAAGGAACACTCAAACAGTGGTACAAACATGTCAAAACACTAAAATGAAAATTATGGCATAACATCCTACATGGTATGAATTGATTTGTAGGCATAACTAATAAAAAAACAAATATTTGGAAAGAGAATAACCATATAGTTCTAAAAATTATATTCATGGAATATTAATTCTATATATGGATCCCAATAAAATCTGTGGGAACCATATGATAATTCCAAAATCAACGAACTTTAGGGATGAGTTATAGACCACCCACCTTAGGCTTGTAAGACTCTCCTCTATTATTAGCACTTGATTTAGCTCGGATTAGAGTAGATCAATGAAAAATGATAAAAAAAAATCAGACACTAATAACTCAGGTGAGATAAAAAGAGAAAGAGTACGACTCAATATGACTCAATTACATACCCTTACACATCCAATGGGATGAACAGAAGCTTGATGAGATCCCGGATGAAGGAGATATCTTGATTCTGACCTTCAATCTTAAAAGGTCTCTAAAGTGAGATGAATTTAGGTTATTTGTGTTGAAATATGTTTTATTTATGAAGAAGGTTTCTCATTAGATCATTAAGGGATAATTTGTCAAATTACCTTGAAAAATTTCCTATACATGGTTTTTCAACACATCTTGACAAACCATGGGAAAACCGTGCATGATTACTTGGGAAAAAGGGGAACTTTTGTTGTAAAGCCACACAACCATTCACCAACTGTGTGAGAAGGCTATGTTCGAAAAAACACCACCCGTACGGACAGATAAACTGTGTGCCAACTATGAGACTTGGCCAGTTTAAAAAAAAGAATTATTTTGGGCTCCAATCTTTCCCCAGACACCCCTACGAAATTTTCTAACTCATTAGGCTTCTGTATTTGTTCTAAGGTAATTATTTTGACCGAAATTTAAAGGATTTGTACCTCAGTGAAAAATGGTTATCTTACATAATGTTCATCTAATAATGATATATATTTCATAAAATAGTGTATTTTGTTTAATTATGTCTATAAAATGGGATCTGGACAAGTTTCTAGGTCATTTAGACTCTTATGATTAATGTTTAACCACTTAATAAACATATTTTTTCATTAATCACTGTAATTAATTTTATTTAATTTCAAAAATATATTTGGTCGAAACTAAGTTTACATTATTAGATATTATAAATTATTATGGTTACAAATTTGTATCCCATTGTTCTAAATTCCGAACATATTAGTGGTATAGATTAATTTAAAATTAATGTCGTAGATGAGATGAGACATCAGATTTTTAAAGAGAAAAGTTCCAAAGTTTGACATGTTTTTATATCAAATTTCAATGTGAAATTATTTACAATGACATAAATTAGATTTATTGATGAACAATTTAACTAATTATATATTAAAAATAATTCATAATATAATTTAACTATATAAATAAATTATAAAAATAATGCAATTTAAAATTGAAATTCAATATTTTTCACCATTCATTAAAAATGAAACATCATAGAAAAATACCAAAAATTAACCGAATGTAAGTTTTGATAGTTCTCATTAATAAATAAATTTTATTATTTCATATAAAAATTATAATAGATCCAAAATTTTGTTTTGAAATAGTTGTGCCATTAAATGTCTTTAAAACTAATTTTTTTTGGAAAATACATTTTTTTTGCATAAAAACGGATTCATTCTTATCTTATGATTATAGGATTTTTTGGATGAATGTAATTTGTTTTATTAAAATGAGTAAAAAAAATAAAGTTAGTCCTATTCACACCATCCGTTATAATGACTAGGAGATAATTGTCACTTAATATAATAATATTAATAGTATATAATTTTTTAGTATAATGTAATCTTTTATGAAACACAATATTTTGAAGACACTCATTATTGAATGTAATTTATTCTATTGGAAATAGAATCCATTTTAGGGTAAAATTAAAATATAATTCATAAATATTAATAAATATGAAAAATAATTATTCTATCATTACATCGGATGTTACATTAAGTGTTAGATTGATGTATGGCTAATTCTTACAGGTCACAAATGATGTATGGATAATTATGCTAATTTTTAACGAAAATTCAATGTTATTTGGATAGTTTTTTGTATGATATGAATTTTTTGAACTCAAATAACACTTTCAAAATGAAAACATGAACCTTTAGTCAAACCAGACACATATTGTGTTTGATTGGCATACAATTAATTTTTACAGGTTATAAATGAACCAAAAAAATTATCCAAATTAATCATGACATTTTAATCATGTTTATTGGATTTCTGTGTATATGACATGAATTTTTAATTGAAATGTACCTTTTAATTTAAAAAACAGACTTTTAATTATACATTCTACACTATGTGTGAGGTTGGTGCAAAATCCTATAACTTAAAATAGAATCATGAATATTTTTCCCTTTGTATTAAGAAAATAAATGTACATTTCTCAGGTTTAGGTAGGTGACACATGTTTTGAAGTACAAATTCAGTATAAAAAAAACAAACTTCCAATCATAACAACCACACCATGTGTCATATTAATATAAAATTAATTATAATAGGTCAAAATTAAGCCACATAATATTTTCTAATGTATCATGAAAATCCTAGTGAATTTTATTAGCTTTCAATATCTGATAACAATTTTTAACTAAAATTTAATTTTTAAATAGATTTTTTTAAGCACATGGAACTATAAAAAAAAAGTGAGATATTTATTTTTAGTAATAAATATGAAGACATATAAATATGAATAATAAAATCAATATTTCTAGCATCTGCATAATTTTAATTTAAAAAACAAAATATAAAAACACTAAAAAAAATTGTAATAACAATAACACATCAACAATATGCCTTTATTTTGTTAACATACATCACATATAAATTTTCGGCAGAGTATCCCAAACAATTGTTCTATTATATGAATTTTAATTACATGATTGTAATTTTTATCTATTTCAACCACCATAATAAGAAACCTAATATCATTTATATGTAAAAATATCTCCTTTTAATATTAATATTATTGATTATGGTAATTAATATGAAAAATATATATGATTTCATAACCCATCTCTACTAGAACTCCTATCGGGCCTGTAGTGAAGACGAGAATGACACCTAAATCCCACCTTCAATAGGTTATAGGGTGGATACTAGCACTATGGTACAAGTCTAAAAAACGGGAAGCCTTAACCTAATAAATCATAGTATTATATAAATAATACCACTAATAAAAACCATTATATATATAATAATATAGACAGATCAAACCACAAATTCATGAATATTTAAAATGGATATAATTCTCTATATAAAATACCCACAATGCTAATAGGAATCAATTCTTACTAAATCTCCTTGCTCAGATCTAGTAATATCCAACTCGATCTATAAAATCACCTTTAAATCCAAAAAAATGTTTATATATAAATATATATATATATTGTGGAAATGGATTGTATATATAATAGGATCATACTCCATACCTTCCATGAAAATGTTAAATAAGAATAATAATGATTCATTGAATAAAAATCAAACCAACCTGAACCTAAGAAAGTTTAACTACCATCCAATCTCTCTAAGGCTAACTCATAAAACATCACATCTAATATAATAAAATAGTTTTGAGGAATATAATTAACAGTTCTCTACAATCAAATCCCCACTGATTTTTCACTATCTTTTCTAAATAAAAATGTTTCAATGTTTTCCCTTCCATGTATATCATATCATATCACATCAGATATGGGTTAGACCACAACCCTACCAATCCCAACATCCCACAGGGTCCAATATCTCATGTTGGAATTGGTCCATATCCACAACCTCATATCCATATAAATAACTTCCATATAAATAAATATAGGGTATCATAAACATAAATTATATTAACCTTATTCCCTCCACTTATGGTTCATGAGACCCACCATGTACCTATATCACAATCTCATCCCATCACCTCAATGTACTACATGGTCTTCTAGTATGCCACATACTACATTTCCATGAATTATACCTTGTATGATCATTCCCACATTGAGTTATCAAAGATAAACCATGTCTTAGGGGAGATTAGGTACGAGGGAGTAGTCAACGATCATTTCACTCTCCAACTTGGATAGTAGAAAAAACACCCTGAACCCATCAACATTGGGCATGAAAAATGTTATATGAATTTGGAGGTGGCCGGAAATATATAAAAAGAATATAAAATCATATATTAAATCTAAAAAATTTTATAACCTTCCTGTATATGCTAATAATATATTCTAGAGTCCATAATAGACACTACATCATTTTCACCACAGACAACGATCACTGTCATTTTTACAATAAAAACCAACACCACAATTTTCACATAAGATGAATAAAACATCACTAATAATTTTACATTTAATTTCACAATTCATTTGTTCATGATTTACCAATTACCAGCCATATTAAATTCATTATTCCATCAATTTTTTCATGTTTAATTCCCTTACATATAGAAAATATTTATTATATCCCACAAGCCTATTGTTATGGCCCTGACCTCTCCGGTCCATTACTTTGTGAAATGTGGTGCTGGAGGTGTGCCAGGAGGTCCAGGTTCCTTGGGGGTACGTTTGGGTGGAATTTTAAGGAGAACTAAGGGAAATATATTTTGCACGGTTAGCGGATGATTTGGCTAAACCGTGCGGCCAAAGCATGCAAGGTTGGAGTTGGTGGAAGTGGCTAACGCATCGTTAGCGCATGATTTGGCTAACCGTGTAGACTAACCATGCAAGGAGTGTTTGGCGAGGCAGAATCTAAGGCATGGTTAGCACACTGTTTTCTAAACCGTGCGGACTAACCATTCAGGCACTTAAAGTTAGATCCTAAAATTGTGGATCTAAACTCTTTTGCATATAAATGGTTAGTTTAAGCCCCAAAGAGGCCATAAATTGGGGTTAACCTTCTTTGGAGGTAGAAGAACCTCTCCCAAGTGTTTTGGAGGCAACCCAGAGGCCATTCTTGGCAAATCGAAGCTAGTTCCTTGAGGTATGTGATTGTTCTTGCTTGTTTTCTTAGATCTACTCCTTCAACTCTCACGGTTTCATAGATCTATGCCCGTTATGGGTAGATGTAATCATGAAGATGTCAAATATGAAGAGATTTGGTCTAGTTTGTGTTAGGATAGGATATCTAAAAAAGAATCGTACAGAATCAACCCGATTTCTTGACCGTTATTTGATCGACGTGGGTTCTTCAAAAACCTTTGATGTAGGGATTTTACCTTTGTCTCTCAATTTTGTGCATCATGCAGGATGGGTGTCCTCTTGCTTTCACGAGACATAGTTGAACCAGTTTAAATGAAGATAATAACTGGCTTAAAGAGCGGGGATGGGAAAGTTGTTATGTTTATTATTTTTTATCCTATTATTTTGTTGTGAATTGAATAGGCTTATTCCTACTAAATATCAGGGTTTTTGGTGGCCTTTTCTTGCGTAATTAAATGTTACCCTATCTTTATAAACTGTTTTATGGAAACATTGTGGAATATGGAAATTGGTTAATCACGTAAAGTTGGCTGATTAAATGAATATCTGGAACCCTTGTGTGATCACCCCGGTTGAACAAAATGTAATAATGAACATGTGGGTGTTGGTTTGGTTATGTGGTGTGTTATGGTGGGGGGGGGGGGGGGGTGAATCCTGGGTTATTACGAATAGGATGGGCAGAGGGGCTGCAGTAAATGATATTAAAGGGGAAATGATGTGGCATGAGACTTGTTCTGTGTTATAGTTATGAGGATGTGGTTATAGTGGTATCATGGCAGTAGTAATGGGTTGTGATATTAAAATAAAGTGGAAAGTTGATAAATGAACTGTGGGAACAATAATTCATTAAACACGGGAAAAATCAATGGGGATTGATTGATGATAAAAAGGTTGGTTTTGTGTTTCTTGTGTTCTATCTAACGTGATTTTTGGTTCGCAGGGTTTTTCTACAAAATGCTTGATCTGGATTGATAATAACCCAGTAGTTATGGAACTAATAAACTAATACTGTTGAGACATGAAAACCTAAATGGGGTTGGGATTGTTTGTTGTATGCACGCTTCGTAGTAGTAGTGCCAAGGCACATGCTCAGTTTCTCTATTTAGAGGCCATAAGTTGGGATGTGTGTTTGGTATACATATATGTATCTGTATCTTTCTGTTTTTTCGTACCCCACCCAGGTTGAGCACCTAGTGCCGAACACTCCCATTTCATCGGAGAGGGTGTTTTACACTTAGTTACTTTCTCTTTCATGCTCCTTCTTCCATTGGTTGTGATGGCATGAGGCGACCTTAAACCTAAGACTCTTCGGGTAGGTTTCGATTGGTGTGATTTTAGACCAAGACTCCTCGAGCAGGTTTACTGTTCCCAAGAATCTTCAGGATGAGGCCCAGGTGTGTTCAGGAAGGGATGTGATATGGGGTTTGTGAGGCCCAGGTGTGTCCGGGCGGGATGTGTGGCTTTTGAGGCCCAGGTGTGTTCGGGTGGGGATGTGATATTTGGTTTGTGAGGCCCAGGTGTGTGTGGGCGGGATGTGTGGTTTTTGAGGACCAGGTGTGTTCGGGTGGGGATGTGATATGTGGTTTGGGAGGCCCAGGTGTGTGGGGGCAGGAAGAGTGTGGTAGGGTCCAGACGTTCTCCGTTTGGAAGAGCAGCTTACTAGTGGGGGGAAATGGTGTGGGGTACCCTATAATCTTGTTATTCTATACTACTACATGTTGTTTTCTGTTTTGGTGAGTGTGGCTGGTGAGGTTGGGTGGATAGAATTAATTGCTAGGTTTTGGTTCTTCTATTGTTCTCACGGGATATTAGGATGTCTCCCCACCTGTGTATGAGAGCTTTAGGTTTCCTTACTGAGTATACTTGAATGCTCACCCTTTGTTTACTTTTAGGTTTCCAGGAGGACTACTAGGGCCATGAGGGATCCTACTAGTTGCGGGAGTTGGAGTTGTTGCAGTTGATGTACTCTTGTTTCTTTTGGTATTGCACTTTTGAGTTTTCTTGTACTTTTACTTTGCTTCATAATTTTTTAAACATGCATATGGTATTGGTTTGGGTTTATTTTTATTTACTTGTTTCTTTTCTTCTTAGTGTTTGACTCATCCTATTTCCCGATCTTAAATAATCAAAAGGGTAATGCCTCCCATATTTGTAAAAACTCATACCCTTGGTGCTATTCGCCACTACAGGGCCAACTGGAGGTGGGACTCGGGGCTCATTATATCCCTTTCACCATTTTCAGCTCAGAAGGGGCATCTTTGGTGGGAGGGGGTCATGATTAAATGGTATTAGAGGCTGATGGATGAGAGATAGGATAGAGTTTGGAGTTAGGCATAGTGAGGATTGCATGGGATGGTAGGGAAGCAATTTTAGGTGATCTTGGTGCGTGACATAGGCTAGGGAAGGCCGGCTAGGACATGGGATTTTAGGCCCCCCCGTGATCTGATGCAAGGACTCTGAGCCTACCAAAAGACCAAGTGAGACTACATTGATTGTAGGGTAGAGACCCTAGGGAATGTACATGCATCATCATGTTTATGTTTTAATTGATTTGGGAGTTCTGGGAAAGAAATTGAAATAAAGTGATAAAATGAAACCTTGAAAAATTTCCTTACTACTTGGGCCTAGGTGATCTTTGTTTACCGTACAGCTTTCGCACCTAGATGTTGTCCCAGGGTGAATCAGATGGTCGAGGCCCAGTAGATTCAGGCGGTCGATCAGTTGAGGATTGACCGAGAGGAGGAAGATGATCAATGGTAGAAGACTCTCAGTTCTTTCCCGCGACAAATCCTCAAGAAGTATGAGGGTAGTAATTCGGATATGGAGACAGAGGGGTGACTTGAGGAGCATGGGATTGCTTTTACTTTGATCCGTGCTCCAAGGGTGTACCGGGTTGCCCTAGAAGTTAGTCAGCCAAAAGGTGTGGCACGTCAGTGGTGGACGCTCTACCTCAGGGAGAGGTCAGAGGTAGAGGTTCTGTGGGTTGACTTTGAGAAGGAGTTCTGATAGGAATTCCTTTCTTCCATGATCAAGGTAGAGAAGCGGCAATAGTTACTCTCCCTCCAGCAGGGGAGTATGTTAGTACAAGAATTGGGGATCAAGTTCAAGGGTCTCCTACGCTTTAATCTGGATCTCTTTCCAGATGAAGAGTCTCGGGTAAGACGTTTAGAGGAGGTGCTTAGTCCTTCAATCCAGTATGTTGTCACCCCCTTCACCCTTCCGATATACAGGGCAGTACATAAGAATGTAGAGGTTGGAGAGAGGATGCACCCCCAGGGAGGTGCACCACGAGAGGGGATCTGGCCAAGTTCATCGAAGGGGAAAGCAGTTAGAAGCAGGTCTCATGCGACAGGACCTTCCAGATTCAGGCTAGTAGGGAGCATGCCCCATCAGTTCTAGTTCAGATCTTCTGGTCCTCATCCCTTTTTCAAAATCCCAGGACCGATGTTTTTCTCTTGTGGAGTTCTCGGGCACATTCATTGTCGGTGCCCGACCCGAGCTTAGTACGGTGGAGGTGGATCCCGCCTCAGAAGTACCCGTTTTCGGTGAGGCCCTTCCAGCAGCAGCATGACCCTGCTCCTCTGGGGGAAGTCTTTGAAGGAGGAGGCCGACCTCAGGGTGCTCCTCAGGGACCTTGACCAGGGTGTAGTCGGGGAGGTGGTCTAAATCAGAGAGGCAGAGGAGCTGGGCATGGAATGTTGCACAAAGCAGAGTTGGTAGCTCCGGTAGGACAAGAGGTGGTGCAAGGTACGATTTGTTTGTTCAGCACTCTCATTTATTCTTTGTTTGATTCAGGATCTTCACACTCAATTTTTGCAACTGGCCTAGCCCATGCTTTGGGTCTAGATGTAGAGAGAATTTTCGTACCCTTGGTGCTGAGTACACCAGTTGGAGGTCAGACCAGCGTATCTTGTGTTTTTCGGGGATGTGGGCTGACATTGGGACCACATCGATCTAGTGGGGATCTTCTTTTTCTACAGATGTCATACGATGTCATCCTAGGCATCGACTAGTTGTTTTCTGTTAGTGCCATTATCGGCTGCTTCTAATTAAGATTCATGTTCTCCGACGTGGATGGGCAGCATGTAGCTTTTGTTGGTGAGAGGAGCTATCAGGTGGGAAGCCGACATGTGAAGCCTCCCCTTTCCTTATTAGACAACTTATCAGTGGGTTTAGAAAATACAGAGATGATGGATGTTCCAGAGGTTATTGGGGAGTTCCTAGATATTTTTACCGAGGAGGTTATGGCTCTACCCCCCGATGTGATGTTGAGTTCAGGATAGACTTACAGCCTGGTGCCCATCCGATTTTGATGGCCCCTTATCGGATGGCACCTTTGATATTGAGGGAGTTGCGGATTCAGATTGACGATCTGATGGAGAAGGGTTTTGTTCGACCTAGCGCGTCGCCATGGGGTGCTCTCGTTTTGTTAGTGAAGAAGGCAGATGGTGGTCTCAGGCTATGCATAGTCTACCAAAGGATGAATCAGTTAACGGTCAAGAACCGTTACTCCTTTCCAAGGATAGATGATCTCTTCAACAAGTAGAGGAGAGAAAGTTGGTTTTCTATTATTGATCTACGATCTGGATATCATCAGCTTAGGTTAAGGGACAATGAAATCTCGAAGATGGCTTTCAGGTGCAGGTATGGGCACTATGAGTTTGTAGTGATGCCGTTTGGAGTTACAAATGCACCAGTTGTGTTCATGGGACTTATGAACTTTATCTTACAAGAGTTTCTGGACTGGTTCATTGTTGTTTTTATCGATGACATCCTGATCTACTCAAGATCAGAGGAGGTGCACATTGAGCATCTTAGGGTATTCTTGGAAGTCCTTTGACACCACCAGCTTTATGGGAAATTTTCGTAGTGTAAGTTCTTGATGCAAGAAGTACAGTTACTTGGGCACATGGTGTCTCAGCATGGAGTGTTAGTGGACCTGTCAAAGGTGGAGGCAGTTGTTTCTTTGGCGGCACCCAAGTGTGTGGCAGAGGTTTGTAGTTTCCTGGGGTTGGTAGGTTATTATTGGAGGTTAATTTCAGACTTTTCTCGAGTTGCTGCTCCATTGATAGCTTTGACTAGGAAGGACCGGGTCTTCCTATAGAGCGTGCAGTGCCAAAAAGCATTCAAATACCTGAAGGATAAGTTTGTCAGTGCTCCAGTACTTAGGTTTCCAGTGGAAGGTTTGTTGTATGAGGTGTTTTGTGATGCTTCTGGCCTTGGTTTGGGGTGCGTACTGAGGCAGAAGAAGGGTGTGATCTGTTATGGGTCTAGGATGTTGCACCCTCAAGAGCATAACTATTCCACCCATGATCTAGATATTGTAGTAGTAGTGTTTGCACTGAAGCTGTGGTGACATTACCTCTTTAGGGAGAGATTCGTGGTCTTCTCAGATCACAAGAGCTTACGTTATATCTTCCCCCAGCGTGACCTGAATTTATGGTAGTTGAGATGGGTTGAGTTTCTCCAATACTATCACTTTGAGATCTCTTACACTAAAGGTAAGGGAAATTTTGTGGTTGATGCCCTGAGTAGGATGTCACATAAGGAATTGGTTAAGGAATCCACTGATGCTTGGAAACCGATGGGAGAGTTGGCTGCCTTGCACTTGGATGCAAGAGTAGAGGGTGTTGGAAGCTGTTTGTTTCAGATGATGATGCAATCCTCCTTGTTGTAGCTGGTGGAAGAGTCTCAGTGGAGAGACTCCAAGGTAGAAGTAATGCGAGATCGTATCAATCATGGAAACACTCCCGACAGATGGTCAGAGGATAGACAGCATCAGATGATTTTTCATGGAAGGTTGTTTGTTTCGGAGGTGATGCATGAGGGAGTTCTCTGTGAGTTCCATTGTTCAGCCTTGGCGGTACATCCAGAAGTTTTGAAAATGTACCGTGGCATGAGGGAACAGTTTTGGTGTCCCGGGGTGAAACGGTCAGTGGCAGAGTTTGTGGATAAGTGCCTAGTGTTTCAGTAAGTAAAGGATGAACACCATGTTCCCAGTGATTTGTTTCATCCTTTAGATATCCCTGAGTGGAAGTGGGATAACATATCAATGGACTTCATCACAAGACTACCCAGAGATCAGGGTGGTAATGATTCTATCTGGGTAGTTGTGGATCGACTGAGGAAATCATCTCACTTCTTATCAATTAAGGAGTGGGTCTCGATGAGTACCTTAGCACAGAGGTATGTAGATGAGGTCATGTGTTTGCATGGAGTTTCGAGGAATATCATCTCAGATCGGGATGCTCAGTTTATCTCATGAGTCTGGAGGGGGTTAAAGCATGGGTTTTCCACCCAGCTATGCCTTAGCACTGCATTCCACCCCCAGACTGATGGGAAAAAAGATAGGACTATCCAGACATTGGAGGACATGCTATGAGCATGCGTTCTAGATTTTGTAGGATCATGGGTGAGACACTTGCCTTTATTATAGTTTTCATACAAAAACATCTTCCACTCTACTATTGGCATGGCACCATTTGAGGATTTGTATGGAAGAGCATGTCGTTCACCCATTTGCTGGGCAGAGGTTGGTGAGACAGGTGCTCTTGGGTCGGAGGTAGTATAGAGCACCACACATAATTTTCAGCTTGTGCTTGAGAGGATGAAAGCGTCTTAGGACCGACAGAAGTCTTATGCTGATCGTCGGAGGAGGCCCTTGGAGTTCGAGGTGGGAGATCATGTGTTCTTGAAGGTTTCCCCTTAATGGGGGTAGTAGAGGTTTGGGAAGGGGAGTAAGATCTCCCCTATGTTCATCGGACCGTTCGAGGTGCTGAGGCAAGTCGGTGAGGAGGAATATCGGCTGGCACTGCCACCTCAGTTGAAGAAGGTTCATGACGTCTTCCACGTTTTCCAGCTTCGCTGGTACTTACACAATGACACTCATGTTATCGACTGGGGACAAGTAGATATGGGAGACGATGTGACCTTCGAGGAACGACCAGTCAGAATTGTGGATCACGAAGAAATGGTGCTCCGTGGACTAATCATCGCATTGGTTCGTGTGTTGTAGAGGCATGACGACCTCGAGGAGAGCACTTGGGAGTGGGAGGCTCAGATGCACGTGCAGTACCTAGAGTTGTTTTGACTTGTGTTTTTATTTGTTCTTCTGAGCTATTTTTTGATGTTATACTCTGTACATTTGATATATGGAATTCTTGTCTTGTCGGTTGTGAGATGTTTTGTTTCCTTGTTCTCTAGATGTGTATAACATGTCCGGATGTGTGGGGAAAGGAAAAAACCCGATCCTTAATCGAGACGCATTAATGCAGATGCGATTGAACCTGTGCGGGAGAGTTAGTGCCGCCTAAATTGGATAATATCTCGACATGTGAGAAGGATTTCCCCATGCCATGTGTTCGGGCAGTGTGTTGGTTGTACGGTGGTGGGGGCAGTGTAAGGTGGAAAAATCCTTATATATGGAAGTGGGAAGACCCAATTCTTAATCGAGATGCATTAATGTGAATGTGATTGAACCTGTGAAGGCGAGCTAGTGCCGCCTAAAGCGGATAATATCTAGAAATAGGAGAAGGAATTCCTAACACCTATGATTAGTGTTGTTGGTTGGGTTCCTGTTAAAACGAGAGCCCTAAGAGGGATCTTTTTGGGTTCCTCTGAGTTGGTTTTGAATTCTTGGAGACTAGAATGTTTTAAGAGGTACTTGGTGTAATGTCCCGGACCTCTCCAGTCCATTCCTTTGTGAAATGTGGTGCTGGAGGTGTTCTAGGAGGTCAAGGTTCTTTGGGGGTGCATTTGGGTGGACTTTTAAGGAGAGCTAAGGGAAATAGCTTTCGCACAGTTAGCACACGGTTTGGATAAACTGTGTGGAAAAACTGTGCAAGGTTGGTGTTAGAGTCTGTGGCTAATTCATGGTTAGCGCACGGTTTGGCTAACCATGCAGACTAACCGTGCAAGGAGTGTTTGGAGAGGCAGACACTAACGCATGGTTAGCGCAAGGTTTGCTAAACCGTGCGGACTAACTATGTAGGAACTTAAAGTTAGATCCTAAAATTGTGGATATGAACTATTTTTCCTTTAAATGGTCCGTCTAAGCCCCTAAGAATCCATTACTTTGGATTACCCTTCCTTGGAGGTAGAAGAACCTCTCCCAACCATTTTGGAGGCGACCCAGAGGCCTTTCTTGGCGAATCGAAGCCTTTTCCTTGAGGTATGTGATTGTTCTTGCTTGTTTTCTTAGATCTACTCCTCCAACTCTCTCTGTTTCTTAGATCTATGCCTGTTATGGGTAGATCAAAGCATGAAAATGTCGAATATGAAGAGATTTGGTCTTGGTTATGTTAGGAGAGGATATCTAAAGAAGATTCATGGAGAATCGACCCAGTTTCTTGAGCATTCTTTGACTGTCTTGGGTTCATCAAAAACCTTTGAGGTAGGGATTTTAACTTCGTATCTCTATTTTGTGCATCACGCGAGATGGGTGTCCTCTTTCTTTCACGATTCATAGTTGAACCAGTTTAAATGAAGATAATAATTGGCTTAAAGAATGGGGATGGGGAAGCTGTTATGTTTATCATTGTTTATCCTATTATTATGTTGTGAATTGAATATGCTTATTCCTACTAAAAAACACAGTCGTTGGGGGCCTTTTCTTGTGAAATTAAATGTTACCATATCATTCTAGACCATTTTATGGAAACTTTGTGGAATATGGAAATTGGTTAATCACATAATGTTGGCTGATTAGATGAATATCCAGAACCCTTGTGTGATCACCCTGGTTGAACAAAATGGAATAATGAACATGTGGGTGTTGGTTTGGTTACGTGGTGTGTGAAAGGGCGGGGGGGGGGGGGGGGTGATTCCTAGGTTATTACGAATAGGAAGGGTAGCAGGGATATAGTAAATGATATTAAAGGGGCAATGATGTGGCATAAGCCTTGTTTTGTGTTACGGTTGTGGGGATGTGGTTATAGTGGCAGTAGGGCTGCAGTAATGGGTTGTGATATTAAAAGAAAGTGGAAAGTTGATAAATGAACTTTGGGGAATGATAATGAATGAAACGTGGGAACTATCAATGGGTATTGATTGATGATAAAAAGGTTGGTTTTGTGTTTCTCGTGTTCTATCTTACTTGATTTGTGGTTGGAATGGTTTTTCTACGAAACGCTTGATCTGGTTTGATAATTTCCCAATAGTTAAGGAAATAATAAACTAATACTGTTGAGACATGAAAACCTAAATGGAGTTGGGATTGTTTGTTTTATGCAAGCTTCATAGTAGCAGTAATGAGGCACATGCTCAGTTTCTCTATTTAGAGGTCATAGGTTGGGCTGTGTGTTTGGTATACATATATGTATCTGTATCTTTGTGTTTTGTTGCACCCCACCCATGTTGAGAACCTAGTGCCGAACACTCTCATTTCATGGCATAGGGTGTTTTTCCCTTAGTTACTAGCTCTTACTGCTCCTTCTTCCATAGGCTGTGATGGCTTGAGGCGACCTTACACCTAAGACACTTTGGGTAGGTTTCGATTGGTGTGATTTTATCCCAAGAATCTTCGGGCAGGTTTAATGTTCCCAAGAATCTTTGGGATGAGGCCCAGGTGTGTTCGAACAGTGATGTGATATGTGGTTTGTGAGGCCCAGGTGTGTGCGGGTGGGATGTGTGGCTTTTGAGGCCCAGGTGTGTTCGGGCGAGGATGTGATATGTGGTTTGTGAGGCCTAGGTGTGTGCCGGTGGGATGTGTAGTTTTTGAGGCCCATGTGTGTTCGGGTGGGGATATGATATGTGGTTTGTGAGGCCCAGGTGTGTGCGGGCAGGAAGAGTGTGGTAGCGTCTGGAAGTTCACCGTTAGGAATAGCAACTAACTAGTGGGGGAAAATGGTGCGGGGGTACCCAATACTCTTGTTCTTATATACTACTACCTGTTGTTTTTTTGTTTTGGTGAGCGTGGATGGTGAGGTTGGGTGGATAGAATTCCTTTCTAGGTTTTGGTTTTTCTTTTGTTCTCACGGGACATTAGGATGTCTCCCCACCTGTGCACGAGAGCTTTTGGTTTCCTTTCTGAGTATTCTTGTATGCTCACCCTACGTTTACTTTCAGGTTTCTAGGAGGAATACTAGGGCCGTGCATGACCCTACTCGTCGGGGCAGTTGGAGTTATTGAAGTTGTTGTACTCTTATTTCTTTTGGTATTACACTTTTGAGTTTTCTTGTACTTGTACTTTGTTTCAGAATTTTTTAAACATGCATGTGGGACTGGTTTGGGTTTATTTTCAATTACTTTTTTCTTTTCCTCTTGGTGTTTGACTCATCCTATTTCCCGATCTTAAATAATAAAAAGGGTAATGCCTCCCTTATTTTTGATAACTCATACCCATGGTGCTAGTCACCACACTGGGGCCTACTGGAAGCAGGAATCGGGGGTCATTATCTCCCTTTCACCAATGCCAGCTCAGAAGGGGCATCTTTTGTTGGAGGGGGTCATGACACATATCATATATTGCATCTTCATTTCATTTATAACTGATAATTTCAAATTCCATACCATGTTATTTAAGATTATTTGACATTTTAAAACACACTCCAAAAAAATTATGAAACTATAATGACATCCCAACAACAAAAAATCATTTACTACATAAACCTTCAAACATTTCATGAATCAATAAACCATAAATTCCAAACCAATTCACATTAACCATCATCCCTTCTATACCATCTATAACAATAATCCTGAAACCCACCACCCAAATCATTTTTTACGCTATCTACCCAATTAAATAACTATAGAAAAATAACCACAATATTCAAACAATTTCATGCACTAAAAACAAGTATAAAAACACATAATACAAGAAATACCATTAAAAACAACTTCTAAAGATCCTAATTTTAAACATGACACCATATTTATTTGACATATCTAGAATGGGTAACATTATAACCAATAAATATTTCACACAACTATTTCATTATAACATTTTTATTCTTAACCATTTAGAATGTATGATTACAACCATATTATCACAACAAAAACAGTTAATTCAAAGCTTCTATATCATATTCTTTCCAATAACATCATTTTTGAAGAAAGGAATCAACAATAGGTCAAACATGGAGTCACTTAAACCCATTTCACCCCATCCTCATTAATTTCATTATATCTAATAAATTTTTATTATTATTTCAATTCTGTTAATTCACATAGATATAAAAAAATCATGGAACTTCCACACAATGTATAAACCTAAATACAGTTCCCAAATCACCTACCATGATAGAATCATTACAATATCTTTGTAAGAACATGTTGAGGGAGAGATGACTACAAAACCCAAAACATGTGTAAAAAATCTAAATAATCCGAGATCATAAAAATATTTCATAAAAAACAAAACTCCAATAACCTCCAAATTAAATTGTTACTATCATTGATAATTCCCAAGGAATAAAAAATGAAACTAATAGAAAAGAGTGTAAAATCACCTTAGATACCCAAAATGTAATATTTGAATGGTAAGGTTAGATTATAAAACAAATGGAACTAAAAGGACTCTCAAAATTTCACCCTTTTCAAAAAAGAGTTAAGGGAAACAAAGGTAAAAGAATAGAATTTCTATAGACAATATAATTTATATTTAGGTTGAAAATGTAGAAGGCCACAACACATGGATTATGCCTACTTTGTTATTGGTTTATGTTAAATAAATTCCAAAAAATACACAACAGACAACACCTAGATTCAATATAACTAATTATGGATGAAACATTAAGGGAGATCTCCATTGTATATCTACTGGGACTCAGAAAAAAGGTTGACCCATGAAATTGATCTCTAGAACACCATGACATAACTCAAAGGATCGACCCCATATGTTGGATTCTTCCACTTTACTAAAATCCCACCATGATCGTCCACAAAATAGTGTCATTCTCCACAACATAGCACAAATATCTATGTAGATCCTTATTGGTGCAACCCATATATCCATTCCATAGTAAGAATTCCCAGCTAAAATTTTGTCTTATATTATTACCTACATTCCCCAAAGATCCCCACAGATTCTCCAACACCCAAAACAAGAAAAGTAACTATCCAGAATGGTATAGTCCATTAAATTATATTCCACTCAAATTTTTATCATTCCCATGTAAAAATAACCCAACCTAGAGGAAAAAACCGTGAAGCATAAAAAAATCACTCCCCAAGAGACACCAGTCATACATATTGAGAATATTAATCAAACATAAAAACAATAGAAATAACCCCTTAAATAAATTAATAACCAATTAAAACAGTAAATTACCAAGGTAATTTATGAAATATATAGTTTAAGAAATAATGAAAACATATGAGACTCTCATTCCTATATATGATGTGAACCAAAGGGACAATACACCCACCCAACACATTCTCAGGATGATCTTAAAGCATGACTACCAACTGGATGAATGACATTTCATTATTAACATGAAACTCCACCAATCAATGATATGAGAGTTATTGTGATGATATGAATGGATAAATGAAATCTATAAGACATATTTGATTAAATTGGTCTATATGGGAAGTTCCAACTGATGAAACACCACACCAACACCTGGAAAATACTGATAAACTAAGGAAATACTTTACCCCCTTGGAAAACATCTTCTTCCTACAATGATGGGTAACCAAAAAGAACACCTTATTCCCAAATTGAAACTCAAGATCCCTCCTCTTATGATATGAATAAGACTTTTGATATAACTATTATTCTTTTGATCAATCATAATTGTATAATTAATACTATACACTGTATCTAGAACTAGTCACACAAATTACCAAACCTCTACTCAACACAACAGAGACATAAAAATAAATTCATACAATTCCTACATTGGGTCCATGATGACGTAAGAGTGGTAAATTTTACTATCAGAAGACTAAACTAAGGGAAATTAGTTTATCCATGATCTAAAAAATACAAGACACAATACAAAAACATATCCTCTTGTATCTAGATAGTCCACTCTATATTCCCATCAGTTTAGGAATAGAAAGAGACACTAAGGCATGGTTGAGAGAAACAATGCTGAAATAATTTCAAAAATACCAAGTTAAAACAAGGGAATCAATAAGATATCATTGTCATTGATACCTTGTGATGAAAAAAATACCTTTTTCACATGCTATCATACCAAATATCATACAATACCAGAGTCCCTAGTCACCCGTTAGGGGGATGACAATATCAATTGATGTCTCTATTTTATATTAATATTAATAGGTGTTTTTATATGAAATTAATTGGAGTATAAATTTATTTAATAGGTTATTATATTTTTATGTTTATTTTTTGTGTAATATAATGCAGGACTTGTATTTTGAGTATATGGTGGATTATATAGAAATTAAGGAACATAAAGGCACTTAGTACCGAGCTTTGAAGTGACTTGGTGTGACAACAAAAAGTGAATATTGAATATAGGATTAATTTTTGAAGCCAAATAGGCCAATAATTATATTTAATTAAAGTTTCAGATGATTTTAAATGATCATGTGAGGTTTTAAAGGCATAAAACAGAAGAAAAAGAGAAAAAAGAGATTTTTGGAGCTGAAAACACACTATACAAGTCATGAAATAATTAGATGATGTGATATTTTAAAAGATGAAAAGATTTTATTGAACAGAAATTAGAAGGATATTTTATAATTTAAAATTACACATTTTTTAAATCATACATGGTGTGAAAGCATCAAACATACTCAAAAGAAGATTATTATTGATGTATATTTGACGTGAGTTTTTTCTTTTGACCTAGGAACATGAATTTAATACTAGATTAGACCCGATGAAGACAATTGATTGTATATGGACCTATATATATAGGTTATGTCCAAGATTTTAGCAGTTCCATTCATTTCATAGAGGGCATTGACTACCGAGAGGCTGTTGTGGGTTTCTGACTTCGAGTTCTTCATAGTTAGGTTTTTATTTTTTTTCTTTTTCAAGATTGATGGAACATTGGTTATCTCCTTATTTTCATTTTAGATTCTATTCTTTTCATTATTTCAAATTTATTCTCTTATTATCTCTCTACTATGAGTTGTTTATTTATTGTTGAAGATTACCCAATGATGGTATGATAAATCCTTAGGGTTTTTTTAATTTAATGAATTTCTAAAATCAGTCATGGTAAACCTATGGCTATTAACCAGAGTCAAAAAATTGTGAATATAATTCGGTTTCACCTACCCTTATTATCAGATGTGTAATTGAAATATCATGAACTAGTTGGAGTATATTAGGGTATCACCAATATCCTATGATTCTTTATTCCTATAAGTCAAGCTTCATATGATTAAGTTTTTATTTAATCTAGAGTAAGAAGTAGTTTCTTTCTTAGGTTGAGCCAATTGGTTAGACACGATCAATTAGTGATTTTTTTATTTCTTTGAATCCTATTATATAGGTTTATCTGAAGTTATATTTAGGATTATCCTTTACATATACACTGATATTGACCCTTTTCCTTTTTGATAACCTGAATTAAAACCTAAGATACATAGTTTAAATAAAATAAAACTAAAATTGGAGAAACCCATCCTTTGTTTAGAAGGATTCTATTGTGTTCCACTATCACTGTGGGATTGACCCCATAATTACATTTTTCTACACATTTGTAATGAATAATATTTAATTACATTTAAATTTATAATTTGATAACACTAGTGGACTTGATGATGTCTTTTGGATGCATCAAATTTTTGAACTATTATCGGGGAGCAGTAGTGAAGGGTTTTCATCTCATGACTAATTTATTGGGAAAGAAAATATTCTTTATCTCATTTATATTTACTGATTTTAGTTTAGATATTTTTTTATTTCATTATTTTTTATATTATTCATGTGGTTGTTTCTGTTGGTTTTCAGAATTAGTTTTTAGAGGAACCAATATTATGGCTGCCATTATAGTATAATTCCTTCTAGGAGTATTTGGCTATATGGGGAGCGTTGAACTAAAAAGGGTGGATGAAAAAAGAATCCAACTCAGATGATTCACATTCTCATGAATATGATAAATCCCAACATCAAAAATATAGTGATCCCTACTATCAAAAATATAGAGGATACCCCAATATTCTAAACTAGCATCATATCCTGGTCTAAGAAGCTCTTTAAAGATAGAATTACATTATTTATCAGGTACTAAATAGAATTTAAGGACACAAGTATGGATTATAATGAAGATGATGTTAGTGAATATGAATAATTGAATAATCAAAATTCTCATTACATTTCAAAAATAAATTCTATTATTAAAAACATACAAATAACATTAAATGTAGATATTATTTGGTTTGAAGAAAAATATGATCATGTGGAGGAATTCAAAAATATTGATACAAAAAAGACTTAAGAATAATAATTTTAATATGATTATTCTTTATTAAAACCATAGGAGAAGAATTTATATGATATACTATACACATTTGTCACAAAATATATTTCAATATCGGACACAAGGATGAATGAAAATGAGGAAAAACTCAAATAACTAAGAGAATTGAAAACTTACCTTGGTCATGTTATTTTGTATTTAAATACCATTTTAAATATTCTACCTTTATTTTAGAATGAAAATATTGAATGTACTGAAGATGAATATGGTTAATAAGTTATCAATAAAGTTCAATCTTTTGTAAAAAATGATAAAATGGAATATAAGGATATCATGGAATAATTCTTAGGACATGGTGAGATATATCATAGTAATGAACCTATTTCTTTTGATAATGAATATTACAACCTAAATTATTGGTGAATGTAGAGTGGTAGGTATATAAGATAAGTGCTATAGAATTAAAGGAATATAAAATAGTGAACTAAGATGATAATGAGTAGGCAGATGTCACCCTCAGTGGAATTCATGACACTGAAGAAGAATGAGACTCACTCCTATAATTTGTGGAAGAATAACCGAAAAAGGAAGCTCCATCTAAAGAAATAATTCCTGAGTTTGAACCTACAAAATAAAATCAATAAGTTATGGTGGAGAAAGAAAAGAAAAAACTATTGTAATATTTGAAATTACTTTTATTTTAATTACATTCATACTCAAATTTCATCCCACTAACAGTAAAAAATAACCACTGGTGGAATAAAAAAAACATTACCCTAGATGCAATACAAAGCCATGTGGGAAAAAACAAAATATGGAAGGATCTATATCATGTTATAATTAGATAACAATGGTAAAGGTTGATATGAAAAACTATAGAAAGAAAAGGTACCAGGAGTTAACCCTGATATTGAAATTATTTCTATAAATTAGATTAATTTCTTTTTTATTTGATTGTTTAACAGCTCTCCCCATAGTGGATCTATCTATATTTCTGACTCAAATATTTTATATCATAAAAGGGAATGAAACTTTACTATTTATTTATATTTTTTATTCCGATAGAATAAATAATTAATAAGTAAATTATGTGATCCATACAAGTGAAATTAAAGTCATGAGTTAAGTTCAATTTGTGATATATTTTTACATCATGAAATCATAGTTCTTATCATTAACATGGGTCAGATGGATCCTGGGACACTCATTGAAAATAGACAGTGGAAGAGGAGTAATTTTGACATGTTTATAATTTTGACCCCTAGTTTTTTGAGAAATAATTTTGAGAAAATTATAGAAAATAATAAATTAATTTAATTGATGAATGAAAAAAATTGAATTATATTTACTCACAAAAATGTTTGAATTATTGGTCATTCACTTGCTAATCTCGGATACATCAGCACTTAGAAAAAATATGTTGGCATATTAGAAAATTTAAAATATAATTACCATAAATTAAAATGATATAAATAGAAATTTTAAGAGTCTCATTTTTATATTAATTTGGAATTTCTTGAAAATTATCACTCTTATGAATAATTTTATTGATATTCGTTCTTTATGTTGTATTGAGTGAACTGATTATTTATTTTCATGAAATGAAATGATTTAATTAATTTTAGTTCCCATTTTAAGAGGATTATACAACATATATTTCTTAATTTTCTAATCTTCTTATGTAATCATGAGTTATTTAAACCTACTATAACCTGCATTGTTATATTGTCAAATGTTTGAATGAAATAAATTAACTTCTTAATTAATTGATGCATTTTATTGATGAGCCATGTTTCTTAAAATCTAGCTTCAAATTTATCCTTCTTATTCTATAGAATCCATGGATGACCATGTTAGTATTGAACTAAATTACAGGGCATTATTTTCTTATACTATAATATACTTTTTATTTTTCATGATATTCAATTGAATGAGTGTGGTGGTGGGGTTATTCATGGTAGAGATGAGATGTTATATCTTGATAGGGGACTGCATAGTGTTTCAAAGAGGGTTTTGGAGAATGTTATTATTTGGATTCATTATATTTTATTTTTATACCTATATTTGTAAAAAATTAAAAAGAAATAAAAAATGGTTTGTGACTATTGAGAATAATAAATAACCATTACCCGACCAATTATTTTTATCATATTTGGTTAGGTTGTGTATATGAGGAACATTCCAATCATGACTTCTCGAAAAAGTGTTTTTTCATAGGTAGGTCATAAATCAACATTTCTAGGCTAATGATCAAAAAATCATACGTGGTTAGTTATTGTATGTGAGACTTCTACTAGGTATATTTTTAAAATAAAAATAAAAAAGAAGAACAAAAAAAGCGGGACACTTTTTAGTTATGCTTACCTCATCTATGAAACTTTTTACTTCGCTTTGGGGGGTTTGTGAGTTGACATTATATTCTAGTGATCATAATTAAATTTTTCTTATATTTTTAATATCATGTATTAAATGTTACATTTTAGTCTTCTCCTTGAGCCTTACTTGTTTTAAAATTCAAAAACTACAAACCATCATCCCCAGAATTCAAGTGATCCTAATTGAAAATCCCTCATAATTAATTATGATATTTATCTTGACAGGTTTCAGAATTTAGATTCAATGAAATACAATTTTTAGGATCATGTACTTGAGTTATGAGAATAAAATCTAATTAAATTTTTCCTTGAGTGAAGAGAGGAAAAATAAATTTCAAGGTAAATCACATATGGAATTGGTGTTGATGAAATATTTAAATTAATATATGAAAAGGGGAAAATGTATCAAATTGTACTTTATAATTGAAACATAATTTTTGGAATCATCTTTTGGTATGATTTTTTCTTTTTAAATATTTTGAAATAACTTTTTTTTATGATTTTTATATTTTGAAAATTTCCTTTTTGATGAATAAATCATTGGTGTTTCATTGATGATATTTTCTAAAGGACAAGGAATGGCTTGAGTGTGGGAGTATCTGATTAATATTATATATAATTATATCATCATGTGTTTTTATATAAATTTAATTGTAATATTAATTGATTTAGTAGGAGATGAAACCCTAATATTGATTTTTCTGTACAATTATGTAGGACCGGCATTTGGAGAAAATGATGGAAAAAAGGGAAATTAAGGAACATAAAGGAACTTCACACCGAGCTCCAAAGCATCTAGGAATGATGATGAAAAGTGAATATTTCATCTAAGATTAATGATTCAAGTAATAGAAGACAATACATATATTAAATGATGGTTTAACCCAATTTTTAATGATCATGTGAGGTTTCGAAGGATATAAATTGAGGAACCAAAGAAAAGTAGAGATTTCAGAGCTAAAAACACACTTTACTCATCGTATAATAATTAAACAATGTAAAATTTTACAATGTTTGAATCATTTATATGATTTTAAGAGGAAGGATATTTCATCCGACAACATTACAATTCATAAAAGCTCATATTATGTGAACACATTAAATTATACTAAAAGACACTCATTTTTTATGTATATTTGATTAGAGTTTTATTTTTTGACCCAGGAATGACCAATTAATTTCAGTTTTGACCTGGGGAAGTCCATGGACTGTATCTAGGTCAATATATATGGTTTCTAGCCAATATTTTTCTTATTCTATTCAAATAGTTGAAAAGAACGACTATTGAGATGTTGTTGTAGGTTTTTGTCCTTGAGTTATTGATAGATATATTTCTGTTTTTCATTTATTTTTTTAATAAATAGTGTAATGTTTTTTTTCTAATTAGTTTAAGTATTTTTTTGAATCCATTCTTTCTCATTATTTATCTCCTGATCTATCCATTATGGATTATTTTTTATACATCATTGGTGATCACCCAACGATGATCAACAAAATTCGTTGGGGTCAAGAGTCATGGTGGTTTAAATTAAATCAGTATAAAAAATCGAACATTATAACCCTATGGCTAGTAACCGGGTTTATAAAAAAATTTAATCTATTATTATTGTACTTTCCCAGACTATCAAAGGTGAAATCCAATGACCTTGACCTATTTGGAGTTGATCAGGAAAAGACCGATATCCAGTTATTCATTCTAACATGAATCCATTCTTATTGAGCTTAGTTTGTCAATTGATATGTGATAAGGAGTTGTTGTCATCCTAGATTGATCCAATTGGTTGGACCATGATTAATTAGTGACTTTTTCACCACTTTTCTGCCTACTCTGAATGTTTATCCAATGTTATATTTAGGATTGTTTTTTTAACTATACATTGAAATTAACAATATTCATTTTTTTCTATTATGAATTAAATCCTACGATATGTAGTTTAAATAAAAACAAAATAATATTGGTGTGAACCAAAATTTTATAAGAAGTGTTCTGCTCCATTCCCCACTCTCTATGGGATCGACCCCTTACTTCCAATTTTCACCACCTTTGTAGTTAGTATTGTTGGGTAACCTTTAGATTTATAATTTTAAACTACATGTGGATTTAATAAAATATTTCTTCAATTGATAAAGAATCACCCATATAACTATACACACACCATGGTTTTGAGGTAAACATATTAAAAAATCCATAGAAATTCCCTCTAATTTCAAATCAAGATCACCGAACAGTTTTAATAAACTACCTGGAACATTATTCTCCACTTTCATCTACAAATATACCATGTGTTATGATATAAACTACACTACACACCACTTTATCTTAGGACACCAAAATAGACTCCTCATGGCATGATACCTCTTAGAGTTACCCTTATCTACTACCCATACTGAGCTATAAAACACATGAAGAACCACCTAACACACCACTGATGGAACAAACACCCTCCCCTAAAACATCATAAGATGTCTATAATCCTATGAAAATCCCAATATATTATCACCACTCACCTCACCATTATCTCAGAGTCTCTCCACCAAGACTCCTATACCTTTTTTATCAAGTAAAAATTCAATTTCATTTGGAAAAAGAAATCCATACCACTAGAATTCTACACATTGAGTTGTATCAAATCCAACATCTCAATCACCATCTAAATATATTCAAAATCCCAAAACCCCATGAATTTCACCATAGAACATTGGGAAATACATTCCCCTTCTTTGGGGTATATAAGATATCAATGTCATAGTCTTGGAAGAACCCAATCCACCTTTGTTTTTTCCATTAAATATCCCATTTAGTGAAGATATATCTTAGGATTTTATGATCCTTGAAGACCAAAAGGCAATCACCAATTAGGTATTGTCTCCACTAATACAAATAAAGTACTTACATTGAAAACTCATTGTCGTGGTTGTTATAGTTACAATCAAAGAGACATAATTTCCTAGACCCATATTATATTATTTACCATTATATATAAATAATGAACATAAAACAAATGGTAGGAGTAATAGAAAACCTAAAAAATAAATCCCTCCTCAGGTAGCTAAAGAATATGAGCACTGATAAACCTCTCCTTCAGGTATTCAGATCATTCCAAAATAAATCTTGGTCTATCTTGGTTGAAGCTACGAATCATGACCAGTGCTTAGTGAAGTCCTTCTTATTTAATATAAATTGAACTATGAACCTATAAAAAATTATTGAGTGCTTCCCATTAAACAAGTTCCTTAATATTTATTAGATCCTCTACAACTCCCAATAGAGACACCTCATGTCCAAGGAAATGGACCTCTCTTATCCAGACCTTTCAATTGAAAATATTCCCATAAATATGATCATGTATATTTACTTTTAAAATAGAAATAACATTATCATAATTATCCTATTTTGATATAAATTATATATTAATTTTATAAATGACTATGGTCAAAAAATTATCGAGGACCCCATAGAAATTGGAGTTTATGAGTCTCTAAAAATAGTAGGATCATTAATATACCTGAATTGAATAAAAAAATCAATTTTTATAAAATTAAATTGAAAAAAATAATTTAAAATCTTTCATGGAGAGGTTATTAATTCAATAACTGACTTCTATATTTATTATGGAAGTCATAATTCACTTCATATAAAAATGATCTATAAAAAGATTCTATTTATGTTCTTATGTTTCTTTTGAATTAACTTCACATAGTTGATACTGAAACATGTACTGATTAATGAAAATATATTTTTCTATAGTCCTAATTCCATCTTAATTCCATTATATTTAGAAGAAATATGGTGACGATGAACTAACCAATTGGTAGAAGATTCAAATATCGAGTTCATCTAAAACATTTGGTACTGACATTGTTAAAAATAACCACGAGTTTTTTAGAATTCAACCATTAGAGTTTCTTACAATGTTTCTTATAAATATATTCACAACTCAAGAATTATAAAAATATGTTTATATTTAATCGATCTATAATTATTAAGGGTATTGTTCATTATGAATCAAGGAAATTTCTTATTTCCAAACACAATCTTGAAAGACTGAAATTCATTAAACTAAAGTTTGGATTGATCATCTTTATGTGACCCTCAATCCAATATTTGTTTCAACCATAACTTTATATTAAAAACTCCTCTAGTAAAAAGGGATATAATTTTAATATTCATATAAATTTATTTATTTATTTTTTTCAATTGATTTAATTTTCTATAGTTTCAAAATTTTTCACAATTTCCAAAATTTTCAAAATTTCAAATTTTTTCAAAACATCATATTCATTCATAATATAATTTTTTAGGATTTCATATTTTTTTCATAATTTTAAATTTTTTTGAATTGCTAAATTTTTCATAAATTTAAAATTATTTTTAATTTCAATTTTTTTTATTTTCAAACTTTTCTAATTTTCAAATCCTTCAAATTTTATGTAAAATACTTACATTTATTTTCTAATATTTCCTTGAACCATCCTTGAAATAAGAAGATCATCCATCGCTATTAGACGTTAACATCCAGAATGATTAATCTCTTTACCTATATCATCTACTATTCCATTATAATTTTTATTTAATATAGGGGAAATATATTTTAAAAAATAATACAATTTCATAGAGAAATTTATTTTACCGTTCAAAAAGACAACATTTTCCTTTCCTAATGAAAAAATTATAAATTCAATTATTAATTGAATATGTATGACATCTATTTTTGTTGTTTTATTTTTTGAACCGAAATTATAAATAACTCATACATAAAGTAAAGTTATTGGATGATTTTTTTTCAAATTCTTATATAAGTACTTAAATATAAATAATTTTTGTCTAAACTACCTTTTTATCATTTTTCTATTAAAACATTTCTTATTATAAGTATCATTATGAAGAAGATATTAAAAATATATTTATTTTTTAAATAAATAGAATTAGATGTAACTGAAGTAGTTTCAATACCTACTGGTGATTATGGATATGATAAAGGTTAGATAATGAGTATTAATATATTTTATTATGTGAATATTCCTAATATGATCAATAAGACTAGTGGAGAAAATGAGGTTTGACCTAAAATCACTATATAAGAATATATTTTCAGATAGGAAAGGATGGTTGAAATGAACTTAATGTAGAAAAATTCTAATTCATCAACTAAGATAAAAGTAATTTTCTTGAATATATGAAGATATGTATAAGTTTAAAATTTATTAATGAAATATGACCATACACATTCTCAAACAAAATCAAGTTTATAGATTCAAATTGTATTTTATTTTTATTTTTCTTTATTATTCTATATGTTTTTTGAAATTCATAATGGGGGATACAATTCAAAGAAAATTTGTTTTATTATTATTCTATATGTTAAAGTAAATGATATAGCTTCCCACATTATATTATAAATTATATTGATACTATAACCTATTGTTATTACTTTAGATTATTTTCTGTCGTTTATTTTTAAATGGGGAAAATTTTTATGATAATTTAATTTTTATATTATATGATTATTTCCCTATCCAAGGTGGAGAATTTTTGTTTTTATGATTATCTTTTGGAAATAATTTTTTATGTTTCTATTTATTTAATACAAAATGGGTGAAAAACAAAGGAAGAAAAAATCCTTATAATAATGAAAATAATGATATTTACTTCTAAATTCAGTTTCAATACTCAAATTTTCATATATGATATGTTATTTCTAAAAGATGGATATTTCTTATTCAATAACTCACATCATTATTTATTTCAAAAAAATGAAATTTAAATGAAAATTATCTAATATAAGTTTTTGTTTAAGGTATTATGTTTTTATATAATGAAATTCTAGTAGATAATACTAGAACTAAACCTTATTTAAAAAATTTAATTATCAAAAGTTCCAATATCATATAATTTGCATAATATTTATAAGAACTATAGGAGAGAAGAACTACCCCATCGCTAGATGAAGCTAATATTTATTTCATTTAAAAAGTTTATTACTGATGTTATTGGAATTGATCCTATGTTTTGTGGAACCCTACCGTTGGTGGTATTTATAATGTTTCCTATAAATAATGATTCAGTTTGAACATCAATAGAAGATAAATTTATTCAACATGTCATGAATTATAAATGTTTTTGTTCATTTTGATTCTTTTTAGTTTTTTATTTTTGATTGAACTTCTAATTTTTATAAGTTTTATTCCTTATTTATTTAGTTAAGATCTACCATTGTGTTAGGTTATCAATATAAAGATCCTATTTTTTATATTATAAATTTTCAATGTCTGATACTACCTAATTTAGGGATTTTGATTCTATGATGATATAACATAAGACTTCCAATTATTGTAATTTCAAGTGTGACTTGTTACTAAAAGTTATAGTTGGGGGATTTTGGGGATAGGATGATATACCTTTCTATAGGTATGAAATTTGGGATCCTTTATAGTAGGTTAAAATTCATAAATTTGTTAGACTTGGTTTATAGATCTACCATTAACTTTGGAAGAAAATTATTGTTTCTTAAATATCCTTTTAAGTGAATTTTTATTTTTAATGTTGCTTGATTTTAATTTTATGTTACTTTGTTTTTTGAATTTTAGTTTCTATATTTTAGATAATTTAATTTTTCTATACTTTAACTCTTTTATCACCATTTTATGACACCAATTTACTTATTTGGACTATATAAACGAAATTTCATAAAAAATTATTTTATTTACTTTGATATTTTATCACATAAAAAATTTATAAAACAAACAATTCTATGATTTCATCAATAATATGAAAATTCAATTATCATAATACTTAAAGAGGGTGAAAATTGAATGTCTGTTTTTAAACTATTATTCACCCTCTTTTATTTTGTTTCCCATCCCACCCACAATTAATATCTTCCTCCTTCACTCTTATCTGCTGATATAAAATCCAAAAACCAATCTTTCAAAACTAACTATATCCCAATAAATTGTCAAATAAATAATTAGTTACTAGAATAGTGTAATAGTTATTGATCATTACCTGAATCACCTCCCATTAATATATACACAACTTTACATCACAATGTTCAGTCTTGTAAAATTAAAATGGATAACCCCTTAATGATACACTAAGTCAGATAAAACATTTCAACATTAACTCTATGATTTGAATCTATGGATCCCAAAACTCATAAGGTTCCATATGATAATGAACCATAAAAATTGAAGAGGCAACATGATAAGACTATATCCAAAAATCAATGTCACTATGAGGGGGTAGGGTCACAACCTACTCAGGGTAAAAATATGGAATAACCATAATGACTCAAAAGAACTATCCAATCTATTCATATTCTAAATACAATGCAAATGGTTCCAAATAAGATAAATGAATATTTGAACATCTAAGACCCATATAATGATCTCTCTAACCAATGAAACCCCTATTGCCCTTAATTATTATAGAACATAACCCTCTCTAAAAATCAATCAATAACCACACACATATAATATAACTATTTCATTCCATGAATGATGTCATATATCTATATCTAAAGTAGAATAAAATCCATAAATGACTATGGTCTCCCCATTCTCAACTCACTACCATGACAAACATCAACATAACACAGTTTACTATAATGGCTTGAACCTTCCAAACCTTTCCATTTTGTTTTCCCCAAGGCCTATAAATCTTGTCAGTTGTGATGATTCTATAGTTCTAAACCCCTAATGTAATATTTTGTGTGCAACTTTTATATATTTTATTTTCATTTTTATTTCTATACTCATCCCACCCATGACGATATTTATGTATAGAAATCTATATGTGTATGTGGGGGGGGGGGGGTGTTTTTCCCAAAATCCATGATGGTTAGGATAGGCATATGGATATCTACCACCTATTTCCCCACTCTCATAGAGGATATATTCTTAAACATTATTTATGATGGCCTAAAAATATATTTCACTTATGGTTGGGATGAAGAGATTGATGAGGTGGTTTAATGTTGGGGTCATTTATGGTAGGTGGAGGTTATTATGTTTTTATCCATGATGTTAATGATACATTACTACACTAGATATAAGGAAGTGGTTATTAGATGATATGGATCTTATGTCTAGTTTCATGTGGGGTTCTTGTAATTATGTGGTTATCCAGTTTTCTTTGGGTAGGATGTGTTGACTAGTTTCACATGGGGTTCTTGGTATGATGTTATTTCCTAGGTGTAATCCAGAAAGATTATATGGAATGTATTGGAAGAAAAGAATATTTTATGTTGGGAAGTTTGAGTGGGAAATTAGTGGTAAAGTAGTTCATGGTGCACTTGTTCAATATACTTCATATTATATTACTATAATTGGAAGAATTATTTTTGAAGAGTGCCTTGGTGAGGATGGTATTTATTTTTTAACCTACTTAAGTGTATATTTGTTCTTATTTTTTATCCAATGGTCAATTAGTATACTCTTTTCACATATTCATGATAGACCATAGGTATTATCCCACTGAGTATACATTTTTTTCTCACCCCATGTATATAAAAACTAATTTTCAGGTTTTTGAGAGCACTTTGGGGACTACGATGGACATTATTAACATGGAAATTGGATCTGTTGTGGAGTCACTACCCTTGTTTTTATTTTGGGAATTTATTTTGAGGAATCATTGTATTTTTTTACTTTATAAATAAATTGTGGGATTATTTTGAATTTATTCTTTTTTCATTATCTCATGGATTTTATTGGAGGTTGATAACAGATCTCTCGATCATGGTTTATCTTTAAAGTGAAATTATTTACATATATGATAATTTTGAAACACTTAGTACTATTACTTAACCCCGTGTACTACTAAAGGGATGAATGTGGGGTCTTTCTGTATCTTCCACCATCACTATCCCAATATGGGAATATTTTTAGGGAGAGGGTCATGATCAATTGGTATTAGAAGATAAGTTATTAAATAAGATAGATTTTGAAGTTATGAACTATAATAATTGAATGAGTTGGTAGGGAGATTGTTTCATTTGATCTAGGGTGTATGAATTATGATAAAAAGACAATCTAAAAAAATGATATTTTATGCCCCCATGGTCTAATATAATGACTTGGATCCTACCAAACGATCATGTGTGTTGGTGCCTCTAGTAGGACATAGACTAAGGGGAGGTACACACATCATGATTTTTTGTGTTATTTTATTAATTTTGAGATCATGGGGCGTTAATATGAATTAATTTAATAAACCTTAATAAAATTCCATACTATAATGAATAGGAAATATGTTTTTCCCATTAAATTATGGAATGTGGACATCATCCATGTGTATTTTTGGATAATGAGGTTCATCTGGAAGATCCAATTGATCATCGGAAGGTCAAAAAAATTGAGTTGGATGATTCGTTATAGAATTCAATGCCTAAATTTTAGTTGAAAGCATTAGAATAGTATGAGGTAAGAATCTATGATTTGGAAATAGTGTGCTGTAAGAGTAGATAAATATCAATTTTTTTAGCTTCATGAAAGTGTAGAGTACTGGGTTCTTTTAGTAGTAAGTTATATGCAAGGTGGAACACATTAGTGTTGGGAGTTGTACATTATGAAGGGGAAGAACAATGATATTTATTGAGTAAAATTATCGGAGTTAAAAGTGTATTTCTTATTATCGACTATGAAGGTTGTGAATATGAAGGGTATGATTTCCCTTTATTAGGGGATAATTTCTCTAAAAAAATTGGGATCATGTTCAAGGATCTTATATGTTTCACCTCTAATAACTTCCATGATGAGGAGTCTCATGTGTGGCAGCTGAGGAGGCAATTCTTTTTACTACCATGTATATAGTTCATCCACATAAGTATCCAACATATTTGTAATTTAAAAATAAGGTGGATGTGATTGAGTTTATCCAATCCTTAATAGGGTAACCATGAGTGGGGAACAAATTAGGTTCTTCAAGGAGAAGATTTTTTAGTGGTGGGGCTCAAGTGCCTTTCCCTTTGAGGGTTCGTCTAGTAGGGAGTTTATCTCTTCATATTTATTTTTGATCTTCTAGAGATAATATTTATTTTTTATTTTCTTAAAGTAATTGTTCTAGTGTTTTACATCTATGGTGGATGTGGTCATCACTAACATCATTTTCTAGTAATTATTAGAGAAAAACATAGTGGTGGAGAACAAGTTCTACATCTTCCTTAGTATAATCTGCCAATGATTCTTTTTCAGTAACACGTGTATCAAGCCTATAATTTAATTAGAGGAGATATGGTAGGCATGGGATAATCTTATGATGTTCTCCATATTTTCAGACCCTAAATTGAGTGTGACCATAGAGGTGGCCTTCAATATAAAGGTAAGTTAGCATGGTGTGGATAATTTCATTGTATGAAGGATCCTATAAGAGTGGGACCAAAGATTATTAGAGGTAAAATAATCTTTTGATCTTTAATTTTTTTGAATTTTTTGATTCAAGATACTCACATTCAATTATATCACATTCTTTATTCCTTGATTTAAGATTGGATTTGGGTTTATTCCCATGTTTATAGTATTGAATTTTATAGCTAGTGGTATGCCAACCTTTTTTGATGTGTTTCAGGTGTATAAACTGATTTTAGGGCATCATCAGTCATACGAGGATACATTATTTCTACATATATAGTCATTTAATGTCATCCCCAAAATTTATGGGTTGTATTATATGTGTGTTATTATCCACTACTTATAGAGGGGGGTCAAGTTATTGGAAGGGAATTATTAACTCAAAATTTTCATATGAAAATGATGTTTTTGGATTGGAAGTCGACTTGTAGAGAACCTACATTAATTGATGATAGAGTTTTCAATGAAATCAGTTAGACCTAGGACAATGAACATTTATAGAGTTTTCATATATTTTTTGTATGTTTTCCCTAATGAGGACGTGACACCACCCAATCAAGGTGGAATTTGGTTTGGCATAGATTTGTAATATGGTGTCTCTTTGAATTCAATGGACCCTTGTTGGATGGAACCCTCTATATATTTGGAGTTGAGGATAAAAGTAGATTACCTGATGCAGAATGAATTCATCCAGCTTATTGTCTCACCCTATGGTGCACCAATGTCATTATCAAATAAGGTGTATAGTTTTATGAGGCTATCTATAGTCTAATCAATGTTGAATTAGGTGAAAAAAACATACCCACTTCCAAGGATTGATGATCTAATTTACAAGTTTATTGGTTCCTGTTGGTTCCCTATGATCGATTGATGATCATGATATCACCAATTGAGGGTTAAGGATGAAGATATCTTGAAGTAGTTTTTCATGTGTAGATATGAGACCTCTATGTTATAGATCATTATATTTTGTATAAAAATACCTGCCTGATAGGTTCATATAATTCATGAAATTTGTGTTATAAGAAAAAAAATACTAATTTTTTGTCATGTTAATCAATGAAATATGGATATATTCAATGATAGTGGATGATTATGCTTACCATCCCATAGCTATCTTGCAGTTACATCAAAGCCACTAGTTATATGGAAAGTTGTCAAAGTGAAATTTTTGGAAATTATAAGTGAATTACCTTTTGAATAACATATATTTAGAGGTTCATTCTATGTAACTATCAATGATCTAAGTAATTATCTATTGGGAATAACCCAATAATGCTGCTTAGGCTTTTAAGTTCCTCAGTATCATGGGATATTATCAAAGGATAATGTCCACATAACACATATTTTAACTCTGTATTTTTATTTTATGAGGAAAGATACGATTTTTATCTCGACTAATTAGTGTTAGAAAGATTTGTATGACCAAAATGGGAGGTTGATAAGTGATCTAGTGCAATGGTTTTTAGTATATGGAGTGATGAATGACGTTTTCTGTGATGTTTCCCCTTATGGATTAGGATTAATCTTGATGAAACAAAGGAATTGACCACTTATGGGTCTAAGAAGTTTCATCTCCATGAGGTTAATATTATTCCAAAGATTAGAAGCATAAATCTATTATGATCACAATAGATCTGTGATGACATTGCCTCTGTAGAGAATGATTTGTGGTCTTCACTGATCAAAAGAGTTTAAGGTATATCTTTTATTAGTATTACTATAATCTATGACAATTGATGTGTATGAAGTTTATTCATGAATATTTATTTGAGATATCCTACACCGTAGTGAAATGAAATTTCTAGGTTGATGCACCAATAATGATTTCATTAAAGGATATTTTTTAAGAGTTCAGAGATTCATAGAGGATGATAGAGTATTTTTCAACCATACAAGTAGTTATAGAAGAAGTTGATGATGGTTGGTTTTAATTTTATATGAAATTTATTATTATATGATGTATTAGGTGGAATATTCTCAGTGGGGAGACATAGAAGATGTGGTGATGCATAACCACGTTAGTCACGAAAATTCCCTATAGGTGTGGATAGGGGATATCTGGAACAAAATTTTCTTTCATGGGTGGTTATTCATTATGGTGGTGATGCATGAGGGAGTTATTTATGGGTTCAATATATCACCTTTTTCGGTATACCATAAAATATATAAGCTATACCACAACTTGAGGTCATAATATTTGTGTCTTGGGATAAGTCGAGTGGTGGAAGAGTTTATGGATTTATTTGATGTTTGACCACAGTTAAAGGTATATCATCATGTTCTTGGTATTTTGTATCAACACATGGATAATACGAAATATATATTTGAAAAAATCTTGCTATATTTTTTTTCACTCAATTACCCTAATCTTTGGGATTATATGGTTTCATCTGGGAAATTATGTATTGATAAATTAAGTTATCATTCTTTTTAACAATCATTGAGTCGATTAACATGAATGTTTTATCCGGGAAACATGTGGATGTGGTTTTGTAGATTAATGGGGTTTCATTGTACATTGTCTCAGACTTGGATGCTAAATTTACCTTGTGAGTGTGGAGGTGTAGCGACCCAACCCGAGAATGCCAACATTCAGTCTCTAATATCAATTACATCACAATGATTCCAAGGAATTAAATCTTGAAGGACTAATAATTTAGTAGTCTTTATAAACCAGATACACATATGAGTATTATATTAAAAATCAATATATTAATTACGACCTAATTTTTTTTATAAATAAATAACTTCAAGGATAACTTTATTCCTTCCAGCGTATCCTTGCATATTTTTAATAGTATAATTTTTGGAATCCTGGGGAAAATGGAATAAAATAGGGGTGATCATAAATCTTCAGTAATGGTAAATTATAGTGGAAGATATAATGAATCAATGATAATAATAAATATGACAAGTTAAATAACTAATAACACATTCCATGTAATTAATAATTGAGAAAAAATGAGTAAATAATATGGAAAGGGAAATAACTATAAAGACATGGCATTAAAATAAAAAATAAGGTAAAATAAATATGTAAAGGTTAGAAAACAAAACACATAGAACATAATCAATGATATAAAAATGAAATGTATCCATAGATATGTAAATGCATGATCTCATGGATGAATAATAACTAAAACTAAATGAGGGGATTCCATTCTTAATGGATATCATATCTGAGGCACAAAGAAACATATAACATAATGACCTTTCATAATAATGTTTAAAACTATGGATAGAAATACATTTAATTTGGGAGACTAATTTTCCCCATGATAACTTTTCGATGCATTGATGAGCTATATAAATTTCGGGTTCCACCCTTCATTTTCTATCCAAAGCATTCCTCATATCAGAGAGTCTAAATAAATAATATAACTTATCAATTATCTATATTGAATAAAGAATATATAATTATAAATATTTTCCTAAATAATGAAACTACTATCAAAGTAGAAACCATATGTAAAATGGTATATGGTTCAGGAAATAATAATATCCATGATAAATAAACTAGATAATTTAGGAGAAATTCAATCTTCAATGATCATAGGAGATTGAATATTTAAATGAGAATTAGAAATAGATAAATGATGTGAATGTAAATACCATCCTTATCCAAATAAATCATAAACCATCCAGAAGAAAAATAGGGATAGTATCAATAAAAAATCCCAATTGGACAAAAATAAAGAGTTTTTTTCATTTATGAATAAAAAAAATATCTTTTAAAAAAATTATTTAGGAAATAATCCATTTTTTTGATAAAAAATTCTTTAAAAAAATATTGAAATTTTTTTATTTAAAATATATAGTTTTAAATAAGAAAAAGAATCTTCAGTGAAATTACATTGAGTAAATCCATACTTTTCATACAAGGTAAAAAGAACATTAAATTTTCATGGTAAAAAGTTAGAAAAAATGGCTTAGTTCGAACGAGACTAAAAGATTATTTTGATGACAATAGTAAAAAAAAGGGAAAAATTTATTTACTAAATAATTTTGAAAAGGTTAAACCATTTTTTAAAATATTTTAAGAAAACATGTTTTTTAGAAGAAAACAGGTTTTTCGACTAAAGTTATAAAAGAAGTCAAATTTTTGTAAATGCCTTTTATAAAACGTTTTGAATGCCTAAGAGTGGGGAAATGGTACTAATACATGAAAATAGTAATGACTAACTAGAAGAGAGGAAAATGAATGGTTTTAATGGAAAATATTCATATTATTTCCTTGAATGGAAATACCATAGAAATATCATTAAAGTTATTGTTGAGGACAATAATATTAAAACATTCCAAAGTGTCCCATACCACATTGAATCAATTTAAACCATAAAAATCATGAATGAATTATATTAAATAATTTTTTTAATACCATGAAGATAAAGGAATTAATTATATAATATATAAAAAATGTCAATAAATAAACCTCACAAAAGAACAAAGTATTAAACATGACATTTATCTCACAAAAGTAAAAAGTGAGATGAAAATCTTTTACCTTGCGTGGGATTAGCCTCATGTGTATTTATATTCATGAATAACAAAATTATGATAATTATTTACTTAATTTATGACGTTTTTCATGTTTATAATTAATTTTATTTTACTTATTACTATTTTGTATACAAATACTTAAGAAATTATGTTTATGTCGGTTATTTTGTCCAAATTGGCTTTATGTGTTAAAAAACATTGGTTAGTCAAATATGGTGAATGGGGTCATTATATAACTTCTATAGAATAATAATAATGATATAATTATTATATTTATAAATAAATTATACTTTTAAAACCAATAATTAAAGATTTTTATGAATAATAACCAACATTATAAATATAGAGATGGTAGGCCATACATACGCATGAGTAATATTCCCATTTTTCCATGATCACAATAGAAAAAAGCTATGTGAAAAAGATATCATTACATATTGATAATATATCATAAATAACATCTTATTTTATCATATAAACTTAAATGTATTATTATTTTTATGTAAAATTAATGACATCATGTCGAGGATGCGGTAGTCAACACATCCACAAACGACATAATAACTTTTTAGGTGTATGAAATGGTATGAAAGAAAATTATGTATGTATTATATTTATATAAAAGTCATTATTTAATTAATATAATATATATGTTTTTTATGTCGCATATTTTTAATTAAAATCATCATTTTTAATTCTTTGTATCATGTGAACGAATCACATCGCTTTTATGAAGTAGTAGTCCACACTTCCACAAATGACGTTATCATTTTTAAACAAAATGAGAAGTATAAATATATGTGTTGTAAGAGAATTAAAAAAGCTTTAATACATAATAAATTTCCTATATAACATATATAAATATAGAATACCTTATAATGACCACCATGATAGGTGGTAAAGGAAGAACGAATAGTCATCATTTCGTGAGGTGGTAGTTCTCCGTTAACATAAAAAATATGTTTGTTACCCATTAGATGTATGTTTGTGTAATTTTAGGTAGAAATATTATCAAAACAACATAATATTATATTTATGATATTGTTTTTTATAAATATGAAACAATAATATTTTAGATGGTGGATAATGGAAATAAAACTAAAAAGCATGAGAATGTTCGTTACATCTAAATTGGGTAAATCCTTTTAATTTGCATCAAAGGGATTCTTGGGATTGAACAATGCCTAGAGTGAGGATTATAGGAAGTGGGGAGGGATTTTTATGCGATATTTTGGTAGAGTATTGTTGATCCATTGTGTCTAGATAGGTTTGAGGAAGTGGGAGGAGAGGAGGCCTTTTTTAGTGGATGATGAGTGACTCTATTGTAATATTTTGACAGTGAAATTCCACACACGTTTCGAACATTGAATGTGGAACCAATAATTGTACAATTTTTATAAAAGTTGGAATAGGGTCCAAATATGGTCATAAAATGGATCTTTTACAAGTATATTTTTCATTTTGGCCTTTAATATTAAGGTTCAATCCCCTTTTAAGCTTAATTTCACATTAATAATTGAAATTACATTTAATTATGTTCACTAATAATTATTATAAAAAAAAATTTGAACATATTATAAGAAATAAATTATAATTATTTTAATTATGGAATCCTTTTTTTCAAATTACAATCATAGAATTGGTAGACATTAAATTAAATTTAGTCTTTTAGATGGAACGACATTTCTGGGATTAAAGTAAACACATCCGAAAGATTATTATTTTTTATAGTAAATTTCATTTTGAAAATTATTCCAATGACATAAATTTTATTAATTTATACAAATATGATATAATTATAGTTTAAAACCAATTTAAAATGTAATTTATCTTTATAAATAAATTATATGAAAAATCACTTTGGAACTAAAATTCAGTATTTTTTCACTATCCATTAAAAAACAATTTCACTAAAAAATACCAAAAATTCACACTAGAATAATTTTAATATTTATATTTCAAATTTTGAATTTTTAAAATGGCTAAAAATTTAATTTAAAATAGGTCCTCCATTTAAAGGTGGTAAAAGTGTCTTAATAAAAATGTATGTTTTTATATATAATAATGAGATTATTCCCATATTATGCCTATCAAATAAATTAAATGACTATAATTTTTTTTATTTAATATATAATAAATATATTACATTAATATAGCTCCTTAATTTTAATTTATATAATTTACTTTGATAAAAAAAACTTTCTGAGCATAAAAATAGTTTCTTATAAAAGTATTTCCGTTATATTAAATTTTTTGTTATATTCATTTCCAATTAAGTTGTAACAAATTAATTAATTATATATTTGCGTAAAAAATAATATTAATAAGTTATTTATTACTATTAATAACTACAAAATCAATGTCTATTTTATATATTATTATATTAAATAAAATATTTAATAGTATATTGTTTTTTAAAACTTGGTCTTCTGTGTAACAAATTCTATTGAAGAATGTTTCCCTAGCATGTAGTGGAAGATAACTCCATGTTTCAAGTATTTTAATCTATAGAATATATATTTAATTTATTTCAAAAATTATATTTTTTAAAAATACCTTGGATATTATATTACCTTACATGATTGGTGTTGTGTGTTATACACACTATCGAATATAATGTTTCTACTCTAGATTTTAGGGTGTTACATTATTACCACATTTATTTAATTTAGTCCTAACAATTTAAAATCAATCATGGAATTATATATTTTTTGATATTTCCTATGTAAAAAATCTTACATCATGAGAAGGGTTTGTAAATCAACCCCTATAAAAGAGAGTATAATAATTATAATGGTCACCCAGACTGACATGTAAATATGTCTCTAAATAGAAGAACATTAGTGGAAGTTATATATACATTCTTAGAGGAATATAGTAAATATTTATATGGAGTGACTGAGATTATCAATAACATACAAGTGAATATTCAATAAAAATTTGCATTCCTCTATGCTAAAAAGATGTGATGATTTAAATGGTCATCAGTTAAACAAAAATTAAGGCATTAAGATACTATTTTTGTTTGACGGTACTTTTCTTATTGTTGATGAATTTTTTTACTTATTATGTATACTTACATGAAATATTTCTGTTAAAAAAATTCAATATTTGGTTGTGCATCAAATAATATTCCAATTCATTAAAAAATTTATTTTTATGCCTAAAGCACTAAAATACATTTCTAAATGATATTAAGGTCCATAAAAAAGTAAAAATTATAACTATTTCTCTAAAACTATTTTTAAAAAAATATTATGGTAACATTATTAATCTATAAACAAAAAAGTAACACTACTGATTTATTCATCAATATTTTCAACTAAAAACAATGAAATATTAATACAGAAATTACATAGGTCAGTGGTCAGCGTTAAACACTTATCATCATTTAGTCATGGGTTCGTGTCCCATGGACTTTATGGATTTTATTGGTTATGCATCCTTCTTATAGGTTATCCTTTTATAAAACATTATTAATATAATTTCAAAAAGAATTATGATTTTCATCCATGAAATAAGTTTAATCACTGAATTTTATATTAAAAATTATTTTCAATACAACGTGAATACATAAATGTTTCATCTGTTTTATTACAATATATGTCATCTCTTAGTCTCGGGTTTGTCAATAATATCATTCATAGGATTTCTAAATCATGAAAAATTTTATTCAATATAAAACTCCTTAGTTTTAACATAGGTAATTTCTTTTCATTATCTATACAAATCCTTTATAATTTCTTGTAAATAAAATATAAATTATCCTAAGAATATTCCCCAGGAGTGTTAAAATAGGTGTACAGTAAGGACCATTGAGGTGTACCAGGTTAATCTGAGTCAGATATGACACACCTTGTTAGAGTTGTTACTCCTAGGTACATCTGTGCCAGAACCACGTCCACTTTGTAGTATCCAGAAAGGGATGTATTCATAGGAAGACACAAAAAATCTATACTTTACCCAAATTTTAGGTTTCTCTTATATACTTATCGAAAAATTACACAATAGGGTTATGTTATTTAATCTATGTTTTCCTAAATCTAGTTCCCATGGTTTCTACTAAACTTCCATGGATACCAACTATACCAACCCGATCCCAAAAGGCCCAGATCAAGTGTCTACTATCAATTACATTGGTACAATTACAAGGAATAAAATCTTGAAGGGCCAAGTGTTTAATAGTATCGGAAAAACCATATACATACACTAGTCTTGTATAAAAAATTAATACAATAATTTCAACATATTGTTTCAAAAAAAATAACTTCAAGGATAACTTTATTATATCTATAATATCCTTGTATATCTTTTTTATTCCACTTCTTGGAATCTTGGGGAAAATGAAACCAAATAGGTTTGAGAATAAATTCTTATTAAGGATAAATTATATTTTAATTAATAATTAATTAAAATAAATAATCAATATGGAATGGTAAATAACTAAGAACACATATCCTGTAATCAATAACCGAGAAGAAAGAGAGTAAATAATATAGAAATCTAAATAACTATAATCACATGAAATTAAAATAGCTAGATAAGGATAAATCAATATGGGAAGGTATGAAACTGAAACACATTCCACTTAATGAGTGAGATTTAAATGAAATGTATCCATAGAAATATCGATGCGAAATCACATGGATGGATAATAAGTGAAACTAAATAAGGTAAATTATACTTAAAAGTCATCATTTCTAAGGCACATGAAAACCTATACCATCAATAACTTTCACAAGGAGGTTTAAAACTACATATGGAAACCCATTTAATTTTCTATCATATTTTTCTGAAGATAACCTATCGATTCATCAAGGGATATATAATGTTTCGGCTCCACCTGCTATTAACTGTCCAAAGAAATCCACATATCGAATAGTTGAAATAAATAATATGCCTAACCAATTATTCATATTGAATAAAGAATACATAATTATAAATATTTCCTCAAATAATAAAATAATAATCAAAGTAGACATCATATGTAATATTTTATATAGTTTAGGTAATATAAATACCCATAATAAATTAAATAAAAAATTTATGGAAAATTCAATTTTCAATGATCAAATAAGATTGGATATTTCAAGGGGACATACAAGTAAATCAAGGACGTGAATGTGAATACTATCCTTGTCCAAATAAATCATAAACCATCCATATGAATAACAATTATGGTATCAATACAAGATATCCCAAGTAAATAAAAATGGAGGGTTGTTTTTATTGATGAGTGTAAATAAAAATATCTCCAAAAATAATTCATGAAGAAAGTATCCGTTGTTTTGAAGAAACTTTTGAAAAAACATATATTTGAAAATATCATTTGAAAAAATTTTATTTATAAATTAAAATCATAAAATTTAAATGTAAACTTCAATGAAATTATGGGGAGTAAATTCATACTTGCCGTAAGATGTGAAAATAATATCCATTTTTTTCTGAGTAAAAAGTAAAAAAAAATTATTTCTAAAAATACGAGAAGAATATTTTGAAAAAATTAGAAAAGGAAAATAAATTTAAAAATATCTTCTATAAATAATTTTTAAAATGTTAAAACCATTTTAGAAAACATTTTTATAAAATATGGCTTTAGAAGAAAACTATTTCTCTGACTAAAGAGTGAAATGAAGATTGGGTTTCTTAAAAAAACACTTTCTAAATTATTTTTCTTACCAAAAAGTGTAAAAATGAAACTAATACTTGAAAAAGGTGATTGATGACTATAGTATAGGAAAATTAATTTTTTTTATTAAATATTGATCATATAATTTCCTTTAATGGAAATACCATTGAAAGACCATTAATGTTAATTTTTGGGAAAATAATCATTAATGATTCCAAAGTGTCCCATACCACTTTAAAACATTTTAAATCGAAAATAAACTGAAGGATTAATATTAAATGAATATTTTAAATACCAAAAATATAAGTTAATTCATGATATAATATATAATTTTTTTATATATATACATCACACAAAATAAGTAGTAGTGAACATGACATTTATCTCATAGAAGTAAAAAAGTGTGATGAAAATCCCTTAACTTACGTCTGACTTATGTCATATGTCTTTATTTTCCTAAGTAACAAAATTAATTTAATTATTTACTAAATTTATAAAATTCTTAGGTTCATAATAACATTCATTTAACTTATTACTCTGTTTTTTACACTTAATTAAACAATTATTTTTTCATTAATTATTTTGACCAAATTCAGTTTATGTGTCAAAAAAACATTGGTAGGTTAATTATGATCAAATGGGTATTTATATAACATATATAATAATAATAATGAAATAAATATCATATTTATAAATATAATATAATTTTAAAACAAATAATTAAGTATGGTTATGAAAAATTAATTTACGTGACAATTATTATGATAATTGGTTGTACGTATGCATGTATAACATTCAAATTTTTATATAATTGTTAAATAAGGAAGCTAAGTGACACAATATTTTCCAAATGATAATAATATCATAATTAACATTATTAATAATGTATTCTTATATATATAATTATTTTTATTTATAAATAATCACAACATGTTGAGGAGGCTGTAATCAACATATCTATGAACAATGTTATTACTTTTTATGTTTGTGAAAGGGTAATAATGAAAATTATATTTATGTTATATTTCCATTAAATTAATTATATCATGAATATAATATATATGTTTTTTATGTCACATATGGTTAATTAAAATCATTTTTTATACATTCCTTGTATCATGTGAACGAATCACATCGCTTTTAGGTGGCTATAGTCCACACTTCCACAAACGATGTTATCATTATTATAGAGAATAAAAAGTATAAAGATATGTGTTATAAAATGATTAATGAAGCTTAAAGACGTAATAAATATAATATATAACATATATAATAGAGTTTCCACAATAAGTACCATCATGAGAGGTAGTAAAGGAAGAACACACAAGCATTGTTTCATGAGGTGGTAGTTTCCATTTCACATAAATAGTATATTCATTAACAATTAGATATGAGTATGTGTATTTTTAGATATAAAACAAACCATAAAAACATCCTAGAAGATTTATGATATTGTTTTTTCCTATAATATTTTCAAAATAAGAGTTTTTATGGAATACAATATAAATTAAAATAAAAATCTTGAGGAAGTTAGTTACCTATTAATTAGGTAAGTCCTTTTGGTTTTCACCAAAGGGATTCCTTGGATTACTTTCTTCCATGATTAATGATTCTAGTATTAGGGTTGGGATTTTTAATTTCTATTTGGTTAGATCATGTTTGAGACAATGTGTATTGAGAGGTCTAAGGAAGCGGGAGGAGTGGATGCATTTTTATAATGGAAGAGTGGCACTCTTGTAATATTTGGACAAAGGAACTCCATACAAATTTTTCATATTGAAAGTGGATCCCATAATGTTAATATTTCAAGAAAATTTGGTATATGGTCTATATATGGATATATAATGGCTCTTGGACAAGTTTATAGGTAACTTGGGACCATAATATTAATGTTCAGTCGCTTATTAAGGTCAATTTCACCTTAATCATTGAAATTAATTTAAATTACATTTTCTAATATATTTGGCCAAAAACTATTTTTACCTTATTATACATGAAACATTATTCATATTATAAATATATAATCTTTTTTTCTAAATTAAAATCACATAAGTGAAAAGAGTTAAATTGAATTATTCCCATACACGGAACATCATCGTGGGGATTTAATGTAAAAATGTACAAAAGATTGCTATGTTTTTATAGTCAATTTCACTATAAAATTGATTATAATGACCTAAATTATTTTAATTGATAAAAAATTTACCCATAAAAACTTTAAAAGTAATTTAAAATATAGTTTAACCTTATAAATAAATTTTATGAAAAAGCAGTTTTGAACTAAAATTTAGAAATTTTCACTATTCATTAAAAAATGAAACATCCCAGGAAAATACAAAAATTCACTATAACCTAATTATTATGTTTTTATTTAACATATTATGTTTATTTGGACATTATAAATTTATAAAAGAATCAAATTTTTATTTAAAAATTGTTTCCCATTAAAAGGTTGTAAAAGTTCATTAATAAAAATATAGGCTTTTACATATAGTATTGAGTTCATTACAATATTATGTATATATAATATAATAAATTATTAAATAAATATTTAATTAAAAATATAATATATATTAAATTAATATCAATCACTAATTTAAATTAATTTAATTTATTAGGATAAAACATTTTTGCGAGCATGATTATAGTTTTCAATGAAAATATTCCCTATCTACTCAATTGGTTATTATATTAGTTTCTAATTATGACGTAACCAGTAAAATAATTATATTTTTTTAAATCATAATTTTCATAAGTTAGTTATTCGTATTCAAAAATTACAATTTAATATCTAGTTTATATCTTAAAATATTGGATAAATTTATTTTATAATTTATTGTTTTTTGACAAAATTGGTCATCCATGAAACAAAAGCTATCAAAGAATGTCAATATTGAATTTAACGCAAGATAAAATGATTTTTCATGAATTATAAGTAATAGAATAAATATTGAATTTATTTCAAATAGTAAATTCATTATAAATAATCAAGATATTATTTTCCCTTACGTGTATGGTGTTGCAGGACACACATGCTATCAAATACAATGTTCCTACTTTAGATTTTTGGGGCATTATATGTAGTGATTTCAATACACCTTTGGTACTTAGTAATACCTCAAAACTACTTTTCACTGTCATATAGATGTACATACATAGTGGACCATCCAGACAATGGAGGAAATGTTGCAGTCAAGTATTGTGGACTTATGCGGATCCTAGGAAAATAACTTTCTCTATTTTGGGTTTACTTATAAAATAAAATACCAAAAATTAATCGACATGGACTAATTTTGGGATTTATATTAGAGGTTGTGTCATTTTCTATTATGTAAGGGTGAGAATGGATATTAATTAGTTGTCACTACTGTTGTGGTGCAAAGCCTTGTAGATAAGTTTCAGGTAGTTCATAAAAGAATGAAGGTGGAAATCAATTGAAAAAAATATTATATGAATCCTGGGAGGATTCCATAAGAGTTTTTGGTTGGTAAAATATGTTTATAAAGGTTTCCCCTCATTAGGGGTAATGAATATTTATTAAGGGGAGTATGATTTTCGCTAATTGATCAATCCTTTCGAGGCATTGAATCATAATGTTGTGGTGGCATATCGATTGGCACTTCCATCACAGATGGTGAAGATACATAATGCTTTCCATGTGTCTCATATAATTCCAAATATTTAGTAGAATCCTATACCATTTACTATGTAGATTTTGATATTATATGAGATAAAATCCCGAATCATCAAGAGAATATGGTGTGTGAAAAAACCACTCTATTGGTTCATGTGCCATATAGGTATGGTGTATTATAGGAGATTACATTGGATAATGAGACACATATGTGTTTATGGAACTCTAACATATTTTTTATTTTGTTCATTAATTGTTTCCATTGATGATTTGATGATGAAACCTTATTCATATATGAAATTTTTATTTTTCCCTTGATGATATTGTGTTTCAAATATTCATGTGTACAAAGAGGGAAACCATATTTTTAATCCTGTTTCATTATATCATGACTTGTTTTAAAACTATACAGGTTATTTAGTGAAACCCAAAGTTGATAATATTTTTATATTGATGGTGGATTTCCTTGATTTTTTTTCTTGGGGCCCTATAGTGTGATATTTATTATAGTCATTATATAAGGATGTGTGTATCTTGGAATTCCTATGTGGATGGTTGTGCACAAAAGAGGTGTTTTGTGTTTTGTGTTAGATGGTGGTAGTTTTTTTAACAATATAATTGGGAGGTATAATGTGTTATGGTTTTCTATAACCTTCTCTTACTATGTTTTTGGATCATTTTGGTTCGCATGGAAAATAATATTTTTAGAGGTATCTTAGAGATTTTTTGGAAGAGTATAGTGGTAATCAAGAGGTTTTAAGTGGTTTTTGGCCTTTTTGGGGGAAATAAGGATTTTGAAAAATATTGGAAATCTTGTTTGTAGGGTGTTTTTGCATGAGTGTGATATTTTATAAAATTGGCTATGTGACAACACACTATGGAAGGAATGGTGTCTCGAGTACCCCACTATGTGAAATGGGTATAAGAGGCTCACCAAGGTATATACTTTGGTATGTTTAGAGTAAAATAGGCTGGTGATAGAAGATAGTGCATGGTGCTTGTCTGTAGTTGAAAGCAAAATAACCATCGTTTTATAGACCATACCATAGTCCAATTCATAGTGGTTTTTAAATATTGATTTTTAAATGATAAAAATCAAGGATCACACATGGGAGTTTCAGAATGCATGTTGACTGAGACTCCATGGTCATTTTGGTTTTCCATTATACCATAGTGGCGTCCATTGGTACTTTTGAATACATAGAATACTCAACCTCCTTTGTCTCGATTAATTTGTTCATTCATTATTCTCTAAAAAATTTATAGACTCCATATTTAGTTATTATCTTGTGAAGCTTAAACCCCTAGATCATTGGATCAATTATTGTGGATCAAGGTGTGATATCCCCTCTTTTATTTCCCCATTTTCCCATTTCACACCTTCTCTTATATTCAAGAGTATGATGTGGGGGATTTATTCTCTCTTTTTCTTTTTTTTGATGGCATCTTTCTATGCATAGGAAATTGGTGAGGTCTCCTTTGAGATCAGTAGTGGTTGATCTATGGTTTTGTGCATACCTTCTTCAAATATTCATATAGGCAGGGGATCCTTAATCCCCCCTTAATATGTACATGTGAGAATATCATGATTTTCCCATTCTATTGGGAAGATATTATGCCTTAGATAAATTAAGATTATTAATTAGATTAATTAAATTGCAAATATTAAAGAAGAAATCACATTTTTTTACTTATTTATATATTTTTACTTATATATTTAATTTTATTGTTATTATTTCTATGTTTGAATTATGTTTAATATTTTTACATTATTATAGAAAATGAAAAATGTTAAAAATAATTTTGATTATTTAATTTTCACACCAAGTATGAAAATTTATATGAATTTATATGCACATAATAAATTAGTTTTTTCATGGAATCTCAAATTAGTGTGAGAATTTCCTTGAAAATATTTTAATAAATACAATGAAATAACTTTGTTAAGAATGAAATGTGATGTGTGAGGAATGATATGTGTTGTAGTAGTGAGGATTGGTGGTTGTAATTTGTGTTGTTGAGAGATTTGATGGTTTTTATGTATTGTTTTCTTATATGTGGTAGTTGATACATTGGGTATGTTGTTATGAAGATGATTTATTGTTTATGTTGTTTTTTATTCTAGTTTCTCTGTAGTGATGGAACGAAATGAAAATGAAAAAAATAAATGCTATGGGTTGGAATTGATCATGAACACATGAACTAGAATTGGGTGAGTGATTAATGTTGTTATTGTTGAACATGAAATTAATGGTCTTGATAAAATAATCTAGTTGGTAATTGGGAAAATATATAAACAACATAACCTGAAAAGAAATGTGGTATGTAGATTGTGGTTATGGAAAGATTTTGTGGTGTAATGTATTTAGAGGTGGAAACAAATATAGTGAAAGTTGTGAGACCTTTTGTTTATCTTGTGATTTGTGATTATGCTCTTGTTAAAAAATCATAGGATGGTATTATGATTATAACTATTATATAATGTATTTTCATCATGATATCTATATACACCCACCCATATTGAGAACATTTTAACAATAACTAAATGATTTTGGGGGGTGTGTGGGTATTTTTTCTAAATTATAATACGGTGAGGATATATAGATGGATACACACACTTCATTGATATATATTCTATGTAAGGTTAATATGAATGGGGTGTGATCTATTTAGAATAAAGTGCTTTGATGTCCAAGACGACACAAAATATAAGGTGGTACATAGTGGGAGTCATCCATAGTTATAGGAGGGAATTAGTTTGATGGAATTCATATTCAAGATACCTTAATATACTCGATATATGATACGGGTTATGGGAAGATGTGTATGTGATAAATTTTGGAATGAGAGGTGGTTACTATGATGTGGTTTCCCATGTTTATTTGAGTAGGATTTTATAACCAACTGTACATAGGGTTATTTTTATGATATGGTTTCATAGGTAACTTTAGGTAGGATTATATAGAAGGGATGAGTGAACTAGAACATTCAATGTTGGAGTGTAAGAGTGTAAAATTATTTGTTATGTTGTATAGGGTACCCTTTATGAATATTTTTATATTATATTAGTAAACATGGATTCATTATTTGGAAATCATGCCCTAGTGAGGATGGGATTTGATAGTTGACCTATTATGGTGCATGTTGGTTTTACTATTTATCTATTGGTGAATTAGTATTCTTTTTTCACATATGAACAAGAGACCTTGGGTATAATACTTTTGAGTATTCATGTAATGCTCACCCAATAAATATACAAAATGTTTTTAGGGTTTCTATTATAATTTGGTGAATGATTTGGACATTAGTCACATGAACATTGGAGCTATTACTAAGTCACTACCAAAGCATTTATTTTGGGTATTTATTTTTGGAGATTTTATTTTATTTTTTTATTTTAAAGATTCATTTTGGGATGGTTTTGGTTTCCCCATTTTATTAATGTAAAGTATATTTTTGATGGTTGATAACCTATCTTATGATATTACTATATATTTATTGGCCAATAGCTTATTTATGTGATGCATTTTATAGCTCAGTGTTAGTGGCTTACCCGAGGCCTATTGAAAGCAAGGCTTGGGGTTCATTATCATTCTTTGTTCATTTCTAACAAAATATAGCTACCATTAGAGGGATGGAATCATGAAATTTGAACTTGAACTAGTGTAATAAATACTAGGTATATTGTAAGACTATCTATATCGAGTCCCAAGACACATGCTAAGGTGGGTGTAATAAAAAAAATATTTTACAAAATTTAACAATATATAATATTTTTTAGATGATAAATAGATGAACCCTCAGCCAAAATTTGATAAATCTAGCACCAGAACATCTATAACATCCAAGTACCCATTTCTAGATCTTTTTTACTTAGTAATGAAGACCACCCCAACCATGCTCCTTAATATTCCTCTAAGGATATAAAACATCACATGTAAAACCACCAATTTATCCATCTACCCTTAGAGGATCATAATCCTACTACATATACTGTTAATACAGCCCCTGAGGAATATTTTGATTATGGGGATAATACATAATCATAATTCATTCCACATACTATTCCTTCAAAATCTTCGGGAACTAATATCAACAATGAACACAACCTCCACAGGAAAAGAACACTAGAAAAATGATACCAGTGTGGGAAGGGATCTTCCAGTGATAAGAAAATGACATGAAGAAAACTCTCGAGGTTGACATGATGCTTCCATGAACCTTAACTTTCTTGAAACAAGAATTCCACCACGTAAAATATTGATCCTTAGGTATCTCTGATGGATCGCCTTTTGGATGATCCCAATTGTGCATGCAACCTATATATGACCTTAGAATTCTTACACACCTGAAAATTCATTTGTATTCAAAAGGGTGACCAAATAATAAATAAATAGATGAAGTGATTCTCCAAAAACCACACACTCGACTCCTCATCATAGAAAATATCAGGGGTGAGGTAATGGAGGTCCTTAAATATCATCATGTGGATATGAAGACATAGGCTTCCCAACTGAAGTGAGATCATCTAACGAGTCTTTGAGGCCCTCTTCATCATTGATATGAACACTACTATGAACTAATGACTGAAATCATATTAATAAACAATTTCATGCTTCCAATATTTGTGAAATATTGTCAATAAATACCATTCTACTCTATACATATGAATAAAAACCAATGGAAGTCAACAATAAACCCTTTAAAAATTATGTTGAAAAAAATATTAATCTTCTATAACTAGTGCAATATCATTAAATTAGTGTAACAACCAAAAACTTCTTAATAAAATAACTTATTCTCAAAATGGAAATTTTATTTTCATATATACTGGAATCCATAAAAGGGTTTTAATATTTCATTATAGATCCTAAAATAATGCTGACTATAAAAGTTAGTAATTCTATAGGGAGATAAATGAAAAAGAATAATCAACACACCAATGTAAACTCTATAGGCATGAATTATCCCAATAAAGACCACTCCAACCACGATGATGGTAAAAGGAAGGAAAATAATTTAGAATATAACTGATATTATAAGGGGAAGTGTAGAATCTTTGTTAAGTAGTAAATATTGAGGCATGATAATGGTAGAGTATATATAGGGAGTAAAAGGAAACGAGAATGTAATTATCTGACTATCACCTAACTATTATAATCTGACCATTATATGACCATTGTAATAGTAATACTATCCATAGATAAGTAACAATTCCAGTAAAAATATACATTAAAAAGTAATATAATTACATTTTAAGTACGTTTTATATGTTAATATACTCTTTATGATTTAATATGTACGTTATTTTAAAATTAATGAATCCGTAAAGAGAAGAAGTAATTTGTTTCCCTTTAAAAATTATATTTTATAAAAGATACATATTTTTTTAAATAATTATTTATCATATATATGAATATATTTTCACAAATTATTTTTTTTGAAAGAAAGTTTGAAATTGGTTAGGGTGAAATTTTGATAATTTTCAATAATACATTTCTTATAATCGAATACTAGATAATATTTTTTTGATATGTTTTATAAATTTATTAATATATAATTAATATTTAATAACTAAAATAAGCGAATCCATGGAAAAAATTATTTATTTTATTAATATAATTTATTTAAATAAATTGAACAAAATATCTATACCTAAAAACAACTTTCGGATGTATAAAGTAGAAATTAAGATTTTACAAAATTATTTTTTGGAATTTATTTCCCATACCAAATGTAATATTATTTTTTTATATTCCCAAACTCAAATATGTCAAATAAAATTCTTGATTTCATAAACCATGATCCAAAACATGAGTATCCCAAGTAAAATTTATTTTCCAAAAATTATAATTCTAAGGGTTATACTAGAAAAAATTACAAAAAAATGCTCTTAAATTTTCTATAACTAACCACCCTCCACCACATTTAATTCCATACCATTCTATTTTCCACATACCTCACTCCTTTATTATACCACTAATCTCTTTAGTGAATTCCTCATGATCTCAAGGAATCACACCTTCATGTTTAGGAAGCAATACTTAATGTTAGGTATTCTCTTAATATCCCTTTATATCCATAAACCTACTTTGAAGTTAATCTTACAATTTCCATGTTATTTTTTTCACCCACACATATGATCATTACGTTAATTGAAAAAAATTCTATTTGTGAGATAATTATATTTTTATTCATATTAATCCCATTCCATAAACCATTCATTATACCTATTATATTTTTGAAATCATTCATTAATTATTCACGGATCCTTTTAGTAATTAAAATAATCCCCTAGATTTTTATCGAATGATGTTCATATAGAAGAAATTAAACTTCATTTAGAAGGAATTTTCATATAAAAACTATCATTCTCTTTTTGTGGGTAAAAAATGCTGAAAAGCTTCAGTATCTAAAAAATTATTTACTCATTTATTTTATATGAAACCTATTATTTATCTTCCGTAGTTTATTTATTAAATTAAATATTTTGATCTACGTGTGTGACTTGAGACGTATGAAGGGTTCATCCTAATAGTTCTCCAATGTATTAAGTAATGACTTAATCTTTATATATGATATTTTTAATAATATCTTAGTTAATGAGCTTAGTATTATTTTATGAAAACTAGGTATGTAATATTTGTGATATTCTTTCGACGTGTCATTTTTATATTATATCCAAATTTCCGTGTTATGAATCATATAATTATGGTGACTATCTCATTTTATTCCTTATGAATTATCCATAATAATCAATCATGTGTAATTTCAGTTGTTTATACCTTACTAGGATTTATGATCACCATTTTATATTGATATATGTCCCTAAGAAATCACTTGTAGAGGTAACATAAGAATAAATAATAATTTACTCTTTTAAGATGATTAAATAATGTTTATATTAATATTTTATTTATGTAATTCATGTATTATGTTCATAATTTCTATGAAACCAGTACTCAAAAAATAATTTAAGGTATTTATAAAATTTTTAGTTAAGGAATTATGTGAAAAAATCATGTATGCAAATGAAGGTCTCTATTGTTAATATCAAAGAAAATATTAATTATTTGTTGAAAATAGGACATGAATTCGAAATTAAAAACCCTCTGTATAAGTGTAAATGTTGTAAAACCTTTTAAATTCGGAAATGTATAGAGTGTGTGGTTCCTTGGTAATGAAACAATTTTCAGGATACAAAAATTGGATATAGTTATAGTACCGATGAATAGAGGGTTAATAAATATAAAAAAGCTTGTTTGGTTAAAAACAAGATCTTCACTCTAGGCACAATGAGTAGGCTATGCTGTATACCTTGTTTGACACTCTAGTGATATATTCTTATGTTAATCTCATTATTTAAAAAAAATAATATCATAGATATAAATGTAATGTATTTTTTTAAAATATTCAAGTGTAAAATCCTAGAAGTATATCATTATAATGTTTTTGGATTAAAAATTACTTCATAATTACTATTATAAGATTTCCAATATTAAAAAAAACTTCTTAGGTTTTTTTCATCTAGAAAAATGATATGAAATAGATAAAATTATATTAATAACATGTTAAATAGATAATAAAAATAATATTTTTCCTAATAAGATAGATTATTGATTAAAAAAAATCATGGTTAAATTGAATAAATTAAATTAGGTCATGTGTAACAACCAAAAAAATATAATGTACAACCTCACAATAGATGTATCCACTAGCAGCTGAATCCTTCATGAGTCAACAACAACATTTTTTAATGGATCATTTTTCATACTAATTATAGAATAATAGGTCAATACTATATTAATGATATTTTCTATACTCCATTATTCTAAAAAACAGAAATTTATGTTAGGTGTATATCGCTAATAGGGAGAAAATGATTAGTAATAGAAACTGATCAAGAACATGAAGTAAAATAATACGGGGGAATCAATAGAGTGGGAATAATTATGAAAAATATTTCTTAATATGTATTTTCCTCATACTCTTTGAATCATAACAAAAAGGGAATTCCCGAATTTGAAATAGTGGAAAATTAATTTTTTTTAATTTATGAGATAAATTTCATATGGATTGTGTGATGTGATTCATGCCACATCATTTTTTATGGGTCTATTGATTGATTATTTAGTGTACTAAGACATAATATATAGAATACCCTATAAATTCAAATGTTTGAAAGCTATTAAAAGATAGTACAGTGTGCTCTCCAACTAGATATGTGAAGTGGTTTGATGGATTGAATGATATGAATAGTATTATAGAGCAAAATTTTGGGAAAAATTATAATCTTGAAAGAAAAGGGAAGAAACAACATCCAACCATGTTGAAAAGTGTGAGAATAAGAATTTGAGGAGTTATTTTAATCTATGTGTTATATTTTACAAGTGTTTAATATTTGTCAATATAACATAAAACTATCATGGATACGTAAAGTCAATCTTGAATGAAAAGGGAAAACCCAACAACTAACCATGTAGAAAAGTGTGAGAATAGGAATTTGAGGAATTATTTAAATGGAATTGTAATGTTTTACAAGTGTGAAATATATGTCAATATAACTAAAAAATATCATGGATATGTGAAGAATTAACATATCAATAATAATGAAAAAGGGAATATGGTGAAAATGAAACCTTCACTATAATAGTTCAAGTATGGAGAGAGGTTTTATAAATTTCATTCAAATTATAAGTGAATGGATGAAGACAATAATAAAACCTAATATATTAAAAGAAGGAATGATATTTATTTTATAATCATGATGGCTAATGCCAAGGCTGCAAATGAAGTTCTAGTAGGTACACTCATTGTTCACTCAAAGCTATAAAGTATATTGTTTAATTTTATCCTATTAATTCATTTATTTCATTTATGTTTAAAAAGAACATAAAACTATGACCTAAAATAACAAGGGTAGATAAATTGATTAAAACTATTCATGGAACTACAAAAGAATTGGTTATATATATAGATTTCATTGTAAAATTTTGTGAGTACATTCTATATGCCAACATGTTGATTATTACTATTATTTAATTTTACATAACAGTTGGGATGAACTGGATATTGAAGTATAATTCCAGGGAAAAAATGGAATTTTTGTTTTCCTGAAGGGGTAAATTTAATTATATTCAAAGGAGATATTTATAAACCCATGTCTTTATAAGTATCACATCCTACTTCCTTATCTATAAAAATTATTTATGAATATTTGAGAAGAAAGTGAAAGTATAAAGATCATAGATCATCCATTTGTTTAGGAATAAGATAACGTATTTACTAAATAATAAGATGATATTTCCCAGTAAATGAAGTAATAGTTTTAAAATGAAATCACACTATGAACTAAAACAATATCAATGGCCCCATATATAATGTCTGATGCAGTGTTAGGGGATTTGAAGAACATATTTTAGGATATTTTGGGGAATGAGTTTTTTACCAAGTGTGTCTCCTTTGGGATAACCTATTATTTATGTGAATAATAATGATATACCAATATATATATATTTATTATAGTGTACTTAATGGGATCAAATTGAGGAAAATATATCTTCTTCTAGGGACTAATGATTTCTTCGCCCAACTTCATGGTCCTAATTATTTTTCAAGATTTTCAACAGTTGAGGGTTAAGAAAGAATATATCACGATGACTATATTATGAATAAGTTATAGAAATATGAGTTTTTTGTTATTCCATTTGTATTAAATAATTTTACTGCCATATTTATGGATTTAATGAATAAAGACTCCAGGGGATACCTCGTTAAATTTACAGTGGTATTTATTTATGATATTTAGATATATTCTAAAATTTATGAGGATATTGGTGATTATATAAGGGTCATATTTCAAACAAAAAGTACAGAAGTGATTTTTGGTAAATTTAATAAATATGTGTTCTAATTATAATAATTATCATTATTTGGACACATTGTGATATGATTAAGAATCTTGGTTGATCTAGAAATGATAATGGTCACAGAGGAGTGACCTCATCCTATAATAGTAAGTAATCTTTGTTGGTTCCTTAGAATAGAAGGATAATATATAAGTTTAGTGAATTGTTTTTATAAATTTCTAATCCAATTTCTAAATTAACTCTTAAGAGAGTTATTCTTATCTAGAAAAATATGTGTGAAAATGTTTTTAGGATCTGAAGAATAGTTTTGTTAGTGAACTTGTGATATCTTTACCATACCCAAGGATGTGTTTTTAATTTATAATGATAAATAATTGAAAATAATTTTATTTATACACATGAAAAATGATATTGTGATTTCATATTCATATATATAGTTTAATTCACATGAAAATATTTATCATGCCCATGATTTGTAGTTTACTAAAATTATATTTTCATTAATGATATGGAGACATTGTCTTCATGGTGAGTTGTGTGATATTTACAATGAATTTTTTTTTTCATAATTATGTAATCACACATAATTAATTGAAGATGAGACAATGGATATGTTTAGAGATTCAAATTTACTATGATTTTTATATTTACTATCATCATGGGAATGAAAACAAATTTATTGATACATTGAGTAGGAATGTCCCCAAACATCTTTCAATAATGAGGATCTGAAGAGATCCATTGATCAAGGATTTTGTAAAAATATACATGGAAGTCATAATAGAAGTGAAATCATCAATTCAATACCAAATAATTTATCTACAATCATCACTGGATAAGATCAATAAATAAAAAAGAAATTATCCAATGTTATAAAAGAATATAGAAAGTCTAAAAAAGAGGATGTTTCCAATGTTCAAGATTAATCAGTCTAAGTACAATGGTATAGTATAGGGACTTGTATCCCAAATGTTTAGAAGCTAAATAATGAGATGATGAATGAATATCAAAGCTCTACATTATCAATACATTCAAGAAGAACCAAAATATATAGAGATATTTGATATCATTAATATTATGATGACATAAAAGTGGATATTGATTATTATACAACAAGATGTTTGGAATGATAGAAAGTGAAGTAAGAGAGATAACTATAAAAAATAGTATTGCAACCACAAATCATAGCTTTATAAAAGTTAAAAAAACATCAATTTAGACTTATCTACTTTTCTTACTAACACATCCAAGGAAAAAAATTCTAGTTGGTTATTTATTGAAATATTAATAATGCCTCACCTTATCATCAATATATCAGAGGATTTCTCTCATGGGAATATTCCTCGTTTGTATATTCTATTAGTGGTGAGATTTTATGGGGAACCACTATCAATTATTACAAAATAAGATCCAATATTCACTTATATGTTCTAGACGAGCCTTCAAAAGTGTAACTAGCTCAACTGGGATACCCTCACAAATTGGAACACGACCTGATCCGCCAAAAAATCATAGAATTTTCTCAGTCCCCAATGGCTGGTGACTGGAAATCCGACATCAATCATAACCATAATGAATTATTTCTAAGAAATTGATTATGATACATTAAATATATAAAAATATAAAATCAACAGTCGAATAAAACTACGAAAAATATATTCCATAAATGAAAGAAAATAATAAAAGTGATATAACTCAAATTAGTTAGCAAACCCCAAAGTAAAACATCAATAAAAATATGGAAATTGAAACAAATGAGAATAATCCATGTGATAATATGAAAAATGGCCCACCATCTAATGATAATATACTCAAACACTATTGATGTCAACCCCATCCTCTCACTATGAAACCTTTCCTTTTATAGTAGAAAAATATTTTACTAGGTCTACAAAGAACTGAAGTGTTGTGTTGGGTGTGAGCTAAATAAGCTCTTTAGAATCCCACCTAGGTGTTTCTAATTAATTATCTATAAAATCATTCCAAAATTGATATTTTTAAAGAAAAATTTGAAGTATAATCAATATAACAGTTTCAATAAAAAGTATGGAAAATATTTACCTTTTTCCATACTTATAAAATAATCTAAGAATGATAGTTTTCATTGGATAATTTCCATAAAAATTTATAAAAAACAAAGAATTTACATCAACCCAAGAACAATAAAATGTGAAATAACAGTGGAGTAGAATCAGGATCACAAAAATTTAGGCTAATAGACTTATCACAACACAACCAATGTCTAGGGAATACTCAAGCGCCTAGGACAACTATCCTATGGGGAAGAAGAACACTCTCCTAGTGAACCCCATAATGATGTCAATATAAAGTCTCTATAACAAAAGTCCTAGGGATAAAAGGAACAAATTTTAATAGAACCCCCTGATAGTAAAATGGATGATTACTCTAAGCTACACATTCTACCAAAGTATACAATTATTACTATTTTCTATATTTTCCAAATCAATTCAATGGAATTTTCAGTATCAATTTCATAAAAACCTATTATTTTATCAATACTAATTTGAAATACCATTTTTCTACACATTGAAAAAACCAATTTTTCTTTTACCAAAATAAAAGGGAAAACCATATTTTATTTAAATTAATTTTATATAGACAAAACTATAATTATAATTTATTTATAAAAAATTTTATAAAATAGAAGAAATAATAGTTCATTCAATAATTTCATGATATGAAACCACCTAACTCAAATCGATTTGTACACTACTAAAAATCATATACATCAAACCTGTAAGAAAAAAAAGACAATGACATAAGATCTAACAATTATTCCCACATATCAGAATAAAAATCCATAAAAATTGAGAGCTAGAAGAGAGGATATATTACACATAAATTGATTAATTTACCCCCTACACCACAAACAACCTGATAATTGGCCTCTAGGATACGATAGAACAAATGAACTAGAATGTACCCAAAAAAAATTAACCATAAGGTTTAATAATACACAAAACATCCCAACACTATTTTTATGACCATTCGAAACAAAGAAGCAGAAAGTACTCTTACTGAGAGAGTTTCAACACAACAACCACTAAGATCATTCAATGAATAATGTTTTCTAGAAGGATCTTTGATACCTAAAATATCATCGAAGAACTTGTGGTTTTGGGTAATTAGGAATATAAAAATATTAAATTAGTGTTCTAGTTTAGAGAATTATAAAAAATTGATGTCATGAAAGATTCATGTAATGGATACAAAACTCACAACTTGAATCATTCATATTACATGTGCACTGAAAAAGGTTTCACTTCAAATAAAGAAAACCCAATTGAACATTTCATTATTTGAACATGTTTCACTTCTTGAACCATTTTCTAGATTTGAACGAATTTCAGGTCATATTCAAGTGATATATTGATGTAATGTTTAACTTTAATAGTGTAAGTGTTCCCTATAGGTATCACCCAATATAACATCTACTAAAAGCTCCCAAAATGATTTATGATTTCCTCTAAAAAAAACTCTAAAAATTCAAAAATTAATACCATAAAATTTTGTATTCTAAAATAATACTACAAATCTGTGCTTTAACAATTATTGTTTAGGGGTTTTATCAGCGTTTAAAAAGTACTGATATTATGAGAAATGTGGGGGGGGGGGTAATAATGAAAAAAGTCATCTTAAAGGCATTTTTAGAAGAAATAAATAAAATTTCTGATAAATACACACTTTAATAGCACTGATAATATCTATGTGTGTGTGTGGGGGGGGGGGGGGTTAACAGCAATAAAAAAGGTGTTGTTAAATGGACTGCTTAATATTTCTAAAAAGTTCTGATCAAGGAACCCTTTGAAATCTATATTATTAGAACTGTTGGAGGGTTCCATTAACGTCACTTTTTATAACTTTCAAAGGATTCATTTTAACAGTGCTTAAAAATTAATGTTAAAAATATGGAAAAAATTAAATGTTCTCACACCCTTGGTACCCACCCTTTCACAGCACTTACAACCCCCATTCCCAGCACTTTCCAGTACCCATATTCTATTATGCACCCCATCCCCTTCTGCACCTCTAGAAGGCTACTCCAAATTCCTCCACAGGTCTTGATTTGATCTGTGGACTTCCCTTATGCGACTGAAGCTAATTACCACTATATCATTCGTGTTTTGTTGTATATTTAATGACCCTTCTATTTATGTGTATATATTTTGAAGTTTTTGAAATATATACATATATAATTATATTTATTTAAATTTATTATATGTTAATATTCATTTATATTTATTAGAATATGTATATATATAATAATGTAAAGGTACATATATATGTTTATTAACACACACACACATATGTATATCTACAATGTACATACCAATATTATTATATTTTTTATAAGGTAAAAAATAGATAATTTTGTACTTTAATTAAAATGAATAATCAATATTTATTTAATATATTTCATGTAAATTCTTACAATGATATTTTGATATACATGTTTATAAATGTAGTTTATTATAAACTAATATTACAAAATATTCCTATATTTTAATTTAAATATAACTGAATTATGAATAATGATAAAATTTTAAAACTATAATACCAATATATATGTAAGACTTGGGAAAAAATTCAGTCCCCACTAAAAATTGTCATATTTGTTTACCGTAAACGAGGCTGAAATTCCTTTAAATGTTAAAAAATTGGGTTACACTGATTAAAAACAAATGTTTGGAGGCCTTTTGGTCCTATTTTGACCTCAAAAAATAATCACTGGGCCCCCTAACAAAAATTTTGTAAATATTATTGAAATATTTGATTTGATACATGGTAGAGCCTAAATGGACACCCGAATCAAAAGTTATGGCTGTTTGAAGTTTGGGTTACGTTTTTTACTTATTTTGGATCTTTTAATAATATTTCATTTTCTTATTTTATAATGGTTATTAAAGGACTATTAATATATAATAATTATAAAATTATTAAATAAAAGTATTTTTTAATTATTTAGTAATACATCTTCACTAAATAACTTATATTTTTAGTGTAAATATTTATTTATCATTATCTAAAACACATTTAAAAAATATATAATATATTTATATCAATAAGAATATATATGTATATTGATATAAATATTAATATATTATTATATTTATATATTAATATATATTTTTAATTGATATTTTTTTTAAAATATACCCTTTATTAGTGCTAGTGAAGAAGCATTTATTTGGGGGGGGGGGGCTTTATCAGTGCTTCTAAAAAGGTGATGATAAAGACCCCCCTTTATTAGTTCCTTTTTATAAGAACTGATAAAGTCCCACCCTTTATTAATTTTTTTTACTATAACTAAAAAAATATTGGTCTTTATTAGCACTTTTTTATGCTGATAAGGGGGGAATTTATCAACGCTTGTAAAAAATAATTGATAAAGGGGGTCTTTAGAAATTGTTTTTAGCATTGTTAAGGACCACCATTTATCATCACTTTTTCTATAATTGATAAAGGTGTTATTTTATAGAACTCTTATATAGTGGTATTAAATTTCTAGAGCTGGATAATCCTAGTTACCTAGTATTCCCACTATTATAATTTATATCCCTAGGAAGTCATGTAGAAGAAGGGTTCTCTGAAAATATATGAGGGCACTAGTACATTATCGATGATTCATGCTACATAGACTCATGAGGATGTTATCAATTTCACTATAACACTCTGACCAATGAGATGTAAATCTGATGTAAAAAAATTCACATGAGTATCTAGGATCTCCACTAGTTTTTCCCCAACTAAAACATTTGGTTCCTACTCAATCTTACTCCATCTCAGAACGTGAGATGGATTTGAATAATATTTCTTGACTAGACAATTGTGTAAACCATCATGAATAAGTAACAACATAGTGATAATTACAACCTATATGCAAACTTAAAAAGCTGATCATTGACCTCAAATGGTTCTACGCATCATAGATCATACTTTACTTATTTCCCAAGTGGATGATGATAGAACCGCAGAGAAACTTTCAAGAAAAACCAATCAACTAAAGAATACTCCTAATGATGGAATAAAATATATAAATATGATTCTGAAAAACTCTATACTATTTCTAGACAGAGACTTATATTATGAATCCTCGATTAAGTCTTCATAATGAATCTTGTTCCCATATTATAGACATCACCCACCTCTTCTCAAAAAACAAGTGACCCAGATGAGTGACCATACAAATCCTCATAGGGAGAAATTCTAATTGATGAGTGGTAAATGTTATTATACGAACAAATTATTAGTCCTTGATGGCTATCCAATGATCCACCATTATCCAAAATGCAGGCATGAAGCATATCCTCTAGGATCTAAATATCACCTTCTTCTGACCATCCATATGTGGATAGTAAGCTGTAATCAATCAAACCCAAACCAACATCAATTCATTGGTAATATTCTATAACCAAGAGGTAAAAATGGGATAATAATCCAAAATAATGGGATAGGGTACCCCATATAACCTCAAAATATCCTACACATATATCTTACCTATATATTCAAACTTTATGGTGTCCCTGATCAGAATAAAATAATCATATATTATCAACCAATCCACAGAATATATGAAATTATTCCCTTGGAGAGTCTTTGGTTATCCAAAAAAATGTCTATTAACATATAGTAACAATTCCAAACTAGCACCACATGAATATGGATAAAACTAGAAGTTTTAAGATACTCTGATTTTATCTATTGGTATGTGTAACAACGAGATACATAATCTGCAATGTCATGTTTTATACCCAACCACTAGAATCTCCATCTCATTTCATAATACATATTTTTAGTGCTTAGATGACTAACCCTTACTAAATTAACATTGTAATACAACACTAAAATCCTTATATGTGATGGGAAGATAAATCAATTCTTAAATTAGAGAATACCATTAGGAGGGAGAGACCATCTTGAAGTAGTCTCTCTTCCATAATTGGTTTCTATAATTCATATGAACTCATCATCATATTTCTAACCCTATAGAATAAATTTCAAAAGATACGATCATAATTAAACATTAGTCAGAATCATGCATGATTCTTCATCTTTATAATCCATATGATACTAAGAAAAGAGTCCCATCCGTTTCCACTCTTCCTTTGATTTAAATATAACATGCAATGAAACGTTCTTGATAATAGCAGTCACATTGGCATTCCTCTTCAATAAAGTGTTGGTGATTTCAATGTCAAATGTATGAAGGTATTCCACCCACAACCTCTATATGATATTCACATCTTTCTAGGAAAAGTTATCTTAGATTATTATAGTTATAAAATATTATGAATATATCCAGCAATATTTATTGTTCCCAACACTTAAGCACATGCATAACTATGATAAATACAAATCACAAGTATAATAATTTTTCTCACACAACTAAAGAATTCAAGATACATGGGCCACCACAATGTCATATTGGATAACAACAAAAACTAGTCCATCACCTAAACCATAATATTAAAACACATATACTTTACTGGGATCAATGAAGATCAAACTAGGTGCTGATGTTAGAAGAAACTTCAAGTCATCAAATGAGAAATGACATTTCCCATACCATGTGAAATTCAACCCTTTATTGGAAAAACCATTAAATGGTGACTATAACTTCATGAAATCCTTAAAAATCCACTTATTGTATCTAATAATAATAAATAATTCCTTAATCTCAAAGATGTATTTTTGGATCCTCCTAATAAAATACACCATTCACCTTTTCAGGATCAATTGAAAAGCCACACTTGAAAATCATGTGTCCCCAAAAATTTAATTAATGGATTAAGAATTTCATTTCTAAAGATTTCCATATAGAAAAGACAACAAAGAAGATCTAAAACAAAATTCATATGGTGGTCATTCTCACAATTAGACCTCAAATAAAGTAGAATATCATCATCAAACACAATGAAAACTATTTCGAGAGGCTGATTGAATATTTAGTTTATCAGGTCCATAAAACCAAAATGAGAATTAATGAAACATAAAGGAATAAAAAGATATTCATAAATCTCATACATGTTTTTGATCATTTTATTAAAATTAATAGACTCCCAAACCATGATATGATGATATCATGACCAAATTTCAATCTTTGAAAACCACTTTCCCCCTTTAATTGATCAAGCAAATCATCCATATTGAGAAAAACATACTTATTCTTAACAACCACCCAGTTTAAATTTCAATAGTTAACATAAAAACGAAAATGAACAATCAGAATTATTGGAAAGTAGAAAAAGGGATTTTCATGGGGAAACACTATGGAGAAAAAATCCCTTAACCCTCAGGCCACTAATTTGATCTTACTATCTTACAAATATTATAGTGTTGTTTGATAATAGTGTATTGAGATTGGTAGTTTACCCAGTGAAAGATCAATCCTAAAATCTTGATTCCACTATAATAGAAGAATTAATAAGACATATAGGAAAACATCAGGGGAGTTCCCAAAAACCAATGAAAGATCACCCATAGGAGAAATTCCATCAGGGTCAACTATAACAGTGCAAAAAAAATTCATCCTCTCAGTGGAAATTCTTGCATGACCAGATCTAATATGCCACTTTTCAAAAGACATTCTAGAGGCACCATAGGTAGAAGAGAACAATACTCATAGATGGAAACATTAAATATCATCATTATGGGGGAAAAGACATTCCATTTTAATGACAATGTAAAAAATATACCAATTTATAATGAGATAATCCTAGACTAACTCAGCTTTAACTATCAATATAGAAAGAGGAAACTGAAACCCCTTATCTATACTCATTCAAAGAGGAATGAATAACTTAATGATATATGAAATTCCCAAAATTGATTGTTTTAACTTGTCAATAAAATAGGTCAATATGAATGAGTGGGAGGTAATAATATCAAATATAGCGATATCTATAGAGGATGAAATAAATATGGTACCTCTCACAATTATAGGACCTGTGTCAACCACCATTGGAAAATCATATACTATGTGAAGGTGATTCACTATTGAGGCCTATTGCTAGAGTCTGAGGGACATTAAATATTCTTTCAGAATTGTAGTATCCTTTGTATCCAACGATACTTGAACATAGTAGGGTGTATAAATAGTTTTATATGATCAATGTAGATCGTCGTAACAATAATAAAAATTTATCATATTCATAGGTGCAAAAAAATAATGTTTCATGTGCCCAAAATTATCAAAATGGTTGAAGTTTATAGAAACACTACCAGTGTAACTTATGGTGTAAATGAGACCCATTACTTTGAACCACCACTAGCAGTCCAAAAATTCTCATTCTTCTTGTCCTTCTTTACTTATTCACCAATGACAGCTCCACTTGGATAAAGAGAAGGGATATAATATCTAATATTTCATTCCATGTTCATTTCATCCATCATAGCTATGTCTATCATCTCCACATAAGTAGAAAGTGTCAACATAAATACCTAAAATCTAATATCTAGTCTCAAACCATTCAAGCACTTTTATGTTTTTAGACACACATTCTTCACCACCTAAGGAGAAAAATGAACCCGCTCTGTGAACAGAATGGTTTAGTCTGACTCTGATCACTCTCCCTACAATAAATAGAGGAACTATAGAGGATTTGAAATCATTAGAGACTATAGGATAAAATAATTAAATAAGAGGGGATTTAAACCCTTCCAATCTAAGATGTTGTGACAATCCACATATACCATAGAATCCTATCATCCCTTACTAGGAAACCCAATTCTAAATGTTATACATTTCATCATAATATTCTAAAGTGTATACAGTAATTAAAATATATTATCGATATTCTTATCCATTCCTTTACCTGTTGTGGATCATTCTTACAATTAACGGATAGATTTTCTTCATGTAGTAATTATATAGATTGATCCCTTTCTCACACAGATCCTTGATATACCTCAACAACTGTGTCATGGGTTTTATATTAATTTTTTTCAATGATAAAAACTTATTTCATTATATATTGTATAAGATTATGAATTAATGGAGGATTCCATTAAGTGGCATCCTTTACCCCTTCCTTGGGACCCATGGAAGAAATCACAAAGGCGTACCAATGCACACAAAAAAAGGATAAATGATCATAGAGTTAGACAATATCAATTCAAACTAGAAAAAAAAATAATAAAATAAGATTAAGATTAATAACACAACATAGGATATTGAAATCCCAACATTCCATGGTTACTTGTGTCTTCTAATGAGATGATTTAGCCATGCATTCACTATAAACTACCTCTGAATTTCGAAAAATACTAACTCCTTTCAAAAACATGTCCCAAGAAAATGGATACTATAGAGAAACCAACATATAATACCAGTTTGTAATGAATTAACCACTGTTACCATCACAAAATGGAACTAAACATAATTCTCTACATACCCAAAGGGTGTTCCCAATCATTACAGAGTGGGGACTAAAAACCGTGAATATAAAAAAACATAGTGGGAATGGTTTTTCCAAACTAGGATACAAAACATGGAATATATATATATTATAACTAATAAAGGGATAAAATATAGGAAAATATATTCTATAAATTAAATAAAATAGTAGAAGTGATACAACTCAGAGAAGTTTGAAAAAATCCAAATTGGATATCCAACAACAAAGGACAACTAAAACATAGATGAAAAATACATGTGAAAATGTGGGAAACAACCCCACCATCTCACCATCGACTACCCATACCCATATAACATAAACCCCACCACCCCATTGTAATAAAGTTTCTCTTCCTAAATCAAAAGACATTACCAGGTCCATACACTACAAAAGGGGTGTGTAGGGTGTGTGCTAAAGAGGATCAGTAGGATCCCACACATGTGTTCCATATCAAGTTTTAAGAAAAACAATGTATATATGATCATTAAAAAAATGGAATGGTAAATGAAAAACACAATATTTATTAAAATTATGGAAAAAAATTTCATTTTTCAATAGTTATAAAACATTACTTGAAAAATAGTTTCGATGAAAATTGTCCATAAACATATTTGGAAATCAAATTAGGTACATAAAATATAGAACAATAGAAATCCACAAATAAATTATAAATAACCAACTGATCACAACAGGTCAGGTTAGAAAATTACTAATACCACTTTCTATGACTAGTGTACACTAAATATCATAGAAAAATAAACCTAGGAAGTAGAGGAAACCACCATTATTGAACCCCACAACTATTTCAATATCATGTCCCTAGAACAACATGCCTAGGGGAAGATGAACACCACATAATTGAACCACAGGATAGTAAAACTGATAATGTACCCATGTTACACCTTCCACCTAAATTCCCATGGATTCCCATGTGCACTATTTCCAAAACAAATTGAATGGGATCATCAAAATCAATTTCAAACAACCCTTTTCATTTATCAGGGATTCTTTGAGAACCCATTTCATAATGATTTAAAAATCTATTTTTTCCTTTATCAAAACCAAGGAGAGAACCATATTTTATTAAAAATAAATTTATGCACAAAAATAATCATTCTAGTTTATTTAGAAATTAATTTATAAAACAACTGTAATAATGATTCATTCCAAATAGTCTATAGATGTAACCACATACCTCAAATTATGTCAAACACTACCCACAATGGGATTCATAGCACTATAAGGAATTTAAAGGCAATAAAAAAGGCCCTAAAAATATGATATCACAAAATCAAATTCCATATTAAATGAGTTATAATAAAGAGTTTATATCACAAATACATCAATAAACACACACACACCACAACACAACAAACACGAGGTTTGGTCTCTAGGAGAAGATCATACAATGGATATTGAAAGGATCAAAGAAACATAACTATAAGGATGATAAATCCCCAACCACATGGAATTTATTTCTATAAATAATGGAAATAATGAAGTAGAATGGACTGTTTTTGAGAGAGAATCATCAAAACTACCATGGAGATCTAGAACTGAATGAAGTGAACTTAAAAGAGAAGTGACACCCAAAATCATGTAGAAGAGATTAAGGTTTGAGGAAGGTAAGATTAATAGAAAATGAATTATGATTCAAGATCTAATATAATAAAAAACATAGAGGTTTTGAAATATTCATATATTTCATACATGATACATTGATTGAATACTTTAATTTTCAGGTATGTCAAAAAATATATTTTCCCATCATAAAATAAACTCGATCGATAATTTATTGACGTGACCATGATTCATGCCTGGAACTATTTCCCCTACATTAATAGTATTTGTGGCATGTTACTAGATACATATTCACATTTTGAATAAATTTAATTTAATGAATGTTCCAAGTAGGTAGGTCTTAGTCCAGGTTTTTTTGAAAGCACCCAAAATGAGTATCGATGACCTCTGAAAAAACACTGTTAAACATCGAAAGAGAATTCGTTAAAATATAGGATGTTAAAAAAAGGTTATGAATATAGAAGTAAAAATTATTTTAATATACCATATATAAATTAATTAGTAGTCTTAAAGGACTATTAAAAAATTGGAAGACATGGCAAGGGATAGATTAATTTCTTTTAAAGGAAGTTGGGATAAATACCTTCCACTGGTAGAGTTCTCTTATAAGAGTAGTTTCTACTAAATTATTGATTCTAATAATTATAGAAAACATTATGGGAAATGGTATTGAACCCCTAAGTGATGGGATGAAATTAGAGATGGAAAATATTGGGACTAATCAATATGAAAGAAACTATAAATAAGATAAAAGTTATATAAAAACATATCAAGGTTTATTGGGGTCAAAAAAGTTTTTATGCTCGAAAAATGAAGGATATATAATTTCATTTTGGTTATCATGTATTTATAAAAAAATTATTAACAAGGAAATGTGGCATGAAATTTTGAAAGAATAGAAAACCGAGAACAAGGTACAATGGACAATTTCAGATTATAGAGCATGTTGGAACTGTTGGTTTTTTTAGTGATACATAAAAATATTTCAAATGAACATGAAATATTCCATGTGTCCCTATAATAAAAGTATATATCAAACCCAAAATATACACTCAAAAAAAATCGTGTGTAATTATAACTTGACCATTTATATATAGAAAAATCAATCCATATTATTGATGAGATGGAACTTGTGTTTTGGAATAAGATAACTTGAAGCACGAAATATTTTTGTAAAAAAAAGAATATTGAAAAGGAAACCTGGGAGTCTAAATAAGTGAGGAAGAATAAATAAAACCATTTGTTTTGATATGGGAAAACAATTTGAGGGCCAAAAGGTAGGGAGGGGGTGAGGGGAGAATGTAACAATGAAAAATATATTAATAAAAGTATTTATATCCCATAATGAAAATTTTATTTTATTGAATAATATAATCCATATAAGGACATCTCGATTTCATTACACATCTTCAAATAATTATTATTATAAAATCTAGGAATATTATATATAGATAAATAAAAAAAATATTGAAAAAGATAATTTAAACTCTAATAGAATATATTCTACCATGAATAAAATCATTCCATGATGACACTAAAAAGAAAGATAATCCTTGAGAATATAATAGAAACTATCGAGGGAAGTGTTTAACCATTTTGATGGAATGAATATTGAGGCATGGTAATGATGGATTATAACAGGGTGTGAGGGAAAATTTGATTATTAGGATCTTCCCATTACCTATTCAATAATATTTGGAAGTTATATTCTCATTGGAATAGTAATAATATCCAACAGAATAGTAAAATGAAGGTATAAAAAGAAAATTGATAAGTAATATTATTATATTTTATATATATTATAATATTTTCATATATTATATATAAACTAATATGCATGATATTTTAAATGTATAAAAATACCAAACTTTAATTTTAAAAAATTATTCTTTATTTTAAAGAATATAGTTTCATTAAAAAAATTATTTTTTTAAGAAGCATTCCAAAATTAGGTTAGAATGAAATACAGAGATTTTTTAAAATACATTAATTTTAATTGAATTGTAAAAATACAGTTTTGTGTTTTTTGTATGTTTTATGGATTCATAAATATGTTATTATTCTTTAATAATTAAAATTATTTCATTAATGAAGAAAAACTATTTATTTTGTTGATATAATGATTTTAATGAATAAAAATGACTTTCAAAATCTATAAACAACATTACAATGTCTGATGTGAAAATTATGTCTGAAAAAATATCATTTTTTGGAAAAATAAATTTACCATGGAAAAAATAATATAAAAAATTTGTCCACTTATAAAATTCAATTTTTTTAAAATAAAAATTTTCTATCCTATAAACTATTATCCAAAGCCATGGGTAGATCATGGATTTTTTTTTTCAAAACCTAGAATTCCAAAGGCAATACTTGAAAAATAATATAAAATTCCCAAAACATTTATATAAATATACACATTTAATTCACAAGTAATTAAATCAAAAATCTATTTATAATCTACCACCCTCTCTTATTCTCTTACCAATCCATTTGTTAAGGCTCTTGAGATCTCACGTTATCACTCCTCCATGTTTAGTTAGTGATACTTAATGTATGGTATTAGATTACTATCACTCTTTAGGAAAGTAATTAAATTACAGTTAGTCCAATAATTTCCATGTTATTATGATCCTATGGACATATTATCATTCCAATACTATCCAAGCAGTATTCAATGAATGGGATAATTCTATTATCTTCCATTACGACCTTTCTAAAAACCACTTAGTATACCCATTATACTACCCAAATAATTCTATGATTTTCTATGTCTATTATTTTATATTGGTAATACTCAGTCCGCTTTACATTATAGGTTATTCATATAAATGTAACTATACTTTATTAATTGTGATTCACTTGAATTAAACTCAAATTCACTTCTCACAGGTAAAAAAATGAAAATTTTATGTCCTTAAATACCTATATAATCGATGATTTTATATTAAACAATTGTTTTTAATATATATATATATATTAGGTTCTTGGGGGGGGGGTACAAATACAATTAAACACCCACACACCTCACACATAGGCTGAAAATATAAAGCATAACACCCATAAGGGGATAACCCACCAATCAAGCCTTATTTATTTTGTATATGGATTATAAGCCCACACTACAAGAAAATCACCACATAGTAGCGGTTTAAACCACTGCCATATGCTTTTGTGACAGTTTTTATAAAATTGCTGCAAAATCGAGGGTCGGCATCCAATACGCAGTGGTTTCTTTAATTTAGCAGCAGTTTTGAAATGTGGCATAATGAACATATTTAACAGCAGTTTTGGTTGTTTTAGAAGTGGTTTCATGTAAAAAAAAGTTAATGAATTTAGGGTTGAATTTAACCACTGCTAAAAATTTCCCATTTTTTACACGAAAACTATCGCTAAAACGGCCAAAATTGCTGCTAAATAGAAACATGCATTTATTTAGAAACAATTTTAACCACCACCAATAAGAAAATATCAACCTATAAAGGGATTTTAAGAAAACACTAAATACAATACATTTCATTATAGGCGGTTTAAATATCCATAAATGTAGATTTATAATTAAAAAAATGATACAGATTTGGAAACTGTAGTACTAGTATCCTGAAAAAAACCATTTGGTGAGAACATATAATAGAATAATCTAAACCATCTAACAATGTTAAGTAGTCAAAAATATAAAAATGTTTCATAAAAAAACCATGTATAGAAAACATATAATAGATTCATCTAAACCATAACATCACCACCAGCTAACAATGTTTCATAGATCTAAATCTATGAATTTAAACTGTATAGAACCAATAACTGAGCTATAATCCTTCAAACTATCCATGATTATCTTATGATCTATAAGACATTACACTACCTAGAAAATAATTGACCATCTTGTACCTATATGTAACAAGAATGATATTCTAGCCCTTTATTGATAAGAATTTCTTTTCTAATTATGGTCATATACCACATTGATTTTCAATACTACATATAGATGGATTCTATGTTTCATGGGTTACAAATAGAGGCCAAAATTTCATATCTTAGTCCCATCCTAAACAATGACCAACCTTAAAGACATCCCCACGATAATGGGGTTGAGTCTCTCTTATATATACAACCACTCAATGTGCTCAAGAACATTATGGTGCAGCTCCCAAAGCATTGAAATCTGGAAAAAAAATCACATACTGTTCACCACCACACTTTAGGTCTCCCTAAATTTGGATCCCCATCATTGTCTAAGTATTATTCTCTCTTATAGTGATGGCATGTGGCCCAAATAGGCTTGCCTAACATCTGGGGAACACACCTCATAGGTTATTTTATGGGAAGTGATCATTCCAATATTTTGAATGTGGTCAATGGCCGACCCAACATTTGTTGGCCCCATACTTGAATGACACAGCTGTGGGGCTTGTGTCATCAACATGAATAAAATAAATCAAATAAAAAACATAATAGTCAGTCCAAAATACGAATATACATATCCTAACATAACTTAAATGAAAATATTAAATATATCCATCTTTCATATGGAACATAGATTACTTAATTCTCCACCAACATCATACTCCACCAGTTCTAGGCTCACTACCTTACTAAATAATCAATCCATATCAAATTCCAATGCCTTCAAAGAACATAGGAAGTTATGAAAATATTTGTTCCTGAAAATGGTAGGTGACTACTATGTGCCACACATGATACCTGAACAAACCATTTATATTAATATTTGTAGAATATATGAACAATACCACTAATCACTATCCTATGATAAACACTGCTCTTCACCCTCTCCACCTCTATCTCTACTTCCTGCTGCCGGAAACTGTAAGACAATTATATTGAAAATAAAATAATTTTTTATATGTATATTTAAAAATAATACTAATAAATGTTTTAAAACCAAAAGATTTTGATGTTGTGTGATTTACCTTCTCACCACCGTCATCAATGCAATATCACCAAAGACAGATCAGATCATCTTATGATATAGATCAACTAATTCTTTCTGCAAAGAAGACATTTGATCCCTCTATTCCTAAATTGTGTTTTGAATAGAAACAAAATCTATCCGAACATCTCGGGGTAGGGAGTGACCAAAACCAGAATTAGATGTAGCTTTAATCCCTGATGGCCTACTAAAGACCTCATATGGTAATTGTCCCAAAACCATCTCACACACTCAACCAAGATTCTCTTTTCGATGCACTTTAAGAACTATGTCATCAAAGGAGACTGAGTAGGAATACACGATATTAACATCCCAAAGTCCCTAATCTTTACTATAAATCAAATATCAGTCATATTATAAGCAAAATATTTTAACCTAGTGAAAACTGATAATAAATTATTATAATGAAAAATGAATTCATACCGTAACATCTTTGTCAAGATAATTAATAGAAATACCATAATATTTTTTATGAACATCAAACCACACTTCTCCTCGGGATTCTTGGTTCCCTAAACTCTATGACTCCATTTAAAAAATATAAATAAAAAATTTAATATATTAAAAAGAGAATATTGTCTTATAAATATTTAAACTAATGAAAATATTACCAAAGTCTATAGACTTCTACAAAAACTCTTTGACTATAGAGTGTGTGGGATGCTTTGCTTACCCCAACTCGATGCATTCTTCCCTGAAAGATCGTAAAATAAATAAAATAAAATTTAATAGTAATGTATTCAATGTCATATCCTTTTCATATACATGTATAAATGTAAAATAAGACTAATATAATAATATATATTTAAATACCTTGTGCTTATAACTATGATTTCTATCAATAAAAATACTCCATTGCTCTCTAGGTACCCCATTGGGTACCTTGTGATACATCTATTGGGAACTCAACAAAGTATTATTGAAATTACTCTATAATATCTATTTAAATTCATTCCATTTCTTTCCCAGATTTTTCAATGGCTACTTTTGTGCTAGCGCATCAGCAACTGTAAAGTGGAAAAACAGCTGTAAAAAAATTCATTTTTAAAATATTATAATTTAATAACATAATGAAATTAAATCACACCATCATATATAAAAATAACATTTATTTATGAATCAAAAACTTCATTTTTTCATGATGAACGCATATTCCTCCAATTGTCAAACATAATCAAAAGGGAAACTCTCTTCATATACAGCTAGCCAAGAATCATGCCAAGTAATCCTATGGCATCACCCTTAAATAATCCATAATGATCAAATGGGAAAACTATTTTTATTCAATCTAGATTCACTATATCTAAGCTTTTCATATTTTTATCCATAGTTTAATTATTTCCATCTATTATGAACAAATAGTTAGTATAAAAAGTTCAATAAATTTATTCATGATAAAATTTGTACGTATAATATTCACCCTATAATATCCCCATGAAGAACTAGGAGTGGCACCCTACTCCCTCACTACTAAGGTTGCTGAATGGGAATGCATCAACTGAGCTACTAATGGAATACTCATAGAGGGAGTCATAGATAGTTTTGGGGGGAAAGAAGATGGTGTCTTATATTCTATAGGGAGGGAGATAGCTAGATCATCATCTATCAGTGTAGTTGATGAAACAATATAATGATTCAACCTTGATATTCCTATCATTTAATCAAATAAAATTAAATTTAAAATATATATTTGAAAAAAAATATTCAAAAAAAATTAGAAGTGATAAAATATTTATAGTACAAATAAACAAAATAAACATAATAATGATAAATAATGAATCATTTTAAATATGGTTTTCTATTTCCTTTTTACAACAACATGTTTTATAGACATCTCTTGAGGATTCCATACAAATATTTGGCGTGTTTATAAAATATCAAAAAATGACATAAAATGTTTTCATGGTCTTAAATTAAGCATAAAATAAGGTCCTATTCAATATTTTGATATATTATTGAAAAATACTAAAAAAAGACATGACACCCATGGTAAATAATGAAATGGTTGATAGGTAGAATATCATATAAAAATGGTCAAATACAAAATGATTATTCCCATGGTGTGCAGAAAATTTAAGGCCTAATAGTCATTTATGTTATACAGTGTATATATAGTAAGAGGTAGTGTTGTGGGTGATATATAAATAGAAATGGGTTTCACCATGAGACAAAAATGAATACAAATTTTATACTCCATATTTTTATGTTGTTGGAGTAAGATGTAAAATAAATAAATGAATTACAAATATTAGGGGATGTATTGAAACTATATTTTCCACATTTAATGTTATATGAAAAACTATATAGTATATTCCTATGATCATTCGTAGAAATATAAATTCAGGTATCTCTATGTCATAATGAATGTGTTGTGTTTTATGGGGATGAACCAAGTTTGAGTGGGTTTAGAAAACTATATAAGTCTATGCCCAAGTGATAATGTAATATGTTTTATGAGTAAATGTTTATTAATCTTACGAGTCATCATGAACAAATAATTGAGTAGGATGATTTATTGGTAAATGTTTCCCCCTTTTTAGTCCACCATCTTTTTCACATTAATTCAAAGGGTCATAAGGTCCTAACTTTACTTTATTTATGTCATTACCCTATATTGTTTTTATTGGTGTCAGTACTCTTAGAAAGTCCATATATATTAATTTTAAACCCTCCAAATTCATAAGAACCACTCTTGGGGGGATCAAATTTGGTCCACGAATTATAACCATAAACTATTTGCAGCATAATTGTTCAGGTTCTATGACACTACACTAAGATTCCTATTTCGAGCATTATGTCCTTAGACAATATCCAAACCTGTGGTCCAAGTATTGTGACACTAAACTATTTTCAACTTCTTAGTTTGATTATCATGACCATAAAATACAAAATTAATGAGGAAAAAATGTATGTGAGGTTGAGAAACCGTATTTTAATCTTGAGCGAGAGTCAAAATCCCCCTATTAGTTCACTCCCATTACTTAGGAATGATTAAAGTGATACAAGAAAGTGGTAAAAATCCAATATGAACCCACTAGGTACCATTATAAAATACTATCTATTTTATTACATACCTTTTATAAGACATTGATAATTAGGGAATCAAAAATGAATATATAAAAATAATTAAAACAATTCCCCATGTATAGAGAAAATGGAAAATAAACTACGATCATATGGACACACATCCAAAAATAATATATAATTAGTATATGAGAAGACTAATATGTAAAAATTGTTAAATATATCACATTAGGTTAATCATATATAATAATAGGTTCCAAAAAATAGTAAATAAATAGAGCCCAGAGCCATAAAAATAGTACTTAGTGTCAAATCTGATTGTTCTCTTCACCCTCTTCTTCTAAAATTTCTCCGACATCCACCATTCATCAATTGGACCTTTATTTATATGAATCATGATATATAAAGTTTACCCAAACAAGTAATGTTTACATGTTGGTTGTGGGTATAAAATAATGAAATGATTTCAAATTATTTATCCTAAATATATTTAGTGTAAAAAAATATATGGCTATGTAAGCATCATGTAGTGTTTTGAACCATTCCTAATATCTAATGATAAAAAAACAATCAATTTTGTACATAGTAATGAAAAAGATGTGTTTAAAACCACTATGATGCATCAATTTTCTTACTGGGCACCATACAACTCATACTTAAATGCCTCAGGTCACTCCTAAGTTAATTATATAGGAGAAAATAGAATTTTATATGGTAACCTTTTCTCAATGTCCACAAAGGAGTGAAAATAACAAAACTAGTAAATTAAAGAAAAATAATTTCATATTAAGAAATAAGAGTAATGTAATTATCATATAATACTGGGGTACCCTCCTTCCAACATTTTACTATAAGGATAAAGTACATTATATTATGAACAAATGTTACATCTTTTAAAAAATTATTATATAATAGTAAATGAATAACAAGGATTTTTTTAGTTTAAATAGAGGTAAACACGGAATCATGAAGCACAGAATAATATCATTCCATATAAAAATAGAATCATGTAAATGTAATATTTATATTTCATATCAGGACAAAAAAACATTGAATCATTATGTAAATGAAAGCATACTAATGATGGGCAGTGACATGTAGCGAGGTGAGGGACGATGAGGCAAGGAACAAAGAGGGGTGATGAGACGAGGAACAACAAAGGCCGATGAGGTGAAGCACATAGAGTCAAGTTGCGCTGAGTGGCGGTGATGAGATATGATGAGGCTAGCACATCAAGGAGTCGGTGGGGCGGGGGTTAATATGGGGGGGGGGGTGTCGGGGTGTTGTGTGCATTTGGGGTATCGAGGGAGGGGTAAAGTGTTGTGAATATAAAAATGTTTAACTCTTTATTGGGGATTTATAAAAAACCACAACAAAATTATTTTTAATAATAATTAGCAGCAGCATAGTAACCCACCACTAATCTCTCAGTTTGGTGTAGTTTATGTAGTAATGAATCCCAATACATAGACCATAGTCCCAGTGGGAATGAAATCCCATTACATTTCTTGTTGGACCATATTTCTATACGAATGGCCCATTGGTAAATAGTACTTCTACATTACCCTGACTACTACAATACTTTATATAGTGTTCCCACCAATATAATTTCTGCTTTAGTGCCCCCACTGCTATAGTTCCATTGCTATAACAGTTTGACATAGTACCACTAGAGTGGTACTACACTACCTACACTCCATGTGTTTTAAACCCCCAACATCAATAGAGTATTACATTATTCTTACCACTAAGAAAAACAGAAACTAAAATTCATTATCATTTATAGTTCGTTGATGAAATGGTTTATTAAGATATCGGTGGAACACCTGAATTAAAAAATAATAATTGTTCACTGAGATAATTATCCAATTAATAGGGTAATTAATTAATCTCTTGATATAACGTATTCTATGATACCTTGGTTAATGACCATTTTAATATGGTTTACAACACGTTTTTGTTGAACATTGGTTATATTCATATGAATTTATCATTTTTATCACTTCCAAATTTCCATGTTCTGAATTATATAATTCTGCTTATTCCAACAAGTCTTGATTTTTGTTTTACCCATAATAATCGCTCATTTTTCAATACCTTTGAGTTTACCTAAATGGGATTTATGATCACCATTTTATATTGATATATGCCCCCATAAAATCACTTGTAGTGAGGTGAAATATGATTGAATAATAAAAGAATATTTCAATAGGATTAAATAATGTTTATGTTTTTCTTGTTTATGCACTTCATGCATTATATATCTAATTTATATGACACTAAACCCTAAAATATGTTTGAAAGAATTAATGTAATATATTTTTAAAGAATTAAATTTATAAATCATGTATGAAAAAGGTGGGTCACCCTATCTAGAGATACATTCACTGTTCTTATCCAATCCCATATTTTGGAACATAATCAGCGTCTTCCTCTAAGACTTACCATTCTATGGTGATTTGAATTTCTAAAGGTCAACAAGATCATCTTGCATAAACTCAATAACTATATCAACATAAAGATTGAAACTAGAGAGAATACCTAAAAAATGATAATATTTATAGAATGATATTCATTTAATCATTTTAACTATTTAAAAATATTAAATTTCATAAAATAAAATCCAATTTAAACATAAAATAATTATGGTTCAAGCACCTTTCCAATGTTTGCATACTAAAAACCCAATCACTTTTTTAGAATATTTAGAAAGGTAAATTTAATTATGTCTTTTCAAATGGGGCCCTAACATACAATGTCCATGTTATTATCCCTTTCTTGAATCCTGTTTTAGGTTCAATAGAAACAATTTTAATACCAACCCATGAATCAATCACTAGTGACTGCTTCCAAACTCCATTGTTACTCTTATATAAATATTGGATAACACTTTATCACAACTTCCCCCTCCTTAGAACCCATTCTAGGAAATAATTTAAGATTAATGTTACCCCTAAGGAAAACCTCCAATAGGCCATGAGTTGGATACTAGCACTGAGGTTATAATCCACACAAATTGAAGGCATTTCCCACATAAATCTATAGAATATATAAATAATACCACTAATAAAAAACATGATATAATTTATTAAAAATAATCCCATAATACATAAACTTGTCTGCAAAATACATGTCTTTAAACTAAATACCAAATAATGCTCCTAGGATGTGACTTCAGGCACAACTCAATAATATGAGGTAGTACTATCAAGCCCAACATCTGTACGTAAACTGAAAACCTCAATAATTATTTACATATATATATATATATAGGGCTGGTCATAAAATATATACATAGTAGGATAAAAATAAAATCCTCCAATGAAAATTTTGAGGAGACATACTGATTATTTAGTGAATAAATAATAGAGTTAACATGCACCCAATTATGGTCAACTACCACCCAAACACATTATCACCCACTCACCAAATATTACATTCAATACAATAAAATAGTATCAAGAAATATAATCAATAATACATGATTTTTTTCCATTGATTTTTTACTCTTATGAATTAATGAAACACATCTTGTGCTTCCATACCTCTCATGTGTATCACATCATATCACCCCCAATGTAAGTGCGAACACAACCATGCCTTTCCCAAAAGACCAATATGGTCCAATATCCAATGTCACCATCAAACCATGTCTAAAAATAAATATAAATATCCATAACATATGTGTACATCACATTAGGGTATCATGAAAATGATGTACATCAACCTCCAGGCCACCTTCTACAATACCTAAACCGCATGAACTAACATCATAGTCACATCTAATCACTTCAATACCCTATCGAGTCATCTAGTACAATTTATAAAATATTTTAATATAATAAAACACATGTAATCATACATAAATTTATTAATATAAACCCACATGATGTACATAGGGAAATAAAGGAAGAGGGAGTATCCAAAAATGATTCCCCCTCAGACATAAATATTGGAGAAAACATGAAGAACTAAAAACATTGAGTTTTGATATGGTAATCTAAGTTAGGATAGACAAAAAATGAAATAAAAATGATATATAATCATATATAAATATACACACACTACCCTAACCTATGGCTCTACACCGATAATCTTTACTAGATCTCAAAACAACCACCAAATCATCTCTTCTCCACACTATGACCACTTCTATTTCCACAATGAAAAATGACATAGACTTTAAATAAATCTTTTATAACAACAGTTAAAATATATAATTTTTTCCATCATTATTTTATTATATATTTAGTATTCACCATATATATCAAATTAATTATTCAATTTATTTATCATATTAAATTCCCATAAATATTACCAATATTTTTTCTATACTATAAGTTAATTATATCATTCATTATAATTTCATTTTAAGCATATATGTTTAATTCCAAACAATTTATTTTTCTAGGATTAAAATTATAAATAACATTAAATAGATTCATAGAAAATAATATACCATCCCTAGAATACATAATTAGATATCACATCATCCTTCACACATTCCAAACCAAAACCCCCCAAAATATCGAAAACACCACATTACAACCATCACCCATTCCATACTAACAACAGAATCCCAATATAACCCTGATTCAAAAAAATATACACCCAAAAAAAATTAATCACAAAATAATTTCCCATGTTATAGTCACACTATTATTAGCACTAAGGAAAATTATATAGCTACTGAGGCCAACCAATTTAAGCGATAATCAACCATATAATTCCTAGTTTCAATCATTATATCATATTAATTTAACATATTTATCATGTGTTAAAAATAACTAATTTATCTTTTAGAAAACTAATATTTAAGTCCATAAACATTTTTATGGATAATTCTAACCATTTAATTAATGAAATGGTAAAAAATTCAATATATCCAAAACATGCTCACCCCAAGAAATAAATGTTTAAAATAGAAATCATCATTAGTAATAACATGGGATTAGGTAAACCATTAAATTTCAACAAATCCATTTCTATTTTATTAATTCTAATTCATTATATTTATTAAGTAAAATCATTCCATTACCCTAAATTAAAAAAATTTATTGACATTCACATAATTAATAAAATAGAATAGTGTTAATAAATCCCCAACATTGATAGAATCTATTTAATAGTTGGGAAAGAATAAGTTAGGGGATAGATGATCATGAGACAAAAAAACACATGAGGAAATGAGAAATAAATATATATTATTTAAATAATATTGCAATAATATAGACATAATATCATAAAAATTAAGCAGGAATTGATGAAAAATATCCTAGGAAGATATTGAAGAATCTAAAATGAGAATAGAGTAAACCCTCCTTGGATCACCAGTAATCAGTCTCTAAAAGACAAGGATCAAAGACTAGAAAAAAGAAGAAAACTTTCGACCAAAATTTCATTCATGTCACCCATGATTTAAGAGAATCAAAGGAAAAATAATGGAGTTAGAGAGATAGTCACATTTATATCCTAGATATAATAATAAAAGATAACAGTGCAAGGGGTAGAGAGATTCTTTAATGGATGTATGCAAAATAGATTTCAAAATTCACACCATAGTCGACACCCACCATCAATAAATTAGGGATATAACATAATTAAATGGTGATATCAGTGGTTTAGCCTCTGATCGTCTAATTACAACCATTTTGTAGCATCAAGGACCATGCTATAATCACAACTAGAAAAAAGGCCTATTACCATAGTTCAAAACTATGTCAATAGGCCCCAAAACTGTGGCTGTAGGCTACAACCATGGTTTTGAAAACCTTGGAAATATGCCTCAAAATTGGACACCGTGGCGGTTGACCTATGTAAACTATTTAATGTGTGGATATAGGAAGATATTACCATAATTTAAACCCTGACTATAGAATCAGTCAACTCAAGAAATAACCTAAAAAAATGTGGCGACTGAGTTTCGATCTCAGCACCTCCCCTTTACAAATCAACGTTTCTCACAATAGCATCATGGAATGCTTTTTGTGTATATATATATATATATAATTATATATATATTAATATTAACTTTGGGAATGGCCTCAGAACTGTGGTGGTAGTTCTTCCTGACATTTTTTTGTGACAATTGATTTTCTTATGGAAGCGCGAGAACCCTATAGCTAGAGTTTTCATAAACCATGACTATAGGCCTTAAAAAGATTGACCTATAGCCACAGTTTTGAAAACATTGGATATTTCACACATAACTATGGTGATATATACCTATATCCATAGATTTAAAACCATGGCTATATGTTCGTGGTAGTATTCACATTTTTAGTTGTCAATGGACCATGAAATTAAACATCACCGAAAATAGACCTCTAAACCACTATGACCCAACTTCATGGATCCATACCATAGGTGGGATTTATCAAATTTACCAAAATATAAAATTTATCATCCATGTTGTAGGTCAATGATCAATAGTACATCTTAAATATCTAAACCAAACATGCATGGTGCAACCCATACCTCTACACCGAAGAAAGAATTCCTAAATGAATTTATCACTTGAAAACCATCCCATATTCCTTGAAAAAAATAGTGAAATATCCAGCCCATTAACAATAAAAAGTAATGGGATATAAGGGTGAAATTATTTACAAATGATCACACAAAACTAAAATAAAGACATTTGGTTTGATGTTTATAATTGATAAAATCATCCATCAAGTTATTTGCAATACCATATCCACATGATTGGTCTATTTTTTCTAGTTAGCACTACTCTATTAATTATACAATGTATTCTATAATCTAGGTTATATGAAAGTATTATAATATTATAAAACTAAATTAAATAACAAAAATCAAAGTAGAAATCTATATTTTCATGATGTCTTTATATATTCTGACACTATTTAGTCACCCACTTATTCCAAAAAATATATATTCCCACATGAATATTTATATTATCAAGTATTCTAAAATTAATAGAAAATTATAGATAAAAAATAGATAATAAATATTTCAAATTAAATTGTAATTATCTTCAGAAATATCTAATTGATGATCTTTATTTTTTGATAAAAAATGATATATTTCAAAAATATACATATGTAACTAAAATAGTCAAAGTGATTATATTTTACTAGATATTTTGGAAACCCTAGGAAATATACATGTAATTTTTGTTGATGTATTTTTATATTGTGAAATATTATTTTTTATACCAATTAACGTATCCAATCATTAAAATATATATTTTTCAAGTGCGCATTGTCCATCCACATTATATGGTTTTGAAGATAGAATAACATCACCCTATCAATAAACAATGACTGTTAAAACATGACTAAAAAATTATAATTTGATTTTTATTTGTAATATTTTTAATGTAGTGTATTTTAAATTAATAATTAACAATATATGAGGTTTATTTTTTGGATATCTTGTCATTAAATTAAAAAAAACTTGGTGTAGCACCCTCAGTTTCGAGTAAGTAAAACATTCACCATTATTTATAAGTATGTAAATTATAAGGGTTAAGTTTGGGAAGGTTTGGAAGTCTTTTGGAATGTTTTTGGTGATTTTATAAAGGTTAATGGTTAGTAGAAACTTTGATAATACTATAGTTAATAGTGAAGAATGTGATAGAGGAATATGGGTTGGAGCATGTTTAAAAACAATGGTCTTTCTAAACCATCTGAATACCCAGTAGAAACTATGCAAGTGGGGTAGTGGCCTTTTACACCATTGGTGGATGGTTTGTCTAACCATGTAGGCCAACCGTGTGAGGTCCCCTTGAGGTAGAGGTTTTTTCATGGTTAGCACATGATATTCCAAACTATGTGACTAACCCTGAACATTTTAAAAATAGGATCAATAAAAAGTGTATCTAGGTTAGTTTTGTGTTCTAACACCTCTTTCTTTCCCCATTTTAATCCTAAATTAGTGTTTATCCATATCAGAGGCTAGAGAAGCTTTCCATGTCAATTTGGAATTGATCTGGAGGTGTCTATTGATGTATTGAATCCCTAATATCACACTAGGTCATCATTTATGGTGGGGTTTGTAAAGACCTGGAAAATTCCATGTATTTTTTTTATTTCATACTTTTATGAGTCTTCAAAAATTTATAACACTTGATTCCGAGGTTTGGTGTGCTCAAAATGAATTTTTGAACTTTTTTAAGGTGCATTCTATAAATGCGCGGGCATCATTTTCTATCATTTGAACCGGTGCTCAGATTAAAAATCTGAAGGTCGAGAAAAAAGTTATATTTTGGTCTTTTTAAAACAAAGTAAAATAACATGTAATTGTCATTTTCTTTTCCTTTTCTCCAACGGATGCATGATGGTGGTGGGGCTGATGGCATGTTAAGCTATTTAATGTATTGACTCATCAACTGAGTAACTCTACCATTGTGAATTAAAAGTGGTTCATTGATTAATTTAATGAACCTCATTAATTCCACAATGCGTTACTCATCATTACCCCTCCTATTTAAATGGAGCTCAGGGTGGGGGTTTTTCATGACTTCTTAAAGCGAAGAAACACTTGCGAAGTCTAACATCATCATACACTGACAGAGGACGGAAGATCGGGTAGCAATGATCCGGGATCAACGAACGCCGATTACTCCATCCAATGTTGATTCTCCTCCAGTCGCAACCGTGATACCACCAACAGATCTCAAGGCATAGGGTTTATTTTAATAAAGCTTATCTTTGATGAATTCACCTCCCACTTGTTATCATGTCAAAGTAGAGGGTGTAGGCCGAACGAATAAGGCCTGAACCCTTAGAGGCTTTGTTCATGTTGTGTTCTTCAAGATAGGTCCACTCAATTTTATGGAAATGCGAAACAACATGTCACGATATGACAAGGAAATCCTGGGATACCCATTGGCGTATGAGGGAGTGAAAATAGAGCTCTAGAGTGTCATCGGATCCCCACAGAAGATACACCTACGCGACACCGGCGACCGGCACCTGCGAGCGACAACGAATGGCATCGGCCACCCACAATAGCAGAAGGAGGAATGCCATTGTGCACTGTGGAGGGGAGCCACGACATCATTCCATGATGGTTTTATAAGGCGGTCGGCCCTCATCTAGCTGCGGATGCAGAGGGGGTGCACCATCACGTGATGTGATGAAGAAATTCACGGCTCAAAGATTTAGAGAAGGCAAGGGGGGCCCATGTCCCATGGGTCCTGCAGACCATGTGGAACTGCTGATTGAAGTGTGGATAATGGCTCCATTAAGAGGTTCAACAGGTGGATCGTGCACCCCGCATGGGATGCGACAGCAAGCCGGGCCATATCGCCGATGGGCCGGGCTGGTCCATGGCTGAGCGGTCTGAGCCCACCGTAGCCCATCCAAACTGGGATGGCCCAGGGTAGTTCAGGCTGGGTCAGTCTGACTAGGTGGGAATAGACATGGATACCGCTTGGGCTCTGAAACGCTTTAAGGTCCATATATAGCTATCTAGATGTCTATTTGACGAACCGTCTACGACACTGGGATCCTTGGAGCGAGACAATCCTTTTGAAATACTCTACTTGGGTTTGGGAGAAATATGGAGTACGGTCTATTTGTATCATACCTGAATCCAACCGGCCCCTTGGAACTAAAATTACTATAACTTATAGACTAGACATCTGGTTGATGCGCCGTCTGTTGCATTGGAAACCTTATGGCATGACAGATCATCAAGTTACTTATTTGTGGGACATCATGTAGGTTGAAATACGACTGATAGCATGAGGAGCGATTCTCCCAGAATCAACCATACTATGACTAGGAATCTAGTGGCTAGCAGTGAGGGGGTGTTTAGAGACAGATCACATGGAGGATAGTACCGAGTGATCTGATGTGGGTCAGAACCTAATGATCCTTTGGGGATTAGCACAGAGTGATCCAGTGTGGATCATAACTATGCGACTCTGTGAGAACCATACACAGAGAGGCCCTTCGTGGATCAACAACATACAGATTCTATGTGAGTCAGATCATATGTGGGTCAACGCTCATCGATCCTATGTGTGTCAGTGCATACCGATCCTATTTTGTTCAGATCCTATGTGGGTCTTGCAGGGGTATGTTCCTATGAACTCCAGGTGGGTTAGATCCTATGTAGGTCTTGCGGGGGTTAGTACCTACCGATCCTATGTGGGTCCGAATTCATATGGTTAGTAGTAGTGCCTCTCAATAAAATAAGATAAACTAGCTTCTCAACTAATCATATGTAATTATATGCTTTACTTATACCTGGTTTGAGCTGTGTCTATTTCTTTGTGCTTTGTGATTGAGATCAAGCTTTGCAGTTTTCCGTTTTGGAGTTCTGTGGGACATTTGGGGGTCTCGGGGTTCTTACTGGGTATTATTACACTCACCCTTGCATGGGCTTCACCCGCACATTGTTGTGTCTTGTGAAGACGACGAGCAACTTGGATGATACTTAAGGGAGACATGACCAAGTGGTACAGAGAGGAGATTGGATGATGTGAAAAAACAATAGAGACAAGTTGTACCTAAACATCAGGTAGGATCCTTGATGGATGATTCCAAGATATTTTATCTATTTTTCAGTCATAGTTTTACCTTTCAGTTGGGCTTGTATTACATCCCCTTTACATATAGTATAAACCTTTACTACTAGTGTTTTATGTCGTGGTGGCATCATGTGGTGTTCATAGTTTGTGTATTTTTACAGTTTTAAAGGCAATTCCTTCCAGTTTTAGGGATATGCCTTTTTGGTGCTAGTCTCCAACCTATGGCCTATGGAAGGAGGGCTTGTGGTAGTTACAACATGGGCCCCTCGGGATAGGTCATGACAAAGAGGTATCAGAGGATTCAGTTCAACCAAAAAATGTGGAATTTGATATTTTTCGTAGAGAAATATTTTTAATTATTTTGAGTGTGGTTTTCAGTTCGGGGAGTCTAGTGTTGATGCAGTGGCTGAAATATCCATCCACCAAGACACTAAACTTTGATTTACAACATGATGTAGGAAAATAATGATTTAGTGGGTTTTGGAAATGATTTTACTTTTATTTTTTTGAGTCATCTCACCAAGTATAACTTATTGACCACTGAACACCTGTTTCATTTTATTATTCCACCATGTATACAACCAAATAGGATTCCTGAGAGAGTACACAATAACGGCCTACTAAGAAATGAGGATTTGGTGCGGGGACCTCTTATTGTGATAGCACCTTCAGGTGGTGTATCAGCAACATCACCACCTGATGGGTAGCAGATGCCACCAGCCCCACCAATAGACTATGTATGCTGACATTGCATGATGCACAATTTCCAAAGATAGAGGCCTCCAAGGTTTCGAGGCAAGACAAATCCCCAGGGAGCTGAGAAATGGCTACAGACTGTGGCTAAACTTTTTCTCTTGGCTGAGACAGGAGTAGAGAAGATGATTATCCTATCTTCTATCCTTTTCTAGGTCACACCAGAGAGATTGTGGAGGCTGATGCTGCAGTCACATGATGAGGATACACTCACCTTGATGAATTTTGAGAGGCTTTTCTGGGTAGAGTTTCTTCTAGTGAAACTATGCTCATTGCATATCCCTGAGCTACTGTACATACAGTAGGGAAAATACCAGTGGCCCATTACTCGAAGATATTCACTAACCTCTTACAATACTGCACCGAAAATGTATGAGACCCATTCTTTAGGGCCCAAACATTTGAGAAGGGTCTCAGGTGACAGATTAGAGAATCGATGATATCGTTGAATATCCCATTGCAGAATGGAGTGCTTGAGAAAGAATTGTTGGTGTAGAGCTTCACAAATGAGTAGGCACTGATGGTGAGAGACACCAATCGATGACAGGTAGCTGATTCATCTGCAAGAGGTTGTAGACAGATAAAGGAGTGGTCCAAGCAGGGTAGATCCATAGGTGGACAATTTTGGGATATAGGTTCAGAGGTACAGAGATCGCAAGGCAGATAAGGTCAGCTAAGAGGTAGAATATGCTCCATATGCAATGGGTAGGGCTACATGGATTGTGAATTTCCAACCCTCCATACCAATGATTATCAGATATTCAAGGGACCACTGAGGAACATGTATGGATTCGAGCGAGGAGGTCTAAAGGGAGTCAGATGAGGCAGAGGATTATGCCATGCAGTAGGCGATGGGAGGAAATTTGAGGTTCTTCCACCACCACCAAAAGGAGGTCCACCCTGACCACATAATGTATATGGACATGGATGAAAACATCTTCAAGAAACTAAGGCCTATGACCACAGTGATCCAACGGTGATTAGAAGTACGATCTGTGTATATTCCACCCTAGCTACAATACTAATAGACACAGGTGCTAGTTACTTTTTCATTTATACAACACTTATTTGGAGATTAGATATTCTAATGGAGAAATAGGATAGATCCATACAATTAGATATTCTTACAGAAGAATATTTGATGATTATACACTGATGACAGTAGTGTGAGATCACTCTAGGAGGTGATATATTTAGATGGGATATACAAGTAGTAGCGTCGAGGACTTACGACGTCATCTTGGGTATGGGCTGTATATCCATAGTCTATACTTAGAACAACTATTTTAGGTGCAAAGTGAGGTGTGTTAGCATGGATGGGATCATGTTTTACATCACCAGTGAGAAGGAAACCTTTGAAGCTCATGATAGACTTTCTCGAAGGATGGTTTAGCCGATCAATCACCAGTTGGCTAGCCTCACCCTTGGAGAAGTTGGATTAAGGAGTTTGAGTTATCCTATAGTGATGGATTTATATGATGATGTCTTCCATGATGATGTTCTATGACTCATTCAACACATAAGGGAATACATTTACAACGACCTATATCCATGGACAAAACTGATATCTACACCAACATACCGGATGTCTCTCATGAAGCTTTGGTAGTTGCAGGGACATTGAGAGGACTTTCCATGAAAGGGGTTCATAAGGCCCAATGTTTCTCCGTGGGTATCCTTGATCTTGTTCTCCAAGAAGGCAGATGGAAGCTTAAGTATTTTATGTACTATCAGTGCTTGAATTAGGTCACCATTAAGAACAAGTATCCACACCCAAGGATCGATGATCTCTTTGACCAGCTGAAGGGGGGTCAATGGTTTTCAAAAATAGACCTCAGATCACGCTATCATCAGCTCAGTGTATTGTGCAATGACATACATAAGACATCCTTAAAATATCGGTATGTCCATTATAAGTTCTTGTTGATACCTTTCAGCATGACCAATGCTCTGGTAGTGTTCATGGGACTGATGAACATGATCTTTCATCCATACCTCGATTGCTTTGTGGTGGTCTTCATCGATGAAATCTTTATATACTCGACATTAGAGGAGGAGCATGCCACACAACAATAGATAGTTCTAGATACACTCTGAGAGAAACAACTTTATGGAAATCTATCGAAGATCTAGTTATGGATACAGGAAGTCCACTTCATGGGGAACATTATCTTAGAGGCTGGAGTGGTAGTGGATCCGACAATGATAGAGGCAATGGTTGATTGTGAACCATCGAAAAGTGTTACTAAACTGGGGAGCTTCTTAGGATTGGATGGGTACTACTATATATTTGTACCAGACTTCTCTAGGGTAGCAACACCCTTGCTAGCCTTGAAGATGAAGGGGAAGCCTTTCTCATGGACAGAGAAGTTCCCGCAAAGATTCCAGGATTTGAGGTAGAGACTGATGAGTGCTCCCATATTGAGGCTACAAGAAGAGGTCATTGGGTATTTTGTTTTCTGCGATGCCTAGAGAACAGACTTGGTTGTGTCCTGATGCTGGAGAGAGTGGTGATCGCCTATGGATCATGGCAGTTGTGACCGCACGAGCAGTACTACACTACACATGACCTCAAGTTAGCAGCAGTGGTCTTTGCTCTAAAAATGTGGCGACACTAATTTATGGATGAATGTTTTAGAGTATACTCTAATCCCAAGAGTGTTAGGTATATCTTATATTAGAAGGACATGAAATTCAATCAGCAAAAATGGAAAGAGATCATCTAGGACTACGAATTAGAGATAGTTTATACACTTAGGAAGGGGAATGTAGTAACAGAGACACACCACAGGAGGACAGGTCTAATGTTGTTGAGTGAGGCTATAGAGAATCTAGCTATGTTGCAGATATCCTTCATATATAGTGACAGAGAATATTACCTCTAGTATATGACTATCACTCCCACACTTCTTCAGAGAGCTTTGGAGGCACCACTTGGGGATGTTGACTATGAGGCCCGACGTGCTCAAATATCTTTAAGATGGTATCATAAATGATTTTATGATGGTGGGGAGGAAGACATTCTCTTCAGAGGATGCACCAGGGTACCAGTGACGCTATGAGAGGAGGTGTTGAAGGAGTTTCACACATCCCCTATAGTCTTTCATCATGGAGTGGAGATGATGTACTAGGATCTCTAGCATCAGTATTAGTGGAAAGGGATGAATAAGGGAGTGGTAGAGTTTGTATCCTAATGCCTCACTTCTCACCAAGTGAAGGCCGAGCATCAGGTACCTGCGGGCTTAGATCAACCACTTGAGGTACTATACCGGAAGTGGGATGTTATCTCCTTGTGCATTGTGACAAGGCTACCATGTACATCCAGGGGCCATGATTCCACCTGGGTGATCATTGACTGACTCACCGTGTCAGCCCACTTTCTACCCACTTGAGAGTAGGGATCATTAGAAGGATTTGGACGCCTTTAAGTGCAGGAGATTGTGTGGATTCATGGGCTGTCATCATCTACCATCTTAGATCATGATGAATGATTTACATCCCCCTTGTGGAAGGAATTTTAGGAGGTGATCAAAACTCAACTGCGCTTGAGCATCGCCTTTCACCCTCAAACGAGTGGTCAGATGGAGTAGACCATTAAGTCACTCGAAGAAATGCTCCATTCTTGTGTCATCGATTTTGGCCATAGTTGGGATGATCGCCATCCTCTATTGGAATTTTTATACAAAAAATAGTTATCACTGCACCATCGACATGGCCCCATTTGAGGCTTTGTATAGGTGACCATGAAGATCACCTCTTTTCTGGATGGACCCAGGGGAGTCAGCACATATGAGTCCAGAGTTGGTACATGCTACCATAGAGGAGTAGATCATATACAAGCAGATGAAGACTACAAAGAGCTGGAATAAGTCTTATTCTATTAGGAGAAGGATACCCTTGGAGTATGAGGAGGTATACTATGTCTTCCTATTGGTATCACCTCGGTAAAGATTATGGAGGTTTGGATAGGGTGGAAAGCTATCTACGAGGTAAATCGTACCCTTCTATATTCTAATTGGAGTAGGTGAGGTGGTGTATGATCTAGATCTTTCCCCATAGATGCACCAGGTGCATAATATTTTCTATGTGGCGCTACTGAGGAGATACATGCATGATCCATCACACGTTATTGACTAAGGAGAGCTAGAAATCGTCGATGGGGCGATGTTTGCAAAGTTCCTGGTGGAGAAAGAGGATTCATAGGATAGTATACTTTGTGGGTGGCTGATTCCTCTAGTGTGAGTTCATTGACAGCACGAGAACCTTCGGGAGAGAACATGGGATTGGGAGGCTCAGATGTGTTCCCATTACCCCTATTTGTTCCCCTAGTTTTATTGTATCTTTCAGGGATGAAGAACCCTAAGGTGGGGAAAAGGTAAAGACCTAGAAATTCCATGTATTTTTTTTTGGGATTTTAACAAGTCTGCAAAAATTTACGGTGCATGATTCCGAAGCCCAGTGTGCCCAAAATGAATTTTTGAAATTTTTTAAAAGTGAGTTCAGTAAAGGTTGGGGAAAATTTTTCAATATTTTGAACTGTTTCTCAAATTAAAACTCTGAAGAAACCATTGAATTCAAAACACTAGAATTCACTTAAGGGAGGATTTACTTCAACAATAGTATTTTGGGTGAAAAATCTAGTTTTTGGATTTTTTAAAGAAAATTAAAATATCATGTAATTGTTATTTTATTTCCTTTTTCTCTAACAGATGGGTGGCGGTGGTGGGGCTGTTGACATGTCATTCTATTTAATGGATTGAATCATCAACTGAGTAACTCCACTATTTTAAATTAAAGGGGGTTCATTAATTTATTTAATAAACCTCATTAATTACTCAATGTGTTACTCATCTTTCCCCCTTATATTTAAATGGAGCTTGGGGTGGGTTTTTGGCATAGCTTCATCAAGAACAGAAACTCTGGAGAAGTCCTATAGTAACATCCACCGATGGAGGATAGAATCTCAGGCAACAACAATCCGGGATCGATGAATGCCAACGAATCCATCCAACATGGACACTCCTCCCGCCGCAACCGCGACACCCCAATGAATATCAAGATACGAGGTTTATGTTAATATTGCTTATCATTTATGAAATCTTCTCTTTCTTGTTATCGTATTAACACAGAGGGAACAAGATGAATGAACATGGCCTAGAACCTCCACCGCTTCATTCATGTCGCGTTCTTTGGGATAGGTCTGCTCAATTTGATGGCAACACGAAACAGTGGGTCATGCTATTATATAAGTATACCAGGAAACCCGTATGCATAGACGAGAGTGAAAACAAAGCTTTGGAGTGTAACTGGAGCCCCGAAGAAGATCCGCTGGTGTGTTACTGGAGTGGTGGCACCAACAACTGGCGCTGGTGAGCGATGACGGAGGTCAACATTGCCCGACTACAATGGAAGTAGGCATAATTCCACCGTGCACCACGGAGGGGAGTCGTGGGATCTTGTTGCAATAGGCGACCGTCCCTCTGTTTGCCGTGGAGGCGGAGGCGGAGCACCACTGCAAAATGTGTTGAAGGTAGCTGCGGCATGAATTTATATTGAAGGAAAGGGGGAAACACATCCCCTGGGACCTGTGGAACACGTGGTTGTTCCATATGGCACTGCTGATTGAAGGAGGTCGAATGGCTCCATTGAGCCATTCAGCAGACGGAACACGTGCCCCTCTCCGGGCACTCTAACAGTCTGGGCCACGTTTTTGGTGGACTACGCTTATTTAGCAGGCCGATATGGTCCATGGCCCAGTGGACCAAGCCCACCATCGCCCATACCAACTATGGCAGGCTGGGCTAGGCCCGCCGTGGCCCAACCCAACTGTGCTGACCCAGGCCGAGTCAGAAAAACAATGGACCTCTCTCGGGCCCCGAAACTCTTAGAGGGCCATATCATGCTCACCAGACGTTCTTTTGATGAACCATATATGGCACTGGGATCCTTGGAGAGAGACTATCCTTTTGACATACTCCACATGGGTTTTTGAGATAGTCAGAGTACGGTCGGGTTGGATCGTAGCTAAATCCAACTGGAGAATTGGCACTAAAATGCCTATTACGTACATAACGGGCGTCCAGTTGATGTACCGTATATTATGTTAGAACCATTATAACATGATAGATAATCTGGTTACTTCTTGTTGGGACTTAATGCCTATTTAAATAAGACCTATAGCTTGAGGATCGGTTCTCCCAGAATCAAGCATACTATGAGCAGGAATCCAGTCGTTGGCAGTGAGGCAGGGGTTGGAGACATATCATATAGAGGTTAGTAACGAGCGATCCTATATAAGTAAGCACCTAGAGATCCTATGTGGATAACCACCATGAAATCTTGTGTGCATCAGCAGTACACAACCTAATGAGGTCCAGACATAGAGCGGCTCATCATGGATCAGCGATATACCAATCCTATGTGGGTTAGATCTTGTGTGGGTCAGCACTCATGGATCTTATGTGGGTCAGTGCATACCGATCTTGTGTGGGTAAGATCCTATATGTTTCATGCGGGGGTTTGTACCTATCATCTTTAGTCGGTTCAGTTCCTATGTTTTTCTTGCGGGAGTTAGTACATATCGATTCTATGTGGGTCAGACTCTGTATTGTTAGCAGCAGTGCCTCTCTATAGAATAAGATGATCCAGCTTCTCGAATAATCATCTGTACTTCTGTGCTTTACTTATACATGGATTGAGATGTGTCTATTTATTTGTGCTTTGTGATTGAGACCATGATTTTTGGTTTTCTTTTGTGGAGTTTTGAGAGACCTTTGGGGGTCTCAGGGTCCCTAGTAGGTACCGTTATACTCACCCCACCACGGGCTTTTCCCGCACCTTGTTGTGTCTTGTGTAGACGACGAGAAAATTGGCTAAGACTTAAGGGAACCGGGACCAGGTAGTACACGAAGGTGATTTGCTTATGTGGAGAGAGTGGAGATGAGATGTACCTACCCTTCAGGTAGGATCTTTGATGGATGATTCCAGGGGTTGTTTTATTTTTCTTCAGTCATAGTTGTACCATTCTGTTAGGCTTATATTCAGGCCACTTTAAATTCAGTACACACCTTTACTATTATAGTTTTACTTCGTGGTTGCATCTTGTTGCGTTCTTGGTTTGTTTGTTTGTACATATTTAAAAGAAATTCCCTCCCGTATTATGGATAGAGATTTCTGGTTCCAGTCCCCAACCCCTGGCCTATGGAAGGCGGGCATGGGGTAGTCACGGTGTGGGCCCCAGGGGATGGGTTGTGATAGGGTTCCTTGGTTTTCCCTAGATCTACTTATCCCTCTATCTCGATTTATTAGATATATGTCTACAAATGATATAAATTTGATAGTTTATGAAAATATTTTTAGATTTTTTATTGTTGATGATAGGGGAAGAGATCTAAGGAGGGTTTTGGAGTTTTGACCTAGTTTCAAAGATATTCTTCTTTTCGTTTATCATTTTTAAGAAAATTATGAAGTAGGTGGCATCAATATTGACTCTTGTATTTATAATATGAATAATTAGTTTCAAATTTTTTTATAGAAATTTATTGATTGTTTTTGAATTTTTTCTAGTAACCCTCATTGGTCACAATTTATAGAATTGTGGGGATTGGGCATTTTTATTTGGAATGTAAAATTGGGAACATGACTTTAAATTGATGATTTCTAAATGACTATTTGGTTTTGTTTCATGTAAATGGTTTTAAAAAAGAGGATGTTTTTATTGAAATGGTTTGTTTGAAATGAGTTCAATAAAAGGTTAGTTTTATTGAAATGGTTCATCTGAAAGGTTTTCTATAAAAAATCAGTCTTATTGAAAAGGTTTGTTAGAAAGCTTGTGAATACAATAATGGTTTTATTAAAATGGTTGTTTGGGAATTGGTTTTTGGAATAATTGTTTTTTTTTTCATCTATATTCCTTATATATAAGGTTATTAATTCTCCCCCGTCATGAGTGGGATAGATAAGGGTCACGACATTTCCCCATCAAATGGTTCATTAAGTGATGTATTAGTGAAAGGATAACTCACCAATCATGATTATTGAGAGGCCTAAGTTACAAGCATGGTTTGGCGTGTGGATATATGGAATGGATTTTGTTATACCAAAATGGAACTTTTGAAAATGTTTTAAATTATTATTTGTTTTCTTTCTTTGGAACATGGTGTTTTTTAGATAACTATTTTATCATGGTACTTATTTACATTCTCTTATGAAATATTTTAGGAATTTTTTTATATAAATTATTTTATATACACTTGGTAACATTTTTATCCTAGTGGCTTGAGTAGGGAATTCAATTGGGGAAAATATTATAGGTTTCATTAGTATCCCATACTTTTTCACTTTGGTGATTTTGTAGATATTATTTATCAAGACACATGAAAAGGTAAAGTTTCAGGCTTCTCTAGTGGTTCTTAGTGAAACATGGGATGTTTGTGTAGTAGGATCAAAGAGCTTGTTTTATATTTGGAGTTAGGTGGTTTTCTTTGAGGTTTTTTTGGTTTTGTAGTCTTCCACTGTGTACTTGGATGTTTTTAATATTCCATTGTGTAACTCTTTGTAGTTAGTTTAGATATAAATGGATTTCCTTGAGTTTTATTTCATTAATATAATGTCCCATGTAGTGGTTTATTTTATTATGTCATGTATGGTTTGTTGTTTTATTTTACAATGGAAAGTCACCCCCAAATTTTAAGGAATCCATTTGAATTTATTGAAAAAATTTAGCATCTTGGTGAGGCTGCATAAGGAAAAGTAATGTCCTTTCTCCTTCTCATGAAAATGATATGGAGATGGAAACTACAAGGAGTATCAGTTATAGTCCTTTGAGAAATAATTGTGGAATAATTTTTTATTAGTTTTATTGGTCTTATATTTTAAATTTATTCTGATCTATTTCTTCTGTTGGGTTAGTATAAAGAAGTAAGATTATTGGTACATGAAATATAGAGCATAAAAATAAGTATATATCTTTTTTATGTTGAGCATAAAGTTACCAGAGAGTTGGGTACATATGTGTTTTGAAGATACTTATATTAATTGGAATCTCATTATTAGGGGTACGTCCAATAAGACAAGCGTGGTATGCATTTTTGAAATTAATTTCCACTAGGAGTTCATATATTATTTTTAGTAATGATTTATGATTTGGTTCAATGTGTTAGTTTTTGAAAAATGAAAATTTTTCTTAAATGCTAGATTTTTGAAAACGAAAATTATTATGATATTTTAAAAGTGTTTTTTCAAAATTACGGTGAAATTTTAAAAAAAGGAGGATTATGAAAAAATTTATTTTTTGACAGAAATGTTGTGATAATTTGATGTTATAGAATTTGAAATTGTTAAACCTTTATTTTCTAGAGAGTGAGACTTAGTGAGTTTGTTTTCGTTTAGAAAATGGAACTCGGTAGATGTTAGAGGAATAAACCAGAAGAATCTACTGAAAATGTGATTACATTGATCCAAATTTGAGCCAACAACTGGTTTAGAGTATCATGAAAGATTTAAATAATGTGTACATATAGAATAGAAGTGATTAGAAAAGGAAACTGGATCATTCCATTTTATTCTAGAAGTAGAATTCACCAATATTTTGGGGGGATTTTGAACTCAAAAAGGCAGACCTGTGGCTGAATAAGATGAATCATACCTTTGATTTAATTATGATAGTAGTATAGTTGAATGTCAAGATGGAGACATGTATATAAAGGATCATGAAAGATCATGGTTGGATTTAACAATTCAGGATAAATTTCAAAAAGTCATGTAATGGGAGGATTTTGAATAATTATTCAAAAAATAATTCTATAATCACACTTTTTGAATGTATAGATTTAAAGAATTCATCAATTTGAAGCCATAAAATATTTTAGTCATGAATTATGTGGTTAAATTCTTGAATTTAGTGAATTTTAATTCAATGCTACTTATAGTGCATCCATGAAGTCATGGATCTTTGACTCTGGGCTAAGTTGGGAGATTTTTTCAAAGCTTTATGTTCTCTATATTACAGACTATAAAAATATGGCTAATAGAAAGAATGTTATAGAAATTGATATATCATGAGATTTGGGAGGAGGAAAAACATTGATACCTACGAGAAATGGTGGGAACTATATTACTAGGAGAAAGAGAAATAGGGACACCTACTTCCATAGTGGGAGTATGGATCAAAATCAAATGGCTAGATTGGTGAATATTACTCCAAATCTAGAGATCGAGCCTGCATGTTTTCAGTCAGATGGGTAATATTTAGTGTTATTTTTGTAGTTAGCTGAGGATAGTTGTTTGATATACTTATCACGTATTACCGATGACATATGCTTCAAAGGGGTGAGGGAAGCAGAATAACTTTTTTAAGAATAATAAATACACCCATGGTGATTCTATGAATACCATGAATCCACAGAAAGTTCAATATCAACCAATAAATAGGAAACAATGTGTAGTGAAAAAGAAATTTTATAGAGGTAAGAAGGTTACTATGGATGGCCACGTTGAACCATCAATGATGAGAGGTATAATTATATTTAATTCCACACTTATTCTTGATTTTTTTGATAAAATAACATTACATAACATTATTTCATCTCAAGATTATAATTTTATAGGCTTAAAGTTGACATGATGTCTTCTATGTTAAAACTAAAAACTCCTCTTAGTCAATGTGAATGTTGACCCTTTATCTGTAGAGATTGTTCTATTACTTTTGATAGAGATGAGTTTATTTGGGATTTTTCTATTCTATAAATGGATGTATATGATATAATCATGGGTTGCATTGTTTGAAAACGTTCAAGGATAAAATCAAATTTTATAACCAACGGTTCAGTTTTATGATTAAAGATTGCAACAAAAATCTTTTTAGAGGAGATAAAAATTAAAAGGTAGGTGAAATCAGATTATTATAACCAATATTCAGAATCATCTTGTACCAATAATTTGTTTTGAATTTGGAATTAATGAAAGATTTAAAAAACAACAATTTTCTAGTAGGGGTGGATTAGTTTTCTAATGTTTTTTCTAAGATTTACATAGGGTTTCCACCGATTAGAAATATTGAGTTTATTATTGATATAATTTCATGGAAAAGTCTTTTTTCACTTTATCCTTGTCATATATCACCAATAGAATTAAGGGAACCAAAATTTCAATTAAAAGAGTTTGAAAGGAATGGTTCATTTGGACAACCATTTCTCCATGGTTAGAACCAATTTTGTTTTTCGAGAAGGATGATGGAACCCTTTAGTTTTTTTGAATTATCCTAAGATAAAGAAGGTTACGATAAAGATTCAGTATCCACTTCAATGTAATGATGATCTATTCGATCAATGGAGGGGATCTCAGTGGTTCCCCAAAACAGAATTTCAATTTTGATATCACCAATTGCGAGTTTGGAAGCATGATATTCTAATGACAGGTTTTAGGGGAAGATATAACCATTAAAAATATTTGGTAATGCCTTTATTTCTTTTGAATGGTCTAGAGGACATTATGGAATGGAAGAATAAAATATTATAGAGGTATCTAGATTCTTTTGTGGTGATGTTTTTAGATTAAATCTTGGTGTATTTGAGGAAAATAGATGAGCCTGATCAACAATTGGTGACATTGTTGGGAATATCAGTGGATCATTGTTTGTATGAAAAATTATCAAAGTGTGTTTTTTGGATACAATAGGTACATTTCCTTTGTTATGTAATCCATAAAGAGGTGTTCTTGTGGATCCAGTGAAGATAGAAGCTATTATCTCTTGGCAACCACTAACAAATTTATTTAATATATATACTTTCCTTGGTCTAGTTGGTTATTATCAATGTTTTTTTCATGATTTATCATGACTAGATTTACCTATGACTGCTTCAAAATTTAGGAATGATCCATTCCAACATAAGAAGGAAGGTCAAAAGGATTTTCATGATTTGAATGTTCTCCTTAAATCCTCACAAATCATTATCTTTCCAGAAATAAGACACGTTTACATGGTGTATTGTGATGCTTTCGGATATGGGTTAGGATTTATTCTCACCAAGGGAGATCATGTTTTTTCTTATGGCTAAAGGAAGTTATAAGTTCTTGAGAAGAACTACCCAACACATAATTTGGAGTAAAATTTAATAGCTCATTCTTTGAAGACATGGAATAATTACCTATTTGGTGAGAAATTTAATATGTTTATAGATCAAAAGAGCTTAAAACATATTTTATTAAAAAATAATTTGAACCTTAGAAAAAAAATATGGATGGAATACCGCCAAATGTTTGACATTGACTTGATTTAGACAGTAGGACATGGAAATTCATTGGAAGATTCATTAAGAAGAAATTAATATGTTCAGTTGGAAAAAGAATATTTAGAATATTGGAAGGTGATGTCAATCATAGCATACATGCACTTAGATTATGAATATTGAGGGGGTAAAATGGATTTATTTCCATTATTGGTGGTTCTAGAATTGGTGAAGATGGTTAAGGTTGTACATAGATCCGATTCATAATAAATTTAAAGGAGGTCAAAATTCAATGGTTGGGAGACCATTGGGTAATGAAATATGGACAATTGTTCAGTGTTTTGGTTCGAAAACTGGATGGTCATACCTATGGCTTGTCAGGAAAAATTTCTTGATGATTACCGTCAATCGAGAATGGTTATTCATCCTAGAATACAAAAGATGTATAAGGTATTGAAATAGGATTATTTATTTTTTGGTATGAAAAGAAAGCTAGAATTGGTTTTTTTAGAATCATAACATTTCAGTAGGTTAAGGTGGAGCACTAGCGATAAGAAGGTATGTTGTAGTATTTAACTATTCCATTTAGGAAAAAGGAGATGATAGCTATTGATTTTGGAATAGGTCCCTCGTGAATGGTTTGGAAACACAATTCCATATGGGTGATAGTGGATCAGTACACAATGTCATCCCATTTCATCCGTGTTCATGAATCTCATATGATGGATGGATTTTCAAAAATCTATATTTGATATGTAGTAAAGAGGCATAACATTCTTGTTTTGATAGTGTTAGATAGAGATCATAGGTTTATATCTCATTTATAGATATCCTTTAATAATTCCCTTGGTACTTAGTTGACTATGAGTATGGTGTATCATCCTCAGATGGATGGGAAATATGAAAGGATGATAAAAACATTGAAATACATGATGCAGTCTTATGTAATAGATTTTGGGGGCACATTGGAAGAGCATGTTATGTTAGTGGAGTTCTCATTTAAAAACAATTATTTGGACTTGATAAATATGGATTCTTTTGAAGCATTGTATGGATGTCTTTTTCAGTCTCCTCTTCATTGTATGGAAACAAATTAGACTTCATTAGTTCGGCTGATCTTTGTCCATGAAATAATGGTGAATATTCAGACTAGAAAACATATAGAGATGGCTATGAGTCATCAATAATCATAGAGGAATCATCAGAGATGGGAATTTTCCTTCGAGTTGAGTTATCCTATGTTCTTGAGACTCTCCAAGGCTTGGACATCATCATTTTTGGAAGGCAGGAAAGTTATCTCCTCAATAAAAAGGACCTTTTGAGATATTGGAATAGGTTGGTGAGGTGGAATATATGTTTTCATTTCCACCACAGTTCATTTTTATGCATAATGTGTTCTATGTATCTCAATTAAAAAATTATCACTCTAATACTAACAATGTGATCAGATTGTATCATGTTGAACTAGATATAATGGAATCATTGGTAAATATCCTATTGTGGATTGTGGATATGAAAAAACATATATTGTATGAAAGAGCATCGCTCTAGTGCTGGTTTTGTAGAAACAAGGTCAGATTCAAGAATATACCTGAGAACACAAGAGATAAATGATCGAAAGGTGGCCTGATATATTTTAGGACACTAGTTGTTTTCAATTTTATGGAGATAGAAAAAACAATGGATATGAGGATATATCACCACAGTTTCAAGTAGGTAACCATTTCTTTATGATTTTTATGTATTTAAATTATATTGGTGAAGTTTGGGAGGGTTTAGATGGATTTTCTAGGTTTTAGTGATTTTATAAAGGTTCATGGTTAGTTTATGGTTAGTAAAAACTATTAAAATCTTATAAGAAAACACATATAATGAGAAAGATGGATCTGGGTTGGTGTTCAGTTAAAGAGCATGGTTTTTCCAAACCATGCGACCACTCATTACAAATTGTTCATGTGGGATAGTTTCCTTTTGCACAGTTGGAACATAGTTTGTCTAACAATGTGGACCAACCGTGCGAGGCCCCCCCTTGTGTAACAGGTTTACATATGGGTATCAAATATTTTTCCCAAACTATTTGACATACCATGCATAGTTTAAAAACAAGATCAAAAAAATTGGATCTAGGACAATGTTTTGTTTAAACAACTCGTTCTTACCGCATTTGAACCCAAACATGGTATTTCTCCTTCTAAAAGTCAAGTGAAGCTTCCCCCATTGATTTGGAAGTGATCAAGATGTTTTTATTAGTGTGTTGAGTCCCGAAAATCATTTTAAGTCATCATTTATGGTGAGTTTCTATGGTTTCTCTTAGATCAACTTCTCCATATCTATCTTAATTTATAGATCCATATGAAATGTGGATATATATAGGGTATTTTATTCTTTATATGATCAATTTTTGTCGTTTTAATGATAGGGGAAAATATTTAATGTTGGTTTTTGGAGTTTTAACCCTGTTTTGTAGATTTTTTTCATGTCGTTTATCATTTTCACAAATATTATAAGGTATGTGGCTTCACTATCAACTATTGTATTTTGAATATGAAGTATTAGGTTCATATTTATCATTTTTATTGAAATATGTTGTGAAATTTTTGTTAATTTCTTATTGGAAAGCCTCTTTAGTGATATCGTATAGAATTATGGGAATTTTCTATTTTTATGGAAAGTGAAATTGGAAACTTGATGTAAAAATGAAGATTCTAAAATGATATTTTGTTTTTGATATATGTAAAATGTTTTCAATAATATTTTGGATTTATTGATATGTTTTTTTGAAAGGTATTCAATAAATATTTGTTTTTATTGAAATAGTTAATTTGAAATGTTTTTTACAGAATTTTGGATTTATTGAAATGGTTCTTTGGAATGGTTTTCAATAAAGGAATTATTTTATTAATATAGTTGAAATGGTTTTCATGGAATTGGTTTTTGTAATAATCGTTTTTGGTGCTAATGTAAATTTAGGATAGATATGGATAATTAGTCTCTCCATTCATTAGTGGTATGGAATAGGGTCAGGTCCTTCCCCATAAAATGGTTCATTAAGTTACAAATTAGTGAAAGGATGAATCACCACTCAAGAGTATAGGGAGGTCCAAGTTATATGAATGTTTTGATTCATGGATATGTGGAGTGGAATTAGATATTCTAATATAGAACTCTTGAAATGATTTTAAATTATTGTATTATTTCATTCATTTCAACATGGTGTTGTTTTGAAAAAAAAAACAATTTTATCATGGAACTTGTTTCTATACTTGTATAAATTATTTTATAAATTATCTTATATAAACTATTTTATCAAAATCTGCTAACATGTTCTATCCCAGTGGAATGAGTAGGGAATCAATTTGGAAAAAATATACCAAGTTTCATTAAAAATCCCAACTTTGTAACTTAGGTGATTTTCAAGATATTGTTTATCAGGAAACATGAAAAGGTAAAGAATCACACTTATATAATGGAGATTAGAGATATATGGTATTCTTTTGGAGTTGGAGGATGAATCTTATTGGATATTTGGAGTTATTTTGCTGACATTGAATTTTGTTTGTTTTGTAGTCTTCTATTGTGTACATGAATGTTTTTTAGTCTTCCATTGTTGCACTCTTTGTTGTCTGAATAGGTATAAAGGGTTTTTATTAAGTTATATTTCATTGTTATCATGTATCATGTAGTGGTTTTTTTGGTGATGGATTTTTTTATTGATTTATTTTCAAATGGAAGATCATCCCCAAACTATTATGGAATCCATTAGAATTTATTTCCATCCATTAGAATCTTATGGAGGTATCTTAAGGTCAAGAAATGTCCTTCCTCCTTCCTAACCCATTGAGAAGAAGTGGGACGTCCAATTTGGAATATCAAAATTTTTCAAAATTATCATCCAATGCATCCTAAAAAGGGAAAAGTGATAGAAAAAATGAAAAAAAATTATATTAATAGATTTTGGGTTTTACCACTATATTTTAGGTATTAATTAGAATATATCATCTATTAATTTAATTTCACTAAAATTACAACACATTCTCTTAATAAAAATTCATCTAATACCATTTATTTTTTTCGATATAGGTTATATGGTGACTAACAAATCCAAAATTTTCATCACAAGGAACTCCCTTTACAAGTTGATGATATAAACCAATGAAGAAAATATGAATACTATAAAAATTTAATTAATATAGATGATAATTTATGAGATAATAATATCAAAAATATACACCTTATTTATACATTCACAACCGAATCTCCAATAAATTCATTCATGGAAATTTGATATATATTTTTTTGACCAATCATGATTATAATGAACTCTTTATTTATTTTTCATATTTGTTATAAGCTATGATTTTCTATTGAAATTTCTTATATTCATAGTCATGTAAAATTAATAGAATAAACAAATAATGTTTTCGGTAAAGGTACCAAGTATAGGATATTTAGATCAATTAATCGATCCTTTATATTTTCTTGAATTTAAGTTCATTTCCCATTTTTTTTTTATTTCTATAATACAATACATTAGTTGACTTTTTTTATAAATTATAATTTTTTAACATTAGTTTTATTTGAAAGGAAAAACCTCATTATCATTATGTATATTTACCTGATTAAACATCAATGTATGTTTAGCTACGTGAACATCATGATCATTTTGGTGAAAAGGTGGATCGATTCTTATATAGTGAGCTACACGAATCCCTACACTCAAATGATATTTTATTAGTTGTTTATTTTAAATAATATATCCTTGTATATTTTGTATTGTGTCTCTTGAATCAAAGATATAAGTGTTTGATAAAATATATAAATAAAAATAAAACTAAAAATATAGAATTTTATCACAATAAAGGCATCAATATTTGTTGTGATTTATATTTACTATAAAATTAATAAAAGCGGTCTTTATCAACAATGTAAATTTTCCTCATAAAATTAACCATTAATTGTTGTATAGTGTTAACATATATATAAAAATAAATATGAAATAATAAATAATAAATATAAAAATAAATTTATCTTTTATCAATTTAAAACTTATATAAAATAAATACTATATATATATATATCATGATTTATATAACAATATTACATTAAATAATTTTAGTATAATAAAATTAAAATGATGTAAATACACTTACGAAAATAATAATAATTTCAAATTTTTTAATAAATAAATTCTCATATGATCCCTTCTATAAAGATGAACATAACCATGTACAAAATAAACCTTTAAAACAAATTAAAGTAGTTATTATTTAATTAATAGTATATAAAAAATTAAATAAAATTATAGATTTAATGTTATATAATACCTAATAAATATAAATTGGAATGATATATTATTTATTTTTTATAATCTAGAAATATATAATAAATCATATTTTAAACATATCATGAAACTATAATTGAATTTTCTAAACATTGAGTATGTAACATGTGTTTTGAACTAAATTTTCATTTTTTTAAAAAACACACCCTTTCAATAATTATGGAAACAGTTTGTGCCAAATTTTCACAAAATTAAATTGTCGACATCAAAAATAAATTACCAAACATTGTTAAGGAATATAATTATTATGATTTTTTATTTTCTTATTTCTGAGTATGTGATGCTCGTTTTGGACTGAAATGAAATTTTAAAAATGAAAACATGAACTTTCAGACATATTTCACCCACTATATGTCATATTGATGGGATGCTAATTCTTTCATATCAAATGTTAATTATAGATATTTTTTAAAAAGTGAGATGATAATATGAATGTGTTTTCTTATGTTTGAGTTAGTAATTCTTTCATTTTACTAAAGTTACTCTTTTAAATGAAAATAGTCACTTTCAATCATATCAACCACATCATGGTTCTAATTTATGTGATATTGGTTTCTAAACATCACCAATGAATTATTGATATTATCCATAAATTAGCATGTCATATTGAGTCATTTTTATTTTCTTTTAATACGCGATATTTAATTTAAACTAAAATAAGACCTTTAAACTAAAAACATATAGTTTCATTAATATCATACAAGTTGGGCATTTGATTGATTTGGGAATAATTATTATACATTAATAATGAATTATCAATTATTTTACTAATTAATTAAGATAATATGTGTATGTTTTCTCATTTTGCTATATGTGATATCATTTTTGATCTTAAATGAAACATTAAAATTGAAGACATACACTTCGAGTCATATAAAAACATTGTGTGTTGAATTGATGGGTAGTTGATTATTATACATAAAAATGAATTATACATCATTTTTATAATGTTTTAAGAAAATATAGGTATTTTGGCTCAGTTTTGATTAAGTTATGTGGGTTATGATCTAAAATTTATCTTTTAAATGAAAATGTCCCATTTATTTATTAAAGACAAACATAATGTGTTAAATTGATGTGATGTTAATTCTTATGTGGCATGAATGTGAATCTTATAACACTCTTAAATAATACTGACAATCTAAATGCATTTTCTATGGTTTGAGTATGTGACGTGTGTTTCTGAAAAAAAAAATTAATTATTAAATTGAAGACACGTAGTTGGTTTACCTTTTTTGTTAATATTGTCCTTTTTTTTGTAATAAAATAAATAAATTATATTATATGAAAATATTCTAATCCCATGGAAGTAAAATAAATTCCACCATTAAATAAAACCAATGTTATGAATATTATGTAAATAAAAAATTGGTAATCAAAATCTACCTAATCTATAACAAAAAAATTACAAATATTTTAGAAAACCATATTTTCAGGATGTTTTCAAACATTTCAATACCATGTATGATGGTTAATTATTCCAAAAAAAAAATCCATTTTTTATTTTGAATATGTGGATCTTTAAAGAACATGCCGGCTATTTTAAAATATAAATAAATAAATAGTTGAAAATATTTGAAATAAAATTATAATCATATTTTGAAATAACTCATTGATCATTCTATTTTTTGACTGAATATTGTATCTTTTATAAGTTTATAATATAAGTAACAATAATCCACGTGATTAATTTATTTCAGACACTATAGAAACATTGATAAAAACATTAATTTTTTTATATAAGTTTTGATAGTAAAATATTATTATATATACCCTAATAGTCATATAATCATATAATACATAGGATCCATGAAAATATTGTTTATCCTCATTCTATGGTTTTAATAGTAAATAAATACATCCATACCAAAAAACACCAATTAAAACTTATAGCTTATATTTTATTTATAAATTTTTTAATGTCGTGCATCATAAATTTAGAATGTATATCACATGAAATTAATTTATTGGATATCCATGAAATAAATTCAAAACATTTATCTTTAGAGTATTTAAATTGATAAAAATGATAACAAAAAAAGAGACCTAAAATAATAATATGTAATTGAAAAATAACGATACGTTTCTTATGACTAGAGTATCGATTTCTAACTCTCAAATATTGGTTTTAAGAAGTTATTTGTATCTTTTAATTTCTTTTCAAACCTCAAAGTTTTTTGATGTATTAATACTAATATTTCATTCTACTCTATTGATATTTTTTCAACACAACTGACATGAGGAAAAAAATAAAAAAAATTTAGAATGGTAATCCCTTTAAATTACTATGATATAAATTATTATGGAAAATATAGATAGAATTCAAATTTAATTAATATTGTATATAAATTATTTGAAAAAAAATTATAAAAATGTAACTAAGTTATAAAATAATATCCTTGGATACCAACTGTTATAGCTTGATAATTTTGTTTACATTACCAAGACCAATCATGTCAATAATGGAAAATACATACATTTTTTCTTCATAATCAATATAGGTCCAATTTCTAATTTATAACTCTGTATCTAATTAATGTTATAACATTATTAAATGAGTTAGTGAAATTGCATGAAAAAATGTACTCCCATTCTGTTTTTTGATATATAGTTGATCATTTAAATTATATTAGGTCAACCTTCCCTTTCCCCTTAGATTTATTCATCTATAATAACATATTTTATGATGTATCCATTGGAGTTTTTGATATATATTCTATATTATTTCATCAATATATAATAATTTTTTATGTGTTGAGAATATTTTTGAAGGTATTAATAAGGATCTATGTTTTTAGATACTTTTTGAGTGATGTTAAATTAATGTTTTTATAAAATTATATCATTTTTGAAAAGTGATAAACTCTATGAAATTTATAAGGTTTCCATATTTTTTAGAGTTCATTCACACTTCATAGAATTTACCAGTAGGAGAATTTCTATTTTTTGGAAAAGGCATGAAATCTATGTTGTAATCCATAAGGTTCATTTGGTCTACGTAGTGTTGTTCTATATCTATGTATAGTTTAACTACAGATAGTTTATAATTGATAAAATGTGTAAATATAAACACTCCTTAGTGTAAATAGATTTATATGATTATAGGGGTTTTAGAGTTTATAGAATGTGTTATGTTCAAGTATTAATATATTCGACACCATGTGTAGAGTTTAAGGGTTTGAAGGGTTAATATAATATTATGAAGTCCTTAATAAATTATTCGGATCGTCTTATATGGGGTATATGAAATTCAGTATGTTTAAATAAACCCTATGAAAACCATAGATCGGAATTATAACTTTAAATATCCAACAATATATAAACATTATGAAATAAGAAATAATATGAATAATTTTTCTGAAGGATAGTGATTAAATAAATACATTAATTAATGATATTTTATTATTTAAATATTATTAGTTTTGGGTCAAATACATGAATTAAGATGAAATTCATTTGAGTTTTATTAGGGATTAAGATATAGGTTATTGGGTGATTTTCAATGTTATTGGACATTCAATTTTTTAAATTATTTATCATGATTAAATATTTCATTCTTTTAAAAAATTATTTACATCCAGGAATGAAGAAATGTTTGGATATTTTATTATGGAAATAATATTCTTGAATTTATATGAATATGAACGTTTTAAATAGATAAATAAATTGGTGATTGGAAATTTAGAGAAGCTTATACTCTTCTTAATTGAATAATTGTTTTATTGAAGAGATATAGAAGAAGAAGATATTTTACATGAATCTGATTTGGTTGACACATTTCATTTGATTATTAGTATAATATGTTTTTTATAATGATATGTAAGAATATCATACAATGTGCACATGATATCTTATATGAGTTGATTTAACACCCTTAAAATTCTAAAAGAGTTACTTTTATTCGATATCCTATGTGATACGCAACAAAAAGCACATAAGGGAATATAATATCTTGAGAATTTAAAATATATTTACTATTTTAAATAAAATAAATATAATATATATATTTCAACTAATGAAATACGATGTTATCACGGGTGACACACATCAACACATTTCTTTAATGGCTTCCATTACAAGCAATACAAAGTTTTACCGAAAAAATATGCCATTATTTAATATAATAAGGTTTAACCTAGCCTTAAAACTAGTTTTTGTGAATATTTTTATATAAATTATTAAAATATAATGTTTATTAAAATATAAAATGAATTAATAGGTTTCTAATTAATTATAAATAAATTTAAAAACTATTATATATATATATATATTTTGTATGTACAAAATGTTGTTTTATCCTAATAAATTCAATTAATTACTATTAGTAAATGATATTAAATATAAATAAATAAATATTTATTTATATTATATAAAATATTTTATATATTCATACAATATTCTTGATAAGTATAAGATAATATTAAATCCATTTTATGTCTATATACTGTATTAAAAAAACCAATTTTACCACAATTTAATGGTGAACCGATTCTTAATCCAAATTTAAGAAGTTTTAAAATCTTATTATGTAAAAATGAACATTATTTTTTAAAATAAGAAGGTCAATATTATGTTAGGGTTATTTTTTGGTATTTTTCTGTGAAATTTTATTTTTTGTTGAATAATGAAAAATACTGAATTTTAATTCAAAATAGATTTTTTTATCCAAATTATTTAAAGGTTAATTTTTATTAATTTTTTTTTAAAGTTAAAATATAAAAATTCTATATAAATAAATCCAATATATTTATTTTAAGAAATATTACTTTTATATTGAATATAAAATCATAGAAAACTTTTAAACGCGTTACTTTAAAAACCCGCTTTATCGTCCTGTCTGTGAGATTAAATTTAAATTAATTTCTACCAATTATGAAATTTGAATTTTAAAAAATGGATTAAATATTTTGAATCATAAAAATTTATAATTTATAATAATTTCAACTTATTTTTTCAAAAACATATTTGTGATAGTGATGAAAATTGATTACAGTGATTAAGAGACAAATTAGCTTAATATGAGATTAAACCATAAAAATAAGAGACAAAATGACATAGAACATTTTACAGAATACATTGGATGTTAATATTTATAGAATATAGACAATGTTTTATAATTTGGACCATTATTGGTTCCAATTTCCATAGTGAAAACGTGGGTGTAATTTTATCTAAAAACTTTTACAACAATACCACTCCTCCTGTATCCATATATTATGGATTTGTTTAAATATATTTATATATATATTGAATTTCTATTAAATTTACATAATTTTTTACATTCTCTATAAAATTAAATCATTATCTATGTAATATGTATAAAAATAAAAAGTTAAAACATGCCCAAGAAACTAGGTAATTTACACCTGAAATAGTGAAAACAATGAAAGATTATTATAAACATGAAATAAAATATTAGAAGAAGATAATGTATGATTTTATAAATAAGTGTATGGTTCTAGTATAAGTTATTTACATGTTTAAAACTATTGTAAATGAATTTAAATGATTTTCACCAAAAATAAAACTCAAGGTAAGGGATTATTTTCACACTTTTCTTTTCGCAAGGAAAACACCATTTTCACCACTTAAATACATTATGTGGTGTATATAATTCCCCATTTGATATATTATATCATTATTTTTTTCTCATGGAATTTAAAGTCTTTTTTTATGTTATCTCTTTCATGGGGATGTGACTAAAAAGTTATTATGTAGTAAGGGACCTCGTCTCAATTTCAAATATTCGAGACATACTTTACTGACGTGCACATAAATTCTTACGTATGGTGTACATATTTACACATGGACATGAAATATCATGTTTCATTCATTATTAATGATATTTTGATTTTCAATTTTAATTATTTCATCTTAGGGGATCTGAATTAAGAATTACCTAGTAGAAAAGAATTTCATAACCTGATTTCTTTTATTTGGGTTATATTACATTATAATTTCCATTAATATTATAATATTATATGTGTAATCAACTTTTAATATATATTTTTTAATTTAAACTACTATTATGTGGATTTAAATTTTAAACACATAATCTATTCATTGATTGATAATCACATCAATGTTATATTTTTTTCTATGGTTTACTTCACAATCTCATTTTATTCATGATTTATAACACTTGAATTTACATTAGAGTAAAAAATTTGATAATTGTTTAATAAACCATATAATTTTATTATCATATGTTTATTCATGATATTTTTCATTTAATAGTACCATTTCCACTGTTTTGTACACAAAATGATTTATAAAATGTTTTTAGGAAAACCAGACTCTAAATCTACTTTTAATCGAAGAACCTATTTTCTTATAAAAACACTATTTAATAAAATGTATTTTAATTTTTTTAAACTCTCCACAATTATTTATTAATCATATTTCCATCCTTTTTGTTTTTTAAAAATGTTTTCAATGGAATATTATTGTATCTTTTTGAATAAGGAACTTTTCTAAACCTTTCTCCTTACAAAAGGAATGTTATTTTTAACAGTAAGGAATTTATGAATTTTTATGCCATTATTTACTCTATGGATCATTTAAAAGTTTAAAAAGATACTTTATAAAAAATGTTATCACAAATGTTTTTTAGAGAAAATTATTTTAAATATTTTTTCAAAATGAAAAGTTTATTTTACTTAAACATGTTTTTGAAAGTATATTTTATGGTATATACATTAATTAATGAAAAATGCCCTTTATTTTACTCCACTTGGGATATATTGTATTGATTGTATCCTTATTCATCCACTAGATGGTTTAGGAGTCCTTTGAATAAGGGTATTATTGACATTTTCTACCTTGATTTCTTTATTAGTCCCATTGAAATATTCAATTATTAGTGATCATTGAACACTTAAAATAAATATATATAACATTTATAATTGATATGAATATTTCCTAAACCGTATATAATTTTTACATATGGTGTTTACTTTGAATGTTAATTTATATATGGGAAAATATTTTTAAATAAACATCTTTTACTATGTGGATATTTTCTAAGGCACATTGTTCATGAATTAAATAAATTATTTGATATATGAGGAATGATTTGGACATATTTTACATAGGTGGTGATTAGATATAGATATCCAATTGATACATTGATAGTCTTATAGGATGAAATTAGTCCGTGACAACCCTTTTGTTTTTGTTTCCAAATCCGAGCAGTTTTAAAGCATCTTGTGAATAGTCTAGAATGTAGTATGTTAAACTATCATTTAAATGGTCTTGATGGTAATGGTTCCAGGTACCTGAGAAACATGATCTCCAATAATTTTGCATTCCCATACTTTTGAATCAGTGTTTATTATTCATGTGATTTTAAACATGAAAAATTCTACACCTGCATTCCATTCTCCATTTATTGATTTAATTTGAAGTGTTTTTAGTTTCTTAAATTACCATATTGTTTCTACCTTATCCATTTATTAAAATATCATGCGTTTCTAGTAATTTAATTGAAATATTTTTAATTAATTTAATTCTCATTTTATATATTTATTAGATTGAGTATTCATTTATTACATATCATATTGACAATATTAGACCGGGATATACCATATACGCATAAGAGGGGGGTGAATTGTGTCTTTTAGAAATCCTTAATGAATCATGATGATGGAAAAGTCGGTCCTTTTTTCTTTATCAGGTTGTTTATGCAACATAAAATAAATAGTTTAAGTATTCTAGAATTTATAGTGGTTCAAGGAACAGAAGTCCCCAAGTACACTCCACCAATGCTCCAGTCCACGAGCATGGTGATTTTCACTATATAGTCCTCTTATCAAAAACTGCCCAAAACTGAGTGCAGGTAGTTGACACCATTACAAGTTATGGATAAAAATAGATCATTCAGGTTCATAAATAGAACCAAATAGATAGCTCAGTATGAGAATAAGGTTACTCAAAATAAAAAGAGTATTTGTCTTTAAATACTTTCTAGTTTATCTTCAAAGTTGAAACAACACGCAACTGATAGTAGATAGATCGTCATCTTTAGAAAATATGTTTTTCAGATAAGGGAAATTTTGACTTGATCCAGTTTCAATATATATAGAAATAATTTTAGCAACTCCAATGATAATGTATTCAACAAAGATCTTCAATGTAGAAACGATGAATCTTCAACGTGTTTCTTCTTCTTCTTCTTCAGAAAATAGAGTTTGATAGATCTAGGTAGCAACAGATCTGTAAATATAAAATGACTCTGAAAAACCATAGTCATGAAGAACTCAAGAGATTATTATATAGTTTCATGATGATTATCCCCCAATTTTTTATATGAAATATCACATATATATATAGAATAATGAGGAGATTTTTTATTAAAAAATTTAGATCCACAAATTATGCTTTTACAATCGCAATATTCAAATGTTTAGATAACAGAGCAGTCTTAACTCCCCAGGATTTTTGTCATGAAAATATCCTCTTAAATCTATCCTTCGAATCACAAATAAATGGCTTTGAATCTGTCAAAGATTCACTTTAAATTTGGGCTTTGAATTTGGCTTGAAATCTGCCCAATAATCATCATAAATATCATTTCTCAATAAAGTCATAATTTGAATCTTTGAAGCCAAACGTAGGGTTGGACTACATAGCATTATTTATCTGAACGTAAGGATCACAATGAATGGTTCACAAACTAAGGTTGGTAAACCATACTTTTTTTTCAACTTCTAAACGTATGGTATAATACCATACTTTCCTTTTTATCAAAACATAGGATACATGATCTGTAAGGTTCATTATAAAAGTAGGGTTGATGATCCATAATTTTGTCATCTTTTAAACATAAGGTATATGATCCATAAATTTTGATAAAAAATAAGGTTGTTTTAAAATTTAAGTTTGATGAACCATACTTTTGATAAAAAAATAACATTCTATACTAACGTAGGGTTCCTATTGCATACATTTTTGATATCCCGAATGTATGGTTATTTCCAAATGTAGGGTTCTTCTTCCATAGTTTTTTATAATGTATGGTTTTTTAACAATAAATTTATGATATGCCATAAATTAAATGTTGGATTCCATCCTTACGCTATGCTTCTCAACATAGGGTATGATCAGTGTTTCAAGAACACTGGAAAGTGATTTCCAAATATTTATAGCATGAAAAGTGTTTCTAGAACATGCTAATACAAAAAAATGATTTTAACACTTCTTCATATATTCCACACCAATTAAACACTTTAATATTATTCCACAATAGATAAGTAAATAATATTAATTTCCTAAAATATACTCAAAGTAAAATCAATAGAATAACAATTAAGGGTATTTATGAACATAAAGATCATCATTATGAGATAAAGTATTGTTCTCAACAATCTCTCCATTTTTTATGATAAAAAAACCAATGAAATTATCAATGAAATTATCTTAAAAAATTAATTCTATATAGTTTAGAATTTTGAAAATATAAAAACTATATTTTATTTAAACAAAATTATTTCATAGTTTTTACATTTTCTACACCATTATAAAGTTAAATAATATCTCCTCCTTTATAAATATATAATTTTTTTGTGTTTATCCAAAAAAATCTCCTTTAAAAAACTTTTGGAAAATTCTCCCCTTAAAATAAATAGTTTTATTTTCTCCCTTTTAGTAAAATATTTTAAAAAATTTTGTTTATCCATATTTCTCCCCCTTTTTTCGATATAAAAAAGAATGATAAAATAAGAAATATAATACATTTTAATATATAACTAATCTTAAGTAAATTCTATAATAAACTATTTATCAATATTTGAAACAAAATTATTTACATTTTAACATCGATAGTATATTAATACAAATAAAAGCATATAAAAATGATACGTGAGTATATTTTATTGAAAATATAAATACATGTACATTAAGAAAAATGAGAATCAAGGTTGGGATAAAAAGGTTTTAGAAACATGTTTCAGCTCTTGTGAATGACTTCCTTGAGCTCCGACATTTGCAGTCTCAACTTGTTCATCAGTCCATCGCCTAACTGGACTATGAGATCCCTTACTTTCTGAGTTAGATGGATATCATCAATCAAATTGACTCTAAAAAACTCATGTAACCTATCTTCCTTCTCTATAAACTATATTATCTTCTCTGTGAGTCTATTCAACAAAACTCTGAACCCTTATTCATCTGAAGTAAGCTGATCAACATGATGCTTTTGATTATCTAGTAGAACAGATAATGGAGACCTGATATACTGTAAGTCATGTAATCTGTCATTCATATTTCTCATTACTATTATAATGTCCCAAAATCTCTTTATCATTTGAGGTGATGTACCTAAGGTACCTGATTGACTGTCCCGAATAGTGGCATACTGTAGCACCTTGAAAATTGTGAAATCTACCAAATCTGACTTCATTACAAGTTTCAATTTCAATTTTCCAACTTCATTTAACATTTAATTCTTAAAAATATCCACTTCCATTTTTAAACTGAACTATCTTTCACGTTCTAAAACACCCATCTCTCCTTTTCTAATTCTCTTATCAAAGAATCATTTTCGTCTTGAAAATTATAAAATTTTCAGATTATATCCTTCACATGATCTCTTTGAGAGTCAGTGGTACCCTGTTCATTATTCTGAACTTGATTTAATAATGTTAAAGAAAATTATTGAGCATCAGATATCTGATATGTTGTATTCTCTGCCGGTTGCTCAAAAGATTTTTCTTCAGAGTCATAAACTGACTCATTCACATAAAAATTTTCATTAATAACTTTAGTATGAATCTCAGAAGTATTCTACCCAAAATTCACATCTGAAGGATGTTTCTCTTCATGAAAATATTCTTTATTGAGTTACTCCAATACTATATCCTCTAATATAGGTTCCTTTTGAGCTAATTCCACTATAACAATCTTATTTGGCTATACGGTTTGAGTAAATTCAGGTCCAGCGACTTCGAATTATCCTGGGTTTTCAATAGTTTTAGGCAAAATTTCTTTTTCCACATGAGGAGTCACTTCAATCTGAGAAACTGTTGGTTGTTCAATTTAATTTATTGCAGATTCACAATTAAATCTGTAGCTCAGAAGAGGTTCAGTTGCATCAGAGGTTTCTTGAAAAGGAACCTCACCATCTTTATCCACTATATGCTTTTCCCTCTAAAGTATTTCTTGACTTTCCTCATCAGTGGGTGGATCGACTGCTTCAAATCTTAATCTTATTGATGTTCCACATGCTGTAGATTTTGCAATGCCTTCCTTAGATTTAGTAGGTTGCTCCCCCTGAGTTGAGTCCTGGTCATCCTCAGCTCCAACATGCATAATATTTCCTTTCAAATTACTCTAGAAGATGTCAATATTCCTTAGAGTTACAGCATTGAAAATATTTCTATGATGGCATCTTACTCTTGCATCTATTAATATCACCATATCATACTTAGACAGTAAATTTGAAATGAACCTTCCCTAGGGATAGAAGCTCATTATAACCTCTAGTTGACAGAATTAGTTGAGATATCTTAACATATATCTCACAAAATTCAACTTTATTTCAATAATAAGATAAAACATTATGTACATGTGAGGAAACAAAATCTTCTCTATCTCTGACATCCTAGGTGCAATCCCTATTTGCACAAACATAGCAAGAATCTTCTGATCTGGTTACAGATCCTTCAATACCATTTTTCATAAACTTATAAATCCAAATACAAATGAAATAATGTCATCTAACTTATTATCATCATCTATAATATTCATTAAGTCAAAATTATGAACTACATAATGAAAGAATTTTAAAATTCTATCTATTTCTAGAGATGAAATTAAAAAATCCTGATCTTCAATTTTCGCAGCTATGGTGTCCTCTGTATCTCCATGACTGAACTGAATAGATTTTTAAAAGTTGATAAGTTCAAACTCATATAGAAAATCTATATTTTTTCCACTGAATGTTTCTCGAGATTCTAAAAAGTGAGGGCTTACCGCAACATGACACCCAATTGATTAAACCATTACTGGGAGATTACTTTTCCCTATAGAATCATTCATCCTACCGTGCACTGACACTTGGCATTACTAGATTCTCCTTCCTCTATTCTTTGTGTCCTGGACATTTATGTTTCACATCTTTTAAGGATCAATGTTTTTGGGTTTTAATGGTTTAGTCAAAGGTAGATGAAGCCGGTAAGGGTTTTTGGTGTATCGAAAGGTTTTGAGAAAATGAATAGTTTGGTAATTTCAAATGGGTTATGAAATTCTTGATTCCCGTGTCATTTACTTACGTAGTAATTATTAAATTATTTAAAATTAAAAACAGATGCAAAAATAATAATAATTATAAAAATGAGAGTGTAAATTTTTCTAAAAACAAGTATTTAAATTATTTACTACAGTGAAGATAAAAAAATATAAACCCATAAAAATTAAAATTAAAATTTTATTTAAAATTAAATATACCTACATCCCCCTTAATAAAATAAAACCTCATAGTGGGAAGTGGTTTAGTAAAAATATCAGCTAATTGAATTTTAGTACTTACAAAATCTAAGAATATATCTTTTTTAAGAAAATTATATCTTAAAAAATGATGTCTGATATCAATATTCTTAGTTCTAGAATGATTAATAGGGTTTTTTTGAAATATTTATAGCATTAGTATTATCACATTAAATTGGTGAGTAATTAAAATTATTCTAAATTCTATAAGAGTGTTTTTTATCCACAAAAATTGTGCACATCAACTACTAGTAGATAAATATTTTTCCTCAGCTACTGACAGGGCAACTGAGTGTTGTTTCTTCTAGACCATGACAGTAAATATTTTACAAAAAAGTGTCATATTCCTGAGGAGATTTTTCAATCTAACCTAAAACTTCGAAAGTCATCATCTGAATATAAAATTAAATTAAAATCAGATGTTTTTTGATAGAGATGATATTGAAAAGCAGTTCTTTTTAAGTATCTTAAAATTAATTCAACAACACTTATTTGATATTCTATAGGATCAGATTGAGATCTAGATAAATGACATATTGAATACATTATATCTGGCCAGATATTAGTAAGATATAATAAAATACCAATCATACCTCTATATAACATGTTTCCAACTGATTATCCAGTTTCATCCAAATCATGTTTTATATTAGTATACATTAGAGTTGTATATGCCATTCTCTTTTCAAGTCAAAATTTATTTAGAAAATTAGGAATTTATTTTATTTGATTTAAAACATTTCCAAAATATTTTTGATAGATTTTATGTCCTAAAAAGAAATTTAATTCTCCCATCATACTAATTTCATATTCTTTTTTCATAAAATTTGAAAACTCATGACAATTTTTTTTCTTTGTTGAACCAAAAATTACATCATGAACATAAATTTGAACCACTAAAATATTAGAGTCAACATTTTTCTTAAAAATATTCGGTGTGATATACCAATAGTAAAATCATTTTTCAAAATAAAAGATCACAATCCTTCATACCAATCTCTAGGTTCTTGTTTAAGTCTATAAAGAGATTTAGTAAGTTTAAAAACAGAATCTAGTTTTTGTGAATTTTCAAAACTAGGAGGTTGCTCAACATAAACTTCCTCCAATAAGTAACAATTTAAAAAGGTAGAATTAACATCCATCTCAAATAATTTAAATTTCATATGAGATGCATACGCTAAAAGAATTCTAATATCTTCTATTCTAGCTATAGGTGCAATGGTCTCATCATAATATATACCTTCTTCATAATTATATCCATCAGCTACTATTGTTTCTTTATTTATAGTTATTATTCCTTGATCATATTTTTTATTTCTAAATACCCATTTAGTTCCTATAATAGGATAGTTTTGAGTTCTTTCAACTAAATTCCAAACTTCATTTCTCTTGAACTACTTTAGTTCTTCTTACGTTGCTATCAATAAAATTTCATCAACTAAGGCTTATTATATTGTCTTAGGTTCTAATTGGGACAAAAAGACAGAGAATTCAAAAATATTTTCTACATTTCTTCTAGTTTTTATTCTAGTGTCTAGGCCTCATATAACTATTTCTAAAGGGTGATTATTTAGGGTTCTAGACTATCTAGGTAGTACAATGTTGGGTTATTCAGTTTCATGTTCTTATTAACTGGAATGAATATTATTTAAATCTTTTTCAAAAAATTCTTTTATGTTATGAAGTCTCATGTTCTCAGTAGAGTCAGATTCATCAATTTGGTCATTCCTTTTCTCAAAGGGATCAAATTCATAAAATTTCACATAAACTAATTCTTCTACAATACATGAATTTTTGTGAAAAAATATATATGCTTCGGAAGTAGCATAATATCCTAAGAAAATTCCATCATCAGATTTGGAATCAACCATACCATTATTGTCTATGGTTTTTAAGGTGTAAAACATGCATCCAAAATCATTAAATTAATTTACTTTAGGTTTTTTATTATTACAGAGTTAATAGATTTACTTTTTAAAAATTGGTCTAATTAAAACTCTATTCATTATATAGAATGTTGTACTTGCAGATTCTGCCCAGAAATAGGTAGTAAGACTATACTTATTTAGCAAAGTCATAGCCATTCCATGAATAGTCCTACTTATTCTTTCAACAATTCCATTTTGGCGAGGTGTTCTTGGTGTAGAGAAGGTGTGTTTAATACCCATATTCGAGCAAAAGGAATTAAATTCCGGATTCTCAATTTCTCCTGCATGATCAATTCTTAGTGAAATTATTGTAAAACCATTTTCCTTTTGGATAGCTTTGAAAAAAATTCAAATGTAGTAAATTATTCATTTTTTTATTTTAAAAAATAAATCCGACTAAATCTAGAATAATCATCAACTAAAAAATATACATACAATTTACCAACCATGCTTACTATTCGTGATGGTCCAACCAATTCCATTTGAAAAAAATTATAGAGGTTTAGATGTAGAAACTTTGCTAACAGATTTGAAGGTTCATCTGTGGTACTTGCTAAGTTGACCTACATCACAGAATATGAAACATTCAAATTTCAAACTAGGATAATTGGAAACTGATTGTTTCTTAGATTACATTTTTAAAGCATATACATTATAATGTACAAGTATTTTATGCCAGATCCTTAATTCATTTAACTTAGTAGTTAAGCAGTTTACTTTTTTATTTACACAAGGAATTTAAGTCCAGAGTATAAACATTATCAGTTTTGGTTTCTCTAAATGTAATCAATTTATTTCTAAAAATAGAACAAAATTTGTTAGAAAAAAAAATAACCATCATCACAAAGTTGAGAGATAGTTATCAGTTTGTGTTTTAATACTTTCACATAAAGTAATTTATTAATTGATACAGATTATGGATCTCCAATAGTTCTAATGTGAATAATTTTACCTCTGAAATTTTCACCAAATGTGACTAATCCTCCATTCTTTTGAGTTAATGTTTTAAAATTCAATGAATTTCCACTCATATGACTAGAGAATACACTATCCAAATACCATATTTCAGTTCGGATTCTGTGACATGCTTCTTGTAATGGCATATAAAAAATGGTTTGTTTTGGTACCCAAATTTATTTGGGTCCAACAGTGTTAGCTAGCAAAGACCTGAGAATCCATACTTGATTTGATTTAATATAATCAATATAATCATATATAATTCTTGAAAAAAAGGCTTTCTTAAACCCACTAATTTTCAGTTTCCTTAAATAATAGTTTTTAGATATGTGACCTTTTTTTCAATAATAGTTGCAAATTTTACATTTTTTACTTAGATCAAAATAGCTCTTATACAGTTTGGGTTTTTCACCTTCACTGCCTATTCCATATCATTTTTTTAATCACATTATTTACAATAATTTCATTTAGGGTATCTTCTCCTTTTGTAAAAACAAGAGCTGCACTTTTGTATGTTTCTACTTTTGTTGGTAGTGTTTTTATTTAAGTTTCATTATATGTATAGTTTATGTTTGATGAGTTATATTTTTCAATTAATTCTTGTTGTTGTATTAGCAGGGTTTTGATTTCTACAAAAACAATAGTGTGAATATTTTTTAGTGATTTGTTTTTTCTTAAATAAGGAATTATATTTTTCTTTCAGCTTGTTTTAGTAGGATACATGTTTTTAATTTGAACAAATAGAACAAGAATTATAACCAGATGAGTAATATGATTGTACCTCATTAGCTTTTTCCATAAAGCATATATTTTCTCATAGATTTTATTCTTCTTATTATGAGTCATAATTTAATGTGCTTTTTGAGATTTAAGAAAAAATCAAAGTAGCTTTCATTGATCTTTTTTCTTTCTACTCATAATCATTGTTTTGGAAAATTTTCTTTTTCTTTTCTCCATTTAATTAAGGATAGTCAGGTTTAATGTGACCCATCTATTTTCATTCCTAGAATCTGACTTCCCTAGGTTTTTTGTCATCCTTTTTGAAGGATTTTCTGAATACCTTCTTCTATTTATTGAATTTTTTGAATTTTTTTCCTAGTTGAGCCAGTTCCACATCTGAATTAGATGAATCAGAACTCTCTGATTTCATTTTGGTTTCATTATTCATCTTTCTACTCTTCTTTTGGGATGTTACATTCAAAGAAGTATTTTATATGTTATTCAAGACATTATGATTATTTTATTCATCTTTCATCTCAACTTCATAAATCATAATAGTTACAATTAACTCTTTCATTGTAATATATTTTACTGGTGATGATTGTCTAATATCCACTACTATCCAATTCCATTTAAGTGGTAGTACTCTCAGCACTTTCAGGTCTTGATATGTTTGTTTGATATGATCTTCCATGGCAGTTATGTTATTAACAATTTCTGTAAGCCATCCATTCATCTGGGTGATGCTTTCTCCTTAATGAATTCTAAATGTTTCGAATTTCAATTTAGCTAATGCATACCTCATTTGTCTAACATTGTCAGTTCCTTCAAAAGAAACTACAATTTTTTTCAACATTTTATAAGTAGTTGGGAATTGGGATACTCTATTGAATTTCTCTAGTCCAAGACCACAGATGATAACATTCATAGTTTTCATGTTTATTTCATACTCTGCTTTTGTGTGAACACTCCATGTTTCAGGTTTCTCTATAATCACATATGGTGTTATAATTTTTTGGTTGACTCTGTATGCAAGGTTCGTTATGTAAATGATCATCCTTGATCTCCAACATCCATAATTTTCATTGTTGAAGTAGGGAGATCGAACCATTGACATACCCTCTTGTGTATCATCCATTTTTATCTGTATAATCCACAAACATTCAGCTTTTTATAGGTTTGAAAAAAGCTCCTCCTTTGATACCAATTGTTAGATCTTGTTATACCAAATACGTCTGGGGGGTGGGGTGAATTGTGTCTTTTAAAAATTCTTCATGAATCATGATGATGGCCAAGTCTGTACTTTTATCTTTATAAAGTTGTTTATGTAGTGGAAAATAAACGGTTAAAGGACACAAGAATGTATATTGATTCGGGGAACAGAAAGCCCCTAGTTCACTCTACCAACGTTCTTCTCCACATGCATGGTGATTTTCACCATTTGGTCCTCTTATCAAGAGACTGTCTACAACTGAGCGCCGGATGTTGACACCTTTAAATATTAAGGCTATAAAAATATCCTTATAGTTCATACATATAACTGAATACAAAACATAGTACATGAATTCATTTACTAAAAATAAAATGTATATTTTTCTTGAAGTAATTTCCATTTTATATTCATAGTTGAAATAGCACACAACTAACACTATATAGAACACCGTATTTAGAAAATATTTTCCGCAGATAAGGGTAGTTATGAGTCTATCTAGTTATAATAAATATAGAAATAAATTCAGAAACTCCAAAAATAATGGATTTATGAAATATATTCATTGTAGAAATGGTGAATCTTCAACGTGTTTCTTCTTCTTCTTCTTCAGAAAATAGATTTTGATATATCTTGGTAGCAGAAGATCTATAAATCTTGAATGAATATTTAAAACTGTAGTCATGAATAACTCAAGTGATTGTTATATATTTCCTGTATGATTCACCCCCTTTTTTTAATACGCAATATCACAGATATATATAGAATAACGATGAGACTTTTTATTAAAAAATTTAGATCCAAAAAAGTTTCCATTAGAATCACGATATTCAAATATTTGAATAATAGAGCAGTGCTAACACCCCTGAATATTTGTCATGAAAATCTCTTTTTATATTGATCCTTTGAATAAAAAAATAAACGGATTTGAATCATTCAAAGTTGTGATTTAAGTTCAGTCTTGGAATTTTTATTGAAATCATCCTAATAATCTATATAAATACCATTGCTCAATAATTTCATAATTTAATTATATAATTCCAAACGTAGGGTTGAACTGCAAAGAATTATTTCTCCAAACGTAAGGTTCACAACATAAGTTTGATAAACCTTACATTTTTATTCAACACTAAAACTTATGGTATAATATCCATACATTACATTTAGTAAAATCATATGATACATGATCCATAAGGTTCATTATAAAATTATGGTTGATGTTGCATACTTTTATCATCTTCTAAATGTAAGGTATATGATCCTTACTTTTTGATAAAACATATGGTTGTTTTCAAATGTAAGGATGATGAACCATAATTTTGAGAAACAAATATAACGTTGCATACTAATGTATGGTTCTTCTTCCAAAAGTTTCTAATATCCCGAATGTATGGTTCCTTCAAAATGTAGGGTTCTTCTTCAATAATTTTTTCTATAACTTATGGTTTCTTAACTATACATTTCTGATATGCCGTAATATTAATGACAGATTCCATCCTTACACTACGCTCCTCAACATATGGTATGAACAATGTTTCCGTAACTTGCAAAAGTGATTTTTGAATATGTAGAGCATGAACAGTGCTTTCAAAACATGCTAATATGAAAAATCGATATTGTTGGTATGTTATAATTGATGACAGGTAGGATTGACTAAAAAAATCCAAACATGATTTCAATAAAGCTCAACATTATTCATTGATAAAAAATATTGAGTTGAAGACAAATAAATTTGATAAGGTAATGAATGAAAGAGGTAAATCAAAATTTCTATGTATTTTTGAAACTATTCATATGGAAAAACTCATGGATATAACATCTATGAGTGGTTTTCAAATTCACTAGGAAATTCTAAAATATTCTTAACAAACTCTTAATGAAAATATATATGAATAAAACTAACATATTGAAATCTATAAAATAGGAAATATGGACATGATTATAGAAATAACTTTAAAAACATATTATATAGATAAAATCTATAAGAAAATGACTAAAAAACCAAAAATACTAAAGGCAATAAAAATATGGCTGACTAAATTGATGGAATTCCTACAATTGTACAGAACTTTTTCCCAACCAATTCATTCCATTAATCAATAACTAAGAAGTATCTAGAAATAGAACTTCTTGAATTTAAATAACATATGAAAAAACTGTAAATCATTGTAACATTTGTTTATGGCATGGATCAAATTCCATCATATCTTAAATCATTAAGGAAAATTATTTATATCAAAAAACTAAATGAATTTCAGTCTTAAAATCCTACATATAAGTGTAGTTATATAATTAGCAATTAAATACCTCAAAAACTAAATGATAAATGAATTTTTTTCATCACTTGTACTCTAGTAAACAGTGGACTACTCAATATTTTGTACGAACTAGGCTTGAGTATAAATATTATTCCATCATTTTGTGACAACAACTAATATTTGGATAAAATTTAACAACTAAAATGTTCCACCACTAAGCTAATTATTTGTATGCTCAACCCATTGGGATAATGGGTGATCATTCAGTTATAGAAAATATATCATACATTCCCATTTATTTTTTTATTATTGAGATTAAATCTGACATGCAATTACTGTTTTTTATTTTTAGTATTCTGTTATCTATAAGGGGAGAAACCACAATTTTTTTTAAAGGAAATATTATTTTTAAGGTTATTGAGAATAAAGGCATTTGATTCTTCCAAAAAATAACATAGATCATTATTTATAAGAGAAATATTTTAGAGTTGAGATGTTGGAGTTAGAGGACTCATTTGATAATATTAAATATAAATTATAAAAATGATTCATGATTTTAGATACCACTTTAGAAGTTGATAATAAGTTTACCAAATTTTTGGAGAATTATATCAATGAGAATCTATATAGTTTTCTTGAGATAGAAAGTATTTCTGTTTCTATAGAGGATATTTTTTCTAGAAGATGAATTTTATATATTGGAGTTAAGAAATTTTTTGTAGAGTTTTAATATTTTTCCCTTCTTTAAATGAGGAGGAACTTTTTAATAAATTTTATGGAGAGTTCTTGGATCACTAAGATGAAATTTTTGAGGAATATTTTGTCTATACAATTCTTATTTTAGAGAATAGTGAGTAGTCCAATTTGGAAAATATTAAATAAATTAATAATTTCAGTTTTCAAACTCGTATTGAAATAAATAATATTTAAATATTTTATATTCAATTTTAAAAGAACATTAAAGTCATTTTACCTCCCAAGTCCAAGTATATTACATAAATTAAAAAAACATCTAATCTAGTTCTCAAGAACCATTATAAACATTTGAAATATTATTCTCTAGATGATTTCTCAAAAATACATATTATCATCTCATCATATCTTTAAATAATCCAATATGGGATTTTGATGATTTTTTATGAAATTACAGTGTATCATTTGATGAAACAATACTGACATTAAAGGAATATGTCCTTGAAACTATGTACAATGAATTCCCTTGGATCATGATCATACTCCCAAAGTAAAAGGATAGTTAATAATTGAATATATTATAAAAAAATTGGTTAGGGAGGACGTGATAATATTTATCAAGGCATGAATAATTTTCCCTATAACAAACACAACTTTAGAATCATGGAATCATTAGTTATATTATAAAAATAGCGTAAGAAACAAGGGATAAAATCACCAAGAATCGATTAATATAGTATTTTTGAGGAAATTTATGTATAAAAGGTTACCTTATTAAATTTGCAATATAACATAAAATGGGAAAGTAATTTCCCCCCTAAACACATTCAAATATTTTATCTTCATATCCTTTAGAAAGAAAAAAAATTAACTATGATTTGACACACACATTAATGGTTATTTTCAATGGGAAATATCATAAGTAAATATGTAATAATGAATATGGTAAGGTATATAACTGAAAAAATTATATAGATTAATCAACAACATGATAATTAAATACACATCATATAATATCAATGTTAAAATATATTGTATAGTAATAATAACTGAATTATTAATCAATAAAATTCATAATAACTAATATCACGATCTCATGAATCACAATACCTCTACTGTTAATACTGTTCAGAAGATATTTTAAAAATATAGGCAACTGATCATTTCATTTTCATAGATGATTTGTCTCATGATACTTATTGATTCATTGAGGGTGTATTCATAATCGTCACAAACCTATAATTTCATATCCAAATTACCCATCAAATATTGAATAATCAATTCAATTTATAATCAAAATTTCTTCTCAATAAATTTATACATTTAGTAATATATATAGATTATCAATAAGTCCACATACAATCGAATAATCTACCAAATAAAGAACCATATGTAGAAATTTTATATGGTTTATAAAATAATAATTTCTAGTGTAAAAAGAGTATTTATAATTAAGAGAAATGTAATGTAAAATGAAATTTAATCTTATATTAGTATGTATTTCATGAGAAATAAATCAACTTCAAAATAAATGAAAGATGAATTTCAATTTATTAGAATTATAGTTTTTCTACTGAAATCATGACTTTTGGAAAATTGAAGAGAAATATTCAAATATTATTTTATAAAGAGTCTTATTTTTAAAAATATTTAAATATTATAGAATAATATTAATGTTGTTAAATGATTATGGATGTGGGGGTATTTTTTAACACCACAAACGTTAAAAGAATACATTCCTTTTGAATTTTTTGTAAATAGTTAAAAAAATATTTAGAAAACATTAGAATGATTCCTTTTATAACATCAAAAAAAATTAAAGCATAGTATAAAAATTCAATAATAAATAATTTTATTATATAAAACATACTTTTATAAAAATAAATTGTAAAATATCAATATTGAGAAAAAATATAACTAATCAAAAGAAAAATAAGAATTATGTTTACTTATAAGAATTAGTCGTGAAAAAATTACGTGAAATAAATAAATAATAATACTTATATATAGTTATTAATGCTAAATATCTCCCAATCACAATATATACACCATATAAAAGTAAATAGGGGCATAATACAAAATATATATAAATGAAGTAGATCTTAAGATAAAATCTGTTACCTCATGCTTACCTTTAATTAAACATGATTTGAAATCTTATATAATTTTTTTAAACAAGATATTAATTTATTACAGAACAATATCAATGTTTATATTATCATATATGATACTATTATATCTCTATATCACCTATTATTCAATAATATTCCATTATTTCAATTTTTTGGTTGTTTCTTCCTTTATTTTACCATACCTGTTTAGTCATGTATGTTTCAGTTCTTATGTATAGAATAATCTTACAAAAAAAATGAAATTATAGATATATATATCATATTAATTCATTATATATTATTTATAATCATTCTTTAAAGAAAGAAATTGAAAATGAATCAAATCACTTCATGGAGACGGTATATCCTATGCACACATGAGCGACGATATCATTTCATAATGGTTGAAAAGGAAAATATATTAATTTTCTACAATAAATTTAATGTCATAATTTTCATATATATCAATTATTTCAATTATTATATCCATCCATGTAAATTGAGGATAGAAACAAAATACCCCGATGTGTAGAGATGGTAAGCCATATGTATGTACGCACGGTTCATTCATTTTTTGTAGGTTAGATAAACAGTGGAATATAGTTAAGTCTTAATAATAATGATATATATATATATGATATTATTTTTAAAAATTTATGATTAAAAAATATTAATAGTAAGTATATGAAGAAATAATATTAAAAGAGTTGGTAAAAATGATTTCCACTTATTGTGTGGACATCTTTTAGATCTTTTCTTATGGGATTTAGGGTAGACATTTTCTAAGGACCAGAACGTCTAGAACATACATATGTTTTTTCATAAGTATAATGTTAATGGTTGCTTTTGAGATATATGAATCAATGTGATGTTGAGATATGAGGAATGATATTCTCTTTTATAACTATATTGATGGGTATATTTAATTTTTTTTGAAATTAAAATAATATTAATTAATTTTGACTTATAAATAAGGCCAATTTTTTTTATTAGAATATATAATGAAAATTATTCTTAATATTATTATCTTATAAAATTGGGACAATTTTAGGTGATGGTTTCACCATTATTTTTTGTTTGATCCTCTAGTTTCCCCTTTTGACAGTTACTGAAATATTAAAGTAATTTACCCATTAAGGGTCTATAATGTTATTATAAAAATCAAAATGGTACATAAATGGACTATTTATGATTTTTTATACTTTATCATATTCATTTGTATGAATTTAAAATTTTTATGTTTTTTAATCATTTAATAAATTACATTTTATTATAACATAACATTAATGTAAATTTTGAAAATATTCATATAATTTGGCTTTAAATAATACAATAATATAGTGGAGTTAAGATAAAATGACTAGAAAACAATATAATTTGTAATTATTTAATAAAAAATCACATAAAACTATTAATCATTGAATTAATAATATTATTCATATTTCTAAAATTAATATATTTATTATTACCACAAGAAAAATTATTGAATTAACGTTGAATTAACATTTAATGTAATTAATTCATCACATAAAATTATAAATAAATTACCACGATGAAAATAAATAATTTAACTTTAAAATTTATAATTATAATCAAACACATATTCTTTTTCGTTATGTCAATGATTTAAAGTTAAAAAAACAAAGACAATTAGATTTTTTACTTTTCTTGGTATAAAATATTATGTAAGACAGTATCATTAAAAAATGGATAAAAAGCCATATATTCGAACTTTAGTTGTTTATCTATGAACTATACAAACATTAATAAAAATAAGGTAAGTTTTTTGCACAGATATTTAGGCGTTATCATGTCATTTTTAACAATAATATCCCATTTAACCCTTTACATTTGTAATAAAAATTACTATGGTAACACTTCATAATGAGAAACAATAAATGTTATTTATCTTCTAAATATTGAACTCATAATTCCAAATATTTAATTCATTTTTCATGATTAAATTTTAATAAGTAGTATAAATTCATTTAATATTATAATGAAAATTAAACTGAAATTGTTTCATCAGAAAAAATTCCTTTTTATGATTAAAAAAGTATTTATACTGCATTAAAGTATAAAAATGATTAAAATTTACATAATTATATTTTTAATAATACTTTATAACTAATTAAACATTAAAACCATTTTAAAAGAAAATATTTTGTTGTAAATTATTGAAACAGAAATCCAATTTTTATAAAGGCTATATTTTTCACTACTCACTCGAAAATTATTTCTTTCATAAAAATAAGATAAATTATCTCCAAGATAATTTTTAAATATTGATTACAAAAATAATGTTCAATTTATAAAATTATATTTCTAGAAGTATGAAAAATTAATTATATTTATTTTCTCATGGAAATAAATAAAAATCATTTTCAATGAAAACATATTATTAAAGAATAAAAACAAGTTAATAAAAATTATGTTTTTATTTCATGAGAATAAATTTTTATTGAATATTTATTTCATATATATATATATTAATATGTCTATTTATATTCAAAACCTCTAGTTGAATTTTTAGGTTATAATGATCAATTTTAAATAATAATATTTCTTTGTTTGTTCATACATTGTGTTACAAGTTATATACCTTATCGAACATAGTATTCTTTAAAAAACTCTGGATACAACCTTCAAACTTAATAAAAAAAATTAGTTTTGAAAATTTTTATGAATATAAAATGTTAAATAGTTGTTGGTGGTTCTTCTTCATCGTATTGTCTAGTTACAATATTAGTTAATCTATTTCATGATTTCTCAAAAGTACCTTTATCAGTCGATTCATTCAGTTCTTGAACACATTCTCTATATTTTAATAATTTTTCTAGGTTTATCATAGTATGATAGATCATGTTAAAATTATATTTCTATATAGATGGTCATATGCATTAGGTATGGTATGTAATTTCTTAATAATGACATCCAGATCACATCGGGTACTTTATAGAGATTTTGTGTCATTTCCAAATGGTAATACAGATCCCTAATTTATTCTAGGATTTAAAAGCATTCAATGTACTTGGTTATTATTTTTCCTTAATTACTAGGAATAAAAAATATATTCCATTGAAATTCAATCAAGAAAACATGATCTCCCAATTTAAAACCAAAATGTTTCTTCCAGTTATAGAAATATCTCTTACTTTGATATTCATTATAATGAGTTTGAATAGTTATTACCTCTATCATTCTCTCCTCAACATGTTGTGTCCTGCATGATTAATTTCAGAAACATGATCCAAACAAGGAGTATTAAACCTCTTACCATATATTTATTCATTAGTTAAATTTGAATACTTGAATGGAATATATTAGTATATGTGAACTCTAAGAAAGTTAAATATTCATCCCACATACCATAAATGTTAGGTGAGAATGATCTCAACAAAATATCCAATGTTTCATTAGTACATTAAAAATTTCCATCAGTTTTATATAGATATGTAGTACTCAAATAGAGCTCACTATCCAGATCCCTATGAACAATTTTCCATAATTTTTATGTAAATCATTGGTTATAGTCATAAACAATTGTAAGGGGTGTTCCATGAATTTTTACAACCTCAATCATATAGAGATGTCTAAGGAAATAAATAGGTATATATTCTATTTATGATAGTAAATGCTCATATTTAGTTTAATTAATAAGAACAACAAATTTTTCATCGATATTTTTCTGAGTAATTTGTAATATAGTATTGAAATCAAGAGTAATTTCATCCCACTTTTTCATAGCAATAGGTAATGGTTGAATGAATCCTCTTGGATGTGTTCTATAGACCTTCACTTATTGAAAAACCTAAAATATTAGTACATAATTAAAAATATACTGCTTCATGATATCCCTCAAAAAAGTTTCCTTCAAATACCTATACATATTTTTGCTTCCTAGGTGTATAGAGAAATTAGAGTTATGGTTATCATAAAAAAATTCGACGTTCAACTCTAATATAGATTGAACACATATTCTATTAATAGATTTCAAAACACCACCATTATACATGATGTATTCCAAATTTTTCATCATTAATGGATTTAATTTTATTTTTAATATTTTCCTTAGAGGATTGAGAATTTTTTATCTTTATAAATAATCATGGTTCGAATAGTTCTATTCTTGATTCTTTAACAGGCATGTTTCATATGAAATAACCTTATCATTCATTACATATAAATAACCACATCCCATATTCTATGCATCACTATATATAACAATTCTATCATTTCTTGAGGTAGATTCAAAATCAGATCATTCACCAATATCCACTTCAATTATTCAAAAAAATATTCATGTTCCTTTATCCATACAATCTTGACCCCTTTACATGAAATCTTAAATAGTTGATATTTTATAGAGACCATTCATTATTTTTATCATAATATAAAATAAATAAATTTAAAAGTATAATTACATTCTAGTGGATTTCCAAGTAATTTCTTCAGAAATACTTCAGTTTATTGCAGTACAATTGTTATATCCTAAATTTGGAGACAAATTTTTTCATACAAATATCATGTTTTTTATTCTTTCCCAATATTTACATTTATAAGAGATACTAGGGGTTGGTCTAAAAATGAATCAGGGGATGAAGTATCCACTCTAAGGATATGTAATTAAATATATTCATCACAAATGACAACTTGATTCTTTTTTTATTAAATTTATGAATCATATTTTAAAGGCCAATCTATTCTAAGGATTATATAAAATCTAACCACTATCAAGATAATAATGTCAACAAAATATCCTATTTATGTGTCTAAATGGGAATTTTTTAACACATCCTTCTTGTAGTGAAATTTCTACTATTAGTTTTCACTTATAATTCTCTCCTTAAGGTTCTAGGAAAATATATAATTTTTCAGGAAAACATGGAAGATATAAAAGGTTGTGAGGATATAGAATCAAGTAATAATAATCTAAATTTGAAGATATTATTAAATTACCAACCAACACATTTTTAGTAACTTTAACCTGAGAAGTAGTAATTGCATAAGCATATCCTTCTATGATCATCCTCTTCTGTGGAAGGTTCCATTAATGGACAAGATGTTTGTTTTAATAATTACGCATTTCATTATAGTTGAATGACTAGATAAAAGTTTCTTATTTCTTCCTTGTGAACTAATTTTCTTAATTACCCTTATCTTTTAATTTAATGAAAACTCCCATGTCCATTAATCATTTTCCTTGATGATTCATTCCAAATTTTACACATGACAGAAATATTTTTTTTCTCTTTTTCTTCGTTTATATGTTCCATTTTCCTTAGTGTTCCGAAATAAAATTATTTTATTGAAGTACATTAAATAAGAGGATCTAGAAAATTAGTTCTGCATTTTGATGATACTTAATAATATTATAAATTATAATAAAATAGTTTGATAATCAATTTCCCTTTAGATATTAGACATAATACCTTCAAATAAATGATCAATATTTATTTTTGAATTATGTATATAATCTAGAACATATTTTTATATTCTTGTAAAGGTATCCTCATACTTTTAAATAGTATTTTATTAATTTTAGTTTATGTTACGTAAATTTATCTTCATTTATATTAATTTTTAATGGGTGAAATATTCTTAAAATTATTTTAAATGATCTCTACTACATGTGTCCTGTTTCATCTTCCACCCTAGTATTTTGGATCAAAGAGTAATGTTGATCAAAATCTCTCTTGAGAAAATATACTGTCAGTACAACCTTTTTCTTTTCATTTCATCATAATGTCAGAAATATTATTTCAATAGACTTGATACACTACTCAATTACCATTGGATTAGTATTCCCACTAAAATATGGAGGCTTGTTCTATATGAAACGGTCTATTTTTAGTGTTTAATTCCATGGAGCATCATGTTTCTCAATTCAGGCAAGGTCTTTTTCATAACCTGAGTAAGTTCCCCTAATATGTTCATGACAGGCTCACCTACAACCCCAACTGTATTATCTTGCTGAGTGGGGAAATCCCTAAATTTTCCACTAATCTTGGTTCCCTTTATTTCATTAGGGACTATCATTAAATAATTTCACACATTTTTTTTATAATAAAAATGAATTTTGAACCCTATAATAAAAATACCTCCAATAGTGCATGTTTTTTTAATAATATAAGGAATTATCATAACTCTCATGTTAGTTTTGTTTATTCAAAATTTAGTTCCAAGGTTGTCTACTAAATTTTATCTCATACCAATTGTAAAAACCCTAAATCCATAATCATTTAATCAGTAGTTATTTTATTATATCGTCATAAGATAAGAGAGTTAAAATCTCCAAGGATAGATAAGTTCAGTAGTCTTGAAGAGATACATTCATACATGGATGTAATATTACATTGGCAATAGTACACAATAATGTAAAGTAATCTGTATCCTTCAACACATTCAAATATTTCATCTATCTGTCCTAGGGAAGCAAAAAATAATGGTGAGGTTAGTAAATAAAAAAGGGTCATTTAAAATAGAAACTATAATGAGTAAATAAGGAAAAATAAATATGGGAAGTTAAATAACTAAAAACACTTACAATTATTCAATCACATGATAATTAAATGCATCCATAGACAATATCAATGTAAAAATATCATATATAAAAATAATAACAGAAATAATAATGAATGAAATCCGTAATATTTTTTTTCATGATCTCAGGCATCATGATACATCTACAGTTAATACATTTTAGAAGATAGTTTTGAACTATTGGTAAAGACCTATGTTATATGACCAATTTAGTTTTATCATGAGACCTACTAATGCATTTAGGAGATATTTATAACTATCCCCCCAACAAAAACTATATGTCTAAAGAATTACACATATATTGCATGGCCAATTAAATTTATAATAAATATAGATTATCAATAAATTTTGTTAATTAGTAATGATTAAGAATAATCAATAATTAAATAGTAAATAAAACATCCTCCAAAGTAAACACCATATGTATAAATTCTACACAGTTTAAGAAATAATCAAAATTTTGATTCATTGAGTATGGATATTTAAGAGAAATTTAATTTATAATAAAAAATGTTTTCCAAAATTAAGTATTTGAATAGAAAGTAAACAAACACAATATAAATGAATGTTAATTTTAAATTTTATATAATTGTAGTTTTTGTGCGAAAATCAACTATTTTAGAAAATTGAAGAAATATATAAAAATAATATTTTACAAATAGATTTATTTGAGAAAATATAAACACATTTTTGAATAATATAAATATTTTAAAATATTATCCATGGAGGGAGCATATGTTGATGTTTTATAAGTTAAAATAACACATTCTTTTAGACATTTATTATAAACATATTTTTTAAAAAAATTCATAGAAAATATAAATATTACATTTATACCTTGTAAAAATTCAAATATAGTATCAAATTTTCATAATAAATAATTTTTGTATTTAAAAATAACTTCTGTAAAACAATATTGAAAAGATTGGATTTGGAGTAAAAACATAACTAATCAAAATTGAAATAAGAAAAAAAATTCTTAAACATTACTATTGAAAAAGTAACATAAATTGAATCAATAATAGTCACGAATAAATAGATTCTGAAGTAAAATATATCATTAGCGTAGTATATACACCATATAAAATTTAATAGGTGTAAAATACCAAATACATCTCTTTGAAGTGGAAATTATGACGAAATCTATTACCTCAATCATCCATTTATTTGAACATGATTTTCCCTCGTGTGTAAGATCCGAGGTTTTTCTTGAGGTACATATCTTCTTTTCTTTTAAATTTGCTGCATTCCTTTTTTGATTGGAGCCTAGGCCAGGTCATTAGCTGGTTGGGTTGTTTTTGGGAAATAAAGGGGAAAACATGATGAAATATAGCCACAGTCAAGGTACACATAGTATACTTGGTATACACACCTTGTACTTCAAGTAAATTCCATGTACTTTGCTGCAACGACCTGTAGCCAATCTGGTTCAGAAAAATAACCATGGAATTACACACCGTGTAATTCAGGTACACACCGTGTACTTTCAAGGTGAGGTTTTTTATAAAAGAGGAAGTAGCCTGTATTTTTTTTGCATAGAAGCGTCTCCTCCATTTTTGAATCAAAAAACAACTCTAAAATAATTTTTAATATATTGAAGCTGTATAAACTCCAATTAGAGTAATGTTAATCACATTGGAATTGTATCTGTAGGTACTAGATTGTTTTTAGTCTTTCTTGATTCATCAGAACAATGATTTTTCTATTTGGATTTAGGCTCATTTCCCCTTATAATTTTTTCTTTATCCATTCTTCGTATTTTTTCCAAACCGAGATGAATCAAGACATGATACTGAATGAGTTGTCTACTACCAAGGTGAGGTTGGTTGTCCATAATTTCTTTTGGTTTTCTTGCTGTTTTTTGAGCATTTGGCCAAAATTGAATCTGTCAGACATTCCATTAAGGCCTTGTTTTTTAGTTAGTTACTTATCGTAGATGTAGATGGACATAGTGAGGTAGAACATGGGTTCTTTTTAAGTGTGTTGGAATCCAATGTTTGTTTTTAGTTCACTGGTGGGGTGCGACATAAGAGAATAACTTGTTTCTTCCTATTTAAACCACCAAGGGGTGTGTTCTTGAGATTTCCTATTTATAAGAAACTTGTTAATGACTTGATATCTTGAGTAGATTGTTTAAGAGATGTACTACCTCCTTGATCTTTTAATATCATGTTATGCCTCACCTATTTTGATAGCTTGGCATGTAAAATGGATGATATGGGTGGGTATAACTATATGTAAATGATTAATGACATGTTAAATGGTTTATATCGGAGAGTAGGCCCATATACTTGTGATAAATGGTTTTCATGAGTGTGTATACTCATGGATGATGCTTGTTTATGTGAGTGTGTATACTCACTTGTTTTTATATAATTATTTTTAATGTTGAATGCTTGATTTAATGGTTTGATAGATGACATGGACTTCTCTCCATTAACCTAGAATGTAGTAGTGGATGCCTTGGGTTGACTCTACCCCTTGGGTATTAATTCCATGGAATGTCTCGAGCCTTGCTACCCCATAGGATCCATCTTTATTGGGGTCACATAGGACTTTCTATTGCCTTTCTCTTAGGACCCCATCTAGTTCCTAATCATGTTTCTACCAGGGATGCCCATGGTACTCGATGGGATTCCTTGTTCACGCTCTTTGGATCCAGCTCTTTGTGGTCTAGATATTATTACTTGGACTTCTTGGTCTACTAACATTATCGATCCAACCATTGTGGTTTATTACTTCACTACACAGCATGGTCATGGATCACTTGACTTCAACATACAACGTGGCTGTAGATTTCTTGATACATATGTATATATGGCATGGCTGTGTGACTTGATTACTTATTATAGATTCCTTGTTAGGATTTGACTCTATTTTTCATGTATCCTTGAGGGTTGTTTTGTTTTACTTGTTATATTAGACTTAATCCATGGATATATGCCCTTACTTACCTATTGTTTACACTTGATATCACATTTGTATAATTGATGATAGAATTGTATAGGACTGGTTGTTTTCCTACTAGGATGTTTATCTGACACCTTATTTGGGCCTCCCTGGGTACCCAAATAGATTATATGGTTCTAGGTGATGATCAAGGAAAGCTCCCTAGTACAGATTGTTGATTGTGAATTTAAAGTAGGGGAGCATATGACCAAGCTGAAGCTTGAGATGCTGAGATAACTTTTTGGAATTTTTTCTTTTTTTGGGATACATGTATTGTATTGGTATGTACTATTATACCTTTTTTATAGACACCTGTACCATATGCATCATTTTCTATATGAGACACTTTGGGTTATTGATATGTATATTCCTATCTTCTTCTATAACTTTTAGTTTTTTATTGTTCAGTTATCTTCCGCTATTACATGTTTCTGAATTCCATTGTGATACTCTCGTAGTGAGGGAATAGTCTCCAAAATGACTTACCAAGGCCCTCACTGCTAGTCGGAAGCCTCTGGTGTTTGGAGAGATGTGCTTGAGGCCTTCTGACACACCAGGCTGAGAGCACTGTTTTGAGTGGCATATTGGTCCAGGACATTACAAAGTGGTATCATAGGTTTTTTAAATGTTTGACTTACTATTTGGTGACATTATCTTGGGATAGGAAGGAAATAGAATTTGGTAATAAACAGTGCCTGGTAGTAGCTACCCTGCGTACAGGGAAAATCTTAATTGCCTCGAATTGGGTTCTGATTTTTTGGATTTTAACTATAAAAATTGATTGGTTTGATATCACCTTTGGGTGACACACATGATTTATGTTATTTCTATTAATGAAATTTTGGGTTCTATTTCAGTTGAAACCTAATGAGAAGAGGGTGATCCATCTCACTCATTATATAGTCACAAGTTAGAATAACATTCAATGCATTATGCCATACCATCTCAAATTCATTAGATATTTCATGATATTGTGATAGTTGATGTTAATTCTATTCCTGTTGTTGTGTTAGTTGGGTGTTGTATTCAAAGGTGTGACATCATCTTTCAATCCATAAAGAGTATGGGTCCTTATGAATTGGTAAATGAAACACCATTAAAATGAAAATTATGAATGAACTTGTTATATGTATGGTTTGAATGGGATCCAAGTTTCAAGTTCATGAGGTATTATGGGCCCTCATGTATTCATAATTTTGTAAACCCTTGGTAAACTTTTCTGTATAACTGAATGTGAAATGGAAATGGAACTTAAAATGGTGAATAGAGACTTCACTTAGGCCGAATTTGTTAGTGGGAAATATGCACAGTTTCTTGTGGATTGATGACTTTTCTTTATATAGACTAAGATTTTGAAGCATGATGTGTGTTTGACTTGGTTTCTATGAGGTTTTTGACCTGTCATGCGCTTTTAATCTTTTTTTCCTTGATTTTTTGTTCATCTATAGAAAGCATTTTGAATTATAGAGACATGCCACAATAAAGACATCCGGTGGTATGCCACGATGGAGGTGATGACCATACTTTAGAGACATTTGCCCATGAGCTACCACTAGATCCTCTAAAAGTGCCAGCTATGGTACTTCAGGCTGTTCCGGACAGACGTGAATATGTACAGTTCTGTGATGGTTTATTTCACTATATGTTGTCTTTCTAGGGAGCACTACAACTAGCCTTGACTATGACTAATCTGACATGTGTGTTCCAGCAGTAGCATCCTCTTATGTTTTTAAGGGATGACAGACTGCATGCTGTTGATCTATGGCTAGAGAACACATTTGTAATTTTTTAGCATCTAGAGATTCCTCTAGAGTGTCAGGTCAAGCTTGCAACTTACATGCTACGTAGAGCGGAAAATCATTGGTGAGGCATTTTGAACCAGGTTGATGGGCTGTAAGAAAATTGGTTGTGATGAATTACAAACCTTCTACTCTGATTACTTTTACCACGCGACTCTGTGAGCGGAGTGGTAGATGAGTTTATGAGTCTGGTGCAGGGTGCAATGATAGTTATGGTATACTTGACATGCTTTACAGAGCTGTATCATTTTTCCAATGTATCTTACTGATGAGATATTGAGGGAGAGACACGTCAAGGGAGGTTTCATGTATGCTATCAAATCTTTGGTCGATGTGTTTTTCTTTCATTCTATCACTGAGATTGTGATTCAAGCACTAATTATAGATCATTTCCTGAGGGATGTTATGGGTAGATAACTGAGGAGTGATGTTTCTTTCCCTAGTGGATCTAAGCCTTCAGGAAGGATGAATCGTTTCAAGGTGTCCCGTGATGTGAGTGCTAGTAATGATGTGGGTGCATATATCTTGTTGTTTTTCAATTAGTGTGTTTGGTGAGGCCACATAAAGAGTCAGTGTGACATCAACCCTGTTAAGTGCTGATATTGTGGCAGGATGGGGCACATGCTACCGTTTTTCCGGACCTTCCCTCTAGCTGCAAGTGGTTGGCGGTCGGCTCTGATGTCTAGTTCATGAGTAGGGTCTTCAGCTACATGACAGGTTGGGAGCTAGAGAATTACAGGCTGGTTAGTCCAGGGCGGTGGTGGTCATGGACGTGGTTTCCAGACACATAGTTCTTAGAGACAACATGGAGGATCAGATCAGTGTAGTCAGGCAAGGTCATTGGGCCGCAGTGCATGTCATACTTATGCAGTACCATAGACCCAACATGAAAAGGATCCAAGACCATATACAGTGAGAGGTACGTTCATAGTAGCTTCTAATATTACATATTCTCTTTTCAATACAGTTTACTCTCACATATTTATCATTGAACGATTTAAAAAAGTGTCTTGGTCTTGTTGTTTTGGTTTTTGAGGGTGTTTTGATGCAAGGCACAACATTTAGAGTTAAAATGGGTTATATACGCAAGTGTATGAAATTTCCACTTGTGGTCGGTGGGTGCCACTTCATCTAGAATCATTATGTCATTGATATGATAGGGTTGGACATCATTCTCTGAATGGATGGGCTCAAGGATTATCAAGCGTACATTGATTGCTATCACCATATGGAGACTTTCTCATCACCTGAGTGTGCAGTGTTTATTCACAAGAGTGAATGGGATGCCCATGCGAGTAGAGCTGGTCCCGAGCATCGTGAGATTGGTAGGATGACAGCCCAAATTTCTAGTTTGTTTCTAGATGTTCAAGGAGTGAGACAAGAAGAATTTAATCTAGTGGTTGAGCACTTTAGTGATGTGTTTCCCAATGACTTATTTGGTTAACCTCTTCAATGAGAGGTGGAGTTCACCATCGAGATAGTATGAGGAGTTGCACCGGTATCCATTCCTCCTTATAGGATGACTAGGACGGAGCTGCATGAGCTCAAGAGGTTGGAAAAGGACTTAAAGGAAAAGGGTTTTATCAAACCCTGTACATCACAGTGGGGTTCGCTAGTCCATTTTGAGAAAAAGGACGACCGAACTCCTAGGATATGCATGTATTATCAGAATCTGAACAATCTGATGGTTAAAAACAGATATCCCTTACCATAGATAGATGACATGTTTGATCATATTCAAGGAGATCGAGTGTTATAAAAGATTTAATTGTGCTAAGGATATCACTAGGTGCATGTTTGACCTAACGACATACCTCATATAGCATTTTGTTATAGGTATGGGTTATATAAGTATTTGGTTATTCAATTCGGTCTCATAAATGTGCCAGTGGTTTTCAAGGAGCTGATGAACCGTGTGTTTCATCCTTACCCGGATTATTTTGTGGTTGTTTTTGTGGATGATATCTTGGTGTATTCTCACAATCTATAAGAAAATACCAACCATCTAGAGATCATTTTGAATACATTGATAGAGCGCCATTTATATACCAAGCTTATAAAGACACACTTGTGGATGGATCAGATTCACATCCTAGGTATCATTTTGTCAGAGACTGGTGTGTCAGTGAACCTAGAGAAGTTGAAAGTTGTAGTTTCATAGGAACAACCCAGGAACATTTTTGACATACAGTGCTTCTTGGGGTTATTTGGATACTACATGACTTCCCATGCTTATCAACGCTGTAGACGAGCTCGACTAAGAAGGGTGTGATGTTTTTGTGGTCATAATCTTGTGAGATAGCCTTTTAGGAGATGAAAAGTAGGCTAACATCAGCACTAGTCATGAAACTTCTAGAGTACGGAAATAACTACAAAGTGTATTATGACGCATCAAGTATTGGGTTAGGGGCAGTGCTGATGCAGGGAGACCGAGTCGTGGCATATGGGTTTTAGTAGTTGAGGCCTCTCTAGAAGAATTACCCTACGCAAAATCCCGAGTTAAATGCATTTGTTCGTGCGTTGCCCTGTTTGAGACACTATTTATTGGGATAGAATTTTTTGGTGTTCACATACCACAAATCTCTCATGTATATCATTACACAACATGATCTGAATTTAATGTAGTGAAGGTGGGTGGAGTACCTACAGTCTTTGGAAAACGAGCTTTCCTACACACCCGGTAAGGGAAGTGTAGTATCTAATGCATTGAGCATTTGGACTTAGATATAGGTAGTGCAATAAGACAGTAGCGAGTGGTAGCTTATGTCGTTGTTTTCTAAGATGCATCTAGAAGTACATGACAAACAGGGGCATACTTTTCTTTCATCATTACCTGTTACCTCTACCCTTCTTGATAGAGTTAGGATGAGGAAGCTATTGGATTCATTAATCCTAGTTCTACAGGAAGGTGTGGTAGGTGAGGACCCTCTTCTTGGTTGAATGATAGGTGATGAAGAGATATTGTGTATTCATGTATGTGTCTAGTTTTCAGTGGATATATGTGAGTAGTTGATGTGGCAGTTTCATGTTTCAGCTTGGGCAGTGCATCTCAATTAACCAAGATGTACTGTGACATGCGACATCAGTACCGGTGGCTGAGAATGAATAGAGAGGTAGCTGGTTTTGTTATGAGGTGTTCCACTTATTAGTTTGTGAAGGAGAAACATCAGCGAGCAACTGATATTTTACAAAAGTTACCCATCCCGAAGTGGAAATGAGATGATGTCACGATGGATTTCACAAAGGGTTTATTAAGGCTACCTCGAGGTAATGATGCTGTGTGGTTTTTCTTTGACAGGCATATGAAGGTCATACTTTTCTTACCAATCAAGGAGATCTTTTGTGTTGGAGATATCCGAATTTTGTACATCCAATGGTGGTACGACTTCATGGGGTGTCTCACACACTACGAAAAAATGGGTATTTGCGACGGGGATAAATCCCGTCGCAAATAGCCCCGTTAAAAACTTATTTGCGACGGGGGTATTTGCCCGTCGCAAATAAGTAGTCTTTTGCGACCGGTTAGCTTTCCCCGTCGCAAAAGAACTGGTGCGCTTTACGCGCCAAATCGCGGGAAAAGTATTTGCGACGGGCGGTTATTGCCCGTCGAAAATAACCGGCGGCGGTAAAAGGTATTTGCGACGGGAATATTCCCCCGTCGCAAATAGTATGTCGGCAGGTTGTTATTTGCGACGGGTCCCGTCGCAAATAACTATTTAACCGTTGACCGTAATAAATGATGGCTAAGGTATTTGCGATGGGTACCATCGCAAATAATATTATTTGCGACGGGTATCCCGTCGCAAATGGACCCGTCGCAAATAATCTAACCTATAAATACCTCCATCCATTTTTTTCAATTCATTCTCAAACTCCATCTTCTCATTCTCTCAAAATTCTATTTCTAGAGTTCAGCGTTTCTTAAGTTAAATTTTTTACTCCGGAGTTGATATTGAAGTTTTCAAGAACGATCAGAGATCAACCTCAGATCAATTTTAAAGGTATTTATGTTCATTTTAATTTAATATTTATTTTAAATTTTTTATTAGTTTCAATTATTCTTAATTAGTTGTAATTTAATTATTTTTACATTGTTTTGTTACTTAATAAATTTAAATTATTAGTATTGTTCATAGTTAATGGTAATTAGGAATAATTAGTAATAATTTTCAATAATTAAGAATAAATACTAATAATTAGTAATAAATACCAATAATTAGGAATAATAACATTATTACATTATTAGTATATTATATTATTAATATTAAAATAATATAATTTTTTATATTATATACAATTCTCCTTTTATCTGTGTGTTTTCTGTCTCCACATGTAATATTTTTATGTGGAGACAGAAAACACACAGATGAAAGAAGAATTGTATATAATATAGAAAATTATATTATTTTAATATTAATAATAAAATATACTAATAATGTTATTATTCCTAATTATTGGTAATTAATCCTAATTATTGGTAATTATTCATATAATTACCAATAATTAAGAATAATTACCAATAATTAGCAATAATTAGGAATAATTAGTAATAATTAGTAATAATTACCAATAATTTGTAATAATTACCAATAATTAGTAATAATTACCAATAATTAGTAATAATTACCAATAATTTGTAATAATTAGTAATAATAATCAATAATAATCAATAATTAGTAATAATTAGTAATAATTACTAATAATTACCACTAATTAGTAATAATTAGGAATAACTACCAATAATTAGTAATAATTAGTAATAATTAGTAATAATTAGTAATAATTAGTAATAATTAGTAATAATTAGTAATAATTAGTAATAATTAGGAATAATTAGTAATAGTTAACAATAATTAGTAATAATTACCAATAATTATCAATAATTACCGATAATTACCAATAATTAGGAATAATTACCAATAATTAGGAATAATTACCAATAATTAGGAATAATTACCAATAATTAGGAATAATTGGTAATAATTACCAATAATTAGTAATAATTAGTAATAATTAGTAATAATTACCCATAATTAGTAATAATTAGTAACAATTAGTAATAATTACCAATAATTAGTAATTATTAGTAATAATTAGTAATAATTTCCAATAATTAGTAATAAATACCAATAATTAGGTATAATTACAAATAATTAGGATTAATTACCAATAATTAGTAATAATTAGGAATAATTATCAATAATTAGTAGTAATTAGTAATAATTACCAATAATTGGTAATAATTAGTAATAATTAGTAATAATTACCAATAATTACTAATAATTACCGATAATAACCAATAATTAGGAATAATTACCAATAATTAGTAAAAATTAGTAATAATCACCAATAATTAGTAATAATTAACAATAATTACCAATAATTACCAATAATTACCAATAATTACCGATAATTAGTAATAATTAGTAATAATTAGGAATAATTACCAATAATTAGGAATAATTACCAATAATTACCAATAATTAGTAATAATTACCAATTATTTGTAATAATTACCAATAATTACCAATAATTAAGAATAATTACCGATAATTAGTAATAATTACCAATAATTAGGAATAATTACCAATAATTAGTAATAATTAGTAATAATTACCAATAATTAGTAATAATTACCAATAATTAGTAATTATTACCAATAATTAGTAATAATTACCAATAATTTCCCATAATTACCGATAATTACCAATAATTAGGAATAATTACCAATAATTACCAATAATTAGTAACAATTACCAGTAATTAGTAATAATTACCAATAATTACCGATAATTACCGATAATTAGTAATAATTAGTAATAATTAGTAATAATTAGTAATAATTACCAATAATTATGAATAATTACCAGTAATTAGTAATAATTAGTAATAATTTCCAATAATTAGTAATAATTAGTATTAATTACCAATAATTAGTAATAATTACCAATAATTACCGATAATTACCAATAATTAGGAATAATTACCAATAATTAGGAATAATTACCTATAATTAGGAATAATTACCAATAATTAGTAATAATTAGTAATAATTACCAATAATTAGTAATAATTAGTAATAATTACCAATAATTAGTAATAATTAGTAATAATTACCAATAATTAGTAATAATTAGTAATAATTATTAATAATTATTAATAATTACCAATAATTAGTAATAATTAACAATAATTAGTAATAATTACCAATAATTACCAATAATTACCGATAATTAGTAATAATTAGTAATAATTAGGAATAATTACCAATAATTAGTAATAATTAGTAATAATTAGCAATAATTAGTAATAATTAGTAATAATTAGTAATAATTAACAAAAATTAGTAATAATTAGTAATAATTAGTAATAATTACCAATAATTAGTAATAATTACCAATAATTAGTAATAATTAGTAATAATTAATAATAATTACCAATAATTAGTATTAATTACCAATAATAAGTAATAATTACCAATAATTACCAATAATTACCGGTAATTACCAATAATTAGTAATAATTACCAATAATTAGTAATAATTAGTAATAATTAGTAATAATTACCAATAATTAGTAATAATTAGTAATAATTAGTAATAATTACCAATAATTAGTAATAATTACCAATAATTACCCATAATTACCGATAATTAACAATAATTAGGAATAATTACCAATAATTAGGAATAATTACCAATAATTAGGAATAATTACAAATAATTAGTAATAATTAGTAATAATTAGGAATAATTACCAATAATTAGTAATAATTAGTAATAATTACCAATAATTAGTAATAATTAGTAATAATTAGTAATAATTACCAATAATTAGTAATAATTAGTAATAATTAGTAATAATTAACAATAATTAGTAATAATTAGTAATAAATAGTAATAATTAGTAATAATTACCAATAATTAGTAATAATTAACAATAATTAGAATTAATTACCAATAATTAGGTATAATTAACAATAATTACCCATAATTACCGATAATTAGTAATAATTCGTAATAATTAGGAATAATTACCAATAATTAGTAATAATTAGTAATAATTACCAATAATTAGTAATAATTAGTAATAATTTGTAATAATTACCAATAATTAGTAATAATTAGTAATAATTAGTAATAATTACCAGTAATTTGTAATAATTACCAATAATTAGTAATAATTAGTAATAATTAATAATAATTACCAATAATTAGTTTTAATTACCAATAATTAGTAATAATTACCAACAATTTCCAATAATTACCGATAATTACCAATAATTAGTAATAATTACCAATAATTAGTAATAATTAGTAATAATTAGTAATAATTATCAATAATTAGTAATAATTAGTAATAATTAGTAATAATTACCAATAATTAGTAATAATTAACAATAATTAGTAATAATTACCAATAATTATGAATAATTACAAATAATTACCAATAATTACCGATAATTAGTAATAATTAGTAATAATTAGAAATAATTACCAATAATTAGTAATAATTAGTAATAATTACCAATAATTAGTAATAATTAGTAATAATTACCAATAATTAGTAATAATTAGTAATAATTAGTAATAATTACCAATAATTAGTAATAATTACCAATAATTAGTAATAATTAGTAATAATTAATAATAATCACCAATAATTAGTATTAATTACCAATAATTAGTAATAATTACCAATAATTACCAATAATTACCGATAATTACCAATAATTAGGAATAATTATCAATAATTAATAATAATTACCAATAATTAGGAATTATTACCAATAATTAGGAATAATTACCAATAATTAGGAATAATTACAAATAATTAGGAATAATTACCAGTAATATTTGTACTGTGAAAGTAATAAAAAAATTATATAATATTAAAATTATCAATATTTGTAACAGGTTTTGCTTTATTCTAAAAATATTCAATTCTTAAATTGTCAATTTTTAGGTCTATCTCAATAAAAAGTTTGCATTAGTCGTGTGTGATGTAAACTCTATAATTATCCTTGCTTGAGTTTTTTTCTAACAAATTATTCAAAACCAGTAATGCTTTTATATTTTATAGAAAAATATGGAACAACAAGGTCGTCAACAATCATTATTAGGTGACCGCATATGGATAAATCAACGTAGAAATCCAAACGGTTCTGGTTTAAATCCAGTATATGTAGAGGGTGTGGAGACTTTTTTATCATTTGCGGTAGCAAATCCAAAATTTGTTTTAGAAGGCAAAATAAAACACCCTTGCAGAAAATGTGCATTGAGAACGTTTGACACGTTTGAAAAAGTGGGAGGACATCTCTTGCGTTTTGGTTTTCAACCAAATTATGTTTTTTGGTATCAACACGGTGAACGCAGTTCCAGAGCAGGTGATACCAACATGATTCCGGATCCATCCCGGTTTCAAGATTTAGTACATGATGTTGCAGGTTCATCTGTTCAACATACAGAAACTCCGGCTGATATAGCTTCAAATCCTGAGTTCGCACCGTCTGAATTTTATGTGTTGTTGAGGTCTGATGAGGATGCATTATATCCTGGTTGCAAGATGATAAAATTAGAAGTAGTTGCAAAATTTATGGCTATCAAATCAGATAACGGAATGTCAAACACCTGTTTTGACCAGATATTTTATTTTCTTAAAACACTGTTACCCGAAGGAAATGTTTTGCCTGCAAATTACTATGACAATAAGAGGATGGTTCGAAATTTGGGACTTACATGTCAGAAGATTCATGCATGTTCAAATGACTGCATTTTATATTCTGGGGAAAAAGAGTTGTTGGATAGTTGTCCCACATGTGGGCAACTAAGATATAAAGAAGGACAACATGGGAAGTCTGGTTTGATTCCTTTAAAACAGTTGAGATATTTTCTGCTTACATCTAGACTTCAGCGTTTATTCATGTCTAAGAATACAGTGACAATGATGTCATGGCATAAAGAGAATATTTCAACCGATAAAGGCTTGAATCATCCAGCCGATGGTGATTCATGGAAACATTTTGATAGAGTACATCCATCCTTTTCTTTAGAAGCTAGAAATGTTCGACTGGGCCTTTTCACTAATGGTTTTTTTCCGTTCGGATCTTATGGTAGTCAATATTCATGTGGGCATGTTTTTTTAACTCTGTACAATTTACCTCCATGGATGTTGATGAAGGAGCTATATATCTTTTTGACTTTACTAATTCCAGGACATCCGAAGAAAAATATTGATGTTTATTTGAAACCATTTATTGATGAATTAAATTTATTGTGGAGTACTGGTGTTAGTACATATGATGTTGCAACGAAACAAAATTTCATACTGAGAGCAGCATTGATATGGACAATTAGTGACTTCCTAGCTTATGAGATGTTATCTGGCTGGAGTACACATGGTCAGAAATCATGTCCTTACTGTATGGGAGAGAACAAAGCATTTATGCTCATTCTTGGAAAGAATCCTTGTTATTTTGACTGTCATCGTAGATTTCTTCCAGCTGATCATCCTTTTCGCAGAAACAGATATCATTTCAGAAAAGGAATAGTTAAAAGGGATGGACCTCCAAAAATGCTATCAGGTTTAGAGTTAAAATCAGTTGTATTTTCATTACCTCCCATCACTTTTGGTCCCACAATAAACCAACAGAAAATTTCTGGTTTTGGGAAAGAACAAAATTGGATTAAACGTAGCATATTTTGGGATTTGCCATATTGGTCTGATTTGTTGGTCCGACACATGTTAGATGTCATGCATATTTAGAATAATTGTTTTGATAATTTGTTTCATACAGTTTTGGATACGCCAGGAATGAGAAAAGACAATGTAAATGCACGTTTAGATCTTGCCCAAATTTGCAGGCGTCCAGAATTGGAACTGTTTGAGAATGTCAGAACAGAAAGGTTAGTGAAACCAAAATCAGCTTATACACTTTCAAAAGAAAACCGTTTATTATTTTGTTAGTGGATTGCAGATTTGAGACTCCCAGATGGCTGTGCTTCCAATTTGGGTAGATGTGTAAAGAATGGTCATATTACTAGATTAAAAAGTCATGATTGTCATGTTATAATGGAAAGACTTCTACCCATTGGATTAAGAGGTCTGTTGAATTATGTGATTTGGGATTCCATAACAGACATGTCTCATTTTTTTAGGAAATTTGTGCTGCTACAACAGATTATGAGGCTCTAGGAAAACTTGAAAAAGATGTTGTAATTATATATAAACTGGAAAAAATATTTCCGCCGTCTTTCTTCGACTCAATGGAACATTTGATGTTACATTTTCCATATGAAGCCAAATGTGGAGGTCCATTACAGTTTTGATGGATGTACCCATTTGAAATATGCATGGAAAAAAGGAAAATAAAAGTACATAACAAAGCATCTGTTGAAGGATCTATTGCAGAAGCTTATTTTCAAGAGGAAATATGTTTTTTCTGCTCCCATTATTTTGAATCTGAGTATCCTTAAAAACACAACCGAATGGGACGGAACAAGAGGAATTTTGGTGAAATAGACAATCAATTATCTGTTTTCAACCAGCCAGATCTTGGTTTTGGTGGAGTTTATGAACGCTGGCTTTTAGATGATGAACATCATAGAGCTCATACGTATGTTCTTCTCAAGTGTGAAGAGATGACATCAGTTGTACTGTAAGTGTTTATATCACTTATTCTATCATTTATGTTACAGTAAATAACTTTGGTTTTTATAGGTTGTATGATAATCATATCAAGAAAAAAATTCCACAAATTACAGCAGCTGCTCTCGAAGAACGTCGACTGAAAAATTTCTCTTAGTGGTTTCAAAAACTGGTAACATAAATTCTTTATCCTTTAGAAACTCATTCAATGTATAGTTTACTATATTGATAATTATTTCACAAATTTTCAGGTGTCTCGACATGATGATAAAATTGACAAACGGCTGTGTGTATTGAGTAACCCACCTTCCAAACTTGTTAAAACTTATAATGCATATGTGGTGAATGGATTTCAATTTCACACAGATGCATATGGGGAATCGAAAAAAACAATGAACAGTGGGGTTATCTTGAGAGGATCTCATCATCGAGAAAATGAAGTTGAATTTTATGGCATACTTGATGAAATAATTGAACTCTGTTATCTTGGACAACATTACTTAACCATGTTCAAATGTCGGTGGTTGGATACAGAGAGAGGCGTGCATGTTCATCCGACTCATGGAATAATCGATATTAAATGTAAAAGTGTACTCACAGTAAATGAACCATTCTTATTGGCTCAACAGGCACATCAATTTTATTACGCAAAGGACTGTGCTACATCAAGAGACTTTACTAATTGGTGGAGTGTAATAAAAATAAAATTCGAGACAATCAGTTTAGTCAAAGTGAATGTGCTTTCACTAATGTGCAATGAATTGATGTTTTTCAAGAGATTACTCAAAATCAATCTTTTTTACAAAGAGACATGAGTATAGATGACGACACCCCACATTTAAGAGTTGATGATGATGATGATGTTAATGATGTCACATATGAATTTGAAATGGTAAGAGATGAAGCAACTGTAACTCAAATGGATATCGATGATGTTGAGGAGGAATATGAGGATGACATTGACATATATGAAGATGATGATGAAGATGAACACTGATAGAATTCCATGGTATTTATATACAATCATAATATGTATATATGTATATATAATATTAATTATCAATTATTTTCAAACAAAATTAACATTTTCTGTTTCAGATGGATGATGCCACATTTCGTGAGTTGGCGGATGCTGACCCGCCTTTCGATGCGGATGAGTTGCTGGCAGATGACCCTTAGACTGTAGGCACTCCAGGGAGTATGCGGAGGGGGCACGGTCTTGCACGATTGATGATTCCTGACCTCGTCCCCGAGCGATGTCCACGTCTTGGGTTTGATCCACACACATGGAGGTGTGATAACCTGTGTGATAACCTGTGGATTTGACTAAGATTTCATTAATTTATTCACATAATAAATGTTTATTATTTTTATAGTTTTCCACATATAGCAGTCGGACAGGGCAGCACTATTTTGCGCAACTATTTCTCTCATCCGTGGACCACATGAGAGAAGATTCCCATTTATGTGCAGCAGGGCATGTTCGGCCATTGGTTGGTACGTACATAAATAAATATTTTTTATTTTGAAAATTATTTCATTTCTAACTTGATATTTTGATTTATTTGTAGGGTTTATGGTATCGATCGAGGATACCATGCGTGACGCCATCCACGAGGCATGGGAGGTGGCCATGCGTGATCGCTTTCGTCAGTTTTTGCACAATTTAAGAAAAGCTGCAATGAAGAAAGCAGGAGTGTCAGATTTTGATGAGTCATGTAGAGCACACTGACCAGAGTACATTTCATCCCATGTATGGGATGGATTATGTGTTCACTGGTTGAGTGGTGCCTTTCAGAGGAGATCATCGGTGGGGAGGAAGAATCGGGGGAGACAGGAGGTGACTCATTGAGCTGGAAGTCGTTCATTCAGTACTCATAGACAACATCTGGTACGTACATTATTTATAAATATTTTATATAATTATAAATATTAACAGTTTATTTTTTATTCTTATAGGCTGTCGAGCACCCCTATATTACGGAGTACGACGTATATCGGAGGATGTATAGTGATCATGCTACTGGGGAGCTCAGAGGTGATCGTCAGCATCACATCGTGGTCAGTATTATTTGTTTTCAAGTTTAAAAATTAACTACATATAATATATTCACAATTTTAATTTTAAATTTCAACTGTAGGAGTCATATGAGGCCGCAGCGTCACAGACCCGAGCTGAGAGTCAGGCCGAGTTATCAGATCAGACCACTGGCCATCAGTTTGATGAGGCAGCATGGATGAAGGCCACCCAGTATGCCTTCAAGAAGGGCCGAGTAGATGGTATCAGCTCTCGACTGACTCCCGGAGATTATTATGACAGTGCTACGATGTCAAAGTCCATCTCGAGAGGAGCTCGTGCATCTTCTTCTGCTACACAGTATGAGGATTAGTTGCGATCTTAGACTGCACAGATAGAGAGTCTCCGACAAGAGCAGGAGCAGATGTGTCAGCAGCATGAGGAGGAGCGTCGACGCCAACAACAGCTGTACGAGGAGCAGACGATTCGGTGGCAGCAGCAGTATCAGGAGCAGGTGGAGTACATGCGCCGACTCACTCATGCTTTAGGGATGGAGTTTCCTCCACCGCCATCTACAGATCCCCCTCCCCCCTCCTTCAGATTAGAGTTTGTTTTTATGTTATAAAATTTGTGAAATCAAAATATGATTTTTTTTCTATTCGTTGTTTCTGTCTCATTATAAAATATTAATAATATTATATTTTGAAATAACAATATTAATATGAATAATAATATTATTTATATTTTATAATATTAAATTTTATATATATATTAAAATTTTATAATATTATAATTTAATTATATTTTTTTGTAATACTTGAATTATTTTAATATTTGAATGTAAAATAATTCTATTATTTTTATATTAATTAAAATAACGTATTAATATTTTTTTATTTATGAATTTTAATTCTAATATTATTATATTAATTAAATCATTTATTAATATTCTATTTTTTTTATTTTTGAATTATAATTCTATTATTATTATATTTATTTAAAAAATTTATTATTTTTATTAGTGAATTATAATTCTATTATTATATTAATTAAAATCATTTATTAATATTTTATTATTTTTTATTTTTGAATTATAATTGGATTATTATTATATTAATTAAAATAATTTATTAATATTTTTTTTATTTTTCTATAGTATTTGCGACGAGATACTATGCCCGTCACAAATAGTATTATTATTATATGCATTAAAAAAATTTATTAATAGTTTTTTATTTTTTTTAAATAGTTTTTGCGACGGGACCCATCGCAAAAAAGGGCTTTAGCGATGGGCCCGTCACAAATAATTGTTGTTGCGACACCGTTTTCTGCAACAGGCCATTTGCGACGGGATCCCGTCGCAAATGACCTGTCGCAAATACCTGTTTTTCTAGTAGTGACACTATTGTTTTGGATAACGATGACATCTTTAAATATTTTTTCTAGTAGATTATTCATAGGTCACTTGGTACATAGGTGCTTCTGAGCACATCATTCCACCCCCAGACTGATGGTCTATAAGAGCTTACAATACTGGTGCTGGAGGACATGCTGTGAGCATGCGTTCAAAGATTTTGGGGGCACCTCAGAGAGGCACATTACCTAGTTGTGTTTTCCTAGATTAAGAGTTATCATCTGACAATATAGATGTCACCCTACATGGATTTATATGGTAGGTCATGTCATTCTCCCCTGTTCTAGTTAGAGGCCGAAGAGGAAGCTTTACTAGGACCACGTCTAATGCAAGAGACTCTTGACCTGGTCCAGTTAATTCAAATGTAGATGGCTACTGCATAGTCTCATTATAAATCATACGTCGATTGCCGTCAATGACCTCTAGAGTTCGTGGTTGTGGATCGGGTTTTCTTGCGGGTTTTACCGTGGTTGGGACATATGTGGATCAGGAGACATGGTAAACGTTCATGAAGATATGTTGGGCCTTTCGAGATTTTGGAGAGTGTCATATTAGTTGCCTTTTGGTTATAGTTACCACAAAGGTACTATGCTATGCATGCCATCTTCCATGTATCTCAACTATGTCGCTATCACTCTGACCCAACTCGCATTTTCATCCCTATGTGGTTGAGCTTCAGGTTGATGCATCATTTGAGGGGTATCTGATTCATATCACTGAAAGAAGCATGAAGGTTCTATGAGGCCAGTCCGTTCCTCCAGTACGGGTGCTATGGAAGAAGAGCCTTTTACAATATGGGACTTCAGAGAGGGATTCTGAGGTATGTTCTCAATGGCTGGAGTTGTTTTCAAAAGAATATTGACTACCCTTTAGAGATTAATTCGGGGATAAATTTCTATAAGTGGGGATGATTATAACATCCCAGGTTTTTCTTGAGGTACAGATCTTCTTTTTTGGGTTAAATGTGTTTTGTTTCGTTTTAGATTACACCCTATGGTGGTCCATTGGCCGGTTGGGATGTTTTTGGAAAAGAAAGGGGAAAATAGGCTGAAATCTATCCAAAGGCTTGGTACACGTCGTGTACTTGGTCTACATGACATGTACTTCAATTAAACGCCATGTACTTGTACGTTACGACGTGTATCCAATCTGGTTCAGAAAAATATAGAGTTAGGTACACACTAGGTACATGACGTACAGACCATGTACTTACCCAGTGGGTTTTTTATAAAAGTGGTAGTGTCTTTTATTTTTGATGCACATAATATTGTCCCCTATTTTGGAATTCAAAACACCTCAAAACTAGTTTTTTCATATATTGAATTCATCCAGAATCTAATTTAAGCGCCGTCTCTAACATTGGAACCATATCGTAAAGTAATCGATTCCCTATTAGTCATTCACAAGTTAGTGGAATAATGACTGAACTATTTGTATTTATCCACATAGACCATAATAATCCATTCATCATCTGTTCTTCTGATTTATTCCAAACTTAGATGAATTAGGACATGAAACTAGACGAGTTTTCTACTACTGGGGTGAGGTTGGTGGTCTATACTTTTTTTCATCTTTTCATGCTGTTTTCAAGCATTTGGCCAAAATTCCATCTATCAGACTTTCTGTCGAGGCCTTGTTTTTTAGTTTGTTTCTTTTCATAGTTGTATTTGGACCTATTGATCTTTACCATGTTTTTTTTAGGTGTGATGGCACCGATTTATTATTTTGAGGACCATAGAGGGGTGCACCTTAATGAAATATCTTATTTATTCCAATTTAAACCACCCAATGGGTGCGTTCTTAAGCTTTCCTAGTTACATTTTTCCTGTTAATGACTTTATTTTTTGAGTATATAGTTTAAGAGATGTAATACCTCTTTGCTCATTGAATATCATGTTATGCCTCACCTATTTTGATAGCTTGGCACGTTAAATGGATGATACAGGTGGTTATACCTATATGTAAATGATTAATGACATATTAAATGGTTAATATGGTAGGGTAGGCCCATATGAATGTGATAAATGGTTTTCATCATTGGGTATACTCATCACTGATGAATGTTTATGTGAGGTGGTGTACTCAAATGTTTTGAAATGTTTATTTTTAATGTTGAATGCTTGATTGAATGGTTTAATAGATGCTATGGACTGCTCTCTATGGATAGAGAATGTATTAGTGGATTCCTTGGGATGACTATACCCCTTGTTTCTTTATTCCGTGGGATGCCTCGGGCCTTGCTACCCCATAGGATCTTACATTCATGGGATCATGTAGGACCTTCTATTGACTTGCTCATAGGACCCCAACCAGTGCCTAGCCGATTTTCCACCAGGGATGCCCATTGGAATCGATAAGATTCCTTGGACATGTTCTCTAGATTTAGTCGTCCATGGTCTAAATATTGTTACATGGATTCCTTGGTCTACTAACACCTTGGATCTGGTCCTTACAGTCTGCAACTTCAATATACGGCATGGCCGTCGATCAGTTGACTTCACTATATAGTGTGTTTGTGGATTTCATGATATATATGGATCTATGACATGGCTGTGTGACTTGTTTACTTCATATATCTACCTTGTTAGGAGCTAAATATTTTTTCAGCTAGCTTTTAGGGATGTTTAGTTTTACTTGTTATAGTATAATTATTCCATTGGCATATGCACTTCCCTATTTTTTACACTTTCTATCAGCTTTGTATAATTGTTGTTAGAATTGTATAGACAAGGGTGATTTCTTACTAGAATGTTTATCTCAGACCCTATTTGGGCCACCTTGGGGACCCAATAAGATTACATGGTTAAGGTGATGATCGGGGAAAGCACAAAATTACAGGTTATTGATTGTGGCTTTCGAGCAGGGGAGTATAGGACCAAGTTGAGCCTTGCGATGCTGGGATACCATTTTGGCCTTTTGTTCTATTATGGGATAATTTTATTGTATTGCTATATACTATTCTGGTTGTTTTCAAGACACTTGTACCATCTGAATAAAGTTTTTATATGAGACACTTTAGGTTATTGATATGTATATTTATGTCTGCCAGTTTAACTTTCAGTTTTATGCTATTTATTTCTCTTCTGTTATTGCATGTTTTTTACTTCTACCATGATACTCTAGTATGAAGGGAAAAATATCCCCCAATGACTCACCTGGTCCCTCACTTATAGTTTTCATCCAATGGTGTTCTGGGGGATGTGTTTGAGGCCTTGTGACCAATCTTGCTCGGAGGACCCATTCAAGTGGCATCCGGGTCTATGATGTCACAACATGTATAATGATTTAAGAATTTTATTAATTTATTACCTAAACGTATAATATTTATAATATAATATGTGATCCTATTTTATGAATTTATCACTTATTCTTTAATAATACTTTATTATTTCCCCTATTACGGGTGTTAACTTCTTCATTTTCCCATGGATGTTTTGAAAAGTATGATCCAGTTATTGTGTATGGGATATAGTTTTGTCATATCAATAATTATATCAATGTTATATAACTAATATTAATTCATTATATATATATATATATATATATTCATTCTTTAAATGAGGACATTGAAAATAAACCACATTTCAATGCATAGACTGTAAGCCGTACGTACGTACGAGTAATGATATCATTTCTAAATGTTTGAAAGAAAATATAAGTGGATGATATGTTAATTTTAAATAATAAATATATTTTCATATGTTTCATATATATATATATTATTTTAATAATTATAACAATCAATGTAATGTGGTGATGAAAAACAAATTACACCACTACGTGGAGATGTTAAGTCGTACGTACACATGCACTGTGCTTTTGTTTTTCATGGGATGAATAAAATGTTATATATGGATATATTATAATCATAATAAAATAGTAGTTTATATTTTACACTATAGTTTTAAATTTATTATGGAAGAAACACATTAATATGATGATGAAGAATAAATAAAAATGGGAGATTTGGTAAAGATGATCACCTATTCTTTAATTGACATCCTTTATATCTGTTCCTTTGGGATCAATGGTTGGTCTTCTCGAAGATCCATAACCTCTATAAAATGTATACTTATTTTTATAATAGGAATGGGTAGGGTTTGCTCAAGATAGATATCTCAGAGTGATGTAAAAAAATGTTGAAGGAGATTCCCTTTTATAATTGAGGTGAGAGACTTCTTTTGAATTTTAAAAAAATATTAAATTAATATAAATTATTTTTGAGGTCAAAAAGGATATGAATATAATATTTTAGAATATATTGAGATTATATGTCAAAATATTCTATTGAAATAAAATTTGGACATGTTTATGTAATGTTTTTACCCTTATCTATTTATTTTATCATCTAATTATCACTTTGTATAATTACCGAAGTATTATTGTGTTCTAATATTTAAGGGTCCATAATGTTACTATAAAATGAAAAAATGCAAACTAAATGCAAAAGGGTTTATGTTTTAGACATTATCAAATTAATTTCTCTGAATTTAACATTTTTAGTATTTTTTAATCATTTATTAAAATATTATTTGTTATAAAATAACATTAATGTCAATTTGTGAGCTATTCATATAATATAACTTTTAAAGATACAATATAGTAATTCAACATGAATAAAATGATTCAAAAACTATTTAATATGTCATTATTATCTAAAATATCATTTTAAACTTCTAATCACTCATATAATATTATTTTTAGAGTTTTTCAAATCATTTTTTTATTTTTTTACTACCCATAGTAACACTGCATTAGTGTTTCATAAAAATTTAATGTAATTATTTAATCACTAAAAATATAAACAAATTTACATAATGAAAATAAATCATTTAAACTTATAATTTTTCTATTAATAAAAACATCTTTTTTTCCCTTTATAAATATATTATAGTTTATAAATGAAAAAATGAAAATTTTGACATTCCTTTTTATAAAATATTATAAATATCAATTGGATGGTGAAATAGTGAAACATTACCATATATTGTTAATTTTGTTTATTATAAGAAAGTATTTTTATCCCATATAATTAATTCAAGTTTCATATTCAATATTTAGTCCTTATCATATTATTTTTAACATCAAAAAACTATTTTACCCTTTATCATGGTAATAAAAATTACTATGGTTATTGTTCACAATGACAAAAAATAAAAGATTCTTATTTAAAAATTTTATAACTAATGATTCCAAATATGAAATTAATTTTTTAGGATTCAATTTCAACAATTGGATGAAACCAATTTATGTATAAAACAAAAAACAAAATAAAAAGAAGTTTTTCTGTAAAAGACATTTTTAAGTATTAATTTTTTTACTAATCTAAGTCATAAAAATGATACAAGTGAAAAAATAATATTTTCAATAGTATTGTGGAATTAATTTTACTTTTATGTCATTAATTAACATAATATTATATTGTAAATTCTTGAAATGAAAATATTTTTTCAACAAAAAGCATTGTTTATCAATATTCACTGGAAAATCAATTTTTTCGTGAAAATAATGAAAATTAATCATAACATAATTTTTCTATCACGATTTCATATATAAAGTTATTTTTAAATTTTTTTATAAAAGTGTTGAATTATAATTATATTAATTTTTTCATGAAAATATATACAAATTGTCTTTGAAGAAAATATATTTTAAAGAATAAAATGGATTTAATAAAAACATATTCTTTATCTCCAAATAATAAATTTTAATTTAATTTCATATTGAAAAATATTTTATAATATGGTTATTCCTATTCATCCCCACCAATAGAAGTTGTTGGTTATAATAGTTATATTAAAATAAAAATATATCATGGCTTTTTTAAACTCACTGTTGTGTTTGTTTGTGCTTTGAAACAAAGACTTCTTTTAAATCATTGAGATTTTACATTTTCAAAATTCTAAAACCCTTGGGTGATTCCTATTTAGGTATTACTAATGAATAGTTATGTGAACACTATAAAAAATGATTATAATGAACAAAATAAAACTATATAAGTGAACAGGTGGATAATATGCCTTGATTATAAGAAACCAAATAATTCCACTTATAAAGACCATTTCTTAATGAATTTTCATGAAAAAATGATCGAGTAGTTCGGTGGAATTGAGTTTTTATTTTAAAAGGATATTATGGTTACAACCTGATATCCATTTATCATGTGGATCATGATATGACCTCTTTCACATTAGCATTTAGAACATTTTCCTACTAGTGAACACCCTTTGTCTTGAGTAATGATTTATCCATGTTTTAGTGTTTTATTCTCTATATTTTCATAGATATTATTTAAAGGATAAATGATTTCTCTTTTGATGTTAAATTAGTAGATGTAATTACATTTGAATGAAATATCCAAAATATAGTAATAATTTAGGAAATATGTTATGAAGAAAAACATATTTCAAATGGGGTAAAGTATTATTTTATAGCCATTGAAGGAAAACTCTTGGGTCAAAATATTTACAATAAAATAAATTAAGGGTATAACTCTAATATATAATTGATTCAAAATTTCCATTTTATATTGATTGTTAAAGGAATTTAGATATTTCTATCCCATTCTAGTTTTTATAGTATTTTTATTAATGAATTTCTCAAAATTACCGTGCCCTTATACTCCCTGATAGTCAAGGATACCCAATTTGTGTTTTATAAAAGGTGTTTGTAGTCATTTAAAATTTCTAAGGGTAAATTTAAACCATCAATAGTGATTATCACCCATGTTTTAGAGTTACCATTTGAAGTGACATGTGATGACAATGAAAAGGAATTGTGATAAATTCTTTGGAAATGGGAAGAGAATATGTTTTATTGGATCTACTATAATATTAAGATTTTAGATGATTCCTAGAATAATTACACGATGACTGAAATGGATTTGGTAGCATCTATGTTTTCCCCAAAAAAATTTAGTTAATATTTCATATGCTCTATGGAAACATTTACATAGTCCACTATCTAATAAAATATTTTATTTCTATGAAATAATCAGATCCATGGATCATGAGATGAAATATTCATTTATAAGAGTTTTTCTAAAAAGTATGGATAATAAAGGAGCTAAAAATTATTTTTCTTACATATTTATTAGTTACCTAATGAAAAAGTAAATGAACTAAAAGAGATTAATACTTCACTTCAATATGAATTACTATTTTTAGCCATATTTAATTAGTGTACTTGATTTACAGACTTTTACAATTTAGTAGATGTAGGAATCATTACGAAGTTCTTTTTATATAATAAAAGAAATAGATTCTTCTTTTAGTTAAATAAATATTTTTTGGATGATCACTTAATTATTACTAGGTGTGCTAATGGAATTCCAATAAGATGATTAATTGAGGATGTAATATTTTCCATTATTGAGAGCACACATTTTTTACCTTGGGGTGGATACAGTGTGGTTTAGTGGAAATCCTAAATGGTATTAAATGTTGGTTTCTACTGGTCCACTCTATTTAAATATAGTCAATGTATTTTTATTCGCTAAGATAAATATCGGAGGATAGGAAACTTGGGAATGAAATAAGAGTTGACCCAAAATGTTTTTATAGGGTAATATTTATGATGTATGGGTATTAAAAATCAAGTGACCTTTTCAATATTCCTATAAGAATAAGAATATTCTTGTAGTTGTTGATTGTGTATACAAATGGATAAAAATTGTAGCATGTTGAGAAATTATTTCTATTATTATTTTATGATCATTAAGGAAAAATGTATTTTTTACCTTTGGAGTACCCAATACCTTCATTAATAATAATGTGACTCATTTCAAGAATAATAAGTTTAAGTATTTAATGAACAAATATTTTTTTTCTTATCTAAAAGAGAATCATAACAACTAAATCCTAATAGAAAATGCATGAGCTAAATGTTGAACTTCATAAGTTCCATTTGGTCTTCATAGAGTAGTCTTAGAACAATATATAGTTTAACTACATACCACATTGAATTTTTTTATGTTCAAGAGTAAAAAGAGTAAAAAATGTAGTCATTTTATGTTTTCTTATATTTTAGAGAATATTTTGAGTCTTGGTCCTCTTAGATTTGATATCATGAATTGATTTTAGTGGTTTATAGAGTTTACATAATTCATTAAAATTCATTAACACATTATATGGATCATACTATATAATGTACATGAAACTTCATAAGTTTCAATATACAATAAAAAAATGATACATTTCAATTACCTCTATGAATATTCATCCAAATATCACAATTATGATATAATAAATTATATGATTATGTTTATTGAAGTTTAGAGATTAAATAAAACAATTATTTATTGATATTTAATTCTTAAAATATAATAATATGTTTCCCATAGACATGAATCAATCTCATATTTGACGATGCTTGAATGAGGATTAACATAGAGGATATAATGTCACGAACCAAGATGGGTCTTTAGCCAAACTAGCACCCGACCCAGTCCATGACAAGTTCCAAAGGGCATTCCTTTTCCCCATGGGATAGCACAAGTTCCGGGGTAATATAAATAATACTTGGAAACGATTTTACCTAAGATTATAATCATAAAAATCCAATAATAATCAATAAAATGAATCTAACAATTCACACCAAACAAGTCTGAACAAAAATTCCAAATTGAGATACATAATTTAAAACCAAAACCAAAGAGTACAAAAAAATGGAGTAGTAATTCTATCCCAAGAACCACCATACATCAAGGGTCATCACCCTCAAGTCATCTCCACAACACCGCACCAACAAAGGAAGCTAACAACTCGAACCACCATCTCCAAAGACCTTTGCCTTACTTGAGTTAAAAATTACCATGTCTACTTACACTCAAAGGTGTAAGTAGGGTATGATCCTAATCCTAATAGGATGACACCCAAGAATATATTACATGCTATAAATAATATAAAACATAATGCTTTAGAGTTTTATTAAATAGAAATGCTAGTATTTTTTTTTTAAAAGTGGTGAAACATTAAATAAAAACGGTTTTCAAGATGGAATCATTAAAGAAAAGTTTTTTTTATAAAACAATCATACTTCAAAAATTAGCATCCAAACACTATTTATGACGATGATTGGTACAATATAATCAATGATAATGATCCATGGGGACACTACTAAGCATTAGCTAGATGTGGGGCCCTAGGTACATCATATCTCAGTGTAAACTTAACCATGACCAATAACCTTCTCATGTACAAGCCACTAGTAAGTGAAGATCTAATAGCCTAGTGGTCCCTAAACATCATCATATTTTAGTTTTTGTGGTTATTAGCAATCATGCTATGTGATATAGGGATGAATCCATTAATGGATAACAAGAATACTAGTCCTAGTCTTGCCACCTAGATACCTAAGCTTCCCTCTTTGTGCTCAAACCACTTCCTCAAGTTATAAAATAGTATTTTAATATCAAAACTCCATTTCTAAATCATAGATACACAAAATAAAACCCCAAACAGGTTCCACACCCTAAATTTAGTTCATTAAACCCAATAAATATTTTATAAACAACATTATGAGATGTTATAAGACTTTTCACACAAAATTGATTAAAAAATCTTATTTTAAGGCCAATCACCCAACAATACCAAACCAAACTAGAATTCGAAGCCATAACACCATTTATAAAAAATCAATTTCATCAATCCTAAAATAAACCCAAATGATGAAATATGGAATAAATATGAAAAGGACCCAATTCCATGTCAAAATCTGACTTTAAAATTGAACACCTAACCAATGATACCCAAAAAATATAGTTGTAAGAATTTTATGTGACATTTTAAAAGTGTAAAATATCAAAAATTGCCCTTTAACATCAAAGGAATGAATTTAAAATGTAGGATACAAGGTATTTTGAGGGATCTTGGATACCGAAAATGGATGCTAGGGTCAAATGGGGGAATAAAGGGGCACATTGGGTTTATTTCTGGCGGGGAAAATGGTCAAAGCCCATTTCTTTAACACCTAGTCACTGTGAATGGTGTAGTAAACCATGAATACAAAACATGCACCCATTTCCATCCACCAATAAAGTTCCATTTTTCTATAATACTGAATGGGGGAGCCTAGGGGAAATATAGGCCAAAAATAGGATGAAATAATGCCCCACAATTTCAAACTTGTCTCACCAAGTTCTCGAGAAAATGATAAATAACCAGACCCAAACTGGGATGAAGTAATAGTAAAAAACCCAGGTGTGACGATTCTCTCCACAATAAATATTTCCGCCCCTAGAAAGCCCTGACAAGGTGAGATGAAAAAAAAACTAATACCATATCCATGTTCATAGGGGGGTTCCCAACGAATCCAAAACAAAAAGACTAGAATGGCACTACCAGCAAGAAAAAAGGTATAAAAGTTAATTTCGATGACCAAGATGGACTCCCTTGCTAAGGTTCAACTTCTCCAAAAAGCCAAAACATCTTTAGTTGATCCAAAAATGGATGGATACTCTCACCGAACTAAAACAAAAATCCCGATAAAAATACATTAAACATTCCTGATAATCTCAAACAATGCACTTGAAATGAACAACTTATTTGAATGAGGTTACAACAACCTCACCTCACCAAAAATGTTGAGGTCTTTCCATTCCCAAAATCTACCCAAGAATGATTTTTATGGTTAGATAGCTCATAATGAGTCAACCTAACACCAAGATAATCCCAGGAACACAACTGAATTACTGATATCAGGAGACACAAATAGACTCCCCACCATAATAAATATACTCACACTTGAGACTAAACTAGAATACCATCCTGGGGAGGCCTGAATAGAATCCCCATCATGGGAGATATACTAACACTATAATAATTCTAAAAGAACTTACATGAGACCCAGGGTGGGTCTCCCCACCAAAACATTCAACCATATTAACCAACCAACATAGACGGAAAAAGAAACCCAACATTGGCTATCTTGGGTGCTTCACACACAAATTATTCACCCACCACAATATTCCCATTCAACAAAACTCCAAACCAATAGAAACACCACACGGTTCACCACTCCCATGAGTATTACCATCCTTGGATGAGTCCAACCAAAACCGATGTTGAAATGGACCAAACACATTATTAATAGATGAAAAACCCTACCGAGAGTCGCACCTGCAAGGGTTTAAGCACTGGGGTTTTGAGAAGACAAAACCACCATTCCTATTTTAACCAATGTGGGAATCTTCCACCTAAACAGATTACAACACTGAGGTATATGGTCTGAATATCCCTTTCCACCACACTGGACAACTTGAAATGACACTTCCTCATCAAATACTTCAACTTTCCCCTCCTCCCACATAGTAGATAGAAGTTAAACCAAGATCGTAAAAATCGATGGGGTTTCCTAACAATATTATAGCTTTACTCTGGGACTTATGGATAGAGCTCAAGTGATTGATGTATCTTCTACCATGAAATTAGGTGTAGAAAAAACCAAAATCAAAACACATCCTTTTGTTTTCACAATAAACAACAACACCTCTCAGAAAAACCACTAGGAAATAACACAATCTAAAACCCACATTACACTGACGCAACACCTTCACTGATACATGAGACTCGTTGATACATATAAATTTACCCTCCCACCCTCAAACAATAAATAGTAAAAGAAGGAACATAATGAAGACACCTTCATTAAAGATAGAGAATTTGTGGAATTACAATAAGAAAAAACGTTTCTACTAAAACCCATGTTATCGAAAGTACCACAACATCCAACTTCACATTATAATGGGGATAAGACCCTAAAATATTCCTTTGAGCCTGACCATTGCATCCCAGGAGGTCTTACACCGAAATAAACCTTAAATTGTGTCCCAAATGACACATGATTCTTAAAATCTTCCATAAAAGTCTCTCATAACAAGATTTTACACCTTAGTAGCCTAAAAAGAACCCTTGGTTTGAAGAGACAAAGAAAATACCCAATTTCCCTTGAATTCTATATCTTATACCATCAACTCTATACTCATTTACCATTATTCACAGAAATTCCCATCACCACTTCTAAATAAAGTGTATATCCACAACCGTGTTGAACTTTCCCATTAATGAATCTGGAAACAAAAGAGACAGAGGTCTATTTCAAATTTCCATAACCAATCTCATACTACAATAGGATCTACTTAACCAAAAAAGAGAGGTATTGACTAAATATTCATATTTATATTGGAAACTACTTATGTTGATCAACTAGAGGATCTTCCAATGGAGAATCACATGTGAACACACATACACCATGAATTAACTCCTCTTGGGGGTGTAACCAAGACAATAAAAAACCCAAGGACCTAAAAAATATAGTATATTGGTCAAAAAATACCACAAACCAAAACAGACCACATGAGGGGAACCCCCACCAAGGATTCCCGAAACATTTATCATAAATGTCCACCAACCCACACTTCAACCCAAATTACCAATGAAACAAAAACCCAAACCATATATCATATAAGTGGGGTTATGAAACTCAATATATCCCACAATCACATTCCCAAAAAAATAATACACCCCTCCAAAACAAATATTATCATAAAAATTCAGCCCATTTCAAAACACTTCTGATTTCATGATAAACATCATTTCATCAATCCCCATTTAATTACACACTCAACTCTTCTCATATTAAAACAAGGTTCCAAATATTCCTAAAACATCTAAAATTTTTACTTGTTACCAAATTAAAATCCATTTCTAAACTCCACACATATCTTCCAAAACATTCTATCTCTTTCAAAACACCTAATAATAGTTTAGAAAAATTAATTTCAAATAGATATTACAAACCCACTTTGACATAATTAATTATTTTCAAAAAATTAATCTCATTAAACCACATATTTAGAGTCTTCAAATTCAATAAAATTTTACACAAAAAAGAATTCCTAAAAATTAATTTTCCAAATGCCTTTTTCATCAAAACAATTTTGAAAATTCATTTCTATCTTTTCAGATATCAAACCATTTTTTATTTACTAGAAAATAATTTCATGAAAATTTAAATTTTCAAACATCCTTTTGGTATATTATGATAATTAATTTTCCTTATTCCAAAAACATGTCATTTTTACCTTAAAACCATGTCTTCATGATTCAAAAATAATGTCCTTTCAAAATAATTTTCAAAACACATAGAGACACGTGATGCTTCTCAAAAGAGGGAAACTAGTGTTGGTGGATGAATCAGAAATAATGTTGGTGGACATATTATAGTCACACCACCATCATGGAGTGTGTTATAAGACCATATACTTAGATTCACATGGGTTTTCAGGCCCTATGAGTTCACTGGGACTATTGACCCAACTCCCATTTCATTTCCCAAACAACAAGAAACCACAAGGACTAAAATATTTAGATGGAACCCAACTTACCCTCATAACACAAATCTTTCCACAAGGTGTGCTGGCCATGAAACATAAACATTACTATAACACCAATTTTGAGAATCCTAGATCCAATCTACATAGGCTATTTATTAAGAGAAAATGACCCAAAAAGAGCGAACCTTCTCTAATAACATTTTGTCACGAACCAAGATGTGTCTCCAAAAAAACCAGCACCTGACCAAGTCCATTATAATGCCCAAAGGGAATTCACTATCCCCATGGGCATGCAAAAGTTCCAAGTTATCATAAATAAGGTCTAGGAATGATATTACCTTAGTTTATAATAAAAAATCAACCAAAAATAATCATTAAAATAAATCTGAAAATTTACACCAAACATGTCTTAAAAAAATTTAGTATTAAGTTATATAGTTTAAAACCAAAACCAAAAGGGACAAAAAAGGTAGAAGCAAGTATATTCCAATAAAAACCATGAGGAAATTAGTATCACATTTAATCCATCCCCAAAACATCACACCAAGAAATGAATCTAACACCCCGAACCACCATCTCCAAAGACCTTTCCCATACCTGAGTCAAATATTACCAAGTCTACTAACACCAAAAGGTTTATGTAGGGTGTGAGAATATGCTAAATAGTGTTCCACCAAATAATATATTCCATGATATAAATATTATAAAAAAATATTGCATGTTTTCAAAAACATGAAATGGAAGTATTTTTTGTAAAAAGGGATGCAACATTAAATAGAAACAGTTTTCATGAAGAAAACATTAAAGAATAAATTTTTTTAAAGAATTTTTTTTGGATAAATTACCATCTAGTAACACCATATTCAGATGGTAGGTACAATATAATCAATGATCACTAGTCATGGGAACACCCCTAGGCACTAGTTAGTTTTGGGGCCCTAGGTACATTGTATCATGGTGTAAATGTAACCATAACCAATAATATTATCATCCACGATCCACTATGAGTGGAATAACCAATGGACTAGTGGTCCCCACACATCATCATATTTTATTTAGTTTTGTCATCGTTAATCATGACTAGTGAAACATAGATGAATCTGCTATTGGATCACTAGTATATTAGTCCTTGCCCACCCACCTAGATACCCATGCTTCCCACTTTGTGCTAAAAAATGTTACAAATGTTATAAAATACCATTTTCACAAAAAAAATATTTCTAAATAACAAAATGCAAAAAAGTACCACAAAAATATACCTCACCCTCAATTTAGTTAATTAATACCAATAAAAATTTTATAAACAACATTTATAGGTGTAACAAGAATTTGCACAAAATATTCATTCAAAAATAATCCTTTAAGTTCAAATGCCCAAAAATACCATACCAAAATAAAATTGGTATCCCAAAAATTATTTAATAAATAAATTTCATGATTTATAAAATAACCCAAAATGATACAACCTGGAATACACATGAAAGGACCCAATTTTATGTCAAAATGCGAGTTTAAAATTGAACACTTAATCAATGCTACCAAAAAATATGGTTTTAAAATTTTTATGAGACATTTCCAAAGAGGTACACATAAAAAACATTACTTTAACTACAAAAGAACAATTTTAAAAACATATATCAACCAAAATAGTTTTCCAATAATATTTTCACCTCTTATATCATTCAACACTCTATTTTGACAACTTATAAAACAAACCCAAGAATCACAACTTGTTATTATGCCAAAATCATTCCCAAAATCCCCCTTTTGGAACCAAGACACACTAATACAAAAAAAAAATAGAATTTAAAGACCTTTTATCATTTAATAAACAATTTCAAAAATTATAATACACAACCAAGTGATACCAAATGGGTTTACATAAAAAACACCTCATTCCACATAAACATGACATATAAAAATCAAACACATGGTAATCTCCTTCAAAAAAAATCCCCATAAAATATACATTTAAAAGATAATGATAAGAAAAATAAGAAATCAATATAACTCATAAAATTAATTTTATAGATTGAACCACCTACCATTGATGTCGAACCCCCCCAAAAAATAGAGTGAATCTTCATCCTCGCCTCAACCGCACCACAAGAAAGTTGAAACGAATCTGAAATAAAAATATTGAACCCAAAAATAAAAGGTTAAACTATAAGTATAAAACATTAGGTGATGGAAACATGAAACCACACAAAAAGCCGAAAGAAACCCTAAGGAGAAAGAAGAAACTAGTGTGAAACTCACTTACCTGATGTATCTTGAATTTTCCCTAACAAATACCCCTAAAAAAAGTTTATTCCAAGGAAGATTGAGGGATATTGGATACCTACCCTAGATTCTAGGGAGAAATGGGGGAAGAAAGGGGCGCATTATGTTTATTTAGGGATGAGAAAATGGTCAAAACCCATTTCATTAACACATAGACATTGTGCGTGGTTTAGTAAACCATGAAGACAAATTGTGCAGTTACTTTTTTATACATAAAAATCTTCGTTTTCCTTCAAAACAGAATGGGAAAGCCTATGTGAAAACTATGGGAAATATAGGAAAGAAAGGGGAAATAATGCCCCAAAATTATAAACCTGTATCACCTGGTCTCGAGAAAATGACAAGTAATCTGACCCAAACTGGGATGAAGTAACAATGAAAAACCCAGGAGGAAAAATTCTCTCCACCATAACACTTTCCGCCCCAAAAAATCCATGACAAGGTGAGATGAAAATAACTAATACCATATTTAGATTCATAGGGGTTCCCAAAAAATGACAAATTATATGACAAGAAGGACACTACCTGCATGGAAATCAGGATATAAGTTAATTTGGGTGACCAAGATGCACTCCCCCTTCTAAGGATCACCTACCCCCAAAATCCAAAACATCTCCAGTTGATCAAAAAATGTTATGATACTCTCACCACAATAAAACAAAAATACAAAGAAAAATACATTATAAATTCCCAATAAGCTCAAACAGTGCACCTAAAATGGACAATTGATTTGAATGTTGTTACCAAAACCCTAGCTCAACAAAACTATTATTGGATTTTCAATCCCAAAATCTACCCAAGAAAGAAGTTTATGGTTAGATATCTCCGAAAGAGTCAACCTACCACTAAGATAACGCCAAGAACACAACTATATTACAGATAGCGGGAGACCCGGATGGACTCCCCACTATAAGAATTATAATAACTCCTGAGACTTAAATAGAATACCAATACATGGTGGTTTGATTAGAATCCCCACCACAAGGGATAGAAAAAATCTATACTTATTATAAAATAACTTACATGAGACCCATGGTGGGTCTCCCTACCTAAATAATAAAACATCTTAACCAAACAACATAGGCTGACCAAGAAACCCAACATGGTATAAAATGGGTGCTTCCCACACATCATATTCTCCCACCACATGAATCCCATTAAAAAAAATTCCATGCCAATAGAGACACCATGTGGTTTAACACTCCTACGAGCATTTCCATCCTTGGATGAGTCCAACCAAAGTCGTTGTTGAAATGGACCTGAACCATTATTCATACATGAAAAACCATACCAATAGTCATTGCTACAAGTGTTTAAGCAATGGGGTTTTGAGGAGACAAATCCACCATGCCTCTTTGTAACCAAGGAGGTAGTCTTCCACTAACACAGATTATGACACTGAGGGACATGGTCTGCATGTCCTTTTCCACCACACTAGACAAATTGAAATGAAACATCCTCACTGAAACCTCCAACTGTCCCTACCTCCCACATTTGAGATAAAAGTTAATGAAGGACTCCTTAAATCTATGGGGGTTTACTCACTATGTTCCAGCTTCACTCTAGGACCTATGGAAGGAGCATAGTGGATTGAAGTATCTCTTACATTGCAGTTAGGTGTTGAAAAACCCAAAATCAAAACACTTCATTCTGGTGTCACAAGAAACCACATCACCTGTCAAAAAAACCACTAGGAAATAACCCAATATGATACCCACATTACTCTAACCTAACACCTTCACTGATACAGGGGACTCGATGATACATATAAATTTTCCTCTCACACCCGAACAATAAATAGAAGAAGAACTAACCCAAGGAAGACATCTTCATTCTAGATAGATAATTTTGGGAATTCCTAGAAGAAAAAAGTTTCTATTAAAACCAATAATATCAAATGTCCTACAACATCCACCTTTACATTAAAATGGGGCCACAACACTACAAAATTCCATCGAGCATGACCATTCTTTCCTAAGAGGTATGACATATAAATAAACCTTAAACTAAGTCCCAAATGTGACCTGTTTACTAATAGAGTCCATAAAAGTTTGTCATATTAATATTTTCCATCTTTGTGGCTTAACAAGAACCCTTGATTTTAAGAGACCATGGAATGACCTAGAGGCCCATAAAAACTATTACCAAAAGCATCAACTCTTTATTACTTTACCTTTACTCATTGAAATTCCAATCACCACTTCCAGATAAAGCATATATCCACAATAGTGTTGAACATCACCATTTAATAATCAGGAAACATAATAGACAAATATATATTTCAACCACCCACAAAAAATCTCCTACTAAAATAAGATATACTTAACTAAAAAAGAAAGGGGATTGGCTAAATATTCATTGTTTAAGAGGAAATTTCTTATGCTAATCAACTGGAGGATCTTCCAATGGATAATCATATGTGGCCGCACTTCCATCGATAATTAACTCCTCTTGGGGTGTAACCTAGCCAATAAGAAAACCCAAGAACCCAACCAAGCTAGTATATTGGTAAAAAAATACCACAAAAGAAAACAGAACACATGATGGGAACCACCACCAATGATTTCCAAAACATTTCTCATAAAAGGACACTAAAAAACACTTCAACCCGACATACAAATGAAATAAAAACCTAAACCATCATTCAAACATGAGGGGTTATTGAACTAAAAATATCCCAAAACCACATTCCGAAAACATATTACACCCCAACCAAACAAATCATATCAAAAGATTTCAACCTAATTCAAAAAACATCAAATTTCATGATAAACTCCATTTCATCAATCACCATTTAATATCAAACTCAAATCTTATCTTCTTAAAACAAGGTTCCAATGATTCCTAAAAATTTTCAAATTTTCACTAGTAACAAAATTAAAATCCATTTCCAAACTACACACATATATTCTAAAATATTCCATATCATTCAAAACCCCAATCATTAGTTTAGAAAAATCTATTTGAAATAGATTTTCAAAACCCACTTTGACATATTTCATGACATCCAAACAAATAATCTCATTAAAAATCATATTTAGAGTCTTCAAATCAAATATAATTTTACACAAAAACAACTTCATGAAAATCCATTTTCCTATTCCCTTTTCATCAAAACAATTCTGAAAATTCAGTTCTATTTTTCATAAATCAAAAAATTTCTTCTTTACAGTAAAATAATTTCAAAAAAATCACATTTTCAGACATCATTTCAGTATATTCTGAAAATTAATTTTCCATATTCCCAGAATAGGTCATTATTACCTTGAAAACATGTCTCCATGATTCAAAAATAAGGTCCCCTAAAAATAACTACAAAAAGTCAAAGAGACACAAGGTGATTCACAAAAGAGGGAAACATGTATTGGTAGGTGACTTGTAAATATGGTTTGTGTAAATATTCCAGTCAGACCACCATCATAGGGAGTGTTTTAGGAATATATACATTGCTTAACATGGGTTTCCATGCCCTGAGAGATCACTGGGAATATTGAACTAACTCACATTTCATTTTTCAATCAACAAGAAATCACAAGAATAAAAAGATTTAGATGGAACCCAACTTCCCATGGTAACTCAAGTCATGACACGAGGTGTGCTATCCTAGCACCATAATCATATCCAGAACGTCGAGTTATAACAATAATAGGTCCAATCTAAATAGAATATTTATTAAGAGAACATGAACCAAAAAGAGAGAACCTTCTCTGATAACATTTTGTCACAAACCAAGCTAGGTCTCCAATCAAACCATGACATGACCTGGTCCAAGATAATTCTCGAAGGGCATTTGCTATCCCCACGGTCTAGAACAATTTCTAAGGTATCATAAATAACGTCATGGAATTATAATACCTCATTTTATAATCATAAACCAACAAACAATAATCAATAAACTAAATCTGAACATTTACACTAAACATGTCTTAACAAAAAATCGGAATTGAGTAATTTAGTTTAAAACCAAAACCAAAGAGGGAAATAAAAATGGAGCAGCAACTCTATCCCAAGAAACACCCTGAAAAAAGGTGTATCACCCTCAATCCATCTCCAAAACATCACACCAATAAATAAAGCTAATAACCCAAACCACCATCTTTAAAGACCATTCCCTTACCAGAGTCCAACATTACCAAGTCAAATTACACCCAATTATGTATGTAGAGTGTAAGACTATGCTCAATAGTATTCCATCCAATAATATATTCTATGCTATAATTATTAAAAAAATATTTCATGTTTTCTTAAATAAGAAATGGTAGTAATTTTTTTTAAAATGGAAGCAACATAAAATAGAAATAGTTTTCTTGAAGAAAACATTAAAGAATAAACAAATTTAGAGAAGACATAAATGCTAGTGAAATTATCATCCAATAACACCATATGACGATAATAGGTAAAATATAATCAATGATCACTCATCACGAGAACACCCCTAGGAAATAGAAAGATGTGGGGCCCTATGTACACTGTATATTGGTGTAAAAGCAACCATAAACAATAAACTTCTCATGGATGATCCACTAGTAAGGGAAACCACAATGGTCTACTGGTCCCCAAACATCATCATATTTTAGCTAGTATTGTCATCTTCAATCTTGATAAGTGAAATAGATATGAATCCACTATTGGATCACTATAATATTAGTCCTAGTCCACCCACTTAGACACTCAGGCTTCCCACTTTATGCCCCAAAATGATCCACATGTTATAAAATACCATTTTCACATCAAAAATCCATTTTTGAATAAAAAATTGCCAAAAAGTACCCCAAACAATTTCGTCACCCTCAATTTTGTTCATTAAAACCAATAAATTTTTATAATCACCATGTAGTGGTGTTATAAGTCTTTTTACTATTAATTCATTAACAAATACTCTTTTAAGGCCAAATGCACAAAAATACCATTCTAAATTAAAATTGACATCCCTAACACTATTTAATAAATCAGTTTTAGGAATCATAAAATAACCCAAAATGAGACAATATGGAATAAACAAAAAAGGACCCAATTCCATGTAAAAATGAGACATTTAAAGTGAACACTTAATCAATGATACAAAAAATTTGGTTTTAAAACTATTATGAGACACTTGCAAATCAGTACACATAAAAAAACATTCCTTTGACTACAAAAGAACCATTTTAAAAACACATCTCAACCAAAATAGTCATACAATAATATTTTCACCTCTTATATCATTCAATACTTCATTTTAAAAACATATAAAATAATCCCCAAAATCAAAACATGGTCTTACACCAAAATCATTCCCAAATTCCCCTTTTTGAACCAATACACACTAATATGACTGAAAAATTTATTTTTCAACCCCTAATTCATTTAATAAACAATTTAAAAAATTATAAAACACTACCAAGTGATATAAAATGGAGTTACATAAAAAACACCCCCCATTTCACATAAACATTCCACATAAAAATCCAACAAACTATAATCTCATTAAAAACAACATTCACAACCAAAAATTAATTCAAATAACATGATAAAAAAGTAAAAAAAAACCCTAACCACGAATATTGTACCAAAAGAACCCCAAGGTTAAACAATAATGATGAATCCATAGGTGATAGAACCATGAGACCATAAGAAAAAGGGAAAAAACTTATGGAGAAGGAAGAAACTAGATAAAAACTCACTTAACTGATGTCTCTAAATGTTTCCCCACCAAACCTCCCTTTAAAAGTGGGTTCGAAAGGAGACAAGGGAGCTTAGAGACCTCCCATGGATTCTAGGGTCGAATGGGTGTATAAAGGGACATATATGGTTTATTTATGGAAGGGAAAATTGTCAACACCCATTTTTTAACACCTTGACCCTCATACATGGTTTGGATGGAAGATTTAGTAAACCGAGGAGCCATACCATGCATCCATTTATATCCATGAAAAAGTTCCATTTTTCCCCAAAACATAATGGGGGAGCCAAGGGGATACCTATGGTGAAATATCATCCAAGAGTAGAATGAAATAATTCCCAAAAATATCAAACCTGCCACACCCAGTTCCCAAGAAAATTACCAATAACCCAACCCAAACTGGGATGAAGTAACTGTTATAAATAATAATGTCACATGTAAAGTGGATTTCCTATATATATATTATGATTACATTAAATTATTTATCATGATTTAATATTCCTTTATTCCAAAAAAATACTTGTGTTTTTAAATGAAGGAATGTTTCTATATTTTATTATAGATATACTCTACATGAATTTTTATACATATACAATTGTAAAATAGAGAGGGAAATGGTTTTTAAAGTTTTATATAAGACCATACTATATTTTAATAAAAAAATTATTTCATTTAAGAGATAGGGAGAGAGATAAGAAGAAGAAGATCATTTACATCAAATACAAGTATTTTTTTGATTATTTTAAGGAATTTGATCAGATTACGGATCCAACACATGTTTTCTTCTTAGAAGTAAGTTTATATTATCATTTTAGGGTGATATAATGAATGAGTTAAGAATTCCAAATACATGGGAGGATGGATGATATGTTGTTGTTACAATTATATTGTCCTGAAAGACAATGATCTCCTATAATAATAAGTTTTCATTTATGATATAAAATATTATGGTTTTTTGAAGATTAATTAAATAACCATGAATGAGGTGTATCTTTAATATGTGATGTTTCTAGACTAAATAACACCATAACATATTTTCTATAAGTATATTATACTTATAACTTTCATAAAGTGTAATATACCTAGTGAAAAATTGTTTAAAACTTTTACTACATTTGTGTTTGATAAGAACAATATTTTTTACAACCAAGCGGTAGTGTGTTAAATTTATTGAAAATATATTCTAAATATAATTGAAATAGATATTGGGTTTAGTAGAGAAATGGGATACACCTTAAATGTTTGAAACCCTACTAATATAGTTGTTATGGTTTGAATATGATCCAATTATGGTTAGTACAGATGTGTGAAGTAAAGAAGAAGGCCATGGTAGTCACTGGATGATATGGTATATGAGTTTCATGGATATCAAAAGACTATGTTTGAATATATAAAATTGAATATGTATATCTGAAATTATATATGGAATTAGTGGTTCCAAAAATCATTATGAGACAATAACAATAGTGTTTTTCTAATATATATGTAATAATTGAATTATTAATAGGTTTTATATGAACATTAAATAAATATACAAAAGGTAATTAATTTCATTGAAAGAATAGGATTAACTATGTTGATACAGTATTTAGAAATTAAATGAAAATATTCTGATTTTAAATGATTTCACACATTGGAGTGAAAAGAGACGGATATCACTATACAGATTGGGTTTTATGCTTTGGAAAATTCCAAACATATTCTGATAGAGGATATATAGTTTTGGTAGAGTCTACAAGGGCAAGATATTTGAGTTTGAATCTTATTCACTTATTTTATGTTGAAAATGGATTATTTTGAAAAAACATTATTCCATGAGTTATTGTTTTTTATAAGAATATAAAATGCACTATAATAAGTGAAATTCTAACATATGAATTGAATATGTTTGTAAAATTTCATGTTTTTTTGAACAAGTCATGATAAACTTTATGAAAGTGTATTTTTGTGAGAAAATCTGAAATATTTTTTCTAGGAAATTTATATTCAAGTTCTGTGAGTATTATGATAAATTTATTTCATGAAAAAGAATATTTTTATGAAGGTGGAGTTACATGAATAGTTTTATAACGGATCTATATTTACCTATAAATACCAAAGTCTCAAAGAAGAAATCGATAGTCTTGGAGGAGGATGGCCCTAGAGAGAGAAAAACTGTCTAAAATTTCAAAATTTAAGCTTCATGGTAGATGTTATGTAAGTAACTATGTTTCATGAGTGAGTTATATGAATAATTGAGTTTTAGAAACACATTTTTTGTATGTAAATTTGTTCTGTTTGAATTTAAAAATTGTGTATTAGATATATCATTCAAATTTTCATGCATCGAGGCATACAAATCCACACTTATGATAATTTATGTTTCCTGAATTTAATTTAGTTTAACTAAATCAATCAATTTGTGTGGAAATAAATAATTTTTCATTAATATATCATGATTCTTGAAGAATATGATACACAACACAACAAAAATAATTTTATATTGGAATTGTCTTTATATAGAGTGGTTTTTTTATATGATGATATTCTACGATTCAAAATCATCTCTCCCATTTTGTGGTTCTTATCTCATAATCTATATAAAAAAAAGAAAAAAATAATGTAAAATTAAAAGGGTAAACAAAATGAAGGCTATAATTCATGTGGAATATAAAGTTGAATACCGACATACAATCATGTATTTAAACTATAGAGGAAAACCAGATGTCTATAAAATTAGTGCTACATTCACTTAAGTATTGAGTGGATAGAGGAAGAGAGAGGGTCCCTTTGACATGTTATGTGGATTATAGAGAACAGTTTTATTACTTTAGTGAGTAGTATTATGTTATGTTATATTAACACACCAACGTTTTATGATCCCCAGATTATCTAATTATAGAGATCCAAGTAAATACACACGTGCCCTTTTTAGGTTTTAATTTCCAACATATCTTATCATTTTCTAATGAAAAAATTTAAAAAGTGTAATAAAAATGTTCAAACATATTTACTTTTATAATTTAAACATAATCCAAATAGATTTTAACAATTTTAAAAGAAAAATGTTTAAATTGGATTTCACCATGATTCACCCCCATCAATGTGCCTGTAGTAATAACAGTAGTGATAATAAAATCCATTTATCAATAAAATAATTAACATGGGAATGTGTAGGATTCCACATTGAGGCCTAAACTTTTAAAAATTTCACATGTTCTATTTTATTCTTATTATTTTGGAATATTTTTGGGTAACAGTTTCTAAATAGTGGATCATGACTTTAACTAATCAAAAGTGCAAGTAAAAAAAATGATATTTTAAAAACATGTACCATATATTCACCCCCATTTAGTTGTACCAAGAATTATATATAATTTATAGTTAGTATTAATAAATACCATACCCCCCCTTAGATTATACACATTAAATATCAAGTAATTGATAGTTTTATGTTAGTGAACATCATATGAGTGAACATTTATGATAGGAAGAAATTTCATGCCTAGAAGAACTAGATACTTATCTATTATCTTTCTTAAGGATTAAAGGATAGTAATGTTTTTAATTTGGGTTCTATATCTATTAAAAAAGATATTCATATGAATTTCACTAATAAAATAAATATGGAGATAAATGGGAAGGTGATAATTGATATACTATCATCCTTATTAGAAAAATAAAAAAAGTGATGGGGATCATAAAAATTAAATTATTGTTTTATAAATTAGAAAACATGTATTATGGAATTATTATGATAATAAAATCAAAAATGAAAATATAGACGGTAAAATTTAATGATATCGTGATGGTTGAAGATGATAATATTAAGGACTATTCCACCAGGGTGAATGAAATAGTTTGTCATATTAGAGGATTTGAGGATAATCTAGATGATCCTTAATTTTTCAAATGATTAATGAGAAACATTCAAGATAAAATGGATCTAAAGGTTCTAGATATTTCATATAGATAAGATATTTCTCTTGATAAGTTACTCAATATACGTTAAAATTGTGAGATAAAAAAATATAATGTTTTCAAGAGGAAGAAAAAATGAAGAGATGTCATTTAAAGAAATGAATAAGTAGAATATCAAATAATTAGACATTGAATAATCATGTCTCTAAAAAAATAAATAAATTGGTAAAAATCAAAAAAATATTATTGATTTTATAATGAAAAAACTAAAAATATGTAAGGGAAAATATAAAGGAAAAGTTACAGTCATATGTGTTAAGTGTAGAGGGGTAGGGATCCTTGAAACTGACTTCCCATAATTAAATAAGTGTTTGAATAGTGATGATGATTAATATAAATAGAATCCTCAAAGAATATATAAATGCACATCATCTAAATGGGGCAAGATGTTTGATGAAGGTAGACATAGAATACAAAGAAGAAAGAAGAGAAGCATATTGGGTAATGAAAAAGATGAATTTTCCTATTCTTACTACGAATCGAAGGAATAATGTGATATAAATGAAACTAATTTCATGGAACATATTTAGATAAAAATAGATATCTCAATAAGTGACTAAAAATAATGATATGAAATGTATACAGAGAACATTATGTGAACCAAACATAAAGTGCACCAATTTGTATATATTTTTATAAAATTTCCCACATCAATTAATTAAATTCAACAAGGTTTAAATAATAAAATACATTATTAAATTAATAATTCAAAAAATTCAGCCTTTTTATGATTAAATATTAATTAAATATATATTTTAATGAAATAATGTTCTCTTTGTGATTAAATGAGAAATAATTATATAGTCTAACAAGATATTTTTTAATAACTAATTTATTAAATTCCTTTGATTAAATTCCTTGATACATAATTCTAAATGTGTTATTCAATCATTATATTCCGTTGAATTTAATCTTTTCATCAATTCCATAGTTTTTATATTAAACATCATTTTTGGATATCATATATTTTCATTCTCTTTTTTAAATTCATTGATTATTTTTTTCTTGATGATTTAGTTGGATTCCTAAAAATATTTGTTTCACTAAATTAGGAAATTATTATGGTTTATGGGACGAAAAAATTATCATCTTCTATGAGATATAATGTTACCATGGCTTGTTTTTTGCATTTGATTCAGTTGTCTTCAAATACTGAGTGTACTTTTACTAAAGATGGAGGGGATGGATTTTTTTTAAATGTTTCTTTCATAGAGAATACTCCCAAATTAGTTAATGACTTACTTCTATTCAATTCCTTAGTAAGTCAGTATGTGTAAATAAAATCACAATGAATTAAGATGGAAATAAATGTTTATAGTGGTTTGGGGAATAGAATTCCCTTAGTCTACTCGACCACCACCCTTCTCCATGAGTGTGATGATTTTTAATAGACCTGCAATTTTTACTGGGAATGATAGTACTTTTCTTGGGACTACATGACTGAGTTCATGTTGGTAGAACTTGAATTACTCATATGAGATTTCAACCAATCTCTAGAAAGGATATAAAAATAATTGTCTTTAATGGTTCTTTTACCAGACACATTAAAATAAAATATAAATAAAATTTAGTTTTAAATATTTATTTTCATAGCTATGTGATACAACTAACATAAATGAATGATATCTAATAGTGATGAAGTAAAGATTATTCATATCAAGAAGAGTCATTTAAATTTAGAAAAAATCTTTAATAAGATCAGTTGATCAAATGAGACTTATTTATATTTATTTATGTTGAAAAATAGAATGTAATTTTAGTGATCACTGAGAAAAAAATAACCATTTTTTTCACATAATTTCACAAGACAAATTCCACAAACCCACACTTTTTTTTGAAATTTAGTCACTATCAATCATTTAAACTCAAATCACATGATCTGTATAGTTATGGATTTGTGACACGTCCTTTTTCCTTAAAAAATTCATGTTAATAGTAATTATGAATAAAATATAATGGTCATTTTCATTTATTTGTCTCTTGGATATTATTATAATAACTTTTATTAAATAATTCATCATGAATTTGAGGATTGAAAATTTCCATTAAATTTTTACTTGAGTGGATCAACAATAACAAACACTAACCTATAGTATGATGTATTCGATTTTCACAATGGAATAAATTTAAATGATTTTAGATTTGAATCCATGTATCAAAATTTTCTTTATGTATCGAAATAGAATCACATAGGTTTTTTACTCACATAGTCACGACCCGACCCTACCCGGGCTCGAGCCGCAACTACCCCAAGCCCGCCTCCATAGGCCAGGGGCTGGCGACCAGCACTGAAGGCACAATAACTCGTGGAGGCCTTTGCCTAAGCACCTGTACACACACTCGCAGCAAACTCAATGCAACAATGCAGAGTAAAAGTAAAGACAAGAGAAGAAAAGGAAAGGGGCAACTGCTATATAAATACCACAAAGTGTATCGACCTCTACAAGTATAAAGTACAAACTGAAAAGAAAAGGGGCAAAACACACGCCCAACCAAAAAGTGCCACAACCCGGAAATAGGTAAACAAAAGAAACTGCTGACGGGTCTCCCACCTAGAACCCGGCCACGACCACCACACGCGGTCCAAGCTCCCAAGCTCCTACACTCCACCGAAGTCACGCTCCACCTGTCTGTCGTCTGCAAGGGCACACCAAGTGCGGGCAAATCCCAAGCAGGGGTGAGTATAAAAATACTCAGTAGGATACCCCAAAGGCTCGAGGGAGCAACAAAAGGAGGTATCGAAGGTTGATCAGTAGAGCGAACAGAAGAGTAGAGGAGTACAACAAGGAGTGCAGTAAAGAGTCCAGCTCAACCCAACAAGAGAAACGTAGAAGACTCGTCCTAACACGAGGAGCTAGGAACGGTGAGAAGATGCACTTCTCGTCGAGCTTTCACTGCCTATAGTAGGAGATTAGACTCATCCCACCATGAGAAGCTAGACACGGAAAGCACGTGGCATACCCCGCACGTCTTCACCTCTCCTGGAAGGAGAGTAGCTAAACCCAAGAAGTGGGTACCAGAAACAAGGTATATACATATGTATGCTCTGTCAAGAATCCCGAACAAACTCGTAAGGGGATCTCCATCCCATAGCTCAGCCTAAGAAAAAGTAGCCAACAGTCCCAGAAGTAACACCATCGATTCCCAGCATCCCGCACGTCTGCCCCGAACCGCATGCCAAGGGGCTCAATCACCACACCTTGACACTATCCGCATTGGGCGGCACTGACTCGCCCGCATGGTTCTAGGTCGCGTCACAAGGACGCGTCTCGGTGGGGGAAATGGATCCTCATACTTGAGAGTTCTAGGGTAACGTCAAACCACACCACGTCACTGCCCCGTAGTCGAGAGGTCTGCTCAATGTCGACAGGCGACCCCTTGCCCAGCCCCGCTGGAGGATCCCTGGAAGTCAACGGGTTCCCACTACAGGGATACCCGGAAAGTCGACGAGTGCCTCACTGCCCAGTCCCGTAACAGGGTAATCCACTGGAGGGAGACCCGACTAAAGTCAGCGATGGGACCACTGCCCAGCCGAGCTGGAGGTAACCCGGCATCGGGGACCACTACCCAGCCCAGCTGGAGGTATGCCCAGCATTGGGGACCACTGCCCAGCCCCGCTGGAGGTAAGCATGGCATCGGGGACCACTGCCCAGCCCAGCTGGAGGTAAGCCCGACATCGGGGACCACTGCCCAGCCCCGCTGGAGGTAAGCCCAGAATTGCTCTGGCCATCCCTGCTAGATGGTACTGCTCGGTAAACACCACTGTACTGGCCATCCCTGCTAGATGGTAACCCACTGGCAATCCCGGCTCGAAACCACCTCAGCTCTACTGGAACAACCTCAGCCCTACTGGAACAACCTCAGCCCTGCTAGAACAACCTCAGCCCTGCTGAAATAACCTCAGCCCTGCTGGAACAACCTCAGCCCTGCTGGAACAACCTCAGCCCTGCTGGAACAACCTCCTGGGTAGAGGATCGGTGCCCGTGTAAAGTGTTTGTTACACCGAAACCACAAGCTCTACCAGGGAACACGGAGCAACGGGAGAAACTCCCCAGGCCTCACAAGGAAATCCCGCTCCAATCCGCTGAGTCACTGTCGAAGCGGACCGAGACACCTCATCCCAGAAAGTGGGGAAAACACCCACGCTGCACGGACACCCGTAGTCACAGACGGTGTCGCAGTCCGGTGAAAGGGCACAGTACTGAAACCCCTCATAGCCAAACAAGCAGAGGAACCAAACCATCTCTGCCGGCCAAACCATCGAACACAAGACCAGGGGGAGATCGCTCAACCCTACAGGTCAGACAAAAGAGCACCAGGCTAGGGGAAAACTCCACCCTACTGGTCAAACAAACGGGCACAAAGGCAGGGGAAAACTCCACCCTACTGGTCAAACAAATGAGCACAAAGGGGCCCTCTACGTCACGAGAGGTCAAAGTATGCAAAGAAGATCATGGAACGCATGTGGTGCCCAAACGACGTGTGGCCCCAAGTCAACCTCAACTGAGTGAAAAAACATCCTCAGGTACAAACAACCACATGTACCTCCAAGCGTTCCCGTATACTCCCGGAGTATACCACATTCCAGCCCAAAGGCTATCGTGCACACGGCACACAGCGTTAACGCGAAGGCGTGACGTATCAACTACACCTCAAGGGCCCAGGCACGGCCAACCACATCTCGTGGACCAATTATATCACTCTCCCAAGAGTGCGCGATCACACGCCAAGGGTCCGCTACAACAAGGTACGGCGAACCACCACTAGAGCACCTTCCTTTCTCCATGTTCAACGAGATCGCGCAAGAGGCTCTGCACAACCCAACGGATCACACCGTTGTAATCCTCGTGGAAAAACACATGAGATCGACTACTTACTCACCCCATACGGATATCCGACGAAAAAGACACCAACACCGCCTCACGCCCAGACGGCGTCCCGTAATCCCGAGCCTTGGCCCCAAAAACAGTCGGGCGCATCGCACCATTGCGATGACCTCGGGAAAACACGTCAAAAGCACTACTCACTTGAGTTCAACGGATATCCGGAGAAAAAGGTGCATCCTGGCACACCGCACACGAGCAGTACCACGTGGGACCCGCATCCCGGTCGTGAAACTCAACGAACAGATCGCACCGTTGTGATCCTCTCCAAAAAGTACACGAAATGGACTACTCACTTGTCCAAAACGGTCTCCCGGTGATAAAGCTGGAAATCACCGTCAACTCGCGAAACGGCCCTCACGGGGCCCGCACCATCATGCCGAATTACAACGGGCAGACTGCGCCAACGCGTTGCCCTCGGAAAAACACCCAACATCGACTGCTCGCACGCCCCGAACGGATGTCCGATGAAAAAGCCGCTAAAAGGTGCACGTAGCTCAAAAGACGGGTCGTGGGGCCCGCATCTCAACATCATCCTCAACGCCTGGAACCGCATTGGAAACCTCCGCCTCAGTTCCAGAGTCACAACGCCGCTGACGGCGCTCAAAACGGATGTCGGACGCGTCCGTGCCGTCCAAAACAAGAATCTCGGGAGAAACACTCGTCCACTAAAAGACACGTCGTGCCTCTGCGGACCCTCGTTTCGGGAATTAAAAATTCCCAAAACCATCTCAAAATATTCTCCTCGTCCCAAGGAATGCGTCGCCGCTGACGGTGCGCGAATCCGACACCCGGGCTGACATTTATAGCCGTTTAAAAAAATGGGCATTAGTGGGCCAGGCCGGTTCGGCCGACCCACTCTCCTGAACCAGCCCGCGGTCGCGGGTCGGTCTTCCATGCCCGGACCAGCAGCAAGCCAGTCCGGCTTGCTTTTCGTCCACGAAGACCCGCCGCGCGCGGGTCTTGTCTGCTGCGGGGTCCCGAGGACCCCGCCTCGTCGTCGCCGCGTCAACCCGGCCAGGAAGGCCGGGTGTCGTCGCCTGCACGCCGCGCTACGCCGGCGCCCGCGGGACACCCCCGGCCTCATCCGGACGCCCTGCTGCCGCGCCCAGCGCTTCCCCCAGACACCCGCGCTGACGCTGCAGACACCCCTGCCGCACCAGACACCCGCGTTGACACCCCGCGGACACCCCGCTGCCGTGCCGTCCGCCCTCGCCGGACCACCAGAAAAACCCGCAACCTTCGACGATCGACCCCGGCCTCCTCTGAGCTTGGATTTTGATTCCGAAATATGCGTTGGAGAGATAATAATGTATACTACGCATTTATCGGCTTTGATCGAAATTTTGACAAGGAATCGACAAAGCAAAACAAGCTCCAAGTAGGTACAGGAATAGAAAATGCAAACGCAACATCCTACCTCGTGGGGCTCGCCCGAAGCTTCGTGACGACCCAACAGCCACCACGCCTCGCTGGAGCTGTCTCACCGGACTCTCTCCGGAGATGGAGGAGGAGGAGGGAGAAGTGGGGCTGCCAGGGGAAAGGGGAATGAGAGGAGGGAGGAGGGTGTGTTAAGCGTTTAAATAGAAAACGCATAACCACCCGCCCGTCGGCGGGGACCCGAACTCTCTGCAGGGTCAAGGATAAGCCTCCCCTAGGGTAAAAACCACTTCCCGAGCCCAACGGCGGTCTCGAAATTTTAATCCGAGATCCCATTCAAATGTTATAAAATTTAACGTTCGATGCCGCTAAATTAGGGAAACGCCCCTAGGGCCATTTTTCACAAACGGTCCCCGCCCACGAAACTTATACCCCTCCTAGGGTAAACGGCCCATTACGAACACAACGGTGCCCTCAGTTTCCCAATCTGAGCCACCGTTTAAGAGATACCTGCGTTTCACCATTAAACGAATTAATTAATTAATTAATTAATCCGTTTAACGTTCCAAAAGCGGGCGAGGGGTCCAAACAGCCCGCACCGACATGTTTTATGTTGTTCCAAGGGTAAAAATCCCATTCCGGACCCATCCGTACACTCGGATCCCTGATCCGGATCACCGTTTAGGAGTTATCCCATTTATTTAGCGTTTCTAGTGTGAACGCACTGAAAATTTAATTCTGGCCACTCCGGGGCCCGAAATCGCACGCCGTCTGAAGGCGCTGCTCTGGAATATTATCAAAAATATTCCAAAGTCTTTCGTAGCAAAAACCGGGTTCTTACATCATTCCCTCCTTCAAGATTTTCATTCTCGAAAATCAAAACTAGCGAAGAACACAGGGTACTAAGCCCACACCTGGCTTTCCCATACCCAGAAGAACCTACGCACAGCTCTGCGTCACCGCACACAGACCAAAGGATCGATCTGTTCACGCTAGGTCAGCCCTTGACGATGTCGTGCACCCATTCTACACTTTGGGGTTAGGGCAAGGCGGTAGGGTACCTCGCTATCCCTTTGCACGGTCTCAGGTGGCCCGAAGTCCCTCGGGGGTAGCTCACCTCCCCGGCCAAACCTCTACGTCGCATACCGTGACAAGAATCACCACCTGGGCATGGGCAAGGCCCGGTGATTCCCTCCTTCAGAATATCCATATGGTGAAACACCCAAGGATACCTGGTCACGCAAGATTCCACAGTCGATGCTCTCTTACACGTTTGAAAGGCGAAAGAGTCAACACCATCGACTAAAGGAAAAGGTCTCACACCTTTTTCCTTACCAACACAGGGTCACACCCGACGCCCTGCGTCACCCTGGTAACACCTCAAACAAGAAGCAGGGAGAAACGTCTTTCACACGCAGAGCCTATCAATTCTACTGCAAGAAGTAGAAGAGTCACAAGGGGTACCGCTCACCATCCCGTGCTCTGCAGGATCGTAGACATCCAAAGCTCGCGGATACTCGTGGTCCCAACTGTCTGCTCCCGGAGCCTGACGTGGACCGCCTAGTGGTGATGGGGAGATCTCGTAACGTCGTCCCCCACTACCAGCTCCTCCCGCTCCTCTTCTAGCACCACCTCCTTGGGTACTACTCCGATCACGATGCTTCCTCTACCGTGGTGGTGCGCCTGCTGCCTGCCTGAAGCTCTCAACAACTCGGGTCAGGCAGTCTCGTGCCAGATGACCTCGCTTGTCACAAGCATAGTACCGGCGCTCTCTGGACTGCCCAGTTTCCCTCCGGCGCCACTGTGGTGTACGAGCATGGCCTGAGATCCACTCACGGAAGGTCATCCTCAGCTGAGGCCCTGTGCCTTTTCGCCATAGTGGTACATGACCACGTCTCTGAAACCGGCAGTGGTAAGGCCTCCTGCATCGTGGTCCTATCCTCCGGTGCCTGCTAGCTACGACAAATGTCCCGTCTCCATCGCACCCACTGCCACTACCAACTGAAAAACATTACAGGAAGCCCTCTGTCACCAGCGCCTGCTCTCGCACCCCGACACATGTGGAAATGCCCAAGGGTACTAAGACAGCACGAATCTCTCGGTGGAGACCCTGCTCAAACATTCACGCTCGGAGGTTGTCGTCATGGACCAAGTCCGGGTAAAAGTGTGCACGACCTGCAAAACTAGCCGCGTACTCGGCCACCATCATCCCTCCCTGCTGAAACTGCAGGAGCTCATGAATCCGAATGGAGCGCAAGAAGGAGGGGAAAAACTCGTCACGAAACAACAACTGAAAGTCGTCCCATGAAAGTGACGACTCGTCGAGAAACTGAGTCACCAGACTCCACCAACGCCAAGCTGCTCCACAAAAAAGGGTGGCTGCCAAAGCCACTCTCTGATCTATCGGCGTCTGCACAAGCCTGAAAAGGCGAACCACTGTCTCGAGCCAAACCTCTACTACCTGAGGGTATGGCTTACCACTGAACCTCAACGGTCCCCGCCGTTGGAACTCACGGAGCGCGCTCAACCTGCGCTCAAGCTCAGCCTGCTCTGCTGAAACTGTCTGCTGCTCAACAGGTGGGGGTGCTGCTACCGGCCCACCCAGAGAAAGGGGCTTGCATGATGGGTCCTGGACTGTGGCCTCGTAGCTCATAGGGTCGTCGTCACGAACCAAAGCTGGTATCCTGGCTGGCTGTCCTCACGGAGACATCCTGAATATTATCAAGGAGTGCCACGGTCAGATGAGCATATATGTATATACCACAACAATGATGGGGAGATGACTCAAGAAGGACAGTCAAAGACTCGGTCCTATGTCATGCACAAACCAATTTTCCCTGCAACAAGTGTCTCATCATGCCGAGTCGACAAGCGAGTTATCAAGGTCCTGGTGAATGGATACGTCGGCCGCCGCACCATCACTGGACTCCCTGGCCTGAGAGCCGCTCTCGAGACACATTAACACTGTTGCACTATATCCCAACCAATTCCTCTTTTAGGGGCGTCCGCACAACATCCCAAGGAACGAACCACCTCTGATACCACTTTGCCACGACCCGACCCTACTCGGGCTCGAGCCGCAACTACCCCAAGCCCGCCTCCATAGGCCAGGGGCTGGCGACCAACGCCGAAGGAACAATAACTCGGGGAGGCCTTTTCCTAAGCACCTATACACACACACGCAGCAAAATCAATGCAACAGTGCAGGGTAAAAGTAAATAGAAGCAAAGAAAAGGAAAGGGGCAATTGCTATATAAATACCACAAAATGCATCGACCTCTACAAGTACAAAGTAAAAACTGAAAAGAAAAGGGGCAAAACATGTGCCAAACCAAAAAGTACCACAACCCGGCAATAGGTAAACAAGAGAAACTACTGACGGGTCTCCCACCTGGAACCCGGCCATGACCGCCGCACGCGGTCCAAGCTCCCAAGCTCCTATGCTCTACTGAATTCATGCTCCACCTGTCCTTTGTCTGGAAGGGCACACCAAGTGCGGGAAAAGCCCAAGCAGGGGTGAGTATAAAAATACTCAGTAGGATACCCCGAAGGCTCGAGGGAGCAACAAAAGGAGGTACCGAAGGGTGAGCAGTAGAGCGAACAGAAGAGTAGAGGAGTATAAAAAGGAGTGCAGTAAAGATTCCAGCTCAACCCAACAAGAGAAACGTAGAAGACTCGTCCTAACACGAGGAGCTAGGAATGGTGAGAAGATGCACTTCTCATCGAGCTTTTGCTGCCTATAGTAGGAGAGTAGACTCATCCCACCATGAGAAGCTAGACACAGAAAGCACGTGGCATACCCCGCGCGTCTTCGCCTCTCCTGGAAGGAGAGTAGCTAAACCCAAGAAGTGGGTACCAGAAACAAGGTATATACATATGTATGCTCTGTCAAGAAGCCCGAACAAACACGTAAGGGGATCTCCGTCCCATATCTCAGCCTAAGAAAAAGTAGCCAACAGTCCAAGAAGTAACACCATCGATGCCCAGCATCCCGCACGTCTGCCCCGAAACGCAAGCCTAGGGGCTCAATCACCACACCTTGACACTATCCGCTTTGGGCGGCACTGACTCGCCTGCACGGTTTTAGCTCGCGTCCCAAGGACGCGTCTCGGTGGGGGAAAGCGCTCCTCATACTTGAGAGTTCTAGGGGAACGTCAAACCACACCACGTCACTGCCCCGCAGTCGAGAGGTCTGCTCAAAGTCGACAGGCGACCCCCTGCCCAGCCCCGCTAGAGGATCTCTGGAAGTCAACGGGTTCCCACTACAGGGATACCCGGAAATTCGACGGGTGCCTCCCTGCCCAGTCCCGTAACAGGGTAATCCACTGGGGGGCGACCCGGCTAAATTCGGCGACGGGACCACTGACCAGCCCAGCTGGAGGTAACCCGACATCGGGGACCACTGCACAGCCCAGCTGGAGGTAAGCCCGACATCGGGGACCACTGCCTAGCTCTGCTGGAGGTAAGCCCGCCATTGGGGACCACTGCCCAGCCCAGTTGGAGGTAAGACCAACATCAGGGACCATTGCCTAGCCCCGCTGGAGGTAAGCCCGGAACTGCTCTGGCCATCCCTGCTGGATGGTACTGCTCGGTAAACACCACTGTAGTGGCTATCCCTGCTGGATGGTAACCCACTGGTGAGCCCTGCTCGAAACCACCTCAGCTCTGCTGGAACAACCTCAGGCCTACTGGAACAACCTCAGCCCTGCTGGAACAACCTCAGCCCTGCTGGAACAACATCAGCCCTGCTGGAACAACCTCCTGGGTAGAGGATCGGTGCCCGCGTAAAGTGTTGGTTACACCAAAACCACAGGCTCTACCAGGGAACACGGAGCAACGGGAGAAACTCCCAAGGCCTCACAAGGCGATCCCTCTCCAATCCGATGAGTCACTATTAAAGCGGACCGAGACACCTCATCTCAGAAAGTGGGGAAAACACCCACGCTGCACGGACACCCGTAGTCGCAGACGGTGTCGCAGTCCGGTGAAAGGGCACAATACTGAAACCCCTCACAACCAAAGAAGAAGAGGAACCAAAGCATCTCTCCCAGAAAAACCATCGAGCACAAGACCAGGGGGAGACCGCTCAACCCTACTGGTCAGAAAAAAGAGCACCAGGCTAGGGGAAAACTCCACCCTACTGGTAAAACAAACGGGCACAAAGGCAGGGGAAAACTCCACCCTACTGGTCAAAAAAACGAGCACAAAGGGGCCCTCTACGTCGCGAGAGGTCAAAGTATGCAAAGCAGATCATGTCATGCATGTGGGGCCCACACGACGTGTGGCCCCAAGTCAACCCCAACTGAGCGCACAAACATCCTCAGGTACGAACAACCACATGTACCTCCAAGCGTTCCCGTATACTCCCGGAATATACCCCATTCCAGCCCAAAGGCTATCGTGCACACGACACCCAGCGTCAACGCGAAGGCGTGACGTAACAACTCCACTTCAAGGGCCCAGGCACGGCCAACCACATCTCATGGACCAATTATATCACTCTCCCAATAGTGCGCGATCACACGCCAAGGGTCCGCTACAACAAGGTAGGGCGAACCACAACTATGGCACCTTCCTTTATCCACGTTCAACAAGATTGCGCAAGAGGCTCTGCACAACCCAATGGATTGCACCGTTGTAATCCTCGCGGAAAAACACGCGAGATCGACTACTTACTCGCCCCAAACAGATATCCGAACAAAAAAGTCACCAATACCGCCTCACGCCCGAACGACGTCCCGTAATCCCGAGCCTCGGCCCTGAAAACAGTCGGGCGCATCACACCATTGAGATGCCCTCAGGAAAACATGTCAAAAGCACTACTCACTTGAGTGCAACGGATATCCGGAGAAAAAGGTGCATCCCGGCGCACCGCACACAAGCGGTGCCACGTGGGACCCGCATCCCGGTCCCGAAACTCAACGAACAGATCGCACCGTTGCGATCCTCTCGAAAAAGTACACTAAATGGACTACTCACTTGTCCAAAACGGTCGCCCGGTGATAAAGATGGAAATCACCGTCAACTCCCGAAACGGCCCTCGCGGTGCCCGCACCATCGTGCGGAATTACAGTGGGCAGACTGCGCCAACGCGTTGCCCTCGGAAAAACACCCAACATCGAGTGCTCGCACGCCCCGAACAGACGTCTGAGGAAAAAGCCGCTAAAAGCTGCACGCAGCTCAAAAGACGGGCCGTGGGGCCCACGCCTCAACTTCAGCCTCAACGCCCGGAACCACAATGGAAACCTCCGCCTCAGTTCTAGAGTCACAATGCCGCTGACGGCGCCCAAAACGGATGTCGGACGCGTCCGCGCCGTCCAAAACAAGAATCTTGGGAGAAACACTCGTCCACAAAAAGACACGTCGTGCCTCCGCGGCCCCTCGTTTCGGGAATTAAAAATTCCCGAATCCATCTCAAAATATTCTCCTCATCCCAAGGAACGCGTCTCCACTGACGGCGTGCGAATCTGACACCCGGGATGACATTTACAGCCGTTTAAAAAAAACGGGCATTAGTGGGCTAGGCCGGTTCGGCCGACCCACTCTCCTGAACCGGCCCGCGGTCGCGGGCCGGTCTTCCACGCCCGGACCGGCAGCAAGCCGGTCCGGCTTGCTTTTCGTCCATGAAGACCTGCCGCGCCCGAGTCTTGTCTGCCGCGGGGTCCCGAGGACCCCGCCTCATCGTCACCGCGTCAACACGGCCAGGAAGGCCGGGTGTCGTCGCCTGCACGCCGCGCTACGCCGGCACCCGCTGGACACCCCCGGCCTCATTCGGACGCCCTGCTGCCGCACCAAGCGCTTCCCCCAGACACCTGCACCAACGTCGCAGACACCCCTGCCGCACTGGACACCCGCGCAGACACCCCGCTGCCGCGCCATCCGCCCTCGCCGGACCACCAGAAAAACCAGCAACCTTCGACGATCGACCCCGGCCTCCTCCGAGCTCGGATTTTGATTCCGAAAAATGAGTTGGAAAGATAAAAATGTATACTACGCATTTATGGGATTTGATAGAAATTTTGACACGGAATCGACAGTGCAAAACAAGCTCAAAGTAGGTACGGGAATAGAAAATGCAAACGCAACATCCTACCTCGTGGGGCTTCGCCCGAAGCTTCGCGACGACCCGCCGGCCACCACACCTCGCCGGAGCTGTATCGCCGGACTCTCTCTGGAGATGGAGGAGGAGGAGGGAGAAGTGGGGCTGCCCGGGGAAAGGGGAATGCGAGGAGGGAGGAGGGTGTGTTAAGCGTTTAAATAGAAAACGCTTAACCACCCGCCCGTCGGCCCAGACCCGAACTCTCAGCAGGGTCGAGGTTAAGACTCACCTAGGGTAAAAACCACCTACCAAGCCCAACGGCGGTCTCAGAATTTTAATCCGAGATCCCGTCAAAAAGTTATAAAATTTAACGTCCGAAGCCGCTAAATTACGGAAACGCCCCTGGGGCCATTTTTCACAAACGGTCCGCGCCCGTGAAACTTATACCCCTCCTAGGGAAAAAGGCACATTCCGAACACAACGGTGACCTAGGTTTCCCAATCCGAGCCACCGTTTAAGAGATACCTAGGTTTCTCCATTAAACGAATTAATTAATTAATTAATTAAACCGTTTAACGTTCCAAAAGCGGGCGAGGTGTCCAAACATCCCGCGCCGACAAGTTTAATGTAGTTCCTAGGGTAAACACCCCATTTCGGACCCATCCGTACACTCAGATCCCTGATCCGGATCACCGTTTAGGAGTTATCCCATTTATTTAGCGTTTCTAGTGTGAACACACTGAAAATTTAATTCCGGCCACTCCGGGGCCCGGAATCGCACGCCGTCTGAAGGCGCTGCTCTGGAATATTATCAAGAATATTCCAAAGTCTTTCGTAGAAAAAACCGGGTTCTTACACACATATTCCAAACAGATATAACTAAATGAATAATATATAATTTTAATCCATGTTTCCAAAACTAACATATTCAATTGCAATTCTATTGTTGTGTTATTTACATAGTTGACTATCATAAGTGACTACTCAATGTAACCATTTTACATTGGTGAATGATCACATTGGTGAGTTCTCATGTAGGAGATATTTTCATTATAGAAAATTTCCTCCTAGGTGATTCCATGACATAACTGATTTGTGTGTCAATTTCCTTTACAAAGGAGATTGATGTATCATTTTACATCACGTAGAAAAAACATCACATAAGTTATTGTACATAATCAAGAATATTGCAAACAAAAAACCTCCAAAACACATACTTAATGAAATTAACATCGAAACATATAAGAATAGGATAAAAAATGTTTAAAAAATAAAAAAATGATCATAAAAAAAGTAAGAATGGTGTTTTAGATCTTCAAAACCTAAAGTACATGAGATATGATGTATACAGATTAGTTTCCCAACAATATACCCCATTTTGATGATCACAAGACCTATAAAACCTTGTACATATTGTAGTATATATCAAACAAGGAATTTTCAAAAGATTTAAATAGAGAATATATATAGAGATTAAAATTAATGGTTTCTCTAGATGAGTATCATAATACTTGTCATTTTTAAAGGTATAAACTTCTCCACTAATTTTTATGGTAGAAAACTTATCAATATTTTTGTTTGGTAAAAAATGTATTCCCATTTTTTTTCTTTAAAAAGTAAAGGGAGAGATATATAAAACATGGTTTGTGGTATTAATTAGAGTTATAGACTTTTTAAATGGAGTTTGAATATATAATTAGGGTATTACAAAAAATGAAAGTTTATGAAAATAAAATAACGTGATGAAAAGATAAAATGAAATAAATCACTAAGAAACACTTTAGAAGAAAAATAACTTAGCATTTTTATTAATTACATTAAAATAAGAATGTACATCAAATCACCAAAATTATAGAAGATCATTCAGGGGACCAAATTGGTAGAATGTGATCAAACTAATATTTTGGATTTGTTGAAGGTGATTTCTAGGTTGGATTGGTTATCGAGGTAGATGGGTTTGGAAATGATGGTGCTGAATTATCATAAACACATTATATCCTCTACCTGATTTACTGAGAAGTACTAGTAGGATCAGGACCCAGATGTCTTCATCATTAAATTTGGAATAGCGAATCATCACATATATCAATTCTATGAATAAAATTATATTTGAAAATGTTTGGAATAAAACTAGATTCTTGTTTATTAATTTGATCTACTAATTATAATCCATTACTATTAAACATATTATGATCTTATACTTTACCATAATAGAGACTTGTAGACTCATTTCTAGAAGAAGGGAATCCTAGAGGATAAATATCTATAACTGATATATTTCATGACAAATCCATATGAACAATATTTATATTTAGATTCCTAGATGTCTTCACATCAATTATCCTACAAGTTAGTGGCTATAATTTTTGATATATTCTATTCACTTTTTATATGAAACTCTTAAATACTTATGAAACATAATTGAGATAATATTTAAAGTTTGATTTAAGAAACTACCACTATCAATCCTTTAACATTTTTTGAGATTACATCCTCTATTTGATTAAACTGAAACCCAAAATTCATAAAAAATCAATAATTTATTTCTAAAAAAGAAATCTCATTTTCTTCTTATCAAACACATCATTCTATTCAATAAACTAAAGTGACTTATTTAAATACATTTCAGGTTTCTTTATCCACACTATATCTATGGTTTTTCCCAAAAGAAATCTTCTTCTAGTTCATTTGTATTTCTTTTTTGAACTTCATCTTCCATCATCAATATGATTTAACATTACCATTTTGGAATATTTTATTGATGGGAAAATAAGGACCGAGTGGTTATATATGATGGTTCATCCTCAAAGGGAGGTCAGATATATGAATAAAAAGATGATTGTGAGATGATTTAATTTTTGTTCACATAAACAAATCCAAAATTTTATAACATAAAAAGTTTAGGTTTAGGGTTTCTTTTGAATGATAAATAAAAAAAGGAATTTCTATTTTCTAAATTTAATCAAAAAATCAATATAGATATGAGAAATTTTCTTACATAATTAATCTAAATAATACAATAGAATGCTCAATTTTCAAATTCAATAACAATAATTTGAATAAATCAATTGAAATTATAATAATTAAAACACATTAAATTTATTTAAAAATGAATAAAACCAACAGAATGAGTTATCTATTAATAAAATAAAAATTATCACATTCAAAGGGTCTAGTAAAAATATCTTAAAACTGATTCTCTATAGAGAAAATTTTAATTGAAATACTACCGTCTTGAGAGTGATATCTTAGAACATGATTGTTTATGTATATATGATTTTTTCTTGAAGGATTTATTGTATTATTAGAAATTTTGTTAAAATTAGTGTTATAAAATTTAATTACATTTTGTTCATAATTGAATCCAAATTCCATTAAAGTGTGTTTCCTCTAAAACACATGTGCACAAAAATTACACATAGTAATATATTATGTTTTGATATAAAATAATGCAATGGATATAGTGTTACTTTTTAATAGACCATGATACTAGTGATTTACCTTGAAAATGGAAGGTCCATAGTATACTCTTCCTATCTAGTATAAAACAACCAATGTTGACAAATGAGTATGATATTAATTTTAAGTCAAGATTTTTTTTTGAAAATTTAAGTAAATATACATTTTTCCTTTTAAATATTTGAAAATTATTTTGGAATCATTAAAATGTGTGTAATTAATATTAGTTGAAATAGAGGACAAATACAAAATTAAAACATAATATACAATCTAATAGAAATTATATACAATAAACTCTCAATTATTGCTCTATAAATCTTGTTGTCAACTTGTTTCCTAGGTTTAATCAAGTCATGTTTTCCATTATAACCCATAGGGGTAGCATGTACTTTACTTATTTGAGGTCCAAAAAAATTAAAAATGTACTAAATGTCTTCATGATAAATTTTAAAACCTATAAAATAATTTAAATCACCCATCAAGGATATTTAAAATTATTTTTATAGAAGTTTTTAGAATTCTTTACACATTATTTTCTTTGTAGAAAAAAATTACTACACGAAAATGCATGTTCACTAAAAAAATATATGAAGATGAGGTTTTTGTAAATAAAATATGATCTACCACACATTCTAAAAAATATTTGAAAAAAATAACATAAATGATCATACCAATCTCTAGGTAATTTTTTAAGACCATAAAGTTCTTTGGTATGTTTAAAACAAATATTTATAAAATTTTTATTTTCCAAACTATGTGATTATTAATCATAAACTTACTCCCTTTGAAAAACATTTAGAAAATAAGATTGTAAATTCTTATGATATTCGTTAAAATTATAATATGATTCATATTTTGAATAATCCCAATTAATTAAAATAAAACTATAGGAGAAAAGGTCTCCTCATAGTCCGAACCTTTTTCTTGGTTATAAATTTCTAATATTAGTCTAGCCTTATTCATAGTTATCAAACAATGATCATCTTGACTATTCATAGAAAATTTTTTGTTCATATAAAAGGGTAGTCATAGGCTATATCAACTAGTCCCCATACCTTATTCCTATGAAATGGTTTAATTAATCTAGTATATATATTAACCAACATTAATCTACAAAGGAATCCTCTACAGACCTAGGTTACAACTGAGCAAAAAAAAGATGAAATACATACACTCCTTTTAGTTCTAATTCCTTCATCTAAACATAATATAATTGTTTATAAAAGAAGGTTCATAAGGACAATAATATGTATAGGAAACACAATTTCATGATTACTGACATCCAAACATTTAGGATTTAGTTATAGAAAACCATGATCCTACAGTTCAACCTTTTTGTCATAAAAAATAGGTTTAAACCTCATGTATTTAAATGAATCACTTAAATCTTCAATTTGAATCATTTTATGACAGAAAGGACCATATTTATAAAATTTATCATGAGTTTATTCTTTAATTTTTTTGATAATTTATTGAAATCTATACATTCATTTGAAGTATCGTAATACCATTAAGAGATTATATTATTATATTTTGGATCAGACATTCCAATATTAAACTTGGTGTTATGAACATAACAAAGTTATATCAATTTCTTGAAAATTACTACTCTCTTTCATCCGCACCATTATGTTGAATTAACCTTGTGGTGGAAAAGGTATGCTTGATACAATGTTCTAAAAAATAGGTAGTGAACTAATGGTTTTCAAATTCTATTCCCTGGTTTCTTGTTAAAGAAAAATGTTTGGAATATATTTTTTGATCTAATTTTAAGAAATATATAAAAATATAATAAGAATCACTTTTAACACTTAAAAGTAAAACACAGGTTAATCCATCTAAATCATCGACTAAAACCTAAAAAGAATGATTTTTCAATTAGGAATAAAACTCTAGATGATCGAAACAAATCCCACTGAATAATTTATATAGGTATAGAAGTATGAAACTCTTTATTTTTTTTAAATGTTACTTATGTTGTTTTAAAATTTGATATGCATCAAATTACTTATTATTATTCAATTTATGTTGATATAAATTTAATAATAAAGTTTATATTGATAATTTTGTCATAGAATAAACATTATAATGTACCAATATTCTTGTGCATAACCCGGACTAATTTTTTCAGATATTAAATATTTGACAATTTATCTACTTAAAAAATTAATAAATATTTTAATGAAAATATTTATTCTTGGTTCCTTAAATGTAGGAAATTTAAATTTGAAAATATAACATATATTATTGAAAAATTAAAAAGATAAGCTTCACCACAAATTACAGCAGCTGCTCTCGAAGAACGTCGACTGAAAAATTTCTCTTGGTGGTTTCAAAAACTGGTAACATAAATTCTTTATCTTTTAGCAACTCATTCAATGTATAGTTTATTATAATGATAATTATTTCACAAATTCTCAGGTGTCTCGACATGCTGATAAAATTGACAAACGGCTGTGTGTATTGAGTAACCCACCTTCCAAACTTGTTAAAACTTATAATGCATATGTGGTGAATGGATTTCGATTTCACACAGATGCATATGGGGAATCGAAAAAAACAATGAACAGTGGAGTTAGCTTGAGAGGATCTCATCATCGAGAAAATGAAGTTGACTTTTATGGCATACTTGATGAAATCATTGAACTCTGTTATCTTGGACAACATTACATAACCATGTTCAAATGTCAGTGGTTGGATACAGAGAGAGGCGTGCGTGTTCATCCGACTCATGGAATAATCGATATTAAATGTAAAAGTGTACTCGTAGTAAATGAACCATTCTTATTGGCTCAACAGGTACATCAAGTTTATTACGCAAAGGCCTGTGCTACATCAAGAGACTTGACTGATTGGTGGAGTGTAATAAAAATAAAATTCGAGACAATCAGTTTAGTCAAAGTGAATGCGCTTCCACTGATGTGCAAAGAAATGAATTTTTTCAAGAGAGTACTCAAAATCAATCTTTTTTACAAAGAGACATGAGTATAGATGATGACACCCCACATTTAAGAGTCAATGATGATGATGATGTTAGTGATGTCACATATGAATTTGAAATGGTAAGAGATGAAGCAACTGTAACTCAAATGGATATCGATGATGTTGAGGAGGAATATGAAGATGACATTGACATATATGAAGATGATGATGAAGATGAACACTGATAGAATTCCATGGTATTTATATACAATCATAATATGTATATATGTATATATAATAGTAATTATCAATTATTTGATAACAACATTAACATTTTCTGTTTCAGATGGATGATGCCACATTTCGTGCGTTGGCGGATGCTGACCTGCCTTTCGATGCGGATGAGTTGCTGGCAGATGACCCTCAGCCTGCAGGCACTCCAGGGAGTACGCGGAGGGGGCGCGGTCTTGCACGATTGATGATTCCGGACCTCGTCCCCAAGCGACGTCCACGTCTTGGGTTTGATCCACGCACATGGAGGTGTGATAACCTGTGGATTTGACTAAGATGTCATTAATCTATTCACATAATAAATGTTTATTATTTTTATAGTTTTCCGCATATAGCAGTCGGACAGGGCAGCGCTATTTTGCGCAACTATTTCTCTCAACCGTGGACCACATGGGAGCAGATTCCCATTGATGTGAAGCAGGCCATGTTCGGCCATTGGTTGGTACATACATAAATAAATATTTTTTATTTTGAAAATTATTTCATTTCTAACTTGATATTTTGATTTATTTGTAGGCTTTATGGTATCCAATCGAGGATACCATGCGTGACGCCATCCACGAGGCATGGGAGGTGGCCATGTGTGATCGCTTTCGTCAGTTTTTGCACAATTTAAGAAAAGCTTCCATGAAGAAAGCAGGAGTGTCAGATTTTGATGAGTCATGTAGAGCACACCAACCAGAGTACATTTTAATCCCATGTATGGGATGGATTATGTGTGCACTGGATGAGTGTTGACTTTCAGAGGAGATCATCAGTGGGGAGGAAGAATCGGGGGAGACAGGAGGTGACTCATTGAGCTGGGAGTCGTTGATTCAGTACTCATAGACAGAATCTGGTACGTACATTATTTATAAATATTTTATATAACTATAAATATTAACAGTTTAATTTTTATTCTTATAGGCTGTCGAGCACCCCTATATTACGGAGTACGACGTATATCAGAGGATGTATAGTGATCCTGCTACTGGGGAGCTCAGAGGTGATCGTCAGCATCACATCGTGGTCAGTATTATTTGTTTTCAAGTTTAAAAATTAACTACATATAATATATTCACAATTTTAATTTTAAATTGCAACTACAGGAGTCATATGAGGCCGCAGCGTCACAGACCCGGCCTGAGAGTCAGGCCGAGTTATCAGATCAGACCACTGGCCGTCAGTTTGATGAGGCGGCATGGATGCAGGCCACCCAGTATGCCTTCGAGAAGGGCCGAGTAGTTGGTATCTGCTCTCGACTGACTCCCGGAAATTATTATGGCAGCGCTGCGATGTCAGCGTCCAGCTCGAGAGGAGCTCGTGCATCTTCTTCTGCTACACAGTATGAGGATCAGTTGCGATCTTAGACTGCACAGATAGAGAGTCTCCGACAAGAGCAGGAGCAGATGCGTCAGCAGCATGAGGAGGAGCGTCGACGCCAACAGCAGCTGTACGAGGAGCAGACGAGTCGGTGGCAGCAACAGCATCAGGAGCAGATGGAGTACATGCGCCGACTCACTCATGTTTTAGGGATGGAGTTTCCTCCACCACCATCTTCAGATCCCCCTCCCCCCTCCATCAGATTAGAGTTTGTTTTTATGTTATAAAATTTGTGAAATCAAAATATGGTTTTTCTTCTATTCGTAGTTTCTGTCTCATTATAAAATATTAATAATATTATATTTTGAAAACACAATATTAATATGAATAATAATATTATTTATATTTTATAATATTAAATTATATATATATATATATATTAAAATTCTATACTATTATAATTTAATTATATTTTTTTGTAATACTTGAATTATTTTAATATTTGAATGTAAAATAATTCTATTATTTTTATATTAATTAAAATAACTTATTAATATTTTTTTATTTATAAATTATAATTCTAATATTATTATATTAATTAAATCATTTATTAATATTCTATTATTTTTATTTTTGAATTATAATTCTATTATAATTCTATTTATTAAAATAATTTATTATTTTTATTTGTGAATTATAATTCTATTATTATATTAATTAAAATCATTTATTAATATTTTATTATTATTTATTTTTGAATTATAATTGGATTATTATTATATTAATTAAAATAATTTATTAATATTTTTTTATTTTTCTATAGTATTTGCGACGGGATACCATGCCTGTCGCAAATAGTATTATTATTATATGCATTAAAAAAATTTATTAATAGTTTTATATTTTTTTTAAATAGTTTTTTGCGACGGGACCCATCGCAATTACTATTTGAAAAGTTTTTTACAAATATACGGAGTACTATTTGCGACGGGGAGAATCCCCGTTGCAAAAAAAGGCTTTAGCGATGGGCCCGTCACAAATAATTGTTGTTGCGACACAGTTTTCAGCAACAGGCCATTTGCGACAGGATTCCGTCGCAAATGACCTGTTGCAAATACCTGTTTTTCTAGTAGTGACACTATTGTTTTGGATAAGGATGACATCTTTAAATCTTTTTTCTAGTAGATTATTCATAGGTCACTTGGTACATAGGTGCTTCTGAGCACATCATTCCACCCCCAGACTGATGGTCTATAAGAGCTTACAATACAGGTGCTAGAGGACATGCTGTGAGAATACGTTGAAAGATTTTGGGGGCACCTCAGAGAGGCACATTACCTAGTTGTGTTTTCCTAGAATAAGAGTTATCATCCGACAATATAGATGTCACACTACATGGATTTATACGGTAGGTCATGTCATTCTCCCCTGTTCTGGTTAGAGGCCGAAGAGGAAGCTTTACTGGGACTACGTCTCATGCAAGAGACTCTTGACCTGATCCAATTGATTCAAAAGTACATGGCTACTGCATAGTCTCATTATAAATCATACTTCAATTTCCATCAATGACCTCTAGAGTTCGTGGTCGTGGATCGGGTTTTCTTGCAGGTTTTACCGTGGTTGGGACATATGTGGATCAGGAGACAAGGTAAAAGTTCATGAAGATATATTGGGCCTTTCGAGATTTTGGAGAGTGTCATATTAGTTGCCTTTTGGTTATAGTTACCACAAAGGTACTATGCTATGCATGCCATCTTCCATGTATCTCAACTGTGTCGCTATCACTCTGACCCAACTCGCATTTTCAGCCCTATGTGGTTGAGCTTCAGGTTGATGCATCATTTGAGGGGTATCCGATTCATATCGCTGAAAGAAGCATGAAGGTTCTATGAGGCCAGTCCGTTCCTCCAGTATGGGTGCTATGGAAGAAGAGCCTTTTACAATATGGGACTTCAGAGAGGGATGCTGAGGTATGTTCTCAATGGCTGGAGTTGTTTTCAAAAGAATATTGACAACCCTTTAGAGAGTAATTCAAGGATAAATTGCTATAAGTGGAGATGATTATAATATCCCAGGTTTTTCTTGAGGTACATATCTTCTTTTTTGGGTTAAATGTGTTTCGTTCCGTTTTAGATTACACCATATGGTGGTCCGTTGGCCAGTTGGGATGTTTTTGGGAAAGAAAGGTTAAAATAGGCTGAAATCTATCCAAAGGCTTGGTACACGTCGTGTACTTGGTCTACATGACATGTACATCAAGTAAACGCCATGTAATTGTACGTTACGACGTGTATCCAATCTGGTTCAGAAAAATATAGAGTTAGGTACACACTAGGTACATGACGTACAGACCATGTACTTACCCAGTGGATTTTTTATAAAAGTGGTAGTGTCTTTTATTTTTGATGCACATAATATTGTCCCCTATTTTGGAATTCAAAACACCTCAAAACTAGTTTTTTCATATATTGAAGTCATCCAGAATCTAATTTATGCGCCGTCTCTAACATTGGAACCATATCGTTAAGTAATCGATTCCCTATTAGTCATTCACAAGTTAGTGGAATAATGACTGAACTATTTGTATTTATCCCCATAGACCATAATAATCCATTCTTCATCTGTTCTTCTGATTTATTCCAAACTGAGATGAATTAGGACATGAAACTGGACGAGTTTTCTACTACTGGGGTGAGGTAGGTGGTCTATACTTTTTTTCATCTTTTCATGTTGTTTTCAAGCGTTTGGCCAAAATTCCATCTGTCAGACTTTCTGTCGAGGCCTTGTTTTTTAGTTTGTTTCTTTTCATAGTTGTATTTGGACCTATTGAGATTGACCATGTTTTTTTAGGTGTGATGGCACCCATTTCTTATTTTGAGGACCATAGATGGGTGCACCTCAATGAAATATCTTATTTATTCCTATTTAAACCACCCAATGGGTGGGTTCTTATGCTTTCCTAGTTACAGTTATCCTGTTAATGACTTTAGTTTTTGAGTATATAGTTTAAGAGATGTAATACCTCTTTGCTCATTGAATATCATGTTATGCCTCACCTATTTTGATAGCTTGGGACGTTAAATGGATGATACAGGTGGTTATACCTATATGTAAATGATTAATGACACATTAAACGGTTAATATGGTAGGGTAGGCCTATATGCATGTGATAAATGGTTTTCATCAGTGGGTATACTCATCACTGATGAATGTTTATGTGAGGTGGTATACTCAAATGTTTTTAAATGTTAATTTTTAATGTTGAATGCTTGATTGAATGGTTTAATTGATTCTATGGACTGCTCTCTATGGATAGAGAATGTATTAGTGGATGCCTTGGGATGACTATACCCCTTGTTTCTTTATTTCGTGGGATGCCTCGGGCCTTGCTACCCCATAGGATCTTACATTCATGGGATCATGTAGGACATTCTATTGCCTTGCTCATAGGACCCCAACCAGTGCCTAGCCGATTTTCCACCAGGGATTCCCATTGGACTCGATAGGATTCCTTGGACATGTTCTCTGGATTTAGTCGTCCATGGTCTAAATATTGTTACATGGATTCCTTGGTCTACTGACACCTTGGATCTGGTCCTTACAGTCTGCAACTTCAATATACGGCATGGCCGTCGATCAGTTGACTTCACTATATAGTGTGTTTGTGGATTTCATGATATATATGGATCTATGACGTGGCTGTGTGACTTGTTTACTTCATATATCTACCTTGTTAGGAGCTAAATATTTTTTTAGGTAGCTTTTAGGGATGTTTAGTTTTACTTGTTATAGTATAATTATTCCATTGGCATATGCACTTCCCTATTTTTTACACTTTCTATCAGATTTGTATAATTGTTGTTAGAATTGTATAGACCAGGGTGATTTCTTACTGGAATGTTTATCTCAGACCCTATTTGGGCCTCCTTGGGGACCCAATAAGATTATATGGTTAAGGTGATGATCGGGGAAAGCACAAAAGTACAGGTTATTGATTGTGGCTTTCGAGCAGGGGAGTATAGGACCAAGTTGAGCCTTGCGATGCTGGGATACCATTTTGGCCTTTTGTTCTATTATGGGATAATTTTATTGTATTGCTATATACTATTCTGGTTGTTTTCAAGACACTTGTACCATCTGAATAATGTTTTTATATGAGACACTTTAGGTTATTGATATGTATATTTATGTCTGCCAGTTTAACTTTCAGTTGTATGCTATTTATTTCTCTTCTGTTATTTCATGTTTTTTTCTTCTACTACGATACTCTAGTAAGAAGGGCACAATATCCCCCAATGACTCACCTGGTCCCTCACTTATAGTTGTCATCCTATGGTGTTCTGGGGGATGTGTTTGAGGCCTTGTGACCAATCTTGCTCGGAGGACCCATTCAAGTGGCATCAGGGTCTATGAAGTCACAACATGTATAATGATTTAAGAATTTTATTAATTTATTACCTAAATGTATTATATTTATAATATAATATGTGATCCTATTTTATGAATTTATCACTTATTCATTAATAATACTTTATTATTTCCCATATTACGGGTGTTAACTTCTTCATTTTCCCATGGATGTTTTGAAAAGTATGATCCAGTTATTGTGTATGGGATATAGTTATGTCATATCAATAATTATATCAATGTTATATAACTAATCTTAATTAATTATATATATATATATATATATATATATTCATTCTTTAAATGAGGACATTGAAAATAAACCACATTTTAATGCATAGACTGTAAGCCGTACGTACGTACGAATAATGATATCATTTCTAAATGTTTCAAAGAAAACATAAGTGGATGATATGTTAATTTTAAATAATAAATATATTTTCATATGTTTCATATATATATATATATATATATATATATTATTTAAATAATTATAATAATCAATGTAATGTGGTGATGAAAAACAAATTACCCCACTACGTGGAGATGTTAAGTCGTACGTACACATGCACTGTGCTTTTGTTTTTCATGGGATGAATAAAATGTTATATATGGATGTATTATAATCATAATAAAATAGTAGTTTATATTTTACACTATAGTTTTAAATTTATTATGGAAGTAACACATTAATATGATGATGAAGAATAAATAAAAATGGGAGATTTGGTAAAGATGATCACCTATTCTTTAATTGAAATCCTTTATATCCCATCCTTTGGGATCAATGGTTGGTCTTCTCAAAGATCCATAACCTCTATAAAATGTATACTTATTTTTATAATAGGAATGTGTAGGGTTTGGTCAAGATAGATATCTCAGAGTGATGTAAAAAAATGTTGAAGGAGATTCCCTTTTATAATTGAGGTGAGAGACTTCTTTTGAATTTTAAAGAAATATTAAAATAATATAAATTATTTTTGAGGTCAAAAAGGATATGAATATAATATTTTAGAATATATTGAGATTATATGTCAAAATATTCTATTGAAATAAAATTTGGACATGTTTATGTAATGTTTTTACCCTTATCTATTTATTTTATCATCTAATTATCACTTTGTATAATTACCAAAGTATTATAGTGTTCTAATATTTAAGGATCCATAATGTTACTATAAAATAAAAAAATGCGAACTAAATTCAAAAGGGTTTATGTTTTAGACATTATCAAATTAATTTCTCTGAATTTAACATTTTTAGTATTTTTAATCATTTATTAAAATATTATTTGTTATAAAATAACATTAATGTCAATTTGTGAGCTATTCATATAATATGACTTTTAAAGATACAATATAGTAATTCAACATGAATAAAATGATTCAAAAACTATTTAATATGTCATTATTATCTAAAATATCATTTGAAACTTCTAATCACTCAGATAATATTATTTTTAGAGTTTTTCAAATCATTTTTTTTATTTTTTTACTGCCCATAGTAACACTGCATTAGTGTTTCATAAAAATTTAATGTAATTATTTAATCACTAAAAATATAAAAAAATTTACACAATGAAAATAAATCATTTAAACTTATAATTTTTCTATTAATAAAAAAATCTTTTTTCCCTTTATAAATATATTATAGTTTATAAATGAAAAAATGAAAATTTTGACATTCCTTTTTATAAAATATTATAAATATCAATTGGATGGAGAAATAGTGAAACATTACCATATATTGTTAATTTTGTTTATTATAAGAAAGTATTTTTATCCCATATAATTAATTCAAGTTTCATATTCAATATTTAGTCCTTATCATATTATTTTTAACATCAAATAACTATTTTACCCTTTATCATGGTAATAAAAATTACTATGGTTATTGTTCACAATGACAAAAAATAAAAGATTCTTATTTAAAAATTTTATAACTAATGATTCCAAATATGAAATTAATTTTTTAGGATTCAATTTAAACAATTGGATAAAATCAATTTAACCAAAAAACAAAAAACCAAATAAAAAGAAGTTTTTCTGTAAAAGACATTTTTAAGTATTAATTTTGTTACTAATCTAAGTCATAAAAATGATTCAAGTGAAAAAATTATATTTTCAATAGTATTATGGAATTAATTTTACTTTTATGTCATTAATTAACATAATATTATATTGTAAATTCTTGAAATGAAAATATTGTTTTCAACAAAAAGCATTGTTTATCAATATTCACTGGAAAATCAATTTTTTCGTGAAAATAATGAAAATTAATCATAACATAATTTTTCTATCACGATTTCATATATAAATTTAATTTTAAATTTTTTTATAAAAGTGTTGAATTATAATTATATTAATTTTTTCATGAAAATATATACAAATTGTCTTTGAAGAAAACATATTTTAAAGAATAAAATGGATTTACTAAAAACATATTCTTTTCTCCAAATAATAAATTTTAATTTAATTTCATATTGAAAAATATTTTATAATATGGTTATTCCTATTCATCCCCACAAATAGAAGTTGTTGGTTATAATAGTTATATTAAAATAAAAATATATCATGGATTTTTTAAACCCACAGTTGTGTTTGTTTGTGCTTTGAAACAAAGACTTCTTTTAAATCATTGAGATTTTACATTTTCAAAATTCTAAAACCCTTGGGTGATTCCTATTTAGGTATTACTAATGAATAGTTATGTAACACTATAAAAAATGATTATAATGAACAAAATAAAACTATATAAGTGAACAGGTGGATAATATTCCTTGATTATAAAAAACCAAATAATTCCACTTATAAAGACCATTTCATAATGAAATTTCATGAAAAAATGATCGAGTAGTTCGGTGGAAATGAGTTTTTATTTTAAAAGGATATTATGGTTACAACCGGATATCCATTTATCATGTGGATCATGATATGACCTCTTTCACATTAGCATTCAGAACATTTTACTACTAGTGAACACCTTTTGTCTTGAGTAATGATTTATCCATGTTTTAGTGTTTTATTCCCTATATTTTCATAGATATTATTTAAAGGATAAATGATTTCTCTTTTGATGTTAAATTAGTAGATGTAATTACATTTGAATGAAATATACAAAATATAGTAATAATTTAGGAAATATGTTATGAAGAAAAACATATTTCAAATGGGGTAAAGTATTATTTTATAGCCATTGAAGGAAAACTCTTGGGTCAAAATATTTACAATAAAATAAATTAAGGGTATAACTCTAATATATAATTGATTCAAAATTTCCATTTTATATTGATTGTTAAAGGAATTTATATATTTCTATCCCATTCTAGTTTTTATAGTATTTTTATTAATGAATTTTTCAAAATTACCGTGCCCTTATGCTCACTGATAGTCAAGGATACCCAATTTGTGTTTTATAAAAGGTGTTTTTATTCATTTAAAATTTCTAAGGGTAAATTTAAACCATCAATAGTGATTATCACCCAAGTTTTAGAGATACCATTTGAAGTGACGTGTGATGACAATGAAAAGGAAATGTGATAAATTCTTTGGAAATGGGAAGAGAATATGTTTTATTGGATCTACTATAATATTAAGATTTTAGATGATTCCTAGAATAATTACACAACGAATGAAATGGATTTGGTAGCATCTATGTTTTCCCCAAAAAAATTTAGTTAATATTTGATATGGTCTATGGAAACATTTCCACAGTCCATTATCTAATAAAATATTTTATTTCTATGAAATAATTAGATCCATGGATCATGAGATGGAATATTCATTTATAAGAGTTTTTCTAAAAAGTATGGATAATATAGGAGCTAAAAATTATTTTTCTTACATATTTATTAGTTACCTAATGAAAAAGTTAATGAACTAAAAGAGATTAATACTTCACTTCAATATGAATTACTATTTTTAGCCATATTGAATTAGTGTACTTGATTTACAGACTTTTACAATTTAGTAGATGTAGGAATCATTACCAAGTTCTTTTTATATAATAAAAGAAATAGATTCTTCTTTTAGTTAAATAAATATTTTTTGGATGATCACTTAATTCTTACTAGGTGTGCTAATGGAATTCCAATAAGATGATTAATTGAGGATGTAATATTTTCCATTATTGAGATCACGCATTTTTTACCTTGGGGTGGATACAGTGTGGTTTAGTGGAAATCCTAAATGGTATTAAATGTTGGTTTCTACTGGTCCACTCTATTTAAATATGGTAAATGTATTTTTATTCTCTAAGATAAATATCGGAGGATAGGAAACTTGGGAATGAAATAAGAGTTGACCCAAAATGTTTTTATAGGGTAATATTTCTGATGTATGGGTATTAAAAATCAAGTGACCTTTTCAATATTCCTATAAGAATAAGAATATTCTTGTAGTTGTTGACTGTGTATACAAATGGTTAAAAATTGTTGCATGTTGAGAAATTATTTCTATTATTATTTTATGATCATTAAAGAAAAATGTATTTTTTTACCTTTGGAGTACCCAATACCTTCATTAATAATAATGTGACTCATTTCAAGAATAATAAGTTTAAGTATTTAATGAACAAATATTTGTTTTCTTATCTAAAGGAGAATCATAACAACTAAATCCTAATAGAAAATGCATGAGCTAAATGTTGAACTTCATAAGTTCCATTTGGTCTTCATAGAGTAGTCTTAGAACAATATATAGTTTAACTACATACCACATTGAATTTTTTTATGTTCAAGAGAAAAAAGAGTAAAAAATGTAGTCATTTTAGGTTTTCTTATATTTTAGAGAATATTTTGAGTCTTGGTCCTCTTAGATTTGATAGCATGAATTGATTTTAGTGGTTTATAGAGTTTACATAATTAATTAAAATTCATTAACACATTATATGGATCATACAATATAATGTACATGAAACTTCATAAGTTTCAATCTACAATATAAAAATGATACATTTAGATTACCTCTATGAATATTCATCCAAATATCACAATTATGATATAATAAATTATATGATTATGTTTATTGAAGTTTAGAGATTAAATAAAACAATTATTTATTGATATTTAATTCTTAAAATATAATAATATGTTGCATATAGACATGACTCAATCTCATATTTGACGATTCTTGAATGAGGATTAACATAGAGGATATAATGTCACGAACCAAGATGGGTCTTTAGCCAAACTAGCACCCGACCCATTCCATGACAAGTTCTGAAGGGCATTCCTTATCCCCATGGGATAGCAAAAGTTCCGGGGTAATATAAATAATACTTGGAAACGATTTTAGCTAATATTAAAATCATAAAAATCCAATAATAATCAATAAACTGAATCTAACAATTCACACCAAACAAGTCTGAACAAAAATTCCAAATTGAGATACATAATTTAAAACCAAAACCAAAGAGTACAAAAAAATGGAGTAGTAATTCTATCCCAAGAACCACCATTCATCAAGGGTCATTACCCTCAAGTCATCTCCACCACACCACACCAACAAAGGAAGCTAACAACCCTAACCACCATCTCCAAAGACCTTTGCCTTACTTTAGTTAAAAATTACCATGTCTACTTACACTCAAAGGTGTAAGTATGGTATGAGCCTAATCCTAATAGGATGACACCCAAGAATATATTACATGCTATAAATAATATAAAACATAATTCTTTAGAGTTTTATTAAATAGAAATGCTAGTAAATTTTTTTTAAAGTGGTGAAGCATTAAATAAAAACGGTTTTCAAGATGGAATCATTAAAGAGAAGTTTTTTTTATAAAACAATAATACTTCAAAAATTAGCATCCAAACACTATTTATGACGATGATTGGTACAATATAATCAATGATCACGATCCATGGGGACACTACTAAGCATTAGCTATATGTGGGGCCCTAGGTACATCATATCTCAGTGTAAACTTAACCATGACCAATAACCTTCTCATGTACAAGCCACTAGTAAGTGAAGATCTAATAGCCTAGTGGTCCCTAAACATCATCATATTTTAGTTTTTGTGTTTATTATCAATCATGCTATGTGATATAGGGATGAATCCATTAATGGATAACAAGAATACTAGTCCTAGTCTTGCCACCTAGATACCTGAGCTTCCCTCTTTGTGATCAAACCACATCCTCAAGTTATAAAATAGTATTTTAATATCAAAAATCCATTTCTAAATCATACATACACAAAATAAAACCCCAAACATGTTCTACACCCTAAATTTAGTTCATTAAACCCATTAAATATTTTATAAACAACATCATGAGATGTTATAAGACTTTTCACACAAAATTGATTAAATAATCTTATTTTAAGGCCAATCACCCAACAATACCATACCAAACTAGAATTCGAAGCCATAAAACCATTTATAAAATATCAATTTCATCAATCCTAAAATAAACCCAAATGATGAAATATGGAATAAATATGAAAAGGACCCAATTCCATGTAAAAATCTGACTTTAAAAACGAACACCTAACCAATGATACCCAAAAAATATAGTTGTAAGAATTTTATGTGACATTTAAAAAGTGTAAAATATCAAAAATAACCCTTTAACATCAAAGGAATGAATTTAAAATGTAGGATACAAGGTATTTTGAGGGATCTTGGATACCTAAAATGGATGCTAGGGTCAAATGGGGGAATAAAGGGGCACATTGGGTTTATTTCTGGCAGGGAAAATGGTCAAAGCCCATTTCTTTATCACCTAGTCACTGTGCATGGTTTAGTAAACCATGAATACAAAACGTGCACCCATTTCCATCCACCAATAAAGTTCCATTTTTCTATAATACTGAATGGGGGAGCCTAGGGGAAACCTAGGGGAAATATAAGCCAAAAATAGGATGAAATAATGCCCCACAATTTCAAACTTATCTCACCAGGTTCTCGAGAAAATGATAAATAACCAGACCCAAACTGGGATGAAGTAATAGTAAAAAACCCAGGTGTGACGATTCTCTCCACAATAAATATTTCCGCCCCTAGAAAGCCCTGACAAGGCGAGATGAAAAAAAAAACTAATACCATATCCATGTTCATAGGGGGGTTCCCAACGAATCCAAAATGAAAAGACTAGAATGGCACTACCAGCAAGAAAAAAAGTATAAAAGTTAATTTCGGTGACCAAGATGGACTCCCTTGCTAAGGTTCAACTTCTCCAAAAAGCCAAAATATCATTAGTTGATCAAAAAATGGATGGATACTCTCACCGCACTAAAACAAAAATCCCGATAAAAATACATTAGACATTCCTGAGAATCTCAAACAATGCACTTTAAATGAACAACTTATTTGAATGAGGTTACAACAACCTTACTTCACCAAAAATGTTGAGGTCTTTCCATTCCCAACATCTACCCAAGAATGATTTTTATGGTTAGATAGCTCATAATGAGTCAACCTAACACCAAGATAACCCAAGGAACACAACTGAATTACTGATATCAGGAGACCCAAATAGACTCCCCACCATAATAAATATACTCACACTTGAGACTAAACTAGAATACCATCCTGGGGAGGCCTGAATAGAATCCCCAACATGGGAGATATACTAACACTATAATAATTCTAAAAGAACTTACATGAGACCCAGGGTGGGTCTCCCCAACAAAACATTCAACCATCTTAACCAACCAACATAGACGGAAAAAGAAACCCAACATTGGCTATCTTGGGTGCTTCACACGTAACTTATTCACCCACCACAATATTCCCATTAAACCAAACTCCAAAACAATATAAACACCACACGGTTCACTACTCCCATGAGTATTACCATCCTTGGATGAGTCCAACCAAAACCGATGTTGAAATGGACCAAACACATTATTAATAGATGAAAAACCATACCGAGAGTCGCACCGGCAAGGGTTTAAGCACTGGGGTTTTGAGAAGACAAAACCACCATTCCTCTTTTAACCAAGGTGGGAATCTTCCACCTAAATAGATTAAAACACTGAGGGATATGGTCTGCATATCCCTTTCCACCACACTGGACAACTTGAAATGACACTTCCTCATCAAATACTTCAACTTTCCCCACCTCCCACATAGTAGATAGAAGTTAAACCAAGATCGTAAAAATACATGGGGTTTCCTAACAATATTCTAGCTTTACTCTGGGACTTATGGATAGAGCTCAAGGGATTGATGTATCTTCTACCATGAAATTAGGTGTAGAAAAAACCAAAATCAAAACACATCCTTTTGGTTTCACAATAAACAACAACACCTCTCAGAAAAACCACTAGGAAATAACACAATCTGAAACCCACATTACACTGACGCAACACCTTCACTGATACATGAGACTCGTTGATACATATAAATTTACCCTCCCACCCTCGAACAATAAATAGTAAAATAAGGAACATAAGGAAGACACCTTCATTAAAGATAGATAATTTATGGAATTACAATAAGAAAAAACGTTTCTACTAAAACCCATGTTATTGAAAGTACCACAACATCCAACTTCTACATTATAATGGGGATAAGACCCTAAAAAATTCCTTTGAGCCTGACCATTTCAACCCAGGAGGTCTTACACCGAAATAAACCTTAAATTGTGTCCCAAATGACACATGATTCTTAAAATCTTCCATAAAAGTCTCTCATAACAAGATTTTACACCTTAGTAGCCTAACATGAACCCTTGGTTTGAAGAGACAAAGAAAATACCCAATTTCCCTTGAATTCTAATATTATACCATCAACTCTATACTCATTTACCTTTATTCACTGAAATTCCCATCACCACTTCTAAATAAAGTGTATATCCACAACCGTGTTGAACTTTCCCATTAATGAATCTGGAAACATAAGAGACAGAGGTCTATTTCAAATTTCCATAACCAATCTCATACTACAATAGGATCTACTTAACCAAAAAAGAGAGGTATTGACTAAATATCCATATTTTTATAGGAAAGTACATATGTTGATCAACTAGAGGATCTTCCAATGGCGAATCACATGTGAACACGCATAAAACATGAATTAACTCCTCTTGGTGGTGTAACCAAGCCAATAAAAAACCCAAGGACCTAAAAAATATAGTATATTGGTCAAAAAATACCACAAACCAAAACAGACCACATGAGAGGAACCCCCACCAAGGATTCCTGAAACATTTATCATAAAAGTCCACAAACCCACTCTTCAACCCAAATTACCAATGAAAAAAAAACCCAAACCATATATCATATAAGTGGGGTTATGAAACTCAATATATCCCACAATCACATTCCCAAAAAAATTATACACCCCTCCCAAACAAATATTATCATAAAAATTCAGCCCATTTCAAAACACTTCTGATTTCATGATAAACATCATTTCATCAATCCCCATTTAATTACACACTCAACTCTTCTCATTTTAAAACAAGGTTCCAAATATTCCTAAAACATTTAAAATTTTTACTTGTTACCAAATTAAAATCCATTTCTAAACTCCACACATATCTTCCAAAACATTATATCTCTTTCAAAACACCTATTAATAGTTTAGAAAAATTAATTTCAAATAGATATTACAAACCCACTTTGACATAATTAATTATTTTCAAAAAATTAATCTCATTAAACCACATATTTAGAGTCTTCAAATTCAATAACATTTTACACAAAAACCACTTCCTAAAAATTAATTTTCCAAATGCCTTTTTCATCAAAACAATTTTGAAAATTCATTTCTATATTTTCAGATATCAAACCATTTTTTATTTACTAGAAAATAATTTCATGAAAATTTAAATTTTCAAACATCCTTTTGGTATATTATGAGAATTAATTTTCCTTATTCCAAAAACATGTCATTTTTACCTTAAAACCATGTCTCCATGATTCAAAAATAATGTCCTTTCAAAATAATTTTCAAAACACATAGAGACACGTGATGCTCCTCAAAAGAGGGAAACTAGTGTTGGTGGATGAATCAGAAATAATGTTGGTGGACATATTATAGTCACACCACCATCATGGAGTGTGTTATAAGACCATATACTTAGATTCACATTGGTTTTCCAGCCCTATGAGATCACTGGGACTATTGAACCAACTCCCATTTCATTTCCCAAACAACAAGAAACCACAAGGACTAAAATATTTAGATGGAACCCAACTTACCCTCATAACGCAAATCTTGCCACAAGGTGTGATGGCCATGAAACATAATCATTACTATAACATCAAGTTTTGAGAATCCTAGATCCAATCTACATAGGCTATTTATTAAGAGAAAATGTCCCTAAAAGAGCGAACCTTCTCTGATAACATTTTGTCACGAACCAAGATGTGTCTCCAAACAAACCAGCACCTGACCAGGTCCATTATAATGCCCAAAGGGAATTCCCTATCCCCATGGGAATGCAAAAGTTCCAAGATATCATAAATAAGGTATAGGAATTATTTTACCTTAGTTTATAATAAAAAACCAACCAAAAATAATCATTAAAATAAATCTGAAAATTTACACCAAACATGTCTTAAAAAAATTCAGTATTAAGTTATATAGTTTAAAACCAAAACAAAAAGGGACAAAAAATGTAGAAGCAGGTATATTCCAATAAAAACAATGAGGAAATTAGTATCACATTTAATCCATCCCCAAAACATCACACCAAGAAATGAATCTAACACCCCGAACCACCATCTCCAAAGACCTTTCCCATACCTGAGTCAAATATTACCAAGTCTACTAACACCAAAAGGTTTATGTAGGGTGTGAGAATATGCTCGATAGTGTTCCACCAAAGAATATATTACATGATATAAATATTATAAAACAATATTGCATGTTTTCAAAAACATGAAATGGAAGTATTTTTTGTAAAAAGGGATGCAACTTCAAATAGAAACAGTTTTCATGAAGAAAAAATTAAAGAATAAATATTTTTAAATATTTCTTTTTGGAGAAATTACCATCTAGTAACACCATATTCAGATGGTAGGTACAATATAATCAATGATCACTAGTCATGGGAACCCCCCTAGGCACTAGTTAGTTTTGGGGCCCTAGGTACATTGTATAGTGGTGTAAAAGTAACCACAACCAATAATATTATCATCCATGATCCACTATGAGTGGTATAAACAATGGACTAGTGGTCCCCAAACATCATAATATTTTATTTAGTGTTGTCATCGTTAATCATGACTAGTGAAACATAGATGAAGCTACTATTGGATCACTAGTATATTAGTCCTTGCCCTTCCACCTAGATACCCATGCTTCCCACTTTGTGCTAAAAAATGTTACAAAAGTTATAAAATACCATTTTCAGAAAAAAAATATATTTCTAAATAACAAAATGAAAAAAAGTACCACTAAAATATACCTCACCCTCAATTTAGTTAATTAATACCAATACAAATTTTATAAACAACATTTATAGGTGTAACAAGAATTTGCACAAAATATTCATTCAAAAATAATCCTTTAAGTTCAAATGCCCAAAAATACCATAACAAAATAAAATTGGTATCCCTAAAATTATTTAATAAATAAATTTCATGATTTATAAAATAACCCAAAATGATACAACATGGAATACACATGAAAGGACCCAATTTTATGTCAAAATGCGAGTTTAAAATTGAACACTTAATCAATGCTACCAGAAAATATGGTTTTAAAATTTTTATGAGACATTTCCAAAGAGGTACACATAAAAAACATTACTTTAACTACAAAAGAACAATTTTAAAAACATATACCAACCAAAATAGTTTTCCAATAATATTTTCACCTCTTATATCATTCAATACTCTATTTTGACAACTTATAAAACAAACCCAAGAATCACAACTTGTTATTATGCAAAAATCATTCCCAAAATCCCCCTTTTGGAACCAAGACACACTAATACAACAAAAAATAAAATTTAAAGACCTTTTATCATTTAATAAACAATTTCAAAAATTATAATAAACAACCAAGTGATACCAAATGGGTTTACATAAAAAAACACCTCATTCCACATAAACATGACATATAAAAATCAAACACATGGTAATCTCCTTCAAAAAAAATCCACATAAAATTTAAATTTAAAAGATACTGATAAGAAAAATAAGAAATCAATATAACTCATAAAATTAATTTTATAGATAGAACCACCTACCATTGATGTCGAAACCCCCCAAAAATTAGAGTGAATCTTCATCCTCGCCTCAACCGCACCACAAGAAAGTAGAAACGAATCTGAAATAAAAATATTGAACCCAAAAATAAAAGGTTAAACTATAAGTATAAAACATTAGGTGATGGAAACATGAAACCACAAAAAAAGCTGAATGAAACCCTAAGGATAAAGAAGAAACTAGTGTGAAACTCACTTACCTGATATATCTTGAAGTTTCCCCAAAAAATACCCCTAAAAAGTTTATTCCAAGGAAGATTGAGGGATATTGGATACCAACCCTGGATTCTAGGGAGAAATGGGGGAAGAAAGGGGCAAATTATGTTTATTTAAGGATGAGAAAATGGTCAAAACCCATTTCATTAACACATGGACATTGTGCGTGGTTTAGTAAACCATGAAGACAAACTGTGCACTCACTTTTTTCTACTTAAAAAGTTTCGTTTTCCTTCAAAACAGAATGGGGGAGCCTATGTGAAAAATATGAGAAATATAGGAAAGAAAGGGGAAATAATTCCCTAAAATTACAAACCTGTATCACCTGGTCTCGCGAAAATGACAAGTAATCTGACCCCAACTGGGATGAAGTAATAATGAAAAACCCAGGAGGAAAAATTCTCTCCACCATAACTCTTTCCACCCCCAAAAATCCATGACAAGGTGAGATGAAAATAACTAATACCATATTTAGATTCATAGGGGTTCCCAAAAAATGACAAATTATATGACAAGAAGGACACTGCCTGCATGGAAATCAGGATAAAAGTTAATTTGGGTGACCAAGATGCACTCCCCCTTCTAAGGATCACCTACCCCCAAAATCCAAAACATCTCGAGTTGATCAAAAAATGTTATGATACTCTCACCTCAATAAAACAAAAATACATAGAAAAATAAATTATACATTCCCAATAAGCTCAAACAGTGCATCTAAAATGGACAGTTGATTTGAATGTGGTTACCAAAACCCTGCCTCAACAAAACTATTAGTGGATTTTAAATCCCAAAATCTACCCAAGAAAGAAGTTTATGGTTAGATACCTCCGAATGAGTCAACCTACCACTAAGATAACGCCAAGAACACAACTATATTACAGATAGCGGGAGACCCGGATGGACTCCCCACTATAAGAAATATACTAACTTTTGAGACTTAAATAGAATACCAATGCATGGTGGTTTGATTATAATACCCACCACAAGGGATAGAAAAAATCTATACTTATTATAAAATAACTTACATGAGACCCATGGTGGGTCTCCCTACCCAAATAATAAAACATCTTAACCAACCAACATAGGCTGACCAAGAAACCCAACATGGTATAACATGGGTGCTTCCCACACAACATATTCTCCCACCGCATGAATCCCATTAAAAAAAATTCCAAACCAATAGAGAGACCATGTGGTTTAACACTCCTACGAGCATTTCCATCCTTGGATGAGTCCAACCAAAGTCGTTGTTGAAATGGACCAGAACCATTATTCATACATGAAAAACCATACCAATAGTCATTGCTACAAGTGTTAGAGAAATGGGGTTTTGAGAAGACAAATCCACCATGCCTCTATGTCACCAAGGAGGTAGTCTTCCACTAACACAGATTATGACACTGAGGGACATGGTCTGCATGTCCTTTTCCACCACACTAGACAAATTGAAATGAAACATCCTCACTGAAACCTCCAACTGTCCTACCTCCCACATTTGAGAAAAAAGATAAAGAAGGACCCCTTAAATCTATGGGGGTTTACTCACTATGTTCCAGCTTCACTCTAGGACCTATGGAAGGAGCATAGTGGATTGAAGTATCTCTTACATTGCAGTTAGGTTTTGAAAAACCCAAAATCAAAACACTTCATTCTGGTGTCACAAGAAACCACATCACCTGTCAAAAAAACCACTAGGAAATAACACAATATGATACCCACTTTAGTCTAACCTAACACCTTCACTGATACAAGGGACTCGATGATACATATAAATTTTCCTCTCACACCTGAACAATAAATAGAAGAAGAAATAACCCAAGGAAGACATCTTCATTCTAGATAGAAATTTTTTGGAATTCCTAGAAGAAAAAAGTTTCTATTAAAACCAATACTATCAAATGTACTACAACATCCACCTTCACATTATAATGGGGCCACAACACTACAAAATTCCATCGAGCATGACCATTCTTACCTAAGAGGTATGACATATAAATAAACCTTAAACTGAGTCCCAAATGTGACATGTTTACTAATAGAGTCCATAAAAGTGTCTCATATTAATATTTTCCATCTTTGTGGCCTAACAAGAACCCTTGATTTTAAGAGACCATGGAATGACCTAGAGGCCCATAAAACTATTTCCAAAAGCATCAAATCTTTATTACTTTACCTTTCCTCATTGAAATTCTAATCACCACTTCCAGATAAAGCATACATCCACAATAGTGTTGAACATCACCATTTAATAATCAGGAAACATAATAGACAAATATATATTTCAACCACCCACAAAAAATCTCCTACTAAAATAAGATATACTTAACTAAAAAAGAAAGGGGATTGGTTAAATATTCATTGTTTAAGAGGAAATTCCTTATGCTAATCAACTAGAGGATCTTCCAATGGATAATCATATGTGGCCGCACTTCCATCGATCATTAACTCCTCTTGGGGTGTAACCTAGCCAATAAGAAAACCCAAGAACCCAACCAAGCTAGTCTATTGGTAAAAAAATACCACAAAAGAAAACAGAACACATGATGGGAACCACCACCAATGATTGCCAAAACATTTCTCATAAAAGGCCACTAACAAACACTTCAACCCGACATACAAATGAAATAAAAACCTGAACCATCATTCAAACATGAGGGGTTATTGAACTAAAAATATCCCAAAACCACATTCCGAAAACATATTACACCCCAACCAAACAAATCATATCAAAAGATTTCAACCTAATTCAAAAAACATCAAATATCATGATAAACTCCATTTCATCAATCACCATTTAATAACAAACTCAAATCTTATCTTTTTAAAACAAGGTTCCAATGATTCCTAAATTTTTTCAAATTTTCACTAGTAACAAAATTAAAATCCATTTCCAAACTACACACATATATTCTGAAATATTCCATATCATTCAAAACCGCAATCATTAGTTTAGAAAAGTCTATTAGAAATAGATTTTCAAAACCCACTTTGACATAATTCATGACATCGAAACAAATAATCTCATTAAAAATCATCTTTAGAGTCTTCAAATCAAATATCATTTTACACAAAAACAACTTCATGAAAATCCATTTTCCTATTCCCTTTTCATCAAAACAATTCTGAAAATTCAGTTCTATTTTTTCATAAATCAAAAAATTTCTTCTTTACACCAAAATAATTTAAAAAAAATCACATTTTCAGACATCATTTCAGTGAATTCTGAAAATTAATTTTCCATATTCCCAGAATAGGTCATTATTACCTTGAAAACATTTTTCCATGATTCCAAAATAAGGTCCTCTAAAAATAATTACAAAAAGTCAAAGAGACACAAGGCGCTTCACAAAAGAGGGAAACAAGTATTGGTAGGTGACTTGTAAATATGGTTTGTGTAAATATTCCAGTCAGACCACCATCATAGGGAGTGTTTTAGGACTATATACATTGCTTAACATGGGTTTCCATGCCCTGAGTGATCACTGGGAATATTGAACCAAATCACATTTCATTTTTCAATCAACAATAAATCACAAGAATGAAATGATTTAGATGGAACCCAACTTCCCCTGGTAACTCAAGTCATGACACGAGGTGTGCTATCCTAGCACCATAATCATATCCAAAACATCGAGTTATAACAATAATAGGTCCAATCTAAATAGAATATTTATTAAGAGAACATGACCCAAAAAGAGAGAACCTTCTCTGATAACATTTTGTCACAAACCAAGCTAGGTCTCCAATCAAACCCCGACATGACCTGGTCCAAGATAATTCTCGAAGGGCATTTTCTATCCCCACGGTCTATCACAAGTTCTAAGGTATCATAAATAACTTCAAGGAATTATAATACCTCATTTTATAATCATAATCCAACCAACAATAATCAATAAACTAAATCTGAACATTTATACTAAACATGTCTTAACAAAAAATCGGAATTGAGTAATATAGTTTAAAACCAAAACCAAAGAGGGATATAAAAATGGATCAGCAACTCTATCCCAAGAAACACCATTCAAAAAGGTGTATCACCCTCAATCCATCTCCAAAACATCACACCAATAAATAAAGCTAATAACCCAAACCACCATCTTTAAAGACCATTCCCTTAACAGAGTCCAACATTACCAAGTCAAATTACACCCAATTATGTATGTAGAGTGTAAGACAATGCTCAATAGTATTCCATCCAATATTATATTCTATGCTATAATTATTAAAAAAAATATTTCATGTTTTCTTAAACAAGAAATGGTAGTAATTTTTTTTTTAAAATGGAAGCAACATAAAATTGAAATAGTTTTGTTGAAGAAAACATTAAAGAATAAAAAAATTTAGAGAAGACATAAATGATAGTGAAATTATCATCCAATAACACCATATGATGATAATAGGTAAAATATAATCAATGATCACTCATCACGAGAACACCCCTAGGAAATAGAAAGATGTGGGGCCATATGTACACTGTATATTGGTGTAAAAGTAACCATAAACATTAAACTTCTCATGGATGATCCACTAGTAAGGGAAACCCCAATGGTCTACTGGTCCCCAAACATCATCATATTTTAGCTAGTATTGTCATATTCAATCTTTATAATTGAAATAGATTTGAATCCACTATTGGATCACTATAATATTAGTCCTAGTACACCCACTTAGACACTCAGGCTTCCCACTTTTTTCTCCAAAATGATCCACATGTTATAAAATACCATTTTCACATCAAAAATCCATTTTTGAATAAAAAATGGCCAAAAAGTACCCCAAACAATTTCGTCACCCTCAATTTTGTTCATTAAAACCAATAAATTTTTATAAACACCATGTAGTGGTGTTATAAGTATTTTTACTATTAATTCATTACCAAATACTCTTTTAAGGCCAAATGCACAAAAATACCATTCTAAAATAAAATTGACATCCCTAAAACTATTTAATAAATCAGTTTTAGGAATCATAAATTAACATAAAAATGAGACAATATGGAATAAACAAAAAAGGACCCAATTCCATGTAAAAATGAGACATTTAAAGTGAACACTTAATCAATGCTACAAAAAATTTGGTTTTAAAAATATTATGAGACACATGCAAATCAGTACACACAAAAAAACATTCCTTTGACTACAAAAGAACCATTTTAAAAACACATCTCAACCAAAATATTCATAAAATAATATTTTCACCACTTATATCATTCAATACATCATTTTAAAAACATATAAAATAATCCCCAAAATCAAAACATGGTCTTACACCAAAATCATTCCCAAATTCCCCTTTTTGAACCAACACACACTAATTTGACTGAAAAAATTATTTTTCAACCCCTAATTCATTTAATAAACAATTGAAAAAATTATAAAACACTACCAAGTGATATAAAATGGGGTTACATAAAAAACACACCCCATTTCACATAAACATTCCACATAAAAATCCAACAAACAATAATCTCATTAAAAACAACATTCACAACCAAAAAATAATTCAAATAACATGCTAAAAAAGTAAAAAAAAAACCCAAACCACGAATATTGTACCAAAAGAACCCCAAGGTTAAACAATAATGATGAAACCATAGGTGATAGAACCATGAAACAATAAGAAAAAGGAAAAAACTTATGGAGAAGGAAGAAACTAGATTAAAACTCACTTAACTGATGTCTCTAAATGTTTCCCCACCAAACCTCCCTTTAAAAGTGGGTTCGAAAGGAGACAAGGGAGCTTAGAGACCTTCCATGTATTCTAGGGTCGAATGGGTGTATAAAGGGACATATATGGTTTATTTATGGAAGGGAAAATTGTCAACACCCATTTTTTAACACCTTGACCCTCATAGATGGTTTGGATGGAAGATTTAGTAAACCGAGCAGCCATACCATGCATCCATTTATATCCATGAAAAAGTTCCATTTTTCCCCAAAACATAATGGGGGAGCCAAGGGGATACCTATGGTGAAATATCATCCAAGTGTAGAATGAAATAATTCCCCAAAATATCAAACCTGCCACACCCAGTTCCCAAGAAAATTACCAATAACCCAACCCAAACTAGGATGAAGTAACTGTTATAAATAATAATGTCACATGTAAAGTGGATTTCCTATATATATTATGATTACATTAAATTATTTATCATGATTTAATATTCCTTTATTCCAAAAAAATACTTGTGTTTTTAAATGAAGGAATGTTTCTATATTTTATTATAGATATACTCTACATGAATTTATATACATATAAAATTGTAAAATAGAGAGGGAAATGGTTTTTAAAGTTTTATATAAGACCATAATATATTTTAATAAAAAAATTATTTCATTTAAGAGATAGGGAGAGAGATAAGAAGAAGAAGATCATTTACATCAAATACAAGTTTTTTTTTGATTATTTTAAGGAATTTGATCAGATTACGGATCCAACACGTGTTTTCTTCTTAGAAGTAAGTTTATATTATCATTTTAGGGTGATATAATGAATGAGTTAAGAATTCCAAATACATGGGAGGATGGATGATATGTTGTTGTTACAATTATATTGTCCTGAAAGACAATGATCTCCTATAATAATAAGTTTTCATTTATGATATAAAATATTATGGTTTTTTGAAGATTAATTAAATAACCATGAATGAGGTGTATCTTTAATATGTGATGTTTCTAGACTAAATAACACCATAACATATTTCTTATAGGTATATTATACTTATAACTTTCATAAAGTGTAATATACCTAGTGAAAAATTGTTTAAAACTTTTACTACATTTGTGTTTGATAAGAACAATATTTTTTACAACCAAGCGGTAGTGTGTTAAATTTATTGAAAATATATTCTAAATATAATTGAAATAGATATTGGGTTTAGTAGAGAAATGGGATACACCTTAAATGTTTGAAACCCTACTAATATAGTTGTTATGGTTTGAATATGATCCAATTATGGTTAGTACAGATGTGTGAAGTAAAGAATAAGGCCATGGTAGTCACTGGATGATATGGTATATGAGTTTCATGGATATCAAAAGACTATGTTTGAATATATAAAATTGAATATGTATATCTGAAATTATATATGGAATTAGTGGTTCCAAAAATCATTATGAGACAATAACAATAGTGTTTTTCTAATATATATGTAATAATTGAATTATTAATAGGTTTTATATGAACATTAAATAAATATACAAAAGGTAATTAATTTCATTGAAAGAATAGGATTAACTATGTTGATACAGTATTTAGAAATTAAATGAAAATATTCTGATTTTAAATGATTTCACACATTGGAGTGAAAAGAGACGGATATCACTATAAAGATTGGGTTTTATGCTTTGGAAAATTCCAAACATATTCTGATAGAGGATATATAGTTTTGGTAGAGTCTACAAGGGCAAGATATTTGAGTTTGAATCTTATTCACTTATTTTATGTTGAAAATGGATTATTTTGAAAAAACATTATTCCATGAGTTATTGTATTTTATAAGAATATAAAATGCACTATAATAAGTGAAATTCTAATATATGAATTGAATATGTTTGTAAAATTTCATGTGTTTTTGAACAAGTCATGATAAACTTTATGAAAGTGTATTTTTGTGAGAAAATCTGAAATATTTTTTCTAGGAAATTTATATTCAAGTTCTGTGAGTATTATGATAAATTTATTTCATGAAAAAGAATATTTTTATGAAGGTGGAGTTACATGAATAGTTTTATAACGGATCTATATTTACCTATAAATACCAAAGTCTCAAAGAAGAAATCGATAGTCTTGGAGGAGGATGGCCCTAGAGAGAGAAAAACTGTCTAAAATTTCAAAATTTAAGCTTCATGGTAGATGTTATGTAAGTAAATATGTTTCATGAGTGAGTTATATGAATAATTGAGTTTTAGAAACACATTTTTTGTATGTAAATTTGTTCTGTTTGAATTTAAAAATTGTGTATTAGATATATCATTCAAATTTTCATGCATCGAGGCATAAAAATCCACACTTATGATAATTTATGTTTCATGAATTTAATTTAGTTTAACTAAAACAATCAATTTGTGTGGAAATAAATAATTTTTTCATTGATATATCATGATTCTTGAAGAATATGATACACAACACAACCAAAATAATTTTATATTGGAATTGTCTTTATATAGAGTGGTTTTTTTATATGATGATATTCTATGAGTCAAAATTATCTCTCCCATTTTGTGGTTCTTATCTCAAAATCTATATAAAAAAAGAAAAAAAAATGTAAAATTAAAAGTGGAAACAAAATGAAGGCTATAATTCATTTGGAATATAAAGTTGAATACCGACATACAATCATGTATTTAAACTATTGAGGAAAACCAGATGTCTATAAAATGAGTGCTACATTCACTTAAGTATTGAGTGGATAGAGGAAGAGAGAGGGTCCCTTAGACATGTTATGTGGATTATAAAGAACAATTTTATTACTTTAGTGAGTAGTATTATGTTATGTTATATTAACACACCAACATTTTATGATCCCTAGATTATCTAATTATAGAGATCCAAGTAAATCCACACGTGCCCTTTTTAGGTTTTAATTTCCAACATATCTCATCATTTTCTAAAGAAAAAATTTAAAAATTATAATAAAAATGTTCAAACATATTTAATTTTATAATTTAAACATAATCCAAATAGATTTTAACAATTTAAAAAGAAAAATGTTTAAATTGGATTTCACCATGATTCACCCCCATCAATGTGCCTGTAGTAATAACAATAGTGATAATAAAATCCATTTATCAATAAAATAATTAACATGGGAATGTGGAGGATTCCACATTGAGGCCTAAACTTTTAAAAATTTCACATGTTATATTTTATTCTTATTATTTTGGAATATTTTTGGGGAATAGTTTCTAAATAGTGGATCATGACTTTAACTAATCAAAAGTGCAAGTAAAAAAAATGATATTTTAAAAACATGTACAATATATTCACCCCCATTTAGTTGTACCTAGAATTATATATAATTTATAGTTAGTATTAATAAATACCATACCCCCCTTAGATTATACACATTAAATATCAAGTAATTGATAGTTTTATGTTAGTGAACATCATACGAGTGAACATTTATGATAGGAAGAAATTTCATGCCTAGAAGAACTAGATACTTATCTATTATCTTTCTTAAGGATTAAAGAATAGTAATGTTTTTAATATGGGTTCTATATCTATTAAAAAAGACAGTAATATGAATTTCACTAATAAAATAAATATGGAGATAGATGGGAAGGTGATAATTGATATACTATCATCCTTATTAGAAAAATAAAAAAAGTGATGGGGATCATAAAAATTAAATTATTGTTTTATAAATTAGAAAACATGTATTATGGGATTATTAAGATAATAGAATCAAAAATGAAAATATATACGGTAAAATTTAATGATATCGTGATGGTTGAAGATGATAATATTAAGGACTATTCCGCCAGGGTGAATGAAATAGTTTGTCATATTAGAGGATTTGAGGATAATCTAGATGATCCTTAATTTTTCAAATGATTAATGAGAAACATTCAAGATAAAATGGATCTAAAGGTTCTAGATATTTTATATAGATAAGATATTTCTCTTGATAAGTTACTCAATATACGCTTAAATTGCGAGATAAAAAAATATAAAGTTTTCAAGAGGAACGAAAAAAGAAGAGATGTCATTTAAATAAATGAATAAGTAGAATATCAAATAATTAGACATTGAATAATCGTGTCTCTAAAAAAATAAATAACTTGGTAAAAATCAAAAAAATATTATTGATTTTATAATGAAAAAACTAAAAATATGTAAGGGAAAATATAAAGGAAAAGTTACAGTCATACGTGTTAAGTGTAGAGGGGTAGGGATCGTTGAAACTGACTTCCCATAAATAAATAAGAGTTTGAATAGTGATGATGATTAATATAAATAGAATCCTCAAAGAATATATAAATGCACATCATCTAAATGGGGCAAGAGGTTTGATGAAGGTAGACATAGAATACAAAGAAGAAAGAAGAGAAGCATATTGAGTAATGAAAAAGATGAATTTTCCGATTCTTACTATGAATCAAAGGAATAATGTGATATAAATGAAACTAATTTCATGGAACATATTTAGATAAAAATAGATATCTCAATAAATGACTAAAAATAACGATATGAAATGTATACAGAGAACATTATGTGAACCAAACATAAAGTGCACCAATTTGTATATATTTTTATAAAATTTCCCACATCAATTAATTAAACTCAACAAGGTTTAAATAATAAAATACAATATTAAATTAATAATTCTAAAAATTCAGCCTTTTTATGATTAAATATTAATTAAATATATATTTTAATTAAATAATGTTCTTTTTGTGATTAAATGAGAAATAATTATACCGTCTAACAAGATATTTTTTAATAACTAATTTACTAAATTCATTTGATTAAATTCCTTGATACATAATTCTAAATGTGTTATTCAATCATTATATTTCATTGAATTTAATCTTTTCATTAATTCCATTGTTTCTATATTAAACATCATTTTTGGATATCATATATTTTCATTCTCTTTTTTAAATTCATTGATTATTTTTTTCTTGATGATTTAGTTGGATTCCTAAAAATATTTGTTTCACTAAATTAGGAAATTATTATGTTTTATGGGACGAAAAAATTATCATCTTCTATGAGATATAATGTTACCATGGCTTGTTTTTTGCATTCTATTAAGTTGTCTTCAAATACTGAGGGTACTATTACTAAAGATGGAGGGGATGTATTTTTTTAAATGTTTCTTTCATAGAGAATACTCCCAAATTAGTTAATGACTTACTTCTATTAAATTCCTTAGTACGTCAGTATGTGTAAATAAAATCAAAATGAATTAATATGGAAATAAATGTTTATAGTGGTTTGGGGAATAAAATTCCCTTAGTCTACTCGACCACCACCCTTCTCCATGAGTGTGATGATTTTTAATAGACCTGCAATTTTTACAGGGAATGATAATACTTTTCTTGGGACTACATGACTGATTTCATGTTGGTAGAACTTGAATTACTTATATGAGATTTCAACGAATCTCTAGAAAGGATATAAAAATAATTGTCTTTAATGGTTCTTTTACCAGACACATTAAAATAAAATATAAATAAAATATAGTTTTAAATATTTATTTTCATAGCTATATGATACAACTAACATAAATGAATGATATCTAATAGTGATGAAGTAAAGATTATTCATATCAAGAAGAGTAATCAAAATTTAGAAAGAATATTTAATAAGATCAGTTGATCAAATGAGACTTATTCTTATTTATTTATATTGAAAAATAGAATGTAATTTTAGTGATCACTGAGAAAAAAATATCCATTTTTTTCACATAATTTCACATGAAAAATTACACAAACCCAAACTTTTTTTGAAATTTAGGGACTATCAATCATTTAAACTCAAATCACATGATCTGTATAGTTATGGATTTGTGACACGTCCTTTTTCCTTAAAAAAATTCATGTTAATAGTAATTATGAATAAAATATAATGGTCATTTTCATTTATTTGTCTCTTGGATATTATTATAATAACTTTTATTAATTAATTCATCATGAATTTGAGGATTGAAAATTTCCATTAAATTTTTACTTGAGTGGATCAAAAATAACAAACACTAACCTATAGTATGATGTATTCGATTTTCACAATGGAATCAATTTAAATGATTTTAGATTTGAATCCATGTATCAAAATTTTTTTTATGTATCCAAATAGAATCACATAGGTTTTTTACTCACATAGTCACGACCCGACCCTACCCGGGCTCGAGCCGCAACTACCCCAAGCCCGCCTCCATAGGCCAGGGGTCGACGACCACCGCCGAAGGCACAATAACTCAGGGAGGCCTTTTCCTAAGCACCTGTACAAACACACGCAACAAACTCAATGCAATAGTGCAGAGTAAAAGTAAAGACAAGCGAAGAAAAGGAAAGGGGAAACTGCTATATAAATACCAAAAAGTGCATCGACCTCTACAAGTATAAAGTACAAACTGAAAAAAGGGGCAAAACACACGCCCAACCAAAAAGTGCCACAACCCGGCAATAGGTAAACAAAAGAAACTGCTGACGGGTCTCCCACCTGGAACCCGGCCACGACCACCACACGCGGTCCAAGCTCCCAAGCTCCTACGCTCCACCGAAGTCACGCTCCACCTATCCGTCGTCTGCAAAGGCACACCAAGTCCGGGCAAAGCCCAAGCAGGGGTGAGTATAAAAATACTCAGTTGGATACCCTGAAGGCTCGAGGGAGCAACAAAAGGAGGTACCAAAGGTTGAGCAGTAGAGCGAACAGAAGAGTAGAGGAGTACAACAAGGAGTGCAGTAAAGAGTCCAGCTCAACCCAACAAGAGAAACGCAGAAGACTCGTCCTAACACGAGGAGCTAGGAATGGTGAGAAGATGCAATTCTCATCGATCTTTCTCTGCCTATAGTAGGAGAGTAGACTCATCCCACCATGAGAAGATAGACACGGAAAGCTATGGCATACCCCGCACGCCTTCGCCTCTCCTGGAAGGAGAGTAGCTAAACCCAAGAAGTGGGTACCAGAAACAAGGTATATACATATGTATGCTCTGTCAAGAAGCCCGAACAAACTCGTAAGAGGATCTCCATCCCATAGCTCAGCCTAAGAAAAAGTAGCCAACAGTCCCAGAAGTAACACCATCGATTCCCAGCATCCCGCACGTCTGCCCCGAACCGCAAGCCAAGGGGCTCAATCACCACACCTTGACACTATCCTCTTTGGGCGGCACTGACTCGCCCGCATGGTTTTAGGTCACGTCACAAGGACGCATCTCGGTGGGGGAAAGCACTCCTCATACTTGAGAGTTATAGGGGAACGTCAAACGACACCACGTCACTGCCCCGTAGTCGAGAGGTCTGCTCAAAGTCGACAGGCGACCCCCTACCCAGCCCCGCTGAAGGATCCCTGGAAGTCAATGGGTTCCCACTATAGGGATACCCGGAAAGTCGACGGGTGCCTCACTGCCCAGTCCTGTAATAGGGTAATCCACTGGAGGGAGACCCGGCTAAAGTCGGCGATGGGACCACTGCCCAACCCAGCTGGAGGTAACCCGGCATCGGGGACCACTACCCAGCCCAGCTGGAGGTATGCCCAGCATTGGGGACCACTGCCCAGCCCCACTGGAGGTAAGCCTGGCATCGGGGACCACTGCCCAGCCCAGCTGAAGGTAAGCCCGACATCGGGGACCACTGCCCAGCCCCGCTGGAGGTAAGCCCAGAATTGCTCTGGCCATCCCTGCTGGATGGTACTGCTCAGTAAACACCACTGTACTGGCCATCCCTACTGGATGGTAACCCACTGGCTAGCCCGGATCGAAACCACCTCAGCTCTACTGGAACAACCTCAGCCCTACTGGAACAACCTCATCCCTGCTGGAACAACCTCAGCCCTGCTGAAACAACCTCAGCCCTACTGGAACAACCTCAGCCCTGCTGGAACAACCTCATCCCTGCTGGAACAACCTCCTGGGTAGAGGATCGGTGCCCACGTAAAGTGTTGGTTACACCGAAACCACTAGCTCTACCAGGGAACACGGAGCAACGGTAGAAACTCCCCAGGCCTCACAAGGCAATCTCGCTCCAATCCGCTGAGTCACTGTCGAAGCGGACCGAGACACCTTATCCCAGAAAGTGGGGAAAACACCCACGCTTCACGGACACCCGTAGTCGCAGACGGTGTCGCAGTCCAGTGAAAGGGCACAGTACTGAAACCCCTCACAGCCAAATAAGCAGAGGAACCAAACCATCTATGCCGGCCAAACCATCGAGCACAAGACCAGGGGGAGATCGCTCAACCCTACAGGTCAGACAAAAGACCACCAGGCTAGGGGAAAACTCCACCCTACTGGTCAAACAAACGGGCACAAAGGCAGGGGAAAACTCCACCCTACTGGTCAAACAAATGAGCACAAAGGGGCCCTCTACGTCGCGAGAGGTCAAAGTATGCAAAGAAGATCATGGCATGCATGTGGTGCTCACACGACGTGTGGCCCAAAGTCAACCCCAACTGAGTGCAAAAACATCCCCAGGTACAAACAACCACATGTACCTCCAAGTGTTCCCGTATACTCCCTGAGTATACCCCATTCCAGCCCAATGGCTATCGTGCACACGGCACCCAGCGTTAACGCGAAGGCGTGACGTAACAAATCCACCTCAAGGGCCCAGGCATGGCCAACCACTTCTCGTGGACCAATTATATCACTCTCCCAAGAGTGCGCGATCACACGCCAAGGGTCCACTACAACAAGGTACGACGAACCACCACTAGAGCACCTTCCTTTCTCCATGTTCAATAAGATCGCGCAAGAGGCTCTGCACAACCCATCGGATCGCACCGTTGTAATCCTCGCGGAAAAACACACGAGATCGACTACTAACTCGCCCCAAACGGATATCCGACGAAAAAGTCACCAACACCGCCTCACGCCCGAACGGCGTCCCGTAATCCCGAGCCTCGGCCCCGAAAACAGTCGGGCGCATCGCACCATTGCGATGACCTTGGGAAAACACGTCAAAAGCACTACTCACTTGAGTGCTACGGATATCCGGAGAAAAAGGTTCATCCCGGCACACCGCACACGAGCGGTACCACGTGGGACCCGCATCCTGGTCCTAAAACTCAACGAACAGATCGTACCGTTGCGATCCTCTCGAAAAAGTACACGAAATGGACTACTCACTTGTCCAAAACGGTCACCCGGTGATAAAGCTGGAAATCACCGTCAACTCGCGAAACGGCCCTCGCGGGGCCCGCACCATCGTGCGGAATTACAGCGGACAGACTGCGCCAACGCGTTGCCCTCGGAAAAACACCCAACATCGACAGCTTGCACACCCCGAACGGATGTCCGAGGAAAAAGCCGCTAAAAGCTGCACGCAGCTCAAAAGATGGGCCGTGGGGCCCGCATCTCAACATCAGCCTCAACGCCCAGAACCACACTGGAAACCTCCACCTCAGTTCCAGTGTCACAACTCCGCTGACGGCGCTCAAAACGGATGTCGGACGCGTCCGTGCGGTCCAAAACAAGAATCTCGGGAGAAACACCCGTCCACTAAAAGACACGTCGTGCCTCCGCGGACCCTCGTTTCAGGAATTAAAAGTTCCCAAAACCATCTCAAAATATTCTCTTCGTCCCAAGGAATGCTTCACCGCTAACGGCGCGCGAATCCGACACCCGGGCTGACATTTATATCCGTTTAAAAAAAACGGGCATTAGTGGGCCAGACCGGTTCGGCCGGCCCACTCTCCTGAACCAGCCCGCGGTCGCGGGTCGGTCTTCCACGCCCGGACCGGAAGCAAGCCGGTCTGGCTTGATTTTCGTCCACGAAGACCCGCCGCGCGCGGGACTTGTCTGCCGCGGGGTCCCGAGGACCCCGCCTCGTCGTCGCCGCGTCAACCCGGCCAGGAAGGTCAGGTGTCGTCGCCTGCACGCCACGCTACGCCGGCGCCCGCTGGACACCCTCGGCCTCGTCCAGACGCCCTGCTGCCGCGCCCAGCGCTTCCCCCGGACACCCGCTCTGACGCCGCAGACACCCCGCCAGACACCCCTGCCGCACCAGACACCCGCGCTGACACCCTGCGGACACCCCGCTGCCGCGCCGTCCGCCCTTGCCGGACCACTAGAAAAACCTGCAACCTTCGACGATCGACCCCGGCCTCCTCTGAGCTCGGATTTTGATTCCGAAAAATGCATTGGAGAGATAATAATGTATACTACGCATTTATGGGCTTTGATAGAAATTTTGACAAGGAATAGATAGTTCAAAACAAGCTCCAAGTAGGTACAGGAATAGAAAATGAAAACGCAACATCCTACCTCGTGGGGCTTCGCCCGAAGCTTCGTGACGACCCGCCGGCCACCACGCCTCGCCGGAGCTGTCTCGCCGGACTCTCTCCGGTGATGGAGGAGGAGGAGGGAGAAGTGGGGATGCCAAGGGAAAGGGGAATGAGAGGAGGGAGGAGGGTGTGTTAAGCGTTTAAATAGAAGACGCTTAACCACCCTCCCGTCGGCGGGGACCCGAACTCTCTACAGGGTCGAGGATAAGCCTCCCCTAGGGTAAAAACCACTTCCCGAGCCCAACTGCGGTCTCGGAATTTTAATCCGAGATCCCATTCAAATGTTATAAAATTTAACGTTCGAAGCCGCTAAATTAGGGAAACGCCCCTGGGGCCATTTTTCACAAACAGTCAGCGCCCGCGAAACTTATACCCCTCCTTGGGTAAACGGACCATTCCGAACACAACGGTGCCCTCAGTTTCCAAATAAAAGCCACCGTTTAAGAGATACCTGCATTTTTCCATTAAACGAATTAATTAATTAATTAATTAATCCGTTTAACGTTCCAAAAGCGGGCAAGGGGTCCAAACATCCCGTGCCGACAAGTTTTATGTAGTACCTAGGTTAAAAACCCCATTCCGGACCCATCCGTACACTCGGATCCCTGATCCGGATCACCGTTTAGGAGTTATCTCATTTATTTAGCATTTCTAGTGTGAACGCACTGAAAATTTAATTCCGGCCACTCCGGGGCCCGGAATCGCACGCCGTCTGAAGGCGCTGCTCTGGAATATTATCAAGAATATTCCAAAGTCTTTCGTAGAAAAAACCGGGTTCTTACATCATTCCCTCCTTCAAGATTTTTGTTCTCGAAAATCAAAACTAGGTAAGAACACAGGGTACTAAGCCCACACCTGGCTTTCTCATACCCAGAAGAACCCACGCACAGCTCTGCGTTACCGCACATAGACCAAAGGATCGATCTGTTCACGCTAGGTCAGCCCTTGACGACATCGTGCACCCATTCTAGACTTTGGGGTTACGTCAAGGCGGTAGGGTACCTCGCCATCCCTTTGCACGGTCTCAAGCGGCCCGAAGGCCCTCGGGGGTAGCTCACCTCCCCGGCCAAACCTCTACGTCGCATACTGCGACAGGAATCACCGCCTGGGCATGGGCAAGGCCCGGTGATTCCCTCATTCAGAATATCCATATGGTGAAACACCCAAGGATACCTGGTCACACAAGATTCCACAGTCGATGCTCTTTTACACGTTTGAAAGGAGAAAGAGTCAACACCATCGACTAAAGGAAAAGGTCTCACGCCTTTTTCCTTACCAACACAGGGTCACACCCGACGCCCTGCATCACCCTGGTAACACCTCAAACAAGGAGCAGGGAGAAACGTCTTTCACACGCAGAGCCTATCAATTCTACTGCAAGAAGTAGAAGAGTCGCAAGGGGTACCTCTCACCATCCCGTGCTCTGCAGGATCGTAGACATCCAAAGCTCGTGGCTACTCGTGGTCCCAACCTTCTGCTCCCGTAGCCTGACGTGGACCACCTAGTGGTGATGGGGAGATCTCGTAACGTCGTCCCCCACTACCAGCTCCTCCCACTCCTCTGCTAGCACCACCTCCCTGGGTACTACTCCGATCACGGTGCTGCTTATGCCGTGGTGGTGCACCTGCTGCCTGCCTAAAGCTCTCAACAACTCGGGTCGGGCAGTCTCATGCCAGGTGACCTTGCCTGTCACAAGCATAGTACCGGCGCTCTCCGGACTGCCCTGTTGCCCTCCGGCGCCACTGTGGTGTATGAGCATGGCCCGAGATCCACTCACGGAAGGGCATCCTCGGCTGAGTCCCTGCACCTTTTCACCAAAGTGGTACATGACCACGTCTCTGAAAGCGGCAGTGGGAAGGCCTCCTGCATCGTGGTCCTATCCTCCGACGCCTACTAGCTACGGCAGACGTCCCGTCTCCATCGCGCCAACTGCCACTACCAACTGAAAAACATGACAGGAAGCCCTCTGTCACCAGCGCCTGCTCTCGCACCCCGACACATGTGGAAATGCCCAAGGGTACTATGACAGCACGAATCTCTCGGCGGAGACCCTGCTCAAACATTCGTTCTCGGAGGTTGTCGTCATGGACCAAGTCCGGGTAAAAGCGTGCACGGCCTGCAAAACTAGCCGCGTACTCGGCCACCATCATCCCTCCCTGCTGAAACTGGAGGAGCTCATGAATCCGAACGGAGCGCAAAAAGGTGGGGAAAAACTCGTCACGAAACAACAACTGAAAGTCGTCCCATGAAAGTGACGACTCATCGAGAAACTGAGTCACCGGACTCCACCAACGCCAAGCTGCTGCACAAAAAAGGGTGGCTGCCAAAGCCACTCTCTGATCTGTCAGCATCTGCACAAGCCTGAAAAGGCAAACCAATGTCTCGAGCCAAACCTCTACTACCTGAGGGTCTGGCTTACCACTGAACCTCAACGGTCACTGCCGCTGGAACTCACGGAGTATGCTCAACCTGCGCTCAAGCTCAGCCTGCTCTACTGAAACTGTCTGCTGCTCAACAGGTGGGGGTGCTACTACCGGCCCACCTAGAGAAAGGGGCTCGCATGATGGGTCCTGGACTGTGGCCTCGTAGCTCATAGGGTCGTCGTCACGAACCAAAGTTGGTATCCTGGCTGGATTTCCTCACGGAGACATCCTGAATATTATCAAGGAGTGCCGCGGTCAGATGAGCATATATGTATATACCACAACAATGATGGGGAGTTGACTCAAGAAGGACAGTCAAAGACTCGGTCCTATGTGATGCACAAACCAATTTTCCCTGCAACAAGTGTCTCATCATGCCGAGTCGACAAGCGGGTTATCAAGGTCCTGGTGAATGGATACGTCGGCCGCCGCACCATCACTGGACTCCCTGGCCTGAGAGCCGCTCTCGAGATACGTTAACACTGTTGCCCTATATCCCAACCAATTCCTCTTTTAGGGGCGTCCGCACAACATCCCAAGGAACGAACCACCTCTGATACCACTTTGTCACGACCCGACTCTACCCGGGCTCGAGCCGCAACTACCCCAAGCCCGCCTCCATAGGCTAGGGGCTGGCGACCAATGCCGAAGGAACAATAACTCAGGGAGGCCTTTGCCTAAGCACCTGTACACACACACGCAGCAAACTCAATGCAACAGTGCAGAGTAAAAGTAAAGACAAGCAAAGAAAAGGAAAGGGGAAACTGCTATATAAATACCACAAAATGCATCGACCTCTACATGTACAAAGTAAAAACTGAAAAGAAAAGGGGCAAAACACGCGCCCAACCAAAAAGTGCCACAACCCGGCAACAGGTAAACAAAAGAAACTGCTGATGGGTCTCCCACCTAGAACCCGGCCACGACCACCGCACACGGTCCAAGCTCCCATGCTCCTATGATCCACTGAAGTCACGCTCCACCTGTCCTTCGTCTGAAAGGGCACACCAAGTGCGGGAAAAGCCCAAGCAGGGGTGATTATAAAAATACTCAGTAGGATACCCCGAAGGCTCGAGGGAGCAACAAATGGAGGTACCGAAGGGTGAGTAGTAGAGAGAACATAAGAGTAGAGGAGTACAAAAAGGAGTGCAGTAAAGAGTCCAGCTCAACCCAACAAGAGAAACGTAGAAGACTCGTCCTAACACGAGGAGCTAGGAACGGTGAGAAGATGCACTTCTCATCGTGCTTTTGCTGCCTATAGTAGGAGAGTAGACTCATCCCACCATGAGAAGCTAGACACAGAAAGCACGTGGCATACCCCGCGCGTCTTCACCTCTCCTGGAAGGAGAGTAGCTAAACCCAAGAAGTGGGTACCAGAAACAAGGTATATACATATGTATGCTCTGTCAAGAAGCCCGAACAAACTCGTAAGGGGATCTCCGTCCCATAGCTCAGCCTAATAAAAAGTAGCCAACAGTCCCAGAAGTAACACCATCGATGCCCAGCATCCCACACGTCTGCCCCGAACCGCAAGCCTAGGGGCTCAATCACAACACCTCGACACTATCCGCTTTGGGCGGCACTGACTCGCCCGCCCGGTTTTAGGTCGCGTCACAAGGACGCGTCTCGGTGGGGGAAAGCACTCCTCATACTTGAGAGTTCTAGGGGAACGTCAAACCACACCACGTCATTGCCCGGCAGTCGAGAGGTCTGCTCAAAGTCGACAGGCGACCCCCTGCCCAGCCCCGCTGGAGGATCCCTGGAAGTCAACGGGTTCCCACTACAGGGATACCCAGAAATTCGACGGGTGCCTCACTGCCCAGTCCTGTAACAGGGTAATCCACTGGAGGGTGACCCGGCTAAAGTCGGCGACGGGACCACTGCCCAGCCCAGCTGGAGGTAACCCGGCATCGGGGACCACTGCTCAGCCCAGCTGGAGGTAAGCCCGGCATCAGGGACCACTGCCCAGCCCCTCTGGAGGTAAGCCCGGCATCGGGGACCACTGCCCTGCCCAGTTGGAGGTAAGTCTGACATCAGGGACCATTGCCTAGCCCCGCTGGAGGTAAGACCAGAACTGCTCTGGCCATCCCTGCTGGATGGTACTGCTCGGTAAACACCACTGTACTGGCTATCCCTGCTGGATGGTAACCCACTGGCGAGCCCTGCTCGAAACCACCTCAGCTCTACTGGAACAACCTCAGCCCTGCTGGAACAACCTCAGCCCTGCTGGAACAACCTCAGCCCTGCTAGAACAACCTCAGCCCTGCTGGAACAACCTCCTGGGTAGAGGATCGGTGCCCGCGTAAAGTGTTGGTTACACCGAAACCACAAGCTCTACCAGGGAACACGGAGCAACGGGAGAAACTCCCAAGGCCTCACAAGGATATCCCGCTCCATTCCGCTGAGTCACTATTGAAGCGGACCGAGACACCTCATCCCAGAAAGTGGGGAAAACACCCACACTGTACGGACACCCGTAGTCGCAGACGGTGTCGCAGTCCGGTGAAAGGGCACAGTACTGAAACCCCTCACAGCCAAAGAAGCAGAGGAACCAAACCATCTCTGCCGGCAAAACCATCGAGCAAAAGACCAGGGGGAGACCGCTCAACCCTACTGGTCAGACAAAAGAGCACCAGGCTAGGGGAAAACTCCACCCTACTGGTCAAACAAACGGGCAAAAAGGCAGGGGAAAACTCCACCCTACTGGTCAAAAAAACGAGCACAAAGGGGCCCTCTACGTCGCGAGAGGTCAAAGTATGCAAAGCAGATCATGGCATGCATGTGGGGCCCACACGACGGGTGGCCCCAAGTCAACCCCAAATGAGCGCACAAACATCCTCAAGTACGAACAACCACATGTACCTCCAAGCATTCCCGTATACTCTCGGAGTATACCCCATTCCAGCCCAAAGGCTATCGTGCACACGACACCCAGTGTCAACGCGAAGGCGTGATGTATCAACTCTACCTCAAGGGCCCAGGCACGACCAACCACATCTCGTGGACCAATTATATCACTATCCCAAGAGTGCGTGTTCACACGCCAAGGGTCCGCTACAACAAGTTTGGGCGAACCACCACTAGAGCACCTTCCTTTATCCACGTTCAACAAGATTGCGCAAGAGGCTCCGCACAACCCAACGGATCGCTCCGTTGTAATCCTCGCGGAAAAACACGCGAGATCATCTACTTACTCGCCCCAAACAGATATCCGACGAAAAAGTCACCAACATTGCCTCACGCCCGAACGACGTCCCGTAATCCCGAGCATCGGCCCTGAAAACAGTCGGGCGCATCGCACCATTGCGATGCCCTCGGGAAAACACATCAAAAGCACTACTCACTTGAGTGCAACGGATATTCATAGAAAAAGGTGCATCCCGGCGCACTGCACACGAGCGGTGCCATGTGGGACCCGCATCGCGGTCCCGAAACTCAACGAACAGATCGCACCGTTGCGATCCTCTCGAAAAAGTACATGAAATGAACTACTCACTTGTCCAAAACGGTAGCCCGGTGATAAAGCTGCAAATCACCGTCAACTCCCGAAACGGCCCTCGCGGTGCCCGCACCATCGTGCGGAATTACAGCGGGCAGACTGCGCCAACACGTTGCCCTCGGAAAAACACCCAACATCGACTGCTCGCACGCCCTGAACGGACGTCCGAAGAAAAAGACGCTAAAAGCTGCATGCAGCTCAAAAGACGGGCCTTGGGTCCCACGCCTCAACTTCAGCCTCAATTCCCGGAACCACAATGGAAACCTCCACCTCAGTTCCAGAGTCACAATGCCGCTGACGGCGCTCAAAACGGATGTCGGACGCGTCCGCGCCGTCCAAAACAAGAATCTCGGGAGAAACACTCGTCCACTAAAAGACACGTCGTGCCTCCGCGGACCCTTGTTTAGGGAATTAAAAATTCCCAAAACCATTTCAAAATATTCTCCTCATCCCAAGGAACACGTCGCCGCTGACGGCGTGTGAATCCGACACCCGGGCTGACATTTACAGCCATTTTAAAAAACGGGCATTAGTGGGCTAGGCCGGTTCGGCCGGCCCACTCTCCTGAACCGGCCCGCGGCCACGGGCCGGTCTTCCACGCCCGGACCGGAAGCAAGCCGGTCCGGCTAGCTTTTCATCCACGAAGACCTGCCGCGCATGGGTCTTGTCTGCCGCGGGGTCCCGAGGACCCCGCCTCATCGTCGCCGCGTCAACACGGCCAGGAAGGCCGGGTGTCGTCGCCTGCACGCCGCGCTACGCCGGCGCCCGCTGGACACCCCCGGCCTCGTCCGGACGCCCTGCTGCCGCACCCAGCGCTTCCCCCGGACACCCGCGCCAATGCCGCAGACACCCCGCCATACACCCCTGCCGCACCGGACACCCGCGCAGACACCCCGCGGACACCCCGCTATCGCGCCATCCGCCCTCGCAGGACCACCAGAAAAACCAGCAACCTTCGACGATCGACCCTGTCCTCCTCCGAGCTCAGATTTTGATTCCGAAAAATGAGTTGGAGAGATAAAAATGTATACTACACATTTATGGGATTTGATAGAAATTTTGACAAGGAATCGACAGTGCAAAACAAGCTCAAAGTAGGTACGGGAATAGAAAATGCAAACGCAACATCCTACCTCGTGGGGCTTCGCCCGAAGCTTCACGACGACCCGCCGGCCACCACACCTCGCCGGAGCTATATCGCCGGGCTCTCTCCGGAGATGGAGGAGGAGGGAGAAGTGGGGCTGCTAGGGGAAAGGGGAATGAGAGGAGGGAGGAGGGTGTGTTAAGCGTTTAAATAGAAAACGCTAAACCACCCGCCCGTCAGCCCGGACCCGAACTCTCAGCAGGGTCAAGGTTAAGACTCCCCTAGGGTAAAAACCACCTCCCAAGCCCAACGGCTGTCTCGGAATTTTAATCTGATATCCCATTCAAATGTTATAAAATTTAACGTCCGAAGCCGCTAAAATACAGAAACGCCCCTGGGGCCATTTTTCACAAACGGTCCGCGCCCGTGAAACTTATACCCCTCCTAGGGTAAACGACACATTCCGAACAGAACAGTGAACTAGGATTCCCAATCCGAGCCACCGTTTAAGAGATACCTGTGTTTCGCCATTAAACGAATTAATTAATTAATTAATTAATCCATTTAACGTTCCAAAAGCAGGCGAGGTGTCCAAACATCCCGCGCCGACAAGTTTTATGTAGTTCCTAGGGTAAACACCCCATCCCGGACCCATCCGTACACTCGGATCCCTAATCCAGATCACAGTTTAGGAGTTATCCCATTAATTTAGCGTTTCTAGTGTGAACGCACTAAAAATTTAATTCCGGCCACTCCGGGGCCCAGAATCGCACTCCGTCTGAAGGTGCTGCACTGGAATATTATCAAGAATATTCCAAAGTCTTTCGTAGCAAAAACCGGGTTCTTACACAAATATTCCGAACAGATATAACTGAATGAATAATATATAATTTTAATCCATGTTTCCAAAACTAACATATTCAATTACAATTCTATTGTTGTGTTATTTACATAGTTGACTATCATAAGTGACTACTCAATGTAACCATTTTACATTGGTGAATGATCCCATTGGTGAGTTCTCATGTAGGAGATATTTTCATTATAGAAAATTTCCTCCCTGGTGATTCCATGACATAACTGATTTCTATGTCAATTTCCTTTACAAAGGTGATTGATGTATCATTTTACATCACGTAGAAAAAACATCACATAAGTTATTGTACATAATCAAGAATATTTCAACCAAAAAACCTCCAAAACACATACTTAAAGAAATTAACATCGAAACATATAAAAATAGGATAAAAAATTATTAAAAAATAAAAAAATGATCATAAAGAAAGTAATAATGGTGTTTTAAATCTTCAAAACCTAAATTACATGAGATATGATGTATACAGATTAGTTTCCCAACAATATACCCCATTTTGATGATCACAAGACCTATAAAACCTTGTACATATTGTAGTATATATCAAACAAGGAATTTTCAAAAGATTTAAATAGAGAATATATATAGAGATTAAAATTAATGGTTTCTCTAGATGAGTATCATACTACTTGTCATTTTTAAAGGTAGAAACTTCTCCACTAATTTTTATGGTAGAAAACTTATCAATATTTTTGTTTGGTAAAAAATGTATTCCCATTTGTTTTCTTTAAAAAGTAAAGGGAGAGATATATAAAACATGGTTTGTGGTATTAATTAGAGTTATAGACTTTTTAAATGCAGTTTGAATATATAATTATGGTATTACAAAAAAATGAAAGTTTATGAAAATAAAATAACCTGATGAAAAGATAAAATTAAATAAATCACTAAGAAACACTTTAGAAAAAAAATATCTTAGCATTTTTATTAATTACATTAAAATACGAATGTACATCCAATCACCAAAATTATAGAAGATCATTCAGGGGACCAAATTGGTAGAATGGGATCAAACTAATATTTTGGATTTGTTGAAGGTGATTTCTAGGTTGGATTGGTTATCGAGGTAGATGGGTTTGTAAATGATGGTGCTGAATTATCATAAACACATTATATCCTCTACCTGATTTACTAAGAAGTACTAGTAGGATCAGGACCCAGATGTCTTCATCATTAAATTTGGAATAGAAAATCATCACATATATCAATTCTATGAATAACATTATATTTGAAAAAGTTTAGAATAAAACTAGATTCTTGTTTATTAATTTGATATACTAATTATAATCCATTACTATTAAACATATTATGATCTTATACTTTACCATAATAGAGACTTGTAGACTCATTTCTAGAAGAGGGGAATCCTAGAGGATAAATATCTATAACTGATATATTTCATGACAAATCCATTTGAACAATATTTATATTTAGATTCCTAGATGTCTTCACATCAATTATCCTACAAGTTAGTGGCTATAACTTCTGATATATTCTATTCACTTTTTATAGGAAACTCTTAAATACTTATGTAACATCATTGAGAGAATATTTAAAGATTGATTTAAGAAACTACCACTATCTATCCTTTAACATTTTTTGAGATTACATCCTCTATTTGGTTAAACTGAAACCCAAAATTCATAAAAAATCAATAATTTTAAAAAAGAAATCTCATTTTCTTCTTATCAAACACATCATTCTATTCAATAAACTAAAGTGAATTATTTAAAAACATTTCAGGTTTCTTTGTCCACACTATATCTATGGGTTTTCCCAAAAGAAATCTTCTTCTAGTTCATTTGTATTTCTTTTTTGAACTTGATCTTCCATCATCAATATGATTTAACATTACCATTTTGGAATATTTTATTTATGGGAAAATAAGGACCGAGTGGTTATATATAATGGTTCATCCTCAAAGGGAGGTCAGATATATGAATAAAAAGATGATTGTGAGCTGATTTAATTTTTGTTCACATAAACAAATCCAAATTTTATAACATAAACAGTTTAGGTTTAGGGTTTCTTTTGAATGATAAATAAAAAAAAGGAATTTCTATTTTCTAAATTTAAAAAAAATCAATATAGATATGAGAAATTTTCTTACAAAATTAATCTAAATAAAACAATAGAATGCTCAATTTTCAAATTCAATAACAATAATTTGAATAAATCAATTGAAATTATAATAACTAAAACACATTAAATTTATTAAAAAATTAATAAAACCAACATAACGAGTTATCAATTAATAAAATAAAAATTATCACATTCAAAGGGTCTAGTAAAAATATCTTAAAACTGATTCTCTATAGAGAAAATTTTAATTGAAATACTACCGTCTTGAGAGTGATATCTTAGAACATGATTATTTATGTATATATGATTTTTTCTTGAAGGATTTATTGTATTTTTAGATATTTTGTTAAAATTAGTGTTATAAAATTTAATTACATCTTGTTCATAATTGAATCCAAATTCCATTAAAGTGTGTTTCCTCTAAAACACATGTGCAAAAAAATTACCCACAGTAATATATTCTGTTTTGATATAAAATAATGCAATGGATATAGTTTTACTTTTTAATAGACCATGATACTAGTGATTTACCTTGAAAATGGAAGGTCCATAGTATACTCTTCCAATCTAGAATAAAACAACCAATGTTTACAAATGATTATGATATTAATTTTATGTCAAGATTTTTTTTTTGAAAATTTAAGTAAATATACATTTTTCCTTTTAAATATATGAAAATTATTTTGGAATCATTAAAATGTGTGTATTTAATATAAGTTGAAATAGAGGACAAATACAAAATGAAAACATAATATACAGTCTAATAGAAATTATATACAATAAACTCTCAATTATTGCTCTATAAATCTTATTGTCAACTTGTTTCCTAGGTTTAATCAAGTCATGTTTTCCATTATAACCCATAGGGGTAGCATGTACTTTACTTATTTGAGGTCCAAAAAACATAATAATGTATTTAATGTCTTCATGATAAATTTTAAAACCTATAAAATAATTTAAATCACCCATCAAGGATATTTAAAATTATTTTTATACAAGTTTTTAGAATTCTTTACACATTCTTTTCTTTGTAGAAAAAAATTACAACACGAAAATGTATGTTCACTAAAAAAATATATGAAGATGAGGTTTTTTGTAAATAAAATATGATCTACCACACATACTAAAAAATATTTGAAAAAAATAACATAAATGATCATACCAATATTTAGGTAATTTTTTAAGACCATAAAGTTCTTTGGTATGTTTAAAACAAATATTTATAAAATTGTTATTTTCCAAACTATGTGATCATTAAACATAAACTTACTCCCTTAGAAAAACATTTAGAAAATAAGATTGTAAATTCTTATGATATTCATTAAAATTATAATATGATTCATATTTTGAATAATCCCAATTAATTAAAATAAAACTATAGGAGAAAAGGTCTCCTCATAGTCCGAACCTTCTTCTTGGTTATAAATTTCTAATATTAGTCTTGTCTTATTCATAGTTATCAAACAATGATCATCTTGACTATTCATAGAAAAAAATTTGTTCCTATAAAAGGGTAGTCATAGGCTATATCAACTAGTCCCCATACCTTATTCCTATGAAATGGTTTAATTAATCTAGTATATATATTAACCAACATTAATCTACAAAGGATTCCTCTACAGACCTAGGTTACAACTGAGCAAAAAAAAGATGAAATACATACACTCCTTTTAGTTCTAATTCCTTCATCTAAACATAATATAATTGTTTATAAAAGAAGGTTCATAAGGAGAATAATATGTATAGGAAACACAATTTCATGATTGCTGACATCCAAACATTTAGGATTTAGTTATAGAAAACCATGATCCTATAGTTCAAACTTTTTTTCATAAAAAATAGTTTTAAACCTCATGTATTTAAATGAATCACTTAAATCTTCAATTTGAATCATTTAATGACAGAAAGGACCATATTTATAAAATTTATCATGAGTTTATTCTTTAATTTTTTTGATAATTTATTGAAATCTATACATTCATTTGAAGTATCATAATACCCTTAAGAGATTATATTATTATATTTTGGATCAAACATTCCAATATTAAACTTGGTGTTATGAACATAACAAAGTTATATCAATTTCTTGAATATTACTACTCTCTTTCATCCGCACCATTCTGTTGAATTAACCTTGTGGTGGAAAAGGTATGCTTGATACAATGTTCTAAAAAATAGGTTCTGAACTAATGGTTTTCAAATTCTATTCCCTGGTTTCTTGTTAAAGAAAAATGTTTGGAATATATTTTTTTGATCCAATTTTAAGAAATATATAAAAAAATAATAAGAATCACTTTTAACACTTAAAAGTAAAACACAAGTTAATCCATATAAATCATCGACTAAAACCTAAAAAGAATGATTTTTCAATTAGGAATAAAACTCTAGATGATCGAAACAAATCCCACTGAATAATTTATATAGGTATAGAAGTATGAAACTCTTTATTTTGTTTAAATGTTACTTTTGTTGTTTTACCATTTGATATGCATCAAATTACATATTCTTATTCAATTTATGTTGATATAAATTTAATAATAAAGTTTATATTGATAATTTTGTCATAGAAAAAACATTATAATGTAACAATATTCTTGTGCATAACCAAGACTAATTTTTTCCAATATTAAATATTTTACAATTTATCTTCTTAAAAAATTAATAAATATTTTAATGAAAATATTTATTCTTGGTTCCTTAAATGTTGGAAATTTAAATTTGAAAATATAACATATATTATTTAAAAATTAAAAAGATAAAATTCATCGCAATGTTGAGAAATAATTATCTATTTTTTTTAATTATTGCAAATAGAGATATTTTTTTATAATATTGGAGTTATATTTCCAACAGATCCATCTCCCATAATTTTTTCCTTTTCATAATCAGTAAAAGTGACATAACCTCTATCTATATTTGATAAGTAATGAATATTAGAAAAAACCACTCATATGCCTTGAGAAAATACTTTCCAAGTACTATTATTACTTTATTCTCTTAGACCATTATACCTTCAATGAAAAATTAAACAAGAAATTATTTTTGTAACCATATATTTTGTGGTATAGAATGGTTAAAAACTAATGTTTTAGGAATTGAAATATATTTTTGATGTCCAAAACATTTAGAATTTAATGTTGAATATTTTTTCATTAATAAATGAATTTTTACCTGTATAGAATTGTAGGTTAATCAAAATTATATTTTATTCATTGTTTAATAGCTCACTATATTTAATGAAGGTAACTTTTGAAATATAAATTTCCTTGTAACTATGTACGAAATACACTTCGTAAAACTTTATCTTTTTCCCTGACTACTTATTCCCAAATTATTTTTATTATTTGTTTTGGTTTACAAGAATATGATTTAAATAATTTTCTAATTTTTTTAATACTCTTGAAAAATAATTATATGCTTGATTTGGGATAAAAATTTTCCATTTTATTTTCATGTTTAATACAAAATGATTCATAATTTTAAAATTTGGTTTTCAAAATTATAATTATTTTAGTTATATGCTGGTTTATCTACTGTCACATCATATTAATTTTTGAGAGTTTTATTCTTAATTTTAAAATATTATCACATAGAATTTACTGTGTAATAGTATTAATTAAATTTATCATTTGAGTAATTAAATTTTTTTGAATTAGTTTCATGATTAGATAATTAAAAATAATGTACCTCATCAATATGTTCCATTAAATAGATTTCATCTTTGTGATTAGAATTATAAGCTTCTGATTCAAAAGATGAAACATCACTAGAATCTTTGTAGGAAATCCATGATACCTTGACGGATTTCATATCCTTATTACCATTAAAAATATTCTTATAGTAGTTATTTTATATCTTTTTTCATCCTGGAGCTGGAGACAAACAAATATGACGTGTTCAAGCTTCTTTGACTCATAACATCATACTTCCATAGAATTTCCATATGAATTATAATAATTATTGAAATATATCATAAAACCACTTATATATTTAAGGAAAAAATTTAATTTACTAGAATGGTGAGAAATATAAGATTCCATTATAGAATTACATAAATAATTTTCATATAAGAATCGACAATCTGAAGTAATTTACACTTCCTGTCATATGTTGAAGTTAATATATTTAAATTAGTGTTGTTTTTCTTAAATAACCAATAATCTCTATCCTAGTTATCTATAAATTCCTTGTAGATAATCAATGTACCAATAAATTTTGTTATTTTTATGTTTGAAAAAATTTTTATTCTATGATAGAAATTGAAATACCACTCCACCTTAGGAGTAGTATTCTAAGATCATTCAGAGTATGATTTGGTTAATTAAGAAGTGTACATAAATCAGTAAAAATATTTACAATATAAGTTACTCTTCCACTAAAATTTTCAATACATTGACCATAAATAATTCTAACAGTTTTAATAATTAGTTTAGTATTACATCCTAGAGCTCTAATTTTATTGATTTTATCATAAGTAATTAATATCGCTGTCCACATTTTCTGGATTCTTTGAAATTGTTAAAATCTATTGAAATAATATGCACATAATTTATAGACTATTGAATTAATATATTTAAAATTCTGATAATATATTACTTCAATTTTATTATCATAATTATATGGTTCTAACTTTGGAATTTCACAAGGATTCATAGCTTTGAGATTATCTCTCAGACTAAGGTTATTTAGATATATGATCATTTATTCCTTCCAAAATCCATAATTATCACCATTGAAATAACTTTATCTGACTATATACATATCTTCTTCATTACAGTCACAATTGATATTTTGAAGAGATCTTTAGATTTCAAACATTTTAGATAATAACTAAAGAATCCCTACCATTGAAACAATGTTGTTGAAGATAGAACATATTAAGACTTAGGGGGAATTGAGTTCTGTAATTATTTTTAATCATAGAAAATAAACACTCTTTAGTTTACAAAAAACATATATTTTTATTCTTAAAATTTCTTGCAATAGAAATAGAATAAATAAGAAGAGAAACACACACAAGGATTTATAGTTGTTCAAGGAATATAAGTACCCAAGTCTACTCTTCCACAATTTTCACCATGAGTTTGTTAATTTTCACTAGAACAATCTTTTTTTCAAGGTACTTCATGAATGAGTGCAAGATTTCGCCTCTTGGTAAAATCACAAGTTCTTTCTACCAGGATACAAAAAGGATTCAAAAATACAAACCTTCAATGATTATTTTACCAGGAACCATTATAATTAATGATAATAAATATAGAGTTTTTATTTGTTTTTCACACAACCGTGTGCAATAGATGATAGAAACAAATAATATCCAATAGGGTTAAAAAATAAATGATATATAAGTATAATGATCTAAAGAGTAAGAATATCTAGTAAAGTATTATTAATTTAGAAAGAATCTACAACAAGTATAGCTGAGGATGAAAGACCTCTTCTTCATTATTTTCATAGAAGAATAGACATTATTTTTAGTGATATTCGAGAAAAGAACCTAGGAATTTTCTTTTTTTACTTCACTTCACACAAAAAATTCCATGCCTATAAATTTTTTAGAAATTTATGAACTAATTATTATTTAAATTCACATCACATCATCTATAGAATCAGGGATCACTGATATATACTTTTTCATGAAAAAATACCTTAAAACAACAAATAAAAATAAAACTTCCTTATCATTTTCTTCTTTCTCGGTACATAGATCTTATTATAATCTATTTTCAATTTAAGAGGTAATAAATCAATTCAATATGATACTACAACATTAAATTTTTACTTGATTTCTTCAGTAGTAATAAATAAAAACATTCAAAATGACATATCTTATTTTTAGAATTGAATCCAAATAACCAATTTCAAATTTGAATCCATATAGTCCATTTAATTTCATGTAGAAAAATTGAACCACATATGCATTTTAATCATGTACCGGAAACTAACATAGTTGAATGAGCTAGTTAGTATTTTTTAATGTATCAAAATATGAGGTAACCGATTGAAACACCAAATTTGTTTTCTATACATAGCCGATTTATGTATCTAAATACACTATTATACATTGTAACATTGTTCAATGATCACATAAGTTATTTCTCTTGTTCGTGATCTTATCATATATAGGAAATTTCTTCACAGGCGATTATATGACATAACTGATTAACCTGGCTATTTACTCTATATAAAAAATTGACATATCCATTTTCACCACATATCCAAAAAGAACATGTATATGATTTTCTAGACATAGGAATAATTCATCCAAAAAACATTGAGCAATCATATTTAATGAAATTAATCACCAAAATTATTAGAATAGGATAAAAGTAGATGAACACACTTAAAAAACATGTTTATAGAAAAATATAAAGGGTATTTTATATCAATAATCGTAAAGTGAATTAGATATTTTAAATCATCATTAGTAGTCCAAAATCATTGACCTTGCCTTCAACCCATTATAATAAAAAGGTGAAAAAGTGTCCATTCAAATGAATAGTTGGAAAATAAATTACTAAATTCTTTTCCATCATACAAAATATATTCCATAAGCTATTATACAAAGGTAGAAAATGATGAAAATAATCTCATAATGTAACATGAAGATTTACTTTATACATGAACAATAACATTCTACCCCTGGTGTCACAACCTACCTTTCCTTGGAGAAGACGCTTTATGAAAAAGATTATCATATCATGGTGGAATTATGTTCAATTGAGTATCAACAAGGCTATTCAATACATTAAATAGGATTCCGTGGAAAAAATATTAATTTTCTATTTTATAGAATTTTATAGATGAATAATAGGATTAAAATTTTCTAGGGATGTAAATAAATATAGGATCATAGATGAAAAAATATTCAATGATAACGAAATAAAATAAATGATGAAAACTGATATTTTTGTCAATGTTGACACCATTGAGGTCATTTAGGTGAATATTGTTGATTTTCATCAATGATATTTTTCAAATTTTTGTTTTTTGGAATGACGAAGATAATGACGATGAATATGATTAATAAAACATATCTTATATAAAATATATGTTTATATATTATTTCCTATGTTCATGAATGATTAATGTGAAAGATGAGATATTTGGGTTTGGAGATTTATGAACTATCCATGTTTGTGAAGAAGAGAGAGAAAATTATGGGAATCGATGAAAGTCAGATTATGTGTTAAAATATATTTAGTGAAGGAATAAAACCATATCACCAATCATACAATATATATATTTGTTTTGGACTATGATCCCAACGTAGAAGAAAATATTTGAAGAGAGACCAACCTATATCTAACCGATGTCTTGGTTTATGATTTAGAGAGGAATTCATGTAGAATGCTTGATTCATTTTTTAAATAAATAAAATGAGTTGATAAACATGGAAGATTTAATTATTTTTCTGGTTCTATATAGGGGGGTTTATTTCTACTCGATAAAGTACTTCCAATGGTTCGAATACAGATTACTATGAAGAAGTATGGTATTTTGTAATTGATTGAAGGACCTGTGTGGGGACATTACTAAGATGAGCATGAAAATATATGTTTTTAAGTAATGAAAATATAATTTTTGAAGAGGAAAATGGGTTTTATGAGTAGTGTGTGATTAATATTATCTTATTTATTCGAGGCTAATCATGGGAATAAAATACAGTCTAAAGATGTAGAAGGATAACACCATGTGAATTCATCCAATAGAAATATAGCCTAATGATTTATATAAGCGTGGCTATCTTCAATCTACCACCCTGAGGTTTTTATTTTGTTTCTCTATAAATTTTATTGTTTTTATATTTTTTATTACATAAAACACTATATTTTTATTATGTTACGTTCAACAATGAGTTTAGAATTATTTATATGCAACATCGAGTTGAAATGAAAGATGACTTACTATTAAAATACTATTATTTAATATGATATTTATAAACTACCCATTGCAATATTGGCTTTGAATAAGATTAAATAAATGATGAAAAAATATGGGCTACACATGAATATATATTTAATTCTTCAGTGAAGAATTAATTTGAAATAAAAATAAAATATTTTTGAAAATTGATGAAATCTATTTGTAGAAAACTGTTTTTATGAAGACAAAAATACATTACATCAATAAATTAACCAAAAATATTTTAGTGAAATAATTTATTGAAATATAAATATTATATATTCAATAAGGTTTTATCATTTACATTTTCTATTTTATAGACAAGAGATAAGAATAAATCAATTTAATGCATAAAATCTATATTTTTATAAAAAGTAGTTTTGTTTCATTTTGAACAATTATTTTATGTTTTTTTGAATGTTTTTGAAATTTTTTTAAATAAATGATGTTCATTTTTTATATTAATGTAAAAATGATTTTAGTGTGATTTTTTAAATTTTTTTGAAAAGATTAATTTTTTTTGAATAATATAAAATACTGATCTTTAATTTAAAATTGCCTTTCAATTTATATTACTTATAACAGAAAATTATTTTTTAAAATGGTTTAATTTAAAATTTAATTTATTATATTTATATTAATATAATTGAGGTAATTTTAATCATTTTCATATTTAATTCTGATATAAAAATATTGTAAACATTTTAATATTTTCTTATTCAAAAGATCATTTCTCATTGTATCAGTGAGATTAATTTTAAATGAAAAATTTTACACTTATGGTAATTTAATTCAGAAAAATGGATTCTATATTTTAACATAGAAATTTATGTTATAAAATATGGTAAATGTATTTATTTACTAAAATGAATAATGAAAATAGTAAAAAGTAATTACCACTGTTACGCTAAAAATTTGATTACCATGGTTTAAACTATAAGTATAAGGGTCAAAATGACCTAAAAACATATCAAAAATGTTTCTATGGAAATATTTATAAGGTTTAATTTCCAATAAATTATTATACTTCATTTTGACCATTTTTTCATGTCAAAAATCATTGTACATCTTTTTATTTTATAAAAATTACATGTTTTCGACTTGTCTCACTTATAAAAGGCCAGCCAATCTCTTCTATTATTCACACCATAAATAAATTGTTTAGATAATAAATTCTTATATAAATTCACCACTCTAATTATATCATCCTTTAATCTTTATTTTGGTCATATATTTATACAAGAAATGATTTTGGGGAAAACCAATGGTGGATACCCGAAGAAGATGTAAAGTTGATCAAAAATATTTTCAATTTTATTTCTTACACAACCTAATTAAATTATTATTAAATAATTATGACATAATAAACATAGAATATTCCATATTATTAGATTTTTTTTGTTCAGGCAATGAACTACAATAACGTCCGCTTTTATAAAAAATAATTTTCATTTAATTTATTACTCCACTTAATGAAATTATTATTAAATTATGATGATATAATAAAATTAGAATATTCCATATAAATAGAAATTTTATGTTAAGGAAATGACAAATAATCATGTCTACTTTCATTAAATAGGTTGTGAAGTAATCACTCATGTTTACGGTGGACTACCGCCTTGTGAACCAATTCATTCATTTTTCCAAAACAACCCCTCATAATTGGGTATGATGATGTATATAATGTATATACATAAAAACATATAAATATATATATATATATATATGATATTTATAGAATTTTTATACATATAAATTCACTATTTCATTTATAAATTTTAAATTTCTATTCTGCAGGGGATACAATAATGACACTTGTGTGTACGGTGAACTACTATATTGGGAAGTGATGTGATTCATTTTTCAAAAATGATTTACATGGGAGTTAATAAGGAAAAATTTAATGAATATATATAATAAACATAAAATAAATATGATATTACTAAAATATCATTCATTCTGAAAGAATAATATATCTTTTTATTTCTTACTTTTCCTCTTAATAAAAGGTGATAACGTTGTTTGTGTATGAGTAGATAATTACATTCAAAAAGTGATGTGCCTATCACTTTTCATATACACACCAAATTAATTAAAATAATACATATATTTAAATAAATAATATGATATTATTATCATTTTAAATATAAAATTTTACTTACATCATTTCCATAGTATTTATTGAAAAATGAAAATACTACTCATGCGTATGTAAGACATACCATCTCCATGATCCCAATGTACTTAATTTCCCAAAACCATCAGTAATGATTGGTATTTAAATTATATTTGATTCATAAAGAGCATAATTATTTCATTATTATTATTCTATAGATTAAGTAACCATGATTAAATTAATATGATAGAAAATAACAAATTAAAACACATAAAAAAACACATTAGTTGTTATGAAAATTATTATTTTAACAAGGAATTTGTAATAAAAGGGTAATAAATGGTCATAATTAAATCTTAGATGGTATAAAAATGTAATTATGGTTATATAATATATTTATAATAAACCTATATTTATTATATTTTAGATTCTATCATGTACGAATGTAGTAAAAATTTATGGTAACAGATTTTGAGGCTCTCTTCTATTTGTGAGAAACATATGAATATTATACATGAATTAATTTTTTATGGTATAAATAATGAAAATAAGAAATTTTATATAATTAATATAATTATTTTAATTATTTTTTAGGTTTCATTTGACTTTATAAATTATTGATCCTAATGATAAAAATATTACTAAAGTAGTAAGGGATTTTCCTTTAACTTTTACTTTCTACGAGAAACAAGACATATTCACCACATATTTCCTTAATATAATGTATATAGTTCCCATTAATGATTTTATGATTTATATTCTATATATTATGTGTATTAAAAATCCAACTAACTATATCTCTTTCATATATATTATTTATTAAATTATTTCCAATGAGGTAATGGATTTATGTCCCAATGTCTTCATTTATCATAATTTTTTATGATTAGGCCCCCGATGAGAAAATATTAGGAAATAAATCTCAATAATTATTATTACTTTTATTATAATATCATTTTTAATTTTTTTCATCTAATATAACCATTTTTACACTCTTTTCACTTAATATAACTTATCAATTTTATTTAACAAAAATATTTTTTATTTATCTCTTCTATTGTAAACAAGTTTACTTCTTAATTTTTTTTTCTAAAAATGTTTTATAGATGTCTTAAACATTATTAAAATGATTTATTAAATGAATTTCTACTAATTAAGTACTTTTTTACAATTGTTTTTGGAAGAAAATTCATTTCATTTTTTAAACAATTCTTTTTTTGATTGTACAAAAAATTAAAAGGAATCATTGTTTTAGAATTCATGAAATGAAAAACGTTTTCTATAGTAATGACCAATATTTTATTTACAACTTCCATTATATGATTTCATGGTTATTTTTAATTAAATTTATTTTCATATTTTATTATGATTTTTTTAATAATTAGTTTAAAATTAAATTTTATTTTTTTCAAGAAATATTCTAATTAATATTTCAACATTATACACTATATATGATGATATCATTTTTTATAACTTACTATTTACTAGGGATAAACTAGGTATACAATTCATATTATATTTCTTAATGTTTTATCATGAAAATATTCTTATGAAACATATTTCAATTTCATGAGTTATACCAAGTAACAGTTATTATGAAACATATTTCTTTTCTAATGGGATATTCTTAGATAAAATGAGGAATTAATTATGAAACCTTTCACTTTTCCACCATTTATGATATGATTAATTTTTTGATACCCATTTCATTTCATGGTTCACATTATGATGAATGTTTTTAGATTATTTTTCATACATTGATATGTTTTTATTATACGATGGGTGGGACCTATATCTATCTCTAAAGAATTGGGTAATGATAGAAAACTTGGGAAAAAATAAGTTATACATGAACCATATTTCAGGTTCAAAATGTTATGTATAAACTTGATTACATGTAAAAAATGTTATGAATTATCTTGATTATATGTTCACAATATTATTCATGAACATGATTACATGTTCATAGTTTTATGCATGGACCTTTATTTCTTATCTATAATTTCATGCCCGGAACTGTCTTGATGTCCATAATTTTATGCAAGGGCCTAATTTACTGTACTTAACATAATGAGTAAAATATTTTATATTTATACATGTTTACAATGTTATATATAGATGGTTATACCACAAAACTATGTATATTTGATTTTTATTTTATCTGGTCACATGCTCTTTGATTCTTTTATAATTCATGTCATATGAACATACAAAAAATATTTCATGACATATGTTTATTATATATGATATATAGGGTATAGTTTTAAAATTTCATTCCTATGATGACATAATCATATACTCATGTTATATTTATATCTACCTTTTTAACCCTCATTGAGCTACTGAGGTCACCCTTTCTCAGGTTTCCTATTACCAAGTTAGGAAGAAATGTTATTATGGGGTATGTGTATGAAGATCATTGAATGCGATGATATTTTTTGGACACATTAAATATATTTCATCAAATTTTAAGAATTTTTCCTAGTATTCAAAGTCTATAAAATATTAATGATGTCTGGTCTGCATTTGTGTAATATATTTAATATTAATATAAAAAGACCTAATATATATGTATGATAATAATGGGACTTTATAGTTGGTATCTGAGGAATGGTTTAGTGAACTAGTAGAAATATGGATGATATAACATTAGTGACGTCTCTATGGATATTTATAAGGATATGTGTAGGTATTTATCTAAGGATAAGTATAAGGATGGTTCAAAATATAGTAAAATTTCATGATTTTTAAAGGATTTTAAAATTTGTTTCTAAAAAATTACATTACTATTTAGATAATACACGTGTGTGTGTCTCTAGAATAGAGGTACCTTGGGTCAATGAATATGAAAAGGGAGCATCAATCTAGAATCATTTTCCAAGGGTTAGATGAAATATTTATTTTATATAGAATTGGTTTGACACTCCTTGGGGATATTATTTAGAAATTTAAAAACTTTTTATGAACCATCATGAAGATTTAAATTGATGATGATCTTGGATGAAAAAATTTAAGATTATGGTGTTATATATTTAGAATAAAGTTGTATTATTTTGGCATCCTATAAGTGATTCTACAAGATTATGTTGTTTTCCGATATGATATGTGTTTCTCACACAATGATATTTGGATATAGTCAATAGAGGGAATGAGAAGGAACTGAATTAATATAATGTGAGGAAAAACTTTATAACGATCATCCAAATGGATTGATGACTGGAGTAAAGAATATTGTGATTATTCCTAATATGTTTTCACAAAATATGATTTTCATTGTGCAACTTAGTCAAATCTTGGACTTCCAAATAGGATAATTATAATGCTGCCTAAGAGTTTGGGATGTGGAGACCATGGAGTAAAGAAGATTCAGTTTCTTATATGTCATTAACGTGGGAAGAATCACTCAAGTGAATGACTTAAAGGAATAATAAAATGTTTTATTTATGGATAATAAATTCTTAGAGTTAAAAGTTTTTGAGGAAAAATTAAAATTTCTTTTAACACAATACATTTGAATAATTTTCCTTGTATGGTATCATCGACTGTTAAATGATTTAAATGTGGATTGTGTGGGAATTATAAAAATTTATGTCCTAAGGTAAAATCCAATAAAGAGAATCAAATTAGTTGTATGAGTAATGGTTATGATTGTAATTATAAAGATACTACAAATGAATCATTAAAGGAATAAATTGGTAAGGAATAAGATGAAGAATCATAGTTAATGGTATGATAATGTTGTGGGTTGATTGAAGTGATTATAAATTTTAATTAAATAATTATGTTACATGAATCATGAAATATAAAATAATTTTTCAAAATATGTTTTATTGTTAGGGACGTGTAAGAATATATTGAATAATAATAATGATATAGAAAAGTGAAATAATTTTTAGGTAATATTTATGGAAAATATATTATTAAAGGAAAATAACACTTATAATGTACATGAGGTTGAGAAAATGTCGTTTAGTTTGGATAAATAGATTTTTTGTTTTGATAAATTAAATTTGATAGTATTAACGACAAAAAAACTGAAAAAAGATTTGTTGACAAAGTAGTTTATTTTATTTAATATTTTTTTAAATTGTTTTTGGATCTATGGAATATGATTAATAATATATGGTATTAATTAAGTAATTAGGATTCATTCCTTCTTGCATTAATGTTTTATGGTAATTTTGTCTATTACCATCCTTCATGAAAATATATGAAAAAGGTATTCACATATTTGGAATATAAAAATTACTAGTTTCTTAATAATATACACAGAATTAATATTAATGAGACTTTGGGAAATAAGTGGACATATTTGTAATTTTTTTGGTAGGGTACAATGTTTAAAAAATTATGGAATTTTGTAAGATGAACATTTTAGATGCTTTTAGATAATATTGTATTACTTCATAAAATAAATATTTATTCATATTGGATAACCCATGAAAACTATTTAATTATAACAAGAGGAAAATGGAATGAAATGTCATTATATTATTGATCTTTTGTTCTGTTAGTGATTTAGAGACAAAAAAAATCATCTTCATTTCCTAGAGAAAGAGATGAAGTAGAAATTGATTCCAGAAAAACCAATGATTGGAATTGTGCTTACATTACAAATGAATATTCATCCATAGTTATATTGGTCCCTTAAAATTCTCTATTCTATTTGGAAATTAGCCCATAATTTTGGGATTCCACCAAAACTATCTTATGATTAAAATGTGTTTATTGTATCTCTTCTTAAGAAGTACATACCTTATATATCATATGTAGTAAACTAAATGATATTACCATTGGAGCATAATATATAATATGAGGAAAAACCAATAGAGATTCTAGATTGAATAGATATATATATGTATATATATATATAAACAATACAACATACATGGTTAATGTTATTTTGGAGAAACCACTAACTATAGGATGTTATATGGGAACATAACAATATAATGAGGAATAATTTTCCTCACTTTTTGCTACTAATGTGATGGACTTTATTAGTGAAAATAATTTTAAGGGGCTAGAATATAACAACCTGAGTTTTATGATTTTTTTCATAAACATTTAATCATTTTAAATTTTTGTCTTACATGAAAAACTATGTTTGGATTTCATTATAGAAAACATTGAGTTTCCCTTTCTTTACACGCAATACCGAGTTTATATGTAATGTGACATATTATTAAAATATAATTATTTAATAGAATAGTTATAAACTAGCCATTTGAATATCGAGTATGAATAGGGTAAACTAGATTATTAAAATTTATGTAATAAACATATATATAAAACATTTTTTTTACAAAATTAATTATAAATGAAAAAAACTATTTGAATAAAAGAATTATTTTTTCAAAAAAATATTTTTCTCGACTATTTTTTTACATAAATAATGTAATCAAATAAATATTAGTGAATTCATTTATTGAAATATATATATTATAATAAATAATATATATATAATTAATCTTATGTTTTTTCTATACAGTTGATAATAATAAATCCAAATTTTCATATAAAAATTGTATTTTTATAAAAAAAGGTTTTGTCACCCTTTGTGCACTTATTTTAAATATAATTTTTTAATATTTATTTATCCAAATAAATTTCATTTTTTAAAAATCCATGTAAATTTTTTCATTATGGTTAATTTTTTATAATTTAATGAAACGATTAATTTCTTAATAAATATTTCGAAATTTTGACTATTAATTTTAAATTTCTATTTCATTTAAATTATTTATGTTGTTAAAAAATTTACGATTGGTTTTAAATTTAAATTGGTTCAATTATATATATATATTTATATATATATATTAATCTAATTTTGGAAATTTTAATTACTTTCATATTTAATTTTTATATAACACATTTTAAATATTCAAACACTTTTTCTTTGAAAACCCTCTTCCTCATCGTGTCTGTGAGGTTAATTTTAAATTAAAGCATTTCACATATGTGAGTTGAATATGGAAAAGTTGGATTCTATATTTTGAATCAAATTAATTTATTTTAACTAATAATAATAAATTAATATTTGACCAAAATGAATAATTAAAATAGTAAAAATTAATTATTGTGAATAAGGTAAAAATGAGTTTGGTGGGGGGGGGGGTTAAACCAAGAAGATAGGGATTAAAAAGTACCTAAAAATATATAAAATATATTTAATGGAAATTTTTTTTATCCATAATTTCTAATTGTCCACAATAATACATTATGAACCCTATTTCCAGGTAAAAAACATGGTTATGACTTTTTATTTTCAAAAAAGTTTCAGTGTTCCACTCACCTCACTTTTCAATGGCCATCAAAAATCCTATTAAATTCAAACATTTAATCAATTTTGGTTCTGATAATCACAAACCAAATAACATCCAAAATAACATCCTATAATAATATAAGTCATTTTTAGGACAATATAGGACGATGTTTGGTGAAAAACTAAGGAGGATACCCAGAGAAGATACATTTTTCAATGAGCATTTTTATTTTATTTATTCCGCACCATCATTAAATTATTTTTAAACCATAATTATGTAATAAAATAAGTATATAAAATATACTTATATATTTTTTAATTAATTAACTAAATACATATCCACATCCATCAAATTGGTTATTAAGTGACAATTAGTGTGTATGACAGACCACCACCTCACGAATAGATGTCATTTACTTTTTCATTAAATTTTTTAGGGTTTGTGATGATGATAAAAATAAATTATATTTATGATATTTAAAACAAAATTATAACTACTTTTTAATTACATAATGTACAAAAAAAAATTCTTTCGTTTTTTTGGGTATACAAAAAGGTCACTCGAGTGTAGAGTGGATTACCACCTCATGAAGGGATGCTATTTGTTTTTCACTAATTCATTACATTAAAGGTAATAACAATACATTAAGTGAATATATTTGATATAAATGACCTAATTATGATATTAATGGAATATTTATCATTAGGTATATATAATATATCATTTTATTTCTTACCCTTCTACTCACGGAGATATAATTACATCTTTTGTGTACGTGTGGACTACGACCTTCATGAAGAAATGTGCCATTACCCTTTAATTCCCAAACCATATATATGACATTTATAGTAATTTTTAATGAAATAATATGATATTTCAATCTTTCATTAGTTATAACATATTACATACCTCATTTCTATAATGAGTCTTGAAAAAAGTAAACATTACATATCTATAAGTATGACCTACCTTCTTCATGATCGCTATGAACATAATTCATCATAACCATATGAAATTATTAGTTTTAATATTATAATTTATGTATAAATTTTATAAATATTTCATTATAATTATTATTTATATTATTTAACAATGATGAAATTACGAGGAGTGATAATAAAAAATAAAAAAACATATACGAAAAAAAATCTTATTACTCGAAACATGATATTAACCAAAAATATGTAATGAATGGGTAATAAATAGTAATAATAAAATCATATATGATATAATATATATATTTATGAATATATAATATATTTTATATCTACTTATATAAATTATAAAGGAGGTTCAAATCTGTATGATGGAATTTGAGACTTTAGGTAAGGGATTTCCTAGGGTCTCTTTTATTTGTGGGATACATTTGAAAATTCACCACTAATATATTTTTATTGGGTTTATATACATTAAAAGTGAATATTGTCCTATTTATTACCAAAGTAGAAATGGAATTGTGTAACAATCTCATCAATTTTCAAGATTGTTTATGATTTAGTCTCCTATATTAAAATATTATGATGACACTATAAATAATTATCATTAATTTTATTCTACTACATTTATTAATGATATTTTTAATTAATTATTCAATTTTATTACTTTTGGGTACATAAAATATTTTAGATTTTTTTTAGAAAAATCACATTTATTTATCTCATCAATAAAAAAACCTTTTTCTTTAAAAACCAGGTTTTTTAAAAATGTGTTCAATGTTTTTTTCAAATTATTGAAATGATTTATTATAAAAATTTTTCCCATGAATTATTTTTTTTAATTTCTTTTTTAAAATGAATTATATGGTTAGTTTACAAATAATTATTGTTTTGATTTTACCAAGAATTTGAAAAGAATTCTTCTTTTATCATTTACAAAATGAACCTAATGTTCCACTTCCAAGACTATTATTTGATTTGAATCATAATTTATATGTTTTCAAGGTTATTTTTAAAAAATTACTGTCAATGTGTTTTAGGTTTATTTGTTTTTAAAATTCTATATTCAATGAATTTTTTTCATTAATAAATGTTCCATGTGATCTCTCAAAGAGACTCTCCATCATGGATGACATCATTTTATATACCTTACAATTTTATAGTGATATGATCCGAAGATTAAATTCATGTTCTTTATCTAAATGTTTTATCGTGGAAATATTTTTATGAAACCTAGTTATCTTCTAGTGGAATTCCATGATAATATTCTTATGAAATCCCCTTCATTTCTAATGTTTTATGCTATTATGAAATGAGAGAATTATTATTAAACCTATCAATTTTCCACATGTTATGTTATGATGAAAGTCTTATGAATACATTTCATTTCACGTGTTTTAATATGTTGAATGTTTTATGATCAAGTGGCACACATATGTAATATTTTCATTATATGTTAGGTTGGAATTATATCTCCCTCCAAAGAATTTAGTAAATATGGATAAATAATGAGTAAATATATTATTCCTGAACCTGATTATATGTTTATAATGTTATACATGAACCCTATTACATGTTCATAATGTTATTCATGATGCTGATTACATGTTCTCAATTTTATCCACAAACCTGATTATATGTTCACATGTTTATGTGTGGAACTCTCTATCATGTAGATAATGTTATTTATGGACCATATTAGATGTCTATAAGTTTATGAGAGGTCTTGATTTCATTTCATTTACTCAATGATACAATAAATCTCTATTTATACATCTCCACAGTGTTTTATAATGATGTATATGATAAATATCTATTCCATTAGAAAATATTATGTTCTAATTATTTGTTTCCATTGATTATATTGTGATTCATGTATTACGAACTACCAATATTTATTTAATGACTAATTTTTATGCTATGTGATATGTATTTTATGGTTTTGAAATGTTATTATCTTGTTCTCGTACCCCTATTATCATAATATATGGATATATCCCTTATATACCCTTACTTAGAATCTTATATCACCGATTATTTTTGTTTGATCTTCCCATGTTATAAATAACGGTTTTACGTGGGGTATGTACGTGAAGAGTAATAAATTGGTAGATCTTTGTTGGATACATTGAAGATCTTTCAATAAATTAAAATATTATGTACCTAGTGTACATATGTACTAAATTATCATGGTTTTTAGGCGTACATTTTTATAATGTATTGAATATTCAAAAAAATTATGTAATAGAATCATGGGTTGATATATTCATAAATGCACATAGATAAGTGAAATTACTCCATCAAAGGTAAAAGGGGTGTGTTTTAAAATTAAAATACTTTGGTTCCTTAAAATTTCGAAATGGTAAAATTCAAATGGAATGAGAGATTCTTATGATGATCAAGTAAGGGAAGGATATATTAAGATATTTTGGATTTTCATGGAAAACCTAAGGATATTATCATTCCATAATCGAGTGTTGATGACAACTATTTTCTGAAATTTTTTATATTTTTATAATCATTCCAAAGAGGTTAATTTGGACCAATGCAACTTCAAAAAAATTAATGACAAGCTTTATAGTCCTATGATTGCATGTATTGAATTTTAATACAAGCATTGAATCTATCAAATACCATCAAAACTTGCATGAAACTAATTTTAAATGTATCCATGATGTAGAAATGTGCATTACCCCCAGTACATATTGAGGCATATAGAGCTTGATCGTGGGATGATTCTTTCAACTATGAAAGCTTTTTTTCCAATACTTTTTTATAATTAGGGATCCTCATCATAGAATATTATATAAATCACTGGAGAGTAAAAAAAGATTCATCTCACCCACTTGGGGAGTAATATCACATTACATGGAAGAAATTATAATATTAGGGCTCTACTAGTTTCACCTACAAGAGATATTATCTAATGGAAAAGTGTTACATAGACAACAGGGAGATATTTTTAGTTATTTTCTTGTGATATTTTTTAATATCACTGTGAAAGAGTAATTTTTAATTGGGGATATCACCAAAAATAAAATAGGATTGAGACATTAAATGATCATCATCAGTATCATTTTTTTCAAGAGATGAAAACCAATACCTGGGAGATGGGAAACAATTGAAGTAGGATTTGATATCCTCGATATAAAAGTTTCATCATTTTTAATTTTGCAATAAAATCCTAACTTTCTTCTGAATAAAATATGATCATCATTTAAAACCCACTTGGGGAATGATATTGTGTTTTTAATTAATTTTACATCATTTTTGGATTCATATACTAGATGTTACTCAAAAACATGAAATTCATAGTCATTTTATTTTTGATTAAACATTAATAATTAGAATAAAATTGATCTACATTGATTTAATTTTAACTACATAGTCATTTAATGATTTTCTATTAAGAATTACTATATTGATGTAATAACATCATTATCGACCAAAAATTTGATTCTAGTGAAAAATATATCATTATTTGGAGATGGTGTGAGTGATACAGGTGATAAACTATAGTTTTTATTAAATCAAAAGTTGATTAGTTGGAATTGTTGATTATATCCACTACATTCAGTTCTATATGAGCACAGATAAAGGAAAATATTTTTTAAAACAAACAAATTGATATACCATATCTCAACTCTTCATTTATATATAATTTTAAATAAATAGTTAACTATCCCAAATTGTTCACATGTTTTTACACTATATAATTCATTTCACCTAATTTATATCGGTGTTTAATTTTCATTAGTGTTTTCACTGTCTTCACTAGTGATAACCACATTCAACACCTTTTATATGGATTTAATACCATTTTCACTAATTATATTAGTTTCAGTAGTAAGTAAATAATTTTTTGGAATAGTATCATTGATGAATTAGTTTAATTTTTGATCTAGTTCTAGTAATAGAAGGTAAAACCATGAAGAATAAAAGTAGTAAAGAAATTTTTTAGAAAACATATAAAAATCACTATTTTATTAATAAAATACTAAAAAATTCTTTAAAAAATCAATTGAATTTTTGGGTATAAAAAAATTAAGATTTCATGTCAGATATTGGTGCCCATTATATGAAAAATTAAAAGAAATATTAGTGGTATAAAAAAGATAATAAAAAAAGTAGAAGAGAAGATATAAAATGTATTTTCAACAAGATACAAATTTATACCCACACCATCATGAAAATGAACTTACATAGAGAGTTTAGATATTGGTGTTCAACATGAAAACGTTTTCAAGAAAACTATTCAGAATTAGGAAAAATCCTATGAATCATGACTATGAAATAAAGCAATTCAATTTTTCCAATATTCTCTCATAAAATGGATTAACTAAGGAATAATAAATTTAATACATTAAGTAATTCTATTGTGTGGTGGAATATTTTCCACATAGATGGTTGAGTGATGAGTAAAATAAATTAAGAGTGTTCCCATTATTCCTAAAGGGAAATTATATAATCAATTTTCAAAAAATGGAAAAATATTTTTCTAAATATTGGGACAACTATATAATGTTTTTTGTGATTTTTTTTCTCTGTAGAATAACTATTTAAATAAGAAAAAAAATTACAAGATTCATTCAAGATGATGGGGTGGTATTCCTGAATCTTGGGATAAATTTAAGGGTTTAATTGGATAACATTTGAGTCACAAATACACTCCAAAACATATCATGGAAACATTCAATATCATCCTTGCACCATATCACTAAATTTTTTTGATCAATTATATAGAGGATATTTTTAGTGATAAAACTATTGATGAATTTAATCATTTATTTAAAAAAATTCTTTAAAACTCAAAATATATAAACTGCAGAAGAAGAAAAATTATTATGAATGAAACCAATCTTATTAAAATAAATTGAGGTATAAGCTTCTAGTTACTATAATAAAAGTAGAGAAAATAGACTTAGGGATATATTCATCCAATGTGATTTGTTTGTACACTCACAATCATCATTATCCAAATATGATATACCAACCAAATCACTATAATTTTATGATTTCTCAAGATATAGACATTGGATGTATTCTTTTGATGATAAATTATCTAATACCTAAAATAATGGGGTTAAAAATCATAAATTGTTTCCACGAAAATAATAAGGCGTGATGATACTTTCTGTGGCCCATGGTTTTCAACATCCTAGGAACCAATATGAAAACCAAAAAATGTATGAAACATATAGTTCCAATGAAAAATTTATGGCCATGTTAAATTTTATTCTAGTTATGTTTTATTTTAAAAATCCATTTGTGATTTAGATATAAAATAAGTTGATTTTGGATACATAATCTTGAGAGGTAAATGAATCAACTGGCTAGGGGAATGAATAAAAGAAACAAAGGTAAATTACTATGTAATTTTGAAACTAATCTTTGGTAAAAACCAATGAATATAATGATTATATCTAGTTTTAAAACTCACTTTGATATTACAATATATCCCAAAAAAGATTCAAATGAAATTTGGATGAAATATAAATATAAAATATAGACATATATAGAACATGATTTATATAGAAGTAAAAAAATCACAATAAAACATACTTATTTATTTAGAAAAATATAATAAAATTCTTTGAAAAATGATTTTAAAGGAAACGAAAAATATTGATGAATAAATTTTAGGGATTCCAATAATTTTGGGGAATTTATCCCTAACCATTACCTCCTATTAATTATTTAAGAAGAATTAATAAAAATATCTTTTCAAATATTAAAAATTTTCATGAACCATCTAATTAATTTAAATTTTCATAATTCCACTGATGATGTCAAATTATATTTAAAATAACTTTATTAAATAATTTCAAAAAAAAACATTTTAATAATTTGAAAATTAAAATCCTAATGAGTAGTTTAGTTCTTTTGTTCAAAATAATATACCTCTTAAACATAAATAACCAAGATGTTTTCTCATTCCCGGTACTCTAAAAAATAATAGACCACAAAATTATTAGAGAAACATTGGAATGAGTGTTATTAATATTCCTTTATTATATTTAGCAGCTGATATTAAGTGAAATTTTGATAAAAAATGTGTTCCTTCATCTTGTTGATTGTTTGGATACTCATACCAATGTGATATAGAATATTCTTTTAGTTAGGGTAAATCAATTTATATTTCTCATTGGATTTCTCATCCCAAAGATATGTGTGACTTGGATGTAATGATTTTCTAGGTATTATTCACAATGATATGAGGGTTAAATCATTAATGTGTTTTAAGGTAAGATCATTTTTTATGTTTGGGAGAAAAAAGAGTTTGATGACATCAAAAATAATAAGAATCCTTATTTATGGGGAAGAATTTAACATATCAGTTGTTAGACTGGAATGAACCATTTTCTCATGTTAAAGTTTAATTTATATAAAGGATCCAAGATTATAGGATACCCTTCTATGTTTTCTATATTATTACCAAAAAATGATTGATAAACGTGATAATGTGGATATTTTTACATTTAATTAATGTAGTATTGATTATTATAAGATGACAATTTCTCAAGATAAATTTTACATTTTTTAGTTAATGAAATTTTTGGTAGAGTTTTAATTTTACAGCCCATATTAAAATGAGGAAGAAATTTTTGACAAATACAAAGGGGAGATGTTAAATCACTGAAATTATTATGCTATGGAAAATATTCAGAGTAGAATTCTAATTGTATAGAATAGTGGGTAGTCGACTTTGGACAAAATTGATGAAATTTTTAATTCTTTTTATTCCACATAGATATAGAAATAAATTTTTTTATACATTCACAAATAATTTAATAAATATCTTCGCATCCTTGTACATCCCAAACCCAAGTGTATTAATGTTTCTTCTGGAAATGGGGATGACCTTATTTTTTTTATGGTTCAAACATTCCAATCGATTTCTAATGGTTTTATTCGTAGAACCAGAAACATCTAATGATTCTATATCCATTTAGACCTAATTTCTAAAGGTAGGGGATCATTATTTGTGGACCAAGAGTCATAAGAATTTTCATTGGTCGAGAGGATGTGAGGTTAGGATCGTCACACCTTTTTTGGGGGGAATTATTGCCTACACCAGGACTCTCTTATAGATTTAAGTTATGTTCACGAGTCCTTGTTATTTTACAAAAAATGAATTGTTTTTGAGACTTGGAAATCAATGATTGATATGTATGGAATTTAGAAAATATTTTATATTTATTTGAGGTTCTTCATAGACAGAGAATCATCCTTATTTATTAGAGACTCTTATTCAATGGTATCCTTCAATATATTATTTAGAAATCTCTTGGTCATTATGATGACCATACTTGTTTTAATTCCACTCAGTGGGGAACTTGAAGTTTATTGTCATTCAGAATGATAGGGAGTATTTCAGAGCTGGAATTGTACCTGCAGATGACCTACCTACGTATCCTAATTAAAAAGGAATCCGAACCCACGTAGTTTGATTAGAAGGATATTGTGTAACATCATATGGGATAGAAAAGAATTAATGAGAGATGGGATTGAAACTTATAAAGGTTTCCTACGTACTCTACTTTTAAGGTAGAGATCAATGTCCATGTAATTTGGGTAAAAAATATGGGGTTTATGGATGGTTAATGTCCCAAGAAGAGATGTTGTGATTATTTTTAGACTCTAAGGTCAAGTGAGTCTTGCTTGGTGTGAGAAACAATAGGTATCAATAAACTTGATGATGGTTCCATGAATGATGGAATTATGATAAATAATGTAGGGCTTACTTATGTATGACTACCCATGTAAATGAAGACCCGAACATACTATAGGAAAGAATCCAAAGAGTAGGGTCAATAAAGGTATTTGTACTTTATAGAGATTTGTAGTTTTAATTTGAGGATTACTCCTGAGAAGGAGACCCAAATTAAATGGGACATCTGATTGGGGTTTATTCCTAAGAAGGAGGCACAATGTTAAAGGAAATTATGACGGGGGCATACTCCTAAGAAAGAATACTAGGTTAAGTGGACATGAGACAAGGGGATTACTACTAAGAGGGAGGCCCAAATCAAAAGAAATTATGACCGGGGCATACTCCTGAGAAGGATGCCCAGGTCAAAGGAACTTCTCATCTCAAAGGATGAGGTTATATAGGAAATCCATAACCATGGTAACATAAACCTTGTATGTCATGCGGTTTTGGGATAGGTTCTCACAGAATTCATTTCATATAAGGAAGCCAATGAAGGAACCTTGCCATAAATGGATTTGAAGAGGGTTTTTAAGGATATTTCTTGAAGGGGAGAGGTGGATTTTAGGAAAGGAGGTGACTAGGCAGGAAGTGACCAAGTATTATTCTGGCACACAATTCATGGTCATGAAAGTAGACTTGCACGACATGAGTCACCTTGGGTGACAAATAATTTATAGGGTAATACTTGGGTGACATTGAACTAAATCCCTTAGTGTAATCCATATAGGATTTCAGAAGGTTGGCGCGCATGTTACCTTGAGAGGGCAAGGTGGCGTAAATTTTTCTTCATTTCCCATCAAGGGTGTACACCTAATCACACAATTATTGATGAGTTCTAACAGTTAGGCCTTATACTTCCTTTTTAGAGCTTCCATTCTAGGTAAATAATTACCTTAGACGTGTTCGGAAGATGTTAAACAAAGACTTGGGTGACCAGAGCTTGAATATGAGTTTTGGAAAATTACTCCTCCAAATAGGGATCCCACGGTTGCTATTTATAGGCCACTAGGAACCATGGGTTAAAAAAAGGAATAGGTCACTCAAGTGACTTGCGTGACCCATAATTGGCGTGCAATTGACCTGCGCGGAGAAAAGAAAAATTGTGCGGCTTCTTCTTAATGGGCTTCTTGTTCATGAATTTGTCAATTTTGGATGTTCATCAAAGGATGGCTCTCTTTGTGCTTAAGGTATTCCCCTTTTCCATTCGTTTGGACCCTGTGATGGAAAATTGCGTCAACAAATTTCCCCCCCTCAGAGTTGGATCTAAAAAAGGAAAGAGGATTTGACTCTGAGGAAAAAGAGAAACCGGGGTTCAATGGTGCACAAGTTTTAGGCATGCATGTTTAAGTGCGTAGGGTTACAGGATCACCTATATATATGGGAATCACATTGGGAAAACCATCCTAGCTTCAAAATTATTGAGCTCTCGTCACGCAAGTGTTTTGATTTCCCCAGTCGATCTCTCTTCTTTGTGTTGCGCTTTCCCAACAATGATTTTGACTTGGCATCAAATCTTGCACGACAGCACATGCAAACCATAATGAATTTTCCATTTTTTTGTTTTCTCCACAAATATTTCTTAAAAACAGACTTTCATAAAAGTTAACTGTGTGATCTTTGTGAAGATTCAATGGATCCCAAAATAATTGGATCAACTAATGAGTTGGCCAGAAATATAATAGATGATATGATGAACATCATCGGCCATGACTATTATGTTATCTACGACAACACTCTCCCATATTTGGATATGTACTTGAAGAAATATCTTGCCAATTTCCCACAGAGAATTTACTTACCTTTATATGGACATGATAATCTGCAACGTGTCAATGTTCCAGAGTCAAATAATTATGATCCTCATTCCTAGTTTCATACTTACGCAAATTTCTCTTCGGAAAAATTCTTAGTTGCAGGATCATTTTTCAATGATGGAACTATGGAGAAGGCATACATAATGCATCATAGCCCATGTGCTTTAAATATAAAGCCTCATAAACCTGAGCTACAACCACATTATTATCCCTATATTTTCCAAAATTATCAAATGGATCAATCTAGGGGAAGGAAGAAGAGTTAGGATTTCCATCCTGGAAGAGGTGTCAAGCCAAAATGGATGTGGTCATATTGGGTGCGACAAACCTATGCAGAGTTTGTCAAGGATCATAAGGGAGATGAAATATATGAAGCCGTCTGGGATGGGAAGACATATGACTATTGGAATGATAATTTTGTGATGGAGCTAATCAGTCGCTGGAGCCCAGAAACCAATTCTTGTCATCTGACTCATGGAGAAGTAGGCATCATCTTGTGGGATGTCTACAATATCTCAGGGAATCCAATTCTGGGAGATATGTATGATGAATTCATCCCCCCTAATGTGACCTAGAATGATTCAGAGAAGACTTTGGTTTTGGATTGAGAGTTATTGAAAATATTCCATATTCTTAAGAATTAAAAGTCCACCAAAACTCATTCTAGAAAGGATATTCATCCAGAGGAGTGGATGGATATGTTAATGATCAATAAAAAATACAAGGGTCCCACCAGTACTTGTCCTACCAGCTGCCCCAGAGCAGAGAAGAGTAAGGATCTTGGAACATTCTGGCCCACTCTGGAAGCGGGAGAGTTTGAAAAGCGAGGTTATGAAGTGGATCAATGAATCCCAGAGAAGAACCGTATAGTGGGATTCATAGCCTTGTGGATTAGTGTTTATCTTCTTCCAGTTAGGGATTCATAGGGTGGCGTTAGGCCAGGGACCTTTGTTGTTGCATCCAAGTTGGTTGAGAGAAAAATGGTTGGGTTGGCCACCCCAGTTTTGGCGAAGATTCATAGGAGCTTACTCCATGTCTATATGGGTAAGTATCATTTGAGAATAGTGGGACAATTCAATGTTTTGTGGGGATGGATCACAACTCACTTTAGGACATACACTATACATAGTAGAGTACAGGTTTTTGGAAGTTCTTTTCGGCCATCAGTGCAGGCATTTTCTGGAATTTCTCCATAGTCCCTTAATCCTTATGATCTGAAGGTGAGGATGAGCATGTTCAATGAATTTAATTTCTTGCCTTATGGAAACCCACCAACTGGTAGGTTTCTTGATGATGGAACAACTATCCTGGAATTTAGGCCATATATGATGGCTTTTAGAGATGGTGTATTGGCCACCAAAATTGATGGAGAGATTATATGTGAGGCCTATGCTCCATATAGATTTTCACGCCAATTGATGTGTTCGCAGCAGATTGTTGTATCCCCACCCGTGCATGTTAGGTCATAGAAGAATCTAATGGTTGCCTGGAAATGATGGTTTCTAACAGCTATAGAGAAGACCGGGGCAGTGTTTGATCTACCAGTTGCTGGAGTGGCAATTCAATTGACTACATGGTATGATGAGAACTAGGTAGCATCATACTCAGCAGGGGTATTGAATCTTCCTATCTACCAGGTGGGGAATAAAAAGAGAAGTGTCGGGAAAGAAACCTTTAATCTTGAAGGTTACTATTCCTCTCCCGGAGCTGATTCACCGGGTTCTCCACCCAAGGATGATTCACCATATTCCCTGGATAGATATGATGAGGCATGACATGCATCAAAACGACCTCGTTCCAGATATAATCCTCCTGCCAGAGTCTAGAGACCTTCTCCATCGGCTCAAGGTGAGTTTTATCATTGAGGAAATTTAGTAGCAAATATTTTATAGAGTATCAAGTTTCATTTTCCTATCCTATATCTATTATTGCAGGAGCTGGGAAGAAGTTTAAGTCCTAGATTGTAGGACCCTCCTCGCGGCCTTCTGGTGCACATTCTGAATATTTACAACCAGAGTTTGTCCTTACATGGAAGAGTTTATATTGTGATTCTAAAACCACCTGGATTTATTTATGCGAAGGGCTACATATCCCTAGAGTGGGGAATCACTGGGCTTCGGCTGATATCCACTTCGAGGATAACCCCAATGAAGTGTGGTCTTCCATCAGAGAGCTGGAAATGCTCATATATTCCACTGATGATTCCATTACTCTCACCTAGAGGGTGAAGGAAATGATGGATCATGGAACCACAGAGAGGATTGGTGCCTCAGTAGATGAGGTGTGGCACGATTACATGGGTCTTAAAGATGTTAGTTTCTTTCCTTATTTTCTTTCCAAAATTATTTTAGTCATAGCTTTGTTACTCAAGGAAATTACATTCTTCATCCTATAGCTTGTTATGGAAGGAACACCCGAGGTCCCTTCAACACAGTATAGCCCTAGTGGCACCACTCTTGGAGCCACTGAATATCCTCATGAGCCAGGAGAGGTGTCTCTCGGCCACAAGCCATGGATGAGGAGGTAAACAGGGATTTTCACTCTCCAATACCTATATTTGGAAGTGACAATGTCAACACACCCAAAAAGTCCAAGAAGCACAATCATTGAAGGAAGACGACCACAACCAAATGCTTCATCAATAGTTGTAAGTCCATCGGATATTCATGAATCCTAACCAATGAAAAGGTTTCTCATACTTATTGGGATTGCAGGGAATTATTCGATTTCCCCTTTGAGGGAGAGGATTTACCCTCCATTGAGGACAATAGAGGGTGCGGGTGAATAATCAAAAATTCATGCTGACTTGGCTACTCCCGAAGAAACGAGGTGAGAAGAAGAGCCAGCGTCTGTTCGTAGTACTGCTCCTGTTGCTATTCCATTATGTGATGCTTTAGTTTCCACACCTGCACCAGAACATTTGGCGACCACTGTAACTGAATCCACAATTTTCTCTGAGGAATCTATATGGGGTCAGAGGTCGCAGGTGGAGGGTCGCCAAGAAGACATGTTAAATACTCCCACTAGTGAGACTAACCCGGAATCTGGGATATCACTGGTTGAAATGATGAGACTTGTCACATCTTTTGAAGATATTTTCATTCATGTTAAATTACCATGTGATTTATAAGATTTTGTATGTGAGTGTTTTTATTAATCTTGTAAAAAAAATTATTACATCTCTGACCATGATTGGTTGAAATTTATAGTTCTGTCTGAGCAAGAAGCTGATCTGCCGATGCCTGAAGGGGGTAGAGACAACCCTATCATTACAGAGACACTAGCTCAAGTGGAGCTTAACCTGGAAGAGCTTCCTGAAACCAGTCCTAAAAATACTATTGAAGCTAGGAATGACGGGGAGCATCCTTCTCATGATACTGATCTACCATTGGGTAAAAGATGATAATATCTATGGTTGTACTTAATTTGAAATAATGCTCATCTACTTTTGTAATCTTTCGAAACTAACCAATGCATTCAATAGACTATTCATGGATGTTAACTTCAGTGGCTAGATCTGGAGGTGAAGCATCAGCCTCAGACCCAACATGAGTTGAAAGTGAGGTACCAAGGGTTATGGGGAAAGAGCAGAACATGGCACTTCCTTAAATTCATTAATCCCAGACTATATTCTCCCCTCTGATAGCGATGCTGAATAAGACCCAGAGGTGCAAAAGGCTTTCCAATTCCCACGTCGCAAGGCATGGAAAAATATATGGAGGATCATATCTGAAGTGCCTCTTGAAGAGCTGTCTTCGAAGATCCCGTGATAGTCATCCTTGTTCTCTTGTTGGGACTTGGCGGTTTTGGACATCAAGAAATCCATAATGCGGTGAAACAAGTCCTCTTATGGAGGGAGTAGGAGAAAAAGTGTCATCGATATCTATCCAGAGAAATGTTTCTGACCAATATCGATGCATTAGAGGTTGTGGTGTGCCGAGATGATGCTGATCATGCTGCAAAGCTGAAGGAGCTAAAGAATAATATCAAAGAGAATGTTGTCCAGCAAATGCACCTTCAACAACAACTAGATGAAGTTATTGGGGAACTTGACCAGCTTAACAATTCATTGGAAGGTGTCCAAAGAGATGGAATGAAAGGCATCACATATTCCACGAAAGAACTCCATCAAGCAAAAAATTGTGAAGTTGGTCAAGTAAATGAACGTCAAGTGGCTGCTGATGAAACTCGGGATGATGTAAATCAAATGAAAAGTTATGTTGAATCCCTCATGTAATTTTTGAAAACGATAAGACACTCCAATTTGTGGATATTTTTCTAATGTTGAGCATCAATGAAAATGACATTTCATCTTCAATCTTTTTTAGCTGCAATCTCTTGCTAATTACTTAATTAATTTTTACCTAAGCCAATGGTCCTAGTAAGCATAGTTTGATTTTTGCTAGAATTATACAAAAAACCCCCACAAACTTTGCATCTTTTTGTTTCTTAATATTTCCTAAATCATACAAAATGTATATTTAGAGAAATGGGACTCAACTTTTGTTCAGTTTTCCTTTTAGAGGTTCCCAATTTAATGTGTACCCTGTCTCTTGTTGGCAGTTTAATGTCATTCATGTTAGACATAAAAAGGCTAATGTTTAACGTCAAATAGATTTGACTGAATGGATTAAAATTGACTTAATTCCATGATAATTTGTTTGAAAACATATTACCACATTCAAGAATGGGGGAAAACATGTTAACTATGACTTAAGAAATTTTTTATATGAGGGATGATATGAAAAGAGGGAAAAAAGGAATTAGAAAAAGTATTTACTAAGAGTGAAGTTAACAATATTTGACAAACTCGTTAGGGGGTTGAATTATGGAGGGCCACTTAAGGACATTGGATGCATAGTCAAATAATAGCATCTTTTGGATGACAGGTCCGTTATGTAGAATACTTATGCAAGTCCACCTAAGGATATGTGATGCATTGTCAGGAAAAATAACTCTCATAAATTTTACTTCTCTGTTTCTAAAAGCCAATGAATGTTTAGGGAGATTAAAATTTCCCAAAGCATAGAGTCTACTATATGGGGAGAGGTACCTGAATATGGAGAGGATATTACCAATCAAGATTGTCAAATAATTTGATGAATGTCACTCTTGTGATGGTGTGACCCAAGCATAGTGATGGGAAATATAAACCATAGACTTGAATACTTTCAGTTCATAAAAAAGAGTATGGGACAAATATGTTAAGGATGGTTGTTTTTGTAGATCCCTACATATCGTTGTTAAGACCAATAAGTATAAAATTGGGTTTTCCCCCAATAATGAAGTTACCACTATTTGATAAACCCATTAGGGGTGTTGAATTATGCAGGGACACCTAAAGGCATTGGCTACATAGTCAAATAATAGCATCTTTTGGCTGACATGTCTATTATGTAGAATATTTATGCACGGACGCCTAAGGACATGTGCTTAATAGTCAAGAAAAAGAATTCCCATGTATCAGACATTTTGTGACCAAAAGTCATGAAAAGGGTTATAGAGATCTGGAAGCATTTTAAGGTTAGGAGTATGACACATAAAAATGGGAATTGTCCAATGCATGAAGAAAATATATAGACCATTACTAACTATAATCATGTTGTGGCTGGGTCCTGAATTGAGATGCTAGACATCACTACATATCTCATTAGGATGAGAATCAAGCCATATGTAGTTCTTGAAATATATTTTAACGTCATATGGGACAAGAGAGTAGGAGATCTTATTTTAGGGTCCTAGAGCTCATACCATAATTAGGGAGACACATTGTGTGTTTGTTATAAACTTTATTTGAATAAAGTCTAGGGTTTTCATACCACATATATGTGCTCGCAGGAGGGATTTTTATCCAAGGGACAGAAAGTGGAGTTTGGGGTTAGGCCCAAATACTTAGGGCTAGATTTGAGGGATGCTCAAACATTATGATGTATCCCATAAGGATGGGAATCAAGCCATACACAGTTCATGAAATGACCTCTGTACAGATTTGGTACATACATGTGAATGGTGAAAGGGGACATTAGTGCAATGATGGTTGGACCTAAGATTAAAGGTTTTGGAATTTCAATGTATTCATGTAGTCCATGGAATATTACATGATTGGAGATTAATGTCAATAAAGATTCCCTCTCAGGTGTGGGTGTAAGAGACTGTTGTAGTTTACTGTCATACAGGAAAAAAGTGTCAATAGTTTTAGGTCATATGCATGGACCGGTGCTGCACAATTTAGCATCATATAGCTAGGACGTATTGCTATGCAATTTAATGTCTCACAGTAATGAAAATGGGGGACTTGATAGTTTAACGTCACATAGCATGAACGATGGTGTTGCACAGTTTAATTTCATGTAGCATGGACGAAAGGGACGTACATAGTTTAACGTCATATAGGACGATGGTGAACCAATTTGAAGGTATTGGTTTTCGGCTTGAACCTTGGGAGGTTTCCTACATACCCATCCTAGAAGGCAAGGATCCAAGTCCATGTAGTTCAATTGAGAATGAATTGGTGATCGAGTTGTACATGAGGAAAATGACCCGAATATGGAGTTGGGACTTACGCGTGGTTAGCGACCCAGAGAGGGTGTTATGGTTGATGCTTACTCTAGGCCCATGTGATTCATGCTCAGTGTGAGAAACAAGAAGTATGAACAACCCTAACGATGCAAAATTTAATTTCATGTGTGACAAAGGGTGCTGTACAGTTTAGCATCATGTAGCTAGGACGTATTGTTGTGTAGTTTAACGTCTTGTAGGACATGTGCACAGTTTAACATAATGTATGACGTATAATGGACTATTTATAGTTTAACGTCGTGCAGGATGTTAAAGGAGGACCCACTTTAACGTCATTTGGGATGATGGAGGGAGCTTTGCAGTTTGATGTTCTGCATCACATACAATGAGAACCATGCAGTTTAAAGTCTTGCAATGAGAACTAAAGGGTTTATTTGTGTTACAAAAAATACTTATTCAAGAATCTGGCATTGTTTGGAGTTTTAATGATTTCTCCATCCATTGAGAATAAAGAATAAGCTCCATTGGAGTAGACCCTACATAATGAGTAAGGTCCTTCCCACATTGGCTCATGATTTAGAGGTTTCTTTCTTGGTATCATTAGAGTTCTGAGGACCAATACTAATTCTCCTTGAATGAATGAATGAAGAAGAACTTTTTTATTGAATGCTCGTGCTATTATATTCTAATAGACTTCCAAGTGGTGCATAGTGCACAATATTTTTTCATCTAATCGTTCTTATTCATCGAATCACTTCAGAGATTGCTCATCTATGGATGACTGATCACAAATGGCTACTCTGAGCAAAGGTACTTGAACATCAATGGGAAAGAATACTTCTGTTCAATATACCAATGAATATGGAGTTGATCATTTAGCAGTGCGGGTGGTGGTCTGAGAGGCCCATAAAGTATGAAAACGTTTATCAGGCCATGGTTTCTTATCTTTATCTACCATATTTTGCAGTATCATCCAAAGAGTTTTATTAAAGGCCTCTATTTTCCCATTAGCCGCTGCATGATACCAAGATGAATGGTTGGATTTGATGTTGTATTCTTGATAAAACTTTCTCACCTTCGATGAATAGATGTTAGTGCCATTTTCCACTAATATGGTATGAGGGACCCCAAATATGGTAATGATATTGGACCTGATGAAGCTAAAAATTATTTTATATCTAAATTCTTTGAGAGGTATTTCCTCTTCCAATTTGTAAAAGATGTCAGTAGTAGTAATAATATACTTAAACTACTTGGATGTAGCCAGAGGATAAGGTCCTACTACATCCATTCCCCATGTGGCAAATGGCCATGAGTATTTAGCTATATGAAGCAACACTAGGGGTTGATGAATGATTTTGGACTATAGACGAAAAGAATGACACTTCTCAGTGAAATTAATGCAATCATTCACCATTGATGGCCAGAAGTATCCAAGCCATCGAATTTTAGCAGAAAGTCTATGTCCAGACTGGTAAGCACCACAAACTCTTGCATGAACATCACTCATGACATCTATTTTCTTTTCACCATCAATAAATCTGAATAATTCCATAAAAACCACTATTGTGGAGAATTGTTTTTGTTATCTGGGCTATCATAAATAGTAAAATTGACCACAGATTTCCAAGATTGTTCTTTCCTGCCTCTATCATGTGGGAGTGTTTCATTTTGAAGATATTCCTTTATAGGTGTCATCCATCTTGTAGTATGATCATATGGTTCAGAAATGGGACTGATTTCATTGATTTCCTCTGTTCTGATTTGAACAAATGGTGAAAATACACGATGGTGAGCAATACTGAGGATTTGTTTCCCAGTTTGGAGCTGCTAGGGATATGGATACATTATCCAGTGCATCAGCTTGGGCATTTTATGATCACGGGACATAAGAGAATGTCGGTTCCAAAGGAAACTACACCATTAACTCTCTAAAGTAATCACAAATGTGATTAAATGTTCCTTTCTGATGGCATAATCACCATTGATTTGTTTGATTACCAAATCCGAAGCACCTTTTATTTTCAAGATATTCACCTATGACTGAAGTGCCAATTCGAAGCCTGTGATGAGATCTTGATATTCTGCTTCATTGTTTGTACGAACTTCCAACAATAAGAAGTAATATAGTAGCACTGCCTTTTCTAGAGAAATAAACATGATTCCTAACACAACTTTGTTGAATTTAGGATCTTCCATTTTCTTCCCTGTTGGACTTCTGGAGGCACCATCAATGTACATTTCCCATGTTTGAGGATTATCATGAATATATAAGACTTCTTCATCATGAAATTCAATATTTAAAGATGTATCATCTATAGATGGGTGTTTAAAAATGAAATTGGCCAGATCATGGACCATTATTTCCTTTTTGAGATACTTACTGGATATCAAACTCCTAAAAAATAACTTCCCACCTTGACAGATGTCCTGTAAGAATTGGAGGACTAAGCATAAATTTGAGCGGGTTATTGAGAGATACCAATTGGACCTCATGATGTTGCAGGTAGTGTCTCAAATTATGAACTACAATGATTAATGCTAGGTATCACTTTTCAATACTTGAATATCGCGTTTCTACATCAAGCATAGTCCGAATGAGATAGTGAAGGATTTTTTCATTCCAAGCATCTTTCTTTTCGCAAGGAAGGCACCCAATTATCACTCTAAAGATTTCAAATAGAGAACAAGTGGTCTTCCTTCAATAGGTGGCATTAATACCGGTGGAATCAATAGATATTTTTTAAGGGTATGAAATGCTTCATGGAAATTTTTGATCATGTGGTAGGTGACTTCCTTCTTCAATAATTTGGTGAAGGGTAAACACTTCCCTACCAAATTGGCAATGAAACACAGAATATAGACCAAGTTTCCTTGATGTTATCTTAATTATTTCAAATTTCGAGGTGGTGACATACCAAGGAGTTATTTTTTCTTCTAAAGATCAACTTCGTTACCACAATGGCGTACAACAAAGCCAAGAGATTTTCCCAAGGTTACCCCAAAAGCACATTTCAAGGTGTTCATCTTCAAATTGTGTTGTCGATGATTGTTGAATATGATTCATAAATTGGACAAGTGATCATAACGTTTTGTAGATTTAACTACCAAATCATCAAAATAATAATGAACAAATTTCACTATAAAGGGTTTGATGATATGGTGCATGACACGTTGATACGTTGCACCAATATTCTTCAGGCCAAAGGGAATTACCTAATAGAAAAACAAACCTTTATGGGATCTGAAGGCTATAGATTCATTGTCTTCTAGAGCCATTCAGATTTGATTATACCCATAATATCTATCCATGAAGGAAAGTTCCTTAAACTAGATATTGCATCAATTAACAGTTCTGTGATCAGAAATGGAAAATGATCCTTGGGACAATGTCGATTAAGGTCTCTAAAGTCAATGAAAAATCTAATTTGTCACTCCTTATTTTTCATAGGGACATTATAAGCCATCCATTTATGATATTTAACTTCTCTGACGAAGTTAGCCTTGATAATCTTATCAACCTCAACTTCAATTTTGGTGGCATAAGTTGGGTTCATTCTTCTTGCAGCTTGCTTGAATCCTCAATGTTCTTCTGGAAAACCCAAATGACATATTATTTCTATATAATTCAGAGAAAACACATCTTTATTTTTCTTTAAATATTAAGTATACATTTATTACTATTCAAGAGTCATGGCCACAATAATTAAAGTGGGGCGTGGATCTTCTTTTGTACCCAGATTTATTTCTCTGAGTTCATCCACAGTGGTAGAGATACCCTCTTCAAATGGTGGAGGAGCATCTCTGAAATGTTCCTCTTCTTCTTCAATATGTGTTACTTCCTCTATTTCTACTTGTATAGTAGATGACGAAGAAGAACATTCATGGTTTGGGGAGAAGTTAAAATTTGAACATCTTGGAGAAGAGGCTACCTTTTCTATCCCTATTGATAATGAAGGGTATTTCTGGGGTGATAGAGAGAAGATGATGGATTGATAATCAACATTATTATTTTCCTCTGGTATTACTATAACTTCTTCTGATATGGTTGATGAAGTATAAAATTGCAGGATTTCAGTAGATGAAATAAAGACATCCCCATCTAGGATTTCATCATTTGTTGGTGAATCATCAATTTCTCCCATGCTATCTGGATCGATTTCTGTAACTGACATTATGGATCTTTCCATAAGAGTGATTGGATTTAGGTCTATCTTGTTAATTTGACTAATAGGAAACACATAATTTACACTCACATGTAGGAATGGGTTTATTGGAATATTCTCTAAACCATTTTGGAGCATTAATCTTAGTAACCAATTTTTTTTTTAGGATTTTTCCTTTCCCTCCATGTGAAAAAATTATACCTCAATGTATTGACATTCACATGATTTGAATTGTGAATTGTCACCATACAATGTCTCAATTTGACCACTGAGATAATATGTGATATATTGATGGTATGATGAAGGTATGACCACATGTTGATGTAGATAGGGTGTTCCAAGAAAAATGATTAGGGTTGTGTCCTGATGAAAAACCATGAAATCTGAATAAGATACAAGGTCTCTAAAATGAATTTTGAGTATAATCTCACACAAAGGTTCTTGTTCATTATTATCATATCCTTGCAACATCAAAGTAGAAGTAGATAAATCCGATTCATTGAGGCCCAATCGATTAAGTGCACGAATAGGAATGATGTTGACTCCCGAGCCATTATCAATGAAAGCTAATCAAATGTCTATATCGTTGACTTTCCTAGATACAAACAAAGTTCTTATATGTCCATGTACAACATCATCTTCATATTCATCGGTAAAAGATATCACTGCATGGAATTCTATAGGACAATTCTCTATATGGTAGACTTCAGCCACATTAATTTCAGTTTCGAATTATTGAGGTCCTAAAAAAGCATCAATAAGCACCTCCCAAAGATCTTTTGATAGATCCAAGGCCTCCAAAATTGATAACTTGGCTGGTACTTGGGCCAAATGTTTCAATACATCATACTTTTGGTCCAAAGATCTATGTTTCCCATCAGGAAAATGTTTTTTTAGGTGCCTTGGAAATTGATGCTTTTGTAGTGGAAGCATCTCATATCAGTGTAGGAGTTGGAAACACTCCTGGCTTCTATAAATTAGACCGACTATGTCTATCTATTTTATGAGAGTAAGAAGGTGTGACCTCTAACCGTTCATCCAAAATAACTTCATTAGGACTGAATCTACAATGTGTGGACGACCATTCATGTGCCTGTTGAGCTTGCTGAAGGACTTTTCAATGAGTTTCTACTGCATATACAGTTTTAGCAGAGGTAGGATTGAAATAGTGGATTTTGGAATATCCATGTCTTCCACTGTATCCTAGACCTCTATCTCTTCCTCTAATTCCTCTATTAGATATATGGATCATATGATCATCATAATAAAAATTGTCATTGGAATAAGGATATGTTAAATGAATAATGTTAATAAAAACAAAGATCAATTCCTTATCTGATGAAGATTTTACCTGATTAACTAGTTCAGGCTGTGCCGTTTGGTGGGGCGGTGCCCGTGCTTTTGAAGCAAACGACATAAAATCTGCCAGAGTAAAAGACAAATTAGGCTTTGACACGAGCTCGTTTTATTATGATTGCTCTCCTATCTTTAAATTACGTCGCTTCTTTGAAGATTTTCCTTCTGATGAAGGGGGTTTTGATGTGGAATTCATAGCAGAAGAAATTGGTTGTTTATGTTGTGTTCGTAAAATGTAATGAGTTCAGTTGATCATTTTCTTGACTATCCAGTCATCATATTTCTGTTCATTTTTTAATTTTGTCTTCATGCCACTCACCTTATTCCTCTAGATCAGTAGCAGTAACACACGCTACCTGGGCTGAAGAACCTTTCAGCTTTACTTGTCTAGAGTCCACCATCTTTTTTAGGAGGTCTATGAAGAAAAAACACTCAAGAATGGGATGCCTCAACATTTGATGAAACGATCAATAGTTGGGGAGTTCTTCATCTCCTTTCTTGTTTGTCCTTTTGGGACTTGGAAATTGAACCGGATTGTCTTCTAGAGCCAAGATGAAGTAGCAAGGAACTTATTCATTATGAAATAAATAAAATTTTTTCTTCAAATCCTCAAACTGTTTCCACCTTTGATCTTTTTGATCATCTTGATGAAGCGACCATTGTTAATGATGCTCAGGATGTGGAGCCCTTGAATATAATAAAGGATTTGAAGTGGAAGAAGGTACAAGTTATTGTTTAAGTGTAACTGTTGCAGTGTCTTCTTTTCCTATTCTCCTTCATATAACTAATGGAATTACACAAGTTTTAGCCTTAGTCTTTGTATGATAATATTCTATCTACTGAGAAATTAAAATAAGGTCTCAAAACCCTTCTTCATATTTCACAGGGATCAACGGTGTGCGTAATTCATCATGCATATTTTCTACACAGATTGGCAACAATTATTCTTGAGGGAGTGATAAACTTAAAGAATATGTTAATCCCTTCCAGGGAGTAATGAAATCTGAAAGACTTTCATTTCTCATTTTCTTACAATTGGTAAGATAAAAAAATTCCTTCTTTGGAAACATTAAGCTAAATTTAAGAATAAATCTTTGATGGAGATCTTCCAAGCTAGTAATTGACCGTGATTGAAAACATGAATACCAGACGAAATCAGGTCCCTGTAATGGCTGCACAAAACACTTGAGCATAACTACTTCTTTTTGTTGAGGAGTTCCCATCACATGATCACAACAAGAAACATAATGGGTGAAGTGTTGTTCTAGATCTCCCGAACCATTAAAAATTAGGAATTTTTTATTCAAAAAAATTGATGGGGAATAGATTGCATCTACCCATTCAGGTTATGCTTTCTTTTCTGGTTGACTTGTGCAAACTTTACTTCCATAGCTTCCAAGCGAGCTGTTAATGACTCAGTGTTAGTCATTATTTTTTAAGAATCATCTGGTTGAACTTGGGCCTAAGAAGGTGCAATAACTGATGTTTGGATGGGTGTGGCGATCGGTACTTCCACTGATTGTAGTATTGATGATTTCTGTCGTGCATGACCCATAGGATTAGACCTATGAGGGTGTACTTGTAAAGGGGGATATTCTTGATCCATCCCAGTAGCTGCAACAAATTCCCTTGATTGATTAACTCCAACATGCTTATGAGGAAGAATACCTTTATGCATTTCTGCATTTAACCTAATTAATTCCTTTATTTCTTCTTCTTGCTGTATGAACCTTTCCTCCAATAAGAGTTATTGGCCTTCTCCAGAGGTAGGGTGGAATGTAACCTGACTTTTACCCTATTACTTGGCATGTGCCATTCTGAAGTATGTAAAGGCATTATCAAAGTAATGTCTTGCCCCTAGGAAACCCTCTATCTTCTAGTACGCACACCTCCTTCATTCGTTTATGTGTTTATAGCTTCATGAACATGAACTTCTTTATTTGATTCTTCTGAGTGAGCCTCATGTTCTGGGGGATTAGTGATAATGACATTGATGGAATTTATCAATGCATAATACATTGATGCCCTTTTAGCAGTGCTTCTGCGATTCTGTCTTCTTAAATGTCCTTTATGTGACATTGCCTTTTGTTTTGTTTATCCCTCAAGAAATTCTTGATGAACTATAATTTGGAGGTAATCTCCTGATAATTTAGCCATGTGTTCCTATTGTGGATTATTCCCTAATCGAGAGAATAATGAATTTCTCTAAAGAAGAGATTGAAAATTTGAAAAGGTCCCATGTTCGGTGGACTGGGGTTGTTCATGTTTTTCTATTCAACTCCTTGAATCATGTCTGTTGATCCCAATGGTTGGATTAAAAGAGTCCCAAGTTTAACAAGATGAGGTGGCTCTTGAGCTATGACATCTGAAACATTCTTAAAATTTCTCATGATTTTGCAAACTTTTGTCCATAAATTGGTCGGATGCATCATCTGATATCCACTAAAGTCAACTTGCTCAAATGAACGTTGGATTATTTCTGACACTTCTATCAGTTGATGATGTGCATGATATAAACAATAATCCTGTTATATATTCTAATTTTCCTTATGCAAGAGTAATTCGACAAATTGTTCATTATATTCCTAACTTTGGGATGAACTAGTTGAGGCCTGTTCTTGGGAATGCCTTTGATTTCGCACAAAACAAGTTAAATTTGGCCAGCCATGGGAAATAACATTGCATGAGACCATTTTTGGTGGGCATTATTTACTGGAGTGCACAGTAATATGCAATACTCCATGAACACCCCATCCACTAATATGAATACCAGATGGGGCATTGGTAATTAATTAGTACAACCTTTTCAATGCGCCAAAGCATGAATGTTGAAGGGATCTCTGTTTCTTTTCAACCATTGGGTGTTGGGAAATAGAGAGAGATGACCGGTCAATTGGGCATTTCCACCCTTCTATTATCTTGACATGATTTTGATATTCATCAGAAGATAATATTTTATCTTTGAAGTGTCAATGGGTTTTCCATATGTTGAGACGAATATCGTGAATACAATCTTCTGTAAACATTTCTAGAATATCATACTGAGAGTCATCCAAAGGCCAAAACATGACTGGTATTTCACCTTTTTTCAGTTGTTTTCTCATATTAATCACTTCATCATTGTCATTTGATAGATATTCTTCTACCTGATTAGACCAAAGCTGGTGCTTCTTTGTTGCTTCATCAGATGAAACAAGATTGGTAGAGAATTAATTTGTCAAATTAGAAGATGAATGAACAAGGGGTGGTTTGGAGAATGACCTACACCCCAAGATATCTTTTGATTGAGAAATTATTTCACCTGCTAGTGGTAAGGCATCAGACATGACTCGCTTCACATTTTCAAGTGCCTCTAGATAAGAGGAATTTCCCATTACTGCATTTTCCAGAGATAAATTTTCCAAGAAATGTGAATTACTACTGCAGAGAGGACTTTCGTAGATAAATTCATCATCATGGGGGAGGACCACCATGGTGGCATACAGAAATAGATGAAGCCTCTTGCTCCTTGGTCTTCTGGCCATGCAGAGGGTTATTGTGGCTCTCATCTGAAGATGATACTTCATGATTGACTGAATTGTCATGAAGAAAGCATTCATGAGGAAGCCTCTGATGAAGACCTTCAAAATTATTGTTGTTACTTCCGGAATCTGGAAATGAGAGAGTTGAATCTTGTGATGCAATAAACAATTGTATGAGGGCTTCAAGAACAACATCATTGAGCAAGGCCTTATTACAGATTGGATCTATATTTTTCAACTGTACTGGATGGGTCTTTTTCATAGGATCCTTTTTACTTACTTTGGAAACCACTTGTTGAAGAAAGTGGTTATTATGGGCAAGTGTTTGTGCTTTCTCATGAGAAATGGTCAGGTTAGGTTGATTATCTCCATTCAAATCATGTGTATGTTCCCAACCTAATTGTCCATATGACATTGTGGAGTATGACCCACAACCTTCCTGGATTGTAAGAGAGGTGTGTATCTGCTTCGGAGTGACATGTTGATGAGTCACTCCACTAATAGGGATAGATTTATGATTCCATACCTATGATGCTGCTGAAGCTATTATCATATTCTAACATGTATTCAAGAATATGGGTAGGGATATGATTCTGCTCTTTCACCATTTTATGAATGTGATTGGCGAATTCATCTACTAGAACAGGAATATATGTCCATTATGTGTTTGGAGTAGTTGTGTTTTCTAGCTCCTATAATCCTTTTTCTGTCAGTTAATTCTGACTGTACTCATGTGTGGGGGCAGAAAGTTGTGTCTGCCTCATGTTTTTCATAGGAGCTATCCAACTAAAATCTCCAAGTGCTACCAAATGAGACTTCTGGTTAGCATGATGAATTGTGGGTGTACATGCCTGATGATTATTCTCTACAAAATATTATTGATAAACTTCTTTCAAGAAAAGAAGAAGAGACAGTTGGTAGAATTCATGAGTGTCAGCAGGTTTATGTGAATGTTTACAGGTGGTCACCACATTTCATTGGTGAGCTCCTTTGGATGCAGTCAGACGAGCCTGTTGACTGGCTGATGAATTTTAAATAGGTGTATGTTCTTGCCTATAATACTCCTCTGTAATTTCCTAGCAGGATTGGTGGGTTGCTACCAGACAAGTCTAGTGGACTGTGGGATTAGAAATGATGGGTGTGTGTGCTTGCTCGTTGCTTTGCATCAAGTTAGGTTGATGGAATTCTCTGAAGGGGGCAGAGGTAAGAGCCTACTCCCTGTTGGATGAATTTTTCCTCTGATGATTCATCTAGTTTGGTCAGGTCTGAGGGACCAGAGACAAACATCTATAGGTTATACCCTCATCATGTTGAGGGTGCACTAATGCACAAGTCTGGCGGTGATTGTTAGTGGGATTCCTTAGAAAGGACTCTCATATTCTTGAACTGAGGCCTTGAGTGACCTCTTCATTCACCTCCCTATAACATGGGAGGGACTGTTTGTTGCGTTCCTTGGATAAATACCCGAAACAGTTGTAGATGGTGGTTGGCCCAACCTGCTTCTTGACTATTGGTCACTGCTATATGTACAACCAGGGTGAGCTGTTAACTTGGAGGGCTTGTCGTGTAGCCTCTGGAGTTGGGATGGTACCATGTTGACGATATTATGTCACCAATTCATTCGAGACCCAGCGTTGAAGACACTGATTAGGTGTTGTCATCCTCAAAGTAGACGATGATCTAGTAGGTGTAGCGGCCGAAGTATTCATGGATGTGAACTTTAAATAATCCATTCTGTGTTGTAGAGAGATCTTGTAAAAGGGTTCCTTTTTGATATAGTAGATGTAATCAAGAAAGGATTGTCCAGACTACATATTTTGGATGACCACATTTGTGTCTGATTTCTTTGTTGGACCTCATATTGAGTTTAATTGGGGCCTAACAAATAAGTAAAACATCATTTAACCTAGTTAAGGATTCATGTTAGGTTCACCATTGTTTCTTCTTCTGGAAATGGAGACGACCTTGTTTTTTAATCTCCAAACATTCCAATCAATTTCTAAGGGGTTTATTCGTAGAACTGGAAACATCCAATGACTCTATATCCATTTGGACATACTATTCAATGGTAGGTGCTCATTAGTTGTGGACCGATGAGGATTAATAATTTTCATTGGTCGATAGGATTGGAGGTTAGGCTCATCAGACTTTTTTGGGGGGAATTATTACCTACACTGGGACTCTTTTATAGATTTAAGTTATGTTCACGAACCCTTATTAATTCACCAAGAATGAAATGAGTTTTAGAATTGGAAATCAATGTTTTATAGGTATTTAATTTAGGGAATTGTTTTTATGTATTTGAGGTTCTTCATTGACAGAGAATCATCCATATATATTGGAGACTCTTAGTCAATGGTATCCTTCAATATATTATATAGAAATATCTTGGTCATTATGGTGACCAAAATCGTTTTAAAGCCACTCAGTGGGGAAATTGGAGTTTATTGTCATTCAAAAAGACATGGATTATTTCAGAGTTGGGATGATACCCGCAGATGGGATACCTACGTATTCTAATTAAAAAGGAATCAGAACCCATGTAGTTCGATTATAAGGATATATTTTAACGTCATATGGGATGGAAGAGAATTAATGAGAGATGAGCTTGAAACTTATAAAGTCTTTTTATGTACTCTAATTTTAAGGAATAGATCAAAGTCCATGTAGTTCGGGTAAATAAATATGGGCTTTATACATGGTTAATTGCCCAAGAAGAGATGTCATGATTATTTTTACACTCTAATCTCACGTGAGTGATGATCGATGTGAGAAACAAAAGGTATCAATAAACTTGATAATTGTTCCATGAAAGTTGTAGTAATGAGAAATAATGTGGGGCTTATGTATGTATAACTGCCCAAGTAAATGAAGACCAAGACATAATTCAGGAAAGAATCCCAGGATCAGGGTCCATAAAGGTATTTTTTCTTTGTGGAGATTTGGAGTTTTAATTTGAGGATTACTCCTGAGAAGGAGACCCAAATTTAAAGTGACTTATGATTGGGGTTTATTCCTGAGAAGGAGGCCCAATGTTAAAGGAAATTATTATTTGGGAATGCTCCTAAGAAAGAAGCCCAGGTTAAGGGGACTTGAGACGTGGATCTTAATTCTGATAGGGAGGCCCAAATGAAAAGAAATTTTGACTGGGGCTTACTACTGAGAAGGAAGCCCAGGTAAAAGGAACTTCTCATCTGAAAGGATGAGTTTATGTAGAAAACCCCAAACCATTGTGACCTAAATCTTGTATGTCACGAGGTTTTGGGAGCGGTTCTCACAAAATTCCTTTTAGATAAGGATTCCAACAATGGAATCATGCCATAAATTTCTTTGAAGAGGGTTTTGAAGGCTCTGTCATGAAGAGGAGAGGTAGATTTGAGGAAAAGAGGTTATTAGGATGAAAGTGCACACGTATTTTTATGGCACACAAGTCATGGTCACATAAGTAGACTTGCGCGACATGAGCCACCTTGGGAGATGAAGAATCCATAGGGTAATACTTGGGTGACATTGAAATTAAGCCCTTATTATCATCCTTAGAGTCTCCCAGAAGGATAGCGTGCAAGTTCCCCTGAGAGGGCATGGCGTTGCACAAGTGTCTTCATTTCCCTTAATGCGTGGACACTTAGGCGTGAAAGTATTGATGAGTTCCAACACTTAGGCCTTATTCTACCTCTTTATAGCTTCCATTCTAGGTAAATAATTACCTTAGAAGTGTTCTAAAGATGTTAAACAAAGACATGGGCGATCAGAGCTTGAATCTGAATTTTGGAAAATTCGTCCTCCAAATGGGGGGCCCACGGGGGCAATTTATAGGCCAGTGGGAACCTTGGGAGAAAAAAGGAATAGGGTGCACAAGTGACTTGTGTGACCCATACGTGGCACGCAAGTGACTTGTGCGGCGAGAAGAAAACCTATGTGTCTCCTTCTTAATGGGTTCCTTGTTCATGCCTTTGTCAATTTTTATTGTTCTTCAAAGGATAACTCTATTTGTGATTACGGTATTTCCCTTTTCAATTCGTTTGGACCTTGTGATGGAAAATTGCATCAGAAATTACTTTGAATAAAAAATAACCAATTTGGTTCTCATGACTATCCTCACTCTTATGAATTATTATTTTCTGAATGATTTATCATGACTACCTATTTTCATATCATCCAATATAAAATTAATCTAAGGGAGGAGTTTCAAAATTTTATTTATGATGTTTTAGTGTAACATTGGCTGGACATTAACGAAATTTATAGTATTAATTACTTCATAATATTTCAATAGAGTTCCAATAGAGCTATTCCACAAACCTGGAGTTTAGGGGTTGAGAATACATAAAAATATATGAAAGAATTGGTTAGTGCGTATGAGATAATATTTCTGAAATACAAAATAACTTTTCCATATGTTATATTCCATGAATGAGTCCTATTTTGGTAGTCCCTATTAACCATGGAGTGAAAGATATAACAAATAAAAGAAATTACGTAATTAAAACTAGGAATGTGTACAAGTAGAGATTATGCATTGACAATATAAAACTGAATTCTACTACTAGAAAAGACTATTTAATGATTCTATTTCATGACATAATACAAAATAGATTATGTCAATGAGTTCTTCACATTTTTAAAGGATATTCTGGTTAAAACCCAGTTTTCATAGATTCCGAGGATCATGATAAGATCCCATTCACATAATAATTTTTAATATTTTCATACTATTGAATTAAATTTGGCTCATGATTTGTTACTGCCACATTTTATAGGTGTATGGTAGTTATTTTCTAATATATTATTGAAATAAAAATCGAGGGCTTCTTGGATTATTTTTGAATAGTTGGAAGAACCATTAAAAGCATTATCAAAATCATAAAAACTAATTTGTAAATAATTAAAGAAAGAAATAGTTTTTTAAACAAGGAAAAAAGTTATCATATGGTCACTGATTGAATAGTCTTGGGTCATAAAATTTATGAGAGGATAATTGGAGGTGATAACTCTATGGTTTACATGATTAGAAAACCAAATCCTCTAAAAAATGTCAATGGAATTACAATATATCTTGGAAATTATAGTTTCTTCAATTATGTTTTAATGGATTTTACAAAATCAAAAAAAAGTTATACTTAATGATATCCAAGGATACTCCATTTTTTGATGAAAGTTGTTCATATTAATTAAAATTTATTGATGATAAACTCAAAAATTCAACATTGAATACAACCATATATTGGAATTTACCTTTTTTTTTGTGATTTTGGATTCCAATGATATGGTAATTTGAAAAGTTCTAGGGAAAATGTAATATAAAAACCTATAGGTATCTACTATATCAGATTTTATATGATTAATAGAAGCATTTCACTACTTATAAAAAGGATTTGGATGATATTATGACTTCCATATTAAAATTTAGTCATTACCTGATAAGGTATAATGCTTTTATATTCCTAGACCATTCTACTCAAAAGTGTTTTATTCCAAAGAAATAATCCAAACCAAGGCTCAAGAGATGGAAAATTATGTTATAGGAGTTTTCCTAGAAATTAAGTATTTGATTAGAGATGAAAATTTAGTTTCATATCACTTCAATAAGTTACCCAATCAACAAGTTTTCAGAACAATAGAGACAAATAATTATTTTCTTGATGAATAACTATTTTCTTCCTCAAGGAATCAGATTTCATGAATCAAATACTTTTCTAATTTTTTAGATGTTGAAATAATGACCACATAACTTTTATAAATACAACAAAACAAATTCACTATTTATTTAATATACAATGTTTCAGATGAACATTTTATTTTTAGTAGGTGTGCTGATGGAACATTATAAATATGTGTAACTATGGATGTCATGTTTCCCATTTTCTAGATATATCATTATTTTCCTTGGAGAGGATAGAAAATTTTTGATAGGATAACCAAAAAGATATTAAAATCATTTTTCTACAAGTAAACTATATTATATGATTCTCAAAATATTTTTTTGTCTATGATAAATGTAAAAGATTTTAAAATATGGGAAAGACATAAGATCTTTTCAAGAAGGGTGTTTTAGTGGTTTATATTTTTGATGATGGGGGATCAAAATTTATTGTTCATTTTACATAATTGTATGGAAATAGGATTATTATTTGGATGCTGACTAGGTATCACAATTGGTAGAGGCTATAAAACTTCTAAAAAAAGTTTTGTTCAGTTTTTTTAAAATAATCATTAAAATAAATATTTCATTTTTTGTGTCATATATGTATTCATTACTAATAATAACACTCATTTCAACAAATATATGTTTATTTTTTTAATAGAGAAATATGAGATCTATCATAGAAATTTAAATACATATCACCTAGAACATTACAGGCGGTCAAATAGTTTAAATAGATGGCTTATTTTTTATGAAGAAGACAATTTCTAACTATAGGAAGGATTGGTCAATATTTTTTCTAGAATACATGGCATATTAAAAGACCCATATTGGTTTTTATTAATATAGAATTATATTTTGTAAAACATGTTATCTATACATTGATTTACATAAAAAGGACTATTGGACTATTGATGCATTGATCATTGATTTTAAGTCTATTTTTGAGTGAAAACAAAAGGTGATGGGTGATCTAGATGAGTATATGATAGAGTGTTATTAAAATAAATACATTTATAATGATATATAAAATTAAATTAAGGATTTTATCTTTTAAAATGGAATATTAAATTATATAATGAAATTACTTCTCTTTGACTCTAGGATCAAACTATTTTCTAGAATGTAAAAGTCAAATTGTTGAGGACCTTTTCTGACCATAAGGGTTTTGGTTAATGAAGTTGTCCATTATATAGGATTTGAGAATAAAGATTTTGTAGATAATTTAAAATTATTATGATCTATTTTTAAGGGCATTTGATGGTTTTATATACTATTTATATGCTTTAAATTTAGGATATTAGTAAGTCTAACTAAACTCAATCAATTCGATTCTTCATGGGAGCTAAACCATAGTTTTTTTCGTTATGGTTATTTTATTAATACTTATTCTCTAATATTAATTCAAGATATTGTGGATTATAATATTATAAATCTATTGAAATTTTACTCCAAGTAATATGTTTCCTTGACAGACCAATCTTGTACCCATCAGATCATAAGAAGAAGTATCCATACTTGAAATTGATAGCTAGTTTAACCAAAATTTCTTATTAAAGTGAGCACATAAATAAATAAATATACTATGGGATAAAATTATTCATTAAACCACTTAAATGGACATAATGAAACCTACCACATGAATTGATATACCAAAACACATTTAGTAAAGCTACCACATTAACTAAATCATGTGAACATGGACACAATCCTGTTGATGTACCAACTAAGAATAAATGATAGGAGGAACTGCCTGCTAGATGACTACGATCAAAACTTCCTAATTAAAAAATTTGTTAGTAAATACTTTTAGCCTAATTTGATATTTGTTAATGTTTATTTGTTTCAAAATTTACTGAGTATTAAATTTGTAAACAAGGGGAGTTCCTCATGAATAAAAATGGTGGATACATTTATATATAATCAAATAATTAAAGCCTCTACATTAAGAGTAATATTATTCTAATTAGTCTCTTTTAAAACATCTTCATTCAATTTTTTAAATTTCATAAGTCTTGGAATAATTATGATAGTATTTTCATTATATTTTTAGGTACAAAATTATGTTAATCAATTTTTTGTGAAGATTAATACAATGTTGAAATTCATTTGAAACCAAAATTTTAAATTCCACTATACCCATTAAAATAAATCTACATTCAATGGTTATTATTGTAAAAATAATTTATCATGAAACTTATTATGACAAAAAATATGATTAATTATGTATGTCTAACAGAGTAAAAAGTATGGATTTTTTAAATAATTTTTTTATCATTTTAGTTGATGAAGAAATCTCATTAAAATAATTTGAATCCCTTAAAACATATTATGAACAAACTAATTGCAAATTTTTATTGAAATAAATGTTTTGAATGTTCTTATACATTAGGATTAAACATTGTGGACAGTGTTATAATTAATGTGTGGGGAGAGGAGTCTTTCATTATGAAATATATTCTTTACTGATTTATACATATAATATAATGAATATTTTTTTTATATTTTTTAAAAATTCCCAGTTCAATGGGATATAATTTGTTTCCTAATGATGTCTTATCTATAAGATTATTAAATCATAGTTATTAATTATTTCAATGAGTATAAAATTTTTGTATAAAAATTACTATTGAGTGTTTTTTCCCACTACTTTAACGAAAATTATATTTAGGATATATGAATGTCATTGTGATAGAATATATCATTGTTGAATTAGAATTAAAAGATGAGTAAACTATATTTTGAACATGAAACTATTGTAATTATCCTTTATGAAATGAATGACATCATAGATCCAACTGTAATGATTATCATACAACTATATTTAAATTGATGTAAAATGGGTAATTGGGATCCCATTATAACTCTATGGGGCATTAGAAATTAGGGAAAATAGAATCCATTTTTAATTTAATAAGATCTTTGAAGATTCATGGATAATAGTTTTCAAATAAATTTCCAAATTTTACAAATAAATTTGTTTTGGTGATGAGAATATTCCATAATATTATAGAATGGTAAATTTATATATATTAATTTTATTTGAGTTATATCATTGAGGTAAAAAATATATATTTGGTTTAATGAACTAGAGAGAGAGAGTGATTACGGAAAGAAAATATTATGAAAATTTTAATTCCACTTAAATTTTATTTTTCTCACTCCTAGATCAATAATTCTAACATTGGTTGAAGCATTGTAGTGGGATATTTTTATAGGGGTGGAATTTATTTTTCATTAATAGATAAATTTTTTATTTCTTTTTTTTTCACTTTTGTTTTTGAAATTCAGAACGTAAAATATTTTTTAATATTAATTTTAATCAATGTAATTCAATATATTTCCTAGGAGTGAAATTAATTAATAACATTGGAATTCAAGGTGGTTTTATTTTGATTCACTTTGACTATCCTTTTTGTGAATTAAATGGGGGTTGAATGCCCAAATTAGCTTTAAATGAATAATTTTTTAATGTTGGACTTCCTATGATGAAATTTGATTTCATTAAATATTTAAACAGGAGAGAGTAGGGTTTTTAATTAAACGATCACATATTATTAAACCTATATTAATATTTTATATTTTGAACTAATTTATCAGTCCCATTTTTAATTCATTGATACATCATTTTAAAGGCGATTTTGAGGTTTTTATAATTTCATGAAATTAATTATTTCATTAATTAATTTTTTAATAAATAATTAATTATTTAATTTATTTTAATTATAAATTTTAATGTAATTTACTATTATATTATTAAATATATATTTGTATTTTCAAATTAAATTATTTAAATAAATTCTAATTTTTCTTTCTTTAGGTGATGATTAAAATTATTCCATAGAATATCTATCAACATAACATGGAGGGATTATTATGGAAGGATATATGATCATTTATTTCCCTACTGAAAGTGAATAAGTTAAGGATTTAATCTACCAAGATGTCATGAGAATGAAATCCAAATATACCATTCCATTATATGAAACTATAAGAATTACATAATTTTTTGGAAAAATGGTGGTCACTAACCAAAAACAACCCTAACCTAATATGATTCTTGAATTACTAGAAGGAAATTCCCATCTATCCATACAAAGGAGAAGATTATTCAAAACCAATTCTGACCTAAAATGGTGTATTTTTATTCCATAGAGGACCAACCGTGCCATTATTGATATTTATTTGGTGATTGGTAATATTGAAACTCATTTTTAACTATGTTAATTTAAATGGATAAATAATTGGTGTCAATATCCCTGAGTTTGGGAATTGAAAAGTGATCATAGAGGAAATAATATTAAATGGTCTTAAACTAAAACAGAAGATGAGATCTATTATTTTAGACACGTTATACCCTATTAATTAAAAATGGATGAAGTTGATTAATTTTCTCCAAAACAACTCACTAAAGAAGTGTTAGTTATAATCTAGAAGATGATGAAGATGATCATGGATGATTAAGATGAACAATGATAAGGGGATGTAACTATATTTGTTATCTAGTCTAAACATATTAATATAGAGGAATAACTACATAGTATTAACTATTAAAAAACACTCTAGTTTTAGATGAATGTTCAAAATTATGGAATTAAATAAAATATTTATTATACATTCAATAATATTTTATAAATGAGGCTGATTAATGTGTCAATATTTTGAAAAAAATATTTATTATCTACACGTGATCACTATGTATGATATCATCATTGAATATGGGTCGGACATGATTACTCTAATGTTCTCTCTTAAGAAAAATTGAGTAATTAATGATATATTCATGATTAAATGGATCAAGGAAGATATTAAGTTGATATTAATGGATGATATAATGGTTTTGATCTATGAAAGGGGATTTGTTTCTGCAGTAGCCAGTTCTAGCTCTGTTTCAAATATTGATTTAAATGAGGATGTTTGGTTTGCTGTTGATTATTAAAGAATATATGGGGAGAAATTATACAGTTGATAATGAATCTAATCATTATTGAAGTACTAACTGAAATTATTTTAAAATAAAATAGTACTAAAAAATTGTGAATAATAATTCTTATTTAAAGTATTCAAGGCAGATAATAGGGAAGATAATATAGGATCAAGCCTTATGAGGATAAAACCATGTGCAATAGTTATATAAAAATATATTTTTAGGATTTACATAAGGGTATTCATAAGTTTCTTAGAACACACATAAGGGTAAAAACATCCTCAAAAGTAATGATTATGAGACTTAAAATTTAAATGTGCTGGTGCCATAAAATTTAGAAATAGTGAATTTATATGCTACGGGGAAATAAGATCCAACCTCATCAAAGAAATGGTTATACATAATGATTCTATATATATTTTTTAAATATCTAAAAACTGACTATTCCATAATATAATGTTAAATATTTTTTCTGGGATAGATTTATATATATTTTTGGACTACTAGGAATAATGAAAGGCGTCCCATGATACATAAAAAAACTAGGCCCAAATTATCATTCCAAATATTTCATTCAAAGAATATTGATCTGTTATGTAGAAAATTTCATTACCAGAATCCCATATATAAATTGATTCCTGTAGTTCCCACAATGCAACCAATTTCATCACCCCCAATCCTTTTAATTTCATACAAATACCAATCACGGGAAAGGTCTCCCACTGTGAGTTATTATTTTTCCAAATATTTTTTATAATTTGAATTATTGAACTAGAAGGATTTTACGGATTTATGGAGAGTGTTAAATGAATCACTACACAACCTTGGGGGATAATATCATGTTTTCTGGAGCCTATTTAGTTATGAGGGGTCATCTTGTGTCACTAATGAAAGTGGTGATCTATATTGAAAGAGATATGTAAGGGATTGGGAGATATTCTTAAATATATGAATGAGAACTTGAGTTAGATCACTCAGTGTCAATTATTTTTCATTGGATACTTCACATAGAATAAAATAAGATCAATAAATTAAAAAACCATCATCTGTATAGACAAATTTATTGGAGGTGAACCTAGAATAGGGGTAGTTGAATTGGGAGATGATATCCTTGAATATGATATACCGTCATAATTTTTTCCTTCTTTATACTTCTATTTTGTAATTGGATCATTATTTTCAATTGAGTTACATATAATAACTAGATAAAACATTATTGGGGAATGAAATTATTTTTGTAATATATTGTACGTCATTAATTTTTTATTTAATTGTTTTTTCAATCTAAAACATCAATGTATTCAGATATTTATTTTTTATAAAAACATCTAGAATTATTGAAAAATTTATATGGGTATATTTACATTTAAATGCTTAATAATATGTCTATAATATATAAAGAAACATTATCTTGATATTAGTGCATAATGAAAAACTAATAAGTTGATTCTGGTTAAATTGGAATCATAATTTAGTGATGGTTTGAGTGCTACAATTATAAAATAGTACTGTTCCTTTAGTCATAGGATAATTAGCTGAAATGGCTAGTTAGCCACTCTTCAATTAGTTCCGATTATTTTTGGGTATGAATAAAAGGTTAATTATTTTAAAACCAACCAATCGATTTTTTATATCTTATATATTAATTCATCACTAATTGAGACCACCCTAATAATTTGTTCAAATGTTCTAACACTCTTTCATCCAATCTACCTATTGTATCCTTGTGTAAAATTAAAATATGTTATTCACCTTATTCATTTTTCTCACACACATTAAAAAAGTTTCATAAGGTTATGATAGCCCACTAATAAAAAATAATTGTTTATTTAGGAAATAATTATTTAAAATTCTTTTGTCCCTATGATGAATCAGTCATGTTACTTGATAGAAACAAAAAATATACTAAATAAATAAAATATCTAAAAAGAGGATAATAAATTGAAATAATATGAATACTAGTTTCTATGTTAGTATATAGAATACATTGATGAAATAAAAATTATAAATGAAAAGTATTTGAGCATTAAATAATCATAAAATAATTAAAAAAAATATGATTTCTGTTTAAGAAGAAGCGTCAAATGAGGTGCATAGTTTTTATTAAAAAATTTATAATACCCTAGTAAAAATTAAAAATGATAATTATAATAGTTTATAAGTGATGTATGATTATTATAAAGGTGTTGAGAAATCTAGTAGTCAAATATAGGTAGATTTTTCACCTAAAACCTATGTAACTGTGATAAAAGATATAGTTAGTTATTTATATTCTAAAATCCATTGTGGGAAAAATCATTTGAGAAAAAATAGAAATGAATAAATCTATGTCAAATATGTTTTAATATATCATTTAATAACCCATGTTATTATACATAGATATTATATATATTTAGATAAATATTCATTACATTACAAAAATACATGAATGGGTACTATAACAGTTTTTCATCATTGGAAACATGAAAATATAAACAACTAGTTCATTTGATAATTATATAATTTACCAATAAATCCTTCCTAAGAATAACCCTTCTTAAAGATAAAATAATTAATAATTTTTATTATAACCTTAGGAAAGTAAAAAAAAGAAAGGTGGAGCTTAGATGATCAATAAGGGTAAGCAAGAGAGATGTCAATATATCATGAGTATAATAGAATGGGAACATGAGAATAAAATTTGGAAAAAACATACCCTACATATCACATATCATAAACATGAGTCATGATAGTAAAATTATTAGTTTATAATAAATGAATCATAAATGAATCAATGAACATGATTTAGGAGATCATAAAATTATATTAACATATAGATCATTTTCAAACACGTTAGAATATAAACTCTTATTTCAAGGCTATCCACCAAGAAATCTTTAACATATTAGAAATGGTCTAACTATCCATATGAATTATTTAGGATTAGGATAACCTCCGTTATACCATATTTTGGGGTTTTGATAACCTCATGTGTACACTTATTTGGGCATGTGATGACCTCCCATACACTCATTGAACTAATACTAATTTAGTAAGTACCCAAATTCATTATAGGGAGATAAAGGTCACACCCATCACATAGATAACACATTTTTGTTCCACGAGATACTAAAAAATTTACCATATCATAACTCATGATATGAAATTGGATTTCATAGAAAAATTTTCATCATAGACAAAAAAACCCATAGAAAGAGGAAGAATGGTATAATTGTATCACATCACGAGAAAATCTTATGTAAAATCATAAGATGACATCAAGGATGGATTTTTTTGGAAAGATATAATGGAACATCTATCGAAGAAATCACCATTAATAATTTAAAATAATTTTTTTAAATGTCATATAAATATAAATATATTTATTTGAAAATAATCTTTGAAATGTTCAAATAGATCTTTGAAGATAATTTAATACATTTCTTGATGAAAGTATTCTTTTCTCTTTGAATTTTTTATTTTTAAAAATTAGAGTTTTATATTTTTTTCTTCTTCAATATCAATTTCATTTAAAATAACCTTGTAAAATTATAATAGAATATTTAATTACTCATTCAGTAAGAATGAAATAAAATTATATTCATGACATACATGTTTAACAATAATGATTATTTAATCATTTTTTGTAAAAAATCAATAGAGTTTCATTCAAAAAATGATAAGATGATTCAATTTAAACCATTTTGTAAATATTACGAAGTGTGAAAAAATTTCAAAAAAATTAAAATTAAAATATTTATTTATATAATTTTTAGAAATAATGGATATGGATATAAGACCATTTTTGACTTAATATAGAAATAAATTCAATTTTATTTAAATAAATATATTGCAATCTTGATTACATAAAGAGTGTAAAATAAATGGGAAGATACTTTTCGCAAGAAATAACCATAGAAGAAGAACATTTATGAAGTTATTGATTAATATATAATAATATTTCATTATCTAATGCATAACCATAGACAATGATAACAAATAATGATATTATACTATCAAAACTTGACCACTTAAGTAAATTTTAAATCATAATCCCCATGAAAGAAAAATATTATGTGAAACGTTAAATATCCTAAGAATTAATAAATTCTGGATATAGAATGTCAATGTGTCTATATATACATGTCCTTAAAGTATATAGTTATATAATATAACATATGACGCAATGAAGACAATTAGAGTCAAAATCCATTACTGTAATGGAACCCCTTTAATAATAAGCCCCATTAAAGTATAAAATAAAATAAAACATAAAATATAATAAAAGGAAGTAAATTAATAACCAATAAATGTGGGAGTATATACAAAAAAACAAAAAACAAAATAGCAGTGAATAAAAAATATGTCTATAAAAAACAAAATAGAGACTATATATCCCTTACTTTGCGTATTATCTTTTCTGTAAACGTTCGAACAACCTTCGCTTAGAAAAACATCCTTTAGAAATATAACATATAATAAAATTACTATATACGTGTCAATATTCATTCAAAAGCACATGAAATGTTATTTATTTAACATGGAAAAAAATTATAATAAAATTAACATTGGTCCATAAAATTAATTTAGCCTTTACCATGGAAAAAATTACTATATATGTGTTTGTATAATAATAATAAAATTAACATTGGTCCATAAATTGAAAATGTTTAAAATTAGTAAACACATACCAATAAATTTACAGTGTATACGATTTTTATGAATTTTAAATCACTTAATAAAAAATTATTTATCATACAATAAAATTAATGTCCATTTGGAAACTATTCAATTAATTTTACTGTTAAAACATTATAACCAAGGTGGAATAAAAATATATCATTTTAAAACCTATATATCACGATTTATTTTCTAAAAAATTTATTTTACACAATATTTGTTTTAATTTATATTACTTTTAACTTTTTATATCATCATTTTCTTCTATAAATTAATTAATTACTACATTTTCATAGCTAAAGCATTAAAAATAATTATATATTCACTAAAAATAAAAAATAAATCTCCCTCATAAAATAAATTTCATTATTCTAAAAATTAACATCAATATTCATTCAAATTTTTCTTTTGAACCTATGTGAACACATAATTGATATTCTTAAGCAAGTAGGTCACATGTTGTCTATTTTTATTATCTTAAATTATTACATGGGATAATTTCCTGGAAAATTTACCAAACATTACATAAAAATATAGAATAAGGTAATAACGGTAGAAAAATGGACATACAATATGAAATATATATGTTTTTAGTTTACTTTAACCCTTTTACTTTTATTTAAACTGTTTTAAATAGGTTTAAACCATAGCCACAATAACTAATGTTTACTATTTTTACTATTCATTATAAAAATAAATTAAGTAGAAATTCTCAGATTAAATTAATAGTACTGAATCCAAATAAGTAATCCATTTTTTCAAATTCCTTTCAGTTATGTTACAAAATTTAATTAAATATTAATCCCATAGAGATGATGAAAAATGGTTTTCCACAGGGAATAGTTTGATGCGTAAAAAAAGTATTAGTATCAAAATTAAAATTATAATTAATTACATTTACATAAATTATAATAATAAATATATAAGTGACCTTATTTTAATTAAAAAAATCTATATATAATAACAAACTTTGGAAATGATTTTATTAAAATGATAGATTCTAATTTTTTTTTTGTAATTTTCAATATTTACTGAATAACTAATATTTTCAAAATATTATGATAAATTCAGAAAAAGTTAATTTAGATATATTAGTCACACAAATTAAAGTTTCTTTTTAAAATAATTTTTCTCAATGTTTCTATAATTAATTTCATTATTTGTTCACAAAATTTAATAAATATCATTTTTTTGAGAACCAAATTATTTTCAACGTATATAAATAATTTATTTAAAAATTATATACATATTTATAAATAATTTTTATTTCTATAAATACTTTATAAATAATTTTAAAAATTTATTTATTCTTATAAATACTTTCAAATTTAGTGTTTAGGTTATAATAGTAAATTATAAATAATAATATGAATAATATATCACGATTCCTTAAAACCCAGTGTATCATGTAACACATGCTATTAGAGAAATTAAATTTCTTTATAATAAAGTATTTCCAAAAATATCAGGTTGTCACATTGCTTGAAAAATAAAATATCCCCAAAAATTAAACAAGAAGGAGGATAATGATAGAGATAAATAGAAATAAAAAATACGAGGCATATTTAGTAGTTTCCCATAAGAACAAATTTTAAATTATAATATTAGTTAATTATAGTGTTTGGTAATAGATAACATATTTACTCTTATAATATTACACTTTTATTGACCCTTAAATGGATTTAATTTAATAGATAGATTTATAAAATTAATGTACGAGTCCTTTTGAGAAGACATGATGTGAAAGAAAAATCATATAAGATGCTTAACTGAGATAGGTTTTAATTTCTTGTGGTTATATGTTAAAGATGTGTGAATTAAAAATATAATTTAGAAGACTGTATGACCATATCAATTGATCAAACATAAAATAATTCAGCAGGTAATAGGTGAGGAAATAAAAACAAGATTAACAAACTTTATTTTAGAGATAATCTTAAAGATCATAAGTGGATCAATCTATGGATATTTGATGATGGGTTGTCATAACATATTAATGGGGTTAAAAATGTCCTAAATCATTTTCTAGAGAATAATGGTGGTGATTTAACCATATTTAAATGGATATTCTCAAATACTAAGGGGATTTGGTTAGCTGAAATTGTGTTTCAAATGTATAAATCATATGAAATTATGTTTGTTGAGAGACTCAAAAATAACCTATTGACTGATATTCAATTATGCAATGAAAAAAATCAGGTCCTATTTAATAAGTACAAATTTCTTAGTTAAAGTATAAATTTTTATAAAATCATAACATGGTGTGAAATAACTACTGGGAATATGTTTTAGATTTGATATCCCAACAATTCCTACTATAATAGAGCTAAAAAAGTTAAAAATACATATAACATAGTACATGAGAACCATGTAAAAAATAATTTAAGATGTTTTATAAGGATAATTTCATAGGTGATATTCCCCATCTTAGTAGATATTGATATAGGATCTATTCATCTATATAAAATGGGAATACAATGAAATAAAAGAAAATTATAGTGGAGATATGATCTACCAGATCAAGTTTATCTAATTCACATAGATTTATATATACCAATGATTTATAAATTATTTATAGGTGATATATTTTTCACAACATCTGGAGATTATTATATATTAATCATAAGAGTGTTATCAATTAAATAGAATTCACTGGTATGAGAATATTCTAAAATTCTCATTAGTGAAGTTCATAGAGATCTTGTGTTTCAAATTAAAATGGATAGGAATAATAATGGTAAGTATTTTACTAAGTATACATTTTAATATTATCTTGAGAAATATGTTGTTAAAAACTTGTAAAGTATCCCTACCTACCTCGAAAAATTGGTTTATAGATAGAATGAACAAGATAACTATGTAAATGAAAAGAACACTGCTATATGATTTAAAAAGTAAAAAATTGAGTCTAAAATATATGTAAATAGATGTAAAAATTACAGACATGTTCTTACAATGAAAAAAGAACTAAAATCAAACCACACAAGACTTTTTTAAAAAATAAATCCATTTTTTTTATTTCGGTGTATTTATATACCTTTATGTCAATAAAATTTATCACTCCAATATAGTATAGATTGGTGTGAAGGTTGATGAGGGTATTTTTTTTAGTTACTTATTTCATTGAAAATTATAATTTTTTTTAAATAATATATATCACAAAGTGGTTATGTATTATGATGTGAATATCATTGAGAATAAACCCAAAAATAATTTTATCGTAGTTGTAGATTTTTATTTTTATATTGATGGTTGTGGGTATATTTTTTAGACATAACAAATAATTGCTAGATACTAAACCAAATCAAGATGAAATTTAATTATATAAGACAAATGATTATGAAAAGATTACTAATAATTAAAAATAAAAGTAATAAAGTCTAAAAAGGAACATATAGATAGAAAATCTCATTTGATGTCCACCTACACCTATAAATACAAGATATTTTTTGGAATGTGGTAACAAAACAGATTTAATATCTCAAATATAATGACAATAAGTGGCTAATTTTATATATAATTATGATTTAATTGGATCCATGAATTAGGAGTTCAGCCAAATAAAAAATAATTACACATGGGATATAGTTCGTTGACCAAATGATAATTATTTTATTGGGACCAAGTGGGTGTTAATGAAAAAATTAAATGACAATTTAGAAATTGATAAGGGAGAAGGTTTTTATTGTTTTAAATGGATACTATCAATTTCAGTAGGTTTATTTTGAAGCCTAATTGTACCGAATATCATGGTTAGAGTCTCTAAGAATTTTCAACTCATTTCAACTTATATATAGTATAAAATTTATCAAATAGATATCAAATTTTCCTTATTGATTGTTGAGTTGGAATAATGGTGATAATTATAATGTTTTATTTCTTTTCAATGATGTATATGTTGGATTTAAATTGAATAAAGCCTTATATGGATTTAATTAATCCCCTAGGACCATGTTTACATGGTTTGAATACTACTTAAAGGACATGAAATCCACAAAAGGGAAGCATGATAGAAGCCTTTTGACAAAGGACTTGAATATAGGAACTCTTATTATAAAGGTATATATTTATGAAACATTCACCATAGGAGATCTTGTGTATAGATGGATTTTTATAAAAATATTAATAAATAATATGATATTTCCACGCATGGATTGTGGTGATACATAATGAATATACATGTTATGAATGAATGAAATATTATATTTTTCATCGATAATAAATATACTGAATAATTATTAAATAATTTTGTGACGGAATAATATAATCATATTTATACACCTATAGAAATCAATTAAAAAAAAATAAAAGGTTAATGATGGTAAATGTTTAAATTCAAATGATTACAAAAAAAATTATTTCAATCTTGATTTAAATTACTATTTAAGACTTCAAATTATATTATAGTGATTTTGTGTTCCAAGTATCAATGTTATCTGATGCAATCAAACATAATATATACCAATAGTGTTCTTAAATAAATAAAAGGGACATTTATCTTTATATTATTTTATAGTAAAGGAAATAATTAATATTCTTAAGTTAACTAATGCATATTTAGTAGGTAATTTTGATGAATGAATTTCCACCGTAAGAGGTTGATTTCTTTTGGGATGATACCATGTGAGTTAGAATTGAAAACAAAACATAGTCACATTGAGTACCACAAAGGATGAGTATATATCAATAATTGATTCTTATATATATATATATATATATGATTTTTTATGTGGGAAAAATTTGTGATTTATTGTTTAATATTAAAATTCCAATAATGATTTCATGTGACAATTGAAGGACTATTTACCTTTCTAAAAATTCTATACAATCATCAATGTATACACAAACTGATATCAATTTTTACTTCATCAATGAGATAGTATACAATGGTGATATAAAATTCGAATTCATTATTAATATATAACTAACTGATTATATTCTTACCATTTATATCCCCAAATATATGCTTGATAATATTATGATGAACATAACTGTTGAAACCTTACTTCTGTACTGAGTGACATTGTAATACCACTATATATTATTGTATTATGTTTTCGAACATGGGAAATATGGAAGAAAATATTTTACACAAAGGGAGATAATAAGTTCCTCTATTATCTAATTCTCATGAATTGACTAGGAGATATATTTATTTTGGAAACATAGAAAAAAGTTATAATTCATATTCTTAATTAAAGGGGAAAGTAATCAAACTAAATAGAATAATTTACCTATCATTAAAGTTTGAAATTATTTTAAAAATAATAATAATCTTTTGGCACGGTGTCTAGATGAATTTCATGTAATAAAACAAATGATTAGATGACCATTTTTTGAGTAGTTGTGTTTTGAAAAGAGTTACCAATGGTTGATAACATATTAGAAGTGGGACTTTTATGTACCCTTGGGAATTAATGAAGTATTTTTCATATTCAGTCTTGAATATATAGTAACATTTAGAAATTATGAATAATTTTTTTAGAGGGATTGATAAGGATCTATGTATATTTGGATTATCCTTGAGGGATAATGAATTAATTCAATGTTTATAGAATTTAGTATATTTTGATATATTCTAAACTTTATGTTATTTATATAGTATCCGAATTGTATTGAACTTATTTTCAAAACATAGAGTTCAACACTAGAAATAATTCTAATTTTTTAATGTCATGAACACTTTGATGAAATTCATAAGGTTCATTAAGAATACATAGATTTTTTCTACGCCAGGTTAGAGTTCAACTACATATTTTACAAATTTGAAAGCATGTGTTGATTTTAAAAAATAATATATTTGATAGAAATCATTTATATAATGGATTTATAATTATGAAATAGTGGGTTCAGTTTAGGGATTCATAATGTTAACAGAAATCATCGAGTTAAGGGTTTGTGGAGTTATTAAAATGTTTTGAGATCACCAAAAATTTATATAGATTATCCTTCATAGGGTATATGGATATTTATAAGGTTCAATAAACCCAACAAAAAATGTAGAGATGGACTAATTCTATGAAGACCCATATAAATTAAAACATTACAAAATAAGGGTTAACAGATTATTTTTTTGATGTTTTGTGATTAAATAAGTATATTATTTTTTATCTATATTTATTAAAATATATAGAAAATTTTTTCAATTCTATGATAAAAATTGAGATCCAGCGGAGTTTAAATTGAGATTAAATACTGGTTATAGGCGATTTTAAAAGATATTTAAAATTTAATATTTTAAATTACATATTACAACCAAAGTTTTCATTCTTCTGAAGATGATAATGATGGTAATTTTCAATATTTTGTAATGAAAAAAAATTAAATTAAATTATTGTGAATATAAATTGAAGAAATATTTAAGTAAACAGTTCTCTAATAATTTATATAACACAATACTTTACATTATTGAAGTACTAATATATTAAATAGATATAAGAAGAATATGATCATCCATCTTCACATCAACTATTATTTTTTACTAGGTTGAGGTATCATGATTTGATTTTTAATTAGTTAAAAACATTACCATGAAAATTATGAAGATCATAGCATGTGTTAATGCTCTAATGAATGAATTTTTCATTCTAAATATGAGAATAAAATGTTTCTCAAATTCATCAACACTAATAATATCTTGTTAGTTAATTAATTTTATGAATAATATTTTTTCATTGATAATGGAGAATCCAAAGGTGTTTTGAAGATCTTGTTCACCATAAAATGTAAGGGGGGGGGGGTCAGGATGAACTATTGGTACCACTCTAAATAACTCCAAACATCAGTTCTGTGAAATAGATGATACCAACCCCTATTGAGAAGTGGATGATACATAATAATAAAAATTATAAAACTTTTATTGAGTTTATAATCAATAAAATTATAGTGAAAATAAATTTTTCTGATCAATAAAAGGATGAACTTGAAAAGGATTATGGTTTCATATGAAGGTTACACCTTATAAAATGTTCCTTTGTGATATTTTTTTTGAGTTTTTTATCTTATGTGCTATTTGATTCATCTAGTTTTAGTATATGGGTGAAGAAGATATATTAGATTATGATTCATGACATTAATTAGTTATAGTTTTCTAATTCAAATGATATAATTTGGAAAAAATATAACCACTGATTCTTCCCCCTCTATGTGATACCCTAACTAATATAAGTAGTTAACCTCAGTTCAGACATTTTTTCATTAATTATAAAATTATTTTTCCTATAAAATATATTTTATAGGACATACAACATTATTGTAACACATTTTTATTAAATTAAATATCCATGATATAAATAATCGAATAAAAAATTTGACCATGGGAAAAATAGGGTACTAAAGGTGAGTTGTTATCTTTGTACTTGGATTTTGAGTTATGTGAATCCCTACTCAAATTTGATCTTTTGTTTATTTTTTATTATGTAGAATATTACCTTAGATATTATAAACTATACATATTAAAATATGGATCTGAGTGGATGATTATAGATATAAATCAAATTCACCTTCACTGTAAAATATTTTTTGTACATGAAACAAATATGTAGTTGTATGATTCATATTTAGATAAGGCTATTATGAAAAAATAAATTACATTGGGTAAGAAAGGCCATTGAGGTGATTACCTATTTGGGGGGGGGGGGTTGTCTCATTTTTTTTGTGGTTTTCACTATGTTTAATATTTTAATTGATACCATCATATAATATGGTTCATGAAATTTGACTTCCGATAAATATTTTCTAGTAGATTATGTATATGTTCTTGAATATTTTTTATTTAATCATCGTTCCCCTCTCTGACATTTCATTTCCAATGTAATCTCATAGTGATACTACAAACCCCACACCGATTAAATTTATATACTATTTTTTTAAAAAAATAACTCTAAAATCATTCAATCATCCATTATAGTAGGAAAGGATTCATAAATATATAATATATAAAAAATATAGAAAAATAAGTATTCATTGTTTTGTGAAATATTTTATTGAAGAATAAATTTATAGTATTTTATATTTAAATATGGTTCCAATATATTCAATGTGTTTTCTTATAATATTTTTTTCTATTAATTTACTTGATCTTCTATCCTTATCACATGACATGGGATGGTAGTTGACTGATATTTCTATTCAAAAAATAATTATAATAGTAAATGAAAACAATTATTCTAATTCTTCAAATCACATAAATATTTTACCTTGGATTTATAGTATTTTATTTAGGTGAGGAATACCCCATTATAGATTTACAATATGGTTATGATGTGTTTTATACATGTTGTTTATTATTTAAATTTTTTAATATTTAATAAATAAACTATTTTGAATCAAAATAACTAATAAATTTAACATAAAATAAAAAAATCCTAATTAAAACTCAATTTAAATGATTCCCCCTACCAAAAACCAATAAATATATCCCTGGTTACATGGTTTATGATGTGTGATTACCTATATTGGAGGGGTTACATTCACCTACACACCCATAATATAATGTTTTATAAGAAGTTTCAAAAATGATATATGACACTCTTTGGATACCATAAGTACTAATTGTTGGATTTGGTGGCCTTGAACCAACTACATTCTACCATATGATAAAGATGTATTCATGTATTTGAATATTAATAAATACCTACTAATATATTGATTGTACTTTTGTGTGATAATGCATGTGGTAATATCCTAAGGATAGATGTTTTACCAAAGGGTCATAGCGGATCCCTACTATGATGACAACCCAAACTTCAACAAAAATATTTGATAATATATGTTATATGTTTGGAAGATGTTATTTTAGGGGAAAAATAATACATTCCATTAGGGGTGAGGACTTATAAAACTTGGAGGCTCCTTCTCATGGTGTGAACCCTTAGTAATATTTAGGAGGATATTAGGAGAATGAGACCCTCTAGTAGGAAATCTACATTTCATTATTCCATTTGATGTTACTATCTACAGATTTTAGTATTTTTCCTTAGTGTTTAAGATTATTATTAATGGGCATTACAACTCCATCACTTAGTGGTATTGACGAAAACTATTATGAAACACTGTTCGCAGTGAGGTAGGATATGATGGGTGCATCACGAGTAACCCTAAATTAATAGATAATGAGAGAAAGGATTTGTACCACATGTTCCATAACAGAAGTTGATATCTCAGTCCCTTTGATGGAATTGATAGATCCTAAATAAATCCAACACGATGGTGAGGAATGTGCAATTTCAATTCCAGGAAGTCAAAAAAAGAATAATCGAGCACAAGGGTTGATTTAACTTTCATGAAACTCTCTTTATTAGGGACATCAAGAAAACGAGATTAAATTACATAATAAGAATTCATAGGAGGTTACACATCATTACAGATTTATGATATTTCTATATGGGTTCCATGGTGTGTTGCTAGGCTCCGTCCTTGGAATTTAGGTGGGCTCTGCCTAATGCCACTAAGATTGAGGCCAAGAGGGTCCTGCACTTGTTGTATCCAAGTATCTCAGTTAAATATAAATTTGACATTTTGAATAAATATTATTCCCGATTGTGGTTAAATAATCATTCAAGGATTCCAGATCATAATTATTTCAACACTGGTTATTTGAGATAATATATCATAGGAGAAATAATTCATTTATTAGAAAAAAATGTTGTAATATTTATAAAAGAAATAAATATTCATTACTCAAGGACTAATAAATGTGGGTAAGGAAATAATGAAAATTGGGGAAAAGTTAAACCCCTTGTATATTAATATGCATGACGTGTAGTTTTTCTGGGAATTTTTGAGAAATAATATTATTTATTTAATTAAATAATATTAGTGATAACTTTTTGGGCACCTCTGGAGTAATAATAATAATCAAATGTTATTATTATACACATGGTCTTACTAAGAACTAAATGAAATAAATAAATACCTATGGTTAATTATTTTATTTTATTCGTCCAAGTATTATAAATCCCAATTACATTATTCTCATTGAGGATAGCCATTATTTGTGGTTATGCAAAAAAATATTTATAAAAATATAAATACAAGAGAGAATCCCTTCCCTCTAAGAACTCTATCAAGTTAAGAGAGATATTCTCCTCCACCGAATCAAGGAGAGTGATTTTGTAGCATCTCTCAAGGTGATCAAAGGTGTACATCACAAGCAAAGGTTCTTTTACACTAGCACATGGAGATCCCATCGTCAATATCCAGAGATACATGGAGCACGTGTGGATCACTTTCAAGTTGAACACTATGCTTTGCTTATGTGATGAAACGACTGGATCATGACCCGAATCGTCAATGGGGAGATAATTCAATCTATGTAATTCTTGTATTTTAATTAAATTAATTATAACCAACATATGAAGATCAAATCTATGGTTTTGTAAATTCCCTTTTTTATTTTCATTCATCATTATATTGTGAAGATCCGACATTTTATCATCAAGATAGATCTTGAATTGATCGTTGTTAATGGTAAGAGTAATGTTGGGCAGACCCATCCATGCACTTCTGCTACACCCAGAACCTACAATTGCTATCCGAGCAGTAATTTCATTGAATATAATTATTTTTTTATTGATGATTTATGCCTTTAATAATTTAGTTTTTTCAATTCAATATTAATCATTCTGTAAATATAAATATCGAGATAAAATCCCTCAATGAAATTCAGAAAAAATGTTCCAAATAAAAGGATTAATAATGATGGATAATAATTTATTGATTCGAGAATGATTTATCATAAAAAAATGATTAAATAATTTAATTATAGTTTTATTTATTCTGAAATATAGATTCATGTATGGATGATCATGACCAGACCAGGATCGTTTCATGTGGACGGTTTCTTTTAATTAATTTATTTAAGTTAAAATTTTTGGCATGCAAGCCTAATCCTCGTTAATATACAGGGCATGAGTGCCCAAAATTTCATTTATGTCAAACCCTGTTTTACCCCTCACAGACATGTGAGATAAACTCATATGTAATGGATGGAGATCCCAAGCTAGTATAGGTGGCTCAAGTTAGGAGCCTAGGTGAAATCAATCCAAGAAGATACAAAGGTAGACATGTGGAAAGATGTAAACACGAACCTAAAAGGTTAAATGTGTTTCTCTTTTAGTTCTTGGGTTATTTTATTAATAGATAGATAAATTGACAAATAGAAAAAAATCATTATCATGCCATTCATTTTATTTCTATCAGTTTAATGGTTTATTTATTATGGGTGTCTTGTCACAATAATAAAATTAATGAATTTAACAATCATAAAAGATGGAACTAAAATAATACTATCTTATGCGTAAATATTATCTTATACATGGCTAATCAATTATTTATATCCCACTTAATATTAATAATAATTTATTAATGATAAAAAATAGAAATTTACAAATAAAGATAAAATCTCTTAAGGAAATATTAAGTCGGTATAGCTTTCCATTATATTGGTTAGAATTGATCAATATTTCAATCAGCTAGAACAAACATAGTTGGAGTTATTTTAATTATAGGGGAATTATAATTTGAGGTTTCCTGTTGAAATGACTTGTTTCACATCAAGGTTTGACTGACATAATAGAAATTGGTGTGACCAAGAGGGAAAGATTGAGGAAATAAAAAATAAATGTATTTCTGGATTGAGGAGTCCACTCAGTAGATCAGGGAAATACATGTGAATGTAGTTAAAATTTGGAATTCCTATTTAAAACCTTTACTGTTTTTTGACAAACCCATGTTGGGGTAATATGAAGGGAATCTTGGATCATTTACTCTAAAATATTAACTGAAAAAAGTTTACCTAAGTTAATGGTGAGGTCTGTTGGATTTTGATAAATTAGTGGGATACTAATAAGTATTAATATATTTATTTGTCTTGGTTTTATCTTGATAATGTAATAATTCATTGATCATATTAATTTTAATAAACATCATGAAAAATGAGTTCAAAAATATAATATTGAACTATACTAAATAAGGAAATCCTTTTCACCGACACCAATTTCTTGGAATAGAAGAGGCATTTACACGCCATCCTTCACCATGAAAGGAAATTTTATGTGCTAGAGTATCCTATTTTAGTTTCTCTAGAAACAATTCGAGTGATGAGGAAATATATATCTATATGAAACATTTGGATGATGCCAAAAATTTAAAATTTTTCATGCTATTGGTCAAGTCTAAGTAGCTCATGAAGCAACATGAAAACATGGATGCATATAACATGATGTCTCCCATTGATAATCTCTATCAAGATAAGGAGAGAAAGGAGAAAAATGAGATATCCAATGCATTTTTCACAAATAATATAGGAGATTATACACCAGATGGGCCTCATGTAGTTAGGCTTACTGCATACATTAAATGTCTGGACATCTTTGGGATTAATTTCATGGATGAGTTGCGTACAGATATAATCCTATAATCAATCCCTAAGACTTAATATATCATTATTGTAGACTACAAAAGGATAAATAAATATAAGATCATATAGGAAGTTCTTGACATTGATTCTCCAGGTAGATAAGGACATGGGGTGTGACAACCCCGTAGTCCTTATGGAGAATAAGAAGAAGAAGGAGAAGGAAAAGGGGCCAAGGATTTATAAACCGTCTGAAGCCACCGAACACCATCCATCGAAAGAGGGGATGATCCAAAGGAAGGGAAAGGAACGAGAGGTAGTATGTTTTGAATGTGACAAGGAAGTACACTAGAAGTGAAACATCACCTAGAATCAGGGGGATACTAATGGTGAGTTTGCTATCGAGTGTGATCTTTCCATTTATACACATTGGGTATTAGATACAACATTTGAGACTCACATTCTAATTCAAATGCAAGAACCAAGTAGATTTAGAATTATTTCAAAAGGATATTTGGATCTTTGAGCTACCAATGGAATGAGGCTAGCTGCATTGGTCATTGGAAATTACCATATCTCATTTCCAATTGGAATAGTATTGTTTTTAAAAAACATGTATTATGTACCTAGTGTTACCAGGAACAAAATTTCTTTATCATGTTCAGATATGGAAGGTTTTAATTTCATGATTTGAAATAAGGTTTTTTTATTTTATAAGATGAATGTATGTTATGGTGTGGAACATTTAAATAATGGTTTATATGAATTAAATTACAAAATCATGTTTTGGAAATTGGTAATGAAACAAACTCACATAACTCATAAAACACCAGGTTGTGACATTACCCTCTTAGTCATGTGAACGATAAGCACTTGACAAAGCCCTCCTATGATTTTTATTTGGACACTAATGATCTAAAACCACTTGGCAGTTGTCACAATTGTTTAAAAGTGAAAATGAAAAATCCACCTTTCGAGGGACATGGTGAAATGTTTACAGATATTCTAGGATTGGTATACACAAATGTGTGTGGACCATTTCTAGTTGAATCTAGAGGTGGATAATCTTACCTCATTACTTTTACTGATTATTTGAGTAGATACGGATATGTATACCTAATTAGGTATATGTCAAAGTCCTTGGATAAATATAAATAATTCAATAATAATGTAGATAATCATCTTGGAATGAAGATAAAGAATCATTCATCAGATCAAGGTGGAGAATATCTAAACCAAGAGTTCATGACATTTTATAGAAGTTTGGGATTCTTTATCAACTCAATCCTCCTTATACACAATAATGGAATGATGTTACTGAATGGAGGAACAACACCTTGTTTGACATGGTGAGTTTGATGATGTGTAATGAAGATCTTTCATTATCCTTTTGGGGATATGCATTAGAAACTATAACATAATCATTAAATCAAGTACCAAATACGGTAGAAAATGGAACTCCCTCTGAGTAATGGAAGGGAAAGAAACCCATTTTGTCACACAAATGTGTATGGAGATGTGATTAATTTATTAAGGTTTTCCCAAGAAACAAACTAGTACCACAGGGCACAAGTGGTATCTTTATAGGATATCCCATGTAAATGAAAGGATATTACCTATATAACTCTTTATAAAATAAAGTTACTATCATTATAAAATCTGTATTTCATGAGAGGGATTACATCCTCAAAAATGATAGTGGGGGAAAGATTTAATTTAATGATGTTGATGCTCAAGACACATAGGAGTTGGTATAGGAAAAGGTTCCATAGGTCCCCATGTAAGATGTTCTAAAACACAAGTACAACATAAGAGCTAAAGAGAGGTAAGTGAAAGAGAGAGATTTTATTTCCTAGTAACCAAGGATGGAGAATCATTATTATTAGAAAATTATGAACCTCTCTTCTATATGGAAGTAGTAGAGAGATCAGAATTTGAATGATTGTTAAAAGCTATGAATTCGTAGATGTATTCCATGTTTCTAAAACAAGTATGGGTTCTGGTCGATGAGATATTTGATGAATAGCCTATTAGATTCAAATGGGTATTTGAGAGAAATATGGACATAGAAGGTCATGATCACACCTATAATGAATGTCTAGTAGATAAAGGATTCAGAAAACATCAAGGAATTGACTATGATGAAACCTTCTCTCTAGTTGAAATTTTTAAATCCACAAGAATCATTGTTGCCATAATATATTACCATGACTATGAGATTTTAAAAATGGTTGTGAAAATAGAATTCCTTAATGGGATACTTCAGAATGATGTCTATATGACACAAACAGAAGGGTTTGTGACACTAGGTGAATCCAAATGTGTTTTCAAGTTGTTGAAATCCATTTATGGATTAAAGAAAGCATCCAGATCCTAGAAGATTCGATTAGATGAATCCATAAAACAATTTTCATTCATTAAGAATGAATGTGATAAATGTTTTTATAAGTTATTTAATGGGAATTTGATCGTTATACAAGTAGTATATTTTGATGACATATTACTTATTGAAAATGATGTTCCAGTATTATAGTTAGTTAATGGATTGTTGAACAAGTATTTCTCCATGAAGTACTTAGGTGAAGAATCCTACATTCTATCGCTCAAGATCATTTGTGATTGATCCAAGAGGCTTCTTGGACTCAGTTAGGGCACATATATTGACCAGATACAAAATAGATTTAGTATGAAACAATCCAAGAGGGGATTATTTCCAGTGTCAAATGGACAACATCTTTCTTAGAGAATGTGTCCTCAGACCAATAAAAGAAAGATACGATGAGTAAGATCCCATGATCTTCGTCTATAGAATCCATCATGTATGCAATTTTATATATCAATCTTGATAATTCCTATGAACTAATCTTGGTAGTCATATATCATGAAGATCCAAAAGAATATCATTGGATTTATGTTAAGACTATCCTTATGTATCTCATAAGAACTAAGTATATTTTCATGGTATATTGAGGAGATGAGGTGCTTTTCATTAGAGGGAATGATGATGTTGGTTTTTAGATAGATCAAAATGATCTAAATTTGATATCAAGATATGTTTTCTATCTCAATGGGGGATCTATGAGCTGTAATAGTTCAATGTAGCTAGTTGTCGTCAATTCTAAAGAAGATTCTGAATATTTATAAGCTTCTGATGCAGCCAAGGAATCCTCCTAGATTCATTACTTTTTCTAGGATCTTGATGTGGTGCCTACCAATATATACCCTATCATATTGTATTGTGATAATACTTCAGTGTTGGATCTTGCAAAAGAATCAAGGACACATCAATAGACAAAGAACATTCACGAGAAGTATCACCTCTTGAAGAATTTCTATCAAAGGTGTGAAGTTGCAGTGAGCAGGGTGCCATAGAAGAGAATGTAGTAGAACCCCCTGGATAAAGGCCAATCTCAGAAGAATTTTGAATATCATGTGATAGCTAGCAGGTTAAAGGTTATTAGTAGTTGGATCTAGTCCATCTAGGAGTTTGTTGGAGTTTGTGGCCTAGAACCAACTACTTTTAACTTTATAATAAACTTGAATTCATGTATTTTAATATTAATAAACACCTTATCACATAATGATTGTCCTTATACAAGATAATTCATGTGATAATGTGCTATGGATAGCTGTTGCACCAAAGGGCCATAGAAGATCTATGCTATGACGAGAACCCAAAAGTGACATATCACTATTCTTGAATATATGTTCTATGGTCGGATGATGTTATTAGAAGGGGAAAAAATAATACATGCCATTAGGGGTGACAACTCATAAAAAATTGAGGTTCCTTCTCATGGTGTGCGCCCTTTGTAATATTTAGGAGTATATTATGAGAACGAGAACCACTAGTTAGAAATCTATATTTCATAGTGTGATTGGATATTCCTATCTGTAGTAGTGTGTATTGGCCCATATACTTTAGTACTATTATTAATGGGTATTAAAATTTATAAACTTAAATTTATTGACAAAAACTATGATGAAATACTCTTCACAGTGAGGGATGATATGTTGGGTGCGTCACAAGTAATTTAACAACAATAGATAAAGCGAGAAATGATTTTTCCATTCTGTTTCATATAGAAAGTTGATATCTCATGGCCTTTTATGGAATTGGTATAGCATAAATAAATCCATGGTCATGGTGAGGAGTCCGCAAGTTCAATTCCATGAATTCAAAGGAAGAATAATTAAGCACATGGGTTGATGTAACTAGCCTGAACCCCTTAAGATTGGAGATATCAAGATAAATGGATTGCATTACATGGTAATCATTATTAGGATGTGACACATCATGGAGACATTAAATTATTTCTATATGGGTGGCTTGATGTATTTTAAGATGCTAACCTTAGACTTTAGTTAGGCTCTTCCAAATTCGCTAGATATAGATCTATAGAGGGTCACAATCTATGTTTATCAAAATATATTAGTTAAATATTCATTAAACATGTTGAATAAATACTATTCTCGATTATTGTTTTATAATTTTTCAAGGATTCACGATCACATTTATTTTGAAAATAGTTATTCGAGAGAATATATTGTGGGTGAAATAATAAATTTATTAGTGAATAATGTAATGATATTTATTGATGAAATAATTAGTCATTATTCGAGGTCTAATTAAATTGGTGGTTCAAATAAAGAAAAATGGAAAAACAAAAGTATACATTGTGTATATTAATATACACACTATGTAGTTATTCTATGGATTTGTGAGAAAGATTATAATTTATTTAATTAAACAATATTATGTGTAATTAGCTGGGCGCATGCCAAGTATTACTAATAATCAAATGTTATTATTAGACATGGGGTCTTATAATGATTTAAATAAAATAAATAAATGCATATGAGTAATTATTTTATTTTATTATTATAAGTATTATAAATCCCAATTACATTATTCTCATCATGGATATACATTCTTTGTGGTTGTGCGCAACAAATCTTGAGAAATATCTCACGAAAAGAGAGAATTCATTTCCTACAGGAACTCTCTCAAGTTAAGAGAGAGATCCTCCTCAACTAGATCAAGGAGAGGACATTAGAATTAGCTCTCAAGATGATCTAATGTGGACATCACAAGAGTTGTCTCTTCCATGCTATTACCCAGAGATCCCTTCCACGATGTCGAGAGATACGTAGAGTTCATGTGGATCACTACTAAAGAAGGCCTACACTTTTCTTCTGCGATACAATAATGGATCACATTATATCATGGCCAGAATCATAAATAGATAGAGAATTATATCAAGGTAATTATTGTATTTTAAATAAATTAGTATAACTAATATATGATGATCATGTCTAAGGTTCCGAGACTTCCTGATTTTTTTTCTTTTTTCTATTTCAAATATCTATTGTTCGATCAACATGGTGGATCTCAGATTGATCAGTGATCAAGGTAAAATTGAATTTGGGTACATCCATTCATGTCCTTCCATTACACCTGGAACCTACATTAATTTCATCATAAAATTTTTTAAATGAAGTTTAGTCTGTAATAAAATAATAAGATTAAATCAATGTTTCATTATTTTATGTTTCATAAAATTAGAAAATCTATATCACAATGTTACCGTAATATTTACTAAATTATTTTATTTAATATATAAATATCATTGATCCATGTATCTATATCAATTGTAACTTTAATTCATGTATTTTACCAAACATAAGTAATAAGAATGGTTTTGTTGTGGTCAATATGTTGATCACATGAATTCTATTCAACCTATTTTTTTTACCTTTACTTCTAGCAACAAAAAATTGTACAAACACAATTATAATATGATAATATTTAATTTAATTAACCATATAACGTTTCCCTACAATCTAAACATTATGTCACTTCCCACCTACAGAATGGTTCTCCACTACTATCATTTTCCAAATTTTTGCATCACTACTATGTTATTTTGTTAGATTGGTAGAAATTGATAGTTTATAATCCATTATCATCAAGTATAGTCAAAAATTGAATTTATATAGTATAAAATCATTTTCTATCACATAAAATTATGAGTAAAAACATTGAATATAAATAAATATTCAATTACATTTGAGTGGTTCATTAAAATGGTTTATTTCTGTAAAGGTTTAAGGGAGTTAAATCCTCTGTCAAGTATTAAAATTCAATCATTTTGGTCCCATTTGAAAAAGAGAACACTGTCTATATTGGGACCACTGCTAAATGAGTGTGATGTATCAATTAAAGGGTAATATTCATTTGATTTTTCATTTGATCCTTTAATTATCTTAGTTGAAAATAGATTAATTTACTAATTTTTGTTTTTTATACTCGAAAAAAAATTGTACATCATATTATTTAGTTATGAAGATTTCATCATTACACCCATTCTTAAAAAAATATCCATCATAAATCTTAATTCAACTTTTTGAAAAACACTATTTTTGTTATGAAATTTATATCCCAAAATCAAAGAAAGAAATATTTTAGAATTAAACTCACATATGTTAAATTATGAAGTCATACAATGATATATTCTTGTAATTTAGATTTATTTTATTTATTTTAAATTCTTGCATTTATTCCACCATAAGTATAACTCGACTTTTTGTCAGTGTACTACATTCACCAAAAAGTTTTTTGTAGAGTGTACAATTGTTAATAACCTAACCATTATAAGATAATATAACTACACTTGGGTGTTATAAATTTAAAATAGAGATATTATAAAATAAATTTCAAATTTGTAGATAAATTTTAATAAATATTGTCTATAAACATTCCTATATATTGATGATTATGTTTATTTGATATCTATATTTCATCAATTATTTGATTAAAATACTTATGAATTTATTTTTTGGTATAATCATATAGTAAATCTTCTATACTATTATGTGACATATAAATTTGAGGCTACAGTAGCTCTATATTTGTAATTGGAAAATAAATATTCTTGAAATTCCATCACTCAAAACGTTCCCATTATGATGAAAATTTTAGAGTCGAGTCGTATCCACATCAGACATGTAGCATGTATATAATTAAATGTATTCCACTAGAATGTATCATTAGAAAACAAATAATTATTTCAGATTTTAATTTTTAACATACCATTTCAAAATATTTATATATTATTCAATGGGGGTATCAATCATTCAAACATAAGCATACCATTTAGCTGTAAATTGGGATTATATAATAAATAACTAATTTCATTTTCATGTTTTTTATATAAATTGTTGAAATTTGATAATTTAAGATGGATTTATGTTATTTGAATATTTGTAAAGGATAAATTAATGAAATAATGTTTTATCCCCTAACATCCATCCAACTTTACCATTTTATTACAAGTTAGGTAATGGAAAATACAAAACAAGTTCACGGTGGTCTAAATTAATGTTGATGAAGGCCATCTAATTTTTACGTGTAAATATATAATATTTAAATGTGGGTTACATGGTTATACTAAATATCACCATGAATTTTTAATGCTTTTAGAAATGTGTAAGGACAAACTTAGAGATATGTAAGAATACTTCTAAGTGTAGTGGGCTGCCTAAGGAAAACATAACAGTAACCTTTGACACATAACAGCAAACTGGTAATCGCCATATTGTTGATAGTGAATTAAACACCAAAGGGATAAAATGTGATGTTACTTGTTTAAAAATATAAATCTCATAGTTCTAGGACTATATAAAATTCACAATGTAGCACCACTCTTAGAAAATTTCTTGATCTTTGGTGTTTTAAAGCTAGTCAAACTATAGACAAGAATATTGAATGATTGGGTCATGTCACAGTTTATGCCATTTGTATTTGTGATTTCCTATTTTCCATGATGAGGTGAGTTAATGAATGGTTGAATTCATTTATTATAGGATATATTGTGAATTCGGATGAACAAGGTCATTGATTTATGGAAAAATAATTTTCTCAATTGATGCAAGAAAAGATGAGAACTGACAACCAAAATTTCACACAGAAGAATGGACAATTTACCCAAGAGGTATGATAATGATTCAATGGTTTGTTATGAATATTAAATTATCATGAAGTTTCACAATAGATGAAACTATAGACCTTGAACCTTTGGTAACTAAATAACCTATAAGCTAATTTAGATTCAACTGCAGTTGGTGAATTGAAAAGGCAAATCCACACCAATGATAATCAAATTCATGATGATATTACTGGTACAATTTTTCAATTTAATAGAGATATAGGACCACCAAATAGAACCCTAAACTAAGTTTATTAGAGTCTAAATTTATCTTTTTATATTTAAAACGTGTATAAAAAAATTTAGACTTCGATATCTATGAAATTTTTTAAAGAATTATCCAAGACCCATTATGTGTTAATGAGATATGTATAGATGTCCATATCTCTTATAATATTTTTAAGTGTAGTAATATAATTCCTCAATGGGTGATGTTAATTTGTTGAGGTACAACTAGATTCAAAATTTTGCTTAAAATTGATTTAGATAATTTTTAAGTCCAGTTTGTCAAAATTAATGTTGTATAGAAGGAGTAGGGTATAATTTTATTCATACTGAATGTCCTCTGGGGATTCAATATAGAAAATAAGAACCAAATCCCAATAACCAGAAATCTGAAACTACATGTCCATAATGTTTTTGAAATCCAACACAAAAGTTTAAACTAAAAGTGAAATAATCCTAACCTACTACCAGAGAGGTAACTGTCATGTATACTAAGGATATTTTCCACCAACAATGGAATGTAAGATGAAATATTTAATGAAATGAATAATACTTAGAAAATCATAAATGGATTATCCAAAATATTCCATATTAGTTGGGATAAATTTTACAAAAGTTAGTGAATATGTATATTTGTGTTTTCGAAGAAACATAAATGTTTAAAGGGAGGTGCTAAAGGATATTACTTTATATAGTGTATGATTTTTGTTGTAAAATAGTGATAATAAGTCTATGGAAATTAAGGATGAGATAAAGTACATGTGGGAGAAGATATTGAAATATAAAAAATAAATAATGGGTAAAAAGAAAACCGAACAACGACAGAAGTGTATACATTAGAAAAGGTAGTGATGAAGCCTAAAGTATTGATGTTTCAACCACTGAATTATTATATGGATATGATTTTCAATTATCATATAGGATATAAATTCCATTTTTCAATGTAATTATTAAATACATTTCAAATTAAAATTACATTCACCAAGGAAAATTCATAAATACTATTTTATTCTATTATTTTAATATTTTGAATAAATAGAAATAGGATGACATATGAATGATTTAATTGAGTTATGTGGGTTCAATAGTTTTATAGTGGAAACCTCCTCTTACGATTAATGATCCAGGAAGTTTCTCTATTTCATGAATAATTAATCTAGGATACTTGTGGAAAAGTATTCTGTGTTCTTGAGTATATTTTAAAAATAATGCCTATAAAAATATTCAATGTGTAGAAAAAGTAAGAAAATATCCCAAAAGAGTTTTGTTTAAAATAGTGGAAGGATTAGTGAGATATCCCATGATATAACTAATGATGTCTTAGTGATGGTACAAAAGTTCATCTGCACCCATGGATTTTATTGTTGTAGAAATTTTTGGAGAATGTGAGTTCCTGATCATTATTTTTCATGCTTTCTTTATTACTAGAAAATACCTCATGGATATCAGTCAAAGATATTTTAATTTTAGAGTTAATGATTTGCTGGTTAAATTTGATGTCACTAAATATATGAAACTTGGAGATGAAGAATAGTTCTATCATTTTAACACTACCACAGAGTAAGTTTATAGATTTTGGTAGATCAATGCTTAGTAGGAAGATGTTTTTGTTGAATAAGTTGTAGATCAAGAGGTGGAAAAAATTAAAGATCACAATATAGAAGAATGTTATTAAGATATTGAAAAATATTCAAGGTAGATTCTTCGAGAATTAACTCCATAAATTATGATATAATTAAATCCATAAGAGAGAAAACTACCTAGTATTCTCCAATACATATTCCTAAAAGATGGCCAGACAGTACCGGTTATGCTCAATACATCCAAATAAAAAGAAAAGGAATAAGCATTGGTTTTAGTGAAAAATAAATGAATAATAGTGATCATATACAAAATTCGAGACATGAAATTTATCAACCCCTTGATTTCCCCACATAATAGTTCTCTTATAGAAGGAATGAAGCTAAAATGCTAGCCCAATGGAGGTTGAATCCTCTTAAGAAGGGTTTCCTGAAAAAGAGAAGCTAAAGATATTTTATCTCATATTAATTAAACCCATTTTTGATACCTAATTTTCCATACATATTTAGGCTTCTCTAAATAAGGGAGGAATAACCCATAGGGGTTGAGAAATATTGGTTTATTTTAGTTTTGACAAAAATTTCAACTAAACCACAATCTTCTATTCCGTTTTTATGTATAAATACCAAAAAATTTAATAGTAGACTGGTTTATACATGAAAATATATAAATCAATAATTTGTTTTTTTTTTCAGTTTGGATTGTATATTAACCTATTTTTTTGATAATTTCATTGATGTAGATCCGTGATAATTTATATAGATGGAATAAAGATTAAAATAAAATTGATTCACAATCATTAACATAGTTATTTGATATCACACATAAAATGCAATCAAAATAAATTTTTTCCAATTTTTGTTGTTTGAAAAGTTCATATAAAAGAGGGACATGGTTAGGTAATAGACACATGTTCTGGGTTGTTATGAAACTATAATGTTATTTTTTAAAATGGAACAGTTTAGTGTCATAGGTATAGATTTCTTTGAATTCTAATATAATAGAAAAATTGAAAGGGTTGACTCAATCAATACTCAATACCAAGAAAAAAGAAAAAAATACATTAGTTTAGTCTGTATTGGTTTAGTTTTTGGTTAAGATTGGTTTATGATTTTTTCCACCCCCAATATCTATAGTATGTTAGGATTGTGATATAATTTCTACTTCAATGGTGATGATATTGAGAGTTTTTTGTTTATTATTGGTCTCCTAATGATTCTAAAATCAATGATCAATTTCATCATCAATTTATTGATTATATATTGGGGATAAATTTTAAGGAATGAATACAATAGTTTCTTATATTTATATTATAGGGGAAAAAAATTCTAATAGAACCTGATTTTTGAGAAATATAAATATTCACATTCCCATAAAGAATCATCACCTACAAGTGCATGACGTTTAGAATGTGTATTTGAATAACCCATTTTCATTGGTAAATGTAACATATTATTCATTTGTTGAAATATGAGTTTTTAAAAGTATTCATTGACTATTTTTTGCTTTTTAGATGGTTAAAAATGTATTTTTTTAAGAATTTTATATTTATTATTGAATCTTGTGGTAAGATATTCTGTTTGATTTTTGAAAGAAATTCAATTATAATAGATGGAATTCTTTTGGTAAACTAAATGTCAAAATAAAGAATTTTATTTGATCCATTAAAATCAACCTATTTATGAAAATCGTAGAGCCAAAAATAGTTTATTAGATTCATATCTATTATCCATGACACATTATAAAAATATTTTTAAGAAAAATATTGATCTCTAAAACACATTTTAGAAAGAATTGTGTAATTTATATTTTAAGAAAAATAAGAAAAAATATTTTATAGAGATTAAGATTGGAATGATCAATAACCATATCATGATACCCCAAAATTGGTAATTTCTATTTAAATTATTATTTTATGAAAGATTTGATGTTGTAGGAAATAGGAAGAGGATGAAAGTTTTTTAAAAATAGTATACTATTCTAGGTAAAACGTTACGGAATCTTCATTCAACTACACCATCATAGAAAATGTCTTACTAATGGCATTCATTGCTTTTATTATTTTTAAAACACATATTGTGATCACTAATGTGGTAGTTGAAGCATATAATCAATCATTGAAATATAGTTTAAATAATGATTCCAAACCAAAACCAATGTTATTTATTATTTTATTGTTGGATTTTATATTGAGTTTCTGGATAAATAAGAGTCGAACTAATTCATTTATAACTACATTTAATTGGTAGAGATCTGAAATTTTCATGAAAAGTAAATTGTGTATATTAAATAAGAGTTTTTACATGAATATATTTTGTAAATATAATTCATTTCTTAAATTTTTTTCACTGACATCATGAAATACATGGAAACTAGGACTATCTAAACATAGTTTCCATACCAATAAAATGAATATTTTAAGAATTCCATCACTATTTTCATATAATAATTTTATATTCAAGTTATGTGTATATGGGATATTTTATATATGTGTTCCAATGAGTGAAATTCAATGTGTTTTAGAGTTTTTGAACTCCTCATAAGATGAAGGAAAATATGTACTAAATTTTTAAAAATAAAATATTGCGAACTGATTTTTTAGAGAGGCCACTACAAAATGACACAAGATGTTTTAAGGAAACATTTTATTATTTAATTACATATAAAACATAAAATAGTTATAAAATGGAAGAATACCTAACCCTGGGAGATGAATTAATAAATAAATATTTTATTGAACTCATGAGACCCTTCCACAACTCAATATTCTACACATAGATTTTTTTTCATTGACGGTGTTATGATTTCTATTAAATATAATGCTACTGCAACCAAAACAATGAGCTTGGTTTCAAATTTTTTTAAAGATACCATTTTTTCCTGATGTTGAGTGCTAAATAATATGATTATTTTTATGGAAACCCATTTTTATAGTCTTCTCATGAGATGATATTTATAGAATTATGAAGTTCATTAAAACATGGGAACCATGTACCATCAATATAAAAGTGGAAATGTGGAACATTAAATTAGTGTCAATAATCATTTTTTGGAAAACCATGAACTCAAGAAGAAAGGATTTGTTTTGGAAACCTGAAGATGATGTATGGAATTCTCGAATAACCTATAAGAAATTATTGGTGATGTATCCATCCAATTTGTCTATAGGAAACCACACCTTTAACTGGTGGAGGTCACACATAGATGATTTTATGAGGTCAAGGTTAATAATTGGAGGGAGGATAATTCTTGAAGATATATATTACTATAATTGGATGACCTGAAATAGATCGTAAGGTATACTTACAAAAATAATGATAATTAAAAAGAAATGATAATTATAAGGAATGATTGACACATCTAGAAGTAATAAATTTACACTTGAAAAAATGTTATTTTTTAATTCATGATTATAATTGTTTCTAGTGAAGATGATGTCCTGATGGATGGGACTATTTGTGATATTAAAAGTATTTTTACCTCATGTTGTGGAGATTTAAAACACCAAATATCCACTCATCATAGTTAATAGACATCATTTTAAACAATTAAATAAAATATTTTCAATGTAGATTTTTTTTCAATTAATGTTGAATAAGGGTATAAATTATGTAGTGATTTTAGCATTAAAGAAAGTTATTACTAGAAGGAATCCTAGAAATTTTTTCTAATTTTTTATGAAATTAAATACTCATAATGTATATCTATTTAGGGTTATATAGTCATTGATTTAGGTTTAATACACTTCCCATTGATCATATTAAACCAACCAAAAATAATGAACTAAAAAAGAATAAAATTTAATTATTCAGTAGGAGATATTGGTTAAAATATAGAAGTGATTATTTAAGGGAAAGGTATTCCATGACACAACTAGAATGATATAAACATAAATTTTGGTTTGTTAAAGAATTTAATATTATTCCCTTCTGAAAAAAATTAAATGACCTTGGGGTAGTCAATTCAATACGTTGTTGATCAATGGTTTAAAAATGGTAATGTTTGGTCATCCTCGATAGTCATTCACCTATACACATCCTCTAATATCCAATTCCCTAGAGATAGTACATAAGGTAAACAATTAATCTTCCATATAAAACATCATTCCATAAACTTTGTGAAATTTTTATCCTCTAATAAATTGAATAATGGATCAATTAAATTTATTAATTATGCAATGAATATTGTTATCTATCATATCTAACCCATATATAGTAATTATGGCTGATTGAAAGCTCTATGATTTTCCCAGAAACCCTATCATGACCTAATGAAAATACACATGAATTTGAATAAATGATTAATAATGAAAAGTATGAGTTTATGCTATTGAATAATGTTGGTATGATAAATCATTGAATTATGGAAAATATGGATTTTTAAAGTCACTATGAAAAAACTACAAGGATAGTATACACCATGTTTAAAAACTATTAATATGTTACCAAATCACTCAAATAAATCATTGTTCCCCTTTTTGCTCTCACCAAATTACTCATTGATTAGACATAATAGATATTGAAGACTTCTTCTATATCATTTAGGCCTACGAAGAAAACATTTTGAATCCCTTTTGGAATCCTATTGTACATGCACAATATGTTTGACACCCTTTACCATTCATCTTCATCCTGAACCAACCCACACACCCATTGATCATAACATATCTCCATATTATCCAAGAAAAAACCATGTAACCTTTATAAACAATATTACTCATTATTTAATCACATTACTAACCTTCCACAATCATTTTATTATAATACTCCACAACACTGTCAGAAAGCCCAACCACCCCTCCCCCCAATAAAAAATCCATATTCGCTTAAATCAAAAAGTAAAACTCAAACCACACTATAATGAAAACACAGAAAATAATTTTAATCCCAAACTAGAAAACAACACACTTTTCTAGTAGATGAAAAAACTATACCCTAATAAGAGAGTACACCCAAACCCACACCCATTTCATCACCATCCTTGCCCCTCACCCTTTGGAATCATCCTTCTACATCCCTATACCAAATACATTTATCATTCTATCAAGAAACCTAAGGCCAATGTTATATAGATTATTATTTCATTAGTGATTCACAATGGCTACGTATGGAATAATTACAGTTCTATATACATTGAATAAAAATGAAATTGTATTTATAGGTGATACAAAAGATACATATGTGGTAAAATTTCATGCATTCCCCAAGGGTGATTCATTTTAATAATAATATTCAAGATTTTCAGTTTTATTTCATAGAACCAAAAGTGTAGGTCCTAAATATATTAAATCTGGGTGATAATCTCATCAGGTTTAAAATTTCAAAGGAAAAATAGAATCAGAAAATAATTGAGATAAATTTTCATATTGCATGTTATAATACTATTTATTTTAAAAAAATGAATTATGGAGATTTATAGCTTGAGAATAATAGGTATTCTACATAGGATTAAGGAAATTTATCTATTTTTAATCCCAGAGTAAGACATGATATTTTTTGTATTGATGGAGAAATTAAATAATGTAAGAATTTAAAATTGAAAATTTTATTAACAATTATCTTAATTTCTTATATATTATTATAGAACTAAGTTATCAACCCAATGATCTCATGAGAATTGGATGAAAAAATAAAAAAAATCATAGTATATTTTACTTAGACACATGTTTCAATCATCACTAGGGATAATTTTTTAAAGGAATTTAATTTATAACCATATAGATCTTACATACTAACATCAATAGATTGTTAAATCATTTATATTTGAACTCCACATACTATAATTGATAATATAGTGGTATTTTTATTTTCTCATGAATATAGGATCACTTATTATTCTATTTGATAAGAATAACCCGGATCAAGGTTATCAAAATTATTCATTGTCACTCAAGGAATTAGGAGAGTGGATAAAGAGGCACTAAAAATAGATAAATTAATATTTCACTCTAATTTTAGATTCTCATGACTTATATATTTTGCTATAAACTCAAAAAAAATTAATTTAATAACCTAATAAGTTCAAACTTCCAAATATTCCATAAAATTAACTTTTATCCTATTAATAATGTCACAAAATGCATAAATATTATATTTATTACCAGAAGAATAAACCTAATGTTATGTTATAAGACATGTGTCATTGACAAGACTCATTTTATGACAACCCTGCTTTTTATTAAAACATAAACATGATTTATTACATAAAACTTCACATGATACAACAAAGAAGATCGAGAGGTTTTGTAACATCCCAGGTAAATAAAGAATAAAGAATTTTCATATTTATTAATATTTAAGAATTAAATATTAATTTTATTTTAAAGGGGTCGCTATGTTCGATAGCGTACCCGATACGCAACGATGAGTTTCTTTGAAACTTACGTAGCACACTAGTAATAAAATAATATTATTCTAAATGTTAGTTAACAAGTAGCCGTTGTACTGGCGGGAATGGATAGAAATAACTAAAATATGATTAGATATGTTTTTAAATGTTTATACATTTACCCAATAAAAGATAAAGGCTTAAAATACGGAAATAGTTCAATTTTAGGGCATATATACTCTAATTTTCACTAAAGGTTCACTTATCACCTTTTAATGGTGAACCGTCATTAAATATAGTTTTTATCACTCTTATAATTTATTTTGGACCAAATATAACTCTTATTTATAATCGGGACATCAAAATTTACTTTGTGTAAATTTTTGGTACCTTTCTGATAAAGTTCGTTTTTTATGAATAGTGTAAAATGTTGTATTTTAATTCAAAACCTCTTTTTAATCTAAATTATTTATATGATTAGATAATTATTTTAATTGGTTTTAAAGTGAAATTAGAAAATATTTTTACCAGTTAATCCAATGGTGGTCATTGGAATCAATTTCACTTTGAAATTGGACTTAAACTGGTGTCAATCTTTTGATACTTATTGTTTCACAAAAACACGCTATTTGTCATGATAGCGGGAATTAATTATTAAATTAATTAATTTGACTTATATGTTTTGAATTTTTTAAAATGGACTTTATTTTTGAATTCGGAATATCAAATATATCTTAGGGAGAATTTTTGGTAATTTTCTGAAAAACTTCAATTTTTGATGAATAGTGTAACCACTAAGTGGTAATCAAACAAACTGATTTTTCAGTTAAATGAAATTTTACCACTAATGTGCATTGAATTTTGAAAATCTGAAATACATGGTTGTCATTAAGAAGTAAAATGTGGTTCAATGAGATTAAAATAATTTTTTGGTGAATAGTAACTTTTTTTCATTAATCGCGATTAGAGGTAATTAGTGTAGTTTAAGGTAAAAATGGTATTATAAGAATGTTAAAACACCATGAAACTTGTCCTACACCTATTGGGTGAGTCATGGCCGACCAAGACAAGCCATGGGCCAACTTGGGGACCCCATGGAGCCACTTTAGTTGGAAAATGACATTAATATATTTTTATTTAATGTTAAAGTGAAAATAACACTAACATAAATTGTTTTACTAAAATAATTTTTGAGTGGGTTTATACAAGTCCAAATTTTGATTATAAATAATAATTAGAAAGCTAAAACGATTTCCTACATCATAGTATTTTTTTATAATTTTTAGACATTAAATAAATTAAATTATATATGACATAATAATGATACAGCGATGACATAATTATTTGACGATTTAAATAAAATGGAAAGATAATGAAAAATATAAAATCTACACATGGACAAAACCAATTGGATGAGTGGATTTAGAACCCTTATCACCTTATCCACGAATTATATCAATGTGGGACCTTTTAAAACCGAAACAAATTTTCATATAAAGTAATATTTCTTTACTTTCCAAAAGTGCCTCTCCTCTCCTCTTATAAAAGGCCCCCACATCTACCTCATTTCACACACTTCTCATGCCTTTGGCTCGGCCAACCCCTTCCCAATTACTCTCTCCACATCCCTCTCCTAATCCTAGAGGATTCTCTTTGGGCAGAATCCTTTCAAAGGAAGCCTTTAGGCTCAAATCAAAAGGGAGTTACACTTTTAAAGGTAAATCATTCTCTCATGTTCATTTGTTTTATTTTGCTTCTCCAACCCTCTAAACTCTTTTTATTTACTTATTTTGTAACAACACCAGTATCTTCAATATACTAGGATGTTGTTATAATATTTATTTGATCTACACTCTCACACAACTACATCAAATGGTTAAAGAACATACGGTTTCCGTGGATGGCGAAATTCTGCCTCCCGAAACGATGATTGTTCAATACTCATTTAACACATTCAAGGGTGGCCATTATTATGTCACTATTTTTATATATGATATATAATATCTTTATGTTTTCTTTAAGCTTCTGTATTTTTCATTTTTGGCATACCTTTATGGTTTCCATTATGAGTAAACACGATATCTTCATTTAAGGAAGTACGGACTACCGCCCCCTAAAAGTGATGTGATTCGTTAATGCCATATGTGGGACGTGTAAAGGATGGATTTAAAGTTATTATATATGATGTTATACTGGAATTATAATATACCTCTATATCATTATTATTTCTTTCCATTAAAGTATGAGATAGAAATGAAAGTAGCGTTCATGCGTACGTACGGCTTACCGTCTCCATGAACGGTGCATTTCATTTCTTACGTCTAAATGATTATGTAATATTATAAAAACATGTATATGCTGGATATATATGATACATATTATATCCAAATCGGGAATTTCATTCTGGATATAAAGAACTTTTGACCACATGAACAACATGTAATTGTATGAAGTCAACTTTCGACTTAAGAACAAAATATTGAAAAAACAATCATTATTAACTTAAATGGTTACATAATGTTTATAACATGGAAATAAGTGATATAAAAGGAATAATGAAGTTTAAAAAGGTTCTTAATCACTTATAAATTTACTCAAGTTTGTTATTCAGGACGTTAAAGAATGATCGAGTCAAGTCGGACCCAAGGTAAGGGACTTCGTCTCAATCTCCTTTCATTGAGGCATATTTCATTTTATACACAACATTATTTTATACGGTGTATAAACTCCTTTTACTTTTACTTTTATACAAAATGAATCTTTTTCTACGAAGCATTTTACTAAACGACAAAAAGGAATGTTTTTTTACGTACGCGGTGACAACGACCTTTTCCGCCGCCACGAGTATTATTTGATCTTTGGATTTCTCAACAAGCCGTAATGTTTTTAGAATAAAATAAATACCATATACTCTTTTATGTATTTTGGTATTGAAAATGGTTTTGAAAAAAGATTCTATTATGTCAATATATTTATGATATATTGTGATTGAAATGTGGAAATGTTATCATTCCATTATATTGGTTTTATGTTTTATGATTTTATACTGGTACTTGGACATTTTAACGGGTGGTTACGTTATAAACCATATGACGGGTGGTGCCGTGAATACAAGGACGGGTGGTTACGTTATAACCTCCAATGCATTGGGTATGGAAGTCGGCCGTATGGCTATTCCATTAAGTATGTATGGAAATTGGCCGTATGGCTATTCCATTAAGTGATAAGTGTGGAAGTCGACCGTATGGTTATTCCACTTAAGTATGTTTATGTCCCAAGTTACCTTTATATATGTTATGTGTTCTTTATATGGGTTTTATGGTTATACTTTGGTTACAAAAAGGTAAGTAATGATACTTTATTCAGTGAAGATTTTTACTACTTCATGAAGGTGAAGGTATTACTTAGATAGAGTATTCATGGTTTACTTGATTTTGAAAAACTAACAGTTTTCATTCTTTGTGTATACCTTACTGAGCTTTTTATGCTCACCCCAAGTTTTTCGAAATGTTTTTCACAGGACTTAAAGTGGAATAAGGTCAAGGATGGTATCAAGGGAACTTCATGCTATCTAAAACATGGAATCTAGACATCTTTCTTTTTAAGAGTTTTTATTTAATGGAGACTTAATAGAAGTGTCTACTTTGTAATCTTTTAAGATGTAATAGTTATGTTCTAATTCTCTAAAACTCTAAACCTGAAAAGATCCTCAATGTGAATTATTCATTTAATTCAATATTAAGAAAGGTTTAAGGCTGGGGCCTTATAGTTGGTATCAGAGGACGGTTTAGACAACTTTAGGAGTTAGAAAAGTGTTAAATTATAATATGATTGAAATGATATAGCATTTACGGATTACCATGTTGCTTCGCCTAAGATATTTCGGTGTTCAGAATGGTTTTCCGTAGAGGAAACAAAGCAGCTATGTTGGGACGACATCAGGAGGAAGATAACCTTCCAAATCAGCAACCTGAGATGGTCGGAATCAGAACTGAACAGTTTGTTGCAGTGATGGCACAGTTGACTCAGGCTATAAATGGTGGTGGTATCCATGCACGAGATCAGCCAGATCAACCGCAGAGGAACATGTCAGTGGTGGAACATTTCATGAGGCAACATCCCCCATCATTCAGAGGATCATCTGACCCTGTGGAAGATGAAGGGTGGATTAAAGCACTGGAGAAGATTTTTGATGTCATGGGGTGTTTAGAACATCAAAAGGTTAGTCTTGCTGTTTACCGTTTTGAAGGTGAAGGTGATCAGTGGTGGTCGATGGTGAAAAATATAAGGGATAGTGACGAGATTGAGGATCTTCACTGGGACGAATTCAAAGGTATGTTTCTTGAGAAATATTTTCCTAAGGTGGTTCATCTTAGGATGGAAAAACTGTTCCTAGAATTGAGGCAGGAGGATGATTCAGTGGCTACTTATGAAGAAAAGTTCACTCGATTGGCAAGGTATGCTCCAAACTTCATACGAGATCTTGATAGTAAAATAAACCGTTTTTACTCAGGGTTAAAGCCAAAGTATCGAAGGGCTTTATCTTCTCGTGAATTCAAAAGTTATGAAAAACTTGTTCGATGTGCGGAGGAGGTAGAAATGGAGTTTGCCGATGATCAGGTGTTCTATGACAAACAACAGAATAAGAGATCTAGTTGGCAGGAAAAGGGGAAGAATTCATCAAAGAAGCAAGGAGGTAAGAAAACCAAATATCCATCCTGTGAGAAGTGTGGTAAAATGCATCCTGGAGAATGTTTATCCAAGTCTGGTAAGTGATTTCGGTGTGGTAAGTCTGGTCATATTGCTCGTAACTGTAAGGAAGATGATCAAGAAGGAAATGAAAAGACAACGGTAAGATGTTTTAAGTGTAATGAAATGGGTCATTATGCAAACGAGTGTCCAACGAAGAACTCAACTGGGGGAATGCAGCTAGACTACAGGTAGAAAGGTGTGGTAAAATCATTTGCAACAACTTCAGCAGATGTTGGGCCATCGAATGAAGTGGTATCAGCTCCAGGGAGCTCAGTATTTTTCGAAGATTGACTTGAGGTCGGGGTACCATCAGTTGAAAGTAAAAGAAGCAGATGTTCCGAAGACTGCGTTCCGTACTAGATATGGCCATTATGAATTTGTAGTTATGCCTTTTGGGTTAACCAATGCACCTGCTGTATTCATGGACCTTATGAATAAAATTTTCCATGAGTTCTTGGATAAGTTTGTGTTTGTGTTTTGAGGTTTGTGAAGAGGTTATGTGTGCCTTGTGATTCACATTTGAAGAATGAGTTGTTTTTTCATCCTGGCAGTACTAAGATGTACAGAGGTCTACGGGAGTATTACTGGTGGGATGGAATGAAAAGAGACATTGCTGATTTTACTGTGAAGTGTTTGACATGTCAACAGGTTAAAGCAGAGCAGCAGTTACCGAAAGGGATGCTTCAGCCTTTACCTGTGCCAGAGTGGTAATGAGAAAACATATCCATGGACTTTGTTGTGGGATTACCGAGGACATCTCGAGGTAATAATGCAATATGGGATATTGTTGATCGCTTGACCAAATCTGCTCATTTACTTTCTATACGAGATACTTTCTCTCTAGATCAACTTTTCCGTTTGTATCTTAAAGAGATAGTCAGGTTACATGGAGTTCCTCTCTCCATTGTATCAAATCGTGATCCCAGGTTTACTTCTAACTTTTGGAAAGGACTTCAGAAGTCGTTGGGTACTGAATTAAATTTTAGTACAGCTTTTCATCCTCAATCAGATGGGAAGTCAGAACGAAAAATTCAGACCTTGGAGGATATGATACGAGCTTGTTCGATGGATTATCAGGGAAGTTGGGACCAACATTTTTCTATGGTTGAGTTTTCTTATAATAACAGCTGCCATTCCAGTATACAGATGGCACTATTTGAGGCATTATTTGGGAAGCGGTGTCGAACTCCAGCATTTTGGAATGAAGTGGGTGAAAGGAAGCTGATGGGACCAGAATTGGTAGAAGAGATGGCAGAAAAAGTTCAGTTGATTCAGAAAACACATGAGAACAGCTCAGAGCAGGCAGAAGAGTTATGCGGATAACCGGAGGAAGGATCTATCTTTTGAGGTAGGTGATCATTCTTTTCTCCAGGTTTCTCCTTGGAAAAGTGTGATGAGATTTGGTAAGAAAGGAAAGTTGAGTCCATGGTTGGTTGGACCATAAGAAATTCTGGATAGAGTTGGATCAGTTGCATACCGAGTGGCTTTACCTCCGAGTTTATCTCAGGTACACAATTTTTTTCACATTTCGATGTTGAGAAAGTATATGCCAGATCCATCTCATGTTTTGAGCCCAGAGGTAGTTCAGCTGGAAGAGAACCTATCTTATGAGGAACAACCGGTCCAGATTCTTGACCACAGGGAGCAAGTGTTACGGAATAAGGTGATTCATCAGGTAAAGGTTTTGTGGAAAAACCAAATGATTGAAGAGGCAACATGGGAATCTGAAAATTCTATGAGGGATAAATACCCCCACTTATTTTGATAAGTGAATAAAATTGCGAGGACGCAATTCCCAAAAGGGGGGAAGGATGTAACATTCCAGGTAAATAAAGAATAAAGAATTTTCATATTTATTAATATTTACGAATTAAATATTAATTTTATTTTAAAGGGGTTGCTATGTTCGATAGCGTACCCGATACGCAACGATGAGTTTCTTTGAAACTTACGTAGCACACTAGTAATAAAATAATATTATTTTAAATGTTAGTTAACAAGTAGCCGTTGTACTGGAGGGAATGGATAGAAATAACTAAAATATGATTATATATGTTTTTAAATGTTTATACATTTACCCAATAAAAGATAAAGGCTTAAAATACGGAAAGAGTTCAATTTTAGGGCATATATACTCTAATTTTCACTAAAGGTTCACTTATCACCTTTTAATGGTGAAACTTCATTAAATATAGTTTAGATCACTTTTATACTTTATTTTTTACCAAATATAACTCTTCTTTAGAATCGGGAAATCAAAATTTACTTTGTGTAAATTTTTGGTACCTTTCTGATAAAGTTCGTTTTTTATGAATAGTGTAAAATGTTGTATTTTAATTCAAAACCTCTTTTTAATCTAAATTATTTATATGATTAGATTATTATTTTAATTGGTTTTAAAGTGAAATTATAAAATATTTTTACCAGTTAATCCAATGGTGGTCATAGGAATCAATTTCACTTTGAAATTGGACTTAAACAGGTGTCAATCTTTTGATACTTATTGTTTCACAAAAACACGCTATTTGTCATGACAGTGGGAATTAATTATTAAATTAATTAATTTGACTTATATGTTTTTAATTTTTTAAAATGGACTTCATTTTTGAATTCGGAATATCAAATATAGCTTAGGGTGAATTTTTGGTAATTTTCTGAAAAACTTCAATTTTTGATGAATAGTGTAACCACTAAGTGGTAATCAAACAAACTGATTTTTCAGTTAAATGAAAGTTTACCACTAATGTGTATTGAATTTTGAAAATCCGACATACATGGTTGTCATTAAGAAGTAAAATGTGGTTCAATGAGATTAAAATAATTTTTTTGGTGAATAGTAACTTTTTTTCATTAATCGCGATTAGAGGTAATTAGTCTAGTTTAAGGTAAAAATGGTATTATAAGAATGTGAAAACACCATGAAACTTGTCCTACACCTATTGGGTGAGTCATGGCCGACCAAGACAAGCCATGGGCCAACTTGGGGACCCCATGGAGCCACTTTAGTTTGAAAATGACATTAATATATTTTTATTTAATGTTAAAGTGAAAATAACACTAACATAAATTGTTTTACTAAAATAATTTTTGAGTGGGGTTATACAAGTCCAAATTTTGATTATAAATGGTCATTAGAAAGCTAAAAAGAGTTCCTACATCATAGTATTTTTTTTATAATTTTTAGACATTAAATAAATTAAATTATATATGACATAATAATGATGAAGCGATGACATCATTATTTGACGATTTAAATAAAATGGAAAAGTTAATGAAAAATATAAAACCTAAACATGGCCAAAACCAATTGGATGAGTGGATTTAGAACCCTTATCACCTTATCCACGGATTATATCAATGTGGGACCTTTTAAAACCGAAACACATTTTCAAATAATGTAATATTTCTTTACTTTACAAAAGTGCCCCTCCTCTCCTCTTATAAAAGGCCCCCACCTCTACCTCATTTCAGACACTTCTCAAGCCTTTGGATCGGCCAACCCCTGCCCAATTACTCTCTCCACATCCCTCTCCTCATCCTAGAGGATTCCCTTTGGGCAGAATCCTTTCAAAGGAAGCCTTTAGGCTCAAATCAAAAGAGAGTTACACTTTTAAAGGTAAATCATTCTCTCTTGTTCATTTGTTTTATTTTGCTTCTCCAACCCTCTAAACTCTTTTTATTTACTTATTTTGTAACAACAAAAGTATCTTCAATATGCTAGGATGTTGTTATAATATTTATTTGAGCTACACTCTCACACAACTACATCAAATGGTTAAAGAACATACGGTTTCTGTGGATGGCGAAATTCTGCCTCCCGAAACGATGATTGTTCAATACACATTTAACACCTTCAAGGGTGGCCATTATGATGTCACTATTTTTATATATGATATATAATATGTTTATGTTTTATTTAATCTTTTGTATTTTTCATTTTTGGCATACCTTTGTGGTTTCCATTATGAGTAAACATGATATCTTCATTTAAGGAAGTGCGGACTACCGCCCCCTAAAAGTGATGTGATTCATTAATGCCATATGTGGGACGTGTAAAGGATGGATTTAAAGTTATTATATATGATTTTATACTGGAATTATAATATACCTCTATATCATTATTATTTCTTTCCATTAAAGTATGAGATAGAAATGAAAGTAGCATTCATGCGTACGTACGGCTTACCGTCTCCATGAACGGTGCATTTCATTTCTTACCTCTAAATTATTATGTAATATTATAAAAACATGTATATGCTGGATATATATGATACATATTATATCCAAATCGGGAATTTCATTCTGGATATAAAGAAATTTTGACCACATGAACAACATGTAATTGTAAGAAGTCAACTTTCGACTTAAGAACCAAATATTGACAAAACAAACATTATTAACTTAAATGGTTACATAATGTTTATAACATGGAAATAAGTGATATAAAAGGAATAATGAAGTTTAAAAAGGTTCTTAATCACGTATAAATTAACTCAAGTTCATTATTCAGGACGTTAAAGAACGATCGAGTCAAGTCGGACCCAAGGTAAGGGACTTCGTCTCAATCTCCTTTCATTGAGGCATATTTCGTTTTATACACAACTTTCTTTTATACGGTGTATAAACACCTTTGACTTTTACTTTTATACAAAAGGAATCTTTTTCTACGAAGCGTTTTACTAAACGAAAAAAAGGAATGTTTTTTTTCTTACGTACGCGGTGACAATGACCTTTTCCGCCGCCACGAGTATTATTTGATCTTTGGCTTTCTCAATAAGCCATAATGTTTTTAGAATAAAATAAATACCATATACTCTTTTATGTATTTTGGTATTGAAAATGGTTTTGAAAATAGATTATATTATGTAAATATATTTAAGATATATTGTGATTGAAATGTGGAAATGTTATCATTCCTTTATATTGGTTTTATGTTTTCTGATTTTATACTGGTACTTGGACATTTTAACGGGTGGTTACGTTATAAACCATATGACAGGTGGTGCCGTGAATACCAGGACGGGTGGTTACGTTATAACCTCCAATGCATTGGGTATGGAAGTCGGCCGTATGGCTATTCCATTAAGTATGTATGGAAATTGGCCGTATGGCTATTCCATTAAGTGATAAGTGTGGAAGTCGACCATATGGTTTTTCCACTTAAGTATGTTTATGTCCCAAGTTACCTTTATATATGTTATGTGTTCTTTATATGGGTTTTATGGTTATACTTTGGTTACAAAAAGGTAAGTAATGATACTTTATTCAGTGAAGAGTTTTACTACTTCATGAAGGTGAATGTTTTACTTAGATAGAGTATACATGGTTTACTTGATTTTGAAAAACTAACAGTTTTCATTCTTTGTGTATCCCTTACTGAGCTTTTTATGCTCACCCCAAGTTTTTCGAAATGTTTTTCACAGGACTTAAAGTGGAATAAGGTCAAGGATGGGATCAAGGGAATTTCATGCTATCTAAAACATGGAATCTAGACATCTTTCTTTTTAAGAGTTTTTATTTTATGGAGACTTAGTAGAAGTGTCTACTTTGTAATCTTTTAAGATGTAATAGTTATGTTCTAATTCTCTAAAACTCTAAACCTGAAAAGATCCTCAATGTGAATTATTCATTTAATTCAATATTAAGAAAGGTTTAAGGCTGGGGCCTTATAGTTTTATTGTCTTTGGGGATTAGGATCATTACATAAAAACTTAAAACATGAAATACAACATCTTTATTGAAAACTTCCTTTACATGACCACTACATTCCCTCATACTTAGCATTACATGGGATAACCTAAGGGATGCATAAGAAAAGGGTGAGCTATAAAGCCCAGTAAGGGAGTACACATGGAATAACATGAGGATTACCATACATGTTAGAAAATAGGCATATCAATAGAGCATAAGAAAAACATGAAGATAAAGGCACGATAAAGCATGATAATCATAACATGGAAATGTGGCAACAACACTTAACATGGAATTAGCATGAGCCAAGGCCCATTGCACATGGAGAAAGAGTAAATCCTCATTGCACATAAAGAATGAGTAAAACCTCATTGCACATGAATTAGCATGAGTCAACACTAATTGCACATGATGTTTCATGATACTATATGTTACCCAATGCATTGGAGCGCTATAAGGGCGCACCCTTCCTAAACATTTCATTTCATGCATAAGTGTGCCACATGGATCATAAAACATAGATTCATAAAACATAATCATTTATTCCATGATAAAGGAATGTGGAATTCCTACATGAAACTTTACAATCAATATGAAAATGTGAATAAAGGTGAATACCCTTGATGGAGAAATAGGCATGGTATTCAATACACAATGACATTGGCTTAGAAAATCGGTGCGATTTCGGCAGCGTAACGGCGTGACATAAGAATTCATAAAAAAAGGTTGATGAGAGATAAAGTGGTTCCTCATCATATTTACATGTAATGGAAATTAATGAGGTCATATAGATACATGTCGCAACAATTGTAATGGAATTTAGATTCACGATACAAAAGTATTGCTTGAATGTAAAAGAGGAGAGAGAAGTTCCTTTCGGAATTTCGGCATAGTAACAGGTGTACATGGGAGGCATTTAATGAGATAGAAAGGGTATCCCGTAATTAAAAAATAATTATGGCAGTATTAGGGAGGTTAGAAACCATAACCCAACATTCATAATTGAAATTAAAAGGAAAAACAACTTAATGAAAATTGGACAAAAATGAGAAAGGAAGAAAAAACCCTTACTTGGAAGTGTGCTTCCAAAGGCTAGAGAGAGGCTTGTGAGAGGCTTCTTGGGAGCTTGGGGCACCCTAGGAGGATTCTAGAGAGAGTAGGGAAGATTTTGGACGAACTAAAAGGGCATTGAGTGAGGAGGAAGTGGGAGCTTGGGTGGGTTTATAAAGGAAAGGTGAGGGAATTCTTTATTATTTAGGTTTGGGTCCCCTTACATTAAATTAATCCAAACCACAAACCTTCCCATTGTTTTTTACCCTGGTTTTTGGAAAAGGAAAGAGGAAAAAAATATTTTATAAGGCCAAATTCTTAACTTCTTAAATTAATAAGGTTGCTTATGTGGAGGTGAGTCACACTCCCATGGAAATTAATTTAAAAAGGAAAAGTGTGGAATAAGTCTCGAGGGGTCCATTAATGCTTTGAAAAGTAAGTCAAAAAAACCCAAAATCAAATTATTTTAATGTTAAAACATATATTTGCCGAACATAAAGATTATAGTATTTTATTACATCACTATTAGGTCATTATGATGTCATAAAACACATTATATATTTAAACGGTATTTAATTTTTACCCAAAAATTTGACTGTCTCAGAAAATTATGAAAAATTCACCATTGGATAATTTCGACATCCTGATTGAAAAAATAACATTTATTTTATCTAAATAATTTTCTAAATATGTGAATTTTTACATTTAAAATAAAAACCTACAATTTTCGAAAATCCACGGCTTTTGACAGAAATGGATTTCAAACCATAATAAAATTTTAATTGCATTCATAAAATTATAAGATCATTTATTTTTAATAAAATTGAATTTCATAATATTATTATTATTTTATTAAAATATTATTTAATTCAATAATCTCTTAGTTTAATAAAATATATTTCTTAATTAAATAATAACAAAAAACACCATTTGTACTGTAGCAACTATTTACAATGTATCAAAAATGACTAGAAATTATATTCATTATTATATAAAAAAAATGTACATGAACATATTAATACTTATTTGTTACATAACCCCTTAAAATAGCCGCATAAGACCTAAGGGTAAGGTGTGCGATGGTGACAGACTCTTGGGGTGGCTCAAATAACATCGCATGAGTGGTAATTTCAATCAACTTCCACTTTTCACGTAGATGGTCATGTTCGAGCTTGACATAATGAAACTCAGCTTGGGCTTGGTCAAGAGCGAAGCCAAAGGATGCCACCTCTTTTTCGAGATTTGACAAATGGGCTTTGTATGTGGCAATTCTACTGGATGAGGCCATCGCTTCCTTTATCTGAGTAAATTGGATTTGTTAAAGTCTTATATTTATACAAATCATGTGATCACTGTTCAATGACTATATTCGCAACGGTCAAAATTCATAACATAAAACCAAAGAAGTTGACATCTTATAAAAACATTTTATATAAAGAGACATTTAATTAGATGAAGAGGTATTTCCATTAATGAAACTTTGGGTTGTTACAATATTCCCCCTTAAGAAATTTCTCCCTCGAAATTTTCCTTTTCCCACACTAAAACAAATGTGTGAAACTGAGCTTCATCATATTCTTTGATTCCCATGTTTCTTCATCAAACTTGTGTTTTCTCCACAACACCTTGAAGAGGGGAATTGTGTTATTTCTTAGAACTTTTTCTCTACGATCTATGATCTTCACTAGTTGCTCCTCATCAGTTCTTCCAATTGTACCACCTTATAAGAGAGTACATGTGAAGGGTTCGGTATGTAATTCCTTCAGAGGGATACATGAAATACATCATGCACCATGGCCATGGTAGGTGAAATTTCTAGTCGATAGGCCATATCCCCAACACGATCAAGAACCTCGAAGGGGCCGATGTACCTTGGACATAACTTCCCTTTCTTTCCAAACCTCATGGCCTTTTCCACGAAGATATGCATAGCAACACCATGTCTCTAACTTTAAACTCAAGGTCTTGTCGATGATTATCTGCATAACTCTTCTGTCGACTCTGGGCTACCTTGATATGCTGCTGAATGGTTTTTACCTTCTCCACCATTTCTTTGACCATTTCTGGTCCAAACATCTTATGTTCACTGACCTCATCCCAACATGCCAGTGTTCAGCACCTTTTCCCATACAGGGCTTCATATGGTTCCATTTGGATGTTTCAGTGGAAACAGTTATTAGAAGAGACTCAACCAGAGGAAGATGTTGATCCCATCCTCCTTTAAAGTCCATTGAGCATGCTCTCAACATGTCCTCAAGTGTTTGGATAGTCTGCATGGATTGGCCATCAGTTTGAGGATGATAGGCCGTACTGAATTTCAGTTCAGTGTTCAGAGCATGTTGAAGACTCTTCCAAAACATAGATGTGAATCTTGGATCTCGGTCGGACACAATAGATAGTGGTACTCCATGCAACCTTACCACTTCCCGGATATATATCCGTGCTAGTTTATCCAAAGAGAAATCCTCATGAATAGCAATGAAGTGTGCAGTCTTTGTAAGACGATCCACAACAAACCAGATTGCATTGTTGCCTTTGGATGTCCTTGGCAGTCCGGTGACAAAGTCCATGGTGATGTTCTCCCATTTCCATTCTATTATGGGCAATGGTTGCGTCATCCCCTTAGACTTCTGCCTCTCTTCCTTTAATTGCTGACACACGAGACACTTTTATGTATATTTAGCGATCTCCTTCTTCATATTATCCCACCAAAATTTTTCTTAGAGATCTCGATACATCTTTGTGCTCCCTAGGTGAATAGAGAAATTTGAAATATGTGCATCATCTAAAAGTTCCTTCTTCAGCTCCAGACTTGATGGAACACATAGTCTTTTCCAAAACCACACAATTCCTTCTTCATTAAAATTAAACTTTGAGGATTTCCCTTTTTTGATAGCATACACTTTTTCTTGAATTCCCACATCATCATTTTGAGCATCCTTTAACTTTTACAAAAGAGACGGTTGAGAAATCATTTGTGAATGGATTGATGATGTTCCCTTCTTTATGATTCCAACGTCCATATTGATCAAGTCTAAGAAGATTTGATCCTTCTCAATTCTCATCATTGATAGAATTATTGGGTCCTTTCTACGTAGGGCATATGACACCTTGTTTGCTTTCCCAGGGTGGTAATGTATTGAACAGTCATAATCCTTGATGACCTCTATCAATATTATCTGGTGCATAGTAAGATCTTTCTGTGTGAATATATACTTAAGACTCTTGTGGTCAGTATATATGTCACATTTCACTCCATAGAGATAATGCTGCCAAATTTTCAAGGCAAATATCACCACCACCGACTCCAGATCATGCGTTGGATAGTTTCGCTCAAGGATTTTCAACTGCCTTGAGGTATATGATACCACTTTATCATTCTTCATCAGCACACATCCTAAGACCTTCTTTTAAGAATAACTGAATAACATAAAAATATCCCCACTTGTCGGTAAAGTGAGCACGAGTGCAGTGATAATCCTCCATTTCAAATCTGTGAAGATTTCATCACATTCATCACTCCAAGAATACTTTACTCCCTTTCGAGTTAGCTTGGTATGAGGTTTGGATAATCATGAGAAATTTATAACAAATAATCGATAATATCCAACTAAACCCAAGAATCTATGAATATCCGTTAACGATGTTGGCCTCGGCCATCCCTCAATTGCATCTGTTTTGGAGGGGTCCATAGATATCCCATTGCTTGTGATGATATGGCCCAAGAATGATACCTCCTTCAACCAGAACTCACACTTTCTATACTTTGCATAGAGCTTCTCCTTGCGCAAAGTCTCAAGTACAGTTTTTAAATGTTCCACATTATCCTCCTTGGTTTTGTAGTATATTAGAATATCATCTATAAAGACTACCACAAATTTTTCAAGGTAATCTCTAAAGACTCTATTCATCAAGTATATGAATATTTCTGGAGCATTGGTGAGTCCAAAAGGAATTAATATGAATTCATAGTGCCCGTACCTTATACGAAAAGTAGTCTTAGGGACATCTTCCTTCTTCACCCTTACTTGATAATATCCCGATCGCAAATCCACCTTGGAGAAGAATTGTGCTCCACACAGCTGATCAAAAAAGTCATCGATTCTTGGGAGAGGATACTTGTTCTTTATCGTGATTTTGTTAAGTTCATGATAATCTATTCAAAGCTGTATTGACCCATCCTTCTTCTTGATGAAGAGGACTGGTGCACCCCATGGTGAAGCACTTGAGCATATAAACCCTTTATCCAGATTCTCTTTTAGTTGTTTCTTCAGCTCTTCAAGCTCAACAACATCCATTATATATGGAGTCTTGGATATTGGTATCACCCCAGGTATAAGTTCAATTGAGAACTCAACATATCTTCTAAGAGGACGGCAAGGCAGTTCATCAGAAAAAACTTCCTCGAATTCCCTCAGAATTGGCATTTCTTCAAAGATGGTTTCTTCTTTGGACTCAACCATTTGAGCCAGATATGCGTGCTCATAGGGCAGTAATATCCATGCTTGAGATGATGGAGCTAATAGAGATTCATCTTCCTCCTCACACTTGTAAAGAATTAGGGGTTGATTCTCCATATGGAGTGTGATTTCCCTCTCCTGACAATTTATGTTGGCTCTATATAAGGAAAGCCAATCCACGCCAAGAAATTCATCAAATTCCACCAAAGAGAGTATGGTGAGGTTCGCTGGGAAATTCAATCCAAAGATTATAACAGGGGATGACTTATATTCATGGGATGTAATGATTTCCCCATTTTCCGTACTCACCGACATCTTTACTTCCATGATTTGTGGTGGTGCTGGGATTTTTTTACTAAACATTCGAGATATAAAAAATGCATAGAACGTGAATCAAAAAGTACGTTCGCTATTCTGGAATGAATAACTAGCATACCTGTGACCATTTCGTTGTCGGGGTTCACTTTGGCAGATGTGATGGAAAAATCTCTTCCTTGTTGTCTTGGAGGTTGTTGGTTTCATTCGAAAACACTTTGATTAGGGAACTGACTTGCAAAATGACCTGGTTATTTGCATTTTTAGCATTGAAGAACACATTGAGGTTCGAACGGAGCATTCCTCTCCTCAATCGCAGCCCCAAGTGCTTCTTGAAGACAGTTAACAGCTAGGTGCCCTTCTCTTTCACACCTGTAGCATTTTCTCATCCCCTTAAGGCAATTTCCAAGATGCTTCTTTCCGCACTTTTGGAAAGTGGGGTGCTCGATCTTCTTAGCCCCATTGGATTTATCCATCGGACCACCAGCATTGAAGTCCACCTTACTCTTCTTGTCCCCATTATACCCCTGTGATTCCCCGATGTCCATTTTGACCTTGAGGGCACATTGGAGAATTTCCTCATGGCTGTCGAAGTCATCGATCACTAATGCTTTCCGCAAGTTAGGCTTCAGCCCACCAAAAAAGCGGTCAACCTTGCATTCAGGGGTAACAACCAAGCTGTAAGTGTATTGTGCAAGCCTTGTAAAGTTTGCCTCGTACGCTCCAACAGATTCTTCATCTTTTTTTCTTGAGGGATAGGAAGTCCCTTTCCATCTTAAGCCATAGGTTGCACGAAAAGTATTTATCGAAAAACATCTTCTGGAAATCCTTCCATTCCAACGCCTCGATCTCTTACTCAGGCTTCGTATTTTTGTTCAAAGTCCACCATTGATCAGCTTCACCCTGCATACGATAAGCCGCTAGGAGAACCTTATCTTGTTCAGAACATTGGAGGATGGAGAATATCGTTTCAATGGTGTTGATTCACTGTTCAGCGATCGTGGGATCATATGATCCACTAAAAGCAGGAGGCCTTTGTATCATGAAGCCCTCGATTGCAACTTGTTCTTTCTTTTGGGGGGTTGAACATTCCTCTTGACCCGCGTTTCTATTCAAATTTGAGTGAGCTGAGAGAGAATCATGAAAAATTTCACCATTCCCACTCCCATTGGATTTGGCATCTCATTAGTACAGTCATCACACTGATCTTCACAACGGTTGTTAGACCGAGTCATTCTATTACCGACCATTGGCTAGAATAAAAGGAAAGTTAGGGGTAACACATGAAGGGTAATCCAAAGACAAAAGTTGATGAATTATAAATAAACATTCATTTCATTAACTCATGAGTCTATAGGCTTCAATCTAGGCTTTTTAGGATCTACTTTATAACATATATTCATAGGGGAATTTTTCTTTAATTCCTTTAATAAGGGTTCATACTAAGCTTGTGAATTTATCAAAACATATCCCCCGGGAGTGGCATAACCAAGAGGGAATCAAGGCCCATTATTGTGCACCAGTTCCCATTCGAGTCTAGCTCAAAGCAGTGTTTTCGGGTTTTATACCTAGGATACATCTGTGCCAGAGCAGCCTCTACCTACTCGTATCGAGACAGAGATGTATTTGTTTGATAAACAACTTACTTAGTACTTAACAAAACTTAGGGATGTTTTTATTATACTTAGTCTTATATATAAGGCTTTACGAGGTTTTCCTATTCCCATAAAATAACTAAACCTATCCTCTGATACCAACTATGGCAACCCAGCTTTTTATTATTACTTAAACATGATTTATTACATAAAACTTCACTTGATACAACAAATAAGATCGAGAGGTTTAGTGTCTTTGGGGCTTAGGATCATTATATAAAAGCTTAAAAATGAAAGGGAGTACACATGGAATAACATGGGGGGTACAATACATGTTATAAAATATTCATATCAATAGAGAAACGAAAAACATGAGCATAAAGGCATGATAAATCATGATAATCAAAACATGGAAATGTGGCAACAACACTTAACATGGAATTAGCAAGATCCAAGGCCCATTGCACATGGAGCATGAGTAAATCCTCATTGCACATAAAGCACGATTAAACCCTCGTTTCACTTGAATTAGCATGATTCAACACTCATTGCACATGACGTGTCATGATACTATACTTTACCCAATGCAGTGGAGCACTATAAGGGCGCACCCTTCTTAAACATTTCATTTCATGCATAAGTGTGCCACATGTATCATAAAACATAGATTCATAAAAAATAATAATTTATTCCATGATAAAGCATTGTGGAATTCATACATGAAACTTTACAATCAATATGTAAATGTACATAAAGGTGTATACCCTTGATGGAGAAATGGGCATGGTATTCACTACACAATGACATTGGCTTAGAAAATCGGTGCGATTTCGGCAGCGTAATGGCGTGACATAAGAATTCATAAAAAAAGGTTGATGAGAGAGAAATGGGTTCCTAAAAATATTTACATGTAATGGATAGTAAGGAGGTCATATATATACATGTCCCAACAATTGTAATGGAATTTAGATTCATGATAAAAAAGTATTGCTTGAATGTAAAAGAGGAGAGAGAAGTTCCTTTCGGAATTTCGGCATAGTAAAAGGTGTACATGGGAGGAATTTAATGAGAGAGAAAGGGTCTACAATCATTAAAACATAAATATGGAAGTATGAGGGATGTGTGAAACCAAAACCCAACATTAATAATTGAAATTAAAAGGCAAAACAACTTAAATAAAATTGGACAAAAATGAGAAAGGAAGAAAAAACCCTTACTTGGAAGTGTGATTCTAAAGGCTTGAGAGAGGCTTGTGAGAGGATTATTGGGATCTTGGAGAACCTTGGGAGGATTCTAGAGAGAGTTGGGAAGATGTTGGATGAACTCCATGGGATTAGAGTGAGGAGGAAGTGGGAGCTTGGGTGGGTTTATATAGGAAAGGTGAGGGAATTCTTTATTATTTAGGTTCGGGTCCCCTTACATTAAATTAATGAAAAACACAAACCATCCCATGGTTTTTGCCCATGGTTTTTGGTAAAGGGAAGAGGAAAACAATATTTTATAAGTCCAAAGTCCGAACTGCTTAAAATAATAATGTTTTTTATCTGGAGGTGAGTCACACTCCCATGGAAATTAATTTAAAAAGGAAAAGTGTTTAATAAGTCTTGAGGGGTCCATTAATGCTTTGAAAAGTAAGTAAAACAAACCCAAAATCACATTATTTAAATGTTAAAACATATATTGGCCGAACATAAAGTTTATAGTATTTTATTACATCACTATTGGGTCATTATGATGTCATAAAACACAGTATATATTTAAACAGTATTTAATTTTTACCCAAAAATTTTACTGTCTCAGAAAATTATGAAAAATTCACCATTGGATAATTTTGACATCATGATTCCAAAAATAATATTTATTTTATCTAAATAATTTTATAAATATGTGAATTTTCACTTTTAAAATAAAAACTGACTTTATCAAAAATTCACGGGTTTTGACAGAAATGGCTTTCAAACCATAAAAAAAATTTTAATTGCTTCATAAAATTATAAGATCATTTATATTTAAGAAAAATTAATTTAATAATAATATTAATTTATTAAAATATTATTTAATTCAAAAACCCCTTAATTTAATAAAATATATTTCTTAATTAAATAATAACTAAAAACACCATTTGTACTTTAAAATCTATTTACAATGTATAAAAAATAACTATAAATTATATTAATTATTATATACAAAAAAATAATGTACATGAACATAGTACTAATTATTTATTACATAACCCCTTAAAAAAGCCGCATAAGACCTAAGGGTAAGGTGTGCAATGGTGACAGACTATTGGGGTGGCTCAGATAACATCAATCGAGTGGTAATTTCAATCTAGTTTCACTTTAACAATATACTGTCACGTTCGAGCTTGACATGATGAAGCACAGCTTGGGCTTGGTCAAGAGTGAAGCCCAAGGATTCCACCTCTTTTCCGAGCTCTAACAAATGGGCTTCGTATGGGGAAATTCTACTGGATGAGTCCATCACTTCCTTTATCTGAGTAAATTGGATTCGTTAAAGTCCTATATTTATACTAATCATGTGATCAATGTTCAATGACTATATTATCAATGGTGAAAATTCATAACATAAAACCAAAGAAGATGAAATCTTATAAAAACCTTTTATATAAGGAGACATTTAATTAGATCATAAGGTATTACCATTAATGAAACTTTGGGTCATTACACATTTTCAACTATAAAAAATTAAATTCATGTTGAACAATGAATTTTTATTTGTAAAATATATTTGTGTATTCACTTAATAACTTTTAAATACCTAATGTTAATAAATTCATCACTTTTTATTCTAAACATGAATAACATTGTTATTTTTTTTGCGTCCATTCAAACATTGACATTACCAAAACTCCATCAAAAGGAAGAAATTGTCCAAAAATTCAATTCATTATATATGCAATAACTTATGAATTTTATTTGTCTGTAAACATCTAGAACCTAATCTCTATTGAAGTTAGTGTCACTCACTAACGAGGAGTACTTTATAGTGACAAATCATGTCCTTAAGAGGTATAATTTAGACATAGTAATGAAAAACTCATATGAGAACACTCTTTTTTATATAATATCTCTTTAGCAGGATACATCATAAGGAATTATGCTAAATTATGATCATAATAATTTAATTCATTACTTATTCTTTATATTACCAAACCCATTAGAATTTACTTCTTCTACCTTGTACGTGTATTTAATGAATGTACTGGCATCTTGAAAAAATGTTCCCATGATATCTCTTCCATGAAATGAAAGTGAAAATATTTATCTTGATCATTCAATAATTAAACACCGCCAATAATGCATCAGATGCAAGGTACTTATCTATAAAAGAAATAATGTAATTGTTTTGATATTTTATTAATGTACAATAAAGAATGACCCTTATTGATAATTTCCTCAATTCAAGAGACCAATAGAAATGTTTTTAGATATACACAATAAATGAAACCAAAATATGTGGTGTTCATTCAAATGGAATTGTCATCATGACTCCTCTCTTAAAGGTCACCTAGTGAAATTTTTTTGACCAAAAGTACCAATGATTATAATCCCTCAAAAATAATAGTCTGATATCGTATGTGTAATATAAGTATGATGTTTTCTATCTATAAAAAATATGATAAATATAACTGTCATTATATGCCGAGGTAATCATTATATCTAATAAATGTAATAACCATTTAATACAGTATTTATTCATGGAACATTACTATGATAGTAGTGTACACTAATGAAAAATAACAATTACGGTTTGATAACATCATGCATAATTCTCAATGTTCTGGACATGGTAATCAAAAATTTACTCCCAATGTAGGTCCAATACACTCAATTTTACGAAACATTCACTTCCACTACATCCAAAATACTTACCAAAAACATATTAACACTCATATGTTATGATAATGGTTTTTCTATGCTACGGACTTTTTCCATGGGCCCACCATGTTTTCTTACATGACCACTAAACTATCTATGACTTCACCACATTGAGTAAACATTCCCTTTAGAGATGATATCCCTGTTTATTTCCTTTTTTCATTATTTTCACAACCTTCAAATAAATGTTAAAATAATTATCATAAAGATGCAAATATTTATATTTGGATAATAATTTTTTAGGCATGCATGATGAAATTATAATAAATAATTGTGAATTTTATATTTATTATTTAACTATATTGGAATCCATAAAATACAAAATATTTATTGATATTGATACCACTAGCTCCAATTAGAATCTATTAGTCAATTACTTATCCTCACAGTGATGTTAGATCTAAATGATATATACAAATACTAGAATTATATCCCATTGATATCATATTTTCATTATTCTCTAAGTAAAAGTTATACTTCCCTTATACATTATCAAATACTATTAGAGAGCATTGAATGCTTCTTGTATCGTACTCCTAGATATTTTTTATATTTTCCAACCATAATGTATGTATTAGAAATATTATATCTTTTAATATAATTTCATATGTTATAGATCTGTTTTTGTAGCGTATAGAGTTATACTCACCATTCAAATATACTATAATGTCATATACATGTCTTATTTGAGATTTTTAGTCCCTATGTCATTGCAAAATTATCTATTGAATAATTTTAACTTGTTATTTTAAATACCTTTTCAATAAAAAAAATTATTCTTTGCCTTATAAATGCATAAATTTTCCATATTACATCATCATCCATAGATCATATGTTTCTATTTAATGACAATATTTTAGATTTACATTCAATCTAGTATTAATTGTAATACTAATAATAATTTTCAACATTTTATCAATGTATTTTACATTTAAAACTATGTATTTCCCACTAAACTACTAAAAACACTGAAAAATATAATCAATTGATGAATAAATTCTTACCTTGATCTGTAAATGGTTCCTTTAAGAATTAATATAATAGTAATGATAAGATACTTATAGAAGTATGATTCTAAATGGATTTAAACATATCATTTGCTTAAAAGGATTCAATATAGTCAATAATTCAACCAATATTAATCCCATGATAATTAATATTTATTTATAGGTAATCCCTTTACAATTCATGTCATGATATCCATTTAATTCATGTTTACATTCCATTTTATCATATTTTTATCTTAATTCCTCCTTATAGTATAGTACATTATTATTCATAATGAATAATATATATCTGATAACTTTGTGGTCAAGAAACATCCCACTTGGTATTATTCATTATGAATAATAAATTCTTTTGATTACCTACATGACGTATCTCTTTTATTATAACCAAGAATATTTTTTCATCAATTTTACCATTTTCTCTCAAGTTATTCTCATTGATATTACGAATGTACCTATATGTTCAAATTAATGTTGTTTAGACATATCTATTCGAACTAGTTATAGAATACTTAATGCTTATTAACCATTAATACATAAGGTATCTTGGTAATTTTACCATATAATAAATAAGGCTAAATAGCTAAAAGTGTTAGATAAGAAGAGTCAAGAACCCCACTTGTTATATACTGAAATCTTCCTATTGGAAAAAGTTGACAAAAACTAGCTTTCCTCAACATGGAATAATTTGAGTCTTCTATTTTATATTCGAAATTAATATTCAATTTACAATATCTGTGATTCAATTATAATTGACCTATTAATTAACTATGTTATGACATAACTAAATTATTTTATATTTAAAATAAATTATCATTATGTCTAGACACAAACTTGAGAGAATGTTTTTGGTATTATAAATTACTTAATAATATTTTATAAATATATTAATATACACCTAGGAATTATAGTGAATATATATTCTATCACTAACATTAAATTCAACTTTGATTATAATATTTAACATCCTCTTCTCTCTAATGATCTTTCTAAACTACCATGTTTCCAACATTTGGATAAAAATATAGAGGTCACATATTGAATATAATACCTAATAAGTAAAATATAATTATCAACAGAAATGATGAATATACATAATATAAAATCCTACAGTTTCATCTTCTTTAATTAATTTTAATTTCTATAAAATTATCCCTTCCTAGAACATGTGAAGTATGTGACATTATATTCACTAATATCCCTCTTTATCATTAGTTTCATAGATAGATGTTATAATGGCTTATTTATTAGTGTACTTTCTTTCTCCATTTCCATAATGTGTGTTTTTTCACATAATAAAATCTAAATATTTTAGTTTCATTAAGTTATTTTCTTCTTAAAAAAACCTTTCTCAAAAGATATCATATTCTTATCTTCATAAACATCATTTTATATTTGACAGGGAAACTTGAGTTTTATGTTGCGGGATGGGAGAATGATATGTATTGAAATATCAAGATTTATTTTTAATATCAATTATATAATTAGTTAACGTTTTATATCATTTTGAGTACATGAGGAACACTATGAAATTTATATTTAAATTTACATGTTCTAAATATATATAATTTTATTCATTTATAGATTTAATTTCGCTTCACAAACATCTCAATGATGAGAGAACATGGTATAACGATCCATTTCCTTATGTTTATTTAATAGTTTATCAGGCATTGATGATATTATTATGATTTAAACCTCAATTACATCATCCATTAGCCTTTCATATACTTCCTCTTTAACCTCACTTGCTTTATGAGGTGGATAATCTAGTAGAAAAGACTCTAACACAATCCATTTCCATTCCGATCATTATACTATGCATAAAATCCTATAGCACTATTTTGAAATTAGTTCCACTATGGACATGATATTTGTAAAATATTTATCATATTGTTTATATGGTATTAATTTCCATCTTAAAAAATTTTATTTTAATATTTTTTCTTGTTTATCGATATTATTGAAGTTATTGATTTATCAATCTTAAATTTATCCCACTATTTAATAAAATAGTAATATTTATTATCTACAATATTTTTAATACTGAGTATATTTAATATTATATTTTGAGGGATACTTTAAAACATTTCCTTATAGTATAATCTATTGCTACACAATTACACATTGGGTTTCAAGGTATAATTTTAGGTGTTTAACTACATTAAATCCCATATCCTTGAGTAGAGTTCCATATTTTAGGAATTCTTAACTTGAATTCTCTGAACAGTTTCAACTAAAATTACTCCATGATTTATTGGATTTCTTTTTTGATTCAAATTTTAGTTAATCCAACCTGCCCTTTTATTATAACTCTTAAATAGGAGGAGTATCCCTTGAAATGTTTTAGTGAGAACCAGTTTTTATGGTTTGGATCGAACTTATGAGATCAATGTTATATGACTTAATATTTTATCTAAGGGGTTTTTAAATTTTCTAATTGAATGAAATAAGTTTATATCTGGTTTTTTTCTTACTATGTGACCATACTAACAACATTACCGTGGATAAATAGAAAAAAATCACTGATTATGTTCATTTTTATCTATGTGTACTAGTTTATTATTTTATTTTATCACACATAAACATAACATACACAAAAATAAGAAACAATTAATATTATAAATAGAAAAAAAATTCAGGATATATTTTAATGGTTAGTCCATTGTTCAAGAGAAAAAATCAATCAAGACCTAATGGTTTACTCTTTGAGTGAAATATAACTATGGTTTTCGTGATCACATCATCAAATTCATCCAACCCCTAAAAGGTTATTCACCATGTGTCCATGAAATATGCTTCTCTTTTATTTACCCTCATTAACAAAAAAACTCACTCATACATACGGTGTCCTCAAGAATGTGTGATACCAATAAAAAATTCTCATGGATATATATTCTCTTATACATAAAATGGGGGAAATAATGATATACAGACTATAATTTATTTAATAATTAATACATGCAATTTTTTTAATAATTTACCAAAAAAATAAAATATAATATAAATTCATTGGCTAATCATCCTTATGTTTAGTTGGAATTTATTAAACTCATATAATAAATTTAATTATGAACAAAAATTACTCAAAAAATTAATTATTAAATAAAATAATTTAAAATAAATTTTATTCACAATATTCATGTTACATGGTTTGAAAAATAGTTTTATTCAATTATATATATATTTTAAATATTTTTTTCAAATTTAACTAATTTTCAAGAATCTTAATCTTTTAATCCCCCTTGGAGAGTTTAACAACTCTTATAACAATTGGGTGTGCTGAGGGGTTCTGAAAGGATTTGATCCAGATTAGCCATGGCTTGAACAATTTATCTAACATGCTGGGTGGTGAGGAGGAATGATTCACATTGACACATGTGAGGTTTGGTATGCAATTTTAAAGGACATCACTAATATCATAAAACTAATATTTATTTTTTAAATGAATTTAATGAATGTTGTGGGCTACATTTCTATATCCCCCATTTATAAGGTGGGGGGAATGAATATCACAAGTGGGGTTTCCACCCTATATATTTTCATTCATTTTTTATTTTTATTCTATTCTACCACATTGACATGGTAGAAAACATTTCCATCCAGTTGAATTTTCTCTACATAGGTACACTGTGACACCGTTATCTAAAAATACATACTCCAACCATGCTATGTTATATATATATATATATATATGATAATTGATTTTTTATTCCAAAAATGGTTTTTGATATTCCAATGACCATGAATCAACCATACGATTATAAATCCAATCATAATCAATAGTGTTTGAGTTGAAATGAAAAATTATTTTCTTATTAACGAAAATATAATATTAAAATTTAATTCAATAAGCATACAATCACTTTGATTTTATTTTTTTGTACTAGTTATGAAGTGAAGGAAATGAAGTATTTAAAATGATTATTTTTAATCCAAATTTAAGCTTTAAATTCATCTCCGACATAATAATACGAAGTGATTAACCCAAGGATAAAATATGAATAAATTAATTATGAACATAATATAAATAATAATAAAAAAATTTCTGATCAAATATAAGTTATTCTAATCACCTTTTATCTTTTATTGATGAAACCAAAGTTTAAATAATCTAAGTCATCCAAATAGTATTAAAAACATTTTAAAATGTGGATATTTAAACTATAGGTTATAGAGTTGGTAATAAACAAGTATTTCAACATTGTTATGATCATGGTTACACCATTTCATCGATCAAGGAAGAAAATCATAGAAAAAGGTTCGCAAAACTCCACATTATCACTATTTCATTAATGATAGAAAAGATAAAGGATCTAAAATTGAATGGGAAAATGTCCTACTTATATTTAGTTTTATAATGGTTTCTATAACAAGGTCTAAAATCATGGAAATTTCATTTATTAACTTAATTAATTTGATGCTTCTAAATAATACATAAATGTAAGTAATGAACTAATAATCATGTGACAAAATTAATTAATATTATATCACTTACTCAGGACATTAAAATAATATTCCATGATAAAATACAAGTTATTCATTAAATTATTATTTCATGTAAAATTTTTAATAACAAATTATTGATGAAGAATTATTCATAAAATATTTTCTTATATTCACATAAAAACATGTCAAAACACAGTTTTAATAAATTTGAAACTTATTATTCTAAATGTAAATAAAATTGAATTTGTATATTTTTTGTGATTATTATTTGTTTGATGTCTCCCATCACCTTTTATGGCCCCCACTATATCTAAAAATCCAATTTATTATTATCATATATGATTATTAATGTACTTTTTTCAAGATAATCTTGAACCATAATGTGATAACAGTTATTTTAACTCACAAACCAGGTTTGATTTCTAGTAACAGATTGAGTCCCCTAATGAGATATGGTTTATTTATAGAAACAAATATCCTATGAGAATTATTGATGTAATATAATAATTTTCCCCCATGATATCTCACAAAGAAGGATTCATAATTTGTGTTATCATCCTGAAATATATTATTTATTCCTTCAAAGATCATATTAGATAAACATTAAATCTTTTATCATTTAATTTTATTTAATGTAGGTTTTATCTTCAAAGTGAACAAGTATGAAAAAGTTAATTCATATACTAAACATATAAAAATTATATCATGATCATTAAAACAATGTTATTACACCAATGGTTTATGTGATATATGTTTCCTCTTCACAAACACAGATTTCATGATTTTAATTTTGATAAATGTCTATGATCAAATGACACACAATGAAAATAACCATAAGTTAGGAGACTAATAAACATGTTCAAAGATAAGACCATAAAATGATAGAAAAAACATGGTGTCATTAATTTGGAAGGTTAGGAATTGTGAAATTCTCTACATGAGATCACCGAGTGAATACTACATGAGAATAAGTATCAACGATTTTGATCTTGAAAACCTAATATTAAAACACCATCTATCTCATGTCAGTATAATATATTTAAGACATAGAAAATATATTTAATATTACTTAAATAGTATGTCAAGGATCTTATAATAGAGGTGAAAAGGTATAAACTTTTTTTAAGAAAAATAATTCATGGAAATTAGATTAAATGTAGTGTACATAGAAGTAACATAATTATTGTTATAATATAACATCATGAATAAATCTCTATATATCTGATATTATAAAAAATTACAAACAAGATATTGAAAATATAAATATTAGTTATCTAAAGTTTAATACTCTATATATTATACAAATAACCATAACACATTCCCATAAAAAATTTATTCTTATTATTTTTTTTCCAATTTGGCATCCTAATTTTATAATTAGTTTATCACTTAATGAATCTGAACATGTACTATAAGTTCTCTCTCTATTTTAAGGACTAGGGGAAGACATAAAATTGGATTATCAAAGTTGGTAACATTATTACCTATTTGGGGAAACATTTTAATGTTCAAAGTAGATCATAGACATTGGGATCATTAGGCATAACTGAGTTCCTTGATATTATTTTTTTAGAAAATATTTTGCAGTTTTTCAAGGAAAGTGCTCATTATGTTTAGGCCTAATGAGACTTCCATTATTATAGATACTAAATAGGATGATAAAAATTAATTTAAGGTAACCAATAGGCCCATAACACCTGTAACGAGATAAATTTCTACCCATGATTATCCAAAAATATGACACATTTCACAATGGAAGTGGAATTAGTGCTTTTGGGATGAAAGTTTTGTTTTCATTCCACATATAAAAATATCCTATAATTGTGATATGTATTATATTTGAGTAACCCCCAGTTCCAATATAGGAATTACTCCCATATATATATTAGTATCACAAACTCTCCTCTGATAGTTTTATGTAGAAATCATATTTTGATACATCCCACTAATCGACATTAACTAATCTCTAAGATAGGAACCATAGTAGAAGGTTCAAGATTCTTAGACCTTCATTTTGGATCTCAAAATGTTGGATATCAATGATCAAAGGAAGGAAAAGCGGAAGATGTATAATACACCCCATGAGGTCCCCTTCATAGAACAATATACTTTCTAGCTAGCCTCCCAAATTATTATAGAGATACTAGAAACCAAAAATATTGAGGACAATCAACCTAAAACTAATTATTTCACCTGTTTATTTACAAATTTTTTGAACCAAAAATTATCATTCAGTATGCTATGTAGATTTTTGTTATGTCCCATAGGTAACCTACACTTCATCAATGTTTTCCACTGTTATCACAAACCTATATGAACCAATTCATTAAGTATAACAAGGTTCATAATAGGATTACAGTCTTTATAGTTCACTGATTGATTCCACATCAGTCTTGAGAGACAATTTTTATCATATAATATATCCCATGTAGCCACTATGTATTAATAGATTTTCATTTACATTATTTTTATCACATCAGATCATCATATTTGGTTATACCTCATGTCTATTTTTTGTAATGTATTTTACATCTTGTTGTGTATATTTATAGTGTTTCCAAGTTCATATAAATTGACAATATTTTTATGACCACATTCTATTGAAACATGATTTTAATGATATTTTTTGAAATTACAATGACTTTACTATAGGATATCACCTCGTAGTCATGAAATGTGAACTCATACATGGATTTTACTATAATAATTTCTATCAGTTTATAAAAAAATTTATGAAATATTTTTAGTGAATTTTCATTTTTATTATTTTTTGTTTATTGATTATTTTTCTAATATTCCCCCAAACATTATTTTCATCTATTTCAACTTTTATTTAAAATTTATGTAAAGTTTTTATTCCAGGTTCTAGAGTGGGGTCCTTGGATTCATTTGGATTTATTGACCCTTGAATAAATTTAAAGGAATTATCAAGTACGAATAATATTTTGACATGTTGAAAAATATAATGACTGTTAGTATGAAATTCTAAATAAATTAGTTGAATTTGATGTATGTTACATTCCCAAAATAAATTTATGTTTTTTTGGAAAAATAATATCAATTCTTTTCCAATTTTGGATTTCAATTTTTTAGAAGTTTTCATCCCTCAAACCAATAATATTTTTCAACAGAATGACTAATTAACTATTTTTAAATTCATCTTTTGAATAGGAACTATAAAAAATTATTATATTTTTCTTAGTACCACTATTTTTGAGAGTTTCAAGGGGTTTTTCTCACCAATAGAGTTTAAATATTTTCTCAATAGACAATTATGATTTTAGATAACATTTTGATGACTGAGGAAATTTTTTGAATTTTTTTCTAGTAATATATTAGGTCATAGAATTTTTTTTAATATATCGAATTTCATTGTTATATATAATTATTTTTTAAAAAGACACATCACAATCCTAATTCTGGTTTTACCCTTACTATTGTGTATGATTGAATGATCTATAATGGATTAAGAATAAGGTTGATAAGAATTAAAAGCAATGGTAAGGTTATTATATTGAAATTAAATTTAATGTTAAACTTAGGATTTATATATAATAATAAGTGATAATATTTTTTCATTCATCTCCCCATATTCATTCTTTTATTTCCCCAAAAAAATGAAAAAATGTGAAGAAAAATAATACTTAGTAATAACCCATGACATTGAAACATCCCCTTTAGAATAAATCTATAAAAAAGTGTTATTTGGTGATTAAAGTTTTGGATTAAGGTATTTCTAGGTTTTTACATTTGAGGGTGATAATCCTTATTGTATAATTTAATTTGAAATATAAATAAAATAAATATATAAATTAAATAAAATGTAAAAAAATTTAAATGAAGTTATTGTTTGTTATTCATTGTAATTGTGACCAAATAAGGAATAAAGGAATAAATAAGGTAGAGTATATTAATATTGATGGAAAATTATTAATGTTTTTATAGAGATGAATTAAAATAATGAAATTTAATTTTGAGTGTATAATCCTTTTTAGTCATATATTTTTATTTTTAAAGCCTAGGCTACCCACATCGAGCCTTATATCTATCAGAACTAAAATATAAGGTCCTATTGATTATAGTGAATTAAATTCAATGTAGAGAATAATATGATTATAAATACATTGGTTAGGGTGTATCTACATGATATTGAGGACTAATCCATTTAAATAAATGTGAATTAAGATTGAATTAAGCATCATTAGAGGTAATAAATAAATAAAAATAATAATTATGAAATTTTGAAAAAAATGAGTGGATGTGAAGAAAAATATTTAAATATAGTGCTCGATGAGGCTTGATTCAGATAATTTTAAGGGGATTGGATTTTTTGTTTAATGAAAATAATTTATGAATCATTATCCATAAAATTCATTAATTGTGGGTTTTTTATGTTGATTTTTGATTCTTCTTGACCATGATATTGATTTTTTTCCTTTGGGATAATAAATGATTTTTTTTGTTTTAGGGTTAAATTATTTAAGAATACTTATAGAATATACCTACAATTTAGGATCCTTTACTGATAAGAATTTACATTATTCTTTGTTTCTCAATTTTTTTGGAACGTTACATATTAAATATAATTTTGGGAGTTATATAGATTTTTTAATGATAAATTTGTATAATAACACTACAACTCATGAATCACAGTTTTATTTATAATAATATGTTTTTGATGGTTTATTATAAGGCCCCAAACTTATACCTTACATAATCATGAGTTATTAGAAGATTACACATTGAAGATCTTTTTAGGTTTAGAGTTTTAGAGAATTAGATAATGAAACTTGCCTTACATTCCACATTTAAACAAAGTGGTTACATAAAAGATAGTATTCATTCTTCCCATCAACGGAAACATATTTAAAATAAAACATGGATTCTTTCTTGACACATCCTTTACACTAACATCACATCATGTACCTTTACCTTGACCTGTGAAAAAAATTTCAAAAACTTGGGATGAGCATAAAAAGATCAGTAAGGGTTATAAAAATATGGAGAGGAAACATGAGTTCATATATACATAATAATGAAATCATACTTTACCCATAAAACATAGGCACTTTAACATACCTCATAAAATCATGAATAAATCATAGAAATAATAAGACATAAAAGGTAACTTGAGGCATTCCTAACATTATTACAAAGGTAGTAACCCTCTTGGTTACGTTTGGAATACCCACCACACTATATTCCCTAAATCTCTTCGGAGAAACCTTAACTTTTCACTCCTTCGCATTACCCAATGCATTGGAGAGCTATATCGGGCTCACCCGCCCTTAGTTTATCACGGAACCACCCATATTCATAATAATGCCCAAGAACCTCAACATAATCGTATCACATAAAACATGCATAAAGGAAACATAACATTTCCACATTTCAATCACAATATAACATTTTAGTATATTGAAACAATGAATCCATTCAAAAAGAAACCATTTCCAAAACCATTTAAAACATTTAATAAAGATATTTTTGAATCAAAGTGTCCCATACCACCTAGAAGCTTTTAAAATTTTAAACCATTAATATCCATATAAATAAATCCTTAAAATCATTTTGAAAACATGGATATTAATGATAACAAATAATTAAAACATTAAAAGCGATATTTTGGTTAAAGGGGTTTTACCAAAATTTGAGACACTTGAATAAAATAATTGAGGAATAACATTTAGTAAGAACTTTATATTATCATGAGAATAAATGTATTCATGATATAATATTCCAAAGGACAATATATACAACATATAAGAGTTAATTGGTTCATAACAACAATGATGTCTCAATAGAAATGTCAAATGTGATGAAATCCCTTACAAAGAAGGTATCCTTAAATTAAGGATAAATCAATCTCAAAATTATGTGTGACAAATATAAATACACCCAATATAATAGGATATTAAGTGTAAAACAATAAAATGTCAGTCACACATATTTAAAGGATGACATATTCAATAACTACATGTTGAACACAAACAAATCGAAATTGGGTTAAAAAGTTCCCTTGGTAAAATACGACAGCCTAACAGCATCACATAAAAATTCAGAAAATGAGTTGATGAGAGTTAAAAAGGGAATCTCATCACTTGGACATAAAATTTACATCAATAATGATATAAAAGAACATATCACAACATAATAGTATGTGAATTAAAATACATAACAAAAGAAGTCTTTTAAAAAGAGGAGGGTGAAAGGTCCCCTTACCGAGTTGGGTAACTTTCGAAACGTACACCCCAAGGAAGAAGGGTCATACAATGAAGATGTGAACACCCATAAATGAAATTATACTACACAATGTGTATAATAATGGGCAGTACATACACCAATCAAAGGAAATTGAGGAAAATGTAGCATAAATCTCACAGGTATAAAAGTGAGATGAAAAATCCCGTACGAAAACTCGGCAGCCTAACGGCGCCACTTAAAACTTCCAAAATGGATTTATGAGAAGAAATAGGGTTTCTCGTCATATAAAAATAAATTTTACTGAAATATGAATACAAAAGAACATCCACCAACATAACAAATAGGAGCATAAAATAAGTGACATAAAAGAGAGTACTTAAAAAGAAAGAGAGAGGTTGGATCTCTTACGAAAATTCGGCAGCCTAACAGCACCACTTAAAACTTCCAAAATGTATTGATGATAGAGAATAGTGTCTATCATAATATGAACATAAAAATTAAAGTAAGAGTAATATAAAATAATATCCCAATAACAAGAAAGATGAGATTTAAAAGGAATGACATAAAAGAGTGTACTTTAAAAGAAAGAGAGGAGTCGGATCCCTTACCTCAAGTTCAACTTGTCTTGTTCGTTTCTTTATATTCCTGAATAATAAACTTTGGTCAATATATAATTGCTTAAGGAAATCCTATAAAGATTATTATTCAGTTCATATCACATATTTTAATGTTATAATAATTGTTTAATAATATGTGTTCATATCAGACATTTTTGTCGATGTCTGGTACATGAGTGAAACATTGAACTTGTTGGAAAATAATTTTCTATGTAGTTATAGGTACATGATATCCATAATAGTATTGATGTTTTAAATATCATATATATCCAGTATATATTCATTTTATACTATTCCATAGCATTTGAAGATATAAATCAAAAGCACTGTTCATGGAGACGGTAGGCCGTACGTACGCAAGAACGCTACTTTCATTTTTTTGTCATATTAATGGAATTAAAACAAAATGAGAGATATATATATGTTATAATTCCAGAATGATATCCATAGTTTAGATGTAATATATTACCTATATATCCATTATATATATGTACTTATAATAGTACATAACATTTTGAGATAAGAAATGAATGTACTGTTCATGGAGACTTTAAGCCATACGTACGCATGAACGCTACTTCCATTTCTATTTAATATTTAATGGAATTAAAACATAATGATACATAATAGTATTTTAATTCCAGTATGGTATCATATATAATTTCATTAAATATATCCTTTATACATTCCACATATGGTATTAACGAATCAAATCACTTTGAGGGGGCGGTAGTCCGCACTTCCTTAAATGAAGATATCGCGTTTACCCATAATGGAAACCATAAAGGTATGTCATAAATGAAAAATACAGAAGGTTAAGTAAAACATAAACATATTATATATCATATATAAATATAGTGTCATCTTAATGGCCTCCTTTGAAGGTGTTAAAAGAATGTTGAACAATCATCGTTTCGGGAGGCAGAAATTCGCCATCCACAGAAACAGTATGTTCTTTAACCATTAGATGTAGGTGTGTGTAAGTGTAGATCGAATACTTCATATAAAAACATCCTAGTATATGGAATATACTGTTTTTGTTACAAAAGAAATGAATAAAAAGAGTTTAGTGGTTGGAGAAGCAAAATAAAACAAAAGGACTCAAGTGAAGACATTACCTTAAAATCGGGTAACTCCCTTTGGTTTGAGCTCAAAGGCTTCCTTGGGAAGGCTTCTGCCCAAAGTTAGGCTTCAAGGAGTAAGAGATGGAAGTGGAGAGACAAAATGGGTAGGGGTTGGCCGAGCCAAAGGCTTTGGGAGTGTGGGTAAGGAGGTAGAGGTGGGGGTCTTTTATAAGAGGAGAGGAGGGGCACTCTTATAAAGTTACAAAATGTTACATTATTTTCAAAATAGTTTCGAATTTTAAAGGTCCCACATTGATTTATATCGAGTATAAGGTGATACAGGTTCGAAATCCACTCATCCAATAGGTTTTGGACCTGTGTAGGTCTTAGATATTACATTATCTTTCCATTTTATTAAAATCGTCAAATAATGAGGTCATCGTTGCATCATCATGATGTCAGAAAGAATTTAACTTATTTAATGTCTGAAAATTATAAAATAAATAATATGATATAGGAATTTTTTTTATCTTTCCAATTACTATTTATAGTAAAAAATATGACTTGTATAAACCCATGAATAAATTGTTTTAGTAAAACATCTAATGTTTGTGTCATTTTTACTTTAACATTAAATAAAAAGGTATTTATGTCATTTTCCAACAAAAGTGGCTCCATGGGGTCCCCAAGTTGACCCATGGATTTTCTTGGTCGTCCATGACACATCCAATGAGGGTAGGACATGTTTCTAGGTCATTTTAATTTATTAAAACATTATTCTTACCATAAACTACACTAATTACCTCTAATCGTGATTAAAAACTTAATAAGTTACTATTCACCAAAAAATTATTTTTATCTCATTGAATCAAATTTTAGATATTAATGACAACAATGTATGTCAGATTTTTGAAATTAAAAACACAATGATCGCAAAATTTCATTTAAATGGAAAAATCAGTTTTTATAAGTACCACTTAGTGGTTTCACTATTCATCGAAAATTGAAGTTTTTCAGAAAAATCCCAAAAATTCACCCTAAGATATATTTGATATTCTGAATTCAAAAATGAAGCCTATTTTACAAAATTCAAAACTTATAAGTCACATTAATTAATTTAATAATTAATTCCCGTTGTCAGAGCAAATAGCGTGTTTTTAGGAAACAATAAGTATCAAAAGATTGACACTAGTTTAAGTCTGATTTCAAAGTGAAATTAATTACAACGACCACTATTGGATTTAATGGTAAAAATATATTCTAATTTCACTTTAAAACCAATTCAAAAGATAATATATTCATATAAATAAATTATATTAAAAAGAGGTTTTGAATTAAAATGCTACATTTTACACTATTCATTAAAAAAAGAACTTTATCGAAAAGATACCAAAAATTTACACAAACACTACTGGAAATCCAACATTTCACAACAGTTTAGAATATTTGGGAAAGGCTGAAGAACCGTTGGTATATGTTATACCAATGGTTCTGCAAACCGTGGGGAAGTAAGCCGTTGGGAAAGGCTTTTCCCAACGGTTTACAGAGAACCATTGGGAAATCAATAGAGAAGTTTCATTCCCAACGGTTTACAAACCGTTGGGAAAGGTTTTTACCAACGGTTCTATGAACCGTTGGTAAAAACAACCATTCAACAGGATATCCCAACAGTTTGAAACCGTTGGGATATGGTGTTTTTACCAACGGTTCCTTGAACTGTTGGTAAAACAGCTACATAGAGCCTATGCCAACGATTTTCAAACCGTTGGCATAGGCTTTGCTGTGCAAATTGCACAGCAGCCTGAAATTTGCACAGCAGGTCTGGTTTTTGGGCATTCACCCTCGGTTTCAATTCAATTTTCAATCCAAATATGCCCTCGTTTTCAATTCATTTTTCAATCCAATTATTGTACCTGTAACACATATAATGCATACATATAGAAAACAAACCAACACATACAAATAATGCAAACCAACCAACCAACACATATAATGCATCTTGAAAATAAACACATCCATAATTAAAGTAGAATTCATAACTTAATTATAAACATACATAATTCATTTAGAATTCATTTCAAAATTTAGATGACAATCATATGTCGAATCCGGAATTCAATTCATAATTTAATTGGTTTTTCATATACCATATATTTTTAATAGAAATGATATCCATTTTAAACAAAATACATACATCTGGAATGATACCGGTCACACCGTGCCTCAGATTGAGGCGAGGTTAACTCGTACACGTCACAAATGACTCATTGATCGTTGTCCTAAAGTATCAACATATTCCGAAATCATTTGGTCGGTTTTCCGTATGTCAGTTGTTGTTTTCACATAAAATGAAGTGTTTTTTTAAATAAAAGAGAGACACTTTTAATGGTGTCGGCCACACTACGCCTTGTATTGAGGAGGGGTTAACTCGTACACATCACAAATGAACCATGGATTGTTGTGCTAAAATATAAACACAATCAGAATGTGTTTGGTTGGTTTTCCATATGAATTTAAAATGTAGTCCATTTTAAAGAAAAGAGATACACTTAGAGTGGTCTCGGCCAAACCGCGACTCGGATTGAGGCGTGGTTGACTCGTACACGTAAAATATGACCCATGAATCATTTTCCTAAATTTTCAACAGATTCCGAATGCGTTTGGTCAGTTTTTCATATGTCAGTTGTTTATTTCACTTATAATCTTTCCCATTTTAAATAAAAGAGACACAGTCAGAGTGGTGTCGGCCACACCGCATCTCGGATTTAGACGAGGTTGACTCTTACACATCTCAAATGACCCATGGATGTTTTTCCTAAAGTATCAACACAATCCGAATGCATTTGGCCGGTTTTTCGTATGTCAGTTGATGTTTTTCATTTAAAATGATGTCCTTTTGAAACAAAAGACATACACTTTGAGTTGTGCCGGCCACACCACGCCTCGGATTTAGGTGGAGTTGACCCGTACACATCACATATAACCCATGGATCGTTCTCCTAATGTTTCAATGGAAACCGAATGCGTTTGGTCAGTTTTTCGTATGTACTTAAAATGTTGTCCATTTTAAACAACAGAAAGTCACTTAGAGTGGTCCCGACCACACTAAGATGAAAATTAAATTAGAATTCATAACGTAATTATAAAAGTACATAATTCATATAGAATTCAATTTAAAATTTAGATGACTATTATATGTGGAATCTGAAATTCAATTCATAATCTGATCGGTTTTTTCTATACCATATATTTTTACCTCAAATGATGTCCATTTTAAACAAAATACATACACCTGAAGTGATACTGTCCACACCTCACCTCAGATTGAGGCGAGGTTGACTCGTACACGTCACATTTGACCCATGGATCGTTGTGATAAAGTATCGACACAATCCGAATGCGTTTGGTCGGTTTTCCATATGCCAGTTGATGTTTTTCACTTAAAATAACGTCCTTTTGAAACAAAAGACGAACACTATGAGTGGTGCCGACCACACCGTGTCTCCAATTGAGGAGGGGTTGATTCGCACACGTCACATATGACCCATGGATCGTTCTCCTAAAGTTTAAATGGAAACCGAATGTGTTTGGTTGGTTTTCCGTATGTACATAAAATGTTGTCCATTTTAGACAAAAGAGTGACACTTAGACTAATCCTAACCACACCGCGACTCAGATTCTTCCCGGGTTGGCTCGTACATGTCACATATGACCCATGGATCGTTGTGATAAATTATCAAAAGATTACGAATGCGTTTGTTCGGTTTTGCGTATGCCAGTTGTTCTTTTCATTTATAATCATGTCCATTTTAAACAAAAGAGACAGAGTTAGAGCAGTGTCGGCCACACCGCGTCTCGGATTAAGATGGGGTTGACTTGTACACGTCACATATGACTCATGGATCGTTGTAATAAAGTATCGATAGAATCCGAATGCGTTTGGTCATTCTTCCGTATGTCAGCTGATGCCTTTCACTTAAAATGACGTCCTTTTGAAACAAAAGACGGACACTTTGAGTGGTGTCAGCTGCACCGCATGTCGGATTGAGGCGGGGATGATTCGTACATGTCACATATGAACCATGGATCGTTTTCCTAATGTTTCAATGGAAACCGAATCCGTTTGGTCGTTTTTTCGTATGTACTTAAAATGGTGTCCATTTTAAACAAAAGAGAGTCACTTAGACTTATCCTGGCCACACCGCGACTCAGATTCATCCCGGGTTGGCTCGTACACGTCACATATGACCCATGGATTGTTGGGAAAAATTATCAACAGATTCGGAATGCATTTGGTCGGTTTTCCGTATGTCAGTTGATGCTTTTCACTTAAAATGACATCCTTTTTGAAACAAAAGACGGACACTTTGAGTGGTGATGGCCACACCACGTCTCTGGATTGAGTTGAAACCACCGTGAAACATTCTAATTATTATTCGTGACGTGTACGCGTAGACGACACGCCAATCAGGCGTGCGGTTTGCACGGTACGACTCAATATTCGTGTTTTAAGTGATGCGCGCGCTTCATAAAGGCGCGTGAGGGGGGTCCAAACAGGCCGAACGAAGTCGGAATGGCCTGAAATCAGATGATAAATACGGGAGAGTGATTAATGAAGTGGTCGAGAAGACGTCACGTCAATTGGACGTGCCGTGTGCCTGCGGTGACCAACAACGCAGTTCTGGTGTCATAAACGGCCAAAATGGGCGTCCAACGGTCAAATTCATAGCGGACGACCTCAGATTGTGCTAAAACCACCGTGAAACATTCTAATTATTATTCGTGACATGTACGCGCAGACGGCACGTCAATCGGACGTGCGATATGCGCGGTACGACTCAATATTCGTATTTTAAGTGATGCGAGCGCTTCATAAACGCGCGTGAGGGGGGTCCAAATGGGCCGAACGAAGTCGGAATGGCCTGAAATCAGACGAAAAATACGGGTGAGTGATTTATGAAGTGTTCGAGCAGACGGCATGTCAATTGGACATGCCATGTGCCCGCGGTGACCGACAACGCAGTTCTGGTGTCATAAACGGCCAAAACGGGAGTCAAACGGTCAAATTCATAGCGGACGACCTCGGATTGAGCTGAAACCACCGTGAAACATTCTAATTATTTTTCGTGACGTGTACGCGCAGACGGCACGTCAATCAGACGTGCGGTTTGCGTGGTACGGCTCAATATTTGTGTTTTAAGTGATGCGCGCGCTTCGTAAACGCGCGTGAGGGTGGTCCAAACAGGCCGAACAATTTTGGAATGGCCTGAAATCAGACGACAAATAAGGGTGAGTTATTTATGAAGTGGTCGAGCTGACGGCATGTCAATCGGACATGCCGTGTGCCCGCGGTGACCGACAACGCAGTTCTGGTGTCATAAATGGCCAAAACGGGCGTCCAACGGTCAAATTCATAGCAGAAGACCTCAGATTGACCTGAAACCACCGTGAAACATTCTAATTATTATTCATGACATGTAAGACCAGACGGAACGTCAATCGGACGTGCGGTTTGCGCGGTACGGCTCAATATTCGTGTTTTAAGTGATGCGCGCGCTTCGTAAACGCGCGTGAGGGTGGTCCAAACGGGCCGAACGATTTCGAAATGGCCTAAAATCAGACTAAAAATAAGATTGAATGATTTATGAAGTGGTCGAGCAGACAACACGTCAATCGGACATGCCGTGTGCCCGCGGTGACCGACAACGTATTTCTGGTGTCATAAACAGCCAAAACGGGCGTCAAACGGTTAAATTCATAGCGTACGAACTCAGATTTACCTAAAACCACCGCGCAACATTCTAATTATTATTCGTGACGTGAACGCGCAGACGACATGTCAATCGAACGTGCGGTTTGCGCGGTACGGCTCAATATTCATGTTTTAAGTGATGCGCGCGCTTCCTAAACGCGCGTGAGGGTGGTTCAAACGGGCCGAATGATTTCGGAATGGCCTGAAATCAGACGACAAATACGAGTGAGTGATTTATGAAGTGGTCGAGCAGACGGCACATCAATCGGATGTGCCGTGTTCCCACGGTGACCGACAACGCAGTTCTGGTTTCATAAACGGCCAAAACGGGCGTCAAACGGTCAAATTCATAGCGGACGACCTCGGATTGACCTGAAACCACCGTGAAACATTCTAATTATTATTCGTGACGTGTACGCGTAGACAAAACATCAATCAGACGTGCGGTTTGCGCGGTACGGCTCAATATTCGTGTTTTAAGTGATGCTCGCGCTTCGTAAACGCGCGTGATGGTGGTCCAAACGGGCCGAATGATTTCGGAATGGCCTGAAATCAGACGACAAATACGTTTGATTGATTTATGAAGTGGTCGAGCAGACGACACGTCAATCGGACGTGCCGTGTGCCCGCGGTGACCGACAACGCAGTTCTGGTGTCATAAACGGCCAAAACAGGCGTCAAACGGTCAAATTCATAGAGGACGACATCGGATTAACCTGAAACCACTGTGAAACATTATAATTATTATTCGTGATGTGTACGCGCAGAGGGAACATCAATCGGAAGTGTGGTTTGCGCGGTACGGCTCAATATTTGTGTTTTAAGTGATGCGCGCGCTTCGTAAACACGCGTGAGGGTGGTCCAAATGGGCCGAACGATTTCGGAATGGCCTAAAATCAGACGAAAAATATGGGTGAGTAATTTATGAAGTGGTAGAGCAGACAGCACGTCAATCGGACGTGCCGTGTGCCCGCGGTGGCTGACAACGCAGTTCTAGTGTCATAAACGGCCAAAACGGGCGTCAAACGGTCAAATTCATAGCGTACGACCTCGTATTGACCTGAAACCACCGTGAAACATTCTAATTATTATTCGTGACGTGTACGCGCAGACGGCACGTCAATCGGACGTGCGGTTTGCGCGGTACGTCTCAATATTCGTGTTTTAAGTGATGTGCGCGCTTCGTAAACGCGCGTGAGGGTGGTCCAAATGGGCCGAAAGATTTCAGAATGGCCTGAAATCAGATGAAAAATACGGGTGAGTGATTTATGAAGTGGTCGAGTAGACGACACGTCAATCGGACGTGCCGTGTGCCCGCGGTGACCGACAACGCAGTTCTGGTGTCATAAACGGCCAAAACAGGCGTCAAATGGTCAAATTAATAGAGGACAACCTCAGATTGACCTGAAAGCACAGTGAACCATTCTAATTATTATTCGTGACGTTTACGCGTAGACGGCACGCCAATCGGACGTGTGGTTTGCACGATACGGCTCAATATTCGTGTTTTAAGTGATGCGCGCGCTTCGTAAACGCGCGTGAGGGGGGTCCAAATGGGCCGAACGAAGTCGGAATGGCCTGAAATCAGACGAAAAAAACGGGACAGTGATTTCTGAAGCGGTTGAGCAGACGACATGTCAATCGGACGTGCCGTGTGCCCGCGGTGACTGACAACGCAGTTTTGGTGTCCAAAACGGCCAAAACGGGCGTCCAACGGTCAAATTCATAGCGGAAGACCTCATATTGAGCTGAAACCACCGTGAAACATTCTAATTATTATTCGTGACGTGTACGCGCAGACGACACATCAATCGGACGTGCGGTTTGCGCGGTACGGCTCAATATTCGTATTTTAAGTGATGCACACGCTTCGTAAACGCACGTGAGGGGGGGTCCAAAAGGGCCGAATAAAGTCGGAATGACCTGAAATCAGACGACAAATACGGGAGAGTGATTTATGAAGTGGTCGAGCAGACGGCCAGTCAATTGGAAATGCCATGTGCCCGCAGTGACTGACAACGCAGTTCTGGTGTCATAAACGGCCAAAACGGGCGTCCAACGGTCAAATTCAAAGCGGACGACATCAGATTGAGCTGAAACAACCGTGAAAAATTCTAATTATTATTCTTGACGTGTACGCAGAGACGGCACGTCAATCGGACGTGCGGTTTGCGCGGTACGACTCAATATTCGTATTTTAAGTGATGCACGCGCTTCACAAACGCGCGTGAGGGGGGTCCAAATGGGCCGAACGAAGTCGGAATGACCTGAAATCAGACAACATATACGGGTGGGTGATTTATGAAGAGGTCGAGCTGACGGAACGTCAATCGGACATGTCGTGTGCCCGCAGTGACCGACAACGCAGTTCTGGTGTCATAAACGGCCAAAACGGGCGTCAAATGGTCAAATTCATAGCGGACGACTTCGGATTGACCTGAAACCACCGTCAAATATTCTAATTATAATTCATGACATTTAAGCGTAGACGGAATGTAAATCGGACGTTCCACGTGCCCGTGGTGACCGACAACGCAGTTCTGGTGTCATAAACGGCCAAAATACTGTCCATTTTAAACAAAATAGAGACACTTTGAGTGGTGTCGGCCACACCACGCCTTGGATTGAGGTGGCGTTGACTCGTACACGTCACATATGACCCATGGATCGTTCTACTAATGTTTCAATAGAAACCGAATGCGTTTGGTCAGTTTTCCGTATGTCATTTTTTGTTTTTCACTAAAAATGAAGTCCATTTTAAACAAAATAGAGACACTTTGAGTGGTGTCGGCCACACCGCGCCTCAGATTGAGGTGGCGTTGACTCGTACACGTCACATATGACCCATGGATCATTCTCCTAAATTTTCAACAGAAACCGAATGCGTTTGGTCGGTTTTCCGTATGTACTTAAAATACAGTCCATTTTAAACAAAAGAAAGTCACTTAGAGTGGTCCCGACAACACCGCATCTCGGATTTAGGAGGGGTTGACTCATACACGTCTCAAATGACCCATGGATCGTTTTATTAAAGTATAAACACAATCCGAATGCATTTGGCCGGTTTTCCGTATGACAGTTGATGTTTTTCACTTTAAATGATGTCCTTTTGAAACAAAAGAAATACACTTTGAGTTGTTCCGACCACACCGCACCTTGGATTGAGGCGGGGTTGATTTGTACACGTCACATATGACCCATGGATCGTTGTCCTAATGCATCAACACATTTCGAATGTGTTTGGTCAGTTTTTCGTATGGCACTTTTTATTTTCACTTAAAATCTTATGGAAATTCATATAGAATATTTTTATATCATATTTAGTATGGATTAGATTTGGCAAGCGTCACCAGAAAACTCCGACTTTGATACCCTGTTTTCTCAACCAACAGATTGTCTTCATTATATTCCACCATAACCTGTGTGCGATGGTTCCACACCGAACGCATGCGTGTATGACCCCGCCCCCGCCTCCTGTCAGTAGATGTATCTGTCATGAAAGAAAAACAAATATTTTATCAAAACATGTTATAATGAAAATAAATATTGCTATAAAAATTTGTTAGGGTTTTATAAATATACCTGCGCTAGTCTGATCAATGAGTGGCGCTGGATCCACAGAACCTGATGGAACACCCTCTGGTGGAACAGGAGTAGAAGACGATGGAATATAATAGCTCGGAGAGACAGAAGTAGAAGGAAAAGAAGATGGAACAGCTATATGACCTGATGCTGACTGGGGAGTGGGAATCATCATGGGATGTGAAAATGATGGGGTAGAAGATTCAGAAGGTAGCGAAAACATGGGAGGCCTAAATACCCCGTGTGTCCCTAACGACACACCAGGATCAGAATGTGGGAAGGCTGAAATGTCAGTGGGAGGGGCATGGTCTAGTCGGGCACGCGCAGCTCTACGTCCACCTCTGGTACGAACCCTCCTCGTACCACCGGCCTGAGTACTAGGACCAGTACTAGGCTCCTCGTCGAATAACTGTCGACGTAATGGTGGATCCTACAAAAAGTTTTACAAAAAAAATTAATCACATGACATTATATATTCTGTATATATATATATATATATTTGAAATAAAGTACTCACTGTAGGCACTAATGGTGGAATGCCCATCTCCTCCATCCGACGATTGTTCTTCGCCATTTTTTTTCTTCTTCTCTCTTCAATTGGCTGCATTTCCAGCATTTGAAAACAAATATGTAATTAATTAGTAAAAGAAAATTAATGTGTATACCAAAAAACTAAATATATGAGGGAATTAGGGGATTCATTGGTAATATAGCTATCAATTGTTTTAAAAGAGATTGATTGAATTTAATAAAACATAAAAGCTGTAATTTTCACCAAGTTAGAAATATTGTTTGATTTGGTTTGAATACAGTTCAATTCCAAATTAGAAAATGCAATTCAAATAAAACAGCAACCAATAAACATTGAAAATTCACATAACGGTCAAGTCAGCTTAAACATATTTGTGATCAATACTAAATAAATATGAATATTACCAACCTTAACAACCCAACTCTAGGTAAACCAAAAGAATTGAGAACATGGATGAATGATTCTATATATTTCCAACCACAACTTCAGGTTCACAATCAACTCTGACAATTGAGCTATTGGAGTCATCAAAATAAATAAATGGATTGGTTCCAATGGCAATAGGGATAGTGTCAATTCCATCATCAACATCATCAAAAATATGTCTTGTAATTAATTCAACTATGACACCAAATTCAGGTTGAAGTTGATCTTTGACATAAAAAACTTTTTTAGCCATTGATGCCAACACATATGATTCTTCGGTAGCAAGAGTGCGGGTCATATTAATTACTCAAAATCCACAATCATCAATAAATGTGCCATGTCTCGTCATCGAATCAAACCAATGACATTTCATCATTGTGACTCGTCCATGAGAGTAATAATCCAATATTATTATTTTCTCAACGACTCCATAATAACCCACATTTTCAAGTCGCGGTCTACTATCTGATGCACTGGAATAACAATATGTTGTGGCAGTAACCATAATACCATCATGTTGTGTTCTCATGTTTTTGGTTCGTTCAGTGACAATAAATCTGTACCCATTGATAACAATTGATTTACAGTCACGAACCACGGTATTAGGACCAAAAGCCAAAGCTCTTATTTCCTCAGAGACAGAGTCAGCAGACAAACTCAATACCTGCAATATAAATGACAGTTAAATTTAAGTAAATATTGAAATAATTAATTTAAATAGTAATATTTTTACCTTCAATTTTAACCAAGAAGAAAACTCTTTGCTATAAAAAGTCTCTCTCCTTCTCAAAGATAAAGAACGATGCTTCCTATTTATCATTGTTTTATGTTACCTGTAGATAAAAAAATATGAATAGTTTAACAGATATATAAGTAAGATATACATATTCAATTTTGTTACCTGATATAGTCATCGAACAAATCACAGTTGAACAAAACTGTGCGATGTTCCATCTCCCGCTCTTCATGGCTTAATGTCTTCAATGTATATGATCTATGAATTCCTCCTATTTAAGGAAGTGATGGAAAATTGGGTTCAATTTTCTCCTATTGTTCTTCTTCATTTCCCATTGGTCTGTTCATTCCTGTAGTAAGATCAGACAAATACATTGAACAGAAATCCATACATTCTTGAGCTAAGTAACCGTTCACGATAGAACCTTCGGGATGATTCTTGTTTCGAACATAAGACTTTAATGTGAACATATTTCTTTAAGTTGGATACATCCAACGAAAATAAACAGGTCCTCCGAGAAGTATTTCAGTTGGAATATGGACAGTCAGATGCAGCATGCATGTGAAAAATGATGGGGGAAATATTTTCTCCAACTCACACAAAATTAATGGGGCATCTGTCAACATTTTTTGCAAGAAAGACTTGGAAAACTTCTTAGCACAAATATCTCTAAACAAATGGCACACCCTAATAACACCCACCCTTACATTATTGGACAAAAGATAACGGATTGCTATTGGAAGCAACTCATGCAGTAGAACGTGATAATCACGAGTCTTCAAAGATTTTAGCTTCAACTCTCTTCTGTTGACCCGTTTAGATATGTTGCTTGAATAGCCATCAGGAACTCTAATAGTCTCTAATACTTCCAAAAATTGTTTTTTTTTTCAGTAGGAGTCATCACCTAAGAAGCACATGGAAGTTTCCATTTATTTTCACTAATACGCATAGGATGCAATTCTGGTCTGATGCCCCAATCCACCAAGTCACGTCGAGATCGTAAATCATCTTTTGTCTTCACCTTGACATTTAAAAGAACTGAAAGCAACATTTCACATATATTCTTTTCAATATGATTTACGTCTAAGCAATGACGTAGAAAATTGGTTGACCAATAAGGCAAATCAAAAATGATTCTCCTCTTCCTCTAATTGTAACATGTTTCTGTGGAAACATTCTTTCTCTTTCCAGATTTCATTTGACCCTTCCCGAATAAAAAACTGAAATATTTCAATTCATTAATCACATCAGTTCCAGACATACGCTGAGGTGGATCATCGGTCTCTATATTATTATCAAATCTTCGACGATTCATTCTATATGGATGATCCTTTGGAAAAAATCTTCGATGTCCCATAAAACTGAAACTACAACGATGTTTCAGTCTTCTGGATCGTGTATTCTTTATACAAACTGGACATGACAGTTTTCCCTTCGTGCTCTATCCAGACATCATTGCATAAGCCGGAAAATCATTGATCGTTCACAAAAGCCCAACACGCATATGAAATATGTCATTCGAACATGCATCGTATGTGCACACACCCACATCCCAAGGAAGTTTCAACTCTTTTATTAAAGGTTGCATGTATACATCAATATCAATGCCGGGATCAGAAGGACCAGATATGAGTATACTCATCAAAGTAAAAGATTTTTTCATACACAACCATGTGGGAATATTATAAATGTGTATAAAAACTGGACATGTGCTGTGCGAAGTAAGCATCTGCCAAACGGATTAAAATCGTCGCATGAAAGACCCAGCCTCACATTACGCACGTCAGCTGCAAAATCAAGATGTCGAGCATCATATCTCTGCCATGAAAATCCATCTGCAGGATGAACCAACTCATCATTAGTCTTTTTTCTCTCGGTATCATGCCATCTCATTTTTATTGATATGTCATCAGACATAAAAAGATTCTGGAGTCTGGGGATCAATGGAAAGTGCCACATTACTTTCTGTGGAACGCGGGATGGTGTTCCATCAGATTTTGACTTCCAGTGGGATGTGCCACATTTTATACATTAATTTCGTTCAGCAGTTTCTTCCCAGAATAAACTGCAATCTTTCGGGAAAGCATGAATTTTGTTTCTGGAAAATCCAAGTTCTTCAACTAACTTCCATGCCATATAGTGGTTTGAGGGAATATCTGCATCATCTGGAAGTAAATCCTTCAATAGGGTAAGAATGTAATCGATTTCTGTATTAGAAATCCCATACATAGTTTTTCCATGAACCAATCGGATTAAAAATTCCAGTTTTTTCATTTTATCGCATTGTCGATATACTGGAGTCGTGGCAGCATCATTCAATTTTTTCACCCTATCAATATCATCATTTTCACTAGATGCATCAGTTGTCGTCATATCGACGTCTTCTTGAGTCAAAATCCTTTCTTTTCCATGATGACGAATAAACAGAGACCGATCATCTAACAAATTCTCCATTCCAGTCCTTTCATTTCGATCATCACCAATTTGAGATATCATTTTCTCCCCATTGTGATACCACACAAATTAGTTTGCTTGAAAACCATTTTTGGTTATGTGGTAGCTGACTTCTTCACGACTCAACCATGTTCTACCAACACAATTGGAACATGGGCAGTGTATGCGACCACTATCTGAAGCATTGTGAAATGCAAAATCTATAATGCTCTCCAAATTGTTTTAAAAATTGCTTGAGATACGATTGGTTTCATACATCCAACTTCTGTCCATTCTGTAAAAAGAATTCATATAAATCATTTTGTCAGAAACAATTCAATAGGATTGAACTTTAATAGAAAATACATTTAAGTAAACGATAAAGGAAGAAAATAATCATGGTATCAACTACACATGTGAAAAAAACATACTAATGTGTTATTGAAAAAATGTAAAACCAATAAGAACTTAATGTGTTATCACATCATAGAATGCCTCATCCCATAACCATATTAGTAGGGTACCCTCGTGGACAGCCCCGCCCACCCCCGTGGACAACCCACCCGACCCCGTGGACACCCCCTACCCCCTAGACAGCCCAACCACCCCTATGGACATCCCACCCACCCCCCTCGACACCTCTTCTCCCTATGGGCAGCCCCCACCCCTGGGATAGCCCACCCACCCCCCTGGACACCCCTACCCCCTGTGGCTAGCCCACCCACCCCCCCTGGACAGCCCGCCCACCCCTCCTTGACAGCCCGACCACCCCCGTGGACAGCCCGTCCACCCTTGTGGACAGCCCGCCCACCCCCGTACCCCCCTGGACACCCCGTACCCCCCCGGGATAGCCCCGCCCACCCTTCCAAACAGCCCACACCCCCTCCCCTACAACCCCACCACCACCACCTAGACATACCAACCCCCCTTGACACCCCACACTCCCCTACCCCACCAGGACACCCCACCCAGACCCCCAGGACAGCCCACACCCCCTAGACAGCCATGCCCACCCCCGTAGACAGCCTTTCCCACCCCCATGGATAGCCCCGCCCACCCCCGTGGACTACCCACCCACCCCCGTGGATGCCCCTACCCCCTAGACAGCCCAACCACCCCCGTGGATAGCCCACCCACCCCCCTCGACACCCCTTCTCCCTATGGACTGCCCCCCACCCCATTGGATAGCCCGCCCACCCCCCTGGACACCCCTACCCCCTGTGGCCAGCCCACCCACCCCCCCTGGACAGCCCGCCCACCCCTCCTTGACTGCCCGACCACCCCGGTGGACAGCCCGTCCACCCTTGTGGATAGCCTGCCCACCCCCGTACCTCCTGGACACCCCATACCCCCCATGGATATCCTCGCCCACCCTCCCAAACAACCCACAACCCCTTCCCTGCAACCCCACCACCACCACCTTGACATACCACCCCACCTGGACACCCCACACACCTCTCCCCCACCAGGACACCCCACCCAGACCCCCAAGACAGCCCACACCCCCTGGACAGCCCCACCCACCCCCGTGGACACCCCCTACCCCCTAGAAAGCCCAAACACCCCCGTGGACATCCCACCCACCCCCCTCGACACCCCTTCTCCCTATGGACAGCCCCCCACCCCCTTGGATAGCCCGCCCACCCCCCTGGACACCCCTACCCCCTGTGGCCAGCCCACCCACCCCCCCTGGACAGCCCGCCCACCCCTCCTTGATAGCCCGGCCACCCCCGTGGATAGCCCGTCCACCCTTGTGTACAACCCGCCCACCCCCGTACCCCCTGGGCACCCCGTAGCCCCCTGGATAGCCCCGCCCTCCCTCCCAAACAGCCCACACCCCCTCCCCTGTAACCCCACCACCACCACCTAGACATACCACCCCCCCTGGACACCCCACACACCCCTCCCCCACCAGGACACCCCACCCAAACCCCTAGGACATCCCACACCCCCTAGACAGCCCCGCCCACCCCCGTGGAAAGCCTTTCCCACCCCCGTGGACACCCCCTCCCACCCCCATGGACAACCCACCCACCCCCGTGGACACCCCCTACCCCCACAATCCATTATCCAAATCATATCAAACTGGTTTGAACACAATCCATAATTCCCACAATCCATTATCCAAAACATGTAAACGTTCACGATAGCCTCCCCCAACTCCGATTTACATGTTTTGAACACTCTCCTTCCAAACATATAATACAAAAACATTAAAGAAGTCTTCACAAACACAAACAATATCCTATTTAGATATTAATTTCAATAATCAATTAAACCACCAACACCTGGGAAAAATCTATTCATTAAAACAACTACAAAAATATGGTTGAGATAAAATTTTACCTATTCGTATGGGGGTGTACCTATTGGGATGGGGGTGCTGGTGTTCTGATTCACGAGAGAAGTGGAGGGATGGGGTTCGCTAGAGCAGTGGAACCAATAGATTAGGGCTCTGTCCGAATGGGGAGAAGAGATCCCGATCTGGAATTTGGGGGAAACCTTTGCCAACGGTTTATAAAAACCGTTGGCAAAGGCACACATTTCCCAAGGTTTCACTGGAACCGTTGGGAAATGTGTGAGTTTAGCACCCCTTTCCCAACGGTTTCAGTGAACCGTTGGGAAATGTCTGAGTTTAGCACCCTTTCCCAACGGTTCCACATAATATAAAAAGTCTTCTAATGTAACCCCATCATCAAAAGAGCTTAATACTCTTAATAATTTCACCATAACTCTTGAAGACCTTATATATTGATATATTAATCATTCAACATTCTTCATGATCCATTAACCATTCCTTTCCAACTTATTCCGAAATATCTCTTTCCTACAAACAAAATCATGAATAATATTTTAAGATTCCAAAATAGGAAAACAATAGTCATGAAATAATACATACCTTTTATTGGTCATTGTCAGTTTCTTCATCCTCAATCGGAATTGCATTAGGTATTGGTAAACGTACATTTGTATGCTCTTGGTGATCCCATTCACGAAACTTCTTCATAGGACATGTGTTTGCATAATGACCATGCACACCACATTTAAAACATTCAATTGATCCCTCAGAAAGAACTTCTTTCCCTTTCCTCAAGTCAACTGGATGCTTCCTTTTTCCATGGTAGGTTCTTGCTTTATGACCTTCATTTCCCCATCTATAGCATATTTCTGTCCCTTTGAAACATTTTCCTAGGTGTTTATTTCCACATCTTTGACACAAAGTTTTTTGAACACACTTACCTTTATGATTATTACCTATAATTCCATAGGGATTTGTTTCCCTCACATATGATGCCTTAGAGAAATAACCAAGGTTTAGGTGGTAAATCATTTCTCCAGAGAGTTGGTTGAGGATAATCACAAGAGTTCTCATTGCAGCTCCCATATCATTCAGTTGCTTGCTCAAAAAACTGTCACAGTTTCCTTCACATCCACTGTTACTTTGGTGCCTGCTATATCCAGCCATTTACTAAAACCAAAAAGGTCAGTGTGAGTATATCAAAAAAACCATCATGTACTAATGAGGAAGATAAAAACTAAGATATACTTACTCATTCACTTTATCTAAAACCGGGACTCCTTCTGAAATCCTAACCATTATGGTAATGCAACTTATGCTTAAAGAATACCCTAACCTCTAAAGTTATCTAAACCGACCTTTGATACCAACTATAAGGCCCAAACCTTAAACCTTACTTAATATTGACTTATTACAAGATTACACATTGAGGATATTTTTAGGTTTAGATTTTTAGAGAATTAGATCATGAACCTTGCATTACATTCCACATTTAAACAAAGTGGTTACATAAAAGACAGTATTCAATCTTTCCATCAATGGAAACATATTTAAAATAAAACATGGATTCTTTCATGACAAATCCTTGACACTAAAATCAAATCATGTACATTTCCCTTGACCTATGAAAAACATTTCAAAAACTTTGGATGAGCATAAAAAGCGCAGTAAGGGTTATAAAAATATGGAAAGGAAACATGAGTTTATATATATATAAGAATGAAATCATACTTTACCCATAAAACATAGGCACCTTAACATACCTAATCAAATCATGAATAAATCGTAGAAATCATAATACATTAAAGGTAACTTGAGGCATTCATAACATTCTTACATAGGGAGTAGCCCTCTTGGTTACGTTTGGAATACCCACCACAGTATATTCCCTAATTCTCTTCGGAGAAACCTTAACGTTTCACTCCTTCACGTTACCCAATGCATTGGAGAGCTATATCGGGCTCACCCGCCCTTAGTTTATCATGGAACCACCCGTATTCTTAATAATGCCCAAAAACCTCAACATAATCGTATCACATAAAACATGCATAAAGGAAACATAACATCTCCACATTTCAATCACAATATAACATTTTAGTATATTGAAATAATGAATCCATTCAAAAAGAAACCATTTCCAAAACTATTTAAAACATTTAATAAAGAGATTTTTGAATCAAAGTGTCCCATACCACCTTGAAGCTTTTAAAATTTTAAACAATTAATATACATATAAATAAATCCTTAAAACCATTTTCAAAACATGGATATTAATAAGAACAAATAATTAAAACATTAAAAGTGATATTTTGGTTAAAGGGGTTTTACCAAAATTAGAGACACATGAATAAAATAATTGAGGAATAACATTTAGAAAGAACTTTATAATATCATGAGAATAAATGTATTCATGACATAATATTCCAAAGGACAGTATATACTCCCTATAAGAGTGAATTGTTACATAACAACAATGAATTATCAATAGAAATGTTAAATGTGAGGAAATCCCTTATAAAGAAGCTATCCTTAAATTAAGGATAAATCAATCTCAAAATTATGTGTGACAAATATAAATACACCCAATATAAGTGGATATTAAGTGTAAAACAATAAAATTTCATTCACATATATTCAAAGTATGACATATTCAATAACTACAAGTAGAACCCAAAGAAATCTAAATTGGGTTAAAAAGTTCCCTTGGTAAAATTCGACAGCCTAACGGCATCACTTCAAAATTCAGAAAATGAGTTGATGAGAGATAAAAAGGGCATCTCATCACTTTGACATAAAATTTACATCCACAAGGATATAAAAGAACATATCTCAACATAATAGTATGTGAATTAATAGACCTAACAAAAGTAGTCTTTTAAAAAGAGGAGGGTGAAAGGTCCCCTTACCGAGTTGGGTAACATTCGAAACGTACACCCCATGGAAGAAGGGTCATACAATGAAGATGTAAATACCCATAAATGAAATTATACTACACAAAGTTTATAATAATGGGCAGTACATACACCACTCAAAAGAAATTGTGGCAAATGTAGCATAAATCTCACGTGAATAAAAGTGAGATGAAAAATCCCTTACAAAAACTCAGCAGCCTAACGACACCACTTAAAACTTCCAAAATGGATTGATGAGAGGAAATAGGGTCTCTAATAATATCAAAATAAAGTTTAATTAAAGATTAATACAAAAGAACATCCCCCAACATAACAAAGAGGATCTTAAAAGAAGTGACATAAAGGAGAGTACTTATAAAGAAAGAGAGAGGTTGGATCTCTTACGAAAATTCGGCAGCCTAACGACGCCACATAAAACTTCCAAAATGTATTGATGAGAGAGAATATGGTCTCTCATCATATGAACATAAAAATTACAGTATGAGTAATATAAAATAATATCCCAATAACAAGAAATATGATCTTTAAAAGGAATGACATAAAAGAGTGTACTTTAAAAGAAAGAGAGGAGTCAGATCCCTTACCTCAAGTTCAACTTGTCTTGTTCGTTTCTTTATATTCCTGAATAATAAACTTTGGTAAATATATAATTGCTTAAGTACCTCCTATAAAAATTATTATTCAGTTCATATCACATATTTTAGTGTTATAATAATTGTTTAATAATATGAGTTCATATCAGACATTTTTGTCGATGTTTGGTACACGAATGAAAAATTGAACTTGTTGGAAAATAATTTTCCATGTAGTTATAGGTACATGATATACAGAATAGTATTTATGTTTTACATATCATATATATCCAGTATATATTAATTTTATATTAATCCATTTAATTTGGAGATAAAAATCAAAAGCAATGTTCCTGGAGACAGTAGGTTGTACGTACGCATGAACGCTACTTTCATTTTTTTGTCATATTAATGGAATTAAAACAAAATGAGATATATATATATGTTATAATTCCAGAATTATATCCATCGTTTAGATGTAATATATTACATATATATCTATTATAAATATGTTCTTATAATAGTACATAACATTTTCAGATAAGAAATGAAATGTACCGTTCATGGAGACGGTAAGCCGTAGGTACGCATGAACGCTACTTCCATTTCTATTTCATATTTAATGGAATTAAGACATAATTATACATAATAGTATTTTAAATCCAGTATGGTATCATATATAATATCATTAAATATACCCTTTATACATACCACATATGGTATTAACGAATCAAATCACTTTGAGGGGGCGGTAGTCCATACTTCCTTAAATGAAGATATCGAGTTTACCCATAATGGAAACCATAAAGGTATGCCATAAATGAAAAATACAGAATCTTAAGTAAAACATAAACATATTATATATCATATATAAATATATTGACATCTTAATGGCCTCCTTTTAAGGTGTTAAAAGAATGTTGAACAATCATCATTTCGGGAGGCAGAAATTCACCTTCCACAAGAACAGTACCTTCTTTAACCATTAGACGTATGTGTGTGTAAGTGTAGCTTGAATAATTATTATAAAAACATCCTATTATGTGGAAGTTACTGGTTTTGTTACAAAATAAATTAATAAAAAGAGTTTAGGGGGTTGGAGAAGCAAAATAAAACAAAAGGACTCAAGTGAAGACATTACCTTAAAATCAGGTAACTCCGTTTGGTTTGAGCTTAAAGGCTTCCTTGGGAAGGATTCATCCCAAAGTGAGTCTTCAAGAAGTAATAGAGGGAAGTGGAGAGACAAAATGGGTAAGGGTTCGCCGAGACAAAGTCTTTGGGAGTGTGGGTAAGGAGGTAGAGGTGGGGGCCTTTTATAAGAGGAGAGGAGGGGCACTCTTGTAAAGTTACAAAATGTTACTTTATTTTCAAAAGAGTTTCGGATTTTAAAGGTCCCACATTGATTTATTTCAATTATAAGGTGATACGGGTTCTAAATCCACTCATACAATAGGTTTTTGGACATGTGTAGATCTTAGATATTACATTATCTTTCCATTTTATTTAAATCGTTAAATAATGAGGTCATCGCTGCATCATCATGACGTCATAAATAATTTAATTTATTTAATGTCTAAAAATTATAAAAAATTTACTATGATGTAGGAAATATTTTTATATTTCCAATGACTATTTATAGTAAAAAATATGACTTTTATAACCCCATGTAAAAATTGTTTTCGTAAAACATCTCATTTTGCATCATTTTTTACTTTAACATTAAATAAAAAGATATTTATGTCATTTTCCAACCAAAGTGGCTCCATGGGGTCTCCAAGTTGACCCATGGATTTTATTGGTTGGACATGACACATAAAATGAGGGTAGGGGATGTGTCTAGGTCATTTAATTTTATTAAAACATTATTCTTTCCATAAACTACACTAATTACCTCTAATCGCGATTAAAAACTTAATAAGTTACTATTCACAAAAAAAATTATTTTTATCCCATTGAACCAAATTTTTCTTCTTAATGACAACAATTTATGTTGGATTTTTGAAATTCAAAACACAAAGTTGGAAAAATTTCATTTAAACAGAAAAATCAGTTTTTATAAGTACCACTTAGTGGTTTCACTATTCATCAAAAATTGAAGTTTTTTCAGAAAAATCCCAAAAAATCTCCCTAAGATATATTTGATATTCCAAATTCAAAAATGAAGTCTATTTTACAAAATTCAAATCATATAAGTCACGTTAATTAATTTAATAATTAATTCCCACTGTCAGAGCAAATAGCGTGTTTTTATGAAACAATAAGTATCAAAAGATTGACACTAGTTTAAGTCTGATTTCAAAGTGAAATTAATTCCAATGACCACTATTGGATTTAATGGTAAAAATATATTCTAATTTCACTTTAAAACCAATTCAAAATATAATCTATTCATATAAATAAATTAGATTAAAAAGAAGTTTTGAATTAAAATGCAACATTTGACACTATTCATTAAAAAAAACTTTCTCCGAAAGATACCAAAAAATTACAAAAAGTAAATTTTGATGTCCCAATTCATAAGAAGAGTTTTATTTGGTCCAATAGAATGTATAAGAGTGAAAAAAACTATATTTAATGATGGTTTGCCATCAAAAGGCGATAAGTGAACCTTTAGTGAAAACTAGGGCATATACGCCTAAAATTGAATTCTTTCTGTATTTTAAGCCTTTATCTTTTATTGGATAAATGTAAAAACATTTAAAAATATATATAATCATATTTTAGTTATTTCTATCCATTCCCGCCAATACAATGGCCACATGTTAACTACCATTTAAAATAATATTATTTTATTATTAGAGTGCAACGTAAGATTCTCAAGAAACTTGTTGTTGCGTATTGGGTACGCCATCGAGCATAGGATCCCATTTAAAGTAATATTAATATTTTATTCACAAATATGGATAAATATAAATATGTCATATTCTTTATTTACCTGGGGTGTTACATTTATATAGGATAAGGGAAAATGTGTAACACTGGGAATCATTCCTTAAAAACTCTCAATAAAATAATGAATTTGTGCTGTATTAGGGAAATTAGGAAAACTAATGGAGAATCTATGTTATGAAAAACTTTCTTGTGATAGGAATCACCTTTGGTATATTAATCAAAATACATATGAGTTTCCAAATGAATACTTAAATGTTTTTGAACAGAAAAAATTATATTATGACACATAAATATTTATAAAATTATGAAATGTAAAGGGTTTATTGAACTATTGGTTATTTTAAAAAAATTTCATACTTAACTAAGTGATATGTTAGATTATCAATTAGAGTATAAAATGGATAAGGAAAAATTAAAAAAACCCATTTTTATTTATGTGTGAACCCTTTGATTCTTATATGTAGAGAGTTTATTATATACCGAAGTGAATCCACCATTATGTGAAGGGTTTTAAAATGGATGAATCATAGAACCTGTGCAATATGATGATTACACTAAAATGCCACTCCCACATTGAATCTTTATAAATGGTGATTAAAAAAATTTCAATCCATGAGTAGGAATATCAAAATATCACAGCATGATATTTGCTAAACATGATATTTTAAAAGTTAAAAATTTTCTCTCATGATATAATGACCCATTAACACAATTAAAAATTTCAATTATTGTTAAAAATAAGAGAATTTATTATTCTGTGCATCTATAACTGTAGTTTCACGATGGGGAAGCAGTTGGATTATATATTATAAAAAGATTCTAATATTAAAATGTAGGTGGTCTTTGTGTAAAGGTGATTATGGTTGAATAGTTACTAGAGGGAAAATATGGTGGGAGATAAATCCTTGATAGAGTGAATTGACCATTTTCTAAGCACATTAATATTTTGATTTTATAATCATGAGTTGGATATTGAAGTGTGTTTTATAATTATGTTTAGTGACTTCCGTTATATTATCACCTTGGTTTTTCTCTAATGATTATTATTTTTATATAACCCATGAAAAATATTTCATTCATAATGGTTGGAAATTATATCATGGGTGAGAAGTCTTCAAATAGATGACAGATCGATAGTAAGGGAATTATGCTTTAACATTGGTGATTTGTTTTCTTATTAATCACTTATATTTGAAAAATATCACATATAATTTAAAAAAAATTATATTATATTTTAATGGAGATAGTCATGATGATTATGAGATCAAACCTAATATGAGAGAGGTTAATAGGAAATTGAAGAGGAAACATTAATACTGTACAATATTTCATGAAAGAACATAATTCATCCATGACTTAACTCATTAACATGACCATGGAAATTTATAGGGCTTAAATTGATTCAATTAATAATTCCAAATAAATGTAATTATCTCAAGAGGAATCGTTATTAATAAACCTTGATGATTCAAAATATTGGTAAATAATAAATTTTTATGAACAATCCTTTAAAATCAATCCATAATTATTTTTTAATTTATTTTTATCATCAATTTAAGTTTCAATTTTCATTATTTTCACCCTTAATTAGAATCTTGTTCCAAACATTATTTCTATAAAACTCTATTTTCTATTAGATTTACTGAAGCAATAATCATGAATGATTTATTAGGTTAGTTAAAATATTTTGTTAATGATTGAACTTCAAGAATCAACATTACTATGATGAACCTATGTAGTCATAGTGATTAGAGTGTTTGGATTTTAAATTTTAAAATCTGATCGATGTAAAATAGGGGATATGACACTCCAAGGCATGTTAGGTACATCCATCAATAATGTATTAAACCATATAGTTTAATCACACTAACAAACTAAACTATATAGTGAATCATTATATAAAATAATTATGGTGGGAATAATATGTTAAAATCAAAAAATATTATATTAATTTCTTTTTCCTTATTTGAATAATTCTTTTGGTCCAAAAGTTTACTGTATAAAACATTGAAAAACATAAAATCTTTGTTAATGTCTGTCGAAAATTATAATTTAGAATGAAATATATACCCATTTGGATTAATTAATATCTAAAAAATGATATTTAAGTTATATTTAAACCCTTAACCTCTAATTATTTATCACATTTTTATTCATGATATTTGATAAATACAATTCTTGAACGATTAAGCAACAATAAATATTTCAAAATTGAAGCCTCTCTTCCCACGAAAGCATGTAAGTTACTAGAGGAATAAAATACCATCTTTCAACCATTTTTGGTACCATCTCTTCTCTTCTCCCCATATCCATCATGTCCCACCTATAATTAATGAAATCAATTTTTTCTAGTGTTTTTAGTAATGTATCAATGGCACAACAACACATACGTTTTTCTATGTGAATGAAATCAATAAAATGTTTGACATATAAACTATTCAAATAAAGTAATTTAAAAAACAAATAAATATTTCTCCACACATTCATAATTTTTTTACAAAAAGGGTTTACTAAAAACTATGGAAATATTATTTACTTTATCCAACTATTCATGACCTATTAATTTAGAAAGAGTTATACCCACTTCTAAATTCCAATTTAATTTTCAATTCCAAGATCTATATTTATTTCATCATTGTAAAAATTTATGATTTCCATGAGACACTCTCTTTTATAAAATTTTTAATCTAATTAAGTGTATTCATTATTTGTAGATAGTTCACACCATCTTTCCTATAATATTATATCAAAAAAAATTCTATAATAAGATAAGTCATTTAACATCTCAAAAATAATAATCTTAGAGTAGAATCTTAATTTATATGTGAATAATAAAATTTATCAACTGTACGTCACAAAAATACAAGATATTTTATCAATGTATCCATATAAACATCAATATCATTACAATATTTTTTTGGGTCAGAATATAATAAGAGACTACATAATATTATTTTTATTTATTTATAATTATTGTGGAAATTTATAAAATAAAAATAAAAATGGCCATGTATTATTATTGAATAATTTTATATTAAAATTATTTATTCTAATTATAGATAGTGATGGAAATGTTTTTCTTATATCATTTAAAAAATATCCAATACTCATAATCAGTTTTCTTTCATCGAGGAGAGTCTTGTAGTTGAAATTTAATATCATTTAGAATTATTATAACCTTGTGAAACATTAATTAAATAACATTATAATCACACAAAAATATCCATATAAACCTTCAAATTATATTAATGTACCATATAAAATTTGAAGAATGTGATCCATCATTCTATTATTTATTTTCACCACAAAGAAGAAATTTTTTATTTTGTTTGTGGACCCTATAAAATATTATAAAATATTTTGGTTTGTTAGTGACATGATTATAGATACATGTACATTAAATAAATAGTAATAAAATATTAATATATTAATATTAATTTCATAACATAATTGTCCATGTAATAATCATATAGGTATTGTTTCATTTGAAACATGGACATATAAAAAACTAGTTTATAAGATTATACCATTATGATCTTCATTACTAGTACTCATATCAGTCAAATAAACACTAAATTCATTATTTATAACTTGGGGAAAATAAATATAATAATGGGTGAGACCATATTCTAACATATAGTAAAAAAGGGAGATACGATTGATAAAATAATAAAACATGATTATAAGGATATAAGAACATGATCATAACACAAGAAAACCAAATCTTTCATATCAAAGGTAAAAATATTGAGTCACAATAAAAATTATGATAGTTCATAATACATGAATCATAAAGACATCAATGTAAATGATACATAATAGAAGAAAATTATCATAATACACGCACTTGTACCATACCTATAAAATTATAATATTATGATCAGTTATGAATAGAAATACATTTACTCTTTATATAAAGTACATGAAATCATGCACTCTCATAAACTAAAATACATGAAACTAAGCCTATTCATAATCTTATGGGCAAGAAATATTGGTCATTTTATAAATATATGGAGATAATTTCCATGTCCATGCTCAAACTTATGGACATCAAATCCAATTCCACAGATAAAATTGTGAACAATAAATTTGGTTTATAAATAACATTTTCACTCATGATTCATCAATATTTACCCATTTAATTGTATTGATATATATGGAAATCATTCCATATAATAAAATTCATACATATGTGTTCCAAGAGATCATAAAATATTCATTATTTCTGAACCCATGAAATGAAATGGATTTCATAAGAATTTCATCATACTATAACTGAAGGAAAAAAGAATTGGTCTTATAAAACAAAACTATATCGAGAAACAATAAGGTTATAACCCTTGGATCATATCCAAAGTAAAAGGTTTGTAACATTTAAAGATGTTATGTTATATGGAAAGTCATTTTGATATATTACATAGAGAATTTCATGAGGAAAAATATTATTTTAATTTTTATATCACTTCCTAATAAATTATTATTTTCAAAATATTATTGAAAATATTTTCTTTTAAAATAAACATGAAAAATATTATTGAATCTTCAATTCCTCAAGTGGATATTATGGTTGGAAATTCTATTGATTCATTATAATTTAAAAAACTATCCCTTTCACATTCGAGTAAAAAAATTAAAAAATACATTGTTCATAATATAAAAAGGGGATTCTTATTGACATAATGTTTTAAATAGTAAATAATTTTTAAAAATAAATTTCAATAATAATTTTAAAATATAAATTAATAAAAACATTTATAAAACATGTAAATGGATGAAAAATGATTTCTGATTGAAGAGATAAATGAAGTAGATATTCCCCCAAATTATTATTTAAGTATCATCATTACTTATAATGAGAAAAATTAATGTAGGACATGAATTATTAGAAAATAACATAAATATTAGAAAATTCCTGAGTTATTTGAGAGGTAAACCATATTTTTTCTCCATTAGAAACATAATCATGAACAATCTTGATAAATAATTAGATTATATCACAATACCATAAACACTTTTAAACATTAAATCATGTCAACTTTAATTAATATAACCTTATATAGATTTGTATATACCATAATTTTCATGATAATAATCATTAAATAAATTCATGATTGGTTAAAATTCATGGGTGGTATATACACCAGATAAAATAATCAAGTGGTTTATAATGCTTGGGTACCAAAGAAATTAAAACTCATAAAAATCCCTTTCCATAGGTCTAACAAGATTCATATACATTGAAACATATTGTATAAAAAGTAAATATTTATTATGATATATTAAATAAACCTAATCATATATATCATAACATATATGATTTAATTATAACAATTTATCACCATGTTATTAATAATTATTCAATAAAATCATTATTCTGGGTGATGTCTGGTTCATTTTTCATATATGTTTTTGTTTGGTATTTTTGGTGGTTTTACATTAATCATAGTTCCATAATATCCAAAAAATATATTTGGATATAAATCTCATATTTATGATACTCCTGCAATTTTCTGATCTCTATTTCAACCTTGAGGGAACATCCTATAATTTACTCATGACTATCAAGTTCACAAATCACTAGGTATTTCTATAGGATAGGTTTTATCCAATCGAAGAAGTATCCAACCTTGAATTCAAGGGTAATGACAATGCTGAAATTGTATCGTGAAAGAATTGTGATGTTTTCCTCATACGTTCTGATGGATTCATCAACTTTTTTCTTTAGAAAAAAAGTCCCTTTCCATCTTAAGTCGGAGTGTGTGAGGAAAATATTTATCAATTTTTTTCTAGAAAACCTTCCCTTCCAATACCTTGATCTCTTCCTCAGGCTTTGTATTTTTAATGAATTTCAATCATTGATCAGCTTCAACATCCATATGATAAGCAGCCAGAAGAATCTTCTCTTGTTCGGAACATTTAAAGATAGATATGATCTTTTCAATGGAGTCTAGCCACTGTTCGGTGATTTAAGGACCAGATTATCCATTAAAAGTAGTAGTCCTTTGTCTCATGAGGCTCTTGATTATGACTTGTTCTTTCTTAGGGGTGTTGTAAATTCCACTTGACCCATGTTTCTGTTCAAAACATGAGTTAACTTAGAGTGTATTGTTACAATGTATGCAATTCTCACTCCCATCGGATTGGTCATCTCATTAGAATAATAATAACATTGATCTTCGTATCAGTTGTTAGCCTAAGTCCTCTTATTACCGACTGTTGGATGGAATAAAATGAAAGATAGGGGTAACACATAAAGGGGAATCTAATGAAAAAAAATAAATGACTTAAAATTTACATTTTTTCCTTAACTTATGAATTTAAAAGCATTGATCTATGTTATCAATGATCTACTTCCCAACAGATATTCTTAGTGGAATTTTTTATCCCTTAATAATGGCTCTTACTAAGCTTATGAATTTACCTAAGAATATCCACTGAGATTTTCATAACCTAGAGTGTGTCTAGTCACGTTATCATGCACCGGTTCCATTTCGAGTCTATCTCAATGCATTATTTGTAGGTTTTACCCTTAGATACCTTTGTTACAAATCCACCTCTACTTGTTCATATCTAGACATGGATGTATTTTATTGATATACCATTTACTATATAGTCACCAATATTTAGGGATCTTTTTATTATACATAGTTTTATCCCAAAGGATTTCAGTAGGGTTTTCTAATACTAATCCCAAAAATAACTAAACTCGTCCTTTCATACGAACTATAACAACCCTTCTATTTATTTAAAATTTAAACATGATTCATTACATAAAAATTCAATTAAGACAACTCTAAGGATTGAGAGGTCTAGTTTCTTGGGAAATAAAAAACATCACATAACTACATAGAACATAAAATAAAACATCATGTTTCAAAAAATTCTTTACATGACCACAAAATTTCCTTGTACTTAGCATTGCATTGGATAACCTAAGGACATACAAGTGAAAAGGGTGAGATATAAATTCTAGTGAGGGATTGAACGAGGCATAAAATGAAGAATACAATAAATATTAGGCTATATGTATATCAATGGATCATAGTAGAAATATGACCCTAAAGGCATGATATAGCAAGATTATCAAAACATGAGAATGTGGAAACAATATTTAACATGATATTTTCATGATCCAAGGATCATGCACATATATTGTGAGTAAGCACTTAGTGCACATTAATTTTCAAGATTAAACCCTCAATTAACTATATGTATCATGATACTAATATTTAACCAATGCATTAGAGCACTATCAGGGAGTACCCTTCATAATCATTTCATTTCATGCATAAGTGAGCCACATGGATCATATAAAATGGAATAAATCAACATCATCATTTATTCTACAATAAAATAAAGTTGAATAGATTCATTAAACTTTGTAATTAATATGTATATTTGAATAAATGTTAATAACATTAATAGAGAAATGGGTATAGTATTCACTTACATGATAATTTTTTCATGGTAATTTTGGTGTAACTTCAGAAGCATAACAATTTCAAATAGAAATCATAAAATTGTTTGATGATAGATAAAGTGGTATATAATCATTTATAAATGAAATTTACAGTAAGGGGGTCATTTTAGAAAATATCTCAACATATGTAATGTGATTTAGTTGAATAATATAAAATTTTTATTGAATATAAATTAGAAGAGATAAATTCTATACAAAATTTAGGCATGGTTATGGGTGTATATGGGAGGAATTAATGAGAGATAAAGATGTCTTTTATAATTCAAATATAAGGAGGAAAGAATGGGGGAGGTGGGAATTCATACCCCCAATATTTTTAATAGGAAACAAAAGGATATTACAATATAAATAAATTTAGAAAAAAAATGAGAAATGGAGAAATCCCTTACTTGGAAGTGTGATTCCAAAGGCCTGAAAGATGATTGAGAGGGGCTTTTTGGGATCTTGGGGTGACTTTAGAGGGAATTATTTATTATTTAAGTTTTGGACACTACACATTAATCTAATAAAAACCAAAAACCATCCCATGGTTTTAGCCCATGGTTTTCTCAAAAGGGGAGTGGGAAAAATTAATTTATAATTCCATGGGTAAAACATATTAAAATATTAGGCTTTTTTATGTGGAAGTGATTCACACTCTCAAGGAAAACAATTTAAAATTTTAAAATGTTTTATAAGTCATGGAGGGTCCAATAAAGCTTTGAAAAATTAATCGAACAAATCTAAAATTAAATTATTTTAAATATAAAACATATATTGTCTGAACATCCCTTTTATAGTATTTTTTTTACACAATCACTGGGTCATTATGATTTCATAAAACACATTATATATTTAAATGGTATTTAAGTTTTTCCCAAAAATTCAACTGTCTCAGAAAATTATGAAAATTTCACCATTGGATAATTTCAACATCCTAATTACAAAAATAATATTCTTTTTATGTAATTAATTTTCTAAATATGTGAATTTTTAATTTTAAAATAAATAAATACATTTATCAAAAATTCATGGGTTTTGCAAAAATATATTTTAGACATTAATAAAAATCACAATTCTAATCTTAAAAATTATACTATCATTTATATTTAATAAAAAGTAACATACTAAAAATATTTTTTTGAAATATTTTATAAATAAAAATTCATTAATTCAATGAAATAGATTTATTAATTGATTATTAACTAAAAAAATAATATTTGTGCCTAAAAAACCATTTACAAAGTAACAATAATGAAATGAATGTATATTCTTTATACAAAAAAATAAGCACATAATCATTGTGTTGGGGTCTTGTTACATAATCCCTTATAACAATCGCATAAGACATATGTGTAAGGTGTGTGATGGTGATAAAATTTTGGGGCAGCTTGGATAACATCGCCGGGGTGGTACTCTTTTTTCACTTCCAATTCTCCCATGGGTGATTTTGTTTAAGCTTAACATGTTGAACCTCAGCTTGGGTTGGTCAAGTGAGAATCCTAGTGATGCTACCTCCATTGGGAGCACAGGAAAATGGGCTTCGAATGGAGTAATTAAAATGGATGAGGCCTACACTTATTTTTTTGAGTAAGTCGGATATTATTAATAGTTATGTTTATATTAATAATGTGGTCACTATTCAATAACTAAATTAGCAATGGTAACAATTATTAATGGTATTTTAAAATACAAAAAAATAAAACCAAGGAAGTACATATACTTTTTATAACCATTTTACATGTAATACCTTGAATTAGATCAAAGTGGATTTCCACCAATAAAAGTTTAGGTTGTTAAAATAACATTTCATACATAGATTAATGATTAGATAGATTAAACTATATAGACATATTTGGACTCATTATATGTATGTATTTTATATTATAGTTTTTTGTGTGTGAGGAACCTACCCATATTTGAGTTTCCTTATATGAAAATATTACACATCAGCATTGGTATGAGATCATTTTAAGTCTTATATAAGAAAAATTGTTGGTATATATTCTGTAGGGATAACATTACAGTTCCATATATTCTCAAATTTGGAATTGGTAAAAAAATAAAAATTAAAGTGTGGAATCTTCTGAGTCGATGAATGTATAACATGATCTTTAAAAGTTATATTCTAAGCATAAGTGTAAGCCTGTATCATTTTAATTTTATTGTGATGTGTTCTTGAAAGTATCTATTCATAATGTGAAGTAGAAATTTGGTCATGAGATTATGATCTCACACTAGTTTATTGGATTTCTCAACATGTTGGATTGAATTAAAGTATTTGTATATATACTATCATGTCTTAGATAGATGAATAATATAAATTTTGATGTCAATTTATTGTTTCTTTATCAATATCTCCATAAAAAAGACCATATCACCAAAATGGATTAGTTAGATGATGAAGATGATGAAAAATTATAGGAACAAATTATTGATATTTAGGACCAATAACTGATAATGTTGTCTTAGAATTATATTCCATTTGATTATGTCTTGTTTCCATATAGTTTCTTAGAATATTATAAATTTTATTATTATTAAAAGTTTCAGGTTCAATATATTGAGTTGTTTGATGATTGATTTTTTTGGATGATATGTGGTACTTTAAAATATTAACGAGATGTTGATAATGATGTAATATTTAATGTATTTAGGCTGAAGTGGTTCTTATCATTATTATATAGAGAAAAATATTTGGGTGTTATGTTACTTGGGGTTTGTATTATAAACACCTAAATTTCTATTTTGTTATAAGGATTAGTTTTTATTATCAAGGAAGTGAATAATTTATGGGGTATCTTAAGTAAGGGAATAGAGTTTATTGAACCCATCAATTATCATTATTCAGGTTTTATGATAATATAGTGTTTTCAGTAATATCTCGAGGGTATAAGGATGGTTTTCAGATTGTTTCCTTGAGAATAAAACCATGAAGGTCCAGTTATTCCATGTGTGTTTAGTTGGATGTTTTCTTTTGGTGTGAGGATATTTTATGGATTGGGTGTCATATGTTGTCATTGTTAATTTCATTATATCTTAGGTGGGATGATGAGTTATTTCATGATTGGATTTAGTTACGTTACTAGGAGTGTTCTTCATGTTTTGGGCCCAATTGTCACACCAAGGAGAATTGATTGATGTTTTTTCTTTGGTTTAGAAACAATTAAATATATTTACCAACATTGATACTATCAGAACTATACCATGAGGAGTCCTGAGGATGAATTTGGTAATTGGGGGACCCATATGTGTCACTGAAATGGGACTTATCATTATATATTAACAATTTATTACTGAAGTGACCTCTATATATATAAATTCTAATATATTTTCTATTTAATTTTTTGGTCAGTGTGTGATGTATATATATCACATTGTGAAGACATGGATATTGAATACAATGGATTTTCTCATTATTGGTTCTTGTGTTATACTGTTCAATCCATGTTATGATATTTTTCTAGGGTTAGTTGGATATAAATAAGGTGTAATGGCCTGGACCTCTCTGGACCATTCCTTTGTCAAAAAGAGGGTCTTGAAGTGTTCTGGAGGGTAAAATGGACTTTTTCCACGATTTCCAGAATTTTGAAACTACACGCCATGTAGTTTGAGTACACTCCGTGTAACCCCTTGCTGGGTATACCCCATGTTGAAGGTCGTGTCCTTACCGTGTGAAGAACTGGGTACATGTCGTGTGCCCAGTACTACACGCCGTGTAGTCCTTCCTCGCGTACGCGTTACCAGTCAACAGCCATGTGCCATGTTGAAGCCGTGTCTTTTCCGTGTGAAATAAATGGGTACACACGATGTGTCCAAACTACACGCCGTGTAGTCCTTCCCCGAGTATGCGTTACCCTCAAACCGTGTGTTAACCAGTTAACGACTGCGAAGCTTGGTTGGAAGCTGCATGGAGACTGTGTGAAATAACCAAGTACATGTCATGTACCATAATGTACATGCCACATACTTTTTCTTTTTTTCTCTTATAAAAGGAGGGGTCCCCTCCTCCTTTACAACACACCCCTCTCCTCTCCTTTCCTCTGAGTAGAGCTCTCCCAAGAGACGCAAAGGATTATTTTCTTCTATAACATCTTCGTATGTGCTCCGATTTAAGATCAGTCAGCAGCCACAGGATCCTAAAGACAAGGCAGAACTTCTGATCTTGGATCCGTTGTCATTCCTTTGACCTTTACTTTCCAACATCCACCCGAGGAGCTTTTTCTGGGACCCGACAGAAGTGACGGACGCCGAAGAATGTCTTTTAATGTTGATCCGGGGGAGAGTTTTGACCAGAACCTATTGAGGTAGGGATCTTACCTTCGTCTATTTAATTTGTGCATAATGCGGGGTGGGTGTTCTCTTGTTTACATGAAACACATTTGAACCAGTTTAATAAAGATAATAAATAGTTAAAGAACGGGGATGGGGAAAGTTGTTATGTTTAGCTTTGTTTATCCTATTGATATGTTATGAATTGAGTAGGCTTATTCCTACTGAAAATAACGATCATTGGGGGCCTTTTATTGCAAAATTAAATGTTTCCCAATCTTCTAGACAATTTTTGTCATTGGAACATTGTGGAATGTGGAATCTGGTTAAACACGTAAATTTGCATGATTAAAATCTGGAACCCCTATGTGATCACCCTGGTTAAACAAAATGGAATAATGGACATGTGTGTGTTGTCTTGGATACATGGCTTGTGATGGGGGTGTTTTGAGGGTTGTTGTGGATCGGGTGAGCAGAGGGGATGCAGTTGACTTGGTTGTGGGTTGGTGTGAATGTTATGTTGGTGACGGGCAGCGGGGCTGCGATAAATGGAATTAAAGGGTTAATAATGTACAGGTTTCAGTGCGGTTGTGGTGGTTGGCAGTAGGGCTGCACGGATGGGCTTGAATGTAACGAACAATGGGATGTGAATAATAAATAAAAGTGGAAGAGTTAATGAATGGTGGGACGTGGTAATGAAACAAGAATAATAATCAATGGGTTGGTTCGTAAATAAGAAGGGACTTGGTTGTATTTCTTCTGTTTTCCTAACTTGATTTGTGGATGGCAGGGATATGCTTTATGAATGATTGTTGTGGTTAGTTGTGGATAGTTTCCTAGTATTCAAGGAACTAATCAACTAATTCTGCTGAAACGTGAAAACTTAATGGGGTTGGGGTTGTTTGTTGTATGCATGCTTCGTGGTAGTAGTACTGTGGCACGTGCTCAGTTTCTCTATTTAGAAGCCAGAAGTTGGGCTGGGTGGTTTCTATATATATATATATATATATATATATATATATATCTGCTTATTTTGTGTTTAATCGCACCCACCCTTGTTGATCACTTAGTGCCGAACACTCCCATTTCATGGGAGAGGGTGTTTTCCCCTTAGTTTCTTGCTCCTTCAGGCTCCTTCTTCCCTAGGATGTGATGGATTGAGGCAAGCATACACCCAAGGCTCTTCATGTAGGTTTCTATTGGGGTGGTTTGGCCAAAGACTCTTTGGGCATGCTTAATTTTTCCCAATAATCGTCGAGATGAGGCCCAGGTTTGTGCGGGCAGGATACGTAGTGGTGAGGCCAAGGTGTGTGTGGGTAGGATACGTAGTGGTGAGGCCCAGGTGTGTGCTGGTAGGATATGTGGTGGTGAGGCCCATGTGTGTGCGGTTAGGATACATGGTGGTGAGGCCCAGGTGTGTGCGGGAAGGATATGTGGTGGTGAGGTCCATGTGTGTGCGGGCAGGAAGAGTGTGGCAGCGTCAGGACGTTTTCTGTTAGGAAGAAAAGATAACTAGTGGGAAATGGTGCGGGGTACCCAATACTCTTGTTCTTATATACTACTACCTATTGTGATTGTATTTTGGTGAGAGTGGCCGGTGAGGTTGGGTGGATATAATTCCTTGATAGGTTCCTTCTGTTGTTCTCACGGGACATTAGGATGTCTCCCCACTTGTGCAAGATAGATTTAGGTTTCCCTAATGAGTATACTTTTATGATCACCCTACATTTACTTTCAGGTTTCCAGGAGGACTACTAGGGTCGTGCGGGACCCTACTAGTCAGACAGTTGGAGTTGTTGCAGTTGTTGTGCTCTTTTTTTCTTTTGGTATTAACTTTTGAGCTTTCTTGTACTTGTACCTTGTTATAAAATTGTTTAATCATGTTTGTGAGCTTGGTTTGGGTTTATTTCTATACACTTGTTCTTTTCCTTTTCCGTGGTTGACTTTTACTATTTCCTGATCTTAAAATAATAAAAAGGTTAATGCCTCTCATATTGTGAAAACTCATACCCTTGGTGCTAGTCGCCACCTCGGGGCCTTCTGGAGGCGGGACATGGGGTTCATTATCTCCCTTTCACCACTGCCAGCTCAGGAGGGGCATCTTTGGTGGGAGGGGGTCGTGATAGAATGGTATCAGAGGTGATGGTTGAGAGATAGGATGGAGTCTGGAGTTAGGAACAGTGAGGATTGCATGGGATGGTAGGGTAACAGTGTTGGTTAATCTTGGTGTGTGACGTAGGCCAGGGAAGACCGGCTAGGACTTCGGATTTTAGGGCCCCCGTGATCTGATTCAAGGAATCTGAGCCTACCAAACGACCAAGTGAGACCACATTGATTGCATGGTAGAGACCCTTGGTAAGGTACATGCATCATCATGATTGTGTATTACTTGATTTGGGCATTTTGGGAAAGAAATTAAAATAATGTGATGGAACAAAACCTTGAGAAATTTCCTTACTACTTGGGATTAGGTGATCCTTGTTTACCGTACAGCTATGACACCTGGACGTCATCCTTGGGTGGCTCAGACGGCCGAGGCCCAGTAAATCCAGGTGGTCGATCAGTTGAGGATTGACCAAGATGAGGATGATAACGAGTGGCAGAAGACTCTCTGTTCTTTCCGGTGGCAGACCCTCAAGAAATACGAGGGTAGTACTTCGGATACGGAGACGAAGGGGTGGCTTGAGGAGATAGAGATCGCTTTTACCTTGATCCGTGCTCCGAGGGAGTACTAGGTTCCCCTAGAAGTCAGTCAGCTGAGATGTTTGGAGGAGGCGCTTCGCCATTCGCTACAGTATGTTGCCACCCCCTTCACCCTTCCGACATACATGTCGTTAAAGAAGAAGGAAGAGGTCGTATATAGGATGCACTCGCTGGGAGGTGCACCACGAGAGGGGATCCAGCTGGGCTCATTGAAGGGGAATGCAGTCAGCAGCAGGTCTACTGTGACGAGACCTTCTAGGTTCAGGCCAGTGGGGAGAAGTCTCCAACAGTTCCAGTTCAGAACTTTGAGTCCTCGTCCCTTTTTCACGAGCCCAAGACCGAATTGTTTTTCTTATGGAGGTTTTGGGAACATTTAGAGTCAGTGCCTGACCCGAGCTCATTACAGTGGAGGTGGGAAGGTTCAGCGCCCACCTCAGCAGCACTAGTTGCCGGCGAGGCCCTTCCAGCAGCAGTAGGACCATGCTACTCTGATGAAAGACATTGCGGGAGGAGGCCGACCTCATGGTGCTCCTCAGGGACCTCGACCAGGGTGTGTTCGGGGAGGTGGATGACATTAGAGAGGTAGAGGAGCTGGGCGTGGACAGTTGCATGCAGCAGAGTTGACAGCTCCAACAGGACCAGAAGTGGTGCGAGGTACTATTTATTTGTTCAACACTCCTGATTCTGCTTTGTTCGATTTGGGAGCTTCACACTCCTTTGTTTCACCTGGTCTATCCCATGCTTTGGGAATAGATGTAGATAGACTTTTCATACCACTGGTTTGAGTACACCAGTTGGAGTCCAGACCAACATATCTTGTGTTTGCCGGAGATGTGGGCTAACGCTGGGACCACATCAATCTAGTTGGGACCTTCTTCTGTTACAGATGCAGCCACATGATGTCATCCTAGGAATTGACTGGTTTTTTTATGTTTGTTCCATTATCTAATTCTTCCATAGAAGAGTCGTGTTATCTGACTTGGATGGGAAACACATATCTTTTTTTGGAAGGAGGAGCTATCAGGTAGTAAGTCGGCATGTAGATCCTCTATTTTCCTTATTAGGCGGGTTATCAGTGGTTCCAATTGATACAGAGATGATAGATGTCCCAGAGTTTGTTGGGGAATTCCTCGATCTTTTTCCTCAGGAGGTTGTGACTCTACCCCCACACCCCCCGACATGACATTGAGTTCAAGATAGACTGACAACCTAGTTCCCGTCCAATTTTGATTGCCCCTTATCAGATGGAACCTTCGGAGTTGCGGGAGCTGCGAATTCAGATTGACGATCTGATGGAAAAGGGTTTCGTTCGACCAAGCGTGTCGCCATGGGGTGCTCCAGTTTTGTTCATGAAGAATGTAGATGGTGGTCTCAGGTTATGCATAGACTACCAAAGGTTGAACTAGGTAACGGTTAAGAACCGTTACCTCCTTCCACAAATAGATGATCTCTTTGACCAGCTGAGAGGACCATGTTAGTTTTCTATGATTGATCTACGATCGGGATATCATCAGCTGATGGTAAAATATAGTTACATCTCGAAGACGACTTTCAGGTGTAGGTATGGGCACTTCGAGTTTCCAGTGATGCCGTTTGGAGTTACAAATGCACCGGTTGTGTTCATGGGACTTATGGACTTTGTCTTCTGAGAGTTTCTAGACAGGTTCATCATTGTCTTTATCGATGATATCCTGATCTACTCAAGATCATAGGAGGAGCACGTTGAGCATCTCAGGGCAGTCTTGGAAGTCCTTCAACACCACCAGCATTATGGAAAATTGTTGAAGTATATGTTCTTGACACAAGAAGTACACTTCCTTGGGCACGTGGTGTCTCAGCATGGAGTGTTAGTGGACTCGTAGAAGGTGGAGGACGATGTTTCTTGGGTGGAACCCAAGAGCATGGCGGAAGTTCATAGTTTCCTGGGGTTGGCAAGTTACTATCAGAGGTTCGTTTTGGACTTCTCTCGATTTTATACTCCATTGATAGCTTTTACTAGGAAGAACTAGGTCTTCTTATAGAGAGAGTAGTGCCAGAAGGCTTTCGACTACCTGAAGGAGAAGGTGGTCAGTTCTCCCATACTCAGGTTACCAGAGGAAGGGTTGTTGTATGAGGTGTTTTGTGATGCTTCTGGACTGGGTCTGGGGTGCGTGCTGTTGCAGAATAAGGGAGTGATCTGTTATGGGTCTAGGAAGTTATGCCATCACGAGCGTAACTATGCCACCTATGACCTAGAGCTTGCAGTAGTAGTGTTCGCACTAAAGTTGGGGTGAAATTACCTCTTTGGGGAACACTTTTTGGTCTTTTCAGATCACAAGAGACTACGTTATATCTTCTCCCAGTGTGACCTGAAATTACGGCAGTGGAGATGGGTCAAGTTTCTCTAAGACAAGGACTTCTAGATCTCTTACACTGAAGGTAATGGAAACGTTGTGACTAATGCCCTAAGCAGGAAGTTTCATAAGGAAGTTGTTCGGGAATCCGCTGATTCTTGGAAAGCGATGGGTGAGTTGGCCGCCTTGCACTTGGATGAAAGGGTAGAAGGTGTTAGAGGTTGTTTGTTTCAGATGACGGTGTAGTCCTCCTTGTTGCAGCAGGTGGAATAGTGTCAGTGGCGGGACTCCGAGGTGGAAGTAATGCAGGATCGTGTCAATCAGGGAAATGCTCCAGAGGGATGGTCAGAGGACAACGGACATTAGATGCTTTTCCAGGGAAGGATGTTTGTTCTAGAGGAGATGCATGAGGGACTTCTCCGGGAGTTCCATAGTTGAGCCTCGGCAGTACATCCAGTAGTTTAAAAAATGTACCGAGGCCTAAGGGAACTGTTTTGGTGGCCCGAGGTGAAATGGGAAATGGCGGAGTTTGTGGATAGATGCCTAGTGTGTCGGCAAGTGAAGGCTGAACACCGTGTTCCTAGTGGATTGTTGAATCCTTTAGATGTACCTGATTGGAAGTGGGATGACATCTCAATGGACTTCATCACATGAATACCTAGAGATCAGGGTGGTCATGATGCTATCTGGGTAGTGGTGGATCGACTGACGAAATCAGCTCACTTATTAGAAATTAAGGAGACAGGCTCGATGAGTACCTTATCACAGAGATACATATATCAGGTGGCGCGTTTTCATGGAGTTCCAAATCCTATCATCTCAGATCGGGATACTTGGTTTACCTCACGAGTCTGGAGGGGGTTACATCATGATTTTGGCACCCAGCTACGCCTTAGCACTGCTTTCCACCCCCAGACCGACGGGTAGACAGAGCGGACTATCCAGACATTTGAGGACATGCTGCGAGCATATGTTCTAGTTTTGGAGGGTCATGGGTATGACACTTTCCTTTAGTAGAGTTTTCCTACAACAACAGCTTCCACTCTACTATTGGCATGGCACCGTTTGAGGAATTGTATGGAAGACCGTGTCATTCACCCATTTTCTGGGCAGAAGTTAGTGAGATAGGTGCTCATGGGCCGTAGGTAGTACAGACCACCACGGAGAAAGTCCAGCTTGTACACGAGAGGATGAAAGAAGCTCAGTACAGACAACATTCTTATGCCGATCTTCGTAGGATGCCCTTGGAGTTTGAGGTGGGAGATCATGTGTTCTTGAAGGTTTCCCCTCGACGGGGGCAGCGGAGGCTCAGGAAGGGGAGTAAGCTCTCCCATATGTTCATCAGACCTTTTGAGGTGCTGAGGTGAGTCGGAGGGATGGCATATCAGCTGGCCCTACCACCTCAGTTGGAGAAGGTTCATGATGTATTCCACATCTCCCTACATCATCGGTACTTACACGATGAATCTCATGTTATCGACTGGGGAGAGTTAGATATGGGAGACGACACGAACTTCGAGGAACGACCTATCATAATAGAGGATCGTAATGATAAGGTGCTCCGTGGATGAACCATTCCCTTGGTTCGCGTGTTGTGGAGTCATGGTGGCCTCGATGAGAGCACTTGGGAGCAGGAGACCCAGATGCATGCTCAGTACCCAGAGTTGTTTTGAATTGTGTTTTCCCTTGTTCTTATGAGCTTTGTGTTGATGTTATATTTTGTACCTTTGATGTATGGAATACATGGCTTGTCGATTATGAGGCCTTTTGTATCCTTATTATCTGGGAGTGTGTAACATGTCCGGGCGTGTGGGGAAGGGAAAAACAAGATCCATAATTGAGACACATTAATGCGAATGCGATTGAACCCGTACAAGCCAGTTAGTGCAACCTAAAGCGGATAATATCTCGACAAATGAAAATTAATTTTCACCAAACCATGTGTTCGGGCAGTGTGTGGGTTGTATGGTGTTGGGGCAGTGTGAGTTGAAAAATCCTAATGTGTGGAAGTGGTAAGACCCGATTCTTAATCGAGAAGCATTAATGAGGATGCGATTAAACACATGCAGGAGAGTCAGTGCTGCCTAAAGTGGATAATATCTCGAAATAGGGGAAGGAATTCCTAACAACTATAATTAGGGTTGTTGGTTGGGTTCCTTTTATAACCAGAGCCCTAAGAGGTATCTTGTTTGGTTCCTCTGGGATGGTTTTGAATTCTCAAGGATGATAATGATTTAAGAGGAATCTGATGTAATGGCCCGGACCTCTCTGGCCCATTCCTTTGTCAAAAAGAGAGGTCTTGAAGTGTTTTGGAGGGTAAAATGGACTTTTCCCACGCTTTCCAGAATTTTGAAACTAAACGTCGTGTAGTTTGAGTACACGATGTCTACCCCCTTGTCGGGTATAACCTGTGTTGAAGGTCATGTCCTTGCCGTGTGAAGAAATCGGTACACGCCGTGTGCCCAGTACTACATGTCGTGTAGTCCTTCCCCGGGTACGCGTTACCTGTTAATGGTCATGTGCCATGTTGATGCCGTGTCTTTGCCATGTGAAATAAATGGGCACATGTCTTGTGTCCAAACTACACACTGTGTAGTCCTTCCCCGCATATGCATGACCCTCAAACCGTGTGTTGACTGGTCAATGGTCGTGAAGCCATGTAGGAAGCCATGTGGAGACTGTGTGAAATAACCGAGTACACGCCATGTACCATAAAGTACACACCGTGAACTTTTTCTTTTCTCGCCTATAAAAGGAGGGGTACCCTCGTCCTTTAAAACACACCCCTCTCCTCCCCTTTCCTCTGAGCAGAGCACTCCCCAGAGACTCGAAGGCTCTTTTTCTTCCATAACATCATCGTTCGAGCTCCAATTTATGATTTGTCAGTGGCCACGAGATCATAACGATGAGGAAAAACAATTGAGCTTGGATCCATTGGCTTTCCTTCGGCCTTTACTTTCCAACTTCCACCTGAGGAGGTTTTTCCGGGACCCGACAGAAGTTACGGACACCGACGAACGTCTTCGAAAGTTGATCCAGGGGAGAGTTGTGACGAGAACCTGTTGCGGTAGAGATCTTACCTTCCTCTCTCTAATTTGTGCATCATGTGGTGTGGGTGTTCTCTTGTTTATGTGCAAAAATTTTGAACCTATTTAATAAAGATAATAACTGGTTAAAGAACGGGGATGGGGAAAGTTGTTCTGTTTATATTTGTTTATCCTATTGATATTTTAATGAATTGAATAGGATTATGCCTACTGAAAATCATGGTCGTTTGGGGCCTTTTCTTGAGCAATTAAATGTTGCCCTATCTTCTACACCGTTTTTGTGATTGGAACCTTGTGGAATGTGGAATCTGGTTAATCACGTAAAGTTTTCTGAATAAAATCTGGAACCCCTGTGTGATCACCCAGGTTAAACAAAATGGTATAATGAACTTGTGGGTGTTGGCTTGGATATGTGGCTTGTGATGGGGGTGTTTTGTGGGTTGTTGTGGATCAGGTGAGTAGAGGGGCTGCGGTTGACTTGGTTGTGGGTTGTTGTGAATGTTATGTTGGTGATGGGAAACGGGGCTACGATAAATGGTATTAAAGGGGTAATAATGTACGGGTTTCGGGGTGGTTGTGGTGGTTGGAAGCATGACTACAGGGATGGGATTGAATGTAATGAACAGTGGGTTGTGAATAATAAATAAAAGTGGAAGAGTTAATGAATGGTGGGGCGTGGTAATGAAACGAGAATAATAATAAATGGGTTGGTTGGTTAATAAGAAGGGACTTGGTTGTGTTGCTTGTGTTTTCCAAAATTGATTTGTGAATGGCAAGAATATGATTTACGAATGATTGATGTGGTTGGTTGTTGATAGTTGCCCAGTAGTTAAGGAACTAATAAAATAATTCTGCTGAATCCTAAAAACCTAAATGGGGTTCGGGCTGTTTGTTGAATGTATGCTTCGTGGTAGCAGTGTCGAGGCACGTGCTCAGTTTCTCTATTTAGAAGCCATAGGTTGGGTTGAGTGGTTATTATATATATTTATACATATATATATCTTTATTTTTTGTGTTTTATCACACCCCACCCATGTTGAGCACTTAGCTCCCAAAACTCCCATTTCATGGGAGAGGGTGTTTTCCCCTTAGTTTCTAGCTCATTCTTGATCCTTCGTCATTAGGTTGTGATGGCTTGAGGAGGCCTTACACACAAGACTCTTCGGGTAGGTTTTGATTGGGGTAGTTTGGACCAAGAATATTTGGGAAGGCTTAATTTTTCCCAAGAATCTTCGGGATGAGGCCCAGGTGTGTGCAGGCAGGATACGTAGTGGTGAGGCCCAGGTGTGTGCAGGCAGGATACGTAGTGGTGAGGCCCAGGTGTGTGCGGGTAGGATACGTGGTAGTGAGGGCCAGGTGTGTCCATACGGGATACGTGGTGGTGAGGCCCAGGTGTGTGCGGAAAGGATATGAGGTGTTGAGGCCCAGGTGTGTGCGAGCAGGATGTGTCATTGTTGGGCCCATGTGTGTGTGGGCAGGAAGAGTGTGGCAGCGTCAGGACGCTCACCATTAGGAAGAGCAGCTAACTAGTGGGAAATGGTGTGGGTTACCCAATACTCTTGATCTTATATACTACTACATGTTGTGATTTTGTTTTGGTGAGAGTGGCTGGTGAGGTTGGGTGCATAGATTTCCTTGCTAGGTTCCTTCTGTTGTTCTCACAGGACATTAGGATGTCTCCCCACTTGTGCACGAGAGCTTTAGGTTTCCCTACTGAGTATACTTGTATGCTCACCCTACGTTTACTTTCAGGTTTACAGGAGGACTACCAAGGCCGTGCGGGACCCTACTAGTCGGACAATTGGAGTTGTTGCAGTTGTTGTACTATTGTTTTCTTTTGGTATTGTACTTTTTAACTTTGTTGTACTTCTACCTTGTTATATAATAGTTTTAACATGCTTGTGGTCTTGGTTTGGGTTTATTTCTATACACTTGTTATTTTCCTTTTTGGTGGTTGACTTTTCCTATTTCCTAATCTTAAAATAATAAAAAGTGTAACACCTCCCATATTTGAAAAACTCATACCCTTGGTGATAGTCGCCACTCCGGGGCCCACTGGAGGTGGGACTCGGGGGTCATTATCTCCCTATCACCATTTCCAGCTCAGGAGGGGCATCTTTGGTGGGAGGGGTTCGTGACATAAGGTCATGAATTTATTTCATGATATTTAGGGGTTTGAACATTGTTGTCTGAAACATGTATTCTTGATATGACTATCATTATTTAAATCAATCAAATTGTTCCTACTATTTAAAAATACTCGAGAAAAAACAATATATTGTGTTTTGGTATTTTTGTCCTGGACCATCAAGACATGAAATGTTCCTACTATTTAATGATACTTTATTTTCTCAGATAGTGGATAAATTTAGTGCCCATATCATATTATTCTTAATTCATCCATATTCCCTAGAATATAAGGTGTCCATGGGAGAATTTCAATGAAACTAAATGTATAAAATTTATTGTTATCCCTTTTCATTCTATGGTAACTATGATCAAACAAAGGTTACACACTTTTTCTCTTCTATTTTTTTATTTTCTTGTTCTATCTTTATAAAAAATGGACTTTTTTGTGTCTATATTTTCATTGAGTTTTGAACCTACATAAGATGTAGGATTCTTATTTGAATATGGCCTTAGGAATCAAAGGTTCCTTATAGGTGTTTATGATATGTGTTATTTTTTTCCTTTCATTCCCATTTGTTTGATATTAAATCTTCATATTGAGGTTATGGATATAAATCACCTCCATTATTTTATGTGTGAATTTTAAATTAACATGATTTGGATTCTAATGTGTAATTAATTTGAATTTTTATTTGATGATGAAAATACAGAATTTAAATTTTTAATGGGGAGGTAGTGTTTTTAAAAATAAAATTATAAATATTTCTCATGTTATGAACTCTTGTTATTCCCTATATATAATGAAAAACTATTTTTATTACTATCAATGATATTTTACATATCATTCATGCCAAAAGATGATTAAACTGAAATATTGTATGATACTGAAGATAATTAATAAGTCATTCATTGAATTTATAATTATTCATGTTTTTTTAATATGATAATGAATTTCATGTGAATATGATTTTGGTAATTATTAATTCTAAAGATTATTTAATTTTTATGTTACCAATATTCAGAAAATTTACACATAATAAATTGATTAGTCATTAAATTAATAAAAGATAATATATAATATAATTAATACTAATGGTAGACTATTTTTAGACCTTTATTTATGGGAACCTTCATGTAATTTTTTAAGTGTGATTTAATTCTAATTGATATTTTGTTTTTTTGAAATGTAATTTCACTATAATTAATATATATAATATAAATCCTCATGTAATTAATTAAATTGAAACCTCATATGGTTGGTTTATGTGGCGAGGGTTGATCTGTTTTGATGTTGTTGTGGTTGTGTCTTAATGGATATATTTTATATATCTTGTGGATAATGTGGATTTGTTTTGGTAATTATAATGTAAATATTGTATTAGAATTGGATGCCAAGATTTTTTATGAAATTTTTCTTTTGTTGTTTCTTTAATCCATTTCTTTCATATATATTTTTTATTATAATTCATTATCACTTAGTTATTATAACCAAGATGATATATTTGATGAATAAACAAACATTTTAATGGTTCATCAAACCATATGAAGATGTTCTATGAAGCTGATGTCCTAGAACAAGTCAGCAATTTTAAAATTATATACCTCTATCAAGGTTATTCTAAACAAGAATAATTATAATATAAATGTATTGCTAAAAATTGGAATAAAAACATTTAAATTATGTTGAGTTTTATCTATAAACATTTTTTTTTCTCAATATGTGACTAGTTTTTTATATTATATACATCCAACATGGATTAAAATGATATATATTTAATATACCTAATATATAGTAGCATCTTCATATAGTTACTTAACTTCTTTAAAAACATTATACAATTATGAATTTCATATTAAACTAAAATATTTATTTTCTTAATAGGATATTCATCTGAATTTATAATTTTACCTAGATATGATGTTCAATAAAATATATTTTTATCATAATTGCAATATATATCATGTTCATAAATGAGTTTATTGAAAAACTCATAAAACTGGTCTATTTAGTGATAGAATAATTTTTATTTGAACATACCTAGAAACATTTGACTTGAACTCCAAAAAAATAAACATGGAAAATGATATGTGAGGTTTCATTTACATGTTACTCTATAAACATGATAGTCTCCTTGTAACGTCCCGACCCAGATCACCTCCAAGATAGTGGCTAGACCGGTGAGTTACATGACCTCAAGGACATCTCCCCAAATGCCAGAGGTTGACGACTAGTGGCAAGGGCCTTTTTGTGTCTGAGGGGGATACTATGCCATCATAGGTAATATGTATTATCACAGTGAAAGAAAACAATAATTAATAATAAATAGTGGAAGCATATAAATTCATAAACTGCAGGAGAAGAAATATGAATAATCCAACTGAATAATAATCAAGTGTGGAAGCTCACAATACAATGTCATGCCATGATGTCCTTATAAATAGAAAGCATGGAAAATAGAAACCCATGCATAATATCAACTAAAAATAATAGACACAAAGTAACAACTGCATCACAAGAAATGCTTGGTCCTCTTCCCCAATCTTCATCATAAGAAGCAAGAAACAATCAAGCATCTGAAGTAGCACACTTAACATTATCAATATCGGCAAGCATATCATTTAATCAGGTGTCAATGATGCCCATGCAGGGTGTGAGATAAAATCCCAATAAGACGACACCCATGATGTCTAAAAGATTCCATTTCATGCAATAATAAAAAGGAGTGTGCCAATATATAACAATTTCAGATAATTAATTAAGTGCAATGAAATAAATAACTAGGTTCGGGTTCCAAATGGTACTTATTCCTAATCACCTACTTTGGCCTAAAACAGAAGTCTGAAAGAAGCATAATACATATATGCATATATATAAAGCTTGGAAAAGAAATGTAAAGCAAGGTAGAGTAATACCCCCAAGCTTGTGATTTAACTTGGGTTCTATGTCAAGTGTCAACTAGGTATTCTTCCATAATCTATAAAAGTCACACAAATCATAAGAGGATCAAAGTGACATTAATATAATTCTTCAGTGCATCATTATTAAGGGTTCAAGTTAAGAGTTGGATTTTGAGCCCATTCTTGTAGGTATCGTTGTGGAACATCCTTCAAATTATCCACTACCACCAATACCATCCAAGGAAATATTTCAAAATACCATGTATCGCTCGAGGCACATATTTATCCTATGTCCGTCCTGATCTCACAAAAAGGGGTCGAGCACCATCCGAGGTTGGCATAGCTACATTGCCAAGAGATCCGTCTCGATGGGTCCTTTTGGAACTGGTATCACTCATAAGTATTAGAAAGCCTAGGAAAGTCTCAGCCCGGTAGAGACAATGACACCACACCCCAACACATAAAGGTAACTAGTTCGGAACAGAGGGTCTAAGCATGGCCCTTAATACGAAACAAACCTTCTTTCCCTGCACTAAATTTAATTAATTTCTCACAACAGCAGATATGACATCACCATATATAATTGTATCTTGAAACTAAAAAGGCAAACATGTGCATCACATAGTGAAAATTCAATATTTCAACATAAAAATCATAACAAGGAAAGGTGCTGCTTCAACATAAGAAAATAAAATGCACTTTTAAATAAATAAATAAATCAGCACAACCAACTACCAATTATCCAACAATATAAAAATTCATAATTAATGTAAATTAATTTATTAAATTAAACATAACATAGTGTAAATTAACTATTTCTGCCTAATAATCATAACAAGGCAATGTAACACATGAACATAAGAATATAAATGCACATTTAAATAAATAAATAAATTAGCACAACCAACTAGCAAATATCCGAAAATTGAAAGTTCATAATTAATCTATATTAATTATTTAAACTAAGCAAAACAAAAAATAGGCTGCACAACACATGAAGATAAATGAATATTTTAATAATAAATAAATCTGCAAAGAAACTACCAAATATCGAAATATTAATGCTTCATAATTAAACTAATTTAATTATTTAAATAAAACTCAACTAAAATTGGCTACACAATTCATGCATTTAATTAAATTAAATAGCCGACTAACAGAAAATTATACTGAAAATGTCGGCATGCCCAAAGGGGTGTAAAACCTTATTGCAACAACTTAAAAAATATAATTCATGGTAAAAATGGCTGCAAATTTTATGAGAAACAATTAAATTAAAGATATTGGGTGAATTTAGACAATGTCGGTAGACACCGTCGAATGGCACAACCATGCGTTTTTATAAATCACAATGAAAAGAAGGGAAAGAGAGTATACTCCATAAATTATGGTCATAGATGATCATATGATCCGTGGTAGCAAATGATTTGACCTAAAATAGAAGAAGACATATGATTTTAGAAAAACACCAAAATATGGTAAAATTGTTTCACAAAAAACTACACAAAAGATTAGTAATGAGATCGCACAACTTTCAGTGCATGGAATAATACATATCGAGAGGTTCACAACACACCTAAAGACAAATCAAATGGAAGTAGAATGGATCCGTGGTGATCTTCCAAAGTAGGAAATAGGTGGTATGAAAAATCTAATGAGGAGGGGTGCACCACACACATGAGGGGATGTGAGGAAGAAAAGAAGGAATTAAAAAGGAAGAAATGAAAAAAAATAATGAAGAAAGGAAAATAAAATTAAAAAAATAAAAAGGGATGGAAGGAAAATAAAAATAAAGATAATAAAAATTATTAGACGAATTATTAATTATTTAACTATTTTTCCATTCCCCGTTTTAATTTTATTATTTATTTTCTTTCCTTTTCCATATATTTTAATTTCATTAAATTTTTTTATTCTTTTTAAAGTTATTTTTAACCTGAACGTCATGCTTGGGTGTGATGTAAAATGTTTACATAAAGGACGAGAAATTATTTAATTAATTTAAAAGCTTCCGGGGACTCACAACAGGTTGCAGAAATGCATGCCCTGGGTCATTTTAAAAATTTAAACAACAAAAACTTAAATGTCCCACACCATGATTTATGACGATATGTAAAAATAATTATAATTATAGTTATTTAATGTAACTCATCAATGGAACCATTAATAATTTAAAGATGACCACCAATCAAAAATGGATAACGGTAATTTAATAAATATTCATTGAGTATTTGTATTTAATTTGAATAATTTATTATATAATATTTATTACATTACCTAGTTATTATTTACACCACAAAACAATTTATTAATTATGGAAGAGCATTTTTATTTGTTGTCTTCAACACAGAAAATAATATTAATAATAAAATTATTATTATTATTTCTAATTGAAAAAATTTATGCCAATTTAAATTATCTTCAGGTGTGATATAAACAAATTTTTGACACTTGCAAACGTTATACTCTTCTTAGGGAAAACATCACATCCCAGAACCATTAGTGGTCTCGTATTTCTCATTTGACACACCATTTTTCAGAAAATAATTTTTTATTATAAAAAAATAGAGTAATTAATTAATTAAAAATACAGATGATATTATCATGTAGGAGGGTACAAAACACCTGACGCGAATCAAGGTTATACACTACCTAGGGAAAAGCTGGATTTCCAGACCTAGCGTTGGTCTCAGATTTATAATACGACACACAACTTGTGAGTTATTTCATATTTTTAAAAGAAAACACACATGTGTTTGAATAGAAGAAATGTAAAATTTTTATTCTATCAACGTCGAGGGTCTATTTGTCTCAGAGCTCCATGCTAACTCATTGTCAACACAGAAAATATATTATATAATATTCAATGTTTCAAAGAATACTTTTACCCTTCATTTAATTTATTTCCATATTAATTTAAATCTAAATAATTTAATAGAATTTATTTAAAAGACATATCGGAGTGTCAACTATCAAAAAAAAAAAATTCTGATGCTCGAATTTAAATTTAGCTTTCCTAGTTAATGGAAAATTTATGTTTCCTTCACTTTTTCATTTGGTTGAAAACACAGAACATTACAACCATCCAACTTTATAACTTCCCATCCCCGAGAAGCCTTTGAGAACAACATTACCTTCACCCGATCTACAGGGTCATGTAGTCTCATAAAAAAGGACACATTCTGTATCTAAACGCTCAAAGAACGTTCAAATATTGGTTAAGAAAAATGGCACAAAATCCATTATGATCTGACCCAATGCTCATTTTCCAACTAAAACACTAAGAACATACTTATCTAAGCCCGTTTTGCAGGAGACATGACCATGTTGTTATCTCATTAACTTCTGTCCAATGCTACTTCCCACCTTAGTTTTTAAAGCTAAAAAGAGGAAAAAATCTGTGTCATGACACCTTCCACCATCATAATTTCCTACAAGACATGCCCTTAAGTGGTCTATTTAAGCTTCTCGCTTGATTTCTGAAATAGAAAAAATGCTTGATTCCCCATCTCCCTTAAATCCCCAGTCGAGCCAGATTTTTATGTAATGTCGTGGTTGACCCAACCGCACTTTTCTTATCTGATGATGTGTCAAAAAAAGTTCCTTCACTAGCTGTTTATTTGAGCAAGAAAGAGAGATAGTCAATACAATCCGGCTGATCATTTAAGATGATGCCTGACATAGATGGGAGGTGTTTTATGAATAAAATTGTGATTCCTTCTTCCAAGGTATCTTGCATTCCCCATAAAAATGTCCAAAAAAATTCATACCTTAATTCCAGTGACATTCCAAAATTTAGGCATCACCGATCCCGACAACAAATTTTGGTAACCATGGATTGGAACACAAGAGTGAAAGGAACTAACAAAAGGTAGTCCATACTCAATATCTACGAGTGAGACGTTGATTCATGGACCAAATTCCCATATCAAAACATTGAAATAGCCCAGAGCAGCATCAGCCTGGTGGTCAAGTTAGATAAAACAGATGGTGTAAAGGATTTCACCAGGAATTCCCACACAGAAATCCAATGGTCACTCAAGACTAGAAAATCCTTGATAATAATGACGCATCAGCGTAAAAAACTGGGAAAACCCACTTAGACAAGTCCAACAACATTTAATGCTTTAGCATGGTGTAAGACTAATTATATCTTAATGAATCATGGAGGAAGGCAATATATGGGACATGCTCATCACTAAAGGAAGATTACACTAAGAGGAATTGAAAATTACCTATTGGAAAAAGTTTAAAAAATAGACATGAATGCCCAAGAAATACGACTTTTAACATTGATGAAGATGTAAGATGTCATCCATCACTATGGAGAAGACATGGTCAAACAACCTATGAAGCAACTGACCATTCTCGAGGCATGCCTAACCAGATGGAAATGAGAATTAATCAATGCTGAAGCCTAAAGAAAAGTCATGGAAAACTTGTACACCCCATAGAACAAGGGTGCCATTTTAATCAAGGGGATCTGACTATGTACAATGACATGTGAAAGGTTCTGCTGCAAAGAAACTCAAGAAGAAACTCAAACTACCCTTATACCAGGGTCTAAAACAGAGGAAATTCATACAGGTTTCATATCTAAGCCATTTATATTTTATCACATGTAATTATTTATCTTCAAAAGATTCAATCAAAAAATCAAGTACCATTTTTCAAAACAAAACACAAGGTATTTTATATTAACCAATGCCTCAAGGAAAACCATGCATGTTTTATAAAACTCCATTTTAAAACATTTTACATTATTTGGAAACTCGTCCTTAACTAGGTGATCTATCACATAAAATCCTTTTATAAAGATAAGACAGACTAAAAGGGTCTCACTAAGATGACCTGGGTTCATTATAATGCAACAAAAAAACAATTGATTAATTATTAAGAGCCACAAAACCCATACTAGGTTATCTGATAATGAACATGAATCCACTAGCCTAAAAAGTTATAGTTGTGCCTTTATGTAGTTAATTACTCATTTGAAATTATTACATGCTCAAACATATATTATCCTAGATATATGGGTGATGAACAACCTAATAAGAAACATTACACATTATATTTTTTTTTGGAATTTATCTCACATTCAAAGGAATGCAATAAACTTTAGAAAATAGAAGAATTACGTAACAAACAAGCTAGCAGGTCACTACAAGAAGCTAACGGAGAGAGACATGTTGTAATCAGAGATTTATAACATTTTAATCAAAGATACATGCGAATAGGCACAGAATCATGATACAAGACAAACATGGTATTAAATAGGCCACATGAAAATAGGCAATCATGCTATATATATCACTGAAACATGGTATCTAAAAGGCATTCTAAACAATTACAATATATGTTATACATTCAAGGAAAACAATTTTAATCAACAGGAAACAGAAAATGCAACTACATGTAATGAAATATGCATGGCATGTGTATTCCTATGTCCCTATTATGATGCAAGCAATGATTAATCCTTACCTTAATAGGCCAAGGGTAAAATTTCATAAATTCATAAGAAGAAAAAATTACAGCAGTCACTTGAGGTAAAATCATATCAATTGTATCAACAAAACACATGAACAACAACCCAACCCTGGCCACATGGTCATTTCCTATACATGGGGTGATCAGTCCCTGGCACGACTATTAACCAAGCACCGACACATTTCTAGCCTCCTATCTACCAAACCAAAAATGCAAGACAATGGAATAATACCACCTTTAATACCACTTTGTAACATCCTAACCCGGATCACCTTTAAGACGGTGGTCGGACCGGTGGCTTACATGACCTCAACCACATCTACCCAAACACCAGAGGATGCCAACTAGCAGTGAGGGACTTTTTGTGTATGATGGGGAGACTATTCCCTCATAGGTATTAGGTATTATCGTAGCGGAAGTAAACAATAATTAATAATATATAGTGGAAGCATATAAAGTAATAAACTGTAGAAAAATCAATATTAATAATCGAACTGAATAATAATCAAGAGTAGAATCTCACAAAACTATGTCATGCCATGATATCTGTCTAAACTGAAATCACGAAAAATAGAAATCAAATCATACTATAAACTAAAAAGGAAATGACACAAATTAACGAATACTTCATTAGAAAGGCTCGGTCCGCTACCCCAGTCTCTATCCATAGCACAAAAAAATCATGAATCCAAACCAGCATGCTTCCCTTTGTCAATACCTGTCATCATATCATCTACTTGGGTGTCAATGAAACCTATGTAGGGTGTGAGATAAAGTCACAGTAGAATGTCACCAATAATGTCTAAAACATTCCATTTCATGCAATAATAATATTGAGTGATCCAATATATAATAATTTATGATAATTAATTATGTGTAATTATATAAATAACCCGGTCTAGGTTCCCAACAGCACCCATCCATAATCACCAGCTTCGGCCAAATCTGAATGTCTGAAAGGATTACCTATAAACAGAATACACATATGCATATATATAAACCCTAAAAAATAAAATTAAATCAAGGAAGAAGCATACCCCCAAGCTTGTACTTTAATTTGGGGTCTAAGTCTTGTGTTGACCAGGTATGCTTCAATATACCATAAAAGCCTCACAAATTTTAAGAGGATCAAAGTGATATTAATATAAACATTTAGTGCATCATTATCAAGGGTTCAAGTTGATAGTTGGGGTCTGATCCCATCCCAAAGGTATCACTGTAGAGCATCCGTCAAATTATCCAATACTACTGAGCCCGTCTAAGGAAATCTTTCGAAAGACCAAGTATTGCTCGAGGCATGGATTTTCCCTGAGTTCATTCTGACCTCAAAAAAAGGGGTTGAGCACCATCTGATGCTGGCTTAGACACATTTCTAATGAATTTGTCCCGATGGGCCATTTGGGAATCCGTATCACTCATATGTAATAGAAAGCCTGGGGAAGTCTCAGTCCAACAAAGCCAATGACACATCCCCCCAACACATGAAGATAACCAGTCAGAAATGGAGGGTCTAAGCCTGGAACTTAATAAATAACCAACCTTCTTTCTCCACCCCTAATTTAAATAATGTTTTCACAGTAGTAGATATGAAATCAACATATGTAATTGGTGCTTGAAACTAAACTCGCACATCCATGCATCACATAGTGAAAATTAACTATTTCAGTATAGAAATATTAACAAGTTTAACTACCACATCAACATAATAAGATAAAATTCACCTTTAAATTAATAAATAAATTAGTAGAATGAACTACCAAAGACCCATCAATTTCAAAATTCACAATTAATCAAAATTAATTATTTAAATTAACTATCATATAGTAAAAATTAACTATTTCAGTAGAACAATATTAATAATGAAAAGTACCACATCCATATAAGTAGATAAATGCACTTTTAAATAAATAAATAAATTATCACAACCAACTACGAAATATCCAACATTCCAAGTTCACAATTAATCTATATTAATTATTTAAAGTAAACACAGCAAAAATCAGTTACACGACACATGAAGATAATGACACTTTTTAAAAATAAATAAACAAGCACAAGAAACTATCAAAGATAAAACTACTAAAAGTTTCTAAATAATATAAATTAATTATTTAAATAAAAAACAACAAAAATAGGCTGCACAATATATGCAGTTAATTAAATTATTATGCTGCAAACGAAAAATTATACCAACAACATCGGCACGCCCAAAGGGGTGTCCAAACTTGTTGCAACAACTTAAAATATTTAATTCATGATATGTAGGTCTACATAAATTATGTGAAACAATTAAAATAAATAAATTGGGTGAACTTACACAAAGTAGGTAGACACTGTCGAATGATGAAACCTTGCATTTTCATAAATCACAATGAAAAAGAGGGAAAGAGAGTAGACTCCCTACCGTATAGACGTAGATGATCCTATGATTCACTATAGGAATTTATTTGACCTAAAATAGAAGAAGACAGGTGATTTTAGAAAAATCAAAAAATAGAGTAAAAAGCTTCAGCGGCGAACTGCGCAAAGGATTTGAACAATATCACATGATTCTTGGTGCATGAGATGAGCCTTACTGAGATGTTCCAAATGCATATGAAGGCGAAGAAAAAAAACGATGAATGGAACCATGGTGATCTTCCCAAAATAGAAGGAGGTGGTGCGCACCACCTATGGGGGGAGGGGGGGGGGGTGAGCCTTGCACAAGAGGGGAGGAGAGGAAGAAAATAAGGAAAAAAAAGAAAGAAAAGAAAAAAAAATAAAAAATAAAAAGGGAAAAAAGATAATAAAATAAAATAAAAATAAAAATAAAAGGGGAGAGAATTAAAAAAAATTAAAATAATAAAAATGGTTCGACCCATTTTTTATTATTTTACTATTTTCCCATTCCTTATTTTAATTTTTATATTTATTTTCATTCCTTTTTCATTTTTTTATTTCATTAAAATTTCATTAAAATTTTTCTAATTATTTTTATCCCAAATGTCATGCTAGGGCATGACATAAATTTTTTAAATAAAGACTGATTAATTATTTAATTAATTTAATAGTATTCTGGGACCCACAACATTGTGCTCAAACATGAGCCCTGGGTCGCTTTAAGAATTTAAAAAACAAAAACATAAATGACACGCACCATGATTTACATCAATACCTTAAAATAAATAAAATTATTACTATTTAATAAAGCACATCAATGACTCCATTAATAATTTAAAAACAACAACCATGAAGAAAGGTATAACAGTCATTAAATAAATATTTATTGTACAATTTTTTAAGTATAAAAATTAATAATTTCATATTTATTACATTACCCGGTTATTATTTACACCACAATGCAACTTATAAATTATGGAAGTGCATTTTTATTTTTTATCTTTGAATATAATAATAATATTAATAATAAAATTATTATTAATATTTGTAATTGACCAACATAATTATTTAACCTAATTAAATTATATTCTGGTTCGATATGACGAAATGTCTAATTCCCACAAAGGTTATACTCTACATAGGGTAAACCCCTTGTCTTGGAACCATTGGTGGTCTCAGAATTTTCATTCGACACACTATTTGTGAGAAAATAATTATTTATTATATAAAAAATGGATTAATTAATTAATTAAAAATAATTATGGTATTATCATGTACGAGGGTGCCAAACAACCGAATCGAATCAAGGTTCTAACAAACATAGGTTAAAACTGACCTTCTGGACCAAACTATGGTCTTATATTACTCATACGGCGCACCGTTTGAGAGTTAATTCATATTTTTGAAATAAAACACCCTTGCGTATGAATAAAATAAATTTAATATTTTTACTTAGTCAAAGAATACTTATACCCTTCATTTAATTTATTTTCATTTTAATTTTAATTTAATTAATTTAATAAAATTTATTTAAAAGACATATCACTGTATCAACTATCGGAAATAAAAAGTTCCGAGGCTCGGTTTTAAAACGGGCCATCCCAGTTAATGGAAAAATTTAATTTTCTTTGATTTTTTAATTCAGTTCAAAACATGGAATGTAACACTCTTTAAAGAGGTAATAATACTAATTTTTCATATGATTGGAATTTATGAATTTTTTTTTATATTCAATCTATCTGGTTACAAAATATTCATATTTAACAAAATAAATAAGTAAATACTAGGTATGCATATAATGTGTAAATTTTAACATGAATAAGTTAAATAAATTTTATCTTAAAAAAATATGAATATAAATTATAGTACATGAATATTATAGATATTAATTATAGCCCAATAAATATAAAACAAATTCAAATGATTTCAAATTCAAATTATATAAAACATGATATGGGACATATAATATGATATATGGGATGATTTTTATATTTAAAATGTGAAATTGGTTTTAATGGACGAAATTAAAATTTTCATTAGATAATTCACTAGTATGCTTGGATGGTCATCTTGTGTAAGCAAATGGTCTTAAAAATTACATATTCAAGTTAATGTAACAGCAATTTACTTTATTAAATTCTAAAATATCATTAGGTATAGATTTTTATATAATTATTTAATAGGTCTTACACAACAACCCCATATATTACAAAGTATAATATTCAATTTTTTTTGTATTTTTTCCAAAAAAATGACTTTTAGAAATATATATGTTTCATTTTTTATGATACATCTTCACATTTTTCAATTTTACCTCATTATTTTTCCAATTAATGTTTGTGAAATATATTTTAAAATGCAGAATGATTAATAAAGGCTAAGTAAGGGACATAAAAATGAATAAATTCATTATTATAGAGAAAAAACTAAAACTAAATAAATGTTTTCCTTTATTGAAATGTTTTTTATTGAGTAAAATAAATAATTTCCACATGAACTAATTAACACCTTCATCTCAAAGAAGACCATTAATACTCATTGAGATAAAATAGAAAGCCTTTCATGAAAATTAGTGAATCAAATTCATAATTTTTTTATAAACATGTGTTAGAATTAACAAGAGCCTAAAAATATATATAGGAGGACCCCTAATTAATTTCGTTATTCTTACATGTTAATAATAGATAAATTACCCAATTAATTGTTGTTCTATCTAGGCACATCCATAACTTAACCTTTTTCGATATCCCCCATTTATAATGATCTATAATGGGGATAAAACCTTCAGATAAGCTATAAAAACCTCAACTATTTGTAATATATAATAATCAAGTAACATATCATGAATGAAACATTTTATTATTTGAAGTTTTCTTCATAAATTTATTTAAAAAGTCCATTAAACCCGTATTCAAACCACTTTTAGATTTTAAAATAACATTTTGTTTTAAAAAAATTTAAAAAATAAAATAATCTAAAAAATGGAAAATGAGTTTTTCATTTAATAAAAAATAAAATATCTTAAAGTATTTGAAAATTAAAATATGTTTGTAGAGATAGGAAAATATTTTATCATTGTATATGTTAAAATAAACCATTCCTTTTTGTCTTTTTTAAAAAAATTCAAAATTTTCCATTAAAATGTTCATTTTTAAAAAAATTTAAATAATTTCAAACAAATCAAATAATTTACAGTAAAATTCATATATGTCTATATAAAAACATTAATAAGATATTTTTAAAAACATGTACATAGAATAAATGTAGTTGGTATCCAGACATTAAAATAAGATTTTTAAAATAAAGTTCCCTACATTGAGCCTAACTCATCATTTTTGCTTTTTATGTCCTTTAATAATAAAATTATACAATTTTCATTATTTTTTGATAAATTTTTCCAATTTTATTATTTCTTTTATTTCAATAATTACAATTTTATCTACATTATTACATAATCATTTAGGTTTATGGAGGATTTTTCGATGACATTCAACTCATAAGTTCAAAATGAATTCTATTGGATTCTTATGGTCAAATAAGACATTATGATATCATATAAAAATAATAAATATGAAATCATTTTCATTTATATGTAAATTATACTTCTAAATAAATTGTGATATATGGGTTTGTAATATGAACTACATTACTATCATGTTGATTGTAGGTTGAACATACACATGAGCAACATTTCTATTTTTCAATAAATATTTTGGAATTAATATTAGTCTTATTTTTTCTATTAATAATTATAATTATATCATAAATACCATATTATTAATTTTAACATACTTATTTTTATCAATCAGGAGTTGTGGTTGTGGAAAACCAATCATGTTGCTTCATGTTGGTGGTAGTCAACACATATGTATAGACGACATTATCATTCATCAGTTAATGGAACGGTAAGGAATACAATGTTAAATTATTTTTTCAAATTGTTAAATATTTATTTAATATAATATAAAAATATTAATTAAATGATAATAACCAACTTTGATGTGTGGTAATGGAAAATTAATTACTTCATACCAAGAGGCGGTAGTCTTCCTTAAACATAAATGGGGAATTCCATTAAAAATTGAAAGAGGTTGTGGAAGGATATTGGTTATGAAATTACCATAATAATATATTAGTATATTTAAGATATTTAATATATTATATCCTATTGATTTGGTATAATTTAAAGAGGTGGAATAAGAAAAATGACAAAAAACACTTTGTTTAGAACAATACCTCTCCTTCAGACAACCTCCATTTCTTTACATCTTAATACCTCTAAACATAGAAATATGATAAAAATAAAGCCTATAGAACATGTAAATGGATGTTATGAATGGATTTGGGGAAAAATAATCATCAAAATGGGGTTTAATGTTGAAATAAAGGATATGAATTGGTTCTCTTTTATAAAATAGGGGATCATTTATAAATTTATAAAATATTTTAAATGTAAAAATTAATTGGGATGTAAAAATATATCAGAATGTATAATATTAGAATATAATATGATTATTAGTCTTAATAGTATCATCCAATATATTTTTATAATGTTTAAATCAAATTTGTTCAATTATTGTTTTATTTATTCCTCTATTATAAATGTTCACACCTACCATTGTAAAATGTTTTTATTCTCTATGGGGGTCAATATAGATACCATAAATGAAAATAGATAAAAAAATGAACCGCAATTGATATTTTAAACAATATACATATTAATTTTCATAATATAGAACTTTTATGATTTTTTATCATTTAAGTAAGAAAATATATTTCAAAAATATCTATAATGTCAATTTTAGAACTTTTTAATTACTTTTACATTAATAAAATTTATAAAACAAGTTAAATTAGAATATAAAATTAAAATAAATCATTAACATGTTGTTTATTTATATAAAATTATTTGGATTTGAGTAATTCATTCAAATAATACAAATTTTAATATTATTATGATCATTTATTTTATTTCTCCATTAATTAAATAATTACTATGTCAGCATTGTGTAAGCATTTACTGTAATTATTTACTAACTAAAAATTAAAAATAAATTACTATAATGAATATAAATAAATTAAATTTGAAAATATAAATTAATATATTAACATACCGTTTATTTTTTCCCCATGTTAAAAATAATATATTTATAAAAATTAATAGTATTACATTTTTTACTATTATTTACAGAAAATGTTATAAGGGCCATAATCACATTCAAATTAAAAAGGTCATATAATATAATATTGGATGATTATGGATGAAATTAAGTCATCTAATAAAATTAAGTCAATTTTTATGGTCATTTTATAGAATTTATCATTTTAATTATAAAAATTATTTACCACAACCTACTCAATATTTTTTCTTTTATAATAATAGGAGAAAATTGAAACACAATATCAATGGGGTCTATATATATTAAGCCCATGAAAATCCCCAAAACAATTCCTACACTATATAGGGAAAGGGAATGTAATGTACACACTCCAAGGAGGGGAGATCCTTGGTAGGCATGGAAGCCATGAATTCTACCTCAAAATTACCTTCATGCCACGTATGAAGGATCTCTATATCACTGGAGAGATGAGTCTTACACTCAAAAATAATGTAATTTATTTTCCATGGAGAATTTGAGATTCCAATGTGGTAACTTCAAATTATTTTACAATCTATTTTATTTTTAGGCATGACGATGTTCTTTGATATGAGGAGAGATAAGCCCTTAAGGATGATAATTACCACTACCATGAGAAAATTACCAATTCCAAAAGAAGATAAATGCAAAGAGCACCAAGCCATTAGAATCTTGAACTATACCCCCACCATTCATGAGACCATGGAATCATACACCATAAATGTTAATATTAGTAAAAATTTCAGGAGGGTACCAATGAACCCAATTGCCCATCTACCTTAGTATGAATGGGCATGAAGAGAATATTTCTTTGAGATAACACCCGAGGAAGGATTCCACCTTCCGTTGATTTAGGAGACCTTCCAAAAACTCCATGATAAACCTAGTTTTCACCACTAGAGCTAGGATAAAGAGAGGATGAAAAATATTGTCCCAGTTTTATGGATCCAAAATATACCAACACTCTACCACTAGAAGTATCATCTGAGAATTCTCGTCCGACTTGTTATAGTTCCTCATATGGAACCTATTCTAAAAAACACATCAAGGGAGTCTAGATCTAGGGAAGGATACATTAAATCACCTAATCACCCCTAGATCAAGCCTTCACATCCACCTTGGAATATTAGGTGCAACGTTGACTCTACTAAAGTAGATGGACCACAAATGAACTTTGAGGAAAGATGAACATCATTTCATTTAACATCCAGCTATGTTGGGATTTAATGATATTTTAATCTCCACAACATAATGTTAGATTCAGCTAGAATAACCTTCAACCAAATATTTATTCCCCATGGGTATATTATGGGATATAAGATCATCACATTTTCATAGGATGTGGATGTGAACTTAACATTGGTGGAGCATATAAAAATGCATTATTCAAGGGACTCATCTAGCCTAATGATATAAAACAAGGCCTCATAGGTGGGGTTGAGTATTGACTAGATGATTGGTGTATGAGATATTCTTTCATTGAATGACAGGTTGGGTGTATGAAAAACCGGGAAATCTAGAAGACTGCACTCCCAACTTCATTGGGAAAAGTTATATCACCCCGACCTAGGATCCATTTCAAATGGTCCGGAAGCATGGGAAAATGAACATGTAGAGAGTTCCACAATCAGGATGGGTTTATTCAATTCTCATGTGAACTAATGTCATACTTCCCTCTTATAATCTAGATCCACAGGGAGTAACCCTCAATAACCTCATGAGATTGTTTTCGCCAACGGTCCCACACAGCAGGCCCCACATTGCTTACACTAATGCCACATGCTCAACGAGAATTGATAGTTTTCTCCAAGAGTTCCACCAACATTTTAACTCCCCTTGAATGTAACAAATATATACCATTATGGTAAAATAAATCTTCTTGAAAAAAGAATTTTGAACCTTGAGGATAGACAAGATATGGATGGTAATTTAGGATAGAACACAATTAATATGGGTGATTATACCACCGAACAATGGGAAAATTTGCATCCATTTTTTTATCAATTTAATAATACTTTTAACCATATATTGAAAATTAATGACTCAGATTATACTGGGGAAATTGAGATAGCCCTGTTATACCATATGAAATATATTGTTATGAATTCCCCAAATTTATTCAATAGTGCCCCTTCACATGTCTGGCAAGGAGTAAAACAATTATACCCCTCTCATTTCCCTATTAATAAATTTCCCACTCTATTAGTTATACTCATAGATGATTTTTATGCCTGTGAGTTAATAACTACAACCATTAATAAATAAGAAATGGTCATCAACAATGTTTAGGTGAGAAACATCATGAAGCTGGGCCATATAGTGGTAGTGAAGTAGAAGGACACAATGCATGAATGAGACAAAATATTTACTTATTAAATAATAAACAACAATAAATATGTCATGATAGATTGGATCACCTTTCTGGATCCCTCTAACCGGTTTTAGGCACCCACATTAACTCCCTATAAAGACCACAATAAACCAAGATTAGTTGTAACATTAGAATAACATATCAATGACCCATTAAGAAAATACCATAAATCACCAGTACCAAAGGATGACGAACCAATATATCCTATAATAAGACTTATCTATGTCTACACTGATTAAAATGTTGGACCCCTGAACCTTCATGTTGGTTTTACCAACCATGTCCTGAGTTGTACCCATTTCACCTTGAATGGGCCTCCCTGAGACAAATGCATGTTGCTGTTCTGAAATCCAACTATGAATAAAATGATAAATATTCATATTAATGGTGTTATGCAACAAATTCTATGTATATTTAAACAATAGGATGGTGCGATACTTTGAAATGGATGAGGGATCACACACATTATAAATAAGGATCTATGTAGGGTCGTTAGTAACCAGAGGAAGACCACCCCCATAGAAAAACCCTTGATGGAATCAATGAGGTCATTTTTAAGGACACTCCTGGAGATGATGAAAAAAGAACATGGGAAACCACCATGGATGATTTTCAACTCTTAATTTAGGGAGGTAATATAATTCCACACATCCTTTTCATTTGGTGCACACTCAAGGAGTTTATTGACATGAGCTGATACAACCCTTGGAACTGAGCTAAAGAGGGGATACTAATCTCAAAAATATGCATTCTTCTTGTGGGAGTTAGGTGTACACAACAATGATTTAAAATAAGGACCATCCATGTCACATATAATATCAATTACATTTTTGTATGAAATGTCTTCATGTTAGATATTTGGAGCTTGATAATGTTGACTCTTTTTCAAAAAGGCATGAAAATATGTCTCATTGTAATCAACGTCAATGATCTATGTTGTATGCTAGAACTAAAAGATGCAGAAATCATACTCTAGTAACAAATCATTTAATTTTTAAATCTTGGGACCTGGGGAAACAGGGGTCTTCTCATCCCAAGACACTTCTAGGACCATCTCCACACTATTAATTTCCCTCTTGATATCCTGTAGAATCAACCAAATAGATAGAAGGAATCTTGTCCAGGCCAGGAGATAATTTGTTAGATTCAACAATTTATATTGGATTCCAAGACATTGATTCCCTTTTATTGAGTCATCCTAGTAGTGATTCATGATATCATAAAAATAAGGTTGAGACATACAACTTTTGGAGAAGAATAATTGACTCCCTTTTGAATTTCTAGACAAGAGATGAACAAGAATAAGAGAGTGATTTGACAATGTGCTGATCAAGTGAATGACTTCTGAGTGTGGGAATTATGAAATGTCTTGGAGTTTCCGAATGTATGGATCTATTCTGTACCAAGTCCTCATGTTGTCACTTTTGTTATTACCTTATTTTGACTTTACTATGTTAAATTGTTTTTATGATTTGTATTCATAATGGAAAAAAATATTAATTAAATTTGGATGCACTGATTCAAAAAATCTTATCAAGTTTTTCAAGATTTTATAAATATATAATATCGTATTTAATTTAAAAATAAACTGATAAAACAAGAAGAAACTAGTTTTTCAGAATATTGGAAGTTCTATGTAGAAAATTGAATTTATTGTAAAAGGAAGTATAAAAATAATATTTAAATATCATAAATACATTTTTATTTTTTTAACGTTGAAAATTTTATTTTTAAACTAATTCAAAATAGAATCTTACTTCGTAAATAGTTGAAAGGAAAATACAATTTTGAATTAAAATTATTGTTTTTCACTATTCATTCAAAATCATCCTTTTCATAAAATTTCCAAATACAACTTTAATATAATATTGATATGGTGATTTAAAAAATAATATTTATTTTAAAAAAGACAATTTATTAATAATATAGAATTAAATCAAATAATTTTCTTAAAAAAATAATTAAAAACATTTTAGATGATAATTTTTTTTGGGAATAAAATGTATTTACAAAAAATGATTGCTTATTTCCTAAAAACCATTAAATAATTTTTTATATATTAGAATATTTATATATACACATGTATTTCAAGGAATATTTAATCCTATTCAAACCAAAAAATTTAATGGTTATGTTATAAAGGTCGTGTCACGACCCACATTCACCAAGATGAGGGAAGAGATAATAGATTGTCATACCCTTCCTTCTTCATGTTGAAGGAGAGATAATGACCCCTGAGACCCGCCTTCAATAGGTCCTGGAGTGGTGACTAGCACCAAGGGTATAGAATCACACACAAGATTGAAGGCATTACCCTTTTTATTTATTAGGATCAGGAGATAAGACAGTAAATCCCAACAACACCAAAACTAGTGGAAAAAGTTAAGCCAAAGAAAATCATACCCATATTCATGTTAAAAAAGTAAATGACACAATTACAAGGAGACTACAATGGTAAAGTACCAAAGAAAAGAAAAACTGCAACTACAACTATCCCAATGTCCGAGCTATTACGGCCTTTCATGATTCCTGAATTCATCCTAGAAACCTGAAAGCAGTTTTATTTAAATAGGGTGTGCATACAAGTATACTCAATAGGGAAAACCAAAGAATATCGTGCAAAAGTGGGGAGGCATTCTAATGCCTTTTGAGAAAAGGGATAACTAAAGCACCTAGTAAGGAAAACTATCCACCCAAGCCTCACAAAGGCACACTCCCCAATTAATGCATATAAAGTAATGTATAGTAATAACACGTCAATGTTTTGGGACCCCGTGCCACTTTCCCACTGGTTATTGAAGACATCCTACGCATCGAACCAATCCCGCCATACTCACAGTAGTCCCACTACCACACTGCGCCCGCACACACCTGAGCCACAACTACACATCTTGCATGCAAACACCTAGGCCACAATCACCATACGTTTCCACAGTCGCAACACCTCATCCATAACTACTAATGCCATCCCCAAAGAGACTTGGGCCTCATCATGAAGATTCTTGGGAAACAACCCACCCACACACACCTAGGCTAACCACCACAACTACCCTGCCCAAAGAATCATGGGATATAATGGACCTCAGGACATCACATCTTGCCCGAAGAGTCTTGTGCTATTCGGGAAAGTGAGTAGAAAAGGAGCTAATAACCATCCACTAATAGGAGTGTTGGAAAAAACACTCTCCCCCAAGGAATGTGGGTGTTCAACACTAAGTGCTCAACATGGGTGGGGAGTGAATAAAGAACATAAGAACGACAATTATATCTATATGTAATAGGCAGTCATCCCCACCTAGGGTCTCCAAAGCCAACCTAAGAACAGACACCCTTGTTACAATTCATTCATAAATGAAATGAACGAAACTCACAGCCAAGTCACAACTCATTCACAAAACCAACTCCCCATTTAACCCATTCTTGTTTTCATGTTCAAGTGATCCCATTTATGTAAATCCTACCCTACCAGGAATTTATCAGGAATAACAACAAGCTAGAGAAAGAGAAACAACCAAACAAAAATTTATGTTTTCACACCTGGTTCTCTTGTAAAGTCAAAACAAGAAAGGGATCAGTGAGATCCATCAAAGTACCGGAACCATACCATGCTTCGAGATACAACCCCACACAGCTTCAGATTCCCAACCAACAACCATGCCACAACAGAGGTTCCCATGCTCGTCCACATCACCCATAAGCATCGACCAGAACAAACAGACATGCCACCAAGACATAACAAGGATGTTCCCAGACCAGAGTACATCATTCACTAAGTTTTCCTCTTTCTCTTTGGTTAACTGGGGTGATCAAACTATTTTTTTTTCAATGGACATTATTTTAATCGACCGAGTTTACGTAATTAACCAAATTACCATCTTAGATCCATTCAATTACCACATAAGACAATGGTTTATTAGTGTGGAAGGAATGAAAAACAACGACCATGATTTTCAGGGATAATAGCCCATACAGTTTAAAATATAAAGAAATTATAAAAGAGTACAACCGAATTTTCAAACACACCCCATCATTCTTTAACAGTCTATTTATTATCTTTTTTAAGGTTTGGATTCATCCATTACCATATAATCAGTAGTGTACCCACCCCACATGTTACACAGTAAGGAGATACGATGGAAATATCCCTACATGGATGATGAAAGATCGATGTTCCTATCAACGCGTCAAGAATGGGGGATGTGCAACTTGTAGGGGAGGAACTTCGGGGACACCAAGGGTGAGTAGAAAGGCTTCAGCATAGGCTCACCACTTTCTTCGGGAAGGGGAACTCCAAACACACCAAGAAGAAATTAGAGGAAAAGAGGAAGAAGAAGAAGAAAAAATTCCCGTGCAAAATAAGGATGAGATCCGATTGTTACGGGATATGGAAATTTTAACGGCTTTAATGTCGGATCGTGGTTTCACCACACGGTTGAGTGGTTACACACGACTCAATTAATTGTTATTTAATAGCTCTCATCGGGAAAAGGTGGTAACAACTATGACTTTGATGGATTTTATATAAACAGAGGGAAATGTTACATAGACACATAGCTGGGTCTGTTGATGGTCACCCCAGTAATAGGAATTAAAATATTGATTATGTGGCTAAAAATGGCCTTGAACCACTTACCAAAAGGTAAAAAGTTTTTAAAAGTGGCGTTACGTGAAAAGATGCAGAAGAAAAAATCATCAAGGCTGTGCGGCACCGATAGGTCACACCATTCGGTGACACATCGATAGGTCACACCGACCAGTCATAAAGATCAGGGACACACCGATCGGTTGCACCGATCGGAGACACAATGATCGGTCACACCGATTAGAGAATCACTTATTGGTCACAAACCGAAATGATTCCCAACCACTGAGGTTCCACCCATAGGATCTAGAATTTGGAAAAGGGATGGGACATGAGTGTATGTGCCATTACCTCAGATACCTATCACACTATTCTCACCCTCGAAAATCAAAAAACAAACCCGAAGGAAAGAGGGGGTCCGAAAAACCACCCAAAAAGATACCTATTAGGAGTGACCCTCTACGACATATAGGACCACCTACCCCTTATGAAACCATGAAAAATTAAACGGTCAAGCTATCCAGTCATATGGGTTAGGGAGTTTCTTCCTCCATCCCAAGATACTATCCACTTTGGTCGGTACTGACTCGCCCGCATGGGTTTAATCACATCCACCTTAATGCGTCTTTATTAGGGATTGGGTACTCCCCTCCCCGCAGTCTAGACTTTTCACAAGCATCTAGAGAATAAGGAATACCATAAATTCCATAGTTAAAAATATAAAGTGTTCCATCACAACATGTACAAACAAAACCGAACAAAACTCAAAATAGCTCCGGGTACTAGGTGCGCATCTGCGTCTCCAGTTCCCAGGTACATTCCTCGAGCTCGCCATGCCTCTACAAAACATTAACAAAAAGAATGGTCCATCCACAAAGCACCATCTCCTCACTATCCTTGATCCTCACTGGAATTTCAAACAAAAGTCATGTTGTCCTTGATATCCAGCTTTCCCCAGTCTAGGACGTGTGAAATGTCGTGTAGATACTTTCGGAGTTGTGACACATGGAATACATCAGGTATTCTCAGTAGCAGCGGTGGTAGAACTAGATGATAAGCCACTTCTCCCACCTACCACCACACTTTGAATGGTTTGATGAACCTTAGAGAGAGCATACTCCCCCTACCAAGCCTCTGTTTCCCACGCTGAGGGGAGACCTTCATGAATACGTGGTCCCCAAACTCAAACTCCAAGGGTCTCCTCATATTATCTGCATATGACTTTTGCGGGTCCTGAGCTTCCTTCATCCTCTCCCATATAAGCTGAACCTTGTCTTTCGTGCTCTGTACCCCTTAAGAGCCATGAACACCTGTTCCCCCAACCCTGGTCAAACACACGTACGAGTGACATGGCCTTCCGTACAAGGCTTCAAATGGAGCCATGCCAATGGTAGAGTGATAGATATTATTTTAGGAAAACTCTACCAGAGGCAAATGTTTCCCCGACGATCCCCCAAAATCCAAAATACATTCCCTTAGCATGTCATCCATTTTCTAGATGGTGCGCTCTGTCTGTCCATCAATCTAGGGGTGGAAAGCAGTGCTAAGATGTTTCTCGGTGCCAAAAGCATGCTGTAATCCTCTCCAGACTTGTGAGGTAGACCATGCATCTCTATCCAAGACTATGTACCTCAGAACTCCACGAAATCACACCACCTCATCCATGTACTTCTATGATAAGGTATCCACTGCTCATGACTCCTTGATCGCCATAAAGTGAGCTAATTTTTTCAACCATTCCACCACTACATAGATAGTGTTGTAGCCTCCTTGGACTTTGGGTAACCTTGTGATGAAATCCATCGAGATGCCATCCCACTTCCACTCGGAGATATCTAAAGGTTACAACAGACCGCCTAGAACACGATGTTCAGCCTTCCCAAGATGAAACACTAGGCACATGGACATGAACTCTGCCACTGCCTGCTTTACCCCATGCCACAAAAAACCGACTCTTCAGGCCCTGGTTTATCCTAGAAAATTCCTAGTTCACTAATAGTGGTGAGTTGTGGAACTCACCAAGAACCCTCTCGCACATTTCCTCTGGAACAAACAACTTCCCTCAGAAAAGCATCTTATTCTGAACATCCTCCGTCCACCCTTCTGAAGCATCACCATGGTTAACCCAGTCACACATCACTTCACTCTCTATGTCTCCCCACTGAGACTCCTCCACCTGCTATAGTAGAAAATACTGCACTGTCATCTAATACATGCATCCTCTACAACCATCCATCCTTTCATCCAGGTGTAGGGTAGCCAACTCCTCCATCGCCTTCCAAGCATCTTCCGACTCTTGAACCGCATCCTTCTATGACTTCCTGCTCAAGGCATCAACCACCACATTTCCTTTTCCTGAGGTGTAGGAAATATTGAAGTCGCAGCCTTGAAGGAACTCTAACGACGTTCACTACAGTAAGTTTAGGTCCCACTGAGAGAAGAAATAATTCAAGCTTTTGTGATCCGTGAATACCATGAATCACTCCCCGATGAGGTAATGCTGCTAGAACATTAGTGCGAAAACCACCACCACAAGCTCAAGATCATGGCTGGAATAATTTTTCTCACGGGGGTGTAACTATCTAGACCCATAAGAGATCACCCCTTGTCATTACATCAACACACACCTGAGGCCTTGTCCTCAAGCATTACAGAACACCTCATACGCCGCCCCTTCTTCTGGAAATCTCAGCACAGGGGCACTAACCAACTTCTCCTTCACATAGCTGAAGGCTGCTTCACATTTTCCATTCCACATGAAAGACTGGTCCTTCTTGGACAAAGCTGTCAAAGGTACTGCAACTCAATAGATGTTTGGATCAAACCTCCGATAGTAACATTCCAGTCAAAGGAAACTACAAAACTCTGGCACGTTCTTGGGTGCTACCCAAGAAAAAACCACATCAGCCTTCGATGGGTCCAATGCTATTCCCTTCTCGGACACCACATGCCCAATGAAATGAACTTATCATGTCTAGAACATGCACTTGGAAAACTTCCCATAGAGTTGGTGCTGGAAGAGGACCTCTAAAACCATTCTCAAGTGCTCAGCATAATCCTCCTCTAATTTTGAGTAGATCATGATGTCGTCAATAATCACAACTATGAACCGATTGAGTTATTTCAGTAAGATGGAGTTCATGATCCACATAAACACAGCTGGAGCTTTCGTAACGCGAAAAGACATCACCACAAACTCTAAGTGCCCATATCTGCATATTATGGTAGTCTTCAAGATTTCACCCTCCTTCACACTCAGCTGGTGATATCCCGACCATAGGTCAATCATGGAGAACCACCCTACCCCTTTTAACTATTCGAAAAGGTTATATATCCTCGGGAGAGGGTAACGGTTCTTGATCGTTACCTAATTTAGTCTCTAGTAGTTTATGCACAACCAAAGACCACCATATGCCTTCATTGCAAGTATGAATAGAGAACCACCTGGTGAAACACTTGGTCGAATAAAACCATTCTTCATCAGATCATCAATCTAAATCCGCAACTCCCATATCTCAAAAGGTGACATCCAGTAGGGAGCCCCTAAATTCGGACAGGCACCAGGTTGCAAGTCTATCCCAAAATCAACATCACATCGAGGGGGTAGAGTCGTCACCTCCTCAGGGAAGACGTCTATAAACTCACTGACAATCCATGGGACTTCAACCATTTTTGCATCTAATGACTCCACTGATAGTTCAGCTAACAATGAGAGGAGAGGCTCCTCTCACCTACTGCTATCCTAGAAACCTCGTTCGCCGATGAAAGTTACACGTCGACTACCCAAATCTGAAAACACGACCCTTCCTCAGAATAATTCAGTGATGAAACCTACATGGAACTGCCAGTAAATGCTTTGGATGACATCATATGGATGTATCTGGCATAGTAGAAGATCCCTGATAGACTGTTGTGGCCCTATCATCAGTCTACACCCTCAACTTACATAAAACAAGTCGGTCTGACCTTCGAATAGTGAGCTCAGCACTAGGGGAACATGAAGTCTCTCAGCATCTAAACCCAAAGCATGGGCCAGACTAGGTACAACAAAGGAGTGAGAATCTTTTGTATCAAACAAGGCATAAGTAAGAGTACTAAACAAACTGATCGTACCTCAATCAACTTCTGGCCCTGTTAGAACTGCTACCTCTATGGCGTGCAACTGTCCATGCCCAGCTCTTCTGCCACCCGACTGTTGGTCGCCTCCCTGACCATGCCCTGGTCAAGGTCCCTGAGGTGCACCCTAGGGTCGGCCTCCTCTTACAACACCTACCCTGGGAAAAGCGGGAGCTTGGTGCCCCTACTACTACTGAGGTGGGCGCTGAACCTGCCCACCCACTCTATACTACACTCTATCTGGGCACTGATTATGGATGTGGCCATGGTTTCCACAGACAAAGAATCTTGGTCCTGGGCCTGAAAGGAAAGGTCGAGGGCTAGGAGATCAGAATTGGGACTGTTGAGGCCTACTTCCTGCTGGTCGAAACCTAGAAGATCCTAATGTTGGGGGTCTGCTACTGACGGCCTTCCCCTTTGACGAGCCCAACTGGATTCTCTCTCATGATACACCTCCCACCGTGTGCATCATCTGATACCATTCTGACATGACCCGCCTTCACCAAGATGAGATAAGGGTCAATATATTTCCATACACTTCCTTCATCAAGTTTAAGGAGAGATAATGACCCCCAAGACCCGCCTTCAATAGGTCCCAGAGTGGCGACTATCACCAAAGGTATAGAATCACACACAAGATGGAAGGAATTAACCTTTTTCTTTATTAGGATCAGGAGGTAAGATAGTAAATCCCAAAAACACCAAAACTGTAGGTAAAAGTAAATCCAAATAAAACCATACCCATATGCATGTTACAAAAGTAAATTCTACAAGTACAAGGAGTTTAAAAAGGTAATGTACCAATGAAAAGAAAAATAGCAACAACAACTATCCCAATGTCCGAGCTTGTACGGCCCTGCACGATCCCTAAAGTCCTCCTGGAATCTAGAAATCAGTTTTATATACTAAGGGTGAGCATACAAGTATACTCAGTAGTGAAAAACAAAGACTCTCATGCACTAGTAGGGAGGTATTCTAATGCCATGTGAGAAAAGAGATAACCAATGCACCTAGTTAGGAAAACTATCCACCCATGAGTATCAAGGAACACTCACCAAATAACACAAGTCAAGTAATGTATTGTAATAACACATCGATGTATGGGTACCCTGTGCCACTTTCCCACTGGTTATTGAATACATTCTAGGCATCGAACCAATCCAGCCATTCTCACCGTAGTCCCACTGCCACACCCCGCCCGCACACACCTGAGCCACATCCACACATCCCGCCCACAAACACCTAGGACAAAATCACAATATGTAAACACACCCGCAACACCTAGGAGAGAACAACTACTGCCTCACCTGAAGACACATAGGCCTCACCCCGAAGATTATTGGGAATCAACCCACCCACACACACCTGGGCCAACCACCACAACTACCCTGCCCAAAAATATTGGGCTATAATGGACCTCATGCCATCACAGCCTGCCCGAAGAGTCTTGGGCTATTCGGGAAAGGGTGAAAAAAAGGAGCTAATAACCATCCACTCATAAGAGTGTTGGAAAAAACACCCTCCCCCATGGAATGGAGGTGTTCGACACTAAGTGGTAAACTTGGGTGGGGCACAAATAAGAAACATAAAAACTAAAATTATATGTATAGGTAATAGGAACTCATTCCCACCTATGGTCTCCAAAGACAAGCTAAGCACAAACACCCATGTTACTATTCATTCATAAAATAAAGGCACAACACTCACGACCATTTCATAACTCATTCCCAGAAACAACTCCCCATTTAACCCATTCTTGTTTTCATGAAAAAGTGATCCCATTAATGTAAATCCTACAATACTGGGAAACTAACAGGCACAACCAGAAGATATAGAAAGAGAAATAGTCAAACAGTAATTTATGCATTAACACCCGGTTCTCTTGTAAAGTCACAACAACAAAGGGATCACTAAGATCCCTCAAAGTATTGGAACCAAACCAAGCTTCGAGATACAACCCCACACAGCTTTAGATTCCCACCCAACAACCATGCCACAATATAGGTTCTCATCCTCATCCATGTCACCCATATGCATCGACCAGAACAAACAGACATTCCCCCAGGACATAACAAGGAACTTCCTAGACTCATGTACATCATTAACTATATTTTCTTCTTTCTATTTGGTTCACTGGGGTGATCACACAAGGATTTTTGTTCACTGGACATTCATTTAATTGGACTAGTTTATGTAATTAACAAAATTCCCATGATGGAGCCATTAAATTACCATAGAAGACATGGTTGTATTAGTGTGAATGGAAAGACCACCAATGACCATGATTTTTAGTGATCATTACCCATACAGTTCACAACATATTGAAATTATAAAAGAGTACATCAGAATTGTAAAACACACCCCATTATTCTTTAACATTCTGTTTATTATCATTATTAAGGTTTGGTTTCATCCATTCCCACATAAATAGTAGCATTCACACCCCACATGTTACAAATTAAGGAGAGATGAAGGAAAAATCCATACATGGATGATCAAGGATTGACATTCTTCTCCATACTTCAAGAGCATGGGATGCACGACTTGCATGGGAGGAAAGTCGGGGACTCCAAGGGAAAGTAGAAAGGATTTGGCATAAGTGCACCACTTACATTGGGAAGGGGAACTCCAAACACACTAGGAAGAAAGGAGAGGAAAAGAGGAAGAAGAATAAGAATAAAATTCTCATACGATATAAGGATGGGATACAGTTGTTACAAGATATTGAAATTTGAAAGTCTTTAAAGTCGGATCGTGGTTTCACCATGTGTTTGACTGTTTACACACGACTAAATTAATTGTTATTTAATAACTCTCATTGAGAAAAGGTGGTAAGATAGGTGAATTTAATGGGTTATATATAATCAGAGGGAAACGTAACACGGACACACATATGGGTCTGTTGAGGGTCTTCCCACTAATAGGTAAAAGGGTTTAAAAGTGGCATTACGGGAAAAGCTACAGAAGAAAAACTCAACAAGGCTGTGCGACACCGATCGGTCACCCCGATCAGTGACACACCAATCATTCTCACACTAAAATGACACCGTACCACTGAGGCGCCACACTTAGGATCCATAATTTGGAAAAGAGGTGAGCCATGAGGGTCTAGTCCCTTATAGGTCATATTTAAATATTAATATTTTATGGTTCAATTATTCATAGTGATTAATATTTTATACACTATATTTTTTTAAGAATCATTGGATATTAACTTCTACCCACTCTAAGAAATTTAATCCTAGAAATTTTTAAATTTATCTTAATAGTCAATTGGATTAATTTTAAAAGACATTTTTTAAAATCCCACATCTTAAAATACATATAATAAAACATACTCTTGAAAAGAGGTAAAGAAGATAATTAAGGTCCTCTCAAATAACAAAATAATGTTTTATAGATCGGAAAACATTATTGGGAAGGGAAAATATGAACAGGGAAGAAAAACATAATGTAAATAGAAGGATAAAGAGTGATGAAGATCATTGATGATAAGAATGATAATGATCATGAGAAAGTAAATGACCCCAAAATCATAATCAAAAGAGGTGTAAAAAAGAAAATATAATCATTGGGTAAATAATTAATAGGTTACATTTTTTATTTTAATATATTTTTCCTAGTATTTAGGAATTACATACCATTTAGAATGAGAATATAGACAAATACGCAATCTTGATAAGTATGATTTTATTCTTCAATCATTTCCATCCTTAATACCATTTTTCCACCACATTATGAGAATTATTGAAGAATATTTTATGACTAAAGCACTAAAATCAACTTATAATTGATTAAATAATTCATCTAAAGTATAAAAATCTATTCCTACCATATTTTTACATTAACCAAAACCAAAATTGTGAAGATAAGGTAAGATAAATCCTAAAAAGAATAATAGTTATTATAATAAAAAAAATTAATATATAAGGTATCAACCATAATAGCTGATGTTCAAATTATATATATATCCTTAAGATTATTAAAAATATTCCCAAATATTATTGAAACCCAATATTTTATAGTAATATGATTACATACTCTTCCAAAATTAATTTAACATTTCTCTCTAATCAAAAGTATCCAATATTAAAGTCATATACCCAAAAATGTATATACTATAATTTTATAATCTACAAGATTTGTAAATCAATTCAATAAGTACTCTATGTCACTAAAAGGGAACATTAATATAATATATTAATTCAAAATATAAAATCTACCTTAACACCTAAATAAATCCATTTATATCACATTATTGTCTATAAAATTATAGTGATCTACTTCTGAAAAGAAATTAATCACCTAATAACCAAACCACTTTTCAATCCCATGGTTATATGTATAATAAAATATAAGTTCCAAAATATAAAATAATCATCATATGTAAAAAAAATTAGTAAAATATTATTTCATACTAATCCTGACTTTACATATTCAAGTGGTAGGAATTACACCATTATCACCCTTCAATTATGGGTTTTAAGCCATATAGCCTTGCGGGATGCGGTGGGATATCATAAAGCCTATGGGTTATCCTTTTACTAAAACTGTAACAATATATTTCCTATAAAATACGAAAAAATTAATATTTATATCCTAAAAATAACTTTAATCATCATGTATTATATATATTATTACAGTAATAAATAATTTTAATATTATATACACAAAAGGAAAGAGCATTATTCCTTACATGAATTCTCATATGTTAATACAAATGGTTAGATACATCTAAAAAATATATGAATATATAATAAATGTCTCATGAAATACTCTTATCATATTAAACATCAAAATTGTATTAATTTTTCTTAAACGTATGATAATCATTAATTAAACCACTACATCCTAACTATTGAGTATATATATATAGAAAACTCAATCATTTAAAATTATTATTAACTATGATTTTCCAAATTATTCATTTATAATTTATTTAAATAAGAAAATATTAATCATTTAATAACCTTCAAAAATATGAAAACATAAGTCTTTATATAATCAAAACCCATCATATATCATTTTTAGTTTCCCAAACTTCAACAATAATCAAAATATGAATTTATTAAAATTTTATCTATATGGTATTTTAGATCTCATTCTTGAGTTCTTACCTTGGACCTCGATTTTCATAATTCACATAGCCCCCCCCCCCCATTTAAAAAATTCAATGAATTCGATGGGTAGAACATTATTCCTCATTATGGTTATAACTGAAATATTCCTTCTTCCATAGATGATTACTTATAGATAACCTTTTTAACCCCTAAAATACATATACCTATTCTTATAAGGAATTATCCTAGGATAATCTTCTCACATTTATTAGGCATAGGTCGTTTAGTTTTCTTACCCTTAAGATATTATTGAATAATTTTTTTTAAAATTTTAATTTATCTCGGATTTGATGAGTTAGGATACTAAAAAAGGTTCATGTTGTTAATCCTAACTTCTGATAGGTAGCTAATAATAACCATAAGTGTTTTCACTAAAAATATCATTCTATTTGTATTCTCATTTATAAAACCACCTCATTTTCATTCACTTCATTTTTTAATTCGGTTCCTACTAGATCAAACCATCTAATAAATCCAGTTTTTATATGATAATGTTAATAAAATACTAATAAAATACATTATGAAAAGGATTGTCACTATTATATCATTAATAATGTCACATTCATCTATTTTTAGTTATAAAAAATAACTATAATTATATAGAACATTCTAAAAACATTGGTTATAGTGGAATTTAAAATTAATTTTAAATAACATCCGACCCACTAAATTTAAATAAACAATTATTGGGTACCAATAGTATGTACGTAGACTTAAAATTTTCATAATACGGTGAAATTATCTAGAATTAATTTTCCTATAATTTTAATGGTATTTCAGGTTTATAGTTAAAGAGAGTTAGGTCACAAATCTTACATAACAACACTATATATTATAAAGTGGACAATTTTATTATAACCACCCAACCTGACTCACCACTATATAAGTGGCAAGACTAGTCACCACATGATCTCAAGTGCGTCTCCCCATATGCCAGAGGCTACCGACTAGTAGTGAGGGTCTATGGATAGTTTGTGAGAGACTATACCCTTATATCAGAGTTCAATAATATACAATGGAAATAAAAAGTGGAAACTATCTAATAAATGATAATGTAGAGGAAGAAAAATAGTACTCATTTTAGAAAAGTGTCCAACACCAAATATATAGCAGACAAATGCATGACATTACAATGGCAAAGAATGGAAAAAAAAGAATAAAAATATCATTATTTACATTCCAATATAGAAATAGATAAACAATGTATCAAAGCCCTAAGGGCGGTCTACTCGATCATTATGAGAATCCACTCAGACCTCTGCTCATTGTCCCAATGTATATATAAATAGAAAAATACTGCAAGCAAATAGAAATTACTCTGGTACCCCAGTGCAGTGGTGGTCTGAGTAGGGTGTGATATATAAATCATTGTATTCTGGGACCACCGATGTCTACCCAAGATACAGACATTTAATAAATAATTTAAACTATGTGAAGAATGTAAAAAATAAAGGAGAAAGTACAATGAAACTATATACCCTAGTACTTTCTTCAACCCTAAGCTTGTATCTAAACCTGTATTACAAATTTGTTAGGCATACACAATAGTAATTACACAAATTATTTTCATTTATCAATTATTAAAACCTCATTAAATTAAATAATTCTCATGATCCGACCTAAGCTCGACATCCCTCATATAAGTTACTCACCACCGATGTCTTTAAAGACCATATAAGTAATTAATGTAAATACAGAATCCAATATTGTTCATTGAATTTGATAATGCATCATAAAATATTCAATTTAATCATTCATATATGATATCTGAGCCTGTCCACTAAAAATAATTATTCTCTCTTGGGTTCATCCACTAACAGTGATTCACCCAATTTATTGATAAGTATGAACCCTTTATCATATTCAATTCTCAAATCACAATGTCTCAAGAGTTTTCATTAACTAAATAATTCATTCCATGTACAAAAAATGGAACCATAATCCCTTTTCATTTTAATGGGTGTATAACATCATGTCTTGTACCCTCAGGAGTATATGGAGCGTCAATACTTGTCTCACAACCCATGAGTATTTGGAGAATCAGTCTTTATCCCATAAAAAACATTTTCATGCAAGATGGGTTTAGAACGCCATGTCAAGAACCTCATGAGTATTTAGAGCATCAATACCTGTCTCACAACCCATTTATCAATCATATATATATATTTATCATTGATGTAGAATACCATATCTAATAACCCAAAACCATCCATTAATTAATTCATAAATTAATTAATCCAATCCATTAATTAATTCAACAACTAATTAATAACATAAATCACCCATCAAATAAGTCAACAATAAAATAATCACTCAAAATATTAATATTTTATATTTAATTAAAAATTAATTATTCTTAGAAGGCCTACTAAATTATTAACTCAACATTTAATTATCCAAATTCTTTAACAAATCTAAACTCGTCTTCTCAAATATTGTTTCATCCAGGTATTTAACAATTTACATGCATGACATAATCATCTCAAAACATGATGAAAATGTCCTAGATATTTTGCAACCATATCACACAAAATATCATATTTTTAATCCACTATATCCAAGAAACCTTAAGGCATGGAAAACAAACACGTATCAAAAGGCACCCTTGGAAAAAAGTCGTAACAAACAATCAATTCACAATATTAATTTAATTCATTCAAATTACCTAATTCATCATTTAATATATAACATCACATCTCTTTAACAAGTCATCAATTAATTAACCATTTACCATTTAACATGTAATAATTGGCACATCCATTAATTATTACCAATTTGGAATTTATATTCCAAAAATTTCAAATATTCAATATTCTCAATAAATTGTAAAAGCCACAATTTATTACAACTCATGACTTGATAATTAATTCTATAATTTATTACCAAATTACCCATTCTTCCTCATTAAAATCATTTAACTGTTTAATCAGACCACTTTAACCAAATTATCAAAATATGCTTAAAATAAACACATGCTTAAGTCCTCGTTTATCCCATATGGTTGACATCATTTAATAACATCAAAAGTGTCATGAATCAACATATCATATATCATATCTATCATAAAGTCATATGAAAACCCAATCTACAACAAAAATGATATGACATTACCACTAACCAAACGTTTATCAATAATTAGAATTTGAAGAAAACATAACAGTTCCATAATCAAAGAATCCCACATTTTCAATTTTTTATTAAATAAGCTATAATTCTTAAATAATTGGATAGGGAATTGGGACCCTACCTCAGGGTGTGTTCATTTTAATTACGCATCACTTTAATGTACTGGGGAGAAATTAGTTGCAAATGGAATGCAGTCACACGCACACCTAATTCATATATATATATATATATATACCAAAATATATATTTCCACACGTGTGTGCCCTACAAAATAAAACAATAAATCACCAAAACTACATCAGAAGACCCAAACCAATGCAGCAAGGTCTACGCACCTATCGCTAGATACTAAGGAATCAGAAAAAACATTAATATCTTATTTAAGTGTTGTGAAACAAAACAACTATATAATTATTTACCATCAAACTACATTGAAAAAAATGAATTAGCCCAAACAACCTCACCTTCGGAGGGAGTTTGCAGAACGCAGACAGATGAATCATGAGAAGCCTGTTGCACAACCCTAGAACGAAAGAACACCAAAAATTCGGGTTACAATAATAACCCTAAATTCATCCAAACCAAAATGGGTAGCTGAACAACATCAAACCAAAAAAGCAATTATGGGGACCATAAAAGGAGATACTAACTTTAATATTCAGAATAAATTCAAGGAAGAATTCAATGAAAATTCTTGCGGACGAAGAACCCGGGAAATGGGGCGTTGCACACTACATAGAAGGCTGATCGGGGGGTGTCGTACTGCTAGAGGGGGTCATTTGGGGGGGTTCTGTGATCCTGGAGGTCCATAAGGGGAGGGCCACACTGAGGAGGAGGATGGAGAAGCCACTACAACACGCTTCTTTGGGGAAAAGATCCTGGTGGGGGTCGCGCCTCTTGGGGGAAGAAGAATGTCACAGCCCTCCCTTCTTTTATAACACTAACACTACCCCTAAAGGATTAATAAATATATATTAATAGTTACAATAATAAACATAATAATAATAGTATCATTAATATTATAATAATAATAACATTCTATTTAAAAAACACCCTCATTAAATATAAAAAAACATTTCTTTGATTAAATCCAAAACCCCCAATTAATCCTTCTTAGAAGGAAATGTTTCTTTGAGAAATTCGAACTCCCCTTTACTCCTAAATTAAATTAAGATCTTTTTCAATTCAAAGTAATAAAAATAATTCTTTTCCCACAATTACATAAATTTATTTTTCCTTGAATTTACTTAATTAACCAAATAATAATAATAATTACATCCCAATCATTATTATAATTCAAACATTGATTTTTATTCAATTACAACCAAAAAAATACCCAATTTATTAATATTATTATTTATAATAATAATATCCATAATTATCGATAATTATTACACTCATAAAACCATAATAAAAATAATATCATTATTATTACTCAAACCATTTATATAACCCAACACCTCTCTTTTAAAAAAGATCCTTCATTAAATATAATATTCCTTATTTAATTAAGCATTTATTTGAGATTCCCAATATCCTCATTAAATTCACATAAGTATTACACATCATTAATAATGAAATTAATATATTTTAAAATTTATTTAATTAAATAAACACAATAATAATAATAAAATTATTATTATTATTATTCCAACATACATTTAATTAAAACAAAGAACAAAAAATTTATTACAATATCATTAATAGGATATTAATGACATAACCTCCATTTTATAATAAATAGTCTTTTAATAATTTTGATCAGTTTATTTAAATAAAATGGTTCTTCAATAAACCCAAAATCCCCATTAATTCATTAAACCGTCATTAAATTAATACTTTATCATTCATTCATATGAACTAAAATAATAATAATAATAAATTGATTATTATAATTTTTAAAAATTTCTTTTAATTAATTAAAACCACTCATATAATCATATTTAATTAAATTAAATAATTTATTAATCAAGGTAAACTGCACAGGTTGGACTGAAACCTTGTGCTTCTTGTAAATATCCATTTAAGGAGAGTTTTCTGGATACGGTGCTCTCTAGGCTCATTGGGTCACCCGCTAAAATTATTGGATAAATAAACAAGTACAAAAAAGACACCTTTAGGTGTTCCAACACTTGAAAAAAAATTATGGAGCCCAGTTCTAAAAACTGACCCATCGATAAATTGGTAAAAGAAAAATTGAAAAGCTTCACAATTTAAACCTGTTAAAAAACAATGGTTATTACAATTTACCCACCTTAAAAACTTCGAGTCCCTGAGAAGCCATCAGGAACCACTACTAAAAAACTGACCTATTATTGTAATTTAATCTTGTTAAAATTGACGTGTTGCATTCCCAATGCCAAACACATATTTAAACCTTCACAATCCTAACAACTAAGCCTTTAGAAAAAGATCCAAAGCTCACTTTAAAGCTTAATCATCGAACTAGTGCTTATATCTAAGGCCATTAGAGGGAACATGTCAACAAAAATGGTTGAATTTCGATCTATGAAAATAACTGGTTGTTCTTTCTTCCCTCAAAAGACGTCGTAGATCCCAAACCCTCATTCTCTTTTTATTCGACGATGTGCCTTTTAAAACTATTAATAAACCACCCTCTTGTATAAATAAGTTCTCACCTTACCTCTGGTGAAATTTACAAGTGAATCCATCGCAAGGATATATGTAATAAAAAAGTTGTGCCTCAACACGAATAATTGAGTCCCCAAAAAAAACCACACATCCCACGCACTACCCAGATGACAACCACTATTCAATCCCAAAAACATCTAAACTATACCACGACATAAGACCAACACTATCTTAGTTTCTCCATGATGAGGTCAAGATATGATACATTCTCATCATATTCAGAAGAATTCAATAAGAGAAAACCATGGTCATTAAGAAGATCAGTCGAACTACTACCAGGAAACTCATTTCTAAAATCTCAACATCTAATACCAACATGTTTACCAAATAAACTCTGTCAGTACCAACCATTGGATTTTCCATGTTGTCGTATGAAACGATTAGTTGCTCACCAGCGTGTTATATTATAACACATTATCTCATACATGAGATGTTCCTCTATCCATGATCACCGCGTCAAACATTGATCATAAAATCCATAACATAAATCTTTCAGCGTTCCATAAATGTCATGTCCCAATAATTCTACTAGATTAGTGGGAAAAACATACATTAATGTCCTAGAACATTTTTAGGGTACTACCTACCATGGGTTAGCCCCTTACGAAACATGAACGTAGGTACTCTCTCTTGGTCACACAAAACTGAAATCACGAGCTTTATAAGGCCCTTTTTTTATTTTATCCATTTTAATAAATTCATTTAAACCTTTAAATATTAGAATGAATTCCAACAAACCCACAAGTACTTTTTCACAATAAGTCACATCGTTTTCAATCAACTCCTCACATGAAAAACAGGTGTGCTATAACAAACATCCTCTGTAAACATTTAACATATAGTGTTATCCAAATATATAAAAGAAAATTAATAATATAAATTCCTTTTACCAAAGAGGTGACCTCTTAGGGTCCCATTTTTTCAATTTGGGTTTTTTAAAAATAATCCCAAAAATAGTTCATTTAAATCATAACTTAGCCGATTTACATTTATAACCATTTTCAAAAAAAATATGGTTATATAAGGTTCAAACACATGGGTGGACATCTACCAATCGATAAGGTGCCTAGACACCATATTTCTAGAATTCGTCTCCCATTAATTACTATCAACATTCATTTAACATTTTAAATTTATCATCGATTTCATATATCAAACATATATAGAATGTTAAAACAATCTATAACACAATGACATGCTATAATACAGAGGCATGACACAAAAACAAAATATGCTAATAACTGAGGAAATACGACCTATAATCACTCAATCATGTTAAATCTATCACAAAAAAATTTATCTAGAAGGGTATACAGTAGAAAATCAAAACTTGGTATTGCACCCAAGGCACACAATTCAAATTAGTAGTAAGCCTAATAATGAAACTACAAGGCATGTTACATGCATGGAATGCGTATCTCTATGTGCCTAAGATGATGGATGTTTGAAACATCCTTGGCCTATCAAGCCAAGACAATTTTTTCTTCAAAATTATAAAAATCAATATAGAGTGAAAATTACACTAGTCACTCAAGGTGAAATCATATAAACTGTTACCTCAAATACAAAAAACATTAATTTCCATCCCTGGCCACTTGATTTTTTCTCATACATGGGGTTATCTGTCCCAAGAACGTCTATTAACCCAAGTGCTGAAACATTCCTATTCTCCTATCTACCAAACCTAAACCTATAGACAAAAGGAAGAGAACACTATGATACAACTTTTTAACCGAGTTTACCAGTATATAGGTGGCCATACTGGTCACCACATGATATCAAGCGTCTCTCGCCATACGGCAGAGGCTACTGACTAGAAGCGAGGGTCTATAGACAGTTAGTGGGGGGACTATATCCTCATATCATAGTTCAATAATATACATTGACAATAATAATCCAAAACACTCTAATAAATGATAATATATAGGAAGAAAAAATAGTACTAATTTTTAAAAGTGGCCAATGCCAATTATAAAATAGATGAATGCATGACATGATAATGATAAAAATTGAAAAACAATGAACAAATATAGAATGCTTTACATTTAAATATAGAAATAGATAAACAAAGACTCAAAGCCCCGAGTGTTGTCTCCTCAAGTATTCCGAGCTTCCACTCGGACCTCTGCTCATATTACCTTAGTATATAAAAACATCACAATCCTACAACCTAATAGAATCTACTCAGGTACGCCAGTGCAGTTGCCGCTTGAGTAGGGTATGAAATATAAATCTCAGAAGGATGAGACCACCAATGTCTACAACAAATCTAGACATTTAATAAATAATTTTAATCAGGTGAAAGCATTCAAATATAATGTATAGAGTACAATGTAACTATATACCCAAGTACCTGCTTCATCCCTCAGATGGTATCTAAACCTATTTTATAATTCTTTTCATGCATACACAATAGTCATTACATGATCATTTTCATTTATCAATTATTAGAACCATATGAAATAACATAATTCACGTTATTCGACCACAGCCCTACATCCCCATCATAATTCACTCACCACATATGTCTCTAAATACCATCTAAGTAATCAAAGTATAGACAGAATCAATGATTCTACTTTGGATTGGATAACACATCATAAGATATTAAATTTAATCATTCATATAATATATCTGAGCCCGTCATCTAAAAATAGTGATTAGCTCAATGATCCATCAACTAATAATGATTCATCCAATTCAATGATCAGTCCCAACCCTTTATCATATTCACTTCACAAAGAATAATGTCACAACAATTATCAATAACTAATTAATTCATTTAATGTATGGCCAATTGGAGAAATAATTCATTTTAAATTTAATGGGTATATAACATCATGTATTTAACCCTCATGAGTATTTTGATCATCAATCCTTGTCTCACAACCCATGGGTATTGGGACCATCAGTCATTATCCTATAAAAGAATATTTTAATGCAAGGTGGGGGTAGAATGCCATTTCTAGAACCCCGTGAGTATTTGGAGCATCAGTTCTTATCTCACAACCAGTTTATCAATCGTACATATATATTTCTCATTGGTGTAGAACTCCATCCCTAACACCCCAAAACATCCATTAATTAGTTCATAAATTAATTAATCCAATATATTAATTAATTCAACAACAAATTAAGAACATAAATTACCCATAAAATATGTCAACAATTAGTTAATCTCTAAACCTATCAATAGTTTATAATAAATTAAAAATTAATTATTATTACCAATCCAAGTAAATAATTAACTCAACATTTAATTATACAAATTCTATAACATGTCTGAACCCGTCCACTCAATGTGTGTTTCATCCAGGACTTTATCAATTTATAGACATGGAATAAACATCTCAAAACTTGATGAATAAGGTCCAGATATTTAGCAACCATCTCACAGAGCATATCATATTTTTAATAAACACCGTCCAAGACAACATAAGACATGGAAAAAAAACACGCATCAGAGGGTACCCATGGAAAATAGTCGTAACAAACAATCAATTCACAATCATAATTTAATGCATGCAAATTAATTATTTCAATAATTTATTAATTAAATCATATCTCTTTATACAGTCATCAATTTATTAACCATTTACAATTTAACACGTATTAATTAATCTATCCATTAATTATTACCAATTTCAAACTTATATTTTGAACATGTCAAAAATTCAATGTTCTAAAAAAATAGAAAATGTCACAATTTATTCCAACTCATGACTTGATAATTAATTCTATAATTAATTACCGTATTACCCATTCTACCTAATTCAAGAAATTTAACTATGTAATCATAACACTTTATCCAAATTAGAAAAACATTCATAAATCAACACATGTTCAAGTAATCATTTATCACAAGTGGGTGATATCATTTAATAACATCATGTGTGTTATGCATCGACATATCTTAAATATGATTCAGTGAGAAGACATAAGAAAAGCCAAACCACAGCAAGCATGATATGAAATTACCCCTAACCATTAGTTTAAATTTAATCACCATTTTAAGAAACCAAAATTGTTCCATTATTCAGGAAACTAACATTCACAATTTTTTTAAAAAAGCTATAATTCTTAAATAACGTGATAGGGATTTGGGACCCTACCTAAGGGGGACACCATTTTAATTACGTATCACATTAATGTTCTTCGTGGTAATTAGTTGAAAATGTCATACAGTCGCACACACAAATAATTTATATATATGTATATATTTCTACATATACATATCTAAAAATATATTTTCATGCATGTGAACCGTGCAACATAAATTAATAAATCTCCAAAACATCTTTGGAATACCCAAATCAATGCAGCAAGGTCTACGCAACTACCGCTAAATACCAAGGACTCTGATAAAACATTAGACTCTTATTTAGGTGGTGCAAAACCAAAAAACAGTTTAATTATTTAACTTCAAACAAAATCGATGAACATAATTGGCTTTAACCGACTTTCCTTGGGTGGAATTTATAAGATAACTGACCAAGGAATCTTGAGAACCCAGTTTCACAACCCTACAACTAAAGTACACCAAAAATTTAGGTTACAAAAAAATCCATAAATTCTATGAAACCTAAAAGGGTACCGAAATAGCATCAAACCAAAAAACTAATTATGGGGAACATATTAGGAGATTCTACCTTGAATATTTGGGCTAAATCCATGGAATAATTCAAAGAAAATGCTCTCGGTTGAAGGACCTGAGAAAGGGGCATTGCGTGCTGCATGGGAGTCTTCCAGGGGGGTGTCGTGCGGATATAGGGGGTCATCTAAGGGGTTCCACATATCTTGAGGTACGAAATAGGGGGTTAGTATAGTGGAGGAGCCTGGAGAAGCCACTGCATCAGGCCTCTTAGGGTAGAAGATTCTAGTGGGGGCACACCTCTTATGGGAAGAAGAAGGTCATGCCCCTCCTGTCATTTCTAACACTAATACTACGCTTAAAATATGAATAAATATACAATAATATTTATAATAATAAACATAATAATAATATTATAATTAATATTATAATAGTTACAACACTCTCTTTAAAAAAATATTTTAAATTAATTGTAAAAAAACGTTTCTTTGATTAAATCAAAACCCCAAATTAATCCTTCTTAAAAGGAAATGTTTCTTTGAGAAATGAGAACTCCCCTTTACTCCTCAGTTAAATTAAAATATCATCAACTACAAAGTAATAAAAATTATTCTTTTCCCACAATTAATTAAATAATTTTTTCCTTGTATTTAAATAACTAACATAATAATAATAATTATATCCTCATTATTATTATTAAAACATTAATTTTTTCAATTCCAACCAAAACTCCCTAATTTAATACCATTATTATTTTTAATAGTAATAACCATCATTATCAATAATTATAATACTCATAAAACCATAATAATAATAATACCATTATTATTACTCAAACCATTGCTATAACCCAACTCCATTATTTAATAACAAAGATCCTTCATTAAATTAGAAAATCATTATTCAATTAAGAATTTATTTGAGATACCAAAAAACATAAATAAATTCATATAAGTATTAAACCTCATTAATAATGCTATTTAAAATTTTTAACATATATTTATTTAAATAAACACAATAATAATAACAACAACATCATTATTATTATTCCATCATCCAATTAATTAATACAAAAAACAAAAAATTTATTACAATATTATTAATATGATATTAATGATAAAAACTCCAAACCATAACATTTATTTAACTATAAACGATCCTTTAGATATTCTGAAACTCTTCATTTTATTTAAACGGTTTTCGGATAACCCCAAAAAGCCACATTAATTTATTCAACTGTCATTTAATTAATTCTTTATCATTCATTTAATTAAACTGAAATGATAATAATAAATTCATTATTATTATTATTAAAACATTATTTTAATTAATCACAAACTCTAATATAATCTTATATAATTAAATTAAATAATTTATTTATCAAGGTTAACTACATGGGTTGGACCACAACCCTACACTGCCCGTGCAGATCCATTTAAGTGGAATTTTCTGAATACGGTGCTCCAGAGACTAATCAGGACACCCGCTAAAATTATCAGATAAGTACTCAAGTATAAAAATGAAACCATTAGGTGATCCAAAACTCAGAATAAAATTATGGAGTTTGGTTATCGAATCCGACACATCGATAAAACAGAAAAAACTCAAAAACCATTGTAATTTAACCCGGTTCAAAAACATAGGACTTTACATTTATCTAGTATCCATTTTCTGGCCAATTGTTTTCAGAAAGAAACATATTTTATTTTCATGAATCATATCCAAATTTTTTTTTCATTACGTCGTCATTAACCCCACTAATTAGGTGAAAAAATCGTAAATTGTGAAATGTGGAAAAAATATCCTTAAGGGACAAAAAAATGAAATCCATTAGACCAATGAAAAAAATGAAAAACCATAAAATGATTAAATTTATCTATTTATATATTGATTGAATGAAATAAATAATTTTTTTATGAAATTTTCATATACATTTTTTTCAAAGGAAACATTTAAAACCCGTATAAAATAATAGAAACCTTTCTAAGAAATTAGAGAATATTATTCAGAATATGTTTTATACATGTGTTATAAATAATTAGTGCCTATTTAGATACATATAATAAACCCTTAATTAAATCCATTATTTTTTATTATTAAGACAGAGAACATTACCCAATTCATTGTTGTGAATTCTTGGTGCACCCATCGTATAATCTATATCAGGATCACTAATTATCCATGAGCTATAATGGGGGAAAACCAGTCAGAGCTGTATCATGATATCCCATTTTTCCTATATAATTCTCATATATCACATCATTAATTTCAAATTCTATTATTTCCCTTTTTCTTCATAAAAAAATTCATAATATATTTTAAACTTATATGCATAAAACTTTTTGATATCAAAATTCCATTTTCATTTCAAATGTTTTTTTAATTCAATAATACCAATAAAAAGGAAATTGGGTATTTTAGTGAATAAAGCATGATTTATATTGGAGTAATAAATATTTTAAAAAACATTTATGATGGTGGGGTAATTAATTGTCGACTTATACAATAAAATGGAAAATTAGTTCTAGTCTTTTGTAATGAAATTCAAAACGTTTTGTTAAAAATAATACTTATGAAAAACATTGAAATAAATTCAAAAGAAACCTAAAATTTATTTTAACATTCATTTATATCTATATAATTACATTAATAATATATTTTAATAAACATGGACATGAAAGAGTAAGAGATTTAAGGGAGACTTTAAAATATGTTTTTTAATGGAAAGTACATTACTTTGAGCTCGACATGTCACATATGTTCTGTATATTATTAAATAATAAGATTATGTTAATTATTTTCTTATTTGAGAACCTTTTTCATGTCTTTTATTTTTTATTTAACTATTAGAAATTTATAAATAATGACTTAATCATTTAAATTAACATCATTTTTTTTCATGATATTTGGCTCATATGTCCAAAATGACTTGGGTAGATTGACTATGGTCAACGAGGTCCTTATTATATCATCTTGTTATAATTAATCATGACAGAAAAATTATTTATATAGATCAATTATTCTTTTAAAACAAATGAAATTTTATTTTTATGAATGATAATCTACATTTCAATCATGATGATAGTAGGCCATGTGCACACATGAATAATATTTCAAATTTTCAACTATAATTATAAAGGGAAGGTAAGTATTATTTTATCTTTTCAGAATGATATTTAAATAATTAATAACATTTCATTTCATTAATAATATGTTTATATATAATAAATATTATTTAGTGATGAAAAATAAGTCAAATAACTTTTTGGTGGTTATAGTCAACAGGTATGCATGAATGACATTATCTTTTTTCATAGAATGAAATTAAACAACATAAAATGATATATTAACTTTTAAAAAAGTTAAATATGAAATTTATATAATATATAAACATTAAATATATCATTAAACCAATTTGTGAGCTCTGGTTATGGGAAGAGAATTACATTGGTCTGTATGGTGATAGTTTGTTGTACACATGAATGATGTCATCCTCTCATAACTTACAGGGGATGAAGATGTATATTTTTTAGTAAATTAACATAATAATATCAAATAATATAAAATATGTTGTTTTTTTATCGCTACTTTGTTAAATAATATCTGAAGGAGGTGAAATAAGAGATAAAATAAAAACACTCAGTTTGGAACAATACATTTTATTCAGACAACCTCTTTAACACCCGATTCCTCCAAATGTTGGTATTATGAAAAAATATAAAATATAAAATCTATAAAAAGATTTTGAAAAGGTATTTTTATATATATTACTGTAAAAAATGAATTTTTATTTTTGAATAAATGAAACGTGGTTCCCTTTCAAGAGAGAGGGGAGAGGAACCATTAGAATTTCATAGGATATTAAATTAATATAAATCAATTATGATGTCCAAAAAACACAAAATTGAAAAGATTAAAATAAAATACCTAGATTATTGTAAATACTCTCTTAAAATAAAATATAAAAAAATTTGAATCTCATTTTCACAATTATATTTTTCATTTAACCCCATATTAACCCATTTCACCCTTACAATGGCAATATGGGTCTTTAATCCTTAAGGGTCATTATTTTTACCTTAAATGGACCAACATACCAAAAATTGGTAATTATTGATATTTTAAACCATATCATAATATTTTCATCAAAAATATAATTTTTAATAAATTTTTATCATCTGATAAAATATTATTACCATAAAATATAAATATTGTCAATTTTAAATCTAGTTTGCTGCTTTGAATATAATAACATTAAGAAAATAAACTAAATTTGAATATGATAATTAATACATACAAAAAATGTTTCGATTATCTTTTAATTTCATATTTTACATTAATTCTTTCTAGTTATTCCATTTTAAATATTTTTAATATCATTTATTTTATTTTTCTATTAATTGAATAATTAATTTGACCGAGATGAGTAAGAATTTAGGGTAATTATTTATTAATAAGAAATTTAAAATAAATTATAATGATTAATATAAAGAATTTATATTTTAAATGAATATTTATAACCAAAAAAATACTATTTCTATAACCACGTTAAAAATATTATAGTTACTAGATACAAGAGCATGACATTTTTTTAATTTTATTTACTAAAAATATTATAAAGATTATATTCATATTTTATTGGAAAAATTACATGTAACCTAATTTTGGAATATTATCATTGAAATTTAAGTATTCAATAAAATATTTTCATGTGTTACAATAATATTTTTATCATTATCATTTTATTTTTAACCCGTTATTGCTTAATTTACCCTTTATCTTGGAAACAAAAAATCATGAGATTAATATTCCTAATGACTCAATATAAAAGGTATTTATTTGTTAAATTCATTCCAAATAATTAAAAACATTTAATAAAATTTTCAATACTACAATAAATAACTTTTAGATTTTAATTTAAAATTAAACTGAAAAAACATTATGAAAAATTCTTTTTAAGAAGAAATCTATTTTATATAGAAAAATGTTTTTATACTGAATTTAAGAATAAAATTGATTCAAAAAATATTAATTGTATTATTTTAAATAAATTTTAAATAATTAAATTTTAAAACTAATCAAAAATATAATATTTCTACGTACATAATCATAAATAAATCTCAACATTGATTAAAAATAAGTAATTTTTAATTTTTATTGAAAAATAAATATTTTCATAAAATCATTAAAATTTTACATTATGATAATTTTTAAATTATTCTTTAAAAATCTATATATATTTTATCAAATAAATTTAATACATCTTCTATATATTAATTATATCATTTCCTCATAAAAAATAAGAAAACTCATTTTTGAAGAAAACATATCTTTGAAGAATAACATGGTTTTTATAATAATTGAGTTACAATTTTAGAAGTTCTCATACATAAATTTAAATTGATAATAACATATATATATATTTCAAAAATTATTTAATCTAATTCAAACCCACCAATTAAATTGGTCTATTATAATAGCCACATTATATAATATTTTTCACGGTTTGATTATACTAGATGTTGTGGATTTTTAAAAATACTGAATAAGTTAATTATTTTAAAATATTTGGATATTAAATATTATAAGGATAAAGGAAATCTATTTTAAAAATTATAATATTTTTGGAACCCCCCTTATGTCAAACAGATTAATTATTTTTTTATGAAAACCTGGGTGTATAATTACTTTTTTCTAAGATTAGTCATGAAGTTTGGTTTGTTATTAAATATACATTATATTAATCGTTTTTTATGTCAATTTTATCTTAATTAATTTTGCTATGTCATTTATTTTTTTGGGAAACATGATAGTTATCCTTTTAATTGAATAATTTCTTTTTCATACAAACAATTATTATATGAAATCATTATTTTTCATAGATTGAGTTTAAATTGATATATTTAAATATTGTTTTGGACTAATTTTTTTTTAATTAATCAACATTATTGATCAAAATAGAAGTCTAATTTAAATTTTAAATATAAAACACCATGAAAAGTGTTTTTAGATCTAATTCTAATAAAATCATAATTATACTTAAAATATTTTAAATGATTCTCCATCACATTAAACATGATGTAAAAAATACAAGATATATTTAAATATATATAATTTATTCAAATTTATTTTATATTTATTTCAAAATTATATATAATATTGTTTTTAATTTTTAAATAATGTTTCATGATAATGTTTTTTATTTCTATGGTTCGACCTCAGACCTGAGTTTTTATCAGTCATTTGATGATTTAGTTTTAAAGATCTGTAATTATAATTTATAAACATGATTCTTATAAAAATGTAATGAAACCACATTAGTAGTAATTTTTTGTTCTTTATGCACTCATATAATCATTGTTAAATAAGGTGGCAGCCCAAGTTAACAACCGGAATAATATTTGACTCCTCATTTGAAAGAAGTTGTGATCAATGATGTATTTAATCTCTTTGATACTAATATTATATTTCCCACACACAATAAAGATGGGGAATTTAATTTTAATGTGTTTTTAGAGAATGATAGAATGATATAGTAGATAACATGGATGAGTTAGTATCTACATGAATATGGATGGATTTGAGATTTTTTATTGACTTTTAAAATATGAATGAAATGGAATGGAAGGTTTAATTTAAAATTTTATTTTTTAATGTAATTTTTGAATGGTTAAAAATCATGGATACAATAGTTTTATCAATGGAAAACATATATATAATTAAATTCTTATAGAACCCTTTGATAAAGGTATGTCAAAATTTATTATCCCTTCATTATAATATATTATATTTGACAATATTTTGATTATTTTAATAGAATTTATCAATATAAAAAAGTATTCTAGAAGGTCAATTTTTTTGCATCAAAACTGAAATAAAAAATATAATACATTTAAAATATATATAAATAAATATATATTTATATATATACATATATAATGTCATAACCCTAACCCCAGTATCATGGATCTTGTGTTTGTTTTATTACGTTGGCATCGATACATGATTCAAATCCCAAAGGATCAATCATTTTAAAAGTTTTTTATAACCTAATACATACATGGATAATAATAATAATAAATGAATTTTAAATGTATGAAAAAATTAATTTTTAGTATTCATGTTTCTCTAGTACATGATATATTTAACATTACAACCATTCACGAGATGGTTTAAAACATTCTAGGTTAAACCCCATCTGATTTAGACACCTAAATCATCTCATGAGATTAGAAGTGGATTGAGGGGAATTATTTAACCAACCCCACCCCATGTCATACCTACCCAAATCATTCCTCATATATTTAAAAATTGATATATTTCATTAAATTCTTTCTTTATCATCATGTATGTGTACTGATTAATAGGTTTAGATTTATCAATATTTCCCTAGTTAATCCAATAAAATTCAAAGTGAAAGCTATATATAAATATTGTATATGGTTTATGAAATAATAATATTAATAACACAATAATATGTATATATAATAAAAAAATAATTTCCAGTGAAAAATGATCACACGAAAGTGATTTATTCTTGATAATGTTATCAATTACAAAATAATGTGAGTTTTCACGATAAATTTTTCCACTTGGTTGTTTCCAGGTAAAATACCCTTGGATGATATAATTAAATTTGGAACATAAAATAAAATAGATTATGAATAAATAATGATATTACATGACAAAGTGGATGTATATACATTACATAAAAGTGAATTGTTATATAATAACAAATAAGTCTCAATGGAATGTAACTTGAGAGGAATTCTCTTAACTTATGATTCCAATTCATTAAAATTAATCAAACTCTAATATATTTGTTTTATACATGTTATTAAATAATAAAAGATCAATAATTAATATTAATAATATCATATATGATCATTTTATAACATCATATCACCCATTGGTTACAAATGTTTTATTATTTTAATGTTTCCAGGTGTTAATTGTCTTGATTTCCCATTCGTGTTTTGACTTGAAAGATATGTTAATTACACATATTATATTTTAATCTCATATATAGTAATAATAATGACATAATTATTATATTTATTCATCAATTATAATTTTTATCCATCCAAAAATTATGGTTTTGATATGTGATGTTCATTAAAATCATGGAGTTGGTATACCACATGTACAATGAGTAACAATTCCATTTTTCAGTGATCATTATAGAAAGGTTGTAAATAATATTTTATCATTCCATAATGATCATAATGAAATAAATATAATATTATTTCCTCAAATTTACTTATATATATCATTCATGTGGTTTGGTAATGAAAAGTGTGTCACATCATTTCATTATGGCGGTAGTCCCCACATACAAGAAAAACATTATCAACTTTCATTTAGTGAAAAGCTAAGAAATGAAATGATATATATTATCTATAAAAAATATAGCATTGTCATAAATATCATAATTCTATAATTTATATCCCAAATAATCTTTAACATTATCTTTATCTATATCTATGTGAACCATTAGTGAAAGACGAATCGCATCGCTTCACGAGGCGGTACTCCACCCAATACACGAGTGATGTTATAATATGTCAATGTAAATGTAAGGTAAAAAATATATTTTATATAGAGAATCTATAGGTAATAATATCGTATATACATCATATATATATATATATATATATATATCAACATACCCATCCTTGAGAATAGGAAGTGGAAAAAATGAATGACATCGGTTTCCAAGGCGGTAGTCCTCCACACACATTAATGATGAGTTCAGAAAACATGTGACGGAATTGGATATTTGTTTATGAAATTAACATATTATAAAAACATACTAGTATATGGAAGATATAATTTTTATTATAACACCAGGATTAAATTATAATTAAAGGGATTTGAATAAGAAATCATATAAGGACACTTGTTAAAAAACATTTCTCTTCATTGAGTATCCTCCTAAAGTTTTCACTAAATAACTCAATGGTTGAATTTATTCCCAAAATAATTCCTCAAGGATGAGGGTATGGATGTTGTGAAGTTATTTGGGTAATTTTAGGACGAAACAAATGGGTTGAGGTTGTGAATAATTGAGTAGATTGAGTGCCATTTTATAATTTATGAGAACTGACATTATTCTAAATACCAAAAGTATTAACTTTTGTGGGTCAAGTGTCTCACATGACTCATGTGACATCAAAATATATCAACAATGTATAGGGTTTATTTGTTCTATAAAAAATCCACCAAATAAATAAATAAAATTATATCATATTATTCTTTAGTATTTTTGTTTACTCAATTTTACCCTTTTATTTTTGCCATAACAACATGTATATTTTTATTCACCTAGGTAATTAATTCCGTAAGAGTAAACTTAAAATGAGACTAATTATATAATTTATGAAAAAAATTATCAATATAAAATTAAAAATATTCTATAAAAATCTGATGTGTATGTAAAATTAGTTTTAATATAAACACATGTAATGTACAAAATCCAGATTAAACATTAATCGAGGTAATTAATGTAAACAACATTCACTAATAATTATTGAATAAAATTATATTGACCTTATTATATAATATATATTATGATAATTAAAAAAATTGAACTATTTTTTACAAATTAAAATAATATAATTAGATAAATTTACAAAAAATTTAATTTGGACGATGCGATGAGAAAGGAAGTTTGTAATGTGAAAATTTTCAAATGATTACAATGTTTTTAATATCAAAATTCGTCATAAAAACTATTCCAAGGACCCTAATTGTATTAATTGATATAAAATTGAACTATTTTTACTTTAAAAATAATTTAAAATATATTTTATCATCATAATAATTTATAAAAAAGGGAATGATTTAATTAAAATTTTTCATTTTTTTATTCAACAAAAAATGAAACTTCTCATAAAAATCCCAAAACAATACCGTAAGATAATTTTGATATTATAATTTTAAAAATAATGTTTATTTTCGGAAATAAATTTTCTAATATTTCTAAAATGTTAATTTCAAAGAATTACTAAATAAATTTCGTTTTAAAACCAATGTTGCGTACATAACAAGTTATATAAAAAATAATTTTATTCTAAAAGTGATATATTTTAATATCAATGGATTTTAAATTCATTCCTCATATTTTTTTAACAAAATTTAATTTATTTTATCATATAAATATATTATTTCTTCTATAATTCATAATATCATCTAGTTCCCATGTTCCTTCCTCCATTTTGTGATTTACCAAAAGTACCTTTACTAGATGGATCACCTGATTCCTAAATACTTCTCTCTTGTTTCATGAAACTCGATGGGTTCTTCATAGTAAGATATACCAGGATAAAATTATATTTCATAACAGGTGATCACATGAATTGGGTCCATATTTTACTTCTTTAATAAATATATGAATCACATATGTAATTTTGAGATATTTGGTTGTATTTCCAAATGATAAGAAATAACACCAACTATTTCAATAATTTCAAAGGGTCTAATGTTCCTAGGTCTCAGTTTAGCATCCTAAATAAAAATTCTAACACCCTTATAAGGATATAAATTCATGAAAACATGATATACCACTTTAAATTCAATTTCCATCCTCCGATTATTAGGATAACTATTTTTTCTTCCTTGGGAGGTTGTAATGTGATCCTGAATAACCATTACCTTTTTATAGTATCATAAAAAATGTTGCGGGCTTAAAATGTTGAATCCTAGGTATATATAGAATAATAATTATTCATATTTATAAAATTTATGGAACATATTCTATGTTTACCTTAAATGGGTGATTTTTTTATTGAGTACGTAACACAAAACAATGGGTTTCATCGAAATCATACGTTTCACAGAAGACTACGTTATACCGAAAAATAATCCAGTGTTATTATTATTATTTTAAATGGTAGTTAACACCTAGATATTTTATTGGAAAGAATAATAAAACTGAATATATTAAAATGAAATGTGATTTTTAACTATTTTTACATTAATCAGATAAATTTTATAGGCTTAAAATTTGAAAAAATCAAATTTTAATCACAAAATACTCTAATATATTTAAAAGGACATTTTATCTGATTTTGATGATGATCAATTTTTAAATATAGTTTTTTCAACTTGTATATGTTATATTTGAAATAATAGACAAAATATTTTGAAGTGTAACATCATAAGTATATTTTGTTTAAATTTTAGTGTTAAACTAATAAAATTCATATTTTAATGAATAGTGAAAATACTGCATTTTAATTCAAAGATGGATTTTCATCTAATTTATTTTAACTGTTAGATTATAATTTAAATTTGTTTTAAATTTTATTTATATTATGTTTTTATCATTTAATCAAATTTTGGTCAATGTAAGAAATTTCACATTAAAATTTGATATAAACACATGTCAATATTTTGATGGATTTTTGTTTTAAAAAATTAGTTTTCTTGCCTTCACAACGATGATTAATTTTTAAATAATTTATAGAAAATATGAATATTGAATTTATAAAAACAGATCCCATAATTGGAACAATAAGGACAATTTTTTTTGAATGGGTTCCTTTTTTTTTGTACATTTTGAATATTAACTTTTGTTATAAAATTCATTACCACATTTATAGGTAAATCGGGTAATTAAAGTTGACAATTATATTATAATAATATAAAACTACCCTAAAACATATTATAATTTAATTAGATGAGTTTATATTAAACATGATCATCTTTGGGTTTATTTTAGGACCACTATGAGACAATTAGATTACATTAGTTCTGTTATAATAATATATTCAATGAATATACATTTTTGTTACATTTTTGTTTTGAAAAATTAATATATTTAAATATGGATTTATACATGGGTTATCATCAATAATAAATATTCATTGGAAAGTGAAAGAGATTACCCATGTGATGATAATTTATTTATAAGTTTTAGAAATTAAATAATTAAATTAAATAATGAAAAAATAGTGATGTTGTAATTTATTAATTAACAAAAGAATCAAATAAATGATATTACAAATTTTAAAATAAATATTATCTAAAATAATTTAGGTCATAAAAAATTTCAGGGAAATATTTTACATGTTTTTGATGATTCAAAAGAGTTATTTTAAACATATCATCCTCTTATGATATTTTTAAAAGAAAACTAATAAATAGAGTCAAAACTGACACTATTAGTATTTTAAAATATCAAATATTTTATTAAATGATATTAAATTCATAAAAATCAATGATATATCCAAATGGTTAGGATAAGTCCAAATATTTCATAAATGACACTTTTTTTTATCTTTTTCCATGTTGTTGTTTTTACGTTATCCCAAAAACTGTAAATTATATGATATCATGACAATATTAATAAGGTCAAAACAAGGGTTAAAAAAAAGATAAGGATTAATAGATATTAAAAACATGTTTAATTTTTATTTGATGATATGGATTTGACCTAAAATCTTATTATATTTTTAATTAATTGTTCTGGGTCCATTTAGAACCAAAGATTAATTTATATTATTTTAATATTTAAGAGTTTCCAAGGGTACCGCTTCCAACTCCTATTAAAATATACCCTATCTTATCTAATACTCACATTTACAAAAAATATTTGTTCAACCATTCTCTGAACAAAACACTACCTAAAATCCATTCCCAAATTCTTCTGGCCTTAGTTTAGGAATAACACCCTACTTATAGGTGTTAAGATGTCCTTCAATGGTGATCAACCGAAGAAGAGGTATCATTTTTTTAAAGTGCATCTATTTTATTTCTTCATCCACTTACTTTAAATATCCTTCATACATGATGATCTAATAACAACATTATATACAATATATTTCAATGTTATTTTTTTATATATTTACCTAAATCCATCTACAATTTCATAAAATGTGAATTGAACTTTTCGTTCATGTGAACGGCAGAATACCGCATCACGAACCGATATAGTTTGTTTTTAATTCCCATCAATCAATATAGGTTATAATCATGGAACAAATATTTTTATATGAAATAAATTAAATATATATCATTGAAAATTAATAATATTTTAACAATGTTCTTGCATTCCATTCACAATAAAAATGATAACGTCGTTTGTGTGTAAATGTGAACTATCACCTCCACCAATCGATGTGAATCGTTTTAATTCACCACATGACTTATATTACATATATAATTATATATAATTGATGATTATTATTTTTATTATATTATTATATTTATTTAAGTTTAAAATAATAATTACTTTATTTCCATAATGATCAATGAAAATGGAAACGTTACTCATGCATATATACGACCTACCATCCCCATGATTATAACGTTGTTCATTATTTATACCCTAAATACATTTTTTTTTAAAAAGTATATTTGACGTAAAAAATTTATTATTGTTTCATTAATTTTATTTTAGTGATTATGTACTTATGAAAACAAGGACTAGTGGAATCATACCATATTCATGTTCGACTCAAGTACCGAATATCAACAAAACGTATGATATGAACCAAGAGAAATAAGTAATTTTTATAACATGTTAATAAGTGTTATAAAAGAGATAATAAACTTTAAAAAGGTTCTATTGAAATTATAAATTAACCTATGTTTATTATTGAGGAATAAAAAAGAAAATACATGAGAAATTAAACTTATGGTATGGGACCTCGTCTCAATCTCCTTTCATGGAGGCATATTATGATTTTATATACCTCCTTCTTTTATAAAGGGTATAATCAAACCATTTGTATTTTAATATCATTAAATTGTTTTTTAAAGTAATATTTTTCCATGAATCATTTTACTAAGTGATAAACGAAGGTTTTTTTAATGTATGTAGCGTCAACAACCTTTCATCCACCATGACGAATTTTTATATTTGGCCTCCTCTATATGCCTTAATGTTTTTAACGGAAAATAAATCCATTATTACTATTTTTGGGTTTTTTGTATTGAAAATTATTTTAATAGTATATTGGGTATTTTTATATCTTGAAATTATTTATAGTTATTGGAAATAAAATTTTATGAGTAAAATGTTGAAAATGTCCATTATTTATGTTTTATCATTATATAATGGTACTTGAACATTGTATGGGTGGTTAAATGATAATCCAATGATGGGTGGTTACGTGATAAACTAATGAAAGGTGGTTCCATAAAAAACCAATGATGCGAGGATACATTATAACCTAAAATTCATTTGGTATGGATGTTGGTTGTATGTTTATTCCATTTAGTGATATTTATGGAAGTCGGATGTATAGCTATTCTATTTGGTGATATGTATGGAATTCGACCTTATATTTATTCTATTTAAGTATGATTATTTCCCAAGATACCATTGTATGTTATATATTTCTTTCTGTGGGATTATGGTAATCATTCTATAATAAAAAGAGTAAGCAATGTGCTTATAATCAGTAAATATTATTATCTAATTCATAGATGTGAAAAGTATTATTTTGATAAAGTATTCAGGGTTTTCATGTTTTGACATGACTAACTATTTATTCATTTTTGTGTATCCCTTATTTATCTTTTAATGCTCATCCCATTTTTTAAAATGTATTTCATAGGATTTAAATGTGAAAAGAGTAAAGTATGATATCAAGGAAAATTTATTATGTTTAAACATGAAATGAACCCATGTTTCATTTTAAATGTATTTGTTTTATGAAAAAAATGATATTTCCTAGAAGTTTATACTTCGTAATACTTAAGTTTATATTTATGAGTTATGGCGTATTTCTCTAAAGCACTAAACCTAGAGAGATTCTTTATGTGAGTGAATGTAAAAGTGTTATATTTACTCATGATTAAGTAATGTCTAACATTAGGGACATATATAAAATTTGTATCTACCAAATTATCCAAATTATTTTTTGTTCGAATTATCCTTCAATATAATTTTTCATATAGAGCCATTTGAATACATGAATCGAATCTATTTTTATAGGAAAACTCTAGAAAAGGTAAATATGAATATGAACTACATTTAAAGTCAAGTGATCATAACCTAAAAATATCCCATATTGTTTAAATATTACATTTAGACAATCCATCAACTCGTCGATGGTATGACGTACTCAAATGATGCATGATATCAGGATATTTTTTTAATATAATTCTATAATTTTGACGTAAAATGAAGATCATGATGAATAAAATTAATAGAGGTGTACCATGATCACAAAACATCAATAATATTGGGAATTTCAACGAAATTAAGAGGTAAATCTTCACATAGAGAGAGGAAATGTGTAGATTTGGTTAAGAGATCAATGATAACCCATATTGTATCTTTATTTCATAGAGTCTTCAGTAGTCCTAAAAAATTTACATAGTAATTTTATCGCAGCTACACACATTAATAATATTTGTTTCAATGAATACTCTAGGATACTGCCTCATATATTTAACTTGTTGACAAACTGAAAAATCTTGGCACATAATAATAAATATTCTTCTACACTTTATTCCACCCTTAATTTTCATTCAAATCCATATGAATATTTATGCTACCAAGGTTTATTGAGATATTTGATCCATGAAAATAATATAACAATTCACTTTTTATCTATTCAATATATGGAAAAATAATCACCATCTAAATTTTATAACACCATCTTCACAAATGTAGTCTACTAATTTTCTATCATTAAAATAATTAATTTTATTCCAAAATTTCTCATCAATAGATTGATAATTATTTATCTTTTTAATAGATATATATTTTTAATTATTTGAATAATTATTGATGTCTCCCATTCCATATTAATTCCTATATCCTTCTTTACTAGATCTATAACCTTATGATCCATTCAAATCCTATTTTGAGTCTGAATTCCATAATTATACCTACAAATTGAATCCAATACTTTATTTTATTTCCCTATATCATACTATATTGGGTACTAATAATCCTTATATATCTCAAGCCAATTCCTTTGTCTCATATTGATGGATTTTTGTGACATGATATGTTTTAGAATTTGATGATTTTTGTATATCATATATCTAACACTACTGATACAATGCCTTTAAATATTCAAAGCAAAAATTACATATTCCAAATAAAGATCTTGGTTTGGATAGTTTTGTTCGTGATTATTCAATTTCCTTTATGCATAATCAATAAAATTATCATTTTTTATTAAGAAAAACCAATTCTGTTATTCTATATATCACTACATATAAAAAACCCATCACTTCTATATGGTAGAGTCAAAATCAAATCATTTATCAATCTATTATATTGTTTTATAAAGAATTATTCACATTACAATATCAATAAAAAACAATCAAATATATGTGTAATATTTATTAATGGGTTACTAAATCACAAAAATTTTGGAAACAATTATAAACAATAACCTACAAAAAAATGAAACTACATACTTAAATAAAATTTGATGGTATATTCCATCCTTTGATTTCCTTTCCCTCTATATGATCTACTATGATTCCATCTTTAGAGGTAATATGTCCAAGAAATGAAAATTCATAATGTAATAAAAATTACTAAATTTTACCCTCTATTATTTCCATATAAAATCATCAAGAATGAATTATAGGTTATTCTCATTATCCTTATTAATTTTATAATACAACATAATATGATCAATTAATACCACAAAAACACGTTAAGGTATTAATTGAATAATAAATTCAATAAATCAATAAAAATAAAGGGTTAATTAGTTAATCCAAGTGGTATTACATACATTAATTTTCCATAACTTGTTCGATAATATATATTTGATATTCCTTATTTACTCACAAATTGTGAATCACATAATGAAGATCATGATTTTAAAAATATCGGGCTCTATGATTTTGATCAAATAATTCAAAAATTCCAGGGAGATGATACACTTTATTTTTAGTAATGGTATTAATTTACTTGTATTCAATGCATAGCCAAAAATATCCATCTATCTTGTTAACTAAGTTAACATGGTATCCACATGGGGAATCACTAGGGTGAATAAATTCATTATCACAAAACAACTTTAGTTGTTTCTTTATCTCCACTATTTCTACCATTTCTATTCTGTTAGGATTCATTGATATTGGTGTTTATTTTGGGATTAAATCAATGGAAAACTATACTTCATGCTCTAGGGGATGTCTAGGTAATTTATCTAGAAATACAAGAATGTATTCTTATACAATAGAAAAATCCTATATTTTATGGGTACCTTTTTAATACATATAACTTCATTTTTCTTATTCACCTAGAATCTCATTCAGTATATCTACTAGGGGTAAAATTATATATGAAAAAAATCATGATGTCTCTACACTAAAGATATGGAATTATTAATCTTACACAAAAAATTGAAATTTCATTATTTTTAAAATATTTTCCCTATATATTGAAATTAAGTCCATGAAAAAATTATATAAAATTCAATTGTAGGTATGATAACATTTTTAGAAAATGATGTTTATTTATGTTGCTTAATGTGGACTATTAGACATATCATTTTTCCAATGAGACTTCCCTTAAGAGTTTTTACTAAAAACATACTTCTTAAATTAAAGTTAAATGTCAAATATTCTTGAAACAATTTGTAGAAATAAAGGACTGAAAGATCAAATCTAAAATAGAGCATTAGATAAATTTTAATATAGGATTAGTATGCCTATTTATAAATCATTGTTTATTTCCACATTAGTTATTGTCATAAAAAAAGCTCATCCTTCTATCAATTTCCTCATATATAATAGATTCTATTGATTCTTAGAGAATTCGTTTTCATAGTTTTTAATATCCTTATAGTTGTAAAAAATAATACAACTCTCTTACTTCTTACCCAAGCATTATTTAACATGATAAACCCTTTTTAAATTCTTATAATAAAATCCCATTCCATTCAAAAGTTTCATTGGGTGATTCATTCCATAGTTTTCGTATGAAATTTTTTTCATCAACATATTATTTTTTGAAACATTTTCTTCGTAATGGTTCCCATTAAACCCCTTATTTCCTTAAAAAACCATCTAAATTTATGATATAGATAATTAATCATTTATTTTTATAGAACATAAAACAATTTCATTGTATGATGTGAATGTTTCGGAGACCAGTTCCCTTCAAAGTCTTGAGTGGAGCCATTAAAATAAATGGTAAATCATACATTCTATGTTATATATGTAATTTATTTCATTCCATGCCGACATTTTAAATTTACATTCAAACTCAGCAACACATTCTTTTTACATTTTTCATTAATCTAAGGAAATTTATCTTCATTAAAAAATTTTTTCATTAGAGAAATATTTTTTATAGAATGTATCCTTGAATGATTTATATAACATGATTTTTATTACCACTTCCTCTCTCTTAATATGGATCAATGAAAAAATTAATCAGCATCACCTTTGAGACAGTACTATATAAGTGTAATCAATCTATTTTCACTACATCCAAATTCCATGAATATCTTCTTCAGTTACTTGATATATTTGTCAAATACCACCATATTGTTAGTACACCAAATGATGGTGTAATTTGTCAAATAATTCTTTCTATTGTCAGATAATATCATTTTAGAACATAATACTCCATTAGTTCAACGTTTTTTTTAAAACTCGATTATACTATGCTGATATAGCTATAATTTTATATTTTAAAACAACTTCTATTTTAGATTCCTGTGTACATTTTCCCTGAGTATCAATACCCTACTTATTTTGAGGAACCATTTTTATAAAATAGAATATACTGGGTTAGCTCCTAAAATCATGAATACATACTCTTGATATAAAAAATAAGAATTTTCATTGTCAATATCAAAATTATAAACTTGGTTTCTTTTGGGATATCATTATTTTAAAAATCTATCATAATGGTTTGTAATGAAAATTGGAATTACGATAGGCTTATCCCAGAAGAGTTTCAAACTAGATTTGTAGCAAGGCTCGTTGTTTTCAAGTCGGTTACAATAATGTCTACTCAAATGCACTATTTTTTGAGTTATTACCCCATGATACCTACCTTATAGAACCACATAAATTTTTTATATCTAGAAGTTGTCGTATTTCTATGAAAACCCACATGATCTCTTGAATACCATAACTCTAGGACATTATTCTAAACTATCTTAAAATTATATTATTGGGTCATATTATCTAATAGATGCTTTACTAAATCTAGTTCCCAAGGTTTATAATAAAATTCTTCTAATATAAATTATAATGAACACAACCTTGGTATCCCTAAGTTGGTGCCTTACTTTATTATATTAAAATAGATATATGATTCAAATACAAATGGAATGATATGTTTAATAGTTTTAGAGAACTAGATACATGCATGATAACCATTTTACATTATGAAATGAAAATTATTCATAGAACATAACTTAATAAATTGGTCATTATACATGAAATATTATTCAATGTATTCATCATCATAACCTGCAGAGTTGAAAAAATAGCGGTGATAAAAAATAATGATTTAGGGTTAAGTAAAATAGGAATTATCATGAATAAATAATAATAATAAACATGGAAATATATGTAACTAAAGACACATTACATTTAAATTACATTACTATCATAATGAGATAATTTATAGTTAACATGGAATGGTAAAAAAACATAAAAACATTCTATTTAGTAAATAAAATAAGAATTAAAAGAATCCATAGATTATTTCATAGGGAAAATATCATGGATAATAATAATAATTGAATTCTTAATGATGAAAATGATTAATTATTAGACATAATGTTTCCCAGTTACATGATATATTTAACATTAAAACCCTTCACAAGACATTTTATAACAAACTAGGTAAAAACTATCTGATTTGGAAAACTAATTAATCTTATGAGACTATTGATGCATCAAGGGGATTAAATTATCCTATCCTAACCAATTATATACTTATCCAAATAATTCCACATATATCAAATAAATTATTTCATTCATAGACAATGTGACTTATCATCAAGTATCCCTATTGTGTAATAGATATTTCTTTATCCACCTTTCCCAAATTAATTAAACCACCTTCAAAGTAAACAATATATATAAAACTGGTATGTGGTTTAAGAAATAATCATATTCATAGAACACTAATATGGATATAGAGACCTGAAGTTAACATACATGGATATTATATCATTTTAGATGAATATTCCGCACATTACAGAAGTACATACATAAGTAATGTAATAGTTTAGCATATTACGAATCTTAGAAAACAACCCTTTGAAATTTTGAATGATATTCTATGTTTTCCTAAATAATATTCAAATTTAGTAATCCTAATTGCAACATTTCTTCATAATAATGGGAAATGAAACATATGAAATAGTGACTTTAGATGCTCAATAAGGGAAAATAAAGGACATAGGTGGGCATAAAATTAGTATAAGTGTATTAAATACATGAATATTATTTGAATAACATAACCTATATATCAATGATCATAATCATCAGTCCTGTCAGATGCTTTGGCTGTTTATAAGACATTAATCATAATATAATATAGAGCATAGTCCATGAATGTATAACAGTGGAATAAAAAATAGAATGGTTTCATACATATAAGAATATAAATTCATTACCTATATGTTAAAGTAAATTTCCTAAACATATAAGATAACATAATGGGGCTACACCGACTAGTTCAAACACAACACCATCCCCAATCTAAACCCATTAATTATGGTGGTAAGGTTACTGGTTTTCCCCTAGTGGGTCAATTCTATCCACTTGTTTCTTATATTATAAGTATACTTCATTCCCTAGACCATCTTAGTAGTCATGGTTCACACAAAATACCATCTTAGTTGTTAAGGTTCACTTCCAAGACCATATTAATAGTCAAGGGTAACTCCTGAGACCATCTTATATGTCATAGTTCACTCTGAAGACCATATTATCTAAACAAGTCCCTTACCGAATTGATTTCAATCCCCATTTTTTTCACGTAAATTTCATTTGATATATATCATTACCCAATGCATTAGAGGGATATATAGGTCCCACATATTAAATAAAAAAACATATTTATGTTTTAGTTGAGATTATAATAATTAATCCTATTATAACATTTGAAATTAAATGGGTATCAAAAAAATTTCATTATATAATAAACTATAAAAAAAGATATGTTTCATAATCATTTCATCATAACATAAGCCAAGAAAGAAAGCAGGTTTGATAATAAATTTGTCATGGTATATCTCGTGGAACAGAAATGTGTTTATAAAGAATATTTAATCATAAACATAAAACATTAGATGAGATAATAACAATGGTTTCTTTGGATCAAATACCTACTAAGTATGAAAATATTTGAAATGATGCCATATTATAAGGGGATGTATTTTGAATGATGAAATAAAGCATTTCTTAAGGAAAATAACCTTGATTTGAAATTAATTTTTTAATAAATAAAAAACATCCCATATTTTTTTTTCAAAAAATAGTGAAATATTATATATTAATCTTTAAAAATTATTTTAACCATTTTTAAATGAAAATATCTTTTACCCTTTGAAAAACTCTTTTTAAAATTAAAAAAATTTGAGAACATGTTTTTTGTTAATAACCTCAAGAAATTATAAATGCATATTTGTAACTGTGTAAAATTGTTTTTAAACAAAATTGTGTTTTTAAATAAATTTCCTTTAAATTATCTAGAAATATAATATAAAAATATTTTTAAAAACATTTTTCAAAAACATCATCTTTGAATAATACATATTTCTGATCGAACATAGAAATAAAGTTATATTTTATTAGAAACATGTTATTAATTTTATTATATACCCAGAATAGGAAAAATGGTACCATTACATAAATAAATTATGAATAATTAGAGTATAATAAATTTAAAGTGTGTTATTGAGATGTGGATTGTAATAATACACCAATTTTGGTGTAATCGTAATGAATTCTGATAAACGATGAGATTGTATCAAAAAATCTAACCATTTTAGTAACATTGAATCATATTACCCAAGATGGAATGAAATTAAATGAATCATAAAATAATAATAAAAAAATTATATTCATAATATACAATTTTAAAAGGTTGTATATAAATCTTGTATAAGAATGAAGGTGTATAATATAACACATGTCTCAGAGAAGGAAAATTGAAACCAAACTACCTTATTAATTTGGTAACCTTTGAAATATAAACTCAATGAAGGATTGATCATAAAATTGGTAAGTAAATAAAAAAAATTTACAGATAAGGATAACAAAAAACATTATTGGTAAGTATGAACACCACCCAAAACAAAAATATAGGGAACATGGATTGTATTTGACCAAAAATAGAAGTGAGATAGAAATCCATTACTACTTGAGTAACATTACAATCATGAGACCCATGAAATAATAACACAAATTAAAACTTTTAATATCATTAAATAATGTAAAATCTTGATAAAAAATTCCATTGGGTGGTATATACACCCCACAACAAGAATAAGTTGCAAATATAGAATACATCTCACAAAGATAAAACTGAGACAAGAAAACCCTTACCTTAAGTATTGAATCTCATCAGACTTGGTCAACCCTCCTGTTTAATATATATATATATATATATATGCCTAAAACAAAAACATATTCATATTTATAATACCATATATGATTTACTTATGACTTTATATTACCCATTGATTTAAATTTCTGTGTTAATGTCATGTTTTTTGTAATAAGTCTTTATTATTTCATACATGATTCAAATTGTTATTCATGATACTCTTATTAGATAATTATTTACATAATTTTGGATAGTAAAAAATGATATAAACATGATATATATTATTTATATTTTTAATTATAATAATCATTAAAATATTGAAATTGGAAATGAAACACAACATTCATAGAGACGGTAGGCCAAATGTATGTGTGAACATTGATTCTATTATATAACCGTATTTAAAATAACTAAACTAAATGATATATACATATATAGATTATAATTAAATTATAATTATTATTACATATATATCACATATTTTTATTATACTAAACCTTAATACATTCCATGTAATGTTTTAATGAATCGTATCGCTTTGGGGATGCTATAGTCCACATGTCCACAAAATGACGTTATCATATTTTAACAAAATGGAATTTATGAATGTATGTGTTATATAATAATTAAATAAACATAAATACATCATATTTATCATATTTATCATATAAAAAATTCAAATTCACTAACTATTCCCAACCTTCAGTATTAGTAATGGAAAGACAGACGAAATCAATTTGTGAGGTGGTATTCCGGAATACACAAAGATGAAGATTGTGTATCCCATTTGATTAAAGTGTGTTAATTTTTAGGTAATATCCATAATATAAAAAATTCTCAACATATTTATGATATTGGGTTCACTAAATAATTTTTATACAAAAATAATTGAAGGGGTGGAATGTCACGACCCATTCTCAGGGCCCGTGCCGTGACTACCCTAAGCCCGCCTTCCAAAGGCCAGGGGCTGGCGGCTAGTACTAAAGGCATAAATCATGATAAAAAGGGAAGGCATTGACCTAATATGAGTAAAAAAACAGAGTATGCAAGCTGAATTAATCACTAAGTAAACTGAGTACAAAAGTAAGTGATAGAAAGTAAATGTGCCAGAATACAAACCCAACTAAATGTACAGTACAATAGTAAAGAAAGAAAAGATGCAGTAATGTAAACCAGAAACCACTTAGTTGTTCTCCGGATATCCCCCCTGAAGGGTCGGTATAAATGGTATCCTCTGCTCCTCGGGTTCGGTTGTCCACTCCGTGTATGTCCCGCCATGTGGTCCACCTCCAGGTATCATCCCGCTCTACTAGACTCCACCTTGATCAGTGTTGTTTGTCGTCTGAATCCAACACAACGTAGTGCGGGCATAACCCATGTAGGGGTGAGTATACGATACTCAGTAGGGACCCTGAGACCCCCGAAGGCCTCCCAGTATCCACAATGGATAAACCAAAAAGGAAAGATACAAACACGATGTACCAACTAACACTAATTAGGTATATGCCCATATATATACCTAAGTCATCAATTCCAGTTTGGCTCCAACTCAAAAGACCAAGTACAGCCCAGTCCACACAGGAAAGCAAGTCAATAACATCGATGATAATGATTGAGAATAAAGACTCAGCTCTCACAGGTATACTACTCATGAAAAGTGGTGGAGAAGATAGATGTAGCCTCTGAATCAGATTCCCTTCCAAACCCACGTAGGATCCAAGTACAGAAGTCGTCACTGCCAAACCCATGTAGGATCCATGTACAGTCGTCCTCGCTATCTAACCCATATAGGATCCAAGTATAGTCTTCCTCATCGTCGCAATCGCATCCAGGTCTAGGGTTCCCCCACACAGCACGCTCGATTCCGGGATGGTCCACTCCACGAGCCAAGGGGGGTTGATAAATAAACTATCAGGAAGTCTAACGTTGATGTATCCCAATATTCTGTCTCTCCAATAGGAACTCAATGCAACAGACAACACCTCAATTGGATGCCCGGTCTGAGAGATATTGGCTTTTCCGTTCTAGGGGCTCAGTTAGAAATATGCTTGTTTCTAACCCAGCCGATATACAAATTCATCCAAAACTCACTTATAGTGTTGCAAAAGTTTGGTCTCATCGAAATATTCCCAGTTCCATAGACAACGCATCGATTGGATGTGCGGTCCTTAAGTTATTAAAGTTTAAGTGAATAACAGGCCCGACCCATTTAGCCCAGTGGGCCGACGGGTTGGGGTGACCCAGTAGGGGTGTCAGACCGGTCCGAAGAAAAACATAACTCTACCCAAAGGGACATGGCCAGGCCCAAATTGGTACGGCCCAACTGGCTCGGCCGAAGTCGAGCGGGCTCCAAGGGGGCGGTCTTCTTGCACCGGTGCCGCCGCCCTTCCCTGAACTGGCTGGCTAGATCGGCCGGTCTTCTGCGCATGTGGCCTGCATGGGCGGGCATCCATTCTCCAGCGCGGTGCCCTCCTAGCACCGCGGTCCGGCTCCACCCAGTCGGCCGTCGGGCCGGCTAGTTCCTCCGCCGAAGCTGCCCGTGTAGCGGGCCGCGGTTTTTTCCCCATAACCAGCGCGACAATGCTTGTTCCTTTTTCCATGTTCTTGGCACAACAGAACAGCGTCGTGCTTCCTCTGCCATCAATTTTCAATTCTAAATTAATAAATGAGAACAAAACAGGGTTGTCGGGCAGTGTTCGTTCGACCTGCACCCTCCACGTAAAAAAGATAGCAATCGACCTAGGTAAACGAGATGCTCAACATCAATCCAAAGAAAAAGTTTAAACCATTAAAATTGAACATAACCGCTACCTCGATAATAGATGTCATTTGCCTGGCGTCGCGGAAGATTGCGTCGTTTCCGTCGTCATCAGTGTGCACCCGAGGAAGAACGATGTTCCCTCTCTTTTCTCGAAGGAGAGATAATTAAGGTGTGTCATCGTTGGAAAATTCCCCACGTCGGTGTCTCCTCTCTTGTCGTGGAGGAAGAAGAGGATGAGAACTGTGGTCACCAATTTGTTCTATGATGAAGGGTTGTCGTTCTTTGTTGAGGATGAAGATCTTCAAAAACAATAGCAATCTCCCAATTCCCCCTCACACCACAATTCTAAAAAAAATAAAATAAGGCGTCTCCTTATTTTATTTTATTTTACCATGCATTCAAAATTAAAAAATTAAAATTCCAATTCACTTAATTAATTAAACCATGAGTTGTCTAATTAATTGGGTGAATGGTTGGAAACATTTTTGAGGGAGATAGAGGAGAGGAAAAGATACTCAAATAAATACAAGGGGGTTGTTAATATTAAAATAAAGGAGTTTAATGTGAGGTTTAAGGGGTTTAGGGAATGTGAAGGGGGGGCATGTGGGCCCCACCTCCCACTTATCCGCAGATGGGACGTTGGGTGGTTGTGGGCCCCACCAACAACTTCCCATGGTAGAATTTAACTTCCAAGGATAATAAAATAAAATTGAACACAATTTTATTTACTTCTTATTTAAACCCAAAAATTTAATTCCTTCTCCTATGCAAACGAATCTATGATAAAAGTTTTCCTAAGCAAATACCGGTGCTGTGAGTTCATTGGTGCCCTCAAATTTCATTTCCGAGAACAAGTTCAAAATATAGGAAAAACCGCTCTTTCGTTTACTAAACTTACCCGAGCTAAACATAGGAAATTGATTCCGGGCACACCAGGCCTTGGAATCTAGTGTCGTCAAGAAGCCACAGACTCGTAAAATTCCAAAGTATTTAAGAGAAAAATTTCCTTGAAATTTCCAAGTCTTTACATTATTACCACTGTAGGTCATTATGTCCCTATAAAGCTACATCATAAACTAAGGAAACAAATGAGGGTATTGTGCACGCATCGGAGCCTCCCGCTCCCATGTGCTCTTCTAGAGGTTCCCGTGCTGCCAACGTATGCGCAGAAGAGGAATCGACGGTCCATGTAGGACCCGCTCCTATTGATCCTTCATTTCTACCGGGACCTCGGTGAATGTAGCTCCGTCATCGATGTCCAGCTCCCCAGGATCAATGTTATGAGTTGGGTCATGCACGTATCTCCTCAGCTGAGATACGTGGAAGACGTCATGCACCTGGTGCAACTGAGGTGGAAGGCCAAGGTGATAATCCACCTCACCTACCCTTCTGAGAACCTAGAATAGTCTGATGAAGCATAGATATAACTTGCCGCCCCGACCATATTGTGGTAATCCACGTTGAGGTGAGACCCGTAAGAAAACGTGGTCACTATCCTCAAACTCTAGTGTTCTCAGCCTCCTGTCAGTATAGGACTTATGTCTGCTCTGTGCAGTCCTCATCTGCTCCTAGAAAATCTATACCTTGTCTGTTGTAGCCTGGACCATCTCTAGTCCTACGAGTGCTGACTCTCCAGGCTATGTCTAGCACAAAGGTGATCTGCATGGTCATCCATACAATTCCTCGTATGGTGCCATCCTGATGGTGGTTTGGTAGATATTGTTGTACGAAAACTCCACTAAGGGTAGGTGATCCTCCCAGTTGTGAACAATGTCAAGGAAACATTTAAAGAGCATGTCCTCGAGTGTTCGAATGGTTCTCTCTGTCTGGCGATCCGTCTAAGGAATAAAGGAGGTTCTCAGGCGTAGCTGCGTCCCAAAATCCTCCTGCAACCCCTTCCGAAGCTGGGAAGTAAAGGGAGTGTCTCGATCAGAGATAATATATGATGGCACACCATGAAGTCATATGATCTCCAGAATGAAGAGGCTTCCTAAGCTCTCCACTGAGCCCTACTCTCTGATATATTGGAAGTGGGCAGACTTGGTGAGTCGGTCAACAATCACCCAAATGGAGTCATATCCTCTGGAAGTATGAGGGATCCCCATCACAAAATCCATGGATATCCCATCCCACTTCCACTCTGGGACATCTAAGAGTTGTACCAAGCCTGTTGGTACCTGGTGCTCCGCCTTCACTTGCTGGCAAGTGAAGCATCATGAAACGAACTCTGCCACAACCTTCTTCATACCCGGCCACCAGTGCAATCGTCTTAGATCCTAGTACATCTTCGCCACTCCTGGATGTACAACCAAAGGGAAAGTGTAAAACTCCCACAACACCTCCTTCTGTAATGAAACTGGTACCATGGTACGTCTCTAGAAGAGGATGACATGCTATCCTCCTATAGAGAATCCATCATGTGCCTTTTCTGTGGATACCTGTGCACATCATGCCTCACAGTCAACGTCCCCACGCTGTGCCTCTCTTACCCGCTGAAGTAGAGGAGGAGTGACTGTGAGTGACTGTATAAAGGTTGCTCCATCTCTATCCCTGAAGGATATCTGCAACGTCGCTAGCTGCATCGTCTCCCCTCCAAGTAGCTGAATGCCCGATCACCTGCTAAGAGCATCAGATACTAAGTTCCCCTTCCCAGGAGTATATACTATCTCAAAGTCATAGTCCTGTAGGAACTCAAGACATCGCCGCTATCTCAGGTTCAGGTCCTTCTGTGAGAAGATGTACCTGAGACTCTGGTGGACTGAGTAGACTGTAATGTGCTCTCCAATTAGATAGTGCCGCCACATCTTTAAGGTGATGACCACTGCTGGTAACTCCAGGACATCGGTAGCATAGTTCTGCTCATGCTGCCTCAACTATCATGAAACATAAGTGATCACTGTCCAATCCTGCATTAGGAAATTCCCGAGTCTATTCCCTGATGCATCGCAGTAAAATACGTACCCTACACCCTGTTCCGGTAGCCTCAAGATGGGCACCCTGGTCAATCTCTATCTCAGCTCTAAGAAGCACTATTGACATCTATCTAACCACATGAAAGGTTTACACATCTTCTTCAAAGAAGAAAGAGGTGCTGCAACTCTAGAGAAGCCTGGAATAAATCTCCGATAGTTCCCATCTAGTCCTAGGAAACTCCGCACCTACGTCACGTTCCTCGGTGGCTCCCAAGCTAAAACCGCCTCGATCTTCGCAGGATCCACCGCAACTCCCACCTCAGAGATAACGTTCTCAAAGAAGTGGACCTCTCAAATCCATAATTGACACTTTTATAGCTTATCATAAAGCTGGTGCTCTCGGAGTGTGTCTCATTCCACCCGCATATGGTAGGAGTGCTCTTACTCAGTAGTCGAGTAAATGAGTATGTCGTCGATGAAGACTACGACAAATCGACCGAGGTAAGCCTGGAAGATCTCGTTCAGGAGACTCATGAACACTGTAGGAGCATTTGTTACACTGAATGGCATAATAAAGAACTCATAATGGCCATATCAACACCTGAAGGCCATCTTCTACACATCCTCATCTCAAACTCTGAGCTGATAATAGCCTAACCTCAGGTCTATCTTTGAGAACCATCGTGCTCCCTTGAGCTGATCAAAGAGTTCGTCAATCCCCAGGAGTGGATACTTTTTCTTTACAGTCACCTAATTCAAAAGACTATAGTCGACACATATTTATATGCTCCCATCCACTTTATTGGAGAATAAAATCGGTGAAGCCCTGGGTGAAACACTAGGTCGGATGAATCCCTTGCCCTATAAGTCCTCCAACTGTATCCAGAGCACACGAAGCTCAGCAGGAGCCATACGATATGCTGGAGTAGATATAAGGGATGTCCCATGGTGCATTTTTATATAGAAGTGTACCAATCTACGAGGAGGTAGTCCTGGAATGTCGTCAGGAAAAGCGTCCGCGTACTGATCCACCGCAACATGAAAAGTCGGACTCCGCACATCAACCGCTCTGAGGACTAGACTAGCCAACTGATGTGTGATCGGATACCCTCTCCTCTATGTATGTCCATCCTTTACTACAAATTCTCCCTTATCTCCGATCAATGTGAGCCTGCTCCCATCTGTGCAAAGACACCACACTTTGAGCCTAATACAGTCCATCTGGGCATGGACTGTAGATAACTAGTCCATTCCCAAGATGACATCATAAGGCCTCGATGCCTCTATAAGAAGATCCAAGCCGAAGCTTTCATATCCTAGATTAAGCTCACATTACTGGCACCATTGTGTAATCATTGAGTCTAATACCGTAAAATTCTCTATCCGTAAAGATTGAGCCAACATCGCTATCAGAATCTCTGAGCTCTGAACCAGGGCAGCAGGAATGAAAGAATGTCTCACTACTGTGTCTATAAGAACTGAAGAAAGGGTGGAGTAGACACAGATAGTACCTCGAATCATCTCAGGTTCACTGTAGTCATAATCCTCGACTTTCTGGAGCTGAGCCTGCCCCTGTCTGCTAGCTTCCTATAGTCATGGTGGTCCTCATGGTGGTGGTGGTTGTAGAGCCTCGACGTTTCGTCCACCACCTGCTGGTCAACCAGCTCCTCTGCCTCATCGACCTACTCCCTACAGACTGCCACAGTCGATCCTCTGCCTCTGCTTGGGTGTTCCCTTCATCTGTCTGATGCTTCTCTACATGGCAGGTCAACAGTCATGAGCCATGTGGCCATGCCCACCACATGCATAGCACTGCTTGCCTCTCGTATTATTGGCTCTGCTGCTTGTGCCCTGCACCACCGAACCAGTATCCTGAGGTCGCCCACCTGATGGACTGGTCCACTTGGACCTCTGCGACATCAATCTACTACCAGCTGCAGAAGACTCCACTATGTGTATCCCTATGGTAGGCCTCGCTGCTGGCGTAGGCTCAACAAGGAAGCTCTCTACAAGAAGGGATCGCTCCAGTACTCCTACCTGCATCAGAATGCTAAGGGAGATCATCGAAGCCCTGATCTCATGCCTCAGTCCCTGCTGTAAGGTCTGGTCCTAGAAAAATGGGTCCCATATCATGTCCGTGGAGTAACATGAGAGGTCGGTATATCTCACCAAGTATTGGGCTACTGTCATGCTTCCCTGCAGCAGCTGTAGTAACTCTTAGATGCAAACCGCACGAAGGGTGGATGGAATGAACTCCGAGCGGAAGAGGCTCTTGAAGTCCGTCCATAGTAGAGATGCCTCGTCGTGAACCTCAAGCATCATGTTTAACCATCTACCTGCTGCTGCATGTAGTAGACTCACAGCAAAGATCACCATAATATCTGCTATAGTCCCTACCAATCTGATGACTCGAACAACAACATCCAGCCAATCCTCAGCTCCTTGAGGTTCTGTCTCTCCGCGGAACCTGGGTGGCCTCTGTCGCTGAAACTCATGCAGCACACTTAGGCGGTGTGCACTCTTCGCTGCTGGGGCTAGTGGTATCGGTGGCCCAACGCCTAGAGGTACCGCTGGTGCCTCTACTATAATGGGGCCCCGCACAGAGGCCTCGTCTCTCGGTGGGCTGCCATGTCGCACAAAGCTCGAAACCCTAGCTGGTTACCATCGTGGGGCCATCCTAAAAAAATAGGTGTGCCACTGTTAATACAGTATACTTGGTGAGCTAACACAAAGTAGTAATAATTAAAACTTTTGAGACACACATGCACTCATTATTTTCAAGCACTAAGTTGGAATTCAGAAGATAGGGTTCTGGTGTATGGATACGTCGGCCGCTGCACCAATACTGGAATCCCTAGAATGAAAAACACCCTCAATATTCATAACACTATTTCTTCACATAAGAAATTATCAGAGTCATGCGTTCTGCTGTAGAACCAACTCCTCTTATACATATTTTCCACAACCCATCCTCAGGGCCCGTGCCTTGACTAACACATGCTTGCCTTCCATAGGCCAGAGGTTGGTGACTAGCACCAAAGGCGTAAATCCTGATAAAATGGGAAGGCATTGCCTTTATATAAGTAAACAACACAACAGAGTATGTGACACACGCATGTCATAGGGCATGGAAAAAGCAATTTCTAAGTTTTCCTAATACATCGCAGAGGCTGACCAGGGTCGTCTCACATGAGGAGCTTTGTCAATTGTTCATTTACTTAATCTATATCACCTTAACTAATTATTTTTTACTATTTTTAATTAATCCAAAAATGCATTGAAATTTAAAATTCAAATTAAATGTTAAAACTAAGATTCACTTACAGAATGAAAATATTGAAAAAAGAACTCGGTCCTAGGGTTGGATAACATGGGTTCATTCATTATTTATTTATTGTTTAGATTAAATTTGATAATTCATTTACTCAAACCACATTAATGAATTAATTTACCTTGATTTATTTAGTGTGTGATTTTAGTACGTGTCCGGCACACCGAACCACACCTCCTCCAATAGTCAAATAGGATAACACCTCAACTGAGAATGTTATTCCTACGAGACCTGACTCCACCGTATACCATTTCATCCCTTATGGAAACCAAAACTCCACCATATGAAAGGATTGAATAAGAGAAGAAAGGGAATATTAATTAATAAAGGAAAAGAAATGGATTTGGTAATAATGTCGTGGTGGAAGACAGCCGCACCCGTGCATTATTCACGCCTCCACCACAAACAGAATTAAAACATTTTGAATTGAAGCACAATAATAAAGAACACTCTGAATACTCCCCCAGGGCCAAGCCTCAAGTTAGTCACTTGACATGGCGAAGTGCATAGAGATCACGATGGAAATAAGAGAGAGATAAAGAAATTAGATTAAAATTGGAAAAGAAAGATGGTGGGAAAGAAGGTAGAAACACTTTAATTAAAATATGAATGAATTCCATGGGAAAATAAAACTAAAAATAAAAAGAGAAGAAAAGAAAATTCCTATGTTAGAAGCATGTCCTATTGCCTCAAATCCAACATTGGTGTCGAACTCCTCCTGGGTTCCTTGATGGAATGGATTTAGAATGGGATGCTTTGGAAAGGAGGTGAGGGCCTCCTTTTATAGGCAGAATTTAAACCCCAAAAGTTTGTGCATTTCAGACCCTCTTAATGACCTCTTGACGCATTCCGCCCATCATGAATGTTGTGCATAAATATCTTGTCCGTCTCTCCTAAAACGTTCAGCTACTTTGTAAATGGTATGAGGAGTTATTAATTTTTCATTCTCGGTTTCTGTTTCTATAAGAAGCTTCCAGGAAGGTTCCTCTAGAAGTATGTCGTTCAATAGCCTATTTAATGACCTCCAAAATCCCCCAAATTTATTTAAGATCCGTACCAATATGTCATAGTGGTATCCCTGGTGGAAACACATCATTTAGAGATGTTTAGGGCGAATTGAAGTTCCGTTATGTTTGGTGGGTCCACGCTGTCCGCCCGAAAAATGTCCAAAATCAATGAATTTTTAGACCCATTAGATGGCCTAATCAGCTCATGGTCCAGAAGATAAACTTGAAGGAAATAAAATAAAAATTATAAAAAAAATTTAATCAGAAATGTTGGAATTTTATTTTTCATGAAATGACCGAAATACCCCATACGTAAAAATCAGTCAAAAATACAGAATTAGTTGTTTATCACATTTGGGCTCAAAATAACACTAAAACCTAAAAACATGACAATTACCCATCCAATAAAACTTTTGTGGGATTATAAACAATGATTTAAAGTATAAAATATATGAAAATGGGAGCTTCATCACTCCCCCACACATAAACATTGCACTCCTGGGCAATCATCTTACATCCAAATCAAAATCCACACAACAATAAAAATTGAGAAAGTATCAATGATTTTATCCAAAATATAATTCCATCATGTCTCATATATGAATAATAATTCTCTATTATTTTCATTTAAATCATTAAAATTTGTTCAACCTCATAAATCAATCAATGGCCCAACCAAAACATACCACACATTGAATTTTATGTCACTCTTCACTCAAGAGAAATTGAATCTAGTGTTATACTCATACTTGAAAATCACTTGTATCACCATAGGTTTGTGAAAATTCTAATTTCTCCACCGCTAGAAAAATGAAAATGAATTTAATCATGAGGTCTTTAATTGATGGTTCAAATGATTCTATGGCTTAGGGTTGGTGGGAAAATTATTAAAAAAATGTTCCAGGCTAGATAGAGGAGGTTGGACTTTTTAGTACAATGCATGATTAAATAAAGTGAAAACACAGGAAATTCATCACTCAATCCCACTTGAAAATGTGAAAAACAACACCAAACCCTTATTATGACATGGTACATGATCCAATAAGTGATTATAATGAATGATATCATCTTTGTTTTCCTCTTTTTTTTTTAAATCTCCAGAAAGGCACAACTTTATTTTCTTTATTTTCTCTTTTTTTATGGAGGATGATCTGAAAATTGAATACAGTGAATGAATGACAATTCATTCCATTGATTTTTTTGGGAGGTAAATGAGTCATAAAACAATGTATAATGAGGAATTCAAGCACATCTCTATTTTTTTCTTTTTTTAGTAGAAATGGACGAAACAAATAAAGCACAATGAAATGACGACACATGCCCAATTCTCTTATTATCCACAGCCCATAGTATTCACAAATTCTGGTTCTCACACAAAATTCATGTTTCCCTCAAGAAAGTGTGGGTATTAGGAAGAATATGTAAAAGTGGGTTAGAATACCACACAGGATTGGAAAAATAATTTGAGTCAGTGTTTCATGGGCATGGATTTCAAAAATCAGTCAAACTCGTTAAAATGCTTGAAAATCCATTTCAAGGGAAAATAATTCATATCAATAATCTCTTAAAATCAATTATTTCAAAAATCATTTCAACTCTTTCAAAATCAATAAATGTGTGAAAAGTGATAAGAATATTCATTAAATATCAAAATATGTTTTGGACCAAAAAATTAAAGGAGTTTAAATGATAATCGTAAAATGTTAACTCCCTTTTGAAATATTGATTCCATCCTCTTCCTCTAATTATCAGGGCTTCCTTCTAGATTCATGATCCTACAAAAGAAAAATTACTCAATTAATCACATGGATCATTTAATTTAAGCTCGAAATGAAAAGAGGGAGGGGGCCACTTCCTAGACTAATTCCTAAAACTGAATTTGAAATTTAAATTACTAGAAAGAATGTAAAGATAAATCTTGGTATGATCCCCCAGGTGGGCCCTGGAATCTTTTACTACCTCCAGAGGGTAGTACCAGCTATTATCCAAAGTCTAATGGTGGGTGAGGTTTCTTGCTCATGAACCAACAAAAATTCTTCTTTCCAGTATGTAATTTTTCCTTTCTGAGGATAATTCCATGTATAGAGTACACTAGATCTTCCCCCTTCACAATTATAAACCTATTGCATGGGGGGGGGGGGGTAGGATGAGGTATGGAACCACCTCCTCTTTAGTTTCAACTTGTGAAACGTCTTCTTCAATATATAGTGGTTTCTCCAGATGTTCTGCATGGAAAGAATAATCAAAGGGAGATTCAACATTTAAATTTGAAATATTAATTTCAAAATCTTCCCTTTTATGGGAGGAAGCTTTTAGATTTGGTTCTTCATTCATAGACACTTGTATCTCTTCACGGACTTCCTCAAGTAAATGATAAATATCTCCAGGGAGCTCTAGGTGTTCCTAAACAAGTGAATATTATTTTTCATCTTCTTCTAAGGTAATGTAAGTATTGACAAAATCTGAAAATTCAAAATTATAAGGAGTGATGCTCAAATCAGATTAAATGAAATCAGAAAAGGGGGAGTTCATGGAAGGATCATCTCCCTGATTTGGGTATGGTTCAATCACCTCTTTAGTTGAATGTTCCTCTTGGATTTGTTTATCAATGTTTGGAGGGAGGTAGTCGGGCTCCTCCATCTCAAGTATGGATTCAACTTCATGGATTTTTTTAGTGAAATTAGAGAAGACCTGTGGCAATTTCATCTTAGCATTGAGTCTTTCAATGTCAGTTTTGAGTTCATCAGAAATTGATATCAAATCTTCAAGTGATATCCATGTTGCGAGTCCACCTTCTTTTTGTTTGAACCTTATCATTAGAGCATCAAACCTTCGTTGGAGGACATCCCCAGTGTAGTAGTTTTATTCCTCTTGCACCTGTGAGTAATTATTCCATGCATAATAATTGTAATCCAAATTCATCATGGAAAAATAATTTTTTTTGGATTTTTTTTAAAAAAAATGAAAACTATCTAAAAATTTGAAAATCAAAAAAGTAATGTAAAAAACCGATTAGCTCCCCAGCAACAGTGCCAGTTTTGATGCACGCATGTCGTAGGGCGTGGCAAAAGCAATTTCTATGTTTTCCTAATGCAGCACAGAGGCTGACCAGGGTCGTCTCACTTGAGAAGCTTTCTTAGTGGTTCATTTTCATAATCTATATCACCTAAACTAATTATTTTTTTTTACTATTTTTAATTAATCCATGAATGCATTGAAATTTAAAATTCAAATTAAATATTAAAACTAACATTCACTTACAGAATGAAATTATTGAAAAAAGAACTTGGTCCTAGGGTTGGATAACATGGGTTCAATCATTATTTATTTATTGTTTAAATTAAATTTGATAATTCATTTATTGAAACCTCATTAATGAATTACTTTACCTTGATTTATTTAGTGTATGATTTTTGTATTCGTCCGACACACCAAACCACACCTCCTCCAATAGTAAAATATGATAACACCTCAACCGAGAATGTTATTCCTTCAAGACCCGACTACACCGTATACCGTTTCATCCCTTGTGGAAACCCCAACTCCACTATATGAAAGGATTGCCTAAGAGAAGGGAGGTAATATTAATTAATCAAGGAAAAGAAATGGATTTTTGAATAATGTCGTGGTGGACGACCGCTACACCCGTGAATTATTACCGCCTTCACCACAAACAGAATAAAAACATTTTGAATTGAAGCACAATAATAATGAACACCATGAAACCTCACCCAGGTACAAGACTCGAGTTAGTCAATAGACATGGCGAAGTTCATAGAGATCATGATGGAAATAATAGAGAGATAAAGAAATTAGATTAAAATAGGAAAAGAAAGACGGTGGGAAAGAAGGTGGAAACACTTTAATTAAAATATGAATGCATTCCATGGGAAAAAAAATAAAAAGATAAGAAAAGAAAATTACTATGTCAGAAGCATGTCCCAGAGCCTCAACTCCAACATTGGTGTTGAACACCGCCTTGGTTCCTTGAAGGAATGGATGGAGAATGAGATTCTTTGGAAAGGAGGTGAGGGCCTCTTTTTATAGGCGGAATTTGAACCTCATGAGTTTTTGCGTTTTAGACCCACTTAGTGACCTCTTCACGCGTTCCGCCCTTCATGAATGTTTTTTATAAATATCCTTTCCGTCTCTTCTCAAACGATCAGCTACTTTGGAAATGGTATAAAGGAGTTATGAATTTTTCATTCTCGGTTTCTGTTTCTCGAAGAAGCTTCCGTGAAGGTTCCTCCAAAGGTATGTCATTCAATAGCCTCCTTAATGACCTCCCATATTCCCCAAATTTATTGTAGAGCCGTCCCAATATGTCATAGTGGTATCCCTGGTGGAAACACATCATTTAGATATGTTTAGGACGAATTGAAGTTCCATTATGCTGGGTGGGTTCACGTTGTCCGCCTGAAAAAATGTCCAATATCAATGAATTTTAAGACCCTTTGGATGGCCAAATATGCTCCTGGTTCAGAAGATAAAATTGAAGGAAATAAAATAAGGATTATAAGAAAAATTTAATCTGAAAAGATGGAATTTTATTTTTCCAGAAATGACCGAAATACCCCCTGATGTAAAAATCTGTAAAAAATCCAGAATTAGTCGTTTTTTACATTTGGGCTCAAAATAACACTAAAACCTAAAAACATGACAATTAAACATCCAATAACACTTTTGTTGGATTATAAAAAATTATTTACAGTATAAAATATATGAAAATGTGAGCTTCATCAGTATGCAAGCTGAAGTAATAACTAAGTAAACTGGTTAAAAAAGTAAGTACTGGAAAATAAATGGACCATAATACAAACCGAACTGAAAGTACAGAACATCAGTAAAGAGAGAACAACTATAGTAAATTAAACCAGAAACCACTGAGTCATCCTCTGAATATCCCACCTGAAGGGTGGGTACAGATGGTCTCCTCAGCTCCTCGGGTCCAGCCGTCCGCTCCGTATACGTCCTGCCAAGTGGTCCACCTCCAGGTACCATCCTGCACCACTAAACACTACCTCAATCAGTGGTGTCTATCTTCTGCATCCAACACAATTTAGTGCAGGCATATCCCTTGTAGGGGTGAGTATATGATACTATGTAGGGAACCCGAGACCCCCGAAGGCCTCCCAAAATCCACAAAGGATAAACCAAAATGAAAAGATACAAACAAGAAGTACCAACGAACAATACTTTGGTATATTTCCATACATATAACAAAGTCATCAATTCTAGTTCATCTCCAACTCACGATCCAAAGTACAAACCAGTCCACAAAGAAAAGCACAACATAGTTCACACAGGAAAGCAAGTCAATCACATCGATGATAATGATTGAAAATCAAGACTCAGATCACACAGGTATACTACATACAAAGAGGGGTGGAGATGATAGATGTAGCCTCTAAGTCATCTTCCCTGCCAAACCCATGTAGGATCCATGTACAGACGTCATCGCTGCCGAACGCACGTAGGATCCAAGTACAATCGTCATCGCTGCCAAACCCACGGAGGATCCATGTAAAGTCGTCCTCACTACTGAACCCACGTAGGATCCAAGTATAGTCGGCCTCGCTGCCGAACCCACATAGGATCCATGTACAGTCATTATTGTCATCGCAGTCGCAGTCGCTGCCAGCTCTAGGGTTTCCGCACACAACACTCTTGATTACGGGAGGGTCCGATCAATGAGCCAAGGGGGGTCGATACATCAACTGTCATGAAGTCTAGCGTTGATGTATCCCAAAGTTCCGTCTCGTCAATATTAACTCAACACAACATAAGGCACATAAATCAGATGCCCGGTCTGAGAGATATTGGATTTTCCGTCCCAGAGGCCCAGTTAGACACATGCTCATTTCTAACCTAGTCGATATCCAAATTCATCTGAAACTCTCTTAGAGTATTGAAAAAAGTCCTTCTCATCGAAACGTGTGGTCCTTAAGTTATTCACGTTTATGTGAATAACGGGCCCGAACCGTTTAGCCCAGTGGGCTGACGGGTCAGGCTGACCCAATTTGATGGGTCTGACCCAGCAGAAGTTTCAGACCGGTCCGAAGAAAAACATAACTCGGCCCGAAGGGATGCGGCCCAACCCGGCCTGGCTGGCTTGGTCGAAGCCGAGCGGACTCCTAGGGGGGGGGGGCAGGTCTTCTGCACCAGTGGTGCCACCCATCCCCAAACTAGCCAGCTAGACCGGCCAGTCTTCTGCACACGTGGCCCACATGGGCCAGCCTATGTTCTCCAGTGCGATGTGCTCCTGGCGCCACGGTCCTGCTCAGCCCGTCCAGCCATTAGGCTGGTCGTTTCTCCACCGATGCAGACCGTGAAGCGGGCCGAGGTTCTTTCTGCCCAATCGGCATGATAGCCCCAGTTCCTTTCACCACGTTACCGGCACGGCGCGACACCATCATGCTTCGTCTGCCATCAATTTCTAATTCTAAATTAATAAATGAGAACAATGGAGGGTTTTCGGGCCTTGTTCGTTCGACCTGCACCCACTGCGTAAAAAAAGATAGCAATCCGCCAAGGTAAATGAGATGCTCATCTTCAAAACAAAGCACAATTTTAATCTCTTAAAATTGAACTTAATCTCGACCTCTATAATCGATGTAATTTGTCGGGCATCACGGAAGATGGCGTCGTTCCTGTCGTCATTAGTGTGCACCCGTGGAAGAACGACGTTACCTCTCTTGTCTTGAAGGAGAGATAATTAACGTGTGTCATCATTGGGGAATTCCCCACGTCAGTGTCTCCTCTCTTGTCGCGAAGGAAGAAGAGGATGAGAACCGTGGTCACCAAGTTGTTCTATGATGATGGGTTGGCATTCTTCGTTGAGGATGAAGTTCTTCAAAAACACTAGCGATCTCCCAATTCCTCCTCACACCCCAACTCTAACCAAAATAAAATAAGGCTTCTCCTTATTTTATTTTATTTTTCCATGCATTCAAAATTACAAAATTTAAATTCCAATTCACTTAATTAGTTAAACCAAGAGTTTTCTTATTAATTGGGTGAATGTTTGGCAATATTTAATGAGGGAGAGAGAGGAGAGGAAAAGATACTAAATAAATACAAGGGGGTTATAAACATTAAAATAAAAGAGTTTAATGGGAGGTTTAAGGGGTTTAGGGAATGTGAAAAGGGGGGGCTCGTGTGGGCCCCACTTGCCACTTAACCACACATGGGAAGTTGGGTGGATATGGGCCCCACCAACAACTTCCCATGGGAGAATTTAACTTCCAAGGATAATAAAATAAAATTGTACACAATTTTATTTACATCTTATTTAATGCCCAAAATTTAATTCCTTCTCCCCTGCAAACCCATCTACAGTGAAAGTCCCCTTAAGACAATACCGGTGATTCGAGTTCATCAGTGCCCTCAGATTTCAATTCTGAGAACCAGTTCAAACGATTGAAAAAACCCGCTCGTTCATTTACTGAACGTAGCTGAGCTAAACATCAGAAATTGATTTCGGGCACACCGGGCCTCTGAATCAAGTGCCGTCAGATGCCACAGACTCGTAAATTCCAAAGTATTTTTGAAAAAAACTTCCTTGAAATTTATGGGTCTTTAAATGGAGAAAGAAATAAAACTAAATTTCTCATTGACAAACATTACCTCTTCTTTATGTAACTATTTATAGTATGCACCAAAGGACTTACTTGGTTTAATTTATTCCCAATGAAAATCTTATAGTATTATATGATGAATGTTTGGAGTTTATTTTGGATGTTTTAAATTAAACCATGTGTCTTTATATGTGTGAATATGTTAGGGGGTGAGTTCCCCTTTATTATAGAGGAGGTGTTGCATTTTATTAATACAAAAAGGAACAAACTAAGGAGAGATATCCCTTATATAATGTTCCTAAAATAATAGTACATTTTCGGTAATATAACTTTAATATTTTAAATATGGATAGATAATGTGTTGTGGACATGTTCCATTGTCCTTTGGCCCTTTATGATTAAAAATTAACCACAATATAAACTCATTTTTACATTAATCAATGTAATTAATTTTTATTTTATTCAATAATATTTTTTGAAAAAAGACCAATTTTACCATATTAGTAATTATAAATTATTATTATTCCAAATATTTAATCAATAATTGAAAATTTAAATCACATAATTTGAAAAAATAAATATAAAACTAATCTCACAGACAGGACGAGAAAACATGTTTTTAAACTGAAATTCCATAAAAATTGGAAATGTCATTATATTCAATTTCAATGTAAAATTGATTGAAATGAAATGAATTGGATTAATATATTTATTATTTATATAAATATTCTTTAAAACCTATTAAAAATTAATTTAACTATGTAAATATATTATACAAAATGATATTTTTCCAACAAAATTAAATATTTTTAACTATTAATCAAAAAATACCATAACATCCCCTAAGAAAATTTTTTCACACAAAATTTTAAAATGAAGATTATTTTTTAAAATATAAATATTAGAAGTGAAAAAATCAAGTTTTGAAATAATTGATCCATTAAAATTTGTAATATTATCATTTATAAAAATAAATATCTCTCTGCATAAATATGGATTCATTCTTATCACTTTCAACAAAAAACAAAAGTTGAATGTTAAATAGTTTGTTAATAATTATATATATATATATTTAATTAATATGATTTATCGAAAGAATTATTAAAATTTTAATGATAAACATTTCTTGAAATAATAAATATTGTTTTCCAAGAAATGATTTCCTATATTTTCTAAAGGAATCTTTTTTCATTTAGAGTTAATTGGTCAATAAAAAATTCATCGTATTTAATTATTTACACCATTTATTCAAAATTTTAATAATATAATTAATAAATTTCATTCCATAAACACGTTTAAAAATATAATAATATTTTAATAATAATATTAATTGTAAATAGTTTTTGGATAAAACGTGTTACAGTGTGTAACACTATAATTTTATTGAAGTCAACATTGTGTATAACAGAAGCCAAAAATAGTGTTTCATATATGAAAAGATAATATAAGTGTTATATTTAGTGAAATATTAACTTATTGATGCATATAAATGAATAATAAATCAATATAGTTTTTAATTTGAGACATCAAGGAAATTTAATTTATTTCAAAAAATTACTTCATAAATACATGACGTGTCCCATTCTACCCCCTTAAAATGAATTTATATCTTGAAATTTGTCTTGGTCATAAATGAAATAATACATGAAATTTTCATGCATAAAAACCCACATCATAGAAATGAGTATTAAATATTCCTTAAAACTAATGTTGGGAACATAATGGTTACCCAAAGAAACTCTTAACAAGTTTTCCACATTGGAGAACATAGGTGTGAAGTGAAAATATGGAAATATAAGAGAAAAGTAACAATCAGTTCCTGGTATATAGTGATAAAGAACATGGTCAACATATAGTTAATGATCAAAAAGTTCTAAATCAAATATTATCTGGAAAAGGATGTTGATTTTATAAAAAATGATGATAAATAGGAATGAAATTTACTTCAATACAATTTTTACAACGTTACAAAATTTTCACATGAAAATATACTAAATTGAATTTTTTCTATTTTATATGCACAAACACACCATTTAGTTATACCCTGATCAATTTCACTTATTAAACTATGAAATAAAGTTGAATTTGTTATCACTGACACACTAACATATCATAAGATCTATATATAGATAGATAATTCATTCCTTCTATATTCACGTATCACCAAAATAAAATGGGTATATAAAGTTATCAAATGTGCATAAAAATTGTTAAGTAAAAATAATACAACAATCACTAAAACCTCATTCAATGTTCAATATAAACCATTTCATAAATGTTAAAACTTTTGAAACATTAGAAATATGAAAATCTAAAATAGGAGAAGGAATTTAACAGAATCAGCTTAACATTGATCCCTTATATATCCTAAATTATATCTTGGTTGCCACGTACCAAACATTTGAATACCTTAGTCACATATTCTCTTAAAATGTGATAATAACATGAATTACCCTAAATTTTCTTTGAAAACATACACACTTATTAATTACTTTTATAGAACCCAGATTATTAATATATTCCAAAAACATTTTAAAATTTATAAATTATAGCATAGACTAATTTTTCAAAAAAATCCTTTATCATTTCTATGGTAATAAATAACATAAAATTAAATTTATATATATCAATCATCTCTTTATCCATGATTATAATTTTTTTCTCAAAATTAGTAATAAATTCATTATTACCATAAATTGATCAAAATATCACCTTTCCCTGAAATCATCATTCAAGGCCATCATAACCATTCAATATATTTTTCTAAATCCTTAATAAAAAACATCATTATTTATATAACATTATTTTTTAATTATATATAATATACAATTCAATCATATGAATTCTTCCTCAAACAATTAAAAAGGAATCATCATATTTTTCATTAATACCCCATTCCGAAAATAAAAAATACTAATCATGTTTTTACATTCATGAAACTCAGTTCATTCATTTCTATAAACACTTATATTAGAATAACACATAACTTTAATATTTCATTCATGGACACATCATCATCATCATGGAAAACATTACTCGTACAACCATACTAATTTATATTAAGATATTTTCCCATCAGACATTGATATTATTAATTCCCATACTTTCCAATCATAAAATATTAAATTGTTGATAATAATATAGTGAGAAAAATATCCCCATTTATTGTAGTAACTAAATCCATAATTTTTAATTGAAAATTACTTACTATGTGACCATCTTTAACAAATGTAATTCATATTTTAAATCCTTTTATACATACCCTTGAGTGATTCTTTAAGCATTATAGAAATATTGGACACTAGATCATCATTTTTGCATGATCACCATTACCTAGATTCTTATTTAACTCTTTGAAACTCTACTTTGGTATGTTTGAGAGTTTAATAAGTTACACATCATCAATGAGATTTTGTGAAATCCGGTTAGACATGATCATAATTTTCTTAAAACTGTTGATCATTCCATATAGTTTCTCATCAAAAAATTTCTTTCCATAATCAAAATTATCCTAACTGTTTCTAGTTCATGTCTTTGACTAAAACTAGAAAGCATTGTGTGATCAGAAATCATTATAGTATAAAGCCTTATAATCCTGAAAAATCACTTATATGATGACTAAATCATGAAACCTTCTATCTTAATATATAACACATTAGTTTTGTACTTGTTTATTCATATTAATTTTCAATTTAAATCCTTCATGATTATTCATAATTGTTTGTTATTTTGCAAAGAATATTCCCCAGAAGTGTCAAACCATATATGAAGCAAGGCCCATTTTTGGGCACTAGTTCCAGATTATGAAGATCCTAATATAGTTTTTTCTGTTTACCCTTATGTACATTAGTTCTATAGAAACATCATCATGTAGTATATAGATAAGTATATAATTTATTGAAACCCAGTCTCTAAATCCATTACCAAAATTATATGAAATTTTCCTGTATTTTAAGAATTATCCTTACATATATCATTAATGAAATCCCCAAAAATATCCTTTGAAATATTAAAAGGGATATCACTAATGTTTTATGATATTAGAGTACAATGTTTGACTAAAAATATCATTTGATACTAACTATAGTGACTAAGGAATTACACACCTTGATATTTTGTATTTTTAGATGATTATTCATAAAATTAAAATATATATACATGAGGACGAAAATAGTTTTGTTTATTTGGAAACATGGAACCCAATAATATATCTTCGTGAAAGACCTTAAATGTCTTATAAAAGGATATTCATATTTAGTGCTCCTACATAAAACCTATACTTATAACATAAGGAAATAAAATATAATAAAGGGTGAGCTTAGATGATTTTTAAGTGTAAATAATGGAGATACGTAATCATAACATGAATATAATGGAATGAGAATATAATTATAACATTTGAAGATCATACCCTATATATAAAAAATCAAAATAATAAGTTATGGTATAATTATTGGATGTTCATATGTCATGAATCCTAAGGAAATAAATATAATAATCTATGAAATCATAACATAGGAACAAAAAATAGAATTGTAACATACACATAAACATATAAAATAATTTCTTATATGGAAATTATCATTAGAAAAATTTATCGGTACACTTCATGGGGGATACACCTATTAGGGTGGGCACACCACCATCCCAAATCACATCAATTTCTTTATAGTGGACCAGGTTTCACCTTTTTCTAATAGTGGATCAATCTTATCAACATATTTCTTATCTTAGTAGTCACATTTTACTACCATGACTATATTAATTGTAACGTATTATCATGAGATCATATTTGTAGTCAAGGATCACCCCAAGACTATCTTAGTGTATAAAGTCCATTATGGAATCATGTTAACTCCAAATTTAATCTATTTCATTCTCATAAGATATAAATCATTCCCTAATGCATTAGAGAGAGATATAGTTCCCACACTTTTTATAATTAAATCCATAATAATTTTTTCCAAAAGTTCATAATCATTCATCATATGACAACCCATGAAACGAAATGGGTATCAGAAATCTTTCATTATATCATAACCCATGCAAAAGTGATTGGTTTCAAAATCATTTCATCGTAACATAACCCATTAAATGATGTGGATTTTATAATTATCTTACCATGGTATAACCCACTGAAGATAAATTAGTTTTTATACAACATATGATAACAAACATAAAGCCTTCATAGAATGAACAATAATGGTTCCTTTGGATTATATCCCTAGTAAAACATAAACTATATCAAATGATGTCATCTTATATAGTGATGGATTTCAAGAGATGAAATGGATCATATATTAAAAAAATAACCTTGGTTTAAAATCGCTGTTTAAAAAATAAAATATTATCAGAATAAATTTATTTGAAAAGAAATTTTAAAACATCCAAAGTAATATTAAAAAAAAATTGAAAATCTTTTTTGAGGAAAATATCCTTTGCACTTTGAAAAAAACTTTTCACATCATAAAAAAATTGGAAAAAATGTTTTTAAAACAAAGACAAAAAATATAAATGGTGATTTGAAAACCATTCATAAATAGACTTAAAGCATAATTTTTTGAAAATATTTTCCTTAAAAATTGTATAAAAATATTATTTAAAATAAAAATTTTAAAACAATTTTATGAAACATGGTTTTTGAATTAAATATATTTCTGACCGAAGAGATAAATATGGTCATATTTCATTAAAAAAATTTCATAATTATCCAATCTATAAAAGTATACAAAATTATTACAATTATTTGAATATACCATGAATAACTAGATGATAATAAAATTCACTAAAGTTCATGATAAATGGATCAAAATATTTCAAAAAAGGAAGCATAATTGTAAATAATCTTGATAAATGATGAGATTAAGGATATAAAATCTTACCACATTGGTAACAGTGAAGATAAATTATAGTGGATACAAAAAAATAAATTAATATATATAAATATGATAATGATATAGATGAATAACAGTATTGAAAAGTGATTACGAATCCTCAAAAACATAAGAGAATTTATACCCTTTATTTTTGAATTGGAATCCTTCAAAAAAAGTTTCACATGGGGTATGTATAAGAAGTAATTATTCATGAGTTTTAAAGGTATATATGATGTAAGATGTTGTTAGGGTATTTTTATAAATGATTAAATTACATTATCAACACTTACTAAAAAGCAGTGATGATAGAATTTTATTAGTGCCAAAATAGTTATCCCATTTAATTTTATATTTTATCATTGAAATTTTTAGAACTAATAAATATAAAACAATATCAACACTAAATTTATGTCTAATAGTTCTTAATTTAATATTAGATAGATTTAAAAATATATATTTTTTATTACCTAACCTAAATTTAATCTTGCATGGATAACATTATGATCACTTACAATTGTGACGACATAGGTATATTTATTATTTTTAAATTTTATTCTCATAATGATATAAACTAAATTATTATAAGGATTTATTCTCACATATATTTGTTTAATTGTACATAATGATTTTTATTATTGATAACATTATCATTGATAAGAAAGATTTATTCAGTCTAAATCGATCTCTAATAAAAATCCATGTATAAAATTAAACTGAAGCTACATAAGAATGTCATCAGATTCACAACCAACTATATTTAATATATTACTATATATATATTATTTTAATTAATTTATATATAATAAAAATAATATTATATATTATTTTCATCAAATAAATGAAAATTATAAATTTGTAATTTTTTCAAACTATATTTTTAATTATAAAACTGTAAAATAAAATGTAATAGAATTTATAGTTATATTTAAATATATTGAAATTTATTAACATATAATTTTATATTATTAATAATTATTAAATATATATTAATATATTTTATTGATTGTATAAATAATTATTAATATTTTATCTATATTTGTTAATTATTAATGATAATTAAAATTATTATTATTCTTAGAAATGAATAAATAATTCTTGAAATATATCCTAAATTATATAAAACGTACAACTATATACAAACCTAATTATAAAAATTCATAGAAAAAGATAAATCTTATTGATAATATATAATATTAGAATAATGAAAATATGTATATATTATTAATTTTATAATAATATATGTAGTTTATAATTATATTTTAATATATCTACTTTCACTTAAGAAATATTATAAACTATAAAAATGTAGAAATATTTTTTTGATATATTATTGTACAAATATAAAAGAAAACATTAAAATTTTCATTTAAATATAAAATATTTACAATAAATTACAAATTATAATTGAAATGATGTAGGAACTGATATAAATATCTACACCACTGAAATTAATTTTACTAAAATAAAAAATAGATGGGATTGCTATAGGGGTGGGAATTAAATCCCCATATAATTTTATAAGATCGTGTTACATAAATTCATCAAAAATATTGAATAGCCAACATAAATCCCTTTCATCAGTGACATCTTTTAAGAGAGAACAACCTACTACATTCCCTCATGATAAATGTGATTAAATTTTTTGGAATTATTCTAAACACTTGATAAAATACATAAAATTGGGGTAAATTTTATATGGGATAGTGTAAATTACAATATTGTTTTCATACCAAATATTTTGAGTCACTTTCAATTTGTAGTCAGATTTAGGAATGTTTATTACAATATGTGATAACAAAAATAATTATCTAGATCATGAGTTAAAGGGTATTTAGGTTCCATTTTAATAGAAAAATGACCATTTAGTTAATCCATGACACATTGAAAGAAACCACTATAAAATAATTTTGTAGGTGTCTGAAGGGACAAGCAATGAACACTGACATTATTCTATGTAGGTATTGGGGTAATCCATTAAATAAATTAATATTTCATGATTTTCAAGGACGGAGTGACATTCCACTAATACTTTTGATTATGAGATCCTCTTACATGTTACTCATGCGATAATATTGAGACATTGTAGAATATATAATATTCATAAAAATTCAAAAGAAAATTGATTTCATACCTAGAAGTGACCCATCAAATATGATATCATCTATGCAATAAAAAATATTATGGAAGGAAAATGAAATACAAAAAAATAGATGATTTTTGATATTACCACATAAATGCACCTCACCAAGGTAGTACTGTAAGGAATTCATATTATAAATGGCTGATGGATTGAGTATGAAATGGTGGGAAATATAATTCTTTACATAACACAAAAAATCACATCAAAATAATAGATGTTTTCATGATTCAAAGGCCTATCTATTAAGAACACACATAAAAGTAGAGTGGTGCTAAATTACAATATATAGATAATATATCAGAAGAATATTATTATAGATGATCAAGATAAAAAGTGTTTCTAAATGTTGAATGAAATTCTCATTGAAGAGTATCATATATCAAGGTGTCATGTCACTTGCTCCAAAATGATGAATTTAGAAAAGTTTTATTATGGGTATACTCATATAAGCTAAGAACCATAGGTGAATATCATAGTCATACAAATTACTGTTTTGAATTTTCAAAGAATTACATCTATAGATGATATAGCTAGTCTAGTTAAAGGTGAACAAGGTGTTAGAAATATTGAGATTCATAGCATGTATGGGAGGTGGAATGATTTCATGAATGGAATAATCAAGATTTACTATGTTCAAAATTCTAATTTTTGTGTATATAGTTGGGATATATTTAATTTTAAGAATAATACCAATAATGGAGTCCTCAATAGAAGTCCAAAAAATGAGGCAATGTGACAAAATTATTCTTTTGAACTCTTTTAACAGGTATTCATATGATTAATTCGTTGGAGAAAGTACTGATAACTAGGGTACTCTAATATATCAATCCTTTTAATCATCTATTTTGGATATTTATAAATATGAACTCAGTGAAATATCATCCTACTGATAACCAAGTAATCCAAAATAATATCACCATCCTATGATATGAGTATTTATTTTCATGATACTCAGTTATGATATAATACAATAAATAATACCATTAAGGTCTTAATAATTGATTATATAAGTGAAAAATGATATAAACATGTATTATTAAGTGACTATAACTACTTTCACATCAAACATGGAATTTGTTTTCCATTTACTCCAGTCACTAAACCCCATATAAAATATGACACACGATTTCCCTAAGTATTAAATTTCCCCGATATAACATGATCGTTGTCTAAAATTTCCATTATAGAGTTCAATTATTATAAATCACTTTTACAGTAGAGATAAAAACTCTGAATCTAAAATATGTGCAATGTTTTATTGAGATACATCCCAACTATTATTGGGAAGATGCATTCTTATTTTACTGCCTTAATGATAAATCTATTGATATATTCTTCCAAAACACCAAATAGGACAGTATAAAGTGGGTTTACATTCCTAACACCCCTAGAGAAAAAGAACTATCCAATTGGGGATCCATTAATTAGAACAAATTTTTTTTTTTCAATTAATGGAATAAATAATTTGAATAAATCTCATATAGAGCCTCTATCAATGAAGAATATTGAGGTTAAATTTATATCTGAGAGTGTAAAATGATTTGAAGTTATTAAAATTCTTTGAAATGTTAACATTTTTTGATTTCATAATTTGGAGGTTAACACATTCTGGGGGCATGGATAAATTGGTTGGAATTTTCCTCATAGGGATGAAGAAATATTGGTTTGTAGAAAAAGAAATTATTTACTAGAGAATAAAAAAAATCAATATTTACCAGATAATATTAATGTTATGTTTTACCAAACACTATATGTATATAAAATTTATATACATAACATAGATAATATTTGGGAAAAGTTTAGCCATTCAAAATGAACTCCCCTACAATAACAAATATAACATTAGTTATATTTCCCAAATATCCCCTATGATATTGTTAAAAAATGCATCAGGTCCGGAAGAGATGTCAAAATTTAGAGACAAAGAATCCTTGAAATTATATATATATGGGATGTTAGATAAATATGAATTCAAAAGTTCATAAATTATATAGAGAATCATAATTGGCGATACCATACAAAATCCATTCAATCAATGTTAAAGAGTTGAGTGAAATAGGATACCATGGTTTCAAAAATTCCATCATCTAATAAATGGGAGTTAAATTTGAACATAAAATATAAATATATTATCTATGGATCCTTAAATTATGTACAAGGTATACAATTTAGTGTTTCTATCACTATCCAAGAGTTAGTTAATTTTCATCTACACTTTTAAGATCCTTTCTTTTTTAAAAAAAGATTATCTTGACTGGTATGAAAACAAGGCTCCACATGATATAGATCCTATTTATTAGTTCACATTCCCTGATATTTTAGGAACCTTAAAGAGTATTGTGAAATATTTGTATCAATAGAGTTGAATTCTTCCCTACTAAATTATCTAAGTGTGGAAATAATTCTATTTATTTTCATCCTGATTTTTTAAAATTCCATTCAAATAAATATTAGATAATTCATTATAAAAAATACTTATATAATAATTTTATTCCAAGTAGGAATTAATGAATATAAATATTGGTTGAATTTTTTTTGAACCTGGTACTTTCACAATTATTATATTATGGGTATGTACATAGCACTAAAAATCATGTAATCTATCAGATTTCACTTCCTATGATCAGATGAATTGAAAATTTCACGTGGAATATATTTAAAAATTTCTATAAAAACATAACGATACATAATTAATTACCAAAATGGATTCCCCCCTTTGTAATCTATAGTCAACATTATCATATTACAAAAAATAATTATAATTTTTAAAAAAATTAACTAAATGTTTTTATATTATCATGCGATATAGATGAAAACATAGAAAAAAAAGAAAATGTTTATAATACAATGGGTTATTTAAGTTAATTTCACTAACCTCAGCAAGAGAACAAGTGGTACTATACAGGGGAAGAGATATGGGAGTTTTTTCATGAGTTTTATTTACGATTCAATCCAGTGCATATATATTATAGGTATTCAATTATATATATCTTCCACAAATAATTGATTTCGCAATATCATAGTCATTAGTCGAGATCAAGAGACATAATTGGTCACATTTCCCAATTTACTTCTTTTAATTATTATGTATCTTTATGATATGGTTCTACACAACATGAAATTGAACTATTTATGATGTGGCAATTGCGACGATATCCCATTGGAAATGGTTAATTATGATGGAGTCTCATCACAATTACCTCACTACTGATAATGGCATCAAAATGAAAAATTTTGATGATGACCTTTCACCAATAAATCTAATTTCAATGAGAATATATCTCATCACAAATAGTTTATCTTTTTTTTAAATACTCCTTTCATGATGGGCCTGTCGATAAAATATATTTACGATCAGAACGTCGTAATTAATTATTTGCGACGATCCCCTCAAAAAAATAAAATATATAACATTTGAGTTAATTTAATAAATTAAAATAATTAAAATAATAAAAAATTAATAAAATAATAAAAATTAATATATAGAATAATATTAAAAATAATAATAATAATTAAAAATAATAATATTAGTAAAAAAATTAAAATAATAATATATTAGAAAGCACAATAATCACAAAAATATAAAATAATAATAATTATAAATAATATTATTATATAATAATAATAAACAAATAAATACTGCAATATAATAATAAAAACAATAAATAATATCAAATTATAATAAAAAAATAATTTAATAATAAAAATAATAATTACGTAATATAATAACAAAAAATAAAATACAAAATATTCACAACAATATAAAAAACAATTTATATTGAAATATAAATACATGGAATAGTAAAAATATTACAAAAAAAATATTATATTCAATTGTTTATCGTAATAAAGTTAATATGTCATCGGGGGAGGGTCATCTAGAGAAGCAAGAGGATTTGTATGAGTGAACTCCATCCCTAAACCATGAGTCAGACATCACATGTACTAAATCATTGCTCATGTAGCATCTGCTATAGTTGCCACAGACACATATCTTCTAACTACTTATTTTGTTGCTATCAACAGAGCTGTTCCTGCTCCCTACACACACTCTCTATAATCTCACCCTAATCTCATTGTTGCTCCTAATACAATATAGCAGATGAAGATGACTCTGCATGAGCTTCTACCAAACTATAGGATGACATCATGTCAGTACCATAACAAATACCAGGTGTCAATGGAGATTTGATACCAACATTGTGGCCATTGTGGAAGGCATAATGGGTTTCTATAGCAGATTATGATAACTCCACATGATCTCCTCTAGTACAATAAGAAAATGATTTTGGACCATTATACTCTAGAAGTATAACATTCCTTTTTATAGGAAGTAACTGATTATCCACATCGATGCATTTTCAATAGAAAATTTAGTTTCATAGCAAGATCATCTATACAGACACCATAACTCCATAATAAATTTAACTCATAAATCAATGGATTCAAATAAAAATCAATATAATTTTTCAGATGTCCTAAAATTAAAGAGTTAAAAAAAATACGGATCATTCATCAATATCAAAGGTGGTAAACTGTGTAGAGTTATAATACTGCCCAATAAGAATATTGACTATTATAAGAACCAAATAGATAGAAACCATTAGTAGAAAGACCCAATCGTATGTTTCCGAATTATAATCCAAAGATGGATATACATGGTCAAAATGTTTCCCTAAATCACCATCAGATGAAAAATTTAATATTTTACTTTATGAAATATTGGTTTCATTCCATGACATTAATGACGTTTTCTTCTAAGAAAAAATAAACATTTCAATTTGTGTAGGAAAAAAATAACTCAACTATTTTATAGGAATCAATCTAGAATTTCATAATTGGGAAACTTTATACTTAGATTTTCCATATATAGGTATACTATCCAATGACTCATTTTCACCATAATATAAGATGCAATCATTTGAATACACATTGATTTTTAGATAACCAAGAACCAAATTATGATCTATCTTAACTATCTCATAGAATGTTTTACACAATACATTTCCTTCAGGTAACAATGTCTTAATCCAAGATAATATCCGATGAAAACATCTATTTGAAATTCCATTATCTAATTTAATGGACATAAAATTTCCTACCTCTTTAAATTTTTTTATCCTGCAACCAAGATATAAGGAATCCTTAGAAAACATCAACAAATCATAAAATATATAGGGTTCCAACTAAAGAGATAAATCAATATCATATTGTGTTTCAATTTGTTTAAAATATAGACCTACCACATCATGTACTAAATTTTTAAACCTTGATGGACCTAGAACCAAATTATTAGTAACTTCATTAGAACATCATTCACCATTTTGATTTCAAAAATGAAATCTTTTCATAAAACAAAAGGCAAAAGATGAACACTACACTATCAAATGTTCCAAATTTCCTTAGATCTCATTTCTTATATGGATACGTAAAACTCTCTTCTAAAAAACATATTTTTTATTCTAGAAATGACAATAAAGTTTTAACACCCTTAATATATATAGGATTTATAACTGAAAAATTAGAATCTTGCAATTATTTATCCAAGCATGATCATCTAATAATTTCTAGTGTCGACTTCCTCGTTCAATATTTCTCTAAAAATATAAAATAACATATTGTTTTATGATTAACTATATATTATAAAAACATGATCCATAAAGAATTATTTTTTTAATTATTCCTAACAGTTGTTAATTATTTGCAGTATTTCAATTTATTAGTAGTTATTTCTATTTATTAGTAATTACCACTAATTATTTCTAATTACCACTAATTATTTATAATTACTTCTATTTATAACTAATTACCACTAATTATTTATTATTATTACTAATTACTAGTAGTAATTACTAACTATTACTAATTATTACTAATTATTACTAATTATTACAATTTATTACAATTTATTTCTATTTATTATGATTTATTACTATTTGTTACGATTTGTTATTTTTATTATTATTATTTATTACTAATTATTTCAATTTATTTCTGGTTATTAGTAATAATTAGTAATTATTATTAATTATTAACAATTATTACTAATTATTACTAATCATTACTAATAATTACTAATTATTACTAGTTATTACTAATTACTTTTAATTATTACAAATGATTACTAATAACAGCTATTTATAACTAATTACTACTAATTTTTACTAATTACTACTGATTATTACAAATTATATCCAGTTATTAAAATTTATTACTAATTTTTACTATTTATTACTAATAAATAATATTAACTATTATCTGTCACTAAATAATACTAATTATTATTAATTATTACTAATTATTACTAATTATGACAATTTATTACTATTTTTGAATATTTATTGCTAATTACCGCTATTTATTCAAAATTATTACTAATTATTTCTTATTATTACTAATTATAGTTATTTTTTTCTATGAATTATTAGTATTTCATAGTAATAATTATTTCTATTTAATACTAATTATTATAATTTATTACAAATTATTTAAATTTATTAAAAATTATTATTAAATAAAAAAAATTAATGATAATTACTTCTAATTACCACTAATTATTGATATTAATACTAATTATTACTGATTATTACTACTTTTTTCAATTTATTATCATTTATTACAATTTATTGGAATTCATTATTATTTCCTACTATTTATTGCTATTTATTTTTCTTTATTACTATTTATTACTAATTACTACAAATTATTACCAATTATTCTTAATCTTTACTAATTTTTTCTAATCATTACTAAATATTTTTAATAATTACGAATTAACGCTAACCATTACAAATTACTACTAATCGTTAATAATTGCTGCTAATAATTATTAATTATCACTAATCATTACTAATTACCCCTAATCATTATTATTACTGATAATCACTACTAATCATACCTAAATATTATTAATTATCACTAATTATTAGTATTTATCAATAATTATTACTATTTGTTTCCATTTATTACTAGTTATTACTAAATATCACTATTTATTACTATCTACAGCTATTTACTACTAATTACCATTTTTTATTTCTATTTATTTTTATTTATTTCTAATTATTGCTATTTATACCTAATTACCGCTATTGATTCTAAATTACAATTATTTATTCCAATATTTGACTATTTATTATTAATTACCACCAATTTGTCTTAATTATTGGTAATAATTAATAAATATTACTAATTATTAATATTTATTATTATTTATTCCTACTTATAACTAATTATTAATAATTATTACTAATTATTACAATTATTACTATTTATTACCATTTATTTCTAATTATTTCTACTTTTTACCAATTTTTACTAATGATCAATAATTATTACTAATTATTACTAATTATTATTATTTATTTCTATTTATTACTAATTATTATTAATTATTACTAATTATTACTAGTTATTACAAATTACTACTAATTATTACTAATGAATACTAATTACTAATATTTTTTCCTATTTATTACTTTATAAACTATTTATTACTATTTATTACTAACTGTTATTAATTATTTGTAATTACGACTAATTATTACAGTTTATTATAATTTATTACTATTTATTACAATTTACTCATTAATACTAAATAATACTAAATAAAAACAAATAATTCTAATTAATAATAATTAATACTAATTAATACTAATTAATATTAATTGATATTAGTTATTACTAATTAAAACTAATTAATACTAATTACTACTAATTAATTATTATTAATTAATTCTAATTGAACAAAACTTTTAAAAATTAATACTATTTGCTATTAAATAAAAAACATTAAATCTTAATGAAACTACATATTTATACAAACAAATAATGAAAAATAAATCTACCTAATTAAAATTCATTTTAACTACCACTAATTAATAATAATAATTAATAATATAAATTAAAAATATAACTAAAAAATAAAAGTAACAAATAAATACCTTAAAATTTAATCTTTCATTGGATGCAAGTCCTAAAAATTGGTATGATGTAAATTTTAAAAGTTCTAAATAACTGAATAAGGAAATTTGAGAGTAGAGAAGTAGAGAAAAATTAGGCAAATTGTGAAATGTGAAAAATCAGATGGGGGTATATATAGGTTAGATAATTTACAACGGGGGTCGTTGTGATGGGATGCCAGTCACAAATAATATTATTTATGATGAGTCCCTTAATATATTCAAGCCACCTATTCATTAATGGATGTTCTTATATAGGTATTTACAATGAGACTTATCAAAAATACTTTCCCACCGACTTATTATTTGCGATGACACATTGCAAATATTTTTTTTGCAATGGGACCCGTCTAAAATACCTTCCTCCAAAATTATTATTTGCGGCAACCTGTCACAAAAACTATCATTGACATAAATTATTTGGGACAATGTGTCACAAATAATATCCTTCCGATATAGTATTTGTGGTGGGGATCCTCCCCTGTCTCATAAAATAGATACCCAAGAATAGTATTTACGATAGGGACTAATACCAAGTCGCAAATATTAATCATGTGGTAATGTGTACAAGGGGTTCAAAAGGTATTTGTGATATGCCATTGCAAATACCTAGTTTTTTTTGACAATTTTCATGAGGTAAAAATAAACGCAAAAAATAGTCTCTTTGGATGGACTATTTTCGATGGGCCCTAGGTCCATAGTGTTAACCTATAGGAAAAAGTCATTTTTTTGTAGTACTATAAATACATAATGAAACCCTTTTTGTTCATGGTACCATCTGATTTTGGGTACCCCAGAGGCAAAAAAATAATAATTAATTATAATGCTAATTAATATATTTTATCAACACATATTTAAGAATAAAATTAGGTCATGTAACACATGGGAAATAATGATGTTACACGCCAATATAACATTACAGTTTATCTATATTAATTTTCCCCTATCCCTTTTCACTCCAAAACTAGCTCTACCTGTAGTGGGATATAGTGCTCACTGCATGGATAAAGAAGAACCAAATATTTTAATAACGAAGATCTTTATTCCCCTAAATGTTAAAACATAAATAAATAGTTGGACGAGAGTGATGAATATCATGGAAACCACACTTGAATAACCCACATCAACAATGTAATTGTTATGATATGTGAACATTGAAAACATTCTTGATAGATCACTAAGAAATAAAATTATTTTCTTTTTAATTTGAATACATAAATTTATCATTATAATTTTTTAAGCACTCATATCAAAATAATCATATAAATATCCAATAGAGAATATTTATTAATATTTTACAAAATAATCTTTCTCAGTATGAATAAGTACAAGTGATTGATTTTTAAAGGGAGCCTAAATACCACAAGGTATTCCATGAATAAATGTTTTTCCCTCTTTATGTGTTAGAAAAAAACTCAATATTTGGGTATATGGGGTCCCCGCAATTACTAAAATATTTGGGTTTAGGTAATTTTAATTGGGAAATGACAAGAATAAAAATATTATTTATGAGCATTGAATAATTTCACAACATGCCTCCAAACGAGGGGATACTATTGAATTGAATGCTTCTACAATATTATCATAGTAGACCCAAACTCAATAGTGGAACAAAATTTTATTGAATAGTGCCTTAATTAACCATTAAATAAAAAAATTATATGATTCAACATGATATTGATGAAAGCGGTTTAACATTCACATATGTTCAAAAATCTAAAAAAGAAATGGCCTCATCCTTAAGGACTACTGAGAGTTTTGAGATTCCTAAAACTGGAAAAATATTTCCCACACATTGTCATTATTTACAATGATGCAGACTAATAAATGAGTGATTACTATGGTTTTGGTTACCTAATAATTTTTGTTACCCTATGGGATTCACAGTATTTTTCTAGATTACTTCCTTCAATTATTTTATATGGAAGAGGAAAAAGAAATAAATTGTAGTAAATACAGATACATGGGGAGGACTCCCCATAAATGTATGTGATTTGAGATAAATCCTCCATCATATGATTCTGGTTTATCTTCAATATTTTAATTACATATATTATATTTTTAATTAAATAATGTTTGAATCCACTTTGTTTAAATATAATCATAAGTTTAATAAATTATTTTGTTATTCTTGTTTTTTTACAATTATCGGATTAAGAAATCATACCATGTGATAAGTTCTTTTTGTTTCATTCTTTTTAATTTAATGCCACAACATTTTCACCAAGTAGTATTGATTCCTATTACCATCATAATAAAATCATTAGATATGAGGTTTTCATCAATGGTGGAACTAAATTATAAAATAGTAGAAATATTTTTGTTAGAAATAACAATAAACAATCCCAAACCCAATTAATCCAGGATAACATATAGACCAATCATCACAAATTAGCTTTATTGGAGATAATACTTTCAATAAAACCATTTAGAATAAAAGTAACATGAATAATTTTTGTAACGTTCCATTTAATTATAAATATGTGTATTTTAATATTTTAACATGTGACTAATATTACCTAATTAACATGTGTATCATTTGTTATTCTTTAAAAAAGATTTAACTATATTAAGTCATAGTAAACTTACCATTTATCATAGCTACTACAAATTTCCCTCAAAAAATTACTTTCTAATAACAATAATCTTGTTATTTTTCTTATTTCCACCTTAAAATTTTCATTTATTCAACACTTATTTCTAAAATAGTATTCCATCAAAGGAAAACCCCATTGATGATAAATTTACATTATCACATAGTAGTGATGATGTGAATGAAAATCCTAAAAAATCATTATTTAATTTTTTTCTTTGAAGGAGAAAATATTTAACAGAACATTTTTATCAAAATTTATTATGTTATGTTTTAATGAAATGAATATTCATAATTGTTTTTTCCAAAAAATTATTGAGAAACATCAATTTTTCAATTAAAAAGAACCCTAATTTTTTTATAATGGATACATAATGAGGTTTAAAATAATTTGGTGATGAACTTTTATTGGGATCAATACTTATTTTTTGTGAATATACACATTCCCAAAATTATATTTTTTTCACAATAAATAATTCAATAATAACATGATTTTTAATTTATATAACTATATGAGAATTATTTATAGTTACTAGAACATGCAAATTGTGTTTTCAATGGTAAAACTATTAGTAATTGATAATTTATTTGGGATATATTTGAATAGAAAACAATTTATTTTAATTTTGATCTATTAAAAGAACCCTTATATTCTTTTAATGGAATAATGTTTTTCATATCAATTATAATGAGAGAAAATAATATAATTCCTTATTATATTTTTTTTCTGAATATAAAATTTCACATCCATAAACATTTTTCTGGTTTAAAATATCATCATAATAAATAAAATCTATAATTTATTATATTTAATTAGATTTAGATATATTTACTAGATAATCAAAGTAGTTTTTCCAATGGTATAAATATATGTTTAAACATTGATAATTTTTTCTGGAATACATGAAAAGTCTTAATGAATAGTTTTCTATCAAAAACAAGGATTATAAATGATCATTTCACCATTAATGGAACCTCAATTTTCATACAATGGTATTAATGTATGGTTTCTAATTATGTATAAAACAAATATTTACTGGCATTTTTTTCTTCTTTTTTATAATGAAACGTACTATTGAGCACACATTTATTTTTTTAACCACTATCATCAAAAATAAATATTAGTTAATTATTTTTATTTTAAAGGTATATTTATTTGTATTAAATCATCAAATTATTATTTTTCAATAGTCAAACCATTGATGAAATAATTGATAATTTTTTTTCTGTTCATATAGAAATAGTACTTGATTTTTTTTAAAAGGTAGCTAAAAATAACATTTTTTCATTAATTATGTCCCATTTTGTCACCAATTATAACTAATAAAAATATTTTTTGGTCTGATAGATTTATTTTTATAAACATATACATTATCGACCATAAATTGTTCTTGGTCACAAAATTTATCATAATAAAGACATGATTATTTTTAATATATATTTTAGACTTAATAGTAGGTACTAGAATGTGGCTATAGTTTTTCCAATGATACAACAAATATATAAAGGATTAGTTTTTGGGATTGATAGGAAGACTTTATAGAACACCATTTTTAATAAAAAAGGTAGTCCAAAATGACCATTGAGTGATTAGTGGAATTCAATGTTTTTTTCAATAAGTATATATTTTAGTGTACAATTATCAGTTGAGACACAATTTTTTTTATCTCATTAAACCTTTTTTATGAATGTGAACATTTTAGACAATAGAGTCTTTTTGTTCATTATAAAATTTAAAATAAGTCATTGATTTTAATTTAATATGTTTTTTAATTAGTGATTGGTTCTTGGATTTGGAAGTAGTCATTAAAATAATATACCTATCATTTATTAAATTAATAATTTGTATTGGAAACGTTATGAATAGATATGATAATATTTTATTATAAAAGAAGAATGAAAAATTCATTATACTATTAATGTAACTACTTTCTTCATATAATGAAGGAATATTTATAGTTCAAACAAAAATATGAGAAACAAAATATTTTTTTCTTATTATATATTTATGATGAACACACATATATTGGATGAAAATTCTTTTCTAGTGACCAAAAAAATCATAAGTTATAATTAGATACATTTACAATAAATAGATAATATTTTTCGAAATTGTATAAACAATATTGTATCAATTGATTTTTTTGTTATAGGGAATGTTTTTGAGACCAAATATATATATCTTTTGTTTAAAATATAGTGAGAATATTCCATTTTTTCATTAATGAGAATTCTATTTTAATTATAATGGTTCATATTTTGATGGTTAGTTATAAGGTTATGAATTATTCTTTCATTATTATTTCATTTATATTATTTATGGATATATAAATTCTTAAACAAAAGTAGGATTTTTTAACAAAAAAAATTAAAAAAAATTATTTTTTAATTTATTTTCATATATTTATAATTATGTACAAGTATACTACAATAGTTTTTATAATAGTATAACCATTGTGGAACGAATAGTTAATTTTATTTACATATATAAAATTTCCTGAAATAAATTTTTTTATCAAAAAAAATAAGCATGAAATGACAATTATTCTTCTGATTAAACCCCTAGTTACAGTATTTAATGGTTGCGTATTTGTTTCAATTACCAAGATAAAAATTATGTTTTTGAGTATTAATACATCTCTTTAATAAAGATAATATTTCTTGACCATAAATATTTTTTTCACCAAATCATCATAGTAAAACCTTAACTATTTATTTTATATAATTATTTTGGATTTAACCACATTTACTATATCATGGTATGATATTTTTAAGTAGTATAACAGTTATGGAATAAATATTTTATTTCACATTGATAGAGATATGAATAGTCCTTAAAAACCTTATTTTGTTAAAAAATGAATAATTAAAAAAATATTCCACTAATGGATCCACTGGTTTGTATTCAAATGAAAGTATATTATAGTAGAAACTATTTTATTTTTTCATATTTAATATTTTTTATAAAAATTCACATTATTTATAGTTAATAACTTTATCACACAAACTACTAAAATAAAAAAAAATGAAATGGTATTTATTATATTTTTTCTATCTTTATTGATAAGTAAAATAATTTGTTAATATATTTTCAGTTAATTCAACCATTTTGGTGGAAATTGATAATAATGTTTTTTTATAGTTTAAAATAGATAAAAAATAATTTTTTTACTAAAAAAGGAAACAAGAAATGAAAATCCATCCATTAATGGTGGAAATTGTTTCTTTCTATTTATCTACATTTTATGTTCCGATTATTTTATGATAAAATATTTGTTAGGGTTTTATTGAGTCATTTTGATGAACATACACATTCTATACCATAAATATTTTGTCACACCATAACCATAATAATAAAATCATGAATAATTTTTTAAAAATATCCCTTAATTTTGAAATAGGTACTATACTATGGGAATTGGGTTTTCAATAGTATTACTTTTGTGGTATAAATTTATAATAGTTTAAGAGAAAATAAAAATATAAATTCAAAATATATTTTTTATAAAGGTTGTGATAAGAGAAAAAATTTCATGTTCCAATGACATTTTTTATTATTAATACATATTTTGGTGGATAATTATAGGGCATGAAACTAAATTTTTTGGTGATTTTTCATTAATCCATCAACTAGACATCATTTTGGCCTAGTGGGGATGAATAAGATGACCAAAAAGAGTACCATTAATAGGTGTTGTAGTGGAGATTAACACTGGGGGTATCCACATTATTTGGGTTACATTACATACTTAGTATTTCTCCTGATGGGAGATAAGACTCAATCATAAAATCCATATAACATAAGTGTAATAATATTATTAACTATGTCCAAAAATATTCATTCATATATCATACATTAAAAAAATTTCATGTAAAGCTAAAATTCCATTCTCTACTCCCAATACTATGCACCACCTCAGCTTCTCCAATAAAATCATTCAAATTCTCTCGGGTACTATCATATAAAAAATAATGTGACACTATAGACATTTATGTACTTTTGAGTACATAGGATGATCATATTTATTAAAAAAAATATACATGTGGATTCAATTTTATGAGATTGAAATGTGTTGAAATACTATAGAATACAAATTTAGTAAATAAGAGTATGGATAAATATACTTATCTCTTTATACAACATCAACCAATATCATAATAATCACATATAATTACCTTATAAAATGTTATTCTCACATTATAAGCAAAAATACACAGTTTGGACTATCAAAAACATTAGAGTGATGTAACACTTCATGAATAACAGAAAATGAATTATTTTTCACCTTCCCCCAAACCATCCCATTCCCATAATAATATAACCACTATAACATTAAGTTAAAAAATAATAAAAATATATAAATACATGAGAGGTCCCAAAAATATCATTCCAACATATTATACCGATTAAATAAGGAAATTATATCTTAAATTAGTTGATAAAATTTATGATTTCCCCTTATTAATTGACCATAATGTCAAGGATCGATAGTCCTAATTATAACTAAACCATTACCTTGTACATCAGGATGTACTTATAACATTTACTTATAGCTTCAAGCATTTTCACATAATTCCCATAACTTTGTATCCTTTAGAATTATCCATCCATTTCCTCTAATTTCTAATCAAAGATTTTATACATCACACCACGTCCAACATTATTATATAACAAGTTCATTAACCATACCATGTTCAAAAAATACCATATCCATTTATTATAATGAAATTTTAATCATCAATATGTAAAAAATGTTTTTAATAAATCCTAACAGTAAAGTGACCAATAATTCAACATAAATCAATATTTCACTATTATCATCTTTAAGAGTGTGCTTTCGTTAACCATGATTTTACTCTACATTTCAATATTTCTTAACTCATTATCATTAATTTAAAAATGTTAAAATTAATTAATTTATATCTTATAACCCAACATCAATTAAAATCATAATCATAAATATTCACCAAGATATTTCCCCATTATTTAATTAATGTGTATATATCACAAAGTGAAGGATTCAAATCATCCATTTATTTAGTTCCATTCATTTATCCATAAATATTTTCCTTTATTAAATTTTATATAGTAGGTAAAAATTCATTATCTTGTGAAACATAATAAATAAAAAATTCATTTAAATTACTATATTAATTTAGTTTAATAAAGAAACATTGAATCCTATAAATATAACCAGACAAGATATATCAACCCACCGGGGAAAATTAATCTATATATAAATCATTATATCATCTCAAGATCGAACTATTTTTTTTGAAAACCATATACAATCTCTATGCTACATCCATTGTATTCCATATATCTATGTCCATATAATAATAGCTCACCCACAAATAATACACTCATCCAACCTAAATACCTTGACATAACCTTTTTCTAAACTAGTAACCCAATCATCACACTTTCCAGCATGATACCCTAGGAGGGAACACTACCCCACATTCAATAAAGGACATACAAGTTCTCAAGATCTATTCAATCTTCTAGAAACCTGTTAAAAATACGGGTAAACTTATTGCCTAAAAATATATCAACATTAAGATGTTTTTCCTATAAAAAACAATAAACAACCCTTAACAAATGAGAATATCTAGAATACCATCCTTAAAATAACCCCACAAGTTTAAGCTCAACTCCTTGGTCAAAAAATATACCTACATATGGAAGGAAATATTGAGAATTAACCAACATAAAGGATATTAGTATTATTTAATCACCTATGTAACTTAAAATAGACCATTAATTTATAAAAAATAGAATGGAGTGGAACATTAATGAAACCTAAAATAATCCATAGTTCTACACTTAGATCAAAACTCACCCAAATGATAGAACCCATAAACCTATAGTAGAATATCGGTTATAGAGATCCATGAAAACATTTCTTATCTAATTATATATTAAAGGAATAATTACAATAAACATGTGGATAAATAACCAGAATTTTTTTTATAAAACTAACCATGAAATTTTTTAACAACTCAACACATAAAATTTTAATCTACATAAGAATTAATTTATATTTATCCTTTTTATTCATAAATATTTTTTCATGATTTCCAAGAGATTTTATAATTGAAACACATTTTACCGGATCATAATATCATATTTTAATATTTTACTAAGTTAGTAGAGTTACTATAGACTATCTGTGTCATTCCCTTATCATATATTGTCTATTTATTTCAACTAAATATTAAATTAAAATATAGTTCCATTAAATCATTATTTTTCATAGCGATTTAAAATAAAATAGGATACCTAATTTGATATCCATCCCAACTGCAAGTTCATTAACCATTGAATGAAATATACCAAATATCATCATTAAAAATATGTATAAAATTATATTTGGAAAAGCATAGGTATAAAAAATCAACATAAGAGGAACCATCATAAAGATATCCAGATATAACAAAAAATGGAATTATTTAAAGAACCCCTTCTCGTAGACTTATGAAATATTCTCCGTGATGAGAAAGGAATTTAAGAATATATGTAATTATATAATTTAAGAAATCCTCCCTATACTATATATCCATAATACAATGAACAAAGATAGTGTTAGTTAAATGAGATTAATAAGTTTGTGAGATGCTCTCCCCCAAAACAATATCTCTATAACTATAATACCGAGTGAGTGAGTTTTACATTCCAATTCTAAAAGAAATTTAGATATGGGTGGATTAATAAAGGTTAAATTCATTTGAGAAATAAATTTATAGAAATCAATGGGTGGGTTTTAAATTATATCAATTTTGGAACACAAATAATTCACACAAATTTGATAACAAATAAATGGTATCACCATAATTCAAGTCATGTGGTCCATGTTTATATCAATTTAAGAAACTCTTGATCAATAGTGTATTATATAATATCCAAAACATAACACGATTTATTATATTTAGAAGATTAATATAAAACATAAAAATCATTTAAGTTTAAAAGTTGATGAATTAAAAGCAATTTAAACTATTATGATCACATTTTAATCTATAATGTATTCCACTAACCATTGAACATAACATTAATCATTAAACATTAATTAGTACCACCATAACTAATAATACTGCTTCTTCCATCATTTATCATGAAATTCTTAATAATGGTAAATGTAGTGGAAAGGAAATAAACATAGATTAAATAAAAACAAACGGCACAAACTAAGAAGATTCAAATACTTAAAAGTATGATCAAAATTATCTAGAAGGGATCTTGATTAACAAATGGCTTGAGTGGTAAGTAAGAAGAAGAAAGATAAATTCATGGAAATTTGATAACATGTATTTATAGATGTATTTGAACAATTCCTTTTATGCTATAGACATCCCTAAAGTGGATGTAGAGGCCAAATTCAAATATAGATTCTAGATTGCTTCATTCAAATGGAACAATTCCATAAATTTTGTCTAATATTGAAAATATAAATTTAAATCCCTTTACCACCACCATGTCCTATGAAATGGTTTGACCAAATTTAGCTTCTTTTTTTCATCATACAGCGATAGATACCATGCCATAGAGTCCATTAATCACCATTTTAACATTCATAAACTCTATTAATAATCTATATTTTCACCAATCCTAGAACAATGGTTTTGTGTTATCTTCTCTACTCATATCACATAGGTGAGCCCCCAGACGATAAAATTACAAAAAATAGTTAACTTAGGAATTTCACAAATTTTGTTGCACCGATGATTAAGATCTATGGAAAATCGAAATAATTGAAAAATTACACCATTAATATCACATGGTTCCACAAGTGAAATCAATGAAAAAAAACTACATTCACTATGCCTAAAACTATGGTGTGGCAGACATGAGGATAACCATAATCGTTATAAACCATTATATTTCAATATAATAGAACAAAAATCCTTCTCTTGTAATTTTATGTCAGAAAAAACAAGGGAATGTATTCCTAAATCTTTGTTGTTGAATCAGATACTTCTAAAAATTTTATAGTCTTCAAAAATTTAAAACCAATCCTATAGAGAAATTGAAAAATGGTAAACTGAGAAACCACCAATGAGTGGCCTCTCAAAATATTTCTATAATGAATCCAAAATTACATATTTTGATGAATAAATAAAAAATGCATTAATCAAAAACAAGAAACATACTGACATTAATGATACCTCTCAGATAAAGTAGACATATTGCCATCAATTCTTTAGAATAGACTCCACCAACCCCAAAAAATGTAACTACTCACCAAAGATTAAAAAGACTATTTTCACATGGTGAAGTGGTAATGTTTATTCTTAAAAACATTATAACGAATCCATATCAACCCAAATTACATGGGATAACTCAAGACAATAAAGACTAGGTATCAAATTCACTATTTAACTCCACATGACTATGCCACACTTTCTTTTATGGAACATGAGGTTCAAAATATAAAATGATCACTTTTATCTCTCTATAAACCTAATAATTACCCTTAATGACACCATAGAGAATGGGAAGACTTTTCTTCATGACTTATACATGATCTATCACTGATTCACATGAATCTAGTTGAATAGGAATAATATATTTTATAAATCTACAACTTTAAAGGAGACCAACAATGTGGTAATCAATTAGGATATTGTGATAGGAAATCGGAAAACTTACTAACCATGTATATATAATGATTTACAATGATAAAAACATTATCATCACCATTCTGGATCTACTAAATCTCATTCATGTGATCATCATTCGAAAAATCAGAGATAATATTCTTCTTTAATTCTCATGAAATTATGCCAAAACATTAAATTCAGGCCACCGCACTTAATCTTCCACCATCTTCATAACAACATAAAAAGTAATCCCACCAATAGGGAGACTCGAAAATGATCTATTTCATTACAAATAAATGGAAATTTCATCAACTATTCCCAATCCTCATCTTTATAACTAGTAGTTCTACTATGCAATTTCAATAAATTCAAGCACAAAACAAATATCAAGGAATCACCATGTGATTCGGTTTCCTCTTACACTCACAAAAAATGTCTATGATTATTTAATGGAGTATCTTCAGGGGAAACAAAACAATCATGTTAGATCAATTCAAAAATATTAAAAAATCATCAAATTGGAAAACATATCATGTCTAGAAACATATATACTAGACCCATGCATATATAATCAATAGTTCCTATCAACACATGTAATGAAATATAGGAAAACTAAAAAAAACATACCAACCATCCTGGTTTTATTCCTAAATAATATCTAAATCATCTTCATTATCCCTACATTTCTTAGTTTACTACATTTTAATTTATAAAAAGGGTATCACAACAATTCATTTTAGAGAAGCTCACCATGGAACAATCAGTCGCTTATTCAAGAATATATAAGATGAGATACATTATCCTAAAATGAATAATAAAATTATAACAATAAATGTTGAAACATAAAAAAATCCATCATAGAATGAAACAATTAAAGAGATCTCACATAGCATATTTATGTTTAATGTAATGTATGATTATGTCATTGTGTGATTAATAGTAACGTCATTTATGCACTTAATTAGCCCATTTTTGAATTAAAATATCCTCTAAAACCCATTTTATAATTAATTAGAATGGGTTATTTAGTTGGATAAGTGAAATTAAATAATTTCTATTTCAATTTCAAAATATTTTAATTTTAAACTTGTTCATTAAATTACACATTTAGTGAATCACTCTCGATAAAGTATGAGAAATTCATAACTCGACATATATTACATTTGGATTTCATTGTTTTAAAAATTTATAATTCTTAGGTATTATTTTTTCATCTTACTAAATGATATAGAAATAGTTTCATACCCCTTACATATTTTTTAAATAAGTAAACTCATTCACAATGCTTTTATTTAATTAGAACAACTTCATGATTTTTAATTTTTATTTATCCCATGAAATTAAATTTCTTTCTAAAATATTATATCCAAAATAGGAATAAAACCCATTTAATTTAGGGAGCTATAAAATAACGACATATGGATAAAAAATTATAATGAAAATTCCTTTAATATTATTGAATAAATAAAGGTCCATACTTAATCCATGGAATGAAATTAATTTTAAAATATTAAATTAGACATGATTTTTAGTTCATATAATGATTTTTAATATAAATGAATAATATATATTATGAATTTAATTCTTAATATCCACTCACATGTTTAAAAAAATGTTTCAAAGTTTATGTTATAACAAAACATGGTATAACCATTGAATAAATAAATTATGGAAAAGAATAGAAATTGAATTTAATCTTCATAATCATACTATATTACAATAAAAATACTTCTTGGTCTACAAAATCCATAATTTTAATGCAATATAAATAATTCTGATCTTGCTCATATAGGATCACAAATTCACATTATTTAACTATTTAGTTATAAATAATCATATCATCCTAAAGAATTTAAGTGTAAAATCATGTTATATAATCCTATGATGTAATCATTAATGATATCAAGAATATGATAATAAAAGGGAACTAGACATGATTAAAAGTGTAAGAACACACATCAACATAAATTATCATAAACACACTAGGAACAATTATAAGTCATCATCATAGCCTAAGAATGAACCATATTAGAATAATTCGTGCTCCCTATATAAATTTATAACTTGTGATTAGTGAATTTACAGTTAAACATGTTTAGTAGACCAATAAGGTCCATGTGTGAGATCATATGGGGGCATAAATTCCTGAGTCATAGCTGATACCATTACCTACCATGCCTGATTAGATTCGACCACCATATTTCCTTACCAAAACTAAGAAGGACTCGCTTTATTATAACATTAAACTTCATCCTACCTACCAAATAACTCCTTTGATACCATTCTATAATGAACCCAATCCACTAGTACCCCTTATGCACCAATAGTGAATATGGGGTTGAACCTCTAATCCTTCCCCCAATTAGAGATAAGGCAGTGACTAGAACTACGGATATCCACTCAAATGGGAGGAATTATTCTATTTTAATGTCCCATTATGAGAGGTGAAAAGCAATAATAACATCCATATAAAAAATATTCATTATACAATTCCCAAAAATATTACTACATGTGCCAAAAAGAAAAATAACCTTGAGGATCGAAAATATATATTTGTGAGCAATTTGGATATGGATTTGCTGTCCTCAAACCAAATTTTTATTCTTTAATTAGTGGTATATTGAATTTGTTAAATAATAATATATCATACTATTACGGATTGATCATTTATCTATATAATCTTAATTTAATAATGTACTATATTATATTACACATTGATAATGTCACACCCAGATCTCGAGTTCCATGTTTTTTTGAATCATATTTTGGTTATTAGTTTCATCTTGGTTTCTGGGTGTTTGGAGATTAGATTTAGTGTCTCAAGTGTACTTAATCTAAGTCATTAGTCTTAGAATTATAGGTATTTTTTGGATTTTTATTTTTTTAAAAGGGTTTTTATGAGGATTAGGGAGCTTGGAATTGAATTTGAGACACTCTTAGTGGCACCTTTTTGGGGTATCTTTATTTGTATGGTTTCTTTAATATTTGGTCCAAACCATGAGTCCATTTCACGATTTTAAAGCAAAATTTGTTTATTTTATAAATCATTTTTTTCAACATTTTCCAACCATTAAAATATCCACTTGGCCCCCCATGACCTCTAAAACGACCATATCCATTCATACCCCTTAGGAACTTATAATCGTTTTGAATTTGCGTGATTGATTTAGGAATTGGGCCAACCCCTGAGCCCATTTCTAGATTTAAGAAAATAATTTATTTATTTTTACATCTAATTCATATTTATCATGTTCTGGTCCTTAAAAATTTCACTCAGGCCCAAAAAACCGAGGCGCACCCCCATGTTCCTTTATCAATTTTTGGAGCTCATATTCATCATGGATTATGGAGAATTTTTTAATGGTTTCTCAAAGCATCTAGATTTGGAAAGGAAATTTTCCTTCTTTCATAAATCATTCATTTTTTTATTATTTTTATCCTATTTCAGTCCCCAATAAAACTCCTCCACCTGATTATAACATGCCTCAGAATATTGGTTGTTTTGAGATTGAAATATTAGTGTATTTGGTAGGATTTATTCAATGTTTTTCAAGTAAGTGAATACTACTCTAGTTCTTTCCATTTCTATAGAGTTTCTGCCCTACTTAATGAAGTTCCAAATGTCTAAAAAAATGGTTTCGTACCTATGGATTTATTTTGGGTATCCTGGTCCAATATTATGGATTTACGATCGTTTTCACTCCCTTGTGGTGTGGCGGTGGTGTGGCTGATGTTCCACACAACCATATGGGCGTTTGAAAAATAGGTAGGTGATTCCATGTGTATGAATTAACTAATGAGTTATATTTCTTGATTTAATTATTTAGAATGTTCTTCATCTGTTTTTGTGTTTTAAAATTGGCTTTTAATGGAATTGGATGACAGTTAAATTTCAATGATTCATTTTCTCCTGAAATGGAGTGTTTTTCTTCTGTAACATTTGTTGTATCATTTGAGGCCATTTTATAACAAATGAAAACGATTTATTTATTGTGCCCTGGGATTCCAAATCATGTTTGGTAGGGTTTTGGGTTTATTTTGGTCGTGAAATATGGGTTTTAATGGGTTTTATGGGAAAAACATTGTTATTCTTTTTGGAAGTGTTTTAGAAAAATTGATAATGGTTTATCGAGTTATATAAAGTGTGTAAAAGATGTTTATATACTAATTTTGTGGGAGTATACTATTAAAATGGGGTTTTGAATGAAAAATTATGATTTGTGATGTCAAACATTGTGAGAACATTTTATCTATTGTTGAAATGTATTTTTCAAAATTGTAAGAAGGTTGTGAAATAAGTTTACGGGCTGTTTTGTGTGAGTATGATGTTAAAATAAATTTGAATGTGAATGGAGTATTATGTAACATTATAGTGGTAGGTTTGGTGTGTGTGGGAGTTTTGTAAAGGAAATTGTTATGTACAAATGGAATTTTATGATATGTGGAACATTATTGAGAACAATGAGAGAAACCCGGGTATCTAGGTGGGAGGACATGTACTAGTATGCTTGTGATTCAGAGTAGTTTCATCCCTATTTCAAGTAACAATTTTGATTATGAAAACAATAAAAAAATTATTGTGATGATGTTTGGGACCACTAGGTTATGGGTATATTCCCTACTAGTGACTCATTCATGATAATAAATATTTATTATGGTTACTTTTCTACGAGATACGAGGTACATGGGGCCCACAACTAGTTACTGCCTAGCAGTGTTCCCGTGACTAGTACTCAATGAGTATATGATACTCAACATTAGTTTAAATTACCTTTGGATGAAAAATTCAGTATATTTATCATTATATTTTATTTTTTTCACTCTTTAAAATAGCCCCCTTGAATTTTGTTTTTCATTTAATGTTTCATGCTGTAGAAAATTATTGATAACATTTAATGTTTATAAAAAATGTCATGATTATTATCATATAATGATTGATACATGAAAAAATTTGGGTGTAATCCTATTGGTTATCGGCTCACTCCCTACTTACACCCTTGGGTGTATGTAGACTTATGAATCTTTTTCGCAGGCATGGATAAAGAATTTAGTGATGGTGGTTTGGGTTGTTAACTCCCATTATTTATGCGATGTTGTGGAGAAGGCTTTGGGATGATGGAAACATGCCATGTGGTGGCTCTTGAGTTATTTATTCTATTATTTTTGTGTTTTACCCTATTTGAATTTGATTAAAACCATGTATTTCAGTTATGAATTTTATTAAATTCTTGTTTGGATTAAATATTCATATTCATATTATTTATTGTTTTTCATTGTTTAATGCATCTAAATTAGTGTATATCGTTTCCAAACACGTTTTTAGGATACTCAAGAATTTTTACCACACCATGGGGATTAGTAATTCCTATAGTTCCTTCCACGTAACAGTTCAGGCATTGGTTTCGATGGCAACCAGATCTAGTTCGAGACAAAATGCCATTAAAGGGAGGTTCACTCTTTTTGTGTCATGTTCTTTTGGGGAAGAGTATGGATAGACCAGATCATGTATTTTCAGGACATGAAATTTTGATTATGAGTAGTGTTCATGGACATCACACCTCATAAATAAATTGATTTTTCAATGGAAAATTTGGTTTAATCAGAGTTCTTTTATTCTCATAGTTCATTGATGATTGGGAAAATGAATAGAGAGTTGGGTTAATGGTCATAGTGACCTCGCAGCATCTACAAATCCTTGTGGAACTGGGGATATTTCTATATAACTCTCTCAATGACAGTGAAGTGATTGGAGTATCGCCACAAACCATTTTTCAATGCCACCCACCAAGACTAATTTCCCATCACATTTTCTTGTATATTTTTTATATTGGAATTTTGGAAACAATGTTTTAATGAAAAAAATTATGCCTTTATTTTAAGAAGTGTGACTTTTTGTGAAAATATTTTAGTATTAAAAAGGGAATGGTTTGATTTTTTTAAGGGTATAAATTAAATTTCATAAGGGTTTTGAATTATTAAATTGTGTTTTTCACCACTTTTGAATGTGTTAATTATGTTAAGGTGGGTTTTGAAAATCTATATCAAATAGTGTTTTTCGAGCTATTGAAATGTGTTTTGAATAGAATGAAGTGTTTTGGAATTTATGGGTGAGTTTGAAGAGTAATTTTTATTTGTGAATTTGTGGGATTTGGAAAATTTTCTTGAATTTCTGAGAACTTGTTTTAAATATGGATAAATGAGTTTCAAAATGAATGGGTGTTGATGAAATGGAGTTTGTTATAAAACAAGATGTATTTTGAAATGGGATGAGATGATTTGAAAGTAATATGTTTGAATTGAATGTGATTTTTAATTAATGTTTAGTTTTTTCTAAAAATTATTATATTATTTGAATTGGATTTGGATGTTGGGGTTAGAGATTTTGAGAAAAATGGACTATCCGGTCAATTTAATGGTTTTGAAATTGGTATGAATTTTTGTTTTAACCAATGGTATTTCCATGAGTGACCACATGAATGGAGTTACATGGGGAGATGGATGGTTATGGGAATTTATGGATGAGTGTCAGTATGGATATGAGGAGGGTTCTATGTGTGTCACTTAAACATGCTTGTGTGAAGTCCATGGGATATTATTGGTGGAGGCACCAACAATTGGCCCATTTATTTTCAAAGAGAATATTTTAAAGGAAATATTGTTGTCTTGATGACCATTTTGGGTGTTGTTTATTATGAGGATTTGGTAATGTTGTTTATGTGTGTAGATAACCCTTCTTGTTATAATGATTTTAATTGTTTTTTTGTTAGTAAGATTGGTTGAAGAGTTGATTGGTGATCGTTTGTGACAAATGTCTCAGGAGGCCCTTATAGTTTCTATTCTCCTGTTTATAGACCCTCATTGTGGTATGTTTTAACCAAATGACCAGATTTTTTGGGTCCTTGTATTTTTATATTGGCTAGGGTATTCCCGCATAAAGAGTTAATGCATGATTGAAGTGCAGCCACAAGTGATTCACCATTGGTAGGTAATCTAGTTGATCAATCTATGGGAACTCTTCTTAGGTTGTAGTGATGAGTCGACCTCTCTTCCTTTTCAGTTATGTGGTTCCTTATATGGTAGGAGAGTGGTTGTAGAAGGTCTAATTACACCTTGGTTCTTTATGTTTCCAGGATTTTTGAAATCGTTAAAGGTAACGTTGGAAACTTTAGTATCTATAAGTATTAGTATAAGTGGTGAAGGGGAATTACAACAAGGAAGGTGAACACAATATAGGGTCTTCAGGGTAGAATGATGTCTTAAAGGAAATTTGGGTATTTTTTCATTCTCATAGCGTAATTTATGAATGTTTAGAAACTAGTATGAGAAAATCAAGTCATTTGAGGATGTTATGATTTCTTTCTACAATCTCATTCAGTTTGGAACTTTGTTCAAGGTTTCACTCCTATTAATAACCCTTACTCTTTAAAGGGTCATGTTTGGTGGTGTCTTGTTGTGTTTTATTTTCTTTATAGCGAAAAGGTGGTTGTTTCAGAACCATTCCAGGTCTTCTACATAAGTGCAATAATTTTTCTATTCTAATAATTTTGAATTACTTTTTTTATTTGAAGATTTATTTAGTGTGTTTTCCTTTTTTTCTTTCTTTTTGTGGGTGAAATAGGTGATGAATGTGCATCACCCAAGTCCTTATTCGTGTAAAGGTGTGTTCTTTGAGCTGGTGATTTTTTGGGATGTTGTGATCATTAGCTCTAAACTACTTTGTAGACGATTCTTCAAACATCAGGGCTCTAGACATAGGCCTTAGAGTGAATATTTTCACATAGTCGGGAAATCAACATGGGTGTATGGGATATTGGTTTCACTTCTGTCTCTAGTGTAAGATGTTGAGATAGTTTTATGTTTTGATGTGGCTATTTCATTTCATGGGATCTTGTGTTGTGGAATGGGATATGGGGACCCTATACCCCAGGGTTGAAATTTGGGTTGGTGGATAAGTCCCTCTATTGTTATATGGGGTTGGGAGGTTTTGTTTCCTCAAACCGAGTACTTGAATCCATGTGGGGGAAACCATAAGTGTAGTCGGACATGTATGAATTACATGGTAGGAACCTTTTGTTCTCGTTCTTGGTTAGGATTATTCAAGGATGGTGATACATGTGGAAGTGGTGAAATGTGGAGTGTATTATCGGGTTTGGGGTTTCATTGACAGACCCCATTTCATTTTCATTGAGGATTGGATATTATGGGGTCCTCGTAGTGTCGACTCATACCATTTAGTAATGATATTTGGTTCTCATGGTGGGGAGACACACTATGTGTCTCATAAAGTTTTTTTGGAATAAGTTTAATGTTAATCTGTCCTTTAAATTGGAGAGTCTATTAGGTATCCATTTGTGGGTGTCTTAGTTCTATCTTTGGAAATTAAGTTGGATCTTATTGAGGGAGCCTATTCGGGTCTCCCTATATCAGTAACATGGTTGTGTTCCTGGAGTTGTCATGATAGTAGGTAGTCTCATTGAAAAATATATAACCATCAATTTTCATCCGTTGGTAAACGTGGTAATGGAGAATTCCCAATGTGATGTGGTTAGTATATGTTTTATCATTTAGGTAAGTGGGGTATATTTGGGTTGGTGAGAGTATCCCTTACTTTGATTGATCAACAGAAGGTATTTTGGACTTTTGGGGGTGGACGAACATGGAAAGGGAGTCCATCATTGGTCCGTGGAAATATTAGATAGTTTTTGGAATTCTATTTTTTTTAAAATTCAATGTCTATGGATTAGGTTTATTGTAATAGAATTTTTGATACTCTTAGTGGCACATTTTGTGGGTTATGTTTAGTGGGGTAGTTTCTTCAAGATTTGGGGCAAACAGTGAGCCCATTTCGAAATTTAAGAATATTTATTACTCAATAGTTATTCAGCATTTTCACCCATTCCACATCCTTATTGGCCTCCCCTAACCAATTAAAACTTCCATATCCATTTCAACCCCTTAGTAACTCATAATCAAGGGGGATTTTAGTGATTTATTCGGGCAATGGGCCAACCCGTGAGCCCATTTATGTATTTTAAGAAATAAATTATTTCTTTTATATATAAATATTTTTCTAATATTTTTCTATCATTATAACTCTCACATTAGCCAAAAAACCCTAGTCACACCCCCATGTTCCATTTCCCTCATTGGATCTCATCTTCATCATGGATTTGAGATAATTTCCTCAATGTTTCTCAAATCATCCATACCGTCAGAGGGCATTTTTCTTCTTCATAAATCATTCATTTTTCTTATTCCCCCCATCTAAATACATACTCATCCTACAAAGCCTTATTGAAACATCCCTTTGAATTTTGGCTTCTTGGATATTCAACTATTGGCGTCTTTGGGTCTATTTATACAATTTTTCTCAATTATGTAAATTCCTCTATTATTCCATACATTTCCTTTAGGTTTCTCCCATCCTTCTTGATGTTAAAAATGTATAAAAACTAGGAGTTTATACCCAGGGTTTGATTTTGGGTTTCATGTCAAAAATTGGGTATTTAGGTTCTCTTTCACTCCCTTGTAGTGCGGTGGTGGTGCTGTTGAAGTTTCACCAAAAGATTTGGTGGGTTGGACACAAATGGTAAGAGATTAAACATATAATATTTCTTTGATGAGTTATCTAACAATTTTTACTTATTTATCATGTTCGTAATATATTTTTCAAGGTGTGAAATCTATTTTTGATAGATTTGTTTTGGCATTTAATTTGAATGTTGTATTTTTTTTAAATAGTGTGTTTTTATTGTGTAACTCATATGGTGTTATTTGGGGTCATTTTATAACATATGAAAATGTTCTATTAAATGTGTCTTGGGATTTGAAATTTGTTTTGTTAGGATTTTAGTGTGCTTTTGGGCTTGAAAGAGGGTTTTGAAATTGTTTTATGTGAAAAACATTATTATACTTCTTAGATGTGTTTTATGAAAATTTTAAATGGTTTATTGAGTTATACAAAGTGTGAAAAAGATGTTTATGTAGTGTTTTGGTTGAATTATGCTATTAAGATGGGTTTTTGAAAGATAAAATGATTATTGGTGTTGTCAAACGTTTTTATAGGATTTTATGAATTGTTGAAATGTTTTATGAAATTGTATGATGGTTGTGAATGATGTTTATGTGTTGTTTTGTGTGAGTTTTAATTTAAAATGAATTTTAATGTGAATGGAGTATTATGATACATGATCTGGGGATTTTTTGTGTGTGTGTGTTTTGTATATGGAATTTCCATGTGAAAATGGTATTTTATGTAATGTGAAAAATGATTCATTGCAATGAGAGAAACCCATACATCTAGGTGGGTGGACATGTACTAGTATGCTTGTGATATGGAGTGGTTTCATTCCTATTTCACATAGAAAGTTTGATGATGACAACCCAAAATAAACTATTATAATGTTGTCGGATACCAATAGGTTATGGGTATGTTCCCTAATAGTTGGTCATTCATGAGACCAAAAATTTATTATAGTTATTTTTTACTGAGATACGAGGTACCAAGGGCCTACATCTCGCTGGTACCTTGTCATGTTTCTAAAAATATTTCTCATTGACTACATGATACTCATCAGTTTTATATTTTGTTTTTAGATGGAAAATTAATTCGATATTGATGATTATTTTAATGTGTTCATTCCTTAAAATATCCCCCCTTGATAAATTTTTTCATTTAATGTTTCATCTTTATAAAATTGTTGCTACAGTTTCTTATTTATGACAACATGGATGATTTTTATCTTATAATGTTTATCACATGTAATATTTCGGGTGTCATAATATTTGGATTTGGATCACACCATACATAAACCCTTGGGATTATGTAGACATAGTAATATATGTCGCCGGTATAAACAAATATTTTAATGCCAGTGGATCTGTTTTTTAGCTTCTGTTCTTGGTGTGGTTTTGTGGAGATGGCTTGGGGGTGATGGAAATTTTCCATATGGTGGCCCTTGAGTTATTGTTTTTTTCTAATTTTGAGTTTTGATCCTCTTGGTATTTGTCTAAAACCATGTATTTAATTTCATAATATTATTAATGTCTTGTCTGAATTAAATTATCAGATTCTATTTATTTATTGTCTTTGGTTGTTTAATGCTTCTAAATTCAGTTAAATCATTTCCAAACAAAATTTTTATGATACCCGTGAACTTTTTCTAGCCTATGGGGATTGGGAACACCACATGGGCCTTACCATGGACCAGTTTGGGTATCTATTTTGATTGTGACCAGATCTAGTTTGTGATAGATAAGGTCGCACCATTTCCCCACTATGATGATAACTGTGATGTGCTATGACAATATTATTAATTAATCTTTTGTGGTTGTAAAAGGTTTTATAATGGTACACATAGTACATAGACTATTTGTTGCGAGTACTCATAAGTGGATGATGTTTCTTCTCATGATGTTCACAAATGATAATATCTACTATGAGAGATTATGAGAACAAACTCAATGGGGGTAAATAAACATGTTTTTGAGGCATAAAATATTTCTATCTATAAGAATTTGTGATGGTATATAAAATTTATGATTATTATTAATTCATTTTATCACTTGAATACTTAGATAGATTTTTTAAAAAATGTTAATTATAGTTCATAGAAAAGTTGGATATGTTTTATTTCATGAGTGAAATGTCATTTATGGATATTTTTAGGAAGAATTTTCACATTCCATATTTATGGAAGCTAATACATTGACCATTTTAATGGAATGGAACCATCACAATAAATTCGATAGAAATGGTGTAAAAATGTGTTTATTTTTTATAGTTAAATAATGAAGTAACAAGCATATATGTTGGTGACACAGATATGCATCCTACTTGATGGGGTTTTGAGAAAAATTTATTATATTACACAATTAGAGTTCAAATGTGTCTGTCATTTTTTGTTACATTACATTATTTTTCTTGAGTTACTTGAATCATTACTAGATAATAATCTTATAATTTAATAAATCCCACATAATTCCAATGAAAATGAATCCAAAAAGTTTACACAATAAGAATTTCAATTGTTCTCTGTTAAAAAATATATGAATTTAATTATGGGAATAAATATTATTTTCATGACCAATGAAAATTTTTATTAACATTTTATTTATTTAAATATTAAAAATGTAATAAATAACTATTTTTAATTGACAAATAATTTATTTGATTACATGAATACATATAAAAAGTTTATTTTCAAGATTCTGAATAAAAAATTTATTATATATGCTGAATATCTAAAATAATATACATACATTAGACTATGAATAAAATATTTACTAATTAATAAAATATTTTTTCTATCATTTATTAAATGGTAGAGGAGTTTGAATCGTCCACGACCATGTCTACTAAAAATTTATGATTAACAAAACCGTTACATAATATTTGTTATTAAGAAAATTGGTGGATACCACAAAATAAGAATAGTGACATAATTATTATGTGGAAATAAGTTTTTAAATGTTTTAAATGTCATTTAATGGCCGACATTGAAATAATAATATTTTAACATAAACTATAACTCTAAAAATACACGGAAATGTATATTGAATGTGTTATCCAAATTGAAAATAGAGATTTTTTTTTCACAAAAAAAAAATAATCTATCAACTACTCTTTCTCTCTCCCTTTCTTGAATTACAGTTCAAGGAATATATATTCCAAAATTATGAATGTGTGATCAAGAATGAACAAAACAAGAAATTTGATTCATTATAATAGAACCTAGTGATTGAGTGGTGTTTCTTAGATATCATTGGAGCATGTTTGGACCAATAATAGAGGGATTATATCTGTGGATCCTCAAAATGTGACCATGAAAATATGAAAGGGACTCTTCAGATGATCAACAATCATCAATAATGAAATTTCCTCAGACCAAGTATTTATTTATTCTAAAATTAAATAAATTAATTATAAATTTAATGTTATATATCCTCTCTCATTTTTTTGGGAAATGATTATTCGAATATATTTTAATATATCACCCACCAACATAAGCATTAGCTACACTGAGAACCATCTAGTGGTATCATAATGGCTATGTTTAAATTTACAATTATTTATTTTATTGTTAATCTGTAAAAAATAATGGTTGAAGATTCATTTCTTATTACAAATTATATAATCATATTTCAATTAACATGTCTATAAATATTAATAATATTTATTCAATGTTTCATTTAAGTAAATTTTTTATAATATAAGATGAACTACTATAGTTTCCATAAAGATGTTTAAAATATTTGTCTAATAAAAATGGGCTACACTCAATGTTCCTAGAGTATATTCCTTGCAACCACACACATTGTACCTAGATGAACCAAATAGATAACTATATAAAGTGAATTATTTCACACCATGTATTCATTGATCCAACCTAGATCATTGAAAGTATATACATAGTGTGTAGATGTATTGGAAACACCAAGTAGTCTTACCGGGTTAATACACCAAATCCCTAGTCTTATGACTCGGATACAAAAAAAACCAAGTCACATTGAGTGTAGTTGGACTGTACATGTTGTGTAGACCCCAATTAAAGAATAGAATTAAAAATTACATTAAATTAAAAAAAAAATTAGGGATTAAAAGAATTATACAATTTATTTACACACCACTATGTGTTTTAGAATTTAATAATTATTTTAATGAATATTTAATTGTTAATTAATTTATTGTAATTAATATGTACTTATTGGTTCTACTAATTAATGTATATAAATGCCATAAATTTTGGGTATCTTAAATTAATATTGTTTGATCATTATGATGAATGGAAATTAATTAATTAAGTAAGTTTTTAATTAATTAATCAAAGGTAGTTTTTCATAATAATACAGAACAAATAAATAAATTAATTCTATATGGTTTTCTTGTATTATTATTTTCATACATGAATGATCATTATCTTAACCATGACATTTGTATATTTTGATATTTTTTTAATTTAATTTTTTCATGGGTTGGAAATTATTTAATGTTAAATTAAATGATGGTCTATATATGATCCCTCCCTCTATTAATATTTAGGACCAATGTGTCCATGGATATTAATGTAATCCCTTTTAACAAGTCATGTGGTTCTAGTCGCCTGCATGAGTGTCATAAATACATGAAATTAATGGAGTACCCCAAGGTGCATCGAGGTGGTTCAAGACATAAAACTGATGATGCATATTTTTTGATACATAGATATATAGGTGGAATGATATAACTACTACGATGACTGACAATTGCATTCATTCCCCAAGTCCATAGGTTGATTTAATATCTTCTTATTATATTGACAATTAGATAAGCTCATGATCTTTTCAATTAAATAATTTATTTATTTCTGTGTATGCATTATTTACTTTGTGTATACAAGGTCATAATAACATAAATGAATGAACTAATATGAAAGGACCAATATTAAATAAATAAATTATGTGTAATTGTTTAATCAATAATTTTTAATTAATTAAGAGACACTAACATACTATTAAAAAGACTTGTAATGGATATGATAAAATAATAATTATGCATAAATTAATTAAAATACATTAATTAAATATTTATTTAGACTTAGTATTCCATTACTTGATTTGGAATGAAACCATATAACTAATTTTAGTACATTGACAATGTCTGGAAAAATATTTCTTTTGTGAATTATCATGAGTGTTTTGTGTTGAAATAACTAAACTTGTATTGAGTATAATTAAAAAATATATTTAATAAAAATTTAGAGAAATGTGTTGTGGAAATCAATGTAAAGATTTTCGAAATGGAAATCCACTCAACAGATCAAGGATATTCTAGCCTATAGTTGGGAAGACCGCATACCTAAACAAATTTATAATGATTTTCATGGCCAAATTCTGGATCATTATGAATATTTATTGGGAACCTTTCCTCTAGAATGTCATATAAACTAGACATTATTTATTCAATGGTGAGGATTATTGGGACTTGATAAAATAGTGTGAGATTTAATAAAATTTATTAATTAATTTATTATTTCTCACATTACTTTTAATCAATAAAAAGTACTAAAAATATGCTATTTTAATTGTATAATATAATTCAAACCACCCCTTACACACTATCCCAGTGATTAATATTGAAAAAGTATAAACTCTAAATTGGAAGTAACTTCCTAATGCGGTTCTGAAGACTTTAGGTAGTTATATGCCAATAATGGAAAGCTTACATGCTAGAATCCTTGTTTCTCAATCCATATGCTAATGTGGTGAGTGATGTATAGTCCATTTTCAATGAAAAATATTTTAGCAAGATGATGAATGTTCAATATATGAGGATTTGAGTGATGTCTAGGGAATTAATGAATTCTAAAAAATACATAGATGTGTATAGCTACCTTGAGATCTATTGCTGTGTATACGAGGAGAGAGATAGACTAGAACAGTCGTTGATTTCCAAGGAAATTATTCATAGAATGCATGGAGATGGGCCCCCAGCTGAAACTTACATTTTAAATCTCATTAATTAGGTTGATCACCTAGAAGATCTAGGGGTTAAAATTTATAAGGAACTGGGAATATATCTAATTATAAAATCACTCCCACTGATATTATGTATCTTTTTTGTAAATTTTAAAAATGAAAAACAATGACATGTCCCCAAAAAAATTTCTCATTCATTTTCTCCAGGTTTAAAATTATATAAAATGAAAAAAACCTTCCATCATTGTGGTTAACAAATAAATATGGAAAGTGATTAGCTATATATATAAAGCTTCTTAAAACCCCCCAAGATAATTCAAATTAAAGATAAAGCAAGGTAACATTATTATTTCTATTTCACTTGTGGAAAGAAGATCCCATAGATGAAAAACGACAAACAACCAATGAATAAAGGGGAAGCTTCAGGTCCATTATTTTGAAGATAAATATTTCTACTTTAAAAAATTGTCTATTGGATATAGCTTTTGGTTCTCACACATATATTAAAATATAATAACCATGTATATTTAGAAATATTAACATAGGGGAGGGACATATATGGGTAACCAACAAATATAAAATTTCTATTGTAGCTATCAGGGACTAATAACTCACATTTCCAACCAAAATGATCATTATTTTAAAGGGTTATTATTATGTGCCTTAAATAATGAAAAACATTATTTATGTACTCCAGAATAGATGTAGATGAATTTATTTTCATATTTGAGAAAAAAAATTAATCTTTTGTAAATATATCATTTGTTATGGAAATGAATATTTAAATAGTGGCATTCATGTGTTGGATTACAGAAGCCAAGAAATTATAATAAACAATGAATTTACATCACATAAATCATACCACACCTGTATATAGAATCACTTTATAAGTCATGTTAATGAAAAACAATTGACTAATTTATATCAAGATGGATATTTATATTGTTTTGAACTAAAACCTTTTGGTGTATGTAACAAGTTTTTGTAAAGACAAATGACCAAATATCAATTTAGTGGGAATGGTTATAGGGATAATGAGATTCTTGGATAAGTTAAAACCAATGTGTGTGCACTATTTCCCATTGAGGAAATGGGTTGGTACCCATAATTCATAAATTTTAATAATGATTATTTAGATATAGATATTATGAGTAAAGGAGGAACAAGTTTGACTATTTTTATACATTTACGGTAATGAAGAATGATGTTGAGAACCATATTGTTTATAAGATAAAGAAACTATACTATGAACATGGATTAGAATATCTTAATCAAGATATTTTTTATTATTTATGGGATTTTGGGATGTTATCTCAAAAAAATCCACCATATACACCGAAGGGTAATGGAATATGTAAAAAGAGGGATTGTACCTTTCTAGACATGGTGAGATCAAGGATGAGTCAGGAGAGTGTTCCATTGTTCATTTTAGAATACACATAACAAAAAATAACATACATTCTAAAATGGGTTCCAACTAATGAAAATGATAGTATTCCATATAGATTATGGAATGAAAAGAAACTCATGTTGTCTTATTTATATGTATAGGGTTGCGAATCAAATTTTATAAAACCTTAAAAATGAAATGGTTGTGGTCGATATTGGTATCAAATCTATTGATGAGGATATTATATTTAAAATAGATAGTGGGACTATGATAGAATTCAATGATGTATGGGATCAAGATACACAAGAGTTGGAATATTCACCTATTCCAAAAATACCCATGGAGAAGAAATTATTACAAATTCAAAATTACTATATAGAAGTATTATAGAGGTTAGATAACCACAATGTTATGAATTTATAGTTACTAAGGATGGTGAATTGTTATTAGTCGATAATATTGATCCTATAACCTTAATGGAAGAATTAAATGGAACATATATTTCCATGGGGTGAGATTCCCTGAATTATAAAATAGATTCCATGTGGAAAATCAAAGTCTATATTTTGGTTGAAACTTTAGAAGATATAAATAAAATTATTTTAAAATGGATTTTAAAGAAGAAACTATATATGGAGGAACAAGTTAGTACTTATAAGGCTTGAAAAGATGGAAATGGTTTTAAAAATCATTATGAAATTGAATATGATGAAAAATATTCACTAGATTAAAATTTTAAATCCATCAATATTCTACCTTCCATTAATGATTTCCATGATTATGATGTTTGGAAAATGGATTTCAATAAATACTTCCTTAATAGAGACATGAGTAAGATGTCTATATGACACAAATCAAAGGGGTTCTGACTAAAAAAATACCGAAAATGTATGAAATTTGTAAAGATCCATTTATATATTAAAGAAACCATCCAGGTCATGTAACATTCATTTTTATGAGGCCATAATAGATTTTAGTTTCATAAAAAATGAATTTGATCCATGAGACATTTAACAGTTTAATGTGAGAGTAGTTGTTTCCTTAATGGTTTATGTTTATGAAATATTTCTCATTATTAATGAAATACTAGTCTTATAGCCATTTAATTCATGATTTTATAAATGATTCTATATAATGTAATTGGGAGAGGAATAAATAATTATTGGGAATAATATTCTGTGTAATAGATCCAAGTGGTTTCTTGACCTATGTCAAAGTATATACATTGAGAAGACACTAAAAAGATTTAGTAATGAACAATCAAAGAGGAGATTGTTTTTTTGTTTCACATGGAATCCACATTCTAGGAAAATGAGTCTTTAGAGACACAAGGAAAAAATACAACGGAATGTATTACAAACACATCCATGAGTAGGTATGTCTTATTTTTAGGCGAGGTATTTTTCTACATGTCACCCATGCATTATGTATGGTAAGAAGATATCATTTTAATCTAGGTGACATCCATTGGGTGGAATTCAAGAATATCCTTAAATATAAGAATAATACTATGGATATTGTCATTATTTGTGGAGGATACGAGTAACTATTAATCTGATTCTATATAGACTCCAATTTCCAAAAATTATCAAGATGAAAAGAAGTTACAGAAGTCATACTTATTCACTTTTAATGGAGGTTATGTAATCTTGAAGATCTTATAGTAGGAAATAATTGTGTATTCTACATTGGAGTCTGAGTATATTGTGGATTCTAAGGATGATAAAGAAGCTATATTGTTGTGAAACATAGAACAAGATCATGATGTCATACCTTACAATAAATTCCATAGGAATTTCTATAGGGATAATAATACAACGGTGGATCAACCAAAATAGCGAAGGTCACATCATTAGATAAAGAACATACTATAGTAGTATTATCTATTGAGGGATTTTTTTATATTGGTGATGCTGTAATGATGTGTATTTACCTAGTAGATAACCTAGAAAACCATTTGACTAATGCCCTGAATTAGAAAAAACTTGACCACCATGTAAGGTATACTAGACTGAAGGACATATTTAGTTCTATCTAGTCAAATTTGGATATTTTTAGACTTGGTGCCTTTGGAAAAACTAATTTTTTTAATTAATTAAATGTATATTTGATTTATTGAATATTAATAAAACTTATTATTATATATTTTTCATTATTCTTCCTTACTCAAATGTAAATAGTGTCCAATATTAAACCTCACATTGATGTGTTTATAGTAGTTCCCTACTCTGATGGGATCCTTGAAATGCTATGATTATATTATTAAATAATTTTATGCAGTTAGATTACATACTACAATGGTACACATAGTATATTGAATGTTAGGTGTGATTACTCATAACGAGATTATGTTTCTTCTTATAAAGTTCACAATTGAAAATCACCTAGAATGAATACTATGAGAATAGACTGACTAGATGTAATTTTTCATGTTTTAATGTCATCAGATATTCTTACTAGTAAGAATGTGTGATGGTCTATAGAATTTAATATTTTTATTAATTCATGTAACAACTCCGGTACATATATGTATTTTGAAAACCATGATGGTAACATCTCATGGAGAATTTGGATACATTGGGTGTGTCATGAGAGATATGTCATTAATGTATATATAGTGGAATGATTTTCCCCATCAATCTTTACAAAATCTAATATGTTTACCCTTTTATTGGAATAGAACCCTCACCTTAAATTCTATGGTGAAGGCATGAAAATGAGTTTCTACTAGATAAGGAAAGAAATAAATATCAAGAATATAGGTTAGTGACTTGGATGTTCATCATGATTAATGAGTTATTGAGACAAATGGATTATATTAATTATTGATCACTTAAATGTTGTTTTCATTTTTGTGACATTATATTCTTTCAATTTCATTCCTTAACCCATTTCTAGATCGTGATCACGGACATTAGGGAGGCCAGCCAAATTCTAACTAGAAATAAACCTAGAGGTTCACAAACTATGTGTTTCAATTGATATTAATTAATTTATATATGAATTTAATTATTAGAATACATTTTATTTTCTATTCCGAGGAATAATTTTATGCAATTTCTATTGAACTCTAAAATTAACATGTTAATAAATAATTACCTATCTATTGATAAATATTTTATTTCATTACGTGAATATATATATAATATTTCTTATTTGGATTGTGAATACATAATTTATTTCAATTATTGAATATTTTAAATAAAATATTTATTTATGAATTAAATATTTATCCAGTAGTTAGATAAATTATAGAGGTGTTTGAGGAAACAAAGACCAAGTCCTGTGAAAATATTAATTAACAAGGAAAATTACATAGTCTTTGTTATTGGAAAAGTTGGTACATGATATAAAATAATAATAATGATATTATTATTATACATAATGGGGTTTATTAATGTTTTAAATGTTATTTATTGGTCTAAATTAAATTAATTAATATTTTAACCTAAACTGTAACTCTATTACTAGGCAGTTATGTCTATTGTATATATCATCCAAAATTTAGAATAGAGACTTTATGCACATAAAGAATTCTTTCTCGACTCCTCCTCTCATTGTATGATGAATATGATTCAAAAGGGATATTTTTTCATGTTTGAAGAACCAATGATCTATAATGAACACCCCAAGATATTAGATTCTTCTTGATCTCTCCTTTTAATCATGTGTCATTGACCAGATTTGATTAGAGCACGTATGGTTCACCACTCGAGGAGTTCTATCATTGTATCCTCACAACCGAAGAAAGGAAATCAGAAATGGTGTTTCTGTATGATCAACAATCATTAATATATAAATTACTAGAAATATGTTTTTATTTCACCATGTATTAAATAGATTAATTATAAATATAACATGTAAGATGCACACTAATTGTTTCAGAGAATGATTATTAAAAATTTTAAATTTATTTACCACCACAGTATGATTCAACTGCACCCAATACCATAATCATTTGTAATCATAAATGTGATATTTTATTACCAAAACAATATCCATATAGAATATAGTTCCAAAAAAATATGAATGGAACCAGTAAATAATAAAAATAATTCAAATAAATATATGGATAACACAAAATATCCAAATATAACTAATTCTCCAATTTTACAAGCATCACATAAAATTATCATGACACAAGTTATTCCCACATTATTTGAAAATATCCAAAAAATTGACTGTCAAAATAATTATAGATATGTCCTAATTTTTGAAGAACAAAGAATATATTTTTTCTAACCATCATTATAACCATCCCATTCCCATAGAAAATTTAACTATAATTATATTAACTTAAAAAATTGAAATAATATATTATTAAAATATGATTCCCAAGAAATACCACTTTATCTCCTACTACATTTCAACTAAGGCCCTTCAATATCAAAAAAGGATATTTTCACAAGGAATTTCACTCAGTAATTTACTAGAAATTCAAATATCATAGTTTCTATTATACATACACTATTATCATACAACAAAGATATCTATTACAACTAGACCTCATTACCACAACCATTGAAAAATAATTTCCACAACATTTTAGAAATGATAATTAAATATGGATTTATGATTAGTAAAATCATAGATTGTATGTATCATATTACATCTAACCAAATTATGTAAGAATTACATTTCTCATACCATACACAAGAAAATTCCATAAATAGAAAGTATAAAAGATGGCAAAATTAAAAACTCAAAACAATGCACAACAATCATCGAAACAATAATGTGATTAAGCATTTAAAACATATCAATATTTAACAATTATTACCATTATGATTGTTCATTTCATAAACATCATTTTAATGTATCAATCAATATAATTTATTATATTAACATTCATTTACCTTTTAAAATTTATATATTTCTAACTAATAACCCCAAATATATTAGACTGATAAACATAATTCATCAACCATAGTTATATTCATTATTTTATTAATGTTAACTTATCACAATGTTAAGGACTTTATTCTTCTACATATGTAGCATAAATATCCCATATTAAATATTTACTAATATTAAATTATATAACTCAGTTATATATTCATATAATTATATAAGATTTTAAACAACCAATAATTTTAAATTATTAGTTAATATTGTGAATGAACCATAACACAGAATTAGATACATATGACCCAACTAGATGTCTCAACCCAGAGAAAATAATTTAGACATGCCCACCAAAAATATATATCGAAATACCAAACTAGATTTAATGGTATCCCAGTATTGGTTCTATGATTAAACAATCCCTTTCCTAGAACATACCTGAATATTGGTGTAGATCAATAACCAATAGGTCCCTCAACTAATAAAAATGCATTGGCTAATCTATTTTCAAAAAAAGAAACAAACTCATTTCACTTTCCAACATCCCTCTTCCTGAGGGAAATCAACAACATCTTCCTTAATGGAACAATATTTTCCCATGATCTATTAAAGGTTCCATGAATCTATATAAATAATTATAAACTTATAATGAAAAAACACCACAAATGGTAACATGTATTTCTTATAAAAACTATGAATAAAAACCAAGGGAAATAACCTACCTAATGAATATTTGTATTCTTTAATAACCTAAGTCACATAGAATTTCCCTCAAAATCCTTAACAAACTAAAAACAATGGTCTATTTTTCAAACCATAAAGATTATATAACAGATACATTAACATAATAGATCACCCTATAGATAAAACTCAGACAACTCTAGTATAATATCAGTGAAAGAGATTACAAAAAAAATTTCTACCACATTAAATTTTAAAATCCTTGTTTCACTGTACAAAGATATAGCTGAACAAGAAATTTAGTAACAAATCCATACTAAAAATTTAATTATTTTTTTAATATAACTCTGAATTAATTTCTATGTTACTCCTTTTAGTCATACATTCATTTATATCATTTTCAAGACCATATATATTTTTATCTCAGTTTATAGACTCCTATATCCATACTAGAAAAATTTATTAGGTTAATAATGTAACTGTAGATTTAAATTATTACTTCTCTTAACTAATATATCATATTAGTTTTATCCAAATATTAAACAATAATGAATTTTAATGAGATCCTATTATTGAAATCATTAATGAATTGAAAATAATGAGGATAACAGACCCGGACACATTCTTAATTCAATTTTTATAAACCATTGAGTTACAACCAAAATATAAAATTCATTATAATATATATAACTTTAAAATAGAACAAATCTTTGTTTGAAATTAATCATAACAAGAGGATCCACAAAAAAGGAAAATAAATAAATGGGAAAAATGAAATAACATAAGTAACCAATTCCATGAAACCAAGTGATCATACACCTAAATAATAATGTAGGTATTGAATAATTTCATAAGATAACATACAAGTAACATAACCCTCTAAATATATCTCCATAATAAAAATCTGAGAAAAGAGTTAATGAAGGCAAGGCGTTTGTTGGAGGGACCCACTCCCCTAGAATATATCTTTACAACACCAAGCATGAGTGAGTGATTCATTCATAACATCTATTAAATAAAATTTGGAAAATTAGTATTAAAAATGGTTAATAGATTATGATAAATAAGTTCAAGGGATTTAATGGGTTAGCCTCAATGGAGAGAATATTTGGGACCTAATCCTTGAAACAATGGGTATAACAAATGAAAAGAATGATGATAATTTGATTCATCTAGTTCAAGAGGATATCAATAAATGTAACTCATTATCAACATGGTAGCTCATATTTTCCATAAAATATCATGATTTATTATATTTTAAAAGACAAATAATAAAAATCCAAATTACCTAACTAAAAAATGTCATTAAATATCATGCCAATATCTATAATTTGAAAAAAAATTCCATAATAACATCCATTAACCTACTAACCTCACATTCATCGTTAAACAATAGCTACAAATTTTCATAATTGTGGGAACACATTACTATCATCATTCATTGATGAGTGAATAAGAAGATGAAATATAAGGGAAAAAAAGACCTACGATTAACAAAGAATAAAACATTAGTTGAACGATTTTGATCCTTAAAAGGATGAACAATTTTCAATGTACGGCCGGTCAAATTATATAGCGATCAAGAAGAATTTGTAGAGCTCTATGATGGATTAAAAAAAATATTGAGTGGCAGAGTGAGTCAATTTTTTTTACTTTTTTAATAGTTTTCCTTTGAAATCAATATCTTAATCATTTTATGGTGGTCGGTCCACAAGGTGATATCTCAAAGTCTCACCTTATATGTAGAAATGATAAGAGAGAGAAACTTTTACACAATATTTACAAGTATCAATATAAATACAAACTCTTTCCTATGTAGCTTATCCCCCACCCAACAAGGTTTCTAAAATATTATACATTCATCAATAGCAATGGTCAATAGAGAGTAACACTACATTATAAATCAATATTCTGTATAAGATGATCTTTTTATTTCCTCACAGAGTGGTACAAGAGTCCAAAGTAGGCTGAAATCCCTTAATTTACACAAGAGGATATTTCTAAAACATCACACTTTTTTATACCTTAAACAAGGATTGATACACAAAAATATGATCTCTTACACCTTCTAGTATCATCTACAGTAATATAATTTGATATTAATTTAGGAACATGCCAGATATAACTTTTCCATGTAAACTTGTTCAAGTACCATTTAATATTTCTCTTCAGGATCAATATTTCATATAAAATGTGTATGATAAACTACCCCACTGAATCAATTCTTGAGAAAATCATCATTTTACTGATGAAATACTAGCCTCACTTAGATTTGTTCTAGAGATGTACTAAATTACTTCATGTATCAATCTATTCAATAATAACCCAACACTACTCAAATGTTCTCTACACGAAATACTAATTTTAAAATTCAATTAAATTCTCAAGATTACGCCAATCTTACCACATTCATGAATTTCATGAGCTTATCATTCAAAAACACTAGTATAAATAACTCATTTTAATTTTATGTAAACTTTTTTAACTCCATTTATTCAAGGTTCCATGTATCTTGAAGACAATCTATTTAATTCGAGCAAAATTTCCCATTCACAAACCACAATATTTGTTATGCAACCATAATAGGTTTGGATGTCATATATCTCATACAATCATGTATTTCTTGCAATTTCTTCCATAAAAACATTAGTGGTATTTATAGAACTCTTTGTTTTAGTGGAAGCTATGAATATATTCTCATATAAAATAAGGTGATTCATGAAAACCATTTGTAGAGACCCAAATCTTGACGTACATGGACATTACATTACTTTTGCGGAATACTTAGTACATAACAAAAACACACACACAAGGATCGTAATAGTTTAGTGTCTTTTGAAACTTGGAATATAATCTTCTAATCGCGGTGAAAGATCTTCAACATCTCCCATAAAGATCTTCCTTTTTTTTACCTAAAACCTTTCTTTATATCCTGGGTAAAAGAAAACATAAAAGGGTGAGATCAAATGCTCAGTAAGGGTAAACAAAAGAAATATCAATCACATCATCTTCATAAGAACATAACATTTTGGAAATCTTAACCTGCAAAAGAGAGCAAAATTTAATAACATGGGATATATCATAGTAGTGAAATGAAATCCCAATAATCATAACATAAAACATGAAACTTTGTGGAATACACAAGTAATCATAGAGAATCATTTCTTGTTAGTCAAGACTCATTGCCATGACTATCTTTGTGGACAAAGTCCCTTTCTGAACCGAGTCACCCTCATTTCAGTCCTGTATCACTGAACTGGTATAACCTACCATTCCATGCATGTCTATCTCATGAGATATAAAATATTTACCCAATGCATTGGAGGGAGATATAGGTCCCACCCATCTCATAATGATACCATTCTTATGTGTGCCACAAAATCAGAAAACCATATATCATAGCATAACCCATGTAATAAAAATGGGAATCTTAAACATCATGACGTCATAAAACAATTCATATAAGATAAAGGAATCTATAAAAATATAATTCCATCACAACATAATAAAATCAATGTAATAATAGGGATAAAAACAGAACCCTTTATTATCATAGATGGAAAATAATTTTGATAAAACAATTGAACTCCATTCTTGAGGAAAATATCCTTTCTGCTTCCAAAACACTTTTCCTTTATTAACATGTCATAAAATTATAAACTAAAAGAATTTGATTAAAAATAAACTTGAAAAATTGTAAAGGAATATTTTTGGAAATAATGTTTTAAAAATCCATTCATGCCGTATAAGTTAAATAAATATTCTTCTCGTACTTTTGTCGAAAAAGTCAAAAAGTACATCGTATGAAAAATGACATAAGATTCCCTTTATATCATTTACTAAAAACACAAATAAGGGTAAAATTGGTTTTAAACAATTTTAGGTGGATGGAAATAATATTTCTTATTATGGAAACATGGATGTGGATGATAAAATACACCCCAGTAAATACAAAGTATAAACAATCTCGGATAAAAATGAGATTGTGATATTTTTCATACCTTATGTCCGATATGCTTTGTACGTATCCGAACCTCCTGTATAATGATTTAAATAATGTCATTAACTTATTATAGAATCATATTCATTGTTTTTATATCATATATGGTTCACTTATGACTTTATATTACCCGATCTTTTGTAAATTCCATGTTAAAGAAGCGTTTTGGGTAAAATCGTTTCACTTATCGTAGGTGTTTGGACTTGTTGTTCTTGACATTATTATTACATATATCATGATTTACTTACTTCAAGAATATAAAAAATTATTTATATATCATATATATTCATTATATATATATATATAATAGATAGATAAATGAAATGAAACACACCGTTCATGGAGACGGTAGTCCATACGTACGCATGAACGCTGTTTTCATTTCCTTATTGTCTTGAATGGAAGTAAGTAGATGACATACATATATATATATATATATATATATATAAAAATAAATCCAGTAGATTTAAAATTTCATATATTTCATTATTATTCATTATATATACTTTATAATCATTCATGAATGGTTAATGTGGAGAATGAATCTCATCGCGTCGTGGAGACGGTAGTCCATACGTACGCACGAGCGATGATATCATTCCCATGGTCGTGGAATTGTGTTGAAGTGTATTTATACTATTTCAGTATCAATATCACATTATAATAATCATATATAGATACTCATTACACCATTTTACCCATCCAATTAAGGTGGTGGTGGAAAATAGATTACACCACGGCGTGGAGACGGTATTCCGTACGTACGCACGTGCGGTGATTTACTTTTTACGTAGGATGGATAGAAGGTTAATTAGAGTTGTTTCATATTTATAATAACATATCAGTATATAAGAAATAATAATGTTATTACTTTATCATGAAACAACTAATGAAGAAGAAGTTGATGAAGAAAGAAATTGAAAAAGATCGGTAATGGATATTACCTCTTTTTGACGCGCCTTCACTTAACCTCCATTTAAAAAACTAAGGATGGTCTTTGAAGAAGACCATGACATCTAGGATGATACTAGGGAAGTGGAGAAGAGATTTTGTCAGGGGTTGGCCGAGCTTTAATGCTCAAATTGGTGTGTGGATGAGAGGGAGGAGGTGTCCTTTTATAAGGGAAGAGCGGGGCACCTTAGGAAAATCTCAAAATATTATTTTATATTAAGGTCAAATTCGGTTTATAATGGTTCAAAAGGGTCTTATTTCGAATATAAAATGGGGATGGGTTTAACTCCTCTCATACAATAGGATTTAGACAAGTTTAGGTTATTATTTAAACCTTATCAATTAGATTTAACTCTAAGTTAAATAATTTAACTTTTAACGTGTCTTTTTGTTTTCTTACACTATATGGTTAATAAACATTCCATTACAAGCCAAAAGAACCCAAAGTTGTTTATTATTAATATATATATCCTTATATAAGTCATTTGGCCGAACCATAGATTTTTAGGAATTAAATAATAATTAATAATATAATATTTGTTTTAAAAACTAATTTATGTCAATTTTGACACTATTTGGAACAGGATTTTTTTGAAATTTATAACAGAATGATAAGTTCAAAAAAAGTTACTTATATCAACAATAACATGTCATATTAATCTAGAAAATTATTTTAGTTCATAAAAAGTCTCAAAATATATTTATTTGGTTATTTATAACATCAATTATGTCAATATCTCATTAATAAGATAATTATTGCATCATCATTGTGTCATAAATAAATTAAATTATTTAATTTGTAAAAATTACAAATAAAATTCCATTATATAGGAAATCGTTTTATCTTTCTAATGAATATTTATAGTAGAATTTATCTTATATATTACCCCATATTAAAAATGATTTACTTATTAAACTTTGATTTTAACTATTTTAACCTTTCTTTAAATAAATTAATAATTAATGTCCTAATCTAATCCAAGTGGGCCTAAATGGTCATATTTTATTCATAAGGTTGTTTTTGGTCGAATTAAACTTTTACAATAGAATTAGGACATGTGTTAGGGTAATAATAATATCATTTTTACCCTTAATTACCCTATTTACTTTTAACCATGGTAAAAAAGTAAAAAGTTACTATTCACCAAAAATTATTTTCATCTCATTGAACCAAATTTTACTTACTAACATCAACCGTGTCTCTCAGATTTTTGAAATTCCACTCATAGAAGTGGTAAAATTATGTTTTATGAAAAATTCATTTTTTTAACTACCACTTAGTGGTTTCACTATTCATCAAAAAATGAAAGTTTCCAGAAAAATACCACAAATTAGGCCTAAGGTATATTTGATATTATGAACACAAAAATGATGTCTATTTTACCAAATTCAAAAAATATTAGTTTCATTAATTAATTTAAAAATTAATTCCCGTCGTCAAAACAAATAGCGTGTTTTTAAGAGATAATAACCACCAAAAGATTGACACTTGTTTATGACTGGTTTAAATGTGAAATTACATCCAATGACCAACATTGTATTAAATTGTAAAAATATATTCTAAATATACTTTAAAAACACTCAAATTAATAATTTATCACAATTAATTATTTATATTAAAAAAGTTCTTTTTAATTAATATTTAGTAATTTTCACTATTCATCAGAATATGAAAGTTATCCGAAAAGTACCCAAATTTAACCTTAGGCTAAATTCAATACTCCGAATCGAAAAATGAATACCATTTTGAAAAATAAAATTTACAAAATTTCAAAAAGTGGTTATTACTATTCATAATGGCTACTTTTAATAATATTTTAATAGCATATCGTTGTTTAGTGAGACTTGGTATTGCGTACTACACACGCTATCGAGGAAGGTCACGATTGCGTGTAATGCAAGGAAAGTCAAGGATGCATGTTGTGCAAGCTCTTTTTTTGGTGTAGCATACAACACAATACATTAATGAAATTAAACAGAATATTTTTCATAAAATCTCGGGGTGTTACATTCTACCCCCATTAAAATGAATTTTTCCCTCGAAATTCGTTGGGGTTATAAGAGGTTTACTATTCGAAAGCTTCTTTAATAGAAACCCACATCGTAAAAAGGAATACCAAAACAAATATTTAAAAAAAAGTATGAAACGTAACGGTTACCCAAATAAACTAATCACTGGGTTTCCACATAGGTGAAAATTTGGATATGGAAGAAAAATCTAACCATCATGTTCTGATGGAGAGTGGTAGAAAACACGGCTATGGAAAAGCCATCAATCAAAAAGCCATAAATTTGTGATGATCTAAGGTACCATCTGAATCATCAGATATAAGAGCACTAGGACAACATTTTTGGTTTTCACGATCATTTCCCTAAAGTTGATGAAATTGGAATTAGAAGAAATACTTTCCTGATTTTGGTATAGTCTCACCATTGGTCATTCTTTAGACAATTTCCAATTTCTCTCTTAAAGAAATGAAGTAGAATTTGTCATTCATGATGTGTTAGCAGATCATGTGATAGAATGATGGGTCATTCCATCTGTCTCAAACAAAAGGTTAGAAAAGTTATCAAAAAATACGTAAGTCCATCTATAGTGAGATTAATCATATATGTTTCCTAAAATGGACTTATACTTCATATATCATACCGCTTAATAAAATAATACTAGTTTCTACTAACCAGGGACTTCCTGTGGGCCAGTGGTAGGCGATAAAGGCCAGTCGCACTTCGGTTGTGGGTTCGATTCCTACGACCTTGTCCAACGCGATGGGCTGTCGCCGGTCCTATAGGTTGTCTTTTTTCTAAAACTATATTAATATAACATACCATCAATAATATAGAAAAAAACTTCTATCGTTAACTTTTGTCTAGCATAATCCATTCTAGTCTTTAGGCTTATCCATAATACTGCAGTCCATTCTCATAATATAGTGAAAATGATTACCAGAGATTTAATACCATCGTTGATCCCCATATATCATAAGATGTGTCTTGTTGGTCACATTCCAAACATTCAAAGGCCTTAATCATGTATTCTCTTGAATACCCATGGAACCTTATTAAAAACATGAATGTAGTCAAAAGTTAACACTTTACCCATACCAAAATCCTCAAAATTCTATATACTTAAACCATGATATCACTTAGTCCTTGTATCAATCATGAGCTCATGAATACTATCAAACATATTAGATTCTCTTTATCCCTTCATTATGTGCATATCATCTTATTTCCAAAATATTTCAATCACTTTTCATGGTTACCGATGCCGTAAAATTATTGAAAACCATAATAGACAAAACATAAATATTCCAATATTCCACGATACTATATACAACATTATTTTGGAATCCCATTACATAAACACTTAATCATTCCACCACATCGTTGTCATATTCAACATCGCCAATAGTGATCGCATGTGACTTCCCTTTTATCCTTTGCCTTAAGCGGTTTCTCATGTCGATCATCACTAACCCTTGGATTAGGGCATTTATTATCATAATGCCCCATTTCCTTGCACTTGAAGCGTTGAAGTGTTGGTGGTGCGTTCTCTGCAGTGTTTGCTTTATTCACATCATTAGAAACCCTTTTTCCATTACTTCGACACTCAGCTGCCCAATGACCTTCTTTTCCACACTTAAAACATTTTCTAGTCCCTTTAGGACAATCTCCATCATGCTTTTTTCCACACTTTGTGCATAAGGAAACATTCATCTTCTTTTCACCATTATTCTAAGATTTCTCCATGAACTCCATCTTTCGTTTCTTGTCAAAACCATGAGATGGATATGTAACACCAAGTTCCATTTCTACCTTGATAGCACAACACACAATTTCTTCATAGCTACTGAAGTCTCTTATAGCTAATTCCCTTCGAAGACTTCGTTTTAAGCCACTGAAAAATCGATCAACTTTACTTTCAGGTTGGATGATAAATCCAGATGCATACCTTGAAAGTCTTGTAAAATTCGCTTCGTATATACCAACAGATTCATCATCCTTCTGCATCAGCTCAAGAAACTATTTTTCCATTTTTGTTCGAAGAATATGAGGGAAGTACTTACAGAAAAACAAGTTCTTGAACTCGTCCCCTTCCATGGACTCAATTTCATCTCTTGGCCTCGTATTCTTGATAAGATTCCACCATTGATCAGCTTCACCTTTCAAACGATATACTGATAAGATGAATTTATCATGTTCAGAACATTGAAGAACTGAAAATATCTTTTCAGTGGTACTGATCCATTGTTCATCAACAAGTGGATCAGAAGACCCACTGAAAGAAGGTGGAAATTGCCTCATGAAGGACTCAATAGAATATTGTCTCCTTATCTGCTCATTTGGAAGTCCAGAATAATTCATAACTTGTGTAAGTATAGCAATAAGATTTTGCACTCCATCTCCCATAACATTTGTCTGTTTAGGAGGACAATCATTGCATTGATCAACACGGTTCCTTCGGGTTCCAGCCATCGTCTAAAACCCAAAAAGAATAGTGTGAGTGGAAAAAATCATTCTAGGGAAAACAACATAATAAAGGGGGAGTATCCTCAATATCTAACATCTTAGGATTAATTATATGATCGTTAGAGTAATTCTAGGACTATAACCTATACGTATACTTAACCTTAGGGACATCCTTAGACATACCTTAGAAATATCTCCAGGGATCTCACTAATGTTCTCGCATCCTAGTTTCCAAAGGTTGACTAAAACCTTCCTCTGATACCAACTGTAGAGACTCGAAGCTTGACGTACATGGACATTACATTACTTTTGTGGAATACTTAGTATATAACAAAAACACACAAACAAGTATTGTAATAGTTTAGTGTCTTTGGAAACTCAGAATATAATATTCTAATCGCGGTGAATAATCTTAAACATCTCCCATAAATATCTTCCTTTTTTTACCTAAAACCTTTCTTTATATCCTGTGGAAAAGAAAACATAAAAGGGTGAGCTCAAATTCTCAGTAAGGGTAAACAAAAGAAATATCAATCACATCATCTTCATAAGAACATAACAGTTTGGAAATCTTAACCTGCAAAAGAGAGCATAATTTCATAACATGGGATAAATCATAGTAGTGAAATGAAATCCCAATAATCATAAAATAAAACATGAAACCTTGTGGCATACACATGTAATCATAGAGAATCATTTCTTGTTAGTCAAGACTCATTTCCAAGACTATCTTAGTGGACAAAGTCCCTTTCTGAACCGAGTCACCCTTGTTTCAGTCCTGTATCACTGAATCGGTATAACCTACCGTTCCAGCCATGTCTATCTCATGAGATATAAAATCTTTACCCAATTCATTGGAGGGAGATATAGGTCCCACCCATCTCATAATGATACCATTCTTATGTGTGCCACTAAATCATAAAACCATATATCATAGCATAACTCATGTAATAAAAATGGGAATCTTAAACATCGTGACGCCATAAAAGAATTCATATAAGATAGAGAAATCTATAAAAATATAATTCCATCACAACATAATCAAATCAATGTAATAATAAGGATAAAAACATAACCCTTTATTATCTTAGATGGAAAATAATTTTGATAAAACACTTGAACTCTATTCTTGAGGAAAATATCCTTTCTGCTTCAAAAACACTTTTCCTTTCTTAACATGTCATAAAATTATAAACTAAAAGAAGTTGATTAAAAATAAACTTGAGAACTTGTAAAGGAATATTTTTGGAAATAATGTTTTAAAAATCCATTCATGCCATATAAGTTAAAAAAACATTCTTCTCATACTTTTGTCGGAAAAGTCAAAAAGTACCTCGTACGAAAAACGACAAAAGATTTCTTTCATATCATTTACTAAAAACTCAAATAAGGGTAAAATTGGATTTAAACAATTGTAGGTGGATGTAAATAATATTACATATTAAGGAAACATGGATGTGGATGATAAAATACACCCCTATAAATACCAAAGTATAAACAATCTCGGATAAAAATGAGATTGTGATATTTTCCTTACCTTATGTCTGATATGCTTTGTACGTATCCTAAACACATGTATAATGATTTAAATAATGTCATTAACTTATTACAGAATCATATTCATTGTTTTGATATCATATATGGTTCAATTATGTCTTTATATTACCCGTTCTTTTGAAAATTCCATGTCAAAGAAGCGTTTTGGGTAAAATCGTTTCATTTATCGTAGGTGTTTGGACTTGTTTTTTTTGACATTATTATTACTTACATCATGATTTAAATACTACCAGAATATAAAAAATGATTTATATATCATATATATTCCGTATATATATATATATATAATAGATAGATAAATGAAATGAAACACACCTTTCCTGGAGACGGTAGTCCGTACGTACGCATGAACGCTGTTTTCCTTTTCTTATTGTCTTGAATGGAAGTAAGTATATGACATACATATATATATATATACACATAAATCCAGTAGATTTAACATGTCATATATTTCATTATTATTCATTATATATACTTTATAATCATTCATGAATGGTTAATGTGGAGAATTAATCTCATCGCGTCGTCGAGACGGTAGTCCGTACGTACGCACGAGCAATGATATCATTCCCATGGTTGTGGAATTGTGTTGAAGTGTATGTATACTATTTCAGTATCAATATCAATTTATAATAATCATATATTGTTACTCATTACACCATTATACCCATCCAATTACGGTGGTGCCGGAAAATAGATTACACCATGGCGTGGAGACGGTATTCCTTACGTACGCACGCGCGATGATTTCCTTTTTCCGTAGGATGGATAGAAGGTTAATTAGCGTTGTTTCATATTTATAATAAAATATCAGTATATAATAAATACTGATGTTATTACTTTATCACGAAACAACTAAAGAAGAAGCAGTTGAAGAAGAATGAAATTGAAAAAGATCGGTAATGGATATTACCTCTTTTTGACGCGACTTCACTTAACCTCCACTTAAAAAAACTAAGGATGGTCTTTGAAGAAGACCAGGACCTCTAGGATGATACTAGGGAAGTGTATAGAGATTTTTTCAGGGGTTGGCCGAGCTTGAATCCTCAAATTGGTGTGTGGAGGAGAGGGAGGAGGTGCCTTTTTATAAGGGAAAAGAGGGGCACCTTAGGAAAATCTCAAAATATTATTTTATATTAAGGTCAAATTCGGTTTATAATGGTTCCAAAGGGTCTTATTTCGAAGATAAAGTGTGGATGGGTCGAAATCCTCTCATCCAATAGGATTTAGATAAGTTTAGGTTATTATTTTAACCTTATCAATTAGATTTAACTCTAAGTTAAATAATTTAACTTTTACCGTGTCATTTTGTTTTCTTACACTATATGGTTAATAAACTTACCATAACAATCCAAACGAACCCCAAGTTGTTTATTATTAATATATATATCCTTATCTAAGTAATTTTTCCGAAACTTATATTTTTAGGAATTAAATACAATTAATAATATAATAGTTGTTTTAAAAACTAATTAATATCAATTTTGACACTATTTGGTACATGATTTTTATGAAATTTATAACAGAATGATAATTTCAAACGAAGTATCCTATATCAACAATAACATGTCATATTAACCTAGAAAATTATTTTAGTTAATAAAAAGTCTCAAATTATATTTATTTGGGTATTTATAACATCAATTATGTCAATATTTTATTAATAAGATAATTACTGCATCATCATTGTGTCATAAATAAATTAAATTATATAATGTCTGAAAATTACAAATAAAATACCATTATGTAGGAAATATTTATATATTTCTAATGAATATTTATAGTAGAATTTATCTTATGTATAACCCCATATTAAAAATGATTTACTTATTAAACTTTGATTTTAACTATTTTAACCCTTTCTTTAAATAAATTAATAATAAATGTCCTAATCTAATCCAAGTGGGCCTAAATGGTCATATTTTATTCCTAAGGTTGTTTTTGGTCTAATTACACTTGTACAATAGAATTAGGACATGTTTTAGGGTAATAATAATATCATTTTTACCCTTAATTACCCTATTTACATTTAACCATGGTAAAAAAAGTAAAAAGTTACTATTCACCAAAAATTATTTTCATCTCATTGAACCACATTTTACTTACTAACATCAACCGTGTCTCTCAGAGTTTTGAATTTCCACTCACAGAAGCAGTAAAATTATGTTTTATGAAAAATTCATTTTTTTAACTACCACTTAGTGGTTTCACTATTCATCAAAAAATGAAAGTTTCCAGAAAAATACCAAAAATTAGGCCTAAGCTATATTTGATATTATGAATGCAAAAATGATTTCAATTTTAACAAATTCAAAACATATTAGTTGCATTAATTAATTTAAAAATTAATTCCCGTCGTCAAAACAAATAGCATGTTTTTAAGAGATAATAACCCTCAACAGATTGACACTTGTTTATGACGGGTTTAAATGTGAAATTAAATCCAATGACCAAAATTTTATTAAATTGTAAAAATATATTCTAAATATACTTTAAAACCACTCAAATTAAAAATTTATCACTATTAATTATTTCTATTAAAAAAGTTCTTTTTAATTAAAATTTAGTAATTTTCATTATTCATCAGAATATAAAAGTTATCCGAAAAGTACCAAAATTTCACCTTAGGCTAAATTCGATACTCCGAATCCAAAAATGAATTCCATTTTGAAAAATAAAATTTAAAAAATTTCAAAAAGTGGTTATTACTATTCATAACGGCTATTTTTAATAATATTTTAATAGCATATCGTTGTTTAGTGAAACTCGGTATTGCGTACTACACACGCTATCGAGGAAGGTCGCGATTGCGTGTAATGCAAGGAAAGTCAAGGATGCATGTTGTGCAAGCTCTTTTATTGGTGTAGCGTACAAAACAAGACATTAATGAAATTAAAAAGAATATTTTTCAAAAAACTCGTGGTGTTACACCATTGATGCATCAAAAAACTAGTTCTTCTTGAAAATTATGATTATATTCTAAAATCATGTTCATAGTATTGAAAATGATTAATGAAACAATAAAAATATTCACAAAATACCACCTCTTTAACATATTCAATTATGTATTTAAGGAATTATTATTTTTACCGTTTGAAATGATAATGGTGGTGCTCTGTCTTAACATGGAAAAGGAAATCCTTTTGATATTCAAATAATGACGCATTTCTCATATTCAGTTATCCTCCTTTTATAATCATGTTCCACCACCCATCCTTCTATTCTACCACCAAATAAAAATTCCTAGTAATAACACATGTTAATAATGCTATTAATTTACCTCAAAAATAATTATTTAAATATTCATCAAACATGGGATTATATATAAATACCCTTATGATTCTGAAAATATTTCCATCTACTCTTTTATGATAATGCCACATTTTTATATGAAAAATATTTTCCTAATCCATCATTTTTATTAGATAAATCCATTCATGAATTATTAATATCTGATGATGGGAATTAATATATAATTATCATTGCAATTCTTTCATTCATTGGGTTCTTTAATGTTTTTTCACAATAGAACAAATCAGTAAATTTAGATACAATTATTGAATATCTCAAAATTTACTTTGATCCCATCCATCTAATTTATGAGCGTGGGTCAATCATGAATGATTCGAACATGAAATTTGAAAAGCTGAAACCTCTAGAAATGGATAGAGGTAGAAGATGATCATTGGATCGATTGAACAACCAAAATAGATTGTATCAGATGTTGTTTATTCTTTTTGTGTTTATTGAAGACAATGAAGAGTTGTATTTTTATCACATGGATCATATTGATCATGTTCTTGGTTGCGAAACTCTATATCATCCCTGTTATCTCCTTGAATCAGAGGATTCGAGTAGCCTCAGGTCATCTCCTAAAACAATAGAACACACACTATTGACACACTACCATGCAATGACCCAACATTGTGGCTCTAGAACCACAATAAATTATCTAATATACTTATACCCACCTTCCCATATAGGAACTCTCCCATGTGACATGGTTAATTGACCATACTGGTTCTAATGAATGGTTTCTTGAGACCTATCCCACAAGAGCATGGTAAACATAGGTTGGTTATCCATCTTTTGTTGGAATATTTTATATGTACCAAATAAAAAATATATTAGATTATATTCTAAGTAAAGAATAGAATCTAAATTAATTTATTAAAATATTGTATACAGCACTTAGTTTTCTCCCATTATCAGTATTACCTCCTTATGACCACTTTATTTTTCACCTATCCTCATGAAAAACTAAATAATATATTTATAGTCCTTAATAAATATGTTTCTTCTTTTTTAAAAAACATTATTATCTCTAAAACTATATTAAAAATTTTCATTTAACATAAGATCAGTTTAACAACAATCGAAATTAGCATGGAGAATTTATCTATCATGACATCCAATTCTATTTAGTGATCTATAATAATTATTCAAGCATCATCACCAAATATTGACTAAAAACACATATTGACTTATCTAAAATAGATTAACTTCTCACATGGGATAAATAATCTACACCATTTTACTTATTTTATATATATCATCACAACATTAATGTTAATATTTAGTTTATATTATTTTGATACCCCATTACATAATCAAATAAAAAGTATAAGTTGGGTTCATCTAAACATATTAATTTTCCAAAAAAAATCTCATCTCTAATACTTATTGTTTCTCGGACACAAATTATAGAGAAAAAATATCACATGTTTCTATAAGTATAAAACCTTTAGTTAATCAACATTTAGTCAATATGGGATATTTTTGTGAATAGGATAAGAGATATATAACCATGATAATATATGCTAACTATAAAAAATTCATCATGTGATACTAAACTCATACGCTTTAAATTCCACTTTTCGGGGTTGAAAAAATATATATTTATAAATGTAATTGAAAATTGTACACAATCATAAAAAAACCATGAATTTAATTTAAGAAGATAAATTTATCCCCTTTCAAAAAAATATCAACATACACAAATAATGATTATCTATTCCTCTTATGTAGAGAAGTGGGAGTGATTTTTCATACTAGATATTTTAATTTTAAAAAGTGGTTTAGAAATTCCACATTCACTATGTTCTGAATATTTAACAACATTAGCTCACTAATAATCCCCTAAATGGATAAAAACATATTCTTTAATTACCAACTGGTCATTATAAAATCAAATATATATATATATATATATTTTAATGAATTAGGAGGAATCATTTTTACCTTTAGTAGTAGAATTTAAGAAGAGAGGTTCTTCTTGACCTAAGACATTAATTTCATCCTATCATTCAACTATTCTATCTGTTTTTAGTCTCATTTTTTATTATCTTATTTATTCCATTAAGATTATTTTATATGTGGAATGTATTTTAAAAATCATCCATATGGATATTCATGTTTATATATGTGGAAAACTTCACATAAACTATAATCTCAGTTTAGGATGACACTTAATTTTTGTTGATCAAATTGTTCGTAAAGGATTGTGTTCCCAATGAGTGTTTTTTGATTCTTATAAATAATTATCAAGCTTAACTTCATTATTTTTTTAAAACTCTAGTTATGATGGCTTGACATCCATATATACTTTTCAAAATTATTTAAATGTATTTAAATATTATATAATGTTAGTCTTAAATAAATATTTCACAAAAACATTAATTTATAATTCTTCATAGTTTTTATATGTATTTAATTAAAATAAGAGATTATTTCATCCATTTATATGACTTGATATATGATAGTGTTTCTTATTATAATATATTTAGATAATTATTATCCATTTCATTATCTTATTCTTCCAATTATATTACATCTTCCTATATACCATAGATACCTTGGACAATATAATTTAAAAATTATTTGGGGACATTATTATTTTGTCATTTGAGTTCAAAAATAAGATCATCAAGTGATATATTACCATTAAAATTTTAAGACTCATCATTAGAGAATTTATAATAAAAAATTTTATTTTAAATTATAAAATTTATATTACCTTTAGTTGGATATGTCACTTCATTTACTGTATGATCTATATTTATCATTCCTATAATTTATTCAAGTTCTTCAATGTCTTGGAAGAAATATCCATATTCTTAAACTTTGGAATGATATTCTTTTTTTCTATATTAAAACTATCACTCATTAACTAAACTCTTCTCATTATAAAATATTTATTAGAACTTTATATGGAACCCTAATCTGATACAAATTGTAGAATCCTAGGGTGGATTGACCACTAGGGGGAGGGGGTGAATCATGAGGTTAATTTTATGAATTATTATAATTTGAATTCTACCCCTAGAAAATTTTAGGGTTTCAAATAATGTCATTGATTATCTCGTAGTCCCTTTTCATATGAAAAAATTATAAGAAAGATGAAAACACAAAATATTAAATATATTTGGAATAAATAAATAATCATTTCTATTTTGGTTATCCACCAAATATGGGATATAAAATATAGGACTTTTATATTTAAAAATGGAAAATAAAGTGTCTTACTATTTTTCAACTACTGATACTACATAAGAGGATCTTTATAATTATTCACAAACTGTATTCTGAGACCACACTACCTTCCACACTCTTGAGTCACACAAGAGGATCTATAGATTACATCACACCATATTCTACCTTATTCATGGATTGATCTAGTATAAGATGATCTATTCCACCACATTGTTTATTATGATCCAATATATATTAATCCTCCTCTTTGAGCTTATTAGAATTAGATTAATTGTGTATAATTTTTGATGTACATTTACAACCTACAAGTATTTCTCAAATTTGGATAAACACCTATGTAGTATTTGATTCCTAAGTGAAACAGTTATCATAAAATTCCTCCTTTTTTCGAATGAAGCCTAGACCAAAATCTGATGTGTGAAATCGATTACTATTGTTTCTTAAATTATTATTTAGTCAATGAAAAATCTTCCATGAATCATGTTATTATCTTCTTTAATTATCCATATTCTATTTTAGTTATTTTCTCAATATTACTTAAATGGGAATTCATGGATGAATTTCATGAACGTTTCAATGAAAACCCAATTACACAATTATTTTTAATTTTTTGTTGGATAAAGAAATTTAATTTATTTATGGATTAATTTTTTGCTTTGATTCTAACTATTTCATACATGCAATATCTTCCATACACAAACTATTATCTTACTTACATAAAACAGAATGGGTGTGTATGTCATGTTGATCCATGTGGATGTATTCTATGAAGGTTCTTATTTGTTAAAAATACAGGTCTTTATATATATATATAATAGTATGTGGTGATTCCATTCTTCTTTTTAGATATGGTGCATACCCAACCAAGTATGGATTTTTGGAATGAGTTCTTTGAAAAAATGATGAGTATATTAGAAAATAATGCGTCTAATATTTAAAATTATTCATGAAGTATTTAAAAGATTTAAATAATCTAATATTCTTCCCATTTTGGAGTAAGTCTCACATGATTACTTCTTATTTGGTAAATAAAAGTACTTCATGGTTTTTTGTTTCAATTTATTAAAAACAAACCTCAATATATTCCAATGGATAACACTCCCTCGTTATTAGTGATTCTAATTTTATAAGAAATTTGTACCTCATCTAATTATATTCATCCACTAAATCAGAATAATGAGAAATAGGCCGAGTCAATGATGATATTAATTACCTAAAGATCTTTCCATTTAAATACTCATCAAATATTGGTATCCATAATAAAAACATCAGGACAATGGGAATAATTCAATTCTTTCTTATATTATGAGGTTTCATATTCATAGTTAAAATAATATCTTCATCCATAATTTTTAAAATATTAAGTCATTCATGTAGAAATTTATTTTTATGGAAACCCTTCATTTAAAATGAATCTCTTAACGATTTCATGATTTGAATTCTTCAATATTTTAAATAAGATAACATATAAATAAATTTAATTTTTAAATATAGAATACCTCGTGAATTAAATTAATTTGATATATGACATTGATGAGCTTGAATAATTTAGTAGTTCTATATCTATGAATTTAGATATATCAAAACTATCATGAATGGTTCAATGTATAATATGATCACAAAGTATATCAAATTTCTAAAATATATTGGATCAAATTATTCTCAGTCTTTTAATATAATTTAAAGTGAATGATATTTTTCCATACAACACATGTACCACATTGATATTTTTCTTAGTTGAGAAGTTATATATAATACATGATGACCCATGTACTTGGGAGATGATACTATCCTGGTATACTCTCCTAAAACCACACCATAATCACCACCAAAAAGATTCTATGTTATTCCATTTAATAGTAGTTTTGTAACCTCTAGAGAAAATCACTCATCTGCACACCTATTTTCCCAAATAAGAACTAACACATTCCCCCTTGGATGGCCATCTTTGGAAGTTCCAATGTGGGGTTGTGCTTGATCTCAAAATAGTATGGTTGAGCTAGCATGGTTGTCCATGTATGGTCAGATAAATATTAAAGGTGCAACTAAAAAAATCATAGATTATATTATAAGTATGAATTAAATATCATGGAATTTATTATATAAAATGAAACACCATTTAATATCTTACATTCCCAAAAATATATTCTCAATACTACATCATTCAATACATATCCACATGAAAAAATTAATTATCATTGTACAATCATCAATTAAGGTGTTTATTTAATTTTTATAAATATTATGTATGTTCAATAAATATATTAACATGTGTCATTTAACTAAATAGTCAGGAATTTTTTTTCACAATTATAAACTAATACAGATCATTCATGATATCTAATTATATTTTATAAATCCATAAAAAATATTCAAAAATTATCAACTCTACTCAAGTCATGAAACATGTATTTGTTGATTGAAAACAAATGAAATATATATTGATAACCTCAAAAACCGTTTTAAGAAACAAGGTTGAATTGTGGAAATATGTTGACTATAATTTATTGAGATATTCAATTGATTCATACTAACGAATTCAGATAACTAATATGGCTGGAATGATCTTGTTCAAGGACAGATATGAGATCCCTACATTCAAAATGTGTAACTACACCCCCTTTCTCTAACAATTAAAATCTGCGATGAAAGAATATTTCTTCCACCAAGCCCTAATCCATGGCATGGTGACATCTACGTAGATGTTTTTATCCTCCATCATTGAATATATTGACATAGTGTCCTAAAAATTCCTTTTAATCCTTGAATGTCTTTTACAAGAACCTCACTCTCCACCAAGCCTAGCCCAACAATATGGCTTACTCATATCTATTTGTTTAACAAAGAATAACCCCTTCGAGAAACACTTTAATTTTCAAACACCATGTTCATTTCACACATCCTGGTGAAATTAACACCATTCTCTATAGAAATAATGCATAATGGTCGGCCTTAAACCATTTAACTCACAAATTTCCCATAGGGTGCTCACTATATAAAACATCCTCTTGCATAACTACCACTCTTATGTAGTGGGTATAAGGGTGTCTATAATAATTCGATGAAAATTTAACTTTAAAAAACCATTCTCCGATTGTATCCCTTAGGCCCCAAAAAATCAAAATATATGGGATTAAAAAATATAGGATATCAAATTATTTCAAATTATTGATGAAAACAATTCTCGAACATAAATGTCTTTTGGTTACCACAACCTTCACAGTAAATACATTACATTTTATTCAATATAATTTTATATATTTTTCTACTATCACGTGACACTATAAGTAGTGTTTAAAATACTATAATTATTATGTTAAGAATTGATATTTTCATCATTGAAAATTTTAAATATTTATAAAAAAATTATTTCCAAAACAGAGAATGAGAAAATATCATTGTGCAATTCATCCACCCCCCACAAATATTTAAAATTTTTCATAATTGGGTCTCCGCATATATGTCTAGAATCAAATTTTTTAATCAAATTAATATGTATTTTTTTCAATATAGTAATTATCAACAATAAATAATATATTATTTCAACTTTCATATGGAAAAATCATAATAATGATACTAAATATTATTAATTTAGTGACTATTTTCAGATGGGGAAGTAATAAACTATGACAAAAGTTGGAAAATTGAAAATAAGGAAATATTCAAGAACCATTGGAATATTCCAATGGTTGTTTTTAGAAATTACATAAGGAATATACCATTCCTTTTCTGAAATCCCATACTAAAATCCTATTTTAATGAAAAGCCTCATAGCCATTACTATAGATTAAAACATTTTTAGTCTGTAAAATTGCTTTTATCTACAAAGTGAAATCAAAAATGATGTGATTTTTTGGACAATATATATTATTAGGTTAAAAAAAATCTTTGAGAATAGAATTATACATAATATCTAAAGGTAATAAAATTTAATACAAATTTTTATGGGAAGATTTATCCTTGATAATGATAGACTTTATTCATACCATTTTAAATCTTATAAATAAGGTCTTTATAATCACTTATTTTTGTCATGGTAAAATATATATTCAACTTATAATATGTGACAAAAAATGAACTAATCACTATATGAGATGATATTATTAAAAAATTAATTATATTTCAATAATTACAATTTCTTCATATAATAAACTATATAATTAAACTTTTGAATTTTTATATAATTTTTTTTACATTGAAATATTATAATGTGTTGCAATTACATTTCATATATAAAATTAATTAAAAATAATTACAATATCCAAATAAATTAAAATAATTAGTTCATGTTTTTTGGATTCCTCTATGGATCAAACCAACTCTATAAAGAAATCTCTCACCAATAATATGAAAATAATTTTTTGTGTTACTAAACAAAAAATTAAATAAAATATAAAATATAAATTAATTCAATTTTTTAATGAAATAGTTAACATAATACATAAATAAGAAATATTATAATATAGCTTACAAATTCAAGTGAGTACATTTTTATACGTGTGTCACAACTGTTCTGAACCAAAATATGTTACTTTTAACCAAAAAATCATACAATTTCATTGAATAAAAGAAACATTGTGTTTTTAATTGATATGAGCTAAATTCATACATGACACAATTGAATAATCGGTCTTTTATTAAATTATATCACCAATACAGTTTCCTTTTCTCATTTTTGAGTATGTGACTAGAATTTTGAACAAAAATATAACCTTTAAACTAAATTTGAATTCAATCAGTCATAATTGAGTTGATGGGAATTAGATTTTTCTATGGTTAATAAAGGAACATATAAAATGAATCATTACTAATTTAAAAAAAGTTCCAAAAATAGTATGAGTGTATTTTTTTGTTATTTAGTGTGTGACAACCATTTTGAACTAAAATGTAATTTATAAATTGAAAAAATGCTTTCATTAATATCAACTATATCAATTGTCAGAAATAACTAAGGTTAATTTCTATTTGTTAAAAATGAATCATATATTGTTTTACTAAACTATCATGATAATATGATATTTGTTTTTAGTTTTGAGTATATAAATCTTCTTTTAAGAATTTTTTTTTTCAATTAAATGAATGAACATTCATTTAAACTAATCAAACCACATATATGATTATCATGAAATTAATTTTCTAATATTTCAAAATGTTTCATTGCATGATATCAAACTTGTATAAAGTTATATCATGTTATTTTACTGATAAAAATTTTCTTTTTGTTGATACATTTAATTTGGGTTTTACATTGTGGTGTGTTTGGGTGGAAATTTGAAAAGGGGGAAGAAGAAGGGGTTATACATGAATGGTGCATGGTTGACCAAACTCCAAGACATTTTAAGAGTAACTGTGTACCCCTGTAATAACCAGTGCATGGATAGGGAGAATTCTTAGGGATATTTGTGCACCCCGACCCAGAAATCCTTGACCATTTTTAAAAATCAACCCATTTTTTATTTTAAAATAACTTAAATCCTCAAAACTCACCCATTTCAACCCTCATTTGTACCTAGGATGTTTTTCACAATTTTGGATCTCTTAGGATGATTTATAATCCTTTCTCAATATAATTTATTTTCTATTTGATGCTCAGATCAATGATATGCACCTCTCCCGATATGTGAATCATATCTTGGTTATTTTCTCATCCTACCCACATTCATCTCACATTTTTAAAAAGAAGTAATATAAAATATTGTTAGATATAAATTTAGTTGATGATATATATGTAATATTGTATATATAATTCTTTATTTATAATATCTTCATTTATTTAGTCTTAATTTTGGGCTTTAAAATTTGGAACTGATTCTACGTCGATGTGCCGCTCAAATTTTTTATGATTTCCATTAAGTGATTGTTCATTGATGAATTGAGGTCGGTAGTATATAAATCAATTCACAATGTCCTAAATTTAATTATGTTTATGTTGTTGTATAATTTCTATAAGTTTATTATGAATTACCTTTTTGATCGAATTGATTAATTTGGTGAATTAATTAATTAAGAGAAGTTTTCTAATTGGGGATATTGGGATTATAGATAATAAAAATTTATTAATTGAATTAATTATGATTTAATCGAGATTGTTAATTTGGGATAACCCATTGATGGGATTAAATATAGAGTGTTTGAATTGATTGAGAGAGAACAATTAATTTTGGAATTGATTTGGGATATTGAATTGATTTAGTTGGAAGAGTTAATTCATGAATTAGTTGGGGTTATTGAATTGTTTAAATTGGAATAATTAATTTTTGAATTTATAATGGAGTTATGGAATTGAGTGTGTTGGAATAATTAGCTTAAAAATTTATTATGTGGGTTATTTATGATTTTGGATTTGATTAATTAATTTATGAATTATTTAATGGTTGTATTATATTATTTAATTATTAAATTAAATAATGGGATTACTTAATTTATAAATTAATTGATGTGATTAATATGATAACATAATTTTTCAATTACAAATTTGGATTGATGGGATTAATTAATTAATTAATTAATTAATTAATGTGAGTAAGGTGGTAATTTATTTGTCTAATTAAATAATGGGATTAATTAATTGATAAATTAATTAATTTGGGTAAAGGGATTATTTAATTATGAAATTAAATAATGGGACTAAATGGATTAATTAAAATATGAAATAATTAATGTGATTAATTTAATTATTTAATTATTGAATTAAATAATGGGATTAATGGGATAAATAAATTGATGAATTTATTAATTGAAGTATTATGATTAATTAGAAATGATTTAATTAATTCAATTGATATAATCAATTAATTGGTGAATAAATTTTTGAGGTTTAATTTGATAAATTAATTTTGGAATTGACTAATAGAAATGTGTTAGATTAATTAATTGGTAAATTAGTTTCTTGGGTTAGCTGTGTAAAGGAAATTGAATGAGTTAGATTAATCAATTGTGGAATTAATTTCTTTGGATTATTGTGTTAATTCAATTTAATGAATATGTTAATTAATTGGAGAATTTATCAATGAGGATTATCGAGTTAATAAAAATGAATGATTTAGACTAATAAATTTGAAATTAATTATTGGTGATTATTGTGTTAATGATATTGAATGGGTTAGACTAATTAATTGGTGAATTAATTAATGGGGATAATAATTTTTTTGTAATTGAATGGTATAGATTAATTAATTATTGAATCAAGTAATGGAGATTGTTTTGTTAATAATATTTAATGATTCACATTAATAAATTGGATAATTAATTAATCGGAATTTTTGTGTCAATTAAATTTAATGAATTGGATTAATCAATTCCTAAATTATATAATTTAGATTGTTGGGATATTTAATTCATTTACTTGGATATTTTATTGTTGAAATAATTTTTGGATAATGAAATATGATAATTGAGGTAATTAATTGATTATGATAAACTGAGATTTTATAATTTAGATAATTAATATTGGAATTAATTATGAAATATTGAGATTTTTTAATGAGATAATTAACTGTAAGATTAATTTTGGGATTTCATGTTTGTGGATATTTATTAATTGACTGATGAATAAATTAATGATACTGACATACTGTCACGACCCCGTCCCACCAAAGATGCACCTCCTGAGCTGGCATTGGTGAAAGGGAGATAATGACCCCCAAGTCCCGCATTTAGTAGGCCCCGGGTTGGCGACTAGCACCAAGGGTATGAGTTTGCACAAATATTGGAGGCATTACAGTTTTATTATTTTAAGATCAGGAAATAGGACAAGTCAACCACCAAAAAAGAAAAGAACTAGTGTATAGAAATAAACCCAAACCAAGCCCACATGCATGTTTAAACAATTTTATAAGTAGGTACAAGTATAAGAAAGCTCAAAAGTACAATACCAGAAGAAAACAAGAGTACAACAACTGCAAAAACTCCAATTGTCTGACTAGTAGGGTCCCGCACGGCCCTGGAAGTCCTCCTGGAAACCTGAACGTAATCGTAGGGTGAGCATATAAGTATACTTAGTAAGGAAACCTAATGATCTCATGCATAAGTGGGGAGACATTCTAATGTCATGTGATAACAACAGAAGAAACCTAGAAAGGAAATCTATCCACCCAACCTCACTAGCCACTCTCACCGAAACACAATCACAACAGGTAGTAGTATATAAGAACAAGAGTATTGGGTACCCAGCACCACTTCCCACTAGTTAGCTGCTCTTCCTAACGACGAACGTCCTGACACAGCCACACTCTCCCCACCCGCACACACTTGGGCCTCACAACCACGTATCCCACCCGCACACACCTTGGCCTCACAACCACATATCCTGCCGGCACACACCTGGGCCTCACAACCACGTATCCCACCCACACACACCTGGGCCTCACATCCACGTATCCCACCCGCACACACCTGGGCATCACAATCACGTATCCCACCCGCACACACCTGGGCCTCACAACCACGTATCCCACCCGCACACACCTCGGCCTCACAACCACGTATCCTGCTCGCACACACCTGGGTCTCATCCCAAAGGTTCTTGGAAAAAAGTAAGCCTGCTCGAAGAGTCTTTGGCCAATCCACCCCAATCGAAACCTACCTGAAGATTCTTAGGTGTAAGGTCACCTCAAGCCATCACATCCTAGGGATGAAGGAGCAGGAAAGAGCTAGTAACTAAGGGAAAAACACCCTCTCCCATGAAATGAGAGTGTTCGGCACAAAGTGCTCAACATGGGTGGGGTGCGATAAAACACAAAAGTTACAGATATATATATATGTATACCAAACACACAACCCAACCTATGGCTTTTAAACAGAGAAACTGAGCATATGCCTCGGCACTGATACTACAAAGCATGCATACTATAAACAACCCAAACACCATTTAGGTTTTCATGTTTCAGCAGAATTAGTTTATTAGTTCCTTAACTATGGGGAAACTATCTACAACAAACCACATTGATCATTTGTAAAACATATCCCTGCCATCCACATATCAAGTTAAGAAACACAAGCAACACAACCATGTACTTCTTATTAACAAACCAACCCCATTAACTATTATTCCCCTTTCAACAATCACGCCCCACCATTCATGAACGATTCCAAATTTTATTTATTTTTCAAAACCCCTAGCTCTTTCACATATAAACCCATCCCTACAGCCCCGCTGCCAACCACCATAACCACAAACACACAGAAACTCGTACATCATTATCCCATTTATACCATTTATCGTAGCCCTGCTGCCCATCACCATCATAGCATTCACACCAACCCTCAACCAAGTCAACCGCAACCCCACTGCTCACCCGATCCACAAAAACCCACAAAACACCCCCATCACATGCCACGTAACCAAGCCAACACTCACATGTTCATTATTCAATTTTTTTCAACCGGGGTGATCACACAAGGGTTACAGATTTTAATTAACCATATTTATGTAATTAACCAATTCCCACATTCCATAAATTTCCATTCATAAAAATGGTCTAGAAATATAGTGCACCATTTAATTGCGCAAGCAAAGGCCCCCAACGACCATGATTTTCAGTAGGCAAAAGCTCATTCAATTCACAACATAATATCACATGATATAAAAAGTAATGTAATAGTAATCACAAAACTTCCCAATACCGTTCTTTAACCAGTTATTATATTTATTTAATGGTTCAACTGTTTATCATGGAAAAAAGAGGATACCCAGCCCACATGATGCACAAATTAGAGAGATGAGGGTAAGATCCCTACCTCAACAGGTTCTGATCACAACGCTCCCCCAGATCAACATTAGAAGACGTACTTTGGCATCCGTCACTTCTGTCGAGTCACGGAAAAAACTCCTCAGGTGGATGTTGGAATGGAAAGGCTAAAGGAAAGAAAACAGATCCAATCATAGAAGTTCCGCCTCATCATTAGGATCCTGTGGCCACTGATGAATCGTAAATCGGAGCTTGGACGAAGAAGTTATGGAAAAAAGGAGACTTTGACTCTCTTGGGAGAGTTCTTCTTAAAGGAGAGGGGAAGAGAGGGGCGTGTTGAAAAGGAGGAGGGGTCCCCTCCTTTTATAGGCGAGAAAAGAAAAAGTACACGGCTTGTAATTTATGGTACACATCGTGTACTCAGTTATTTTACACGGTCTCCACGTGGCTTCCAACACAGCTCTGCGGCCATTGACTGGTCAACACACTGTTTGAGGGTAACGTTTATGCGGGGAGGGACTACACAGCATGTAGTTTTGACACACGGCATGTACCCATTTATTTCACACGGTAAGGACATGACATCAAAATGGCACACAACCGTTGACTGGTAACGCATACGCAGGGAGCTACTACACGGAGTGTAGCTTAGGGTACACTGTGTGTAACCATTTACTTCACACGGCAATGACACGACCATCCACATGGGGTATACCTGGTGAGGGGGTACACGGCGTGTAGTTTGGTGTACACGGTGTGTACTCATTTCTTTCACACGGAAAGGAAATGGCCTTGAACACAGGGTATACCCGACGAGGTGGTACATGGCAAGTACCCACACTACAAAACGTGTAGTTACAAAATTCTGGAATGTGTGGGAAAATTCCATTTTACCCTCTAGAACACTTCATGGCCTTCTTTTTGATAATGGAATGGGCCAGAGAGGTCCGGGCCATTACATAAGATACCTCTTAAAACATTCTCATCCCAAAGAATTCAAAAACCAACCCAGAGGAACCCAAAAGATACCTCCTAGGGTTCTCGTTATAACAGGAACACAACCATCAACCCTAATCATAGGCATTAGTAATTCCCTCTATGATGTCGAGATATTATCCACTTTAGGCGGCACTGACTCGCCTGCACGGGTTTAATCACATCCACCTTAATGCATCTCGATTAAGGGTTGGTCCTTCCCACTTTTATATATTAGTATTTTCCAACTTGCACTACCCCCAACACCACACAACCAACACACTGCCCGAACATATGGTTTGAGGAAAAATTCCTTCTACTATGTCGAGATATTATCCGCTTTAGGTGGCACTGCCTCGCCCGCACGAGTTCATTCGCATCCGCATTAATGTGTCTCAATTAAGGATCAGGTTTTTCCCTTTCCCCACACATCCGGACATGTTACTCATTGCTAGGGAACAAGGGAAAAAGGTCTCACAACCGACAAGCCATGAATTCCATACATCAAAGGTACAAAGTACAAAAACAGATCTCAGAAGGACAAGGCAAAACACAAGTCAAAACAACTCTGGGTACTGACCGTGAATCTGGGTCTCCCGCTCCCATGTGCTCTCCTCAAGGCCACCATGCCTCCACATCACACGAACCAAGGTAATGGTTCGTCCACATAGCACCTTCTCATTACGATCTTTCGATTCTGACTGGTCGTTCATCGAAGGTCGCATCACCCCCCATATCTAACTCTCCCCAGTCGATAAAGTGAGAGTCGTCTTGTAAGTACCGACGAAGCTGGGAGACGTTGAAGACGTCATGAACCTTCTCCAACTAAGGTGTCAAGGGCAGCAAAAATGCCACCTCACCGAATCGCATCAGCACCTTGAAAGGTCCGATGAACCTAGGGGAGATCTTACTCCCCTACCCAAACCTCTGTTGCCCCCATCGAGAAGAAACCTTCAAGAATACATGATATCCCAACTCAAACTCCAAGGGATTCCTCCGATGATCGGCATAAGACTTCTTTCGATCATGAGCCGCTCTCATCCTCTCATGTACAAGCTGGACATTCTTTGTGGTGCTCTGCACTACCTCAGGCCCAAGAGCACCTTTCTCACCAACCTCTGTCCAGAAAATGGGTGAACGACATGGTCTTCCATAAAATGCCTCAAATGACGCCATTACAATAATTGATTGGAAGATGTTATTTTAGGAAAACTATACTAAAGGAAAGTGACATACCCATGATCCTCTAAAATCCAGAATGCATGCTCGCAGCATGTCCTCCAGCGTCTGGATAGTCTGTGTTGTTTGCCCATTTTTATGGGGGTGGAAAGCAGTGCTAAGGCGTAGCTGGGTGCCAAAAGAATGCTCTAACCCCCTCCAAACTCATGAGGTAAACCGAGTATCCCGTTCTGAGGTGATGTTCTTCAGAACCCCATGAAAATGAATCGCCTCATCTACGTACCTCTGTGCTAAGGTACTCACCGGGCCCGACTCCTTATTTGCTATGAAGTGAGCTGATTTAGTTAGTCGATCCACCTCTACCTAGATAGCATCATAACCACTCTGAGCTCTGGGTAGTCATGTGAAAAAGTCCATTGATATGTCATCCCACTTCCACTCAGGGACATCTAAAGGATGCAACAAACCACTGGGAACATGGTGTTCAGCCTTCACTTGCTGACACACTAGGCATTTGGCCACAAACTCTGACACTGTCCGTTTCACCCCGGGCCACCAAAAATGTTCCTTCAGGCCTTGGTACATTTTTGTAACTCCAAGATGTACTGCCATGGTTGAGCTATGGAACACACAGAGAACTCCCTCATGCATCGCCTCTGGAACTAACAACCTTTCATGGAAAATCATCTGATGTCGCATATCCTCTGACCATCCTTCTAGAGCGTTCCCCTGATCGATACGATCCCGTATTACTTCTTCGTCGGAGAACCCACACTGAGACTCTTACACTTGCTGCAACAAGGAGGACTACACCGTCATCTGAAACAAACAGCCTCTAACACCATCTACCCTTGCATCCACGTGTATGGTAGCCAACTCTCCAATCGCTTTTTAAGCATCAAAGGATTCCCGAACCACTTACCTATGTGACTTCCTACTCAGGGAATCAGCCAAAACATTGCCCTTACCTTCAGTGTAAGAGATCTCGAAGTCATAGTCTTTGAGAAAATCGACCCATCTCAGATACCGCATGTTCAAGTCACGGTGGGAGAAGATATAATGTAAGCTGTTGTGATCTGAGAAGACCACAAAGCACTCCCCAAAGAGGTAATGTAACTAAAAATATAGTGCAAACACTACTACTGCGTGCTCCTGGTCATGGGTGGCATAGTTACGCTCATGAGGGCGCAACTGCCTAGACCCATAACAGATCACTCCCTTCTTCTATATCAGCACGCACCCCAGACCATGGCCAGAAGCATCACAAAACTCCTCATACAAAAACCATTCCTCTGGAAACCTGAGTACGGGAGCACTGACCAACTTCTCCTTTAGGTAGCCAAAAGCCTCCTGGCACTTCTCGCTCTATTGAAAGACCTGGTTCTTCCTAGTCATAGCTTTCAATGGAGAAGAAACGTGAGAGAAGTCTGAAACGAACCTCTGATAGTAACCTGCTAACCCCAAGAAACTATGAACATCTGCCATTCTCTTAGGTGATGCCCAAGAAACAACATCCTCCACCTTCGACAGGTCCAATGACACTCCATACTGAGACACCATGTGTCCAAGGAAGTGTACTTCTTGTGTCATGAACTCACAATTTGACAACTTCCCATAAAGCAGGTGGTGTTGAAGGACTTCCATGACTACCCTAAGATGTTAAATATTCTCCTCCTCTGATATTCAGTAGATCAGGATGTCATTGATAAACACAACGAAGAACCGGTCCCGAAACCCTAAGAAGACAAAGTTCATAAGTCCCATGAACACTGCTAGTGAATTCGTAACTCCAAATGGCATCACAACAAACTCGAAGTGCCCATATCTGCACCTGAAAGATGTCTTTGAGATGTCACTATCCATTACCCTCATCTGATGATATCCCAATCGTAGATCAATCTTAGAAAACCATCATGCTTCCCTCAGTTGGTCGAAGAGATCATCTATCCTTGGAAGGGGGTAACAGTTCTTGACCGTTACCTGGTTCAACCTTTTGTAGTCTATGCATAGCCTGAGACAACTATTTTCCTTCTTCACGAACAAAACTATAGCACCCCATGGTGATATGATGGGTCGAATAAAACCCTTCTCCATCAGATCATCAATCTTAATCCACAAATCCTACAACTTCGATGTTGCCATCCGATAAGGGGCCATCGAAATCGAACGATCACCAGGATATAAGTCTATCCCGAAGTCAACATCACGTCGGGAGGGCGGGGGGTGTATAGTCACAATCTCCTCAGGAAAAACATCGAGGAACTCCCCAACAACCTCTGGGACATCCACCATCTCTGTATTAGCTGGAACCAGTGATAACCCACCTAACAAGGAAAGGATAGGCTCTACATGCTGGCTTCCTACCTGATAAATCCTCTCGCCAACAAAAGATACTCATTTCCCATCCACGTCGGAGAACACAAATCTTCTCCAAATACTATCGATAATGGCACTAACATAAAAAAACCAGTCGATTCCTAGGATGACATCTTATGGCTGAATCTGTAATAGATGAAGGTCCCCACTGGATCGATGTGGTCCCAACGTCAGCCCATATCCCCAAGGGACACAAGATATGCAGGATTGGCCTCTAACTGGTGTACTCAGCACCAGTGGTACGAAAAGTTTCTCTAAATCTAGTCCCAATTGATGGGCTAGACAAGGTGAAAAAAAGGAGTGCGAAGCTCCCTAATCGAATAAAGCAGAAACAAGAGTGATGAACAAACAAATCGTACCTTGAAAAACCTAATGTCCTACTGGAGATGTCAACTCTGCTGCATGCAACTATCCACACCCAGCTCCTCTGCCTCTCTGATGACGTACGCCTCCCCGACTATGCCCTAGTTGAGGTCCCTGAGGAGCACCCTGAGGTCGGCCTCCTCTCGCAATGTCTTCTCTCGTAGGAGCACGGTCTTGCTGCTGCTGGAAGGGCCTCTCCGGCAATAGGTACTGCTGAGGCGGGCGCTGAACCTTCCCACCTCCACTTTACTGAGCTCGGGTCGGGCACCGACTCTGAACATTCCCGAAACGTCCACAAGAAAAAAAATTCAGCCCTGGGTTTGTGAATAAGGGGCGAGGACCGGATGATCTGAACTGGAACTCCTGGGGCATGATCCCCAGTGACCTGAACCTGGAAGGTCCCATCACAGGAGACCTGCTGCTGAGTGCCTTCCCCTTCGATGAGCCCGGCTGGATCCGCTCTCATGGTGCACCTCCCAGTGAGTACATCCTCTCTACAACCTCTTTATTCTTCTGTACTATCAAGTACGTCGGAAGGGTGAAGGTGGTGACAACATACTGGAGCGAAGGACGAAGCACCTCCTCCAAACGACTCGCCCGAGACTCCTCATCCAGAAATAGATCTGTAGAAAAGCGCAAGAGATCTATGAAAATGATCCCCAACTCTCATACTAACATACTCCGCTGCTAAAGGAAGAGTAAATCCTGCAACTTCTCTTCCTTGATCATGGATGAAAGGAATTCCTCTCTAAATTCCTTCTCAGAGTCAATCCACAGAACATCTGCCTCTATCCTCTCTTCGAGGTAGATCGTTCACCACATTCGCACCGTACCTCTCAGCTAACTGACTGCTAGGGGGACCCAGTACTCCTTCGGAGAACGGATCAAGGTAAAAGCGATCCCTAGCTCCTCAAGCCACCCCTCCTTCTCCGCATCTGAAGAACTACCCTCGTACTTCTTGAGGGTCTGCCACTAGAAAGAATGGAAAGTCTTCTACCACTGGCTATCTTCCTCCTCTCGGTCCATCCTCAACTGATCGACCGCCTGAATCTATTGAGCCTCAGCCGTCTGAGCCACCTGGGGACGATGTCCAGGTGCCATAGCTATCTGCTAAACAAGGATATCCTAAGCCCATGTAGTAAGGAAACTTCTCAAGGTTTTATTTTATCATATTATTTAAATTTCATTCCCAGAACACCCAAATCAAGTAAAACACAATCATGATGATGCATGTACCTTCCCTAGGGTCTCTACCCTGAAATCAATGTTGTCTCACTTGGTCCTTTATTAGGCTCATAGTCCTTGCCTCGGATCACGGGGGGCCCTAAAATCTTATGTTCTAGCCGGTCTGCCCTGGCCTATGTCACACACCACGATTAACCAAAACTGTTTCCCTGCCATCCCATGCAATCCTTAGTGTGACTAACTCTAGACTCTATCCTATCTCTCAACCATCAGCTCTGATACCATTCTGTCACGACCCCCTACCACCAAAGATTCCCCTCTTGAGCTGGAAATGGTGAAAGGGAGATAATGACCCCCGAGTCCCGCCTCTAGTAGGCCCTGTGTAGGCGACTAGCACCAAGGGTATGAGTTCTCACAAATATGGGAGGCATTGTCCTTTTATTATTTTATGATCGGGAAATAGGACAAGTCAACCACCAAAAAGGGAAATAACAAGTGTATATAAATAAACCCAAACCAAGCCCACGTGCATGTTTAAATAATTTTTTAACAAGGTACAAGTACAAGAAAGCTCAAAAGTACAATACCAAAAGAAAACAAGAGTGCAACAACTACAACTACTCCAACTGTCTGACTAGTAGGGTCCCGCACGGCCCTGGTAGTCCTCCTGGAAACCTGAATGTAAATGTAGGGTGAGCATACAAGTATACTCAGTTGGGAAACCAAAATCTCTCGTGCAAAAGTGGGGATACATCTTAATGTCCCATGAGAACAACCGAAGAAACCTAGAAAAGAAATCTATCAACCCAACCTCACCAGCCAATCTCACCAAAACACAATCACAACAGGTAGTAGTATATAAGAAGAAGAGTATTGGGTACCCCGCACCATTTCCCACTAGGTAACTAGTCTCCCTAACGATGAACATCCTGACGATGCCACACTCTCCACGCCCACACACACCTGGGCCTCACAACCTCATATCACGCCCGCACACACCAGGGCCTCAAAACCACGTATCCCACCCCCAAACACCTGGGCCTTACAACCACATATCCCACCCGCACACACCTGGGCCCCACAACCGTGTATCCTGCCCGAAAACACCTGGGCCTCACAACAAAGTATCCAACCCACACACACCTATGCCTCACAACCACATATCCCGCCCGCACACACCTGGGCCTCATCCCGAAGGTTCTTGAGAAAAAGTAAGCATGTATGAAGAGTCTTGGGCCAATCTACCCTAATCGAAACCTACCGGAAGAGTCTTATGTGTAAGGTCACCTCAAGCCATTATAGCCTAGGGAAGAAGGAGCAGGAATGAGCTAGTAACTAAAGGGAAAACACCCGCTCCCATGAAATGTGAGTGTTCAGCACTAAGTGCTCAACATGGGTGGGGTGCGATAAAATAGAAAATTTACAAGTATATATATGTATACCAAACACACAGCCCAACCTATGACTTCTATATAAGGAATCTGAGCATGTACCTCGGTACTGCTACTAAGAAGCATGAATACAAAAAACAACCCCAACCCAATTTAGGTTTTCACATTTCAGCAGAATTAGTTTATTAGTTCCTTAACAACTGGGCAACTATCTACAACTAACCACATCAATAATTTGTAAAACATATCCATGACATCCACAAATCAAGTTAAGAAAACACAAGTAACACAACCAAGTCCTTCTTATTAACCAACCAACCCCATTAACTATTATTCCCATTTCCAAAATCATGCCCAACTATTCATTAAATCTTCCAAATTTTATTTATTATTCATAACCCATAGCCCATTCACATTTAATCCCACCCCTGCAGCCCCGCTGTCAACAACCATAAACACAAACACACCGAAACCCGTACATCATTATGACATTAATACCATTTATCGCAGCCCCGCTGCCCATCACCATCATTGCATTCACACCAACCCACAACCAAGTCAACTGCAGCCCCACTGCTCACCAGATCCACAACAACCAAGAAAACACCCCCATCACATGCCACATAACCAAGCCAGCACTCACATATTCATTATTCCATTTTGTTCAATCGGGGTGATCACACAAGGGTTCTGGATTTTAATTATCCAACTTTACGAAATTAACCAATTCCCACATTCCACAAAGTTCCATTCATAAAAAGAGTCTAGAAAGATAGGGAAACATTTATTTTCACAAGCAAAGGCCCCAAATATCTTTATTTTTAATAGGAAGAAGCTCATTCAATTCACAACAAAATATCACATGATATAAAAAATAAAGTAATAGTAATCACAGACTTCCCAACCCCATTCATTAACCCGTTATTATCTTTATTTAATGGTTCAACTATTTCTCATGGAAACAAGAGGATACCCACCCCGCATGATGCACAAATTAGAGAGACGAAGGTAAGATCCCTACCTCAGTAGGTTCTGATCACAATGCTCCCCCGGATAAACTTTAGAAGACGTCCTTCGGCGTCCGTCACTTCTGTCGAGTCCCATAAAATACACCTCAGGTGGAAGTTGGAAAGGAAAGGCCAAAGGAAAGAAAACAGATATATGCTTAGAAGTTCTGCCTCATTGTTACGTTCCAGTGGCCGCTGACGGATCGTATATTGGAGCTCAAACGAAGAAGTTATGGATGAAAAAGGAGCCTTCGAGGTTCTTGGGAGAGCTCAGCTCAGAGGAGAGGGGAGGAGAGGGGTGTTTTGAAATGGAGGAGGGGACCACTCTTTTTATAGGCGAGAAAAGAAAAAGTACACGGTGTGTAATTTATGGTACATGACGTGTACTCGGTTATTTCACATGGTCTCCACGTGGCTTCCAACATGGCTCTGCGGCCGTTGACTGGTCAACACACGGTTTGATGCTAACGCATACGTGGGGAGGCACTATACAACGTGTATTTTGGACACATGGAATGTACCCATTTATTTCACATGGCAAGGACACAACTTCAACACGACACATGGTCATCGACTGGTAATGCACACGTGTGGAGGTACTACACGGCGTGTAGCTTAGGGTACACGACCTGTACCCATTTACTTCACATGGCAAAGACACAGCCTTCCACATGGGGTATACACAGCGAGGGGGTACACGGTGTGTATTTTGGGGTACATGGAATGTACTCATTTCTTTCACATGGAAAGGACACGACCTTGAACACGGGGTATACCCAGCGAGGTGGTACATGGCGTGTACCCACACTACACGGCGTGTACTTACAAAATTCTGGAAAGTGTGGGGAAAGTCCATTTTACCCTCTAGAACACTTCGTGTCCTTCCTTTTGACAATTGAATGGGCTGGAGAGGTCCATTCCATTACATATACTTAAATATTTGGGTAATTAATTAAGAGGTATTATGTGAAAAATTAGTTGATAAATTAGAAAATGAAATTGGTGCAATTGGTTAAATGTTGAATTTACTGATAAAACTGATTTGACCAATTAATTGTGAAATTAATTAATCTTATAGATGTGATTAGTTAATTGCGAAATTAAATTAATGATATTTATGGGATTAATTGAATATAAAATTAATTATTTTTTATGTGATTTTTTAGTTTCTGATTTAACTAAATTAAATTGATGTGATTAATTAATTATTGATTTACTTAATGTTATTGACGTGATTTGTCAATTTTTTATTAAACTAATGGAATTTTTTTGTTTATAAAATTGTTGGATTATTAATATAATTGGTGTGATTAATTAGTTACTAAATTAATTATGTGTTGATGAATGGTAACATGGTCATACAATTGTTAAATTTTAGGAAATGTGAAATGGGAATTTAGTTGTGAAATGGTGAATGGTAACATGGAAATTCTTCCAAATTGTATGAATGGTATAATGTTGATTCATTTTTGTGTCATCAAATGGTGAATAGAATGTTATACTCCTTAAGTAATAATCATGTTTTAATGATCACAAATCTCATTACTTATCACAGGTCTCATTAATGATCCCAAATCTCATTAATAACCACAAATCTCATTCAACCTAGTTAACTCCTATAAATTATATCCAATCATGTGTATTTATGTTTCATGTCCACTAATTAATTATAATGATTAATATCAATCCATTTCATACATATTACTATTTTAGTCTGAACACTATTATTTTCCTAAGTACAAGACACCGTAAGCAAGACACGGTGAGAAGACACTGTGAGAAGACACAGTAAGCAAGACACTGTGAGAAGAAATTGTGAGCAAGACACCGTGACCAGACACCGTAAGCAAGACACAATGAGCATGAAACCGTGAATCCAGACACAGTTATCCAGACACCATGAAGATTAGACACCATGAACAAGGCACCGTGAATTTCACACCGTGACACTCAGAATGTGACACTCAGACACCATAAAAGAGAAACCGTTTTCTCAACCTAATGTGACACCATTTCTTAAACTATTTTTTCAACATTCAATTTAATTCTTAATGATCATATTTGATTCCTTTAATGCACAGAAATAATTAATGTCTCTTTGTAGACATAGTACGAGGTATGAGATAGGAAACACATGGAACCTATCGGCTGAAATACATGATTTCGAAGATAAAGAATGGAGAGTTCCCAACAACCAAAGTGCGCGATACTGAACAGAAAATCAAGCATGTGAGCACGACCATGAAAAATACTTTGAAAGATTTTCAATGAAATCATTTTTACATGCATGCAATTCAATGATGCTGAAGAATATACGAAGAACACTAAAATCCAGAGAACATATTCACATTGTCAAAGATCGCGGAGAACACAAACTGAATCACGACCTTATGTTTTTCAAGAAAAAAACCAAAGAAGGAATCAGAAGCAATTATGCTAAATCGAAGGAGTCCAGAGCTTCAATTCAAATAAATATAGCTTTATAAACTCATATCTACTCTCTCTCAGTGATTATTTTACATAATTTTGAGCAGTGTGTGTACTGTGTATATTCCATACACACACTCACACTTCTGCTAAACTGATGGATTTATAATCATTACACAAATCTATTTTTACTCTTTATTACCAATGACAACTATGGAAGAGGTCCCTGTGTGACATGGTTATTACTTTGGTTTACCCACGAAAATTGTAGAAGAGGTCCCTGTGTGACCCGGACAATCTATGTACTATTTTTAACCCCGATCCAGTGTGTGGATCAAAGATAATTTATATTAACTGCTTTGTGGTAGGTGATCACTAGGTGGAGTGTATTAGGTCTCATCTTGAGTCTGAACAACTTGTTTCATATCTTCCGTGCTATTTAAATTTAGTCATCTCTATTTTACTACATCATTGAATAATTAAGAAAACTCTAATTTCACTTTGACAGTTAGTCTTAGAAATAAGTTATTATTGATTTGTCTTAGTAGGATAACATCAAAAGTAATATTAATAATACATATTATGATTACTGAGAATTAATCAATCTACTAAGAAGTTTATTAAACAATCAAACTCTTAGAACAGTATAACCTTGGTTAAATGGGTTGCATATATATTTTGGAAAACCATTTCTTTTAAAATAATATTTTTGTATCAGAAATTTTTTATAGTTATTTAATTCAACCCTCCCCTCTTGAGTATAATACTTCAACCAACATTTGGAATCAAAGGTAACTTTATTAAGACTCTATGTTATCGTAATCAACAATTATTCTAGTTGTACTTTACAGATCTGTAAATTTCTGTTAATTCTAAATTTCTATCTCTTTTAAAGTAATTTTTTAGTATGGATAATAGATTGGATGGTTCTACAACCAACATACCACCATTATTTAATGGATCCAATTATTCTTAATGGAAAATTAAAATGAAAATGCATCTAAAGAGTATGATCATTGAAATTTTGTCATCAATTATAGATGAATACAAAAATATTGTCACTGATAGAATTACATGTTATGAACCTAAAAAACATGATTACAATAACAATTGCAAATCCATGAATGCTCTGTACTATTCCATAGTAGTTGAAGAATTTAATAGGATTTCTTCTTGTAAAACAACCCATGAAATTTGGGATACCATGTCTATATCACATGAAGGCACATCTAGAGTAAAGGAAATGTGACTGAATACTTATACTATAAAATTTGATAATTATAAGTTGAAACCTGATGAGAATATTTCTGACATGTATCTTAGGTTCAATGATATTTTCAACACAATGTTCTCTCTTGGAAGAGAAGTCACTGACAAAGAATAGATCATGTGAATTCTTAGGTGTTTAACTGACAGATGGAGGGTAACCTGTAACAATTAGAGAATTGTGCAACATAATAAAGCTACCTGTAAAAGAACTCATTGGGAAACTAATGATGTATGAGGAATATCTGAAAATCTACAATGAAGATGAGGATGAATGAAAAAGGAAATATGTAGCATTCATGACCACCTTCTCAAAGCACAAAGACAAAGGGAAACTGGAATCTCCTATATAATGTTCTACCACTGAACAATCATAACCTAATAGGGATGAGGTGATGGCTGAAATGGCTAGAAGATTGAAATGCTTTAACATAAATAATAACTTTTTTATAAATCCTAACTTCAAGGGAAGGAATTATCAAAAGTGAAACTGTAAAAAGGACTGGAAATGAAGTGATAAAACTGATGAAATTGTATGCTATGAATGTAAATTCAATGGACATATAAAGGCTGACTGTCCAAAGCTCATGTATAAGAAGAAATATGAGGACAATGACAAGAACTAAAAAAATAATAAGAAGGCAACTTGGAGTGCCTCTGAGGATATTTTAAGAGACTCATAGACACCACATGATGAATAAGATAACAAATCCAATATGTGTTTTAAAACAAACACATCTGAGGTAACACTAAACACTTCTGTATATAATTAAATATATTCTGAAGAGGAAAGTGACTATTAAAATATGACTAATGAAGAAATGTTTGAATACTGTAACATGCTTGAAGAGACATAAAATGAATTAAATGATAAATATAAATCATCGAAGAAACAGCTTTCTGTCACTGCAAATGTTAAATCTAAACTTACTACTGAAGAGGAGAAAAAATTTCAGCTGCTCAAAGAAATCAATGAATTAAAAATTTATAATGAGAAATTAAAAAGTGGCTTAGAGAAGTTTACTAATTGGAAAAATACCCTTACTCAAATGCTAGGAAATATAATTTCCCCTAAATACAATATTGGCATTGGTTATCAACCTGTTAAAATAAACCTTGGTAGAATAAATTTTATTTCCAAGCCTTGGACATACAGTTTTTTTCCTAGTAACGGATGCAACACATCTAGCTCAAGCCATGATAAATAATTTACTATTACAAGTTTTTGTGGAACAAATATAGTTTTTTTCAAACACATTACATTATTCTTATAGGAAGCATATGAGACAAATATGGGTTCCTAAAGCACTTATTACTAAGGTTACTGGACCCAAACGAGTATGGGTACCAAAATATATCTTTACTTGTTCATGTTAAAGGAAAGATTATTAAAGAGATCCTGCAAGAATCTATAGTACTTGTACAGTGGATGTTCAAGGCACATGACAAGAGACTACTCATTCTTCAAGAATGTAATAAAATTAGATGGAGGACATGGCATATTTGGTGACAATTCCAAAGGGATGATCATTGGCATATTCCAGACTGGTAACTCTGATTTTATTTTATTTTTTAATGTACTATTTATTAATGGCTTAAAATATAATCTGCTTAGTATCTCACAATTATGTGATTATTGATATAATGTTAAATTTGAAAATGATGCCTGTAATGTCCTTAATTCAAAAGATGAGTAAGTATTTTCTGCATCAATTAATGATAATTTTTATTAAATTAATTCAGATTCCATAGCCTCTCAAAATGATTCATCCTAAAGTGTATTTCATAAAGATTCTTGGATCTAGAATAAGAGACTAGGACACTATAATGTTCACTGCCATAGAAATCTAACTAGAAAAAGGACTATTTAGAGACTTACCCGAACTTAAGTTTCCAAATGAAATAGTGTGTAATCCTTGTCAAAAGGGAAAATAACACAAAATATCTTTCAAATCAAAGAACAAAGTTTCAAAATCTCAACCTCTTGAATTGGTTCACATGGATTTGTTGGGACCATCTAGAGTTTCTATTTTAAATGGGAATTACTATGTTTTTGTTCTAGAGGATGTTTTTTCTATACCTGGACCTTCTTCATGGCTCAAAAAAGTGATGCATGCTCTTATTTGTCTAAGTATTCCATGTCTGTAGAAAACCATAGTGGCATTAATATTAAATCTTTAAGAAGTGATCATGGCCGTGAGTTTGAAAATAAAGAGTTTTAATCCTTTTTCTCAAAAAATGGTTATAGTCACAATTTCTCTACCCCTAGAACACCTCTGCAAAATGGTGTTGTAGAAAGAAGAAATAAAACCTTACAAGAAATTTCTAGAACAATGCTTTGTGAATATGGCTAACCTATTTACTTTTGGGCTGAAGTTGTCAATAAAACATGATACATAATCAACAGAGTCTTGATTTGACAATTTCTCAAAATCATACCGCATGAACACTAGAACAATATAATGCCTAAGGTTAATTATTTTATAGTTTTTGGTTGCAAAGTCATTATTCTCAACAGGAAGGATAATATTGACAAATTTTCAACCAATAGTGATGAAGGAATTTTCCTAGGTTACTCAATATTAAGTAAATCTTATAGAGTATTCAATAAAAGAACTATATATGTAGAAGAATCCGTACATATCATGTTTTATGAAATAGATCCACATGAGCCTAGAACCATCCTATAAAATCAGGAGGATGATGTATCAAATTTTAACATCAACTCAAATCCTCAAATTCCTCTATGAATGAATCTGTGGAAACTTCCAATTCTGGAAATTCTATTCAATCGAGTCATAATGAACCTGAATATATTAATGAACCTGAAATAACTTTTCCCTATATTTCTAGAAAGGTTAGAATCCATAAAAACCATCCCTTAGATGCTGTTGTAGGAGACTTAGCAAAAAGAACAGAAAATAGAGATTCTCATGGAAACCAGGTTAAACATCGAGCCTTCTTGTCACAACATGAACCTAAAAACATTGATGATTCCATCGATGATGAATTTTGGGTAATGTATATGCATGACGAACTTAATCAGTTTGAAAGAATCAATGTTTGGAAACATGTTGGAAGATCCAAGGACACGTTCATAATAGGCACTAAATGGGTGTTTAGAAATAAGGCAAATGAAGATGGAAATATAGTTAGGAACAAGGATAGATTAGTTGAACAAGGCTATATTCAAGAAGAAGGAATTGAATATGAGGAGACCTTTTCTCTAGTATCAAGACATGAAGACATCACAATCCTACTTGCCTATACTACACATCTGAATTTCAATCTATATCAAATGGATGTTAGAAGTGCCTTCATAAATGGGTATATAGCTGAGGATGTTTTTGTTGAAAAACCCCCTAGATTTACAAATCCTAATTTTCCCAATCATATATTAAAACTATTAAAAGATTTATATGGTTTAAAATAAGCTCCAAGAGCGTGGTATGATAGATTAAATACTTTTCTTATTTCCAAAGGTTTAAAAAAAGGAATAGCTAATCCTACCCTCTTTATAAAATGAATTTCTATTGATGTTTTAGTAGTTCAATTCTATGTAGATGATATTATTTTTGGATCTTCAAAAAATTAATTATGTATAGATTTTACAAAAATGATGCAAAAAAAATTTGAAATGAGCTTAATGGGTGGACTAAAATTCATTCTTGGATTTAAAATATTTCAAAATAATGATGGAATTGTTTAAAATCAAATTAAATACACTAGAGATCTTCTAAAACGTTTTGGATTGGATAGCACTAAATGTAGTGAAACTCCCATTAGTACCACCTATAGGTTGGATATTGTTGAAGATGGAAAATCTGTTGATCAAACCACTTATAGAGGAATGATTTGATGTTTACTCTACTTAACAACTATCCATTTAGCCATTATGTTTAGTGTGTGTATGCATGATTGTTTTCAAGAAAATCCTAAAGAATCTCATTTAAATATTGTAAAGAGAATTTTCAAATACCTCAAGCATACACTCATTCTTGGACATTTATATCCTAAAGGACATTCAGTTGAACTAGTTAGTTATTCTGATGTTGACATCTGTGGCTGTATGTAAGATATAAAGAGCACATCTAGAACTTGTCAGCATTTAGGTAAGTCACTAGTATCATGGTGTAGTATGAAACAAAATTCTGTTTCATTATCTACTAAATAAGATGAATACATAGTTTCAGGTAGTTTGTGTGCACAAATTATGTGGATGAAACACACATTACTAGATTATGGAAATCAATTCAGACATGTACCAATAAATTGTGACAACACCAGTGCTATTAACATCTGATAAAATCATGTTTTCCATTCTAGGACAAAACTTATTGATGTAAGACATCACTTTTTGAGAGATCATTATCATAAAGGTGATATCAACTTGGTATTCATTGGTACTAAATATGAACTTGCTGATATATTCACTAAACCATTAAATTTGGAGAGACTAGTCCAAATCATACATTACCTTGGCATGATAAATTTCAAATAGTTAACATACTTGTCTTACTGTTCAATATTTTACTATGTTTTACATTACTGTTTCATGATTACAGTTTCTAATTTACTGTCTCTCATGTTTATGGTCTCACCGTTAGCAGTTTTTACTCACGGGATAACATTTACTATCTCACTATAACGACCACTTGCTGTCTCACCATAATGAGCAATTACTGTCGCACTGTGATGACCGTTCACTATCTCACCGTAACAAACCTTCACTATCTCACCGTGAAAAATATTTATTATTTTCTTTAAACCCAAATCGCGATAATTGTTATTTCACCTCTTTTACTTTCCCGCGTTTTTATTTTAGTGATGATTGGATTTCCCAAATAAAAAAACAAATAATTTTCCTCAATTCTTCACGCATACTTTATCCTACTCACTCGTTTCGAACCCTCTCAACCTAGAAAACCTATCTCTTGATCTTTAGTGGATTCCAAGAATGAAGCGACCATCTTCATCCACACCTGAGAAGCGTCGGGCAAAGAAGAAGAATATGTCACCCAAGAAAACACCAGAAGGGCCTCTAAATCCAAACCTAGTAAATCGTAGTGTTGTTCCTGAGAAAGAAATTTTCCCTGAATTGTGTTTATCTAGAAAATCTATAGTCTGGAAAGTGTGAAAGGAACACGGATGGTTAGAATGGTTCCCAAGGGAGAACAAACTAATCTTTTCCAATCTAGTTTCTCATTTCTCCCAGTACGTACAATTTTCTTTTGACTCTGGTGAATGCTTTGTCGTGAGGAGATGGATTAATGTGCAAATATTCTTCTACTCATCATGGTTATGGGATACAAGCCTTAGGATACCTCACGAATGATTTGGTGACGATTATCAGAGAGATCCCCCACCTACTACTGATTTCTTTGACCTTGTTGATGCTCTGAAAACCCAAACCGAGAATGGAACCATGAGAAGGGCCATAACTACTGTAATTGATGGGGAAACAAGGCTACTATTTATGTTTGTTCAAAATCTATTTAGCCTAAGAAAGTGTGACTTTGCTGTATTAAAGTATCAAGATGTGTTTCTGATTCATCTTATAAAAAATGGATACAAAATCAACTTATGCCAGTACATCATTCATCATATGTGTGAACTGATCAAGGTTACATCCAAATCCACCTCTCTGTTATACTCTTGGATGATTTTAGCAATACTTGTTTCAAAATGAGTAGTTTTACCCAATGATGAAGTGCTTATGTATTGTGAGAACTGTCTCTCTAAATCCATAATCACGAGAATTAAGATAAACTGGAAAACTTGGAAAGAGGAGTGGGTGGAAGACAATGATAATATTTACAAGAAGTTTAATCCTTTGGAGTATCCATCAAGGCTGAAAGGCATTTATGACCCTATTTTGGAAACAGATGAACTTGGTGATTATCCATAAGAAGAAGAGGAAAAAGAAGATTGAGTACCTTATAAGGAAGAAGTTGTTGTCGGGGAAGAAAGGACTATTGTTCCTCTTGTTGTTCTTGAAGAAGAAGTTCCTGCCTCTAGAGATGATGTCAATCTTGAAATCCAACCCGAGGCTGAAAAATAATTATTGGTCCCAGAATATGAACAACAAGCCATGGAAGAACCTATTCTGGAAGAACTCCCTAGTGTAGAAGTAGTAAATCTAGAAGAACTCCCCGTTATGGAAGAAGCAAATCTGGAAGAACTCCTTGAAGAGAAACCTATTCTTGAAATAATACCATCTGATGAAAAGAGGAATGAGATAGCCTTTCACCTGGCTAGACAAGAGATTATTGGGGAACTTAGAGATGAACTTGTGAATTTTGACAAAGCTCCTGAGCCTCTGAATCCTGAAATGTAAGCACCTGTTGAGGGGGAGGAAACCAAAAATATTGAGTCAGATGAAGCCTCAAATCCAATTGAGTCCAGTCCTGTGGACACTCAGTAAAAATTTACTGGGGTTTATAATGCAAGTGAGTCTCAGCAGATCACTACAACCAGGATTGGTCTCTCTTTTATGTTTCAGATGAAGGCAGTTTCTATCGTTTCCCCTAAAAAGGAACTAGAACCTGAACCTACCCCTGTACCAATTCCTACACCTGAACCTCTACCTGAATAGTTTACCTTTGTCAATAAGGAATATTTGAAGGAATTTGGAGACACTCTCTTAGTTGGAGTTGAGAAAAATTTGAACTCCCAACCTCGATCTTTAAAAAATCTTAGTGAGAGAGATACATCATTGCATTTGGAGAAAATAATATGGAAGATCCAACCTAAAATTATCCATGAAATTCAATATGTTCAAGTTGAAAATAATTTTTTGAGTAATGAGGTATCAACCCTGAGAAGCATGGTTGAATATATGCATAAAAAGCTGCATTCCATATCAGAACCTGTTGCTGCCCCCCCCCCCCTTGAATCCACTGTTTCTCAAATAACATGAGATATTGTGTATTAGATCCACCATTACCTGTTATCCTTTGATGTAAATATTGTAGAAAGGCGCAAAAAATTGATGAAATAATTGGGAGAGCTTTTGGTGAACCTCAATAAACATACTTATGAGTACACTAGATGTCTTCAAAAGGTATTGAATCAGCTGAAGTCTCTAACCACAATCGCCAAAGCTTCTTATCCCTATGGTGAATCCTCTTCACCTGCCTTGGATAGTTAATTGCTTATATATAGTCCTAGAAAATCTTCATACTACATTAAGTGGCTTCAATGTGACTTATTTCTCTGAATTTATGAAGAAAATTGATAGATTTATTGATCCTTTGAAAGTTCATTCCACGATTGACAATGATGCCCAGGAGGTGATCTCTAAGAAAGTGGATTTCTATTTCAACCAGATTTTCTCCAAGACTGATATGACCAATCACATCAAAGACCTAGTAGAGAATCAATGAATTCATTATGTAACCCAAGCCTTCAAAAACCAAGTCCATAAGCTAACCAAGTTTATCGGATTCATGGACAAGTTCATGGAAAACAAAGATGCCTTTGAAAAGGCCATTCAATATGGTGTAGAATTAATTGCAGACTTCATCAAACTTCTACGACCGTATCTCCATGTCTAGAGTACATCAATTGTTGCTCCAGTGGATGCTTCACTCAGACCTGGACTACCTACATTATCCTGTTCCTTATCCTCAACTACCATATCTGTTGGACAAGCTCTCAGTCTGATCAGGCCTATCATTCTTGACCAGCAACTACCAAGATCTTCCACTGCTTCTATATGATCTCTATTAGACATCGAATGTCCCCCTTTACCCTCTATCTCCACCACATATCTACCTTCTTCCACCTCATCCAATTCCACTATGGATTCCTCTTCTTCTGCTGATAAAGGAAAAGATAAGGACAATCCCTAAAGGCGACTAGTGCTTGCTACTTTTTGATAGGGATGTCATTATTTTTGTATCTCTCTTTCTTCTGTACTGACCTATTTACTCTCCATGGAATGTGCACTGTTTAATCTCTCTTATTTCCACTTTTTGATAATCCCAAAAGGGGGAGATGTTTCTTTATAATTTTTCAAAATGTTATTTTCTCTATAGTTGCATCTTATTTACACTTTATCTTTGAATGATTTGTGATCATAAAAAAGGGGGATATTGTTCTACTTATCATGTATTAATCATGTTTTAATGATCAAAAATATCATTACTTATCACACGTCTCATTAATGATTCCAAATATCTTTAATAATCACAAATCTCATTCATCCTAATTAACTCTTATAAATTATATCCAATCATTTGTATTTATGTTTCAAATTCGCAAATGATTTATAATGGTTAAGCTCAATCCATTTCATGCATATTACTGTTTAAGTCTGAACATTGTGGTTTTACTAAGTAAAAGACACTGTATCCAAGTCATTGTGAGAAGACACCTTGAGAAGACACTATAAGACAGAGACTGTGAGAAGACACCATGAACAAGACACGGTGAGCAGACACCGTATATAGGACACCATGAGCAGGACACTGTGAGCAAGACACTGTGAAGCCATACATAGTTAGCCAGACACCATGAAGACCAGACACCATGAACAAGGCACCGTGACACTCAAACCGTGACACTCAGACCGTGACACTCAGACACCATGATGGAGACTTCGTTTTCTCAACGTACTGTGGCACTGTTTCTTAAACTATTTTGTTGTCTTTCAATTTAAATTTTAATGGTCATATTTGATGCCTTTAATGCACTGACATAATTAATGTATCTTTGTAGACATAGTAAGAGGTTAGAGGTATGAAACACATGTAACCTATCTACTAAAACACATTCATTCGAAGGTAATGAATGGAGAGTGCCCAACAACCAAATTGTGTCATACCAAATAGAAAAACAAGCCTGTGAGCACGACCAAGAAGAATACTTTGCAAGATTTTCAAAGAAATCATTTTCACATACAAGAAATATGACGGTGTTGAAGAACATAGGAAGTACACAGAAATCCAGAGAACATATTCAAATGGTCAACACTCATGGAGAACACAAGCTAAATCGAGACCCACTATTTTTTAAAAAAAACAGAGAAGGACTAAGAAGCATTTCTGCAAAATTGAAGGAGTATAGAGCTGATATTCAAATAACTAGAGCCTTCTAAACTCATATCTATTATCTCTCAGTGATTATTTTTCATACTTTTGAGCAGTGTGTGTTCTCTGTATATTACATACACACACTAACTCCTATAATAAACTGAAGGATTACTATATCCTTACACTAAACTCTTTTTACTCTTGTTTACCCACCAAAACTGAGGAAGAGGACCCTGTGTTGCCTGGTTATTATTTTTGTTTACCCACAAAAATTGTGGAAGAAGACCATGTGTGACCTGGATAGTGTATATACTTTTGATAACCCTGATCTAGGGTGTGGATCAAAGTTTATTTATATAAACTTCTTGGTGGCAGGTGATCACAAAGTGGAGTGGATTTGGTCTGAGCTTATGACTGAACACCTTGTTTCATATCCGCTATGCTAGTTAAATTTAGTCTTCTTTATTTTACTACTTTATTGCATTAACCAGAAAACTATAATTTCACTTTGATAGTTAGTCTTGGAAATAAGTTATAACTAGTTTGTCTTAGTAGATAACATGAAAAGTAATATTAATAATACATTTTAAGAATATTCAGAATTAATCAATCTTCTAAGAAATTGTTTAAATAGTAAAACTCTTATAACTATATAACCTTGATTAACTGTGCTGTATTTATTTATGGAAAAACCATTTCTTTTAAAATAATAATTTTCTATAAGAAATTTTTTATAGTTACTCAATTCACCCCTCCCCTCTTGGGTAAACTACTCCGACCAACATGGAATATGGAAAATCATCCATGTATTAATAATGTTAAAACAGATATTCAGATTTGGTATTCCTTGTGGAAAGACCAGACATTGGAAGAGGCCGAAGAAGGTAATAAGGATCACATATCCTTGGGAACCTAGGGGTTGGTGTGGTGAAATAAAGATTTATTGCTATCTTGATAACTTTTTTACAAATGAATTGTAATTATTAATTTATAAAAAATTAAACAAATTCTAATTATTAGAAATTATTTTAGATTTCATTGGTGGTGGGCTACTGATTTTTACTCACACCCGACATGGGCTTTTTGATCGGTACAGGAATATAAATTGTGTCTTCTAGAATGGTTAAGGGGAAGGCCTCAATTGAGTTTTTGGAATTGAAGAATCAAATCCTGTAGAATCTTGATAAGGGATCAACTCTGCTATGTTTTTCACCAAAGGCAACACATGTAATTTATGTTAAGAAGAAATATTGATTAATGAGGCTCTGTATTTTTTATAAAAAACTTCACAAGATCATAATCAATAATATTTATCAACTTCATTATATTGATGATTTTTATGATCAATTAAGGAGAGAGAAATAGTTTTCCCTGATTAATATTTTGCCTCGATATAATCAGTGGAGGTTTAGAAGTAAATAAAAACCAAATATTGATTTCTATATGACGTATATACACTATGAAAATATAATGATGCCATTTTTTATAACTAATTGCACTTCTATATTCATGAATATAATGGATAGAGTAAGTATAAATTACCTTGATCAATTTTTTAGTAATTATAAATGATATTATTTTTTTAATCCAAGAGAATGGAATATGATTATTATCGATTGAGGATTGTACTAAATACACTATGTAATAAGTAAGTGTATGAAAAATTCAACATGTGTGAATTTTGGCGACAAAAAGTTCCAGTTTTGTGTCATTAAATGTCAAGAGAAGTAATATTGGTGTAATGACCCGACCTCTGTTACACAACGTCTGTTCATTTTTACATAACATTGTCATGATCACAAAAGATCACATCTCAAAAGACTGATTAGTTTAGTAGACTTGGAATCACTAGATATATTTACAAAGTTTACATTACATCATAAAATGAAAAAATAAAAAACATCTTATCTTCATATACCACACTCATATCCCCTCATACTATGCCTGTAGGTCATTCATAAAATACTTTCTCACATCCTGGGAAAAATTAAACATAGAAATGGGTGAGCTCAGATGCCCAGTAAGGGTAAAAATATAGCGGAAACTTCAATAAAAAGCATAAACATTTAAGAAAATTTATAACTAAAAGAAAAGTCTTTTAAACTTGAACATCAGCATAATATTTTATAAATAAAATGAAATAATTCTATTTACTTATTCACATGGATATTCTACTAATCGAATAAACACATGCAATATGAATAACAATTTTCATAATGATGGAATGCATAATTCCAGACTATCATAACCACATAGTCAAAGACTTTTTCCAAGAATACAAATAATATTTTGTCAAGGCCTTTTACCAAAACACTAGTTTGTATCATAGGACCTACCGATGTATCGAGGAGCTACAACAGGCTCCACCCGTCACTTACTAAGTCCAATTCATTCCTCATATGAACAGGTTTAAACATAACATAAACATTCATATTAAAACTAGCAAACGAAATGTAATTATTTTCCCCATAAACCATGAATGGTATAAAAATAACAAATCCATAGTCAATCATATCACAAAAACCTTAAATACAATATGTATGTTTTGTATCATAATAAATCTACTTTAAATAATCTTAAAATCTATCAAAGGATGTTGACATAGATGAAATCCAAATTATTTGAGTGAAATATATATTTTATTAACCCATTTCAAAGTCACATAATTTTAAAATAAAACATTTACTTTGAAAATATTCATATAATCATAAAAGGTTAGATTTAGTGATTTTATAATGGTGGAAAATAGCTGCACCTACCGTATAATTTAAAAAAACATTCTTACCTTAATTTTGTCGAGAAGGTTAAAAATGACCTTGTTTGAAAAATGACGGAATGATTCATTTCAAACCATTTTAAAAAAAGTAAAGAAATTGTATAAATGACTTTAACCCATTTTCTATTAAATAGTAATAATGTTTTGGAATACATTTTTAAGAACATGGATGTGGATGATAAAGATGTCCCAATTGATAATTACGTATAAACAACCTCGGATAATGAAGAGATTGTGAAATAAACCCTTACCTTGTACTTTTCCTTGGCTGATGGTAGTTTAACCTCCTGTATAATGGTGAAATAATTGTAATTAAATTATACATGAACCATATATAATAATATGATATCAAATATTACCTTTTAACAATTATTTGTTAATAATATCTTAGTATTATCGTCATTTTAGGTGTTAACTTACTCATTTTATTTTATATATTTTGTTACATAGGACGTGTTTATTATGAATAGGATGTATCATATTCATTTCCAGAATCATATAAAGCCCGTAAAAATTATTTTTAATCATCAAATGAGAATTATACTTGAATGGATACGATGCGGAATGAATCTCATCGCATTCGTGGAGATGGTAGTCCGTACGTATGCACGAGTGACAATATCATTCATTTGATATTAAAATAATATATAATTGGATGATATATCATATATAAAGAATAATTATAATGTTATAATTATTATATACTTAAATTAGAAATCATTTTCATACCCATCCAAATAATAATGTTTTGAATAACAATTACACCACGATGTGGAGACGGTAAGCCACACGTACGCATGTATGGTGACATTTCATTCAAAGGATGGATAGAATACTGAATACGGTTTTACAATATTTATTGTAACATCACAGTATATAGAATATATTGTATTAACTATTTTAGAATGTAAATAAAAAATAACGAAGAAGTGGAAGAAGAAAGGAACTTGAAAGAGGGTGGTGAAAACATTACATTTTTTTCGGGTTCTTTCTTTTGATTTGATCAAAAGGGATCTTTAGGTTGGATTTAAAATAAAACTATGGCCTCAAAGATGATGTTTGGGAAGTTGAAGGAATATTTGGGAAAGTATTTTTTGATCCAAAATTCTTTCAAGGTGTGAATTATAGAGAATGGGAATGCCTTTTTATAAGAGGGGTGAGGGGCATCATTGGAAAAGGTAGAAATATTATTTTATAATAAATTCATATTCGGTTTCTAATGGATCCATAGTAGATTATTTCAATTTTAAGGTGGGAATCGGTAGAAAAAAATTCATCCAATAGGTTTTAGATTGGTTTGTGTCACTATATTTATTTATCTTTTGGATTTAACTCTTATTTAAATAGTTTGACATTTACCATGTCTCTTTGTAATTTTAAATTATATAGTAAATAAAATTACTATATACTTTCAAGAGACCACCAAGTGGTCCATTAATGATACACCTATAATTATATAATTCCTTTGGCTGAACCTTATATTTTTAGTATTTTAATATCAATTAATAATATAATATTTGTTTTAAAAACTCCTTTATGTCAATTTTGACACTATTTAATAATTGATTTTTGTTTAAAATTAAAAAAATTTACTTATTTAAAAAAATTAATTTATGTAATCCTAACATGTCATAGTAACCAATAAAATTTGTGTATGTCATCATAACTTTAAAAATATATTTATTTTAACATTTATAATACCAATAATTATATTTTTTCATTAATAAATATAATAATGTGTCATTATTGTGTCATTAATAAATTAAAATTTTAAAGGTCTAAAAATTATAAATAAAATCCCGTTATATATGAAATATTTTTAGATTACTAAATAATATTTATAGTCGAAAATATAACATATATAACCCTATTTAAAAATTGTTTTTTTAAAAGATATATGTTTGTGTCGTTTTTGTATTTACTTTAACTTAATTAATATAAACTGTCATTATCACATAGAAGTTGCTCTATGGGGTCCGAAGATCGACCCAAAGATGCCTATGGTTGGACACGTATCAAAAATAGGGTTAGGTCATGTTTTAGGGTAATTTAATACTATTATAATATTATTTATTTTCCCTTATTACCGGATTTACCTTATAGCCATGTTAAATAAAATATTTACCAATGTAATTATTCAAAATGTCTAAAAAAATTACCAATTTACACAATTTATACCTCCTAATTCTAAATATGGAATCCATTTTTTCTAAACTCAAATCACATAAGTGGATGAAATTAATTTAAAATTAATTCCCAGAGTCAAAACCCAAAGTGTTTTTTAACAAATAATAACTATCAAAAGATTGACACATTCATATGTCCAGTTTAAATGTGAAATTATGTCTAATGAACAACATTATATTAAAATGTAAAAATATAATCTAATTAAAATTTAAAACCCCTCAAATTAATAATTTATAACTACTAATTTTTTCGATTAAAAAAGTTTTTTTTAATTAAAATTTAGTAATTATAACTATTCATCAAAATAAGAAAAGTTATCCGAAAGGTACAAAAAATTCACCGTAAGCAAATTTAGATACTCTGAATCCAAAAATAATGTCTATTTCAACAAATTAAAAACATATAAATTTCATTTTTTAATTTTAAATTAATTCCTGTTTTCGAAACTAAAAAGGATATTTTTAGGAAATATTAACGATCAAATGATTGATAGTTGTTTTTGTCCAATTTTAAAGTGAAATTGCTTACAATCACCATAATTGGATTAAATGGTAAAAATATAATCTATTTATTATTAAAAAACATTAAAATTTATAAATTGACACTACAAATTATTTTTATTAAAAAAAGTTATTTTCAGTTAAAATATAGTATTTTTTACTATTCCCCAAAATATGAATGTTATCAGAAAAACACCAAATATTTATTGAAACTAAAATCTTATTTCCTGATTCTAAATAAGAATATATTTTTTAAATTTAATATATAAATGTTTTAAATATTGGATTTAAAAATATTTCTCAATTAAAAGGATTTAATGTAGCATTTTATGAAAAATACTTCTTTTATATGAAAAAATGAATTTTTTCATACATTATGTATAAGAAAATCATAATATGGATTCTAGAATTAAAAGGATAATATAATGTTCACAATTCAGTTAATACTATTCATAACCGCTTTTGAATAGCTATTTATGTAAGTCGTGGTGTGCTAGAACTCAGTGTTGTAGTCCATGTTACTGTATTACTTTGAAAAAATAATGTACTATGAAATCTTAGGGTGTTACAAATGGTGGATCTATTAGATATGGTTACTTTTACAAATTAGTCTAGAATATCCACCATGATGGAGATAAATAGTATTCTGGGTTTGGATGGATATTATCGAAACATTGTGATGGATTTCTCATTAATATCTTATCCAAATACCATGTTAAAATGGAAGGGAATTATGATCCTTTAGAATGATTAATGTAATGAAAAATTTCAGGTACCAAAGGTATGGGTTGTTATTGAATCTATTATCACACTACCCTATTTTAGAGAAATTTATAAAATTTATAGTTATGCATTGTAGAAGTGGTCATGTTATTTTATTTTATATATTTATAGGATGCTCGATTATGCCTTATTCCAATTGACGGCGTATAAAAATAATTATCCAATTAAGGATTTGGATTTTATAATATTATTATTTATATTAAATATCTAGAGACATTATATTTATGGAGAAATTTGTGACATATATATTTATTATAAAATTTTTGTGTCTATATTCACTATGAAATAGTTGAATATGCACCGAAGGACATGATCGTATTTTTAAAATTACCATGACTTACCAATTAATTTCTACCATATGATGTCCCACAATGGAGAATATTTTTTTATTCTAAAGGTTCAAGATAGATTATCTATGATTTGGTTTAATAAGATCCAATATTTATGGATTCCTAATGTATATACCTTCAAATCTTGAAGTAAGGGGTGAAATATTATCATTCTCAAATAATTTTTTACAATCTGTTGATGTAAATATTAAAGAGGTAGAAAAGGGGCATGCATAGATGGATAATAATGTGAGAAAAATTTCATATTTAAAATATGATTGTGATGAATGATAAGGTTCACAAACCTTGTAAGTTTCTCTTTAATATCATCCCTAAAGAAGGAAATATTAGAAGAAACACAAAGCCCATCATTCCTTATCCCTTCCAGAACAAAAAATATTTATAGATACCTAAAAGTGATTTTCAATAGAGAAATATAAAGAGGGATATCATAGAGTTTTCATCTTAGTGCATCATATTTTAGTATGTTATTATTGAGTGATAAATGTCTGATAGTATATAACAACCATTTACCTTACCAAAATAAAAATGATAAGGCATCACCATGGATTTCATTATTGTAATATGAAAAACATATAAAGACCATAATACTATTTGGTTTTAATTAAGTATTATAATGAATTTTATGAACATGAATACTATTGAATAATATTTTTATCTTGATAATCTTTCCAGGAAAAACCTTAAATAAGTGGTAAGGTAACATGGGGTACCACATTTAATTTTTCATAATCGGGAACCATGTTTTAACATAATGATTTAGAAAACTATTTAGAAAATTTTAGATATATATTTTTGTATCTATATAACTTATCCCCCTTAGAAATATGGTTCGTATAAGTGGACCATTAAAAACATAAAACATATGTCAAGATCACCTTCTCAAGATTTCAAATGTGGATGTTATAAACACATTTATCTAGTAATTTTTTCATAAAATAATATCCTTTAATCAAGAATTCAGAAGGGCTTTTATAAATCCCTATATTGAATGATGAATACAAATCCAACATACTAGGATGATGTTGTTAAAAGAAATATGTTGAGACATTTGATTAAAGGAAAAATAACAAAGAATTTTTTAGATTATCAAAATCAGATCAAGGCAATCTAAAGTCAAAAGAATATTTTCACTATCTATTTTCAGTGAGATCTGAAATTTTAAGATGGTATGAAGGGTTTCTTGTGAATTTATCTATCAAAAGGATATGAGATTCATAACGATGGGAATGATGAATCCTATATATATTGGTCACTATAATATTATTGATTGGTCTTATCGTATAGCTTATTTCTTGAATCTCCTACTGAAAGACTCTTTTTTTCATGATAAATTCCACATGTATCTCTTGAAGAAGTAATACCTAATCCTTAAGAATTTATTAAAATAGATGTCACATCAGTAGAAGATGATCTTTCCTAGGAGGATCAACTTGTAGAAATCATGGATTATAGAGATACGTATCTAGAGAACGATACTATTCACCTTTTTAGAGCTCTTTGGAGGAATCATTAATTTTAGGAAGCCCTTTGTGAACCTAAAGATGTGATGAAGTTTGGATATCCTTATTTATTTATACCACAGTGGCAGAATATTGAAGTATAAATTGATTTTATGGTGTTTAAAATGAAACACCGTAATATTTTAATTGTATTTACTTTGAAATAAATTATAAAGTATTTGATATCATTCCTTATAAGTAATATAACAACTGTATGAACTTAGATATAGTAAAATTTTATAACATAGAAATTAAATTTGACAATATTAAATGTGATACACTCAAGTCATTATTTTTCATAATTTATATTAATTTAATTTAATTTTGGATAATTCAAATATTTAAAAGTCCTAGGAATTAGATTTAATTTATTTCATTTTTTTAATATGTATGAGTTGTGAATGGTTTGGAGTGACTGTCCAGAAACTGTGTGTGGGTTAATGTAAACATGATAGTTCCAATTAGAACTATCGGTGTATGAGTAGCTAGATTGTGTGGTATCCAAAGAGCAACCATGTATGGACTTGTTATGAGGGTATTATTGGCCACATGTTCACGACATAGTTCGGTAAACTATGTATGTTTTATAATCAATAAAAATAAATTTAAAACTATATATTTTAAAATGTTCTAGTTTTTACTTTTATTTATTTATTATTTTTCTATTTCTCCTTATTCTCTCCCCATCATTCTCCCTTCTCCCTAGTGTTTCCCCACTGGCCAAACCCCATTTTCAAGTGAAAACCTCTCTCTTAGGATCCTCTATCATTATTATTTCAATGAATTTTTTTTTATGATTCAGGACTAATTCTCAAATATAAAGTATCCTTCCACATTAAATTTGTTTTCAATGTGATATTTGGTATTCCCATATCCCCTTTCAATTGGTAAAACCCTTTTATGTTTTGTTGACCTAATTTTTATGGTTCTTTAGATTTTTTGTTGTACTATGAGTCTTTTGGGGTCGTCTTCTTCCATGAGTGTGTGCCTTCCATCAATGTATACACAAATTGGATTGCTCGAAATCATTTATGTTATGTTTCTCCATGGACCCTCATGTAATACATGTTATAAATTTCTTGTGATCTTTGAAATTAAATTTTATAAATTTAAAAAATAATATATACCTATGGATTCTTGAATTTATTTTGGATTAAATAAATAAAATTGTTTAATGGCATGACATGGACCATGGTATCATGCCATGTTTTGTAATTCAATACCGTTTTCCCTTTTCTAATGTGATTTTAATATTATAATTTTTTTTCCAAATATGGTTTACTTTTCAAAAGGGTGTGATTTATTTCAAGGGTTTAGTGTATAAAAAATAATGTAACCGATGAAATTTGGACCGATATTGAGACTAGGTATTTGATGGAATTATAAAAAAATGAAAATAATTACATGTTCGGTTAGAAAAATGGATCATAGATAAATTTATATTATTTGATAGTGATAAATTAATTTTAAAATTTTCCTATCTTGAAATAATTATACTTCCAATAATATTTCATTTTGTATTGTGTTATTCTTGTATAAAATAGATTTTTGAATGTTTATTTACAAAATGGTTTCTAGATGTGAATTTCAGAAATGTATTTTATGTGTAATTTCATTTTTTGTTTGAAATATATTACTTTATTATTATTTAAAATAATATTTCAGATGATTTTTTAAATTGGGAATGTGGATTGAAATTATGAGCAGTGTGTTTTAAAGGCCTATTTGAAACATTAAAATGGGATTACAAATGTGAGAATCCCTTCTTGGTCCTTATTTTATAACTCTTCATGTAATGAATTGTAATAACATGGGGGATACATCAAATTTATTCCCTTTCCTATCAAAATTGTATTGAAAATTTTCCTAGTCACATAGAATATAATATAAGAGATGCTCTCCCTGAGCTGGGTGTTGTCATGGGTGGTTAGGGATCACGATATCCCAAATGGAGATGTAGATAGCCCTGGTAGAACCAAGTGATACACTAATTTTTTTAGCTATGTTATGTTATATAACAACATATGGTTATTTAGAATCATTCTACCACCCATTGGATCCCATTGGTTAGTGGAATGACAGTAGGATCCTTTTTAGGGCATTTTAGGGGATTTTTATCTGTGATTTGATTGTATACTAAACTACTAATTTTATTAATTTCAGACATGATATTTTCATTTATTGCATCTAATTTTGTGACTTGAAGTAGTGGTTATTTTCCATGTGTATTCATTCTTCTATTGTTTGATTTTACATTCAAATTTATTAAATAGAATTTTAACGTTTTTAAAAAGAAGGAAAAAATGAAGTGATATGTAATGTTATTTATTAATTTTTTATAAATGAGTATTAAAATTATACATAAATGATATATTTTGAAATGGTTTTAGTATATCATCAGGTGTTTATAGATATATTATTAAACTAAATTTTTTATAGAAATGAGTTTTTCAAATGACTTTTAAAAAAGGGGAAACATGTTGTGGGGGTTTCCTTATAATTAAAAGATTAATTTAGAAGGATTAAGTATCAGTAATTTAATTTATAAAAGGTTATTTGTTTAAATGTTTTTATGCGGTTTGGTTTTATAAATCATGAAAAAAATATATCATATACCTTATGTATCGAACTATTATTTTATTATATTTTATTAATGGGTTTCCATATATATTTTTCAGTTATGGTGGCTTACATAGTTCTTATATTCTCATGACTATTTTATCAATGTTTCATGTTAATGGTTTAGTTTCCTATCTACTATTTAGCGATTTGATTAATCAATGTTTAGTTATTTTATTGAATTTTACTAGTTATTCATAAGAATGGATTTTGGTAAGACTTTCATTTATTGTCGTATAATTTTTGATGTGTGGGCCTTAGAAGGTTTTATATTGTTCAAAAAGGATTTTACTAATTTATATAGGTGGATGGTAACTATATATGCTGGTGGCCATAGAAATGGAAACTGGTGGGAGACATTTCCATATAGGGGAGGGTGGCTGGGTGGTGGGTAAGGATGTTTTCTTAGGATTTTTACTTGACTTATATTATGTTGACATTTTACTATTTTTTCCTTCATATTTTGGTGTTGATGTCTCATTTGTAGAAAAGAAATTCAATAATTTTAATTGATTTTGAGAAGAATTTTACTTTGTTATTAATTGTTAAAATCCATCACCAAGCGTGTTCATATGATGCACAAGAACTGTGTATCAATCAATAGGGATTGAGAACACCATTCAAAAAAATGGTGGACTAGTTCAACATCCATCAGATTGGTGTAATAATCTTGTTTTTAGAAATTTTATCATAAAAGGTTAGTTTCGACTCTTTTGGAGTATAAGTCATTAGAATGCCCCTATTTTTTATTTTATCATGGTAATATCAAATTAGAATTTTTCATCTGAACTTGAGTTGTAGGTGTAGGGAGAGTCTATATATCCCATTAATACATTGGACCTCATTTTTCCATATATATCATGTTTGAATTTTAAATTACATATATTTTGGATTGACTATTGATATTTTGTTGATACACACATGAATTGTGTCCATTTACTTTGGATTTGGGTTGGGGTTTGGGAGGGAGATGGAATATTAATTAGAGGTATAAGGTTGGTTTCATTTCCTGATCAACTGGGTAATGATCTAACACTCAATGCTAAAATTCCTTATTAATTTTTTCACCATAGGAAGTGGTTTTCTTTATCCAATTTTTTGAGTTAGGAATAGTTCCAAATCACATTTGGTATTTAAACCATTCATATAAGATCCATAATGGCAATGGATGAGTCAAGATGGATCCTGTGATACGTAGATGATGTGGATTGGGTTTTCATGGATTTTGGGATTATCAAAATTTGGGTGTTACTATTGTATTGAATGTATTTGTTTTCGAAATAAATGGTTTTAAAAAAATAATTATTTGAAAGGTATCCCTTAGATTTTTTTTATTATGTAATGTTGGTTTTTGTAAAAAAAATTCATTTTTCTTGTTTTAAATATGTTTATTTTTTTGGATAACTTTTAGGATTTAAAAACTCATTAGATTTATTGTAAGTGAATTTTCAACCACATAGGGTGTTTTTATGAAATTTATTTTATTAATTTAATGTTATTTAAATGATTAACATATTTTATTTTGACGATTTATTTTTTATATACATGGGTGGTTTCCCAAAAACTGGAAGAAAATGGTTTAGATTTTTATTAGGGAAATGGATTCATAAATAATCATATGTATTTTAAAAAATTCTTTTTAATATTTTATGTATTTGGTTGTTTTAAAATAAATGATATTTTTTCATGTCAGTTAACTTCATTTCATAGTGTTTTTTGGATTTTGAATATTTAGGAGGGTTGAGGCAGTTTTATTTGATTTAGGGAACATGGTTGGGTGAGTCTATATTTTTTTAAAATACCATATTACTTATGAAATATTCCCAACAATGTTTTGGTGGGATTTCTGGGTTTTCCTCCCTTTTTATTTTTAATCTAAGTGGAGTGACATGTTTCATATTTACCTTTGTTTCTATGGTGGTGGGTTTGTATTTGGTCTTGTTTGTTGAAGTAATCTTGGTGATTCTTGGTTAGTTGGATGACTAGATTATTATTTATCTGCTATATATTTTTTGGTATGTGTTCTACCTCTGGATAATGGTTTTACTTGATGTTTATTACTCAATGAGTTTAGAGATTTTGTAGCATTAGGTTGATTTTTTTTTTGTGAATTGGGGTTCCCTTTTTTGGTTCTCTTTTTTTAGAAGAGATTTTATATGTTTGTTAATTAATATTAATTTTTATTCCTTCTATGGAATAATTTATTAATGTTGGAAATATATTGAGGGATTTTAATGATTTTCTATTCATTTATTTGACATGAAATAACCGTGGGCTTGTGATTTCGATGTCTAAGACTAGTGTGACAATAGTTGAGACTATGCACTAACTAATGTTATATGGGTTAAATTTGGTTTTACAATGATATGGTATCCCTTCTTGTGGTCTTATTTCAACATGTTTTATATGTATTTTTGATCCAATGTTAGATCCCTTATAATTTCATAGATTGATGTATGGGCTCATTCAATTCTTCTGTGGATGTTTTGAGAAGTTCAGTTTGTGCATCAGAAGAAGAACTAATTTTAAGATCATTTACATATGTTATATATGGGATCCATTGAGTATATCAGTGATTTTTAATTCGATTTGTTGATGAGATCATTCTCAATGTTTTATGTTCAATTAAATTTGTGATATCTTTTTATTTTTAGGAAGTCATAGTCATATCATTTAAATTACTTTTGTTGGAGTTTTCTTTATTAATTCAAAATATAAAATAATTATTAATGTTGAGGCTACCTCTTTTTGGAATCAAATCATTTAGAGTCTCCAATTGGATACTTTGGAGTGATTCCAATTTTTGGTTTTTATCATTATTCAAGGATTTTTAGTGGTTCATTGGAGGATGGATAATTTTTGGTGTCACCATGATAATGGGATTTGTTGAGTCGTATATGATAATTTATTCTTATTATGAAGGGGTGATAGGTTTTAGCGGTGAATTTAATGTTTACACTCACTCGAGACATTTTTTACATGGAAGTTTTTATGGTGGGGAGAATTCTGATATCAATATTTCACTATTTTTTATTATTGAAATGGCCAGCACATGGAATACTAGACCATGTTGGATACTCAGAGAAATCATATGGGAATTTTTATGAAGTATTGTTAGATTATGGTTTTGGTAAACCATGATAGTAACCCATATGGGTTGTCCAATCAATAAAAATTAAACAAAATTAATAATTTTTTTATTTATTGATTTACTATCCTTATTTCCCTATAGTTATCTCACCCACATTCTCATATCCCCCTCATGATTCCTCCAATAATTGAACCCCTTATTATGTACCATCACTAACTTAATATCCCCTCCCCTAACCAGTTCAATGTGCTTACATGACATTTTTTGTCCAATTTTGTGATTTAAGGTACACAGTCCACTTTTACATCCTTTTCATGATGATTTTCAATCTTCCATAAAACACTATCATTCAGTCAAACCCAAGTAATGTTGGTTTATCTAATCTTTGTGGTTTCATCATATATAGGTTTCTATAATTGTCTTTAGTTTCATCTTATTCTATGATTCAGTTCCTTCCAAAAAAGGGCACATGTTTTCATTCAACTATCATCATTTTTAGGTATGTGTCTCAATGGAACACCCAGTTAATACATGTTGTATATTTATTTTGGTCATTTAAATAAATTTTATAAATTTAAAATCCAAATTTATGTGGTTTTAATCTTGAAATGATATGTTGTTAGCTTTTACAATTATTTAAATTATAATCAAAAATCATAGTCACCTACTGAGTGTTGAATTAAAATTCACATTTGGCATTACAAGGGGAATGTTAATATTTAATGACTATTATTAGAAATGGTTTCCTATATTAAAAGGTTTGAATTTATTTTATGTAATTATTTTATAAAAAAGTGTGTTGAATATCATTTGTAATGACCTTGGGATCAAGGTTGTCATGGTGTACTTAAAAAGACAATTAAAAAGAATTTCATGTTTTGGGAAAATAATGGTTCTTGGAATGATTTGTTTTATTTTATAGAGACCCACTTATACAATAAGTAGATTAAATGGGAATAATTAGAGTTATAATATTCATGAAATGTGTTTTTTGTTTTTTAATTTCAATGGAATTTTATAAAAGTAGATTTCCAAAAGGGTTTCTAGATGTGAATTCTGGAAGGGGATTTTAGGTGGATATTCACTGTGTTTTGAAAGGTTAATTTTTATGTGGTTTTTGAAATTATATTTCAAATGACTTTAAGAATCAGTTGTCTGACTAAAAATTTATTTTAGTGTTTTTTGATGGCCTTTACTGAAATATTAATTTTCTTAATGAATTATTGAACCCCTCATTAAGACCCATTTGATTACATTTCCTATTATATATTTCTACTCCGTATAGGAATTTTTTGAATTGATATGAACATTGTGATGATAATGCATGGAAATTTGTTGTTGTTGTTTCCCTTAAGGATGGAGGTCATGAGGTGTGGTTTATTTCTAAATTTTTTTACATTTGATGATTGTTATTTTTTTTTCAACACAAACATGATATATCATGGTAAGATGTGAGAAATAGTGTTTGTTAATTATGAAGTTTATTTGATTTCATGGGTTACTGATTGGGAGAATTTTTCCTGGCACATACAATAATTTATAGTGTATTGTCTCATGAATCTGAGTGTTCTCATGAGTGGTTGGGGACTTAGAGAGACGTACAAGTGAATGAGAGAACCATGGGTGGAGTAAGTGATCATCTAAATTTTTGTGGTTACAAAAAGTGTTACATGAACCTAAGGATATTATACATCACTATATAACCTATTATATCCAATAAGTTTGATCCATGACACTATCATCCTTTCTGTATCATTTAAGTGATTTTTCTTTTTGATTTGACTGTATCCCCTATGACTCATTTTATTGTTTGGATCATATGTTTTTACTATATATTTCAATTGGTTTCATGACTAGTCGTAGTTGTGATGGGATGCTGAATTTTCTATTTTGTTTGATTTGGCCTTATAGTATTTTAATATTTATTATTAAATGTTATAAAGGATGGGGAAAAGAAAATTTAATTTTATATTCATTTCAATCTATTTTATAAATCATTTTGATAAGTGTCCTTAAGTGAGAAAAGTGAAAATAGTTTCAGTATTTATTTAAGAGCATAAAATAATGGTTTTTTCCCTAATTTTATATTATTAAAATATAATATTTTGAAGAAGTTTGAAAATTGGGGTTACATATTTTGATTTATTTTCCTTATTATAATATTTTTAAAGAAAAATTTAAAAATTTATTTTATATTATAATTTTTTTGTTTTTTGAAAGTGTGCATGTGATTTGAATTTAAAAATAATGAAAAATTATTTTATAACTTATGATTCAAAGTTTAATTCTATATATTCTTTTAATAATATTTTCTCGATCGATTCATTGATTATTGGTGTCCTACTAAGAACTTATATTCTCACAAATATTTTATCTCAGTTTCAGGTTCCAGGTTCAGTTTACTATCCTTTCTTGACAGTATTGATTCATATAGAATTATTTTTTATTATTTTAAATTAGGATAGTAATTACTATACATGATTTTGGTAGGACATTTATTTATTTTCTATGAATTTTTATGATGTGTAACATTAAATAATTTTTAGTGAATGATTAGGAAATTACATATTATTAGAGGCTAATTATATCTATTGACGGTTGATGAAAATGCATCGGGTGAGATTATTTTCATTATAGGGAAAGCGAACCGAGGATCAAGGGAGGATTTTTTTTAATGTTTATATTTTTTATATTATTAGACTATTTACTATTTTATATCTTATTCTTTTGGCATTAATATACAACAAATAGATGGTTCATGTCAAAATTTTATTTAGATCCAATTTTTCATATTTTTTAAAAGGGAAACAACAGTTTCAATTGGGTTTCTATGATTACCAAACACTAGTTTCCAGACCCTGGGGATTGAGAATACCACTGTGTCTAGTGGAAGACCTATTTGGGCATTTTTCAATTGGATAAACCAATACAGATCATTAAATGAATTGTAATTAAAAATCTATGAAAAATATTTATTAAGTTTTTTATTATTGAAAATGAATTGATAAACTCATAAATAATCAGATTTTAATTTTAACAAAATCTATTTTACTCTTCAAAAAAATAATTCATAAAAAATGGTTTTCATCTCATTTTATACAGGTGAAAATTTTATTTATTTATTCCATTTTATGATTTTAATGAAATGTATAATTTTATTAAAATAATCATGTTAATATTACCTTATGTTGAATTTTAATGTTTTTTATATAAATATTTTTTATTGAATCAATAAAATATGAGGTTTTCAATTAAATATCAATTATTTTTTTTTAAAAAAATTTATGTTATTATTTATTTTATATAGTTACTTAATAATTATTTAGATAATATAATATAATTAATTACTTCATAATAATCACTATAGTTTTTAAATGTATATTTTTTGTTATACTAAACACTTTTTTTAAAAAAATTTACATACACATCTGCTTTTATCATAATAAATTATTCTAATATTTATTTATTAAATATTTTAATTACATTGTGATATTATATATTCAATATATAATTTTATAATTAAATTTATGGTTTAAAAAAAATTAAATAATGGAATTAAATTATGTTTTATCCTTAAAAAATTAATTTTAAAAAATAAATTTTCATTACAGTTTGTGCACTTATATAAGAATTAAACATTACCACATATAAAAACTGAATTCAATAAAATTTATTCCATTTTTGGAAGAATAATATGTTATATTATTTTATACTTTCTACTTATTTTTTATCAAAAATAATATTAATAATATTAAAATTTTGATGAAAATTATATGCTTAAAATGGGTGTAACTGGGGGGGTTAAACCGTCTAATAAGTGTAAAATTTACACTAAAATCCAAAAAACAACCTTATACTTGTTGATTATTTTTAAACCTTATATTATCTTAAAAATAGAGTATTTTACCATTTTGATACACTTTCCTTTGCAAGTGACATTCATTCATTGAACTCTTTTATAAAAATTCCATGTGTGTCAGTCCCCTTACTTACAAAATAACCCATTTCATTTCAATTATCCATAGAAATTAAGAATTATAACTAATAAAATTACTATTAAATAACCATCAAATAATCATTTAATTCATTCTATAACTTTTATAAATCTACTAAGACCAATTGTTCATAGATTATAGTGTATTCCAAAGGAGGTTTCTCAAAGAAGAGGTATATATTATAACCATGATCTTTTAATCATATTTATTCTTATACTTCCTCTAATATTTTTTATACATATTTTTTTAATATATTATCACAAATATACTTAGATGTAATTATTTTGATGGAAGAACCATTTATAACCTCTTCTTAGTCAAATAGGTGATAAAAGCCTCAGTTGTGCGTATCTGTGTACTACCACCTCTATATAGCGATATAATTAATTTTATAACACCATCATTAATGGTTGGTTATTATGATAGATTTAATGTATTTATATGATATTAAATTAATAATAATAATTATTCAATTTTAAATTAATAGTTTTCTTTATTTAATTCTATCTATTAGAAAATGTAAACATCACTCTTACATACTATCGAACTACCATCTCTACATAGTGATGCAACTCATAATTCATCACTGCTTTATATGAATAGTAGTAATTATGTATATATTTAATATATTTTAAATAACTATTATATTTAAAATTATGTATAACATTAACCATGATCATAGTTCACAAACAATAACCTTTTAACCAAAACATACATTAAAAATGATGAAAGATACACAAATAATGGTGATAATAATGAAAGATTATTAATAAATAGGTGATAAAATTTTATACGTAAAAAATTTAAGTAATTTAGGATTTATTAAGGTTATAATATAGAAATATAATTAAATCTATAAGAGTTATTTCAATTTAATACTGACTTTTCATATGGGATTTATGTTACTATCTAATTTCTACATAGATTGTATATGCTTTAACCTCATGACGATGAATGTTTATGATATATCTGGACAAAATCATATTTATTTGATTATATAGTAGTTAATTATTTATATTAAATGTTTTAATTTCATTTTCATCTCTTTAAGTACTTAATATAGTAAATTTATTTTTTAAAGGAATACCAACCTTATTTTTCCCTTCAGTCAACAACCTTTTCTTCCATGTCTATATTTTATTTAAAATGTTTTTCAGCATATTTTTACTATTCAACAATGATTATATTTTTTTATTTTTATCTATATTTTAATTTACTTACTAATGTTGATGGTTGAATCTTTTTATCATCTTTTAGTGAAGTATTTTTTACTTTTTACATAAAATGTGAATGGAATTTTTATTTTAACATACAATGAATTGAATAAATTATAAGAAATCAATAATACCACTTTAATTAGAAATTAATTTACAAGATTAAAATTTTATTTTAAAAAAAAATCTATATATTTTTTAAACATTTATATTATAAATATTTTCTTTCAAATAAGAATAGACTTTTTTGAAGAAATGTTGTTGTGATATTTGAAAGGAATTTTTATGTATAAAAATATCTTTGATGTTTCTTATAATTTAATTATGATTCAATACTATGTTATAATTTTAATTATTTCATTGGATTTTATGTTATTTTGACAATGAATATTTTATGAAACCAGTATCCTATCCCTGGGTTATGAAAGAAGACATGATGAATGTTTTATGATATTATAGGACACTATTGAATTGTTTACATTACGTGATATGTAAATATATTTAAAAACATGGATGGATAATTAAATTTTAAACAATTTTCCTTTTTGATTGTAATAAGTAAAAACTGATTGTTTTATAAATTAAATTCCCTTTTCAAATGAATAAATTCTTTATTAATTAAAGTAACAATAGAAAATTGAGGCACTAATTTGGTTATATTTTATGATTTTATGTTATATCCTGCCAATCATAAGATACCATTATGTATCATAGATTATGATAATATTTATGATTTATAGGGCCTATTACAATTATTATATATTAAGGATAAAAAAATATAATTAATCATAAAGGATTAAACGATGGCCTTAACCAGTAAGATCATACCCTATGATGTTCTTTTATAAAAACACACAAGGTAGGTGGAATCACTAAGAATTAACTTGACTAATACCAAGCCATGATTAAAAAACTAATACATGAGTGAAACCATTTTTGAGAAAGGATAATTCTTATTATGATCACAACCCAAACCATGATTGTAAATCCCCCCTAAGAAAGTGTCCCCATCACACACAATACCCTTAGGGTGTATGTTAGTGTAATAAGGGGTAATATATATAGATCATAAGGGTATGAATATTTATATTTTAATATTTTTGAAATAAATATATCTTGTATACCTTTTTATTATTAATTTATAAATTATTAAAGAATGAATATGAAAAAAAATAATTTTTATATGAAAGAATATATACTGTATTTTGGAAAATATAGATTATCAATCGAGAATTTTTTTTTGATTATATGTAAACAAATTATTTAATAAATTATTATTTAAAAATTATATTTAATTAAAAATAAATTATAATATAATTTCCAATGTCAAATGTATTTTTTACAAGGGTATGAAAACTTTTTTCATTGCAAGAAACCCAAATTTAATAATAAATGGGGAATTTTGACTATAAATTGTAAATATTAATATTTATAGAATTATTTGGTTTTGATAAATATGATTTTTGAAACAAACTTACTGAAATTATCCAATGGAATTTCTTGTATAATTTACATATATAGTTAACCTATTTGTAAAAATAAAATATAGTATAGACATACAATGTGTGTTATGAAATCATAAATCACATAAAATGATGTAAAATAAATTTATAAGGATAATTCATGACAAAAAATATGTTTCTTATTTTAATTAATATGTTTTTAAGTTATTCAGTTAATTTTATTTACCCTGAACGAATCCTCCAAAACATATATTATAATTTATGGGTTTAAAATCAATTATTTATAAATCAAACTCACATCTACATCACCAAGAGTATTATTTTAAAAATATCCATTCTTATATGTATATAATAATGTAATACACTACATTTTTGGTAGAAAACATGGGAAACCCTATAGGAGGTTTTTTAATTACTTTATCATAGAGAGTGAAAAAACTAGGTTCAAAAATTAATAAATAATTACAAAATATTTATATATAAAAACAAAACTAACCACTAATTAATATTTATTAAAAACCATATTTTTAAAAACTTAATAAGCTTTACCACTATATATCTCTCTCAAGGTGTCTCCAAGATCATAAGAAACTCCTCTCATGCTTTTAGAATCACCATTTAAATGAAAAGTATCCTATATGTCTCCAATTTATTCAATAGACTTCACTATCTCATGTATTTTGATATAGAATTGATAATTTTGGAATATATGGTTACATATCTCACACAATATACATATTATTTTCATGTGATTAGATACCTATTTCACCCCAACTATCATGTTAAATTAATCATTATGTACCACCATTAAGCTGCAAAAATTATCCTATGATTATCCATTCCAAACATTTATGTAGTGAATACTCATCCACATTTCCATTAATGGGTAAAAATATTGAAATAAATATCCCTAATTTATTTTTTAATTACAAGTATTTTACCCATACACTATAATTCAGGGACTAAAACTGATGACATGCATCCTTATGTCATAGGATCCAAGTGAAAACATTTTACATGAACATGATATTAATATGACTAGTGGGACCGAAATTATATATCCCTCCAATGCATTGATTAAATTTTTTATCTCATGAGAAACCATGTACGGATCGCAAGAGTTTATCTTAATAACATTATTTTATGATTTACTTGTAGTTTTCCATGACATATGTTTATAATGTCATGATTTATATTGTTTCTTCATTATTATGTTTCATTGATGTCATCATATTTCACCATTAATCATTGTTGGAGATAGTGATTATCACTCCTTTTTTTCCATCTCTAAATTCTTATTACCTTATATTTATTTATTTCATTAAGTTATACATATTTTATTCCATTATGAGGATTTATAGGTCACCCCTTTCTTTTTTACATGAAAATGTAATCCTATGTAGTATTATAATATCAATCAATATTAAGGCAATGTTGTCGAGTATTGAAATAATAATGTTTGCACATGATTCATTTAAATGTTTTAAATAAATAATTTAATAATTTCCATAGGCCGCATAATATTCTAATATTTTATTAATTGTATTCTTATGTAATAAATCAAGAATTTATTTATTTTAAAATATGGGTTTTCATATTTTACATCAAAGAAATGTACAATTACTTTTGGAATTATTAATTAGATACCAGAATTAAATCTATACGTTTAAGGAAAAAATAATAAAACATCACTAAATGTTGGTAAAGTATAGATTATGTGGTTTCTATGAAAATACAGCCTTTTCTATATAATACTAGTGGATATGGATCTGGCATAGTTGTAGCAAGTGGTAATAACCCTGAATGGGAACATTAGAATTCAATAATCATCACCTAGAGCATGATTATAAGAATTTATACACATCTATTTTATTTTTCCCAAGATATATTCTTCAGTAAATTCAAAATATTTTTATTAAAAAATTTTATTTGGGAAACAATTATAATAATATTTTTTAGGATATATATCATTAATAATATATAATGATACATATAAATTCATTGGTAAAGTAATACATATCATTTATGAGTTATCCCTTAAATGGTCTTAGTTTACCTATTATATGTTTATTTGTTTTAATAATATTATTCCTAATTTACCCATTTATTTAAGTCACTGGATTGAAATAAGATGAACAATGTGAACCACCAATTTTATGAGCAGATTAATTGCTACCCAGATGAGGTAGACTACCCAATTGGAGTGGTAGTTAAAAAATTATTAATAGCAATATATTAGTTAATTAATGTTTTGAATAGAAATTTTAGTCAAGGGGAAACCCCAACCCCCATAAAAAAAGACAATGTTTCCATTAATACATTTAGGTGAAAGAGAACTCAAAATTTTATTGGATCCTCTAAGCCATTAATCCTAGAAAAATAGGTCAACTCCATTGATAAAATATTCTCTATCATTCCTTGCTACATAAAGGTGAAGGTCAAGTTCTATCTTTATCAAATGGAAGGATAATTTTACTATTGGTGGAAATTAGTCTAATATATGAATAATCTCTATGCGATAGAGGTGATTGAGTGGTTGATATTATGGAAAAAATCAACAAATATTTTCATCGCACCATATGACCTAAAATAGAGAGTGATTACCTTAGACATAATAAAAAGGTAAAAAAATAAATCAAGGAATCCAAATAAAACATTAAAAGACATTAAGGATACATTTGTATATTTTTCATCTCCCCATAATGTATATTTTATAGATACTTTGGTGGACAAAATATGAGTCTATGAACAGTAAGGGGAAATACAAGACTTTTGAAGAAATGAAGAAACATTATGATTTCCCCTCGATGATCAAATGGATATTGGTGAAACTCTTAGGTCTCCTGGGTTATGAGATAGGATATAGATAATGGATTATAAACTTGGTCCTAAAATAGAGAAAAATAATATAGTCCAGAAAGTTCATCATACCACTTTTCAAATAATTGGAAGCATGAATTAAAAAACCTTCCTAAAAGGTATAAGGAAATTTTTTATGTGATTTAAGGACTATAACATATATTCCAAATGTCATAAGAGAAACACACAAATGTGACAGATGAATGGAATAGTCATATATTCCATCATTTTATTGTCCAAAGTTTTAACTGCATGTATTAAGGACACTACAAATACCAATACAATAATTAATGGTTACTAACAATAACCACTCACAAAACCTCAATCTTCTATATAGTAAATAAATTCTTATGAAATCATAACTAATGAGGTGGATACTACCAATGATGTGGTGATAGGTATTATGGTTACTAATTTATAAGTAGTAAACACAGTATTTGATTTGAATTATATACATTATTTCAAATCATGTAAATTTAGTTGAACTATTCAAACACCACCACAAAACATAGATGTAAACATATCAGTGAAACTGTTTAATGGGTAAATTATTTCATCCTATTTATACAACTCCTCACTGAAAAAAATATGGGGGTTGAATTTCCTAAAAAATCATTTTAAGATCTTAGAAATGGAATTTAATTATATTCTAGTAATGTATTGGATTTCCTTGTATCGATCCATATAAATTATCTAGAGAAGGAAATCACCATTTATATTGAAAATATCCAAGTAATTATATACAAGTGCAAGGAGGAGTAAATTCCCCCCTTGGGTATCATATTATCAAGAATATATATTATTACCTTATGGGAAATAATATATAGGTAAAATTATTTTGACTATGAAATGATAATCCTCGATGAAATACCCATAATAAGAGGATATGTTGATGTATTTCTAGAATAATTTCTTTATCATGCACTATTACATAAATATGAGTTCCCAATTGAGATTATACCAAGATATTTTCCAATATCCATGAAACCATAATGAAGGGCCATTTTTTAACATTAAGAATAAAAGAAGAAAATATTAGAGAATCAGGTTTAAGGGTTTGTACACCCAAGTACTTCACTATGGGGTTCCTTTTTTCTTATTCAAGAAGAAGAAGGATAGATAAATGGTCGTCTATATTGATTATCATGATATCAATAACAACATTATAAAGAGAATGTTTTCTCTTCCATACATTTATTAATTTTTTGATTATCTATTTGTAGCCCAATACTTTGATAATGTGGATTTATAGTTAGGATATTATCATGTAATGGTGAATAATTAGGATACTAGAAGGAGAATTTTCATACCAGCTATGGGAATTAAGAGTTCATAGTGATTCCATTTAGAGTAACTAATGATCCAAATACCATTATGCACTTGATTAATTGAGTCATTGTGGATTACGTTGAAATTTTTTTGATATAATTGAGAGGATATATTCTTACATACTAAAAAACATGTAGGGATATGAGGAGAATTTTAATTCTTTATTGAAGAGTATATGAAAGGAAAATTTATTTGTGGAGTGTGGTAAAAAATATTTTTTAATAGAGAAGGTAACATTATCAATGAATGTAATCACCAATAATGGGATACTTGTGGATCCCTCAAAAATATAGGCAATTGAAAAATGGAGCATAATAATATTTTTTATGGAAATCCATAGTTTTATGGTATTAACTGTGTAGTTTCATCGATTATTAAGAAATTTATCATTGTTTTCAAGACTACTGAACAACATAATTTGAAAGGGATTTAGATTTCTCGATGATTATGAATGTAAAAAAGTATTTAATTATTTAATGAATGTTCTAATCACAACACCTTAAATCTTATTACCCACAAGTGATGATGGATTTGAGATATATAGTTATGCATCCAAAAAAGGTCTTGGGAGTGTACTCATGTTAGATAAAAATTTGATATTATGTGAATCCCACTAATTAATGAACCATGATCATAAATATTCAAAAACATGATTTAGAATTTTTTTAGTGATCTTATCACCAATGATATAGTGAAATTACTGATACGGGTGTAAGTGTGACATATAAATGTATTATAAAAGAATCAAGCATATATTTACACAAAAGGAGACCAAGACTCACCAATGAATTTGGTTAGATATAGAGAATGATTTTTAAACCCTGAACCCAGAATCCTGGAGACATTCATTATTTTAATACATTTCCATGATACAAGAATCTTGTCCTGAAGGACTAATTATTTTAGTAGTCATGCGTAATATATTATATACATGAATGTTACATTACACTTATAACATAAAACATAGCATAAATATGGCCTTGAGAATGAAATTATTCCCCTAGAATAACCCTAAATATCAATCAAAAAACACTTATATGAATCCTGGGTCTATAAAACATAAGGAATGGGTGAGCTCATATGCTCAGTAATGGTAAAAAATATAGAGAAACTTATCAAAAATAATCATAAACTTTTATGGGATGTTATAAAAGTTGATCACAAGCCCTTTAAACAGAAATTTCTACAAATTATAGAAAATATAAATATAATAATTCTATTTAATTATTATCATGGATATTATACTAGTTGAATAATCACATGTAACATTAATAACGAATCTCATAATAATGGAATACATAATTACAGACATCTTAGCGAAAAATTCAAGGCCTCGTGCCAAGACCCTTAATATAAATTTTTTCAAGGACTTTTCCAAGACACTAGTTTGTCTCATGAGACCTAAAAATTCATATAGGGACTATAGTGGGCCCCTCCTGTCACTTAATATGTCCAATGCATTCCTCATATGAAAATGATGAAACATAACAAAAAAATTTGTATTAAAACTACCATACAAAATGTCTATACATTAACTATGAACCATGAATGGTATAAAAATAGCACATCCATAGTGAAACATATCATAACTCATTCAAAAAAATGTAAGATTTTATTATAATAAATCAATCACAATGTATAATAATATCTAGAAATTAAAGATTACATAGTTGAAAATGACCAGGAAAAAATTTTGAGAGAAATATTCCTTTTATATGATATCATTTAAAAGTGACACATTTATAAAGGAAGTAATATAAAATATATCTTTGAATCAAATTTTATCATAATACTTTTAAATTTTTTAAAAGAATTAACATTTTAAAACAATCATTTCTATATAAATAAATCCTTAAAATCATTTTGAAAACATAGACATTAATTAAATAGATTTAGAAAAATAAATTATTAAATCATTTAAAATGATGATCTTGATAAATATTCCCTTCCATAAAACCCTAAAATGTTACTTTAGAAAACATTTTCATTAAACATGGACATGGATGCTAAATAGGTCTTAGTAAATACATACACATTAACAATCTCGGATAACAATGAGATTGACCCGTTAACCCTTACCTTGTACTATAATTTAGTTGAGAGTATATTTACCCTATTTTATAATGACAATAGTTTGTTATTAAATTATACATGAACCATATTAATATTTATGACGTCATATATGATTCATTTATGACTTTTTACTTCCCATTTTATAATTATTTCATGTTAATGTAACATTTCAGGTAATAATTGCATTCTTTATTGTACATGTTCTAACTTGTAATTATTGATCGTAACACTTAGATCATTATTTACGTACTTAAATAACACAAAAAATTATTTGTATATCATATATATTCATAATATAAGTAGGCATAATATATAGATATATGAAATGGAAACACCATTCATCAAGAAAGTAGTCCGTACGTACGCATGAACATTGATTCTGTTTTCTTATCATATAGTATGGAACTAAGTAAATGATATATATTTATATACATAAATATATATAATTTATATAGAAATATTATTTCATATATCTAATAATTAATCAAAATTTATAAATTTATAAAAATTCTTGGTTGGTGATTGTTGAATATTAATCTCATCGCATCGTGGAGATGGTAAGCCGTACATACACACAAGTGACAATATAATTCAATTAATGGTAAAATAGTATGTAATTTGATTGTATATTATATATAGAGAATCATTAACTTGTAATAAAAATTATTTAAATTAATTATACTCAGTATTATACCTATCCAAATAATTAAGTGTTGAATAACAATCTACACCATGAGACGGAGATGGTAAGTTGTATGTACGCACATATGATGACTTTCTCATTCAAATGATGGATAGAATAATGAATATGGTTGTACAATATTTATAATAAAATCTCAGTATTTATAATATATTGGACTTATTATTTTATTATGGAAACAACAAAAAAAGTGGAAGTGGAAGAAGAAAAGAACATTCAAAGAGGTGATAAAATAATTTCCTCTACTTCGGGTGCTTCCTTTTTATTTGAACAAAGTGTATTTTTAGATTGGATTTATTATAAAATTAAGGCATCTAGGTTGAAGTGAGGAATGTTGGTTGGATATTTTGGTAGGGTTTGGCCGAGCCAAATGTCTTTGGAGGTGTTTATTTAAGAGAAGGGGATGTTCCCTTTTATAAGAGATGTGAGGGAAACTTTTAGAAAAGCTTGAAATATTAATTTATTATAAAATTATTTTCGGTTTCTAATTGATCCAAAAAGATTTTTTTAGCGATAAAGTGGGTATGGTTCTACATTATCTCATCCAATATGTTTTAGACATGATTAGGTTGCCATATTAATCTCATCTTTTATATTTAACTCGTAGTTAAATAGTTTCACTTTTACCACGTCTTCATTTATTTTTATACTACTTGGTTAATATAGTTACAATAAAATTACATGAAAACCTAAAGTGGTTAATTAATGACATATATAACATCATATATGTCGTTTAGATGAATCATATATTTTTATGAATATTATATCATTTTATAAAATAGTATTTGTTTTAAAAACACATTAGTGTCAATTTTGACACAATTTAGTATTTGATTTTTTTAAAGTCATAAAAACATGATTAAATTGAAAAAAATGCATTGAATCAACCCTAACATGAAATATTCACCTAGAAATTTTTTTTATGGAATTAAAAGTGTCAATTTACATTTATTTTAATATTTATAATAACAATTATTTTAAATTTTTAGTAATAATTTAATTACATCTTCTTCATTATGTCATGAATAAATTTATTTATTTAATGTATAATACTTTTAAATAAAATACCATGAAGTAGAAAATAGTTTTATTGTTAAAATTAATATTTATATACATAGAGATATGTTTCATCACCATATATTAAAATCTATTTAGTAAAAGATATATGTTTATGTAATAATTATATTTACTTTAAATTAACTATTATAACATGTCATTATCACACCCAAGTGGTCCCCAAATGACAGAATTTCGGCTTAAGGATTCTCACGGTCGAATATATATCATCTAATAGGATCAGGACACCTATTATGGTAGTTTAAATATTATTATAATATTATTTTATTTTACCCTTCTTTACCTGATTTACCCTTTAACAATAGTAAATAAAAATAATTACTGAAGATAATATTTATAATGTCCCAAAATAAAAGGTACCTATTTAAAAATTTTGTAAATTATGATTCCAAATATTGAATCCATTTTTTCAAATTAAAAACACATAATTTATAGTAATTGATTTAATATTATTTCCTGTTTTCAAAACCCAGAAGAGGGTTTTTAATAAGAAAAAAAGATCACAAGGTCGACATGTGTTTATGTCAAATTTAAATATAAAATTACTTAAATTGAACTAAATTATATTAAGTGAAAAAAATATAATCTAATTATAATTTAAAAATACTCTTATTTATAATTTAACAATATAAATTATTTCAATTGAAATTTTTGTTTTCAATTAAAAGTTAGTATTTTTCACTATTCATCAAAATATCAAAGTTATCAAAAAAGTATCAAAAATTTATATAAACTAAATTATTATGTTCTACTTCTAAATAAAAATTTAATTTCATTAAATATATTATATAAAAGTGTTAAATATTTATTTTAAAAGGGTTCACTATTAAAAGGTGGAAAACTAAATTTTAAAAAATACTTCTTTTATCTAAAAAATTGAATATATCTTTATATTATGACTAACAAATACAATAAATAAAATTTAAAATTATATGGGATATATAAAATTTAAATTTTTCTTAATACTATTCATAAATGCTTTTTAAACATCTAGTTTGATATGTTGTGGTACTGTTGAACTCGGTGTTGTGTACATCACACACTTTTGAATTATTTAAAAAGGAAGCGTAATGTGGAACCATGGCGTGTTAAATTATACCCTCCATAAAAAAATTCCATCCTCGCAATTTAAGCTTGGGATTGAAGACTAGGTTTTTACATTTCAAAATATCATAGTTGAAATCTCACATCAAAAAAAGGATTAATGAGGCCTCTATTATAAAATAAAGAAATGTAAGTATGAAGGTTACTGAGAAAAAAGCATACTAGGGTTACATGTAAAACAATGGATCTGGAAGAGAAAACTAACCATCATGTTTTGATGGAGAGTGACAAAGGATATTATAAGGAGAAATTCAACAATCTGAAAGCCATAAATCCATGATGTTATAAGGGACCATTTGATTCATCAAAAAAGAAGTTACTACGAAAACATTTTTTATTATCCTTTTCCTAGTGTTATAGAATTAATTCATTTAATAGACTAAGCACACCAGGAGTCGTACTTAATATACATGTATAGTTTCATCCATTACCAAAAACATATCATTCTCTTAAAAAGATTAAACTCGAAAATATTCTATTTATCTCAATCGTATAAAGTGTAAAATATATAAATATACCATTTAAATAATGAAAAATATTTTATAATAACCAGAAACTTATTATTGTCATGTGGTAGGTGATAAAGCCTTGTCTCACATCAGTTGTGGGATTGATTCCCATAGTTTCATTCGATGTGATGGGTTATCTCATGACCTGCAGGTTGTCCTTTTTCGAAAAACTATAATATTATATCATTCTAAAAAAATATTATTAAATTTTTTAAACATAAGAAATATAGTCCAAAGATAAAATTAATCCACTCCAACCATTAGAGTTATCCAAAATACTTTTTTCAAAACACTATCTAAAAGGCCTCTAAATTTTCCAAAATCAATCGTAACATCATATTACCCAATCAATGTAAATTTGATCATATTGTAATATAAATAAAATATGATTACCGTCATTATATTAATACCTTGATGAACACAAATAGTAATACAGTACCATCCTTATATATATATCACATTTTTCTTATAACCAAAATATAATTCCTGAACATGGAAACACAAATACGATATTTGTTTCAATTCAAATTTATTAACAGTATAAACATGACCTTGATCCATTTTGATTTTCTAAGATAAATTTTCTTGAAGATTTGGACAATCATTTTCATAATGTATTCTTTATTTTCAATTGTAACATTGAACATTGATATCCCCTATCTTCCCCATTCAATCATGAGCTTGGGGGAATTTTTCTCCACATTTGTTACAAACTCCCATACTGGTATGGAAAACACCAGAGTGCTTCTTCCCACATTTATCAAATAATAGAAAATACTTCTTTCCATTTTCCCCTTTACATATCTCTTACTCCACCGTTATCTTCTTCTCTTTCGTTACTATAATGTCATAAGACATAGATAATACCTTTTTTTATCTTTATAGAACACGAGACTATATCTTCATACAATGAGATAGAATGTGATAATATTGCCCGTCTGAGGAATGATTTTAACCCATCAAATAATCAATCAACCAAACATATTATGTTACCTATGTATTTTTTAGCATTCCTTTCCAACCTTGTGATGTTATCCTCATACTTTTCGACATTCTCATATTCTTATTTTCTCAGATAAGGATATTTTATTTCTATATCTGCTCATTGTTCACGAGGAAAGTGTTTATCTAGGAAAAGTTCTTTAAACTCCCTCAATTCCATCTTTTCTAATTCTTCATCATTAATTGTGTTTGTAATCAATGACCACCATTGATCTATATATCATGAAAGAAGATAGACTTTCATAACATCTTTTCCCATCTCATTACTCCCCAAAGAGAGAAATATTTTCTCTAAAGAACATATCCACTACTCAGCTACAAGAGGATGTTTAGTCCCATTGAATGATGGAGGTTATTGTATCATGAAGTGGTCTAACATTGATCCTCCACATTTTGTATTAGTATGCTTCATTCTGGTAAGGTTATTATTAATAACCCGGGTCAGTTGTCCCAGTATGGTTATAAGTTATTTATTAGAAGTTGTGTCAATAACTCAACAATCATTATATTTTATAGGAGGGAAATTCCTACATTGATTACGTGCATTTATTCAATTTCTATTTCTTCCAATAGGAGCAATTTATAAACAATGGGATACACTAGATTAGGTTATAAATTATAATTCATAATTCCAAACTAGTAAAATATTTAACATAAATTGAAAAATTTATGAATATATAATCCATAATCATAAATATGGTTCCATTGAGGACATATTTACTAATAAATTGTTCACAATGGTTTATAAAGACAAATAAAACATCCTATGCGTATCCCCTGGGAGTTTCAAACCAGGTATATATTAAGGCCCATTGTCGTGTACAAGGTTACCCCAATTCAAGCTCGGAACACCTTGTTGTAGTTTTCTCCCCTCAGTACATCTATTCTAGAACCACATACAATTTTAGTATCAAGACATGGATATATTTGCTAGGAATACCCACATAATCTCTATTTTAATTTTTTAGGATGTTCTTCAATACTTATCCTCAAATTTTCTATTAGGGTTATGATCCCTAATCTATGATTTCTAAATACATTTACAATGTTATTGCTAATCTTCCTCTCATACCAACTTTAATGCCCACATCCCAGAATCCCAGAGTCAGTGAATTATTTTAATACATTGGCACGATACAAGGAATCATATCCCGAAGGACCGATAAGTTTAGCTGCCTTCGAAAAATGATTACATATATGAACGTTACATTAAAAATTCTAACATAAAATATAGAATAAATAATTCCTTGATAATTCAATTATTCCCCTAGAATAACCCTACATGTTAGTCATAATATTCTTCTTAGAATCCTGGGAAAATAAAACATAAGAAATGGGAGAGCACATATGCTTTGTAAGGGTAAATAATATAGATGATGCTATTATAAATAATCATAAAATCTATGTAAAGTTATAAAATTTACACACAGTCCCTTTAAACATAAACATCAGTATACTATAGAAAATATAAATCAAATAATTTCAATTACTTATTCGCATGGATGTCCTACTAGTTTGATAATCACATATAACATTAAAAACTATTCTTATAATGATGGAATCCATAATTTCAGACATCTTAACCAAAATGTCAAGGCCTCGTTCCAATAGCCTAAATATAAATTTTGTCCAGGCCTTGTTCCAAGATACTAGTTTGTCTAACGAGACCTACTGATTTATCGAGGAGCTATTGCGGGCCTCAACATCACTTACTATTGTCCAATTCATTCCTCATATAAAAATAGTGAAACATAACATACAAATTCATATTAAAACTAGAATATGAAATGCCAATAATGTTTCCATAAACCAGAAATGGTATAAAAATAGAATATCCACATTAAAACATATCATAACTCCTTCAATACAATATGTAAGATTTTATTATAATAAATCATCATAAATCTATATTAATATCCTGTAAATGATGTAGACATATTTTAAAATGAACATTAATACTATTTGAGATAAATATCCCTATTTTTTGAAATAAAATAAAAGTCAAAAATTTATAAAGGATTTCATTAAAAATATTAGTTTGTATCAAAGTGTCCCATAACATTTTGAAACTTTTTATATTAAATAACATTTTAAAACAATCATGTCTATATAAATAAATACATAAAATCATTTTGAATACATGGACATTAATAAAAAAGATATAGAAAACAAAATCATTAAAAAATTTAAAATAATGATATTGCTAAAGACTCTCTTCCCAAAAACCGTAAAATATTCTTTTTGGAAACATTCTAATGAAACATGTACATGGATGATAAATATTTCCCATTAAATACTTACACATAAACAATCTCAGATAATAATGAGATCGAGTAATTAACCCTTACATTGAAGTTTTTATTAGTCGAGGGTAACTTTAACATACATTATATTGACCATAGTATGTTATTAAATTATAAAAAAACCATATTAATATTTATAATATCATATATGATTCATTTATGACATTATACTGCCCATTTAATAACAATTTCTATGTTAACATAACATTTCTGGTAATAATCACTTTCTTTATCCAACATGTTTTAACTATTTATTCATGATCATATCACATAGATAATTATTTACATTCATAAATAATATAAAACATGATTTATATATCAGATATATTCCTAATATAAGCATTATAATAGATATATATATGAAATGGAAACATGATACATGGAGACAGTAGTCTGTACGTACACATGAATGATGTTTTTGTTTTCTTATCATATAATATGGAAGTAAACGATATATACTTATGTACATAAATATATTTTATTCTAGTAGAAATATTATTTCATTTATCTCATACTTAATCAATATATATATATAATCTTGAATGGTTATCGTTTAAGATTAATCTTATCGCGTCGTGGAGATGGTAAGCCATACGTACACACGAGTGACAATATCATTCCTTTGATGGTGAAATTTTATGTAATTGGATGTTTTATAATATATATAGAATCATTAAAATTTTATATTCATTATTTAAATTACATATACTCATTATTATAATCATCCAAATAATGAAGTTTTGAATAACTAACTATACCCCAATGTGGATACGGTAAGTTGTATGTACGCACATATACTGACTTTTTCATTCAAAGGATGGATAGAATAATGAATATGGTTGAATGATATTTATAATAACATATCAATATGTATATGTTATTGGATTAATAATTTTATAATGAAAACAATAATGAAATAGGAAATGGAAGAAGAAAATAACATTAAAAGAGGTGATAAAATAATTACCTCTTCTTCAAGTGATTCCTTTTGATTTGAAAAAGTACCTCCTTAGATATTAATTCTAATAAAAGTAAGGCCTATAGGTTTAATTGAGGGATGTTTTTATGATATTTGGGATGGGGTTTTCCGATCCAAATTGATTTTCATGTGTGAATTTAAGAGAATGGGAAATACCCTTTTACAAGAGAGGAGAGGGGCACTTTAAGAAAAGCTTGAAATATTATGTTATTATAAAAGGATTTTATGATTCTAATACCTAAAAATGGATTTATTTTGATGAAAATGTAGGTATGGGTATAAATACTATAAAAAAAGGGTTTATACAAGTTTAGGTCACCATATTAGTCTTTTTTGTTAGATTTAACTATTAGTTAAATAGTTTAACTTTTACCATGTCTTATTGTATTTCTATACTACATGGTTAATATATTTACTATAAAATGCCAAGAGAAACTAAAGTGGTTAATTAATGAAATATATAACATTATATATGTCCTTTGGTTGGATAATATATTTTTATGAATTTTATATCATTTAAAAATATATTATTTGTTTTAAAGACTCATTTATGTCAGTTTTGACACTATTTAGAATTTAATTTCATTTAAAGCAATAAAAACATTATTACTTAAAAAAAATACATTTAATCAACCCTAAAATTTCATTTTAAATGGGAAAATTTGTTTATGGAATAAATATTTTTAATTTACATTTATTATAATATTTATAATATCAATTATTCTAATATTTCATTAATAAGATAATTACTTCATCATCATTGTCACATGAATAAATTTAATTTTTTAATATCTCAAAATTATAAATAAATTACCATGATATAAGAAATAGTTTTAAATTATTAATTATTATTTATATACATAAATACCAGTTATATACTCCTATATTAAAATCAATTTAATAAAATATATATGTTTATTATATAATTATCATTACTTAAAATTAATTTTAATAACATGTCATAATCACACCCAAGTGGTCCCAAAATGCCAAAATATTATCCTATGGACTATCATGGTATAATATAAATCATACAATAGGATTAGGAAATCTATTAGGGTAGTTTTATATTTTTATAACATTAGTTTGTTTTCACCTTATTTACCTCATTAACACTTTAACCATGGTAAAAAAATAATAACTAAAGTTACTATTCATAATGTCAAAAAATAAATGGTACCTATTTAGAAAATTTTTACATTATGATTAAAAATATGGAATCCATATTTCCAAATTAAAAACACCTACTTTTCATTAATTAATTTAAAATTCATTTATGTTGTCAAAACCAAAAATCCGGTTTTTAAGATCTAAAAACTATCAAAATATTGACATGTTTTTTGTCCAATTTAAATGTTAAACTAATGAAAATGACATAACTATTTTAAATGATAAAAATATTATCTAATTATAATTTAAAACCACTCAAATTTATAATTTAACACTATAAATTATTTCTATTAAAAAAGTTCTTTTCAATTAAAATTTATAATTTTTCACTGTTCATCAAAATATGAAAGTAATCAGAAAAGTAACAAATAATTATACAAACTAAATTTTTATGTCTCAAATATAATTAAAAATGTAATTTAATAAAATTTTATATTTAAAAGTGTCAAATATTGGATTAAAAAAGGGTTCACCTTTAAAAGGTAGAAAACATCATTTTTTGAAAAATACTTCTTTTATCTAAAAAATAGAATATGTCCTTATATTATGTATAAAAAACACAAAAGATAAATGTTAAAGTTGTATAGGATATATAAAAATAAAATGTAGGATAATTATATTCTCAACAACTTATTAAAATGGCTATTTTGATAGGTTGTGGTGTGCTTGAACTCGTTGTTTCTTACATCGCACACTATTGAATTATTTAAAAAGGAAGCATAACATGGATGCATGGGGTGTTACAATGATTTTTACTATTACATTGATTATCATAATTGGAATATGGATACTTTTATTGATTATCTGATTATAAATAATCTCACTACCCTATTCATGATTAGGATTGCAAGAGATGTAATATTCATGGACATGAAAATGATATAAATAGGAATCACAAAACGATATCCATCCTAAGATTCTCAAATAACCACTCAACCCTATATTATTTATAGGATGAATGAGTTGTAGAAATATGAATACGTTTAATAGGAAAATGTATGAAATATTATAGAGTTTATCATTTCTAATGATATTGAATTAAGGATAGGGTTCCTAATAATTGTCCCATAAAAAAATTGAAGTGGAAAATTCTTGAAGATGCATATAGATCATCTATATATATTCATACAGGAAGAAATAATATGTACAAAAATATAAATCAAGACATATATTTGGAATAAATTAATTAAGAGATTGAAAAATTTGTATCTCTATGATTTATATTGCAACTAGTCATGGAAGAATGAAAGAATTATATGGTTTTGATGAAATTATTTCCCATAATATTATAGTAATTGGAAAAAATAAGAATGAATTAAATAAAATGAATCCGTAGAAAACTTGAAGATGGTAAGTATATATTTGTGGTAGTGGAACTCCTTACAATGTCAATGAATATAATTGTTATCAATGACTATTTCTCTACTGATTAACTCGCCATGTAATAGAAAAAAGAAGTGGTAAGATTGTATGGAGTAACACCCTCTAAATAAATTGATTCATATCAAAGGATTTCCTTGCATTTCTAAATAATCCTTCAAAAAGAGTTTTATATAGAGACTATTTCTAGTACTTCCATTCAACCTCATATGGATGTTCTATATTAGAGAACCATTAAATCGTCATAGGATATACCTTGACCATGTTAATTTTATTTTGAAGGATATTTGGATCAACACATTACTTAAGTGGAGTTCACATATAATAAAAGTATCCATTCTAGAATTCAAATAGTTCCTTATGATGCTCTATTTGGGAATAGGTTTCAAACTCTGACACAATGAGATAATATTGGTGAGCAGAAGCTGCTAGGACCTGGTCTTTTCCAAGAGATGAGATAAAAGTTCCAAACCATTCATAGTCATATAAAATCTGCAATAAGTTGACAAAAAATCTATGAAAATATCATCAATGATACCTATATTTTGTGTTTAGATATAAGGTTTTCATTTGAATATCATCATGGATGAATGTCACGAGGGCTGGGAAAAAGAAAAAATTAGTTTATGATACATGAATCCCTTTGTGATCATTGATCACAAAAGATTTGTAGACTATCAACTACAACTGCCACATATTCCAGCTCAAGCCCACAATGTGTTCATTGTATCCCTATTGAATAAGTACATACAATACCCCATCATATACTGAATCCATTGGTAATTCCATTGTTGAATGATATTCAATATGAGGATTATCCAATTAAGATCTTTGATCATAGAGAAAAAGTTCTAAAAAATAAGGAAATATCATGGTCAAATATGTGTGGGGGGACCATATTGTTACCGAAGTAAATTTGTAATCAATATTGGTGAGGAAAAAAGTACCCTCATATATTTTATTTTATTGAAATTTCATGGTTGAAATTTATAATGGGGTTAAGGATGTAATGACATAATGTTTTACAATGGAAAGTCCATTTTAAAAGGAATTAATGCATTGTTAAGTAATGTATTTAAATGAATGAAGATATTTCATTATTTTGGACCATTATAAGTTATATAAAGTCATATTAAAAGACCTTTATGCATAACAACCATCGATAATATAGTCATTGCATTATAACTATTCTGATTAGTATATGTTCCAAGCTTTGATAAGGTTCAATTTAGATAGATAGAAGAAGAAAATGCCTTGACATGTAGGATCTTACCCTATTAAACTCATTTATAGAATCATCTAAGGAAGATTTAATTAATATAATTTTTCACTAATGAAATGAAATCCATGATTCAAAAACTTGTGCGTGAGAAAACATGTTCATGGGAGATGCTCAAGATTATTGAGATCATGACCAAAATAATGTTCACTGAACCACCCGACAAAATTCTCAACATGAAACATCATAACCTTATGGTGTATACTAGTGTAATAATGGTACATGTATCTAGACCCTAACAGTACGTTTTTTTATATTTATTAAATTTATCACATTTTACTATTTGTCTATAAATGATTAAATAACGAGTTTGATGAAAACCAGATTTTGATATGAATAAACATGAATTGAATTTTAGGAAGCATATAGTATCAATTAAGAAAATATTGTTAATAAAATCATAATGATTTCAATAAAATATTATCTTATTAAAATATCATTATAAATTAATATTTAATTAAATATAAAATTTAATATAATTTTATGAAGACAAAGGTAATTTTTATAATCATCAAAAAACTGTTATCATTACAAAAACAAATATTTTTCTATAAATTGGTATTTATAATATGAAAGCATAAAATTTCATATTCAAATATTTATTTTGTTAAAATAAATATTATTTTATAAATCAATATATATAAATTATCAATATTTATTTTTTTTCCTATTTTTCAGAGATATTCGAATTTTTGGGTAAAAATTAAATGTGGTATAAACATTTGATGTGTATTATGACAATGTAAAATTCATATAGAAATATAATAAGTACAATAAAAAATGTCAAAAATGAAATTATTTATTCCATCAACATTTTTTTATTTTTATGAAATATCATTATACTTATAAAACCATTAATGAATCCTCTGAAACCTATAATATTGTTTAAGGTATTAAAATTAGTTCTTTATGAACATGACTGACATTTGCATCACTATGGGTATTATTTAAATAATTTTTTGTTTTTATACTTTTAAAATTATAAAAATAATATATTTTGGAAGAAACCATGATAAAAACTATTTTATGGTCTGTAGTTTTGATTACAATCACATATAGAGTGGAAAACCATTGCTTGTAAATTAAGAAATAATTCATTCCTTTTTATGATAAAACCTACCCAATGTTCAGCTTATCAAAACTAATAACCAATGTATATTGGATTGAATCTTAATTTTAATCTCAAAATTCCCAACCAAGGTTTCCCCATTCACTTATGAAGCTACTCCCAAACATTATTATGCACCCTGTCAAGGTAAGGTATCTTTTCATTCTCCCCATTATCCAAGAACAATATTTATATTAATCCTTTCAAATTACAATTGATCATTTTGGAATATGTTTTACATATCACTATCATTGTCATTATTATTTCCATGTGATGAGTGTCCCATTTCACTCCCATTAAACCCTACCATGAAACATTACATACCCCATTATACGGAAGAAATTATCCTATGTTTTTTAGGAGTAACATTTTTGTATTGAATAATCATCCATATTTCCACTCGATAACTATTTACCTAGATGTAACTATCCTTTATTTATTTGTTACAACCATTTTTTTGACCCAGGCTCCATAATTGTTAGACAAAAATTGATGTGTGGTATCGTTATATTTTATGATCTATGAAGAATAATTTACCTTATACATAATTTGAATGTGGCATGTGTGACCAAAATTATATAGCTCTAAAATGAATAGTGTAATGTTTTTATCTCATGAAATAAAAATTAGGGTGAATAAAAGGATCTTTTAGAAACATTATATAATGATTTAACAGTAGTCAACCTTGAATTTTATTTATGATTTCATGTTTTGTGTTTTCTCCATATCTCTATAATACCATTATGTTATCAAGTTACTATATGTCTCTTAATTAATTATTATGAATAATACATATTTTAGGACATCAAGATATGTCTATTAACTCTTTTTAATTATATTCATAATATTATTCTTTGATTATTCCATTACTGAGTTTTATACCGTGCCCATTTCTTATGTATGACCCCTGATTATCCAGAGTATTGGAAGATCAATGAATATAAAGGGAATTTTGTCGAGATTTTGAATAATTATTTTTACCCATGTGTGATGTTAATGATCTATTTAAATATGTTCCAAAACACATTGGGCCTCATGATCATCTAGGATTGTATTAAGAGTGTTCTTATGTAACTAATCATGAATTAATGTGTTTTAAAATATTGGTTGTCATATTATATCATTGAAATGATTTTAAAAAATATTGATATCTCCTATGATAATAATTTAGGTAATGTCCTTAGTGAGGGAGTCTATCCAAAAATAAAATATTGGGAGATAACCTTCAATAAAAAAATTAAGGAATGGGGAGTGAACCAAATAATCTTTAATAGCATTTTAAGTGAGACCAAACCGAGGAAATAATTTTCTATTGATTTGTGCATGAAAAAAACATTTTACCTATTATTATGACATATTATCATGGATCACTATTGAATATTGATTATTTGGGACTCTTATGTCTTATTTAATTTATTTTAAGAAACCTTAAACCATGATTCATAATTAAATATATTTGACTAATTTGTTTTGATTATCACATATCTTGATCATGTTCTCATACCCTTATAATTATTAGGTTCTCACTTATGATCATTTATTGGTATCACTTATATTTACCCATAGTGAGGATCAAAACACTACCTTTATTATTTTTCATTTACTAGGTTTGATAGATGTTATTAATAATGAAATGTCAAATAAGGGTTTTGGTTGTCAAATAATTAATTTTTTATGATGCAGATCTTTTATATACCAGTTGTTTACGTATCTATTTTTCTAAGTACACAAAACTATTTGATCCCTAGGGATTTATTTTTGAGAATTTTAAAAAATATTCATCTTTAATGAAGTTATATTTATATATAACATTTATGGTCCGTTATAGCCTCTAACTACCCTTTTTTCTTTGAATGAAGAGTAATAAAATGGAATTGAAATATCATCCATAACCCATACACAAAAATCCAATTTTTAAAGAATATTATTTAGATACCTGAATTTATACAACAAAAATATCCAAATTTATCCCCATGTAATTTTAATATGAATAAAAAATATTGAGTCACCAAAATATACCTGACCTTTTAATTATAACGATTTTTAGAGATATAGAATCTATTTAACTAAAAAACACATCATGCTCATAGAATAGATATTTTCTTCCACATTAAAAATAACTTATTTTTCCATAATAAGTCTTTGAAATATACTAAAAACTTTTCCATACATGATACCAACTGGAAATATCATATATAACACTCATATTAATATCCCTAAGAAAGGGATACATAAGAAAGGGGTGCTCAAATAATGAGTAAGAGTAAACATAACCAATATCAATCCTAAATCATAAGTGAACATAAGATGAGAATATGGGTATAAAAACATAATTATGGTATATAGACATAGAATAAAGAAAAAAAATAACCAACATAGAATAAATCAAAGTTAATTAATAATTGAATATAGATATTTAATATAAAAAAAATTATAATATGAGTGTGTAAATATGATCCAACAAACACATTGAATGAAAACATATAAACAATTTTATTCAACATGTTAAGTCCAGAATTATAAAAAACATTATCAAAATAAATAATAAAAAATATAAAAATATTGAAGTCAACATAGGATAATATATTTTTCATATATATTCACTAGTAGAAGAATAAAATATCAATTTAATTACAACATCATAAACCCATAATAAAATAACTTAACTAGAAAATTCAGATATCATTTTATATGGTGAATTAATCATTACCCAATGAATTAAAGGGATATATCATGATTTTACACATAATTATATACAATGCACAAGAACTATATCATGAATACAAGAAAAAATTCCATCCTCATATCATTTCCTGAATGATATATACAATTTTACATGTAAACATGACCATTTTTATTTGAAAAATTAGTAAAATAAGACTTCATAAAAAAGGGTTACAAAATTCCCTATTTGAGAGGAAAATTAATGATAATTATAGAACATTAGCTACATTTTAATAAAATAAATGAAATTTTGTTCTTGAAAAAATATAGTAATGAGAAAAAAAAATCAAAACACTTTATGTTAATATTGTAATTTAAACTTCTTAAATCATTTAGAACATATACTCCCAAATAAAAATTCATAAAAAATAGGATAACATTTTTATTTGAAAACCAATTGAAACATTAATAAGAATATTAATACTGTATTATAACCATGACTATGGGATGATGTTTTTAAGTGTTAAACATTAAAAAAATTCTTCTCACTATTCTATAAATAATGCCAAAAATGAACGATATGGAAATCATTGAAAAGATACATTTTTTAACTGTTATATTGAAATTAAAAAATAGTTCATAATATCCTTAAAAAATAATTTAAATTTATATATGATATTTTTTTAAATTTAAAATAAATATTTACTTTGAAGCAATGTAATTTAAAGGAAAAAATTAAATCATTTAAAATATGATTTTGAAAAAAAATACCTTAAGGAATTTCAAATACAAATACCTTCAAAAAATGAAAAGGATCATTAAATACCATTAATATAATATAAAAATGATTTAATATATAATTTTTTAATTATATAAACCATATAAATGAATTAGGGTTTATAATGTAAATGTTCTCTAAAATAAGGAAGATTGATATAAAACCCCTTTTGGCTTTGGTAAAATTATAACATAAAACCCATGAAATAAAGATGAATATTTAGATTTGTAAATTACCTAAATCACATGAAAAATGAAATTTATGATTTTTCCCAGTTTTTTTAATCAAAATAACATAATATAAAATAAATCATAGTAACAAAAAGGAAACTTATCTCAAAGAATTGACATTGCAGTCCAGAAACCCATACACATGACATATACTTATATAGAAACACAATAAATTAATATTATAATAAATTTAGGATTATTTTTCATATTAATAACGAACATATTCATAGTAATTATACATTTTTGCATAAATATATAATTTTTTTACCCATTTATTAAATATTTATTGTCAAAATTAATATTTTCATGTTGAATATTCCATTTCCCTTACATTCTCCAATTTTTGGTCCCCATTCTTGAGCAGGTTTAATGGATAAATAATCTATATAGTTTTTATGATTATTTAATACATGATTTTATAAATTTATATAATGTAATATATGTTTTAGGGAACTTTCGTTGATAAATTACTTAAAATGTTAAAAAAATCCCCCTTTTTATATTATTTATATAACAAAATAATTTAATAAATTGGTAAATATAATTTTTATTGTCACAAATAAATATTAATGAAAAAACTGTTAAATTCATAATTATTATATATTATTACCAGTATCTATGTTTGATAATGACATTATAAAAATTTCCTTGTAGTTTAAAAAATTGATCAAAACAAGAAATTGTTATAATAGTTGAATTAGTTGAAGACAATATTATTTAATGATAATATGAATTAAATATATTCTAAATGGATTAAAAAAGTTTATTTTTAGTGGTAAAAAAATTTAAATGAAATTGAGATGTAAATGTATATAAAAAAAATTTGAATAAGTTATTACTTATAAAAGGTATTGGTATGCAGGTATTTAGAGGTTAAATTTTTCGATGATCATTTATTATTAATAATATTGATGAAATATATAAATTACCTTTAAATAGAAATAAAAATATTGTAAATACACTATTTATTTATTAAATTTATTTTTAAATCATTCCCTATATGGTGGTGATGAAAAATGAAATACGTCATTTATAGAGGCGGTAGTCAGCATGAAACATGAGCAATGTTTCCATTCTATATTGGATGTAAGTGATATATATAATGGTTATTCCAACAATATTAAAAAACATCATTATACTAGTGATAAAAGTGTATTTATAGTTGTATGGTATAATATATATGAACGTGGTGAATGAAAAATGATACTTGATAGAACTTAGTTAATATAATTACATTTCTGTTTAATATCATCATTTAAACCACTCCACAAACAATTCTAAATTTTTAATTTAGTGGAGAACATAAACATTATAAAATGGTAAAATGATATTTAGATATTATCTGGAAGATGTTTTAGAAATTTAGGATGGTTTATATGTGAGTATGTAGATGGTGGTTAAGGTCCCCTTTTATATGTGAGGGGAGTAATTTTTTTTATATAATTTTTTTAATATAATTTTCATAATAAAAATTAAGGATTTTATTCTCTAGGAAATTGGATCAAATATGCATAAAATTATAAAATAGGCAATGGGTAGGTTTATAAAGTATATACCCACACATTTATAAGTAGGCTTCGATGATATTTTTGTGCTTTAACTCATGATTAAAAAGCTTTACCTAATTTTATCTTTATTACGGTGACTAACATTTATAATGGTAACTTATATTTATGAATAAATATGAAATAAAATTTATTCCCTAAATTTAACATAACAATTAATATTTTTTTACAAGATTAAATTTCTATAAGTTATAAATTTAATTTCATTTATTGCGTCTTTAGTATAGAGAAAATAGTTTTAGAAAAATGACCTTGAGATGTAAAAGTGAATTTAAATAATAATTCATTATAGTATCGATTTACATTATATTAAATTGTTTAGGGTAAAAAAATGATCGATATGTGAATTTAAAAAATAAAAAATAAAATTGATAATTTTTAATTCATAATTAAAGAAATAGGACCAAATTAGGTTTTTTATTAGAATAAAATATAGCATAGGATCAAAAATGTCAACAGAGATATATAAATTTAATATAATTTTTTCAAATGAAATATATTACACCTTAAATGAATATTTTTTGGACATAATGATTTATTATTTTTTGGCTATTCTTATATCAAGTTGTTTTCAAAAATGTGTTTGTATTGATTAAAAACATATTTTTAAGTATTAAATTTTGAATGGAAAATTGTGGAAATATCATAACAATTCACCAAAAAGATAATTTTGAAAATATTAATTAAAAAAAGAAGTCTATTTATTCAAATTAAAAATCAAAAATTTTGAAATTTAATTTTTAGAAAATATCTTATAACAATTGAAAAAACAATTTACAAAGAATAAAAAGTATTTACATTGAAATAAAAAACCATATTTCTATTTGATTCCATGATAAAACAATTTAATTATTAATAAGATAATAAATATCAATACAAATATAAAAAATAATTTATAAAATACATGATAGGTAAACAATTTCTTTAAATGTATCATAATATTAAATAATTAAGAAAACATATACAACCCATAAAAATTATTTTTTAATATATTAAACATAATAATTACAAATATTCCCATAGTATATATAAGGAAAATATATTTATATTAAATATAATATATATATATATATATATATTGGATAATAAATATTTCAGTAAAGTGGTATATTTTTTAAAATACCTAAGTATTCATTTTAACCCCATTAAAAAATTTCTATCCTCACCATTTAGTCTCAAATCCAATGAGTAAAAATTTATTGAGTGCATAAATATAGTGGATTATTTTAAAAATACATTTCAAAGGATAAAGGTAGAATTTAATTATTATTTTCTTCAATTTAATCCTCTATAATATTATAGTGAATATAAATAAATGTAAATATAATAAATATAGATTCAATGATAAATAAAATTTATAAATGATGAAAGAAATATTTTTTTACATTTTTATAATGGTATTTAAGAAAAATTACATTGAAAAGGAAATATAACATTTCCTTATAGAGAGAAATGATAATAGATATGAATTAGTTATAAGTCAATACATATTTTTTTATCCAAAATAATGAATAAAAAAATATATTGAATGTAAACATGGTTATAGAGGAGAAAAAATTTCAACATAGAGGAGGTAAATTATTCCTGAATTAGTCATATTCTAAAAAATAGAAAATTCAACAAAAAAAATGAGAATCATCTAATATCTTTTTAGGGATAGAAAATAACATTAATGATATAAAATGTTAAAAAATATGATTATTGATTATCAATCATGAAGAATAGATTGAGTCAAGAAAAATAATTAATATCTCATGATTTATCAATAATTTTTTATTTAAAAATGGTATTATGAGATATAAATGAAAATAATGATAATGATAATAGGATTTATATTATAATAATATGGTATAATGTTTCCTACATAAAAAGAGGATGTTAATGAATAAATATCAAAACTAAAATAAATGAAAATTGAATTAAAAGAAACCCATATGAAAAATTTTGTATTTAAAAATATAAACTTATTAGAGAGGAGAAGAGGCCATAAAATAATTAGAAATTATTATAGAAGAGAAACTTTTTAATTTATTGTTTCATATTTTAGGCATGGAAGTGAAGATATGAAATAAAATTATAGTACATTGAATGAATGATGATCTAATAGATAGATCATAGTATCAATAACATTAATTTCAATGTTAAGGATTCAAAATATAATAGAAATATTAATATTTTAAACATGTTGATTACTTTTATATATCTCATATTGGTGAATGATTTTTTAATTTCCCACCATGATAGTCATGTGATGTTATTTCATAAAATTTTTAATATATTTATCATCTACCTTTTCATGTATTATGAATTAATTTACCACTGAGGTATACATTATATGAAAATATAATTAATTGATTTTTTCTAATTTTATAAGCCCGTAATCATCCTATGGTTTTATGTTTTGATTAGTTTACATTTCCATTTAATCTCACATTACAAATTATGAATATCCATGTTGATTTTTTTTATGATTTATTCATAAATATAAACTATTAATGGATCAGAATATACATTATTGGATACTGTTCATTGTAATATAATGTATTTTTATAACAGGTTATTCCTATAATTTCTGAACAATTAATATAAACCTAAATCGTTAGCATAGGATAGAAAAAAATACAAATAAATATGAAAAATTTATCATATGGGAATGTAATAATTTATTATCCAAAACCGTAATATAAAAATAACTCATAGAAATATTTAATATAATAACAATCCTTAAAAAATTGAATATATAAATTGAAAAATTTGAAACAAACAAATCATTAAATCAGGATTATATTTTCATTGATGATTAACATAACCATTACCTGAAAATTAGTGAAATAAAATAATTATCTAACACATTTTAATACATTTCCGAAAACAAAAATTTATCAATTATCTCCCAAAATAACATTAATCATCATGGCATAAATGAATAAAGAAAATTAATGATTATAAAAAGTTAACCAACATTTATCCTATCAATAATATCAACCACTATGAAATAAAGTAATATACTATAATTTAATAAAATATAATATTTATTATTTTATAAAATTAATCATGCCTTTACCAAAAATAACATTAATTATTTTTGACCAAATTACATCTTGATCTCCAAAGTTACCTACATAGTTCATGTAACGCCCCGACCCCAGCTACCCAGAGTCGGTGCGTTATTACATAACATTGGCATGATCACAAGAAAGATCAAATCCCGAAAGACCGATTAGTTTAGTAGCCTTGGAAACACTAGATATATTCATAAGTTTTACATTACATCATAAAATTAAAAACTACTACAACAACATAATGTTTCCACAATCCACACTATTAACCCCTCATAAAATCCTTGCAGGTCATTCATAACTTACTTCTCCACATCCTGGGAAAAATAAAACATAGAAAAGGGGTGAGCTCAAATGCCCAGTAAGGATAACAATATAGAAGAAACTTTCATAAATAAAAAATAAACATTTAAGGCAATGTATAACTAAAACAAAAGCCTTTTAAACTTGAAAATTTAACATAGTATGGAATAAATAAAATGAAATAATGCCATTTACTTATTCACATGGATATTCTACTAATCGAATAATCACATGCAAAAATCAATAACCACTTTCATAATGTTGGAATGCATAATGCCAGACTATCATAACCACATAGCCAAGGCCTCGTGCCAAGACTACGAATAAGATTTTGTCAAGGCCTTGTGCCAAGACACTAGTTTGTCTCATGAGACCTACCGATGCATCGAGGAGCGATAGCGGGCTCCACCCGTCACTTATTAAGTCCAATGCATTCCCATATGAAAAGGTTTAAACATAACATAAACATTCGCATTAAAACTAGCATACGAAATGTCAATAATTTCACCATAAACTATGAATGGTATAAAAATATCACATCCACAGTCAAACATATCATAAAACCTTCAATACAATATAGAAGTTTTGTATCATAATAAATCAACTTCAAATAATCTTAAAATCCATCAAAGGATGTTGACATAGATGAAATCAAAATTCTTTTTAAATAAGTATCTCCTTTTATTTTGAAATCATTTAAGATCCATATAAAATAAAACATTTTCTTTGAAAATATTCTTATAAGCGTGTATGGAAAGCTTCAACGATTTTATAACGGCGGAAAATAACCGCACCCGCCGTATAAGTTAAAAAAAACATTCTTACCTCAATTCTGTCGAAAAGGTTAAAAAGGACATTGTTTTGAAAACGACGGAAAGATTCCTTTATAAACCTCTTATAAAAAGTCAAACAAGGGTATAAATGACTTTAACCCATATTCTTGTAAATAGTAAAAAAAATGTTTTGAAATACATTTTTAAGAAAACATGGATGTGGATGATAAAGAGATCCCAGTAGATTATTACGTATATACAACCTCGGATAATGAAGAGATTGTGAAATAACCCTTACCTTGTACTTTTCCTTTGTTGGGGTAGGTTAACCTCCTGTATAATGGTGAAATAATTGTTATTAAATTATACAAGAATCATATACATTAATATGATATCATATATGATCTTTTAACATTGCTTTATTAATAATACCTTAGTATTATCGTCGTTTCGGGTGATAATCGATTCGTTCTTCTTAAAATGTTTGGTTACGTAAGACATGTTTGTAATGGATAGATTATATCTTATTCATAATCAGAATGATATAAACATTATTTTTAACCCTAAAATGAGAATAAGACTTGAATGGATATGATGGAGAATGAATCTCATCGCGTTCGTGGAGACGGTAGTCCGTACGTACGCACGAACGCTACTTCCATTTAATTTTTATTTTAAAAGAATCGAATCCAAATGATACATAGGTATATTAATATTCCAGTATAATATAATATTCTATATATGTTACTTAAGTTCATTAACACCATCCTTTATACGTTCCATGTGTGGTATGAACGAGTCATATCATTTTAAAGGGGGCGGTAGTCCGCACTTCCTCAAATGAAATTATCGTATGTATATACAACATGAAACGAATAATGATATGAAATAAAATGGAATTACAGAAGCTTATATATAAAATATATATCATTAATATCATATTTAAATACAGTGCCATCATAATGGCCACCATTAGAGGCGGTAAGATGTATTTGAACAATCATCGTTTCGTGAGGCGTTAGTTTGCCATCCACAGAAACATTATGTTCATCATCCATTAGATGGAGTTGTGTGTATGTGTAGTTTGAATCCTTCTTATAACAACATCCTAGTATATTGTGGATACTGGTGTTGTTACAAAAGAAAGGAAATAAAAAGAGTTTGGGGGTTGGAGAAGCAAAATAAATGAAAATAATTTAAGAGAAATTGTTACCTTTAATTTAGGTAACTCACTTTGGTTGGAACCAAAGGACTTCTTGAAATGCTTTCTGCCTAAGGTGAAGCTTCAAGGAGGAGGATAGGGATGTGGGGAGGTTATTTGGGCAGGGTTTGGACGAGCCAAGTGGCTTGAGAGGTGTGAGGAAATGAGAAGGAGGAGTGCCCTTTTATAAGAGGGGTGAGGGGCACCTTTGGAAAATCTAGAAATATTAGTTTATAATAAATTCATATTCGGTTTAAAATGGCTCCAAAGTTGACTATTCAAAGGTTAAGGTGGGGATGGGTCGAAAACAACTCAACCAATAGAATTTAGATAGGTTTGGGTACTTATATTAACCTTATTTTTAAGTATTAACTTTAAGTTAATTAGTTTCACTTTTACAATGTCTCTTTGTATTTTTATATAATATGGTTTATAAACATACTACATACATCCAAGCGACCCCCAAGTGGTCCATTAATGATGAACCTATCATGATATAAGTCTCTTGGCCGAACCTTAGATTTTTAGGAATTTAATATCAATTAATAATATAATATTTGTTTTAAGAACTCTCTTATGTCAATTTTGACACTATTCAATAGTTGATTTTTGTGAAACTCATAACAGATTGATTACTTCGAACAAAGTCAATTAAATCAATCCTAATATATCATATTATCCTAGAAAATTAGTTTAATTCATTAAAAGTTTCATATTATATTTATTTGGGTATTTATAATATCAATTATTTTAATTTTTCACTATTATAGTAATTACTGCATCATCATTGTGTCATAAATAAAATAAATTATTTAATTTCTAAAAATTATAAATAAAATATCATTATGTAGGAAATCGTTTTATATTTCTAATGAATATTTATAATCTAAAATCCAACATATATAACCCTATGTAACAATTGTTTTTCTAAAAGATATATGCTTGTGTCATTTTTGTATTCATTTTAACTTAATCAAAATAAAGTGTCATTATCACTTACAAGTGGATCCATGGGGTCCCAAAATCGACTCAAAGATGCCTATGGTCAACCATGTATCAACCAATAGGGTTAAGACACGTTTTAGGGTAATTTAGTATTATTATAATATTATTTTTTAACCCTTATTTACCGGATTTAACCTTAACCATGGGAAATAAAATATTTACCGCAGTAATTATTCAAAATGTCTAAAAATAAAAGTTACCTATTTACACAATTTGAACATCCTGATTCCAAATATGGAATCCATTTTCCTAAATTCAAAACACATAAGTGGCAGAAATTAATTTAAAATTAATTCCCGCTGTCAAAACAAAAAGCGTGTTTTTAAGAGATAATAACTATCAAAAGATTGACACTTGTTTATGTTCGGTTTAATTGTAAAATTATGTCCAATGACCAACATTATATTAAAAGGTAAAAATATATTCTAAATATACTTTAAAACCACTCAAATTCATAATTTATCACTATTAATTATTTTGATTAAAAAAGTTGTTTTTAATTAAAATTTAGTAATTTTCACTATTCATCAAAATATGAAAGTTATCCGAAAAGTACCAAAATTTCACCTTAGGCTAAATTCGATATTCTGAATCCAGAAATGAAGCCCATTTTAAAATATAAAATATATATAATTTCGAAAAGTAGGTATTACTATTCATAACGGCTAGTTTGATTGGTTGTGGTGTGTGTTAAAACTCAAGGTTGCGTACAACACATGCTACTGTATTATTCAAAGAAAGCGTACCGTGGAAGCTTGGGATGTTTCATTTTAAATTTTTGATGTCCCCATTTAGTCAAAAAGTTTAAAATATTGTATTTAAAAAGGGTTCACTATTAAAAGTTGATAAAAGAGAAATACTGAAAATGAATTTGTTCTTGCATTATATCTAAGAAACTCATAATATGGATTCTAAAATTATAAGGATTATATAAAGTTTAAAATTCAGATAATACTATTCATAACCTCTTTTGAATGGATTTTTTTTTGTATGTCATGGTGTGATTGAACTCGGTGTTGCGTGTAGTGCAAGTTATTGAATTATTTTGAAGAAATAACACATTATGAATTCTTGGGGTGTTACATTCTCCCCTCCTTCAATAAATTGCGTCCTCGCAATTTGAAATTGTTCTTCGAAAATAAAAGGTTGAAAGTAGATAATATATTTGTGGGAAAACCCACATCGGAAATTGGGTTACTAAAATTTAGTCTTAATATGAGGAAAAGAGAAATCAAAGGGTCACCACCAAATTATGATCTCGATTAGGAGAACATTGGTGGCAATTAGAGACATATAATTGGAGGAAAAACGTAAATATTTATAGGTAGTGATTGAGGTCATCAATCACAAACAAGTGTAAAATTTAGGTCCTTAAATTCATCAATCTATGATGATTTGAAATACCATCGGTTCAACAAAACATAGGGTATTAGGATAACACATTTTTGACGTTTCAAAATATCTTAGTTGAAATCCCACATCGAAAAATGAATTAATGAGGCCTCTATTTATAATAAAGAGTCGAAAGTATGAAGATTACCGAAAATAACACATACTAGGGTTCCATGTAGGAAAATATGGATATGGAAGAAAAATCTAACCATCAATTATCTGATGGAGAGTGGTAGAGAACATGGCTATGAAAAGGCCAACAATCCCAAAGCCATAAATTAGTGATGATTTAAGGTACCATCTAGGAAAACATTTTTGTTCTAAGTTGCTTTTCTTAATGTTGAGGAATTTATTTATGAGATTGGCTAAGATCATAAGGAGATATACTTACTTTATAATTAGAGTTTTATCCATTAATAAATTTCTACCACAAACTCATCTTTCACTCTAAAAGATAATAGAATGTAAAAAATTCTATTTACACTATTCGTATAGGGTTCCAAAATAAACGAATTTATAATTAATCTACAAGATCTTTTAATAAAAACTACATTATTTAATCTAGGACATCTCGTGGGCCAATGGTAGGTGATACACCCTTGTCGCCCTTCGGTTGCGGGTTCAAGTCTCGCAGCCTTGCCGGACGCGACGGGTTGCCGCCCGACCTCCGGGTTGTCCTTTTATGGCAATCCAAAATAATCCAAACTAGAACTATCCAAAATACTTCCGTCCAAACTCACAGTCCAACATTTATAAGGAAGGTAAACATAATATAGATCCTTTTTACCCCGTAATAGAATATGAATACCTTCATCATGTATTACCATATTCCTTATTGATTACATTCATGCTCCCTTATTCCATATAGAATGCTGGATATACTTCATTAATCCAAAAATGTTTTAAACCCCAACAATGATGGAATATACAAATCGTTAATCAGTTCCAAGTTAGTCAAGAATATCCAATATAATTTATCAAAAACAATCACATATTATTCCAAAATCACTACCTCAGTATCAGAACTATATTATGATTTATCATTCTCTCAACCATATATTTTCCAAAAATTTATCCTGCTATTGAGTCACTTTTCTTTGTTCCACACAATCTCAAGTCCTTAATGAAATAGTACTGCAGTACAATCCTTATATACTCCATAATTATTATAACAAGTACATTGTTGATACAACACTCAATTGACATAATCAACATAAGAACTCTAATCATTCCTCTTCATCTATGGTAGTATCATAACTTGATTATTATCCAATAGCATCATTTGCATCATAGTCTGATGACAGGGACATAGGTTCGCGTAGTGTCCAAACTCCTTGAAAATGAAGCATTGTACATTTGAAACCATTTTCTTACCCTTGCAGTCACGTACTTTGTGCCCTTTTCCTCCACACTTATAACAAACTCCCATTCCTTTCAGGCAAGTTCCGGGGTGTTTCTTTCCACAGTTACCACATATGGGAAAATTCTTCTTTTCCCTCTTCCCTTTATCCATATTTCTCTCTTCCATACTTTTCTTCTCTTGCTTCCATTCAAAGCCATAGGACTCAGTAAACTCTTTACTTATCTTATCAACACATGATATTATTTCTTCATATGATGATAATACATGGGAGACTATTTCTCTTATAAATTCTAGCTTAAGACCGTGAAAGATATGATCCTTCCTTCTCTTTGGATCATGTTCATTTCTGGAGTTCTCATTCCTTCTACTCGGCGCCATTTCTAAACAATGGCATACACTAGATCAGTTTATGAATCAAAATACATAATCCCATACTTATAAAACACTCAACATAAATTGAACTATTTATGGATATAATCCATAATCATAAGAATGTTTTATTTGAGGAAGTATATACTCATAATCCCTTCAAAATGATTTGTAAAGAAAATGAGAGTTATCCTAAGCATATCCCCCGGGAGTGTCGTAACCAAGAGTGCAGCAAGGCCTGTTGTCGTGCACCAGTTCCCGTTCGAGTCTAGCTCAAAGCGGTGTTTTCGGGTTTTACCCCTAGGAACATCTGTGCCAGAGCCGCCTCTACCTGCTCGTATCCAGACAGGGATGTATTGCTCGGAAAACTCACAAAATCTCTACAATACCAAAATTCTAGGAAGTTATTCTATACTAATCCTCAAAGTTTATCTTAGGTCTACGTGATCTAATCAGAGTTTATCTAAATCTAGCTTCCAAGGTTTGTACTAAACTTCCTCTGATACCAACTGTAACGCCCCGACCCCAGCTACCCAGAGTCGGTGCGTTATTACATAACATTGGCATGATCAAAAGAAAGATCAAATCCCGAAAGACCGATTAGTTTAGTAGCCTTGGAAACACTAGATATATTCATAAGTTTTACATTACATCATAAAATTAAAAACTACTACAACAACATAATGTTTCCACAATCCACACTATTAACCCCTCATAAAATCCCTGCAGGTCATTAATAACTTACTTCTCCACATCCTGGGAAAAATAAAACATAGAAAAGGGGTGAGCTCAAATGCCCAGTAAGGATAACAATATAGAAGAAACTTTCATAAATAAAAAATAAACATTTAAGGCAATGTATAACTAAAACAAAAGCCTTTTAAACTTGAAAATTTAACATAGTATGGAATAAATAAAATGAAATAATTCCATTTACTTATTCACATGGATATTCTACTAATCGAATAATCACATGCAAAAATCAATAACCACTTTCATAATGTTGGAATGCATAATGCCAGACTATCATAACCACATAGCCAAGGCCTCGTGCCAAGACTACGAATAAGATTTTGTCAAGGCCTTGTGCCAAGACACTAGTTTGTCTCATGAGACCTACCGATGCATCGAGGAGCTATAGCGGGCTCCACCCGTCACTTATTAAGTCCAATGCATTCCCATATGAAAAGGTTTAAACATAACATAAACATTCGCATTAAAACTAGCATACGAAATGTCAATAATTTCACCATAAACTATGAATGGTATAAAAATAGCACATCCACAGTCAAACATATCACAAAACCTTCAATACAATATAGAAGTTTTGTATCATAATAAATCAACTTCAAATAATCTTAAAATCCATCAAAGGATGTTGACATAGATGAAATCAAAATTCTTTTTAAATAAGTATCTCCTTTTATTTTGAAATCATTTAAGATCCATATAAAATAAAACATTTTCTTTGAAAATATTCTTATAAGCTTTTATGGAAAGCTTCGACGATTTTATAACGGCGGAAAATAACCGCACTCGCCGTATAAGTTAAAAAAAACATTCTTACCTCAATTCTGTCGAAAAGGTTAAAAAGGACATTGTTTTGAAAACGACGGAAAGATTCCTTTATAAACCTCTTATAAAAAGTCAAACAAGGGTATAAATGACTTTAACCCATATTCTTGTAAATAGTAAAAAAAATGTTTTGAAATACATTTTTAAGAAAACATGGATGTGGATGATAAAGAGATCCCAGTAGATTATTACGTATATACAACCTCGGATAATGAAGAGATTGTGAAATAACCCTTACCTTGTACTTTTCCTTTGTTGGGGTAGGTTAACCTCCTGTATAATGGTGAAATAATTGTTATTAAATTATACAAGAATCATATACATTAATATGATATCATATATGATCTTTTAACATTGCTTTATTAATAATACCTTAGTATTATCGTCGTTTCGGGTGATAATCGATTCGTTCTTCTTAAAATGTTTGGTTACGTAAGACATGTTTGTAATGGATAGATTATATCTTATTCATAATCAGAATGATATAAACATTATTTTTAACCCTAAAATGAGAATAAGACTTGAATGGATATGATGGAGAATGAATCTCATCGCGTTCGTGGAGACGGTAGTCCGTACGTACGCACGAACGCTACTTCCATTTAATTTTTATTTTAAAAGAATCGAATCCAAATGATACATAGGTATATTAATATTCCAGTATAATATAATATTCTATATATGTTACTTAAGTTCATTAACACCATCCTTTATACGTTCCATGTGTGGTATGAACGAGTCATATCATTTTAAAGGGGGCGGTAGTCCGCACTTCCTCAAATGAAATTATCGTATGTATATACAACATGAAACGAATAATGATATGAAATAAAATGGAATTAAAGAAGCTTATATATAAAATATATATCATTAATATCATATTTAAATACAGTGCCATCATAATGGCCACCATTAGAGGCGGTAAGATGTATTTGAACAATCATCGTTTCGTGAGGCGTTAGTTTGCCATCCACAGAAACATTATGTTCATCATCCATTAGATGGAGTTGTGTGTATGTGTAGTTTGAATCCTTCTTATAACAACATCCTAGTATATTGTGGATACTGGTGTTGTTACAAAAGAAAGGAAATAAAAAGAGTTTGGGGGTTGGAGAAGCAAAATAAATGAAAATAATTTAAGAGAAATCGTTACCTTTAATTTAGGTAACTCACTTTGGTTGGAACCAAAGGACTTCTTGAAATGCTTTCTGCCTAAGGTGAAGCTTCAAGGAGGAGGATAGGGATGTGGGGAGGTTATTTGGGCAGGGTTTGGACGAGCCAAGTGGCTTGAGAGGTGTGAGGAAATGAGAAGGAGGAGTGCCCTTTTATAAGAGGGGTGAGGGGCACCTTTGGAAAATCTAGAAATATTAGTTTATAATAAATTCATATTCGGTTTAAAATGGCTCCAAAGTTGACTATTCAAAGGTTAAGGTGGGGATGGGTCGAAAACAACTCAACCAATAGAATTTAGACAGGTTTGGGTACTTATATTAACCTTATCTTTAAGTATTAACTTTAAGTTAATTAGTTTCACTTTTACAATGTCTCTTTGTATTTTTATATAATATGGTTTATAAACATACTACATACATCCAAGAGACCCCCAAGTGGTCCATTAATGATGAACCTATCATGATATAAGTCTCTTGGCCGAACCTTAGATTTTTAGGAATTTAATATCAATTAATAATATAATATTTGTTTTAAGAACTCTTTTATGTCAATTTTGACACTATTCAATAGTTGATTTTTGTGAAACTCATAACAGATTGATTACTTCGAACAAAGTCAATTACATCAATCCTAATATATCATATTATCCTAGAAAATTAGTTTAATTCATTAAAATTTTCATATTATATTTATTTGGGTATTTATAATATCAATTATTTTAATTTTTCACTATTATAGTAATTACTGCATCATCATTGTGTCATAAATAAAATAAATTATTTAATTTCTAAAAATTATAAATAAAATATCATTATGTAGGAAATCTTTTTATATTTCTAATGAATATTTATAATCTAAAATCCAACATATATAACCCTATGTAACAATTGTTTTTCTAAAAGATATATGCTTGTGTCATTTTTGTATTCATTTTAACTTAATTAAAATAAAGTGTCATTATCACTTACAAGTGGATCCATGGGGTCCCAAAATCGACTCAATGATGCCTATGGTCAACCATGTATCAACCAATAGGGTTAAGACACGTTTTAGGGTAATTTCGTATTATTATAATATTATTTTTTAACCCTTATTTACCGGATTTAACCTTAACCATGGTAAATAAAATATTTACCGCAGTAATTATTCAAAATGTCTAAAAATAAAAGTTACCTATTTACACAATTTGAACATCCTGATTCCAAATATGGAATCCATTTTCCTAAATTCAAAACACATAAGTGGCAGAAATTAATTTAAAATTAATTCCCGCTGTCAAAACAAAAAGCGTTTTTTTAAGAGATAATAACTATCAAAAGATTGACACTTGTTTATGTTCGGTTTAATTGTAAAATTATGTCCAATGACCAACATTATATTAAAAGGTAAAAATATATTCTAAATATACTTTAAAACCACTCAAATTCATAATTTATCACTATTAATTATTTTGATTAAAAAAGTTGTTTTTAATTAAAATTTAGTAATTTTCACTATTCATCAAAATATGAAAGTTATCCGAAAAGTACCAAAATTTCTACTTAGGCTAAATTCGATATTCTGAATCCAGAAATGAAGTCCATTTTAAAATATAAAATATATATAATTTCGAAAAGTAGGTATTACTATTCATAACGGCTAGTTTGATTGGTTGTGGTGTGTGTTAAAACTCAAGGTTGCGTACAACACATGCTACTGTATTATTCAAAGAAAGCGTACCGTGGAAGCTTGGGATGTTTCATTTTAAATTTTTGATGTCCCCATTTAGTCAAAAAGTTTAAAATATTGTATTTAAAAAGGGTTCACTATTAAAAGTTGATAAAAGAGAAATACTGAAAATGAATTTGTTCTTGCATTATATCTAAGAAACTCATAATATGGATTCTAAAATTATAAGGATTATATAAAGTTTAAAATTCAGATAATACTATTCATAACCTCTTTTGAATGGATTTTTTTTTGTAAGTCATGGTGTGATTGAACTCGGTGTTGCGTGTAGTGCAAGTTATTGAATTATTTTGACGAAATAACACATTATGAATTCTTGGGGTGTTACAGTTCAACATTTTTTCACAAAATCAAATTACCCTTATTACTATTTAAGCACAATAAACTAAACATAAAATATCATATAAACCATAAAGATAATCTATAACATTCAAGTTATGTAACAAAAATAATAATAAATTTCATTCAAAACAACATTCACACTAAATCACATGTTTAAATTAATATTTTTATAACCCTCAATCATGAATTATTCCTAATATCCTAATTAACATATCTAAAACAATCACAACTCAAATAAAAATTTAAATCATATAAAATTCTTAAAATAATTAATATACATTTTAATTAGGGTTACCTTTAACCAAAAGATCCCAATATGGTTTCATTAACCTTAAAATTATTCATAGATTATAATTTCCCGACCTCTAATGTTATCTAAACTATGCTATAATACTAATTATAATTCCACAAATAGGTACACCCAGATATGGTGATAAATTATAATTCTTTACCTCTTGTATTTAAAACTACTAAATTTAACCATATTTAACAACCCAATATTATAATATCAATAACCAATATTGATTTATCTGTATACCCAATACAGATTATATATTGTGTTTTTGGGGAAAATAAAAAACCATAAATTAAAAAATCCAATATATTTATCTTTCAATTGGATATTTTTTCAAATATACCATGAATTTCTCATTCAATAATTATTTTTCAGTATAACAAAAAATATTATTTCAAATAATAAAATACTAGATGAATCATGCATAATAATCTTCATTATTACTTGGTTAAATGATTCATAATAATGTTGAGCTAAAATTATTAGTAAATATGAATATAATTAATATCATTCAATGATGATATGTGACAATAAGATGATTATATTGATATCAAAACATAATAAATTAAAAAAACCATAGTATAAGGAAATAATACCCTAAAAACATATATCACATGAAATGAGTCATGGTGTAATTATTGTTTGTAAAATAAAAAACAAAAAATAGATGTTTTTAATCATGAGGAAACAATCCTAGGGAAAGAAAGCATTATATAGAATTGTTTCAACATATTACCTCAAGAATTGTGTAAAATAATGTCATATGTGAGAATAAAAAAAATATATTAATCATTAATTCATCTAGAGAATAAATTTTCAACAAATATATTTTCTTATTATTGGATAACATAACTAATTTTTCCAATATCATACACAAATAATGGAATAACTTAACCTGTAAATCCCAACATCATTTTTATACATAATAAATCATTACCCAATGTTTTTATGTAATATATCCAAGACCCACCCAAAAAATCTATAATTTAAATGAATTATACTAGGAATAAAATAAATAAATTCTTTCATCTTACCATTTTATAAATGAGAAATACCTTTATAACTAAAACAAAAGAATTTGTAGTCAACCAAATAAAACAACCTAACATTAAAAATTGGTTATCCAATTCCTTATTGAGGATAAAATGAAATATAAATATATAACAATGATTTAATTATATAGTAATATGATAATTAATTTCCTTTTAAACTATAATATTTAATGTAGAGAGAGAAATACCAAAAAAATTATGTAATGCTTTAACAGAAAATATCTGCTATTAATAATAAAATATATTCCACAAACAAAATCAATGTATATTGAAAATAATATTTTCAAGAAAAATACATGAAACATGTAAATTTTTATCAATGATGTTGAATACACATAACTATGGGAATTATTTACTAGAAGGTAAACATAAAAACCCATTCTATTCATTTCAATATAAAGAACATAGAAAAATACCCATACAAAAAAATAATGAAAATATTCATTTTGAATGTATTGTAAATGAGGTAAATTATAATTGAAATTGACATTAAGTAATAAATAAAATATATAGGGGAAATTTTTTGAATTATTATAGGGTACATGTACATGGAGGAAAACGAGTTGAAAGGAAAACATAAAAACATTTAAAATATGGTTCAAATTAAAAACTCCTTATTCATTTTAAAATAAAAATCCATTGAAAATTAACTTGAAACGAAGTATTAAATTCCTTTAATAAAAAGGGAAACAAGATATCATATATAATTTGGTAATTTTATAACTGACATAAATTAATAATAGGTTCATGATATAAAACTTGTATTATATAAGGATAACTGAGAAGGAAGAACATTAAGAATTTGGTAACATTTTAATCACAACCTCATGAAATTACGAAAATGATTTGGGTGGGTAAATCCAATGATTTTCATGAAAAATATAATACAATAAATTTAGAGGTAGTGAATCAATATAAATTATTTTAAAATCCAACATGGCGCAAAAATTTATTCGTGTATTAATGAAATTGAGACTAAGAATCCCAATCCTTATGAATTCTTTTAGTTAGATGGAATATAAAATCACTATATAATAAATTTTATTTATTTTTTAGATGCATAGAAACCATTTTTATAGTTATTTTACACTATAATATCCATTTATAAATACTTATTATCCATTTCGTAATTGTTTATTCTCAAAATTAATATTTTGGTGTTAACTATTTTATTTCCCATTCAAGATTCGGTTTGGTAGTTAATGTCTTTGTGTCCTTATAATGGGTTCAAAATGTAAAATAATTGCATTCCATTTTATTTCATATTTTTTACATAGTTCTATTTTCCCATTACCATTTATTGGATATTATATTTACGGTTTACATGGATTTAATTAGTATTACACTGTTTAGAGATTTTGGATTTAACTGAATAATTTAATTTATTTTAATATATAATTTTAAAATTTACAACTAAATACTAATTAAAAAATTTTAAATTTACCTTTATGAAATTTTATTACCATTATTTTTGTTTTCATAGACATTCATGAAATAAATATTATAAAAATTTCCAGGTACGTGGTAAAACCAACAAAAATAAAATACAATTTATAAAATATGAATGAGTATGAACAAGTAATTATATATTAGTAAAATGCATTTTATAAAATCATTAGTGTTTAAATTTTTTTAGTTTAAAAAATGAAATTTACAAATTCATCGATTATAAAAAATATTAATGAGAAAAATAAGAATATATAATTTACGAAGCGACTCAGTATGATTATTTTTATGAGGTCCAATTTAATAATGAATATTTATTTTCAAAGATAACAATATATTGGATTTAAAATTACAGAACCATAATAATTTTATAAGTATCATATTTATTTATTAAATTTATTTTGTTTCCATGCATGTAACTCAATTATGATAAATGAAATTCTTTCTTCTGGGAGGGGACATTCCACACGTAACATGGGTGACATTTTCATTTGAAAATAGATGGAACGGAGGAATATAGTGATTGTTATATAAACATAAAAAAATTTAATTATACTATTTATTATTATTTAGTTATATTATTATAATTATAATTTATTTGGAGGAGGTTAAGGAATAAATAGTCATGAAAAAAACTTAGTTAAGAAAAATAACTCTACCATTGATACCCTCCTTCAAACCACTCATTAAACCATATTAGATTGATCTATTTGGGAGAAAAGAATCTATAAAACCTGGGAAAGAGGGGTTTTATAGGTATTTATTAATTTTGGTTAATATATTATGATTTATATGTGAGTATAAATGGGATGGTGAGTGACTCCTTTTATAAGTGAGGGGAGTTACATATTCATAATATTTATTTGTTAATATATAAAGGGGAAATAAATTTCAAGTATAGTTAATAAAATATAGATAAAAATATAAAAAGGATAAAATATTGTTATATAAAGATTTAATAAAAAAATTTGGATTACATTTTATGATATTTTAAGGCATTATAAATGGATTTAACACTTTTCCCCTATATTTTCCATTACTATAGAGAATAACATTAACAATGGTAACTTTTTTTTATGAATAAAAATGAAATGAAATTTTTTAAATAATTTTAAAATTTTGTTTTAATAGTTTTAATCCTTTTTAAAAGATTAAATTTCTATATATGGTAAAAAATAATTTTACTAAATGTGTACTAAAAAAAACAGTTTTTAGACAAGAAATCATTTTAAAGAACAGTGGAATATTTATAAAAATATAACATATAATACTAATTTCCATGATATTTATTGATTTTTTTATAAATTTAATGTTATGTGAACATAAATGAAATCCAAAATATAATGGATCATTATGAATAATTATTTAATAGAAAAAGATAAGAATATTGTTTATTAGAATAAAATATAACTTATGTTCTAAAATATCAAAAACAAGTTTCTAAATTCAATATAAAATTTAAATGATATATTTCACTCATAAAATAATTATTTTGGGGCTCCAATGGTTTTATAAACTATTACTTTATTCTTACACAATGATGTGGTCACAAACGTTTTGGTATGGATAAATTCTTTTTTTTTCAAAATTGTCATATAAATATGTAATTTCATAAAAAACAAAAATGTACCCTAAAATAGTTTTTATGTGTTGAATTTAAATATGAAATCCAACCTTTCAAAATATAATTAAAAAATTGTAAATTTATATGTTAGACAGTGTGATATTATTCATGGAAATATATTTTATCAAGAATAACAACAATTAGTCTTCAAATGAAATGACTTGTTCATATTTCATTTGATGAAAAATATATAGATGTTTAAATTTTTAGTATTATAAATATAAAAAAATAAATATAAATACAATTGATTTTCATTCTATAGAATATGAAAAATTATTTTTTACACAGTTCATAACAGGTCATTATTTTTGGAAAACATATCTTTCTATTATGTAAAGCATATTTTTAGTCAAAACAGAAAAATATATTTTGAACAATATAATGATTATATACTAAGAAAAAATAATTATGTGAAATTAAAAAACTATAAATATAAATATAACACTTAATTTTAATATAATTATATATATTATAATATATATAGTTATTTATGAATATAACTCATTAGTATGAAAAAATGACATTGATAATAATAATTACTTTATTATTATTTGCTATAGTAATTTTACATAGACTAGAGTAGGATTTTACATTGAAATGTGATACTCAAATTCAATATAAAAAAATTACATTGTAATTATTAAATATCAATATAAATAATTTAATATATGGAACAACCCCACAATGATATACATTAAAAAATATTCATTTATGAATGATTCTGAAAAACATGAATAAATTACCCTTTTTTCAATGAATTACCACTGAGGATGGAAAGGATTTATATATTTTAAATAATCACTAATGAACTACTAAATTCAATAAGTATTTAATTATAGTTTTGAGAAACTCCATTTATTTAACATTCTAAAAAGTCTCTTAATTCATACCCAACATCCATGTTAAATGTTAATAGACCAATCCATACCATCATTGTGTATTTTAATATTAATAAACAAAATTGAAAATAATCAAGATACTTAACAAAATTTAATATTTCCATATGATGTTATTTGGTATCAAAATTTATTAATATATCTATAAGAATATTTTTTTGGTGTATATAAGTATATCTATAATTCCATAGTATACCAAAATAAGATATGGTTTACCATTTGGAGGGGGTCAAATCAGTAGGTGAACACTAATTCATTACATTTCAAAACAAATCCTATATTCCAAAACGATGATCCTGATTACATTTAGAGCATGAAACACCTTCTTAAAATGGAATGATGGAAAAAATTATGAGTGAATTACTGAGTATGAATGTGAATTACATTTCATACGAATTTACAAGGTTCACAAACTCTTATTTTTTACTAGATATGTCATTGTTGTTAAACCATTGTTTTCAAGTTTTCTACATCAAAATATTATTTACAATGATGAATAATTTCATACATAGAGGAAAAAGACAATACATAAATCCAATATGAATATGAATTAAAAAATAATGGATATATATATCTAATCTAGGTCATATAATGAGTTTGGTATTCCACTACCTTCCTAAAGGCCCTTTGAGTTTGTGAATATTTTTTTGTAATGTTATTATATAAAAAATAAAATAGTTTAGTTCACCTGGAGTCATTTAACACAATAGAATTCATCTTTACACAAGTAATAAAATAATTATCTATAATTAGATACCTTTTTAAATATCTTAATTTTGATCAATATTTTTGATCAATATACAGTGATTGGTGTATGGAACAGTGTCTACTCGAATTGAAAATATGAGAAGAAAATTTAGTTTTTAATTTTTGGTGCTAATGTCGAGTAAAATGGTCATTTTACTTCAAATATGATATTGGATTTTTTGTGCATTCTTTTAGTCCCAAAATAGGTATTTTACCCTTGGATATGTGTTCGGTTTAATATAGAACCATTAGGGTTTTGGAAGAATAATTAATAATTAATTACTGGAATATAAAATTATTCTTACCAGTTTAGGTAGTTATAAATTTTGAACAGATCATCACATTGATATTAAAATTTCGCGGATGAGTTTAGAATGGGGTTGTTTTTATAAGTTAGTTTTGAACCAATTTTGGTATTTCAGACACAAGACTAATGTTAAAAGGGAATTTAATTAATTAATTGACTAAATGACTTCCCACAATCTGGATTTTCCGCACATGATATGAAAATAGGTAGGTTTATCCATATAAATTATGGTCACACTGATAGGGAATTGGAAATATTTGTTTCCCTACATAATCTATGAGAGTGATTGGAAATAGAGCAAGGTGTACGAGTATCTGAGATTGGATTTGGACCTGAATATTCAACAATTTCTCAATGAGGTAGGCCTATTTTGATTTTTTTACTTAATAAAATTAGATAATTTTTTCATGTTTTAAACTCCCTTTAATAATACTATGTACCCATTGGTAGTATATCTATGCCAGGTCGGGGACATAGGAGGGGTTTGGGTGGTTCCTAAGAGATTTTCATTCTAAAATCAATAATAAATGGATTGTTGTCTTATAAAATCATTAAAGTTGATCATATAATTTGGCGAAGATGATGTTTTGGGAAGTATAATCCATTCATTTGTAGCAAAATCAATGAATATTACATATCCTTATGTTATTATATGGCTGGTTAGTTAGGGTGGTGGAATTATTGAACAACACATTGTGTACTGGGATCACATTCCATATATTCGGACATGGTCATATGGCTTGGTCGTTGAGAAGACACCTCATATAGGAGTAACACAGCCTTGTTGAAGTACATGGACATACCCCATGTATTCCTTGGATATGTAGTACTATATGGATATATCTTATTTGTTCCTAGCCATGTAGAAATAAATTACAAGGAAGAATGTTTTTGAGTAAAAGACATGTATAAGGGTACATGTTGTGTACAACCCCAATGTTACCCTTTTGAGTATTTTGAGTTATTGTAACGTCCCATCCCAGCTGACCACTAAAATGGTAAAGGACAAGTCTTCAAATGGTCTTGAGCATGTCTTCTTGTATGTTAGAGGCATCTGACTAGAATTATGGGGGTTAAAGTAGTTTAGTGGGGAGACTATACTCTTAAACTCATAGTTACACAATGGTAAACATATAGTATATACAAAGAAATAACAGATGCAATATAAAGCTATGATAATGTAGTGAATGAGAAAGGTAATATCAAATGAATATTGAATATAAAAAATTCAAATTTATACAAATCTTTATGGAAATATGATTATAGATACGCTAAAATAGTAAACATATATCATTCTTTACAATTCAGTGTAATATAGGTCTCATATAATAATATTAATGAAAAACCCAATGGTGGTCTCCACGAGCATGCTGATCTGCAAACCTTTCCTGTTCTAGTAACTCTTAAGTTTCAATCAAAATAGTACAAGAAAATTTATATACCCCTTCAAACATGTAGGGCTACTCATGTATAAACAGTACTGAAGTATGCTGTGATATATATATCTCATTATGTTGAATGCCATAGTGTCATGAACAATCCAATCCGTTCTATGTAAATTTAATAGCGTGAATAAAAATTTATGACATGTATGGAAGTATTTAAAATAAAAATTCCTATAAATTCAAGTTTTACACTCATACCCAAACACATTAAATCAATCATGATTATGTGATAAGTTAATAAATTAATATTTAGACATATTTCATTTTACATTTTTCAAATGTGGATTCAACTAATAAATTACATATGTCTCGATATCCAACACATATCTCAACATACCATGTAAATATGTAATCAATTATTCCTAACTAGAAAATCTATAAATAAGAACAAGACTTAATCCAAAATTGTGGTTTGGCTTGGAGTGTGCAACAGATGAATCAATTTAATCATTAAAACATTCATAACCAGTACCTGCCCCTAGAAATTAATACCATAGAATCCAAGTATCACTCTAGGTTTAATGTGAACCAACACCCTACAAGCTCATCCCCAGAGAGCCTATCAGGATCCTGGTGTCTCTTTAGGTCTTTTATAATGTATCATCCATCCAAGAATATCCTTAGTAGTCCCATGTGGGAGCACAAGTACCACCCATGACATAAATAATCAGCGCCCTTATAATTCCATCATTGGAATCCTCTATGGGTACCATGCATCACTAATCATATAATCATAAAAATACCATATTTTTCTTCCTTGGTCACCAAGAATCAGTAATGTAAAAATAGTAATCCACAATGAGTACATCCATGACATTCTCTATTTGGATACATGTATCACCCATGTATTATAAGATTCAATAACAATAGTAGTTATATATGACATTGTAGAGCCAATAAAAAATATTTTCAAATCTCACCCAAATGTGTATAAAATAATTTATCAATATAATTGGGCTTGGATCACAATTAATCACATGGTAATTTTAATATAAAAATTATAACATGCATAAACAATCCATTATATGGCATAAACATTAATTAACTCAAAAGGGAATTTAAAAAAAAATCTTCTCATTCTTAAATAAACTAATACATGGAATAATATTATTTATCTCCCATGGTTTTATCCAAAAAATACAATTCATTTTTAATAAATCAATAGAATAATAGGGACCAAGGGTCATTTCCACTCATCACTTCCCATTCAAAGCATTTAATTCCCAATTTGGTATATAATCATATTATATGTTTGACATCCCATGACATCGGGTAAAAAGGAACAAAAAAACAGGGGTACAAATCATAATCCATAAAATTGGATATTTATTCCATCACACCCAGAGTGGTGGATAATCAAGGATCTCTACCTTTAAAAATGTCATTAGTCCTCTTTTAAACACATAGGCCCTGTCAATCTATTTTAAGAACTTAATTTCATTATACAAATTCCCTTTAAGCAAAACATGAGAGGCTATATTTTATCATTCCTCATATCAAAAATTCCACTCAATCATAGATAACATCCAAGAAATATGAGAAAAAATAATTTAAAATTAATAATCATTACTCTTTAGCTTGTAAGATAGTGAACCTTTATTGGATGGGTTTTATTATAAACACATGAGTTTTAATGTCAACAAATTAGTTAACTGCTAATGAATTTCATTCAAGAACTCATAATCCAATTGTTAAAATTAATACATGATTAAAATTATTTAATGAATTAGTATAGGAATTTATAAAATTTAAAGGTTCAAGTATAGGGATTGTAAGTCCCTATGATTTTGTGAAGTACTTTTTTTGAATTAATTTAATATTTTTCATATTTTTCATTTCACCCAATAATGAATATAGATCTCATTGTTTGAAAAAAAATATACTATTGATTATTTATACGATAAACCTAGATAACTTTTCACTACATACAAAAAAAATTAGCTAGTTATATACACAACATTATTTCTCTATTATGTTATAAACAATGTCGACTTACTTAAACATCTTTAATTACAGACAAGATCAAGTGGTATAAAACAATAATATATTTTTAAAATTTTACTATTTGATATATAATATGTTATAACCAAGCTATTAAATTAATTTTTATGAGTAGTATTAGCTAAATTGTGAACAGGAATAGTTCATAATATTAATTTATTGATTACCAATTAATTAGGAATTAAAATATACACCATTTGACTATAAAGGAATTAATTTTATTTTTATGATTTAAAATTCATTTTTTCTTAATAAAATAAATAATTACAATTAGTGAATGATATTAATGGAATATATATTTTATATAATCAACCAAATATTTTTTAATAATCTAATATAGTTTATAGGCATACAATAAGAACAAACCCAATTTTATTCATAAAACTATATTTTTTCATAAGGGCAATTTTACTAGATTTTAATAAAGAACCCATTTTAAATATAAAATGTGAAACATTTATAAAAATTATATCATAAATTTGAAATATTATTTTATATGTGGATATAAAAATTTACATTGGACAATTTTTTGGTCTTTTTATGGAAATTTTTTTTAATTAATTTTCAAAATAATACATTTTAGTTCAAAAATACATATTTTTCAACCTTATTTAATAATATAGATTATATTATATAATATTTTTAATGTATAATTAGTTCAATTATACATAAATAAAACCAATTTATCTGATTAGAATCAATTTTACATTGAAATTAGATATAGTAACAATTCGAACTTTTTAATGTTTCACTTTAAAAAGATACTTTTTTTCTGCGGGATTAATTTTAAGTAAAATATTACCATCCTATGACATTAATTAGATAAAATTGATTAAATATTTTTAATTATAGGGTATAAATTAGGTTATATGTTCAATTTAAATTGTAGGTATAAAAATGGTTACCAGGGTAAAAAAAATTATTTACTATTTTATTGGAAAAATAGTGATAAGGGATAACGTTAAAAGATAAAAGATTTTCATAACTATAAATTGAAACCAATAATGGTTTTTTTGAGACTTGTATTAATACTTAACAAAAATTAAAACATATTTTATCATCCAATTTCATTTAATTCAAATCAAACTCAATATGTTTGTATTTAATTATAAACTAATTAATATTTAATCACTTAAAACCCACCCCTCCTCAAGTACCAAGACTACCACCCATTACCCCATTTAAACGCAAATATTATTATATATTATAAAATATCTTACCAAGCCTCACCCCCCACTTACACAATGAAAATGTGCTTCTGTACTCACCAAAAGCACAAATCCAATGCTTTATGGGTACCTCAAATAGGTGATATTCAACATGTAATGTTTACAAAGTACATCACAAAATTTATTTCCCTTTTCTAAATTACCCAAACCTCCTTCATCTATAAATAAAATATAACACATAATCATTTATATAATTTATTATTATTTCTAAAATATAATATATAAAATCTATTTTATTTCTTATCTCTTATTATTCAATGAAACAAAATTAATATCCATGTTATACCTATTAATTGCCTTCATGAATAATGTTTTTGTTTTTTTCATTAAAGTACTCATGGATGATATTAAAACGATTTTATTGTACTATAATAAATTAACATGTATATTTTTACCAATTTAATTTTATTTAAATCTTATATTTAACATATCTTCATGCTTTTCATATTGTGGATATACGAAAACTTCATTTATAGACGTGCGAAATACCACCTCTTTGAAGCAATGTGACTCATTCACACTTCCCCTATATTGTATTAAAGAAATATTTGGTAAAATTTTATGATTTTAATGAAATATAAATTATAATATAATTATATTATATATATATACATATTTACATACATTTCACTTACTTTCATTCTTTCAATAAGATAATAAAATAAATATAGTGTACATGCATACATAAGACCAAGGGTTTCCTTGAATGTTATTTTATTTTATCATTAGATATTATCATAAATAATTATATTTAAAAAATATAATTCATTGGTATCATGTTTTATATTTTTTAAATAATTAAAAATTTAGAATAATGAATAACAAGTCAAAACATGTACGATTAAGAAAGAAAATATCACACGAAATATAACATAAACATGGAGTTAAAAACTATCAATTAAAATAATGTATTAATTATATCATATATGGTGTTATATATATGAATATGGGTTTTAATGGATTAATAATAATATAAGATTTATTGTACAGAAGTTTATGATGATTAATAGTAAAGTCAAGACATAATGTAATGGAATTTGGTCACACTTTTTATTTATGTGAGATACATGCCTTATTCACCACTCATTTATTTTGAGTGGTGTACATACATATCATGAATGTATTCTATGGATTTTATACTTTATTTTATGGTAATATGAAATTTCATTTGATGATCTCTATTTCATGGGGAGTTATTGTTCAAAAGTTACCAAATGAGTAAGGTAGTTATTGTCTCAATATGCCTTCTTTGAGACCCATGTTTTTTATAAACCTGTGTTCTTTTAAGAGTTGTATATACCGAGATATGACATGTTTTATATTTAATATAATTATTTTAATGTCATTTGAATCTTAATTTAATGTTTTTAATTCATTTTTATTATGATGAAAATGGTTCCAAGTGGTGTGAGATAGTTTAAAATGATTGATGATTATTCTACTAAAGCAATGTTTTTAAAATATATAATGAGATCATTTTCAAGGATACAGATTATAAAGAAATTATTTATGTTTTAAAATGTTTTAAATTCATACATTATTGTTTTGAAAAGTGATTTTAAAATAAAAAGTATTAATTTCACAATATCATTATTTTTGAGAATTTTTATACATATATATTTATTGGGATATATTTTTCATCCTTGTCCATGTTTCATAAAACTGTTTTATATAAAATTTATACTATTTTTACTATATTTAATAAAGTTGTATTTAATCATTTATTAGTATTAATAAATGTTTTTGAAGAAGTATTCTTTCATTTTAGGAATAATGTGCCTTTTTTACATTTCTAGAAGAACTAGGAGAATGGTGTATTTTTAACATGCACAACATAGATAAATTATTATGTTTTTATAATGATTTATTAACATCAATATTAACATTCAATATAAAAAGGTTCTTTTCAATGAAAATGTTTTCTATTTTAAAATACAATGTGATTTTATTTAAATAAAATGTTTTCCAATGAGAAAGGCTTCTTTCATTGAGAATATTTAGTATGATATTTCGGAAAAAAAATTTATATATAAGATAGAATTATTTAATTTTAATTATATTTTAATGGTATTTAATTCAAGGTTTCCTTTCCAATTAATTCATTGAATGGTTATGTTTATGATGGAATGATATTTTTCAAACCCTTTTATTTTTTGTGGGTTATGTAATGATTTCAGATATCTAGGAAACATATTTCACTTCATAGGTTCTTATATGACATGAAATTAATGTTCTTATGGTTAAAATATGTATGATTTCATTATGAGATTGGTGGTACCAATATATCCTTCAAATGCATTGGTTAATGATAAATATTTAATTATTTCAATATGTTACATGGGAGGACATCCCGTTCCCAAAACAAGTGGGTACATTACTGTACATACAAATCCCTGAAAAAGTGGGTACAATGGTGTACATCCCAAGCTCCAAAAAAGAGGGTACACAGATGGAAATCCCATGAAAAAACAATAGGGTACATAGGATGGAATCTGAAGCCTAAAGTAGGTAGACATGTTATTATCCTTAGCCTATCTTGTTTTGAATGTCTTATAAGATATCCTTGAAATGTGATTTTATATTCCTATAAATCTTCCATAAATTCTATGTATTATAAATATTTAATGATTTCATTGATTATTTTTGTTATTTACAAATGACTCAATTCTCATGAACTACCAATATTTTTTTTGATTCATGAATATGATCTTTTGATATGTTGGGTATGATATTCAATTTTTATGATCCTATTTTCATACCCCCATGTTCTTGGTATACTTAAATATCATCCTTGTTTACCCTTAATAAGCATGTGAGTTCACCATTTTCTCATGTTATATTTCCCCAAGTTATAAGTAATGGTTTTAATAATGAATACTGAAGGGAATGATCTTAATGGGAAATATTTAAGATCATACTGTAGACTAGAATTTTTTGTTCTATGTTTTCAAAGGCACTAAATTAATTTGGTATCTGGGTTTCTCTTTGTATAATGTTTTATGTATTCTAAAAAATCAATGTATTTTCAATGTAACTCTAAAATAGTTTATTATAGTTGGTATCCAAGTTATGCTTTAGTCAATCGTTGGTAACAATTATGAGAAAATATATTTAGGTCCCTAGTTTTATTTATAAAAATATTTCTGGGTATTTCCCAATGTATAAGCTGAAGGATTTATATATTTAAATGTAGCTATCATTATTTCAATATCCTATAAATAATTTTAAACGATTATGTGGTTTTCTATTGTGGTAAATGTTTGTCACCTATTTTTCTGGGTTTTATTCATTGGAGGTAACCTAAAGGAATTGGATTATGGTAGGGTATGATGGAAAATCAATTGTTCACCAGTAAAATGTGATGATAACAGTATTGAAGGAAGTTATGATCATGATATACCAATTTTCATGGATGATGATCATCAATGTGTACCTTAAACAACTCTAAGACTCCCCAAGGAAGAGAATAAAGGAGTTGACTGAGAGTTCAGATAATAGAGACAATGGAGGAAAGAAGATTCAATTTCCATTGTGACAAGAATATGGAAATAACAACAAATGTAAATGTCTTAGAGGAATGCGAAGAAGTTTTTATAGTTTTAAATAAAGAAAAAATTATTATAAATGTAAAGGAATGATTAAGTGTTCAGTCAATGAAATGGATGGGAATATTGTCCCCTGTATGACATCATTGAATTTCAAATTCATTAAGTGTGGAATTAACGGTCATTATGAAAATCAATGTCTTAAGGGGAATGCTTCCAATGATAATCAGCAAGGAGGTGCAAGTAATTTTTATATTTCCAATAATGATGTGGCTATAAATAAATTGTCAAAGGAAAGAGGTATTAGGTAATATGATTAGTTATCCTTTTTAATAGATTAAGGATGATGTGAAATAATTTAAGTTTTTGTGTATTTTTATTCAAAAACTATCCTATAGGAATGGTAATATATAAAAGGATTGTTTAGTTTTTGTTTTTCTCTCAATATTTAAATGTTTGTGATGAATGTTTCCAATAGATTGGAAAATTTATTTTATTGAAAGTTAAACTTTTGAATAAGGTAATATAACCCTTAAAATTGCACTTATGTTAAAATTATTATGTTACAATAAAATTATACTGGATATGAATATGTAAATTAGCTGGTGCGGGTTATTTAAGGATTTTTTGACAAGTGGGTTATTGTATCAGGAATGATGCTTGAAACTTTTTAGGATATAAGGAATATATCTAATAAACATTTTAATGATGAAACATGCAAGTTTTCTATAAGTATTTATGGTAATTAATGTTATTACCATGACTCAAGAGAATACACTAAGAAGGAATTCACAAGTTTGGAATGTGGAAACCAAGAGATATATTATGATATATGATAGATAAATGTTAATTTGATTTAGTGTTGTTTTTGATTTTCATCTTTTAGAAGTTTTATGTTAAACATTTGATGATGTTTTAGAGATTAAAATAGTATCTATACATTTAAGGATTTAAGAATACTTGATAACATGTGAAAACCATTATGTTTTTATAAAGACATATGGAAGGACCTATCATTATATTTTTGGATCGTGTGATCTACTAATAAATATTAGAACATCATTTTATGGAATAAGAGATAAGGTGGAAATTGGTCAAGGGAAACAAATGGTGAGGTTTTCAGGAAACCTATTTTGTATATCATTTGATGAAAATTATCCAGCATTAGTAAAAGAGATAATAACGTAAACTGTTTGTCATTTTATCATCATTTTTTATGATATCAATGATTTTTTCATACTTCTTTGGTTTGTGGTGTTGTTATTGTTAGCATTATCTAGATCACCCTATTTTTTGTAATATTTTATCTTTATCAATTTCTATGGTTATTTTTTATTTTTCTCCATGCCTAAATCATTAACTATGTTTTATTATGTAGTTATGATTTACATAATGTAACTGTTATCTTCTAACTCTTCCTTTTTAAAATGATTATTTTGTATTCACTTTTATGATATGGGTTTCTATGAATGAAACTGCCACATATTAATCCTTTAATAACCAATATAAATTTTTATTGAAAACGTTATATTATAGGGGTATAATGTAACTCCATGGGATTTTGTGTAATTTTTTTTTTGAATTAAATTAATTTTTTTGATATTTTTCATTTCACACAACACTAAATATTGGTATTTTAATATGAAAATTACAATGTTTGTATTCAATTATACCCAAAACCATGATAAAATTTCACTACACTCATTACCAAACTAGCTTCTGGTATACACAACACTATTTTTGTCTTTTTTTACAAACACTGTAGAGTTCCTTCTATATCTTTTGATACATGTTATACAATGTTTTCTCGACCAATACATTAATATTAAAATATTATTATTTAATAAATAGTAAGATATAACCTTTCTATTAAATTATAAGTTATAAATATTATTAATTATCTTTTGAAAATATAAGGATTCTAATATGAATTCATTAGTTATGAATTAATTAAAAATGAAAATATATAGTAATTGATTATAATGGAAATAAATTATTTGTTTTCTCTCAATGTTTTTTTCTTAATAAATAAAAATAACTAAAATTTGTGATAGTTATTAATGGAATATACATTATATATATTCAAACAAATAAATTTTATATTAATCCAATATATTTTATAAGAATAAAATATGAAAAAACCTAATTTTATGCTTAAACACCTATATTTTTTAAAAGGGTAATTTTATAACCATTTAATGGAGATACCATATTATATTTAAATTTTTACAGATTTCAAAAATTTATATGAAAAATTAATGTTTTAATTATAATTATACATATAAAAATTTATTTTGGATAATTTTTTTTACTTTTTTGAGAGTCATTGTTTTTTGATGGATAGTTAAGATACTACATTTTAGTTCAAAATGGCATTTTCATCTACATTATTTATATATTTAAATTAGATTGTAATTTTTATTAATGTATAATTAGTTAAAATAGAAATAAATAAAACTAATTGATGTATCATTAATCTATTTCACATTCACATTACATATAAAAATAGTTCCAACTTTTGAACGTTTCACTTTAAAACCCCTCTTTTACGTTTTGTTTGTGGGATTAATTTTAAATCAAATTATACCAATTTTGTCAACTGAGTTATGTAAAATAGATTCCATATTTACATTAATATGGTAGAAATTATTTTATAAGGTCAATTTTTTTAGTTATAAGAAATATACATTAGTAAAAAAATTATTTTCTATTGTATAGGTAAAAGAGAGTTAATGTTTGATGTAAAAAGGTAAATGCTTAACATAACAGAAGATTGAAAAAATTAAAGGTTGTTTGAGTTGTGTATAGAAACTGAAAAACCTTTTAAACATTAATTAACATTTAAATTACTTTAATTTAATTCCAAATCAATGTGTTTGTAATAAATTATAAAATACTTAATATTTATTCCATTAAAACACACCCCACCTCACATTTAGATTCCACACCTTCTCCACCCCATTTTGACCAAAAAATAATTTCTGCCTATAAAATATTGTCCAAAACTCCCCTGCTAACTATCCCAATGTCTATGTGCTTCTAGTATCACTATAATATGAAAGCCAAGGTCCTCCGTTGTCTCTTAAAGAGGCGATATTCAGGAGGTAATTTTCCCAATGTACCTCACATAATTTTATTTATTTCTATAAATTTTCTCACCTCTTTCATCCATAGATTCATGATAACACCTAAATTATATATAAATATAACTTTTATATTTCTACTGGAATATCTCAAATCAATTTCATTTCTCAAATACTCTTATTCAGAGAACAAAAATTATTCCCCATGTGATACAGTTAATCCCCTACGTGAATACTGTTTTCTTATTTTCTATTAATACCATAATGGATGGTCTTAAAACTACATGTATGGTTAAATAATAATTTAATATGTATATTATATCCTATTTTATACTCGGTAGTTTTTATATTAAATATACCTTCATGCTTTAAATATTGTGGATATACGATAACTTCGTTAGCGGACGTGTGGACTACCGCTTCCTCAAAGTGGTGTGATTAATTCACCCATTAAATAGAATTTATTAAGGATTGTTTTAGTAATAATATATAATATTAATGAAATATTAATTCTAATGTAATGATGTTATATATATTCATATTTACCCACATGTCATTTACTTTTGTTCTTTCAATACCACAAGAATACAAATATAGCATGCATGTGTACGTACAACCTACTATCTCCAAGACTGGTGTTTTTTCATTGATCATTAATGAATATTATAAATAATAATATATTGAATATATAAGGTATTTATATCATATTTTTTTAAATAATTAAATATTTTTAATGAAAAATAACATGTCAAAACACATACAGTTATCAAAGAATATATCCCCCAAAATGTCACATAAACATGGAGTAAATAACCAATGTGTAATAAATTTATTATTTAATTAATACATGCTATTATATATTTGAATATTATTCTATAATAGATTAATAATAATATTATACTTATTATACAGAATGTTTTTATGAGTGCGAATAGAGTCAAGACATAATGTAGGGGAATTTCAGCTCGCTATTTATTTTCGTGATTTACATACCATATTCACCACTCATTTCATTTGTGTAGTTTGCATACATTCCATTAATGTATTATAAGAAATTTATAATTTCATTTATGGAAATTTACATATTCATTTTATAATCTCTATTTCATGGTAATTTATGGTTCAAATTTTACAAAATGAGTTAGGTAGTTTTGTCTCAATTTCCCTTCTACGAGACACATGTTTTGAAATGCCACTATATTATTTTACAAGGTGTATACATTGATAAGTTAAAATTATTATTAGGAATATATCTATTTTTATAATATTTTATGCTTTATTTAATGTTATTATTTCATGGGGATTATGATACAATTAATTCCATGTTGTATAAGACACTCTGAAATATTTGATGAAGATTATCTTGATGAAATGTTTTTAAAAGATCTCTTAAGATCATTTTAAAGGAAATGGATTCTAATGATTTTTTTTATATTTTAATGTGTTTTTGAAGTCGTAATTTATATGTTTTCAATATTATTTTCAATGAAAAATAGTTAATTTCTCAATCTAATTACTTTACTAGATTGTTTATACGTAAGTATTTACAAGGATATATTTATAATCCATGTACATGTTTCATAAAATTTTATTTCATAATATTTTAAATATTATTATTAATAATATTATTAATTTTTACATATGTATGAGTTTTTATTAAACGGATTGAAAAGAGGAATTTTTATTTTTCATAACAATTCACTTTTTTGACTTTTCTAGAAATAGTATGAGAAGATGTTTTTTTATCATATAAGATATTAATATATTTTGACACATTAAAGATGCTTTATTACATTGAATCTTCCATTACAATCATACAAGTTTATTTTCAAATAAAACATTTTCTTTAAACATTTCGTGGAATTTCATGTAAAGAAAATGTTTTAAAAGTAGAAAAGATATTTTTTTCATGTATTATTTTCATGATTTCTATCAAAAAAATTATTTTGAATCTAAGATATCATTGATTGACCTTACTTTTGTTTTAATGAAGATATGATTGAATTTATTCATTATTATTCTTTATAATAGTTTTTTTGTGATGGTTGATATTTTTGAAACCCGTTTCCTTTCTATGGGTTAAATTATGATTTCATGATTTACCAAAAAAACATTTCATTTGATGGATTCAAATATGAAAAATGATTTAATTTCTTAGTGAACACATATGTATGATCTCATTATGAAATTTTTGGGACCTAAATCTCCATCTAATGAATTGGATTATCATAAATGTTTTATGTGCTCAAAAGGGTACAAAAGTTGAAACTCCAAGCCAGAAATAAGAGGGTACACAGGTGGATATCCCAAGACCCAAACAAGAGGGGACATGGAATGGAATACCAATCCTGATGTAGTTATATGAATTATTATCCAAATAATATCTTATTTTGTAGGTCTATGTAAGTATCCGTGACTTATGATTTTATATTATTATTTGTCTTCTAAAAATTACATTTATTATTCTTATGTTATAATTTCAGGGATTATTTTTTTATTTATGAAATATTAATTTATTATGAACATCCCATATTTATTCCATGATTCATGTAAATGATCTTTTGATATGCAGGGTATGGTCTTTACCCATATATTCATGTTCAACTTACATAACTTCCTTTCTTACCTTCATTGAGCATATGAGCTCACCCTTTTCTTATGTTCGCTTTTTCATGGTTTTAAGGAAAGGTTTTATATAAGTGTAATAAAGGGAATTATATTCATGGGAAACATTGAATATCCTCCTCTACACAATAAATGTGTTTTCTATGTTTCCAAAGGCACTGAACTAATACTGTCATTGGGTGTCCATTGTTATATATTTTATTTATTAATAAAAATTAATTTAATCTATATATATGTCTATACCAGGTAATTATAGGGATACTACACCAAGAGAAGACCGAGCCAATGCATTGGCTCTTGAAATATTGAAAATGATCGCTGAACACATACACACACATAAGTTCCCACACACATATATAAATATATCCCTTAATATAATGTACATATTCACCTCTCTATGAGGGGATATATACATGGATGATATATATATACATATATACATAACTATGTATAACTCTGAAAATAATCAAGGAGTCTTCAAATAATATAATTAATCCTAAGAGAACCAAGAAGTACCAATGACCCCAAATTGAATAAGAGAATCCAAACAATCGGTGAAATACCTTACCTAGGATGGTCGGGACATACAAAATTAATCCAAAATTCCTCATCTATAGAGTCAAATGTAGAAACCCATATTACGGGGGCTCAGGACAGCCACCAAATACCCTAGAACTATATGAAAATAAAAAGTAAAAAAACCTAACCCTAGGGTTTTAGACGAATGTCTCTTGGAGATGGGTAGACTGAAAACCACTAGAAAAGAGGAGAAGGGGGATCCGTGGGTCTTACCTCGAATTATAATAGAGAAACCAGAAAAAATCCGGTTGAAATTGTCATCCTAAGGGGGATCGAAGGGGTGTGTCACATGAGACTGAGAGGGGGCGGGGGCTGGTCTCACATTTATACCAAGAGGGGACATATGACCAATTCGGGTTAGTTTTTATTTTAATTTAAGTTATTTTAACAAAGTAAAATTTTTAAATAATGGTATTTTGAATGGTTTGGAATGCATGGTTTGGAAAACTATCTGCCAACCTTGCACCCTTTACTGGGCACCAGGGAACCTCGTATGGCTTATCCCACATGGTTTAGAAACTCTGCGCCAACCATACAGTGAATAATTTTTTGGTACTTTAGAAAAACCCTAACCTTATTGGCTAGATACATGGATTGAAAAAAGTGTATAGCCCATGTGATAGATTCTATCCACCATCATAAAGCCATATGGTTTCATGTTTTGGGATTCACAATTTCAGACAAACCCTGTCCCATGTGCTGACCCATTTAAAAAATTGTTTTCAAAGTCTTATGCTACTGAGACTACACATGACACCTTAGATACACCCTAGGTCTTCTCCCACGTCCAAAAATAATACTTACAAGTACTCCAACTCGTTTAATTTCATTTTGATGAAGATTTTATAAAACATCCCATCTATTACTCTCAAAAAAATTCAATTCCCTTATAATTTTTTCTTGATAAAAAACAGGGGTTTTTACAAACACGGTACCTTAGAACTTCCCATTAATGAGAATCCTTGAAGAAAGAATGAAGAAATCATCTAACTTACAATATTTATGAAGTTCCATTCAAATTTATATATTTAATTTCAAAACTCCTAAGACACCTTAAATTATCTCTTAAACCCAAAACCCTTAATCCATCAAAACCTGATCCAATGCTTGATTTCCAACTGAAACATCAAAGAGGAACATACCTGAGCCTGTATAAACAAAGAAATTATCACATCATCATCTCATTAAAAATATGTCCATAGGATCTCCCTAAATAAGGATTTAACATAGAAAGAGTCTAATTCATAATCAGGGGTGTCCCCATTGTTGATATTGTCTTTCAATGTACGACCATAAACATTATAATGATTCTATCAACATTTTTTCTTTAGAAGTCCCATGTATTTCAACAAAACTAAATTTAATTCCTTCATGAATTATTTATTTACAACAAATGAGTCCACAAATCTGAATCATGTCATCTAGTGACCTTTCAAGATCAAAACAAGACATAACCAATCAAAACTATAGTACCTCATAAAAAATGAAGGCATAGTCTGGTTCCAACCCATTAGAAACATTACCCATAAAGCATCAAATACGAGACTGACAACATTTCTGGGATAACATCAAATTCAACCTAATGGGGTCCATGGAGAGATCTGTAGTTAAGCTATGCCCCATTCTGTAGGTGATACATTGATACAAGGCTAAGGTGTCAACATAAGAACATTGACTGAGCCCAGATGGGAATCAACACAGTAGTCACATAAAATTAAAAGGTTGGTTTCCATGATTCAATCCATGACATACCTACACCAAAACCCAAGTATCAATCAAGAAAAACCAAGACTCAACAAAATCCAGACATCAATGACACACATCTAATTGTGATAAAAAAGTACATTAAAACTTTTAAACAATATCGCAATATAAGGCAAATGATCTCTTAGTGAATCAAGGACAATTCCAGGATATGGGAACTGATTTTCTCATAAAAAGAGTACACTAAGAGTTTACCCAAGAGAAATAGTCAAGACACTATTTGTCTACTTCATCAGGGGATGGTTAGATTCACCTAAAAACGTACCATCATTAACAAATCACAACCCTTTACGAACGATGGTGAATTGTGATCACTCAAGATTAAACATCTAAATTCCTCCAAGATGAATGGTGTTTCAAAAAAATCTATGCAGTGCCAATCATAATAATTTTATGATCAAAAGAAATCATTGATTAAAATTTTAAATTATAAAACATAAAATACATTCAAAAAATCAGCCATTTAATAATGGTCCTCTTAGGTTTCTCTCCTTCTACTTAGAAGCGAACATTGCCACCACAACCAGAATGATTCCTCTACTGAATGAGTGTCATGGATGTCAATATAAGGGATAAACTAGACACTCACTAGAAAGCTAGATCATGATCCAACTGAAATACATTTGTGATGTCCCACAAACCCTGATCACTATGTAAAAGCATTTTGTATGAAATCTAAAATCAAACTAAGTAGTGTGTCAAAACACATGAGTCCCAGATAGTCCTTTCAAGCAGTGAAAAAACATTATTTCATAACACCTCATTCTATCTACATAATAGTTGACCTAAGAACCTTATAAAAAATACAAGGCTCAACAGTTTCACCAAACTCAACCTACTCATTACATCATTTAACAGCTTGACAGGTGCCACATATATCATTTCATGTAACCCTGAGAACTTGAAAATCAATAACAAATCCTGAATATTGTCCATATGATGTTCTACATATGAAATCAATAATCAGATGGATCACGGATAAACTAGTTTAAAATAAAATCATCTCCAAAAACCAACAACTTGGATGATGATGTTCCATGTTTTTCATCCCAGAAGAAAATATAGGTTCAAAAGAACTCCTAAAAAGATGAAAATGATAGAGGCATTTACAACATGTTAAACTAATGATTCCTTAATGTTTATTCCCATATCAAGAGTCAAGATGAATTGACCACCCATCCAAACAAGGCTATCATTTTAATAACAAAAAGTCCAACTAGGGAAAAAACACCTGAGCAGTACTATATGACAAGAATCATACAATATTATCAAGGAAATTTAATCTCTAAGGGTTATAACTACCACCGGCTATCCCCTTATGATGAATAACAATCATCCATATCAGTGGTATACACAAAACATATTAGGCTAGACTCAAGAGAAAATTTTAATTATTTGATTTCTGAAAATAAAAAACTATGAATAAAGGATCATGTATCTTTTCCAAGTCATAACACTAAAAATGTGTTAATGTACCTTACATGAGGGTTTAAATAAAGGACAACATTTCAGGTTCCATTTTAAATCAATTATATTAATTCACATCAACCATTACAATTTTTATAGATTTTTAAACAAAAACCCTATTACCATTTCATAAAACAAAGAAATTGGTACCCATGTTTTCTATCAATCCAATGAAAAAACTTGCAAGATTGACACACATAATTTTTTATAATTTAAAATTCATTTACATCCAATCATATTAATATAAATATAACATATAAATTTTTTTAACTAAAAAGAAAACCTATATGGGTCTTATTAAACAAACAATGGGTTTTCATAAAGAAACCCAACATCTGTTGTTTTTTATAAAAATTAGAGGCACCATATCCCTTTATCTCATAGAAACAAGAACCAACGAAACTACATGGATCTAGTTGAGCATTTTAAATATCAACCAATCCATTTATGTTTAATAATCCAAAGCATTCATATCTATAACCATATCCAAATATAGCATGTTTATATAATGTATTAGCCATACGAGTGTCCATATACCAATCCATAAAGTATTGACACACTTTACAGTATGGCATTTATCCCCCTTTAATCAAAATAATTCTCCATTAACATTTGATCTTTAATATACTTTTAAATATTAACAAGTTCTATTAACATTTATAGAGGATCATAGGTGGCTTATGTATATGGGTTACCATATTTTCAATCACATTGTGTCCATACACCTTGTAATGGAAAACTCTCACCCACATAAAATACAAGAAAAACATTTCAACCCATGAACCAACCATATAACATCATAACTAGGCATGTTATATGAAAAAAAACACAAATAATCAGGACATTAATCAAAAAGTCCTAACATATATAAGGGCATGAAAAAATTACAGGAATGAATGTAACATAATCATGGAAACAGATAAACATGCAAATTAAACATCAAACCATGTTTTCTAAAAAGTAATTCTAATGAATTACTTTAAAAGGTACAAAATTAATCATGGAATAACTCAAGGGCAACAATTATACAAATTAGGAAACCCACTAATGTAGTTACATGGACTGGAATTTGCATACCATGTTAATTTCTAAGTGCCTATAATGGTGAATGTATTTTTACATCCATTACATTACATGTCTAGGGTAAAATAAAATATATTTCAACAAATCAATAAGACTCTAAAAATACACCATTCACCCGCGGTGAAATCATATCAACCATATCATTGGTCAATATATATAATGATTCCTAGCGATATCCACTTGGTCAGTTCCCCATGGGCTGGGTGATCAATCCTAGATTCGATTATCTACAATCAATTAACACATTCTTAGTCTCATGTATAACAGTGTAAAATAATGTGGAAAAGGGGAAAAATAAAATCTTTAACAACACTTTGTAATTTTCTAGCCCAACAGAACACCAAATCGGTACCCTGACCAGTCACCACATGGCCTCAAGAGAATCTCCCCACATGCCAAAGGCAACCGACTACCAGTGAGGGTGCCACGGTACTTCCTTAGGGAGGCTATAACCTCAAACAAAGTGTTTCAAAATTGTAAATAAACATTAAATAGACGGAAACAATATATTAAATATAAAGATATGATAATGTAGAAGAATAAAATGGTAATATCGACTTAATATTGAACATGGACAACACCAATTTAGACAATGAATTCAAAATAGATTATGGTAAATAAGCTAAAATAGAAAATACACAACATTCTTTATAGTTCAATGTAATTTAAGACTCATGTATGAAAAGAAATAAAAATACAGAAGGTGATATTTAATAGAATTTTAAGCTCCATCTGAGTTATGTTCTTATAACTCCTCATGTGCACACAAAACTACACAAGAAAAGGTCGATATCCATACAAAAAAATATTATCGAATCTATTAATAATGTCACCCGAGTTGGGTATGTGAAATAAATATTAGTAAACAAAAACCCACTGTATAAAGACAATCCATTCTATGCTAGGTAAATTTAGTAGTTTGCAAGATGATATATGACAAGTAAGAAAGTACTCTCAAGTAAACATCTTATAATGTCAGGTTTACCACTTATCCCCCAACACATTAAATAAATATTTTATGTGAGAAGTTAATGATTTAATATTTAGTCTTGTTTACTTTTAAGGATTTTAAATTTGGATTCAAATCATAAATTACATAAGTCCTGAGACTTGGAACATAACATGTCATCCACTTTAATGATGTAATCGATGATTCTTAAATAGGCTATAATAAAAAACATGTCAAAATTTTAGGTTGTTATTTGGCTTGGAAAATGTGTCTTATGAAACAGTTCATTCATTAAAACATTTAGAGCATGAGCCTTTCCCTAGGAACTCCTATGATGGAATCCAAGTATCACAACTAGTTTATTATGAACTGCAACTCTACAAGTATGTCCCTAGTGAACCACTTAAGAACCCGATATTTCTCTGGGTGTGATATATTGTCTCACCCATCCAAGTTCGTCCTTTGAGGTCCCTTGTTGGACCCTAACTATCCATCATGGAATAAATTATCAATTCTTGTTGAGTCATTCCTCGACATCCCCTATGGGATCCAAGTATCTTCTAGCATATAATAGTCAAAATCCCATAAGATCACATCCATGGAAAAAAATTATCACTCAGGCATAAATGTTAATCCACAAAGTTTCCATCCATATAATTATTTATTTGAATTCACGTATCACCTATGGATTTTAACATTCAATCACAATATCATTTCTATATGTCATGACCGAGCCAATAACATCTCATTTAAAACCTCACACAAAGGTGTCTAAAGGCACTAAGTAAGGTAACTAAGATTGGATCGTAGTTCCTCGCATTGGTATTTCAATATACAATGAATCACATTCATAAACAAGCCATTATAGTGAATAGACATTATTTAACTCATATGAGAATTATTCATAGCAATATTATCATGATTAAATATACTACTACAGGGAATTATATTGTCTACTTAACATGTTCATAACCATAAAAATAACAATAATTATTAATCATGTAATGACATAATAAGGGCCTACGGTCATGGTTACTCATGCTTTCCCATTCAGTACATTTAATTCATAGCTTGATATATAATTCAATTAATATAATGACATACAATGTCATGGGGTAAAAAAGAACACAAAAATAGGGGTCCAAGTCATAAGCCATTGATGTTTCCATTTATCCCAACACACCAAAAGGGGTGGTTAATCATGGTTCTAAACTGTTGTTGATGTTATTAATCCTCATTTAATGAATAGTCCATACCTAGATATTTTATGAATACAATTAATTTCCATAAATTACCTTAAAAAATAGAAGATTCAATATTCTATCGTCCATTATATCAATAATTCCACTCAATAATATAGAATCTTTGAGTAATATGAAAAATTGTAATTTCAAATAACTAATCTTTACTTTTCATCATGGTATATAACACACCTCTGATGGAGGGATTTTATGATAAGAAAATGATTTTTTATCAACAATTCATTAAAACGCTTAAGAAATTCATTCAAGATCTCAAAATCCAATTTATTAATGGAAATTATGATTAAAAATATTTCAATAAGCACTTAAAAAATTCATAAATTTTAAATGGTCATGGATAGGGATCCTACCTCGGGAGAAGACCAAGACAATGCTTCTGCTCTTGACATTTTGATGAATACCACACCACTCTCTCAAACACATAAATTCACATATATAAATATATATCATAATCCAATGCACATATTCCCATTCCATGGAATAATATATAAATGGACGATATATATATATACATACCTATGTATAAGGGAACAAGTCCTTGAGGAATTTAAAAATAATCTAATTAACATAGAAGGATCCACAAATTACCGATTTCCTTGAATCAAATAAGAACAACCAAACATCAAGTGAAAACCTCTACATCAGGTAGAGATATAATACTGAATTGAACCAATCCACCTCACCTTTAGTGGTGTATGTAAAAACATTCATGATGGGGCCCTGGGAGAGCCACATCATACCATAAGACTAAAAAAAGAAAGAATCAGAACAACGATACACATAGGGTTTTTTTAAACTGATTAGGGTGATATAGATATTAAAATACCACATTAAAGAGTAGGAGAGGGATATATGGGTCTTAACATGAAGAATCTAAGAGAATGTGAAAGAAAATATGATTAAAATCACCATATGATGGGGAAGTTGTGGGGTGTGTTATGAGAGACCAAGAGGGAGAGGGGGTTGGTGTTGTGCAAGGCTCAGGAGTTGATAGGGGGTATCATTGGTTCAATTTCTATTTTATTTTAATTGAATTCAATTGAATTCAATTTTTTAGGTAGACTATCCTTCATGGTTTGGGTTTCAATATTTTTAAATCTTTATGCCAACCATTCTCCCTCTAACGGGAAATATCGAAACCCACACACCTTGTCCCATAAGCATTGGAAAACATGCTCCAATAATGTGGTAAATAGAATTTATGTACATCAAAAAGTCACTAACTGTGTGGGGTTGGTATATGGTTTGGAAAACTATACATAGCCTGAGTGATAGTTTATGTCCACTATATACGGAAGAATAATTTCCTACTGTGTTATTTAAGGTTTTTTTATAATCTATATTCCCTATTCAGACCCCTTTAAAAGATAATTTTATTGGTTCAGATCTCCCAAAACTCCTCTAGACACCAGGGAAACATATCAGGTCTCCAGTCATGTCAAAAAACAATACATATAATTATTCCATCTCTCAAAATTTCATCCCAAATTACAGTTTGTAAAATGACTTGTCCAATAATCCCGAAAATATGTAAATTCTATTGGAATTTAGGATGGTCCAAAAACAAAGGTTCGTACAGTAAGTTTTCACCCCATTATGAAAATTGGACACAAGTGAAGTCTATTTTGAGTATTTTTTCACATTTAACGTTATAGTTCATTCTATGGGGCAGTTTGATGACTTTTAAGAATAATTTTGGGGTGAGCAGTGTATGTGAGAGATATTGTCCTCTAGTAATTTAATTCACATATAAACTAAAAGTGATACATGGGATGAGACCCATGTTAGGGTCCTCATAAAAATTATAAGATCAAATATTGATTAATGAGTGTCCATTATCCATGTAAGAATGGGATTTTACTGCATTTGTGGGACTGAGTTGAAAGTCATGTTGATGGAGATGTTGGGTTTATAGGCCAACCTCCATTTGTATAAAATGATTTTGGGTATGAGTCCATCCACTTTTTGAGTTTTTTCCTCCATTAGTTAGTGTGTCTACAAGATGCTTTAGTCTGGGAAACATGATGCATCATGCTGATGGAATAGTTATTTCCAATGAGTCTAGTTGTGATTAATTATTTGGAGAGTTATGTCTCTAGTTCTTCATTGACTCAAAGGATCCTAAAAGGGATGCCTTCATATATGTATTAGTTTTGGGAATTATAAGAGGATTCCACTACTAGAATGTTGACCCTAATATCTTGGTGGTCACATGATTGATAGGTCAAATTTGAGTTTCATCTTATATTGGGTAGTCATGGCTGTGGGTTTAATTTTGGAACCTAAAAAGATGTATTATTCTATGAAGCAGAGATTTGATGACTGGAGAATTCTATATTAAACCCATGATTTTTTGTATAATTTTATTGGTTTATGTTATACTGTTGTTGTGAACTAGTTTGGATGCCACGTTTTAGAGAATGTTTTAATGTTATAGTCTACCATCACTGAGATATTGGGAAATGTGGTTCCATGGATATGGTTATGGAAGACTAATATGGCACACCATATCAACGGTTTAGAGAGTGTACATGAGGTTCTATAAATAAATTTATGAAAATATAACTTGGAATTCTATGAACTAATATCCATGATCATTTTTTGTAATGCGAATTTATTCTTCATATATCACCTATCTTATTTTTCCAATAAAATACAAACGACAATTTTTTCTAGAAACTTGAAATTTTAATTTATAAATATCAATTTAGCATAAATTATTTGGTTATAATAATAAAATATATTATATTTAAAATCTATTTTATAATATGTTCTAATGAATTAATAGACAACATTTGATGTTTTGAAACTTTGAAATGATGTTCCATGCCCATGGGTAATGTTTCAGGAAATGTTGATCCATAAAAGTATTAATTTAATTAATTTTATGAGTGTTAGAATGAGTTTACAATAAATTTTATATGTATATATTGAAGAAGGTCGACATGAAGATCATTATATGTGATTGATATGTAGAAATGTGGTTCCAAGCATGAGTATTATACTATATAGATTTGTATATAGAACAAGGATGTAGATATTTATAGTTAAAAATATATTTTATGTTCAAGAGTAATGATTTTCGGTAGTGATGAAATGCCATATAGAATAAGATGTGGTATTAGGGATCCTCATTGTTGAGATTTTAGTAGATTAACATTGTAGCGTCCTCCAAGTTTATTTCATAGTTTGGACCCAGAATGATTTTTAATGCCCTATTTTTGTGATGAATGGAATAGATGAAAGATTTATGTTCTTGGTTATTTTAGTACTTTATCATGGAATGTGTAGTTGGGAAAGATTGTTTTAGGTATTGAGTAATATATATCGAGTAAAGTTGGGGGGTTTGGTTAGGTAGTCCATAGTTATAGAGACACTGTGATAGTTGTAATGAAATGACATCATGATGTTCCAAGATAACCATTAATGTTGGATGAAACACATATTATTAATGGAACAAAATATTGATAATGGTTTTATTTGAATTAATTTTAAAAATATTATTTATAGTCTAAGAATATTTCATGAGCATATAATTATCGAAGTATGTTATTAGTTCACTAATGGGGGAGTCCTACTATTATTTATTTATCACCCCATGTAATTTCACCTATTTGTGCATGAGGAACCTATGCATTCTTTCAGTTTGACCAGAGGTTCATGATGCATAGAGTCAAGGCGTAGGATTTCATGTTTTGAGGGTTTCACGTGTGATGTCTGAGGATCAGTATGGTGAATCTCGGTATGTTACTACTGATGAGTTATCATGCATGGCTTGTAGATGGAAGTGTGGCCTTGTTTATTTATTTTATTCAATTGTTTATTCTGTATATGTGATTGGACCAATATAATATTGATGTTTTATATATATAACAACTATATCGGCCTTTACTGCATTCTATATTATTAGCATATTCTTCTATTTTAGTTTATTGGTACTTTTTATATACTAGGATGTGTGTGATGTGTGGTTATTTAATTCTTGTTATGAAATATAATATGGTGGTATAATATCTCCAATGCTCAACAATTATTCTATACTACTATTAGACAACCTCTAGTGTATGATGGGGTGTGCTTGAGGTCCTATAGTAAACTAGATTGTGGTACAACTTTAGTGGACCAGAGGTTGGGAAGATACAGGTTTGAATAAGAGAAGTTACATTCTTATTTTACTATTTGAGATTTGGTAGAAAAGAGATATAATAATGTTTTGAATCATGTGATGTATATTGGTTTTTGTATCATAAAAACATCTTCTGGTAGTATTTTCATGTTACTAAGAAATAGGATTGATGATAATGGTATTTGATGTTGTTCTTATATGAAAGTTTTTAATTGGTTTACACTCATGTGGTTTTGATTTTTTATTTTATGATGGATTTATGGCTCGTGGCCCTCTGTAGGGTGGCTTGTGATTTAGCATTGACACTTGTATCATAGTGTCAAGAAGAAACTCATTCTTCAGGGTATGAAAATAGGCTCCATGTTTTAAAGTCATTTTCTTCTACAACATTACCAATGACATAAGATCATTTTTTTAAGTGTAAATAAATTCTCACATGGTGTTTTCCAATATATGTTCTTGATGTGAATCTACATAGTTGTTATGAGTTTATTATGGTACTATTTATGATGGATAGTTATGTAGATCTATTGTGTGATGATTGATGATGAGAAAATTGGCATGTACTATGTGTATATTTGGTGTCATAACCCTTATATGGAAGTATGGTATAATTAGATGAACATTATACTCTTTTGTGTGGGTTTTTATGAGATTGGATATGTAGCCTATTCCTCTAGGGAGCAGTTTTATGTTTAGATTCACTTAGATGTCAATTTCCCTTTTTGTCATGTTGTTGGTTTTACAGATTCCATCCATTGGGTTTGATAACCTAGATGTTGTTGACTTGACCTAATAATGTTAGGTAATGTTGGGGTGAGAGAATTTTAGACACGTCATGTGTTGTGGTCTCTTATTAGCTATCCTATCTAATGTCTGATATCCTAGTGAAATTGTTCGTTAAGACTATATATTACGGAGTTAGTGCCTTTTTGTTTTTGAGGGTTTCCTGTGAGAGAGTTCGACCAATTTATGTGGAACATTGGGTGTGAGGCATAAGTTCAAGTTTTGGGATTTTTCATAATTATTTATGAAGGGTGCATCTTGTTTTGAGTTTTGGTCATGGTGGACACATTTTCTTAAGATAAGTCGAACTTTTGTGCTAGTGAATTAGATATGTGGGTGGTATCAAGAGGGGAGGTTCATTTATGTTCCTTGAATGGGGAACAGATATGATGAAAATATGAATCTGGTGGATATGATAGGGATTTAGAGTACATTATGTTATCAAGGGTGTCTGTACTGGGATTGTGAGCCATGTTTTCCTGCAGAATGACTTGTTAGAGTAGGAAGCATTTTATTTTGTGTAAGATATGTACATATAAAAGTTAAGTGTTAATGGGATATCTGATATATATGTATTGTTGATGTGTTGTATCATTTGAATTATAGATTCAGTACAATGGAATTATATACATTTGAGTATTGTATTGAGTAGGCTTCAATCCATAGGGTAATAATTTTTGTGGGTGTGATGAGAGGCTAGAGGGTAGAATGAATTGAGGCCCTCAAGATAAAACTATGATGTTCCAAGAATGGATGTGTGTTTGGTGATATTAAAAGAAATAATCATAGTGTATGACCAGTATAGATATGATCATTCCAAATATCTTGACAATGTTTAGAGTACAACGATAGATCATTTTCTATATTACATGATGTATAGATGTCATCTTGGGTTGAAAAAGGGAATATTTAGTGGTTTTGATCATGTAGAGGTATGCGAACCCATATGGTAGAAGTGCACTATATACCATTTATGAGTGTGGTCCTTACGATGGGATAGATGTTGAAAATATAACTGGTTCTATTCTTGGATTTCAGTAATGGGTAATAGTTTTTTATTCATTTTTTCATGTGGGTGAGAGAATGATTTCCTTGTCCAATTCTATGGTTCAAAAGTGATTGGAATAAGGGATTTTGATTCAGATTTTTTGTTATGATGTGATAGTAACTGAACTAAATTGGTGTGGCATATCAGATCATCAATATTAAATTGAACCGAGTGAAGGTAGGGTTGATGATGTAGTGAGATTTACATTGATCATTGAAATTTACCCAAAAGGATGTGTTTTTACATTTGAACCTAATGATAGGAAATGTTGGGGATTAGAATTAGACATTGTAGGTTGTGTTCAATGGTTGGGGGCACTATGAACCTAATGCTGAGTGTTTGATGATACGAAAATGTATCACGATTTATGGATGTGGATTGAAAACATCCCACTGATGGTGGAAAGTACTATATTGACTTTTAAGTGGATTTTTACCATATGTTGGAGTTATATAGACGAACTCGGTTATCATTTTAATGTAGAAAAAAATGAGTTAGAATGAGTTTATGAAAATTATTGGTTAGGATTTGTGGTTGGAATACAATTGAGGCTTTTTGAGGATGGCAATTTTTTTACTAGGGAGGTTGTAAGGACCCATGTTTCCTGGGATTCTGAATATGAACAAAAATATTATTTGTTTTTTCAAGGTTCCATTGAGGCTAAAATGTTTATTTTCCCTAGAATATGATATCATATTTTTTTGACCACTACATTTTCCATGATTAGTGTTTTTACCCTCAGAATGGATTTTTTTTGAACACCAAACCATCAAAGTTATTGAATAATACTTAATATTTATATAATAAAATATTAATAATTTTTTGTGGGTTTGGGTGGCTATATCATTATAACAGAGCATGATATTTAGATTCTAAATTCACAATTGAGTCTGGAATTGGGTGCTTTTGGTAGGTAAGGTATTAACCTATTTGTGGTTTTGGGACTCCAGACAGGTGTTATATTGGCATTTAATTAATTACCTATTTGATTAAAAGATTACAACATTTTGAATTCCCATACACATAGGGCAGGAGAGGTTTTCTACCAATTTATTAGATATTTTACTAGAGGTAAGGGGGAATAGGTCTTGAAATAGTTCATCTGTGGAGGTTATTGTGATTGGATCGAGGTGAAATAGACTTCAGGAGTAGATTTGGAAATGAAGCTTTGACATTATCACCTTGAGAATGGATTGTTTTGAATTATATTCCATGATTGAAATATATATGTTTTTTTCATATTATAGATCCATTTTATGTGTAATAAGGACTACATGGGGTTGATATATTGTCATTATAAGATGAATGGGGGTTTTAAGAGTTATTCATGGGTTCCCCATTTGGACACCTTGAATACTAGACACGTGGGTTTATGAACCCTTGCTATGTTTTCATATTATTCATAAAAGATTGACTTTTAGGAATTAAATTCCTTTAATTTGGATTAAAAACCATTTATTTTTTAATTTTCATGTGGCAACATGTGTCTATGTGGTTAGTATGGTAGATTTTTTGTATTATAAGACATTTACTTAGAGTAAACACTTTGTATTAGGACACGTTCATGTGGCTAGGTATATGGGTGACATGAAATGTAAGAGGACCATATACTTGTGGAATTACATGGCCAAAAACCATTTTTTTTCATATAGTATTAAATATCCACATCCAATGTGATTCGGGCCCTGTAGAGGTACATTTCTGGGTTTGAGCTTTTGGAGTACACATCATGTATAGGGGGTACACCCCATGTATTGTCCCTCTGTTAACCTCTGGAGTATCTTGAGTAATATTTTCTCTAAAATAATAATTGATAAAAATACTAGTTAATTTGGAGTATTATAACAAGTATAATATGTTGGTGGATTATGTATGAAATGGGTTTTTATTATGAGGTATAATTTTCTATAATTCTTTTTCCATGAGTTAATTTTTTTGAGAAAACAAGGGTAAATATAAAAATGGTTGTTTAAGGATAACACATTGTGTAATCATATATACACTCCAGGTAGTATGACCTTGTAGGATATGAATACAAGGAGTATGAGGATGTTGTGCTAGAAGAGAATAAATATCCACTATACGATGTGTACTTATAGATACACACCGTGTAGTCATGTCAGCAAGGTTGGTGCAGGATGTGTAAACAATGTTGGTGAATTTATGTATAGTAAAAGGATATACATGAAATATATAAGAACTAATGTTACATTCAATCCTAATTTTCTTCATAAAATGAGATGTACCCTCGTTTTCTCATCTTTAGGACAAAAGAGTCATCGGGTGAAGAACAAGGATCCACAAGATCATTTCCTTCTACCATTTCATCATCTAGTACCCGATTCAAGTGTCATCAGTCACATAAAAACCCAACTGATAAGGTATATCTTCTTCTAGATCTATTATTGTTGATTTTTTCTCTTGATATAGTTATTTAATATTGAATAATTTATCAATTTTCTTATATCTATGTGGTTTTAGGCCGATTCTTGAGCCAACATCAGATTATATCTATTATATGACATCGAGCTAGGTGCTCTCATGCCTCTAGTTAAATTATTGAGGGGTTTATATGTGTTATTTTTTCATGCATCCATGTCTAGGGTATTTCCATGAATGTAAATTAATAAATGTAATTATTAAATTTTGTTTTGGTTATATATTCAATGAATTTTTTCATGTTTATGTTTTTTGCTGGATTAAGGTCCACCATGTGGGTGTGTTTCCCTTGGATGACTGTTATATAAATTTTTTTCCTATGATTTCCTTGGACATGCCTTCATTTCCCCATTTGGGTTTGTTTAAAATGAACTTTATTATTATATATATTTTCAATTGTACAAAAATTGTAAGTTTTTGATTATGGCTTTGGGATTGTTTTTGTCCCATTGTTATAAGTGTTTTACTTGTTATGAAGGATTGAATGTTTCAATGAAATTTAATGAGTAAATAGTATATATCATTGGGTGGTACATGGGTTTAGCTTATAACATCGTGAGAAGACTCGCATGATTATTGTACCTTGCACCTTGGGTGATACATGTGTTCATTTTAGAATTCCATGGAAGGAGTCGAGAAGCTTTTGATTTATATGTCATTAGTGATAGTTGGGCTCTATAGTAGGACCACCAGGGATGGACTAAATTGATAGAAAATTATATATCACAGATAGGGATACCTTGCGCTCCCTAGAAGGACCACTTAGGATAGACTCACATGAACATACATCTCCATCAAGAGTGATACTCTGGGATCGCTAGTAGGAACACTCAGAATAGACTCGTAGGATGTCGGTAGAATTACACCTATAGTGATACGTGAATTCCAACTTAGGAATCTCAAGAGTGGACTTGGGGTAGACATAAATGATGTAATGGAATGAATTGTGACACGTCTTCTAAGCCAAAGAATAGGGTTGGATTGAGACATTACATTCAGGTTCTGCTGTTATTACCTTGCTAATGGGGATGTCAGGATTAGGTAGAATTATGAGACCTAAATACTTTATTTAAATGAACTACTTATGAACACAGTAAACTCTATAAATTAATACCATAACCCTTTGTATTGTTTAATTATATGTTCCTACTATTTTACTCCATGTTATTCCAATAAAAAACTGCAGCATATACCCACAGACAGATTGACATAGTCTCTTGGTGGTCACCTACTGGGATTCATTTCTCACACCATGATTGGGTCATGATTTTGGGCCTAAAAAGAATATATTTCAGAAAGTGTCTATAAGAGCAAGGCTCCCTATATAGGTACTTGATAGCTACTTATCAGAAGGAGAGAATGAGACTAAGCTGAGGCTTGTGATGCTGCTGAGTTTCATTTTGTTTTATCGTACTTTTGTATTGTGTTGTCCTTGAATGTAGAGTATCGTATTTCATAGTTTTTTTATAAAATGTGACATGAAACATCATATTGATATTATATATCTTATAGTTAACTTCCTCCTTCTGTTTTCAGTTGTTTTCTTCAGTTTCATGATGTTTACTACTTTTTTTATTTGTTAATAAGTATTCTGTTGTGTTATACTCTTCCAATGAGGAAATAGTTTCCCCACTATTACACCAGAGGCCCTTGCTGCTAGTCAGTTGCCTCTGACGTTTGGGAAGAGGTCCTTGAGGTTATGTAGCCAACAGGGTATGGGGAACCGTTTAGTGGCATCCAGACCCGGGACATTACAAAGTGTTATTAGATGAATCTTATTATGTTTTTCATACTTTTGGGTCATAATAGTCTGTGTGGGAATGATATGGAATTTGGAAATTAGTTTTTTCTTAGAGTATCTACCTCGTGGATAAGAAAAATCCAAATTGTATCGAAGTAAATAGAGATCTTGATTTTGAGCTATTACAGATGATTTGATTTCACAGTTGGGTGACACACCTAATTTTTGATTCTGGTATTGATACAATTTTGGTTTTATTTTGTTACAACCCAATGAGGTGAGGGTATTAAATCTCATACATCATATAGGAACTTGTTAGAATCACAATACATGCATTATTATATTATACTCTGAATACATTAGATATCGCATGTTGTTGTAATAAATGATGTGATAGATATGCCTACTATTGTGATCGGTTTATTGGTACATGCTATTGTTTGGACTAAATGGATTCCAATCTATGGTTTCTGAGGTGTATGGGTCCTATTGGCCAGAATTTGGTGGATCATGATTGAGATTTCTATTTATAATTTTACTATGAGATGCTCTGATTAGGTGCCAAACTTCGATTCGTGGGGAGTATGGGCCCTCATAGATCTGAATTTGGCATCCCACTTGTTTTTCTTTGACGAAACATTGGTTTTTTGAGCAATCTAGAGTTTCTTTCCTAAAAACCTGGAATAATTCTGTTTAATCCAACAAGCCATGTTTTTTTCTTATTTAGGGAAGGAGGTGTTTCAAGTATTAATAAGAACATGTCATGTACCATTTTACACTCCATGTCTTCCATGACTTTGTAACCTTACGTGTGAGGAGGGAACATAGTCTTTTGAGATCTGAGTAGGACATGATGTGTAATGGGAGTACACGCCATGTAGAAGTTTACTGTGTATCCGACCATGTGACTAACAACACGGGTGGATGAAAACATAGTTTTGCACGTCATTTTGTGGGTGAACACACCTTTTACTCTTACACTAATAGAACTGTGTAGTTATAGACATGTAGAAGTGCCTAGGTAGGAAGGAAAATCAAGTACATGCTGTGTCTCAGGAAGAACATGTCAGGTGTGTGGTGTGTTGCATGAACATTTGGGGTAGAGGTACATGCCCATGTAAAGACATGAGAGAACATGTTGTGTATGGGGTTATACACTCTGTGTACCCCTATTTTGGAATGCCTGAATGATTTCCTTTACTTGTTTAATTCTTTCACTTCTGGGAAACAGTTTCCATTTTCATTATTTCGGTACAAAGGCATGTGTACTGGATTTTGGAGAGTCATGTCTCCATGACGACAATGAGATCTATGCCAACATAGAGGCTATGAGCATACTATAGAAATGGTTGGACATGAGTTACTAATGGATCCCCCAGTTGTTCCAGATGTGGCACTAGTAGTTATACCGAACACAGGTGAAGAAGCAACGTTTGGAGAATGTTTTTTTGAGGTTCATGCAGACCTTCCATGGGGCACCGCATGCTACCACATCTATGGCAGAGCTGACGTGTATATTCCAACATGTGTATCTGTATTTTTGTTTTATGGGAATGGAGCATCATAAGCCATGAAATCATGGCTAGAACTAGTGATTAATATCTTCGATAATCTACAAATTCCTCTCAAAATGAGGGGAAATCTCGAGACCTATATGCTACCTGATTCTTCTAGAAGATGATAGGATTTTATCACTCATTCAAGGGCTCAGTGGGATATGACATGGGAATAATTTAAGTATCCTTCTATAATTATCATTTTATTGCAATGTTGAGGGATGACCGAGCCTGAGAGTTCATGCACATGGAATTGGGAACACTATTAGTTATGGATTATTCTTCCCATCTAACTGATCTTCAACAATTCATACCTATTCTGATGGGTGATGACCCATAGAAATATAGAATATTTAAATATGGTCATAGGTTTCACATATGATCCTATGTGAATTTCATCAGGATTACTTTAGTCTCTGCTATTGTAAATCATCTGCTAATTCCCGAGTGTAATTTGGGGGATGTTGGAGGTGCGAGCCAGGGTGGTTGGGCACTGAGATCTGGTACTGTCTCAACCAGAAGCCTGAAGTGTCACACAGATCATTCTTGCAGTGATATGATCCATCAAAAACTTTCTTCTGGTATCTAGGTAAGGTGCCACAAATGGGGTAGGCCGGGGAATAAAAGGCCCTAATACCCAAAGGATCTAGTTGAGTGACACTCTTGAAGCATTGTATGGCATCTACAATGTTTCTACAAATTTTTTTAACCAGTTGCAAGTGAGAAATGTTTTTTACAGACTACACATGAAGGAGAAGGGTCGGTAGCTTCTCACCAGTTTGGAAATTGGACTGCGTCAGGGTGTTCAGGCCAAGGCGGTGGTTGTAGAAATGGAATCTTGGACTTAAGATCATAGTAAAAACTGGTATGGTCAGCTCAGGGTATCCATGTATTGTCTCAGGGCTATGGTCTAGAATAGACTTATAAATTCCAATATACCTAGTAGAATCAGAATCCTAGACCATCTACATTCATAGGTACTATCCTAGTCACCTTAGTTTTGCCATTTGTAGTTCTTTATAATAGGGAAAAACCCAGTTTTATATATGTGGAAATTGTGGAAACCCTAGGAATATATGTTTATACATATACTAATGTGATGACGCTTGAAACTCTGTTATGTATTAAAATGGAAGTTGGGAATTAGTCAAAGGATATCCCCTTGAGATTGTTGGGTGTCTCTTTCTATGAAACCTCTATGCGTTAGAGATGAAATGTTTTGATATCATTCTCAGAACGAATAGGTTGGTTTCATTTTGAACCTTTGTGGATTTCTATCACCGTAGGGTGAGTTTCACATCAGTAGAGGGTAGATAGTTTCTACATAATGGTGAATGGGATGTCCAGGAAAGCATAGATGGACCCGAGCATTGTGGGATGGGTTGGATGAAACCCCAGATTCACATTTTATATCTGAATGATTTGGGAACATGTCTAGATGATTTCCCTCAAGTGGTTGATTATTTTAGGGTAATTTTCCCAAACAACTTTTCAGGCATTCCTTATGTCAGATATGTGGATTTCACTATCGAGCTAGCGCCAAGAGTTGTACTGGTATCCATTCATCCTTACAGGATGGTTACAATCGATTTGAAAGAGCTTAAGAGGTGTTTGGTAGATCTAGAAGCTAATGTTTTTATCTGACCCAACACTTATCCTTTAGGTTTACTGATCCTTTAGGGGAAAAGGTGTAAGATACCCTTAGGCTATGCATGGACTATTGGAATTTGAAGAAGTTAACAGTCATGAACTGATATACCCTTCCACATCTAGATAACATGTTTGATCAAATTCGATGATCTTCATTGTTCTAGAATATTTACCTAAAGTCACGATATCACCATGAACGTGTTCGATTGGCAGACATACCTCATAAAATGTTTCATAGTATTTATGGTCTATATGGGTACTTGGTTATACTATTTGGTCTCTCGAATGCACCATCAGTTTTCATGGCGTTGATGAATCATGTGTTCCATCCCCACTTAGATTATTTTTTGGTGGTTTTTTTGGATTATATCTTGTTGTATTCTAATAATAGACACAACCATTCAATAACCTTGAGATCATTTAGAATACACTAGAGAGAACCATCTATTTGATATGTTTGTAAAATTCTACTTCTGGATAGATCAGTTTCACATCCTGGGTCACATCATCTTAGAGACTAGTGAATTAGTGGACCCGCAGAAGGTAAGAGCAGTAGCTACTAACGAGCATCCCAAGATCATTTTTGAGGTACAATGTTTATTTGGGATACCTGGTTAATACATGTGTTTTATATAAGACTTCTCACACATAGAATCATTGATGATAGGCTTGACTAAGAAATTTGGGAATTGGGAATGGTCCTATTCTTATGAGGGTGTCTATCAATAGCTGAAGTGACATTTGAATTCATCACTGATACTAATATTTCTTGAACCGGGAAGGTGACACACTATATACTATGATGCATCAGGTATGAGGCTAAGAGTAGTGCTTATGCAGGTGGATCAAGTTGTTGCATATAAGTATCGAAATTTGGGGCCAAATGAGAGTAATTTCCCAATGCATGATTTCAGGTTAGCTGCAGTGGTTCATGTTTTGTGTTGTTGGGGACATTATTTATTAGGAGAGCATTTTGTGGCTTTCACAGAGCCCAATATTCTAAAATATGTATTTACACATAATGATTTGAATTTTAGTTAGTGAAGGTGGGTGGAATAGCTTTTGTTTGTATATTTCGTGCTTTACTATACACATATAAAGCCCAATGTAGTGGCTTACTCACTAAGAAAGAGGAATCATATACAGGCGGTGAAGGAGGCTAGTGGAGAGTGGTAGTTTATGGCTCTGTTCTTTGAGATGCATTTAGAGGTGCACAACAGTAAGGGATAGGTTTATAATTAATATTTGGCTGTTACCTCTACTCTACTATATTGATTGAGGTTGAGACAACTATCAGATTATAAAGGCCTAGTTCTATAAAAGACTGTGATAGGTGAGGACCCTTATACTGGGTGGATGATAGGAGAGGATAAATATTTGTGTGTCCAAGTATGTGTGTCGACTATAGGGTATATATGCGAGGAGCTGATGTAGGATTTCCAAGCATTAGATTGTGTTGGGAATCCTAGAGTCACCTAGATGTAATGTGAATTACGCCGCTAGTACAGGTTGGTAGGTATGAATTGGGAAGTGGTTGGTTTTTTTACGAGGTGTTCCACCTATCAGAAAGTGAAGGTAGAATAACAAGAACTTGGTGTATTCTTCCTGGAGATACCCATTTCTAAGAGGAAGTGGGTTGAGGTCACAATGGATTTTGTGAAAGGGTTACCGATGTCAACTAGGGGCAATGATTCTATGTGGGTCATAGTTGATAGGCTTACAAAGGTTACTCAATTCTTTTCAATCCGTTTGACATTTGGTGTTGATGAAATCATAAATTGTATGTCTGAGAGGTGGTTCGATTTTATGGGGACCCTCATTCTATCATTTCAGATAGGGATCCCTGATTTACGTCTCATTTTTTATAGAATTTTCAAAGGGAAATGGGTACCCAGATGCTTCTAAGCATAGCATACTGCCCTTAGACTAATGGCCAGTTATATCATACAATACATGTGACGAAGGACATGTTTCATGCATGTGTATAAGACTTTTTGGGATATTGGGAGAAACATATACCCCTGATTGAGTTCGCCAAAAATAATATCTTCCTGCTATAATTAATATGAATCCATATGAGGAATTTTTTGGAAGACCATGCCGATAACACTTGTGATGGATGGAGTTTGGAGAGGTAGCTATGTTGGGACCTTTTCTTATCTTGGAGAATTCAAGGCTAGTTCAGGTGAATTAGAAGTTGATGTCTACTAGGTAGTCTTTTCAGAAATCATATGTCAATAGCCATAGATGACCTTTGGAGTTCGAGTCCATGAATTGAGTTTCCCTACGTGTCGCAGTAAGATTGGGGCACAAGAGGATTAGGGGACAAGGTATGCTTTCACCAAGTTATTTCGAACCATTTGAGATTCTAGAATGAGTCGGGTCAGTTTCTTATTGGTTACAGTTACATCAGAAGTACTGATCCATGCAAGACATCTTCCTTGTATCTCAGCTATGACTCTATCACTCAAAATAATCTCATGTTATTTCACCCAAGGATGTTGAGCTTCAGGTTGATGCATCCTTTCCAGAGCATTCAATTTATATATTTGAAAAGATTATGTAGGTTCTATGAGGTCGGTCAGTTCCACTTATACCGGTGCTATTGCAGTACGGTCGAGTGCATGACAAGACTTGGGAGAGGGAGGTCGATGTACGTGCTCTGTGGCTTGAGTTATTCTCAAATATTCCATCACCACTCGTGGAAGGAATATTCGGGGACAAATTTCTTTATGGGGGGATTTTGTAAATACCCAATACTTCTTTTGAGGTATAATTTTCTTTTATTTATTTTCCTTGAGTTATTTCTTTGAGAAAACAAGAGAAACATGAAAAATGGTTGTTTTAGGAGAACACACCTTGTAATCCTATATACACGTTGTGTAGTATGGCCATGTTGGATAGCGATACATGTTTTTTGAGCATGTTGTCCTTGAAGGAAAAAAACACTACACGTCGTGTACTTCTTGAAAAATGTCACGTAGTAATGTCAGGAAAGTCAGTACAGGACATGTAAAGTAGGACGACGAATTTAAGAATAGTAATATGACATACATGCCCTGTATATGATCTTACATGCTGTGTACTCCTAATTTTCAGCTTAAAATGAACAGTAGCATAAATTTATGATCTTTTGGATAGAAGAGAATACAGGTGACGAATAAAGATCCACGAGATCATTTCCTTCTCCCGCTTCATCTTCCATAACCCGATTCAAGTGTCGTCTGTCACGTTTCATCGCAATCAGTAAGGGATTTCTTCTTCTAGTGTTGTTCTTGGTGATTTTTTCTCTTGCTATAATTATTTAATGTTTAAGGATTTACCACTTTTCTTAGATCTTCTCCATGGAAGGACTTGAAAGGATTTTGATATATACGTAATTTGTGATACTTGGGCTCCTTAGTAGGACTTCCAGGGATAGACTAAATTGACTTAATATTATGTTGAACAAATAGGGATACCTTGGTTTCCCTAGAGGGACCACTAAGGATGGACACACATAAACGTACACCAACATCGATAATGATACTTGGGGCACCCTAGAATGACCACTGATAAGGTACTTATAGAATGTTGGTATAATTACACTTATAGTGATACTAAAATTTCAACTTAAGAATCTCTAGAAATAACTTAGGTTAAACATAAATGATGAAATGGAATGAATTGTGACCCGTCTTACATGCCAAAGCACAAGCTTGGATTCAAACATTACATACATGTTAGAATGTCTTCTAAGACATCTGTTGTTTTTACCTTGTTATGAGGAATGGTTGTCTTACATCAAATTACGAGACCTAAATACTTTATGTAAGTGAACTAATAATGAAAATAGTAAAATCTATTATTGAATACCAGTACATGTAAGGTCATTTAATATGAGTTCCTACTATTATACTGCATATTATTAATATACAAAAATAATACACATACTCAATGATAGATTGGCATGGACTTTTGGTGGTTGCCTACTGGGATTCATTTATCACACACTATTTTGGGTCCTGATTTTGGGCCCAAAAATATTATATAGCTGCAGGATTAAATAGTGGAAAGGCTCCCTTTACAAGTACTTGATTGCAGCATAGAAGCAGGAGATTATGGGACCAAGATGAGAGTTTTGAGGCCTTTGAGTTTTATTTTTTACCATACTTTTGTATTGTATTTTACTTAACTGTAGTGTATCCTATTGCGATGTTTTATTAGAACATGTGACATTCTTCATAATTTTCATCTTGTATGTCTTTTGGTTAAGATCATCCTTCAGTTTTATGTTTTGTACTTAAGTTGCATTTTGTTTAATGCTTCGGAAATATTTTAATATTTATTCCTCTTTCATACAATCTAAAAATAAGAGAATAGTTTTCCCACTATTACATGCTAGGCCCTCACTGCAAGTCGGTAGCCTCTAGCATTTGGTGAAATGCTATTTAGGCCATGTGGCCAACCTGGTACGAGGCACCATTTAGTGGCATCCAGACCTGGGGTGTTACCTATTATTTTTTGGAGGGGGGGATCTTGAGGAATTATAGGAGGTTTTGTTAGTGAGAAATGATTGAGAATGATTCCTTACATCAAAAAATAAATTTAGCTATCCCATGAGAGAGAGATATGGGATGAGATTCAGGTGACGATCCTGATAATATTTTAAGTATGATGTATTGGATTTATGGAATAATTAATTAGTTTTTTAATGGGATTATTTTTTGTTTCTAGGTCTTGCTTCTAACTTGAGGTGTTAGACATGTCAGTTCTACGGGCCAACCTCATGTTTTATGGAAAGGATTTGGTCTTGAGGATATATTGATAGTAAATTAATTAGTTTTTATATAAAACTCATTTATGGAAAAGTGAGAAACCAAAGTTCAACAACTAAAAGAAATAACTGAACCATTAAAAGACATTTTAATGAAAATTATATTTTTCTCTCCCTCTCTAATTTCTATGAAATTGTGATAATGTAAAAATATAGATAGTCCTTCAGAAGGTCATCAAACTGGCACTCCAGCTTTTCACAATACGGAATACACTATTGATGGATCGTTCTAGAATTAACACCCATAATAAATATCAATATTTTCATATCAATCTAGTTTCTTTACTCCTCATTGGTGACACCCTTAATATATTTCAAACTATATTAATGACTCTTCTTTAGTATCATTAACCGTTGAATTAGATTAAAAAATTTATTCATCCATGTGCAGAAGTAGTTCCACAAAAGGATCACTCAACAGAACATGTTCCCACAACTGACTATAAAAACCCATAGGGGGATGTTTGGGGACACTTTCTGATAGTTTATCACTGAATTTATTTTCTGATCTAGTCTCCCTTAGTGGTGGAAATAATTAATAATCCTTTCTATCTTTCTGTACACCCCTACATATATTTATTCATATCAATCTTGAAAGTTAATGACCATGAATTTAAAATCCAATATCTCTTGATAAATTCTTAGATTCTTCATTGCTATACTTTTTCTCAGGACACCTTTCTGATTTTAAGGAATAACCGAATTAATTTTGGCCACTTGAATCATATTATCATTCAAAAAACCAGCAAATATATTTAGTAGAACAACAGAATCCTCCTCTTTACACTATAGAACCTTACAAATAGATTATTCATCCTCCCTTGGTGTCTTAGATTCCGTAGATAGACCCTTAAAATTTTAACTATTCCTTAATCACATTGGCCTCGGTGCATGAAGTATCTATGGGATTCATAGAGCCTCCTTCATCCACCATGTGAGGGTCCATAAAAATGATACCATTATCAGGCCAAAAATCCTCCATTGAAAGACCCTCTAGACACAAGAGAGAAGGGTGAGGGGGTTGGGGTATTACCAGATCCTTCCCCAAGAGACTAAAGACATCAGTCACCAATAAATTCACTTCATGTGACCACACTTCACATCCATTACTGATTTAGAATCAGTGTCGACTCCCTGTTACATCTATCCAGATTTGATTTCCTCACCACTATCCTCTGTTTACATACCACTATCTGCCCCAATTTTCTTGGTGGGGTTCATAGACCCCCATCTACATGCTATCAACGAATGGCACCGATTCTTACAGACATCACAAAAATCGTAACATGATTCGTATAACACATGTAGCTTTTATTGACACTCTTCACCAACTGTGCTCGAGTCATTATTGATTGACAATCGTCAAACATCCAAAACCATGCAGAATCATAAGTTAGCATAACGGAATATAGATGTAGTGCAGTTATCCAAACATAATATTCTACTCACTAAATTCACAAGAATCCCCATAACTGAGATATTATTAAATGCTAAAGGAATATTAGTAGAACCGACCCAAATCACCACTAAAGGAAAATAACACTTCTTAAGGAAGTCATAAGTCCATCTAAATAGGTAGAACTAAAATGCGTTGAAACTTCGAGGTTCACTAAACTAGGTTCTAATTAAGTCATCCTCCAAAGAGAAATGTATCATAATATGTTTGATTTCAAGAAACCCCACCATCTAACTCTCTTGTAATTCCTATGACCTGAAAAAAAACATATCAAATGCATTGACCGAGGATAATCTATACCTGAACTAATAATCACATTTAGATTTATAATTTCTAAGGTTTCATTGAAATTTTCAATCGATATTGGGAGGATATAGCTCACATCAATCAAACTAGGGACTTTCGTACTCAGAAAAGCATTAGGAAAACAGGGAAGGAGGTAAGGGTTATGAAAGGGGGAAAATGAGGAACCCACCCCCAACTTAAAATTTGGCGGTCCATTCCAAACCAATGGGGAGAGGGACCGACATAGTGGCCACCACCATCACAAAATAGGATCAAGAATCGTGCTTCCCCAATCACAAAAACCGATTTATATCAACCTAGTTCTTTCATTATCTAAGGCTATCTTCCTTGTGAGGCTTTACCTTATTTTAGGCCTTTGAGTTCGTGAGATGTTATAGACTGGGTTTTAGGATGCATCAACCTAAGAGAATGGTTTGAAATTTAGGGAATTGTTATGACCACATATTGGGAAAGATATGTATCTGATAATTCTTTGACATAGAGGATCCCAAGAGGGATTCATTCTCCTGTGTAATAATTTTGAAAATTTAAAGAGGATTACTTTATTTATGGGTTGAAACATAGGGAAGGTGGGTTCTAGAATTATTTTATAACACCTAGTGGGGGTGTGTATTGGGTATTAAGGTGTCTGGGTGTTATTTGGGGACATAAATCAATGGGTGATCTTGTGAGGTGGATATACGATGACCAACATCAAATATTATCCATATTTTCATATGTTTTCTCTTGTTCTTGGTTGACATAATAAGGATGTTATGATCTAGTTGGGATTCCATGATTTTCATAATTTTTTAATGTTTTTTGATTTCATAATAGAGTTAGTTAGACATGTGTTTCCATAGATATACTTTTGGATGTATGACATGGAACTCCACTTCCATGGTTTAGAGAGTGAAAACGAGGTTCCACATAAAATTTTTAGTATGTCAATCATTGGTTTCCAAATTCACAGTTAAGAAATATGGACATGATTATCAACAACCAAGGGTTATGTTTTTAAGAATGATGTTATGTATTGGTAATAATAGATTTTTGGTAGTTTGAAGGATGGAAATAGGTTTCAAGAACATGGATTTGGATATAAATAAGATGGTGGAAAATTATGATCCTCATATGCAATTAAGATTCCAGACAATGAATTCGAGAATTAGTAGTATGATAATTGGATTTCATATCAGACTAAGGATTTGGAATCTAATTTTATACACTATATATTATGATCTTTAGTTACCCTGTTGGTAGAGAATATATACATTATGGAACATGATATTGGATTGGGGCTCCCAATTTTTTTGGGGTAATTAAAGAACAACACTATAACAACAAAAATCATTATTAATTATTAATTCATTATTTTTTAAATAATATTAAGCATAATACAACCCAAAATATCAATAATTATCATTTCATTGTGAAATAGGTTCAATAAATGACACCATAAAATAGGGAATACATCATCTTTTTTTAAAACATCTTTAACATGATCAATCATAAAACATTATGGGAAAACCTTGGGACATACATAAGAAAGAGTTGAGCTATAAAGCTACATAATTAAATAAACATAGTATAAGTTAATAAATGTTAGAATATATGAATATAAACAGGGAATAAAAAGTAACATGAATAATAATGCTTGATATAGCAGGATGTTCATAACATCCGAACTGTGGAAACAACTTGAAACACTACACCATAAACATGGGTAAAGGATAAATCCCAATAGATTTTGATGGAAAATTTCAATAATGGATATAATTTCACTACATATCCAAATATTACCTATCATTACACTAAAAATTAAAAAAATTTCTAGAGCATTATATAACCTCGGGCGCACCCGTCAGTTTAATTTCATTCTCATGATTAAGTGTGCAGCAAGGATCAAACAAAATGGATTTATTCATCAACAATTTTTATGAAAAGATAAAATATTGTTTAAAAAATATATGTATGTCCATTTTAAAATAATTATAAGTGAATAGAATTTGAAGAATTTGATCTTAAATGGGTATGTTACTCCCTACCCAATGTTTTTGTCCTGAAAAAAGACAGTGAAACTTTGTTAGTATAATAACATCCCATAAAAATTCATAAAATAGGTTGATGAGGGAGAAAGTGTTCTATAATAATTTATAAATAAAATGGTAAGTAAAAGGGTCGTGTAATTACATATTACAACATTATAAATTGGAAATACAAGGCATAACATAACTAGGAAATGTGAATAATGAAGAGAAGGTGAGGTTCCCTTACTTGAGTGTGTGACTTAAAATACATGGCAGTAGCTTTTTGAGTGCAGGGGGGCATGGGTATAATATGAAGAAGATATGGTAGATTAAAGATGTGATACACGGATTTTAAGGGAATATATGTGGGGGATGGGTTGGGTTTATATATGAAATGAGTTGATATTTCATTAATATTTGTCAAACTTAGGTTTTGGACTCTATATAATTAAATAACTAAAACAAAAAACCATACCACAGTTTTTGAACAAGGATTATACCAAATCGAATTGGATTACATTATTTTATATGTCCAATGGACGATCATAATATAATAATACCCTTTATTATGTGAAGAAGAGTCACACTCTTAATGAAATGATTTTAAAACATTAAAATATATTAATGGGTTTGGAGGAATAATAATAGATTTGTATAATTAATAAAATAAAAAAAATAATATATCATTATTATAATGATAAAACATATATTTTCCCTTAGATACCATTTATTTTATTTAATACATAGCATTCAGGTCATTATGATGTCAAGAATATAGAAAATATACGTATATAGTATTTAATTTTTACCTAAAAATTTTACCAACTATGAAAATTATGAAAAATTCACTATTTGATAATTTTGATTATATAATTTCAAAAATTATACTTAAATTATATAAATATTTTTCAAAATAAGTGAATTTTTATTTTATTTTAAAAATTTATATTTAATGAGAAATACATGGTTTTTTTTGACAATAACAGTTTTCCATCTCTTATAAAAATGATATTTGAATTCATAAAATTTATATTATACTTTATATTTAATTATTTTTTATTGAAAATATTTCATAAAGATATTATTAATTTCATAAAAATCCATTTATTCATCAAAATAAATTTTTTAATTGAATTTTAATACTAATAAAAAAATTAGTTTTTTGTATGAAAATAAAAATAATTTATAATGTAATAATAATTTGATGGAAATATATTCATTATTCTATATATTCTCATGTCATTTCAATATTAATACATATTAATTTAAAATGCCAGCTAACATCGTATGGTTAAGGTGGTAGACGATTAAACATTCCGGGGGTGGTTGAGGGAAGATGATGTGTGTCGTGATCTCGATGAGCATGAAATAATCCCATTAATGGATTTTATCATGCTTATGTTATTGGATCTCATATTTATCATGGTCATGGAAAAATCCTAGTGACTCTATCTCCCTTGGAAGATCTGATAAATGTACTTAATATGTTATGATCTAACAGGATGAGGCCATCAATTCATTTTTCTAAGTCAATTATACTTGTTAAAATTCTATATTTATACTAATAAATTGATCACTATTGAACTAATATATCATCAATGGTAACTATGTATAAAAATATTTCAAATATTATATAATATAATAAAACCAAGGAAGTGAATGTGTTTTCTATAACCACAGTACATAATAAGATATTTTATTACATAAAAAAGGCAATTTTATTTGTATCAGTTGTGGTGATTATAATATTCCTCCCTTAAGAAATATATCCATCAAAATTTTCATTTTACACACTAAAATTTATATGTTAATTCTATTTCTTCACCTCCTCCAGTTCATGTGTTTCTTTATTGAACATTTGTTTCTCCAAAACACTTTGACAAGGTGCAATGTCTTATTTTGTAGAACTTTTTCTCTATGATCTAATATCATTACCAGGAACTCTTCGTATAAATGACCATTCTACAATGGTACCACCTCTGGATTGAGTACATGCCAAGGGTATGTTATGTTCTTCTTTAGGAGGTATACATGAAATACATCTTGTACATGAGATTGGTTATGTGTGAGTTATAGTCAATATGCCACCACTATGATGTGACAAGGATCTCAAAGGTGATGATGTATCATGGAATAATATTTACCTTATTCCCAAATCTCATCACTTTCTTCCATGGAGATATGTATAGTAATATCTATTCCATATATAAATCTATAGATCTCATTGATTATTCTAATCATAGATGATTTTTTTATTCTGAGAAGCTCTGATGTGCGGATAAATGTTCTTAACATTTTCAACCATTTACTATAACATTTGATGACCTAGAATTTTTTGTTCCCCAACATCTTCCGTGATTGTAGTTGTTTTCACCTCATAAAATAAAGATATTCAAAGGGAGCCATTAGGATTCTTTATTAGAAATTATTGTCATAATATAACTCGATTAGAGGTATATTTTTATCTGATACTTATTTAAATTAAATTAAACATGATATCATCATGTCATCGACTTTCTATATTGTCTGCTGAGATTGGACATCAGTTTGGGGGTGACAAGATATGATTAAGTCTATATTTGTGTTTTTACAATTATGGAGACCTTATTACAACATTGAGGTGAATCTTGAATCTCGATCAAATAATATCGATAGTGGTACTCCATGAAGCCTTATCACTTCTTGGATGTATGTACATGCATGTTGATACAGTGAAAAATATTCTATAATTACAATAAAGTGATCTGTTTTTATATTATGATCCACTAAAACCCATATAGAATTGTTTCATATGAATTTCTTCATATGTACTATGATAAATTCCATAGTTATTTTTCCAATTTTTAGGTAGGTAAGTGAAATAGATGCATCATACCCTTATATTTTTTTCCTTTCTAAATTCACTTGATGACATACCAAACATCAAGGGGTATATTCTTCATTCTCCTCCTTCATCCCACTAATTGAGTTCTCAGATATATTGATACGTCATTGTGATTCTCAAATGGATAGATAAATTAGTTCTATGTGCTTCAACCAATAACTCCTTATTGATATCAGTATTTTATGGTACACATATCCTTAACCCAAATCATAAAACACTTTCTTCATTAACATTTAACACTGAGGATTTCCTTTTTCTTATATATTATAATTTCTTCCAAATTCCAACACCAAATCATTACGAATCCTTGAACCACTCTAGAATAGATGTTGGAGCTATCATTTGGGAATTCTTTAAAGATTTTCCTTCATTTAAGATTCCCTTGTCTATCATTTAAAAATCTAAGAATAATTTATCCCTCTAAATTTTATTTAGTGATAGAATTATTGGATCCTTTCTACATATAGTGTCTTCTACTTTATTAGAATTTGTATAATGGTAGTGTATTTTTCATTCATACTCCTTCATCACCTCTAACCATTTTTGTTGGCACATATTCATCTATTTCTATGATAGTATATACATGATGATTTTGTGATCCGTATATATATCACACTTCTCAACAAAGAGGTAATTCCACCAAATTTTCAACGCAAAGAACATTATATCTAAATCAATATTATGTGTTGGATAGTTCTATTCAGGAACATTAAACTTACATGAATAATATTCTATCTATTTTTCTTTTTTGATTAACATACATCCCAATTCATTCTAAGATTCATTGATGTATACAACAAAATTATCTCCATTTTTGGGTAGTGTTAGTAAAGGTGAAGTTATTATTCTTTTTTAACTCTTTGAATATCTCGTCACATTCATCCTTACTATAAAATTTTACTCCCTTATAAGTTATATTGGTAATAGGGTGTTAAAATCATGATAAATTTTTCAAATATCAGTGATAATACCTTTCTAACCCAAATAAACGACATATTTTTTTATAGATGTTGGACTCAACCATCCTATAATTTCGAACTATTTAAAAGGGTCTATAGATATTCCATTTATTGTGATGGTATTCCCCAATATAGATACATCCTTATACCAGAAATCACAATTTATATTCATTTCATAAAGATTCTCCATTCTTAGGGACATTATCACAATGCTAAGATGGTCATCTTGATCCTCCTTGCATTTGATGTATATTATAATTTCATATATAAATACTACCTCAATTTTTTCAAGGTAATATTTAACTACTCTACTAATCATGTCCATAAATAATTTTGGAGAATTAGATATTCTAAAGGGAGTTAGTATGAAATCATGGTGCTCTCACCTAGTATGAAAAGATGTTTTAGAAATATATTCTTTTTTCACCCTTATGTGATATGTCCTAACTAAAGTTCCATCATAGAAATTTATTGTTATACACATAGATGATCTAACAAATAATAAATCCCGAGAAGATTATACCTATTATTTATTGTGATTTTGTTGAGATCAGTTTAGTTGATGCAAAGGTCCATTGAACTATTCATTTTCTTGATGAATAGGGTTAGTGAATCCCATGGTGAAGCACTTGGGCATACAAACTCTTTATGTAGATTCTTATGGTGTTGTTTCTTTAACTAACCATGTACCATAACTTTCACTATATAAGTATTCTTGTTTAATAGAAATTCCCTGGGTATACGTTTGATTAAAACTCAACATCACATCTAGGAGGAAGACCAATCAATTCCTTAGGAAACAGATCAGTGAAATCCTTCAAATTGGGCTTCTCTGAAAGGATGATTCTTTCAATCTACTAAATCATTCATGAAAGATAATATTTATCACAGGGAAATAATATCCATTATTGATATGTTGGTTCTAGAAAATATTCTTCCTCCTCCTCTCAATTGTATAGAATATGAGGATGATTCACAATATGAAGAGAGATTTTCTTATCATGACAATTTATGGTGGCTCTATATTTGGAAAACCAATCGATACCCTGAATTGAATCAAATTCCACTAAAGGGAGTATGAAACTGTTATCTTGGAATATAATCCCACAAATTATGATATGGGATGAGTTATATACATGGGATAAAATAATTTCATCATTTTTTGACTTCACTAAAAACTCTACTTCCATGCTTTTTGGTGGTGTTTGAATAGTTACACTAAACGTTAGTGATTTGAGTAATGTGTAGAATTAGAATAAAGAAGTATATTCACTATTAATAAATGTATAACTAGAATATAAGTCACCAATATATTTTCAGGATCTAACTCAGTGGTTGTGAGTTAAACAACTCTACATTTCTTTCATTGAAGCTGTTGGTTGTCTAAAAAACCCTTGGCTTAGTTTACTTGGTTGAAAAGTGACCTTGTTTGTTATAGTTAAAGTAATGAAAAATGTGTTGATAGTTGATAGGAGAATTAATTTCCTCTATAACATTTCTATGTTTCTCCTATTTTAAGTCATTAGCTAGGTGTCCTTTTTTCTGGCACCTAAAGCAGTTCCCTGGTCCCCATAAGTAACTCTTTTGAGGGTTTTCTCCACACCTTTGACATGTGGCATGTGAAAATTTATTAAAATTGTTATATTTTTCTATTATAATACCAAAATTAAACTATACATTCAACCTCATATCCCCTTGATTTACTTTAGATTCACAGACATCCAACTGGAATTTGAGAGAACATCAGACCATTTCCTCATAGCAATTAAAATCTCAGATATCTAAGGATTTTCATAGACTCTATTTCTTCCCACCAAAGAAGTGTTCATCCGTTCTTATTTGGGGATGTTAATGAAATAGTTAGTGTAATATTGTGAATTTATTTTTAAGATTTCCTCATATTAATGATAGATTCATCATCTTGTTTCATAATGTAAAGGATACCCCTTTCCATTTTATGTTGCGGGGTGCTATGAAAATATATTTTGAATTTTTTTAAGGAATTATTTCAACCCCCTCACTACAATATAGTTATCAGGATTCTTTTTCAAGATAAATGTTAACCAATATTCAATTTCTCCATCCATACGATAAAAATATCGTAGAACCATTTATTTTTTGAAACATTGAAGGATGGTGAAGATATTATCAATGTATTTGATTCATTGATCAATAATTAAGGGGTCAGATGATCCATTGATAGTTAAAGGCCTTTGTCAAATAAAGTTTGCAAATTCTATATCTTATATCTTTGGATTATTTGGACGCTCCTCCGAATCAATGTTTATATTCAAAACATGAGTCAACAGAAAGAGTATCAATAAAAAGTTCACAATTCATGCTCCCATAGGGTTGGGAATATCATTTGGCCTGTCATCACATTTTTCTTTTCATTTATTGATTACATGACTCCTCCTATTTCTGTCTATTTTCTAGAAAAAATTGAAAATATAGTATGAATATTTTCAGACTATTAAACATTTAAACTGGAATTTAATTATATTAAAGGGATAACTTATAAGTTAAATTTATTTCCATAACATACCAATTTCATGGATTCAATATATGTTATCCAGGATCGATTTCCCAATATATATTCTTATAGGAATTTATGTTCCATTAATAATAGTCCATAATGATCATGTGATTTTACAAAATCATAACCTCTTGGAGTGTCAAACTATGTGTGTATTAAGACCGATTTTTATGTACCAGGTTATGCCAAGTCTGACCAGATTCACCTTTTTGGACACGTTATCAATAGGTACAATTTTATAAAAACCACATCCACATTTATTATCCATATAGAGATGTATTTTGTTGATAATACACTTTTTATATACTTTCTAAAATATAGGGCAGTTTTCATATACTCAGAGTTATCCATATGGCTTTTTCTAGAGTATTGTAATTTTGAACCAAAAAATAAATATAATTTCCATTTGATACCAACTATAACATCCCATTTATTTATTACATTATAAATAAGTATTTTTAACATAAAATTTCACATAATACAATATGAAAGATCAAAAATTATAGTTTATTTTTCAATTAGGTATACTATATAACGACTTAAAATAGTAAATACATCATCTTTATTGAAACCCTCTTCAAAATTATCACATATAAAACTATATAAGATAACCTAGGGAAATACATCAGAAATGGGTGAGATATAAATCCCATTAAGGTAATAATCATGGAATAAGGCTATAATTATGATAAAATAGGCTTATCTTAGGGGAATAAAAAGAAACACAAATAATAATACATGATAAAACAAGATAATTATAATATTGAAAAGTAAGAAACAACTTAAAATAGTACATCATAAACATAGGTCAAGGATAACTACCAAGAAATCATGAGGGAAAATATACCATAAACGAATCAAGTTCACTAAAAATCCTAAAATGACATAAAATTATACTAAAAATTACCCAACACATTGGAGCACTATATATTTATAGTTCACCCATCACATTCATTTCACTCTCATGCTTATGTGTTCCGCATGGGTTGTACAACATGGATTCATTCATCAACACATTTGATTCCACAATTAATGAATGTGTAATAAATACATGTATTTACCAATTAATATATGTATACATTTATAAATTAGAAAAACCATGATAGGAAATGGGTATGATATTCACTACACAATTGTTTTGGCATGAAAAACCCACCTTAAAATTTCACCAGTATTACTGCTTCACAAAAAACATAAAATGGGATAATGAAATGGAAAGGGGACTCTCATCATTTGGAAATAAAATGTTCAGTAATAGATAATTATAATGACATATATCAATATTATAAATTTTAAATAGTAGGTATAATATAATAAAAAACTTGAAATAAGATGTGAAACTGAGGATCCCTTACTTGAGTGTGTGAATCCAAATGCTTGGGGGAGTTTCATGAGAGATTGAAAGAACCTTGGTTGGAATGTAAAGAGTATTGAGAAGATTTTAGGATGTCATATAATGATATTTGGTTAATATAAGTAAGATATTGCGCGGGTTTACATAGGAAAGGGTGAATATTTCATTAATATTTTTCAATCATAAGATTTGGACTCAATATAAGAAAATAACGAAAACTGAAAACCTTCTCATGGTTTTTCCCATGGTCTATAAAAAATGATAGTGGTTGAAATTATCTTATATGACCATGGGACAATATTAATAATATTTTATCCACACATATGTGGAGGTGATTCATACTCTTAAAAAAATTCTTTTAAAATCATACAATATAATAATGGTTTTGGAGGATTCATAAAGAATTTATAAAATTAATCAAATAAATATGAAATATAATTATTTTTTAAAGGAAACATATATTTGGTTGTGGATAAATTTTTTAGTATTTATTAAATCACTTTTTTTCATTATTATGCCATAAAACACATAGTATATTTATATTTTATACAAATATTTAACTGACTCAGAAAATTATGAAAAATTAACTATTGGATTACATCGATGCTCAGATTAAAATAATAATATTTATTTATCTAAATGATTTTCTAATTTTTTTTATTTTGACATTTAAAATAAGAATCCACATTTATTGAGAAAAGATTGTTTTCTGGCAATTGCAATTTTCCAACCCTTATAAAAATTACATTTGAATTCATAAACATTATATGATAATTTATATTTGATAAGAATTATTTCATAATAATATTACAAAAAATTATTATTTATTTAAAAAAATCCATTTATTCATCCAAGTATATTCTATTATTGAATTTGAATATTACTCAAAAATTTTATTTGTATTTTATTATGTGAAAATAAAAATCCTTTATCAATAAATAATAATATGACCAAAATATATTAATTATTATATAAATAAAAATATTGATAGGGTATTGATAAAAATCCCTTTAATAAATGAGGTAGACTTATTTTTTCATAGTTTTCCACATCTTTTTATCTAATTTGTAAAATTTATATAATTAATTTTACTCTTTCTTATAAATATTCATGTATTTATAATTTTATAATGAAATTCATCAGTTTAACAATTTTTATAATAAATTTTGTATTTTGATCCTCTAAATAATTAATTTATGTCTTAATTTAATTCTATTTTCTTATAAGGATTTATTTAGTTTTGTGTCTTAGACATCATATTTAATAATTTTATTTTTTAACAAATTAAATAATATTTTAAATTGTATTATGTGGCTTAGTTTTTTAACTAACATTTCGACTTTTAAATATTAATTAATTGAAATAACAAAATTTAATTTTTAGATTACTTTTAGAAGTTCATTATTTATAAATTTATGTTCTTAAACATTATACATAATTATTAAATAATAGAATAATCATGTGTCTACATTAATTAATTTAATTTTTTAATATATTTTTTTTTTCAATTATCTAACTATATTATTATAATGTTTTAATCATATATTAACTTTTAATTATATATTTTTTATTAGTATTTGTTTTATTTTAGTACCATTTAATGTTTTATAAATTGAAGTTAATAATAATTTAATTAAGGTTTTTATGGTTTCATTTGGTATTTTTTTTCAAGTTGTATTTAATTATTTTAATTAATTTTAGTTTTCAATTAGTTATTTTGTGTGAATTTTATTTAATTTTGTAATCAATTTAACTTTTCATAGGTAATATCTAAGTATTCGTGGTAATGTTTCCTCATTGACCACTATTTGTTAGCATGTGCAACCATTTCTTTGCAAAACAGTAGACCGGTTTCCCTTTAAAACATTTCTCCACAACAATTTATCTATTTCCCTATGGCACTGTTTCAACATCCATGATATGCCATCAGTTTCCATGTCACAGTTTCCTCCATACAGTCTCATAGTTTATCCCTGGCACTGTTTCCCCATCACACTATTCCTTAACACTAGTTCCACCATAACTCATCTTCCATAGCAATTCTACTCATGCTGCCATAGCTTTTAAATGATCTCCTACAAATCCATCCTGAAACACAATAAAACTTTTCACAGACTTATTCAATTAATCTACGAACTCAAAGATGACAATATTTCTTCACATTTCTACAATGTTCCAACTCCCTTAATTACTTTCCCCCATTTCTTCTCTATCCTACCCAAAAAACAATCTCCACAAACATCAGATTCAACATCATAAGAACATGAATCTTATCACAAATCTGGATCTAAATTGAATCGTCAACCAAGAGGAGCTGTGTTGAGCCACCACTGGTAGTTGTAGGGATGAGGTTTTGGAAGCCTCTATTACTAATGAACTCCATAAATCACTTCCACCACTCAAGGAGTGCTGACGCATGAGAAGTAAGTCATTGTGGCCTCACTGTAGAGATATTATAGTATGTGTCATCTGAATCTTGCTGATGTGTAACAACACTATCCACTGTGATGAATCCACAGAAGTGAGATGCCACGTCGTTGCAATGATTAAGAGAGGTCACCACCTAAGGATTTGGACCTATCATACACCAGGAGGAAGGGCCGAGCAGGGAGGTCTCACTGGTGAAAACTATTGCAATGCAGAAGCTTCTGGAAGAACCAAGAAATTTCTCATGTGCAGTGCTTGATGAAGAAGACACAGAAAGTAAGAAATGAATTAAAAAATAAAGATAAAAAGATAAAAATAAATAATTTATAAATTACGGAAATTAAAAAATATAATATATACTAAATATAATATATAACTATTATAATATTAATTAACAAATATGTTTTCAAATAAAATATAACATTCATTAATAAGAATTAACTAAACTAAATTATTAACTATAATAATTTTTAAATTTAATTATTAACAAAAATAAATATATTTAAATTAAAACTTTAATTAGAATGTATCTTCTTAAATAGAATAATTATAATAATTAAATTAATAAAGATGATACAATTTAAGAATATAATTATGTTATTTCAACTAATTGTTAATAATACTAACATTAATTAAATAATCAAATAAATAATGTTAAATTAAAAACCGAATAATTATATAATAAATCAATTACTATAATATTTATATTTGTCAAATTAAATTTTTATTAATTAACATTATATACCTTTTTAATATGTAATATGGCATTAAACTAAATATAACTATTACTTATCTTTCTTCGTGTATTTAATTGTTTTTCCTTTTCCTTTGTTTTTGAGGTTCATACATGAACTAATATTCCATCTATGTAAACATAACGGCATTAAAATAAGTTAGTTAGATGAGAAAAGATACAATTACATGTAAGGTATGAAAAATGAATGTCTGCAATATGTTTTAAGAATAAAAACTGAGTCGGTGAAAGGTGATGGTAAGGACACCGTTTTTGAAGGATGAATAAAAATAATAGAGTAGACAATTGGAATGGGGGAGAGATAATCATTCGATCATCCTCATTCATCCATAGTGAGAAAATTGCCCAAATCATGGTGCACATCTCAGAGAACCACTTCCATGTGACCCAAGGACCAGGAGCAGCAACAATTCATGTTTGGAGAGGGACATTTCTTCCACTCTTCTACATCAATTTTCTTTCTTCATAATCTAATGATTTAGCTTTAAAAAAGAGATGATGAGAGGATAAATGTTTAAGTTTTAGGTGATATTTAAGATCATATGGTTATCTTTAAATCCTTTTTTTCACTTATTCACTTCAATGTATTCAGATTTGATCGGTAAGATCAATAATAAATTAACATAATTTCATTGTACCACTAGAACCTAATTTCTAAATCCACATTCATTTGTTGATAAATGACAGTGGATACATCTTTCAAAAGATAATAAATTCAGAAAACATTTGATCATACGGTGAGTTCATTATGTCACCATTTTTAGATCAATATTTTCACAGTCGATCTATCTTGGAGTGACAATATTTGAGATTTACCAATCTCTCTGAATTAACTCCAGGCGAGGGAAGTGTGTCAATCTCTTTAATAATGGTATACTGAAACAACATTATAGTGAAAAAAATCTAATAATACCATTAGTATTATGTTTTACTTGAGAATTTTAATTTGAGTATTCATTTATCAGAGATTCATATCTCTGTTTCATACTCCCTCTAACCTATTTCTGTTATCAATATAGTTCATAAAAAAAACACAAAAATATTGAGGTGTTTGTTATTGGCATTATAATAACACAAAAAATATAAAAAGTTAAAAAAAATTACCACAATCCTGAGAAAAGTGGGGTCTTTTTCAAAAAAATTATCAGAATAGTGGTCTAATTGCCTTCTCTATTGGTTCCACCCTACCTACCACAAATAAAATTGTTAGTATGAATAAAAATAATTAAATTTTTATCGTCTTCAATTTCCAAGAATTGAATATGGTCACCGCAAAAACTGGCACTAAACCCGAACCGAGACATGGCCCGAACAGCGTTCTCAATCCCCACAGGCTTGCACAAGTTTTTGGGTATCATAAACTAAAAATTGGGATTTATTTATGCATGTTTATAAAAATATAACAATAAATGAATCCAATAAAACGAATCTAGATTTTTCATAAAAACATGTACAAAAATTCAGAACTGAATTACATAGTTTAATGAAAGTCACAAATAGTATAATAATGGTTCAAAACCACTAATAAACATCCAATAAACCCTCATGGCATGTGGCACCGCCCTGAAGCCATTTCAACAATACATCACCACCAAGAACCTACAAGAAACCTAAACTAATGGCACAATAAACTATACCCAAATTGCGACATCAAAAAAACAAATTCTACTTACTCTAAAAGGTGTAAGTACTATGTGAGCCAAAGCCTTGTAGGATTCCACAAATATGAGATTCCATGCGATAAAAATTCAATGATGAAAAACATGTAAGTTTTCAAAATCATGTAATTTCTAGTTAAATTTTTTAAAAGATGAATCTTTTTTAAAAATTCTGTTTTGAAGTGGGCTAATTTAAAGATCCCACACATTTAAAATAAATGAAAATGCTACTGAATTTTCTAGAAAAATATACCATATGCAGATGGTATGTATAAAGGATTTAATAAGCATAAGAAATAAGAAATAACCCCTAGGAAATAATTAACTGTGGGTCCGACGTACCTCATATCTCGATGAGAGTAACCTTCAAAAATATATGTTATCATGCATGAGCCACTAGGTGGAAACATAAAATTAACTTAGTGGTCCCCAATAATCATCATCATAGTTTATTTAGAGTTGTATGTGTCAATCTCGTTAAGTGAAACTGAGGCAAAATCCCATGGATTCACCAGCATACTAGTACACGTCCACCACCTTGAAACTCTGGTTTTCCCCTTGAGATCAAACAAGTTCAACAAGACAATAAATATACATCGAACATGAAAATATCTTTTCCACCTCAAAAAATCACCAAACATCTCACATGGACACCACATAAGTCCCAAATGTCCACTTTTCATTCAAATTGATTTTGGAATCCAACTCACACAAAAATAGCACACTAAACATTTCACATTTCTTTAACACTTCCCCAAATGCATTAAACAATTTTATAAAACCATTCCAAGATATTACAACTCCCATAACAACCCACTCACATATTCCATAATACCCATTTCATAAACAAAATATATATTTCACATCACACTCACAGAAAACATCACACAACACTTTCTCATATCTTACACACTTTAGTAAATCCTTCATATATTTTTATAAAACATTTCCATGATGGAACACATCACAAAACAACCCCTTTCACATTTAAAATCTATCATTTCAAAATATACACACTTAAATTTTTTTTTCCAATATAGTTTCACCTTATACATAAATCATTAAATCTTTCAAATCTTTCATAAAAAAAATTCTAAAGAGTATACCCAAACATTGCTCATAAGACCCATTTCAAAAACCATATTTCAAAGTAAAAACCACACCGAAACACTACCAAAGTAGAATTTTCAGCCCTAGAAAATTTTATAAAAAAAATTCAAGTGTTATAAAATCACCTTGAATAATACCAAGAATGATACAAATGAAAACAATCATTTCCATAAAATCCTCACAATGAAGTATAACAATGTTTTACACATCAAACCTATTCCAAAAACCCCCTTCCAAGGCCCACATGACACTAAGGTATAATAAAAATAGAATATTCATCCCCTTTAAACAAATAATAAATTAATTTCATATTTTATAGTGATACCAAAAATGATTCCACTTGTGGTACATTCGAAATGTTCACAACTTCAACAAAAAAGAAATTATAAAATTAAATGCATCTCCACATCCTTCAAAAATGGTTTTCGCACCACACATATCATATGGGGAACATTTAAAACTCATAAGAAATCAATCTAACTTATCAGGTAATGGTTAATGATTGAATCACCCACGTTTTTAGTAAAAACCCTTGAATCCTGGTGTGAAACATTAACAACACCACTACGCACCAAAAAAGTGATAAATCGAACTGAAATACACAATATTTCACAAAAAATACACAAACTCAAAACCTAGATTTTACCCCTAACTTATGGAAATAATGGATCTTCCTAAAATCTAGAATAAAACCTAATGAAAGGGAAAAATAAAATAGGGAAACACATACTTGATGAGAATTTGAATAAATCACCCCAAATCAACCAAATGTTGAATCTCCAAGCATCAAAATCTAATAGTGAGGCTTGACATAGGATAAGGAGGTCATGTGGGAACTGAAATGGGGAGAAAAGAATAAAAAATGTATGATTTATGAATGAAGCATGTTTCTTTCTCAAATCTGGATGGTTTGAGAAACCTTGAAAATATTCTCTCTACTTCGTGATTCAAATGAGCATCAAAAAAGAAAAAACGATAATGGGAGTTATCCTAGATATATTTGATTCAGGAGGGAGGTGTAATTATAGAAAAAAATAAAAAAAGAATAAGATATTAAAGAATTAAAAAAACATGAATCGCATAAAATGAGCTTACAGGTAGGCCCAATACCTTACATAAAAACCCAAATAGATCATGATTATGGATTCTTAAAAGCTTAAAAATGACCTGGTGGTGTTAATAGGTCAGGGGAGGCCAAGTAAAAAATGAAATGGATGGAAAATTTTGAAAAATTTTGTATTTATAAAATAAAAAAATTGGTTTTTAAATTTGGAAATGGGCTCACGATTTGGCCCATATTTTGTAAACCCACCATTTCTACCAAAATGCATGAGTGACCCCCAAAATAAAGAATGAATGAATATTAAATTAATAATACCATTAAAATTAGTCATTTATGTGACAATTATACCCATCATAACACATTCCGCCATAAGAAATCCCCAGTAAGTCCAAAATCAGAAACCAAACTCAACTGAATGGCCAAAATGGACTCATTTTACAAGCTTCACCCCCAAAGAACAAAACACCTCTACTGATCAATTAACAAAGGAATACTTCACAACCAAAACATAACCCACTTTACTGAAACAATCAATCACATTCATGAGTTTTCCAAAAATAAAACTCCTCAAACAGTTTCTGAACAAGTCTGGTGAAATTTACCTAATCAAACAATAACATCGAACAAGGTTACACTTACCTTGATATAACTATACAGTTGGGCACTATCCAATCCCAACATTTACCCATGGAAGATGTAGGTAGTAAAATAGCTCTGAAAAATATTTCCCACTTTCTAGCCAATACCATGGACAAAACTTTGTTACTTGTACAAGGAGACACAAATTGGCTCCATGCCATAAGAGACAATATAAATATTTTCCGAGACATAATTTGGATAGTCACAGGGGGAGGCCCGAACAGACAACCTGGTACAAGGGTTAGAAATCCAATTGAAATTTCAATAATATCATACCTGAGACCCATTGTGTGTCTCCCCACTATAAGAACCAACTATCTTAACCCACAAGCATGAGCTGACACAGAAAGGGCAAAAAACTCAAAGAGTGGGATAACCGCATAGTTAGTCAGCAATTTTTGGGAAACCTTGTGCTAAACATGTGGGTCCTTATATCAGCATGGTTTTCTAGGGCACGAAAGAATATCACCACTTGAAAACTGTATGCTAAACCTATCTAGAATATTTTTAACCATTTCTCTAAAAACTAAATGGAAACCAAAGGCGGAAGGAATGAAATTAATCGAAAAACATGGTAATGAGGCCCTCCACCTCTTTTAATCGAACATAAATAACAGAAGAAAGATGACAAAACTGGAGGATTAAACTATTCATATCATTCATATTTATGGAAGGACTTGTAAAAGGGTTTAAATGGCCATCAAATTTTCCCTAACTATGCACCAAAATCTCTTTGGGACCTATGGCTATAGATCAAAAGATTGAAGCATCTTCAGCCTCATAGTTAGGTTTTGGAAACCCTTGTATGGAACTTCTTCTTTATGTGCCACAAAAACACTACACTATATAACTCAATGGGTTCACCAAGATATAACACAATTTAGAACTCACTTTACTGAAACATGACATTTCCCTGATACAAGGGCTTAAAAAATGGACACTCATCACTCTGTGTTTCTTCGGGTAAGAAACAACTGTTGGAAATGATACATATAAACACGTTATTCTAAAAAAGATGATTTTAATGTTTTTACACAGAATCCATACTCATAACATAACATATACTCTCATAGGATTTCATAGACATCAAATTTACAGTTAAATGATCACACGACAACACAAGGTGTCACCAAACATGACAATTTCGACTAATAGAAACAATACATGGAAAGGGACCTTATGTGAAGTACCCAAAAAACACACAATTAAAGAATATGGGAATAATATCATTTTCTGACCTGATCTCCCACACTTGTGGTTTAACATAAATCCTTTCTTTGAAGAGACTATAATGGACTTACAATCCCTCTTTGACACCATTCACATTAGAAATCCCAGACTGCTTTCACCTTCAATGAATCAGGTAGCTTAAGTAGGAATGGCCTCTTTCAGCCTTCCATGAGAAATCTCATACTATAATAGGGTCCTCCAAAAAATAGAGGAAAAGGTGTAATCTCAATCAATATAGATCGATAAAATATTACTTATATTGATCAACTGGAGGATTTTCCAACGCCGAAACAATATGGGTTACACTTTATTTTTACATTAACCCTTAATGGGGGTGTACCTTATCCAGCGAGAGGAACCAAGGACCCTATAATGTTGTTATATTTGTCAAAATATGCCACAAAACTGATCCAATCACATTAAGGTAGAATCTTTACTGGTGTCTGAAAACATATCTTAGAAGAGACTACTTACCGGTCCTTCTACCCGGCTTACTGAACAAACACAAACCCAAAACACAGTATGAACATGAGGGATTATTGGACACAAAACATCCCACAACATAAATTTTTCAATAAACACATAATATACACCATTCCAAAAAATTCATCAAGACATCATGTTTTCCTTTAAAAATATTTCTTTGAAAACAATGGGTTCAGCTGTTTGCATATCCACCAATGGTACCCCATGGGCCTCACACATGCATGTTTCTGTGCCACAATGGGAACCCTCCCAAAATCCATCCCAGAACTCATATTGTCATGACATTAACCATCCATCATCCCATATAACCCCATTCATGTGTTATCTCATGGAAATACCAATGGTTAAAACAAAAACTCTTTCCAATTTTCAAAACAAAAACAATCAACAAACACTTCATTTTTCTCAATACCACTAAGCATGAAATCAAACATAACTTACCGCTTACAAAACTTTTAATAAAAGCAAAATAACTCTAATGAAAAATAACTTTCAATTCAAAAACATAAATATCAAAAAATATCATCCAATTAAAACACCGTTCAACAAATTAAGAAAACTCTATTGGAAATGTTTTTTCAAAACAAACATTAACATACTTCTTGGTTTAAAAAGAGATGTAAACACACCACTTTCATAATTTAAGAAATAATTATAAAATTTTAGTTCCACCATTTCCAAAATCAAACCCTTCCCTATTTATTTTAAAATCTTTTCACAAAAAACTTATTCTTTTTAAAACCATGACATTTTTACTTTAAACCTAAACTTCCACGATTTAAAAAAATATGGTTCACAAGAAATGTGAGGGGGAACTAGCTTCGGTGGGTGACTTGGACATATGGTTGAAGGCCATAAACCAATCAATTCACTATAAAAAAGAGTGTTTTAGGGAAATATCCTCGTCTCTACATGGCATGCCTGGTCCTACAAGCTCATTGAGACCATTACCCACCACTCTTTTCATTTCCCATAATAAGTTTTAAACCAAAAAAACAATAGAATTAGATATGTCCCAAAATCCAATGGTAAATTGATTCCAATAATGAGGATTGGTGATCGTGAACACTACCCATAACCATAATTCTAATCCCGTACAATTACAAATCTAGACTATCCTGACTGTTCCACAAATAACAAGAACCAAATAGTTAACATAAACCTATTCTGATACAATTTTGTCATAAACCGAATCTGGTCACCTCCAAAACCAACACCAAACCGGGACTATAAAATGGCCCGAAGGGTGTTCCCGATCCCCACGGGCTGGAAAAAGTTCCCTAGTATCATAATATAAAAATTGGGAATGATATACACATTTTTATAATAATAAACAACAAATTATTCCAATAAAATGAATCTGGATTTTTCGAACCAAACAATTATATACAAAAATTCAGAACTGAATTACATAGTTTAACACAACTCACAAAGACTATAAAAAAGTTACAGAACCCAAAAAATATATCCCATGAACCCACATGGTAAGAGGAACTGCCCTCATGACATCAGTACAAGAGATCACCAGCATGAACTTACTAGAAACCCGAACCACTGGCACTATAAACTGTACCCAACCAGCGACATAAAAAAACCAAGTATACTTACCAGAAAAGGTGTATGTAGGGTGTGAGAAAAAGCCCAGTAGGATAAAAACTCTAATAAATTCAATGGGATAAACATTCAAAGATCAAAATAATGCATGTTTTCAAAATTATGTAATTTCTAGTTACAACTTGTAAAAGATGCAACACAAAAAACATTTTTCAAGTGGGATAATTTAAAGAATCAACACTTTTAAAATAAATTAAAATGATAGTGAATATTTAAGCCAAATATATCATATTTCGATGGTATTTATAAAGTATCTATTGAGAACAATAAATAGTAAATATCTAATACACACTAGCTAGTTGTGGGTCCCAGGTACCTCGTATCTCAGTGAGAGTAACCTTAAAAAATATATGTTCTCATTCATGAGAAAATAGTAGGGAACATACCGATAATATAGTGGTCCCCAATAATCATCATCATAGTTTTGATAGAGTTGTAAGAATCAATCTTGCTAAGTAAAACCAAGGGAAAACCCCACAGATTCACCAGCATAGTACTACACGTCCACCCACCTCGATACCAGGGGTTTCCCCATATTCTAAAAAATGTTCAACAAGTCAGGAAATATAAATTCCACTTGAAAATATCATTTACAAATAAAAAATTCACCAAAAATCTCACATTTATAAAACACAAGTCACAAAATTCAACTTTTCATTCAAATTGATTTTGAAATCAGACTCACCCCAAAATAGCCTACAAAACTATTCACATTTCTTTAAAACTTCAAAAAAATCTATTAAACAATTTTATAAAACCATTACAAGATATTACGAATCACATAACATCCCAATAACATGCTACATAATACCCTTATATAACCAAAATTTATTTTACACATTACACTCATACAAAACATCCCACACCACTTTCACATGTCTTACACACTTTAATAAATCCTTAATAAATTTTTACAAATCATTTCCATGATGTAACACATCACAAGAAAACCCCTTTAACATTTAAAATGTATCATTTCAAAATATAAAAACTACAAAATATTTTTCCAATATCGTTTCACCACTTAAATAAATCATTAAATCATTCAAATCTATAGTAAAACAATTCTACAGAGTGTACCCAAACTTTTCTCATAAAACGCATTTCAAAACAATATTTCAAGGAAAAAACCACACAAAACACTACCAAAGTATAATTGGAAACCCTAGATACATTTATAAAACCACTTTAAAGTGTCATAAAATCACCATGAATAATACCAAGAAAGATACAAATAAAAACAACAATTTTTAGAAAATGCTCTCAATAAGTATAACAATGTTTTACACACCAAACCTGTAACAACCCGAGATTTTATGATAAATATTCTTTTTAATTTATTTAATTTCTTGTGTTGTATTCTATGCCGTGATTATCTTTTTCTATATGGAACACCCTAGTTGCTTGCAGTATACGCAACACTATTCTTGGATCGTGTGACACAAAATTTAAATTTCATTTGATAGAAGTTATTCTACCCAACATTTAGTGTGTGTATATATATAAATTCAATATATAAATGAAATATGGTTGGATTATATTATACAAAAAAATAAAGGAATCATGCACTACTGGAAACCTTGACTTGGTTTGCTTTACATGAAATTGCAACCTTCCATGATAGCGTGTGTTGTACGCAATACCGAGTTTCACTAAACAACGATATGTTATCAAAATATTATATAAACTAACACCCACATTTTGTAATTTTTGTAAATATTATCTTTCAAAATCAAATTCATCTTTGGATTCATAATATCAAAATTATCCTACAGTGAATTTTTGGTAATTTTTTGAAAACATTCAATTTTTGATGAATAGTGAAAACACTGGGTTACTATTTAAAAAACAATTTCTTATAAATAATTATATATTTTATTTAAATTTATTTTAGGTCAAAATTGATATATAATACCTATATATGTTCAATGCATTTCATTGGAGTCATTTTATAATAATTTTAGATATATAAAAAGTTTATCGAACTTTTCACCGTATTTTACCAACCTTCTAGGAGAATTAGAAAATTTACATAAAAAATAATTTTACCACTTCTTTGAGTGTAATTTTGAAAATCTGAGAGACATGGTTAATATAAAGGAGTAAAATTTTGTTCAATAAGATGAAAATAATTTTTGGTGAATAGTAACATCTTACTTTTTTTAAGACGATTAAAAGTAAATAGGGTAATTAAGGGTAAATTTGATATTATTATTACCTGAACACATGCCATATTTCTATTGGATAAGTATAATTCGACCAAAAACAACTTTAGGAATTTAATATTATCATTTAGGCCCACTTGTATTAGATTAGGTAATTTAATATAATTTAATTCAAAGAAGAGTTAAAAGAGTTAAAATCAATGTTTAATAACTAAAACAAATTTAATATAGGGTCATACAAAAGATAAATTAGAATATAAATTTTAATTATAGATATAAAAATATTTCCTAAATAATGGTATTTTATTTATAATTTCTAGACATTAAATAATTTAATTTATTTATGACATAATAATGATGCAGTAATTACTATATTAATGAAATATTAACATAATTGATGTTATAAATACCCTAATAAATGTAATTTGAGACTTTTTATAAATCCCAATAATTATCTAGGTTAATATGACATGTTATTATTGATTAAATTAACATTTTTGGAACTAATAATTCGGTTATGATTTGCACAAAAATCCATTACCAAATAGTGTCAAAATTGACATAAAAAATATTTTTTAAAAAATATTATATTATTAATTGATATTATATTCCTAAAAATATAATGTTCAGAAAAATGACTTATATAAGGTTATATATATGTTAATAATCAACCACTTGGGTTTATTTTGTCTTTCTAAAGTATGTTTATTAACTATAAAGTGTAATAAAACAAGAAGACACGTTAAAGGTTAAATTATTTAACATAGAGTTAAATCTAAATGAAATGGTTACAATAGTAACATAAACATGTGTAAAACCTATTTTTGAGAGTATTTAGAAACATCCCTAAATTAGCTTCTAAATTAATCAATTTGGAGCTATTATAATCTGAATATCACTTTCTTATAACCTAATATTTTATGTTTTTCCTATGGCGCCCCTCTCCTCCTTGATAAAAGTGCACCTCCTCCATCATCTCTTTACACAATTTTGAGCTTTCATTCTCAGAAAACCCCTACCCATTTCTCTTCTAAACTTCCCTAGATACATTATAGAGGTTCTGGTCTCCTCAAAATACCAACTCTAGTGCCTTAAGAGGAAGCTTAAAAGAGGTGTGTCGAAGAAGAGGCAATCGCTTCTACAGATTCATTCAAGTTTTCTTTCTTCTTCAAAATATTCATCATTAGTTGTTTCATTATAAAGTAAGAACATAAGTGTCACTAATATACATATATGTTATTATAAATATTAAATAACCTCATTTCACATTCTATCCATCCTACGGAAAACAAAATCTTCGCGCGTGCGTACATACGGAAAACCGTCTCTACGCCGTGGTGTAATCTATTTTTCTACCACCACCTTACATGGATGGGTATAATGGTGTAAATAATAACTATATATATTTATTATAAAATCATAATAATTCTGAGAAATTATATCTTCCACTTAAATTCAATTCAATAATTATGGGAACGATATCATCGCTCGTGCGTACGTACGGATTATTGTCTCCACAATGCGATGAGATTCATTCTCCATGTTAACCATTAATGAATTATTATAAAGTATATATAATGAATAATAATTAAATATATGACATGAAAAAGCTACTGGATTTATGTATATATATATTTCATCTACTTACTTCCATTCAAGTCAATAAGGGAAGGAAAACAGCATTCATGCGTATGTACGGCCTACTGTCTCCATAAACGGTGTATTTCATTTAATTTATTTATCTATTATATATATATATTGAATATATATGATATATAAATCATGATTTAAATTATATATTTAATTAAATCTTGATATATGTAATAATAATATCATGAACAACAAGTCCAAACACGTACGATAAATAAAACAATTTTACCCAAAACGCTTCTTTAACATGGATTTTTCAAAAGAATGGGTAATATAAATTCATAAGTGAACCACATATGATATCATAAAAATGAATATAATTATTTAATAAGTCAATTAAATTAACTAAATCATTATAGAAGAGGTTTGGATACGTACGACGCATATCAGACCTAACATAAGGGATAACTTTTTCAATCTCATTTTTATCCAAGATTGTTTATTCGTAAGTATTTACTAGGGTTATATATATCATCCATGTCCTTGTTTTATAAAAATTATTTCATGTATTTTTTATTTTCTTTTACCCATTTTTGACTTTTACTTTGTGTTATGGAAGGAATCATTCTTTTGTTTACGATACGTGGTACTTTTTGACTTTTCCGTTAAACGTACGAGGAGAATTGTTTTTAAGTTATAAGGCATGAATGGATTTTTACAGTTTTATAATGCCTTATTTTCATGAAGAATACTCTACAAGATTCTAGGAATATTTTCAACACAATACTTTTGTTTTAAAATTTCATGTCTTTTTGTGGAAATAAAAAAGATCTTGAAAATGAAAGGATATTTTCCTCAAGAAATCTTTTCAACTGTTTTAACAAAACCATTTTCCATCTATGATGATATTATTTGATATGTGTATGTTTCAAGTATTAGTTCTCTATGATTTAAATGGTTTCACATTTCTTATGACTTAATGATATCCATTTGTTTTATATGGATTATGTTATGATGGGATAATGTTTAAGAAACCCATTTTACTCATTGAGTTATGATGATTGATTTATGTTTATTTCGTGTCACAAGTAAGAATGATATCATTATTAGATGGGTGGGACCTATATTACCCTCCAATTTATTGGGAGACTATTTATATCACAATAGATAGACATGGCTGGAATGGTATGTCAATCCGGTTCAGTGTTATAGGATTGGAACAAGAAGAGAACTCGATTCAGAAAGTGACATTGTCCACTAAGATGGTCTTGGCAGCAATTCCATGGCTAAAATTGAAATCATATCATGTGCATAATTCTTTTCCATTATTAAATGTCTAATTACCATGCTATTTAATCAGGATTGATGTTCCTTTATGATCTATGCCTTATGTACTGCCAAGATTTATTTCAAAGCTTATGATTTTGATGTTTAAACTTTATGTTCAAGTTTTGAAGTTCCAATGTATACAGTTTGATTTATTTTCTCCATGATTAACCTTACTATGAATTTGAGCTCACCCATTATATGTTTAATTTCCCCAGGTTATAAAGAATGGTTATAGGTAAGAAAAAAAAGGGGAAGATATTTATGGAGGATGTTGGATATCTTTCACCAAGAATAGAAATTATGTTCCATGTTTCCAAAGAAACTAAACTAATACCGTCCTTTAGTGTCTATTTTTTTATGTATTAAGTATTACACCAAAGTAATGTAATGTATATGTAATTCATGTTTGGGTCTCTACAGTTGGTATCAGAGGAACGGTTTAGTTAACGTTTGGAAACAAGGACGTGAAAAACATAAGTGATATCCCTAGAGATATTTCTAAATTATGTCTAGGGATGTCCCTAAGGCTATGTATACGTATAGGTAATAGTCCTAGAATTACGGTACCAATATTATAGTTAAACATTAGATGTTATATATTGAAGGTACTCCCCCATTATTTTGTTGTTTTCCCTATCATGATTTTTTCCTCACACTATTATTTTTGGGGTTTAGATGATGGTTGGAACCCAAAGAAACCGTATTGATCAATGTAATGGACAGTGCAATGATTTTCCTCCTGAACAAACCAATGTTATGGGAGATGGATTGAAAATAGTTTTTGCAATACTTACAAAAACTATGAATCATTCTCGACATCCAAATGGGCAGAGAAGAGAACAATATTCTATAGAGTCCTTCACGAGGCAATGCCCACCTTCTTTCAGTGGGTCTTCTGATCCACTTGTTTCTGAACAATAGATCAGTACCATTGAAAAGATATTTTTCATACTTCACTATTCAGAAAATGAAAAATTAATTCTGGCTATTTACCGTTTAAAAGGTGAAGTAGACCAATGGTGGACTCTAATTAAGAATATGAGGCCCCAAGATGAAATTGAATCCATAGAATGGGATGAGTTCAATAACTTATTTATCAATAAGAACATACCTCATATTCTTTGAACAAAGATGGAAAAGGATTTCCATGATCTTGAGCAAAAGGATGATGAATTTGTTGGTATATACAAATCATATTTTACAAGGCTCGCAAGGTATGCATTTGGCATTATCATCCAACCTGAAAGTATAGTTGATCGATTATTCAGTGTCCTCAAACATGTCTTCAAAGGGAATTAGCAATAACAGACTTCAGTAGCTATGATGAAATTGTGTGTTGTGCTCTCAAGATAGAATTTAATTTTGGTGTTACATATCCATCACATGGTTTTGAGAAGAAATTAAAGATGGAGTTCAAAGGGAAATCTCAGAACAATGGTTAAAAGAAGTTTAATGTTTCTATATGCTCAAAGTGTGGAAAGAAGCATGGTGGAGATTGTCTAAAAGTTACTATAAAATGTTTTATGTGTGGAGAAGAAAGTCATCAAGCAAATGAGTGTTGTAGTAATTGGAAAAAGGTATCTAATGATTTGATTAGAGAAAATACTATAGAGAATGCTCCACCAACACTTCAATGTTTCATGTACAAGGAAATGGGGCATTATGCTAATCAATGCCCAAATCCAATGGTTAATGATGATCGACGTGATAAACCTCTTAAGGAAAAGGATAAAGGGATGTCACATGCGATCACTATTTGTGATTTTTAGTATGACAATGATGTTGTGGAATGATTAAGTGTTTATGTAATGGGATTTCAAAATAGTATCATGGAATCTCATTAATGGTATCGTGGAATTTTAGAATATCTATGTATTGGTTTTTAATGATTATATGGTACAAGTAATCATGAAATGTGATTGAAATATTTGCGTAAAGTAGATGATATACGCATAGTGAATGGATAAGGAGAAAATAATATATTTGATTGTATTCATGAGCTCATGATTGATATAAAGACTAAGTTATATCGTGGTTTGACTATATAGAATTTTTGGGATTTTGGTATCTAGATAGCATTAACATTTAACTGCATTCATGTTTCCACTAGGGTTAAATGGGTTAGAATTTTTCAAGAGAATACATGATTAAGGCATTCGAATGTTTGGAATGTGAACAACATGACATATATTATGATATATGGGGATAAAGGAAGGTATTTACATGCTTGGTAGATGACCTCTCTATCGATGGTTTTCCTTATACTGTGAGATTGGGTAAGCCTAATGATGGGAATAGATTAAGTTAGACATCAGATAGTATTGTTTAAGGCTATAACTTTTTGATATTATTTCTGAAATGTTATAATAGTTTAGTTTTAGAAAAGGAAAAACCTGCAGGATGAGTGACAACCCTTCATGTCGGGCAAGGTTGCAAGAATCGAACCCACTACCAAAGTGTGATAGGCCTTTATTACATACCGTTGGCCTACAGGAAGTCCCTGGTTAGTAGAAAGTAGTTTTATTTTATTAAGCGGTATGATAGAAGATGTATAAGTCCATTTTTGGAATCATATACGATTAAAATAACCATAGATGAACTTATGTATAGTTGATAACTTTTGCTATACTTTTGTTTTAGATAGATGGAATGACCCATAATTCTATCACATGATCTACAAACACTTCAAGAATGAAAAATTAAATTTTATTTCGTTAAGAGATGAAGTGGAAATTGTTCAAGGTACGAACAACGGTGAGATTATACCGAAACAAAGTAAGTATTTCTTCTAATTCAAATACTTCAACTTTAGGGAAATGATCTTGAAAACCATAAATGTTATCCTAGTGCCCTTATACATGATGAATCAGATGATACCTTAGATCATCACAAATTTATGGCTTTGTGACTGTTGGATTTTTCATATCCATGATATCTACAACTTTTCATCTAAACGTGATTGATAGATTTCTCTTCCATATCGATATTTTCACCTATGTTCTCCAATGTGGAAACCCAATGATTAGTTAATTTTGGTAACCGTTAAGTTTCATACTTTTGTTTTTAAAGATAAGTTTTGGTATTCCTTTTTAAGATGTGGTTTTTTAAGAAAGAAACACTCATGTAATAAACCATTTATAACTCCGATGAATTTTGAGGGAGAAATTCATTTTAAGGTGGGTAGAATGTAACACCCCGAGATTTTATGAGAAGTATTCTTTTTAATTTATTTGATATATTGTGTTTTATCTTACAAAAATATTATCTTACGCTATAAAAAACACTGTATTAGCTTGCAGTATATGCAACACTTTTCATGGATCGTGTTACACAAAATTTCAAGTTCGTTTTATAGAAGTTATTCTATATAACATTTTGTTTATATATATATATATATATTCAATGTATAAAATAAGTATGGTTGGATTCTATTATAAACAATAAAATGGAATCTTTCACTACACGCAACCTTGACTTGGCTTGCTTTACATGCAATTGTGACCTTCCACGATAGCGTGAGTTGAACGCAATACCATGTTTCACTAAAAAATGATATGCTATTAAAATATAATATAAAATAACTATTATGAATATTAATACCCACTTTTTGAAATTTTATAAATTTTATCATTCAAAATGGACTTCATTTTTGGATTTGGAATATCAAAATTAGCCTAGGGTGAATTTTTGGTATTTTTCTGAAAACATTCAATTTTTGATGAATAGTGAAAACAGTGTGTTACTATTTAAAAACCAAATTTTTATTTAAATAATTATTTATTTTATTTAAATTTATTTTAGGTCAATATTGATACATAATAACTATATATGTTCAATTTAATTCATTGGAGTCATTTTATTATAGTTTTAGATATATAAAAATTTTATTGAACTTTTCACCGTGTTTTACCCACCTCCTAGAAAAATTTGAAAATTTACATAAAACCTAATTTTACAGCTTATTTGAGTGGAATTTTGAAAATCTGAGAGACATGGTTAATATCAAGTAGTATAATCTGGTTCAATAAGACAAAAATAATTTTTGTTGAATTGTAACTTATTACTTTTTTTTACCATAGTTATAAGTAAATATGGTAATTAAGGTTGAATATGATATTATTATTACCCTAACACATGTCCTAATTCTATTGGATATGTATAATTATACAAAAAAACCTTATGAATATAATATTATCATTTAGGTCCACTTATATTAGATTAGGACATTTATTATTATTTAATTCAATGTATAGTTAAAAGAGTTAAAATCAATGTTTAATAACTAAAACATTTTTAATATAGGGTTATACAGAAGATAAATTTGACTATAAATATTAATTATAAAGATAAAAATATTTTTTATAAAATGGTATTTTATTTATAATTTTTAGACATTAAATAATTTAACTTATTTATGACACAATGATGATGCAGTAATCACCTTATTAATGAAATATTAACATAATTGATGTTATAAATACCCAAATAAATGTAATTTGAGGCTATTTATTAATTAAAATAATTTTATAGGTTAATTTGACATGTTATTATTGATTCAATTGACATTTTTCGAAGTAATAATTCTTTTATGATTTTCACAAAAATCAATTACCAAATAGTGTCAAAATTGACATAAAATTGATTTTAAAACAAATATTATATTACAAATTGATATTATATTCCTAAAAACATAAGGTTAGGCCAAATAACTTATATAAGGTTATATACATTAATAATGAACCACTTTGCGATCTTTTGGCTCGTTATAGTAGGATTATTAACCATATAGTGTAAGAAAACAAGAAGACACAGTAGAGGTTAAATTATTTAACTTTGAGTTAAATCAAAATGATATGGTTAAAATAGTAACATAAACTTGTCTAAAACCTATATGTTGAGATTATTTAGACCCATACCCACTTTATATTCTTAATAAATAAATTTTGAGCTATTATAAACTGAATATACCTTTCTTATAACATAATATTTTTAGTTTTTTCTAAGGTGCCCCTCTCCTCACTTATAAAAGGGCACCTCATCCCTCTTCTTGTTACACAATTTTGAGGTTCAAATCTCAACCAAAACCTTCCCATTTCCCATATAATCATCCCTAGAAACATTATAGTGGTTCTGGTTTCCCCAAAATGCCATCTCTAGTGCCTTAAGAGGAATCTTAAAAGAGGTGTGTCGAAGAAGTTGTAATCTCTTCTACCGATTCTTTCAAGTTTTCTTTCTTCTTCAACTTCTTATTATTTAGTTGTTTCATTATAAAGTAATAACATCATCATCACTAATATACTGATATTTTATTATAAATATGAAATAACCCCATATAACCTTTTATACATCCTACGGAAAACAAAATCACCGCGCGTGCGTACTTACGGAATACCTTCTCCACGCCGGGGTGCAATCTGTTTTTCCACCACCACCTTACATGGAATGGTATAATGGTGTAAATAATAACAATATATAATTATTATAAAATAATAAAAATTATGAGATTTTATATCATCCACTCCAATTCAAATCAATAATCATGGGAATGATATTATCGCTCGTGCGTACATACAGATTACTGTCTCCACGACATGATGAGATTAATTCTCTATGTTAACCATTCAAGAATGATTATAATGTATATATAGTTAATAATAATGAAATATATGAATTGATAAAGATTATGGATTTATGTATATATATATATTTCATCTACATACTTCCAATCAAGTAAATAAGGAAATGAAAACAACGTTCATGCGTACGTACGACCTCCTGTCTCCATGAACGATGTATTTCATTTAATTTATCTATCTATTATATATATATATATATTGAATATATATGATATATAAATCATGATTTACATTCTAGAAGTATGTAAATCATGATATAATTAATAATAATATCAAGAACAACAAGTCCAAACACGTACGATAAATAAAACGATTTTACCCAAAAATCTGCTTTAACATGGAATTTACAAAAGAACGGGTAATATAAATTCATAAGTGAACCATATATGATATCATAACAATGAATATGATTCTTTAATAAGTCAATGGAATTTTTTAATTTGTCATATAGTAGTTTTGGATACATACGATGCATATCGAACCTAAGGTAAGGGATAAGTTTTCCTATCTCGTTTTTATCCAAGATTGTTTATTCGTAAGTATTTACTGGGGTTATATTTATCATCATTTTCAGTGTTTTCAAAAAATGGTTTCAAATGTGTTTAATGTCATTTTACCCATTTTTGACTTTTACTTTGGGTTATGGAAATAATTTTTTTACCATACGTGGTACTTTTTGACTTTTCTGTTAAAAGTACTAGGAGAATGTTTTTTTAACTTATACGGCATGAATGAATTTTTACGGTTTTATAATGCATTATTTTAATTAAGCTTACTGTACAAGATTTCATGAATTTTGTTAAGATTTTTTTTTAAAATTGCCTGGAATCTTGTGAAAAATTGATTTTGAAGAAGAAAGTATATTTTCCTCAAGAATTTTTTTCTAGTGTATTATCAAAACCAGTTTCCTTCTAATATGACATTATTTGATATGTGTATGTTTCAAGTATATGTTCTCTATTATTTAAATGGTTTCACTTTTCTTATGAGGAAATTATATCCATTTTTTTATGGATTCTGTTATGATAGGATAATGTTTATGAAACCCATTTTACTCTTTGTGTTATGATGAATGATTTATGTTTATTTTGTGGAACAAGTAAGAATGATTTCATTATAAGATGGGTGGGACCTATATCTCCCTCTAATGCATTGGGTAAAGATTTATATCTCATGAGATAGACAAGGCTGGAATGTTAAGTTAATAGGGTTCAGTGTTACAGTACTGGAACGTGGAGTGAGCTCGATTCAGAAACGGACTTTGTCCACTAAGATGGTCCTGGAAGAAATGCCTTGGCTAATATGGAAAACATATAATGTTCTTAATGGTTTTCCACAATTAAATGTTTTATTTCTATGATATTTTATCATGATTTATGTCCCTTTATGATCTATTCTTTACGTACTGCCAAAATTTATTTCGCAACTCAAGATTTTGATATTTAAACATTATGTTCATGTTTTGAAGTTCTAATGTATATGGTTTGTTTTATTTTCTCCATTCTTACCCATACTGAGCATTTGGGCTCACCGTTTATATTATTCCTTTCCCCATGATATAAAGAAAGGTTTTTGGTAGAAAAAAACTGGAAACTCATTATGGGAGATGTTGATGATCATTCACCCAGATTAAAAGATTATGTTCAAAGTTTCCAAAGACACTAAACTATTACGGTCCTTCGGTGTCTGTTTTAGTTATGTATTAAGTATTACGAAAATATAATGTAATGTCTATGTAAGTCACGTTTGGGTATCTTCAAAACCAATTCCAAAAACCCCCTTCAAAGGCCCAAATGACAGAATAGAATTTACAAAACAGAATTTTCATCCCCTTTAAACAACTAATAAATCAATATCATATTTTACAAAACTACCACAAAAGATACCCCATGTGTTACATTTTAAAAGTTCACAACTTCAAAATAAATGAAATTATAAAATTAAATACATAACCAAATTCCTCAAAAACGTTTTTCACACCATCGAAAAAATATGAGGAAGATTAAAAACTAGTAAAAATGCCAAATAATTCCTCATTTAATTGTTAACCATGGAATCACCTACCTTTTGAGTCGAACCCCTTGATTTTTGATGAGAAAATTTAACCGTACCACTGTCACACCAAAAGGGAGATAAACCCAAACTAAATACAAAATATTTCACCATAAATACACAAACTCAAAACAATGGTTCGAATCCTAAATTATGGACATAAGGGAACATAATGATTGGTTGAAGAAAGCCTAATAAAAGGGAAGAAATCAAATAGAGAAACACTTAATTGATGAGAAGTTTAAGAAATGACCCAAATCAACCAATTTTTAAATCTCCAAGCATCGAAATATGACAGTGAGGATCGACGGAGGATGAGGAGGTCATGTGGGGACTGAAATGGGGGGAAAATAATGAAAAATGGATGATTTATTAATGAAGAAAGTTACCCTCTCAAATCTGGATGGTTTGGTATACCCTGCAAAAATTCTCCCTAAATCACGGTTCAAATCAGCTCCAAAAATGAAAAACTGGTAATCGGGGTGATCGTAGGGATATTGAATTCTAGAGGGAGTTTTAATCACATAAAAAATGTAAAATTTAGGAGATATTAATGAATTAAAAACACATAAAAAGTAGATAATTAGCTTACACGTAGGCCAAATACCATAAATAAAACCCCAAATAAACCATGATTATACATTTCTAAATGCCCCAAATTAATATGTGGGCATTAGTAGTTCAGGGATGGAAATGTAGTAATTGGAATGGATGAAAACGTAGACAAATTAATTAGTTATAAAAGAAAAAAATAGGTTTTTAAATCTAGAAATTGGTTCACAGTTTTTCCCAAATTTTGAAAATCTTCCATTTCTACTAAAATGCATGAGAAACCCCCAAAACAATGATATAATGGAAAAAAAATTAAAAATAACTTTAAAATAAGTCATTTATGTTACATAAAATATGGTCGCATCAAGAAACCAACAAGAACCCTATGGGTAAGGTGGTTGATGGGGATACTTTTATTAGGGGGGGAGGGTTCGAGAGCATAGTTTGGGTTGTGATAACAATGATCTTGAAATTATACGATAATATTTTTCATACACGATTAAGATATTATATCTCATCTAGGGATTGGTAATGAGAGAATACTAGTGATTCTATGTCCCTTAGATTTTATAATAAATAGGATTTATAGGGTATAAACTTACCGGTTAAGACCATTACTTCCTTTTTCATTTCCAATTGGATTTGGGAGAATCCTACATTAATACTAATAATGTGATAAATGTTCGAAGATTTTAATTTAAATGGTAAGGATTCTTAACAATATTTTAAATCCTAAATAATATAATAAAACCCATAAATTTCTTTTTTTTTCCATAAGTATAATACATAATAAGTCATTTAAGTAAAACAAAAGTGGAATTTGTGATATATGGGACAAGGTATATGCAAAATCATTTATGATATATCGGATAGAGGAAAAACTGATGTTTCTTTTTTGAAAGTAATTTAACAGGGAATTATTACCTGAGACTCATACATCTAGGTACTGAGAAAGAGATAGTGAGTGGTGTCAAGGTATTTGATTAGGCTATATATGTTTCTGGAGATAATGTGTTATTTTGGATGAATGGTCAAAAAGATATATTTAGAGACATACCACCATTGGCTGAAGTAGGTAAGTTCAATCAGACTCAAGAAACCATGGATGTATTATGGTATTATTTTTTACATTTCAGTTATGTTTTGTCTAGGATGAGCATACTTCATGATCATTCACTTATACATGTAGGCTATATGTTCATGATTAGTGGTGGCATATTTATATATATTTATGAATCCCTATACATGAACCTCAATGTGAATGACCACTATATCTAATTTTTGGTAGGTTAAAATACATAATTAATAAGAGGGATTCCTCATATTTCATAAATGAGTGTGTTTCTCATGAGGATGTTGATGATTGGTCTAGATCAACTCGACATGGTGTTAGTGGTTGTGTTAGTGTCATGGATGAAAGATTTATGTTGGGCCTAATATTTTTATATTTTTTAGTTATTAATTTTCTTATATGATATTCCTAGTAGGATATTGATGTTGTACATATATCAGGGTTGTTTTAGTTATTACTATATTTAATTTTTCAGGACATGCTTATATTAAATATTATTTATTCCTTCCATGTACTTGGATGTGTATGATGTTTGGATGATTACTTATTATTTTTCACTCTGAAATGGGGGGGGGGTATAGTCTACTCCTAGATCCTCCTTTGATTCCCATTACTATTTGGATACCTATGTCATAAGAGGAGTCATTCCTAAGTCCATGTGGGGAGAAATATTGGGGAACTAGTTTTGTAGAATCTGCTCTGGGATGTTACACATGAAATGATATATATTCTTATATGTCTCTAAAACTCCAAATCTCATGTCAATTTTATCTAGAAATAAAAATATATATTCCATTTTAATTCATTTATGAATCTCTATGTATTGTATATTTGAATATATTATTTTTCATGGTCCATCATGGAAAATTTTGTAATAGAGACAAAAGGAATCAGGATCATAGTGGAAGATGGTGGGTTGGGAAATTTAATAGCTTATATTTGGGAAGAAAATTATTTTTATTTTCAATGATACGAGGCCCAGTATGGTAAAAGGGTCTCATATTAATTAAATTGATCACAAAAATAATATGAAAACAAACCTAAATAAAAACTGAATATGTGATAAACATCTTTTTATCATTAGGGATTACTATGTGAAGGACCCATAGAAGGATCCCTCAAAATAGTCCACACATGATTTAAAAATATGCATTCTCTCTATTAGCTATAATCCAGGTTATATTGAAGTGTGTTGACTATTCCATTAGCATCACATTGTTCACCATTATCTATTTTATTTGATCCATCAAAGGCGTGCTTGGGTTAGTGCTCATAGAGAGGATTTTTCTCTCTAGATTGCTGGAGGAGGGAGAATCTCTCATTCCTGGTGAATTAATATCACTCAAAGATTTTTTACAATCCTGCTTGTATAGTGAGTTATAAAATTACACCAAAGGGTTCCCGGACCATAGAATATAACATCCACTAATTTGGAAATAAATAATATTGATGAAAAAAACTACATTATATATATTATTTATTATTTCATCATATACCTATAAAATATAAATAATATATTAAGAGATATAACTGAGTCTCGGACTATACTTGTAATTCCTTCTTAATATAAAATGAATATGTAATATTATAAAATATTCCTTCAAAAAATATTTTCTCATATTTACATAACAGATAAATACATTTAATTAATAAATTCGACCAAATTATTCAACACATGAATAATATGAATATATTTATTTATCAGTGATCAAAGACATCGAAAACACCTAGACCCCATGGTTGGGCCCATGATGTCCAATGTACCTATTCCACTGAATAGGGAAGATACATGAATTCACTATTTTGTGTGACCCTCTAATCCATTTTCTTGATAGTAGTTAATAAAATACATAGACAAAAAGTGGAGTCATGCTACCCATCAAGGCCTAAAAAGTATAATTAATGTCATAAAAACAACAACTAACACAAGGGCATGTACTGTGTATAATAATCTATTTTCCTTTTAAATATATCTTAAAGCATGAAAAACTTTTGTGTCATTACCATATTCTTTCATTATTATTTTTTGATACAACTTGACTAAATTACTCTTAACTACTTTGGGCAATTTTTTATAAAGTAACTCCATCCAAATCAACATGGTCTAAGATATATTAATTATTAAACATGGGAGAGATAAATCATATCATAACCATTCAACCAATACCATACAACCTATGACACTCCAAACATAATCTACCTCATCAAGGTCTTTTTATCATGGGTTTTATCATAAATCAAAGTATGTGATCAAATAAAATGCACAAATAATGATCTCAAGTCAAGAGAACAATACACATGTCTATATATATAAGCAACCAAAGACACAAAACAGATGTGGTTCTCATTTTGGTGGGTCCTTCTTAATGATCTCATGGATAGAGATCACTAAGAGAGATCTTCATAAGAAGAATCCCCAATGCTTAGGAGACCCCAACACTTGATTTTAAAACATCAACTTTGTATAATCAGTAAGATGTATGTAGACCTTAAGGTCATTATATATGATTAATTTCATAGTATCTATAGGTTATCACTATATATTTTGATCTACTATAACCTTTTGATATGACAATTAATCTATTAAAATTTCAATTAAATAGAGGATAAAAATATATATATACTATAATGGAAAGTAAAAATCATGTGTATATAACCATACACATGATATGGTAATAAAAAAATTATTATTCTTGTTGGGTCTAAGAAACCCACTATTAAAACACTCCCACATTAACTTGAGAGAACATGATAATAGATCGTGTTATATATCACATGATAAAGATCATGTGTCAGCTAAGTAATCTCTATTGTTTCTAGGTCTTCCAAGTTTCCGTTGTGTTTCTATTCTGCTATATGAATCCTCATATTCTTAAGTAAAACATCTCATGATAGATTATCCCTATGATTATCCACTTTTTCACTTTGATATCATGACATATTGGATAGTAAGAGTATAATAAATTACATTATGATAATACATTTCTTGCAAGGCATGATTCCATGAATTAGATAAAATCATTTCATTTAATAATTGATTCATAGCTACCTAAGATGTGGCACACAATCGTTTTAAGTATAACTATGGAATAAATTTATCATTTTTTCTCACTCAACACCACATCCCATAATACTAGATCAAATTGATCTAATTAAGACTATTTTTCATCCCACCATAACTAGAATCCATTCGTATAAACATCGCATTTACATATCCTCTATACTTTTCAAAGTAAAATTAGATATTTCTAGGTTCTATACTTGAAGTAATCCTAGATATAATAGATATTTTACAAATATCATGTATATAATGGAAATATCAATTCATATACATATCATTGAATATGTTATTGATCCTTTGAAGAAGTGCATGAAACTATACTAACCATATCTCCTCTTATGACATAACATGTATACATTGAGGGATTTATTCTATTTGATAATGTAAACAATTTTATCAAAAAAATTTCGAACATTTATTTTTAAAAATACTATGTCATTATATGTACGATTGATAATATCCAAGAATGCATCAGACCCACCATTGTAGATAATGTTCCCCTAGACATAAATTACTACTCGAAGTCAATCAAAGAGAATTAATTTCAACCATGTTTTCAATAATAGTATGAAAAATATAAAAATTGAACATGTACCCAAATAAATTTATCTTATGGAACTATGGTTCTCCCACTATCCTCTGGTAGACATAAATAAAAACATTCATTCCATATTAATACTCTAATATTTGTTTCTTACTATAATCATAAACTTGATTTCAACAAAACTCGTATTGGCTTCCAATGGTGTATCCATCCCTTAATGATTGTTTCATATAGACACCTTCCATGAATGTTGGTCTTGAAATCTAATGGCTAGTTAAAATTATCATAGAAAATGTCTATAAAAATAAAATTCTAATGGAATTTGGAAGGAAAACTATATATTATCAATCTACCCTTATTGGAACCATGTTTGTTCCATCCATGTATTATCTAAATTGAATACCCACCATAGTATTCATTTTATAATCCCCTTTTCACCTTGATACATGAAATCTATTACTGAATTTTAATTGACCTTGCCAATATTTGATTATTTCCATATAATGCTTACTTCTATGAGTTATTATTCTGACAGAATAATGTACCACCAACCACATTGAATATAAAACCACCACTATGGTTTTAACCTCCCTACGTAGTATGTGTCTTTACATAATTCTTATACCACATTAAATTTTGGAACTATTACCTATTCCATCTAATTGTACATCTCATACATTATCCAGGCCCATGTAAATGTTTATCTCACTATCTCTAATAGAGATGTACACCCTTATATAGAAATGTTGTCTAGCACTTGACTACAACTTTCCTATCAAATGATCTTTTTAATATCTTTAGAAACTATTGGGATAAATACTTATATTCAATATATTATTTAGGATGATTCATTCTTATTTATATCCATACATACTCGTTGCATTAAAAGACATTTTCTTATGACCTAATAGAAATCCATCATACTATGAATCACATGATATCAATTTTTTTATTATTGTTTGAATATTGTTATGGGATATTTCGATTATTTGAAAAGTATGTATTGAATTGTAATTTATTTTTTTTGTATGGTGAAATATTTATACTACATATATCATAACACTAATTTATAAAATCTATGATTTGGAATTGATCCATTATATATTTTTTCATCAATGTTATAATGTAATATTTATCGTCGATCATCCATTGTAACATAAATACAAATATGAAAATATGTTAATATGTATTAATTAATTACTCCATGAAAAATTATCTTGTTCGATGAATGCCTGGTCAGGATATTGTTCGACAATCAAACCTAAAGCAACTCGTATATGTTGACAATGATAACTTCAGGTTCTCATTCCATAATTACAAAATTGAATCTTACGAATTATATTTACCGATATCTTACCCTTGGAATATTTCACGCTCTCTTGCTTCACTGATTCTAAAATATTTATGGAATGCCATTATTTTTAATTTTTGTCTAAACTGAATACATCAATAATAAAAAAGTTGTATAAATCAACTATCTCTAAAAACAATATTAGGTATAACCTTGATTCTCAGTTTTAGTTTTACTTAAAACTGAATTATCCTTCCAAAACTATGTAATAAAGACTTATATTTTATATTCATCACATATTACCTATGAAGAATCATATTCCTACCCTTCGGGCCTCAGGGCCTTCAAGCCTCCAGGACTTTAGGATACAGATACCATGGAGTAGTCCAGTTCACACATAGAAGACCCCAGAAGCGGATCTGAGCAAATAGTAGCAGTTACAAAAAGCAAAGCTAGTTGGATTGGAAGAATGAGAGGGTATTGAAACCACCATTGGGTCTAGGAATAGTGCATATTTTAAGGGTCAATTCTATTTGGTCAGCAATGCAAGGTGTGGAGATAGGTGATCAATTATGTATAAGATGTAGAGGGGAAGTTCTAGTTGGAGGGGCCTATGGGTCATTTATTGGGTATAGTATGAATTTAGGTGTTCAGGTCATGTATTGGCCTTTGGGACATGTCAAGCCTTGTACCTTGGGCCTACGGCCAATGAAAGGTTCCCCATAAACCCTTAAAATGGGGATTATCCATAATAAAAATAAAAAAATATGGATTTCGGGACATTCTGGTATAGGGACCCCATCACCATGAATTTTCTATATCGTAGATGTGTTAGTGAGAGCCTGTACTACACATGGAAATTCATTCCGATTTGGAGATGTTTTTTTCAAATGATTATCATAGAAAAACTTGTGGGTTTACATAATAATTTTTAACAAATATAAAAACTAACTAATTAGTACATTTAAATTTATTAACTTTTTAGAAATTATTCATCAACTAATTAAAACAACAAATGTCTCCCACAATTTCATCGAATTCCAGAATCCTTTTGTACTAGAATCTAATTACTCCATCATTTGAGTACTGTAGTGGTAATGATCCCTTATCCTACCTGAAAATTCTATAAGGTTCGGCCACATCACTACTTTGATGGTTCAAGGTAGGTCTTTGACTATCCAACCACATTGACTCATAGTTCCTGGATCTATTGACTCATGTCACATCATATAAAATTATAAACATGAATTTTTTAATGATTTCATATAAAATTATAGAATGTTATCTTTTGTTAATCCTTTCTAACACATTATTTATGTCATCCCTACACTCTCATATGAACTCCCTTTTACTAATAGGTACCCTCAACATTAGTGAAGAGAACCCAAAATGATCTATTTTGTCCAAATTCAAATGATGGAAAGTGATTACAACATAATATTGCTTTTATTGTTTTTTATTTTTCTCTTAAATAGTGTAATCCATTACTAGTAGTAATTTTAATCTATGTTTAAACAATCACAATTAGTCATTAATAGAAAAAATATTTCCCACTTTAAGCATTTTATTATTTATTATTTTATATATACTTCTACAGATATAAAACACAAAAAATAATAAATCAATTCATGAAGGAAATATACTACTCAAATTGTCTGAAACATATAATATTAGTAGATCTATTGGGTGAATGTAACACCCATGAATGATAGAGGGAAAAAATGACTATATGATACGAATCATCTCACAAAGGTGAACCATCCTTTTCGTGACCCTACCTGATTAGAAAAACACGGTTAAGGGTTCTTGGCCTGAAATAGTGATCGTGATGGATGGCCTTCAGGGATGATTAATAGGGTGTGTTTGATTGAGTATAAAACACACTAGAAAGGACATGTGTTGGCTTGTGGGGCTTTCATTTGTCAGATGATGTGTTCACGCATGCGGTGGGCCCTTGTGTGGGGACCACATGTCTGTGGGGGAACTTTTGGTACCTGGTGGGCCAGGACCATACAACCATGTTATGGCATAGTGTTTGTGCTATCAATGGGGAACAATTGTTACATATTTTGAATGTAAAACCAAGGAATGATAAATGTCTAAATGTATAAAAGATATGACACTTGTCAATAAGGTAAACCTTCTTTTTCTAGAGCCTACCTGATTAGAACTCCATGGTTATGCGTTCCTGGTCTCGATTAGAGACCAGGATGGGGAATCTACTAGGAAGTTTCCCATGGTGTCTATGAGGGAGGAGAAATCACACTATAAAGTACACGTGTTGGCCTATGGGGATAGTCATTAGTCACATGACCCATTCGGGTGTGTGGGAGGGCCCTAATGTAGGGACCAAGTGCCTGCGGGGTAACTTGTGATACAAAGAGGGCCAGGACCCGACGACCTTATTAAGGTGGGGTGTATGTGATGTCACTGGGACCCATTTGTTACATTTGGTAATAGAGGGTGGTTTCTAGCCTTTAGTGCAGTGCACTACCTTGGTTGAGATGTAGGGCTCACAATGAAGATGTTGTGGTCTAAAGGGGTTGAATGTAACACCCCAAATTGATCAAGGGTTAAATGAATAAATGATATGACTAATGTCAACAAGGTAAAGCTATTCTTTTTGGATGCCTATCTGATTATAACTCCATAGTAAGCATGCTTGTCCTAGAGTAGTGATCGCGATGGGTGACCTTCTCAGATGTTTTCCAAGGTGTGTGTGAGTGGGTAAAAAGTATATTGGAATGGACATGTGTTGGCTCATGGGAACAATCATTAGTAAGATGACTCATTCGAGCATGTGGGTGGGCCCCAATGTGTGGACCACGTGCCTATTGGGCAATTTGTGGTACTTTGTGGGACAGGACTCGACGAACGTTTTATAGCGAGGTGTTTGTGCTGTCACCACAACCCATTTGTTGCATTAAAATTATGCAACACAAGTACTTCCTAGTCTACCACCCATCCTAGTACAACTCTTTCCCAAGCACACATAACTGCAATGTTATAATGGGATCTGGTACATTAATGATGGTGAGACTGCACTTGCAAGGAACCTTTTAAATCTTATGGAAAAAACCACTATTTGGTCAGTTAAAAGGTTATCCCGATGGATATTTTAGAGGAAATTTGGGGAATTCTGGATATGGGATTGTTTTCAAGAATCATAAAAGGGATGTATTTTTTAGTCAATATGGGGACCATGTGCCTGCGGGCCAACTGGTGGTACCCAGCAGGCTGGTAACAAACATCCATGTTTAGGTGGGATGTATGTGCTGTCACTAGGACACAATTGTTACAATTGGTATTTCAGGGAGGATCCCAGCCTTAGGTGAGGTACACTGCCTGTGTTTAGATGTAGGGCCCACAATAAGGATGTTGTGATCTAAAGGGGGGGGTGAATGTACCACCCAAAAAAGATAAAGGGTTAAATGACTGATTGATATGTCTCATTTCAATAAGGTGCAACTTTTTTTGGGAGACTAACTGATTAGAACTCCACAGTTAAGAATTCTTGCCCTGGAGTAGAGACTAGGATAGTTGACCTTCATGGGATGTTTCACTGGGTGTGTGTGAGTGAGGAAAAAGGAATCTATAAAGGACATGTGTTGTTCTGTGGAGACATCCATTAGATTAACGACCCATTCAGGCTTATGTGTGGCCCCCAATATGGGGACCACCTGTCTGTGGTGCAACTGGTGGTACCTGGCAGGACAGGTCCTGACAAACATGTTAAGGTGGGGTGTGTGTTGTCCCCGAGATCCAGTTGTTACATTAAAAGTGTGCAAATTGAGTACTTCCCAGTAGGTCACCTATCCTAGTACTACTCTCACTCAAGCATACTTAACTACAATGTTCTTATGAGATTTGATGAATTAATTCTGGTGTGTTCGCACTGATATAAAACCACTAGAGTCTTACGTAAGGAACCTCTTGTTGGTTGGTTAAATGTTAATTTTGATGGAGCTTCTACAACCAATATAGGGATTTTTCGATGTGGTGTTTTCCAAAAGAATCATTGGGTGGATGCCCTTGGATGTTTCCATGGTTCATTTGATCTTAAATCTTCTCTTGAGGCTGAAATTCTTGGCATTATTTTTATGTTCGAACAAATCGAAAGCCGGTGATGGAATAATATATGGATTGAGAGTGATTATATTGTAGTCGTTTCTACCATCAGGATGGGTCTGTCTCACCTATCTTGGAAGCTCTCCAATAGTTGGATCATATGTTTGGATTTAATATTTTCTTGGAATAGAAGTATCACACATATTTATAGGGAAGCCAATTAGGTTGTGAATGGTTTTGCAAATAGAGGAATAAATGGTGCATATATTTCTTGGTATCATCAGGTACCTGATGAGATTCTTCCTCTAATAAAAAGTGATCGTGACAAATCTCCCATTTTTAGACATCTGTAATCGGGGTTTTTCTTTTCAATAACAGAGCCTTTCTTTTGGGAAAGGACTCATTTTCTTCTAAAAAATAGACCAACCAAGACCTAAGGGAATCAGACCTAAGTTGTCACCTGACATATGATGAAGTTTACCCCAAAATGTATGTCCACTACTCATCTATATATCGCCACATATTGATGGGGTCCACATAATGCATCATCTACATCAACTAATACTACGTCATCCTGTTAGGATCAACGTCGTACATTGACTTCATCCAGTGTACAAATGATACTCACGCACATGCAATGGTGACTAAGGGATGCAAATGTACATCTGAAAAATTGGGCATAGATTCCCTTAAACATTTTGACCGAAAATAAACGACTATGAATAGAACATCATAAAGAAATACAGAAATCACATGCAATTAAATAATTAACTAAATAAATGAAGAAATTTAAAGCCCATTTCATATCTAAAGACCGGTCAATATAATTATAAACTTGATTATAATTAAATTAAAGTAATTTAAGTATGAGGGTATTAAATAAATTATATGATCAAAATTTCAAATAATGTATTGAATTCACATTATGTCCCTTAATTAATTCAATTATATTATGAAAAACTAAAATTGTAAATTAATTTCATTTTGTACAAAAAATTAATTAAATTTCTACCTGGGTATTAAAATTATTAATTTATAAAAAAATTAATATATTATTTAATTTAATTTAATGATAAAATAAAATTACTAAAATAAATTAATTTCGATTAATTTAATCAATTATATGGGCCCTAAAACACTTCTCTGGCCCATTTCGGGTCACGAAAAACCTACACAGACTAGTAACAAGTCCGGAGAAGCCCGTACTGGTATATTCTGGGTCAGATAGCCCACCCCAACCCATTATGGGATGGGTGGATCCACCCAGGACAGTTTTTGGATCCATTGGGTCCTGTGGAAACTAGTATTGGGCAAAAGGGTACCTTGAGACCTGATGCGACCTTCTCTGGACCTTCCACAAGAAGTGGTGGGGCTGCTCTGGGTCATTAGTTAAGGAAAAGATAGCTGCATGTCATGACCCAATCATGGGGGTCATGTCTCACACCAATAAGAACATCAAAGTTATGGTTCATCTGGTTTGTCCCTATCAAAGAGATGAGAGTCACCCTGAAAAATGGGTGGATGGTGCGTGTCAGTATTGACACCACTGGTTGTGAGTTGGGGCCAATCTCTTGAAGAGTCCATGGCAGGATGAAATCAGTTAACCTCACACATGATGAGCTGGACAGCTGAACCCCGCCCACCTTGGAGGGGGTTGGGGTGCCGAATGGAAAAACTATTGTGCTGAGACGCTCAGCCTGTGACAAGTTTTATCTGAGGGAATGTACCTCATGGTGTTTCGGATTTCTGCTGGTGGGCCATGGTGGTGGGAACGCAGTACCATGGTGTCATACAAAGGTGACACGACAGGGAAGTTCCTACATGTGAGATGTTAGAGGCAGAGACACCACAATGAAGGGTGGGTCTCTTGGATGTGGCATTCAACCCTGAGAGAGAGGGTGGTCCATTTTTGTTTGTGGCCTAGAGAGTTGGCGGGCCGTTGATGTCAATGAGAAGGAAGGAGCATCCCCTGAGGCCATGGCGGGTAGCCGGTTAATTGGAAGCAAGACATTTCAGGGACGCACAGAAGGCCACGATTATACATGCATGAGGGGATTCATGGAATGGTGGTGAGAGAACATCACAACCCAATCATGGGTATCCTGTCCCATGCCAGCAACAACATCAAACCTGTAGTTCATCTGGTTTTTCCCTATCGAAGAGATAGTAGTTTCCCCAACAAAGTGGAGTATGGTGTGTGTAAATCATGACACCACAAGTTGAGAGTTGGGTCCACTCTAATAATGATTCCAGGGCAGGACGATACTAGTGAACCTCACATATGAAGAGACGGATGGTTGAACCCTTCCCAACTTGGAGGGGGTTGGGGTGGCGCACGAGAAAACTTTTGTGCTGAGATGATCCGATCGTCACAAGTGGTATCAAAAGGAATGTTACTCATGGTTTTGCAGAATGATACTGTATGGACCTTGGTTATGGGAGCGGAATCTTGGGGAGTCATACGATGGTAAAACGATAGAGAAGGTCATGCTCAAAAAATGTCATAGGTAGAGACACCACAATGAATGGTGTGTCTTTTGGAGTTTGTTTTCAACATTGAGAGAGAGGGTGGACCACATTGGTTTGAGACCGAAAGTGTGGGTGGGCCGTTTATGCCAATGGCAAAGAAGGAACGTCCCCTATGACCATTCTAGGTAGCCGGTTAATTAGAAGCAAGCCATTTTTAGGAAACAAGAATTCTATGATCCTGCATGCATGAGGTCGTGCCAGGAATCGTGGTTGGAGAATGTCACAACCCAATCATGAGGGTCCTGTCCCACAATAGCAATAACATCAATGATGTAGTACATCTAGTTTGTCCCTATCGAAGATATGGGAGTCTCCATGACAATTTAAAGGATGGTGCATGTCAGTCGTGGTACAACTAGTTGGGATTTGGGGCCACTCTTTTGATATGTCCATGGCAGAACAAAACCAGTGAACCTCATATATGAAGAGCTGGACGGATGAACCCTTCCTGCCTTGGAGGGGACAGGGGGGCCGAAAGGGCATTCTGTTGTACTAAGAAGATCAGCCTATGACAATTGGTATCAGAGGGAATGTTACTCTTGGTGTTTGGGAATGCTTACAGACAGATCATATTGGTTGGGAAAAAGGAGACCCAGGGTGTCATTCAGAGGTGACATGATAGATAAGGTCACACTCGAGAGATTTCAAAGTCAGAGACGACACTATCAAGAGTGGGTCTCATGGAGGTGGTTTTCATCCCTAATAGAGAGGGTGAACCACAATGGTTTTTGACCTAGAGAGTGGGTGGACTATTAATTCTAATGACAAGGAAGAAGCGTCCGCTGAGGCAATGTTTGATAGACGGTTAGATGGAATCATTCATTTTGCAGACACACAGATGGCCATGATCCTTCATGCATGAGAGAATGCATGGAATGGTAGGGGGAGAATGTCACAACCCAATCATAGGGGTCCAATCCCACACCATCATGGATATCAAAGCTGCAATTCATCGGGTTTGTCTCCATTCATGAGATTTGAGTCACCCCGATAAAGTGGAGGATGGTGTGTGTCAGTCCTGACTCAATTGGTTGGGAGTTGGGGACACTCTTCTGATGAGCCCATGGTTGGACGAAACCAGTGAACCTCACATATGAAGAGATGGATGGCTGAATGCTACAAACCTTGGTCGGGGTTGTGGTGCTGCACGGGTGAACTAATGTGCTGAGACGCTCAGCCAGTGACATGTTGGTCACTAGGGGTGAATCCAAAGGGAGATGATAGTTGTTCTAGTCACTTGATGAAGTGTGGGAGATGTCAGGTGCGGTAAAATTTGGACTTTCATAGGAAGATTGAGTCTTTGAGGATAAAATCTATGGTGAGGTTGGATGTGTGATAAATGTGGCACAATGACCTTGCTGCAGCGAACTTGATGGTGGAAATGCAATGGATGGTAACACAAATTTGGGAGGAGGAGGCGCTGGGATCATGTGGTGGTGACTAGGAGGATGTCATCCAGGCAGGTGGGGGCCTATAGAAGTAGCCATAGTAATCTTCTGAAGAAGGGAGGAGGGATGCAAGGTTCTTAGTTGGTCTAGTGGAGTACCGGTCGTGCAACGGCGGTAACTCATGTTCCATGTACGGTAGCTTTCAGCGAAGCAATGTAGAGGATGAAGATGTCGTGGAATAGATAGAGTCTTCCTTAATAAGTAAAGTGGGAATCATAGGGTCCCCCTAGTGGAAAAACATTTTTCAATGTTTTTATAATAATAGTTTTAATTATTCAATTATATATTTTTTTAATTCTACATTACAGGTTGAATACATATCTTTTCAGAGAGCACTATTATAGCAATGGTGTATGGTCAAAATAGTTAGCTTAAATGGAATTGAGGATGGTCCCCAACTCTGAAAAAATTCAGTGTAAAAATAAATTATATAAAAACATGTATTCAAATTTTATTTCATGGGTTCAAAACATCAATGATGTATAATTTTTTTCCCATATGAGTGTAACCTATCCATCCTCGATCAAATTAACTCACAGTCAAATCCTTCAGAATCAATTTCCAATCCTTTTATTAAATTTAATATAAATTATCTTTTTAGATAAGAAAATTTTACATACTGTTTTATACCAATTAAATGTACTTGTGTCTCAACCGAAGCCAGTTGTCCAGATATTTAAAAAAAATTCATCACTGGTATAATAAAAATTATCATCTCTAACGATCTGTGCCTTAGTATGGTCCTAGGATATTGCTTAAATTAAATTGAAAAAAAATAATATGAACACATACATTGTTCAAAAACCAATAACGCGCTAAGCGCATGCTTATCACTTGAAATCGCTGCATGATGGATCCATATTTGGATCCCTCTAGATTTCCATATGTGTTTTTAAATTCTATGATTTTATCGTTAATCGCAATCTAGGTGCTAGAGTAGAGTTATGATGATTCCTTCATTTTTCCAAAGATCTCCATGATTTATTTCCTTCAATTCGTCGAATTAATGCTTGGATCAACTATCAACGAGAGGCCATCTCTCACTAGAATGTAGGATGAGAGACACTCTCTCATTCCTAAAAAATAAATAGAGCATAAAGAGATTATCCTCTCTTACATATATAGTTGGTGAGTAAATAACTCAAAAGGGTTCTCAGACCTCCTGAATTAAAATCACCATAAATACGAAATAAATAATATTGATAAAAAATTGAATTATATATATTATTTATTATTTTATCAAATAACATTGATATATTTAAAATATTTTTCTTGATAAACCCAAGTCATTAAATCAACTCATAATTCCCAATTTAATATTAAATGAAATTATAATATTATAATAATATACAGTCAAATTATATTCTCACATATTAACATAACATGTTAATACTTATAATGATAAAATTCAATACAATTAGACATATATTTAATAATATGAATTTACATATTTATCAGTGATCGATAACAGGGTGGAATTAAGAACTTATTGTAGGAAAACCATTCTCAATATCCTTATTCAACAGAATATGGACGCTTCTTAAATACATTATTGTTTGTGAACCTCTAGGTTATTTTCTCAATTGTAGTGAGTAAAATCCATAGACCAAGAGTGGATTCAAGAAACCCATCAAAGACCTAAAAATAAGTAATGAAATTCATAGCAATGACAACCAATTTAAGGAAACATACTATGTACTGCGATATATTGTTCCTTAAATATATCATAAAGTATGACACATACCTGTGTCATATAACATTTATTACTATAATATTTTTTGATCTAACTAGATGGATTAACCCTCGACTACCCTGTCCTAGGTCTTATAAATGTACTACTATCCCGATCAAAAATTCTAGTTGTATTGCTTCATAATCCTAGAAGAGACAAATACTTTATTGGCCATTCAACTAATCCCACACCACCAAGGACAAACCAAACAAAAAGTATCTCACCATGATTACATTATAATTTTTTATGATATGCATCAATGTACATGATAAAATAGAAGACAATTGTAATGATCTATTGTTTGGAGGCTAATTCACATGTTTGTAGGTAGGAACAAACAATGAAACCCAAAACATGTCGCATTTTTATTGGAGGGTCATTCCACATTATCAAACTTTTATAGATAACCAAGTGAAAAATTAATTAGGAGAAGTCTCAATGCATATGAGCTCCCAACACTGATAGTTAAACATCTACTATGTATGGTCAGTAAGATGTATCTAGATCATCAGCCCTTTGTTTAATATAAATATCATAGTATATTTAGTTTCTCATTATATCTTAGGATCTTTTATAACCTTTTGATATAATAATTAGTCTATAGACTATAATATTAATTAGTGGAAGAAGAAATATCAACACTATATTGGTAAGTAAACATCATGTGTATCTAAATGTACATGTGATAAGGTAATCAAAATTATTTTTAGGAATGGTCTAGGGCACCCACTATTACAATGAAACAACCATGGTGAAGTTTGGATGGTAAAACATTGGAATAAAAAATATGATAAAATCATAGTTCTCAAATTCTAATAGAAAACAAATATCCTCATTAATTACATAATATTTTTTGAATCCATGATATGTTGTATCATATCTATTTCATTTTTCCATCTCAAATACTTCTAAAGATCTCTAGAATAATGATCACCTAAACTAGGTAAAATTCATCATTAGATAATCAAATTGAGTATAATCGAAAAAAATTATATATAGATAGTCAGAAATCAATTTTCCTACTCATAAACTTCAATGTGCCCCAATCTAGCACTCTCTCGCTTGTCATGAAGAGGTTGGTTATTAAACATCATGTGTGCCTCCCCATACACCATGGGATGCTGATGAGAATTGGGGGTGTGATATGTATAGTGGAGAGACAAAAAAACCTTGTATGATGTGGTATAAAAGTGGAAATAATATATATAATCAAAAAAATAAATGATACATTCATAGAGGAATCATATATCAGAATTGGTAAAATTGTGGAGAAACAAATATATACAAAAAATGAGGAATCATGTATTGAATGGATAAAATGTATCTAAATTATAAACTGAATGATATACAATAAAATAGTCACATGAAAAAAGATAAACCCAAATAATCCATTCCTGAACCACATGTTTGAACGATCTCCTATATCCATCAAATCCAATAATAAATAAGTCAAAAAAATGTCCCTTGCACTTTTCCAAACCAGAACCACACAAACTGCTCGGGTATAGAATTACAAACTGAATAGGATATGGGTATGATTGAATATAAAGACACCACCATGTCTAAGAAAATGATTCTGATAATAATTTCATAAAATAATTGAATAAATAAGTGTTTTAATTAATTCATTAATTAATAAAATGCAACATCAATCTAATTCAGAACCATGCTAGAATATCTATGAGAATGTATCATAACCATGCCAACCATAACCATATAAAAATTGTAAAACATAACATGGCTCAGTGCAGTTTTAAAATTCCTTTAATCATGTCCCAGAACCATTACACCCAAAAACCTATAACCATGATATAAAAAATCTCTGGGTTAATCCTGCTATATACGAATCACATCATGTGTTTGTGCCTTACCCAGTATATGGGGATCACAACATGTGCAAGGGAATATCCCAATATATATGAATCCCAACATGTGTTATGGTAAAACATGGGATATAAAAATCTCAACATGTTTCAGTGTATAGCCCAATATATAAGAATCCTGACATATGTATGGGAATAGCCCCGTATAAAACCATATAACCATGTGTTACATGTGAAAATCACAACAAAAATATTTACACAATATGACCACTTAAAAAAATGGTTAATTATTCTAATTATCATTAATCGTTCCATTTATAAATTATTTGAATTGACAAATAAAGACATTTACCCAGTGATTCAAAATCAAAAAATCACCCAAATCACATGTCATACAAATATCATATGTAATCCATTGACAATTCATTATTTTCAAATTATTATTAAGCCAATAAGTAGCTGTAAGGTGGGTCATATCATCAATATCATCTAATAGGATCTAAGAAAGAATAAAACATAGGACTATAATCATTATATTCAATTAATTAATTATTTCCACATGCGTTAGGTCAATCGCTATATTTCATAGACATCACGATCATAAATCAGACGATTTTGTTTATATATTAACCCTTACATTTAACCGTTGATGAAAAAAATGATTCAAATGATAAAAACCAACAAAGAAAAAGGTTAGAAAGATCATAAGTAGAACCTAGATACATAACTAATAAAGAAAAAAAACAACAATAACTACAATCAAGAGATTACACCACAATGGACTCAGAGCGACACTAGGGAAAGAAAAAGAAATTATAATCACTTACTCAAGAATTGATTTCACAAATGGGTCATATAGAATTGAGAGAGAAATAGTAAATTCAATTAAAATATTCCCTAGGGAAAATAGAGGAAATCATCACAAGACAATGAGAAAATATAAAAGTTATAATACACATAAAACCACTGATTGAGATATTACATAGAGTGTAATTATGTTATAAATCATGTATTTATTTTTTGAAGGATACACTAAAAACACCATCAACATGACTGAATATTTAATTCACAAATAAATAACACGTTTTTTGATTGATTCTAGTGATGTAACAAATTCACATCATAAATCTTTTCATGAGATGTGTGTGGCGGCTTTTATACGTCTTCTAACCCGTTTACATGTTGTATAAATGTCCTGAATATTTTATTTTATCCCAACCTACATATAGAAACCCATATCCCCTTTATGGATTCTCAACATAACAATAACCATTGTTAATACAAGAACCATTTAAAACCAATCACAATTAATTTAAAAATAATTGCCGAACCCCTTCCCCTATGAATCCTATTTGGTTTTCAAAAGATTCCTCAAAAACTAAGTCTATATTTATCTTAAAAAATAGATATAAATAAAAAAACATGACTATAAAAGATTCAATATGAGGAAAAAACAACTAAAATAAGTTTAAAAAACATGGGGATATACGTACCATGAATAAATGGGATGCTACAACCTCCGCACAATATAATATCCCACCCCCCAGCAACTCCAAGAATCACTATGGGTTCTCAATGAACATGTATGGCCATTCGTCTCTCATATCTGACTCCATATCCTTTGAATCTTCATGAACTCTCCCATAATACCACTAAAATCAAAATAAAATATATTCTACCTTAGATAAATATCTCACCATGGTCCATGATAAATATTAGATTCCCCTTAAAGTAGGCATCAATATCCACCTCTTTGTCTACTACTTCTACTACTTGAGGTAATTTTGGATTATATATCCAATGATGTGTCAATTGAAACATAACATGAATGGAACTATATCAACTTGGAAGGTACAAATTTTATACCACTAGAACAACAGTTTCTACTATATCAAATGGAATGATAATCTTGGGAGCTTCCTTCAACTTTTTGATGATATGGGATTGACCCAATCTAGGAGACAGACAATGGAAAACATGATAACAATATTAGAACTATAGTGGTTATATAATATGATTATCATAGAATTTTGGCATTCTATGTGTGGTCTCAAACCACTACTAATCAACTAAATTTGCATAGATTCCTTCTGCATAAGACTAGACCCAACATGTAGTGACTCATCTATCTCTAACCAAAAAATAGGTGAAAAACATGAGTATTTATACAAATTCCTCAAATGTTCCATAATTATGAATTTATGGATGAATTTATTTTATGTGAACTCCACATGTTCCATATGTTAATCCCATGAACTGAAAATATAAAAAAATAGTCATGTAACAAATCATCCAGAACATGAATCTATTGATCTTATTAATCATCAGTTTTAGGGTGATAGTATATGATAAAAAGAAGTTATAATCCCAAATACGTCTAAATATCCTTATATAACTACTTTATAGAATGAGGATCTCTATCATAAATAATACTCCTTAGAAGAATGTTCATCCAAACTACCTCACACACATAATGAACACTTAAATGAACAAACTCAAGTGTATACATGATAAGAAATAATTGGGATACCTTCACTATTTGATGCACAATCACCCATAATCCTTCATTATTATGTATATTCCTAGGAAATACAATCATAAAATCCATAGATACATCATCCTAAATCATCATTGGAATGGGAAAAACATACAAAATCCCATCTGGCCTTTGATGGGCAGCTTTCAACTGATGACATGTGGAATATCTCTCCTTAAAGACAAAAAACTTTCTACCAATCCCTGACCCAAATTGATTTCTATAGAGATAATGATAAAACATTGTCAAACAAGGATTTTCCAACAATCTATAATCATGATACTCCCTCATTAGATCCTCACATATTCCCAAAAGAACTCATACTCAGCCATATAAAATAAGGGTATTTTCGGTGCTGAGATACAATCCTGATGGAATATTCCCACTATATAATTTCCCTCTCATAACTATACACTTTGGATTAGTTAACTACCCAGTCTTTAACACTTTTATAATCATTGGTATAACAAAGAATTATTTCAGAGCTACTCATCACTAATACTCTTTAACATCTATATGCATGTCTCTATAGAGGTCCATCATCCACTATACATCACAAGACTCCGGAACTACCACATTTTGAATCCTTCTGCGAATTGAATTCGAATCTATATTATCCTTTCTTGGGGTATAATATAACTCGATGTTAAAAAATTATAGATACTCTTCCCACCTCCCATACCAAAGATTTATATACCATTAATAGAAGATATATATGAGGATATTGTGGTCTATTTATACCACAAAAACCTGACCCATATGATAATGTATCCAATATCTCTTCAAATTTACAAATACTTTTAACTATAGATCGTGTGTAGGGTAATTCCACTCATGAGGTCACATCTATTTAGATCCATAAGAATCCATTAAATAATCATGAATTAGAACTATTATGAGTCTAACACTAGATCCCGCATTATTCATGGTATATTCTTTTCCCACAAAAGGTAATGTAGAATAGGTGATGAGTTGATCCTACCCTTTAGACAAAGAAATTATTTGTCAAAAACAAAATACAAAATAGAGATCACCCATTTCTTGGTCATCCTTATAATCAATGCTTCCAGATTAGAGAAATCATGGATAAAGTTCATATAATAAACTTCTAAAACTCATAATGTTTCGAATATTGAATTTATTATTGAGTTTTCCCCAAGATACAATGGATGAAAACTTCTCTCGGTCCACTGACACCCCAACCTATGAGATTACATGCCCCATGAAGTGTAATTTATCAATACAAAAACATCATTTTTTTACCATATCTTAACACTGATTCCCTCTCAATGAAATTTAGACTAATTCAGGATGTTGAGAAAGCTTGTTTGCTGTCTGGGAGTACACTCAGGTTTCATTCAAAAAAACACTATAAATTGGACTATAGAAGGGTAAATATTCTATTAATAAATTCCATGAATACCATTGGTGCATTAGTCAACCCAAACTAATATACTATGAAATCATACAATCCACCAATACTCTTGAATGAAATTTGAGGTATGCTCGATGTTATCACCATTAAATAATGGTACCCTAATCTCAAATCAATCTTGGAGAAGATCCCAATACCTCTCAGCTGATCAAATAGATCATTGATTAGTAATAAGGGATACAAGTTCTTGACCATCATCATGCCCAATCTATGATAATCTGAATATAAAAACAGGTAACCATCCTATTTTTGGAGAAGATAGATGGATAACCCTAAGTTCAGGTACTAGGTTTTATAAAACCTATATCATATATATATCTTCCCACTATACTTTCAACTCATGAATCTCAACTGGTGCAATTATATATAGTGGAATATAAACTAGAACTACTCCTGACACTAACTCCATTAAGAAATGGATCACTCCCTTGTGAGGTAATTCATATAAATCATTATGAAAGAAATCCTAAAAATGATATTCCATACAAGGAAAAGTATTTTGTAGCATTACACCATTTTCTTGAGCATGAAAGGTTGTTTGATCTATGGGACAATCGATTCTGCATTAAATTGGTTCTACATGACCAGCATTAGTATCCCACCCACCCTAGCGAGAATAATAGTATCATTATAGAGAAAAAATATAAGCCTCCTCCTAAAATAGTCTATATGAGTCTGGTAAAGAAATTAGTAATCTATACAATGTATTAAATCAAAACCTATCATTTCCTTCACAAGTAGTTCTCGAATGAAATAGTAACCCCTAAACTATATAGAACACATCATGATAATTTTGATATTCTCTGAAAGAACACCCTATAATGTATTGATTGTCAAAGAAACATCCTTTATTTATAAAAAAATCCCAAAAAATAGAAAAAAGAGAAGACAAAATTAAATTTAATTCTCTTTTATCAAGAAAATTAATGCTATAGTATATGATAAAAAGATCATCCCACTGAAGGTAGAAGGTCCTGTATTCCCAAAAATTGAGCATACAATAAACCATGCAGTAGGATAAAAACTATTCCCTTGGATCTAGTATGACTCCCATGCACTGTTCACTCTTAGTGGTACTATCACTCTTTCACTAGGGTAAAACATCACCTACATTATCATAAATGACCCATAGAACTCTAGCTACATGCTTGATGAAGGGTAGAAAAGCCCCTTCTGGATTCAGGTGCTTGTACTGACCCCCTTATACTATTTTTCTTTGGATAGTTCCCACAAAACATATAAAGATGTGAAAATATTCATAAGACATGATATTGAACTATGGGTTAATGATAGTACATACCATTTTGTCCAAAAATGGCACCCAAATAGAAATAAAATGTAACATAGCCTTGAGTTTGTTTTCTACTCACAAGGATGCTCAAATCACCACTTCTTTGGAGAAATATTTCACAGCTGTGCCTCTTGCACCATAAAGAAGAGTTCCTATTTTCCTTGATAATATTACTTGGGAACCTCTAGGGGACTCTCTCATATTCCCTTCCATGATGAGTTTCATATTAGTCACAATCATTAAAATGTGCAACCGAAAAATGCTCACTTATGAACATATCCAATAATGAATCCCATCCTGAAAACATCTCACCCTAGTGATCTCATAAGGTACAAATAATGGAGAAAATAATTGGAGGTATGTGAATGGTTCAATGTTTTCCTACACATACATAACCTCTTATATCAGATGCATGAATTTACTATACTTCTCATCCATATATATCTGAAGATATTCGTGGATTAGGAACCTCATCTCAATGTCCTTCTAAGATAACTCCTCTTAATGCATTTGTTTTCGTATAATATCCCACTAACACTTGTATAATTTATAAAGGGTATATAAAACAAAATTCACCCATATATTAGTGGGTGTATCGAGGTTATTGATGTTTGTATAAACTGAATCAATCATGAACTCAGATTCTAGGGCTCCAACCTCCCTTTTGATCATAGGAAGATGATGTTTTTGAAACTCATTTGTCATCTCAGAAATCAATGATACAATGCAAAAAAATATCCTTATTAATCAATGACATGAACCTCAGGAAGCTATCATGATGATGAAAATCCATATGATCATCCTGAGCTACATGAAGCTAAAACACTACTGTGTTAGGACCATACTGATTTCCACACTCCAAATGCTCAATTGGAGGGTGATTTAGAGAAGTTTTCTCTAAAATTAAAATTAACACCATAGAGAACGTAAAAATTACAAGGTCAAGATCAATAGGTGACTACAATAGAAATCCTATAATGCTTGGACTCTCTAAACATGGATTACCAAGTGATTTAGCATGAAATGAAAGTTCATTAATTTCATTATTTGTTATAATTGATATCTCATATCATAAATTACATAAGAAAAATAACATATGAATATAAATATATCCTTATCATAACCCATGTATGTTAGTATATATCCCTATGTGCTTATCATGATGCATTCATAAACATCTCATGACATACCAGTCCACAAATACAAATCACAAAAAAAACAATAGGATCAAAATATAATATCATTACATAACATGTGAATCACCAAAAGGGAAATAACATCAAACTGTAATAGGTAAACACTATGATCAATAATACCATCCCTGGTAACTCATATTTTTCTCATACATGGGTTAGCTACTCCCTTGAAGAAGTTAATTACCATGTCCTGGAACAACCTATTATACATTATACTATTCCAAAATTGTAATGAAATAGATAATAAAACCAAATACTTGATAATTCTTTGTAATTTTCCCCTAACTAACACACTCCCATGTATTTAGAAGGGGTTGGATACATTTCCTCATGCAAACCTCCCTGTACACCAGAGGCTTCTGATAAATAGTAGGGGTGTGATATGTATATTGGATAGACTGAACCCCCTTCTATTATGTGTCATAGAAGTGGGAAAAAATATATAATGAAAATAAATCACCATAATAGACATATAAAAAACCATATAACAAAACAAGGAATATAACCGATATACCAGTATATACAAAAAATGAGGAATCATTTAATAAAATGATGAAATGATTATAATTGTCAAAAAAAGTAATACAATAAAAGAGTCCTTTTAAATAAGATAATCCAAAAATAGTATACTCCCGAAATCCATGTCGAACCCATATCCTAACCCTTTCTAATCCAGAAAGGAACAAGTTAGGAACAAGGATTGTTATCCATATCGAAACCTTATTATAAAAGTCTCCTTGGGTAAAAAAAGACAACCCCAATATGGTGTGAGTATAAATCAGTAATTCCAAACAACCATGTCAAAAAAACATGTCTAACTATAAGTTCATTTAACAATTAAATAATATGTTTTATTAATTAATAATTTAATTAACAAAATACATCAACAAAATTCATCAACACCATTCCATAATATATCTAAGTACACCTCAAAGCCATTCCAACCATAACTATATTACCATGGTAAAACAAAACCCACCTCAGTGCCATGCTATAATGTTATTGAGAATGTATCAAATCCATTCCAGCCACAACCATATACACATGGAATAATAAATTACATGAATAAGCCCGATATATAAGAATGAAAACATATGTCAGGGCCATTCCTAGTATATAATCATATGTTATGTCCCATGGAAGAACATGGTAAATTTGAATCTTAACATGTGTAAGGGAATAGTATTGTATATATTCCTAATAGAATTTGTCAGGGAATATCTCAAAATATATTCATATCAACATGTTTTAGTGTATATCCTGATATATAATCTTGTCTAGATGTGTGAGAAGTGTAATTCACAATGAAAAGAATATCAAAATAGGACTATATAAAATAAAATAGTCAATTCTTATAATTACCATTTATCTTTCAAATTACCCATTATTTAAATTATTAATAAATCCATTTTCAATTTAAAATCTATTTCATGAAATTAGATGAATCACAAGTCATTCAAAAATCCAATGTAAGGCATTTCAAATTCATTATATTCAAAGGTTTTCTCACCTAATGGGTATCCATAAGTCATGCCACATCATCAATTGAATCCAAAGGGATCCAAAAAAGATTAAAAAATAATATTAAAATCATTATATTAAATTAATTAATTATTTAACACATTAATTAGTGAAATAAAAATACTATATACACTTTCCAATTCAAAATCTGACCACATGATTAATAATTAGACCCCCTACATTTAAATAACGAAGATTGCCACACTTCTAATGGATAATGACAATAAAGAAGAATGTGAAAAAGATTTAAATGAGATTATAGATCCATAAATGATGATGCTAAAAAACAACCATGATCAATGGACTACATTGGAATAATCATATAACATTGAAAGAGAAAGGAAAATGAAGAAAAACCACTTACCTAGGAATCAACCGCACAAACGTGATGTTCAAAAATGAGTGGGTCACTCTAATATCACCTAGAAAATTCCGTACAATCGAGATATGAAATATAAATGTGATAATGAGAAAATATCAAATGAAAAACACAGTTAACATAGATTCCTGGGAAATTAAATAGAGTGTAAATAAGTTACACATCATGTTTTTCATTTAAGAATATCACACCAAAAAACATGTCTCCTTAGATGAATATTTTATTTTCTTGAACATTAAATATCATTTGATTGGTTTGCAACATGTAACCACTTAACATCATGAATCAGTTTAGAACATCATTCTGGGGTGTTTTACACATCACATATCCCATTTACAAGATGTGTAAATATCCTGCAGATAAATTTAATCATGTTTCCCTATAAAAAACATAAACACTCTTTTAGGCTTATAAATATAATAAAACCGTAGGTAACACTTGATAATTTATAACCAGAATCCATTAATTCAGAAATAACTCCCAATGAGGTAAATACCCAAGATTGACAAACATGAACATTACATTACTTTTGTGGAATACAAAATACGTGACACAAATAGATGCACAATCACCGTATTAGTTTAGAGTATTTATAAAATGGGGAGATAGAAAACTGCAAAACCGACCTCTAATAATGCTAGAAATTGTTTCTATTAGTAGTAGAAAAGTGCTGACTACATGAGCCATGTTAAAACACCTAGACTTTTATCACCTCAAAACAAATAACCGATAATGGGACACACTAGAGAGTGCTACAACAACCCACTACAACACCAATGCAATTTTTTCTTATAGCACACCATACAACTAGAAACACAATAGATATAAAAAACCATTCCCAATATAAGATTTAAATGACATGAAATTTACAACATATACACATGAATCGAAATTTATTATATCCATTTCAAACATTGGTTCGTAGGATTACATAAATAAAAATTATTATGTACATTAAAAAAATTTAAATTTCCTATATCTTTTAATCATGAATCAACTCATGGAAATGTAAAAAAAATCCCCTATGATAGTGAAAAATAACCCACTTTTTACGAAAACAACACATATGTTAGTATTAATTTAATGAAATAAATTAACAGAAAGTGTTAATTTTACAAAAATTGACTTTATTTTTAAATAAATAGTCCTTCTTGGAGTCATAAAAGTACCAATGAGCATCAAAATAAGGAGTTAATGATTCAAAAATGTCTCAAATTACTTGAGGATTGTTTTTCTAATGTATAAAAATAATCTTAATGTGTTTTCTAAATTTTTGAGAAACTGAGTTGTAATTTTTACTAAATTGTCATTTTAAAATGAAAACACACACATTGGATCATTATGAACAAATAATGTATCCGTTTTATGTGAAAAGGATTCCTACAAATCCAAAATGAGTTAATAATAATTTTCCTAAATTATCATGAATGTATGAGAATGTTTGATCATTTTTTAGTAAGTGAAGATTTTTGAAATAAAATGTTGTTTTTAAACTGATTACAGATACTTTTAGTTATACCGGGAATATAATTTATCAGATTGAGTTGAGTCTAACTCTTACAAATCAAAAATGACATATAGATTATTTTACTAAATTATAAAAACAACCAGAATTTTTTTGCTCTCGGTTTTGAGTAGGAAATTTGAACATTTTACTAAAATTGGTGACAACTTTAAATAAAATGACGCATTTTGAGTTATATCAGTCATGAAAGTGCATCATATTGAGGTTCAGATGATTCCTACACCACCCAAATAACATATATATCATTGTGATAAAGTATCAAAATAATCTGAATTTCTTTAATTAGTTTTGAGTATGTCACATTTCTTCATTAAGAAATTGTTATCTTAAAATTGAAACATTCACTTTGACTTATAATTATCACTTGGTGTATCCTATTGAGTTTTTTCAAATTCATACACATCAAAAATGACTGATGGATATTTTTCATAAAGTATTTAAACAATTTTAATGGGATTTCATGGTTTTGAGAAGGCCATTTGGCATTTCTACTAAAATTGATGTCAATTTAAAAAAAAACACAATTGGAGTCATATCGGTCACACCGTGCATCAGATTGAGGTGCAGTTCATTCATACACAAATTGAATAACTTAAAAAAAAATTCCAAAGTTTCTGAACAATATGAATGTGTATTTTTAGTTTTGAGTAGTTCAGTTTGGTTTTTTACTAAAATTTATGTCAATTTTAAATTAAGATACACTTATAGTCATACGGGTCACACCGTGCATCATATTGGGTAGAGGCTAATTCCTATGTGTTGCAAATAACATATGGATTAATTTCTTAAATTATAAAAATAAATATTATTGAGGTTTCCATATTTTGAGTAATTCACCTGTCTTGTTTACTAAAAAGCCATGTTAAACATAAAATAGGAACTTTTACTCATACAGATGTCATCATGTATTAGTTAGATATGAGACTGATTTCTTACACTCCAAAAATGATCTGTGAATCAATTCCATATATTATCAACAAAATATGAGTGTGTTTTCTCGGTTATCAGTGAGGGAATCCTTTTAAAGTAAAATGTCAATTTAAACTGATAATGGACACATTGAGTTAGTGGGCCCTTCTACTAAAATTAATTTCAATTTAAAATAGAAATAAGTATTTAGAGTCATACAGGTCACATCTTGTGTCAGATTGATGTGTGGTTGATTCCTACGTGTCCCAAAGTCTCAAAACAATCATGATTGTCAATGTAACCAGGATTGCCCTTAAAATTATTTAACGAATTACCAACACTCTATGATATGCTTTTAATAAACCAAATTAACTCGAAAAAATCCAACTATATATGAAAAAAATTATTATGAGTAATAATAAATAAAATATATTAATCATAAATAAAAATTAAAACCTTAATTTGTTGGAAAATTATTTTACTATGAAAATATCAATATTACATATATGATTGAGAATTGGAGGGAACATTATTGATAGTGATACATTTCAACACTATAGGGTTTACTATAATTGAAGGAAAAGTCTTCTGTAGATGTTTGGATGATGGAAGAGTTGAAATATGTATAGAGAACCCCAACTTGGACAAAATAATTCACATATATAAGAAAACAATTGTCATGTGAGTAATACTAAATAAATAAATTAGTCATAAATCAGAAATGAAACATTAATTCTATGGATAATGATTTTACTATTAAAACTTCAAGACTACCTCTAAAATTGAGAAAAAGGTAGTGTTGTTACTCTTCCTACAAAGGTAGTGGAGGTGATTGGAAAGCATGTGATAAATGAACCACTATAGGGGAAAATAGTTTTTAAGGAAGAAGAATAATGAATGTTGGATAGAGCAACCCAACTCAATCAAAAGAATCCACCTATGTAGGAAAACATTTATTATGTGAGTAATAAAAAAATAATAAAAATAAACATAAATATGAATCAATTCATAAATTCTATGGGCAATGATTTTATTGTGAAAAAATCAAGATTACCTTTATGATTGAGAAGAGGTGGCAGTGTTGCTCTTCCTACAATGGAACTAGAGGTAATTTGATATTATGGGATAAATTAACTTCTTTACAAGTGAAAAAATTTAATGGGATAAGAAACAAGAATGTTAGATAGAGAAACCCAACTCAAACTAATTAATCCACACATATAATAAAAACATCATTACCTGACTAATTCTAAAATTTAATAAATTAAACATAAAAAATTAAAAAATACTTTAATTGTATTGAAAATTATTTTATTATAAAAAAATCAATATTACATATGTGATTGATAAGAGATGGTTTCATTTCTCTTACTTGAAAGGTAGTGGAGGTAATTTGAAATAAAGTGATAAATGCTCCATTGTAGGAGTGAAAAGGTTTTATGGGAGAAGAAACATGAATGTTTGATAGTGCACCCCAACCCTAAAAAAAGAATGCACTTATATAAGAAAATAATTTTAATGGGATTAGTAATAAAAATAAATTTATAAAAAATAAATATGATAAAATAAATTATTTCTATAGACAATTGTTTTAATATGCAAAAATCAAGATTACCTCTGCGATTGAGCTAAGGCATCATCATTTCCCTTATAAAAAAGTCCCGAAACATGGATAATAATATTATATAATAAATGAACTCTTCTGGGAATAATTAAAATTAAATCAATGCATCATTATATAATTTTTATGTATAATATAAAAATTATATAATAATTAACATTACATTTACATCATTCCAAAGGGGTTCCATGGTACAAATATAAGCTAATAAAAAATAAGAATTATTGGTGTACAACATTATGGTCTAGGAGACCATATGGTTGTTAGGAAACCGAATTAAAATTAATGATATTGATACCTATGTGAATCTATTTATCTATGGAGCCAAAACCTAGAATGGTTTTGAATCACTCAAAAAGTTAATAAAAGACTTTGGACACTCTGTGTACTTCACTTCTATTGGTTAACTGCCGCTTTTCATAGAATCTAACCTAAAATTCATGTCTGGAGTCCCTATGATAAAATCATCCGACACATGCTCTCCACCATATCTATCATATCACTATTCATCATTCACTTTCACTTCTCTTCCTCTTTATTATATTCATTATTTACACACGTGAGAATATTTTTCATTCATAGCATTTTCTGATTCTCATGTTCATTATTTAGAAAATGAGTTTTCCAAAAAACTCGTACTCAATGAATTATCTTATTCTATAAAATTTACTCTATATGTTCAATAATATAATCAATTTTTTTATCTCTATGTGTGGGATGAGAGCATCATAGGGATACCAGGAAGGATGTTCATGTTAGCTGCTATGATAAGAGGAAGTTAACCAATAGTTGTGAAGTGCACAGAGAATCCTCAGTTCTTTTATTAGCTTTGTGAGTGATGAATATACAATCCTTGTTTTTGATCCATTTATCAATGTTACCAAATAAAAATCTATATTCATCTAACACTTCAGTAATAATTTTTCATTAATGAATACAACAGAAACATAGACAGATGATTTTAGAAGTGTTTTCATCATGCTCTCTAAAAAACATGATATACTCATTAACTCCAAATTATTATCCATTTGTCAAATTATTAGAGAGCATCCCTTTTTAGTTCATACCTTTAAAATTGTGTTCATAAACGATTAAATTTATATTGAATATAAATAAAGACACATAATATATAAATTACTATTGTTAAATGTTAAGATAATTCTAATAAGGGAAACTCAACATTTGATTATTTCAAAGAATTTTGGTAGGTTAAAGGAAATGTGTAATTGAATTTTACAAAAAAAATTAATGCATATAAAATCATTATTAAAACCCTCAATCAAAATAAAATATAATATAAGAAATTAATAAGTAATATGAAATTGAAATACGATAAAAAACAATAAATTATCATTCAATCAACTAAAATATATAAACATGTATTAGAATAATTCATGTAGAAACCTAACGACATATTAAATTTAAAATTAATGGTATATCAATATTTGAAAACATCTCAAGACTCTTGGGATGTCATATCACCACACCAACCCATCACAAAGAAATTAATGGCACTCCAACTAGGTGTAAAATTAGAATTTAATAATAGATTACATAAATATTAATCGCATTAAACAAATAGATAGTTTTATTATTCATTAATATGAGAATAATGTTTGTAAATTACCAATGGCGATGTATGAATTAAAACAAGACCAAGAAGCTTGGTATTAGTGGTTAGATGATTTATTAAACTAAAAATAATTTTAAAAATAGGGTATTGATCATAACCATTACATAAAAAATAATTTTATAGATAGATTTATGGTGTTTATCAATATATATGAATTAATAGTTAGTGGTTCAAGAGATGAATGATGATATTAATTTTAAACATTAACAATGAAATTTTTTTAAATGTTGATGATTATGGATTTTAAATTTACCTTCTCTTATAAGGGACTCATGGAGTTCATGGGATATTTGATTCCCAATCCATGTATGTGTGGGAAGTGTTTTATAGATTTCAAAATGATGATTGAAAACCCATGTTGATACCCATTTAAAATTGAATAAAATATTCAAATGTTAGGGGTGAAATGTCAATCTATATTTTGATAGTGTCTAACGGAGATTCTTGATCTCACTCGGGTTGGAAATAAGCACCAGGGCCAAAAAAACAACATAATGGTAATAATGTCGACAAAAAAATAAATTAAAATAGTTGAAATATAATTAAAATGATGAATGAATTGATGAATCCATACATTGGATTATGACACCAACCTAGATAAGTATAAAAAAGAATATATGAAGAAATATAATATAAAAGAAATCCCCCAACACACATTCTACTCCTTCACACACAAAATCCCTAGTTTCAATTTCAAAAATATTACATGTATGGAAGACATTGATAAAATAAATAATGAAAAATATATATGATAATGTTGGGCAATCAATTTGGGAAACATAAAAAAATAAAAATAACCAACAATGATCTATGTGACTCCATGTGTCACCATCAATCCCCAAATAAATAAACTCTAAAAGGGTGATCAAGAGCTCAAAAAATGGGAAAACATGAAAATTAGGGAGTCTAACTTGTTAGTATACAATCCCCAGGCCACAATAACGACATTTTCGAAGTAGAAATAAAAAATCAGATGGAAAATACACAATTAAAATTGGAAGGATTACTTCACTGGGATGAAAAAAATGCGAGAACCTCTTTGAGAACCCTAATTTCTATCAAACACCGGATGTTGGACGATATGTCCGTGCAACTAGAGGCAGTCGAGTTGTGTGATTTAAGCTTTGATTCATTGTAGACGAGCATCGACTATGAGTGGCTTCCACATAAACCCTTTGATATCGTGATGTGTTCACAAATGGATAGGATATTTTCATTAGATCAGAAAAATTTTATTAGTTCTTATAAAAAAGTGATGATAACTCCAATATTTTCTGACGCTAAACATATAGCACTCATAAAGAATCATTTCTCTCAGCGTGAAAAAATCCCTGATAAAGAAGATTTTTTCATCGCATATTACTCAAGTGATGTTAAAGGATTTATAATAATAATTATAAATAAATATGTAAATATTTGTATATACATAATATGAAATATATATATATATATAGATATAATAAATATATTACATTTTAAATATATTTATTATAATTTTATAATTATTTATTTTCGATTAGTTATTATAATTATAGAAATATTTTTAAATAATAATATTAAATTTTTATATATATTTATATAATTATACATATATATATAAATAATAATATATAGATATAAATTTTTAAACAATATTAAATATTTATTTAAATATATAATTTATTTTATAATTATAATTATATAAATATATATATATTAATTATATATATAATTTTTAAATAATATTTATTTATTTATAAATATAAATATATAATTGTATTAATATAGTAAATGTACATTTATAAATATATTTATTAATAAATATTTATTGAAAAAAAGATTTAAACAATAATAATGAATATCTAATTTTAAGTGCGTGCATATATGTTAAAAATGAGTGAAATTGAATAAATTAAGAATAAGTACACATTTATAAATATTGAAAAAATGGATATGTTTTATGTCTGTGCATTATATATTTAACTGAATTAATTAGGTTTATATGAAATCCATGTCATAGAGATTAATCTATTTTAAAATGAAAAATTAAAGGATGTTTAATTATATGTTATTTACTATGAAATTAGACAATATTTTTAATAAATATAAAATTTTAATTATAAATAAATTATTAAATAAATATACGACAAATTATTGTAAAGCATATAAATATTTTATTATTTATAAATCAGTTTTATATACATTTATAAATATCTATTTATTGAAAATATACAAATTAATAAAATTAATTATCATAATTACCTAAATAATAAAATGTTGAATATTTAATTATGTATAATATATTTATCCATTTTTATCAATGATTATTTAATTAATAACATTTATAATTTTGTTAAGAAAATCTTTATATATATATTTGTTTATTTTATATTATTTATTCATATATTTATTAATCCAAAAAAGTGCAGATGAACGAAATATTTAACAATGTTGAAATTAACGTGTTCATAAAGGGTATGCTTTACCTGTGCTAAAAAATAGCACAGACAAATGTTACCCTTTATTTGTGCTAAAAATAAAGCAATGATAAAGGATAACCTTTATCAGCACTAAAAATAAATCACAGATAAAGGTACCATTTATCAACACAAAATACCATCTAATATAAGGTTAAATATATCAGTGATTTTATTAGCGATGATTATTATTCCATTTATTAGAGTTTTTTTTGCAGCGCTGATAAATACCAGCACTATTAAAGTCTAATTTTTTTGTAGTGACACTGTGTTAAGATGGTAAAATATCTTTAACATCACCCATAAAGATCATCCCATTTAGTTTTCCTATGTTAAACCATTCTTTATAAAATGGGTAAAGAAAACATATGAAAATGTTGAGTTCAAATGATCAGTAAGGGTGAATTTGGAGAATATAAAATAAACAATAATCATTGGAATGTAAATACATGGACATAATCGTTAATAAATCATACAGTCTATAATAAATATGAAAATATTGAGACATGAAATAAATCTTGGAAATTCATGAGGCATAAATCATAAAGGAATCATGAACAATGAGACAATATCTTTGGCATAAAATATTGAATTGTGGGTAACAAAAAAGAATATAAAATAATTTCCATATTACCTAGGGCTAATTTCTAGGACCATCCTAGTGGAAAAAGTCTATTACTGAATAGAGTTCACTCCTCATTCCACCCATATATTACTGAACTGAATGTATGTGCCATTCCAGCCCTGTATTAATAAACCACATTTATGTTCCGTTTGAGTTTTTCCAATCTCATGAGATATAAATCCTTACCCAATTCATTGGAAGGAGATATATGTCCCACACATCTCATAATTAAATGATTCTTACGTGTGCCACAAAAACATAAATTATCCATTTTAACATATCCCAAGGAATTAAATGGGGTTTTTAGACATCGTTCTATCATAACATAATCTATATTAAAAATATGAATTTCATAAATATAATTCCATAATAATCATAGTTATACATAGAAAAAATAGGGATAAAATTATTGAAAAATATCCCCATTAATACATTATTAATATTTATGATATCAATTGAAAATAATTTTTCCAGAATATATCTTTTCATCATTGAAAACATTTTCTTTTCTAAAAATTATATGAAACTTTTAAATTAAATTATTTAATTGAAAAAAAAATTTTAATCTAATAATGGAATCTTCTAGTAAATAAGGCAACATTAATGCGTATAAATATTCTCATTCCATATAAGTTCAAAAGCATTATTCTCAAACTATTTTATAAATAGTAATAAAGTACCTCATATTGAAAATTATATTAAGATTCCTTCCAAATAGTGTTGTAAGAATATAAAATGGTTAAAAATTAATTTAAACATCCATAGGAGAATAATAATAAAATTTATGAAATCATTTTCAGAAAACATGGAAGTGGATGATAAATATAGCCTAGTAAATACTTACTTATAAACAACATCTTGACAATTTATAACCAGTAACATCATATTTCTCGCAAAGTAAAAAAAGATATAAATATATATATCACAAACCAAATCTGGTCACCACCAAAACCAAAACCATACCTGACTCGTGAAAATTTCTGAAGGGTGTTCCAAATTCCCATGGGCTGGAACAAGTTCCCCATATCATATAATGATTTTTTCAAATGATTTACCTGAGTTTATAAACCCAAAACAAAAAACAAATCCAATAAATTAAACTTGGAATTTTCAAACAAAATAATCTTTCTAAAAATATTATAATTGAAGTACACAATTTGAAACAATTATTAATGTCCATTATAAAGGTAAAAAACAAAATATAATACCCCAAGAACCTCCTCATGTCAAGAGGAACCGCCCTCAAGCCATCTCCACAACAGTTTATCATGGAGAACTACTAAAAACCCGAACCATCGGTACAAAAGCTGTACCCAAACCTGGGACAAAAAAATATCAAATCTACTTACACCCAAAGGTGTAATTATGGTGTGAGATAAATCCTAGTAGGATACTACCACTAATATATTCTATGTGATAAACATTCAATGGCTAAAATCATGCATGTTTTGGTAAACATGAAATGCTCATTACAATTTCGAAAGGATGCACCTTTAAATAAAAAATATTTCCTAGTTAGATATTTCAAATAATTGAAAATTGTAAATTAAATTCCAAAACTACTAAATTTTCAATCCCAATATACCAAATGATGATGGTAAACAAAAATTTTCCAAAGAGAACAAGCATAAAAAAATATCCCCTAGGCACTAACTCACTATGGTCTTAGGTACCTCGAATCTTGGTGAAAGAACCCTAAAAAATTTACATTCTCAGGCACAATCCAATAGTTGGGAACATAACCATAACCTAGTGGTCTCCCATCATCATTATCGTAGTTTATTTAGTGATGTAAGCATCAAAAATTCAACGTGAAACTGAGGACATACCCCATGGGATCAATAGCATATTACTACACGTCCACCCAACTAGATACCCGGGTTTCCCTCTTAGGCTCAAACATGTTCAACATGCTTTGATATAAAATTTTCACATGAAAATAATACTTCCACATCACTCATTCAAAAGAAACACCACATGTATATTGCATAAGTCACATAATACCTCTTTTCATTCAAATTAATTTTGAAGTCACAATCCCACCAAAATAGCCCACAACACTTTTCACATCTTATCAACATTTCAAAAAATCCTTTATTCATTTTTATATAACATTTACAAGGTGATACGCATAACATAACTACCCACACACACATGCATCATAATTCCTTTTTTACCTTCCAAATCATTTTATCATCAAACTCGCACGAAACAGACCACATACATGTTTCGCACACACATCACAATTTAATAAAACATTTCAGAAATTTATAAAAAAAATTCTAAATATATTGAAATCATAAATCACCTCTTTACCTATAAAAACCCCATATTAAGTGAATAAAATCACTAAAATAATACATGTAAACCACTTGACCGCTTGATTTAACTCAGTAAATCATTTTCAATTTTCATAAAACAAACACAAGAGGTATAACCATTTATTTCACACAAAACACATTTCAAAACCATCATATGTGAAAAAAATCATACCAATACCAGTAAAAAACATAATTTTAATCTCCCGAAACATTTATTAAACAAAATCCAAGTGTTTTAAAATTACCTCAAATAATACCACAAGAGATGCCCATGTAAATCACATGTTTCAATAAAACACTTTCATGAAGCATAAAAATTATTTACACATAAAACTCATTAAAAACCCCCTTTTCATCCCACTTTACAGCAAATAAAAAAAATTAACTAAAAGCCTCTTTAAACCGTAATAAATCACTTTTATATGTTAGAAAATACACCCAAACATTACCAAAAAGAGTCAAACATGAAAAGAACCAAATTTCAAGCTAAAATGAAACTATAAACATAAATGCCTAACCAAATCCATCAAAAAAATATTTTTCACACCACAAAAAACATATGAGGAACATGAAAAATAATAAATTCAATCATGTTAACTCAACACAGAATGTCTACATGTGGAATAACCAACCTTTTGTGTCGAATCCCTCAAAACATGGTGCGAAACATCAACTTCTCCACTACCGCACCACAATGAAATGAAATTGAGCCCTAGAGCAAAATATTTGACCAAAAGGACAGAAAATCATTCAATTTTCACGAAATATAACTTTTAGAAATTTTAGATCTTCACGAATGTGGGAGGAATCACTAAGGAGAAGGAATGAAATGAAGAGAGAAACACTTAATTGAATAAATCTTGAAGAAATGTCCCCATGTAAACCAAATTATTAATATAAAAGTAACCAAAAATTGTATGGAGGATTTAAGGAGTCATATATGGTCTTATGGGAAATAGAATGGGGGGAACAGAGTGAAAATAGAAATATTTATGAAAGAAACATTTTAACTCTTCAAAATATTGTTTTTTTGAGAATGATTACGAAAGATCTCCTCAATCCATGGGGGAGATGAGATCCAAAGAGTTTAAATATATATTGGGGGTGATACTCATGTTTTTGAATACTAGTGGGATGTAGAATCAATGAAAAACATTAAACAATTAATGAGATATTAAAAAATTAAATAAAATTAATTAAAGTATTCAATGGGCTTTTGGGCAGGCCTAATACCTTAATCAAAACCCAAATCCATCATTATTATGGATTCTTATATGGTGTAAATAGATATGGTGATATTAATATACTAGGGAATGCCAATTTTGAATTGGAATAATTGTTAAAGGTTGAAAAATTAAGGATTTATAAAAGAAACAAAATGTATTTTTAAATCTTGAAATGGGATCATGGTTTTACACAAATTTTTAAAACCCACCATTTCCCCCAAAATTTAGGGGAAACCCTAAAAAAATAATTGATGTAAATAAAATGTAAAATAATTTTAAAATAATTCATGGATGATACAATTATCCCCAATATAAATTTTTTTACACTTAGAAAGCCACAACATGTCCAAAATCAAAAAACCAAACCCAACTGAATGGAAGAAATGGACCCATTTTCCAAGATTCTCCCCCAATGGCCAAAACACATCAAGTAATCAATTAAAGAAGGAATAATCTCACAGATAAAAACATAGACCACTTTCATGAAACTATCAATAACATTTAGAATTCATCCAAAAATAAAAATTCTAAAACACTATCCAAAAAACACTCAAGTAATTTACCCAAATGAACAAAAATAATGAACAAGGGTACACTTACCTTGATTTAACTAAACATGACACTCTCCAATCCTAAAATTTACCCCAATAAGAGGTTGGTATTTAGATATATCCAAACAAGACTACCTACCGCCAATCCAAGAACAAGTAAAATTCTGAGTGACTAGTAATGGGAGACACAAATAGACTCCCCACCATAATAGACAACTTAAATTTTCACGAGACAAAGTCAGGACACTAACGTGGGGAGGCTTGAACGAACACCCTTGTACAAGGGGAAGAATTCCATTAGAACATTCCAAAAAACCATATATAAAACTCACAGTGGTTATCCACACCTTAAGAACCAACCATATTAACTGACCAGTATAACTGATAATGAAATACCCCAAAATTTAAAGAGTTAGGACAACCACATAGTTAATATGCACAGTTTGGTTAGAGCGTGAACTAATCATGTGGATCCATCTACCTGCATGTTTTTATGGGGAATCATTACTACAAACCATGCACTCCACCTGTTTGCCCAAAATTCAAACCTTTCTAGAAAAAACACAATTGAAACTAAAGAGGGAAGGAATGGAATTGGGAGATAACTTATGCATGAGTCTCTCCACCTCTTTCCATAGAAAGAGAACAATAGAAGAAAGTTGGAGAATCTATAGGTTTAAAATATTCACATCTTTCTTACTGTGTATAGGACATTGTTCAAGGGTTTGAATGAACATAATATTTCCCTTGACTATGTGCCAGATTCACTACAGAGACTATGATTGGAGCTAAAATGATTAAATAATCATTGGCCTCATAGTTAGCCTTTGTTATATAACTTCTCTGTGTGGTGCTACAAAAAACTAAACTACAATCCCCGACGGCTCTACCAAGACATAACACACTACAAAACTCACTTTACCTTAGCCTTAAATTTCAATGAAACAAGGGATTAGAGGATTCACACACATCATAACATGTTTCTTTGGGTGAGAAACTAGTAAAGGAAAAGATACATATAAATAAATTCCTCTAAAACATATGATTTTGATGTTTTTCTACAGGAGACATACTACAAACATAACAGAGACTCTCAGTGGATTTCACAACCTTCACCATTATAATCAATGAGAACACGACATCACATATCGTTACCGAACACGACTATTGCATTTGATAGCATCAATACATGGAAAGGGTCCTTATGCCAAGTCCACAAACAATACAAAATAACAGAAAGTGGGTATAATAGCATCTCATGAATAGATTTCTCACACAGGTGGTTTAACATGAACTCTTTCATCGAAGAGACTATGAAGGACCCAGAGGCCCTCTTAAACACTGTCCAGATACTCATGCACACTAAAAAACCCATACCACATCCACCTTTGACGAATTTGGTAACTAAAGAAACTAAGTTATCATTCAACCCTCCATGAGAAATATCTCGATACAAGAGGATCCACAAAACAATGAAACGAAATGGTGTAGACTCAATCTCCAAAGATCAAGAAAAATATTCATTATATTGATAAACTAGAGGATTTTCTAATGGAGAAACAACAATTGTTGCACTTCAGTCATACACTAAACCTTAATGGGGGCTTACCATATCCAACTAAAGAACCCAAGGACCCAACCAAGCTATTTCATTGGTCAAATGTGCAACACAGAGTAACCAAACATGTGAGGGGAACCACCGTAAAGGATTCCTGAACTTTTCTCAGAAGAGACCACTATCCATCCCTTCCACTTAGCTTACCAACCAAACACAAACCCCAAACATGGTTTAAATAGTTGGGATTTGGGGACTCAAAACATCCCACAACATCAACATTTTTGAAAACCCAGAATACACACCCTCCCAAACCAATCATCAAAAAATCATGTTGTTCCTTAAAATATTTTCTTTGAAAATAAATTGTTCAGTGGTTAGTGTTTCCAAAAATGATACCCCATGGGCCTTTCACATGATTGTTTTCGTGCCACAATGGGAACCCTATTCTTATATATTTTGTCACTAATTCAGTCATACCATTTACCATCTATCATCCCATATACATTCATTAATGCGGTTCTCACAAAAATTCCAAAGGTAAAAACAAAAATTCATTCCACTTTTCAAAATAAAAATAGTCAACCAATGCTTCATTTTTCTCAAACCCACTATGAAAAAAAGAAAAACCCAATTCAAATCTTATAAACCAATTTATTAAATCACTCATCATTAAATAAAAACTAAATTTCAAGGCTTGAACAACTATTTTAAGAAAATTAAACCCCTTTCAAAACACTACTAATTTCTTGAAGAACTCTATTTCATAAATCACCATTGAATTAATAACTCAAAACATCTCATTTCGAATTTTTTTTCTAAATTTCCATAAATCTTTTCAAGGGATATGTAGTTACCAAAAAAAATTTAATACCAAAATCAACACATAACCTCCAAAACATTCCATTCCATTAAAACACCTTTCATAGTTTAGAAAACTGTACTGGAAACCATTTCTCAAAACCATATTGACATAGTTCCTGCTTTCCAAATGTGTATACACAACATTTTACATTTCCAAAAAAATCGTAAAATTCAATTATAACATTTTAGAAATCAAATCATCCCCTCCTTATTAGAAAATCACATCCCAAAAATGTTGTGCTTCTTAAAACCTTGTCATTTTTTCATTAAAACCGAACTTCCATGATTTCAAAACTAATAGAAACAAGTTATTTCCAAGGGAAAATAGTTTTTTTGGTGTCTTGGAAATATGGTTGGTGGTTATACACTAATAAAATCACCATAAAAGAAAGTTTTATAGTGAAATATCCTAGGCTCCACATGGATTTCCCTGCACTACGCGCTCATTGAGACCATTAACCCAACTCTCTTTTCATTTCACCTAATTGTCATCAACCCATGATAACCAAATTATTTAGATAAAACCCAAATTCCTTGGGTGACTTTCATCCCTTCATTTGGTGTTATGGCCAGGCACATTACCCATAACCGGAATGTCAAGTCCAGACAATCCTAGATCCAGACTATCCTAACTCATCCCAAAATAACATGACATAGAGAGTAAACATTAACCAAACCTCCTTCGATATAATTTTATCTCGAACCAAATCTGGTCTCTGTAAGACCCCAAACCTCCATGGTAAACTTCTCTTTGAATAATACAATAGCGTGTGTTGTATGCAATTTCAAGTTCTAACACACACCACAAACAATCAAACTAGCCATTATGAATAGTAATACCCAATTTTTGAAATTTTATAAATTTTATCTCTAAAAATGAACTTCATTTTTGGATTTGGAATATCAAAATTACCCTAGGTTAAAATTTTGGATCTTTTCTGATAACATTTATATTTGATGAATACTGAAAATTACTAAATTTTAATTAAAAACAATTTTTTTTAATCATAATAACTAAGAGTGATAAATTATGAATTTAAGTGGTTTTAAAGTATATTTAGAATATATTTTTACTATTTAATAAAATTTCGGTCATTGTACATAATTTCACATTTAAACCAGTCATAAACAACTGTCAATCCTTTGATAGTTTTTATCTCTTAAAAACACGGTTTTTTGTTTTAACAATGAGAATTAATTTTAAATTAATTTCATCCACTTCTGTGTTTTTAAATTATAAATATGGATTTGATATTTGTAATTTGGTGGTCCAAATTGTGTATGTAGGTAAATATTTTTTATACATTTTTAATAATTACTTCGGTAAATATTTTATTTACCATGGTTAAATGGTATATCCGGTAAATAAGGTTAATAAAATAGTATTATAATAATATTAATTTATCCTAAAACGTTTAATAACCCTATTGGATGATTAATTTCCGACCATTGGCATCTTTTGGTTGATTTTTGGACCCCATGAATCCACTTGTAAGTGATAATGACACTTTATATTAATTAAGTTAAAGTAAATACAAAAATGACATAAGCATATATCTTTTAGAAAAACAATTTGTACATAGGGTTATATATATATATATATATATTATATTTTCAACTATAAATATTCATTATAATTCTAAATTTATTTTCTAAATAACAGTATTTTATTTGTAATTTTTAGATATTCAATAATTAAATTTATTTATGACACAATAATGATGCAATATTTTCCTTATTAACGCAAGAATCAAATAATTAGTATTATAAATATTATAATAAATAAAATTTGAAAATTTTGATTCCCTACACGAATTTTATTGATTAATATGACATTTTATTAATGCTTAAATTAATTTTATTAGAATTAATAATGTTGTTAAGAATTTAACAAAAATCAATTATAAAATAGTGTCAAAATTGACATAAAAGTGTTTTTAAAACAAATATTATATTATTAATTGATATTATATTCCTAAAAAACTAAGGTTCAGCCAATTGACTTATATAATGATAGGTGTATCATTAATGTACCACTTGGGGGTCTCTTGGATGTATATAGTATGTTTATTAACTATATAATATAAAAATACAAAGTGACTTGGTAAATGTCAAACTAATTAACTAAGAGTTAAAACTAAATGATAAGGTTAATAAAGTGACCAAACTTCTCTAAAACCTATTGGTTGAGTGGTTTTTGACCAATCCCCATCTTAATATTTAAATAATCCACTTTCGAGGTATTAGAAACCAAATATGAATTTATTATAAAATAATATTTCTAGCTTTTCCAAAGGTTCCCCTCACCCCTCTTATAAAAGGGCACTCCCCCTTCTCACAATTTCACACCTTAATACCATTGGTCTCAACCAAAATCTTCCAACATATCCTCTAAAATATCCTCCCTTAATCCTAGAGGCCTTACTTTAGTCATAAAGCCAACTTAAGGAGCCCTTTTGATCAAATAAAAAGGAAGAACCCAAAGAAGAGGTAATGTTTTCACCACACTCTTTCAAGTTCCTTTCTTCTTCAACTTCTTCATTCTTTGTTATTTACATTATAAAATAACATCTCAAGTATATTATATATAATTAGATGTTATTATAAATATGGTACAACCATATTCTTTATTCTACCCATCCATTGAATGACATGTCACCATACGTGCGTACGTACGACTTACCATCTCCACGTCATGGTGTAATTGTTATTCAATATATTATTATTTGGATGGGTATAATAATGATGTGTAATTCTTGTAAATAATAAATATAACATGATAATGATTCTTCATATATGATATATAATCCAATTATATATTATTTTAATATCAAAAAATGATATTATCGCTCGTGCGTACGTACGGACTACCGTCTCCACAAACACGATGAGATTCATTCCCCATCATATCCATTCAAGAATAATTCTCATTTGATGATAAAAAATAATGTTTATGGAATTGATATAATTTTTTATATGAATAAGATACAAACTATCTATAACAATCATGGTTTATGTAACAAAACATATAAAATAAAATGAGTAAGTTAACACCCAGAGCGACTATAATACTAAGATACTATTAACAAAGCAATGTTAAAAGATCATATATGATATCATATTAATTTATATTATTCTGGTATAATTTAATAACAATTATTTCACCATTATATAGGAGGTTAACCTACCCTCAACCAAGGAAAATTACAAGTTAAGGGTTTATTTCACAATCTCTTCATTATCCAAGGTTGTTTATACGTAATTATCTACTAGGACCTCTTTATAATCCACATCCATGTTACATAAAAATGAATTTCAAATAATTCATAATATTTTAAATACTATGTTATTGAGTCATTTGTACCCTTGTTGACTTTTTATAATATGTTTATAAAGGAATCTTTCTGTCGTTTTCCAAACAAGGTCCTTTTTAACATTTTTGACAGAATTACGGTGAGAATGTCTTTTTTAACTTATACGGTGGGTGCGGCTATTTTCTGCCATTATAAAATCATTGAATCTTTCCTTACAATCTTATAAGAAAATTTTCAAAGTAAATTTTTTATTTAATAATTTTGTGAATTTTAAATGATTTCAAAAAAAGATATATTTCTCTCAAATAGTTTTGATTTCATCAATGTAAACATCCTTTGATGGATTTTATGATTATTTGAAGTTGATTTATTATGATACAGAAAATCCATATTGTATTGAAGGTTTTGTGATATTTTTGACTATGGATGTGTTATTTTTATACCATTCAGGGTTTATAGAGAAAGTATTGACATTTAGTATTCTAGTTTTAATATGAATATTGATTTTATGTTTAAACCTGTTCATATGAGGAATGCATTGGACTTAATAAATGATAGGTGGAGATTGCTATAGATCCTCGATGCATCGGTAGGTCTCATGAGACAAACTAGTCTCTTGGCACAAGGCCTTGACCAAATCTTATTTGTATTCATGGAATGAGGCCTTGGATATGTGGTTATGATAGTCTAGCATTATGCATTCCATCATTAAGAATGTGGTTATTGATATTGCATGTGATTATTCGACTATTAGAATTTCCTTGTGAATATGTAAATGGAATTATTTAGTTTTATCTATTCCAAATTATGCTGAATTTCATGTTTAAAAAGCATTTTTTTGAGTTATACATTTCCATAAATGTTTATGCTTATTTATGAATGCTTCTTCTATATTGTTATCCTTACTGAGCATCTGAGCTCACCTATTTCAGTTTATTATTTTTCCCAATATGTGAAGAAGTATTTTATGAAGGACCTGTAGGGATGGTATATGGAGATATTAGTGTGGAGACAAGATGTTGTTGTAGCTTTCACTTTAGGATGTAATGTAATCTTTATGAATGTATCTAGTTATCCCAAGGCTACTAAACTAATCGGTCTTTCGGGACATGATCTTTTGTGACCATGAAAATATTATGTAATAATGCACCGACTCTAGGAAACCAAGGTCGTGGAATTATTTTTGGTATCAGAGGAACTTTAGTATAAACCTTGGAAGATAGATTTAGATAAAATATGATTAGAGAAAATAGCCATTTGATAGACTTTGAGGATTTATATAGAAGAAATTTCTATAATTTTGTTATTGTAGATATTTTATGAGTTTTCCAAGAAATACATCCCTGTTTGGATACGAGAAGGTAGAAGCGGCTCTAGCACAGATGTACCTAGAGGTAATACACGAAAACACTACTTTGAGCTAGACTTGAACAGGAACTGGTGCACAACAACAGGCCTTGCTGCACTCTTGGTTACGACACTCCTGGTGGATATGATTAGTATAATTCTCTTTTTCCTTACAAACCATTATGAAGGGTTTATGAGTATATAATTCCTCAAAGAAATTTTTTTATGATTATGGATTATATCCATAAATAGTTCAATTTATGTTATGTGTTTTACAAGTATAGAATTATGTATTTTGTTTCATAAACTGATCTAGTTTATACCATTGTTTAGAAATGGTGCCTAGTGGTAGAAATGGAAACTGTATCAATGCATGAACTCTATGTACAGATTTCCCTCCTACTCACCATAATTATATTTGAGGTAGTGATGCAACTGGTGCTGATCAGCTAATCATCATTCTGGGAAAACTCAGTCAGGTTATGAATAAAAACTTTACCCATATGGAGCACCCATATCCGCAGTGTGGTGGCTCAATGATAGATCGCTTCATGAGGCAACAACCACCAATGTTCAATCAGATTACAAATCCCTTAGTAGCTGAGAAATGGATAAATTCTGTAGAGAAAAAGATTCAGGCTTTGAGGAGTAGTGAAATGGAAAAAGTTATCATGGCATTTTACCGCCTCAATAGAGATGCTGATCAGTGGTGGTCCTTGATTTAAAACACAAAGGATGCCGAGGAAGTATTAAATATGGAATGGAGGGAGTTTGAAAAAATTTTATTAGAAAAATACTTTCCTCATGACCATCGCCGTCTTCTCCGACCACCCACATCTGCTCGGCGATTACAGCTTTCGGTGGTCATAAAAACTGGCTTTAGCAACCAGTTAAGGCAGTCTCCAACTGATATATACGTGCTCCGGGAACCAGTGTTCGCTGCACAAATATTCTCTACTGACAACGATATAAGAGAGGAATAGAGGGCTAAGAGAAAGAGCACAACACTATCACCGCCTCCCATCCCTTTCGTCTTCAACCTTCACACGTACCTGTTATGAAAACCCATCGAAGAATATATATGCCCCTCACAATGTATGAGGCAAACATAACACGGTTAACATTACATGGTTAACATTACATGCTCATATATGGAAAGGAAATTTCCGAGTCTGAGAGAAAAGGAGGATGAGAATGTCACAATGTATGAGGCTAACATTACATGGTTAGAAATGTATGTTGTAGATTATATACATAACCGAAGAAGTAAGATTGATCATTTTTTGATGGGTTAAAACTGTTTCTCAATTGAGAATTAGTCTCAAAAACCTTATCGTTGTACGAAGATATTGTCTCATGTGCTATCAATTCAGAAAAGTAATTATATAAGTCTTGTGACTTAAAAGAAAATTAGTAGAAGAATAGATCTGCTGATCACTCTGGGAATGGAAATAAGGGGAAGCAGGAAAAAATTGAATATCCATCCTGTAGTAAATGTGGGAAGAAACACCTCTGTACTTTCTTAAAAGGAATGGGAGTCTGTTACATGTGTGGTGAAAAATTCCACCAAACTCGTGATTGCAAGGGGAATAAGGAAGATACTGATGTCCAATTCTATAATTTCAGGTAGATGGGACATTATGCAAATGAATTTCTGAAGCATCAGGGGAACATACCTACGAAAAGGCCAAGTTATCCAGGCCAAGCTTATGTTATCACTACTATTGAGAGAGAACCTCTAAAAGACGTGGTGGTAGGTAATTTAATGGTTTTTTCAAGTTTAGAAAAGGCATTATTTGATTCTGGATCATTGAATTTTATCTTCCTAGTTTACAAAGAAAATTAGATTTTTCCAATTTGATTTAACAAGGGAGTTGTTAGTTAAAACTCTTAAGGGATGTATCATAGCAATAAATTTTTTTGAATCAGTCCCCATTAGAGAACATAAATTTTATTTATTTGATGATCTCATCATCATACCTATGATTGAATTTGATATAATCCTTAGTATGGATTGGATTTCAAACCATGATGAAAAAATTTATTGTAAGAAGAAAGATGTTTCTATTTTTAATGATGATGATGAGTCACACCTTATCTTTAGAGCGAAATCATCACCACCTAATTCTTACATAGATCTACCCCAGTAGATCAACTAATTCTTACATAGATCTACCACCAGTAGCACAACTAAATTCAATTATTGTGGTGAAAGAGAATGAAATGAATGTGGGTTGGGAAAGGATTGTTCAAATAGAGGATGTAACAATTATGAAAGAATATGTAGATGTGTTTCTGGAATATTTACCTGGGCATCCTCCAGAATGAGAAGTTGAGTTTTCCATTGATTTAACTCCTCGATCAAGGCCTATATCAAAGACCCCTTATAGAATGTCCACTGTGGAATTAGTTGAACTAAAGAAAAAACTAGAGGAATTTAGTAATAAAGGATTTATTTTCCCTAGTGTTTCTCCATGGGGAGCCCCTTTTCTTTTTGTTAAAAATAAATTTAGATCTATGAGGTTATGTATCGACTATAGTGAGGTCAATTCTATAACAATAATGAAAAAGTATCCCCTACCTCGCTTTGATGATTTATTTGACCAACTCCATGCAGCTCAATAATTTTCAAAGATTGACCTTCGATCTGCATATCATCAGTTATGTGTAAAGAAGGAAGACATTCTGAAGACTGCATTTCGAACTAGGTACGTGCATTACAAGTTTACTATAAGGCCTTTTGAATTGAATAATGCACCCTATATATTCTTGGATCTAATGAATAGAGTTTTCAAGGAATATCTCAATGAATTTTTGGTGGTATTTATTGATAAAATCAAGGTATACTCCAAAAGCTACGAAGATCATGAAAATCACTTGCGCATTATCATGAAGACTCTGAGAAGACATGAATTATATGGGAAGTTTAGCAAGTGTGAATTCTGGCTTCTGGACATTTATTTTCTTGGCCATATTGTCTCTAAAGATGGTATCTCTATTGATCCTTCTAATACCAAGGCAATCCATTAATGGCCTTGTAACACCCCCAGCTTCCACGGTACGTTTCCCTTTGAATAATGTAATGTTGTGCATTGTATGCAACTTCGAGATTCTAACACAACATAACCAATCAAACTAGCCGTTATGAATAGTAATACGTACTTTCTGAAATTTTATAAATTATATCACTCAATATGGAATTAATTTTTGGATTCGGAATATTGAAATTAGCCTAGGGTTAAATTTTGGTACTTTTTGGATAACTTTCATATTTTGATGAATATTGAAAATTACTAAATTTTAATTGAAAAGAACTTTTTTAATCGAAATAATTAATATTGAAAAATTATGAATTCGAGTAGTTTTAAAGTATATTTAGAATAAATTTTTACCATTTAATTCAATGTTTTCCATTGGACATAATTTCATAATTAAACCAAACATAATCAAGTGCCAATCTTTTGATAATTATTATCTCTTAAAAACATGCTTTTTGTTTTAACAATGGGAATTAATTTTAAATTAATTTTTTCCACTTCTGTGTTATGAATTTGGAAAAATGTATTACATATTTGGAATCAGGATGTCCAAATTGTGTAAATAGGTAACTTTTATTTTTAGTCATTTTGACTAATTACATCGGTAATATTTTATTTACCATGGTTAAGGGTTAATCCGGTAAATAAGGGTTGAAAAGTAATATTATATATTATACAAAATTATACTAAAACGTGTCATAACCTTATAGGTGGATACATTTCTGACCATGGTCTTATATGGGTCGATTTTGGGTCCCCATGGGGCCCCTTTTAGGTGATAGGGACACTTTATTTTAATTAAGGTAAAATATATACAAAAATGACTTAAGCATATATCTTTTAGAAAAACAATTTTTAAATAAAGTTATATTTGTAGTATTTTCGACTATAAATATTCATTTGATAGATAAAAACATTTCCTACATAATTATATTTTATTTATTATTTTTAGACATTATATAATTTAATTTATTTATGACACAATGATGATGCAGTAATTACCATAATAGTGAATAATTAAAACAACTGATATTATAAATACCCAAATAAATATAATTTGAGACTTTTTATGAATTACAATAATTTTATAGGTTAATATGACATGTTATGATTGATTTAATTAACTTTTTTAGAAGTAATCATTCTGTTATGATTTTTACAAAATTATCTATTGAATAGGGTCAAAATTGACATAAAAGAGTTTTTAAAACAAATATTATATTATTAATTGATATTAAATTCCTAAAAATATAATGTTTGTCCAAGAGACTTATATCATGATAGGTGTATCATTAATGGACCACTTGGGAGTTTCTTGGATGTATATAGTATGTTTATTAACTATATAATATAAAAGAACAAATTGGCATGGTAAGTGTCAAACTAACTAACTATGAATTAATACATAAAGATAATGTTAATATAGTAACCCAAACCTGTCTAAATCCTATTGGTTGAGTGGTTTTCTAAAGGTTCCCCTATCCCCTCTTATAAAAGTGAACTCCCCCTTCTCACTAATTCACACATTGAAAGCATTTTGGTTCAGCCAACCTCTGCCCATATACTCTCTCAACTTCCCTCAATTCATCCTAGAGGTCTTCCTTTAGTCAGAAAGCCAGCCTAAGGGTCCCTTTTGATAAAATCAAAAGGAAGAACTCGAAGAAGAGGTAATAATTTCACCACAATTTTTCAAGTTCCTTTCTTTTTCCTCTTCTTCTTTATTTGTTATTTCTATTTTAAAATAATAACTCCAGTATCTTATATATACTATGATGTTATTATAAATATAGTACAACCATATTCAGTATTCTATCCATCATTTGAATGGAATATAACCATACGAGTGTACGTACGGCTTACCATCTCCACGTTGTGGTGTAGTTGTCATTAAATAAATTATTATTTGGATCGGTATAATAATGATGTGTAATTCATGTAAATAATAAATATAACATGATAATTATTAAGTCTATATGATATAACATCCATTAATATATTATTTTACCATCAAAAGAATGATATTGTCACTCGTGCGTACGTACGGACTACCGTCTCCATGAATGCGATAAGATTCATTCTCCATTGTCTCCATTAAAGTATAATTCTCATTTGATGATTAAAAATAATGTTTAAGGTCTTGATGTAATTCTGGATATGAATAAGATACAACCTATCCATAAAAAACACTACTTATGAAACAAAGAATATAAAGGAAAATGAGTAAGTTAACACCCGAAATGACGACTATACTAAGATATTATTAACAAATCAATGTTAACAGATAATATAAGATATCATAATAATGTATATTATTCTTCTATAATTCAATAAAAAATATTTCACCAATATACAGGAGGTTAAAATAGCGTCGACCAAGGAAAAAGTAAAAATAAGGGTTTTCTTATCTCACATTTAATTCCGTGAGAATTCCCTTGTTCACCACTTATTTATTGAATGTGGTGTGTGTACTGACCATGATTGTAATCATTGTGTAATATAATTTAATTTATGGATATTTACATCATCATTGTATTATCCTTCTTTCATTGGTGTATTTTTCATAAGTTACCAAATCAATAAGGGAATTTGAAATTTCAATTTCCATTTTTCGACTTTACGCAAACATCATTGATTATTTTATTTCGAGATTATGTGTGGAATCACTATTCATTTTCTTATGTCATAATTTCCACTCCCCTTTTCTGTGGATATACTTTTGATACACATAATCACTCCATTGATAATTTCTCAAGTCATCGATATGAATTTGATAAGAGTAATTTTAACTCATTCTCATTTTGTTGAGTTAAACATCCAACTCATTGGTGTTGTTTTTACATGATTTTGTGTGAATGTCCTTTGATTGTTTTACACTAAATATCCAATCATATTTAATGTATTTATATTTTCCACACATTACTTTGTCGTTGATTTATCCTTAACCTAAGGATACGACCTTTATGAGTGATTTCATCTCAATTTACATTCCATAGAGACTTTATTGTTGTTATACACCAAATCACATTTTTATGGTGTATATAATGTAAATTGACATAGTATATCATGAATCCCTTTATTCTCATGATATTATAATTATTTGATTACCTCAATTGTTTTTATTCAAGTGTCTTTTTTTTGGTAAGGAACTCTAACTAAAATATCATTTTAAATGTTTTAAATATTTATTATTATAAATCTTTCTCATTAATGTCCATGTTTTAAAAATGTTTTATGGATTTATATATATGCACATTAATTTTTTAAAATTAAAATTCCTTTTAAAAGTTTCAATGTGGTATGGGACACCTTGATTCAAAAAAATCTATTTTAAATGGCTTCTTGACTAATAGTGTGACTATTAAATGATTTCAAGAAAAAAGGGGATATTTCACTCTAATTGTTTTGATGATTATTTTCATCTATGTCAATATCCTTCATCATTCTCGATTGAGGTTAATATGATATAATAAAATCATTCATATTGTATCGAATGAGTTATGTTTGACTGTGGATGTGCTATTTTTATACCATTCATAGTTTGTGGATAAAGTATTGGCATTTTGTATGCTTGTTTTAATACGATTGTTTATATTATGTTTAAGACTTTTCATAAGAGGAATGCATTGGACATAGTAAGTGATGGGTGGAGCCCTCTATATCTCTTCGATGCATCAGTAGGTCTAATGAGACAAACTAGTGTCTTGGCACAAAGCCTTGACAAAATCCTATTTGTAGTCTTGGCACGAAGCCTTGGCAATGTGGTTATGATAGTCCAGCATAATGAATTCCATCATTATGAAAGTGAATATTTATATTGCATGTGATTATTTTATTATTAGAATATCCATGTGAATAATTAAATGGCATTATTTCATTTTATTTTTGCCATACTATGTTAAAGTTAAAGTCTAAAAGGCTTTTGTTTTAGTTATACATTGCCTAAAAAGTTTATTCTTATTTATGAAGGTTTCTCTATATTGTGATCCCAACTGGGCATTAGAGCTCACCCCATTTCTATGTTGTATTTTTTCTAGGATGTGAAGAAATAATTTATGAATAACCTGCAGGGATAGTATGGGGGGAAATGAGTGTGTACTGTGAAGAAAATATATTGTTGTAGTTTTTATTTTTATGATGTAATGTAAGACTTATGAAGATATCTACTATTTCCAATTCTACTAAACTAATCGGTCTTCTGAGACTTGATCTTTCTTGTGATCATTCCATGTAATAATGAACTGACTCTGGGTAACAGGGGTCGGGGCATTACAGTTGGTATCAGAGGATGTTTAGTACAAACCTTGGAATCTAGAATTAGATAAACTTTGATTAGAGAACATAGACCTAAGATGAACTTTGAGGATTATTATAGAATAACTTCATAGAATTTTGGTATTATTGATATTTTGTATGTTTTCCGAGCAATACATCCCTGTCTGGATATGAGCAGTTTGAGGCAGCTCTGGCGCAGATGTACCTAGGGGCAAAACTAGAAAACACCGCTTTGAGATAGACTCGAATGGGAACTGGTGCACGAAAATGGGCCTTTCTGCAGTCTTGGTTACGACACTCCAGGGGGATATGCTTAGGATAATTTACATTTTCTTTACAAACAAATTTGAAGTATTATATATATAAGATGAGATTAAATGACCATGGTTAATCCTAATGTGTTTCAAATTTAGAATATGGTGACATTTTAATCTCTTAATGATTTTATGACTACTGTTACTCACACAATGCTTTCTTGTTTTAGTTAATAGATGGATTCCAAGGAAGACATATTGACTTTGATAATGATGTACAAGGTGGGAACGATGGTGGAAATAAGCAACAAAATGGAATGTTGATAGGTGTAAAATATATCATCTTTATGCCAAATAAATTTTCCAAAAATATGATCAACAATATATATATAAACCAATTCATGGACTCAACAAATAAGAGAAATGTGAATAATGATAAGAGCTCCAGTAGTGGAGACCATGGAGAAATAAATCCTCAATTTCCATTATGCAGGAAATGTGGAAGGAGACACCCAGGAAAGTGTCTCAATGGGAAAAAGAAATGCTTTACGTGCGGGAAGGAAGGACATAATGTGATGAACTGTCGACGAAAAATGAATAGTACTATGGAAGAATATAAAAATTGTCCCAACAATCCATTTACAGTCATTTACCGTAAATGCAGGGGACATGGCCATTACCCGAGTGAATGCCCTATTCTATAGGATATTTTCTTGGACAAAGAAAATGCTATGTGGAAATAAATGATTGGAGAAAAGTTTAAAAAGTATTAGTTCACCTTGTTGATGGGTTTACATTGGAATAATTTTATCTTGTATTTTTAACCCTGTATATTTCCATGTGAGAATGATATTTGAGGAAGAATTATCTTTTCTCTTGTGGATATTTTTATAAATAACCATTTTGTTTTATATGATCGTTGGGTTTGATGAAATTATAAGTTATTATAATTTGGGATGAAAATGAAAGGTATGAGATAAGATTTTTCGGTAATTATATTATGGTTATTATGTGGAATTTATCTCATTTTGGTAATGTTATAGAATATAGTTTTTTAAAAAGGACAACATGCAGACTCTGTGACAACCCATCACGCCAATCAAAGATGTGGGAATCGAACCCACAACCAAAGTGCGATTGGGATATATCGCCTACCACTGTACTACGTGATGTCCCTGGTTAGTGTGACTATTATTTTTAGTTAAATTATTTTAATGATCAATAATAATTTGATTTCGGATCTTATGTCTTATCAAATGAATACCCATGGTATAGGAAAATGATTTGGTGATAAAGTGATAAATTTTATTTTGGAAGTTGTTCACTTTTTTGTGAACACTATATGCCCAAGGAAAATAGAATAATATTGGATTTCATTTGAGGAGTAATGGTGGATTTTTATCTATGTTTTTATTGTGGAATTATAGTGATTTGGGTTATTTATGGAAATGATTAGGTTAATTACTTTTAAGAATGTGACTTTACGAGTAATTAATGTCATTTGGAGATTAAATTTAATGTGTAAGACTACATTCTTATATGTTTTGGGTTTCAATATTAGTTTAGATTATATTGAAGGATTTTAAGGAAAATTGATTATTGAATGGTATTTATTTAACTTTGGGCGTATTGATGGTTTAACTTTTGAAATTAATATTTGTTTTTTTTCTCTAATTGAATATCCATTTAGGGGATCATCAGATATTATAGTAACCATTTTGGTTTTGATTAATCTCTAAATACAAGGTAAATATATAGTTTATCCTACGTGGATCATGTATTTCTATAGATGTTTATTCTAGCTCTTCCACTGTGACCAAGTCTTCTTGAATACTCATTGTTCCAGAATAATGAGTTAGTGGTAAAAATTTATTAAAAAATGAAACTCTATATAAAAATTAAGTATATCTCTTTATGTTCTTAGTAAATCTCAGAAATGAATTCCTCATCCTTATTTAATGTAACTTAAAAAAATGATGTATGTTTACTTTTTCATACTGAGAGACTAATGACCATTTGTCCCAACACAAGTTTGTGGTTTTCTTATTGTTAACATTCACCTGATCATGTATTCTATCCCTCCCCAACAGAACTTGACACTTAGTTTATCGTCCATATCTATGTTTTCCTACATGGAATCCTAGAATGGGTTATCTCGAGTGACCCTTGTACTTCTCTTTCTTTCTTTCAAAGTTATAGTTTTTTTGACTCATTATCCGATGTGGGACATTCCATTATATTATCAAGCCCAATTTTTAAAAAAATTGTGAGGATGCAATTTATAGAAGGAGGGGAGAATGTAACACCCCAAGCTTCAACAGTACGTTTCCCTTTGAATGATGCAATGTTGTGCATTTTACACAACTTCGAGATTCTAACACAACACAACCAATCAAACTAGCCGTTTTGAATAGTAATACATACTTTTTGAAATTTTATAAATTGTATCTCTCAATATGGACTTCATTTTTGGATTCATAATAACAAAATTATCCTAGTGTGAAATTTTGGTACTTTTTGGGTAACTTTCATATTTTGATGAATAGTGAAACTTACTAAATTTTAATTCAAAACATCTTTTTTAATCGAAATAATTAATATTGATAAATTATGGATTCGAGTTGTTTTAAAGTATTTTTAGAATATATTTTTTATCATTTAATTCAATGTTTGTAATTGGACATAATTTTACAATTATACCAAACATAAACAAGTGCCAATCTTTTGATAGTTATTATCTTTTAAATACACGTTTTTTGTTTTAAAAACAGGAATTAATTTTAAATTAATTTCTGCCACTTCTGTGTTTTGAATTTGGAAAAATGGATTAAATATTTGGAAAAAGGATTTCCAAATTGTGTAAATAGTTAACTTGTATTTTTAGACATTTTGAATAATTACATCGGTAAATATTTTATTTACCATGGTTAAGGGTAAATCTGGTAAATAAGGGTTAAAAAATAATATTATAATAATACTAAATTACCCTAAAACGTCTCCTAACCTTATTTGTGGATAGATTTTGGACCATGGTCATCTTTGGGTCCATTTTGGGACCCCATGGAGGCACTTGTAGGTGATTGGGACACTTTATTTTAATTAAGTTAAAAAAAATACAAAAATGACATAAGCAAATATCTTTTAGAAAAACAATTTTTACATAAAGACTTATATGTTTTATTTTAGAGTATTAATATTAATTAGAAATATAAAAAGATTTAATACATAATTATGTTTTATTTATATTTTTTAGACATTAAATTATTTAATTTATTAATGACATAATGATGATGCAGTAATTACCATAATAGTGAATTATTAAAATAATTTATATTATAAATACCAAAATAAATATAATTGGAGACTTTTGATGAATTACAATAACTTTATAGGTTAATATGACATGTTATAATTGATTTAATTAACCATTTTAGAATTAATCATTCTGTTATGATTTTTACAAAAATCATCGATTGAATAGTGTCAAAATTTACAAAAAAGAGGTTTTTAAAAAAAATATTATATTATTAATTGATAATAAATTCCTAAAAATCAATGGTTAATACAACAAACTTATATCATGATATTTGTTTCATTAATGGACCTCTTGGGAGTTTATTGGATGTATATAGTATCTTTATTAACTATATTATATAAAAATAAAAATTGACATGGTAAGTGTGAAACTAATTAAATAAGAATTAATATGTAAAGATATGGTTAATATAGTCACCAAAACCTATCTAAATCCTATTGGTTCAGTGTTCTTCGAACTATCCCTACATTAAAGTTTAAATAATCAACTTTGGAGCCATTAGAAACCGAATATAAATTTATTATAAAATAATATTACTCTCTTTTCCAATGGTGCCCCTCACCCCTCTTATAAATGGGAACCCCCCTACTCACTAATTCACACATTCAGAGCCTTTTGGTTTGGCAAAAAATTACCCAAATACTCTCTCAAATTCCCTCACTTCATCCTAGATGCATTCATTTAGTCAGAAATCCAACCTATGGATCCATTTTGATCAAATCAAAAGGATGAACCCGAAGAAGAGGTAATAATTTCCCCACCCTTTTTCAAGTTCCTTTATTCTTCCACTTCTTCTTCCTTTTTCATTTTTGTTATAAAATAATAACTCTAGTATCTTCTATATACTGTGATTTTATTATAAATATGGTACAACCATATTCAGTATTCTATCCATCCTTTGAATAACATGTCACCATACATGCTTACGTATGTCTTACCGTCCCCATGTCGTGGTGTAATTTTCATTCAATAAATTATTATTTTATAGGTATAATAATGATGTTTATTTCATGTAAATAATAAATATAACATGATAATTATTCTTTCTATATGATATAACATTCAATTATATATTATTTTAACATCAAAAGAATGATATTGTCACTCGTGCATACATACGGACTACCGTCTCCACGAACACGATGAGATTCATTCTCCATCGTATCCATTCAAGTATATTTTTCATTTGATGATTAAAAATATTGTTTATGGACTTGATGTAATTCTGGATATCAATAAGATACAACCTATCCATAACAAACATGACTTACGAAACAAAGAATATAATGGAAAATGAATATGTTAACACCCGAAATGACGATAATACTAAGATATTACTAACAAATCAATGTTAAAAGATCATATATGATATCATATTATTGTAAATGATTCCTGTATAATTCAATAAAAATTATTTCACCATTATACATGAGGTTAACCTACCGTCGACAAAGGAAAAAGTACAAAGTAAGGGGTTTCTTATATCACATTTAATTCCGTGAGAATTTCATTGTTCACCACTTATTTATTGCATGTGGTGTGTGTACAACCCATGATTGTATTCATTGTGTAATATACATTAATTTATGGATATTTACATCATCATTTTATTATCCTTATTTCATGGGTGTATGTTTCGTATGTTACCAAATCGATAAGGGAATTTGAAATTTCAATTTCCCTTTATTTGGTTTTACGCAAACTTCATTGATTATTTTACTCCGAGATTATGTGTGGAATCACTATTCATCTGCTTATGTCATAATTTCCACTCCCCTATTCGGTGGATATAATTTTTATACACATAATCACCCCATTGATAATTTCTCAAGTCATCGATATGAATTTGATAAGAGTAAATTTAACTCATTCTCAATTTGTTGAGTTAAACATCAAACTCATTGGTGTTGTTTTTACAACATTATGTGTGATTGTCCTTTGATTGTTTTACAATTAATATCAAATCATATTTAGTGTATTTATATTAGCCACACATAACTATGTCATTGATTTATCCTTAACCTAAGGATATGGCCTTTATGAGTGATTTCATCTCAATTTACATTCCATTGAGACATCTTTGCTGTTATACACCAAATCACATTTATATGGTGTATATAATGTACATTGACATAGTATATCATGAATACCTTTATTCACATTATATTATAAAGATTTGATTACCTCAATTATTTGTATTCATGATTCTTTATTTTGGTTAGGAACTCTAACTAAAATATCATTTTAAATGTTTTAAATATTTATTATTCTAAATCTTTCTCATTAATGTCCCTATTTTAAAAATGTTTTTAAGTATTTATATATATGGACATTAATGTTTTAAAATTAAAATTCCTTTTAAAAGTTTCAAAGTTGTATGGGAGACCTTTATTCAAAAAAATCTATTTTAAATGGCTTCTTGACAAGTAGTGTGACTTTTAACTGATTTCAAGAAAAAGGGGGATATTTCACTCTAATTGTTTTGATGATTATTTTTATCTTTGTCAATATCCTTCATCATTCTAGATTGAGGTTAATATGAAATAATACAATCTTCCATATTGTATCGAATGAGTTATGTTTGACTGTGGATGTGTTATTTTTATACCATTCATAGTTTGTGGATAAAGTATTGACATTTCGTATGCTAGTTTTAAAATAAATGTTTATGTTATGATTAAAACTTTTCATATGAGGAATGAATTAGACTTAGTAAGTGATGGGTGGAGCCCGCTATAGCTCCTCGATGCATCGGTAGGTCTCATGAGACAAACTAGTGTCTTGGCACAAGTCCTTGAAAAAATCTTATTTGTAGTCTTGGCACGAGGCCTTGGCTATGTGGTTATGATAGTCTAGCATTATGCATTACATCATTATGAAAGTGAATAATGATATTGCATGTGATTAATCAATTATTAGAATATCCATGTGAATAATTAAATGGCATTATATCATTTTATTTTTTCCATACTATGTTGAAGTTCAAGTCTTAAAGGCTTTTGTTTTAGTAATAAATTGCCTAAAATGTTTATTATTATTTATGAAAGTTTCTGCTATATTGTTATCCTTACTGGGCATTTTTTCTCACCCCTTTTCTATGTTGTATTTTTCCAAGGATGTGAAGAATTAATTTATGAATGACCTGCTGGGATAGTATGTGGGGATATGAGTGTGGACTGTGAAGAAAATATGTTGTTGTAGTTTTCATTTTTATGATGTAATATAAGACTTATGAATATATCGACTATTTCCAAGGCTACTAAACTAATCGGTATTTCGAGACTTGATCTTTCTTATGATCATGCCAATGTTTGGTAATAATGTACCAACTCTGGGTAACTGTGGTCGAGGCATTACAGTTGGTATCAGAGGAAGTTTACTACAAACCTTGGAAGCTAGAATTAGATAAACTCTGATCAGAGAACATAGGCCTAAGATGAACTTTTAGGATTAGAATAGAAGAACATCATATAATTTTGGTATTGTAGAGATTTTGTGTGTTTTCTGAGCAATACATCATTGTCTGGATACGAGCAGGTTGAGGCAGCTCTGGCATAGATGTACCTAGGGGTAAAACCAGAAAACACTGCTTTGAGTTAGACTCGAACGGGAACTGGTGCATGACAACGGGCCTTGATACACTCTTGGTTACGACACTCCTAGGGGATATGCATAGGATAATTTACATTTTCTATACAAATAGATTTGAAGTATTATATATATAAGATGAGAGTACATGACCATGGATAATCCTAATGTGTTTCAAATTGAGAATATGGTGACATGTTAATCTCTAAATGATTTTATGACTACTGTTACTCACACAATGCTTTCTGGTTTTAGTCAATGGATAGATTCCAAGGATGTCATGGTGACTTTGAGAATGATGTACAAGGTGGGAACGGTGGTGGAAATGAGCAACAAAATAGAATGTTGATATGCGTAAAATATATCATCTTTATGCCAAATCAATTTTGCAAAAATATAATCAACAATATATATATTAAATAATTCCTGGACTCAACAATGAAGAGAAAGGTGAAGAATGATAAGAGCTCCAGTAGTGGAGATCATGGAGAAATAAATCCTCAATTTCCATCATGCAGGAAATGTGGGAAGAGACACCCAGGATAGTGTGTCTATGGGAAAAAGAAATTCTTTACATACAGGAAGGAAGAACATGAAGTGAATAATTGGTGATGAAAAATGAAGACTAGTATGGAAGAAGATAAAAATGGTCCCAAGAATCCATTTACAGTCACTTGTCGTAAATGCTGGGGACTTGGCCATTACCCGAGTGAATGCCCTATTTTATAGGATATTTTCTTGGACAAAGAAAATACTATGTGGAAATAAATGATTGGAGAAATGTTTAAAAAGTATTAGTGCACCTTGTTGATGGGTTTACATTGGAATAATTTTCTTTTGTATTTTTAACCCTGTAGTTTTCCATGTGAGAATGATATTTGAGGAAGAATTATCATTTCTCATGTGGATATAGTTATAAAGAACCATTTGGTATTATATGATCGTTGGGTTTGAGGAAATTATAAGTTATTATAATTTGGGATGAAAATTCAATGTATGAGAAAAGATTTGTGGGTAATTATATTATGGTTATTTTGAAGAATTTATCTCTTTTTGGTAATGTTATAAAATATAGTTTTTTAAAAAAGAACAACATGCAGACTGTGTGACAACCCATTACGTTGGACAAAGATGTGGGAATCGAACCCACAACAAAAGTGTGATTGGGATATATTTCCTACCACTGGACTACGTGATGTCCCTGGTTAGTGTGACTATTATTTTTAGTTAAATTATTTTATTGATCAATAATTATTTGATTTGGGATCTTATGTCTAATCAAATGAATAACCTTAGTACAGGAAAATGATTTGGTGATGAAGTGATAAATGTTATTTTGGAAGTTGTTCACTTTTTTGTGATCACTATATGCCCAAGGAAAATAGAATAATATAGGATTTCATTTGAGTAGTAATGGTGGATTTTTATCTATGTTTTTATTGTGGATTTATAGTGATTTGGGTTTTTTATGTAAATAATTAGGTTAATTACTTTTATGAATGTGACATTAAGAGTAATTAATGTCATTTAGAGATAAAATTTAACGTGGAAGACTACATTCTTATAAGATTTGGGATTCAATATTAGTTTGGATTATATTGAAGGATTTTAAGGACAATTGATTATTGAATAGTATTTATTTAACTTTGGGGTATTGATGGTTTAATTTTAGAAATTAAGATTAGTTTTTTTTCTATAATGGAATATCCATTTGGGGGATCATCAGATAACATAATAACCATTTTGCTTTTGATTTATCTCTAAAGACAATGTAAATATATTGTTTATCCTATATGGATCGTGTATTTCTATTGATGTTTATTCTATCTCTTCCATTGTGACCAAGTCTTCTTAAATACTCATTGTTCAAAAAAATGAGTTAGTGGTAAAAATTAATTAATGAATGAAACTCTACATAAAAAGTAATTATATATCATTATGTTCTTAGTCAATATCATAAATAAATTCCTCATCCTTTTGTAATGTAACTTAAAAAAATGTTGTCTGTTTACTTTTCATACTGAGACACTAATGACTGTTTGTCCTAACACAAGATTGTGTTTTTCTTATTGTTAACTTTCTCCTGATCATGTTTTCTATCCCTCCCCATCGGAACATGACACTTAGTTTATCATCCATATCCATGTTTTTTTACATGGAATCCTAGTATGGGTTATCTCGTGTGACCCTTGTACTTCTCTTTCTTTCTTTTAAAGTGATAGTTTTATTGAATCTTTATCCGATTTGGGAATTTACATTATATTATCAATCCCAATTTTAAAAAACAATTGCTAGGACACAATATATAGAAGGAGCGGAGAATGTAACACCCCAAGCTTCCATGGTATGTTTCACTTTTAATGATTAAATGTCGTGCGTTTTACGCAACTTTGAGATTCTAACACAGGACAACCAATCAAACTAGCCGTTATGAATAATAATACATAATTTTTGAAATTTTATAAATTATATCTCTCAAGTTGGAGTTCATTTTTGGGTTCAGAATATTGAAATTAGCCTAGGGTGAAATATTTGTACTTTTCGGATAACTATCATATTTTGATGAATAGTGAAAATTACTATATTTTAATTGAAAACAACTTTTTTAATCGAAATAATTAATATTGATAAATTATGAATTATAGTAGTTTTAAAGTATATTTAGAATATATTTTTTCCATTTAATTCAATGTTTTCCATTGGACATAATTTCACAATTAAACTAAACATAAACAAGTGCCAATCTTTTGATAGTTATTATCTCTTAAAAACACGTTTTTTGTTTTAACAATGGGAATTGATTTTAAATTATTTTCTGCCACTTTTGTGTTTTGAATTTGGAAAAACGGATTCCATATTTGGAATTAGGATGTACAAATTGTGTAAATAGGTAACTTTTATTTTTAGACATTTTGAATAATTACATCAGTAAATATTTTATTTACCATGGTTAAGGGTAAATCCGGTAAATAAGGGTTGAAAAATATTATAATAATAATAATAAATTACCCTAAATCGTTTCCTAACCTTATTAGTGGATACATGGCCGACCATGGGCATCTTTGGGTCGATTTTGGGACCCCATGGAGCCCCTTGTAGGTGATAGGGACACTTTAATTTAATTAAGATAAAATATATACAAAAATGACCTAAGCATATATCTTTTAGAAAAACAATTTTTACATAAAGTTATATATGTTGTATATTAGACTATAAATATTCATTAGAAATATAAAATGATTTAATACATCATTATATTTTATTTATAATTTTTAGACATTATATAATTTAATTTATTAATGACACAATAATGATACAGTAATTACCATAATAGTGAATAATTAAAATTATTGATATTATTAATACCGAAATAAATATAAATTGAGACTTTTTATGAATTATACTAATTTTATAGGTTAATATGACTTTTTAGGATTTATTTAATTAACGTTTTTAGAAGTAATAATTATTTATGATTTTTACAAAAATCAATTATTGAATAGTGTCAGAATTGACATAAAAGAGTTTTTAAAACAAACAATATATTATTAATTTATATTAAATTCCTAAAAATCTACGGTTCATCCAAGAGACTTATATCATGATAGTTGTATCATTAATGGACCACTTAGGAGTTTCTAGGATGTATATAGTATGTGTATTAACTATATAATATAAAACTACAAATTGACATGGTAAGTGTCAAACTAATTAATTACGAATTAATACTTAATGATAAGGTTAATATAGTAACCCAAACCTATCTAAATACTATTGGTTGGGTGGGTTTAGACCAATCCCTACCTTAACCATTAAATAATCCACATTTTAGCCATTAGAAACCAAATATGAATATATTATAAAATAATATTTCTAGCTTTTCCAAAGGTGCCCCTCACACCTCTTATAAAAGGGTACTCCCCTACTAACTAATTCACACATTAAAAGCCTTTTGGATTGGACAAACTCTGCCCAAATACTCTCTCAACTTCCCTCAATTCATCCTAGAGGCCTTCCTTTAGTCAGAAATCCATGCTATGGATCCATTTTGATCAAATCAAAAGAAAGAACCCGAAGAAGAAGTAATAATCTCACCACACTTTTGCAAGTTCCTTTCTTCATCCACTTCTTCTGTCTTTGTTATTTCTATTCTAAAATAATAACTCCATTATCTTCTATATACTATTATGTTATTATAAATCTGGTACAACCATATTCATTATTCTATCCATCCTTTCAATGTCATGTCACCATACGTGCGTACGTACGGCTTACCGTCGCCACGTCGTGGTGTAATTGTCATTGAATAAATTATTATTTATATGGGTATAATAATTATGTGTAATTCATGTAAATAATAAATATAACATGATTATTATTCTGTATATATGATATAACATCCAATTATATATTATTTTGACATCAAAAGAATGATATTGTCACTCATGCGTACGTACGGACTACCGTCACCACGAACGCGATGAGATTCATTCTCCATCGTATCCATTAAAGTGTAATTATAATTTTATGATTAAAAAAAATGTTTAAGGACTTTATTTAATTCTGGATATGAATAAGATACAACCTAACCATAACAAACACTACTTATGAAACAAAGAATATAAAGGAAAACAAATAAGTTAACACCTGAAATGACGATAATACTAAGATATTATTAACAAATCAATGTTAACAGATCATATATGAAATCATATTAATGTAAATGATTCTTTTATAATTGAATAAAAATTATATCACAATTATAATGGAGGTTAACCTACCACCAACCATGGTAAAAGTACAAAGTAATGGGTTTCTTATCTCACTATTAATTCCGTGAGAATTCCATTGTTCACCACTTATTTATTGCATGTGGTGTGTGTACTGCCCATGATTGTATTCATTGGGTAATATACATTAATTTATGGATATTTACATCATCATTGTATTATCCTTCTTTCATGGTTGTATGTTTCTTATGTTACCAAATCGATAAGGGAATTTGAAATTTCAATTTCCATTTATTCAGCTTTACGCAAACTTCATTGATTATTTAACTTTGAGATTATGTGTGGAATCACTATTCATTTGCTTATGTCATAATTTCCACTCCCCTTTTCTATGGATATACTTTTGATACACATAATCACCCCATTTATAATTTCTCAAGTCATCGATATGAATTTAATAAGAGTTATTTTAACTCATTCTCCATTTGTTGAGTTAAACATCCAACTCATTGCTGTTGTTTTTAGAACATTATGTGTGAATGTCCTTTGATTGTTTTATAATGAATATCAAATCATATTTAGTGTATTTATATTTTCCACACATATCCATGTCGTTGATTTATGCTTAACATAATGATAAGGCCTTTATGAGAGATTTCATCTCAATTTACATTCCATTGTGACTTCTTTGTTGTTATTCACTAAATCACTTTTCTATGGTGTATTTAATGTACATTGACATAGTATATCATGAATCCCTTTATTCTCATGATATTATAATGTTTTGATTACCTCAATTATTTGAATTCAAGTGTCTTTATATTTGTTAGTAACTCTAACTAAAATATCATTTTAAATGTTTTAAAGATTTATTATTCTAAATCTTTCTCATTAATGTCCATCTTTTAAAAACGTTTTTAAGGATTTATATATTTGGAAATTAATTTTTTAAAATTAAAATTACTTTTAAATGTTTCAAAGTGGTTTGGGACAACTTGATTCAAAAAAATCTATTTGAAATGGGTTCTTTAAAAATAGTGTGACATTTAAATGATTTCACGAAAAGGGGGATATTTCAATCTAATTGTTTTGATGATTATTTTCATCTATGACAATATCCTTCATCATTCTCAATTGAGGAAAATATGATACAATATAATCTTCCATATTGTATTGAATGTGTTATGTTTTACTATGGATGTGCTATTTTTATACCATTCATGGTTTGTGGATAAAGTATTGAAATTTCGTATGCTAGTTTTAATAAGAATGTTTATGTTATGTTTAAAAAATTTCATATGAGGAATTCATTGGAAATATTAAGTGACTAGTGGAGCCCGCTATAGCTCCTAGATGCATCAGTAGGTCTCCTGAGAAAAACTAGTGTCTTGGAACAAGGCCTTGACAAAATCTTATTTGTAGTCTTGGCACGAGGCCTTGGCTATGTGGATATGATAGTCTGGCATTATGCATTCCATCATTATGAAAGTGGTTATTGATATTGCATGTGATTATTCGATTAATAGAGTAACCAAGTGAATAAGTAAACGAAATTATTTCATTTTATTTTTTCCATACTATGTTGAAGTTCAAGTTTAAAAGGCTTTTGTTTTAATTATACATTGCCTTATATGTTTATTCTTATTTATGAAATTTCCCACTATATTGTTATCCTTACTGGGCATTTGAGCTCACCTCTTTTCTATGTTGTATTATTCCTTGGATGTGAAGAAGTAATTTTTGAATGACCTGTAGGGATATTATGTGGGGATATGAGTGTGTATTATGAAGAAATGATGTTTTTGTAGTTTTCATTTATATGATGTAATGTAAGACTTATGAATATATCTAGTGTTTACAAGGCTACTAAACTAATCGGTCTTTCAAGACATGATATTTTTTTGTGATCGTTCCAATGTCGTGTAATAATGCACCAAAACTGGGTAACTAGGGTCGGGGCGTTACAGTTGGTATCATTGGATGATTAGTACAAACATTGGAAGCTAGAATTAGATAAACTTTGATTAGATAATGTAGACCTAAGATGAACATTGAGGATTAGTATAGAATAACATCCTAGAATTTTGGTATTGTAGAGATTTTGTGAGTTTTCCGAGCAATACATCCCTGTCTGGATACGAGCAGGTAAAGGTGGCTCTGGCACAGTTGTACCTAGGGGTAAAACCCGAAAACACCCCTTTGAGCTAGACTCGAATGGTAACTGGTGCACGACAATAGTCCTTGCTGCACTTTTGGTTACGACACTCCTGGGGGATATGCTTAGGATAATTTACATTTTCTTTACACACCGAATAGAAGTATTATATATATATATTAGATGAGAGTAAATGACCATGGTTGATCCTAATGTGTTTTAAATTGAGAATATGGCGACATGTTAATCTCTACATGATTTTATTACTACTGTTACTCACACAATGCTTTCTGGTTTTAGTCAATGGATGGATTCCAAGGTAGACATAGTGACTTTGAGAATGATGTACAAAGTGTGAACAGTGGTGTCAATGAGAAAAAAATGGAATTTTGATAGGTGTAAACGATATCGTCTTTATGCCAAATCAATTTTCCAAAAATATGATCAATAATATATATATAAACCAATTCCCAGACTCAAAAAAGAAGAGAAAGGTGACAAATAATAAGAGCTCCAGTAGTGGAGACCATGGAGAAATAAATCTTCAATTTCCATCATGCAGGAAATATGGAAGTGGACACCAAGGAAAAAGTCTCAATGGGACAAAGAAATGCTTTACGTGTGGGAAGGATGGACATAAAGTGACGAATTGCCGAAGAAAAATGAAGAGTACTATGGAAGAAGATAAAAATTGTCCCAAGAATCCATTTACAGTCATGTGCCTTAAATGCAGGGGACTTGGCCATTACCTGAGTGAATGCCCTATTCTAAAGGATATTTTATTGGACATAGAAGAATCTATGTGGAAATAAATGGTTGGAGAAATTTTTAAAAATTATTCGTGTACCTTGAGGATGGGTTTACTTTGGAATAATTTTCTCTTGTATTTTTAACTCTGCAGTATTCCATGTGAGAATGATATTTGAGGAAGAATTATCTTTTCTCTTGTGTATATAGTTATAAATAACCATTTGGATTTATATGATCGTTGGGTTTGAGGAAATTATATGTTATTATAATTTAGGATGAAAATTCTAGGTATGAGATAAGATTTGTGGTTAAATTATATTATAGTTATTTTGAGGAATTTATCTTATTTTGGTAATGTTATAAAATATCGTTTTTGAAAAAGGACAACATATAGACCGTGTGACAACCCATCGCGTCAGACAAAGCTGTGGGAATCGAACCCATAACGAAAGTGTGATTGGGATATATCACCTACCACTGGACTATGTGATGTCCCCGGTAAGTGTGACTATTATTTTTTGGTAAATGATTTTATTGATCACTAATAATTTGATTTGGGATCTTATGTCTTATCAAATGAATACCCTTAGTATAGGAAAATGATTTGGTGATTCAGTGAAAAATGTTATTTTGGAAGTTGTTCACTTATTTATGAACACTATATGCCCAAGGAAAATAGAATAGTATGTGATTTCATTTGAGGAGTAATGGTGCATCTTTATCTATGTTTTTATTGTGGATTTATAGTGATTTGGGTTATTTATGGAAATGATTAGGTTAATTTATTTTAAAAATGTTACTTTAAGAGTAATTAATGTCATTTGGAGATACAATTTAACATGGAAGACTACATTCCTATATCATTTGGGTTTCAATATTAGTTTTCATTATATTGTAGGATTTTATGGACAATTGATTATTGAATGGTATTTATTTAACTTTGGGGTATTGATGGGTTAATTTTAGAAAATAAGATTAGTTTTTTTCTCTAATGGAATATCCATTTGGGGGATTATAAGATATTATACTATCCATTATGTTTTTGATTAATCTATGAAGACAAGGTAAATATATAGTTTATCCTACGTGGATCATTTATTTCTATAGATGTTTATTCTAGCTCTTCCATTGTGACCAAGTCTTCTTGAATACTCATTGTTCAAAAAAATGAGTTAGTGGTAAAAATTTATTAAAGAATGAAACTCTACTTAAAAAGTATGTATATCTCTTTATGTTATTAGACAATATCAGAAATGAATTCCTCATCCTTATGTAATGTAACTTAAAACAAAAAATGTTGTATGTTTACTTTTCCTACTGAGAGACTAATGACCGTTTTTCCCAACACAAGTTTGTGGGTTTCTTATTTTTTACTTTATCCTGATCAGGTTTTCTATCCCTCCCCATCAGAACATGACACTTATTTTATCATCAATATCCATGTTTTCCTACATGGAATCCTAGTATGGGTTATCTCGGGTGACCCTAGTAATTCTATTTCTTTCTTTTAAAGTGATAGTTTTATTAACTCTTATTCCGATGTGAGAGTTTCCATTATATTCTCAAGCCCAATTTTAAAAAAAATTTGCAAGAATGCAATTTTTTGAATGTGGGGAGAATGTAACACCCCAAGCATCCATAGTACGTTTCCCTTTGAATAATGCAATGTCGTGCATTGTACGCAACTTTGAGATTCTCACACAACACAACAAATCAAACTAGCCGTTATGAACAGTAATACCTACTTTTTGAAATTTTATAAATTATATCTCTCAAGATGGACTTCTTTTTTGGATTCATAATAACGAAATTATCCTAGTGTGAAATTTTGGTACTTTTTGGGTAACTTTCATATTTTGATGAGTAGTGAAACTTACTAAATTTTAATTAAAAACATATTTTTTTAATTTAAATAATTAATAATGATAAATTATGGATTCAAGTTGTTTTAATGTATATTTAGAATATATTTTTACGATTTAATTCAATGTTTGTAATTGGACATAATTTCACAATTATACCAAACATAAACAAGTGCCAATCTTTTGATAGTTATTATCTTTTAAAAACATGTTTTTTGTTTTAACAACAAGAATTAATATTAAATTAATTTCTACCACTTCTATTTTAGAAATTTGGAAAAATGGATTCCATATTTGGAATAAGTATGTCCAAATTGTGTAAATAGGTAACTTTTACTTTTAGTCATTTTGAATAATTACATCGGTAAATATTTTATTTACCATAGTTAAGGGTAAATCTGGTAAATAAGGGTTAAAAAATAATATTATAATAATAATAAATTACCCTAAAACATCTCCTAACCTTATTGGTGGATTCATGTCCTACCATGGGCATCTTTGGGTCGATTTGGGGACCCCACGGAGCCACTTGTAGGTGATAGGGACACTTTATTTTAATTAAGGTAAAATAAATACAAAAAATGACATAAGCATATATCTTTTAGCAAAACAATTTTTACATAGGGTCTTATATGTTTTATTTTAGATTATTAATATTAATCAGAAAGACAAAAATATTTCCTACATAATTATGTTTTATTTATAATTTTTAGACATTAAATAATTTAATTTATTTATGACACAATGATGTTGTAGAAATTCCCATAATAGTGAATTATTAAAATAATTTATATTATAAATACCCAAATAAATATAATTGGAGACTTTTGATGAATTAGACTAATTTTATAGGATAATAAGACATGTTATGATTTATTTAATTAACCTTTTTATAACAAATAATTCTGTTATGATTTTTACAAAAATCAACTATTGAATAGTGTCAAAATTGATATAAAAGAGTTTTTAAAACAAATATTATATTATAAATTGATATTAAACTCCTAAAAATATAATTTTCATACAAGAGAATTATATAATGATAGGTGTTTCATTAATGGACCACTTGGGGGTCGCTTGGATGTATATAGTTTGTTTATTAACTATATAATATAAAAATAAAAAGTGACATGGTAAGTGTCATACTAATTAACTAATAATTAATACCTAAAGATATGGTTAATATAGTAACCCAAACCTGTCTAAATCATATTGGTTGAGTGGGTTTCGGCCTATCCCCACTTTAACCATTCAATAATACACTTTTAAGCCATTATAAACCAAATATGAATATATTATAAAATAATATTTCTAGCTTTTCCAAAGGTGCCCCTCACCCCTCTTATAAAAGGGCACTCTCCCTACTCACTAATTAACCTTTTCAAAGCCTTTCGGTTCGGTCAAAATCTGCCGAAATACTCCCTAAACTTCCCTCACTTCATCCTAGAGGCCTAATTTTAGTCAGAAGGCCAACCTAAGGATCACTTTTGGTCAAATGAAAAGAAAGAACCCGAAGAAGTTGTAAGAATTTCACCACCCTATTTCAAGTTCCTTTCTTCCTCCACTTCTTCTTTCTTTGATATTAATATTCTAAAATAATAACTAAAGTATCTTCTATATTCTGTGATGTTATTATAAATATTTTACTACCATATTCAGTATTCTATCCATCCTTTGAATGGCATGTCACCATACGTGCGTATGTACGACTTACCGTCTCCACGTTGTGGTGTAATTGTCATTCAATAAATTATTATTTGGATGGGTATAATAATGATGTGTAATTCATTTAAATAATTCATATAACATGATTATTATTCTATCTATATGATATAACATCAAATTATATATTATTTTAAGATCAAAAGAATGATATTGTCACTCGTGCGTACGTACGGACTACCTTCCCCACAAACGCGATGAGATTCATTCTCCATCATATCCATTCAAGTATAATTCTCATTTGATGATTAAAAATAATGTTTAAGGACTTGATATAATTCTGGATATGAATAATATACAACCTATCCATAACAAACATGGCTTACAAATCAAATAATATAAAGGAAAATGAGTAAGTTAACACCCAAAATGATAATATTAATAAGATATTATTAACAAATCAATGTTAAAAGATCATATATGATATCATATTAATGTAAATTATTCATGTATAATTCAATAACAATTATTTCACCATTATACATGATGTTAACCTACCGTCGACCAAGGAAAAAGTACAAAGTAAGGGGTTTCTTATCTCACTTTTAATTCTATGAAAATTCCATTGTTCACCACTTATTTATTGCATGTGGGGTCTGTACTGCCCATGATTGTATTCATTGTGTAATATACTTTAATTTATGGATATTTACAACATCATTTTATTATCCTTCATTCATGGGTGTATGTTTCGTAAGTTACCAAATCGATCAGGGAATTTGAAATTTCAATTTCCATTTATTCAGCTTTATAGAGACATCATTGATTATTTTACTACGAGATTATGTGTGGAATCACTATTCATTTTCTTATGTCATAATTACCACCCCCTTTTCTGTGGATATACTTTTGATACACATAAACACCCCATTGATAATTTCTCAAGACATCGATATGAATTTGATAAGAGTAATTTAAACTCATTCTCCATTTGTTGAGTTAAACATCCAACTCATTGGTGTTGTTTTTACAAGATTATGTGTGAATGTCCTTTGATTGTTTTAAACTGAATATAAAATAATATTTAGTGTATTAATATTTTCCACACATAACTTTGTTTTTGATTTATCCTTAACATAAGGATAAGGCCTTTATGAGAGATTTCATCTCAATTTTCATTCTATTGAGACTTCTTTGTTATTATACACCAAATCACTTTTATATGGTGTATATAATGTACATTGACATAGTATATCATGAATCCCTTTATTCTCATGATATTATAATGTTTTTATTACCTCAATTATTTGTATTCAAATGTCTTTATTTTGGTTAGGAACTCTAACTAAAATATCATTTTAAATGTTTTAAAGATTTATTATTCTAAATCTTTCTCATTAATGTCCTTGTTTTAGACATTAATGATTAAAAATTAAAATTACTTTTAAATGTTTCAAAGTGGTATGGGAGACCTTGATTCAAGAAAAATCTATTTTAAATGGCTTCTTGAAAAATACTGTGACTTTTAAATGATTTCAAGAAAAAGGGGGATATTTCAATCTAATTGTTTTGATAATTATTTTCATATATGTCAATATCCTTCATCATTCTCGATTGAAGTTGATATGATACAATAAAATATTCCATATTGTATCGAATGAGTTATTTTTGATAGTGGATGTGCTATTTTTATACCATTCATGGTTTGTGGATAAAGGATTGACATTTCATATGCAAGTTTTAATACGAATGTTTATGTTATGTTTAAATCTTTTCATATGAGGAATGAATTGGACTTAGTAAGTGACGGGTGGAGCTCGCTATAGCTCCTCGATGCATCGGTAGGTCTCATTAGACAAAATTGTGTCTTGGCACAAGGCCTTGACAAAATCTTATTTGTAGTCTTGGCACGAGGCCTTGGCTACGTGGTTATGATAGTCTGACATTATGCATTCCATCATTATGAAGGTGAATATCGATATTGCATGTGATTATTTGTTTAGTAGAATATCTAAGTGAATAAGTAAATGGAATTATATCATTTTATTTTTTCCATACTATGTTGAATTTCAAGTTTAAAAGTCTTTTGTGTTAGTTATACATTGCTTAAATTTTTATTCTTATTTATGAAAGTATTCGCTATATTGTTATCCTTACTGGGAATTTGAGCTCACCCCTTTTCTATGTTTTATTTTTCCCAGGATGTGAAGAAATAATCTATGAATGACCAGTAGGGATAGTATGTGGGGATATGAGTGTGGACTATGAATAAATTATTTTGTTGTAGTTTCCATTTTTATGTTGTAATGTAAGACTTATGAATATTTCTAGTGTTTCCAAGGCAACTAAACTAATTTGTCTTTCGAGACTTGATCTTTCTTGTGATCATTCCAATGTTATGTAATAATGCACCGACTCTGGGTAACTGGGGTCGGGGGGTTATAGGCCTTCACCGATGAGTATAACTGAGGTACATAGTTTTATTGGCTTAGGAGGTTATTATAGATGTTTTTTCCAGAAATATGCCCGATTGGCTAACCCACTAACAAAGCACACACGTAAAGGGGTTAAATATTTTTGGATAAAAGAGCGTGATGAATGTTTCAAAGAACTGATGAGAAGATTAGTCAAATATCCTATATTTTCTCTACCATCGGGGAATGATGGGCTCGTTATTTATAGTGATGCATCCAAGAAAGGACTAGGTTGTGTCCTTATGCAAAATGATAGGGTTATGGCCTATGCATCATGACAGTTGAAAATTAATGAGAAAAACTATCATACTCATGATCTCATGTTAGAAGCTGTGATATTTTCATTGATGATATAGAGACACTAACTCTATGGTGAAAATGTGAGATTTATACTAATAAAATGATTTTGAAGTTTATTTTCTCACAAAAAAACTCAACATGAGGCAAAGGAGATGACCTGAATTACTCAAGGATTATGATTGCACGATACAATACCACCCGGGGAAGGAAAATATGGTGGCCGAATCATTGAGAAGAAAATTTCATCGAATATTGAACAATATGAGAATTGAAAGGGATCCAATTTTCATTGATCTAGTTAAGATGGAAATGGGAATAACCTTGGAAGGTGAAACATCAATTCTTTTTTAAATGGTTGCCGAACCATCATTACTAGAAAGGACAATGAGTTATTAGACCGATGATAAATAATTTCAAAACAAGATTAAAGCTGTGAATGATGGGAGATTGAGAGAATTTGTGTGTGAAGAAGGAATATTAAAATTTGGGAAGAGACATTGTGTTCCTGATATACCTAATCTGAAAAAGGAAATTATTAAATGAGGCTCATAGCTCCAATTTCTCTATACAACCTTGGAGCACCAAAATGTATAGATATTTTAAGGAACAAATTTGGTGGAACAACATGAAGAGGGAGATTTCTGATTTTGTGTCAAAATGTATGGTTTGTCAACAAGTGAGTGATGGAAGGTAACATCATGTAGGAGTCATGCAACCTCTTCCCATACTAGAGTGGAAATGAAACAATATTACAATGGACTTTGTCATGAGGCCACCAAAGACACTTAGAAAGAACGATGCAATATGGGTTATTATTGATCATCTTATCAAGTCAGTACATTTTCTTGATATAAGAGAAGATCAACAACTGGAACGTCTAGAAAGAATATATATTAATGAAGTTTTGAGACTTCATGGAGTACCCCTATCGATTTTTTCTGATTGTGATCCCCATTTTAATTTAAGATTATGGAAGGGTTTTTAGAAGGCCTTGGATATTGAACATCATTTGAGAACTACCTACCATACTCAAATAGATGGAAAATCATAACGGACTATTCAAACCTTAGATGAAATGTTGAGATCTTTCTCACTTGACTTTCAGGGTATGAAGGGTCAATATTTACCTCGGGTAGAATTTTACTATAACAATAGCTTCCATTCAAGTATTCATATGGCACCATATGAAGCATTATACGGAAAGAGATGCCTCACACCAACATGTTGGGAAGACGTTGGTGAAAGAAAACTTGTAGGCCCAGAACTAGTGGAGGAAACAATGGAAAAGGTAATGGTAATCCAAAACCACATCAAAGAAGCTCAAAGTAGTCATAAGAGTTATGCTGATAACTGAAGGAAAGATTTGGAATTTCAGGTAGGAGATTATGTTTTCTTGAAGGTATCTCCATGGAAGGGAGTTATAAGTTTTGTTAAGTATGGTAAATTAAGGCCCAGGTACATTAGACCTTTCAAAATTCTAGAATTAATTGGGGATGTAGCATATCATTTGGTAGTGCCGCCAAGTCTCTCCAATGTTCACAATGCGTTCCACGTATCCCCGTTGAGAAAATAAATGCCTGACCCAATGCATGTACTCTTCTATGTGGAATTATAACTGGAACCCGATCTATCTTATTGCGAAGTTACCATCAGGATTCTTGATATGAGAGAACAAGTACTGTGAAACCGGACGACTCGTTTGGTAAATGATTTGTGGAGAAACAAAAAGATGGAAGAAGTAACATGGGAACCCGAGGAACATAAGATAAAGAAACGCCCGAGTCTTTTCCTGAAGTAGTATTCTAGAAATTTTGTGGATGAAATTATTTTAAGGATGGGATAATGTAACTCACCAAACATCCACGGTACGCTACTCTTTGAATAATACAGTAGCATGTGATGTATGCAACTTCGAGTACTAACACACACCACAACCAATCAAACTAGATCTTATGAATAGTAATACCCACTTTTTGAAATTTCAGAAATTTTATCTCTCAAAATGGACTTCATTTTGGGATTTAGAATATCTAAATTATCCTAGAGTAAAATTAAGGAACATTTTGAATAACTTTTATATTTGATGAATAGTGAAAAGTACTAAATTTTAATTAAAAACAAATTTTTAATCAAAATAATTTATAGTGAAAAATTATGAATTTAAGCGGTTTTAGGGTATATTTAGAATATATTTTTACAATTTAATACAATTTTGGTTATTGTACAATATTTTACAATTAAACCGGCCATAAACAACTGCCAATATTTTGATAGTTATTATCTCTTAAAAACACGCTTTTTGTTTTAACAATGGGAATTAATTTTTAAATAACTTCTCCCACTTCTATGTTTTGAATTTAGAAATATGGATTACATATTTGGAATTAGGAGGTCCAAATTGTGTAAATAGGTAACTTTGATTTTTATACATTTTGAATAATTACAATGGTAAATATTTTATTTACCATGGTTAATGGGTAAATCAAGTAAATAAGGGTAAAAAATAATTTTATAATAATATTAATTCACCCTAAAACGTTTCCTAAACATATTATTTGATACATGTCCGACCATGGTCATATTTGGGTCAATTTTTGGACCCCATGGATCCACTTTTAAGTGATAGTGACACTTTATATTAATTAAGTTAAAGTAAATACAAAAATGACATAAGCATATATCTTTTAGAAATTTTTTTTCTATAAGGATATATATATTATATTTTATACTATAAATATTCATTAGAAAGATAAATTTTTTCCTACATAATATTATTTCATTGGTTATTTTTAGAAATTTAATAATTAAATTTTTTTATGACACAATAATGATGCAGTATTTTCTTTATTTATGAAAGAATCAATAATTGGTATTATAAATATTAAAATAAATAAAATTTGAATGTTTTGATGCCATAAAAGAATTTAATTGATTAATATGACATTTTAGTATTGATTAAATTAATTTGGTTTGAATTAATATTTTTTTTTGTCTTTTAAAAAAATAAATTATTAAATAGTGTCAAAATTGACATAAAAGTGTTTTTAACACAAATATTATACTATTAACTGGTATTCTATTCCTAAAACCTAAGTATTGTCCAAATGACTTATTTCATGGTAGGTGTATCTTTAATGGACCACTGGGGGGTCTCTTGGAGGTATATAGTATGTTTATTAACTATATAATATAAAAATACAAAGTGACATGGTAAATGTAAAACTAATTAACTAAGAGTTAAAACTAAAAGATAAGGTTAATAATGTGACCCAAACCAGTCTAAAACCAATTGGTAGAGTTTTTTGAAACATATAAATACCTTAAACTTTAAATAATTCACTTTGGATCCATTAGAAACCGAATATGAATTTATTATAAAATAATATTTCTTGCTTTTCCAAAGGTGCCCCTCACCCCTCTTATAAAAGGGCACTCCCCTTCTCTCAATTTAACACCTTCAAAGCCTTTGTGTACGGAAAATATCTTCCCAAATATCCTCTAAAATAACATCCCTTTATCTTAGAGGCCTTTATTTAGTTAGAAATCCATCCTATGGAGCCCTTTTGATCAAATCAAAAGGAAGAACCCGATGAAGAGGTAATGTTTTTACCACCCTCTTTCATGTTCCTTTCTTTTTCAACTTCTTCTTTCTTTGTTATTTTCTTTATAAAATAAAAACTCCAATATCATCTATATAATGCGATGTTCTTATAAATATGGTACATCCATATTTACTATTCTATCTATCCTTTGAATTACATGTCACTATACGTGCGTACGTACTGCTTACAGTCTCCACGTCGTGGTTAAATTGTTATTCAATATATTATTATTTGGATGGGTATAACAATGATGTGTAATTCTTGTAAATAATAAATATAACATGATAATGATTCTTTATATATGATATATAATCCAATTATATATTATTTTAATATAAAAAATGATATTGTCGCTCGTGCGTACGTACGGACTACCGTCTCCACGAATGCGATAAGATTCATTTCCCATCTTATCCATTCCAGACTAATTCTCATTTGATGATTAAAAATAATGTTTAAGGACTTGATATCATTCTGTATGTGAATAAGATACATCCTATCCATAACAAACACGTCTTATGCACACCATGTTTCATGCACTGATTTCAGTCTTCTGGGTCGGGGTCATAACAGTTGGTATCAGAGGATTGGTTTAGTAAAACTCTCAAATATTTGAGCTTTGGTATATTACCTAATTTCCTCATACTAAGAAACATCCTTCTCAATATTTCAGATGGCTGTTGAATCACAACTTTTGTCTCATCCAATAGATGTGTTAAAGACAATAGTGGGAAAGGCATGTGCAAAAAAACTATGAGTCATTTGAAAATATCTATCTGTCTTTCAAAACCATATACCATGTGTCCAATTCTCCTCATATACATCAACATCACCAAGGAATAGGCCTCGACTATATTTTTATGATGAATGCCCAATTTCTGTTTTATGCACAACAAGGAAAATACATTGAGGGTTTGTTTATTTTATTTACTCTATCTAATAATGCTTCGTCTCGAGATTACTTTGAAGAGGCTGCACAAGGGGGTGACCTACGAGCAGCATACAATTGTCAAATTTTGACCTACGGTATCTGTGGACATTTTATGGACTTCGATTCTCTCAATGACTAGCCTACTCATTTACACTATCAACATATAGTTCATGATGATGTTTCCCAACTTCATACACATCATGCCTTCCTCGCCCTGAACCATATATGTTCACATGGGTTTGATCCTAGTTGCATGTGTTGCATCTAGACCCAAGAGATCGAATCATTTGGAACCGACTTGGGGATTTGTTTAATTAAGAACCCAGGAAATCACTAACACCAGTAGTACCTGTGAAAAGACATCACGATAATTATGTAACACCTAGATTTTACGAACTTTTCTAAATGGATCATGTTATTCTTTATGTGTTGGTATCTTATTATGCTTCAACAAAAGTGATGTATTTATTGTAATCTAGTTATGAATTACTAATTAAAACATGTCCCTTTTTAGATGGAAAATTTCATATCATCAATCAACCTTTTATCACATCCTACTGAATTGATAGAATCCATAATCACCAAGACATGTTCATAACACTATAAACCTTTTTCAAACCATCACTTGTCATGCAAACATCTTTTTATGAAATCCCTTAGCCCGAACATCCTTCAGACATACCAGAGAAATGGCCATGTTTAACACCATATAGAAACTGCACAACTAGCAGAGTACAAGCGGAGAGTAGAGTACCATGAAGGACTCTTCCTTTACTTAAACGTTTCCATGAACCACCTAGCCCTGAACAAGATTCATGATGCTTCCTTGGAGGGCAACATCCGAGTGACATATCTGCTTCAGGTCCTGAGTTTCAGTATGTATGGGATCATTTATGTATTTGAAGTATTCAAATGAGAGGTGGTTCAGGATATTTATATATAGGTATCTCTCTCTCAAATCACTACTCTCCACACCTACCATGAAACTCATTAGATGACCGAATGCTTTATGCATAGTTATGACCCTAGCTGCTCATGGTGTATATAGGCCAAGGCGATCGAGGAACTGGGAACTAACCTGTTGATCCACCTGGGAGAATCAGTGGATTACCCAAAATGGTGGTCCTGAAAGAAGAAGGCTCAAGCATAAAGTATCTCTGGTTCTGTTTACGGGTGTAATTGAATTGAAAGGGAGAAATTCATTAAAAGAGGGGATAATGTAACTCCCCAAACATAATTTCTATAATAATAATGGTTTTAATTATTACTCATGACTTAATTTTATCTTTTTAGGCAATAACTGCAAAATAAGATCACAAAACATGATTATTCATTCAAAACATTAGAAATGGATACATGTAAACAAGTGTCTCATGACCATAACTAACCAAATATTCCCACAAGAAGACCAATCACAATCACTGGTACACCCACATCACCACGAACATGCCAAGGAAGAAGTGGATTTCTTTCGGATCTACCACCACCAAGAACACCATAACCAAAACCACATAAATCATACTAATCATCATGGGGATGAAGAGAACCCTCTTCTGTGTCACAATGTTTGGAGTTAGAATACCATAATCTTGTTTTATAAGGAATAAAATTCGAATGTTTCCATTTAAGTAACGGTTGAGTTTACAATGGCTATAATTATAGCCATCGAGTATTGTGGATTAAATGACTATGAATTTTAATGATTTTAAAGTATTTCTAATATATGTTAAGTAATTAACTATTATTTATGCTTTATGAATTCAAAACATAATTCATGAACTTCTATTAAATTTTTTATAAATATTAAGACATTATGGTGTTGTAAATTTATCACTTGTATGACAAATTATAAATATTTCCTTCTTTTGAACATAATTTGTAATGATTTCTCTATATGTAAAATCACCTTGAAATGTTTTATGTTATTGAGTGCTTTAAAATCCTATTGTTGAACGTATTTAAATTGAACTAATCATTCGAAGACCTGGAATTTGAAAATTTTAATGATTTGGTATATTTTTCCACTTTAATTCAAAGAAAACTATGTTTAATGTTATGAAATTTGAAAACATTTTTACCTTTGTTAAGTAAAAGTTATATAGTTCGGTTTGTAATGTTTTTTAATTTGAATACATTTTACTTTTAATAATTAAATGTCATATAGTTTGTTTTATGAAAAGAAATAAATCAAATTTTATGGAAGTAAAATATCTGATTTTTATATAGTCATTTTTATGTTTTGGGTTAAAAAAAATTAACCCATTTGGCCAGCCCTAACAGCTGTGCTGAGGGAGGTGGCACACATAGGGTGGCTGAGCCTGGTCCTCATCCCTAGCTATGGACGGCCAAGCATGGGTACCACAAAGGGTTCATAGGAGAGAAAAAGTGCACGCCACCATGGGGATGAAGCCACGGCAGAGCCCAGGTAGGCTGAGGCCTGTGGGGGTGTGGTAGGGGAGTGGGAGCCAATGTGTAAGGCCCCCATTTCGTGTTGGATATTATTTCTGATCGGTGTAGCGCAGCCTCAGGCTTATAAAGAAGAATTGATCCTCACCCCATTTCAATGTAGGAAGACAAATTTCACGTGAAATGTGATCTAGGCTGTTGGATCACGTCGCGCATGATCCAGTTCATTGATCCAATCTCACTTCTCATCTCTCATGACCTCAGACTGCTAAATTCCTCATCATCGACTGTCTGATCTACCTACAATCGAATCTCGACCATTCAATCGGTTTAAATTCTACGCCTCGCCTCATCCATAAGATCTATCTCCAGAACCTATCCCAACCATCCATCTTCTCCCATATTTTCTTCCATATTGTCTTCCACGTCGCGCTCACACCAGTGGACACCCATGGTTTTTTTTCTAATTCTCTTTTTACATTCTCCGCCATATTGCATTCCCCATTGTTTTAAGGCCTTGTGACCTTGACATATACCTGAGGGATCTCCCCCAATATCATTTATTTTACTTTATTTATTTCTGAGTTTACTTTATATGGTTTCTGTATTTTTTCTCACATGCTTTGTATATATTATAATCACCTGTTGTCTTCTTTGTGCTCTCTAATAAGAAACCTGCAAGTTTATTTTATGTCAGTCAGGTATTTACTTTTATTATATTTTTGATATGTTATATATATAATATTTGAAACACTTCATATATATATACCTTGTTTTCATTCACTCAAAATCACCAATTTCCTTCTCTTGATGTGCAAATAGTTCCTGCCAAATATTTTTGGCTACCTGAAGACAGGTAAGGGATCCACCTATTTTTGTTTTCATCCTTTTTTGTAAAACCCTTTTTCTCGTTTGTATATATATTGGTCCATAAGATTATATATATATATATACAGTTTCATATCACTTTTAAAACAAAACTCATGTTGAGTTTTCTTAATATGTTTTCAGTATACAATACATGGAAGAGGTTTTGTGCTTTCAATGTTACATGCAGACCCTTCCCCACTAATTTCTTTTCCTCAAAGATATATACATAAATACACATATATATATATGTATATAATTTCTCCTTAAATCTTTTTTATAATTTCTAATTAAAAATATATATATGTTCATATATATATATATATATTTATACAACAACCAACTTTGTGTTATGATCTTTGAAGGGTATTCATTCATTTTTTAGTACTGTTTTCAAAACATAAACTACATGTAAGGGGTCTATACTCTCATGTTTTTTGTATACACTTATCTTTAATTCATTTATGTTTGGTTATATATAAATCTGTTTTAATTTTGGTTTCACTAAACCATTTCTTATTAAATTATGTCAAACCACAGTTAAAACAATTTATTAAATCTTGTTTTGTGGTGTTTAGATCCAAAAAACACAATCTAAGTATACATAAACTTTTTTTCATAATTATCATCATTACCATAATACATATGCATTTATAATTCGGTTTCTCAATTAAAGGTTATGATGGTTGTTTTTATGTTCAAATATAAAGGTACATTTTTGCATGAGCTCACCTGTGAATATATTTCTTTTATTTTTAAACAGCTCATAGGGAATAAACCATGTTTTTTATTTTAAATGTTTCACAAGAAATGCCTTTGGTCCTTTAATTTTATGCTTTAATTCTTTTATAATTAAACATTTCATGGATTAAATGAGTATATCAAAATTAAAAGGTATCAACATGTTTTTGAAAAGGCCATGTTCTTATGTGTTTAAACGCAAGAGTTTTCATTTCAGGTGATCACCCATTATATTATGTATACATGTTCTTATTACATGTTCATAAGAATATTAATTTTCAAACATGTCACTATTTAATATGAAGCTAAGAATTATAATTGTTTTACATAATCCTTTTCAGTATGAACATGTGTAAAAAGGTATTATAGACTAAGAATATAAGTTCTATGAAACTTGAGCACTATGAATATGAGATCATGCTAAGACATATGAGGAATATATTGGACATAAAATGATGTGATGGGTGGACCTAGAATTATTCAGCGCTCCAATGCATTGGGTAAAGTGATTTAGTCTCATGAGTTAAGTGAAATGATGTGTCAACATGATGCTAGCTTTGTTCACCACCAATTGTGGTAGTTAACCACAATTATGTTTTGTTTTTACCCGTACGGTCTTGGCGCAAGGCCTTGAAAGGTCCATCATTATACATTTACTCACTATGGTATGGTAAATAATCAATCAAGGGATTGTGAATCCTTACTAAAGAATCTATTATGATCATAAGAGATATCAAGTGGGAAAATGGAATGTTATACAAGGGACGAGTATCTAATGTTAAAGTCACATGAATCTATTTTTATGTTTTAATTAATCATGATATTAATTCTTAGACTCTTAACAAAGCATTCGAAGTTGTCTTGATTATGTTATGCACATCTCATACACATGTGCACTCCAATTCATGTTTTGTAGAAGGCACAAATACCTTTTATGAAAATGGACTTTTGAAAAAATGTTTATAGTTACCCTCTGAAAATATTGATGTCACACAAATGTTAAATCTCTCAGTAATGAACTGTTTTATGGTTGTTTTCAAGGTGGTTGTTTTGATGTTGAATTGTCTCCAAATGTATTAAAACCCCTTAATGGGTATTTTTATGCTCAACAAACATTTAAATTAATGTTTTTGAGGTTTGCAGTAGTTGTGCTCATGCCCTAAGTACTTTTTTAACAACACCAAGTTGAGGATTAACCCTACCAAGTTCTTAGAAATAGTACTTTAGTAGCATCTGATTTTCCAAGATCCTAAACCGAGATGATCCTCTATAATGGGGAAAATATAAAATTTTCCTTCTTTTGTAAAACTATTTTATAAAAAAAATCACACAATGTTTCAGGCACCGATTTTAGTCTTATGGGGTCAGGTTCATGACATAGAACACCATTTTTGGATTACCATGTGTATTCCTTTAATAATACCCCATTCAAAAACTCAGTGTTCATATGGCTATTTAGAGCATCATTATTTTTACCACACTGATTATCAATTATGGTTATTTACAACATCATTCACTTCCTCATACTCATTATCACAGATATCATAGTATATAAATCCATTATAAAAATCATAACCCTATTTAAATTTTTTTGACATCATAGTTCACTATTTCAATTACTCAGAACAAACATTTTTATTTACAATAATCTAATGGTATAATTTGAACAATTCAATATTATACCATTTACTAAAATTTAATCATATAAACCATTAATTCTTCATGGTTATTCTTACCATACAATAATTAACACTCTCAATCAATTAATAATCACATTATTAATCCAATTTCACAATCAAATTAATTATCCTTTTTCACAATCCCACAAGTCAACCAATATCAATACATCATTAGTTCCCCAATTACTTTATCCCATTAAATGACAAATTAATTGAAATAAAAAATCTGAATGTCCCATTGTGGAAATTAAAATGGAATAAATACAAACATGGTTTTATAATCAAGAATTTAGGAATTATTAATTAAATCACTTACAAGAAGGCCACTGGCAGATTTTTTCCAACAAATTCCTCAAATTAATGTGGAAATATAAGAATAAAAATAGTGTATAAGATATAATACCAAAACCTAGAATCATTATATAAAATAACACACAAAATGAGAGCCTTGATCTAAAGCCTAATCTAACAGGAAATAAATCATTTATATTCTTTTAGAAAGAAAGATTGAAGAGACAAATTACCAATTGGGGAAGAAAAAACATACTTGGGAAGTTATGATTCTTCAATCGAATCATTGATTCATATTAAATGTGGTTCTAGGAGACTTTTAATCCACATAGGATCCTTGGAATCCTTCTATGATCCCCCAAATTAGAATGAATGGTTTTTTAGAAGAGCTATTGTGAAATTAGGTTAATACTGAGGGGATTGGAAATTTCAAAAAAAAAATTTAGGATATAAAAACCACACACATGGTTTCATGGAAAGGGAAATAAATTTTTTAAAATTATATTCCTTAATAGTGCAGCTCACATTAGTAGTCACACAGTTTCTCTTACGTGGCACATGGATTGAAAAAATACTCTCCAACCCTAATATGGCCCATTTTCAGAGTTTTCACGATTGGGGATTTTAGGAGCAGTGTTTGACCAAACCATGTGCCAACTATTCAAAACCCATTTTCTTTCCAAAATTATCCGAATTTTCTCAAAATGTATCCAATGTAATATATAATAATGTTATACCAAAACAAGGGTAAAATTTTACATAAAAGTATGAACAATAAATATAAAAAAAAGTTGGAATCATTAATCTTCCAACTTTATTACAAATCACAACTAATATGTAATTCAATGAACTTAAAAAATTATGAGGTAAAATTTTCAGGCCAGCAAGGCCATATATCTGATACTTGAACAAATGTTTCCTCCTAATCATGTCCATTTTTTCACAATAATTCAACTATAGACATAGATTGTCCCTGCAACAATTTATCACTATGATCTATAACATGAATTAAATTCTCATTATAGTAATCCTTAGTCTCATGATTAACATAATAAATATAAATAACATTAGAGGGGTCAGGAAGAGACTGTTAAAGATGTGACACATGAAAACATACGTCCATAGAACAATAACTATGTGTAAGATCTTATCGGTACCACACCAGTCAAATTTTCTCCACAATCTCAGAAGCTCTGACAAAACGCAGTTCATAAATTACCTAACACTAAATCCTAAATTGACCTAATACTAGTGACCCCCTAAGGAAAAGATGATCAGCAACCAAAAATCAATGGGGAAATGAAATCAATTTTCATAATACATTTATCTAATCTGATCAATATCCACAAATAATTAAACTAACATCACATAATCATAATTTTCCTACATGAGATTATGTTTCATTAACTCTTACTCACTGAGATTCATCTATTATTAATGTGATTTAAACAGTTTACCACAAATACCCTCATATGATTCAATCAAAATAGTCATCTAATAAAGGTTTTTGAAGGTGAAATCCTTGAGTTCTATTTGCTTCTATGATTACACACCAAATTTAGGAATGCACACCCATAGAATATTCTCATATACTTGAATAGTATGTTCTAACTTCTCATCTATTTATTGATGAATTATTATACTCAGAATCTTTTACATTCAATGTGGTATATTAAAACCACACTAGAAGAACGAATTCAAAAAATGTCACCGTTCGAAACTCTTCTCCATGGAACCCTCTGAATACATGTTATCTCCCAAATGTACATGTCCCCTAACTAATCCACTAAAAGTGTCTCCCTGATAGCCAATAAATGAATCTGTTTCATTAATTGGTCAAAAAACACAACTACATACATTCTTCCAAGGATTCATTAGATGGCCCACTATAAAGTATCTAGTAGTGTCATACCAATAATATTCTAGATTGGTAAACCTCCACTGTAAATGATAGGGTCATTTATTCTTGTCTATCAACTATTTACAAAGGTATCATTGGGTCACGAACCCAAAAATATCTTTTTTCATGAACAACCACAAATATTTATGATTTAGTTCATGGTAAAGTTTTTTCAAACCAATATGTAGCACCAAATTTGTAGCATGAAATTCATACATCATCATTTTATGAGTACACATAGGCAGAACAACACAATTTCTAAAATTGAATATCTCATTCTCATCTATGCTCCAACTAAATGGTGACTCACTGCCTTCAAAGATTTCCCCCATGGAATAAAATTTTAATTACTCATTCAATATTTCTCTAATCTATCTTATAAGTGTAGAATCAATTGATAATGATATGAGGGTCATATTCTCCTAGCCCTGCCAAACCACAACATGTATCTCAAACAACATGGTCATAATCTTCCACTAAGAACTAGAATACAATACATTTTGATTATTTTTCACCTTAACCAAAGTATCAAGAATACTATTTACCTTCACAATTGTATAATTCATCTCATTATCTAATGATTGAATATATTCAACCCACCTCCACTAGAAAACATTAAAATCCCACGGGTAAAAGGTTTAATTTAATCTCTTTCGATCACTATACACAGTAATAGTTTTCCCAATAGATAATGCCACCAACACTTTAAAGAAAAAACCACTACATCTTACCCATGATAATTCTTAGGGTAATTATATTCATGTGGTTTCCAAATCCATGGCCCATATTCTACAATTAGATATCCCAATATCAAATATACTCTATGTCCGATATCGTAGGCATTAGAAAACATGGTATAAGCTGCCCCTGGCTATGGGATAATCAAGATCAGAGAATTAGTGCTATGATTGTTACACTTTTAGATAAAATCCTTACCTGACACAGACCATTAAATCATCATCCCCTTCCTGGATAACCCAAAATATAATCATAAAATCGTGAAAAGTATTGGATGAACATCCAATAATAGTGAACCAATCTCAAAATTCTTTAGATATCAAACTCTTTCTTGGGATGCTCCCAATAAACCACTTTCATCACCTTTTATGGGTCTACCAACACACCTACCAATGAGATAATGTGACCCAGCAAATTTACCCTATCGATCAAGTATTAAAATATTAATAGCTTTGAATATAGTTGATTCTCTCTTAGTATACACAGGTTGATTTCAAGATGATTGGAATGTTCATGATGACTCTTTGGGTAAACCATGATTTTAGCCATAAAAGAGCCACAACACGATCTAGGTACATTTGGATGATTAAATTCACCAAATCCATAAACATATTATGAGCGTTTGAATCCCAAACGAAATCACGGATAACTCAAAAAAGTTAAAAAATCTTTTAAATGGAGTCCTTGATATATCAGATAGTTTGACTGTCAACTGATGATACCTCTATCTCAATTAAATATTAGAGAAAATACAAGATACCCTCAATTAGTAAATGATATTGTATACAAGTGGAAGGGGATAATTCAACTTTACTATCACTAGGTTAAAAATCCTGTAAAAAACTCAGAAGTATAGGGTTCCATTAGCATTATGATAAAAAAAACTAGAGAACCCCAACTTTTTGTACTCACCTGGATAATTTCCTATTCTTTTAGCTATTCCACCTGAGTCTTATGTTCTTGATATGATGTTGGTGACATTCTATATTGTGGAATATAAACTAGATCAACTCCCATAATGAGATCAATAGTCTACTATGAGTAATATTATTTCTTTCTTCACACCGAAATAATCCAAAAATAGACATTAAAACTAGGTAGAGATCTCCCCCAGTTTTCCATGAAATGAATATGCATGTATTTTTTTAATGTCCCATTCTACTCGATGAAAATAATTCCACCTTCTAGTGATGTAAATGTAACAACTCTATAGTAAAAATTGATATGGTTTTTGAATTCTACCAACCAGTTCATACCCAAAATCAAATAAAATTACAAAATATAAATGACACAAATACCCCAATGTAAAAAGTACTCCCCGACCTCGATAGAACAACACTTATATTTCCATATGTATCTCAACTATAATCCCATTGGTGTGTTGATAATCATAACCCCACACACATACTCCAACAAAAAATGCAACCTTTTCACAATATGAATATATATAATAGAAAAATAATATCCAAAATCAAATAAGGCCCTTGAATGTATATAAGATAGAAAAATTATACATATAATTTTTCATTGTCCAACTATTATATCCAAAATTATAGGTTGAACTGCATGCAAGAATCCTTCCCATCATCAATGTACTATAGTTATGGGGACATGATCTACAATATCATACTCATATGGGTTCTATTTCCTAGACACATAATGTCCAAACACATGAATTTAACTACTACAATATCTCCAACAATCAGACCGATATGGGGTGGAAGACCCCCTTCGAGCACTCTAAATTCACTTGGGTCATCTATCATTAAAAATTTGTCATGGGTTCATGAAAAACCATTGAATAAGTCCTAGTCTACCACATTATAGACATTTTATGGGCGATTGGGAGAACTATATATGAAGGTGACATTTCTTACATAATTGGTGAAGAAGAACTCATGTACAATCTAGAGTAACTAGTCATTTCCCTTGGCTAGCTTTCTTTCTATCTCTATATTTGAAATTATCAAATTGAAACTTCCTACACTTAGAAGAATAACCTCTTAGTCATAGAATGGTAAACACCTACCATACATTTCAATCCCCCTTCACGTCCCCTAAAATATGAGACCATGATTCAAAACATCATATAAGTTCATTAACTAAAAGATACTAACATGGTACATAATTTAATATTTATTTTTTTAGTGGAAAAAAGTTTCTATAATAGCCTCATCTCATTCAAATGATAGTAAAACATGCTATAAATCAGTTATGATTACTGCATAGTCTACCACATACATCCTCCCCTATATCAAATTCATGGACTTAGCTACCCTCTCATTCATGAGCATCTCAGGGTAAAATTGATCCAATAAACTTTCCTTGAATTCATTTCACTCTATATTTTCTAGTTTTCCATCCTTAGTATGCATGTACCACTAATGTTTTTCATCACTAAGTAACATATTAGAATGTATATTTACCCTATTTTGAGAATGAATTTCTTGGTGGTCAAAGATCATATCGATAAACACAATCCAAAATACAACTACCTTTTGTTTACCCTCGCAAGTGAATTTCAAAGGGCACTACAATTGGGACTCCCATGTCATGTCATACGTGTTCTATAAAACCCACAAAGGGTCTCTTAACATAGTCTATATAATATGATAAAATTCTCCAAAAACCCCTCTATAAACCCCAAATCCGGAACTATCACAGCCTCATGTTCTACTACTAGAGGCAGATATCCATCCATGTCCTCTTATCATCTTAAAAACAAGAATCATCATCAATTCATAATATTACAATTATAAACACACTTCATAATCCAATATCACACCATTATAATATTTTAATGAGAGGGACTCTCATAATCCTTAATAAGTTAACCCATATACTATGCCGCACATTTAAAACTGAGTCACTATCCCCACCCTCAACCACCCTTCATCTATCTCACGATTAATATAGGATGAATGACTTTTATAAATAAATTATTCTCATTAAACACCCATTTAATCCATTTCAATTTACCAAAATTTTCATCAACTAATTTTTTTGATTTCCTGCTAGGAATCATTTTCATTAAAATTTTATATGTAACAAAATGCACTAAAATTTAAAAAAAACCCAACCGAACATATAATTTACATGAATGGTTAAAATGATGAATGTAAAAAAATTTCACAAGTTACTAGAATGATGAATGTAGAAATAACTCCCAAACTAAATGTTTTTTATAAATATTAATATCACACAATTAGTTATTCACTCGAACTGAAATAATGCTCAATAGTAATAATGAACATCAATAACAATAATACCCCACTGGGAACCTGCGTTTTACCCCATATATTGGTTAGCTATCCTAATAAATGAGATCACAACCAATGATATAGTAATCCTAGTCTCCATTGTTCCTTTCCTAAATAGAGATAGAAAAGAAAAGAAAATAGAAACCATTTGATACCACTTTGTGAAATCTTGACCCAGGGGTCATATGCTAATACAAAGAGACGGTGGGTCACATGATCTGAGATGAACTTTTTCATACACTAGAGTCTACTAACTTGTAGTGAGGGTATAATATAGATTTTTTTGGATACTATACCCAATTGTTTTTAAAAATGTACCAGTGAAAATAATAAATTATAGTAAAATAGTAATATTCAATAACTAGAATAATGCAATATACAATAAAAAATAGCATCATATGATAATAAGAAATAAAAAAAATATTGAAAAAATATAGTAGATATTCCAATCCAGTATGTGTGTTGTGTAAAATAAAAGAACAAAAAAAAAATAAAGACAACTATAACTACAAATCTCCCCCTAACATCATTTCTGGTTCCCTCATCAATGATCTATCAAAAATCATCTATCTAACAAAGGGCTCATTCCCGTACCTTGTCCAGCAAAAATGAATTATATTTGTGTACTGAACAGATGGATGAGTAGGGTATGATTATAACTTATTTTGAAACAAGAAATAATTTCTAATTTAATATCCAATGAATAACAATTTATACATTTTTATTAAGAATAATGTGAAATAATAATAGATGAGTCATTTCACACATAATTATTCTTCATTTAACCACATAAAAAGTCGATTTTATGAAGTCACATAGACCAATAATTCATGATTTGACCCATTCTAGTGTTTGAACCATATATCATGGGAAATCATATTCCATTCATTCATGAATGTCATCATGAATTTAATTCTAATTTCTTATCACAACCACTTGGAACCATAGTTCAATGATAATATCATGGGGCTATAAGTTTATGTCTGAAACCCAATGGGTATTTGGAGCATTAGTCTCTATAACACACCTCATTGTTAACATGTTTTTTTGGATAATGATTCATTGTAACACACTTGTTATACCATATGTGTATTTGGAGAATAAATCCATTTCCAAAAACGGTATCTTGTATATCACAGTATATAAATCAATGGTGACTATAATAAAATTATTTTCAATTATTCACATCACTGTTTATAATTCCAATTTTTATCAGAGAACAAGGTTCTTTACATTATTCACATGGAATAATATGTTCAATTTAACATTAAACCATTTAATAAAATTTAATCATATACACCAACCCCTCAGGTTTAATAAAAACATCCCTTAATTTCAATTATTATTCATTTCTTAATAACAATAGTCAATAAATATTAGAAACCCATTAATAATCCAATTTCAAAATCCATTTAAATAACCAATTTCACAATTTCATTAATTGGAAAATTTAATTATTCCATTAAATGATATATTAATTCAATTTAAAAATGAAATTCCTCAATATTGAAATATCAATTTCACTTGTAAAAAAATAATTAAAATAAATTCTACGGGAATTAGAAATTTTGAAACCAAACTAAAGGTTATTGATGGTCATTCTATAAATAGAAATCCCCAAATTAAAGTGGAATTATTTGAATCTCATTAGTGGAAGACATGTAGGATGAAAACCTCATATTAAGACCAAACATCAAAAAACAATCAAAATCTAAATCAAACCCCAAATTTTATAAGAAATAAATCATTAGTCATCATATAATGAGAGATAGGAGAGATAAATAACCAATAGGTGAAGAAAACACACAACAACGAAGAGAAAATTATTCAATTGGATACTAGATTCATTATGAACATTGTTTTATGAGGCATGAAATAATTTAGAGAGCCCGCAAATTTAATGGAAGTATGTTATGGATGAGCTAGGGTGAATATGGGTTAATACTGTGGGGATTCATAAATATTATTAAAATTTTCAGATAAATATAAACCAAATTCATGATTTCTGGGTAGGGACACAATGTTTTACCCACCATGAACCTGATCTATGCACCTCACATTAGTGGTCACAAGGTTTATCCTATATGGTGCGTGGTTTAAAAAAAGGTGTACAAAATGTGAAAATACATTCTATTAGAGTTTTTTCATGGGTTTAGAGAATGGACACATGGTTTTTCTAACCATGTGCCAAACATGCACAAGCGATTTTCCATCCAAAATTTTATAATTTCACATGAAACATCCCCAAAGTAAAACCCAAACAAGATATAAAAAAACAATGGTAAAAGTGTACATATAAACGAGCACTCTAAATCACTCAAAAAAGTCGGGATATTATATTTCAATATTCACCTAAAACCATCCATTTCATAAAAATCCAAAAAACAAGGCTAACATAATTTTTAAGAGATTAATTTAAACATGGAATCTATTTGTTTTTTAATTAATATATGAAAATAGAGAAATTAAAATTTCATAATAATTCATAACATACATCGGAAAATATTTTATCTATGATAAATTTTTTCTTCAAATAAAAAGCGATGTCCATGTTTTATAGCATGAAAATTTCAAAGAAGCATCAATTTTTATTATTATAAATAAATAAATATCAACATAAATCCAAATATTTATGAAATTATTAATATCAATCAATTAAATGTTTTTGGATATATAAAAAGAGTAAATAATTTTAAGAAAATATATCTTACACTTAAATAAATAATATTTTTTTCAAACTACAAACAAAATAAATTTAACTATTTAATGAGTATATAATTTGAAGAAATCATTATGTTCAATTGAATTCATATACCAATAAAAATAAAATTAAAAATAAATTTCAATACAATTTCATACATTATAACACACAGATATATATATATATATAGTTTTTTAATTAATACAAATCTTTAACCTGAAAAAATGACCTTGATGGTTATTATTATGATTATATATATTTACTTATGAAATATTACATTTACCAAAATTGGATTTTACATTAAAATAGGATACGCGTTTTTATTTTTATAAGAAATAACATAGGCTTTTTAAAATATCTTTATAAATATAGTAATATTTGAAACAACCTAACTAATTTATATATGATAAAGATTTTTTACATTATGATTGATTTTGAAAAACAGTAATAAAATATTTTTTATTAAAACAAAAGTTCCATTAAGGATGGAAAACCATTATATTTTTTTAAATTATCCTTTAGAAAGCAGTAATTTTTATATGTATTTATTTGTCATTTGGAGAAATTTAATTTCATTAAAACTCTAAAAATTCTTTTAATTTATCCTCAAATTCCTTGAAAAACTACAATAGAACCATCCATACCATCGTTGTGTATTTTATTGTTAACAAATAATTTGAAAAACATCACAAAACATCTCAATATTCAATATTTTCATATGATTTTATTTTTTAATATATATTGGTTTTTATATTCATTAGAATATTTTTGTGAGTGATTGTATGTATATATAATTTCTTAATAGAACAATACGCGATATGGTTGAACATTTACAGGGGGTTCATTGAGTGTCCAAAAACCAATTCAATAAATTTTCATAGTCTTTCCATATTCCAAAAAAATTTATCATGATTACATTTATAGCATTGATCTCTTTATTATAATGGAATCATGATAAAAATGGTGGGGAAATGATAGAGTATGAATGTAAAAGACATTTCATGAGGATTTACATGGTTCAAAACATTTATTATTGGTTATATATTTCACTGATATTAAAAAATCATTATAATGTTTTCCATTAAAAATATTATTTAAATGATTATTAATTTGGTAGAAAGAGAAGAAATATATTCCATGAATCCAATAATAATATCAATAAAAATAGGTAAATATATGTCTAATCAATGAAATTTACCAAGTTTGATCTAAAAATACCTTACTAAAGGTCCTCTGGGTTAATGGATATTTTTTTCAATGTTCTTATATGACGATAAAAATGGTTTGGTTTCTCTCCCAAAATTTATTTTGATGGAATTAATATTTATACAAGAAAAATAAAAATAATTATCTATAAACATAATCCTTATAACATCTCGTTATTTTTATAAATATTCTGGATTTATACACCGATCTATGAGTATAGATTTGTGTTTCCCTATTTTATGATTTTGAGAAAAAAAGTATTTTTTCTTATTCACTTTTTATGAGAGGAAACATTTTCAATTTTCCCAGAATATTATCTTGGATATTTTTCCTTACTACTATATTGGTATCCTAATATAGACATTACCCTTGGATATGAGTTTAGTCTAATTCTGAAAAATTCATATTTTGGAAGAATATCTTATAAATAATTTACTAAATTTTATACATTTCATTAAGGTTCTGGTGGCTATATATTTTTAATGGAGTGTCATATTGATATTTTGGAATCATAGATGAGTCTAGAATGAGGGTTTCTTTTTAGGTGAGGTATAATCATTATTTGGTATTTAGGACTCGAGATAGGTGTTTAAAAGTAATTTAATTAATCAATTGATTTAAATAATTCCTCCATTTAAAATTCCTATACATGACAGAATAGGTAAGACCTCCCACATACATAATATTATCATAATGAGAGGAAATGGGTAATATTTAATGGCATACATTATCCATTTTAGAAACCAAGGATAAAATGAGGCATAACAGCTTCAAGAAGAATATTTGGACCTGAAGAATCTGTGTTTTCTCCAAGTGGTTGGCCTATTTTGAATTTTATGCCTTATTCAGCATAAATAATTTCTTTCTTGTTTTAGAACCATTTTATGACTACTTAGTACCCAATGGTGGTCTATAAATGATTAATCGGGAAAAAACGAGGGTTTTGGGTGGGTCACTAGGTTTTTTTGGAAACCCAATCTATAGGGACTATTTTCGTAAGAAAAAATTCAAAGTGATCATTCCATTTGTGGAATATGAAATTTGTATATGTAAATTCAATGAACAATGAGTAAATTCAATGTAGGGGTAAATGGAATTATGGTAGAATATATCTGTTTAGTTGGGAAGGTATAAATTTTGATCTACATGTTGTGTACTAGTAGTGCATCTGATATAGTGGGACATGACAACGTGGACAAGTACAAGGGAAGACATACCATATAGGGGGAACATGACAATGTGGATGTACATATCCAGACACTATGTATACTCAGGATGTGAATTATTACATGTCAAGGCCCCATTTGTCCTAGGTTATGTAGATTTACATGGCTAGGAAAAAGTTTTTGGAGTATAAATCATTTATAGAGGTATTATGCCATGTGATGATCATATATTACCCTTTTGAGGATTTGGTTTATTCTTTAAAAAAAAGTCAAAATTGGTCCCAATTAGATTATATTTTCATAATTTTTACATATATAACATGATAGTGAAACCCATTGTGATTTTTAGGACATATAAGATGTTTTTTTGAGATCAATGTATAGGAAAATTGTTGTCATCTAATTATTTAATTCATCTATATTCTAATAATGAAAAATGGGATGATACCCAGTCATGGGTCATGAAAATAATTGGAGTACATAATATAGTTTCAAAAGAGTCATTGGATAGTGTTAGAATGTAACTTTATAATTTTAATGTTATTGGGATGCAACTCATGGTGATGAAATGATTTTATTTACAATCCAACCTACATTTGTCTAGAAAGTGGTTGGGAATGAGGCATCTACTTTATGAGATTTTACCTCCTTTATTCATATGATGATATGAGATACATGAGACTTGGTTGAAAGATGTTTCCTTTTGACATATAGGAATTTTCATGATATTTTAGTAGTGAATATATATTTCGAAAGTGAGGACTCTTGTTTTTATTTGACACAAATAATCCTAAGAGGGATTCATTCAATTATGTTTTGGTTTCAATATTTCCATGGGAATTTCTCTATTTATGTATTGATCTAATGTTCTTGGTGGGTTCATGATTTGTATATTGACACTGAGTGGGTTAATTTAATGGGTATTAATGGTTTTAGGTGACAATATGGGGCATGAAGTTATTTTTGAGACTATGATGCTGATATTTGAAACCCATTAAATGTGTTCATCCAACCCTTGATATTTTTTATCTTGTTATTGGTTTATGTTGTATGGCTGTTGTGATCTGGTTGTGATACAATGTTTTGGTGACTATATAAAGGTTAAGGGAAACATTAAATAATGTATTTGGACATGGAGTTCAATATATACGGTTCTATATGATTTAAATGGTCATATATATATATATATGGTTTAGAGAGTGGACACAAGAATCCATATATATAGTTCAAAACATCTGACATAGAATTCCAAAATGGACGTTCTGAAAGATAGGAATTATGCACCACATATAGAACTTTTAATGTTTGAAATTACTTCCCATATCATTATTGATTTTTGGTCATGATATTAGTGCAAAAATGTGGTTCTATTCACAATGATTTGGATATAGTTGATATGGAGAACATGAAGACCCCCACATGTGATTTAGGTGTCAGATGGAGGCTCCAACCATGAGTAGTATACCATATGGATTAGGTATTAGATTTAATCACAAGAAACTAAAAGTATACAATATGTTTTATGATATAATGGGTATATTTGGATCATGATGACAACCAATATAGAATAGGATGTAGGAATGGAGATCCACCTTTTTTGGGACGATGCAATATTGATGTTATATGCACCGACAAGGTTATATAAATTTTTGGCGCTATATTATTGCTCTAGGCACTATTGTTTATGATAAATGGAATTGAGATCATATTTATGTTCCAGGTTTTGCTATTAAATTATCATAGAATAAGTACAAGATATTGAATCATGTCATTATTTAGTAGTATGAAAATCCATGAGGGTTGGTTATGGAATCCTTGTTCATGGATCCTATGTTCTATTTGGGATGAAATTTTCTCATGATTTAATAAAAGAAACCCCAATATTTTATGAAACACGTATGGTTGATAATATTCCTAATCTATTGATCAATAATGTTTTTATATGTATTTATTCAACAATATTTCTTTTAGGATGAAAATATTCCAGGAGAATGGAATAAAGGAATTAGGTTATTGGTAGACTTCTCGGAGAGGCCAACTAAGATTTAATTCTAACCCCATGTACGTGAACCTTTGGGTGCATTAATACCTTATATATACTTTGAGGTTGATCATATATGCATGATAGAAAACTTTAATTCCCGTGGTTTCATTATGGAGAGGTTTTCTCATGTCGAGTATGACGATTAGGGTGGAGAATTTCTCTAGGGTACTGGGGATCGATCATTTTACATGGACGGTAGTTTGAAGTACATATGGATGTACTTATTTTTTTTATTTTGTATATATGATCAGACCAATGAAATATATATGTTGAATATATAACATGATAGTTTTGTCCTTTAATATATTTTATTTTATTATCTCTTTCCTTAATTTCTGTGTCATTATTTTTTCCATATACAATGATATATATCATTCATGGTTATATAACTTTTTTTGTTCACTCTAAAATGAAATTATAGTCAACTCAATAGTCTACCTTAGATCCCCACTACTAAAAAAAACCTCGGGTGTATGTGGTGTCACACTTGTGGTATTGAAGTGATCCATTTATGGGAATTAGTTTTTTGGCACCCAGGATGATATTTTTCAATGTGTAATCTGAGAAGTTACTTTCTTATTTTACTACTTTTGATTTTTTATACATACTATTTAATAATGTGATAGATCCTATGATATATATCATATTCTATATCAAAAAATAGTATGATTTGGATTTCCACGTTACCATGGAATGTGATTGAGGTTTTTAGTATTTGATGTTATGTTTTCATTTTACTTTTTCACGTTGTGACACACCAGTTTATTGGGGGTTATTTTTTTATGATTGATTTCTTGATCATGGTCCCTATTCATGAGTAATGTGATTAGGTTTTGACACTTTTCCTATAGAGGCAAAAGTCACATCATTTTTCAAGGTTTGGATATCAGATTCACATGTTATTTCATGATATTGTGTTATTTACTAACGACATAGGTTATGTTATTTGATGTGTTAGAGAATTATCATATGATTTTTTCTAATAAGAGTGCATGGTGGAATTATCTTTTTTTGGGGATGACATGCTTATGGTTATCATTCCAATGGATGGTTATGTGGATGTATGCGGAGATTCATGAGGATGAAGACACTAGTGTGGATCATGTGCACAATTAGTTTCATGAACATGGTGGGTCCATATGGTATATGTATATAGCCATTTGACCTTGCTGGGAGGTTTATTTGTCATATTGGTAGCCCAAGATGGCCTTCTAGGTAGAAGTCTAATGTGAAGATGATGAAAGAGGATATAAGACTAGTTATCGACCCCCAATTTTCCTAATGACATCCATGGTCTCTGATATACAAGATATGGGTTTCTTGACCTACTAATTTCAAGAAACATAAGGTTGAAAGCATAGTAAATACATCATTAGTTGTGATTTTCTGTGAGTTGTCATAGAAAATGGTGGGAGAGCCTAGTGACCGTGTTCAACATGACACCAGTTTATGTAGTTAGTGACATGTGGTATTCAAGGGTGACCTAAGAGACAAGTAGATATATTTATGTCGTTATTTCGTGTGTGAGGTATATGTAGATGTTTTGTGATCTTTTAATAATGTATCATGAAGGTTATATCCTATTTCACTGAATAATATTGTTCTAAACCATTATTTGGATAAGTGGGACACAACTCAAATCCTAACACATACCATTAATTTAAACCATGGGTATAGATAGGGAAACCATGTTTATAGGCCATACCCACAAGTCTATGAACATTGGATTCTTAAGACAGACTTATAGTTATATACCTCGTATTATTATATAAATCATGGGTATAAGGTATAATTATTTTTAATTCCTATTGTTTACAAAAAACAATATTAGGTATGGACTATACCTTGGGCTTCATAAATTGTGGTATTTGTGATTGTATAGAAATCATTTATACCCATTTTTCTATGAACCATGGGTATAGGGGACATACCCCAATTGGACAACAACAACACTATCCAACACATCTCATAAAACCATAAACTAAATTACAAACAATGTTACAAATTTAATGTAGTACACATATTATATATTTATAATTCAAAAATAACAATATTAATAGTTTTAAAACCATTGAAAATACCAAAACATTTATATATAAACCACATCATCCAGTATTTTTTTCATCCACAAATGTCTCTACCTATGTGAAAAATATAGGGGAGGAATATATCCATTTTTCCCATAGTTACATCATAATCATCACCAACATATGTTCCTAGAGCACAGTCATAAATATCAACATAAACATCATCATTATAATCATCATAATCAAAAACGTGACCACAACCACCACCACCACCACTGCCGCCACCACCACAACCAAAAATACCATCCGCCAGACCACCAATACAACCCTAATTGACATAAATAAATGCATAATTGAAAAGATAATTGATGGTATAAATGAATAAAATTTATATTTAGTATTTGATAGAAGGGATGGAAACGTAACTGACATATCATTCAAGAAGTATTAACTAACAAGTTTTCCTGTTTCATTGTCATGTGTAGAAACTTCTTTTAGCATCGTCTACTTTTTAACAAGAGTTTTGTAGCTCAATTGTCTGATAGGGTTGATATGAGCCTGATTATGGCTAACAAAAATTGGGGATGCTGTTTTTCCCTATTTGGCATTGGACTCTCCCCTTATGCTTCTCACCTAATACCTATGTCAGAGGATCATTTGGGCCAAAGATGTTAACTTTTTTTTCATCGAGAGTATCTAGAGAATATAGTTGATAATATAAATAAGATATTTAATTATAAAATATGTATCCAAATATAAAAACTCAATACAAACATTCAATATTTTCTAATGCCTTTGCATTTACAGAAATCCCATCCATTTTCTACTTACTCGAGAAAAAAATTGTTCTTAGGGAACATGACCTTCCATACCCAATGCCTCTTGCTAAAAATGACATTAAATAGCTTAATGAAAAATTAATGAATAATGGGAATGTGATAGACCTATAATAAATTATTTTTTTTTATTTTGAATAAATATATAATATTAAGAAGAATATAAACATTTATTTAATTCAGAAATTAATACCAGTGGAATAACATAACCAATAAATAATAATTAACCTTGTAAATAATGGAATGATTTGGATTCATCTTGTATGTTCATTTCAGTCCAATTACAGTTGTATTACATTAATATTTTTTTCATTCACTTTTTAATTTTAATTTTTTATTCATTAGGTTCATTTTTTTGTTATGTTTTTTTGGTCATTTCGTCATTATTCCATTTGTCCAATTGACCATTTTTAATATTTTTACACAGATACAAGGTAATTTTTATCATTTTGTTATCATGTTATTTTGTCACATGGTAATTTTGATCACTTAGATATTTGGATCAGTTTTTTAGAATTTTGTTAGTAATTTGGGCATTTATCCCTTTAGTTACTCAGTCAATTAGTGATATTGATCACTTGGTCATTAAAATCATTGTCTTGGATATGTTTCAAGGACAAATTTTCATTTGGAAATTTTTAAATTAGGACATTTCATTATTCATTCAATTGGTAATTATGATCGTTGGGTTATTAGGTTCATTTTTTTTATTTGATTCTGTAATTTTGTTGTTTAGTCATTTTTCTATTTTTCTCTTTATGCATTTTACCCACTATCTATTCAGTGAGTTTGTTAATTTTTTCCATTTGTCATTAGGTTAATTTTTTGGTTTGGTTGTTTGGTAATTTCTTCATTTTTTTATTTAGCCTTTTGGCTATTTGGTCACATGGTAATTGTGATTAGTTGGTCAGTGGGTAAATTTTTTTGTTTGTTAGATTGATAATTTGGTTATTTGTCTATTTGGTTAATTAAAAATTTGTCTATTTATGCTATTTTTTCATTTTAAATGTGAATTTTAAGCCTTATATTTAAGGGACTAGTAATATTAAAAAATTAATTTAATCTTGAAAATAAAATTAAGTAACAATATAAATGAAAATATCTTTTCTATCCATATTAAAGTTCATATAGTATCTATTTCTCTGAAATTTTAGTTCCCCATATAGTGTGAAAATACAAAATTGAATATTTGTTCATTTTGTTTTTATGATGCATTCATAAAACAATAATTCAATTGAATTAATAGGAATTAAATTTTATATGAAAAACATGAGATGATAGTACCTTATTAGACAATAAATACACATATTATAATTTCATTATAATGGTATTAAATGATCATTTATGATCTCATGGGCCTGAGTTAGAGTATTTTAATTTTGAAAATCAATTCTCATCATTTGTGTACTTCATGCCTAATGTACACCAATTTAGTCAAATGATTCATCTGATTTTAAGGAATTTAATTATACATATTTAAAATTTATATTTTGGGAAATGGATCTAAATTTCAATATGAACGTCTTTCCTTCATGGATGAATGGTGGATTCATAAAGGATGATGTGGATATTTGGCGATGAAAGGAAATAATACTGGAGAAAGTAGATTGGACCCCAAACCACTAATGAGAATGTGGGTACCATAATACAAGACCACTAAATCCCATATTCCATGAGATGATAGAAGAAATATAGATGATCAAATCATTCTCTAATAGATAGTACAAATTCGGCTTCCATTATGGTTATTAAGGGGGGCCATATAGAATATTAAAATCTGGGCCACAATCTAAGGCCCAAAATGTTGTCCCACTAAATCAGCCATAACTCCCTATCCACATCTTGAAATGGCCCTAAATTTTACAGAAGTCTAGAAGACATCCAGGGACAAAAAAGACTCATGTATGCCCCCTGCGATTCATCAATATGCTTTCTCATACAGGACAATATTTCTAGGGGAGACAAGGAGGATAAAAAGTTAAGGTGGGAATCAATTTCTCTAATACTTTCCACCACCCTAACTCCTAAATTAATTTAATAATTTGGTATACATTGATTTAGTCTAAGCCTAAGGCTTCCCAGTTTCTTATTTACTGATGTATTTCTTTGGAAGAAGAGATCTCTCGTTTTGGGGTTAATTTTATTATGCCAATGTTCCTTTGTAATATTTTCAATTTCCATGTATGATTCAATTTTTTATATTTCTATGCTATTAATTAACATATTTATCTTCTATTATTCCCATATTTTCATTAAATCTATATAATCACAATGCATATTGATATCCTTGTGTTGTGGTGAATTAGTTTACACATGGGTGGGAATTTTTTTCACACACATGAAGGAGTCTTCATTGTTTTCTCGGTTTTAATTTATTCAATCTAATTATTATAAGCCATATTCCACCCAAAATTGAGAGTATACCATCAATACAGTGTTAAAATTTTAATGTTTTGATCGTAGTAAGATGAAAATGCTGGATTGAATGTTATTTTATTAATGAATTGTTGTTAATTAGCTATCTAATTTCAGACTTCCATTCCTCAGATATATCCACTCTCCATCTGCACTATGTTTGAAGAAAATAAATCCAAGTACTAAAATGACCATACACATTAGATAGATCATTAATTTGGTTCTATAAGGGTGTAGGGGATTACTAATTGAGTTTAGATAGCATCAAAACAAATAATGATGATGGTATTGTTATTTTTATAAATGGATTCATCAAGAATTAACAAAACTAAAATTTTCTAAAGAAGTAATATTCATTCAATCCACCCCGAGCATAATCCTATAATCAACCCATTTTCATTGAATTAAATTAACTTAGGTTTATTAGTGTTCTTTAAACCCATATAAAATCAAAACAATTTTGCCCACATCATAGACAAAAAAAATCTCATAGGTTGTGTATCATAGGTATATTCTTAGGTCTCAGTGGATTTCACAAACCATGATAGACTACAAGGACCATTCAACCTTTATCGCTTGGGTAAATTTGAGCTTGAATCAAATATTAGTGTCGTTTCCAGGGACCAAGTTAGTACCTTAGGCCAATTTTTTTTTCCTCACACCCATTATTCTATTCTCACCCATGGTCTCAAATCTTTCTCTTTTCTCGTTTTTTTCCTTTTAAAGGATGTCCGCCTACACCCATGATAATTCAAACAGACTAGTTAGGATGGAAATACATAGTATTGGGGAGTCAAGTGAACCTAGTAGATATATTCCATTATATACTAATATTCTAGATACTATAGAATAGAAAAATTCAATCAATTATAATGGAGGGCCTTCCATGAAATCAAACTGTAAATCATGTCGGAAATCAAATGAGAAACCAAAATCACGAAGCTCTTAACCTAATTAATGTAGCCGATCAAACCATGACTGTCTACATCACTCCATCTTGGAACAATGCCCCATCATGCAATAGAAAAAATTCCATTAGAGATTCCAATTACATATTTAACCCCTAATGACCTAAACCACCTTTCATCCTTTCATAGGATTTAGTATGATATGTCCTACCTTATTATTTAGGAGTTTACTAACATTTTAGAATCCATGTGTCGCCCACATCTACTAGAATCAGATAAGATTAGGCTCTTTACATTTTCATTGAAGGATCATGTTAAACATTTGCTAAACAACTTGATACCTACATCAATCAACTCCTAGGACCAAATGGAAAAGATAATACTACAAAAAATATGTCACCCATCACAAAAGAATATCACTTATAACATGCATTAAAAATGTTTTCCAAAAAGAGGGATAGTAATTCTCTGAAACACGGTGGAGGTACAAAGAAACCCTAAATGTGGTTTCACATAATGGTTTTTCTATACCTAAACACATGAGGATTTTTTATGAAGTGTTGGTCCTGGGTAACAAACAATTCATTTACATGATGTGTAATCGAACTTTTAAAAAAAATCCCCAAATGATGCTTATGAGTATCTAGAAAGACGTGCAGATAAAACCCAACATGGGGAACTTCACCTTTTTCTAAAATCCACAATGAACTACTAGAATTCATAAACTTAGAGAAGAGTAAATCCTTAGGTCTAATCCTGCAACACTCTCTAGGAATGATGAAGAGAAAGACCTTAGGAAAGTCCATGAAATCCAAACTGTAGGCTCTTTTTTTCACAAATTGTAACAAACATGATTATAATATAGAAAACTACCCAACCATTACATCCATAATGAATGTTCTCTTAGGAGGACCCCTAGAAAAATAAAATGCATTAATCTTTCTAAATCCTAAATACCTAAACACATTCAACCAAAGGTATAATGACCACCCAAGATACCACTGGAAAGATTACCAACAACCTAGCCAACCATAGGGACAAAATCATTACCCCCATCAAAACTACCAAACAAATTACTAGTTCCAAACCCAACCAATCCAATACCAATAGCCATAAGTCCATTTTAAAAAAACCATACTACCTCAAAAATATCCCACTAGGATAAACCAATATTCTCAAGCACCAACCCAAACTATTTTACAAATCCTACTAGAAAAACTTTGAAAAAAAGGAAAGAATAAACTTAGAAGTCTCTTCCCTAAAATAATAACAACAAACCATCAAAAATGTAAAGTAACCCATGCCTACACAAGACATTTCACAACAAATAGTGAGTGGAGAGTCATGTTCCACTCAAAAAACTCATGAAAAACTAAAGGATGTGAATATTTTAAGAATTGGGAAATCAATTGTGAAAATTGAACAACTAATTCATAACCCATATGATGATTCAAAATCAGATGAAAATTCGAATGAACCAAATGATCCAACTAGAAGACATGATAACATTTTCAAAGAAACAACTCGTCAAAAAACAACCCCACAACCTACACCATTTCCTCAATACACGAGTGGTAAAACCAAGAATGAATTATCTGAAACATTGAGGGAAATCTTCTAACAAGTCAAGCTGAACATTCCCATTCTCGATTCCATCCATACCATACCTTCCTACTCAATGTTTCTTAAAGAAACATTCACTTTTAAAAGAAATGTTTCACATAAAACCTATTCCTTTTTGGCTTCTAATTTGAGAACCACCATTAAAGAGACCATTCCTCTTAATTTAAAAGACCCAAGATTCGATTACATCTATGTAGAACTAGGAGTCTGAAAAGTTGTCAAGTCCTTGTGTGACCTAGGTTCTAATTACAATCTCATCCTCTATGTTGTGTACTTTCTGTTAGGTCTATATGAGATCTAGCCCACATCTATCACACTTCATCTTGCTGATCGTAGAATTAGGGTTCCAAAGGGGATATTAAAGGACATTCTAGTAATGGTTGAAAACATCATCTACCCATCTGACTTCATTGTCCTTGACAACTACATAAACATAAGAAATAAGGAACAAACCCCTATCGTCTTTGGTCATCCATTCCTTTCAAAAATCAACTGTGTTTTCAAAGTTAGAAATATGAAAATGACCATAACCTTTGGAAACATGAGTCTAGACTTCAAACTCTATAACGCAAGCTCACAAATAGTCGACGAAGAGGGATTTCATGAAGTAAACATGATAGGAAGAATTGAAAATTAATCCATAGAACATCCATCAATTTTTAATGGATTTTTAAGTCATGAAGAGATTGATTATCTTTGTTCACATGATTGAATTTTATCTCCTTGGCTTGAATCATTTTTAAATTTCTCTTACGATGAATTATTAGGTTCAACAATCAGTGAAACCATTCAGAAATCAATTATCCTCGAGACCAATCAATTTTTTTCCCTAAAATTTGATCAAACAAATCTTGTAGGTGAATATTCTACACTTGGGGGTTCGATTCTATCTAAAACTAAAGGAAACAAAATTGTTCATGATCCAATGTCCCAATCTTATGCTGAAATCATGTACCAACGTGAACTTAAATTGAAGGAACTTCACACTAAAATCAATTATTCATTCCTAGGGGACAATCAATCACATCATATTGTCCTTTCTTCATATCTTCATGAAAATCATGAGAGGATGCTTCTAGATGTCCTTAGAACACATAAAATATCCATTAGTTGGACCATGTCCGATATTAATTTTATTAACCCAATAATTGGCACTCATATGATTGTTCTATAATCTGATTCGAAGTCATGTCATCATCCTCAATAAAGACTCAATCCTAATCTCATGGAGTTAGTAAGGAATGATCATCTGAAATTGTTAAAATATAGTATCATCTATCCCATAGCTGAGAGTTATTTGGGAGCACTACAATCATTATTATGAATCCCCCTGATGAACATGTTCAATTCCCTTTCTAACTAATTCCCCCCTCCAATTTCTCCTTTATTTTCTTTTTAATAAACTAGTTATATTTTCATTTTATGTTCTGGGGTGTGGAAAAAAAATGTTTGTTAAAAAAATAATGAGAAAAAATAAGTAAAATTTCATTATCATTAATATAATATCATCATTTCTCACATTACAAACGCATTGAAAATAATTTTTATATCTTTGAATCTCAATTTAAATCATGATTATGATTACAAGTATTGATATTTGTAGTTTGGTTGTCCTATGAGATTTTTCATAATTTTTATTTTCATCTATTAAATCAAAATAACACGATAAACATCCTCCAGACTATGGGGTATTAATTTTAATTATTGGGGTCCAATAACATATTTCATAGGCTAGTTTAATTTTCATGAATAATATGCGTATTCAAAAAAATATTGAAAATAAAAATAAAAAAAATAAACAATTTTGTGTAGGGAAATGGATTGATAAAATGTGAGGCTTTTGAGACTTAGGGATCACGGCTATAGTGATGTATAACCCTGAGGGTTTTACTCTATCTCTATTTAAGGCAATATGACCTGGTTTTTGATCTAGTTTACTCGAGATGATGCCTGAGTATGTGGGCTTCACATTGGGCCCAAAGGCCTCTGATCGAGGGAGTCATCGACAAAGTCTTTCTACATTGGTAATTTCATTAACTACATTATCAATTACTATGGAAACATTGTAATAAAAACAATAATAAAAAATAATACTCATATTAGGGTTAAATGTGATTACACCTAGCACTTCAATGATTTCCCCCTAGAATAAAAATGAACCCCCATATCTATTGTGATTCACAACACATAATTTCACCTGATTGAGTTCGATGAATTATGAAGAATTATTAGATAAATGGAATTGGATTGAGATAGGGATATTTTTTAAAATATATCTTATATTAAATTATTTTTAGAGGTTATAATGATACATTTTCATGTTGTTTACCTTTTGAGCACTATTTGTTATAATGGGTTTGGAAAAAAGAATTAAAATATAATCATCAAATTATTTTTCAGAACAAGAAAATCTGAAGTTAGGGGTGAGATTATCCAATAATCACACATATGTTAATTAAATTTTAATTGCATTAAATGTTAATTTTTGATCTTATGGGCCAGAGTTAGTGGATTTTAATTTTGAACATTCATTCTAATCATTTGTGGACATCATGGCTAATGTACACCAATTTTCACCCAATGATTCATCTGATTTTAAAGATAATAATTATAAATATTTTAATTTGATATTTAGGAAATGGATCTAAATTTTAATATGATAATTTTTCATTCAAGGGTCAACCGAGGATTCATAAATGATGATTGGGATATTTGGCGATGAAAGTAAATAATTCTAGAGAAGGAATGTTGGTCACCAACCCACTGATGACTATGTGGGACCCAAAATAAAAGACCAATGAAGCCCAAATTTCTATGGATGATAGAAGGAATATACATTAGCAAATTATTCTTTAATAGATAGTGCTAATTCAGCCTCTATAGTGGTTTATAAGGCAGCCCAAATAGAAAATCCAATTCTGGGCTAGAATTTACGGCCTAGAATGTTAGCCCACTAAATCGGCCATAAAGCCCTTTACACGACTCCATATTGGCCCATATTTTATAGAGGTGTAGAAAAAATCTGAGAACACAAAAGACTCTTATATTCCCCACTGATATTATGTGATATTCTTTCCCATACAGGAAGAAATTTTTAGTGGAGACAAGGTGGATAACAAGTAAAGGAGGGAATTAATTTCTCCAATACATTCCACCACCTTGAGGCCTAAATTAATTAAATAATTGAGAAAACATTGACTGAGGCTTTTTTTAAGGCTTCCTATTTTTTATTTAAGGAAATGGTGTTGATGGGGAAGAGATATATTATTTTTAATTTATTGTTATAATGCCAAAGTTACATTGTAATATTTTCCATTTTCATATAAGTTTCATTTTTTTGTATTTCTATGTTCTCAATCATCATAATTATATTTTATTAATACCATTTATTTAATTAACACTATATAATCACAAATCATAGTGATATATCATTCTTTTGGTGAATTAGATCAAACATAGGTGTGAAATTTAGTCACACACATTGAGTAGTTCTCGTTATTTCTGTGGTTTTAATTTGATCAATCCAATTCATGTAAAAAATATTCCACCCAACATTGAGATTATACCATCACATAAATATAAAATTGGAAACATTGTTAATAGGTAACCAATTTATGACTCTCATTCTTCAGTTATTTACACTCTTCACTTTCACTATTTATGAAGATGCTAAATACAAATACTAAAATGGCCATATACCTTCAAGAGATCATGAGTTTGATTCTCTAAATGTGTATGGGAATTTTAATTGAGTTTAGTTATCATAAAAAACTAAATAATGAAGTTATGATTATTTTGAAGAATATATTCATCAAGAATTAATAAAACCAAAATTGTCTAAAAATTAAAATTCATTCAATCCACCCCAATCATAATACTAAAGTGAATCCATTTTTATTGAATTGAATTAACATAGGTTTATTTGTTTTCTTTAAAACCATCTAAAATCAAAACAAATTTGGACACTTCATATACAATAATCAATTTCATAGGTTGTGTAACTTAGGTATCTTTTTAGTTCTCAGTGGATTTGACAACCCAAGCGAGACTACAAGGACCGATATACCTTCATCTAATGGGTAAATTTGAGCGTGAATCAGTTCCATAATATCATTATTCATTCAATATGTATACATTTCATGATATCATATTTTCGAATTATCATGGAATATTAGAACACCCTATAAATTAGAACAGACTATACACATTCCAACCAACATATACTCATGCGGATATAATCTACAAAACTCTTCAAGATCCATAAAACACGAGAACATAAAATCTTAACCTCTAGGAATGATAAAATGACACTACAATGAACAAATTAAATCATATTAATAAAAAAATTGTATAGATTAAATTTTAACAAGAATTCATACCAATATCAATGCCCTTGTTTTCTACTATATTCCATTACAGATATTCCTCAACTACAGTGGTCACACAAGAATGATATGATTTTAGTCGAATAAAGATCCCATTAAATTTCTATACTTCCTACTATTTTATACTTATCATCTTATTGTATTCGTTTTAATCCTCTATTTTTTTTGTTTTGAAATTCAAAGCACCACGCATATAGGTGCACCCACATCTCTTATTAGAAGATCCCACTCAATAACATAACAGAAAAAACATAATTAAATCCCAATACAAAATGAAAAAATGATGTTATATTATTTGATAAAATTATTAGAACAATCTGATGCTGGTTTCTCATTAATCATTGATGGATCTGTGGGCTCTCCATATCAATAGCCTCTAACAGATATGCATGTTTCTATACATGGTCTATTCATTTAATTGTTATAATTCTAATTTTTTTTTTTTGGTATTGGAAATTACTAACAACTTATAAATATGATTACTGACACTTTATTTCCAAATTATTATAGATATTTTTATAGGAAGCATTATTTATTTACCACCCATAGAATAAGTATTAAATAAATACGTATATGAACATCAAATCATTCATTATAAATATTGAAATGAGAATGTGTCTGATTAATTGGACTCTCCTTCATCAGAACCAGAAGTAAGAATTTATATCATGTTTATGTTAATAACAAAGTATTAATAATAATATTTACATCATCACTGATAAATCTACAAGGATAATCATAAGGATTAATTTATTGAAATAATAAAGTTCATCAGAATTACTAATATTATAAATAGAATATGAAATACATTATTATAATTTTATGAGATTTTTTTACACTATGATTTTATTTATTAAAAATAAGTTGGACATTCAGTTAAAATAGAGCTATTGAGTTCTATGTGTCCAATGTTTTTGTAAATAAATAAAAGATATATGACTATTAGTGGTCAATATGACCATTTGAATGATACCTAAAATTAACGGTATATTCAAATAGTTTTGAGCATATTCATTATCATTTTACTATTTTTCAATAGTTTTGTTGATTTTTTATCCTGAACATATTTTTCATAGTATTTTTAACAATTTATAGATTTTCAGTTCTAAGGATTCCTTTATAGGGATATTTTCTTAAGAACAATTGATTTTTTTAATCAATGCCTCATCATTTTAATGATTGAGGGATTTCAGGGATAGGGAGATTGATAATATGATCTATTGGTTCAGGGGAATACAAGGATAGTAAGATAGAGAATCAGAACACCATATCGGGCGATTACAAGGGATATAAATATAGATCCATTTGTGCTATTTATATCGAGGCAGTACCTGGTAAAGAATAACAAACATTTATATATGTATAAAACAATTTATACTTTTAGTCATGTTTATTTACATCCTTCTTCTTAATGATAAAATATTTATCTTTTTAATAATTTCATGTGATAAGAATTTTACTATATATTTATATTATATTTATTAACTCTACAAAATTTTATCCCAATACAAATTTAATAGAAACTGAGTGATCATATTCATATTTTAATTTTAATTTTTATCGTATTAACTCTATATGAAATACATACTCTTATATATAAGATACAGAGTTATTATAATTTATAATTTGATATAATCATACTAATCTAAATATGATTCGGTGAAAATATTTATCAGACTGATGGTTGATTCAGATGATCTTATAAAAGATGAATTTTTTAATAAATTCATATAGTTTATTTTAACAATTTTTCTTAAACTTTTATACAATCTTTCCTTGTAAGTATTTTCAACATAAGTTATTTCCTACAATATTATCATGTATATATCAATATAATGATTCCAAAATTTAAATTAGTGAAGGTCTCTATTAATCAAATACTTCTGTGTTTTACTTATTTACAATTGAATGTTTTGTTGAGTTTATTTATAAATGTTTTGTTAATAAAACTTTTATAAACTAATTTATTTTTTAAAAATGAAAATATATTTTTTTAGTGATGGATGGTCTAAATATTGGTTCGATATAAAAACTAAATCCCAATAGACCACCTACCATTGATGGTTTTGACTATGAGTTCTAGAGAGATACGATGTAAACTTATGTTATCAACATTGGGGATGCTAATTTTTTATACTAACTATAGATTATAAATTACCTAATAAGGATGATAATTCCCTTACTCATCATGAAAATCCATAATATCAGTTAAAATATATTGTATGGTATACTTTTTTTATTCAAATAAATGAAGTATTTATTGTCATATTTATTCATGTGAAGCTGATTATAATATATTGAAAATGATTTAGGTTACAATCATTGGATCTTAATATACTTTATACACTAGGAGAGCTATTCTAAGAGCAGACTGTCTGGATTTTTATTTTCTACAAGGAGAATGAGTTGTAAAGATAGTTCATAGATTCATGAATATTATTAATAGTTTACAAACAACTGGGGAATGGTGTCATAAGGATGAAACTATTTGGGATAAGATAATTTATATTATTCACAATTAATAAGAGTCCAAGATAATATCTGTTGATTAGACAAGAATGTTAGAGAATCTCACTCTTAATGATTTTATTGTAACCTTTATATAGTATTAGGGAAGGAATACAAGAGTTGTTGAGAAATAGAAAAACAAAAATTGAGGTGTATCTTTTTCAACCACTACTACACATTATAAATAATAAATAATTAAAAATGTTGTAAAATATTCAAGGAAGGTGAAAGTAGTTGTTCAATCTGATTTATGTTTATATAAAATTTATGAAAATAAATCGGAAATCTTGGCCAGAAGGACAAAAAAGATTATTTGTATGATTGATCATAAATATAAATACAAAATTTATCTAAGGAATGAGATAATAAGAAATATGATGTTACTTTCTATTAATTAATAAAATATAGGCATATCAGACTAGATTTTACAACGGTGAAGAGAAAATACTGAAAAGAAAAAGCATTAGAAGGAAAGTACAAAATTTATAAAAAGCCAAGGGAAATAATGTTAATGAAGCTTTTGATAGATGTAGTTCCAATGGAGGTGACTCTTCTAAATGATCCACTCATAATGAATGTTTAGGATAGAGTAACAATGGTATTTTTTTTTGTAAATTATGAATGGTTAATCAATGTTTTATTGAAATTTTATGGAAATTGTAAAACCATTATAATATGTATTTAAGTGAAAATTATCCTGATGATAAAATTCTACATATTTAGATGAAGAGTATTCCTCAGTCAGTGATGTTAATACACATTATTCTATAGATGATGTTTCCCATTTTTCTAATATTTTGGAAAATAAATATTGGAAAAATTGTTAAAAACCTGATAATCCAAAATAAAATAATTTAATTATTTTTTATTAAATTTATTTTTTGAAAAAAAAAAAATTTTCAAAAATATTTATTTTAATGAGTTTTCAAGACTAATATCTCTTCATAATGTTTTTAGATTATGAATCTTCAAATGGTTCATCAGAATCATAACATGTTATACATTTTCAAGACATATATATTTTTAATAAAATTTTCAGATTAAAAAATTATCGTAATTTGTTTTTCTAATAAAACTCCAAATCTTATTTCTGAAACAATCATATCTAGTCATTATTTTCAAAAAAATCATTAAATTTTTAGATTTTTAAAAAAATACAATAATTTATTTACAGTAATAAAATTATTTCCACTTATAATTGTAATTCTATATTTTTTTATGTTTTCTATAAATTTCATTAAGATTAGATATTTTAATATTTATAAATATATTTTTATAATAAAAATTCATTCCTTTTAATGATTTTTATTGATTAGACTCATTCTCTAACTAAACATCATTTTAAAAACCTAGAAGTGATTAAAATATTTGAAAACATTCTTCAGATATTTTTCGATCATCTCAACTTAAAGGGTCCAATCACAGCCAATGAATATATTTTAGAAGTTCCACCATAAAACCAAATGCCTATATAAGGATGGAAATCCCATATGTCCCATAATGGTTATATAAAAACATCTTATAGATGCTCACATTCCATGATTACCTCATCCTCGCCAAGGATAGGCCAGGCGTTGGTGACTAACACAAATCCAACATTTTCAATAAATTGGAGGCATTAGCCTAAACCACCTATACACATGAACACATATCCAAGCCACAAAATGATGAAATGTAGAAAAATCGAAAGTATAGACACATAAAAGTACATACCACAACCATATTACAATAATATGTAATGGAAAAGTAAAAAGGAATAAATAGTATCCCAAAAAAAGAATCTGTAAACAATTATATATAAAATTGAAATGATTCCAACCTTCATTGAGGAAGAAGACTGTGTCGATGGTATTATCTAGATAAAAAGATGAATATATCTAACTCCAGCTATGCTCCATCCAATCCTGGTACTCCTAGGAAACCATCAAATGGTCTACCATCTTCACAAGGCACAACACGTTTGGACCAATCCCATGCATGGGTGAGTATAAAAATACATAGTAGGACACCCTGAAAACACTAAACACATAGAAAAATGTATAGTTAGCATAAAACAAGATGTTAAAATTTATAACAGATACATGAAGTATAGAAAAACTCAGATATACTTAAGAAAGTATGAATTCCATTATGAAATCACAACAAACATCCAACCACATGATTATTCTCAAAGAAATGCACATTATAGGAGAATTCAATCATCATGTCATGATATCATTGAAGACAATAGGTGAAGATTTGTATGACATTTGGGACCTGCCTAAAAAGAATGATATTGTCCTAGAATACTATGACCCAAAGTGAGGGGTCATGTCTAGAACCGTAGGGGGACACCACTTACCCAATCTGGATAAACTGCCTAGATAGAGGACCATATATAACAATTTTAAAAACCCATAATAATCTAGCTATCTAGATAGAGTATCAACACCCTTCCCAACGAGGCCAAAATTATTCCAAAAATTCAACTAGGGATGATAGAGGATCACACTCCAATCTCTAGGAGGGACACCAAAACCTTCTCTAGGACTGAACCTCTAGAATAGATTATAATCCAGGGATGTCGTCATAATTTTGCATTTCAACCATAAGGAAATGGAAAAGGGAACACACTAATCCTATATGAGTCCAAAAAAAGAAAAAAAGATCCTCACACACTATTGATTTGAACATGTCACTCGAGAGGATACCTATAGACTCACATGGTCCTACGGATCGACTACAACAGTTGGTCAACCTACCACCACATTTTTCTATTTTACCACCACTATCGGTCCTCCTTCTACATGGACTTACCTCCAATGGACCGACCTCCATGGTCGGTCCACCTATTGTTCCAACTAGAAGCTATGATAGACTACATGTGTATTGGATGTGTGTTTGTAGTGACCAAGGAATCTAAAGTGGTCAGGGCACCATGGTTGACCACTACGGTCAACTAATATGGTCAACCACAACCAGATTCCACCCTGGTAACCTCGGATCTGATCTAGGTCTCACCTTGTTGCAACAGATCCTGACCCAAGAATCGGGCTGACCCAGCCCATACACCTGGCCTGACCCACTATCCTTGCCCAATATACCGACTCATCGTGGTCCTCTCCATGCAGACCACTTGTCTCGACCCACATAGTGTCTAACTCTATTCCCCATGTCCTATATTGCATCCACCTCTATTGCATCTGCAACCATTGATCCCGACCTCCCACCACTTCTGCTTCCACCGATCTCAGTTGCACACATCTCTACCACCCGAATGTGGACCAATTCCACCAACCACTGTGTGACATCAACCGCCACTTCCACATTATTATGGACCCTTCCACAGAACACCATGCCTCCTCTGATATCCAAAATTTTAAATGATCCAAGATTCATGATCCTTGGGTCCCGATCTACACTGACCCAGCCGTAGCTATTGATTGGCCAAAAATTCGGGGCTCTAATCAAGTTGAGAAAAAACTAGAATCCTCAAGCCGAAACTATGTGGATAAAACTAGTGTTGAACAAAATAAAGGAGGGATAAAGTCACAATAGAAAATATTTATCATCATTGGAAACATTTTATTTTCGAATGATCAAGAACGGGGTATTTGAGTTAAAAACCAGATCAAATAAATCCCAGAGGAAAAATACAATCTTAAAATACACTTGATCTATGAATCAACACGTTGATTGATTGATTCATGTTCATAATATAAATAGATAATGGTTAATTAAATCATTAAAATCACACAGCATACCTCAATTTTTATAAATCACTAATGAATAAATAAACTGTGTTGCATTCGTTGGCAAGACCTTCAAAATCGATGTGCATCGATCATTGATCATCAATCTGCTATCGTTCATTATAAGGATTCCCAAAGACCTCTAAAAAATACCTTATATGTTATAGGGTAATGGAGATAACCCTTTTTTAAAAAATATGGATACATTTAATGAACCATGGGTTTCTATCATTTCATCAATAAAACAATTAATTTTTTTTGTTTTACACCTGTGACGATGTTTTCACTAATGTCTCATACCGACCAATGTTAGGTCAAATTTATGGTAAATATTTTATTTGAAACGCATCTTTACCATAATTTTTTGTATCTTGACACCCATTTAGGTGTTATTAAACTTTTTCTGGAAACCTGCACATGCCCACTACTATTTTTTTTAAACATTTGTTATTGAAACACTGAGCATCAACATTTCATAGCTTCTCTGCATCTGGTCTCTATAATAATACATATAATTTCTAGATAATTACATTGAAAATATAAGAAGGTAAATTCTCCCCACCATTAGGATTTATGTCCCTGAAAATTCAAAATAAGTTCTTCTCAAACAAATGCGGGTACCGGGCATGAATATGATCCTCCCTTTCCCATGTGATCTCTTTGAGATTCATGTGTTACCACTGTACATGCACTGAAGGAATCAATCATTCCCAAATAATCCTATCATACTAATCCTTGATCTCTAATAGGTACTCAACATAGGTCACTCCATCCATGATGTCCAGCTTTCCCTAATCGATAACATGTGTTGGGTCATGCATATACCTCTTCTACTGAGAAACATTGAATTCATCATGCACTATGTCTAACTACGGAGGTGGAGATAAGTGGTATGCCACCTCTACAACTTTACATAGTATCTAGAAAGAGCAGATGATCCTAAAATATAAATTGAAACCCGGACTAAATCTTTGTAATACTTATCGAGGTGGAACATGAAAGAACACATGGAATCCTTCCTTAAACTCCCGAGGCTTCTGTCGGCTGTCGACACAAGATATATGAGGAATTTGTGTAGTCTCCATCAACTCTTGGATTATATGGACATTTTCTATAAAATAATTCACAAACACTGAGTTTATGAGTGACGAATCTCTTGATCAGTACAATAAAGTGGTAACCTACAGTGTTTCTTGTAAAAATCCTCAAACGGTGAAATTACGATAGTGGAATTGTAGCTATTATTGTGTGAAAACTCTTCCAGTGGTAGGTGATCCTCCCAACTATAGACAAATTATAACATGAAATCCCATAAAATTTCTTCCAGAACTTAAATGGTCTACTCAATTTGGTTATCCATCTGTGGGTGACATGTTGTGCTCATGCATAACTGGATCACAAACACCTCCTATAATCCCATCTACAATAAGTATTTTTAATAATAATTATGATAAAAAAACACATTAATGGAACTCTATGTATTCAAATTATATTTTTAGTTTATAGGAGTGACACGCTCGCTACTAAAATATACTTCCAGACAGCTAGGAAGTGGGTCAACTTGGGGATTTAGTCAACGATACCCTAGATGGAATCATGTCCACTAGACATATGTGGTAAAAAGATCATGTAGTCTATAGATATCCCACTCCACATCCATTATGGAAGCTCAAGGAGTTGAGATAAACCTATGGAAACCTAATGCCCAGCCTTTAATTACTAACTTTTAAGGCATCGAGAAAGAAAATCTGTAAAATCATTCTTCATCCTTGGAAACCAAAAAAATGTTTGAGGTATTGGTACATCTTCACCATTCATGGATGTACCTATAATGAGGATGTATGAAACTCCCTCATATTTTCATCCCACAAAATCACTATTACCATCATGCATCCTCTTAAATGCATGATGTGGTCTGCATATTTTTAATATCAATCAGGAATATTTCCTATGGAAATATGATCATGTAGGGTCTCGCAGTAGGTATCCCCAAATGTGACTACCTAGTGAGATGTAATAGTTGAAGGGTATGAACTATCGACAAGAGGTAAGCTGCTCCATCTCCATCCACAAAGGATAACTATAAATAGGCTGAATGCTCTGATGCCTTATTTAGAAACTATGAATTGCATATTCCACTGAGAGAATCTTCCACCACATTCCCCATCATAAGAGTTTAAAAAGTCTCAAAATCATAGTCATGGAAGAAATTTTGACATCTTTAATATTTTATATTAAGATATATTTAAGAGAGGATATAATTGAGACTCTTTTGATTAGAGTAGATGATAAAACTCTCTCCCATCAGGTAGTATCACTACATCTTCAATACAAAGAATAAAACATCTAAATGAAGATCATGGGTTGTGTGGTTCTTTTCTTGTGGTCTCGACTAGTTTGAACCATAACTAACAACTTATTGCCTCTCTATCGGAATGTAACTGAGACATGTTTATGATGAATCATAGAACACCATGTACTTAACGAAATCATATGGTAACCTCATGATGGGAGAAATCATCAAAATCTACCTCATATTCTAAAAGCACTCCTAGTACATTTCTATCCACATAAAGGATTAAATAATTATGGTAAGGATTAAAAGGATGATTTTACTCTAGAAAATTAAGGTACAAACCTCATATTTTACCATATAAATCCAAGGAATCTTCTTACCTCGATAACACTCATGGGTGGCTACTAAGCAAGCACCGCTTTAACCATCAGTGGATACACATCAACTCAATCCTTTGAGATGAAATATAACAAAAACATTACATTTTAAATCCAAAAATGGGACATCAAGATCATCTCATAATGTTGGTGCTCTCTTAGGGTGTCCATGGAAATCATTAAGTGTCTCATGTGATACTCCATGAACCCTGAATACACTAGGATGCCCTCATTGATGAAAACAATGAACTATTCTTTGTATGTTTGAAAGATAATGTTCATGGTTCCCATGAACATTATTGGGGTGTTAATCACACCAAATGTCCTCACCATGTACACATACTAATCGTAACAAAATATTACGGTCATCTTTGGTATATTGTCATCCTATATTTGTAGCTGGTGATAGCCTTATAGGAGGTCAATATATAAGAAACATAGTGCCCTTTTCAACTGATAAAAGAGGGGTTCATAGATACTTGGTATTTGGTAGTCATTCTTTACAGTTTCCTCATTCATGCACTAGTATTCCACACAAAACCGCAATATCCCATCTTCTTTCTTGGAAAACAACACTGGGGATGCCTAGGTTAAAACACAGGGTCTCATGAATCCCTTATTGGGTATATCCTCCATCTGCATCGTCCTCTCCGGATGCTCTATAGGGGACATCTGATATGTTGGTAAACATTTTACGGCCATCCCAAGGTGTAAATATAACATCCCAAGTAAATGAATAAGAAGATATTTATATACTTATTAAACTTTTTGAATTAAATATTAATTTTACTTTAAAAGGGTTGCTATTTCCGATAGCGTACCCGATATGTAACAACAGGTTTCTTTGAAATCTTATGTTGCACACTAATAATATAATATTATTATTTTAAATTGTAGTTAACTTATAGCCGTTGTATTGGCAGGAATGAACAAAACTAACTACAATATGATTATAAATGTTTGTAAAATTAATTTACATTTATCCAATAAATGTTACAGGCTTAAAATGTGAATGAATCCAATTTTAAGAAATATTTACATTAAAATGCCAATTTATCGCCTTTTAATGAAGAACCCTCCTTAAAATTAGTTTTGGATACTTTAATAAATTTTATATGTCCAAATAAAATCTTTCTTTAGAATGGGGACATAAAAATTTACTTTGTGTAAATTTTTTGAATTTTTCCGATAAAGTTCCTTTTTTAATGAATAGTTAAAATATTGTATTTTAATTCAAAATTGTGTTTTAATCTAATTTATTTATATTTATAGATTATCTTTTGAATTATTATTAATGTGTAATTATATTATATTTTTACCATTTAATAAAACTTTGTTCATTGGAATTAATTCCACATTGAAATTAGACATAAACAAGTGTTAATCTTTTGATAGTTATTGTTTCTTAAAAACATGCAATTTGTTTTAACAACAGGAATTAATTTTCAAATTAATTAATGACACTTTTATGTTTTTAATTTGGAAAAAATTAACATCATTTTTTAATTTGGAATATCAAATATATCTTAGGCAAAACTTTTGGTATTTTTCTAATATAACATCAATTTTTGATGAATAGTGAAACCACTTAGTGGTAGTTAAAAAAACGACTATTCATTTAAATGAAATTTTACCACTTCTGTGAATTGAATTTAAAAAATCTAACATAAATGGTTGTTATGAAGAAGTACAATTTGGTTAATTATGATGAAAATAATTTTTGATGAGTAGTAACTTTTGACTTTAATTTATCACGATTAAAGGTCAATGAGGTAATCCAAGGTTAAAAGAATATTATAATAATTCAAAATTACCATGACACTTGTCTAAACAATTTCGGATGATTATTGGCCAACAATGGGAATACTTGGGTCGATTTTGACACCTCATGGAGCCACTTATGAAAGATAAGGACACATTATATTAATTAATTTGATGTAAAGACAAAATTGACATTAACAAAAATATTTTTAGTAATTAATTTTTATATGGTGTTATATAAATCATTTTTACAACTATAAATATTCATTGGAAATCTAAAAATATTTCCTATATCATAGTATTTGTTTTTAATTTTTTTACATCAAATAAATTATATTATTTATGACACAATAATGATGCAATATTTACCTCATTAATAAATAAATTAAATAAATATGATTATAATGATTAAAATTTTATTCAAAACATGTCCAATTCTGATTGGATGATTTTATATAGAATATGAGTCATCTTATCGTTGGCTATAATGATTTTTGGACCTTTTGAAACCAAATATAAGTTTATAATAATATAATATTTTCTTACATTCCTAAAGAGCCCCTCCTCCCCCATATAAAAAGAGACAATTGTTAACCAATTCATGACACCTATCAAACCATTTGGATCATCAAAACTCTTCCCAATTAATCTCCATACATCCCTCTCCCCCTATAAGGAATGCCTTAGGCAGAAGGCTCTTGAAGAAGTCATTTTGATTCAAACCAAAGGAAGTTACCAAAATTAAAGGCAACAATTTCTCTTAAATTGTTTGCTTTAATTTTACTTCTCCATCCCCTAAACCCATTTTATTCTTTTTTTTTGTAACAACAACACTATCTTCAAAATACTAGGATTTTATTAAGATAAGTATTATAACTACACTTACACACACTTCCATCTAATGGGTGAAGAACATAATGTTTCATTGGATGGAAAACTAATGCCTCACGAAACGATGATTGTTCAATTATAACTTAATGCCTCTCATGGTGGCCATTATGAAGGAACTATATTTATATATGATATATATTATGTTTAAAATTTCCTTATGCTTATGTACTTCCCAATTATATCAAGGCTTTATGGTTTCCATAGTGGGTAAATACGATAATCTCATTATAGAAAGTGCGGACTACCGCCCCGTCAAAGTGTTTTGATTCGTTAATGCCTTATGTGGGACGTATAAAGGATGGATTTAATGATATTATATATAATATTATACTTGAATTATAATATACCTATGTATCATTATGTTTTATTTCCTTCAATATAAGAAATATAAATTAAAGTAGCATTCATGTGTACGTTCGATTTACCATCTCCATGAACGGTGCATTTCATTTCCTACCACCAAATGTTATGTACTATTATAAATAAATGAAAATAATAGATATATATGTTATATGTGATATCTAAATAATGAATATAATTCTGGATATAATGGAATATTGACCACATGGAATACTTATAAATATAAGGTGTTCATTTTTGACTCAAGTAACAAATATCGACAAAATGGACGTTATTAATATAAATGATTACATAATGTTTATAACAAGGAAATAATTTATATAATAGGAATAATAAACTTTAAAATGGTTCTTAAGAAAGTAGAAATTATATTTATATTATTATTCAGGATATTAAAGAATGATCGATTCAAATCGGACATGAGGTAAGGGACTTCGTCTCAAACTCCTTTCATTGAGGCATTTTTCGTTTTATACATTAATTTATTTTATACTGTGTATAAAACCCTTTGAGTTTTCATATTATTCAATGGGAATATTTTTATACGATGTGTTTTACGAAATGACAAAAAGGAATGTTTTTTAACATAAGCGGTGACAACGACCTTTCAACCGCCACAAGTATTATTTGATATTTGGCTTCCTTAACAAGCTGGAATGTTTTCATAAGGAAAAATAAATACCATATAATCTTTTTACGTATTTTGGTATTGAAAATGATTTAGAGAATGGATTTATTATTTCATTATCTTCAAATAATATTCTGTTATTGTAATGTGGAAATATTATCTATCCATTATTCTTATGTTATGTGTTATGATCATGTTATGGTTTTCGGGCATTATTTACGAATACGGGTGGTTCCGTGATAAACCATGGGAGGGTGAGCCTGAGATAGCTCCTCAATTCATAGGGTAATGTGAAGGAGGTAAACATGAATGTTTCTCCTAAAAGATTTTAGGGAATATACTATGATGGGTATTCCAAAGTAACTCTCTAGGTAGTTGTCATAGCTACAATGTATGTATGATATGGATGCCACAAGTTACCTTTATGATTTATGATTTCAATGCGTCTTTCATAAATCTTATGATTTAATGAGGTAAGTAAAAGATTTCATGTTTTTTATGTATTTATGAACAACAGTTTTCATTCTTTGTTTTATAATCCTTACTGAGCCTTTTATGCTCATCCCATGTTTTGAAATGATTTAACAGGATTTAAACATGAATATTGTCAAGGATGGAATCAAGGAAAAGTCGTGATGTAATTTACATGGAACTATACATGAATCTTATTAAGATTTCATGTTTTGTAAAAAAAGGAAACAGTTTAAATGTGTCGACTTTGTAATCTTTTGAGATGTAATAGTTATGTCCTAATTATCTAAAACACTAAACCTGAAAAGATCCTCAATGTGAATTATTCAATTAATTCAATATTTTGCAATTTTTAATGCTAGGTCCTTATAGATGGTATCAGTGGTCGGTTTGGATAACTTTAGGTGTTAGGGTATTGTTATAGTAATATCCATAAAGTAATTTATTTTAATATTGACATCATATAGCATTTCCATATTACCATGTTGCTTTACCTAATATATTTATGTGTTCAGAATGGTTTTCCATAGAGGAAACATGGCCACTATGTTGGGACAACATCAGGAGGAAGAAAACCATCCAAATCAGCAAATTGAGATGGTTATAATCAGAACTGAAATGTTTATTGTAGTGATGGAACAATTGAATAAGGATATAAATGGTGGTGGTATCCATGTAATATATCATCCATATCAACCACATATGAACATATCAGTAGTGGAGCATTTCATGAGGCAACATCCCCCATCATTCATAGAATCATCTGACCCTGTTGTAGATGAATTATGGATTATAGCACTGGAGAAGATTATTGATGTCATGGGTTGTTCAGAACATCAAAAGGTTAGTCTTGTTGTTTACCATTTTTAGGGTATAGCTGATTAGTGGTGCTCGATGGTGAAAAAAATATTAGGTATAGTGAGGAGATTGATGCTCTTGATTGGGATGAATTCAAAGGTATGTTTCTTGAGAAATATTTTCATAAGGTGGTTCATCTTAGGACGTGAACAAAATTCCTCAAATTGACACAGGAGGATGACTCAGTGGATGCTTATGAAGAAAAATTCACTTGACTGGAAAGGTATGCTCCATATTTCATACGAGATCTTGATAGTAAAATCAACCATTTTTACTCAGGATTAAATCCAAAGTATCAAAGGGATTTAGCTTCTCATGAGTTAAAACAATATGAAAAACTTTTTAATTGTGCGAATAGGGTTGAAATTGTTTTTTATGATGATCATGTATTCTTTGAAAAAAAAAACAGAATAAGAGGTTGAGGTGGCAAGAGAAAGAGAAGAACTCTTCGAAAAATTATGATGGTAAGAAACATAAGTTTACAGTTTGTGAAAATTGTGGTAAAAATCATGATGGGGAATGTCTTTGGAATTTTGGTAAGTGAAATCGATGCGGTAAAGTGGGACCTAAGGCTCGTAATTGAACTGAAAAAGATCTGGGTAATGGTACGATAAAATATGATTTACACTCAGCAAAATGATTTATGTAAAATGAAATGGGTCATTATTAAAATGAGTGTCCAATAAAGAAACCAATAGAAGGAAAGCTGCCAGACTACAAGAAGATAGGGGTGGTGAAATCCTTACAAACTAATTTGGAAAATGTTGGGACATCAAATGATGTTGTGTCAGGTACAATGTTTGTTTGTTCATAATTTTCTAATGTGTTGTTTGATTCAGGGTCTACAGAAACATTCATTTTTGAAAAGTGTTCATGTAAATTGGGAATTTTGTCTCATGATATGAATACTTAACTTACTTTAAAAACACCTGGAGGAAATTTTGAGACAAAAAGAAAACATAAGAACATTCATGTCTTTCTGTGTGGAAAGAATCTATCTGCAAAAAATATTGTTTTCCTCCAGTAGAGTTTGATGTAATTTGGGGCATCGATTGACATTCTGTTTATCATTCTAAGATTGACTATAGAGCTAAAGAGGTATATTTTCAGAATTATTTTCAGTTTGTATACCAAAATGAACCCTTGATTTTGATAACATATCAGGAAGCTGAGATACTAGTTAAAAATGGAAATGAATGTTACCTTGAACATATTGTTGAAAACAAAGGAAAAGTTCATATTAATGATGTGCTAATGAGTATGTTGATGTTTTTCCTGATGATTTTCCTAGTATTATACCTGACCTAGATGTTGAATTTACTATTGACAGAGTTCCTGAGGTGATGCCAATTTCAAGACCCCATTATCGAATGGCTCAAATTGAACTTTTAGAGTTAAAAAATCATTTGCAGGAGTTATTAGATAAAGGATTAATTCAACCTAGCACATCACCATGAGGTGCTCCTATCTTGTTTGTAAAAAAGAAAGATTGTTCAATGAGACTTTTCAATGATTATAGAGCATTGAATGACATCACTGTTAAGAATAAGTATCCTTTCCCTCATATCGATGATTTTTTTGATCATCTCTATGGAGCTTTGTATTTTTCAAATATTGATTTGAGGCTGGGTACCATAAGTTGAAAGTAAATGAAGCAGACATTCCAAATACCGTGTTTTGTACTAGATATGACTAATATGAATTTTTAGTTATGCCCTTTGTTTGAACCAATACAGCTTTTATATTCATGGATCTTAGGAATAGAATTTTTTGTGAGTTCTTGGATATGTTTTTGGTTGTGTTCATTGATGATATTTTGTGTTGTTCCAAAAGTATGGAGGAAGATGAAAGTCATTTAATGGTTGTCTTGCAAACCTTAAATGAAAAGAAACTATTTCGGAAATTCAGAAAATGTGAGTCTTGGTAACAATAAATTTGATTACTTTGTCACATTGTTTCAAAAAATGGCATAATTGTTGATCCTTCTAAAATGAAAGTTGTTGAAAAACGGCCAGGACCAATGAATATAACTGAGATTCGTAGTTTTCTTAGTTTTTCAGGTTATTATCGGAGATTTGTTAAAAAAATTTCATGCTTATCTACTCTAATGACTAATTTAACTTCAAAAGGTGTTAAGTTCATCTGGACAAAAGAATGTGATAATTGTTTTCAGGAATTGTAAGAAAGATTGGTGAATTCTCAAGTTTTGTCACTGCCTTATAGAAATGGTGAGTTTTTTATTTATAGTGAAGCCTCGTTGAAAGGAATGGGTTGTGTCCTAATTCAGAATGATCATGTAATTGCTTATGCTTAACATCAGTTGAAACCTCATGAGTTAAATTACCCTACACGTGATTCAGAATTAGCTGTTGTTGTTTTTGCTTTAAAAATTTGGAGGCATCATTTTTATGGGGTAAAATGTGAAATATATACTGACCATAAAAGTTTAAACTATATATTCAATGAAAATGAATTGAACATGAGACAGAGGAGATGGCTATAATTAATCAAGGATTATGATTTCATGATCCATTACCATCCATGAAAAGAAAATAAAGTGTCTGATGATTTGAGCAGAAAATGTAATTCTTCATTATCCAAGATACATTATGAACGAGATCATTTGGTTTTTGATTTAATAAACATTGGCCTAGAATTTGATGGTGTAGGAAATTATTTTGTTTTGTATTAGGTGTCTGTATGATCATCTTTATTATACATAATATAGAAAGTGCATAAAGAAGACAGTGAGGGGAAAAAAATTGTGTGTTGGTTCAGAAGGATAAGTTGCCAATTTTTAACGTTGATAATGATTGTGTTTTGAGATTTGGAAAGATATTATGTATTCCTTGTGATTCTTAGTTGAATAATGAGTTGGTATGTGAATCTAATAGTTCTCCGTTTTCAGTTCATCCTTGTAGTACTAAGATGTATGGAGACCTCCATGAGTATTACTAGTGGGATGGAATGAAAAGAGATATTGCTGATTTTACTGTGAAGTGTTTGACTTGTCAGCAGGGTAAAGAAGAACAGTAGTTACTGAAAGGGTTGCTTCAGCCTTTACCAGTGCCATAGTGGAAATGGGAAAATATATCCATGGACTTCATTGTGGGATTACCAAATACATCTCAAGGTAATAATGCAATCTGGGTTATAATTGATCGATTGACTAAATCTTCTAATTTCCTTCCAATTCTAGATACTCTGTCTCTAGATCAACATTATCAGTTTTATGTTAATGAGATAGTCAGGTTTCATGGAGTTCCCCTCTCCATTAAATATAATCATGATCCTAGGTTTACATAGAATTTTTGGAAAGGCCTTCAGAAGTCATTGGGTAGTGAAATAAATTTTAGTACAGCTTTTCATCCTCAATCAGATGGACAATCAGAACGAACAATTAAGATCTTGGAGGATATGCTACGTGCTTGTTAACTTGATTATCAGGGAAGTTGGGACTAACATCATTCATTGGTTGAATTTTCTTATAATAATATTATTCATTACATTATAAAGATGGTTCCATTTGAGGAATTTTATTGAATGAGTTGTCGAACATCAGCATTTTTAGATGAAGTAGATGAAAGGATGCTTATGGGACCAGAATTGGTAGAAGATATGGCAGAGAAAGTTCAGTTGATTCTGAAGCCCATGAGAACAGCTTAGAGAATACATAAAATTTATGCCTATAACCAGAGAGAAGATCATTCTTTTGAGGTTGGTGATCATGTCTTTCTCAATGTTTATCCATGGAAAAGTGTGATGCGTTTTGGTAAGAAGGGATAGTTGAGTCCGTAGTTCATTAGACTTTATGAAATTCTAGAGAAAGATGGATCAGTTGCGTACAAGGTGGCTTTACCTCCATGTTTACCCTAGGTACACAATGTTTTTCATGTTTCCATGTTGAGAAATTATATGCCAGATTCATCTAATGTTTCGATCGCAGAGGTAGTTCAGCTGGAAGAGAATCTCTCTTATGAAGAACAACAAGTCTAGATTCTTGACCATACAAAGCAAGTGTTGTGGAATAAGGTAATTCACCAGGTAACAGTTTTATGAAAAAACAATATGGTTGAAGAGGCAATGTGGGAATATGAAAATTCTATGAGGGATAAATACCCCCAATTATTTAGATAATTGAATAAAATTTTGAGAAAATAATTTCCAAAATGGGGAAGGATGTAACATCCCCAGTAAATGAAGAATAAAATATTTTCATAATTATTAATATTTATAATTAAATATTAATTTTATTTTAAAAGGGTTTCCACATTTGATAGCATACCCGATTCACAACAAGGGGTTTCTTTGATATCTTATGTTGCACACTAATAATATAATATTATTATTTTATATGGTAGTTAACTCATTGCCGTTGTATTGGTGGGAATGAACAAAACTAACTACAATATGATTATACATGTTTGTTAAATAAATTAACACTTATCTAATAAATGTTAGAGGCTTAAAATGTGAATGAATCTAATTTTAAGCATAATTTACATTAAAAGGCTGATTTATCACATTTTAATGGAGAACCCTCCTTAAATCTAGTTTTGGTTACTTTAATACATTCTATATGACCAAATAAAATCTTTCTACAAGGAAGAGCACTGTGTCAATGGTATTCTCTAGATAAAAAGATGAATATTTCTAACTCCATCTATGCTTCACCCACTCCTGGTACTCCTAGGACACCATCGAAAGGTCTACCATTGTCACAAGGCACAACACGTGTGGAAAAATCCCATGCATGGGTGAGTATAAAAATACTTAGTAGGACACCCTGAAAAAACTAAACACATAGAAAAAAGTATAATTAGAATAATACAAGATGTAAAAATTTATAACAGATACATGAAGTATAGAAATACTCAGATATACTCATGAATGAATTAATTCCATTATGAAATCATAACAAACATCCAACCACATGATTATTCTCGAAGAAATTCACATTATAGGGGAATTCACTCATCAAGTCATGATATCATTGAAGACAATCTGTGAAGATTTGTATATCATTTGGGACCTTCCTAAAGAGAATGATCATGTCTTAGAATACTATGACCCAAAGTGATGGGTCATATTCAAGAACCACAGGGGGACACCACTTACCCAATCTGGATAAAATGTCTGGATAGAGGACCATATCCAGTAATTTTAAAAACCCATACTATTCCAGATATCTAGATAGAGTATCAACACCCTTCTCAAGGAGGCCATGATGATTCCAAAAATTCCACTTGGGATGATAGAGGATCACACTCCAATCTCTAGGAGGGACAAAAAAACTTTCTCTAGGACTCAACATATAGAAGAGATTATAATCTAGTGATGTGGTCATAATTTTTCATTGTATCCTCAATGAAATGGCCAAGGGAACACACAAATCCTATATGAGTCCAAACTAAGAAACAAAGATCCCCACACACTATTGATTTGAACATGTCACTTGAGTGGATACCTATAGACTCACATGGGCCTACGGATCAACTCCTATAGTCGGTCCACCTACCATCACATTTTTTCCTCCTACAACAACTATTGGTCCTCCTACCACATGAACTTGCCTCCAATGGACTGACCTCTATGGTCGGTCCACATATTGTTCCAACTAGAAGCTATGTTAGACTACAAGTGGATTGGATGTGTGTTTGTTGTGACCATGGTTTCTAGAGTAGTCAAGGAACCATGGTCGACCACTACAGTCAACTGATATGGTCAACCAAATCCAGATTCAACCCTGGTAACCTCAGATCTAACCTAGGTCTGACCTAGTTTCACCACATCCTGACCCAAGCATCGGGCTGACCCAGCCCATAGACCTGGAATGACCCACTATCCTAGCCTAGTATAACGACTCGTCATGTTCATCTCCATGCGGACCACTTGGCCCAAACCTAGTTAGTGTCTAACTCTATTCCCCATGTCCTATATTACATCAACCACTAATTCATCTACCACCACTAATCCCAGCCTCCCTCCACTTCTGCCTCTGCCGATCTTGGTTGCACATGTCTCTGCCACCCGAATGTTGACCAATTGGACAAACCAATAGGTGAAATCAACCACCATTTCCACATTCTTATGGTCCCTTCCACAGAACACCAAGCCTCCTCTGATGTCCAAAATTTTAAATGATCAAAGATTCAAGATCCTCGGGTCCCGATCTAAACTGACCCAGTAGTAGCTGTGGATTGGCCAAAAATTTGGGGCTCTAATCGAGTTTAGAACAACCTAGAAACATCAAGCCCAAACCACGTGGATAAAACTAGTGATAAACAAAATAAAAGGGGGATAAAGTCACAAAAAAAAATATTTATCATCATTGGAAACATTTTATTTTCAAATGATCAAGAACGGGGTATTTGAGTTAAAAACTAGATCAAATAAATCCCACAGAAAAAATCATTTCTAAAAATACACTTGATCTATGAATCAAAAAAATTGAATGATTGATTCATGTTAATAATATAAATAGATAATGGTTAAAAAAATCAATAAAATCAAACAACATACCTCAATTTTTATGAATCACTGATAAATAAAAAAACTTCATTGCATTCATTGGTGAGACCTTCAAAATCTATGTGCATCGATCAATGATCGTCAATTTGCTATCGTTCATTATAAGGATTACCAAAGATCTCAAAAAAATACATTATATGTTATAGGGTAAAAGAGATAACCTTTTCTTTAAAAAATATGGATATATTTAAAGAACCATGGATTTCTGTCACTTCATCAATAAAAAAATTAATTTTTTTATTCGTTTTAAACCCGTGACGATGTTTTCACTAATTTCTCATGATGACCATTGATAGGTCAAATTTATGGTAATGATTCTATTTTAAACACAACTTTACCCTCATATTTTGTATATTGACACCCATTTAGTTGTTATTAAACATTTCCTGGAAACCTGCATGTTCCCACTACTATTTTTTTTGATCATTTGTTTTGGAAACACTGAGCACCAAAATTTTACACCTTCTCTGTATTTGGTCTCTATAATAATACATATAATTTATAGATATTTACATTGAAAATATAAGAAAATATATTCACCCCACCATTTGGATTTGTGTCCCCAAAAATTCAAAATAAGGGATTCTCAAACAAATGGGGGTACCAAGCATGAATATGATCCTCCCTTACCCATGTGCTATCTTGGAGATTCAGGTGCTACCACTGTACAAGCACTAAAGGAAACAATCATCGCCAAATAAACCTATCATACTAATAATTGATCTCTAATAGGTACTCATCATAGGACACTCCATTCATGATATCCATCTTTCCCCAATCGATAACATGTGTTGTGTCATGCACATACCTCCTCTACTGAGAAACACTGAATAAATCATGCACTCTGTCTAACTACGGAGGAGGAGATAAGTGGTTTTCCACCTCAACAACTTTACATAGTATCTAGAAAGGGATGATGTTCCTCAAATAAAGTTTGAAACCCTGACTAAATCTCTTTAATACTTATTGAGGTGGAACATGAAGGAACACATGGACTCCTTCCTTAAACTCTAGAGGCCTTTATCGCATGTCGACATATGATATATGAAGAATATGTGTAGTCTCCTAAAAATCTTGGATTATATAGACCTTTTCTGTAATATCATTCACAAAATCCGAGTTTATGATTAAGTAATCTCTTGATCGGTCCAATAAAGGGGTAACCTGGAGGGTTTCTTGTAAAAATACTCAAACGGTACCATTATGATAGTGGAATGGTAGCTGTTTTTCTGTGAAAACTCCACCAGTGGTATGTCCCCTCCCAACTATGGAAAAAGTATAACATGAAATCCCATAAACATTATTCCAGAACCTGAATAGTCTACTCAATTTGGTTATCCATCTATGGGTGAAATGTTGTGCTGACGCATAACAAGTTCCCAAACACCTCCTATAATCCCTTACAAAATAGGGATTTTTAATAATAATTATGATAAAAATACACATTAACGGAACTCTATGTATTCAATTTATATTTTTAGAGTATAGGAGTGACACGCTCGCTACTAAACTATACTTCTAGACATCTAGGAAGTGGGTCGACTTGAGGATTTAGTAAAAAATACCCTAGATGCAATCATGCCCCCTAGACATATGTGGTAAAAAGATCATGTAGTCTATAGATATCCCACTCCACATCCATTATGGTAGCTCATGAATTTGAGATAAACCAATGGAAACCTGATTCTTAGCCTTTACGTGCTAACATGTAAGGAATTGAGAAAGAAAATCTATAAATTAATTATTCATCCTGGGCCACCCCAAAAATGTTGGAGGTATTGGTAAATCTTTATCATTCATGGATGTACATATAATGAGGATGTATGAAACTCCCTCATATTTTGTTCCCCAAAAATCACTAGTACCATCCTGCATCCTCTGAAAAGCACGACGTTGTCCCCACTTTTGAATATCAATCAGGAATATTTCCTGTGGAAATATGATCACGTGGGGTCTTGCAGTAGGTATCCCCAATATGTCCCTGCCAAATTAGATGTAATAGTTGAAGGGTATGAACTATCGACTAGAGGTAAGCTGCTCCATCTCCATCCACAAAGGATAACTGTAAATAGGTCGGATGGTCTGATGCCTTATTTAAAAACTATGAATTTCATATTCTGATGAGATAATCTTCCACCACATTCCCCTTCATATTATTATAAAAAATATCAAAATCATAGTCATGGAAGAAATTTTGACATCTTTTATATTTCATGTTAAGATATATTTAAGAGAAGATATACTTGTGACTCTTTTGATTAGAGTAGATGATAAACCACTCTCCCATAAAGTAGTATCATTACATCTTCAATGAAAATAATACAACTTCTAACTCAAGATCATGGGTTGTGTGGTTCTTTTCATGTGGTCTCAACTAGTTTGAACGATAACTAACAACTTATTGCCTCTATATTAGAATGTAACTGAGACATGTTTATGATACATCTTAGAACACCATGTACTTAACGACATCATATGGTAACCTCGTGATGGGAGAACTTGTGAAAATCTACCTCATATTCTAAAATCACTAATAGTACATTTCTATCAACATACGTGATTAAATAATTATTGTAAGGAATAAAAGGTTGATTTCACTCTAGAAAAGTCAGGTACAAAACTCATATTTTACCCTATTTATCCAAGGAATCTTCATACCTCAATAACACTCATGGGTGGCAACTAAAAAAACACCGCTTTATCCATCACTGAATACACATCAATTGAATCCTTTGAGATGAAATATAACAAAAAATTTTCATTTTTAATCCAATAATGGGAAATCAAGATCATCTCATAATGTTGGTGCCCTTGTAGGGTGTCCATGGACATCATTAATTGTCTCATGTGATACTCCATGAACACGTAATACACTAGGATCCCCTCATTTATGAAAACAATGAACAATTCTTTGTAAGTCTGAAGTATAATGTTCATGTGTCCCATGAACATTACTAGGGTATTCATCACCCCAAATGTCCTCACCATGTACTCATACCAATCATAACAACATATAAAGGTAATCATTGGTATATTGTCATCCTATATTCGTAGCTGGTGATAGCCGAATCGGAGGTCAATATACAAGAACCATAGTGCCCATTTCAACTGATAAAAGAGGGGTTTGTAGATCCTTGGTATTTGTTAGTCGTTCTTCATAGTTTCCTTGTTCACGCACTAGTATTCCACACAAAACCTCAATATCCCATATTCCTTCTTGGAAAACTACACTGGGGCTGCCTAGGTTAAAACATCAGGTCTCACGAATCACTTATTGGGTATATCCTCCATCTGCATCGTCATCTCATGATGCTCCATAGGGGACATTAGATATAATGATGTACATATTAGGGCCATCCCAAGGAGTAAATGTAACATCCCAAGTAAATGAATAATAATATATTTTCATACTTATTTAAATTTTTTAATTAAATATTAATTTTCCTTTAAAGGGGTTGCCATTTCCGATAGCATTCCAGATATGCAACAACGGGTTTCATTGAAATCTTACGTTGCACACTAATAATATAATATTATTATTTTAAATGGTAGTTAAATCATAGCTGTTATATTTGTGGGAATGAACAAAACTAACTATAATATGATTATACATGTTTGTAAAATGTATTTACATTTATCCAATAAATGTTAGAGGCTTAAAATGTGAATGAATCCAATTTTAAGCATAATTTACATTAAAACGACAATTTATCACCTTTTAATGGAGAACCCTCATTAAATCTATTTTTGGATACTTTAATACATTTTATATGACCGAATAAATTCTATCTTTATAATGGGGACATAAAAATTGACTTTGTGTAAATTTTTGAAATTTTTCCGATAAAGTTCAATTTTTAATGAATAGGGAAAATATTGTATTTTAATTCAAAACTGTGTTTTAATCTAATTTATTTATATTGTTATATTATCATTTGAATTATTATTAAAGTGTAATTATAATATATTTTTACCATTTAATCAAATGTTGGTCATTGGAATTAATTTCACATTGAAATTAGACATAAAAAAGTGTCAATCTTTTGATAGTTATTGTTTCTTAAAAACACGCTATTTGTTTTAACAACAGGAATTAATTTTAAAATTAATTAATGACACTTTTATTTTTTGAATTTGAAAAAAATGAACATCATTTTTGAATTTGGAATATCAAATATAGCCTAGGTTGAACTTTTGGTATTTTTATGAAAAACATCATTTTTTAATGAATAGTGACACCACTTAGTGGTAGTTAAAAAAATAAATATTAATTTAAATAAAATTTTACCACATCTGTGAATTGAATTTCAAAAATCTGAAATATATGGTTGTTATAAAGAAGTAAAATTTTGTTCATTAAGATGAAAATAATATTTGGTGAATAGAAACTTTTGACTTTTATTTATCACGATGAAAAGTAAATGAGGTAATTCATGTTTAAAAGAATATTATAATAATTCAAAATTACCTTAACACTTATCCAAACCATAATTGATTATTATTTTCCGACAATGGTCATACTTGGGACGATTTTAGGACCTCATGGAGCCACTTATGAAAGATAATGACACTTTAGATTAATTAATTTGATGTAAAGACAAAATTGACATTAAAAAAAATCTTTTAGTAATTAATTATTATATAGGGTAATATAAATTATTTTTTCAACAATAAATATTCATTGGAATTATGAAAATATTCCCTATATTAGGGTATTTGTTTATAATTTGTAGACATCAAATAAATTATATCATTTATGACACAATATTGATGCAATATTTACCTCATTAATAAATAAATTAACTAAATATGATTAAAATTATTAAAATATTATACAAAACATGTTCAATTCTGATTGAATTATTTTACATAGAATATTAGTCATCTTATAATTGGCTATAATGATTTTTGAACCTTTTCAAACATAATATATGTTTATAATAAAATAATATTTTCACACTTTCTTAAAGAGCCCATCCTCCCCCTTATAAAAAGAGACAATTGTTAACCAATTCATGTCACCTCTCAAACCATTTTGATAGTAGAAACTCTACCCAATTAATCTCATTATATCCCTCTCCTCCCTCTATAAGAATTTTCTTAGGCATAAGGCACTTCAAGAAGTCATTTTGGTTTAAACCAAAAGAAGTTACCTAAAATAAAGGTAACAATTCCTCTTAAATTGTTTGATTTAATTTTACTTCTCCATCCCCTAAACCCTTTTTATTTTTTTTGTAACAACGATAGTATCTTAAATATACTAGGATTATTTTATGATTAGTATTAGAACTAGATTTACACACACCTCAATCTAATTGGTGAAGAACATAATGTTTCTGTGGATGGAAAACTAACGCCTCCCGAAACGATGATTGTTCAATTACAACATACCGCCTCTCATAGTGGAAATTATGAATGAACTGTATTTATATTTGATATATATTGTGTTTAATATTTCCTTATATTGTTTCACTTAACAATTATATCAATCCTTTATGGTTTCCATAGTGTTTAAATACGATAATCTCATTTGAGAAAGTACGGACTACCGCCCCCTCAAAGTGATTTGATTCATCAATGCCTTATGTTGGAAGTATAATGGATGGATTTAATGATATTATATATGATATTATACTTGAATTATAATATACCTATGAATCATAATGTTTTATTTCCATTAATATAAGAAATAAAAATTACAGTAGCAGTCATGCGTACGTTCGACTTACCGTCTCCATGAACGGTGCATTTCAATTATTACCTCCAAATGATATGGACTATTATAAATACATGTAAATACTGGATATATATGATATATATGATATCTAAATAATGAATATCATTCTGGATATAATGTACTATTGACCACATTTACAAACTTATAAACATTAGGTGTTCATTTTTGACTCATGTACCACATATCAACAAAATGGACGTTATTAACATAAATGATTACATTATGTTCATAACATGTCAATAAATGCTATAAAAGGAATAATAAACTTGAAAAAGGTTCTTAAGAAAGTAGAAATTAACTTCAGCATATTATTCAGGATATTAAAGAACGATCGAGTCAAGTCGGAAATGAGGTAAGGGACTTCGTCTCAATCTCCTTTAATTGAGGCCTTTTTCATTTTATACATGAATTTATTTTATATGGAGTATAAATCCCATTGAGTTTTTATTATATTCAAAGGGAATATATTTATATGAAGTGTTTTATGAAATGAAAAAAATGATCGTTTTTTAACATAAGCGGTGACAATGACCTTTCAACTGCCACGAGTATTATTTGATCTTTGGCTTCCTTAACAAGCCGTAATGTTTTTAAAAGGAAAAATAAATACTATATTATCTTTTTATGTATTTTGGTATTGAATATGATTTTGAGAATGGATTTATTATTTCAATATCTTCAAATGATATTTTATTATTGCAATGTGGAAATATTATCTTTCCTTTATTCTTATGTTATGTGTTATGATCATGTTATGGTTCTTGGGCATTATTTACGTATACGGGTGGTTCCGTGATAAACCTCGGGTAGGTGAGCCTGAGATAGCTCCTCAATTAAATGGGTAACGTGATGGAGGTAAAGGTGAATGTTTCTCCTAAAATATTTATGGGAATATACTATGATGGGTATTCCAATGTAACTCCATATGTAGTTGTGATAGCTAAAATGTATGTATGATATAGATTCCATAAGTTACCTTTATGATTTAGGATTTCTTTGTTTCATTCATAAATCTTATGATTTAATTAGGTAGGTAATTGATTTCATCTTTTATATGTATTAATGATCAAATGTTTTCATTCAATGTTTTATAATCCTTACTAATCCTTTTATTCTCATCCCATGTTTTCAAATGATTTAACAAGATTTAAAGATGAATAGGGTCAAGGATGGAATCAAGGAAAAGTCGCGATGTCTTTAACATGGAACTACACATGAAACTTTTTTAAGAGTTCATGTTTTGTAATAAAAGGAAACTGTTTTGAAGTGTCTACTTTGTAATGTTTTGAGATGTTATAGTTATGTCCTAATTTTCTAAAACTCTAATCCTGAAAAGATCCTCAATGTGAATTATTCATTTAATGCAATATTATGCAATGTTTAAGGACATTTCATTATAGTTGGTATCAGTGGTTGGTTTAGATAAATTTAGGTGTTAGAGTATTCTTAAATTAATATCCATATGGTAATTTATTTTAATATTGACAACATAGAGCATTTCCAGATTACCATGCCACTTTACCTAAGATATTTTTGTGTTCAGAATGGTTTTTCATAGAGAAAAAATGGCCACTATGTTGGGAAGACATCAGGAGGAAAAAAACCATCCAAATCAGAAACTTGAGATGGTCAGAATCGGAACTGAACTATTTTTTATAGTGATGGCACAATTGAATCATGCTATAAATGGTAGTGGAATCCATGTACGAGATCAGCCAGATCAACCACAGAAGAACATGTCATTAGTGGATCATTTCATGAGGCAACATCCCCTATAATTCAGAGAATCATCTGAACCTGTGCTAGATGAAGGGTGGATTATATCACTGGAGAATATTTTTTATGTCATGGGTTGTTCGGAACATCAAAATGTTAGTCTTGTTGTTTACCGTTTTGAGGGTAAAGCTGATTAGTGGTGCTCAATGGTGGAAAATTTCAGGGATAGTGGGGAGATTGATGCTCTCTATTGAGATGAATTCAATGGTATGTTTCCTGAGAAATACTTTTCTATGGTTGTTCATCTTATGATGAAAAAAAAGTTCCTCGAATTGACACAGGAGGATGACTCAGTGGAAACTTATGAAGAAATATTCACTCGACTGGCAAGGTAGCTCCAAATTTCATACGAGATCTTGATAAAAAAATCAACTATTTTTACTCAGAATTAAATCCAAAGTATCGAAGGGATTTAACTTCTCTTGAATTAAAACATTATAAAAAACTTTTTTATTGTGTGAATAAGGTGCAAATGGATTTTTCTGATGATCATGTATTCTTTGAACAACAACAGAATAAGAGGTCAAGGTGGCACTGGAAAGGGAAGAACTCTTCAATAAACTATAATGGTAAGAATCATAAGTTTACAGTTTTTGAAAATTTTGGTAAAAATCATGTTGTGGAATGTCTTTTGAATTCTGGTAAGTGCTATCGATGTGGTAAAGTGGGACCTAAGGCTCGTAATTGCACTGAAAAATATCAGGGTAATGGTAATGCAAAATCTGATTTACAGTCAGTAAAATGTTTTATGTTAAATGAAATGGGTCATTATTCAAATGAGTGTCCAACAAAGAACTCAACTGATGGAAATATGCATGACTACAAGCAGAAAGGGGTGCTGAAATCCTTTGCAACTACTACAACAGATGTTGGGCCATCAAATGATGTTGTGTCAGGTACACTGTTTGTTTGTTCAAAATTTTCCAATGTGTTATTTGATTCAGGGTCTACACACACATTCATTTTTGAAAACTGTTCTAGTAAATTATGAATTCCGTCTCATGATATGAATACTGAACTTACTTTAAAAAAACCTGGAGGAAATTTTGAGACAAAAAGAAAACATAAGAACCTTACTGTCATTGTGTGTGGAAATAATCTACCTGCAAACAATATTGTTTTCCTCTAGTATATTTTGATGTTATTTTGGGCATGGACTGGCATTCTGTTTATCATGATAAGATTGGATATAGAGCGAATGATGTTTCTTTTCAGAATGATTTTCAGTTTGTATACAAAAATGAACCCTTGATTTTGATAACATATCAGGAAGTAGAGATACTAGTAAAAAATGGAAATGAATTTTACCTTGTACATATTGTTAAAAACAAAGGAAATGTTCATATTAATGATGTTCTATTGGTAAATGAGTATGTTGATGTTTTTCCTAATGAGATTCCTAGTATTATACCTGACCAGGAAGTTGAATTTACTATTGACTGAGTTTCTGATGTGATGCCAATTTCCAAACCCCATTATCGAATGGCTCAAATTTAAATTTTAGAGTTAAAAAATCAATTGCAGGAGTTATTAGATAAAGGATTCATTCAACCTAGAACATCACCATGGGGTGCTCCTGTCATGTTTGATAAAAAGAAAAATGGATCAATGTGACTTTGCATTGATTATAGAGCATTGAATAACATCCCTATTATTAATAAGTATCCTTTTCCTCATATCGATGATTTGTTTGATTAGCTCTATGGAGATCAGTATTTTTCGAATATTGATTTGAGACCGGGTACCACAAGTTGAAAGTAAATGAAGAAGACATTCCAAATACCGTGTTTCGGACTAGATATGGCTATTATGAATTTGTAGTTATGCCTTCTGGTTTAACCAATGCACCTGCTGTATTCATGGATCTTATGGATAGAATTTTCTGTGAGTTCTTGGGTAAGTTTATGGTTGTGTTCATTGATGATATTTTGGTTTCTTCCAAAAGTATGGAGGAACATGAAATTCATTTAAGGTTTGTCTTGGAAACCTTAAAAGAAAAGAAACTATTTGGGAAATTCAGAATGTGTGTGTTTTGGTAACAATAAATTTCATTCCTTGGCCACATTTTTAATAAAATGGCATAATTGTTTATCCTGCTAAAATGAAAGTTGTTGAAATTGGCCATAACCAACAAATATAACAGAGATTCGTAGTTTTCTTAGTTTGGTAGGTTATTTTCGGAGGGTTGTTAAAAAATTTTCACAGTTATCTAGTCTAATGACCACGTTAACTTCAAAAGTGTTAAGTTCATCTGGGAAAAATAATGTGATGATTGTTTTCATGAATTGTAAAAAAAGATTGGTGAATTCTCTAGTTTTGTCACTGAATTATAGAAATGGGAGTTTTTTATCTATAGTGATGCCTCGTTGAAAGGACTGGGTTGTGTCCTAATGCAGAATGATCATGTAATTTCTTATGCTTAACGTTAGTTGAAACCTCATGAGTTAAATTACCATACACATGATTCTGAATTAGATATTGTTGTTTTTTGCTTTAAAAATTTGGAAGCATCATTTGTATGGAGTAAAATGTGAAATATATACTGATAAGAAAAGTTTAAAGTATATGTTAACTCAAAATGAATTGAACATGAGATAAAGGAGATGGCTCGAATTAATCAAGGATTATGATTTCACGATCCATTACAATCCATGAAAAGAAAATAAAGTGTCTGATGATTTGAGTCAAAAATGTAATTCCTCATTAGACATGATACGTTAGGAACAAGATACTTTGGTTTTTGATTTAATATACTTTGGCCTAGAATTTTTTGGTGTATGAAATTCTTCAGTTCTGTATCAGGTGTCAGTGAGATCAACTTTATCAGACAGAATAATGCAAGTGCAGAAAGAAGACAGTGAGTGGAAAAAGAATTTGTGTTGGTTCAGAAGTTGAAGTTTCATAATTTTAACGTTTATAATGATTGTGTTTTGAGATTTGGAAAGAGGTTATCTGTTCCTTGTGATTCATAGTTGAATAATGAGTTGGTATGTGAAGCTAATAGTTCTCCGTTTTAAGTTCTTCCTGGAAGTACTAAGATGTACGGAGACCTATGTGAGTATTACTAGTGGGATGGAATGAAAAGAGATATTGATGATTTTACTATGAAATGTTTGACTTGTTAGGAAGGTAAAGCAGAACGTTAGTTACCGAAAGGGATGCTTCAGCCTTTACCAGGGCCAGAGTGGAAATGGGAAAATATATCAATTGACTTCATTGTGGGATTACCAAATACATCTCGAGTTAATAATGCAATCTTGGTTATAGTTGATCAATTGACAAAATCTTCTAATTTTCTTCCCATTCGAGATACATTATCTCTAGATCATCTTTCTTTGTTATATGTTAAAGAGATATTCATGTTTCATGGAGTTCCCCTCCTCGTCGTATCTGATCGTGATCCTAGTTTTATTTATAATTTTTGGAAAGGCCTTCATAAGTCATTGGGTTCTGAAATAAATTTTAGTACAGCTTTTCATCCTCAATTAGATGGACAAATCAGAACGAACAATTAAGACCTTTGAGGATATGCTACGTGCTTGTTAACGTGATTATCAAGGAAGTTGGGACCAATATCATTCATTGGTTGAATTTTCTTTTAATAATAGTATTCATTCAAGTATAAATATGGCTCCATTTGAGGAATTATATGGAAAGCATTGTCTAACTCCAGCTTTTTGGGTTGAAGTAGATGAAAGGATGCTGATGGGACCAGAATTTGTAGAAGAGATGGCATAGAAAGTTCAGTTGATTCCAAAGCACATGAGAATATCACAAAGTAGACATAAACGTTATGCTGATAATTAGAGAGAAGATCATTCTTTTGAGGTTTGTGATAATGTCTTTCCCAATGTTTATCCATGGAAAAGTGTGATGCATTTTGGTAAGAAGGGAAAGTTGAGTCCGTAGTTCATTGGACCATATGAAATTCTAGAGAAAGATGGATCAGTTGCGTACAGGGTGTCTTTACCTCCATGTCTAGCCAAGGTGCTCAATGTTTTTCCTTTTTGAATGTTGAGAAATTATATGCCAGATCCATCTCATGTTTTGATCACAGAGGTAGTTCAGTTGGAAGAGAATCTCTCTTATGAAGAACAACCAGTCCATATTCATGGCCATAGAGATCAAGTGTTGCAGAATAAGGTAATTCACCAGGTAAAGGTTTTGTGGAAAAAAAATTTGGTTGAAGAGGCAATGTGGGAATCTGAAAATGCTGTGAGGGATAAATACCTCCTATTATTTTGATAATTGAATAAAATTTTGAGGACACAATTTTCAAAAGGGGGGAAGGATGTAACATCCCATATAAATGAAGAATAATATATTTTCATAATTATTAATATTTTTTAATTAAATATTAATTTTACATTAAAATAGATGCTATATTTGATAGCATACCTGATACGCAACAAGGCATTTCTTTGATATCTTACGTTGCACACTAATAATATAATATTATTATTTTAAATGGTAGTTAACTCATAGCCTTTGTATTGGTGGGAATGAAAAAAACCAACTACAATATGATTATACATGTTTGTTTAATAAATTTACAATTATAAAATAATTGTTAGAGGCTTAAAATGTGAATGAATATAATTTTAAGCATAATTTACATTAAAAGGCCGATTTATCACCTTTTAATGGAAAACCCTCCATAAATCTGTTATTGGTTACTTTAATAAATTCTATATGAACAAATAAAATCCTTCTTTAGTATGGGGACATCAAAATTTACATTGTGTAATTTTTTTGGATATTTTTCCAATAAAGTTCATTTTTTAATGAACAATGAAAATATTGTATTTTAATTCAAAACTGAGTTATAATATATTTTATTTATATGATTATATTATCATTTTAATTGGTTTTATAGAGTAATTATAATATAATTTTTCCATTTAATCTAATTTTGGTCATTGGAATTAATTTCATTTTGAAAGTAGACATAAACAAGTTTCAATCTTTTGGCAGTTATTGTTTCATAAAAATTTTCTATTGACATTAACAATGGGAAATAATTTTATAATTAATTAATGAAACTTTTATGTTTTGAATTTGAAAAAAATAAAAATCAATTTTAAATTTGGAATATCAAATATATCATAGGCTTAATTTTTTGTATTTTTTTGAAAAACATCAATTATTGATGAATAGTGAAACCATTTAGTGGTAGTTAAAAAAACTGAATTTTCATTTAAATGAAATTTTACCACTTCTATGAATTGAATTTAAAAAATACGACATACATGGTTGTTATCAAGAAGTAAAATTCAGTTAATTAATATGAAAATAATTTTTGTTGAATAATAACTTTTGACTTTTATTTACCACGATTAAAGGTAAATAAGGTAATTCCAAGTTAAAAGACTATTATAATAATTTAAAATTACCTAAAAACTTGTCCAAACATTATTGGATGAGTATTGGCCGACAATTTCCATCCTTGGGTCGATTTTGGGACCCCATGCAGATACTTATGAAAGATAATGACACGTTTGATTAATTAATTTGATGTAAAGGAAAAATTGACATTAACAAAAATCATTTGGTAATAAATTTTTATATTGTGTTATATAAATTATATTTTCGACTATAAATATTTACTGGAAATATAAAAAGATTTCCTATATCATGGTATTTTTTTTATAATTTTTAGACATCATATAAATTAAATGATTTATGACACAATAATGATGCCATATTTACCTCTTTAATAAATGATTTAAATAAATAGGAATATAATGATTAAAATATTATCCAAAACATGTCAAATCCTAATTGGATTATTTTATTTCTAATATGAGTCATCTTATATTTGGATATAATTATTTTAGGACCTTTTGAAACCGAATATAAGTTTATAATAAAATTATATTTTCACACTTTCCTAAAGAGCCCCTCCTCCCCCTTATAAAAAGAGACCATTGTTAACCAATTCATCACACCTCTCAAGCCATTTGGCACATCCAAACTCTGCACAATTAATCTCTCTACATCCCTCTCCTACCCCATAAAATTATATCCTTAGGAAGAAGCCACTTCAAAAAATCATTTTGGTTCAAACCAATGGAAGTTAACAAGATTAAAGGTAAAGATTTCTCTTAAATAGTTTTCATTAATTATACTTCTCCAACCCCTAAACCCATTTTATTCAATTAATTAGTAACAAAAACAGTATCCTCAATATTCTAGGATGTTTTTATGAGAAGTATTAGAACTACACATACACACACCTCTATCTAATGGGTGAAGAACATAATATTTCGGTGGATGGTAAACTAACACCTCACGAAACGATGATTGTTCAATTACAACTTACCGCCTCTCATGGTGGCCATAATGATGGAACTGTATTTATATGTGATCCATATTATATTTATTATTTCCTTATGCTTCTATACTTCCCAATTATATCATGCCTTTATGGATTCCATAGTTGTTAGATACGATAATCTCATTTGAGGAAGTGTGGACTACCACCGCCTCAAAGTTATTTGATTCGTTAATGCATTAGTTTTATAAACGAATTTATTTTTTTTAGTGTATGAACTCCTTTGAATTTTCTTTTTATTCAAAGGGAATATTTTTATATGAAGCATTTCACAAAACGTCAAAAAGTAATATTTTTGTAACCTATGCCGTGACAACGACTTTTCCACCACCGTGAGTATTATTTGATTTTGGCTTCCTTATTAAGCCGGAATGTTTTAAAAGGAAAAATAAATACCATAAATTTTTTTTAGGTATTTTGGTAATGAAAATGATTTTGAGAATGTATTTATTATTTCAATACCTAGAAATGATATTTTATTATTGCAATTTGAAATGTTATCTTTTCTTTTATGCTTAAGTTATGTGTTATGATCATGTTATAGTTCTTGGGAATTATTTACGTATACGGGTGGTTCCATGATAAAAATAGGGTGGGTGAGGCTGATATAGCTCTCCAATTCATTATGTAACAAGACTGAGGTAAACGTGAATGTTTCTCCTAAGAGATTTTAGAGAATATACTATAATGGGTATTCTAATGTAAATCCCTACGTAGCTGTGATAAATACTATGTAAGTATGATATGGATGCCAAAAGTTACCTCAAGATTTATGATTTCTATGCATCATTCTTAAATATTATTATTTCATGAGGTAAGTAAATGATTTCATGTTTTGTATGTATTTATGAACATTTTTTTTCATTCATTGTTTTATAACCCTTAATGAGCCTTTTATAATCATCCCATGTTTTGAAATGTTTTAACAGGATTTAAAGATTAATAGGGTCAACGATGGGATCAAGGATAAGTCGTGATATATTTAACATGGTAATAAACATGACTCTTTTTTTAAGAGTTCATGTTTTGTAAAAAAAGGAAACTATGTAGAAGTTTCTACTTTTTAATCTTTTGAGATGTAATAGTTATGTCCTAATTCTCTAAAACTCCTAACCTGAAAAGATCCACAATGTGAAATATTAGTTTAATTCAATATTATGTAAGGATTAATGCTAGGACATTATTGTAAATCAATGTAGTAGTCTAACTCTCAATGGGTTGGTAAACCAAGAACCTATTCCCGAAATAATTCCCCATACTCAACAACCATGGTAGAAAACTGGAAATTCAGAACATCTACAATACCAATGGTGGTCTACCAACTGAAGAGTAATCTACAACACCTTATTATTCATGACTCCATCTAGTGATTACTGGGATTCCATTTCACCAAAAAATGGAATATCTCTTCCACCACTTTTAACACACCACACCCATTACCTAAAATAGTCAATTTGGGCATTTAATGTGGATAACTAGTCCTTACAAAGAATGATATCATAATGATTTCACACTAATAACATGATATCCTAACCAAAACTCTCTCTTTGTTGATTAAAGCCTAAATGTCGACAACAATGTGGGTTCATCGAGTCTTCTCCAAGCATAATGGTCGAGCAAATTGTCCATCCAGAATCATTAAGTCTTGAACAAGATTCGTGGTGAGAATAGAATGAACAACGTTTTTGTCTATATATAATAAATCAAATGTGGAAGATAAATATATGATAAATCAAGTCATCCCTATATCCATTAGTTAATAAGGCTCAATAGCCTACATCTAGCGTCATCCCTTTCAACTATCTCCCTATGTCTGATGTGGAAAACCCGAGGGGAGTGGTGGAAATAGGTCAAACATTAGACCACATCATACTATGCTTCCAGAACATCTAACCCATCAAATACCCCATGAACCACCCTTATCCTATCTATAAATCTATTTAGGTGGTCCCTTTTCTACCTTTCGACCAGTTGTATAATGTGTTGGTCATTCTCATTCTTGATGCCCATGACCATCGAATGAGAAACACTACCTATAACTTTTCCGATTCTAGCAAATATGGGACCCATGAACCACTATCCTCAAGTCCTTGAATCGCCTCCTGAATCCCCTAGCTATCTAGGATCCTAGTTAGTATTGTCGACTACATAATGTTGAGGTCTTAGCTAGTGGGTTCCCACTTCTAGCTCTTACTAGTTGTGTCTACTCATCAAGAAAACATTCCACTAATAGGGTTCACTCAAGTACTCCAACATAAGTAGAAATTCTAATGAATATCACAGATTACTAGATTTACTAGAGTAATATGTTCTCGATGGTCTTATCCAAAAGTATATATTCTCATACTATATCCATGGAGTTGTGTAAAAGATCAGTATACTCCGCCGAATAATCTTCAATGGTCATACTGCCCTACTGTAGATACTGAAGCTCCCATATGAATACGGATAAAATCATGTCCAAATATAACTCCACTCTAATGTGATGCTTAATGTATCTATAGCAGAGAGTTTTCACTCCATGTTACTGAGTAAGCAATCCCAACCATCACCCAATAGATCATCAAAGAAGACAAGTGGTAAGGACTACTATTTGGTTGTAAGGAGTCCTCCTAATGCAAAAAAAAATGGTGAGTGCCTCTATCCATTCATGGATAATCTGGGTGCTTAACTCACCTTGAAAAAAAATAATTCACTACCTATGAAACTCATGAAACACTCTCAAACTTCATCCATCCTTATCTCATGGTGATGGTAATAGAGTATGCTTGATGGGTTGTGGTATATCTGGTAAAATACATAGAGATTCTACCTCAAGAACATGCTACTGCATCATTGGTTCACAATTAGGAAGATCATCATCATGATCACATGGTAGAATCCTGGATATCTATCTACATAGATGAAACTATAAATAAAAGAAAATGTACAATTTCAAATAGAGTATATATGGTGAGGTGAAATAATAAGTGCATTGAAGACACAACCATTATGATATGATGCATGTACCAATATTTTTCCCTATAACTAGTGTTTTCAAGTACCAAGTCCAAAAAAAGGTGCTCAAAGTCTTGGTGTTTGGATACATCAGTTGCTGCACCAACACAGGAGTCCGTAGCCTAAAAGCTGAACTCCAAAAACTTAACACCATTACCATAATCCAATCATACAAACTCCAAGTCCATATGTAGAACCGAACACTCTAATACTGCTCTATCGTGATCTTTTCTAGTGGGTACGATGATGTGACTACCCAAAGCCTTGTTTTAATAGTCTAGGGGATAGATAAATGAACTGAGTAGGTATTTACCATAAATTGGAAGCATTCTCATAATGTTCACGTACATAAGAAAACATCTTCGAGTCACACAATGCCGAAATGTGAAACAACTGAATGGATGATTGCATAAAACTAGTTCCCACAACCAGAGTACAACATAAAGTAAAGGAAATGTGAATATGTACAAATAAAAACCATCAACAAAGAGTCTGTGCACAAGTCCAACTAAAACTGTAAAGATTCCATCCTACTCCAAGGGTGTGGAATACGTAAATGGTGTACTCCGGATAAAAACCTCAGTCTATCCAACTATATTTGTGCTCAATCCACTCCTGGTGCACCTAGAACACCATAAAAAGTATCTTTGTCTGGAAAAGACATGACACATATGGGAAAATTCCATGGATGTGTGAGTATGAGAATAATCACTTAGAGTTCCCGAAAACACTAAACAAGAAGCACCACGTATATTAAGCTAAATATAAGATGTAACAAAATATAACAAATATAGGAAGCAAGGGAAAACCGAGAAATACTCAAGAAATACTAGATGCCATTATGAGATAATAACTAACTAGAATCCATATGATTCATCAAAAAGCTATGCTTGTTCCAGGGGAACTGCCTTCTCAAGCCAGGATATCATGGAAGACACTCACTGAAGTGGTCTAGCTCATTTGGGCTCTGGAAAAGGAGAACGAATTGGTCTAATAAGACTGTGATTCATAGAAAGGGGGTCAGGGATATATCCTCTAGGGGACACCACTAACTCAATCTCGATCAACAACATATATAGAGGATTATATAAAAATAATTCCTAAAACTCTACTTATGTGGCCTATATGATGAAGGTTCTTCACTCTGCTCAACGAGGTCATTGGGATTACACAAAATTCAGTAGGGATGATAAATATCACACTAAAGTCTTACTAATGGACACCGTGAATCTATATGAGACTCATCCTCTAGATAGGATTACATTCCAGTGATGTGGATGTGATGTCATAGTGTACCCTCAAGGAAATGAGCTACATAAAACACTAAACCTATAAATGTTATATCTAGAATAATGAAGAGCCTCAGTAACTCTTGATATGAAATCCCCCCTCATAAAGATGGACATAGAATACCCCAGGCCTACAAAACAACTACCATAGTCGATACACCTACCACCCTGGTTAGCCCATTTACTACGTGGATAGGCTGCACATCAACCGACCGTAGCGATCAGACCACATATTGCTATGAACACCACGACCGTCCCCTTAAATACTGGAGACATGGTCATTGTCCCCATGGTAGCTCTATCTACCACAGAACCATGATCATCCTCTTTGGTTGATCTCCATGGTCAACAACATCCATTCTCAACCCTAATTTCCTCATATCTGACATGTGTCTAACCCAGGTCCACCTTGTTCAGACCAACCCACCAGCCTGAACCAGCTCACCAACATAGCCTGACCCACTAATTCGCTTGGGACTTTTCTACGTGGCCCAATCCAATCCACATCCATTGTTGCATCCTACATCCACCGACACCGATCCAGACCACGTAACATGTTCACAACAATAGATCTCGGCCGCATAAAACTTCACTACCCACATGCAGACCGCAGTCAGGAACCTTAGTTTTCTACTATCAAATGTCGCTACCAAATGTGGATGGTAACTTCAATAGATCATGGTTCCTCTAACAATTCCTATGAAATTAAATGATCATATATCTGAAATTTTTGTGTCCTAAACTACATTGACCCAACCTTGGTTTTTGATTCACTATAAATCTGCTGGTCCGATCGAGTTCAGAACCACCCTATAACATTGGAAGAGGCCGCAAAGATCCAATTGGTACAGAAGATGAGTATGGAGTGATAAATGTAGAATATCAATGTTTTGTCCTCATTTTCCATGTATTCATATCCAGATATCAAGAATACATTATTTAGTTTAGAAAACAAGATCAAATAAATCCCATAGAATAAATTCCATCTCACAATATGCACATTAAATGAATCAATCCTTTTGTCAATTGATTCGCATTCATCATAGAATTAAATAATGGGTAATTAAAACAATTAAATCAAATTCCCCACCTCAATTAGTATCAATCAATGATGAACAACGAAGCTTCATTGTTTTTGTTTGCAAGATCCTTTAAAATCATTGTGCATTGATCATCAATACTCAATCCAGTTTCATTAATCAAAAATGATTAATAGTTCTCTCTCCAACTATCAACCTAAATTACTAAGGTTATGATGATAAAAATGGAATTGTGACTTAAGTATTCATTTAAAAAAACAATGTTCCATGTTAGTGTGTCAATAAAATAATTAAATTATTTTATTCATTTTATTATTGCGATGAATTATTCGCAAATGATCTACACAAAATAATTCTATGTGACACTTTTGGTAAATTTGATATTACGAACATAAAGGAGACCTCATATTTGTATTGAAGAACACATTTAGGATTAATTTCACTTTTTAAGGAATATTGTTCATGCATTCCGTTAAATATTTTAATACTTTTTAAACATTTGTTCTAGGAACACCAATCCTTGAAATAACATGTCATATCAGTGTCTTGTCTAAAAAAGAATCCATATAATATCTAAAAATAATAAATTGAAAATTGGATTTGTTACCCATTCCCCAATACTTTTTTCCCTATTTTTCTATATCCCTTAAGATCCGCAGTCCAAATATTTAATTTTTGATGGATCATATGATTTAGTTTTAGTGTGAATCCATTTGTGAAAAAAGAAGTGTTTCCAAATTTTTATATTTATAGATAAATTTTGATTGAGGGATATTTATATAAAATGAATTATTTTTATAAGGACCCAGCCCAAAACATTACATAATCTTGAGTAATGTCAAGAATTCAAATTGATGATTTTTTCAGGTTTAGAGTTTTAGAGAATTAGGCCATAACTATTACATTACATCTGAAAAATTACAATGTAGAAACTTCTACTCAGTTTCCAATTTTTTTATAAAATAACAAAACATAATTGAAACATGTCAACATCCATGTTTTAGAATCCATGAATTTTCATTGATCCCATATTTGACCCTATTCATCTTTATGTCCTGTAAAAAAAACATTCAAAACATGTGATGAGAATAAAAAGATCAGTATGGGTTTTTAAATAAGGAAAGAAAAAATTAACCCATCAATAAATAAAAATCAATGAAACTATAACTTTCATTCATATCATACTTCATAAAATCATAATACTTCTATGTAATAGAAAGAAATCATAAATATTAATGGTAACTTAGGGCATTTATAACATACATACGTTTTATCATGACCAGCTACGAAAGAAGTTTCATTTGGAATACCCTTCACAATATATTCCCTCAATCTCTTAGGATAAACATTATCATTTTCCACTGTCGTGTTACCTAATTCATTGGAGAGCTATCTCGGGATCACCCGCCATAGGTTTATGATGGAACCACTGGTATACGTTAACAATGCCCAAGAACCCAAACATATTCATAACACATTAAACAAACATAAATGAAATATAACATTTCAATGATTCAATCAAAATATATCATTTCATGATATTTACATAATCAATGCTTTATCAAACCATTTTCAAAACCATTTAAAACATTTAATGAATATATTTTAGAATAAAATTGTCCCATACAACATTGAATCTCTTAAAGTAATTAAAATTTTAAAAAATTACTGTCCATATAAATAAATCCTAAAAACATTTTGAAAACATGGACATTAAGGAGAAATATTTTGAAAACTCAATCATCAAAACATTTAAAAAATTATTTTAGTTATTGTGTTTTTAACAAAATGAGAGACGATTGAATACAAGTAATCGATGAAGAACATTTAATAAAATCATTATAATATAATGAGAATAATGGTTTTTGTGAAATAATATGCCAAAGGATAGTGTATACACCTTATAATAGTGAATTTTTTCTTAACTAAATGATGTCTCAATGGAATGTAAATTGAGAGGAAATCTCTTTTTATGATGGTATCCTTAGATTAAGGATAGATCAATGACATAATTAAGGGGTAAAAAATATAAATAATCTCAATATAAGTTGATATTAGGTGTAAAAAACAAGAGGTAATTCCCACATATTTATTGCATGACATAATCAAGAAGTATAAGTATACCCCAAAAAATATAAATTATGAACCAAAGTTCCCTTACAAAAAATCGACAACATAATGATGTCACATTAAAACTCAGAAAATGAGTTTATGAGAGAAAAAATTGTATCTCATCACATGGAAATAAAATTTAAATAAAAAGGGATATACCTGAAAATATCCCAATATAATAATATGGAAATTAAAAGACATAAAAAAGAGGTCTTTTAAAAAGAAGATGGTGAAAGGTTCCCTTACTGATTTGGTATCTTACGATGGATACATCACATGAAAGAAGGATGATTCAATAAAGATTTAAATACCCATAAATCTATGTATATTACACAAATAATACAATCATAGACAGTATATACACCTCATAAAAGGTAATTTGGGTTAATATAGATTGAATCTCACAAAAAAAAGTGAGGTGATAACCACTTACCACGTGGTAATCTATCAAGTCATATGAGGAAAAGTTAATAACGACGAAATGAATCACATAATAAAATGAATATAAATATAATAATGATAATATATATCAAATTTCTGTAAAAATAAACCATATGAAATAAATAAGTTGTGAACAATGGAAATCTCACAGAATTAAAAGTGAGATAAGAAACCCCTTACCTCAAGTCCGACTTGTCTTGTATGTTCCTTGTTCTTCCTGAATTATAAAAATAAGTTAATTTATAAATTATTAAGAACATTTTTCAAATTTATTATTCCTTTTATATCACTTATAACCTTTTTATAACAATTAGTTAATTATTTGAGATCATATAATACATTTGGTTGATATTCGGATCTTGAGTAAAAAATGAACATGTTATAATTACAAATTGTACATGTGGTCAGGAGTCTATTATCTTGAGAATAAAATTCATGATTTAAATATCTTATATATCATATATATCCAATATATATTTATATATTTATAATAGTACATGACATTTGGATAAAATAAATGAAATCCACCTTTCCTGGAGATTGTATGTCGTACGTACGCATGAATGCTACATTCATTTCAATTTCATATTTAATGGAATGACATAAAAATGATAAATAGGTATATTATAAATATATTATAATATCATATGTAATATATGTTTAAAAATTTCAATAATTCCATCCTATACATCTTCCATGTATGTCATTAAAGAATCATTTCACCGTGAGGGGGTGGTAGTCCGCACTTCCTCAAATGAAATTATCTTTGTTACACATATTGGTAAGAATAAAGGAATGTTGGAAAATAAAAATTACAGAAGCAAAGAGAAAACATAAAAATAATATAAATCATATATAAATATATTTCCATCATATTGGCCACCATGATAGGTGGTAGGAGAATATTGAACAATAATCGTTTCGTAAGGCAGTAGTTCGTTGTCCACAGAAACAGTATGTTCTTTACCAATTAGGCGAAGGTGTGTATAGGTGTAGTTCAAATAATTCTCATAAAAACATCGTAGTATATTTAGTATACTGGTTTTGTTATAAAATAAAGGATTGAAAAGACTTTAAGGGGTTGGAGAAATAAAAAAAGAAAATAACCTAAGAGAATATGTTACCGTTAAATCAGGTTACTCCCTTTGGTTGAACCAAAAATATTTTTTGAAGTGCCTTATGCATAAGGTAAGGATTCTTGGTGTAAGAGAGGGATATTAAGAGATTATTTGGGTAGAGGTTGGTTGAGTGAAGGGGCTTGAGAGGTGTGAGTAATGGGATATAGGTTAGAGATTTTTATAAGGGGGGAGGGGCTCTTTAAGAATGTTTGAAAATATTAATTTATGATGTAATGATTTTATATTTCTAAAGGTCAAAAACATATTTATGTTGAAGATAAGATGACCCGTGTTAGAAATAAATCCTCAAATAAAAATTTTACAGGTATTAGATATTATTTTTATTTTTATATGCTTATTTATTTAAACCAATCATTAATGAGGTAAACACTCTATCATTATTGTGTCATAAATAATTTTATTTATTTGATGTCCAAAAATTATTACAAAACTACAATGATGTTTGAAATAATTTTATATTTCAAATGTATATGTATTTTTAAAGATAAAGTTATATAACCTCTTGTAAAAATTTATTTTCTAAATGATATATGTTTCAGTCATTTGTGTCATTACTTTATATTAATTAATATAAATTTCCATTATTAATATTTAGTGGCTCTATGGTGTCCCAAAATTGATCCAAGGATTCCCATGGTTGGAATTTCATAATCCATTAAGATCATGAAATATATAAGGGTAATTTAATATTATTATAATAGTATTTTTAACTTGAATTACCCTATTAACCTTTGATTGTGGTAAATAAATTTCAAATGTTACTATTCAAAAAAATTATTTTCATCGTATTCAAAAATATTTTAATTACTCATAAAAAAAATTTATTTTGGCATTTTTAAATGCAATTCACAGAAGTGGTAAAATTTAAATTAAATGAAAAATTCGGTTTTTTAACTATCACTCAGTGTTTTCTACATTCATCAAATATTGAAGGGTTTTCGATAAAAACCAAAAATTCTGCCAATAATATATTTAATAATCAAGAAGCATAAATGATTTCTATTTTAAAAAATATAAAACCTAAAAGTTTCCTTAAATAATTTAGAATTATTTATTCTTTTCCAAACAAAAAGTGTGTTTTCACGAAATAACAACTATCAAAAGATTGACACTTGTTTTCGCTAATTTCAAAGTGAAATTACATACAGTGACAAAAACTGGATTAAATTGAAAAAATATAATCTAATTAATCTTTAAAACCATTTAAAATGATACCCTAACTATATAAATAAATTAAATTAAATGAATTTTTTGAATTACAATACAGTATTTTTCACTATTCATAAAAAATGAATTTTAATAGAAAAATACCAAAATTTTACCGAAAGTAAATTTTGATTTCCCAATTATAATGAATAATTTTATTTTTTCATATAGAACATATAAAAGGGACCAAAAATAGATTTAAATGGGGTTCTCCACCAAATGGAGGTAAATCATCCTTTTAAAAAATATTAGAGAATTTATTCTTAAAATGAGTATCATTCACATTTTTAGCCTCTTAATTTAATTTGATAAATTTAAAAACATTTGAAAAACATATATAATCATATTTTAGTTAGTTATAAACATTCTCACAAATAAAACGACTTTGTGTTAACTACTATATAAAATAATAATATTTTTATTTTATTTTTCAGCATAACTCAACTCTATGTGCAACAGGAGATTTAAAAAACCCATTATTTTGTATTAGGTACTCCATCAAACATAGATTATCATTTAAATTAAAATTAATATTTAATTAGAAAATATTAATAAATATAAAAAATTTCATATTATTTATTTACCTGGGATGTTATAATTCTAACTTGAAAAAGATAATTCTTTTTATGGATTGGAATCAATATGCATGGGGTAGCTAGATAAAACATCAACTGGGCTTATCATGATATTGTTCATGAGTTTTAATAATCAATTCAATTCATCAAGTATTATTAAAATGAAAAGATATATTTTTCAATTTATGGAAAGAGATACACTATTTCTTATAAAAATGTTGCTGATATTGTCGTAATTTAATATGATGGAGAAACTGATATTCCTTCACAAAATTTTGAAGGTATGTTTTTTATTTTAACAAAAATAATTCCCAAGATTCATTATTTTTGAAATATTATAATATATGTAATTTTTTTCATCTCACCCTGGATAATCATTTTGTTTCCCTTTGGATGTATGAATTTCAGATTCTAAGAAAGGGAGATAGAGACACGTTAATAGTATCTGATGTTCTTGTCTAGGATTTCTTAGACAATATGAGAAAGATTGATCGTTTTATCATTAATATTGTAACCATAGAAATCATGAAAAAAAAACAATCAAATCCAAGAATATCATGTTTCTAGATTTTAAAATAATGACGATGGAATCTTGTAATGATATTTTCAACGTGGACAAAAAATCAAAAACAATGAGGGTGAAAATATTCTTAAAATTGAAAATACAATGAATAATATGAGATTTGTTTGTTGAAAAGACTAAGAATTTTTTTTATAATAATTATATAGTTTAAGTGAAAGCATAACCATCTGGGAATGCTGATCATGGAGACTACAAAAATTAAAAAAATTAAATAATTTACTTATCATCTAGGGAAGATGAATAAATAAAACAAGATGCATATAATATCATTGATGAAACAATGAAGAATAAATAAAAAATAAAATAAGAGGATCAAGAAATATGAATTGATCTTGTAGATGATAAGGTCTTAAAAGTTTGGTGTTGTGTAACCCCTTGAAGAATAATCTTATAAGAAGAAGAAGTGGTTATAAGGAAACCAATTATGAAATAATTGGTGGAAAAATGTTGAATGAGATTATGGGAATACGGTCAAACCTATTACCCACCACGATCATGTTAACGTATAATATGGTATAGTTATTGAAGAAACATTAGTAGTTTATGATAATGTTTCAGATATGGAAGGAAAAGGAATGAAGAATGTTTTTGATGAAGAATAGGTACTAGTAGTTTCTAAAAACCAATCGAAACCAATTCAACCTAGTAAAAGAGTTATTATAACTACAAAACAACATTAGAATGATTTAGATAAGGCTGTGAATGAATATGTTTATGTAAAACAATAAGAATTAAGAATGGAAAAAAATAATTGGTAGGGGAAGATTATGATGAACATGAAATTAGACTAGAACAAGACATTGAGGAAGGAGAATAAGAAGAAGGGGAACTAGAACATGATGATTGTGTAGAAAAGGGAGGATATGATAAAAAAACTCAAACAGAGAAGAAATCATAAGATTCATCATCATATTTATACTCATCAATATATATTCTACGTTTTAAAAAAAGGAAAAATTATAAGAACAATCATCATTTGAGGTCTGTGAATCCTTATCTATGAAATAGGTATGAGATCAAACCACCAAAAATAAAATTTTTGATAAAGCCAAAAATTATTATGTGGATATCATAGAAATGTTTGAAATTAAGGAAAATGGTTATAATATATTATATAAGGGGAAATATTATGACTCAAAAAAAGAAAACGGTGGGGGTTGAATCAGATGTTGGTACAATTCGAACAAATCCTCCCCAAGATAATCTGATTAAATTTGATTCATTAGTTACTATTGAACATAAAAGACATTATTATATTATTCACTCCATGAAATGGTTTTAAGGAACAATTAATTATTTTACAATGCATGATGGAAGGGGAAAATTGATTTATGATATTCTAAATAAAAAATAATAATCAATTAAAATTATGAAATAATTGGTCATTGGTATTGAGGTAGGGTTGAAAACTCATTAAGTATGTTCCCAAAAATATAAGAGATCATTTAATAAAATAGTGATGTGGTATCACCTTGTTTATTATGATATAAAAAATAATGAAATAATTTAAATGAATTCAATAATTTGATGATTGAATCAAAAATAATATTTAATTAGTTAAAAAATAACATGGATCACTAAGTGATCATTTTAAGAGATTTTCAAGGTAATATAATAAATAAACATTATAATTCAGTTTTCTAGAAAATAATATAAGAGATATATTTATTGAATTTTCTAGTCTCCGATCATGAGAAAATTAGTTGATCATTATCAATGAAGAAAAAAATTAAATGTATCAAAAATTACGGACGCAAGATGAAAGTCTAGTGAAGTTGGATAAGGTCTCAACATATTTCAAGATGATAAAGTATTTTGTAAAAATCATGATGAAAAAAGAATAAAATTCATTTAATCATTTTATTTAACTATTTTTTAAAACATTTGAATTTTTTTAAATGATCTACCAAATCATCCAATTAAAATTTCTATGAATGTTCGTCCAATTTCGATTCTTTGAATGTTATTTCATATTTCATTTGTGGATAATTACATAGTTAATTATTATTTTTCCTATATTTGTTTTTTAATGTTTTTAGAATCCTTATATACTTACCCATTATTTTTAAAAATCACGAAGGGGGATAATTTTTTTAGGAAGGGGGATAACTTCTCTTATTATGAGTTCATTTTATAAAAAATAGATTTCTTAAAAAAGTTGGAGAATATTTGATAATAGAAAATTAGTTTTTATTAAAGGAGAGAATATGATCATTATTGGAATATATTATCCAAAATAATGGCTCATCTTATTCAACATCATACTCTCCATCTTATTAAAAATAGTTATAACATTAACTGGACTTATGGTTCAGTGAAATATAATGAATATGAATGACATAAAATAATATGGGATATTATTTTTTCAATTTTATTTATTATTTATGTTTTAGGGGTTGTGCATCCCAAAAGGGGAGATACATCGGATTCCGATGTTATACTTCTTACATTTCCATTACATTTGTTATTGAAATCACATAAACCATATTTAAAAAATCTTTAAATTTTTTTAATGTCCAGTCTGTTTTAGAATGATTTTGTTGAAAAAATTATTTATTTTCCACACGAAGAATAACTTATGAATATTTAAGGATGTGAACTTTACGTTCATCATTACAATTATCATAATGATTATCTATCTGATCAATAAGAGTTACCTTTATCAATTCCAGAATTTATAATTTCTATCATGTCTATCATATTGTGATAGTCTTAATAATCAGACTCATATAATCACTTATAACATTAGATTATACTCAAAGGTATTATAATATTGAAATTATTATTGAATTATATCATAATGACTAAGATTATAATTGGAATATAGAAGACTATTTAATAATGTAAAGAATATTTTTTTCATGGTGATAGTATTAATCAATACAATGCTAGTCATTCAGTTATATTACATCCATTGAGTTCTAGGTGTCCATATTAATTTTAAAAAACTCAGATGAATTTGAACATTGGAGGAAAAAATGTATATTGGAAAGACTCTTATAAAAACCATTTAATTTAAAGTGTTTTGAGAATATTAATTTACATTTTATCATTTTATGAGAGCTCTAATGATTTCCTAGCATGAAAATCATATTCATAATATTTTTAATTGTTTAGAGTTCTCTAGCACTATGTAATCCTTTTATAAGATGTTTCCAAAAGAACTTTTACTTTTTTCGTATATGTCCTATAATCATAATGATTGAAGGATTTTGTGGCTTAGAATATATAGAATCTAATCCATCCAATTTAGGGCTTATGGGGATAGTAAAGAAGATAATCTGATCATCGTATCAATGGATTCTAGGGATAGGATGACAAATTCATTTCAATAATCATATTTATTCCATCCCAATTAAAACAAAACATAAAATACTATAAGTATAAAACATGGGATAACTTTAGTAAAATATTTTTAAAACATTTTTATTAAGGTTAAATGAGTTATATTTTTAATATTCATACATGATTTATAATTACAATTACATTTTTATTATATTTCGTGTTTCTACAAGTGTTTATTCTACTGCACATTTAATAGAATATGATTCATCATATTCATCTTTTTATTCTGTTTTATTATTTATTGAATTAGCATTTAAGAAGATAAATACACTAATAAATCATATCTACAAGGGTTATGATTTTTTATCTGATATAACTAGATTTATCTGAATATGATTCTATGAATTCATTAATCATACTGGGGGAAAATTCTGACAATATATATAAAAGAGATTTTTTTATTCATTATATTATTTATATTACACTACATTTTTCAACTAAAATTCACCCCACCCATGTAATAATTACCACTATAAGAGAATTATTAAAATCATAATTAGTGTCTTTCTATATACTGATCAAACATATACTGGTAAATTTACATTTAACAAAGTGTGAGACAAAGGAAAACAATAAACATATCCTGGATGTATAGTTGGAAATGTTGGTGTCAGAGACATTTGATGGTAACGATATAAGGGATGGAGATACATAGTAGGATATTGATATTGAATAGGTGAGAAAATCCCCCACAGTGGCATAGACATGGTATATTATGAAGAGTATAAATAAGATGTTGAAGAAGGCATGTGTGGGAACAACCCTGAAGGCTCAAGTGAAGGATGAAAGGGAGTGGTAGATGGATTTTCCTCCAGCAGGTCACGGTGTGAATGGTTATGATCGGTTCTCTGTGTATCTCCCAAAGCAACAATTATCATAATCATACTAGTCGGATGAGAGTATGTCAACAATAGATTAATTACATTCCACTAAAAATTTTGATAATTAATAATAACATTAAATTAAATGTAATTTTAAAAAAAATAAAAATATTATAATGAATCAGATATCAAGAGGAGGAAATTCGAGCTCAAACATTTATATATCATTTCCAAATAATCACCTCCTTCAAAATTCTTAGATATCTTTAATAGGAATAATTCTATATCATGTAATGGACATTTATTCAAACCATTTTATAACTCATGTGAATATTTTCAGGATATCTTATCGAAAAATATATATTGTTATATAAAATTTCATTTTCACGATTCCTTTTATGAATTCATTTATAATTCCATATTTAATTATAATATTATATAGATTTCATGAATTTAATAAATTATATTACCATATTACATGAATAATTGAAAGATCATGATCTCTGAAAATAATTATATAGTAATTAAAGCATGTTTATTCAATAAAAAAACTCATTTAAATATATTATTTGAAGGACCATAAATAAAAATTGAAACAAAATTTAAAATTATTTAGGGGTCAAAAAACTACATAACAATGAGTAAAAAAATTAATGACAAAAATTTAAATTAATTATTTCCTTAAATATATCTTCCCATTAAAATCATTTTTTAATATACAGAAATATATAGAAAAACACCACATTCATATTTTCAAATATAATCATTTTGCAATTTATTAAATATTATATATCAAGTGCAGTCGAATTAGAGTTATATTCTAAAAATTGGCATTAACTGAATAAACTACATACCAATAGAATCTATAAATGAGCTCCAAAATTTTCATTATAATAAATAGACATCCCATGATGAATAAATCAATTTCTATAACCAGATGATTCGAATTGAATCATAGTTAGATACTAATAATAAAAAATATCCAATGAAAACCATGAAAACAACTTATAATACCCTCTATAAATAAAATTTAACATAAAAAATATCTTTTATTACCATATAAGTGAATTATTTCAACCCTTATTAAATGAGACCCTAGAATAATTTATCAAATAGAATACCTCTAAATAAACAATGATGAACATTTTTTAAATAATCCTCCTCAAAATCCTTTTTCTAAAGAATATGGAAGCATCATCACCTTGAATTAATTTATCTATTCCTTTGTAAAATTCAACCAAAATATCCATCCCAAAAGGATGTGTATATAATTTATAATATCAAAATAAATAGTAGGAAATCCTGAAAAAGAAAATAACCTTGTCAACACCATATATTCATAATAATAAAAAATTAAAATCAAAATAATTATTCCTGAAGTTAACAACAATGTCCACTCATTGGTAGACTAGGTAAAACAAAATCTAGTGAATAATCTCATCCACAAGCCTTATATAATGTTACAAATTATCCTTGATCTTTGTAATAGTATACACATTATAGCTCATAACACCAATTCATTGAAATGTTATGTTTTCCGTGTTCACCACATGAATCAAAAATGAAATATATATCTATGTAAAATATTACATAACCCATAAAATAATAGATGGACCTTTGAAAACTATCACCCACCAACTTTTACCCAAATACATATTTCCTGTAATAAAGACTACATCAAAAAATTGACAAATACATATCAATTTTTCAATCCATCCCAAATATATAAAAGTATATAATAACATGTGGAGTTTGATAGGGAATATTATACATAATGTAATTTTAGTCCATTAAACACATAATAGTTAGATTACACATAACAAAACCAATACAATATAGTTGTTAAGAAGATAACGGTATTTCAATCATAGATACAAAAATGAAAAACAAAACATCACCTAAAAATATAATATAATGGAATAATAAACTCTGATACAAATTATAATAATTAATCCAAAATCTAAAAAATAAAACATCACCTACAATGCACATTATTTCATAAAAATTGTTAGATTCATGGGAATATTGTATCATATTTATGTTTTCATACAAAGATAAAAATTAAAATAGTTGTCATTATAATAGAAGAAAGGTTTTTAACTAATTATTAATAAAGATCAGAATCATGAACTAACTAAATCCATAACAAACAATGGAGGAGGAGAGGTGTCTATCAGAACTCCAGTGAGATAAGAATAATGTTTTAGGGGGTGTGGAGATATGGCTCATGTGAAGGAGGGGGGGATAATTGAAAAATATGTGGGAGTATATCATAATGGGTTCTTAAAAACTGTTGGGATATATTTTATATATACATGGTTTACATAAACTATGGTTATAGACAGATTCCATAAAATCTATAGTGATTGTTTTTAAAAATTATGGGTATTGATCCATGGGAATAAACAAATTTTATAGTAGTGTATGTTATGTTCTAGTGATTTTTCCTTGTGGTCTATTTCGACAGAGAAATTAATTTTTAGGGGTGTTTGATAGGGAATGTTTGGGAATAAAAGATGCATCTAATTGATATGAGATGGATTTGCAGTAAAAGAAGTATCTAAGAGTGTGTGGATAGTGATTTCTATGAATGTTTTCATGGTTAATGGATTGTCAGTGCTTCAATAGGATTATTTTTTAGGTTACTCATGTGAATGTAAATGTTTAATCTTAATGAGATTATGGAGATATTTGCATTGTTGAGGTATTTTATCATTAGTACTATGGATTGAGCGCATTGAAAATATATACGTATGAGTCTTAGATTTAATACTTTACAATATTTAGGGTAGGAATCATAGTAGTTGTGATGAAAATGTTGAGGGTCGGGAGACTTGAGGCCCTTCAGATAAAACGATGTTTCTCCAAGAATGGATGTGTTTTTTGTTGTATTTGTTTACAATATCATAATTTACACATAGTCTAGAGAACATCATACTCAATATTAGGATAAAATTTATATTTTAGTGATATTTTGTTGACTACATTCCACAATTTATGGATTTTATATTGGTTTGTAAAATGACCCCTTGGGAGGTTTTGATCACGGAGCAGTGTATGCGAAGTTGTATGGGGGAAGGGAACCATCATCCATTTATTAGTATGGATCATGTTATAGGCTAGAAAACTAAAATATAAGGGGTAATATTCTAGGATTCAAGTAATGGGTTAATGTTAAATGATTGTTTTGTCAATTGGGATAGAATGATGGCTGGGTAAAGTCATGTAATTCTACCGTGATTGGAATATGGTCTATGAATCTGATTTTGGGTTATGTGATTATAATAAGGTAAATCCAAGTGAGGGGAGTGCTAGATTATTGAAATAAACATAATACATTTGTTTTTATAGTCATGGATGTGGTTATAACCACTTCGAGAAAGGAAGGAGACTAAAAATAATATTATTTATAAGAGAATCCATTTATCAAAAATATTGCGGATTGGAATACAACATTCTAGGTTGGTTTAAATGGTGGAGAGAACTATGAACCAGATGGTGAATGTTGGATGATGTTGAGATTTCATATTACGTATGGAAATGTTCTAAAATCATTTTGTAAGTCACTGATGGTGTAAGGGAGTAGAATGACTTTTAATGGGATGTGTTCCCTACATTGGAGTTATGTAGATGAACTCAATTTTCATTCCAAATTCAAATGAAATGAGTTGATCTCAATATAGTGGAAAAAGTGTGTATGTATTTTCATCTAGAACACCAATGAGGCTTCTCATGTATGATATGTTTTATTGATGAGAGGTTAAAAAGTCCTATGATTCTAAGATTATGATGTTGAAAAAAGTAGGTTTTTTTATTTCTGGTATTTGTAAGGGGAAAATAGTCATTTTCACCTAGAATATTATCTCATATGTTCCTTCTTTGTCCAGTAAATTGGTCCAAGAATAGTGTTTTCACCATTATATTAATGTTTGGTTGATTTCAAAACCATTAAAAATATATAAGAATATTAAATATTTATCAAATTAAATAGAAATTATATGAGTTGGTTTGGGAGGCTATATAATTTTAACAGAGAATAATATTTAGATTTTGACGTCATGACTAAATCTGTAATGGGATGTTCTTCTTATGTATTTCATAAACCCATTATAATATTTGATACATATGATGTGTGTAAAAATAGAATTTCGTTAATTAATTAGTTTATTTATTAAATGACTCTCCCATTTATAAATCATATGAGGTGAAGGTAGGGGGATGGCTTCTACCAAGAACACATAAAATGTGTTCTTCCAATTTCTCTAAGTTATACATTTATATGTATGTTCCATGAACTAATTGGTCACATCATGTAGTGTAAAATTTTCATGTGGTGGTACATGGTTGTGTAGTTATGTGGGTGGAAATTTTGAATTACAAACCATGTACATTGAGTACACAATGTGTATTATTACATTTTAATTTGGTTGGTATATGGGAGACACCCAATGTATGGAGAACATGGTCTTATGGAAATACATGAACTAAACCCAGGTTTTCACTATCCATGTAGTGAAACATGGCTAGAGCTCATGTGCACCAGGAAATATAAAGGAACAAGGATTGTTTTATGTTTTGGATTACACATCTTGTATTGGTCATACACACAATAAACTACTATTACAATAATCTACTGAGTGTTTTGGATTATTTTTTACTCCAATTCTTTCATTTGAAGAAATTGGAGTCCATTGAGAGTTATTTTCTATCTATAACACGATTATTAAGCCCTCTAGGTGTTTTTAGAACTTCTATGTGGTGTTTTTTGGCGACCATTGTATAAGGGTTATTGTTTTCTTCAAAAATTGAATTCATATATCCCATAAGAGTTAGAAAATGGAGGATATATTGGTGTGGATCATAAGAATTATTTTATTAGGAAGTATCAGTTTTATGGAGGCCTTGATTGATGTTTCAATATGAATGTCCTTAGTTATAGTAACTCAATTGTGGCTGAAGGTGATAAACATGCTGGGTCTATTGGACAGAGTAGGATTGTTTTTAATGGGTTTTTTCATTCAGAAAAATATATTTAGGGTTTTCACTTTTTTTTGGACTTCGATATATTGAGTTTCTAGATTCATGGTTGTACGATTAATCACCCTTGGTGATGGGCGTTATATTGAAGGATTAGTTGTGACCATTGATCAGGAGAGTTATGTATTCAATATTTCTTTTACTTAGTGGTTCCCAAGAGGGATTCCATCAGTTTTATAGTAGTTTTGAGAATTCCATGTGGGTTAATCTATTTATTTATGTATCCATATAGACATGTTGGTTCCAAATTGATCGAACGACCCTGGGTTTGTGGGTGTGTTGGGTATTAATGGTTTCGAGTGTTTATGTGGGACCTGGACCATCATTGAACATTTAAGGATGAGATTTTATGACCAAAATTGGATTTTGGCCGAAATTTGATATTATTTTTCTTTTTCATTGTATACAGCATAAGGATACTTTGATCCGGTTGGGATTCCATTTTTGCATCATCATTTAATCTTACGATCATCCATTATAGAGAGTGTTTTACATGAGGTTCCATATATATATATATATAGTTATCAATGGATGACAAGAAACTACACTTCTAAGGGTTAGAGTGTCGATAATGGTTTCTACATTTTTTTTCCATATGTCTGACATATATTTCCAAATACATGATTGTGAATATCATACATGATGCTCCACACTAGGGGTTATGTTATTAGACAAGATGTTCTGTATTAGTACATATAGTTTCTTCATGGTTCGAGTGATTGAAAAATGTTCGAAAACATTTATTTTGATGTAGCTATTATATGGGACATGAAGATCCCAATATATGATTGAGATGCTAAATTGAGGCCTTGGGTATTATTAGTAAACAATATGGACTGTGTATTTGTCTATGGATATAGACCCATATATTATACTCTATAATTTTTTTATCAATAATGATTCTCTACCTAATGATAATAAAATACATCTATCATTATTTTGGATTGACGATCCACCTTTTTGGGATAGTGTCATGTCGATGCTCGAGGCACCAATAATGTTGATAAAAATTTAGGTGTTGTAATGATGGTCTATCAACTATCGTGTATAATAAATGGGATAGAGGTTAGAGTGGTGTTCTTGGTTTTGGTATCAAATTAACATGGAATGAGTACTTGAGATTGATGCATCATGTTACTTAGTAATAGATAGTAACTAAATTCATGTTGTTATGTTAGGTTGAATATGGTTGTGGTGACCACATTTTAGTTAGCATTCACAGTCATTAAGACATGTTTAGATACATCCCATAATTGGCTGAAGCAGGTATAATCAATTATAATCAAGAAACCAAGTATCTACGCTGGTACTATTTGTTTTTAATTGAGTTATGTCTTTGTATAAAAAGGATCATTTCTTGATAATTCACTTATGGAAGTAGATTTTAGGTTCCCAATTGGGGTGTCCTATTGATATTTTTTTGTCACCCATTGTATGTGAAACTCCATGTGCATGAAGAACATAAATCTGATTTTTGGATATCAAACAATGAATGAATTTTATGAAATATTAATGATATTTCATGAAAGAGTGGGTTGATCTTGTGGATCTTGATGAATATGATAGTGTAGCTTTACATGGTATTAGTGGATTTGTACCTATCATTTTTCATAGTTATATATTGATATATATGTATTAATTTTTTTATTTGTAAATTTATTATATGTGATCATGGTATTTCAAGATCAATATTTTATCTAATACATGGATTTTTGGACCTTTAATCAATTTAAATTTTTTACATCATCCATATATTGCTGTTTTTTATTTCTTCAATGTATTATGATCTATATGATGTTTGGTAGTTTAATTCTCTTTGTGCACCTAGATATTGTGGCAGGGGGTTAGTATCTTCATAGTTCCACCTTTGACCCCACAAATATTTCGAAGCCTCTAACTTCTAAGGAGGCACCCTTAGGTCCTATGGGGAACTAGATTATGACCCCATTTTAGTGTCATATGGGCTGATATATTACACATAGAATGACTTATCGTCTTTCATATCTCAAAAAAAATAAATTTATAGTAAATTTCATCCATAAATAAACCAACATATAAAATTTGAAATCATATATGAATCCCTAAATTTTGGATATTTTAATGATTTATTTTCAAGGTCATTCATGGAAACGTATTTAATAGATTCCACCATTGTGTGGTTTGGTTGGTCAAAACAAGCCAAAAATAAAAATAAAATCATATTCTTCCAATTATCACATAAAAAATTAACATATTTATTCTCATTATTTTTTAATACATATCATGCTATTTTAGATCCATGTAATTTTTCAATCTCAAAAAATTCTCATTATATCTCGAATAATGATCAACTAAAATATGTTCACTACATCATTAGATAATATCATTTAGTATAAAAAATAACCATTATAAATATATATATGGAAAATTTCTATTCCATCTCAGGAATCATGATTAGTTATTCATGATTTTTCTCTGATAAACCATGTCGTAATGGAAATAAGAATATTTTTTCTACCATTTTGGGATTATGGATTTCTCTAAAATTACTTTCAAATCATGATAATAATAACTATTATTTTATTTGGTCGTTTCATTTTATGAAAACCATAGAATATCGAATCATATTTTCCCCATGTCCATTAATCTATGTAATAATGTCTATATCCTGGATATTATTTCATAATTTCAAACTAAATTTTACTTATAACATAAAAGAAAATGTTTTCCCAGCACAATGATGTTTTATCTACTTTTATAATTATTAAAATCAATACTATTTTATGAGTTTCTAATATTTTTGTATTCATCTATAGAATAAATCAGAAATTCCAATATCCATCATGATTTTATTGTATCCAAATGTAATAATATTTGAATAATGTGTGTTATCTTTAACAATTCATTAAAAAAATTATTTTCACAATACATGTTATGTAATAATATTCATGTAAACTGAATATACATCAATCTATATACAAACTATGAGACATAATTACAATAAATATTTAGAAGATATATTTCAGTATTTCATAAACATATCACTATAGGATGAATTAATAAATTATTATATTTTGAGTATTATACCATCATAACATCATTTTGGATAGTGTTTTTTTGATATTAAAATTTGTATGGATGAAATAATTTCTTTGAAAGTAAACTCTGTTGATAATAAAAATTAGTTGAAAATTTATTCTTCATATTCTGGTTATGACCCCCAACACAAGAAATCCCTCCAAGGCTGCTAGTTAAGAGAAGATATGAGTCCTAATTCTCTCCTCAAATAGGCCTTTCCTTTGTGAGTAGACTTTAGAGTTGGGAACACTATAATGTGATCCATTATCATTTTCATATAAAAATGATATTGACAAGAAATAAAAAACCTAAAAAATACCTAACATATCATAAATTAAAACAAGACATCCATCCTTAGTATGTCAAGAAATACCTATAAATGATTCTAAATTATAAATAATTTGAATTATACAATAGAAACTCTACAAAATATTGGGCCTCTAAGATAGTAATGTGTAAATAGATCTAAATATCACACATTGAATATAGAATTATTTATATATATGTTGGTTGTTCATAACCATTACACTCTATAGGATCCTATGTAGAGACTCTCAGGTAAATGTGAAAAGATTATTCTAATGTAATAGTGGACAAAAAATAGAATTAGAAAAACATAAATAGGAAAAATATTCATCTCTACTTCATGATGGATTTCTAAAAATACTATTAAATAAATTAAAAATAAAATAATAAGATCAAACAGATAAAAGGACCCCATATCAATTTCTCTCAATGATTACATACTCTAATGTCCCTAATTCATTTTTTCTCCATACCTTCTATTAAAATTTATCTCCATTTATTCGACCTTCTTCAAAATAGGTCTAGTCATAACCATACAAACCCTAGCCTCATTCATTGATTAATAACCAAGGATGAAATCAATGTAATAGTACAATTTTCTCATGCTACTACCACATCATCATCCAAATCATCACATATTCATTTGAAACATCATAAATAGGGGTGTATATTATCATATATTTGAAGTAAATAATCTTTACTTACTATTTATATAACACATGACCCCTATTAGATATCAAATCATCTCATCAACAAGTATATCCACTAACTACTCTATCAACAAGGGCTGTGATCCACCACCAAATATTTTATTTTATGATACTACATTTTTTGTAAGAGTGTGTATATTGGGGAAATCATCCATATATTCCACACTATCGAGATGTTAGAGAAAACACCCCTAGAGCTTATTGGTGTCAGTGCATTTTATTCAGTATAGGTGGGATGCTAACAAAAGCAACATGAAATAATAAGTATACATTTCTAAACATAGAAAAAAAAGATTAGATTAACATATTCAAGTTAATACTTCATCAACCCTTCAATATCTTCAAAACCATGTTTATATTTCTATATATTACCCCTAATTAATGAAATCACACCAAACCCAACAACCACACACAAACCAGGTTCATTTTATTCAAAAAATATTCACCCTTATCCCTAATTATCACATCACCAAATGCCATTAATTCTTTAATCAATTTAGATTCATATTTAATTTAAAAACACTATAAAAATATCCATACTTTTTTACCATTTATGGGAAGCCCATTCAAAATTATAAAATTCATTAAACTAGTTACCACATGTTAATCCCATTCAATTTTTATTTAATTACATCCCACACTATTAACATTTAATTATCACCAACTTCCTATTTTTCCTCTAACGGGATACAATAAAAATGTACCACATAGTAACATATTATTTCCCATGATAAATCTAGAACTCCAACCCAACCACCTCACCACATCAACCACATATATATCACCATATAATTGCACTACAAAAAACATATCCTACATATAAATAGGTCACTACCATTATTATACAACACATAAAAATACCATACAAAAAATTATAATTAAAAACATACTGGAATGAAAATATAATATATTTTTCAAAACAAATAATTCATCAATTTTTATAGGGGTTCTTTCTTTAATACATAATTTTGTGTGTGAGTATTTCCAAAAAAATTGACATTCCCACTCAAAGTGTTTTTAGCTGAATGTATATATAATTAATTTTATTATTGGAGGGTTTAAAAAATTCTAGTAAATTTTTATAATTAAAAAATGGGTTATAAAAATTCACAGCCATCATAAAATTTAAATAAAATCAACATATAATATTTAATAATAATTATCACATAGAAATGTAAATAAATATGAAAAAACATGTTATAACTCCCTATAACATTAAATATTATTCTATATAGTTTATTAAATTAATTTATTATTTCTTAGAACCCTACAACTAGATAAAAACAATTCTACATACACATATTAAAAAAGTAGAGAGAATAAGGATCCCCTGCCAAGACAGGATGTCCCAAAACAAACTACATTGGAAAAAGGGGAAAAGAATGATGATGTATATACCTAGATATCATGAATTCCAAGGATTGATCAATAATAAAAAACACATACACAAGGTTTTTATATGAAAGATAAACAAACTCTTACATCTAACATGACACAATAATATAGAAAATTCAGAGAGAGATCAGCTATTGAATATACCTTGAATCATGAGAATGAAGACTTTGAGTAATTTGTAATTGATTACAAGGATCAATAGAAAGGTTATAGATATTCAATATTAATTGGAAACAATCGAAGGGTCAATATGAGGGAATCATTATCCTAGATATTATAGATACATATCATAGAATAACCATACAAGTTAATAAATCGTAATTTGTTTTCAATTTTCATTTCATTCACTTTTAGTTAAAACTCATGGAAGTACCTATTAAAAATAATGGTCTTTAGCTAATTCTAATACTAGATTGGATCCCTATAAAATATAAAAAAAATTATTTATGAATCTTATTGACCATTTTACATTATAATGGGTTTTCATATCATTCTGAAAAATCATGGTAGTTCAAAAATATAGAAATTATGAAAAATGTTGATCCAATACGATAATGGTATAGTCTTCCAGAATCATAGAAATCAAATCCAACAAGGAATAAATGGGTAATAAGATTCAACCAAATTACCGTAAGAAGAACACAACAAATCATATGAATGAACCAAATGAATGAAATAAGAAAAAACCATCCACATGAGAGAACCTACTATTATAAAGAATGAACGATCCAACCAAATGATGAAACCAACCAACCGATTTTAAGAACAAACTCACATCCATATGTATCCAATATAACTGATGAAAAATCCATCTACCTAAACTAAGAGAACCTATAGACAACATGAAGAAACAAACTATCAACATTAAGGAACCCACTAGTTGCAAAAAGTAACGGACTAAAAACATAAATTGAAAAGTGACCACATTGTAGAGAAGTGATCGTGAGGTAAAACATAGTAATTTCAAAAAATTAAAGGAACATAATTTCTCTCCATACACTTCAAGGCCTTGGAAATTCAAAATGGAAATACTTTGATATCATAATAAATTAATCTTTATAATATAAGTGATAATCATTCCAAGTGTTATTTATCTCTCTGAAAATGACGCATCATGTAATTTTATATAATCTTTATTGACTTGGTTCTTTAATACAACCAAATATTTCATTGATTTCCAAAATGATCCATTTTCTTAGTCCATTAACCATATAAGATTGAATATAGCATGTGTTAGTCAATACTCACCCTTAAATATATCAAAAAATTTAATATAAATTAAATCACCCATTATTTTATATTGAAAATAAATCTAATTCATCTTGCATGGAAATCATATTTATAAAATTTATTATAAAGTCTTACTCAATATTTTGAGATATTTTTAATACAACCTTTATTAACCCACTTCATTTTTGGTCCAAACTATAAAACTTCCTGTAATCAAATTGAACAATATAGTTAAAATTAAGAGTGGAAATAAATTTTCATATATAAATAATTATTTTGAATATAGTAATGATACATTGGTTCTATAAAACATTTATTCCCTTTTGAAAAAATATTGAAAAAATAAAGTGAGAGTAAATTGTTTGGATATTACCTCAGTCTGTCTACCTTAAATGGTTTTGTTAATTCATACCCATTTAAACATTTGGTGTTACAATATTGATATAGATGCAAAATTATTCTCCATTGAAGATTTCTTCTACAATTGATAATGAATTAATATTTCATATATCATCGATTTGATTAAATTTCAATTATTTTCTTGGAGATATAAAAATAATTTTCTTTTGTTTTTACTATTTATAGTGGTAACCTATCTCCTGATAAAATATTTTTAATTTAATTACTTGTATTAATTGAGAAATTATTTTTAATCTAATGAAATTATTACAAGATAAGAAAATATTAAATAATAACTCTAATGTTATGAGTGGAATAATGATTAAGGAATAAAGAGTAATCAATAAATAAATCATGTATTTTTAAATATAATTTCCATTGAAAAAGACACGTTGAGTTATGAAATTAATATCCATTTTTCTTCCAAAGTATACATGTAATTCAATCCTATTAAACATAAGAGGATTAAATAAATAATACCTTAATATTTTAGAAGAATAGGATAACATGTTTAAAACAACAACCAATTTATACAATTTATATAAATAAAACTAATTATTACCATTACTTCTTGATTTCATTCATATAGTTGAATCCATAACATTGATAGTTTAGTAACATAAATATTTTTCCATCCTTATTCTAGTCTAGTAATTATGATAACACATAATAATTGATTTAACAGATAAAACCCATGAAGTGGGATATTCATGTCATCAGTCTCACCTCCCAATAAGTCATAATCCAATAAAAAGTGTCATGGGATTGAAGTAGTCAGGAAAATTCTGTTCCATTTAGTATATAGATTATTTTTATGATAAAAATACCATAAATTTATAATGATTCATTTGAAGAGTTGATATGCTAATAATAGTAAACATAAAACACGGATCTCAAAGAGATATAAATTTAAAAAATACAAAACAAATAAAATATACCTAATTCATAAATAATAAAAAAATAAAAATTGAAGGAAAATATATATAACAATAATCCAAAGAATAAATAAAAATATTTTTAAAATAAGGTAAATAAGAAATAAAATATAAATACAATGTACAATGGCTTGTAGACCAATTCACAAGGAACCCCTACGAAACCCTCAACCACTAGATACCTAAAAGACTCAAACTAGTTCTCCATATATATGATATAAAAAATAATAGAAATAAAACATATAATTATACTATGATACTTAGAAAATCATGAAATATAAGTGAATAGCTTGTTAGTTCATCGATTAAACATAATTCTCATGCACATATTGAACCAAATAGTATTCATAGATTAATTAATTGTTCATAAAAATCTGGTGATACTACCAAAAAATGTCAGTTTAACAACTAAAAATAATCAAAAAACAGTAGATGCATATCCAAACAATAATTGTTCTTGCGTGGATAAGTTAACCACACACCATAAAAACTCAAAAAATTACTATGGAACTTTTTTGTAGACCCACCATTCTGTAATTGATAACTGTATACCGCTAAAACATAATGATGCATACAATACCTTTCCCATATCATAAAATTCAATCACTATAAAGTTTAACTACATCCTCCTTCCTCACTTATCTGAGTCACACTTGACCCAACTATCATTTTAAAGATCAACATTAATTAAACTATAAAATATAACATTTAATAAAAATACAAAAAATAATCTCAAAAAATTAAATATATTAGTTCTATACATGTTTTCAAAAGAAAATCCATTTATATTTTATTAACTGTCACTCTAATTCATTTAGAATATACCTAATATATATATATATATATATAATAGATAATGGTTCCATGAATTATAAAAATCACAATATACTTCCAACTTGTGTCCCCAAATAAGATAATTATGAATAGTACACTGATATCTTCTCTTTATAGAATATTTAGGTGCATTTAATCCTTGAGAAATTTATAATAATATTAATTATGATTTATATGGCTTACAATATTGATATTATCCATGATCCCACAAAAACATAAATGATGATTCTAAGATCAAAATTAACCCAAAACATCTAAACACACAATAGTGTAACTAAAATCAATGAATACAAAATGATTGAGATATGAAATTCATGTAAAAGTACTTAGGTTCTCAATTACCCATAAATACCGGTTCAGTATTTTAAACAAAACATATCATACAACAATGTATCATAAAAAACATCAATATATTCCTTAGTGATCTTATAAAGAATACCACTTTATAGAAATAATAATATCAGGAAAATAATATTTTATCTTTAAATTCATAATTCAATACTATTCTAGGAGATATCATTTCACTCATAACTGTCATAGATTATCACTACAAATACTAATGAAAATCCTAATTTTCATATTCTGAAATTTATTCCCAAAATCTCTTAAATATCATATTTACCTAAGTCACATAACATATGATGAAGTAATTGATACTTTTATTATATTTATGGGTCATATAATCTATCATACGGTCAAATAATTTCCATAATTAAATAAACAAACATTAAAGATTACCTATATAATACACTACATTGACTTATCATCCCTGTTCACTTAATACATTATCAATGATGTGTTATCAATAAGTTTTTTTATTAGTCATACATTGAAAACTACAACCTTTTCAGTGTAACATTATATATATATATTTATGACAAATATTAGTATGAATAAATAAAAATAATTAAAAAATCCACATATTACCCTAATTAAATACTCTATATTTTCACTTAGATATTAATAGATCATATCCTGAAGGAATAGTAGATGAACACCCTAATCCTTCCCCAACGATCATAAGGTTTGTTAACCAGTGATAAAGCATTACAATGATCATGATAAGGATTTACATTAAATAAAAAAATTCCATATATCATAAATAAATATATAATATTACATGCATGAGTAATTTACTTATCATTATTAAAAAAATATATATATTACAAAAATCTATGCTAAAAGTTAGTTTGATACAAAAAAATACCATATAAACAACTCAAACATCCTAAAATTATCTAGGATAATTCATTAAATAAAATATACTGGAAATTGTAATCATATATATCCTCCATCAGTTATATACATCATCAATCTAACTCCAAGCTCTTAAACCTTCCATTATTAATATTTATTGACCCTTATGGTTAAAAAGTTAATAAAAAACATTTCCACAATCATTAGTGGGAATAATAAATACTTACTATAGTTATCCCAACATGTAAATAAACCATATAAATATATTTTTACATTATTCATTGATATAATGTATGGTTAATATAATATGATGGTGAACTAATGGAATCAATAAATTAAAAAATATTTGGGGTCGATTCTAATTCAACCAACTAGGCCCAATATTCATCCCAATAATAAAATAGGAATGTGTAATTGAAACAGAACCACAATAATATGTCACTATCTATAAAGCATTTCTCTCTAAATAACTGTCATAGGATTTACTAAATTTGTGATATTAGTAGAAAAAAATACTCAACTTATCATTGATGTTATTTATGAAAAACCAAACATAAAATCTAATATATATGTACATTTATGATCACTGGAGGAATGACTCATATCATAAAATAAATTTATATAACAATGTGCTAGAGAAAATAAGAATATTTATGACTATAACTATATATTAATTCATTATAATATCTAATTTCATGTGTTAGAGGAGGTATTATATTTAGTTTATCTTCATATACTCTAATACATGAGTTATCGGAGAAACAAAATTTTTACATTATTGTGAACTATAATCTATTGTGATTGTTCAATTTGGATATCAAAAAAATTACCAATCAATATATATTCGATCTATCATGATTTTTTACATCGGCAATATTAAATGTATTTCTCGAAATTATCAATCCTATACTAATGATTTTAAATCAATAACTCATCTATACCCATCCCGTTGATATATAGTCTATATAAACCCATATATGTGCTTGGGAAGTGAATATATAAGAATAAGTCATTAGTACTATCTTCCCTAATTAGTTGTTATGAAGGAATATAATCACCATCATCTCATTACTACTGTAGATAGTGGGTTAGTGGAATAAAGATACATCACTACATCTTTTTTTTAAACAATATGCATCTTCCCAATGTAGAATCACATTTAAATAAAGATAGTTTCACATAATTTAACACCTCAATACTGATCAAATAAAAAAATTCAAGAAAATCATAACTCTAAATATATGAATACTCCTAATATATAATCATTAGTGGATTAAAATTTCTCCAATTATATATAGGTGATGGTAATAAAATTAAACATAACATTAATTATTAAAATAATCAATTAAAAAATCAAAAATTTGGAAATATTTCATTTCCAATTGGAAGTTAGGATTATTTAATTATATTAAATTCAAGGATCTTCAACATTGGTTCCCTGGAAGTTGAAATGATGTATTAATAGTTATCATAAATAATATAATATATTTTATTTTAAAATATAATTCATTATTCTTTATAATATTCCCATTAATCTTGAAATTTATTAGTTAACTCATCCAATTAAGAATGTAGTTTATCATTTTTTGAAATAATTGACCATGGGGGAAACACCACCATTTTATCCCACTTATGATTTACTGCATTTACTTTCATATATTTCCCAAAAAAATTGACCCATTAAACACATTTATTATCCTAATAAATTATATTTCATTTTTCTATGTAATTTTTTGTTTTTAAGTCATTTAATTTACCTTTTTGAGTTTATTCTTAAACAAAATTAAAAATTATTCATAAAATATCATAAGCACAACTTTCCTTATTTAATAGGTAGTATAAGGCTTCATTCATACTTAATATAAATAATTGGTTATCCTATTTTATATCCTAATCATAGTTCATCAATTATAAACTAAACCATTTAACAATTCTGTTATATGACATGCTTTTTTTATAACAAACCTTACAATATATCTATAAGTTTCCAATATATTTAATTTAAAATAATTACAATGATTAGATATCCTCTTTAACATTATACCAATAAATTCTCACAATCATAGAGTTTCCAAATAATTATAATCAACAATTACTACTTTAAAAACTATATTTATATTTATTAATTACATTAATCATTTATATTGTCATTTTATATTTTTAATATATTTATTTTTTCTTTTAAAAATATCAATTTGGTACAATTATAGGAGTTATAAAATAATTTTTCTAAATTTGTTTCATCATCCGATTTATAATAATCTATTTTCTATTAAATAAAAACCAAAATCATTGAATTTGGTTGCTAAATGTTCTAACACGGTTAACTTATTAATATTTTTTAAATAAAAATAATTTATATTATAATTCTATCACACATAGAATAATAAACTAATTAATATTTATTAATATGAAAAAAACGTGGTTAAACTTGTTGTGATCTGTTAAGAGGATTATGACACATGTTTGTTGGGATCAATGATAGGCTTCACTTGTCCTCATTGTCTGCACATAGAATGTGACAATTTAGTTACTTTTTGTGTGACCCTAGATGCCTCTGATTCATTGATCACCCCACACATGTTACCCTATTTTTTGGGACATTTCGGGAAATTTGATATTAACAGGAAAGATTCAATCAATCAGACGATTATAATCCTTGCAACGTGCCCTAGATAGTGAAATGTGCCCAAGGGATTCATTTTGATCAGATTTATTAAACATCTGAGTATATACCATATTATATGACCCATGTATCATAATATAAATAAAATTACATGGTGAATAGTATTTAACCAGTATTGCTAGGAACATGTGGGACCCACCTTCTTTATGTCAAATTTCCATAACTAGGCATACATGAATCAATATTTTTTATCTGATAAATTTTAAAATGTTTTTAGTTCATTATCATCAATATATAACATCATCATCATAGTTATTCATTGGTTAACACCCATTTTAGTTGACTAATGTTGACCACCTTTGAAGGGTAACAAAATCCATAACTTTCTAAATCCAAATTTCCAAAATCTATATAATTGATTAGTTTCTAAAATACTGAACTCTTATTTGGTTAAACTTTATATATTCGGTAGAGTGGAAAAAATAATCTCTAAACTGCCTTTTAAAGCATAATTATGATTATTTGGATTATAATTCCATTAAATTAATCTCACTATGTCCATTCCATCAATTTTTGGTAGGTCTTGAGAATCAATAATAGAAATATGATATCATCATATAGAAAAATTATTATTATAAATTACTCTATATGTTATCATGAAATCTAGATATACAGTTTTAGTGATTATGATGTATTTTTATTAACCTCCACATAGATTTTATGGATAAAATAGTATTTCATGGAATTATTTCATAAATTTTTATATGAATTGAAGTGAAATTTTATTCTTCCAATAACATCATTATATAATACAACTTAATTATTCCATTTAAAAATTACCCCAATATTAGTATTCTAAATATGACCAGGATGTTAAAAGAATCATTTTAAAGGTATATTTGAAAATTAGATATTGGAATTCAAGGTGAGTCATTTTGGAAATAACATTGAATCATAATTCTGAAAACCATGCCCTTAATGCAACTATCTATTGCTCTAATAATTGAATTTTTCTTTATAATAACTTCTATATGGAGGATAAGACATTATATATATTTTAATATTTTTGACCTCCTATAATGTTTTAATTATGGGGGGGGTCTTGGTGAGTCCATTATATCCATTTTTTTTAAAATATTTCACTTAAATATATGTCTCCATATCTGCACATTAAATCAACATTATCCAAAATTTTCTAAAATATTATCTAAAAGTAAGAACCCAATTTATAAATCAGAAAAAAAAAATTTCCATTGTAACAACATAATATTAGTGCTTTTTCTATTTTAAACATTATAATAATAATTAAATACTTCTACTAAAATCCACTAATAGAGATAAATAGAGCCACTGGTGAACATAATTTAATTTAAAATGAGTGATAATAAAACTGATGGCATAAAATATATAGTTCTTATGATTTTAATTATAAAATTTACATCTAATAACACCCATATTATCACATGAAATCCATTATCTAGACGCCTCATTATCTGACATGATTTTTCTTTCAATACTAGAAATTCTAAACAAACTAAATATTAAAAAAAATATCCATATGGAGGATAAATTAAATACAAAATAATTCAATGAAAAAATACTACTCTATATATATATATATCATCTCCCATTATAATTCATTATAAAAAAATAAAATATAGTATAGGATTATAAATTAAAAATGGATTCAGATGAATCAATATGTAAAACAAAACCACACACAAGAACTACTATAATTCACTAAATAGAACATCATCATGACATATGAACCATATAGATATCAATTAGTTGATACACATGAAATAACCAAAGTCTCATTCTTCTTTTATTAGGATTCATTACCTAACACCTTGTCCACCCTATAGAGCTTATTAATGATCATTGTCTATACGTGTATATTTTGTAAAATGCTATGATATATATGAATGTTATCAGCATTCCTATTATGATAAAATATATTATCTATCCTTATAAAAAAACTCTATCTAAATGAAAAAACATTCTTTGATACCACAATAAACACTATATTGTAGACTACTCAAATGACACCCAAGTAATGAGAAGTAAAATTCCCCATGCATTCCATAATATATACCAGATGTTCATAATAAGTAGGAATGGAATTGAATATTTATGAGGACAACTATTCACTTGAATAAAAATTATATTTTCTATTAAAAAATATAAATAAACTAATTTAACAAATTATATATTCTACATTCCAAATATTATATACATAAAAAATAGAGCTAGGAGAGACAACACAAATGAGAATATTAAATTAACATGCATAATTGGTTTAATAATCTATAGTAATAGAATATATAAATAATTAATCATTTTTATGAATAATCAAATAGAACTCTTGTTGGTGCATGATTTTCATAAGATAAAATTATGTAGTGGACTTCATACCAACTTAGAAGGAATACCCTTGAAAATAATCAACCTCCAAAAAACTAGTTAGACCCAAACCATGTTTCCATGTAAATGGTAAAAATATAATATAAATAAATTAAAATGGGAAAGACAAATAAATTTAGTCTAATAACATATATGTAGGTAGGGTTTGATACCAACTATCTTGAAGGATTCTCCAACATACCATTACAAACAGAGTGTTGCTGGGATAATGTGGATTTGAATGAAAATCAAGTGATAGTGAACATCTATGATTCTGCTGACCTACCAGAATAGAAACAAAAAACATGTTAAATATGAAAACCATAATGGTTTTATCATATAATAAAATACACAAATACATGTAAGATTCACACAGATTCTACTTAGCTATGGCCAAGACACACTGATTTATAAGTGATAACACACATTGAAACACGATGCACTGAGGTATACAACACCTATCTAGTATCATTATTCATAATCCCCATGAATTATCACAATACATATATTTGAAATTATCATATTTGTATGACTTGTACCATAATTGGTGTCCTTAATTAATAAAATTAAAAAGATCATAATATCCAAGAAATAAAAACCAGAACATGAATCTAATAAATTAACAGTTAAAGTGGAAATAACCATAAATAGAATCTCATATAACAAAAAATTCTGAAACCTGTGTTCCAAGATGACTAAAAAGATAAATTAACACTAAAAATGATATATTGTAAAATAAGTGGGAAACCAAATAATTATTCAAAACATCTAGAAATAAAATTGTACATTCCAAGGAAAAGACTAATATCATAACAAATTTATATGTTTAAAATATTTAAATCACAAAACCTAGATCACTACTATCTTCATCTTATATATAAAAAATCATTATACGACATGGATCATTCTGTATGTTGGTACAACTCTATGAATTCACCATTATCTCTTAGGTCAAAAAATATTAATATTCACTTAAAATCAATTATTATTCCATTTCTATGGAATTACATAAGGTTTTTCATTAATGAGGATTGAGTTATCATTATTTTTTTGTTATATTCTTATTGTGTCACCCTATACCCACACACCCATATTTGGTTTTAATAAAAAATGAATTAAAAAATGGCTTTGATACCAAGTATAGACCCTTGTCATAACCAAACCATAATTATATAAAGTTAGGAAAATATTAAATTAAATAAATCCCAAAGATCTCCTATGATTATAATTTCATATTAACTGTATAAACATTTTACTAACACAATTATAGTCTTTCTAATTTAATGTATATTTCTACCATTAAAATTAGAAACCGATTGATCCATTATTAGTGTACACCATCAAACAAATATTCTCTATGCATGATAAATTTTTAATACATAACATGTGTATATTTTTTCTATAACACCACAAAATTATAAATGAATAAAATTTAATTTGATAACATATGTGAAACGAAACATCGAGCTTAATGATCAAACTCAGTATATTTCTTCAAATCTATTTAATAGTTTAAAGAACATGCTTCCCCATGTCAAAATTAACTGTAATTTAGTATACTGTTATAACAGAGATATTAAATTGATATTTATGAATAGTAATTTCTAATTTATAAAATCTATGGTTATTAATTTATTATAAATAAAATTAGAATCATTCAAATGAAAATTTATTTTTTTATGAAAAACTATATTTTTCTTTAAAATACGTGTCAGTTCCCTATAAATTTATAATTTAAATTTACATGGTACCATTATTTAAAATTTTAGGAAATTTTTTTATTAAATTAACATGTAAAAAATTTATTCTACTGTGATTTATTGGAATTATTCTGAAAATATTAATAATTTGAGGAATTGTAAAAAAAGTTAATTTAAATTGAAAATTTACTTATTGTGTAAATTTAATATGAAGATATATAATATATTAAATTTATTTTACTGTAATATTAGTGGAGTTATATATAAATTTATCTTATCCAATTCACTAGAATAAGTTCAATATTTAATTTTGAATAAAAAATCATTATAAACTGTTGAACATTTTCTCTTTCAAAATGAGCTTTATCATATTGTTTAGTGAATTATTTTTTAATTAAAATATTTACTTTAGAGATATAAATTTTCATAAATTAATTCAACATTTCGAATAAAACTATTTTATATTATCTAATACGGTATTCATTTTGTTTACCACAATGAATAGTAAGAAGAGTAAAAATTATTTATCATAGTTAAGGTAAAAATTGATTTATCAAGAGGTTAAACTACAAATAAAATGGATAAAATGGAAAAAAAATATATAAAATATTTTTTAAAAATATTTCTCCCTTATAATGTATTTATATAAAAAATATTTTAATTTTTACATTTTTAGAATGTAAAAAATTTGGGAACACTCATTTATTTTGAAAAATTACATGTGTGCTACTCAACTCACATATAAAAGGCCACTATTTATACTCTCTATTACACACACTAAAAACATTTTATTTCAGCTATTATATACCAATATTACTTCAAAAAATTAATAATCTCAATAATAAATACTTATTTTGGACAGAAAGCCACCCATGGAAGGATTTTGGTGCAAACTAATAGAGGCTACTCGAGGAACTTGTAACATTATTCTTGATGAATTTTTTATTTTATTTATTCCCCCACCTACATAAATTATTATTAAATCATGATGATATAATAAATTTATTATATTATGTATACTAATATGTTTTTATTTTAATTTTATTAGATACCCCACCCACAATTCCATCAAATTGATTACGAAATCATTGTTCATGTAGAGGAGAGACTACCATATCGGAAACCAATGTCATCAATGTTTAAATTAAAACATCATTCAGTTTTTTATGATGATGGATATAAATTATACATATATATATATATGATATTTATGAAATAATTATTAATTTTGAGTCATTATATAATACATAACTTTTTTTAATTTCTATTCTATACTGTATAAAATAGTGTCACTCATGTGTACGACATACTACCACCTCTAAAAGTAACGTTACTCAGTTTTCACTAACTCTATAAATGAAAGATAATAATTATATTTATAATGAATATATGTGATATATATGATATAATTAGGATATTAATGACGTATATATCATTAAAAATGAAAATATATATTTTTTATTTCTTATATTTTCACTCACTAAAAGATGAAATTTTCATTCGTGTATTTGTGGGTTGTCCCCTTCATGAAGCGATGTGACTCTAATTTTTTTTCACCAAAGTAAATAGATTATATTTAGAATTATATTTAAATAAATAATAACAAATAATTATAAATATATAATAGAAAAATATTACTTATCCCTTTTTCAAAATGATCATTAAAATATTGAAAAATAACACATGTGTTCATAAGACATACTATCTCCAGGATTGCAATAAAAGCAATTTCTCAAAAACACCTTTAAATATTTATATTTAATTTAAAATTGATGAATAAATTTTATATTTATATATGTCTTATTATTCTCAATATTATAGAACTATATAATATTTTCATGAACATGATGTTTTAGGATGAAAAACACACGAGGAAACAAGATAATTAACTACCCAAACAATGAAGATAATGAATGATAATTATCTAATGGGTGATAATTATTTTATAAAAAGATAATATTTAATATTTTAAATAATTATATTGTTTTGGTTTTATTTAATAATATGTTTAAAGACACTATACTGGAGATTAAATCACATTTTGACAAAAGGAATAGTGAGTTATAGAACTCCATCTTAATATTCCTTTATAAAGGAATATTATAATGTTATGAACCTAAAATATTATATAAGGCATATAAATATTACAATTTTAATATATTATCATGATTAATTAATAATTCATTTTTTTATTTTTCAATTGGAAATATATTATCTATAGGAATTTTAGATGAAAAATACCAAGTGGTAAATAATTTCATAACTAAATTTATTTTCCCAAGGTGATAAAACTTCTTCATTGAATTTGATATTATATGATTACATGTGAATTTATTTTTTAATATATTATGTTTTATAGCCCATTTTTTATGTGGATATTTTAAATATATTATCTATTCATGGGTTAATTCTTATATCATCTTTTGGACATTTGTAAGGGTTTATTTTACCACATCATTTTAATCTAGATTATTTTTAATTGAATATCGATTGATGAAAATTATTTGATAATTGGATATTGAACCAATTTATTATTATTATCCAATAGTTATTCTTTATGTTTCATGTAATATTCTTATTTTACCACTCATTTGTACTTATATGAATTGAGAAAAGTTTTTTCTAAAAATCTGACCACATTTATCACTTTAGTCGAAAACATGATTTCTCTAAAAACCATGTATTCTAATAATATTTTAAATAATGGTTTTTAACTTTTCCAAATTTTTTATTGAACAAAATTTTAACCATGTTTAACGTTTTCATAAAATATTTTTAGATTAATCTACACGTAATTAATATCCATTTTTATTTCATAACAATTTGAATGGAACAATTATTATAGATTACTCAACGTGTATATAATTTTTAACCATCACGACCAATCAATTTTATAAATCATAATTTTTAAGTTTAAAATAATTGTTTCAAAGAATATTTATTTTCTAAATGTTTTAAGAGCATTTATTTTTTAAAAGTGAATTTCACAATTATGAGGTTGATTTCCTGAAGAATGTTTTTAAATATATTTTTATGGTAATTATATTCATCAATGGAATTGAACCTTTACATTACATAATATACATTAAAATAAAAAACCATGATCAATGTGTTATTGAGAGGGTGAGGGGGTGAATCATTTATATATTTTACTTTTGGTTTTCTTTATTTAAAAAAAACCTTTAACTATGATTAAATAATAATTAAATTTTTGAATGAAAACATTCCCACATCCACATGAACAAAAGTGATTACTAGGATCACTATTCAATATGAGTAACTAATACTGATAATGGTTTGTAAATAATCAAACACCACATAATAAAATAGTTAAAAATCCTTTTTTGTGGATAAAACATCTATGAAATACCATTACACTTATATAGAAATATATTCCATTCAACTGAGAATGTGTTTATTTTAGAATGAATGATGAAAATAGAAGTTTGGTAACAAGTTTAGAAACCTTCAATAGTTAATTTTAAAAATGTAACATTCATTATTCAACAACATCCAATTTTTTAATTCATTAAAAAAATTATTCACTTTCTTACATAATAGTTGGATGAAACAACTCTTCATGATTTTGTACGAATACTCAGTCTCATCATCATTCTGAGTCATTATTCCTAAAAACTAGTATGACTTGATAATGTTGAAACAATTCTGAGTCAGTTTTTATCTGTGAATCATCAATCCAATTTCGTCATATGTACTAGAATACTTTGAATGAAAACAATTCAATACACTTAATCTTTCTAGAAAGAATATTCTAGAAATATTTGTCAAGAATGTTTTCCATTACCAATTTTTCTTCAAAACCATTAGTTCTATTAATATTTCCCACACATGAACATTTAAAAAGTATGATATACTTTGTTTTTTATTTATAGAAAACCAATAATTGAATTAGAGAGAATATAATTTTATTTTCCTGCTCAACAAAATTCTATAAAATTAAAGTCAACATAATTTTTTACCTATTTGATTAATTTTATTATTATAGAACCCATATTTATTTGTATGTAACTTCTTTCAAAATTATTCTTATTTATATAATGTACAGAGGTGATGTATGGGCGGGTATGAAGAAATTTTAAATTTTTGGGGGATTTTCAATATGTTTATAGTTAGTGCATTCTTTTGGAAAGTTATGAAAACCCTATATTAAACTGGGAAAATTGACACTTGGGAAAAAGAGAAGGTACAGAGTTTTTTCATAAAATGTGGCTATCTTGTAGAAACCGTTCAATTTGAAAAATAGGTTTGGCCTTTTGTGGAAGTTTAATTGGAATGCTTGTCCCATGGTTTGGAGATCCTGTGATGAAACTATGTGATGATCATCCATATGGCAGTAACAAGTGCATGGTTAGAACATATGATTCATAACAATGCATCAAAATAATGCAAAATTAAAAAACATGATCCTAATTTTTTTTATCATTGTTGGACTTGTGTTTTAGTTCATCGTTTTCCCAAAAATGTCCCAAAAATATGATTTTCCTCCATCAAAATCCACAAATGGAGATTTCATTGATTCAGATGTGAGTTGAAGGCTTCCCTTAGGGATTAGAAGAAATTGTTTTCCTATAAGTGATTTTTCTTGGTGGTTCATGGTGTTTTTATTTGATCTGCATCCCCCATTCTCTCGGTTTCATTAATATATGCCCTATGTGGGTAGATATAATGTTATATATGAATAATATAATAATATTTCTCATGGTTCATAAAAGCATAAGAGATCTAAGGTGGGTTAATGGAGTATTCAACTTGGTTTTCGGACTTTCCTCATGAATTTTTTCATTTTCACAAAAATCTCAAGGTAGGTGCCTTCAATATTTACTCCTCTTGCTAAAAATAATTGGATTGGTTTCAATAAAATTTAATTTCTTGCGTACAGTTGTGAAATTTTGTGTCGATTCATGATATAAATCGTTTTTAGTAATGATTTATGAAATTTGATGACATTGTGGAATCCTAATATTTATGTATGCAATGTACCTTGATTTCAAGATTTGAAAATTATTTTTTTAAATTATGGAATTTCCATGTTTTTAAAGGATTACTGGAAATTTTATTCAATAAATAGGTGGATTTATTGAAATGATTGGGTCATGTTTTTTGGCATACTTGGTAGTGTGTGTTAATATTGCATTATGAGGCTTGGATGAAATATGACCATGTTTTTAGTGAAAAAAATGTAATCAAAAAATGGGATATAATTACCTAGTGATGACATGTCAAATTTTCGATAAAACACTCATGATTTTTTAAATATCAATGATGCATGCAGGGTTGATTCTATTGATATTTGGAATGAAATGGTTGTTACAAATGAAACTTGTGAACCAGTTTTATAGAATTATTTGGTTTCTTTCATTAAAAAATGGATTTTGTTGGAAAACTGGTGTATATTGAACTTGTGTAAATTTTTTTATAAAAAAGATTATAAATTTACTTATAAAAAATAAATATATAAAATTTTCTATTTTTTCTATCATAGTGGCATGAGTAGGGAAGTCATTAGATGAAAACATTCTGAGTTTTAATTTTCAACCTTGATTTAGACGATTGGTTCTATTGAGGATTTCACATACAAGGACATTTTAAAAGGTAATTTGTCACACATATTTAACAATACATTGTGATAAGTAGGATGATCAACAATGTTGGATCTTAGATAATGAGTATAGTTAGAGTCTTGTGGTCGTCATAGACTTTCAGTAGATTCATTTCATTATTTACAATCAAGTGAATTTTGAATTATTTTGTGATATATGATTTTTTTTACTTTGATATATAAAATTATGAGTTTTATTAAATTTGTATCTTTCATTAATTGGGGATTTATTTTTTAGGTAATGGTTCATTGGATATTTTATTCTTTAATGGAAAATATTCCCTCATATATATTATAGTCATTCATCGTTTATTCAATGCCTTTGGCATCTTGGGAATATATTTTATGGATAGTTAATGTATCCCCACCCTCTCAAAATAATTATAAAGGGTGGGAAATTACAAATTAAATGAGTTTTGTATGGTCTAATGTCTATTTGAGAAAAGTGGGATCAACTTGTTCCTTCATCGGCATAAAAAGTGTTCGTCGAATTGTTGGTCCTAGAGTTGAAATTCATTAGGTTCTAATCCATGGGATTGGATCATAGACAAGATTATTATATTAAGAACATGAAATGAAATCCTAAAAATACAAAGGTATCCTTTTTATACTGAACTTTATGTTACCTGTGAGTTGGGTACAAAAGTGTTTTTGAGAAACTTATAGGATATGAAATCCTATAGCCATGGTTTTATCCAAGGAGATGAGCATGGAATGCATTGTGAAAATTGCATCTCAATAAGAGTGAAAATTTCCTTTTTTTAATGATATATTATTTGGTTAAATGTGTTTCTTTTCAAATTTATTGAAATTATTCTCAAATAAATATTTTGAAAATGAGAATGGTTTTGGTATTTTGAAAATTGCTTGATTTTCAAAAGAAAGATAAATTTTTTTAAAAATTATTGTACATGTAAAAAGGATTATCTTGGAAATAATTTTTGTGTCATTTCATGTGGTAGAAATTCAAATTCTAATAATTCCATTTCCTAGGATTTAGAATAATGTATTTTGTTGTTGATATAGAAAATAGAACCATTTAAGCATCGTAGAAACAAATCATAATCAGATACAAAGAATGTGGTTGCATATGAGTTTCTGGTTAACCATAAACTGGTTCAGAGTATCATCCATGACTTTCAAGCTATGGTTAACTAGAATAGGGTATCAGTACTAGAAAGTTGATCATTCATTCCAATTCCAAAAGTATAATCCACTCATCTTTTGGGTTGATTTTGAACCAGAGAAGGCATATGCATGGATGAATAGGATGAATCATATCTTCGATTTCATTGGCATATCAGATGAGTTGAAAATCAAGTTGGAATCATATATATTGGATTATATCACATAGTTTTTTTGGAACTATATGTCTAGGTAAAAATAGATAATAACCATAATTGGGCATATTTTGAAGCAATTTTCAGCAAACAATTCTATCATAACATGTTCAATATCCAGAAAATGATAAACATCTTTAGACTGAAGAACAAAATTATATCTATCACAAAATATGGATCTAAATTAATGAATTTAGTACACTTTACACTTGAGGTAGTGAGTATTGTGTCATGAAGGCACAAATCATTGAATTTGGGACAAGGAGAGAGATTTTTTTGAAGAGTCACATTCTATGTATTATAGATTACTCATAGATGGTCAATAGGGTGAAACTGGTGATCCAGACTTCTTAGGAGTTATGGGAAGAGAAAGTATGCTGATACCCCTAGGAAATGAGTGGAAATCTAATGTGGGGAGAAAATGGAAAAGAGAAGCTTATTTCAAAGGTTGGAGCATGAGTCAAAATCAGACTGTTGGATCAATGAATCTTCCACCAGGATCCACAACTAATGATTCATGTTTCCAATGTATTTCCATTTACCACATGAAATGAGAGTGTACATCACCCCAAATAGAATTAAATAATTTCAACAGAATAGAAAATATTTATTGCTATTTCTACTGTGTACTGAGGTTAGGTTCTTCAGACACTTCTCATGTATCGTAGGAATCATTGAATTTGATAGGTTGTGGGCTGAAAAATCAATCTAACCAATAGAACATAGCTATCCATGGTGATTCTAGGAATATGATGACTCATCAGAAATGAAAATATCATTAGGGAAAAAAAGAACAAAGCTTCTAGATGAATCACCTATATGGAAAAGATCGTGTTATTGTTGATGATCTGGTAGGACCATCTGTGGTGAGAGGTATGAATATTTTTAATTCTACCCTTATACTAGTTATGGTTGATACTAGTTCATCACATTCCTTTTTTGATTATCGTTCTATTAATTTTCTATGCCTAAAATTTGAGATGATGCATTTCGTGATATAACTTAAAACTCTTCCTGGTCAAATATAATATTGAGCCATTATATATAAATCATGCTCTATAATCGTACATGGGGATAAAATTAAATGGGATTCCTATATGACATAAATGGATTTCTATGATGAAATACTAAGTATGTATTGGTTGACAACGTTCAAGGACAACATAGACTATTTTATCTGAATAATTAGTTCCGTGAATGAGGACTATGTCAGGCATCTCTTTAAAGGATTAATGAGTTTAAAGGTAGGTTCAACATTATTTTTGGATCCAGCTATGGGAAAGATATCATACAAGATAATATATTTATCTTTGGAATCAATGGAAGAGATTGATAATACCAATTTTCCAAAAGTAGGTGACTAATTTCCAGATGTGTTTCGCAAATATATCTCAAGGATACAACTTATATGGGAAGTAGAGTTTATGATTGATATCCTATCAAGGACCAGTCTGAATTACCATTTGTCTTATAGGATGGAAACAATAGAATTATGGGATATGAATGTGATGATTTAAGAGCAAAAAATAAATTTTTTTCATTTATTCGAGCACATCCCCATGGGTAGCACTGACATTTTCATGTAGAAAGAGAACATGACTCTAAGTATTTGTGTGAATTATCATAAGAATAATCTTGTTATGATAAAAAAAATGTATCCACTTACACATATTGATGATATATTTTATCAATTGAAGTGATCTCAATGGTAATATATGATTGACTATCAATCATGATATCACTAATAGTGATTTCATGAGGAGTATATTACAAAGAAATATTTCAGAAGAAGATTTGAACATTATGAATATGTGGAAATTAATTTTAGACATATGAATGAGACAATGGTATTTATTGAATTTATGAATCAGATATTTCAGTGATATATAGAATCTTTTTTTGTGGGTTTTTTATGGAATACTATTATATTCAAGGAAAAGGGTAGAGTATGGGAAACACTTGGCGAGTGTGTTGGAAATCATATAAGACAATAATTTGTATTAAAAATGATAAATTAGTAATTTATAGTTATAATATTTATGTTTCCATTTCCATGTCATTTCGTAGAGTTGTTTCAATTGACCCGGAGAATATATAATTTTCTATCTCATTGAAACCTCTCTATAATGTTTTCAAGAAAAGATTTTTCCTGGTATAATTGGTTAATAATAATCCTTTGATAATGATTTTGTCATGAATATATATTTATATAAATGTTTTTTGTAATGATAATGTTCAATTAGAATATACTAAATTATTCCAAAAGTCATTTCAATATTGAAATGTTTTCATTATATCAGCAGATATCATGATATTTACAAAAGTAGGACATAAGTATGTCGTGTATTGAGATGATTTAGGATCTAGGTTGGGGTATGTTATCATCAAAGGATACCATGTTGTTTCCAATCTCTCAAGGTAATTAATTGTACATGAGAAGAATTACCGAACACCTGATTTGCAGTTAGCAACATTCATCTATAATTTAAAAAATTACCAGAATTACCACTTTGATGAGAAAATTACATTGTTTACGGATTGTAAGAGCTTAAAAAATATTTCACACAAATATATTTTAATATTTGGAAAATAATATGGATAGACTATCTCCAAAATTTTGACCTTAACTTGATTTATACACTAGTTGAAGAAAATTCAGTAGCTGATGAATTAAGAATAAAGTCATATGCTCAGATGGAAAAAAAATTAAATGATTGGTAGATGATATTGGTATTAGCCAACATGCATGTGGAATGTGAAGGCCGAGGCAATGTTGTAGTTTTCATTGTAGTTTTTCTTATTCCTGACTTAGTGACGATGGTAAATTAGGAACAAACATCTAAATGTGTTTTTGTGAGTTCAAGAATCAATTGTGGGGAGACCACTGGGGTTATGAAAATTATATGTGAGTTATGGTTTGTGGTTTCGTGATAAGATGTATGTACCTATGGAATTTCAAGGAAAAACTTCTTCATTATTACTAAAATTTAAATGGATTGTTCACCTAGGTATAAAAAAATGCATTAGGTGGTTAATGTTTAGTTTTTGTGGGTCAGTATGAAAAGAAATGAGTATGAGTTAGTTTCAATATTTTTATATTATTATCATGTTAATGAAGAACAATAGTGACCATAAGGTATGTTTTATGATTTACATATTCTAGTATAGAAATGGGAGAAAATAGCTATGTATTTTGTTACATGTCCTCCATGAATAGATCAAAAGCATGATGATATATGGGTGATTGTGGATCAACTTACCAAGTAAGCCCATTTCATTCCAATTCATGAAACTCATATAATGGAGGATCTATCTAGAATCTACATCCATGAATTGGTAAAGAGACATATAATACTGGTTTCAACAATTTCAAATAGATATCCAAGGTTCATATATCATTTTGAGAAATACATGTAAAAATCCATTGGGTCTTAGTTGACAATTAGTATAGAATATTATCATTATATGGATGGGAAATCTGAAAGGAAGATACAAACAATTGAAGCCATGTTTTATTCTTGTGTATTAGATTTTTTTGTCTCATGTGAAGGACATGTTACATTGTTGGAGTTATCATATAAAAAATTTATCATTCCTCAATACATATATATCATTTTTAATCATTTTATGGGAATCTGTTTCATTATCCACATAGTTTGCTGAAAACATGTGATATTGAACATTTTTTTCAATAAAATCAAAATTTGTAAAACATTTTTTTGTTTCCCATTCCCCATCAATTTATATTAAATAGATTCAATGAAATTGAAAATATATTGAACATAATATTCATAAAGTTAACTATATTGAAACAACTGTGGTAGGATACAAATAGATGATAAATATAAGATCCCTATCCTCAATCAAAACATTTTGATTTTATGAAGATGGTCAAATGAAGTTGAAGGACACTATAAATCATGAAAACAATAGAGAACTCCATTAATATCCTAGAAAACAACAACCATATCAATATAATATTAAAAAAACATTATAGATTATGATTCCACTTGTTCTTCTATTCCCATATAAGGAATAATGATAAAAAAGTATAATTTATTAAAGAAACTTTCCTTAAACTAATATAGATTAATCTCCACATGGTGGGGTTGACATCCTTTTAAAGGGGTCTAATATACTTCCATGGGATTATTTTTTGTGGCCTAATAATTGAGAATAATATTAGTGAATGAATGGATTTGAGAGGAATTTGAAATTTATAACCAGTTCGAAAATAATATAAACATGAAGAAAACTCACCGACCGTTTCACATAATTGATAAAAAATGAAGGTAATATGTTATAGAGGGAAGGAATAAGCCACAAACTAGCTAGTAAAAGTGGAATTAAAAAACAACGGTATCTCTGCAACATAGATTTGATAAAACCAAGAAGGGAATACGACATAGTGGCAATGACCACTCTGAAAGACCCCATTCCCCAATAATAGGATATGTAATATAATAATGTCGATGTAACAATAATGTCGATTTAGGTAGTTGAAACAAAACTTATCCAAGGTCCCCTACACCATAGTTAATACATCCACGCTATAGGGAACCGAGGGTTATGATACAATTATTCCCCATGACAAAACTACCCCTGAAAATTCCAAAACCACTAATCTCCACCATCAATCCCCTCTTCACCACAACCATCCTCTCCACATCATTGTGGAAAACATTACGAATCACCCCATGTTTGACAACATTGAGCATACCAATTTTATTTTATATATAGAATCATATTTTTCGTTCAAACAGCCTCAAGATTCCCCAAAACACCAACAACATTATTATTTTTGTAATGTAGTGGATAAGAAGGTCTATACAATCACATCAGATACCTCTCAAACAATTCATTTCCTATAAATTCAAAACAACAATTGAATGGATGTAGATGAGAGGGTGTCCAAACAACCATCATATGAGACACATCTCATGTACCACCTTATAAAAAACACTACCACCAACTAAAGACACAAAACCCAAAAACAACAGTCTCCATATATGCCTCTGAACTACATTACCATGAAATGTCATTTCATCATAAAGACAATGATAACCATAAATGTCACTCAATAAGGCCCCAATCACATAAATCACAGAGTATTTTCTCATAATTCAATATATTATCTTCTTTAGGACGAATTAAATGAGCTACATAGGTTAAAAAAATGTCTCTGTATTACACATCTAGATTATGAAATATTTTTTTCCTTTTTTTAAATTCTTGATGTTTTCTACAGACCTTAAATGATCATGTAAATTAAAATTTCTAAAAAAAATCACAGTGGAAAGAAACAAAGAAAATAAAAAAGTAGAAAAAACCTAGGCATAGGGAATGAATCTATATCTCACTCACTAAAGTAATCTGATTGAGGTAGCCATTCCTCCTTGTAATTGAACCAAATGGATGCTTCATCTACAAAACACATTCCCTTGAAAATAATAGATCTCGATTTTCCACTGTTTGAACATTTCATTTTCCTTGATATTCAACTCTCATGAGTCAATATCATGGGACTCATCATGATGATACTGATATATCTGAGGGACATAGAAGATGCTTTGAACTTGGTATAGTCATGGTGGTAATTCAAATTAATAATTAACCTTTCTAACACACCTTAACATCCCAAAATGTCAAAAAAATCAGGGAGATATCTTACCCTTCCCAATCATCTTCATCCCACATTGAGGGGAAACCATTAAGAATAAATAGTCCCTATACTCAAAAATTATAGTCCCCATCAAACATTCCAAAAAAACTTTTACCAAGTGTGCAGTGAAAATATCCATTAAAAAAATCCAAACCATTATTTTTCATACTATATACAACATCATGATTAAGAATTACTGACTCCCAAACATCTTACCTATAAAATGTCTAGTAAACTAGACATCCATACAAATACTTAATCATGGATATAAAAAATGTTGAATTATTAATTTTCATATACAAATAATCACCCATATAGAGATGTGATTTTAATAAGTTCTACCTATGTATATGACGCATGACCACAAGATATCCTTCAATATATGAATGGACCACTTTGTATATACATCCATTTGATGCTTGAAACAAATATTATAGAATAATTGAGTTCAAAAAGTATATTAAAATTCTATTTAGATGCATGTGGTAAAATGAGCATCCTAATATGAGATAATGGACCTTGTAAGTTGATATAACCACACAACATCATCGACATACCTCATTCTAACAATATCTATGATGTTATATTCCAATTTCAAGTGTAATTGAGATGATTTCATCAACCAATCCACAATTTCATTGATAGATTCCAAAACACCTAGATCATGAGGTAGACCAGTAGTGAATTCCATCAAGATATTATATAACATTCAATATGGAAAATCCCAATAGATACATAAAACTGTAGGAACGTGATATTATGCCTTTACTTAATCGAAAACGAAGAACCACTCCACCAACTATATCACTGTATATTTTCTCATGGGATTCCTAATCCATGTCCTCAATCCATATCATATCTTAGAAACTATTTGGTATAATAATGAAGGTGAAATATGAAAATAATAAAGGACCTTATCATGGATCAATGTTTGACCAAAAACCCATCAATGAAAATACATACAAATTTTACCATCCTCCAAAAATTATGCTGATCCATTACTATGGACAACCCGATCATGGATCACCAATGCCTTCATGTATACTCAGTACGAATCCTCTACTAGCTATATCATAGGAGATTTCAACATCATCTAAAATAAGCATCCTCCTATATCAACCTCCATTTTATATTAGTACAAGGATTCCAACTCCACAACTCCCTCTATGCATCTCTAAATTCATGTACAAAATAATTCCTCTACTTCCTAGTCAATGAATTGGATATTAAATTCCTTTTTTTCTATATTGTAGGTGATCTCAATGTAATAGTCATGAAGAAAGTCCTTCGACCCATATTTCCAAAAATTTAGGCCACGCTGTGAAATGATATACCTCAATCACTTATAATATATGAAGACCAATAATATGTCACTAGCAATGAATTTCCTCCAGATATTTAGGAAAAATAATTATTTCTAGATCAAGGTCATGGGTGGAATTTTTACACTCATGGGGACATAAATTCCAAGTACTATATGAGATCATGTCATTGTTGTGGGAACCTATATATTTTAATGACTCACAAATAATAATTATTTGTTTGTAAAGAATTTACTCTTTTATTATAACTTTTTTATTATATAAGTCAATATGAAGAATATCTAGCTATGTGATTGTATGAGTTGGTGTTTTTTCAAAATCAATAACCTCTATAATTTCTACCCACCTGAGTTGAGCTACCACCAGACTTGGAATGCCACCAAACATGACTCACCATTAGTAAATATGATTCCCCACCTATTCAACTGCTGCCCATATTGACTAACCACCACCCGAAGTCACTATTAATAGAAATGATTTACCTCTTGTTAACATGAATCACCACTAGATTGAATGACCACTAGATTGAGTCATCTCTAGAATGTTTCACTACCACACTCACTCTCCATAACGATGAGTCACATCCAATGATTTTATTCCCCATAATGATTCATCATAACTATTCATTCAATATTAAATGAAATTCTCTCAATATCAATATTATGGGTGTAATGTAAATAGTTATTTATGTATTATTTTATTATATATTGATGGTATTCATTATATACAATTTCATAGACATATAGAAGGATCATGAAGATATATTTTATTATTCACCAAACCAAAAAACCTTGATAAATTCGTTTATATTCTCAAAGGAACCCATTATACACAGAAAATATTTGAGAGGCATAATATGATAAATATGTGCACCTGTTTAATACTAGAACGATCATCACAAGAGCATACATGTCACATTTATACTAACTTTTACCTATGGAATAGGGGAAAACATTTAATATCAAGATCCATTCCTACATATAGAAAAGATAATAGTTGGGATTGTATATTTTTATAATAATTTCATAGAAATAGATCAACCTCTTCACCAAGACACATCCATGGACACTCTAGCATTTGAAGAACTACTGACTGAGAATCATTATCATTTCTATATTTTATTTCTCAGTCATTCCTTTATTTTCATAAAAATTAGATTATTGTGTTTTTTTCACTTTTTATTAACACACAATGGCTCATATACTATAATTGGAGAGTACTAAATATTTTATTGTCACTATTTTCATCTATATACCCATGGTGTTTGTGGAAGATGTACTTATGTGGTCTGATTTGTTTTCATGCATTGATTACTATCAAAGAGTTCATTGTGTGGCATATAAATCATGGAATTTATTTTTTATATTATTAATATAGATGTTGGATCATAATATAAAATATATTCTACTTTCTCGTTGTTTGGTTCTATTAAGAGTGGATTAGGTCTTAATTTGACATTACAATCCATGTTTAATTTATCTGTGTAAATTTTTTTATTGTATAAATTTATAATATTTAACATGAATTTGGTTTTAAGCTATAAAATAACATGTACATTGGTATTTATTATTAACTAAATTTTATATAGATAGTTTTTTTATTAAATTGATTTCAAAATTATATGTTATATTAAATATTTTCTTAACTAAGAAAAAAAATCAAATTTAGATAAATATTTTATATGAATTTTTTGTTTCAAAATACATTTTTGATTAATGAAAATATTTCTTTTAAATTTATGGATTTTATTTTTACTCATTTATAATAGAAATATTATTGGGAACTCAATTAAACACCTCTTTAATTATTCAATAAGTTTAAAAAGTATTATTAAAGGGGTTGAAAATATTATAAAATAAGATTTTAGTTGTGTTTTATGGATCCCAAATTTCTATTAGTTCTAATTTTTTCCATATGGATAATTTGAAATATGATTCCTCAACTAAGAAACCACCCTTATTTAATGACACAAATTATTATTAGTGGAAAATCATGATAGAAATATATATTTGGGGGATGATTTTTGTAATTTGGAATCCCATTATAGAGAGATATGAAATACATAAAAATTATACAAACAGAAGGGATGATACTACTAAAACTACTTAAATTTTTTCTTTATATCTATAAATTCCTTTAATTATTATTTTTGTGACAAAAAACTCTATAGAATATCTACGCGCACAATTTCTTATAAAAAATGGGACAATTTAGATGTTTTCATGTATATATACCTAATGTTAAAGGAATAAATTTAAATGCCCTTATAATTAAATATTCTACTTTCCAGATGAATCCCGATGAGAATTTTTTGGATGTGTATCTCAAGTCCAAGAATATAATAAATATTATCTACTACTTGAGGAATTATAGTTCAGATAAATACCTTGTGATGTGAATATTAATATTAATAAAAAAGATGGAGAGGAACCTCATTTTCAAAAAGAGATCATGTGATATTATAAATACACCTCAGATATGTGTATATGTTGATTTCTCAAATCCAACTAATTATTTTTTAATTATTTTTGTTGGTTAGTATTTTAGGTGTAAAAAACCATTATCTTTGAAATTTTTTTTGATTTTTATTCTGTGTGTAAGAAATTGGGACACGTAGAGAAGGCGTTCAAACATGTTACACAGTAGGAAGCTGAAGTGGTTGCTTCCCAAATTTAATTTGTCCTGTGTTTGGTGATTTCCTTTCAGGACTTCTATTTGGGTGTAATGTTTATTAGTTCAGTTTCTGTTTATGAGCACACGTAGATCAAAGGATCTGGATTGGGGTTGAATGTTGACTGCAATGATATTCTTTTGATGTGGGGTGACCATGTTCTGTTTTCATCACCCACATTGTTGGAATTCATAATTCAAGTGATGTTACCCAGTATATACTAAATCTATCTAAGAAAATTCATCCAGAACTGAATGTCAAGCATATATTCAGCAGTATAATTGGTGATCTAAATTGTTCGAATCATACAATGGTAGTGACTCATGAAAATTCATTTGGAATGGTGTTAGTAGTGTTGTTGCCGATGTCTCTCAATTGAGGATGCAATGGGAATCAAGGAATTATGAGTGGTAAAGGGATGTAGGTAAGATATATTAACCCCATCTGGAGAAGTAAAGATCTAATCCGGCTAGTGAAAGGGATGCCAAAGTGTTTGAGGCATCGCCCTAGAATACCATAGAATTATAATTTGTTGAGGTGGTCTACAGAGGGAAAGGAAATAGGACACGACCTACTATAGATGTGGTAGTACTAGAGTTTGGGAATAGTTTTGAACAGTATTTTCATATTGATCTGATTAAGGAGATTGAAGAAGAGAGTGAATCTAGTGTGAGATTTGTAGATGTGGTAGTTTTGGGAGACAGATCTCTATGCTACGGGAGAAGAAGAAGCCAAAATGGTATCCATAAAAAGAGGAATAATTATTCCTGTTTGACTCCTCCAATGGAGACACATTCAATAATGAAGTTGAAATATAAGATGAAAAATAGAAATATCTCCTTCCATTCATAAAAATCAGGTGACGTGGTTGAGAATTCAATAGAATTTTATATGATCTCAGAAGATGAAACTGTTTATAAACACTTTTTCTCAATTATACTAAGGAGGATGTTTCCCGAATGATGGGGAAGACATTAAGGGTTGAAGTCAACAAGGTGAACTATATTTGGATCATGATGCAGAAACTAATCCTTATTTGGGGATTCAACAGTGGAAAGATAAGTATCTAATAGTATATCTAGTCTTAGGACAACATGACCTTTCAATTTAAGGATTTTATAAGGTAGGATCCAAACAACAATGTAACCAACATATATATGGAAGTGTTTAGTGAGATTAATTCAGGTAGGCTTATATTGACCTTAAATGGTTCTATTCTGTATTTTTTTGGTTGATCTCAGGGTTTCTCTATTTTTGCCTTAAATTTTTTTGAATAAAGAAAATTTTATTTTCAATCACTTAAACTATAAGGATAAAGTTAAAGCATAATGCTTAAGTGATATATAATCATGAACTAAAAATGATGAAGGCATGAACAATATGACCAGACGGATTCAATGGTTTTAATAAATGAATAAATTCTTTTCATGAATCCAATATACACAAGAAAATATTACAATAGATGAAACTGAAAGATGTATTTTAAGATATATGATACTTCAAATGAGATCATCTATTATGAATGTAATGGAAAATTTTGTGTAAAAGATGACTATCCTAATAAGAAATATACAATGAAATATGAATAAAATGATAATAAATATAATACAATATTTAAATCAACTTGTATTTCTTCAAAATATAACTCAATTTATTTTGATACTACCCAAGATGTGATATATGATAGAGTAAACAAGTGTTTCATCAAAACACATATGAGGTATCCAATCCCTTTCATACTTCTCTAGTAGATATTTCAAATCATATTAGAGACAATGGATGTTATGAAAACAAATCCATTGATGAAATGTTTGAGTACTATAACGTTTTAAAATATTCTTATAATTATATTTCTCATAAGTATAAAATATTCAAGATACAACATGCTCTAACTACTGATTTTGAATATGATATTGTTGTTTAAAAAGAGAATAATAATTAATTATTGAGGGAGACGTATTAATTAAAAATGTCAAACGAGATTCTAGAAATTTTTTTGGAGAGATTTACTAATGGGAGAAATACTCTAACCCATATAAATAGAAAAAATTTCACCTATGTAAATTTATGGTTTATGTTATCAACCTCAAAAGGGATAATTGTCAATAATAGATTAATTTATAAATGTATTTCTCAATATTCCATTACATGTTTTTATTTATCTTGACTTGACAATGATTTTAGATAAAAAATATCACAATATTCTTATGTAAACCTTTAAGAGAATATCTATACTTACTGCATTAATTAATAATTTTTTTCGACATAAGAATGTTTGTGTATCAAAATTATTTTTTGGAATAACTTATATTGATGGAATCCTTATTGAAGAGTTCAAGAAAATGATTATGGAAACTATATAGTCAATATTGCTGACACATTATTAGATATTACCCAATATTGAAATGTTTCAAAAAAGTTAATGGTTGAATAATAAATTTTGGTGTCAATTAAAAATGTAAAATAATTAGCCTTGGTGGAGTTTTTAATTCTAACATAGTTTTCATTTATAAAGTGTTATTTTTAGATAGATTAAAGTAAAATTGTATTAGCATATCCCAGTTATGTGTGATATTTTTATGTGATATTTTAAAATAATTATTGAAATGATTTTGTCTCTAATTTTCTTCAATATTTATTTCTTTGAGATATTATAAGGTTTATGCTATTAATTTATAATTCTAATTTTCTAAAACAAATTTTTCTACGTACCTTTCATAAAGATTATCCTCTCTATTATAGGATAGTTGGCCACTAAAATATTCAATCAAATAGAAATATTACTATTAAAGGGGTAATCAATGATCTACCTAAACATAAATTCCCAGATGATAATTTTTTTATCCAGAATAAAAATTTTTAACAACAAAAAATATCATTCAAAACAATGAAATAATATTAAACTTATAAACCGCTAGATTTGGTTCACATTGGTTTTTTTATTGACTGTCTATAGTTTGTGGTCTGAATGAGATGTAATATAATTATGTTTTTGTAGATGAATTTTGTATGTATATTAGGAAATTATTTTTATCTCACAAATTTGAATCATTATCTTTCCTTACCAAGTATTATAAATCTATAGAAAATATTAGTGGAATTTGGAATAAGGATATAAAATGTAATCATGAATATGAGTTTGAAAATTACTAATTTTATTCATTTTTATCACAAAAAATATATAACCATATATATTCATCTTCTAGGACCCCCCATCATAGTTTTTTAGTAGAAACATGAAATAGAACACATAAATATTTCACCAAGACAATGATTAAAAAATATGACATTCTATTTTATTTTTTGATATAGGCTATGAATATAGCCCATTATATAATCAATTGAGTTTTAATTAGACCTATGTTTAAGAAAAATCATTATGAACTATAGAACTATATATATTAAAAGGTTAAATACATTAGAGTTATTATTTTAAATATATATATTCATAATAATAATGTTAGTAGTGAAAAACATTCTTTCAAGGGTGACGAAGAAATCATCCTTGATTATTCAAGTTCATGTAAATCATATACATTTTTTAATAAAAGAACTTATACTATGGAAGAATATGTTTATTTAAAAATTGGTTAAATATATCCACTTGATCCTATGACCCCTTTATAAAATCATGAGGATGATTTGCAACAGTGAACATTAATGCAAAATATTCTGAGAGTTTTATGAAACATGTTAAAAAATCATCCAATCCGGATGAATATTCATATCCCAATATGAATCAATAGATTCAAATAAAATTAAAATCCCCTAATTTCTATGATAATTAAGGAATTAAAATTTCCATTGTATATATGTTTTATTTGGAGACTAAGAGAGAGGTACACAAACAAGTTCTTTTCATTGAAATAATTTTGAATTGCCTAAATTTTTACACATATTGAACAACATAAACATAATGATGAAATTAGTGATGCATCTTGTGTGATTAAAATGCATGGGGGAAATAATCAATTTTGAGGAAATATTGTTTGGGAACTTTTTGTTTGACCTAACTTAATTCTAACTATTGGGACTATGTGAGTGTTTAGAATTATGTTTTTTGGATCAAGAACTATTGTATGAAATAATTATATGTGTGTTTCCAAAGTTAATACTAAAGAAGAGGGTATTGATTACGGGAAATCCTTTGAAATAGTGTTTAGACATGAAGAAATTATAATAATAATTTCTTATACATCACATTTGGATTTGAATCACTATCAATTGGATTTCAAATTTGAATTTTTAAATGGGTATATAGTTGAGGATGGTTTTCTCGAAAACCCCCTTGAATTTAAATTTCCCCATTTTTGGAATCATTTTTTCAAACAAAAAAAATCACTATATAGTTTAAAATAATACCTCAGATATTTTTATGATATTAGAACCTCTTTTCTAATTTTTAAATTATTTTCAAAATGTATATAAGATCCTACTATTTTTTAAAAAATATTTTTGAAATATATTTTATTAGCTTAGATATATATTGATGATATTATTTTTTGATCATTCAAATATTCATTTTTTATTAACATTTCAATGATGATGAAAAATGAATTTGATGTCACATAAAAGAGTGTTATTAGATTAATTATTGGTTTTTAAATAATTTAAAATAAATATGGAAATATTTTCAATCAATGAAATTACACTAATTACCTTTTAAAATGTATGGGTTTGGATTAAACTAAATGTTTTTATAATTCCATTTTTACTACCTTTATATTGGATCTTGATGATTCCATAAATTCAATGGATCAAACCAGTTATATAGGTATGATTATAATTCTTATATATTTATCTTCTTTCTAACCAGATATTATGTTTAGTGTGTATACGTGTTCTCTATTTCATGAAAACACTATGGAATCTCATTAACATTTTGTTAAAAATGTATTTAAAATACCTCTAATGTACAAAAAAAGTAAGACTATTCTATCATTGGGGAAAATAATTTTTCTTAGTAAGTTATTCATATTATGATTTTGGTGGTTGTATGTTAGATATAAAAATCACATTGAGATCATGTCATATTTTAGGAATGTAACTTGTTTTTTTATTTAGAAGGATAATTTGGATTCAGTACCTACTGATTAAGTTGAATACATAGTTTCATGAAGTTTCTATGCTCAATTTTTTAGATGCAACACACTCTTCTACGTTATGGATATAAATTCATACATTCCCCTAATAATTTTGACAATATAAGTTCAATAAATATTTATAAAATTAATGTGTCTCATTCTAGAAAAAAAAATTTATGTATGAATACAATTTTTTCTGGATAATTTTCAAAAGGGTGAAATATCTCTTGAATTCATAGGAACCAACCAACATCTTGCTGATATTTTCCCAAAACCCATGAATTTAGATAGATTTATATACATCAAACAAGAAATAGGTATGATTAAATTCGATTATCCTTACTATGGTTGGTGAGTCACCATTGGTGAGTCATTATTGGATGAGCTACAATTGGACATGTCCGCTGTCTCGAAATAAATGGATGCTGCTATAATTTTTTTTTATAATATATTATTTTTTTAAATTAATTCATGTATTTTATTATATATCAGTACTATTTCAAATCCCTAAATTAAATATTGTGGTATTAAGTTTCAATATGAGACACTTTTAGTCACAGTCCTTCTTTTGAATAGCTTCAACATCCTCATCTCCCAACCTTCAGCCTTCTTGTGACCTTTCTTCCCTTTCATTACACTAAAATGTTACAGTATCATCAGTATATTATACTAAAGAATACAAAAATTTTATTTTTTTGAGGATCCTTCAACTCAAGAGATTATTTATGGTTATCGAAAATAAAGTTGACGCTTAACTGTTCTACTCCATTTAAAAATTAGAGCTAAGGGTGATCCAAGACCATGTATGGGTATATTTTTTTTCTAGAAATGACTGACCATTCTATCCTAGGTTGGTTCATCAGTGCTATTATTATACCATTTTTATCATTGGAATGATGAAATATATGATTTTAAACATGATTAATTATAAAAAGTTAGCATTTTATTCAAATTATAGCGATATATGTTTCAACATTACCCCTTGAAAATTTTAAGGATTATCATGGTATGAATCCTAGTGACTCTAATTATTTCAACTATATAAACTATGTTCTATAATTTATAGGTGATGTGAATATGAGAGTAAATAATTTTAATGAGTAATATGGTGGGTGTATTATTCTATTAATGTTTTGGTGTACTTTTTTATACTAGGAAAGGGGTATTCAATTCATTGAGATTCCAAGATGTATATATGATATTCCTTATGAATAGAGAGGATATGACCAGTCTTTCAAAATTACTTATAATGTTATAATGGAGATGTCTAAGTCATTCTTTAGATATAAAAATTTAATTAATCCTATGATCATTTATTCTTTAATGGAAACATTGTTTTTGATTAATGAAGAGGTAAAATATGAGGTAAAATGTGGATTCTTTTACTAGACTAAGGTTATTTTTTAAAGAAATAGGGACATTTTTAACCCCTAGATAAAAAAATGGGACATTGAAAATGACACGAACTCTGTGGATTTTCGTCCCATCAATCATCCTACCATCACCATGAATTTACATGATCATAGCTTGGTTTTAGATGAGTTAATTGAGTCCTATACTAAGGAATAAAATGATATTTATTTTTATGAGAAGATGTGTACATCCACATTGGATGGAAGTGACCATGACATCCCAAAGTGACCAATTCTGTATTTTAGCCTTACTATTCCCCCTTCATATATACCTTACATTGAAATTCTCCTCAGTGAAAGAGAAGAAGATGATCAGGAGACATAGATTTCATTAGATGAGAAGACAATAATCTTCTATGAAAAATAGTATAAAGAGGATATAGATGTGTTTAATGAAGATAATGGAAATGGATGTGGAGAAGAAGATAGTGAGGATAGGGAAGTTGATGGTCAAGATATTGATGGTGGGGTTGTTTTGGATCAATAAGATCATCCTTAACATGAATGTTTTTTTCAATATGTTTTATAGGGAGAACTATCTTAGATAGTCCTTTATATTTTTATTGAGTTGGTTCACCCAGATCTAGGCCCTTGAAGTGTTTAGTTAATGTGTTCCCAATTAATGATACTACTTCTACTGGATATTAAACCAGCGTACCTTATGAGATAGAGAAATAACCAATTTATTTTAGATTGGATGATAGCCATTATGAATGGGAAAAGTTCCAGGGTAATATATAGACTTGTATAGACTATTCTGAGGTCAAATATGTTGAGGTTGATATTAATACAGATCATGGAGATTCTGAAGAAGAGGTGCAGATTTCCACTAAGGGGTTTTCTTCCCCATCTTCATGGATTAGTAGTCCTGTATATGATGATTTAGATGATGGCCATGGTAGTCCGTTAATGGATTGTTGATCTACTATCTCTTATAGAGAAAAAACAGATCTTAAGGGATCATTAGATGACATTAATGTCTTGTAATCTGATGTACCTCCTTCTAGATCAAAGCATATGTATGTTGCTATTCAAAATACAAAGAGGCCTTTTTCACCTTCCCTACCTAATTCTCTAGATCCTATTGATAATATTTTTTGGGAGACATAGAGTTATACATATGGGTAATATATTCTAATTTTGGAAGATATATTATGGTCTTAGGAGACTATGCTCACTCAACATGGTCATCCAGATTTTAGGAACCTTTTTAATCTTCTGGTAATTCATATCCATCTTAATATTATTAATCATATACACGATGTTGAAATTGTCAATCATATATTGGGAAGTGAGATGGATTTACTTATATCAGTGATGGATGAAATGAGATCCTACATTCTTTCGAGTCTGGATGCTATGATTAAGAGGTTATAGAGCTTTCATTAATGTATACTCTACCATCCCAAACTCGGAAAGCAACTTATACTATTCTGAGCCCGATTCACCACATAGAATAGAGTCTATCTCCCCAAATGATAGAGTCTTCCAATTAGCATTGAGGGTCAATGTGATGATAGTGGGATGACTATGCCCTCATTGTAAGTGTTTATACAGAGGAAACACCATATAGATATGAGAAGTAATTTTTTCATACAACAGATGTAAATGGAAGGATGACTTATAATACATATAACTAGATTCTATATCATAAATAAAATTATGGTTCTCATTTTTATCAATGAAAACAGCCAAAAAATACACTAGGCTATAAGATATAGTAAATAAAATCATAAAGTAAAAAGTAAAAAAAGTATTCTAGTAGCATCACATGCTTGGCATGGTCCTATTCTCTTTATCTCATACACAATATATCATGTACCTATAGTTGGGAACTTTTTCTTATTGATACCTCCAACCATATAATCTATTTGGTCCCATAGAATTACCCAAACATGGTGTGAGTCTAAATCCTAGTTGGAAACCACCCAATGTCAATTCCTATCCACAAATGTAAATATATATAATAGGTAGTGTGAACAATGACAGAAATAAGATTAGAAGTTCCCAAAGTATATATTCATATATGAATATGTTTCCATTTATATTCAATTAAAAATTTAATTACACTGATTGTTATAAGTTTCGAGATCCATCCTAAGACTTATGATCCCCTATATATCTGCATGCACAACAAAAGCCTTAGAAGGCCATATAATGAAAATTAGAAATTACCAAATCCAAGATTTTTACTTATATTGGAATATTCTTCATAAACCATTTTAAGTAAATATTATTACCTAATAAATTCATTTAAATTCCTATAATTGAATTGAAGTGTCACTCTAGGTGAAAATCAACCACCACCCAACATGCTCGTCCTATTGAACCTCAAAGGAGCCCATTATCTCTCTATATGTGGTACGTCCATATCAATTGAGACTATACATGGATGTCCTATTGGGATCACCAAGTATCATAAATGATGTATAATCAATGACTATTAATCCCACCCGTGGAAACCTATAAGGAACCATGATTCACTTAGTATTCAGTATGTAGCCTCTATGAGCCCGTCTATGGGGTACACGGTTCACTCTTGACTATTCCATAATAAAAAAACCCTGTGAGCACATCCATAATCATTCCAAATGAATCAATGTTTCACTCAAGTGACCAAGTTATGATAGTAATATATTTCCATACATGGGATTCCAACAGAACCCATGATATACCCAATGTTATTTTCAATTTAAACATAACATTTTCAGGTTTACAATTCATTATACAATCCAGGGTCATCAATAAAAGAATCTAATATACATCCACCACTATGGGTGTCTAGACTATGAATAACCTCTAATGAATGGGATAACATTAATCACATTTAAATCATTAAAATAACAATCTTATCATGTAATCTAAACCATTACAAGGGAATAACAGAACCTACTGATAGGGTCATGTTCATAGTTGGATCTAAATAGTCCGAACATGCTTAAATAAGCCTAGGAATAAAGACGATTCAAGAAGAAAATCACTAATCTCAAAACCTTATCAAATAGTAATATAATATTTTAACATTAAAGTACCCTTTAATTATCAAATCCATTTTAAAATAACTAGGAAACAATAATCCTAGGTATACCTCATATGGTACATAATACAAACAACCATAAAAATGTCAAATTGGGAACTCACCCATAGAGTGGACCACAATCCATTTATTAAACCTATAAAATTATTTGATTCACCTAATTAATAACCTAAACTATGATTTGAAACAACA